>CM039678.1:164834694-167707194 GCA_022496015.1 Hordeum marinum | reverse complement strand
GTTGCCGTTTTGAGCCTTTGCCATGAGGGGGCAGACGGCAAAGGGCTGTTTTCAGCCTTTGCCATCTGCCCCCTCATTGCAAAGGGGCTCAAGCCAGACGGCAAAGAAGGGGTAAGAGAGGTGCTGGGATGCCCCTTTGCCATGAGGGGGCAGACGGCAAAGGGGTGAGAGCCTTTGCCGTCTGCCCCCGCATGATAAAGAGGCACATGGCAGACGACAAAGGGGGGGAAAGAGAGGGGCTGGGTTCCCCCCTTTGCCATGAGGGGCAGACGACAAAGGGCCAAGAGCAGACGGCAAAGAGGGGGAAGAGAGGGGCTAGGGTCCCCCTTTACCATGAGGGGGCAGACGGCAAAAGGGGGCTAAGAGCAGACGGCAAAGGGGGGAAGCCTGCCGTTAGCACTTAACGGGACGGCCTGTTGATCTGCCGTCCCGTTTTATTTGTCGTCTGCTCCCTCATGGCAAAGAGTCTTTGCTGTCCGCCGTACAAAAAGCAGACGACAAATCACCTCTTTACCGGATATTTTTTTGCCGTCTAGTTTGCCGTCAGCTGACTGACGGCTAAGCCTTTGCCGTCCGTGTTTCCCCCCTTTGCCGTTTGCCATGGCGGACGGCAAAATCTCAGATTCTTGTAGTGTGAGTTGAAATATAACTACATTGCTCAAAGCATCAAAATGCACATTAGAAGCTTAAGCATTGAGATAAGACTTTTTCTCATCCTCTAAAGATATGTGTTGAGAATCCTTTGGAGGAGAAAAACCCATATCTGCAATTCGCTCTAAATTTGGGTCCATGACCCTAAAGAGATTAAGTAGGCGAATTACCCAAACATCAAAATTTCTGCCATTGATACTAAGAGTGTCAGAGAATCCTAATCCCCTAGTCGACATCCTTACTCTCTAGGTTGTTAAACCTAATAATGAGAGACCTAGCCCTGATACCAATTGAAACGACGTGGATGTCGCCTAGAGGGGGGGGTGAATAGGCGCTTTAAAATAATTACAGTTTAGGCTTGAACAAATGCAGAATAAAACTATCGTTTAATTAGTCAAGCACAAAACCTAAAACAAATAGGCTCACCTATGTGCATCAACAACTTATGCTAAGCAAGATAGACAACTAAGTGATAGCAAGATATATAACACGAAACAATACGGCTATCACAAAGTAAAGTGCATAAGTAAAGAGGCTCGGGTAAGAGATAACCGAGGCACGCGGAGATGATGATGTATCCCGAAGTTCACACCCTTGTGGGTGCTAATCCCCATTCAAAGCGGTGTGGAGGCACAATGCTCCCCAAGAAGCCACAAGGGCCACCATAATCTCCTCACGCCCTCGCACAATGCAAGATGTCGTGATTCCACTAAGTGACCCTTGAGGGTGGTCACCGAACCCGTACAAACAAGATTGGGGAAATCTCCACTACTTAATTGGAGGCTCCCAATGACACCAAGAAGCTTCACCACAATGGATTGTGGCTCCAAGGTGACCTCAAATGCTCGGGGCAATCTCCACAACCTAATTGGAGACCCCGAAGCTTGCCCGGAGCTTTGCACCACAATGATTCAGCTCCGAGGCACCACCAACTGTCTAGGGCGCCAAATCACCAAAGAGGAACAAGCTCTAGGGTGCTCAAACACCCAAGAGTAATAAACTTCTCATCTTCTCACTTCCATGTATCACTGTGAAGAACTCAAACCTATGCACCAAATGCAATGGCAAGGGCACACGGAGTGCCCAAGTCCTTCTCTCCCAAATACCACCAAAGCAACTAATGCTAGGGAGGAAAATGAGAGGAAGAACGAAGAACAAGACGAAGAAATCCAAGATCTAGATCCAAGGGGTTCCCCTCACTCACAGGAGAAAGTGATTGGTGGAAATGTAGATCTAGATCTCCTCTATCTTTTGCCTCAAGAACTAGGAGGAATCATTGAAGGGATTGAGAGTTAGAAAGTCCAAAGAAGGTAAACAATGGGGGTAAAACTCGTGCTCAAAGGATAAGGTTCAATGGGGAAGAAGACCCTCTTTTATAGGTGGGGAAAAATCCAACCGTTATGCTCACAGCCCGCAGAGAGCGGTACTACTGCAAAGGGTAGCGGTACTACTACTTGCGAGCGGTACTAAATAAATACATCCATGCCTACCAACGGTGGACAAAACACGAGATTTTGGTCCGGAGCGGTAGTACCGCTCTTGGAGCCGCGGTAGCACCGTTCCGGAGCGGTAGTAAAAAATTACATCCGCTCGAGCTGCGGTAGTACCGTTGCAGCCTTTTAAGAACACCAAAACTGCCACAACTTTTACAAACCGACTCCGAATTCAACGAAACAAAGTTTGTTGGAAAGCTAACGACATGGGCTAACACAATATTGGTTGAAATATCAATAAGAAGAAAATAAGAAAAGTCCCATAAGAAAATAGTGAGAACCCTTCCTCGAATAAGACCGGTAAAACCTCCAACACCGAAAACGCAATAGACGAAGCATATGAAATCCGTTTTCGATGTACTAGAGCTTGTCACGAAGATAACCACAAGATCAAGAACCCATATAGAGAAAAACCAACCAAGAACCAAGAAAGATGATGATGCCAAGAATGCAATGGTTTGACCTCTCAACGAACGATATGATCAAGCTACTCACTTGAGAGCCCTCCTTGATAGTACGAAAATCGATCCTATAACCCGGTCTCTGAACTACCACCATGAGACCAGTAAAATAGAAAACCATAACAAGGTCAAACCTTAGCATTGCGCATAGTCCACTTGAGCTAGATGATGACGATCTTGACTTCCTCAAGATGGACCACCTTTCTTGATTGCATTGGCTTGATGAAGGCTAGATGATTGCTCCCCCATACTCCACTATGGGTGAGCCACTCTTTGGCACATCTTCACAAGTCCATTGTCACCACAATGAACGGAGAGCCTCAAGCATAATCTCTCCATGACGCTTCACTTGAGCTTGCACATCGCAACCTTCATGACAATATCCACTTGATGTCATCTTCCATGGGATGTATGGGATCTGCCTCTTGATGCAAGCCCATGGAAATATACCTAACCCCACAAAGAACTCTCACGTAGACCATGGGTTAGTACACACAGCATAATGGACAATGGTTACCACACCATGGGATCACTTGATCCCTCTCGGTACATCTTGTACGCTTTGTGTGTTGATCAACTTGATTCACTTTTTGACTTAATATTGATCAACCTTGTATCTTAGCTTCTCTCTTCATAAAGATGATGTCTTGAAGGTAAACATGAATGCTTACACAATCTTCTTCTTAAAGACATGCTTGCAATAAGCTCAACTCGCACATGACCAAACTTTGGATAAACCTTGAATACCACCTTGGTCACCATATAAACTCCCTGAAACCAACGGATGGACTTCAAGAAGTACCCACGGAAAAATCCTTGGAATATAACTCAAGGCAACCATTAGTCCATAGGGATTGTCATCAATTACCCAAAACCACACATGGAGAAATGTGCTCTTACAATAGTGCATAAGTTTGATCAATGATAATTTCAAGCACTTTTCCTAGCATCATAATAGCAACTCTTTCTCATAAAACTCATCATGATAAAGTAGCAACCAATTCACATGTTATGGTTCAAACAGTGAATTATCTTGAAACTTAACAACCTATGTTCTTAGTCACCAAACAATTGCAATTGAACTTATTCTCAACAAAGTTTCAGTAAGATCTCCACATACTCAATCATCATATAGTGTCGGTGTACTAAAGTTTGGGCTGTTTAGTACCCTATACTTGTGCACGGGCACTTGTAGCTATGCCAGCGGCAAGGCCTACTAGGAGACCGCTAGAAGCAAATATAAAGATGTCAAGGAACATTCAAGTCAACAAGCACAAGACCGAAGGACAAAGGCTGGAACCCCGACAAGCTCTTGCTGGGGGTGACCTATGGAGCCCCGACAAGGAGTGCACCCGGCAAGGCCTCGCCACCCTGCCAGCATAGTGGCCAGGTGTCAACCCACCAGGATACGCGTCGAGGCGTTGTCAATGGAGAGGCTAAGCGATGCTGATGGGACAGGCTCCTAAACCGTCTCGTAGAAGGTGAGGGACACCTGACGGAGTATTAAATGCATTTGTCCTACATAGTCAGTTTTAGGTATGATAACATTGTAGCACTGTACACCTCGTGCATGCATTGTATGCCACTGTTGGGATCCCCTTAGTCATATAAAAGGAGGCCCAAGGTGTTACGAGAGAGGGCTTTTTCTTCAACCTTCTGGATCATGCGCGTAGCAGCTGTTCAAAGTGCTCCTATAGCTAGAACGCTAAAAACACTCCTAATACACTAAAGAAGGAGTAGGGTTTTACGCTTCTCTGCGGCCCGAACCTGGGTGAAAATCTCCCCTCGCGTCGTTCGTTCGATCTGCTCTTTGTGCACACCTTCTCCCCGCCTAAACACAAAGGGATCCTCCCGATCCCATACGTGTCATTCACCGACATCTTTGGTGCACTAGGTAGAGGGAGAGGTTGTGTGAACCTGATCACACGATCGGTGTGCCAGTTCCATCATCGTCTTCATCGCCATGACCCCCAAGAAGAAGGGTTTCATGGCGGTTGACCCGTCCACGTCCTGCGCACCCGTAGCCACTCAGACGGGCGGCGGTGTGGATGCAAGCGGAGGCCTCGAGCCTCCACGATGTTCCGGTGATCAAGGCCAAGCCAGCGGCGCCATTCGCAGTGACGGTGACAATCGATGCGCCGCTGGATCTCAAGACGGAGCCGTGCAGCCTACGGGCGGCACGGTGAACTCTAGAGATGGTAGGGCGCCTTCCAAGACACCTACGCCGGTGCATACACCGTGGACTTCTCAGGTCGCGCACGATGAGCAGCGCAGCGATGTCGGTGGTTCTAAGCGCCCCCATGGAAAGGCCCCTGTCGGTGTCAAAACCGACAGATCTCGGGTAGGGGGTCCCGAACCGTGAGACTAGAATCGACGGTAACAGGAGACAAAGGGGACACAGATTTACCCAGGTTCGGTCCCTCCTACTAAGTTAATACCCTACGTCCTGCTTGGTTGTATTAATGATGTGGGGGTTATGGATTTGATCTACCTTGAGACCGAATAGCTAACCCTAGATGAGTTCTTTTTTCCGCATACCCTAAAACCCTCCAGCTTATATAGATGTCGAGGATGCCAAGGGTTCACACAAGGTCGGTTACATGCCGAAGAGATAAACATGCCTATTTGCTACATCAAACATGGAGCGCAAGCCATGCTTCCCAGAGCTTGTATCTTGGAGACTAGGTCTTCAAATCTTCTAGGTGTTCGGTAAGTAGCCCATATAGTCCGGCCCATAAGAATAGGCCGGCTCCCCGAGGACCCCTTAAACTAGGACTCCCTCAGTAGCCCCCAAACTTGCCTTCAACGCCAAGGGTACTCAGCTCCAATTGCTTCATGAACAGAGTCTACGGCTTGCAAGATGAGTTCCTTCCCACCGACCATAGTTCGGCATCCGATGATAAGTAGTTTTCCGCATGGTGGCACGTCCGAACACTAAAAATTGGCTGGCCTTGAAGGCCAAACGTCAGGGGGTAAACAATGTTCCCCTGACGACCTCTATGACAAAAGATCATGGCCCACCATGACCGCTAGGCCAGTTACATAGACTCGATTCGTGCTTCGAGGCCGTTTTAATCATCACGATCCACCAATATACTGATCGTGTCCCGTTTCATACGGGATATATGTAATCACGTGCACACAACGTCTCGCACGTCTTGGGAAGTGGAGGGATTCACGGTGTAGCAAGGGGAGACCAAATCGATAGGCCTCATAAAAAGAGGAGGAAAACCCCGAAGGCTATTCACACTCTCCATTCAACTTCTCCGCCTCCCATTCCTCTACACCTTCGAAGCAAAAATCTAGGTCTTTCGCCCCACCTCCGAGCTAATCAATAGCGAGCTCCAACGGCCAATGGGAAGCCTCCACGGTCACCGACCGGGACATTATCAACCTCAAGAAGTCCGCCTACCTCTCCGCTGACATCCCTCACCGCACGGCGGAGGAGGGCCAAGTGGTCCCCACCCCAAGCTAGGCTAACGGGTGGTGTTCATCCCCCACTTCATCATGGGGTTGAGCTTTCCCCTTCACCCATTTGTCAGGGGGTTGATGTTCTTCTAAGGCCTCGACTCCATTATGCACATCTTGGCGTTCATCCTCGTTTGCGAGGACTTCCTATGAATCGAGCCACAATTCAGGCTCTGGCTTCAGGTGTTCAACATCAAGCTCAAGTGCGTCGGCGGCAAGCATGCAGATTGCAACGGGCCGTCATCGGCAAGCTCACCCACGTCGGGTGGCTGTCGGGCACCCTTATTGACACCATCAAGGGGTGGTAGAAGGAGTGGTTCTATGTCACCGAACCACAAGAAGAAGGTCAGCATCCCTCCGCGGCATTAAGATTCGGTTCCCCCACCAGACTAGCTTCATGGCTCGAAAAGGGCCTCGTCTAGGGACCGGGCAAGGAGGTGAGCGACCTACAGAAGTGCATCCGCTCCATGGTCGATGAGGGTACCAAGCTTACCGATGTGGTCCAGGTGATGCTCTGAAGACGCATCCTCCCATGCCAACGTCGGGATACTCCCTTGTGTGCTCGTGAGATCGACGCCGAGCCCACAGTCCAGAATCTCTTCCGCACTACGGGGGAGAAGTTGTGGAAGGCGCTCTTCAAATAACAGAAGAGCTGGCTATCCAAGGAGGAGGACAAGGGTCTGCATGCCGCCAAGCCCGAATCTGAGGTATGATATACCCTAGCTTGTTTGGCTCTATTACATGAGCAGTTCTCATAACCCCTTATCCGACCTGTCGTTGTAGAGATGGCGGAAGAAAGCCGTCAACATCAACAGTCCGGCGCCTCAGCCCGAAGATGAGAGAACCAGGTTGTTAGCAAAAATGCTCATGGTAAAGCCTTACGAGGCTCCCACGAAAAAATAGAAGAAGAAGAAACCAGGCTAGGCTGGCATCCGCAATAGGGACCAGCCTGACGCTGCGTCCGAGGATACCCATGCCTCCTCGAATCAGGAGGAGGCCAAGGAGGAGGAAGAGGAGGAGGCCGAGGTCGAGGGTGAGGGAGGAGGTAATCCCCCCCCCCATGCCAGGAAGAGAGCGGCGTCTTCGGACGCTCCAGAGCAGGTCCCTCCTCCTGCCCAGGTGAGTGCACATCGGATGCAGGTGATTCTGTCCGACGATAGCTCGGACTCGGACACCGCATCCCAAGACCTCAAGGAGGTTCCGCTAAGGAGCCTACGGGTCAAGCCCCCTCCAAAAAGGTTAGTATCCGAAGACCCTCGCATTCATTACAAATAGATTTAGAGTTTGCTAACATGCAGGTCATTGGCTTTGTAGCCCCCCGTACGTTATCTCCACCAAGGTGATATTAGATGGGGAAACCCCACCTGCCGAACTGGCGGAGAGCGGGGATGCCTCGCATGCCACCACTCCAGGCGCCACGAATGATGTCGTGGAGGTGTTGTCCCAGCACACTCCTATGAAGGCGGACACTAATGGAGAGGGGGACCATACCATGGCCGAGGCTAACGCCTCGGCCACTAAAGACCAGGGGGTGACATCCCTCCTGGACACCGAGGAGGCCGGGCGAGCGGGCGCTCAGTCCCCTTCGAGAACATCTCCAGAGCGCACTATGCCTTCGGAGGCACCGGTTCAATCCCTGACAGGTGATCAGGGAATCTGGTCATCACCGGCACCACCGACCAATAGGTGGTCGGTCATGGAAGAGGCTCTATTAAGTGCGTCCACTTATGGGTGCGGTATTGCAGAGCATCCAATCCGTTGACAACGGTGTGAAGGAGGCCTTCAAAGGTCTCCTTATGGGTTTTCAAGTAAGTCACCCGGTGTTCTTATTTGTAAAGTTTTTATTTATTTGTATTATATACATGGCAGCCCCCGAGCCCTAGGTGAGGTGAAAAGCTCACCTGGGGGTCACTTATATATCCGATATCAAACTAAATATACTTTGGGTGTCCAACATATTAGAATAACTCAACATATGATCATATTGTCTATAAATCGGGAATTGAGAGCCCATGTAATATACCAACTGTGTGTAATGTAGGCTTCGTTATTGGCGGTGGCAATAAATGGTGTCGAGCTGGAAGAGCTAAATCGGAAGCTTAAGCGTTCCGAAGACGAAGTTGAGGCCCTTAACCAAAGGTTCGACGAGGCTCAAGGTATGTCAAAACAGAATCTGAATGCCTTTATTCGAACTCTATCATCCGAATATTGCCAATGTAGTTTTTTCACATTGTATAATGTACGCACAGCCTTAGTGAAGGAGATGGAGAGGCTCAAAGCCGAGATCTAGCGTGCGAAGGATGAAACGGCCGCCGAGAGGGCGACTGCTAAAGAAACGGCTGTTGCTCTTTCCACCATGCGGGCCACCAGTGGCAAGCATGAAGCTCGTGTGGCAGAGGTCCAGCAGGTGCTCAAGGACGCCAGCGAAAGATGTGAGGCCTTGGAGCAGAAGAATAAGGCGAGCTCGGCCGAACTATCCACTTTAAAACCCGAACTCCAGAAGGAGCAGATGGACAGAGGGTTCTACGAGGAGCAAGTGCGCCAGGCCAAGGACATAGAAGATGGTAAGCCATACTCACTAAAGTGCGTATTCGGGGATAGCAAATTCGCATTGCTTACCCGGGTGTGGCGATCCTCAGGCGCATCTTCTGATCTCCAGAAGAGCGTGGCGGACGCCAATCAGTTGTTCGCCTCGCACGGAGAATGAGATGAAGCTTGGCTATTCTGGGCACAGTTCGGAGCCCCCGAGCATCCTCCTCTTCTAGTGGAGCAGCTGAAACAGCCGATGGAGTTGCACTAGATGGCGGAGCCGGCCATGAAGGACCTCTGCATCCGCTTATGGACCGGCGAGCTGCTGCCACGCAACTACTTTGGCTTGGATTTGAGGTTGATTGCTGCTTCGCCCTGCCTCGACACTGTCAAACGCTTCTCCTGTATAGAGGGAGTCCGGATGGCCCTTTCCAAGACCAAGGTGCACTGGCCGGGACTGAATCCGATGAAGGTAGCCACCGACCCACCGCCACCTAGGAAGGAGCATTGACGCCCTAAGCTATACTTCGATGGAGTGATGGATAGTGCTCGGGTGATAGCGTCACAGTTTCGGGTGATAACATATTTGAATGAGTTGTAACGCGTCCAAAGACATGTCCAAACTTTTGATGATATTAGTATTTGTTCTTATATGGTTTTGCATTACTTTATAACTCCTGTGTGCCTGTGTAATACTGAAAGATGCGAGTCGTCAGCTTCAGTCCCCATGTAGATACTACATGGGGTGTCTATGCCAATGCACTATGTCCCTTAGCCGAATTATCAGAACCCGAAAGCGGTATAGTGCGGCAGACTAGATAATCAAACTATAGTGCTTTATTTCTTTCACTTAGCCGTAGCCGCGCAAAAAGTACTACAGGAAGCATACGATTAGCCACCAAAGTGTTGTGATGTTCGGACGAACCGTGGCCAAAGCCGGTATCACAATGTTTGCACAAAGGGCATGTTCCTCATATAACACAGAATAACCGCTTACGAGGATTGAAGTATAATACTTCCTGCTCAGGGTTCATAGACCGGATCTCACATACTATGACAGTCCGTTTTCAGCTTTCTCCCCTAAGGTGCTTGACCAGACTATCCGGAAGCACAATCGCAGGGGTGTCCCCTTTGCCCTTTTAGCCGAACGAGCGGAATGTAAAGGGGCAAGCACAGGATCCGGGCAACCCAACTTATTGACCAAAGACATAGTTCGGAACGGGTGCATATATAGCGAACACCAAGACGCCGAACACATGATAGATAAGGCGATTCATTTTTAAACTCGAGCCCCCGGTCTATTAGCTGGTTACGTCGCATCATATCAAACAGGTCCATGAGAAGAGGGAGAGAGGAAAAAATATGTGCCAAAAAGGGCAGCTGAGGCAAACTTGTGCCACACAATTTACATTTTGCTCAGCAACTCTTATAGCTCAGACTGCCGAAGCAACTGTTTGCAGGCATGTGAAAGAAATAAAAATATACAAGAGTTGTTGTACCAGGGGTCTTCGATTGATAACCCGACGTCCTCGATATGCCCCACTGCTAGTTGACTCCTGCTCTTAGATGCACCTTGATGGGTGTTAGTGTTTGGCGGACGGATTTTGCAAACAAAGTCTTGAGAGGTCACCGAATTGTAGGTGAGCTTTACGCCATAGGCAGGCTCTTTAGGAGCACATGCATATTGTCTGAAGACATGTTGATGGTAGAGGTTCGGGCCAGCCAAACACTCATCTTTATCTCCCCACCGCTACCCATGGAATTTTAAGTGTGAAGTTGTGCCTCCTTAGCACGTACTTTGCTGGTCTTAGGGTTGTGCAGTGGGGGGCGAGTCACTATTGAAGGGAGGAGGAAGGATCTGGGTTTTTGGTCTGAAGCCAAACTCGCTTCCCAGCCTTGTGTGCCTTTATGGCGGATGTCGGAACTTGCCAATCTTCTTTGTAGCTGAATTTGGCCGCTAGGGCCAATGCATGTTACTTAGTTCTATGGGAGCGCTCTGTATTGCTGTTAACAGTAATGACCCCCTTGGGGCCCGACATCTTGAGCTTGAGGCATGCATAGTGTGGGACTGCGTTGAAATGAGCAAACGCTGTCCGACCAAGCAGCGCGTGATAGCCGTTGTAGAAGGGTACGATGTCGAAGATCAAGTCTTCACTGCGAAAATTATCAAGCGAGCCAAACACAACTTCCAGGGTTACGGAGCCCGTATATCGGGCCTCAACACCTGGGATCACTCCTTTGAAGGTAGTGCTGCTGGGTTTGATCCTTGACGGATCTATGCCCATCTTTTTCACCATATCTGAGTAAATCAGGTTGAGGCTACTTCCTCCGTCCATTGGGACTTTTGTGAGGTGAGACCCATCTATAATTGGGTATAGGACGAGGGCCGCCGAACCCCCATGACGGATACTGGTCGGCTGATCGTGCCGATCAAAGGTGGTCGGGTATGCCGACCATGGGTTGTACTTCGGGGCTACGGGTTCCACAGCGTAGACCTCCCGTCGGTGTCAAAACTAGCGGATCTCGGGGAGGGGGCCCGAACTGTGAGACTAGGATCGACGGTAACAGGAGACAAAGGGGACACGAGTTTACCCAGGTTCGGGCCCTCCAATGGAGGTAATACCCTATGTCATGCTTGATTGTATTGATGGTGTAAGGGGTTACATAGTTGATCTACCTCTAGATCGTATGTCTAACCCTAGATGAGTTTTCCTATGTCTATACCCTAAAACCCTCTGGCTTATATAGATGCCAAGGGGGCCTAGGGTTTGCACATGGTCGGTTACATGCCGAAGAGATAAACATGCCTATTTACTACATCAAATGTAGAGCGCAAGCCGTGCTCCTCGAAGCTTCCATCCTAGAAACTCGGCCTTCAAATCATCTAGTGTTCAGCCAGTAGCCCATATACTCCGGCCCATGAACAACAGGTCGGCTATCCGAGGACCCCCTAATCCAGGACTCCCTTAGTAGGCCCCAAACTTGCCTCCAACGCCAAGGGTCTTCTGTTCCAATTGCTTCCCGAACAGATTCTTCGGCTTGCGAGGTGAGTTCCTTCCTGCCGAACCATAGTTCGGCCTCCGATGGTAAGTTGTTTTCCGCATAGTGGCACGTCTGAATCATGTGAGATAAGTTGGCTTTAAAGGCCAAACATAAGGGGGAAAAGGTAATGTTTCCTGACGACCTCTCTGACGAAAGGTCACGGCCCACCACGACTGATAGGCTAGTTACAGGCACTCGATGCGCGGTTCAAGGCCGTTCCATCCACACGATCCGTGAACATGTCGACCGTATCTCGTTCTATACGGGATATACTTAATCACGCATACGAAATGGCTCACACGTCTTGGGAAGTGGAGGGATTCACGGCGCAACAAGGGGAGCCCGAATCGGCAGATCTCATAAAAGGAGAAAGAAAAACCCCAAAGGCCTTTCACGCTCTCCATTCGACTTCTTCGCCTCCTATTCCCTTGCGCCTCTAGAGCACAGATCTAGGTTTCTCCACCCC
Organism: Hordeum marinum; assembly: GCA_022496015.1. Taxonomy (NCBI): domain Eukaryota; kingdom Viridiplantae; phylum Streptophyta; class Magnoliopsida; order Poales; family Poaceae; genus Hordeum; species Hordeum marinum. Next base: position 167,695,084 of record CM039678.1, on the reverse strand, counting down.
CGCTCCCGAGATCATCAATGGTGGGCTCCAATGGCCAGTGAGAAATTTCCATGGTCACAAACAAAGACATCCTCGGCCTCAAGAAGGCTGGGTACCTCCCCGTCGACATTCCTCACCGCGCAGAGGAGGAGGGCCACGTGATTCCCACTCCTAGGCCAGGTGAGAGGGTGGTGTTCATCTTGATGCTCTCCTCGACCAAGCCGATGTGGTCCAGGTGATGCTCCGAAGACCCAGCCTCCCCTGCCAGCATCGAAACACTCATCTGTTCGCTCGAGAACTCGAAGCCAAGCCCACAATCTAGAATCTCTTCTGCACTATGAGGGAGAAGCTGTGGAAGGCGCTCTTCAAGTTGATGAAGATCTAGCCATCCAAGGAGGAGGACAAGGGTCTTCACGCCGCGAAGCCGGACTCCGGGGTAAGATTTCCCCCGACCTGGTTGGATCTATTACATAGAGAATCCATTCATCCTCTTATTCGATCTATTCTGGCAGAGATGGCAGAACAAGGCCATCAACATCAATAGTCCGGCTCCTTATGCCGAAGACGAGAGGACCTGGATGTTAGCGAGGACTCTCGTGGAGAAGCCTTACGAGGCTCCTATGAAGAAGGAGAAGAAGAAGAAACCAGGTCAGGATGGCCTTCGCATCAAGGACCAGCCTGAGGCTGCATCCGAAGACACCCCCGCCGCCTCGAATCAGGAGGAGGCCGAAGAGGAGGAAGAGGAGGAGGAGGAGGATGTCGAGAGCGAGGGGGAGGCAACTTCCTCCGCGCCAAGAATAGAGTGGCGTCCTCGAACGCCCCGGGGCACGCGGCCTCACCTGCCCCGAAGAAGGAGCGTCAGGCGCGGGTGATCTTGTCCGACGATAGCTCGGACTCGAGCTCCGCGTCCGAAGACCCTGAGGAGGTTCCACGAAGGAGCCTAAGGGTCAAGACCCCTCCATCCAGGTTAGGATCTAAAGACTCTCCTTCCCATAACTGGTAAATCCAGAGTTTGCTAACAGGCAGGTTATTGGTGCTACAGCCCCTCACGCGTCATCCCCACTAAGGAGGTATAGGATGGGGAGACCCCGCCCGCCAAACTAGCGGAGAGTGGAGATGCCTTGCACCCCACCACTCCAGGCTCTACGAAGGATGCCGTGGAGTTGTCATCCCAGCCTACTCCAATGGAGGTGGATACAGGAGGCAAGGGAGATATTAGTGTGGCCGAGCCTAACGCTTCGGCCACCGAAGACCAGGGGACGATCCCCCATCCATACACCGGGGAGGCCAAATGTACGGGCCATCAGTCCCCTCCAAGGACATCTCCGAGGGGCATTGTGCCTCTGGAGGCACCGGTCCAATGCCCGGTGGGTGATCGGGAAATCCGATCATCCGCGGCACCACCGACCAACCGGTGGTCGGCCATACAGGACTCTCTATCAAGCGCCTCCATCCCCGAGGATCACCGCACCCTTATGGGTGCGGTACTACAAAGCGTCCAATCTGTTGACCACGGACTGAAGGAGGCCTTCAAAGGTCTCCTTGCGGGCTTTGAAGTAAGTCGCCCGATGTTTTCGATAAGATTATTATTTATTCATATTGTAGACATGGCATCCCCCGAGCTCTAGGTGCGATGGACAAGCTCGCCTAGGGGTCATATCAATAATCCGGGAAGTGAGTGCCAATGTAACGTATGGTTTGTGTGTAATGTAGGCTTCGTCATCAGTGGCAGCCAAAAACGATGCCGAGCTGGACGAGCTGAATCGGAAGCTCAAGCGTTCCGAGGATGAGTGATACGTCTCCAATGTATCTATAATTTTTGACTGTTCAATGCTATTATATTATCTGTTTTGGATGATTTATATGCATTAATATGCTATTTTATATTATTTTGGGACTAACCTATTAATCTAGAGCCTAGTGCCAGTTTCTGTTTTTTCCCTTTTTGAGTTTCGCAGATAAGGAATATTAAACGGAGTCTAAACGGAATAAAAACCTCCGGAAAGATTTTTTCTGGAAAATATAGAAGCCACGAGACTTGAGAACCAAGGCAAAGGAGCTGACACGGGGCCACAAGCTCGCTTGCTGTGGCCAGGGGGTACCCTGCGCCAGGCAGGCTTGTGGTCCTCTGGCACCTCACCTAACCCTAATCTTCGGCCTATAAATACCCAAATGTTCCATCATTATCAGAACAAGCCACGAAAACACTTTTCGCCGCCAGAAGCCTCCGTTCCCGAGAGATCCAATCTTGGAGCCTTTTCTGGTAATCCGCCGGAGGGGGATTCGATCACGGAGGGCATCTACATCAACTCCATTGCCCCTCCGATGATGCGTGAGTAGTTCACCACAGACCTACGGGTCCATATCTAGTATCTAGATGGCTTCTTCTCTCTCTTTGCTTCTCAATACCATGTTGTTCATGATCTTCATGGAGATCTATTCGATGTAATACTCTTTTGCGGTGTGTTTGTCAAGATCCAATGAATTGTGGGTTTATGTTCAGATTATCCATGAATATTATTTGAGTCTTTCCTGAATTATTATATGCATGATTTGATATCTTTGCAAGTCTCTTCAAATTATTGGTTTGGTTTGGCCAACTAGATTGGTAATTCTTGCAATAGGAGAAGTGCTTAGTTTTGGGTTCAATCCTGCGGTGTCCTCACCCAGTGACATGGTAGGGGTAGCGAGGCACGTATTGTGTTGTTGCCATCAAGGGTAAAAAGATGGGGTTTTCATCATATTGCTTGAGTTTATCCCTCTACATCATGTCATCTTACCTAATGCGTTACTCTGTTCTTCATGAACTTAATACTCTAGATGCAGGCAGGAGTCGGTCGATGTGTGGATTAATAGTAGTAATGCAGAATTGTTTCGGTCTACTTGTCACGGACGTGATGCCTATATGCATAATCATTGCCTTAGATATCTTCATAACTATTCGCTTTTCTATCAATTGCTCGACACTAATTTGTTCACCCACCGTAATACTTGCCATCATGAGAGAAGCCATCTAGTGAAACCTATGGCCCCCGGGTCTTTTTTCAGTATTATATTTTCAGATCTAAAACCCAAAACACCAAAAATACTTGTTGCATTGTTTTTTACTTTTAGTTTTACTTTCTGTTTAAGCATCCTATTATATCTATCTCTACTAGATCTCATCCTTGCAAATAACCGTGAAGGGATTGACAACCCCTTTATAGAGTTGGGTGCAAGAGTTTGATTCCTTGTGCAGGTATATCTATTGGTGGCTCGGTTGTATCTCCTACTGGATTGATACCTTGGTTCTCAAAAACTAAGGGAAATACTTATCTACTTTGATGCATCAAACGTTCCTCTTCATGAGAGACCAACGTATGCTCAACAAAAGGTTCGATGAAGCGCAGGGTAAGTCCGACCTAAATCTGGATGCGTTACAACCCGAATACTGTCAATGCAGATTCATTTTTAAATAGAGTTGCATCGTGTTGCAGCTTCGTTGAAAGAGATCGAAGAACTCAAGGCCTAGGTTCAACGTGCCAAAGATGAAGCGGTCGTGGACAAGGCGGCGGCCAAAGAAGCGGCCATCGCTCTCTCCACCCTATGAGCCACCAGTGATAAACACCAGGTTCATGTGGCGGAGATACATGATGATCTCAAGGACTCTAGCAACCAGTGCTAGTCCTTGTAGCAAAAGAACAAGGCGGTCTCGGCCGAACTGTCCACCATGAGGTCCGATCTCTAGAAGGAGCGGGTGGACATACGGTTCTTTGCGGAACAAGTTCGTCAAGCCAAGGAGATAGCCGATGGTAAACCGTACTCCCTAAAGTGCGTATTCAGGGATAGCAAATCTGAATTGCTGACCCGGGGGTGGCAATCCTCAAGCGCAGCTACCGATCTCCAAAAGAGCATGGTAGACGCCAATCAGCTGTTTGCCTCGCGGGGAGAGGAAGACGAAGCTTGGACGTTCTGGGCACAGTTCGGAGCCCCGAGCATCCTCCTCTTCTAGAGGAGCAGTTGAAATAGCTGATGGAGATGCACCAGATGGCGGAGCCGGCCATCAAGGACCTCTGCATCCTCTTATGGCCCAGTGAGCCACTCCTAGGCAGCTACTTCGGCCTCGTGCAATGGCTGATTGATGCTACACCCCGCCTCGACGCCGTCAAGCGCACCTCCTACATCGAAGGAGTCCGGATGGACCTTGCCAAAGCCAAAGTGCACTGTTCGGGGCTCAATCCGATGAAGGTCGCCACCGATCCACCGCCGCCCAAAAAGGAGCACCGACGCCCTGAGCTTTACTTCGATGGAGTAATGGAGAGTGCAAGGGTGATAGCGTCGCAGTGTTCGAGTGAAAAAATATTTGAATGAGCTTGTAATATGTCTGAAGACCTTTTATAACTTTCAATGATATTAGTATCTGCTCTTATATGGTTTTCCATTCCTTTATAACTCTTGTACGGTTGTTTAATACTGAAAGATGCGAGTCGTTGGCTTCAGCCCCCACGTAGATACTACATGGGGTGTCTATGCCAATGCACTGTGTCCCTTCGCCAAATTATAGGAACCCGAAGGCGGTTTAGTGCGGCAGACTAGGCAATGGGACTATTATGCTTTATTTCTTTCACTTAACCAAAGGGGCGCGAAAAGCACTACGGGAAGCGTATGATTAGCCACCGGAGTTTTTGCGATGTTCGGGCAAGCCGAGGCCAAAGCCGACATCGTACTATTTTCACAAAGGGAGAATTCCTCGTATAACACGGAATAACCGCTTACGAGGGTTGAAGTGTAATACTTCTAACTTGGGGTTCACAGATCAGATCGCGCATACTATGATAGTCCGTTTTTGGCTTTGTCCCCTAAGGTGCTTGACCGAACTATCCGGAAGCACAATTGCAGGGGTGCTCCCTTTGCCCTTTTAGCCGAACGAGCAGAACATAAAGGGGCAAGCATAGGATCCGGGCAACCCAACTTAATGACCAAAGAGATAGTTCTGATCTGATGCATATAAAGCGAATGCCAAGACGCCGAGAACATAATGGTTAAGGAGATTTGTGTTTGACATCGAGACTCCGGTCTATTAGCCGGTGACTTCGAGCCATACCGAACAGGTTTCACGAGAAGAGGGAGGGGGAAAATGGGGTATGTTCCAAAAGAGGGACAAATGATACTTATGTACGCCATGCAATTTCGCATTTCCTCAACTACTCTTATGACTCGGATTGCTGAAGCAACTATTTACAGGTATGTAATAAGAAATAAAGTCCTACAAGAGCTGCTGTACTAGGGGTCTTCAATTGGTGACCAGACGTCTTCGATATGCCCTGTTGCTAGTTGACTGCTGCTTTTAGATGCACCTTGATGGGTGTTAGTGCGGGCAGGTCTTGCGAGCAATATCTTGACAGGTTGCAGTGTGGAAGGTGAGCTTTACGCCATGGGCATGCTCTATTAGGAGCGCTTGCATCTTGTCCGAAGACGTGTTGGCAGTAACAGTTTGGGACATCCGAAGACCCGTCGTAAATTCCCCACCACTACCCATGGAATCTTAAGTGCGAAGTTGTGCCTCCTCGACACGTACTTTACTAGTCCTGAGGTTGCGTGGTGGGGTCGAGTCCCTATTGAGGGCAGGGAGGAGGGTGAGAGTTTTTGGTCTGAATTTCGAACTCGCTTCCCAGCCTTTCGTGTCTTTACGGCGAATGCCGAAGCTTGTCAGCCGTCTTTGTAGCTGAATTCGGCCACCAGTGCCAGTGCATGTTCCTCTGTTCCAAGGGACCTCTTTGTATTTCCATTGAAAGTGATGACCCCCTTGGGGGCCGGCATCTTGAGCTTGAGGTATGCGTAATGCGGGACTGTGTTGAACCGAGTGAACGCCGTTCGGCAAAGCAGTGCATGATAGCCTCTGCGGAAGGTCACAATGTCCAAGATCAAGCCCTCGCTGCGGAAGTTATCGAGTGACCCGAACACAACCTCTAGGGTTACAGAGACCGTACATCGGGCCTCAACACCTGGGATCACTACCTTGAAGGTAGTGCTGCTGGGTTTGACCCTTGACGGTCTATACCCATGTTTTTCACCATGTCTGAGTAAATCAGATTGAGGCTACTTCATCCATCCATTAGGACTTTAGTGAGGTGATACCCATATATAATGGGATCTAGGACGAGGGCAGCCGAGCCCCCATGATGTATACTGGTCGGATGATCGCGCCGGTCAAAAGTGATCGGGTATGCAGATCATGGGTTATACTTCGAAGCTACATGCTCCACAGCGTAAACCTCCCGAAGGGCACGCTTCCTCTGCTTCTTAGGTATGTGGGTGCCGATATTCACCGTTTTGACTTCGGGAGGGAATTTCTTCTGACCGCCACCCATTGGACCCCGAGGCTCGTCTTTGTCCTCGTTGCGCGAGCTTTTGCCCTGGTCTTCGGGTTGTATCTTGCCGGCCTGTTTAAACACCCATCAGTTGTAGTGTGTGTGATTATATGGCTTTTCCGAAGTTCCATGGATTTGGAAAGTACTGTCCATGATCTTCTCGAGCTGAGTGGGTCCATCACGATTGCCTTTAGGGGGCTTCTTCCGCTGCCCGGGTCGGGAGTTGCAGAATCCGGCACTAACCATCGTGTCATCGGTGTCGTTGCTGTTGTGCCGGCGTTTGTTCTTATTGCGCTTCGGCTTCAAGTTGCCATCCTGGGCTTTAGGTGCCATAGGATCTTACGAATTGTGGCTGCGTCTAGCCAGCCAATTATCTTCGCTCACACAAAAGTTGGTCATGAGGGAGGTAAGGGCGGACATAGTCCGATGCTTGTCCTGGCCTAGCTGGCGGGCCAGCCATTCATCCCGAATATTGTGCCTGAAGGAGGCAATGGCCTCGGCGTTCGGACAGTCGACAATTTGGTTCTTCTTACTCAAGAACCAATTCCAGAACTATCGGGCAGACTCGACGGGCTTTTGGACGATGTTACTGAGGTCGAAAGAGTCTGGCGGGCGGACATAGGTCCCTTGGAAGTGAGAGCGAAACTCATCTTCCAAGTCTTCCTAGCATCCTATGGAGTTTTCAGGGAGGTTGTTTAACCAGTGCCGAGATGGCCCCTTAAGCTTAAGAGGTAAGTATTTGATGGCATGGAGATCATCTCCTCATGCCAAGCGGATATGGAGGAGGAACTCCTCGATCCATACAGTTGGGTCAGTCGTCCCGTCATACTGTTCTATATTTACGGGTTTAAACCCTTCGGGGAACTGATGCCGCATTACATCATCTGTGAAGCACAGTGGGTGAGCGGCGCCTCTCACCCGAGCTATGTCCCGCCTGTACTCGGCGTATGTATGGGGCCGGTTGCGTTCCCGGGCTCTATGGTTTTCGTCGAACCATGGTCTATACTCTCCCCGTCTATCCGGTGACTAATCTCTGGATCCGTAGATGGATCTTGTATGGCCTGCTCTGTGATCCAGGTCGTCGCGCAGGTCGGACCTGTCATGGGGTTTGAATGGCTCCTTACCCCGTCTTCGGGGCATCGACAGTACATAACTGGTGTCATTGGCAGCTCTGTCACTCCCACGAAGTGGGCGGTCCGTCTTGTCATATTGGGTATGATGCGGAGAGAGAGTGTAAGTGAGCTCATCGTCGAATTGTGGCAGCAGCCTTCTTCGAGGGTAGCTTTTGGCTGGTTTGACAGACCAGTGCCGTATACTTCCTCAGCTGAGAGGACTTTCGTCCATCGATCAGTGAGGTCGGCATGTTCGGCTTTGAGTTGCCATTCTTTGGCCTTTTGGCTGTGAGCCGTTGCTATGAGCTGTTGCCTGATTTCTTCCTGATCCTCGAGGTTATCAAGGATATACAAGTCATCGTCTTTTGGTATGTCTTCATCCTCTACCAAGGGAACATAATCGTTGCCTTCGGGGTCATTGAAGGTATTAGGGTGGTTTTGGTCCTCAGGTTCGTCCAGACGCTCTAACTGGTGTTCGGGGACATCGAGATTGTCATGATTGGCGGGAGTGTTACCATCCCCGCTGCTGATAATAGCTCTTCTTCCCTTTTTGCTTTTGGACCGCTTATGAGATTTCTGGCGCCTTGATGGCGCATTGCCCGATTTACCGTCGTCGTTGTGAGGCGTATTGTCACCGTTGGTGGTAGGAGTATCTACCATGTAGACGTCATATGTAGAAGTGGCGGTCCAATTCCTGGTGTTGATGGGAGTGGGAGCACGGTCCTCTTCATCCATGTATTCTGCCTCTTCGGAGGCATAGTCCAGCACGTCGGTTAAATCTTCAACGGTCGCTATCAAGTGGGTGGTGGGTGGGTCAAAAAATCCATCCCTGCCTGAACTATAATCGGCCCGAGCGTAGATCGGGGCCGGATCATCGGTGATCCTCATCGATGAGAGTTGTTCCAAGGCCTCGTCGGCTGTTGAGGGCCCGGTCTGATCCAGCTATTCGGAACTCGCGGGGTTCATCCCCATGAAGTCCACCCGTGGATATTGTTCGGAAGGAACGTATGTCCGGTCGCATGGTTTGATAGCCAGACCGGATGATAGATCGGACTGTCGCCATGGGTGACCCCGTCGGCATGTCCGAAGAAGGGGCTCGAGGTTAAAGCCTAAGAGCCCTTGGGGGTTATGGGCGAAGACGCAAGCCTGGTTAGTGACAAGTCACCTCGAGAGTCGACAGAAAACTCTAGGTTTCCGAATCTAACCTCCCGATCAGGGACGAAGTTCTCCATGCGGCCTAGATGGCCGGTGGAATCAGCATGCAGGACAACGCTGCCGAAGGCGAAGATCTGCCCGGGGATGAAAACGTCCATGTTCTGGACCTCTTTGTTGATGAAAAGGTGAGGCGTCGATACCATCTTGCTCACAAAGGAACTCTTAATGAAAGCACAAATGTCGGTGTCAAAATCAGCGGATCTCGGGTTGGGGGTCCTGAACTGCGAGACTAGGATCGACGGTAAAGGAGACGAAGGGGACACGAGTTTACCCAGGTTCAGGCGCTCCAATGGAGGTAATACCCTACGTCCTGGTTGATTGTATTGATGGTGTAAGGGGTTATAGAGTTGATCTACCTCGAGATCGTATGTCTAACCCTAGATGAGTTGTCCCATGTCTATACCCTAAAACCCTCCTGCTTATACAGATGCCAAGGAGGCATAGGGTTTGCACATGGTCGGTTATGTGCCGAACAGATAAACCTGCCTATTTACTACATCAAACGTGGAGTGCAAGCCATGCTCCTCGAAGCTTCCATCCTAGAAACTGGGCCTTCAAATTATCCAGTGTTCGGCTAGTAGCCCATATATTCTGGCCCATAAACAACAGGTCGGCTATTCGAGGACCCCCTAATCCAGGACTCCCTCACTTCCAGAAGGTTGTGCTTTCTCTCCGTCTTGGGTATATGGGTGGTGTATATCATGTTCACCACTTTGACTTCGGGAGGGAATTTCTTCTCTTCGCCACCAATCGGACCCCGAGGCTTATCCTCGTCCTCGCCGCGAGAGCTTTCGCCTTGGTCCTCGGGTGGTACCTTGCCGACCTGTTGAAACACCCAACAACTTCGGTGTGTGTGGTTTGCAGGCTTCTCTGAAGTCCCATGGATTTGGCAAGGCATTTCCATGATCTTCTCCAGCTAAGTGGGTCCGTCGCGATTGCCTTTAGGAGGCTTCTTCTGCTGCCCAGGTCGGGAGTTGCGGAATCCGGCGTTTACAGCCGTGTCATCAGCATCGCTATTGTTGTGACGGTGCTTATTCTTATTACTTTTTGGTTTTAAGTTGCCACCCCGAGCTTCAGATGCTACAGGATCTTCGGAATTGTGGCTACGTCTTGCCAGCCAATTGTCTTCGCCCGCACAAAAGCGGGTCATGAGGGAGGTAAGGGCGGACATGGTCCGAGGTTTGTCCTGGCCAAGCTGATAGGCCATCATTCGTCCCAAATATTGTGCCGGAAGGAGGCTATTGCCTCAGCATTTAGACAATCGACGATTTGATTCTTCTTGATCAAGAACCGATTCCAGAATTGTTGAGCAGACTCGCCGAGCTTCTGGACGATGTTGCTGAGATCAGAAGAGTCCGGCGGGCGGACATAGGTTCCCTGGAAGTTAGAGCGGAACGCATCTTCCAGGTCTTCCCAGCATCCAATGGAGTTTTCAAGGAGGTTATTTAACTAGTGCCGAGCTGGCCTCTTAAGCTTAAGAGGTAGATATTTGATGGCATGGAGATCGACTCCTCGCGCCATGTGGATATGGAGGAGGAAGTCCTCAATCCATACGGTTGGGTCGGTGGTCCCATCATACTGTTCTATATTCACGGGTTCAAACCCGTCAGGGAACTGATGCCACATTACCTCATCTATTAAGCATAGTGGGTGAGCGGCGCCTCTAACCCGTGCTATGTGGTGCCTGTATTCATCATCTGTGTGGGGCCAGTTGTGTTCCCGGACTCTGTTGTTTTGGTCGAAGCATGGTCTGTATCTTCCCTGTCTATCGGGCGAGTACTCTCTGAATCCATAGATGGATCTTGTACGGCCTGCTCTGTGATCCAGGTCATCTAACAGGTCGAACCTGTCATTGGGTTCTAATGGCTCCTTACCCCGTCTTTGGGGCACTGCCGGTATATAACCGGTGTCGTCAGCCGTCCTGTCACGACAACGAGGGGGGAGGTCCAGCTTGTCGTATGGAGTATGGTTTGGAGACGTAGTATCAGTAAGCTTATCATTGAATTGCGGCAGCAGCCTCCTCCGAGGGTAGATTTTGGGCTGGTTCGACAAACCGGTGTCGTATACTTCCTCGGCTAAGAGGACTTTCATCCATCAATCTTTGAGGTCGTCTTGTTCGGCTTTGAGTTGCCGTTCTTTAGCATTTAGGCTTCGCGGCGTTGCTATGAGCCATTGCCTGATTTCTTCCTGGTCTTTGAGGTTATCACGGATGTACAAGTCATCGGCTTCCGGTATATCTTCCTTGATGACGGGGGTAAGGTAATTATCGTTTTTGGAGTTGTTGACATTATTGGGGTTGTTTTGGTCTTCATGCCCTTTCGGACCCTCTAACGGGTGTTTGGGGATATGAGGATTACCATGGTTAGCGGGGGTATTACTGTCCCCGTTGTTAATAATAGCTTTCCTTCCCTTTTTGCCTTTGGACCGCTTATGCGGTTCCCGGCGCCTTGACGGATCATTGCCCGATTTGTCTCCATCGTTGTGAGGTATGTTGTCGCTGTTAGTGGCAGGAGTATCTACCATGTAGACGTCGTAAGTGGAAGTGGCGGCCCACCTCCCGGTGTTAACGGGGGTGGTAGCACGGTCTTCTTCATCCATGTATTCTGCCTCCTCAGAGGCATAGTCCAGCATGTCAGTTAAATCTTCGACAGTGGCTATCAAGTGGGTGGTGGGTGGGTCGAACAATTTGTCCTGTCCGCACCGTAACTGAGTTGAGCGTAGATCGGGGTTGGATCGTCGGTGATCTTCGTTGACGAGATCCGATCTAGGGCCTCGTCAACCGTTGAGGGCCCAATCGAATCCAGTTGTTCGAAACTTGTGGAGTTAACCTCCAAGACGTCCGGACATGGGAAGTGTTCGACAAGAACATGTGTCCGGTCATTTTTCTTAATGGCCGGACCGGGATAGGAGATCGGCTCATCGCTATGGGTGAACCCATGGGCATGTCCGAAGAAGGGGCTCGAGGTTGAAGCCTCAGAGTCCTCGGAGGTTACAGGCAAAGTTGCGAGCCCGATTAACGATAATCACCCTGAGAGTCAACGGAGAACTCTAAGTTTCCAAATATGACCCCTCGATCAGGGGCGAAGCTCTCAACGCGGCTTAGATGGCCAGCAGAATTAGCGTGCAGCACAACGTTGCCGAAGGCAAAGATCTATCTAGGGACAAAAGTGTCCATGTTGCGAACCTCTTTGTTGATGATAAGGCGAGACGTTGATTCCATCTTGCGCACAAAGGAACTCTCAATGAAAGCACCAATGTCAGAATCAAAACCGGCGGATCTTGGGTAGGGGGGTCCCAAACTGTGAGAGTACAATCATTGGTAATAGGAGACGAAGGGGACATAGATTTACCCAGGTTCGGCCCCTCCTATGGAGGTAATACCCTACGTCCTACTTGGTTGTATTGATGATGTGGGGGGGGTTACAGAGTTGATCTACCTGGAGATCGAATAGCTAACCCTAGATGAGTTGTTTTGTCCGCATACCCTAAAACCATCCGGCTTATATAGATGCCGAGGATGCCTAGGGTTCACACAAGGTCGGTTACATGCCGAAGAGATAAACATGCCTATTTGCTACATCAAACGTGGAGCGCAGGCCGTGCTTCCTAAAGCTTCCATCTTGGAGACTGGGTCTTCAATTCTTCCAGTGTTTGGTAAGTAGCCCATGTAGTACGGCCCATGATAATAGACCGGCTCCCCGAGGACCCCTTAAGCCAGGACTCCCTCAGCCCCTACGCATCACTCCCGAGATACGCGGGACCAACGTACGCGCCAAAATGCTGATAGAGGTGGCGTGCAGTCGCGAGATCGTGATGGAGCTCCTTCTAACACACTTAGGAGTTAGAGCATCTCACGTTCATCGCACCTTACACTGCCAACTTCATCATCAGAAGCATTGGCGCGAGCGAAGCTGCTCCTGAATTTCCCTCCTGTGGCAGAGAAGCTTGATGAGTGAAGAGCTACTATCAAGAGCCTTGTCAGCTTTGTTGATAGGGGTGGACCGCAGCGGGCGGAGCCTTCACAGCAGCGTTCCATCGAGTCGGCGCGCGCTAATGGCGACAAGGCCGAAGGTGGCACGACCATGGTGCACTCTCCTCCGTGGCAACAGCGGCGGTCGCCGAATCGACCAGTAGGCATTGGTGGTCATGACTCCACGGAGTCGTCTGGTCCACGAACTCACTGCGATCAACGTCAAGTTCTTCAGGAATGAACCAAAGATGACGCTCAGACCACCATTGAGTGGCGGCAGGAAATGCACCACCAATCCGATAAGCGTGCAGGACCCACTGTAGACAAACCTGTGCCAGGGCATCGTGTCGATCTGCCTTATGACGTAGGTTGTCCAATGTTTACCCGTGAGCTGCGACGAGTCCAGTGGCCCAATTCCCGAACATTCAAACTGGAGGTCCCGGAGAAATACGACGGAAAGACCAGCCTGTCGGAGCTCACGATGACAAGATACTGGTCAACTACTTCCCGTTGGTGCTCAAGCCCAATGTCAGGTCGTGGTTGATGCATGTGCCGACGAATTCCATTTCTTCCTGGGCAGACCTGTGCCACGAGTTGTTGGCGCCTTTACAAGAGGACACAAAGCTCCTGGTCAAGCAAGCGATTTGCATCTCATCCCCTAGAAGGAAGGTGAAACCTTGCACAAGTACATTCAGAGATTTACCGTCTACATCACAACATCCTAAGCGTCCATCCTGCTGCTGTTATCAGCATGTTTCATCAGAACGTATGTAACCGTAGGTTACGCGAAGAGCTGGCAATGAATAAAGTCAAGGATGTTGCTGAGCTCTATGCCCTGGCTGATAGGTGTGCTCGAGCTGAAGAAGGGAGGTGACTCCACGGCGAGGATGGCGGTGCTAGAATCGACTCTGACACGGACACCGCCACCCCGGCAAGGAAAGGACGACGGCGGAACAAGAAACGCAAGGACAAGGTCGTGTTTGCCGTCGAGGAATCCGTCAAGCTTAGTGCCGCCAAGAAGACAAAGGTTTACAACCCTGGCAAGGAGGTTGCCGGGTGTGCCTCTTGTCAGACCTTGGCGGATGCCGACAAGACGAGGGCTTCGACAAGAAGTATTGCAAGATCCATAGCACCAAGGGCCATGATCTCGAAAACTGCCGACAAGTAGAGTAGCTTGCCAAGAGGTAGAAGGATGAGTATGTAAGGAGAGACGAGGAGAAGGACCAAGAAGGTGCAGAGGGATCTGACAAGAAATGCGATGGCCGAGGAGGTCTCCACGGCAAGACCAAGCAGCAGGAGAGGCCCGCTCGAGGCCGCGACAAAGAAGAGGAGGAGGATGATGGTAATGAAGAGGACGATGAGTCCAACGAGCATGAGTTTTAGAGGGCTATAGATGTTATGTGTGTCGACGGAGGCGCCTCATTGCATTCTTCCTGCCGCTGCCTCAAACGGTGGGCGGGCGAGATCAGTGAGACAGAACCATCTGTTAAAGCCCGGAAACCTCTGAGATGGTCCCACGTGCCTATCATTTTCGACGCCGAGGATCACCCTGATCGCACAACAATAGTCGGGTGTCTGCCATTGTTGGTTTCTCCAACAATTCACAACCTCAAACTGACGAAAATGTTAGTTGACGGCTAGGCCGGTCTAAATCTGATCTCGCCTCATGTGATCAAGAGGTTGCAAATTCCTAACAAAGACCTCGAGGAGACAGGCACTTTTCAGGGGATCAATCCGGGAAGGTCTCAGCCGAAGGGCAAGATCACATTGCCGGTGACATTTGGCAGTGACATGAACTTCAAGACAGAGAAGATTGTCTTTGACATCGCCAAGACACCCTTACCATATAATGGGATCCATGGACACTCGACACTGGCCAAGTTCATGGCGGCATCACACTATGCCTACAATGTGTTGAAGATGCCCAGGCCGAATAGCGTCATCACGATCAACTCTGACAAGAAGGACGCACTTATTTGTGCCGACTTACTTTACCGGGAGGGAGAAGCGGAGAAAGTAGCCCAACAGTCTAGTATGTACCAGTTTGTGGCTGACGTCCTCTATAGAAAGAGACCAAACGATGTGAAATTGAAGTGCATTTCTCGGGAGGATGGACTGGAGTTTTTGGTAGAGATACATGGAGGCATATGTGGATCCCATATAGGAGCAAGAGCACTTGCCGGGAAGGCCTTCCGGCAAGGTTTCTTTTGGCCTACTACTCTCCAGGATGCAACTTCACTAGTAACCAAGTGTGAAGCGTGCCAGTTCCATTCGAAGAAGCTACATCAACCAGCTCAAGCTCTGCACACAATCCATCTTTCCTGGCCATTTTCGATCTGGGGGCTCGATATCTTGGGCCCCTTTCCCCGTGATACCATGGGCTTTGAGTACTTGTACGTCGCAATCAACAAGTTCACAAAGTGGCCGGAAGTGGAAGCAGTGAGAAATGTGACGGCACAATCAGCTGTCAAGTTCTTCAAAGGACTAGTTTGTCGTTTTGGTGTACCAAACAGGATCATCACTGATAACAACACACAGTTCACAAGCCGTACCTTCAGGCAATATGTCCAAGACCTTGGTGGCAAGATTTTCTTTGCTTCTGTCGCTCATCCAAGGAGCAACGACCAAGCGGAAAGGGGCAAATGCTGAAGTGCTACGAGGGCTTAAGACAAGAACTTTCAAGAGGCTGCACAAGTGTGTCTGTGAGTAGGTTCATCTCAAAGTCTGCTGAGCGCTCCCTGCCTTTTTCAAAATCTTGAAGAAGGCGGGTCCAATGAAGTGGACTCTGAAATCGGAGGCAGCGCTGCAGGATTTGAAGAGATACTTCTCCTCTCCGCCAATACTAGTCACGCCTAGACCACAAGAGTCGTTGTTGCTATACTTGGCGGCAAGGAATCAAGTGGCTAGTGATGCGTTGGTGGCGCAGAGAGAAGCCGACGAAGAAGCAGCGACAGGGGCAGGACCGCCAAGCAATGAACCGGGGGATTTCCCGGCAAGGTCTGGTGCCGGCAAGTCAGGACCTACGCAGATGAACGAAGTGACACGGAAGAAGAAGATAGTGCAGCGCCCAGTGTACTTTGTTAGCTCCCTTTTGCAAGGGGCCAGGTCAAGGTACTCTGGCATGCAAAAGTTACTTTTTGGCCTCCTCATGGCCTCAAGGAAACTGCGCCATTATTTCCAAGCACATGAAATTACCGTCGTCACTCACTTTCCACTTCAACGGACTTTGCGAACCCCAGACACGTCCGGTAGGATTGTGGAGTGTGCTTTGGAGTTGTCAAGCTTTGTCCTCAAGTTTGAAAGCACTTCAACCATCCAGAGTAGAGTCTTGGCAGAATTCATTGCATAATGGACTGCAACGCCAGACGAAGAGTTCCAAGAAACGACCCTCCCCGGGAAGTAAATAAGCCAAGAATGGGTTATGTATTTTGATGGGGCTTTCTCCCTGCAGGGAGCCGGCGCTGGCATGTTGCTTGTCGCACCCGCCAGAGAGCACCTCTAATATGTAATTCAGATGCACTTTCCCCGGGAGAAGTTGACAAACAACACCGCAGAATATGAAGGGCTCCTTTCTGGTCTCAGGATTGCGGCAGACCTTGGGATCAAGAAGCTTAGTGTTAGAGGAGATTCACAGCTTGTCATCAAGCAAGTCAACAAAGATTATCAGGGCCCGTTGATGGAAGCTTACATAGATGAAGTGAGGAAGTTGGAGGAACGCTTTGATGGTCTACAAACAGAGCATGTTCCTCGTGCAGAGAATAGTGTTGCTGGCGAACTGTCGAAGCATGCTGCCCTTAAGTTACCTGTGGAACCAGGGACCTTTGTGCTCCAACTGACTCAGCCATCTGTATCACCGTTGGCAAAGCAGAACAAGCGAAGGAAGTTGAATTCCGGCCAGTACTTCCCGGCAGAGCTCAAAGAAGCTACCGGCAAGGAAGTTGCCGAGATCGACACCACTCTTGTCGGGGAGAAACAGACTCTGGCAAGGCCTCAAGCCCTTGCCGTAGAGACAAGCGCCCCCATGGCAGAAGATATGCCTTTAGTCCTTGTTGTCGAGCCTCAGGCTCCAGCATGGGCACAACACATAATTCAGTTCCTTCAACCAGGGGAACTCCTAGAAGAACAAGAAGAAGCGGAGAAAGTAGCCCGACAGTCTAGTATGTACCAGTTTGTGACTGACGTCCTATACAGAAAGAGACCAAACGGTGTGAAATTGAAGTGCATTTCTCAGGAGGATGGACTGGAGCTGTTGGCAGAGATACATGGAGGCATATGTGGCTCCCACATAGGAGCAAGAGCTCTTGCCGGGAAGGCCTTCCGGCAAGGTTTCCTTTGGCCTACTGCTCTCGAGGATGCAACCGCACTAGTAACCAAGTGCAAAGCATGCCAGTTCCATTTGAAGAAGCAACATCAACCAGCTCAAGCTCTACAGACAATCCCTCTTTCCTGGCCATTTTTGATCTGGGGGATCGATATCTTGGGCCCCTTTCCCCGTGCTACCGGGGGCTTTGAGTACTTGTACGTCGCAATCGACAAGTTCACAAAGTGGCCGGAAGTGGAAGCAGTGAGAAATGTGACGGCGCAATCAGCTGTCAAGTTCTTCAAAGGACTAGTTTGTCGTTTTGGTGTACCAAACAGGGTCATCACCGATAACAGCACACAGTTCACAAGCCGCACCTTCATGCAATATGTCCAAGATCTTGGCGGCAAGATCTTCTTTGCTTCTGTCGCTCATGCAAGGAGCAACGACCAAGCGGAAAGGGGCAAATGCTAAAGTGCTGCGAGGGCTTAAGACAAGAACTTTCAAGAGGTTGCGCAAGTGCGGAAGACGTTGGATTGATGAGCCGTCGGAGGTTCTTTGGTCGATCAGAACGATGACAAATCGAGCCACCGGCCAGACACCCTTCTCCCTGGTGTACGGGGCGGAGGCAGTTCTCCCCATGGAACTCATATACGGGTCCCCTCGAGTGCTCGCTTATGATGAGCTGAGCAAAAGCAGTTGCGCCAAGACGACGTAATGCTCCTTGAGGAAGATCGTCTTCGGGCTGCTGTGCCAACTACATGCCACCAGCAAGCTTTGCGCCGCTACCATAGCCGCAAAGTTAATGCTCGAAGTATTGAGGAAGATGACCTTGTTCTTCGACACATTCAGTCGGCCAACAATTCAAACAAGTTGACGCCAAAGTGAGAAGGCCCTTATCGGGTAGTACGAGTCACCAGGCCTGGCACAGTCCGCCTGGAGACCGAAGATGGAGTCCCAGTGAGCAACTCCTAGAACATCGAACATCTTCGTAAGTTCTATCCATAAGGCGCGGTTGCCTCCCCCACAGAAACCACCTTTTGTACAAGTCTTGCCGACAGGGCATGTCACCATTTGTACAAAGCCAGGCGTAGACCCTATGCATAGTTGAATAAGATCAGGCGTCTTGCAACTCTTATCAATTCCCAAGTTTCTTTACATGCATGTTTATCTGAGATGTTGCATTATGCTTATTCCTAGCAAGTGCTAACGAACCACCAAGGTTCCATACCTCTATTTTCTCTTCTTTATTTTTCTTAAAGGATAGAAGGTCCCCTCGTGTACAAGTTTGCCAAGGGGATGAGATAGTGTGGAAACCTATGAGCGACGTTCGAAGTTGGCACCTTGTGGAAAGGAGTACAACAACAAAAAGCTAAGTTACAAAACTCTAAGTAAACTTTTACTATGAGGTTATTTTTCCTTGGACGATTTTAACTTTTGTATGGAAACCCTGCACGCGTGGGAACCTTGTCATGATTGGTTGCGCCATGACTCTGTTTCGAGTCTGCTCAACAGTTTAAGTGGTTGCACTGAAAACGTCAAGGTAACTTGTCATGATTGGTCACGCCCTTGCTCTGTTTCGAGTCCGCTCAATAGTTTAAGTGGTTGCACTAAAAATGTCAAGATATCTTGCCGGCAGTGGCACTGCCAGCAAGCTACTAAGGATCCACTCCTTAAAGCGCTCGTGGCGGTGTTGCTTACGCCGGCAAGTTTCCAATAAAGCGTAGGGGGCACACGATATAGAGGAATATCAGACAAAAGGATTAACATAAATTCATTTAAAAGGAATGAAATTTACACGGGATGACATCTTTTCCTAAGTACATCTTTATTTGACTTTCTCCCCTAGGGGCAGATTACAAGAAGAAAGAGATACGTACAGGCCCCCGACACAAGCCCAGCATGGCCCCTCCTGGACCAGCACTGCGCGGAGGGCAGGGATCCCAAAAGGGAGGGTGATGCCGAAGTCCACGAGGCTGCCAGGAGATCCAGTTGGAAGATGCGGCTGCACCCGGGACAAGTGCACCCGGCAAGGTCACTTTGCCGGGAGGCGGAGAGGCGTGAGCTAATGATGATGGTGCGGTCGGCGACTAGTCGGAGCTCAGGTCGTCGTATTCCGACTTGACGGCCTGGAGCTTGGACCCGTCGTCGTCGTCATCACCGACACCGTCGTCCTCGTCGCTGTCGCTCAACGAGGAGGTTTCGGCACCGCTCGAGCTTTCCCTGCAGCAGCTAAGGCGGGCGCCTGAACACACGTAAATCTTGACGGAGAGCATGTCGGCCTCCGTCACCTTGAAGCGGAAGACATGCCCATCATGGAGCTTGTGGGCGCGGGCGAAGGTTTTCCATCCGGACCTGAAGAGCATGACACAGCTCTCCGGGTATTCGACATCCACCCGCGTAGCATCATTGCAGCAACCATGCGCCCGCAGCCACAAGGCAGGCGGCTTGTTAACCTCCATCGCCCTGATAAAAGGGTGAGGAAGGCGCATATGGCTCCAGAGGGGACCGCAGCTTGATGACGAACTCCAGTGCCGTCCCCTCGGCCTGGGTCTCTTCGAGGAGGGGGTTCGGCGTCGGAGGGAGGGGTAGAGCGGAGCTCCGCCTCCCTCGGCCACGGCCTCCACGACGGCCCCGGACCCTCGTACCTCTTCCACCACACGCGCTCGGGCCACCCTCCACTTCTGTGGCTGAAGCGGTGGCATGATCCCGACGGGAACTCCTCGCCGGTCGGGCGGAGGACGGTGGCCGCCCTCGCACCCCGGCCATGCCTAAGGACAAAGACAACCCAAGATCGGGAAGGTATAGAAGGGCAGGCTTTGGAGGTTTGCACTCAAGGAGGAATAAGGTTGGATGAGCATTGCCCCTCGCTACCCCCTAATTTATAAGGGGGTGCGGGGGCTAGCTCTCCTCCACACCAAGAGTTGCCGCCCATTTCCACCAATCTCGTCGCCCACGATCACGGGGCAAAATGGAAACTGCCCCATTGCTCCAATCCATGGTGCTACGGTTTCTACCACGATTACGACTTTAAGTCACGAACGCCCATTGGCAGCCCCCTGCTGTGCATGCGGCGCACGTGGCGGAAACGGTCGCTTCGCACACGTATCCCACGGCATGCACTTAACGCACATCATGGGGAGGCACAGTAAGCGGAATAATCGCAACCATAGGCTCCTGACACGCATGCTCGTGCACTGTTTGGGCCTAGCCGAACAACGCCTCGCACCTCTGTGTGGCCTAGGCCTGGGGGCTCCTGTCGGTGTACTAAAGTTTGGGCTGTTTAGTACCCCATACTTGTCCACCTCCAGTTGTAGCCACTGATACGTCTCCAACATATCTATAATTTTTGATTGTTCCATGATACTATATTATCTGTTTTGGGTGTTTTATATGCATTAATATGCTATTTTATATTATTTTTGGGACTAACCTATTAATCTAGAGCCTAGTGCCAGTTTCATTTTTTTCCTTATTTTTGAGAATTGCAGATAAGGAATATTAAACGGAGTCCAAATGGAATAAAATCTTCGGAATAATTTTTCTTGGACCAGAAGCAAACCAGGAGACTTGGAGATGAAGTCGGGAGAGCCATCGTGGGGCCACAAGCCCTAGGGCATGCCCATGGGGGATAGGGCGCCCCCTAGGCTTGTGGACCAACGACATCTCTCCTAACCCTATTTCTCGGCCTATAAATTCCCAAATATTCCCTGTATACTAGAACAAGCCACGAAAACACTTTTCTGCCGCCAGAAGCCTCCGTTCCCAAGAGATGCAATCTTGGAGCCTTTTCCCGTAATCTACCAGAGGGGGATTCGATCACGGAGGGCATCTACATCAACTCCATTGCCCCTTCGATGATGCGTGAGTAGTTCACCACAGACCTTCGGGTCCATAGCTAGTAGATAGATGGCTTCTTCTCTCTCTTTGCTCTTCAATACCATGTTCTTCATGATCTTCATGGAGATCTATCCGATGTAATACTCTTTTGTGGTGTGTTTTGTCGAGATCCGATGAATTGTGGGTTTATGTTCAGATTATCTATGAACATTATTTGAGTCTTTTCTGAATTCTTATATGCATGATTTCATATCTTTGCAAGTCTCTTCGAGTTATTGGTTTGGTTTGGCCAACTAGATTGGTAATTCTTGCAATAGGAGAAGTGCTTAGTTTTGGGTTCAATCTTGCGTTGTCCTCACCTAGTGAAAAAGTAGGGGTAGCGAGGCACGTATTGTATTGTTGCCATCAAGGATAAAACGATGGGGTGTTCATCATATTTCTTGAGTTTATGCCTCTACATCATGTCATCTTACCCAGCGCGTTACTCTGTTCTTCATGAACTTAATACTCTAGGTGCAGGCAGGAGTCGGTCGATGCATGGAGTAATAGTAGTAAATGCAGAATCGTTTCGGTCTACTTGACACGGACGTGATGCCTATATGCATAATCATTGCCTTGGATATCTTCATAATTATTCGCTTTTCTATCAATTGCTCGATAGTAATTTGTTCACCCACCGTAATACTTGCCATCATGAGAGAAGCCTCTAGTGAAACCTATGGCCCTCGGATCTATTTTCCATCTTATACTTTCAGATCTAAAACCAAAAATACCAAAAATACTTTGCTGCATTATTTTTACCTTTTGTTTTACTTTCTGTCCAAGCAATCTATCCTATCTATCTTTACCAAATCTCATCCTTGCAAGTAACTATGAAGGGATTGACAACCCCTTTATAGCGTTGGGTGCAAGTGTTTGATTCTTTGTGTAGGTATATCTATTGGGGACTTGCTTGTATCTTCTACTGGATTGATACCTTGGTTCTCAACAACTGAGGGAAATACTTATGTACTTTGCTGCATCAACCGTTCCTCTTCACGGAAACCAACGCATGCTCGAGAAGTAGCAGCCACGCCAGCGGTGAGGCCTACCAGGGGACGGCTAGAAGCGAATATAAAGACGTCAAGGAACATTCAAGTCAACAAGAGCAAGACCGAAGGCGAAAGGCTGGGACCCCGGCAAGATCTTGCCGGGGTGACCTATAGAGCCCCGGCAAGGAGTGCACCGGCAAGACCTCGCCACCCTGTCAGCGTAGAGGTCAGGTGTTGACCCACCAGGATACGTATCGAGGCGCTGGCAATAGAGAGGCTAAGCGGTGCCGATGGGATGGGCTCCTGTCCCGTCCCATAGAAGGTCAGGGACACCTGATGGAGCATTAAATGCATTTGTCCTACACCGTTAGTGTTAGGTATGATAACACTGTAGCATTGTACACCTCATGCATGAACTGTACGCCACTAGTCGTATAAAAGAAGGCCCAAGGCATTACGAGAGAGGGCTTTTTCTTCGACCTTCTGGCTCACGCGCGTAGCAGCTGTTCATAGCGCTCCTGTAGCCAGAACCCTAAAAACGCTCATAATACACTAAAGCAGGAATAGGGTTTTACGCTTCTCAGCGGCCCAAACCTGGGTAAAAATCTCCCCTCGCGTCGTTCGTTCGATCTGCTCTTTGCGCATACCTTCTCCTCGACAAACCACAAAGGGATCCTCGCGATCCCATAGGTGTCATGCACCAACACTCCCCAAAAAATTATTATTCAACAAAACAAAGTAAATAACAGTGGGAAATCATGATGCAAAATGGATGTATCAAGTCCCCCAAGCTTAGACCTCGCTTGTCCTCAAGCGAAAGACGATATTGAAAAGCATGTCCACATGGTTTGAGAGAGAGGTGTTGATAAAAACAAAATACGGACATAGAAGCATCATGCTTATTAACAAACTCTAACATAAGAACTTATTTTAATAATTTTTATCATAAAGCTTCTCATGAACAAGTAACAATTCATCACTACATAGAAGTATGAAGCATAAACATTATTGGGGACCAACAAACTATGTTCTTGGTCAACTTTGCAACTACAATTCATCATATTTTCAGGAAGGGTCTCATGTCGGGGCCTTTTGGAAAGTCCACATACTCAACCATCATTTAGTCTTCTATGATTGCTAACGCTCATGGCAGACCCATGAACAAAAAGTTTCAACCGGACACATAGGAAGATAGGGGCTTATAGTTTTGCCTCCCAACATATTCACCTCAAGGGTGATGTCAACAATAATAACTCATGCCCACCCATATCCAACTAGATATATGTTCCTAGATCTTTCCTCACCACATGATGCTTGCAAAAGAAAAAAGAAAAAGGAATAGGGAAGAATACATTGACTCTTGCATAAAAGTAAGTGCATAAAAGCCCTGTTCAAGAATTCATCCGATTAACCAGTTAACTTGCCTATTAATCCCTACTCGTAGGGTCACCAAGTAGCCGATTAATGGATAAATTGCTCGATTAATTGATTAAATGGTCGATTAACTTGCCGATTAGCCTATTAATCCCCTATTCGCCAGCCAACCGAGCAGTTACCAGTTAACGATTTCCTCAACAATGCATAAAAGTAAAATATAGGCCCTTCGCAGAGGGAAGCCGAGGTTGTCATGCGCTTATTGGTTTGTATTCCCAATCCCTTAATGTGAAAGAATGTGACGCTATATTTCTCGCCTATGATAGCAACCTTTATTCTGAAGTTCATCGCTTTTATTACTTTGCCATCATAAGTTCGTATAACGCTCAATTTTCTCTTACACTAATAGATCAAAACACTTTTAGAAGCAATTTTTATTGCCTTATTGCGCCGATGACAACTTACTTGAAGGATCTTTCTCGATCATAGGTAGGTATGGTGCACACTAAAGGAAAGAGTTTGGGTTTGGCTTTTTGGATGCACAAGTAGTATCTCTACTTAGTGCGGAATTTTTGGCTAGCAAAGATATTGAGAAAGCACTACATGTTAAAGGATCTATGAGAATATAACTTCTATGTGTATAGGAACAAAAATAAATCATTATGTTGTCTTCCTTGTCCAACGTCAACAATTTTGACACATAATATTTGATGGGGGCTCACAATCATAAAAGATGTCCAAGATATTGTATTTGCATGTGAATCTTCTCTTCCCTAATTAATTATTTCATCACTTGCATCATTGATCAATGCTATGTTTGTCAATCTCCAATAAATTTTACTACTTATACTTTTCCTTATGTGATGTCATTACTCATCATAAGATTAGCATATGATTCATTTCATTTATTTCTCCTTCTTTTAGTTGATTGCAACAAGAAAGTAGAGAAGCAAAAACTCAAACTAAACATTATTATATAACTTTCACACGATTACATAGATAGGTAGACCACAAAACTAACACACAAAATAGATCTCGCTAAACTTTTATTTGACTAAGGAAAAGAAAAACTAAAGATAAAAGTAGAATAGGTAAAGGTAAATAAAAGTGATGGTGACACGATACTGGGGCACCTCCCCCAAGCTTGGCTTAAGCCAAGGGGAGTGCCCATACCCGTGTCCTCAAGTCTCCTTTGGTGGTGGTGATGAAGAAGGTGGTGGTGAGGCGTCACACTTCAGCTCCAATAAGTACTTCAATTTGCCGACTTTTTGGAGTCCGTTTACTTACCGTATCACGTACCTCCTATTTTTCAATATTCTGGAGTGTTCCCGAAGGTATCTTTGATGTGTTCCTTCGGCCTCATGGTTTCGATAACATTGCTTTCAACGTTAATAGGCATACCTGAGATATAATGCTCAATTCTTTGTCCATTGACCACCTTTGGGTGAGTACCTTCGGCATTATTAATCTTGATAGCTCCAGAACGATAGACCTCTTCGATAATATATGGTAATATATGGTCCTTCCCATTTGGAGAGAAGATTTCTTGCAAATAATCTTAAACAAGAGTTGAATAAAAGAACATAATCTCCTATTACGAATTCCCGCTTTTGGATTCTTCTGTGATGCCATCTTTTTACTTTTCCTTTGAATAGCTTGGCATTTTCATACGCTTGGGTTCTCCATTCATCTAGTGGGCTAATATCAAATAGTCTCTTCTCACCGGCACGTTTAAAATCATAGTTGATCTCTTTGATTGCCCAAAATGCATTATGTTCTAATTCTAGAAGAAAATGACAAGCTTTTCCATATACCATTTTATATGGAGACATACCCATAGGATTTTTACAAGTTGTTCTATATACCCAAAGTGCATCGTCCAATTTCTTAGACCAGTTCTTACGAGACCTATTGACAGTTTTTTGTAATATTAATTTTATTTCTCAACTTGAGCACTAGATTGAGGATGATAGGGTGAAGCAATTCTACGGTTAACATCATATTTGGCAAGCATCATATGAAAATCACCATGAATAAAGTGTGAACCACCATCGGTCATTAGATATCTAGGGACTCCAAACCTCATGAAGATAACCACTTTAAGCATTTTAATGGAAGTGTGGTGATCAGCAGTACTAGTTGGAATAGCTTCTACCCACTTACTAACATAATCAACCACAACTAAAATATGAGTGTATCCGTTAGAGGAAGGAAAAGGCCCCATGTAATCAAAACCCCACACATCAAATTGTTCAACAACAAGTGAATAATACATAGGCATTTCTTGACGCTTACCAATATTACCAACTCTTTGACATTCATCACAAGACAAGACAAGCTTACGAGCATCCTTGAAGAGAGTAGGCTGATACATCTCTAACGTATCTATAATTTATTAAGTATTCATGCCATGTTTAAAATAATTCTATATGATTTTGGTATGATTTTATTAGAACTAACCTGGACTGACGTTTTTTCCAGCAGAACTACCATGGAGTTGTTTTTGTGCAGAAATATAAGTTCTCGGAATGGGCTGGAAATTTACGGAGAATATTTTTGGAAAATATAAATAGTGGAGCAAAAAGATACCGAAGAAGAGTCCCGAGGGAGTCACAAGCCACTAGGGCACGGCCACCCCCTGGCCGCGTCTAGCTGGCTTGTGACCTCATCGGGAACCTTTTGGATGTGAGATCAATGCTGATGTCTACTACACAACCTTCTTCTTGTATACTCGTGTTGGGCCTCAAAGCACAGAGTTTTGTAGGACAATGGAAATTTTCCCTCAAGTGGATGACCTAAGGTTTATCAATCTGCGGGAGGTGTAGGATGAAGCAAGTCTCTCTTAAACAACCCTGCAATCAAATAGCAAAGAGTCTCTTGTGTCCCCAACACACTTAATACAATGGTAAATTGTATAGGTGCAGTAGTTCGGCGAAGAGATGGTGATACAACTGCAATATGGATGATAGATATAGGTTTTCGTAATCTGAAAATATAAAAACAGCAAGGTAACAAATAGTAAACGGTGAGAAAAACGTTGTATAAATGCTTGGAAACAAGGCCTAGGGTCCATACTTTCACTAGTGCAATTTCTCTCAACAATATTGGCATAGTTGAATCATATGTAAATACCTCTCGTGCGATAAAGAGTTCACTCCAAAGTCACAAATAGCAGAGAACTAATGAACAAATTATTGTAGAGTACAAAACCACCTCAAAGTTATCTTTTCTAATCAATTTTATGAGCTATCCCTATAAGTTTCACAAACAGCCCTAGAATTCGTACTAAAATGACACCTTAAGATACACATCAACCAAAACCCTAATGTCACCTAGGTACTCCAATGTCACCACAAGTACCCATGGGCTTGATTATATGATATGCATCACATAATTTCAGATTCATCACGTTCAATCCAACACAAAGAACTTCAAAGTGTGCCCTAAAGTTTGTACCGGGAAGTCAAGATAAGAACGTGTGCCTAACCCTATGCATAGATTCCCAAGGTTACCGAACCCGCAAGTTGATCAACTAAACATACATCAAGTGGATCAATAGAACATCACATTGTCACCATAGATATCGCATCGCAAGACATACATCAAGTGTTCTCAAATCCTTAAAGACTCAATCCGATAAGAATACTTAAAAGGGAAAACTCAGTTCATCATAACAAGATAGAGAGGGGGAAACTCCATATGATTCAATCTATTTCAACAAAGCTCGCGGTACATCAAGATCGTGCCTTCTCAAGAATGCACGCGAGAGAGATCAAACACACAGCTACTCGTACATACCCTCAGCCCTGAGGATAAACTTTGGGGCACTCTTTGAAGTTCTTTGTGTTGGATTGAACATGATGAAACTGAAATTGTGTGATGCATATCGTATAATCAAGCCCATGGGTACTTGTGGTGTCATTGGAGTATCTAGGTGACATTAGGGTTTTGATTGTTGTGTATCTTAAGGTGTTATTTTAGTACAAATTCTAGGGCTGTTCGTGACACTTATAGGGATAGCCCATAAGATTGATTCGGAAAAGATAGCTTTGAGCTGGTTTCGTACCCTACAATAATTTCTTCATTAGTTCTACGCTATTTGTGACTTTGGAGTGAACTCTTTGTCGCACGAGAGGTATTTACATATGATTCAACTATGTTAGTATTGTTGAGAGAACTTGCGCTAGTGAAAGTATGAACCCTAGGCCTTGTTTTCAAGCATTGCAATACAATTTTTGCTCACTTTTGTTACTTGCTACCTTGATGTTTTTATATTTTCATATTACAAAAACCTATATCTACCATCGATATTGCACTTGTATCACCATCTCTTTGCCGAACTAGTGCACCTATACAATTTACCATTGTATTGGGTGTGTTAGGGACACACGAAACTCTTTGTTATTTGGTTGCAGGGTTGTTCAAGATAGACCATCTTCATCCTATGCCTCCCACGGATTGATAAACCTTAGGTCATCCACTTGAGGGAAAATTACCATTGTCCTACAAAACTCTGTGCTTGGAGGCCCAACAAAGTCTACAAGAATGAAGTTGCATACTTGACATCAAGCTCTTTTATTGCGCCATTGTCGGGGAGATGTGTGCTTGAAGGTATATCTTTAGATCTTGCAATAAAATCTTTTAGTTTCTTGTTTTTCACTAGTTTGGTTTTATAAAATAAAACTACAAAAAATGGAATTGAGGTTGCCTCATATGCTTTATCTTTTTTATGTCTTTTGTGAAAATGATGGTAAGGAAAATTGTGCTCAAGTGTTAGAAGAAGAAGTTATTAAAATGTTTGGCACTAAATCTTTGAGTGATGAGCTGGATTGCAATGTTGCTAGTATGAATTCTTTGAATACCCATAGTACTAATGATGATTGCACTAGTCATGATAAAAATATTTCTTATAAGCATGTCAATTTTTGTGGAGTGCATAGAGTTTGTGAAGACATGCCTAAAAGGGAAGATATATTTTGTAAGAGGCATAAGTATTTACAACCTAAATGGTTGCAAGAGAGGCTATATTTTTGTGCTGAAAGACTTAATATTTCTCGCCGTCCTTGTGAACTTTTCAATGAAAGTGTTCATTTTCATTTCCAATGTGAATTGTTTCATGATCGAATTGTGTCCAAAAATTGTGATAACCTCATTACCCTTGAGCATCATAATGAACTTAGTCTATATTTGGGGTATGAAGAAATGAAACATAAAACTAAAGATGTTCCAGCTTGGGTTCTCATGAAAATGATTGATTTTGATCTAAGTGAAATTTATATGTATTGTGTGGTAAATTGCATTGAGAATACTTATATTGCCAATTACTTAAAGACGAGAAAACAAATAGAAGATGAAGAGAATACTAATGAAGGGGAAGAGGTTTCCCAATATTCTCCTATTTTTTCTTATGATGAATCAGGTAACGGGGAGGAGCTTTTTATTCAACCAACCTGTTCAAAAAGAAGCTTGGAGGAATTAAATAAACCCACACATAATGTGGTGAAGAAGAGGAAAACAAGGAAAACTAAAGGTAAAGAGGTATCTCTCCCAAATAATGTTGCTCTCATTATTGGTAGGCCTCATGAGAATGAATCAAAAATAGCAGTGGAAGATGATACACTTGAGGATGATTTTGTTATGCCTATTTCTTTTTGTGATAATGATGATTGGGAAGATAATGATACTTCTTATAATCTTTAAAATATTTATGGCGCCAACTTGGAAGATGATGATATTAATTGCTATACTATTTGTGTTATTCATACCATTAATGAGGAGAGTGATTACGTTTATGATATACAAATCCAAGCTTGGGGATGCTATGTTTGATGAAAATGACATGTTTGCAAATTTATCTGCTGCAACTAATATTTTTCCGAAGCTTGGGGATGCTATGATTAATGAAGATGATCTTTTTATTCCCCCTACTTTGAATGGTCAAATTTGGTATAATGACAACATGCCTCCTACTTATAATGATTATTGTGATGATACTTATGCAATGAAAAAGAGTAATGATTATTATTATGATAATTGTCATAATTATGAATATCCTTTTACTGAATATTACTATTTTAGTGTGGAACCAATTTGTAGTATTCAACTCTTTTATGATATTCCCACTATTAGTCATGAGAAGAAATTTTCTTGCGTGGAGAGTAGTAAAATTTCTATGCTTGTAGATCATGAAAGGAATGCTTCATGTGCTGTTTATATTGTGGATTTCCTTCACGATGCTACTGAAAATTATTATGAGGGAGGAACATATGCATGTAGGAATTGCAGTAATATCAAGTTTCCTCTCTATGTGTTCAAAGTTTTGAAGTTATGCTTGTTTAGCCTTCCTATGCTAGTTGATTCTTTCTCCTATAAATTTTTTGCTCACAAAATCCCTATGAATATGAAGTGGGTTATGCGTTATTGTGCTTGTAATGACATTCATGATGCTCTTTTGCATTCAATTATTATTCCTATACGAGCATCACTGAAATCATCATGCCTAGATAAAAGGCATTAAAGAAAAGCATTTTTGGGAGACAAACCAACACTTTTACCTTCTGTTTTTATGTGTTCACAATATTAAGATGTATTAATCATGTTTTGTGTCTTTTATTTCAAGAAAGTGCCAAGTAAAGCCTTTGGGATAGTGTGGATACTTGCTTGTTTCATTATGTGCAAAAACAGAAAGTTTTGCGTCCAGTATAGGAATTATCTGATTTTAATGGAGAGTCAAAAAATTATGAAATTTTTACAAAATATTTATATGCAAATTCCTAGATCTTTACTAATTTTTAAGAATTTTTAGTATTAGGTAAGTATGGTGGTCATTCAGATCTTTACAGACTGTTCTGTTTTTGTCAGATTATGTTTTGCATGCATAGTTTGCTTGTTTTAGTGTTCCCATAGATTATATTAAGTGATATAAATTGTGGTAATAATGTAATACAGTATGTATTATGTGAGAACAATTATGAATCATGTCTTGAAAGTACCTAAGTGAACGATCTATCTTTATTACACTAACCTTTCTCACAAAGTTCCATTATGTTTTGTGTGATTGAAGTTTTCAAGTTTTGGATGAGACACCAATATGAGGAGAATAAGGAGTGACAAGAACCTAATATTGGGGTTCCCAAGGCACCCCAAGGTAATATCCATGGAATAATCAAGCGCCTAATCTTGGGGATGCCCCGGAAGGCATCCCCTCTTTGTCTTCAACATATTGGTATATCTTATTTGGAGCTATATTTTTATTCGTCACATAATATGAGTTTTGCTTGGAGCGTCGTTTTATTTTGTTTTTCTCTGTTAGGTGTTATTTACAACCCTGTTTTTCAATAAAAAGTTCCCATAATTTTCTTGGGATGCTTGCATTGCATGTTTTGATATGTGCTGGGTAAAAACAGAAACTTCTGTTGTAGTGTTTGAATTTTCATATTTTACTGGAAGTGGAAAGTTTATGAAATTTTTACACAGTGTTTTCATATAAATTTTATATCATTTCCTAAATTTTCATGATTTTCTGAGTTACAGAGGTACACCGTTTTCATAAATTGCTACAGACTGTTTTGCTTGGACAGATTGTTGTCATAGTTTTGTTATCTACTTATCCTATAGTTTCCATATCCTATATTGGTAGATATAAATTGTGGAAATGATAGTATACAGTACCTAATGTTTGAAAATTATTGTGCAACTTGTCTTGGCAGTACATAAAGAGTTGATTTATTATTATGTGTACTAACCTATCTCACGAGTTCTTTTCGAGTTTTGTGTGGATGAAGTTTTTGAGCATAGGTGAAACCATAATATGAGAGGATTGAACGAGATACAAAAGTTAAAACTTGGGTATTCCCAAGGCACCACAACTAAATATTTCAAGAAGTCTCAAGCATCTAAGCTTGGGGATGCTACGCATCCCATCTCTCTTCATCAACAATTATCAGTTAGCCTATGTTGAGCCTAAATATTTATTCGTTCACATGATGCATTCTATTCTTGGAGTGCTATTTTTCTGAGTTTGATGTTTGAATAAAATACTCAGATCTTGAAATCTTTATTGAGAGAGAGGGAGAGAGATAAAGTTCTCACATAGCTACTTAATTGTTTGACTACTCATTCATCTTCAGTTATATGTTTTGGAGTAGTTTTGTCATTCACTCTCGTGCTTCAATTATATCCTATGAGTAAATGGTTAAATGAATTGAATATCATAAATATGAAATTATATATGTTTGATATGATTATCCCATGAGGAGTAATGACTTCATGTAGAAGAAGTATAGGTGGTAAAATTTATTGAAAGCTAGCAAACATCGCATTGGTCACTTGAACAATTCATGAAAGAATATTGAAGAAGAGAGATTTCACATATAAATATACTATCTTGGACATCTTCTACGAGCGTGAATACCCATTAATTATTTTCAAACTTGAGCAAATTAGTTGAAGTTGGACAAGGAAGACAACGTAATGAGTTATGCTTGGGTATATTTGTATAGAAGTTATACTGTTATGGATCCTCCAACATGTGGTGCTTGCTTCCGCCTCATACTAGCCAAAACTTCCGCACCAAGTAGAAATACTACTTGTGCATCCAAACTCCATTAAACCCAAAGTTGTCCCATATGAGTCCACCATACCTACCTATATGCGGTATTTACCTGCCGTTCCAAGTAAATTTGCATGTGCCAAACTCTAAACCTTCAAATAATATTCTGTTTTGTATGGCCGAATCGCTCACATAGTGACTAGGGGCTGTCAGTATCTTCCATGCTAGGTGGGTTATTCTCACAATATGTGTTGATTCACTATCATTCACGACAAAGTGGCTGGTCATCGAACCGCCTATAATGTATCTAGCGTGGAAGATACCGATATCTCTCGGTTGTTATGTTGACAATGAAAGCATACCACTCAAAATTATTATTCATCTCTGTTTTAAAAGCTCGAGCTCTAGCCCCTCTGCAAATGAATGCTTCCCTCTGCGAAGGGTCTATCTTTTACTTCCTAGTACTTACCTTTATACAAGAGTCATGGTGATCTTCACCACTTCCTATATTTCGCCTTTTTCTCTTGGCACGCATCATGTGATGGGGAAAGATCCAAGCATATATGGCCATTGAAATATATTTGATCATGAATTATTATTGTTGACAATTATCTATATGATAAATAAGTTGGGAGGCGAAACTTTAAGCCCCTATCTTTCTCTGTGTTCGACAGATGCCATTTGCTCTAAAAATATTCTTTGAGTGTTAGCAATCATGAAAGACTATATGATGGTTGAGTATGTGGAATTTGCTAAATCAAACCTCTTACATAGACCCTTCCAGAAAATAAGATGAATTGCAACTGCTTGCTGATTGAAAGCATAGTTTGTTAGTTTTCAAGACACTTTATGGTTTATACTTTAACTTGGAAATAGCTTGTTACTGTTGGAAATATGCCCTAGAGGCAATAATAAAATGGTTATTATTGTATTTCCTTGTTCATGATAATTGTCTATTGTTCATGCTATAATTGTGTTAACCGGAAACCATAATACATGTGTGAATACATAGACCACAACATGTCCCTAGTGAGCCTCTAGTTGACTAGCTCGTTGATCAATAGATGGTCACGGTTTCATGGCCATGGACATTGGATGTCATTGATAATGGGATCACATCATTAGGAGAATGATGTGATGGACAAGACCCAATTCTAAGCATAGCACAAGATCGTGTAGTTCGTTTGCTAAAGCTTTTCAATGTCAAGTATCGTTTCCTTAGACCATGAGATTGTGCAACTCCCGGATACCGTAGGAATGCTTTGGGTGTGCCAAACGTCACAACGTAACTGGGTGGCTATAAAGGTGCACTAAGGGTATCTCCGAAAGTATCTGTTGGGTTGGCATGAATCGAGACTGGGATTTGTCACTCCGTGTGACGGAGAGGTATCTCTGGGCCCACTCGGTAAGACATCATCATTATGAGCTCAATGTGACTAAGGAGTTAGTCACGGGATGATGTATTACGGAACGAGTAAAGAGACTTGCCGGTAACGAGATTGAACAAGGTATGGGGATACCGACGATCGAATCTCGGGCAAGTATCATACCGATAGACAAAGGGAATTGTATACGGGATTGATTGAATCCTTGACATCGTGGTTCATCCGATGAGATCATCGTGGAGTACGTGGGAGCCAACATGGGTATCCAGATCCCTCTGTTGGTTATTGACCGGAGAGGTGTCTCGGTCATGTCTACGTGTCTCCCGAACCCGTAGGGTCTACACACTTAAGGTTCGATGACGCTAGGGTTATAGGGAAAAGGTATACGTGATTACCAAAGGTTGTTCGGAGTCCCGGATGAGATCCCGGACGTCACGAGGAGCTCCGGAATGGTCCGGAGGTAAAGATTGATATATAGGAAGTCCAGTTTTGGTCACCGGAAAGTTTTCGGGCTCATCGGTAGTGTACCGGGAGTGCCGGGAGGGTGCCGGATAACCCCCGGGAGGGGTGTGACGACCAAAGGACCACATGGGCTGTTAGATAAAGTGTTCCAGCCCTTATTGGGCTGGGCAAGACTTTTGCTAAAGGCCCATGCGGCTGGAGATAAGGAGATAAGGCAAAAAGGATTTAAAAGGAGGAGATCCACCTCCCTTGTGGGAGGTGGACTCTCCCTTTAATTCGGCCGGCCATCTCCTCTTTGGAGTAGAGGACAAGCCAGCCCTCCACGTCCCTCCTCCTATATATACTTGAGGTTTTGGATGTTTTGAGACAAGATTTGATCTCTCTCTCTCACGGCGAAGCCCTACCTCTCTTCTTCCTCCTCCGCAGCGCTTAGGCGAAGCCCTGTCGGAATACCTTGCTACTCCACCACCACCACGCCGTTGTGCTGCTGTTGGAGCCCTTCCCCAACCTCTCCTTCCTCCTTGCTGGATCAAGGTGTTGGAGACGTCACCGGGCTGCACGTGTGTTGAACGCGGAGGTGCCGTCCGTTCGGCACTTGATCGGATCTACCGCGATCTGAATCGCTGCGAGTACGACTCCATCAACCGCGTTCTTGTAACGCTTCCGCTTAGCGATCTTCAAAGGTATGAAGATGCAATCTCTCCCCTCTCGTTGCTGGTTTCTCCATAGATAGATCTTGGTGAACGTAGGAAAATTTTGATTTACTACTACGTCTCCCAACAGTGGCATCATGAGCTAGGTCTATGCGTAGAATCTATGCACGAGTAGAACACAAAGCAGTTGTGGGCGTCGAGTTTGTTAATTTGCTTGCCGCTACTAGTCTTATCCTGATTCGGCGGTATTGTGGGATGAAGCGGCCCGGACCAACTTTACACGTACGCTTACGTGAGACCGGTTCGACCGCCTGACATGCACTAGATGCATAAGGTGGCTAGCGGGTGTCTGTCTCTCCTACCTTAGTCGGATCGGATTCGATGAAAAGGGTCCTTATGAAGGGTAAATAGCAATTGGCAGATCACGTTGTGGTGTTGACGTAGGTAAGAAACGTTCTTGCTAGTAACCTATAGCAGCCACGTAAAAACTTGCAACTACAAATTAGAGGACGTCTAACTTGTTTTTGCAGCATGTGCCTTGTGATGTGATATGGCCAAAGGATGTGATGTGATGCATTGTGATGTATGAATTGACCATGTTCTTGTAATAGGATTCACGACTTGCATGTCGATGATTATGACAACCGGCAGGAGCCATAGGAGTTGTCTTATTTATTGTATGACCTGCGTGTCAATCATAAACGCCATGTAATTACTTTACTTTATTGCTAAGCGTTAGCCATAGTAGTAGAAGTAATAGTTGGCGAGACAACTTCATGAAGACACAATGATGGAGATCATGATGATGGAGATCATGGTGTCGTGCCGGTGACAGTGATGATCATGGTGCCCCGAAGATGGAGATCATAGGAGCAAAATGATATTGGCCATATCATGTCACTATATTGATTGCATGTGATGTTTATCATGTTTACATCTTATTTGCATAGAACGACGGTAGTAAATAAGATGATCTCTCAATAAAATTTCAAGAAAGGTGTTCACCCTAACTGTGCACCGTTGCTAAGGATCGTCGTTCCGAAGCACCACGTGATGATCGGGTGTGATAGGTTCTAACGTTCGCATACAACGGGTGTAAGCCAGATTTACACATGCGAAACACTTAGGTTGACTTGACGAGCCTAGCATGTACAGACATGGCCTCGGAACACGGAAGACCGAAAGGTCGAACATGAGTCGTATAGAAGATACGATCAACATAGAGATGTTCACCATGGATGACTAGTCCGTCTCACGTGATGATCGGACACGGGCTAGTTGACATGGATCATGTATCACTTGGAAGACTAGAGAGATGTCTATCTAAGTGGGAGTTCATTAATAATTTGATTAAATGAACTTAATTATCATGAACTTAGTCTAAAAATGTCCTTGCAAATTATGTCGTAGATAGCTCGCGCTGTAGCTCCCCAGTTTTATTGATACAATCCTAGAGAAAAGTAAGTTGAAAGTTGATGGTAGCAATAATGCGGACTGGGTCCGTGATCTGAGGATTGTCCTCATTGCTGCACAGAAAGCTTATGTTTTTGATGTACCGCTAACTGCATCACTCCCTCAAGCGTTGTCTGTAGATGTTGTGAACATATGACAGGCACTTTTTGATGACTACGTGATAGTTCAGTGCGTCATGCATTACGGCTTAGAATTGAGGCTTCAAAATGTTTTGAACGTCACAGAACATATGAGATGTTCTAGGAGCTGAGATTGTGATCTCAAGCTCGTGCCTATGTTGAGAGGTATGAGACCTCCAACAAGATTCTTTGCCTGCAAGATAAAGGAGAATAGATTAATCGGTGAGCGTGTTCTCAGATTGTCTGGGTGCTACAATCACTTGAATCAAGTGGGAGTTAATCTTCCAGATGAGATAGTGATTAATGCAGTTCTCCAAGTCACTGCCACCAAGCTACTAGAGCTTCGTGATGAACTATAACATGCCAGGGATGGATAAGATGATCCCTGAGTTGTTCGTGATGTTTGACACCACGAAGGTAGAAATCAATAAGGAGCATCAAGTGTTGATGGTTAAGTGAAAACCACTAGTTTCAAAAGGGGCAAGGGCAAGAAGGGAAAAACTTCAGGAATGGCAAGCCAGTTGTTGCTCTAGTGAAGAAACCCAAGGTTGAGCCCGAACCCGAGACTAAGTGCTTCTGTTATGAGGAGAATGTTCGTTGAAGCGGAAAAACCCTAGATGATTGGTAGATAAGAAGGCTGGTAATGTCAATGGAAGTATATTTGATATACGTGTTAGTGATGTGTACCTTGCTGGTACTCCTAGTAGCACCTGGGTATTAGATACCGGTTCGGTTGCTAAGTGTTAGCAACTCGAAATAAAAGCTACGGAGTAAATGGAGACTAGCTAGGTGAAAGGTGACGATGTGTGTTGGAAGTATTTCCAAGATTGATGTGATCACCATCGCACGCTCTCTCTACCTTCAGGATTTGTGATAAACCTAAATAAATGTTATTTGGTGTTTGCGTTGAGCATAAACGTGATTAGATCATGATTAGTGCGATACGGTTATTCATATAAGTTAGAGAATAATGGTTATTCTGTTTACATGGATAATGCCTTCAATGGTCATGCACCCACTCGAAATGGTTTATCGAATCATGATCGTAGTAGTACACATATTCATAACATTGGTACCAAAAGATACAAAGTTAATAATGATAGTACCACATGCTTGTGGCACTGCCACGTAATGTCATATTGGTATAAATCGCATGAAGAAACTCCATGATGATGGATGTTTTTTGACTCACTCGATTTCGAATCGGTTGAGACATGCGAGCCATGCCTCTTGGGCAAGATGACTGAGACCCCATCATCCAATATGATGGAGCGGGCAAGTGGCTTATTGGAATTAATACATGTTGATGTATGTGGTCCAATGAGTGTTGAAACACACAGTGGATATCGTTGTTTTTCTTTACCTTCGCTGATGATTTGAGTAAATATGGGGATATTTACTTAATGAAACACGAATCTGAAATGTTTGAAAGGTTCAAGGAGTTTCAGAGTGAAGTTAAAGATCATCGTGACAAGAAGATAAATGTCTATGATATGATCATGGAGGTGAATATCTAAGTTACGAGTTTGGTATGCAATTTTAGACAATGTGGAGATTGTTTCACAGCTCACGCCTCCTGGAACACCATAGTGTGATGGTGTGTTTGAACGTCGTAGTCGTGCTCTATTGGATATAGTGAGTACTATGATGTCTCTTATCGTTTTACCACTATCGTTATGGGGTTATGCATTAAAGACAAATCCATTCACTTTAACAGGGCACCATCTAAGTCTGTTGAGATGACACCGTGAGAATTATGGTTTGACAGAAGCCTAAGCTGTCATTTCTTAATGTTTGGGGCTGCGACGCTTATGTGAAAATGGGGTTTTCACCTAGCGAGCTCGAACTCAAAGCAGACAAATGCATCTTCATAGAATACCCTAATGAGACATTGGGTATACCTTCTATCTCAGATCCAAGCGCAAAAGGTGTTTGTTGCTAAGAACGGGTCCTTTTTGAGAAAGAGTTTCTCTCGAAAGAATTGAGTGGGAGGAAGATAGAACTTGATAAGGTTGTTGAACCTTTGTTTCAACCAGAGAATAGCGCAACACAGAAAGATGTTTCTGTAGAGCCTACTTAGTTGAAAAGGAAGTTAATGATGATGATCATGAAGCTTCGGATCAAGTCACTATCGAACCTCGTAGGTCGACAAGGACGCGTACTGCTCCTGAGTAGTACGACAACCCTGTCTTGGAAATCATGTTGTTGGACAACGATGAACCTACGAACTATGGAGAAGCGATGGTGGGCCCGGATTCCAACAAATGGCTAGGAGCCATGAAATCCGAGAAAGGATCCATGTATGAAAACCAAGTATGGACTTTGGTAGACTTGCCTGTTGAATGGCGGGTCATTGAGTACAAATGGACCTTTGAGATAAACATAGACGCTAATGGTGAAATGTCACCGTTTATAAAGCTCGACTTGTCGCAAAGAAGTTTCCGCCAATTTCAAGGAGTTGACTGCAATGAGATTGTCTCATCTGTAGCGATGCTAAAAGTCTATTAAAATTTTATTAGCAGTTGCTGCATTTTTCGATTATGAAATCTGGCAGATGGATGACAAAACAAGGTTTCCGTAATGGTTTCTGTGAGGAAGAGTTGTATGTGATACAACCAGAAGGTTTTGTCAATCCTAAGGATGCTAATAATATGCAAACTCCAGCGATCCTTCTATGGACTGGAGCAAGCATCTCGGAGTTGGAATATATGCTTTGATGAGGTGATCAAAGTGTTTAAGTTTATACAAAGTTTATGAGAAACTTGTATTTGCAAGAAAGTGAGTGGGAGCACTATGGAATTTCTTATAAGAATATGTAGTTGACATATTATTGATCGGAAATGATGTAGAATTTCTGGAAGAGCATGAAGGGTTGTTTGAAAAGTTTTGTTTTTCAAAGGAAGACATACCTTGACAAGTTTTTGAAGGAGTTCAAAATAGATGGGTCAAAGAAGGAGTTCTTGACTGTATTGTAAGGTGTGAAATTGAGTAAGACTCAATACCCGACCACGGCAGAAGATAAAGAAGAGATGAGTGTCATCTCCTATGCTTTAGCCATAGGCTCTATATAGTATGCCATGCTGTGTACCGCACCTGTGTGTGCCTTGCCATGAGTCTGTCAAGGGGTACAAGAGTAATCCAAGAGTGGATCACTGGACAATGGTCAAAGTTATCCTTAGTAACTTGAGAACTAAGGAAATATTTCTCGATTATGGAGGTGATAAAGAGTTCATCGTAAAGGGTTACGATGATGCAAGCTTTAACTCCAATCCGGATGACTCTTAGTAGAAATCTGGCTACGTATAGTGGAGCAGCCATTTGGAATAGCTCCAAGTGGAGCGTGGGAGCAGTATCTACAAATATGACATGGAAAGTTTGTAAGGTACACACGGATCTGAATGTCGCAGACCCATTGACTAAAACCTCTTTCACGAGCAGGACATGAACAAACCCCAGAACTTATTGGGTGTTAATCACATGATGATATGATCACATGGTGATGTAAGTGTTAATCACATGGTGATGTGAACTAGATTATTGACTCTAGTGCAAGTGGGAGACTGTTGGAAATATGCCCTAGAGGCAATAATAAAATGGTTATTATTGTATTTCCTTGTTCATGATAATTGTCTATTGTTCATGCTATAATTGTGTTAACCGGAAACCATAATACATGTGTGAATACATAGACCACAACATGTCCCTAGTGAGCCTCTAGTTGACTAGCTCGTTGATCAATAGATGGTCACGGTTTCATGGCCATGGACATTGGATGTCATTGATAACGGGATCACATCATTAGGAGAATGATGTGATGGACAAGACCCAATTCTAAGCATAGCACAAGATCGTGTAGTTCGTTTGCTAAAGCTTTTCAATGTCAAGTATCGTTTCCTTAGACCATGAGATTGTGCAACTCCCGGATACCGTAGGAATGCTTTGGGTGTGCCAAACGTCACAACGTAACTGGGTGGCTATAAAGGTGCACTACGGGTATCTCCGAAAGTATCTGTTGGGTTGGCATGAATCGAGACTGGGATTTGTCACTCCGTGTGACGGAGAGGTATCTCTGGGCCCACTCGGTAAGACATCATCATTATGAGCTCAATGTGACTAAGGAGTTAGTCACGGGATGATGTATTACGGAACGAGTAAAGAGACTTGCCGGTAACGAGATTGAACAAGGTATGGGGATACCGACGATCGAATCTCGGGCAAGTATCATACCGATAGACAAAGGGAATTGTATACGGGATTGATTGAATCCTTGACATCGTGGTTCATCCGATGAGATCATCGTGGAGTACGTGGGAGCCAACATGGGTATCCAGATCCCGCTGTTGGTTATTGACCGGAGAGGTGTCTCGGTCATGTCTACGTGTCTCCCGAACCCGTAGGGTCTACACACTTAAGGTTCGATGACGCTAGGGTTATAGGGAAAAGGTATACGTGATTACCGAAGGTTGTTCGGAGTCCCGGATGAGATCCCGGACGTCACGAGGAGCTCCGGAATGGTCCGGAGGTAAAGATTGATATATAGGAAGTCCAGTTTTGGTCACCGGAAAGTTTTCGGGCTCATCGGTAGTGTACCGGGAGTGCCGGGAGGGTGCCGGATAACCCCCGGGAGGGGTGTGACGACCAAAGGACCACATGGGCTGTTAGATAAAGTGTTCCAGCCCTTATTGGGCTGGGCAAGACTTTTGCTAAAGGCCCATGCGGCTGGAGATAAGGAGATAAGGCAAAAAGGATTTAAAAGGAGGAGATCCACCTCCCTTGTGGGAGGTGGACTCTCCCTTTAATTCGGCCGGCCATCTCCTCTTTGGAGTAGAGGACAAGCCAGCCCTCCACGTCCCTCCTCCTATATATACTTGAGGTTTTGGATGTTTTGAGACAAGATTTGATCTCTCTCTCTCACGGCGAAGCCCTACCTCTCTTCTTCCTCCTCCGCAGCGCTTAGGCGAAGCCCTGTCGGAATACCTTGCTACTCCACCACCACCACGCCGTTGTGCTGCTGTTGGAGCCCTTCCCCAACCTCTCCTTCCTCCTTGCTGGATCAAGGTGTTGGAGACGTCACCGGGCTGCACGTGTGTTGAACGCGGAGGTGCCGTCCGTTCGGCACTTGATCGGATCTACCGCGATCTGAATCGCTGCGAGTACGACTCCATCAACCGCGTTCTTGTAACGCTTCCGCTTAGCGATCTTCAAAGGTATGAAGATGCAATCTCTCCCCTCTCGTTGCTGGTTTCTCCATAGATAGATCTTGGTGAACGTAGGAAAATTTTGATTTACTACTACGTCTCCCAACAGTTACTTCATCATGAGAAGTTTTATGAGATGATCCACTGTTTATGATATATAATGATGCCAGAAAAAGTGTTTGGAACTATCATTGATCAAATTTATGCACTATGCTAGCATTCACACTTCATAAATTATTTCTTTTATCATTTACCTACCCGAGGATGAGCAGGAATTAAGCTTGGGGATGCTGATACGTCTCTAATGTATCTATAATTTGTGAAGTATTCATGCCATGTTTACAATAATTCTATATTATTTTGGTATGATTTTATTAGAACTAACCCGGACCGACGTTGTTTTCAGCAGAACTACCGTGGTGTTGTTTTTGTGCAGAAATAAAAGTTCTCAGAATGGGCTAAACATTTACGGAGAATATTTTTGGAAAATATAAAAAATACTGGAGTGAAAAGATACCGGAGAAGAGTCCCGATGGAGTCACAAGCCACCAGGGCGCGGCCACCCCCTGGCCGCGCCTAGCTGTCTTGTGACCTCCTAGGGAACCTTCTGGACATGGGACCAAAGCCAAATACTCCTATAAATACCCAGACCTCTGAAAAGAAACCTAGATCGGGAGTTCCGCCGCCGCAAGCCTCCAGAACCACGAAAAACCAATCGGGAGCCCGTTCCGACACCCTGCCAGAGGGGGAAACAATCATCGGAGGCCATCTTCATCATCCCGACGCTCTCCATTACGAGGAGGGAGAAGTTCACCCTCGGGGCTAAGGGTATGTACCAGTAGCTACGTGTTTGATCTCTCTCTCTCTCTCTCTCTCTCGTGTTCTTGAGATAACACAATCTTGATGTACCGCGAGCTTTATTGGTATAGATTGAATCATATGGAGTTTTCCCATCACTATCTTCTGGTGATGAATTGAGTTTTCCTTCGAAGTTTTCATATCGGATTGAGTCTTTAAGGATTTGAGAACACTTGATGTATGTCTTGCGATAGGATATCCGTGGTGACAATGGGATGTTCTTTTGATCCACTTGATCTATGTTTTGGTGATCAACTTGCGGGTTCCGTGACCTTGGGAATCTATGCATAGGGGTTGGCACATGTTTTCATCTTGAATCTCCAGTAGAAACTTTGCGGCACTGTTTGAAGTTCTTTGTGTTGGATTGAACATGATGAATCTGAAACTGTGTTATGCATATCGTATAATCAAGCCCATGGGTACTTGTGGTGACATTGGAGTATCTAGGTGACATTAGGGTTTTGGTTGATGTGTATCTTAAGGTGTTATTTTAGTATGAACTCTAGGGCTGTTCGTGACACTTATAGGGATAAGATTGATCGAAAAAGATAACTTTGAGGTGGTTTCATACCCTACAATAACTTCTTCATTAGTTCTCTACTATTTGTGACTTTGGAGTGAACTCTTTGTCGCACGAGAGGTATTTACTGATGATTCAACTATGTTAGTATTGTTGAGAGAAATTGCACTAGTGAAAGTATGAACCCTAGGCCTTGTTTTCAAGAATTGCAATACCATTTTTGGTCACTTTTGTTACTTGCTACCTTGCTGTTTTTATATTTTCAGATGACAAAAACCTATATCTACCATCTATATTGTACTTGTATCACCATCTCTTCGCCGAAGTAGTGCACCTATACAATTTACCATTGTATTGGGTGTGTTGGGGATACAAGAGACTCTTTGTTATTTGGTGGCAGGGTTGTTCGAGAGAGACCATCTTCATCCTACGCCTCCCACGGATTGATAAACCTTAGGTCATCCACTTGAGGGAAAATTGTCATTGTCCTACAAAACTCTGCGCTTGGAGGCCCAACAAAGTCTACAAGAATAAAGTTGTGTAGTAGACATCATAGGCCAATAAAATCCAGATTGCAACACCTTATGAGGAGTTCTATCTCCCGCATGATGTCCTCCATAAGCTTCGGAATGACATTTCTATAGGATCTGTTCATGTTCATGCTCAGGTACACAACGCCCAATAATATCATCTACTCCTTCTTTATAAATATGTGGGTCATCCCAAAAGTAATGTCTCAAGTCATAGAAGATTTTTTTTCTTTTGTTGGTATGTAAAGCTAGGTGGTATATATTTAGCGACAATGTAATTAGCATAACCAACATACCAAGGTGTGTTGTGTGAGACACTTATTGCAGCTAACTATTCTTCAGGGAAACTATCATCAATAGGTAGTGGGTCATCAAGAATATTTTCTAACCTAGACAAGCTATCATCTACGATGTTCTCAGCTCCTTGCCTATCAACGATATGCAAGTAAAATTATTGAAGCAAAAGAACCCACCTAATAAGTCTAGGTTTAGCATCTTTCGATCCCATAAGGTATTTTATAGCAGCATGATCAGTGTGAACAATAACTTTGGAGTCAATAATATAGGATCTAAATTTATCACAAGCAAACACAACTGCTGAAAATTCTATTTCAATAGTAGCATAGTTTCGTTGGGTACTGTCTAGAGTTTTACTAGCATAATGGATAACATTCAATTTCTTATCAACTCTTTGTACTAGGACATCACCAACACTATAATCACTAGCATCACACATAATTTCAAAAGGCAAGTTCCAATCAGGTGGTTGGACGATAGGTGCAGAGGTTAAGGCCTTCTTGAGTGTTTGAAAGGCTTCCACCCAATCATCATCAAAATCAAAAGGAGTATCATTTTGCAAAAGATTAGTAAGAGGTCTAGAAATTTTAGAGAAGTCTTTAATGAACCTCCTATAAAAACCAGCATGACCAAGGAAACTTCCAATACCTTTGATGTCTTTAGGACATGACATTTTCTCAATTGCATCAACTTTAGGTTGATCCACCTCAATACCTCGT
Organism: Hordeum marinum; assembly: GCA_022496015.1. Taxonomy (NCBI): domain Eukaryota; kingdom Viridiplantae; phylum Streptophyta; class Magnoliopsida; order Poales; family Poaceae; genus Hordeum; species Hordeum marinum. Next base: position 167,651,148 of record CM039678.1, on the reverse strand, counting down.
TCGGAGAACTTATGCCCCAAGACAATTCCTCCATTAACCATAAAGTGGCACTTCTCCCAATTCAAGATAAGATTAGTTTGTTCACATCTCTGCAAAACTTGATCAAGGTTGCTTAAGCAATCATCAAAAGAAGTTCCGTAAACGGAAAAATCATACATGAAAACCTCTACAATCTTTTCAAAAAATCGGAGAATATAGCAATCATACATCTTTGAAAGGTAGCAGGTGCATTACAGAAACAAAAAGGCATACGTCTATAAGCATAGATTCCAAAAGGGCAACCAAAGGTGGTTTTCTCTTGATCAGATTGTGGCACATGTATTTGACAGAAACCAGAATATCCATCTAGGAAACTGAAGTGTGTGTGCTTAGATAATCTCTCTAGCATTTGATCGATCAAAGGCAAAGGGTAATGATCTTTCCTAGTATCTTTATTTAATTTTGTAAAATAAATTACCATTCTATAGCCCGTGGCAATCCTTTGTGGAATGAGTTCATTCTTATCATTACGAACAACGGTAATACCTCCTTTCTTAGGGACACAGTGAATAGGACTTGCCCATCTACTATGATCTATGGGATAGATTATACCTTCTTTAATATTAGGACTCAATCACTTCCTTCATCTTACGATCCAATCGCCGTTGGTGATCGACAACGGGTTTAGCATATGGTTCCATATTGATCTTGTGCTGACATAGAGTGGGACTAATGCCCTTAAGATCATCAAGAGTATATCCAATAGCAGCCCAGTGCTTCCTTAGAACTTTCAATAATCTTTCTTCTTCATGTTCTGAAAGGTTAGCAATAATAATAACATCATATATGTTTTTCTCATCAAGATAAGCATACTTCAAAGTATGAGGCAATTGTTTCAATTCAAACACAGGATCACCTTTAGGTGGAGGACGACCTCCAAGGTTTCAATAGGCAAATTGTGTTTCGAGAGAGGTTATGTTCGAAGAAAATTTGATCTATTTCAGTTCTTTCACACAAGTGCATATCATTTTCATGGTCAAGTAAATATTGTTCTAATGGATCAGTAGGAGGCACAACAATAGAAGCAAGACCAATTATTTCATCTTCACTAGGTAATGCTTTATCACGAGGTTGTCTACTAAACTTGGAAAAATTAAACTCATGAGACACATCACCAAACTCAACACTGATAGTTTGTTTTTTGCAATCTATATTAGCATTAACAGTGATCAAGAAGGGTTTACCAAAGGTAATGGGACAAAAGTCATCTTGTGGGGAAATAAGAAATAGAAAATCAGTAGGATGTTTTATTTTCCCACACAAGACTTCAACATCTCTAACAATCCCAAGTGGTGTGATAGTGTCTATATTAGCAAGTTTAATAGTAAGGTCAATATCTTCTATTTCTGCAGGTGCTATTTCATTCATAATTTCTTGATATAAGGTAAAAGGAATGGCACTCACGCTAGCACCTAAATCACATAAGCCATCATAACAATGATATCCTGTTTTGACTAAGACAACAAGCAAGCCAACTATGGGTCCGTGTTAGTCTTTTTCATTGGGTTTACCAATTCTAGCAGCTTCATCACAGAGGTAAATGACATGCCCATCAACATTTTCTACCAATAGATCTTTAACCATAGCCACACTAGGTTCTACTTTAATTTGCTCCGGGGGTTTAGGTGATCTAATATTACTTTTGCGAACCATAGCTGATACCTTAGCATGTTACTTTATCCTAACAAGCAAAGGTGGTTTCTCAATATAAGCAATAGGCACAACTGGATCAACATTGTAAACAATAGTTTCTTCTTTAGCTATGACTGGTTCTTTAATTTCTTCTTTAATAGGGGGGTGATATTTAAAACACTTCTCCTTAGGGAGGTCATAATTAATAGCAAATGCTTCACAAAAAGAGGCTACTATCTCAGAGTCAAGTCCATATTTAGTGCTAAACTTATGAAAAGTAACAGTATTCATAAAAGATTTAACACAATCGAATTCAAGCATTATACCTGACTCTTACCTTTGTCTAGTTCTCAATCTTCAGAGTTACGTTTAATTCTTTCTAAGAGATCCCACTTGAAATCAATAGTCTTCTTCATATAAGAACCATCACAAGAAGTATCGAGCATGGTTTGATCATTATGAGAAAGCCGAGCATAAAAATTCTGAATGATAACTTCCCAGGGAATGTCATGGTTGGGCCATGAATATAACATTGACTTAAGCCTCCCCCAAGCTAGAGAGATACTTTCTCCTTCACGAGGACAAAAATTCTATATATATATTATTCCGATCATGATGAACTAGATGCATAGGATAAAAGTTTTGATGGAATTCCAATTGCAAACGATTCCAGTTCCACGATCCAAGATCATTACATAGTCTGTACCATGTCAATGATTTTCCCTCCAAAGATAAAGGGAAAACCTTCTTCTTAACTTCATCTCTAGATAAACCTGTAAGCTTATATAATCCACAGATATCGTTCACATATAAAAGATGCACATCAGGATGTTCAGTTCCATCTGCTGCATAAGGTTTAGCAAGCAAGTATTCTAGCATACCCGAAGGACTTTCATAAGTAACATTTTCAGTAGGTGATGTCGGTTGCGGGGTAACAAATTGTGGTTCCGGTCGAGGTGAAGATACCCCGAACAAACCCCTCAAAGGATTGTTCTCCATAGTAGCAAGTAGCAATAAATTTCAGCACATAGTATAAGTTTTTCCTTACCGATTTCCACTTACCAAGAGCGCTTCACTCCCTAGCAATGGCATCAGAAAAGAGTCTTGATGACCCACAAGTATAGGGGATCAATCATAGTCCTTTCGATAAGTAAGAGTGTCGAACCCAATGAGGAGCAGAAGGATATGATAAGCGGTTTTCAACAAGGTAATTTCTCCAAGCACTAAAATTGTAACTAGCAAGTAGTTTGATAGCAAGGCAATTTGTAACGAGCAAGTAATAGTAACAATAGGTAAGGTGCAGCAAGGTATCCCAATCCTTTTGTGGCAAAGGACAGGCCAGAACAACCACTAGTAATAGGCAAAGTGTTCTTGAGGGTCCACAGGAATTTTGTCTAGTCACTTTTGTCATGTTAGTTTGATTCGTGGTCGCTACTTTGATAATTTGATATGTGGGTGGACCAGTGATAAGATGATGTTCTTACTTGAACTAACAACCTACTTATGATTAACCCCCTCGCAAGCATCCGCAACTACGAGAAAAGTATTAAGACAAAGTCTAACCATATCATTAAACATGTGGATCCAAATCAGCCCCTTACGAAGTAGCATATAAACTAGGGTTTAAGCTTTTGTCACTCTAGCAACCCATCATCTAATAAATACTCCACAATGCATTCCCTTAGGCCCATGAATGGTGAAGTCTCATGTAGTCGACGTTCACATGATACCACTAAGGGAATCACAACATACATATCATCAAAATATCGAACACATATCAAATTCACCTGATTATGCACAACATGACTTCTCCCGTGACCTCAAGAACAAAGGTAACTAATCACAAATAGTAATCATGCTCAAGATCATAGGGGTAATGAAAAGCATAATGGATCTGAACATATAACCGTCCACCAAATAAACCACATAGTAATCAACTACACAAGGTAATCAACACTACTAGTCACCCAGAGGTACCAATCTGAGGTTCCAGTACAAACAATGAACACAAGAGATGAACTAGGGTTTGAGAGGAGATGGTGTTGTTAAATATGTTGATGAAGATTGGCCTCCCAAAGTTGAGAGGGGTGTTGGTGATGATGATAGCCTTGATTTCTCCCTCCGGGAGGGAAGTTCCCCCGCCGGAATCGCTCCGTCGGAGAGCAAAACTGCTCCTGCCCAAGTTCCACCTCGAGGTGGCAGCGCTTCGTCCCAAAAGTGCTCCTCTTAATTTTTTAGGTTTTTTGGGAATTTATACCAAAAGATGGGCTTCAGAGGTGGGCCTGGGTGCGCACCACCCACCAGGTCGCGGTAGGGGGTGCCTGGCACGCCCTGGTGGGTGCTCCTCACCAGGTGGCCCCCGAATAATAGCTTTAATATTTCAGGTTTTACCACTTCCTTCATCTTAGGATTCAAGCGGCATTGGTGATCGACAACGGGTTTAGCATCTGCTTCCATATTGATCTTGTGCTGACATAGAGTGGGACTAATGCCCTTAAGATCATCAAGAGTATATCCAATAGTAGCCCTTTAGGAATCTGGGTGAGACCGACATATGACTGTTGGTAGTACCGATATCAGTGGCCGAGGGCAGTTTCCAAACTCTATGACACCGATTCATAAAACTCGGAAATCCCGATTTTATAAAATGGGACACACCAGAATGTTGGTCTCCAAAACTCGGTTGCACCGATATAGAACTTGGTGGTAACGAGAAGCTAGGGTTTGGATGGGTTTTATCTGAGATGAAAATTGGTTGGGCCAAGTGGAAAAATTTGGTAGCACCGACTTTGTGTGGTAGGTTTTAGACAGAGTATTTGTGGGAGAGCTTGTGGGTGCTTTTTGGCGCCTAGCACTTGTGCACGTGGAGCATTTTGTTCACCAACATTACCTCACCCCCTTTTAATAGTATTGGCTTTCCTATGGACTCAAAGTGATTTCTCACAAAGTAAAATGTTGAGTCTTCTTGCTTGAAGCTTGGCCAATCCTATTCCTTGCATCTTGGGGTCTCCTCACAATCCTGTAGCCATCACATCATTGAACTTTTCTTGAAATATACTTAGTGTAAACATTAGTCCAATGAGATATATGTTCATATTAATTACCAAAACTACTAAGGGGGAAAATGTGCTTTCACTATAGCATAGTTAATCAGTCATCGTTAACGGAGGGTGATTCCTCCTTCACCACTCGCTGTCGTGCAACCTCTTAGGTGTGAACCTATGGAGGGTGATTCCTCCAAGTTCACCTTGACAGTTACATGGAGTGGAATCCATCAAGGGTGATTCCTCAGATTCCCCCTTAATCTTATGGGCACGTTACATGACTTTACGTCAGAACCATGTTGATGATGGGTCGGCCGGGCATGTGTTGACCCTACCGCAAGTCCTCGAGACAGGGCGACGTGACCACATGACACTAGTTTAGAAAAGCCTAGCTATGGCATGGCAAAATTGGCCTTGCTGGCGTGGACACCCTACGCCACCAATATGGTGCCACAGTTAAATTGTAGTGGTGGCGTTCGAGACGACGCCAGCAATATTTTGAGTACCTGCTGGCGTTGGACAGAGTTACACGCCGCACTGTAATATTTAGCTAATAAAAAAAATACCAGCTTCACAAAAGATACTGAACATTTCAGTAATTCACAAAAGATACCAAATTCACAAGTATCGATACTCAATTACAAAAGATACCCAATTACAAGTATCGATCATGCCCCTCTCTCGATCAACATTGCTATATACCTAGTTTTTTCTAAGGATCATTTTAACCTCACGAAGCTTATTCCTATTCGTCGTCCCCTCATGGACGTAATGCGCTTTCTCCGTCTTCAGTTGTTGCCTCTCGGCCTACAGGCATTCTATCTCCTTATTGATATTACTTATCTCGACGTTCAGCACCGCTATCTGACAACATAATTTTCATCGATTAGTTTGTCTTTCTCCTTCCTCAAGGAGTCATTCAACTCCTGTTGGGCCTTCATGGTACTCTGACGTGATGCGACCAGCTCTTAACTGAGCGCGTCCACAGTACCTGTTGGCTACACAATGGGTGCTGGCGAAGACGGACCAGCTGGTACGTATGCGTGGCAAGGGTTTCAATATATATGGTTGATGATTTGAACGGTACCCGTGGATTCGGCTCGCCGTGGAGTGTGATTGATTGGTGGAGGGGGAGTAAAAACTTTACCATTCTGTTTGGGAACCGTCTATAATGTATCTAGCATGGAAGATACCGAGATCTCTCGGTTGTTATGGTGACAATGAAAGCACACCGCCCAAAATTATTATTCATCTCTGTTTTAAAAGCTCGATCTCTGGCACCTCTGCCAATCAATGCTTCCCTCTACGAAGGGTCTATCTTTTAATTTCATGTACTTACCTTTATGCAAGAGTCATGGTGATCTTCACCATTTCCTATATTTCGTATTTTTCTCTTGGCAAGCATCATGTGTTGGGGAAAGATCCAAGCATATATGGCCATTCAAATATATTTGATCATGAATTATTATTGTTGATAATTATCTATATGATAAATAAGTTGGGAGGCGAAACATTAAGCCCCTATCTTTCTCTGTGTTCGACGGATTCCATTTGCTCTAAAAATATGCTTTGAGTGCTAGCAATCATGGAAGTCTATATAATAGTTGAGTATGTGGAATTTGCTAAATCAAAGCTCTTACATAGACCCTTCCTTAAAATAAGATGAATTGCAATCGTTTTGTGACTGAAAGCATAGTTTGTTAGTCTATACTTTAACATGTGGATAGATTTTTATTTAATCATGAGAAGGTTTATGAGATGAGTTACTGTTTATGATATATAATGATAATAGAAAAAGTGTTTGCAATTATCATTGATCAAATTTATGCACTATGCTAGCATTCTCACTTCATAAATTATTTCTTTTATCATTTACCTACTCGAGGACGAGCAGGAATTAAGCTTCGGGATGCTGATACGTCTCCAATGTATCTATAATTTATGAAGTATTCATGCCATGTTTACAACAATTATATATGATTTCGTTAGAACTAACCCGGACTGACGCTGTTTCCAGCAGAACTGCCGTGGTATTGTTTTTGTGCAGAAATAAAAGTTCTTGGAATGACTGAAAATTTACGGAGAATATTTTTGGAAAATATAAAAAATACTAGAGTAAAGAGTCATCGGAGAGGAAGGCCGAGGATGCCACAAGCCACAGGGGCACCCCCACACCCCTATGGCGCGCGCCCTGGGCTTGTGACTTCCTCGTGGACCCCCTGGACTTGTTTCCGCCGTCACAAACTCTTATAAATACAAAAACCCACGAAAAGAAACCTAGATTGGGATTTTCGCTGCTGCAAGCCTCCAGAGCCACGAAAAACCAACCGGGGGCCCATTTTGGCACCCTGTCGGAGAGGAAACCATCACTGGAGGCCCTCTTCGTCATCTCGGCGCTCTCCATGATGAGGAGGGAGTCATTCACCCTCGGGGCTGAGGGTATGTACCAGTAGCTATGTGTTTGATATCTCTCTCTCTCTTGTTCTTGAGATGGCACGATCTAGATGTACCGCGAGCTTTATTGATATAGATGAATCACATGGAGTTTTCCCCTCTCTATCTTTTTGTGATGAATTGAGTTTTCCCTTTGAAGTTTTCTTATCGGATTGAGTCTTTAAGGATTTGATAACGCTTGATGTATGTCTTGCGATGGGATATCTATGGTGACAATGGAATATTCTATTGATATACTTGATGTATGTTTTGGTGATCAACTTGCGGGTGTCGTGACCTTGGGAATCTATTCATAGGTATTGGCACATGTTTTGGCCTTGACTATCCGGTAGAAACTTTGGGTCACTCTTTGAAGTTCTTTGTGTTGGATTGAACATGATGAATCTGAAATTATGTGATGCACATCGTATAATCAATCCATGGGTACTTGTGGTGACATTGGAGTATCTATGTGACATTAGGGTTTTGGTTGATGTGTATCTTAAGGTGTTATTTTAGTATGAACTCTAGGGCTGTTCATGACACTTATAGGGATAGCTCATAAGATTGATCAAAAAAGATAACTTTGAGGTGGTTTCGTACCCTACAATAATTTCTTTGTTAGTTTTCCGCTATTTGTGACTTTGGAGTGAACTCTTTGTCGCACGAGAGGTATTTACATATGATTCAACTATGCCAATATTGTTGAGAGAAATTACACTAGTGAAAGTATGGACCCTAGGCCTTGTTTCCAAGCATTTATACAATGTTTTTCTCGATGTTTATTATTTGTTACCTTGCTGTTTTTATATTTTCAGATTACAAAAACCTATATCTACCATCTATATTGCACTTGTATCATCATCTCTTCGCCGAACTAGTGCACCTATACAATTTAACATTGTATTGGGTGTGTTGGGGACACAAGAGACTCTTTGTTATTTGATTGCAGGGTTGTTTGAGAGAGACATCTTCATCCTACACCTCCTGCGGATTGATAAACCTTAGGTCATCCACTTGAGGGAAAATTGCTATTGTCCTACAAAACTCTGTGCTTGGAAGCCCAACACATGTCTACAAGAAGAAGGTTGTGTAGTAGACATCAGTACCATCAAACAGAAAACACTTGAAAGTTGTACTATCAACTATGTAATGTTTTAGCTAGAGTGTATAATGCATCAACTATATTTATTTGAATATTTTCAAACTCTGCCATCAACTATGCATTGTTTTAGCTAAGTTGTCGCAGCTTGCGTTTACACACTACTCCTACATGGTCACCCTTCCATATGTGTCTAATTTAGTCTATTGTCTAGGCCATATGTGGCCATCCTTACAGTATAGCAAATTCTTCATGGAAAACTTTGTTTTTTCCACTTTACTTATGCCACTCTAGAATTTCACATATCATTTTTGCCACTCTTAGTTTTTAACAATACATCACAATTGTCATTACATGGCAAAAGCAATAAGCAAAGTGGGAAAAGGCTAGATATATGTGGTAAGCAACCTAACTTATTCACATATACTACTAACACTAACCGCATGATATATGTGGTAAACAACCTAAATTATTACCTTTGCCTAGATTGACATTTGTCATGTATTGTCAAAAGCTAAGAGTGGCAAAAGTGATATGTCAAATTCTAGAATGGCATAAGCAAAGTGGGCAAAAGCTAGATATATGTGGTAAGCAACCTAAATTATTCACATATACTACTAACACTATACGCATGATATATGTGGTAAGCAACCTAAATTATTCAAAAAAACACTAAATATGTGGTAAGCAACCTTTCCATACCTGGCCAGTGACGTTCGTGAGACGGCGACGGGCGGAGACGGGCGGCGTTGGCGGGGCGGCGTAGGGCGGAGACGGGCTGTGTAGGGCGGCGTCGGGCGGGGGCGGCATCAGGCGGCAACAGTGGTGGTGGGGATCGAGAGGAGGATGGGCCGGTGGAGTTGGGGTGAAGGGTGAGAATACGATTTTTTTGCTGCCCCGGGAACTGTTAAAACCGACTACTACTAGCGTGGGCCTAATGGGCCTAATGTGTGCAACGCCGGACCTAATGTGCAACTCTAGCGCTAACAAAGTAGCCATAGCATAGGAATTTAGCTGACACCTGCACTATTTGAAAACATTAGTGCTGGCTTTGGGGAGAAATGGCGCGCCACTAACAAGAGTTGTGGCTAGCCATTTCTGCACTAGTGTGACATGGATCGTTGATCGTTGTCGCACATTACAAAGACACTAATGGGTTTGGATATGTCATCTGAGTAAGCCTCTAGCCTTTTTCACACTGATCGCCACGCGAGAATAAGTATGGGCACTCTGCGTCGTACATTCTCCCAAAAGTTCTTCAGATGTCACAGTTGAGCGGCACGCGCTCGGGTGGCCCGCGTAAGCACCGTCTTTGCATTAAGAGGTGCACAGGATTGCAAAGGGCGATTGGCCAATGACCCCTTCGCATTTAGGATGTAGACTCGCATGCTAGACTCTCTATCGAGCCTAGGTAGGACTACGGCATATCGATCAGCCGAGTCTGGGTATGACCAAGAAAATTGTGCCTGGACGGAGTTAACCGAGCGTGTTGGGTAAGTTTGTGCACCCCTGTAGGGAAGTATATCTATTCGAATAGCCGTGTCCACAGTAAGGGATGCTCGGAAAGTATCCTGATCTTTCACAAGTAGAATTGCATATTGTGACACTAAATGGAAATGTTGGCTCCGGGGTTGCTTTCTCGCAGGGAGTCGAGGAAGAATCTCTCGGCGTTACTAAATACACTTGCTACTTATAATATGCTAATCTACACTCTTCTAATGCAGCAAGACCCTGAAGATGCTAGTCTTCGTTAGGTTAGGTCATCCCCCTCTATCCTGGCATTTCTACAGTCAGTCCAAAGACATATCCCCAATACTTTCATACTAATGCATATTTTAGTATAGATCTGATGTAAGTCTTGCGAATACTTTGGATGAATACTCACGGTTGCTTTGCTCCCCTTTTCCCCTCGATACGATTACTATGTTAGATGATGGAGCCCAGGAGTCGTTTGATCCCACCGATGACTACTACATCACTAATGGAGCCTACTACCACACGGAGGCTGCCCCCGACTAGCAGTGGGATAGGAGGCTCCCAGGTAGGAGGCCTTGCTTTTCGATCCTATGTTGAAGTTTGTGCTAGCCTTCTTAAGTCAAACTTGTTTAATCATGTATGTATTCATATATTATTGCTTTCGCTGACTCGTTAGAATTTGATCTTATGTATTCGAGCCTTCAAGGCCCCTGACTTGTAATATAAAGATTCTATAACTTTAATTTATGTCTAGAGTTGTGTGGTGATATCTTCCCTTCCCGTGAGTCCCTAATCTTAATCATGCGCATTTGCATGTATGATTAGCGCATGGGGATGTCACGGCTGACCACGAGACTGGACTAGATTTGGAGTAGCCCTCTTCGACTCGGCCGGCAATCAAACGAATGTCCAGAATAGTGCCTGATGTGTACCTGGCCATCACCATGTTTATGTGTTCCACTAGGACTTCGGTCAAACACCTGGTGGGCGCCAATGTATCTCGGTGAATGGAGTCAATATGTCATCGACCATGGCCTTCTCAAGAGGGGAAACTGTCCAGAGCATGCGAAAAGTGCTTGCAGCTACCGAGCTCCACAGTTCTTGGTATTTGAGATTTTTGAAAAAAGTATTTCTGATATTCAAAAAAATCTGAAAACAAATACGTGAATGCATACATACATTCCTAAGGCCTGGTAAAAATCAGGAAAAGAAACGGAAATTGGCTTTGGGTCGTAGGTGCATATGCACCCATTGTGCAAATACACATTTTGAAAAGTTCAAAAATTACGACGAAAAATCCCGCGTGTAAATCCGGCCATTATATGTGTGTGCATAAAGTTTCGGTGAGAAAGGACATTTTTGGTTGCTTGTGTGAAAAAGACAAATTTTGTTCCTTGATTACAGCTATTCACGAGGCATTTTTTTGTCTTTTCTGTACATACCACAAAAAATATCTTTTTTCACCGAAACTTTGTACACGCGCATATAATGTCCGAATGTACACACCGGATTTTTTCTCCATTTTTTGTACTTTTTGAAATGTGTTTTTTACATATTTTTCGTAATAGGTGCATATGCACCTAGGATCCAAAACGCCGATCTCGAAAAGAAATACTTTGTATTTTGGTAAATACAAAAAAGAGAAAATTCTTACAAAAATAGCATCTTTTTTTCTCTTATACACTATCAGAAAATTGTTTTTCTTCTATAACCCAAAATAAAACGAGATTTTGTACCTAAACTTACGACGGTTATTCAGAATGTGCATACGTATCACTGAAAAAATACACATTTTTTAAAATTTCAAAAACACGAATTTCAAAATGTTTAAATAAAGAGAGCAGTGGAGCTCGGGTGCTGCAACGTCTCACTCCTAGAGCATGCCAATAGAGGAAGCAACCAGAAAGGTGGCGCCAGGAATTGTCGTGGATGGTAGCACTGCTCTAGAATCGAGCACCACAGGTGTGGACTTGTGGGCGACATTACTGACGAGGAAGGCTGGTATCATGGAAGGCAGATGTTCCACATGCATGGTGTCTGACAGGAGTGCATCCAATACGAGTCGAGGCGCCCTAATGACCTAGATGGTACCGTTGATGGGGTAGAGACCCGAGGTCAAACAAGTGGTGTGCTCCATGGTGGAGCAACCACCGATTCCATCATCGCTTGCTGTAGGTCCGCCCTCTATACCCAGGTTCGTTTTTTATGTAGCGGGTGCCGCTGGTGCTGGGGCCGACGCGTCGAGGGAAACAGATGTAGCGGACGTCGCGGTCACCGTAGAGATGTCTGTGGCTGTCATCGCTTGCACGGAGGCCGCAACCCAATTGTTGCTGGACACGGCGCCGCGCGGGACAGGCGGAAACGCGACCGAACTCGTCGCTGATGAAGCCAACGCCCGTTGCTGTAGGGGCGCACCTGGTGCCGTCGTCGGTACGCACCTTCTGGCGGAGGCGACCAATAGTCTCGTCTAGCTTGGCATGATGGTCGCTGAACGCCGTCTCCACGGACTTCTCTAGCCTCGCCTTGGAGGCGGCGAAACTTCGGCCCAGATCACAAGCTAGCTGGGCCTTGGGAAACTGATGCGTCGCCAAACCCGATGCCAATTGTTAGGATCCAACTACTGGATTTACTCAACCACCATGGTATGGCTACATTTCAGGGATTACACGAGCTGGAAACAGAGAAAGGGACGAGAGGAGGAAGAACACAAGCTAGGGAGAGGGAGATCGCCAGCCAGGCCAAATCCTTCCGTCCAAGCAAACCCGCCCTAAGCTAAACTGTAAAATTGTAAACACAGTTTAAAGTTGGCGCGAAAGGGGGAAGGTATACGGACTGAAATTCGTTGAACCATAAAATTTGAAATTTTTGTTTCGTGCGAGAAATTTAACAGAAACGTTGACCGGAGCACTATCAGAATCAGGGTCGTTGCTGACGGCCTAAACTATGCCGACGGTCCCCGTCGGCATACATCACCCTACGCCGACCACCAATGTCTCACCGTCGGCGTACTAATAACCGTCGGCATAAATCAACCTATGCCGACGGCCACCGTCGACGTACAAAGGCCGTCGGCGTAGATGCACCTATGCCTACGGTGGTCGTCGGCATAGACACCCCGTCGGCATATCAGTGGGCCCGATTATTCGATGAGTAACGCCAGTTTGACGCCGTCAAAGATACGCCGACGGCCCTGACGGACACCGTCGGCATAGCTTCGATGGCCCATGTCATCGATCCGCGGTAAGTGCCACGTCATCGATCCGAGGAGGTGCGGATCCGGGGGCCTAGCTATGTCGACGGTTATGCCATCCGCGTACCTTTCGGGCTACGCCGACGGTGTAACCGTCGGCGTAGGTGCAATTTTATTTTTTATTACATCTACGCCGACGATTACACCGTCGGCATAGGTTCGATGAACTACGTCATCGATCCGCGACAGGTGCCACGTCATCGATCTGGGAGGTGCGGATCCAGGGGCGCAGCTACGCCGACGGTTATGCCATCGGCATACCTTTTCTGGCTACGCCGTCGACGTAGGGTGCAATTTTATTTTTTATTACATCTACGTCGACGGTACACCGTCGGCATAGGCTCCATTTTTTATTCCACCTACGCCGACAGTGTAACCGTCGGCATAGGTGCATTTTTTTAATCTTTCCCTTGTATTAAAATTTATTTTAATTGGGAAGTCTATAGCCTATGTCCATGTTATATATAGTCTACACACTGTTTTTTCAATGCATCGTCTATTTAGCAGTGTGTATAGGCGCTAAAAAAATCATGTTATATATAGTCTGCATATAGTCTTGACGGACGGCGCTCCTGCTTGCACCTAAAGGGGGGAAACATTGGCATCGGGTCGACAGGGAGGGAATCTTATTCTAAGATTTTTCTATGGGCTGACCTATCACAGCCAGGTGAAAATACCCCTCGCTCAAACCCCGTCTGGTGAAAGTCAAAGAGATAGATCCGTCCGGTCAACAGTGTCAGGGTTCGACGAAACGGGGTACTTGGGGGGTTTGCAATGCCATCAGGTCTTGCGCTAGGCCCTCTTACACATATGGAAGTGTGGTGGCACGTGCAAGCACCCCGGATGCGTCTCCGGAGTGTGTCCCTCCTTAGGGATGTCGCTGCCGCCGTCACACGGAGTGTGGAAATCAGATGAAAATATCCCTCTGTCAAACCCCGTCCGGTGAAAGTCAAAGGGGTAGATCCGTTCGATCAACAGTGTCTGGGTTAGACGAGACGGGGGGCCTGGGGGTGGCAATGCCGCCAGGTTTTTCCATGGGCCCTCTTACGTTGGGAAAATGTGGCATCGGGTCGATACCGAGGGAATCTTGCGGTGGGTTGGGCCGGAACCTTGATCCGAAGTAATCCTATGGGCCGGCCTATCACAGCCAGGTGAAAATGTCGCTCGGTTAAACCCCGTCCGGTGAAAGTCAAAGGGGTAGATCCGTCCGGTCAACAGTATCAGGGTTAGACGGGACGGGGGACCTGGAAGGGGGCTATTCCGCCAGGTGTTGCCCTGGGCCCTCTTACGTTCGGAAAATATGGCGTCGGGTCGACACCGAGGGAATCTTGTGCTGGGTTGGGCCCGGACCTTGTGCTAAGATGTTGCTATGGGTTGGCCTATCACAGCCAGGTGAAAATGTCCCTCGGTCAAACCCCGTCCGGTGAAAGTCAAAGGGGTAGATCCGTCCCGTCAACAGTGTCAGGGTTAGACGGGACGGGGGACCTGGAGGGGGGCTATGCCTCTAGGTGTTGCCCTGGGCCCTCTTACGTTCGGAAACTGTGGCATCGGGTCGACACCGTGGGAATCTTGCACTGGGTTGGGCCCGGACCTTGTGCTATAAGATATTGCTATGGGTTGGCCTATCACAGCCAGGTGAAAATGTCCCTCGGTCAAACCATGTCTGGTAAAAGTCAAAGGGGTAGATCCGTCCGGTCAACAGTGTCAGGGTTAGACGGGACGGGGGAAACGTGTGCATCGGGTCGAGCTGGAGCGAATCTAATGGGGTTGGTCCTAGACCATGTTCGGGGATGTTCCTACGGGCTATCCTATCTCAACAAGGTGGAAGAGTCCACTGGTCAATGGACGTCCAACAAAAGTCAAATGCCCAGATCACCGGGTCAACGGGGCTAGGGTTTAGTCTCGTCGGGGGGTATGTGTGGGTAGCAATGCCGCCGTAATATCACACAGGGTCTTTGGAGGGAAGGAAGGATATGGATATTTTAAAAATTGCTACGACATTTTAAAAGTATATTAAAATTAATGTCAGTAAAAAATATAACGAAAAAATGAAAAAAATACATATGCCTACGGCTTAACCGTCGGCATAGGTTGCCACGTGGCTACAGAACCTATGTCGACGGCTAAATCGTCGGCATAGATCCCTGCCTTATCCCCTCACCACACCTCTCTCCACCACTCACTCACTCCCAGCCCCGACCCCAACCTCGCTCGCCGTACTCGTGCCGCCCCGCCCTCCCGGCCCCGTAGCAGCGCTGCCTCGCCCCGTCGCCGCCCTACCAGACCCCGCCTCGCGCCTCGCCCGCCGCCGGCCCACCCGATCCCGCCCCGCGCCTCGCCCCACCATCGCCCCACCCGACCTTGCCCCGCCGCCGCCCCACCCGACCCCGCCCGGCACCACAGCAGCGCCACCTCGTCCTGCCGCCGCCGCACCCGATCCCTCCCCGCGCCGACCTTGCCCCGCTGCCGCCCCACCCGACCTCGCCCCGTCGCCGCCCCACCTAACCCCGCCACGCCGCCTCGCCCCCCCCCCCGCCTCGCCTCGCTCCCCCCCCGCCTCGCCCCGCCGTCGCCCGCCTCGCCCCGCCCCGCTCCCCCCGCCGCCGCCCCACTCGGCCGTCCCCCGCTGCAGCTCGAGCCGGCCATCCTCCGCTGCAGCTCCACCATTGTGAGCATTTTTTTCCTTTTTAGTTTTTTACTGCTTATTGTAGGTGGATGGATGCATGAACTAGTATGTTGTAGATAGTATGGATATTTTTAGAATCATAGATGGATGGATGGAATGTTGGTCAAATTTGTTATCAATGGATGTCATTATCAGTATGATTTTTTCCAAGTTTGAAGTGTCAATGTTGTGTGTGATGTGGTCATATATACTTTTCTCACGGTGGAATTAGCATTCTATGTTGTGTCGAGTCTCCCCGGAATGACCCTCATCGGAAGTGGTTGTCTCTGATGAGTGATTTTTTGGATGGATGGATGCTATCATTTTGTCATCAAAGATTGCTATACGAGATGTGATGACCTAACTTTTTTCACTTGTTGGGATTTACAGGCTTTGTGGTGTTGCATCTCCATGGAGTGATCGTCGACATCGGGGTTGTTGGTCCCCGATCGTCCCTCTGCTGTTGGACTACTTCCTCTACAGCCGAGGGTGAGATACGAATCCATCTTCACCTTCTATGCTTTTTTAATCATGTCACCAGATTTTCTTTTCACGTCAAGTCACGTAAACTAGGCGTCTCCCATCCAAAAGGGTTGCATCGATAAATATGCATTCAATTGCATATTTATCACTCCAATTCTTTCGGATTGTCTAGCGTTTTCCACGGACAACCCTAGGATGTGTAGATTGGGTACGTTCTCCATGCCCTACCCCGTTCCAAGACAGGATTTCGGCGGAGCCTCCTCGTTGTTCTCCGGAGCACATTATCTTGGCTATTTGCCGAGACGTGTATCTGGAGAACAATGGGGAGGTGCTGCCGAAATTTTGTCTCGGAACGGGGTAGAGCATGGAGAACGTACTCAATCTACACATCCTCGGGTGGGATTAGGACCCTCTTTACCTATTAGAAATGTAGGTGGATTCAGTGCCGTCAACGCGGTAGAAAGTAAATATTTGATGTGATTAATTCAAATCAAATCTTAATTTTGTTGTGTGGCTCCCAATAAAGCAGAGGATGACAGATAATCAGTGGATGTATAGTGGTTTTACTCGTGGCCCTCGTGGGAATCGAGTAACATCAGAGTGGATTGCCAAAAGCGATGTGTTTTTGAGGGAGACATTCCGTGGTCCAATGAGAATGATCCCACATTTCCCATGTGCGAGATGTGGCAGACATCACTCTAAAGGCAAGGACGAAATGACCTGGCACCTTCGCACGCACAGATATATGAAAAACTTTGACATGCCGATAAACTTTGCCGAGCGGGACCGTGGTAGAGAGGAGGTGATGCGTCAAAGCATCGGTGGTTATGTGGACGACGGGGTCAGAGACATGCTAGATGATGTCATTGCTATAGAGGCGACACATGTGACACCTTCAGACAATGAACTAGAGGAGCCGGAGGAGCCAGGGGAGCCGGAGGCAACCGCAAAGTCCTTCTTGGAGATCTTGGCTTCGTCAAAGAAGCCTCTTTATGCGGGTGCCAAACTCTCTCAGCTAGATGCCATCTCGCAACTAATGGCAGTTAAGGCTGAGTACGGTTGTAGCCAAGCTTGCATCAAAGCATTTATGGGAGTATGGGCTAACAGTCTTCCCGATGGTCATGAACTGCCGGAAAGCATGTACGCCACGAAGAAAATCATGAAGACACTCTCTATGGATTATGAGAAAATACATGTCTGTCTGAAGAATTGCCTTTTGTTTAGGCACGAGTATGCAGATGACAAGTAATGTAGGAAGTGTGGTTCCTCTTGGTAACTTGAGGTGGTCGGTAAGGATGGTCAAAAGAGGCAGCTACACATCCCTGCAAAGGTTCTTTGATATCTTCATTTCATAAAAATACTGCAGTGCCTTTTCATCATGGAGGAGTCTGCCAAAATGATGAAGTGGCACAAGGAAGGGAAAAGGTACCATCCAAACAAAATCGTACATCCATTGGGAGGTGAAGCATGGAAATCATTCGATAAAGAATACCCCGAGGAAGCAGCCGAGGATGGGAATGTCAGAGTTGCAATAACAGGTGATGGGGTCAATCCATATGGTATGTCGTCCAATTCATACAGTTGCTGGCCCGTGTTTGTTATTCCGCTCAATATCCCTCCCGGTGTCCTAATGCAACACGACACCATGCTCTTGTCGCTGATCATTCCAGGGCCCGAATACCCGGGGAAGAATTTGGGAGTGTTAATGCAGCCATTGGTGGATGATTTGCACCATTCTTGGTACTTCCCAAGGTTGACATATGACCGACATCTACAGAAAAATTTCTTGATGAAAGTTTGGTTGATGTATTGCATGCATGACTTTCTTGGCTATGCCCTATTTTGCGGATGGTGTACAAGTGGTAAGATGCCATGCCTAGTGTGCATGCAGGCTCTACGTTTTATTTGGCTGCAGAAGAGTCGCAAGTAAGTAGCCTTTGACCAGCACCGCCAGTTCCTCCCTCCAGACCATCCAGACAGGGAAGACAAGAAGAACTTCACGAAAGGTCGGGTTGTCCATGAAGTAAACGAGATTCCAACATTTTCGGGGGCAGATGTTCTTTCTCAGCTAAAAGCTCTCAAGCCTAAAGTCAAAGGGAAAGGCAAAGGCAAACGCTTCGAGGGATATGGTGAGACACACAACTGGACTCACATTAGCCCCTTCACGAAGCTTCCCTATTTCAAGGACCTCAAACTTCCTTATAACATCAATGTGATGCACACCGAAAAGAATGTCGCATAGTCCCTTTTTCGCATGATCCTCAACATTCCTGATAAGACAAAGGATAAAGTTCAAGCTAGAGCCGATCAACAAAAAAATTGTGATAGACCATGTCTAAACATGCAACCTCCCACAGGCGGTCGAACAAACTGGTTCAAGCCAGAGGCTGACTTCGTCCTTAAACTGCCAGAAAAGAAGGAGGTACTTATGTGGCTCAAATACATTGTGAAGTTCACTGATGGTTATGCATCGAATATCAGAAATGGAGTCAATCTTTCAACGGGTAAAGTCAACGGGCTCAAGAGTCATGACTATCATGTATGGATTGAGCGGTTAATGTCGGTGATGGTTCGAGGCTATGTCTTCGAGCGTGTCTGGCGAGTGCTTGCGGAGCTAAGCCATTTCTTTCGCACGCTCTGTGCTAAAGAAGTATGTCCCGAGGTGATTGGACAATTGCATAAGAAGGCACCAGAGTTGATATGCAAGCTAGGGAAGACCTTTCCGCCAGGCTTCTTTACTCCGATGACACATATCATTTTACACCTCGCGAAAGAGGTATTGTTGGGTTGACCTATGCAGAATCTTTGGCAGTACAGCCCTGAGAGACAGAACAAGCATCTCCGAAAGAAATGTGGAAACGAAGCTAAGATTGAAGCTTCCATAGCTGAGGCAGTTATCCTTGAGGAGGTGTCAAACCTCAGGACATCGTACTATCCAGACCACGTTCCCAGCCTACATAATAAGGTGCCTCGATACAATCGGAAGAGCCCAAGTATAAAACCCAAGCTCGATCTATTCAGCGGGCAAGGTGGCAGGGCTGGGTGCTCGAAATCTTATTACATGCCAGAACAAGAGTGAGAGGAAATCATGTTCTATGTCTTGCACAGCATCAAGGAAGTTGAGGAGGAGTGGATGAGGTAATACCACCACACCATTGCTTTATGTCTAGCACAACATCATGTTCTATGTTCTCTTAGTCTAGGCATAAACACCTCTTTTGTTCTTTCAGCCAATTCATTTATGAGGAGTGGAAGGGAATGATTGATCCTACTCAGGCGGAGGCACTTACTCTTCTTCGACATGGAAACCCTGGAAAGCAAAATTTTGTTGCTTGGTTCATGGCTAAAGTAATTTTTTGCATTCCCCTATTAAATACCTAGTTGAACATTTTATTAGTTAACCAAACAATTTCAATTAAACTTGTAGGGAAAAGATCGAAACATATCTATGAATGAAGAATTGAGATGGGTTTCCATGGGTTTTAACCCTTCGGTCATGACATGTGAAAAGTATGATGTGAATGGGCATCGATTCCATACAGAGGAGCACCAGAACAACCGGCCTGATCCCAAAACTATAAATACTGGAGTGTACACCCCAGGTCAAAATGGAGTTTAGTATTACGGAAGGTAGGAAAAATATACGAGCTTTCCTTCAGTCATGGCTACGAAACCCTAAGTCTCCCTGTGTTCAAATGCCGATGGTTCGACCCAGTAAAGGGGCTGAGACATACGCCTTCGTATGGTTTGGTCGAAGTTAAACCATCAACCGTCTATGCTGGAGCCGATCTCTTTATTGCGGCTACCCAAGCCACACAAGTTTATTATCTGCCTTACCCATGCGAGACAGAATACCTAAAGGGTTGGGAAGTTGTGTTCAAGGTGTCGCCACATAGTAAGTTACCGGACCCGAATGATGACGATTATTACAACATTAACCGCATGACGTACGAGGGAGTGTTCTTTCAAGAGCAACCCAATGATGATGATGATGATGTCGTCAGAAGCGATTATGATGACTCCTTGGGTGATGATGATGTGGATTCAAATGATGACTTTGCACGGAATGATGGTGAAACCATTGTTAATGAAAAAGACATACTTATGCTAGAAAAGTTGTTAAATGAAGATGATGACGATGAGGAAGAGCCTCCACCTACATCCGACAATGAAGATGATATGTGTGATAGTGATACTGACAGTGATGATTCGTATGGGTCCTAGCAGATGTACGTTTTATGTCTTTTTTACTATGGTTTATTAATATTCTTATTTATCAATTTCTTTTTATAAGGTTTTTTTCTTCCTTATTTTTATACTAATTGTTTATTCTCTTCTCAATGCAGGTTTGCTAAGCATGGGCAAGGGCAAGGCCGATAGCACGAGTTTACTAAGCAAACTCAAATTGATTACTAGTCGGAGTGGTCGATCCCGTAATATTCCATCTCGACTACTTGAGGATGACTCCTCACAGGGAGGTCAAGGGAGAGGTGCCCCTAGAGGTGGAGGGGGTGCGGGGAGAGCCCCTAGAGGTGGAGGGGGTGGTCGGGGCCAGAAACAACGCTCCCTCACCGACTTAGGGGTGCCTTTTACAAGGCCCTCTTGTAGTGAGGTACCCTCCTCTAGTGAGGTACCCTCTACTGAGGAGGAGGAGTTTCACGAGGAGGTTGAGGAGGAGAAGGAGGAGGAGTTTGGGGAGGGGGAGGAAGTTGGTGGTGGCAGGGAGGAGGAGGTAGTTGGTGGTGGCAGGGAGGAGGAGGAGGTTGGTGGTGGCAGGGAGGGGGAGGAGGTTGGTGGTGGCAGGGAGGGGGAGGGGGTTGGCAACAACAAGGGGTGGCTGCATGGTCGAGCAAGACTCCCCCTCGAACCTGATACGGAGGAGCAGAAGTGGATCATTACGCCAAAGGGGAAAGAGTAAGTGCCTCTTAATCATATTTTAATTCTGTTGCTTGTAAACATGCTCATATTTTCTATCTTTTGTAGGGGATGGGAGGTTCCTCCAAAAGCCTGTGTTCCGAACGGTGTCATCACTATCTTGCTGAAGGAATATTGGTCGGGGTTGTTCGTTCTAGACCCAGTCAAGCACCCGGAGCACCGGGTTTTGGCTATGACCTGGAACCACTACAAATTGGCTACCCATGCGAACTATCCGACACATGCTAAGGCCGTGGAAACAAAATTTTGGGTAAGTTCTCTTCAGAAGCATGAGTCTTGAGTTTCGTCCATAGTTTTCCATCAAATGGTTTGACTCATGGCTTCTTACATTCTGTTTTCATGAATAACTATAGAAATACTATTGAGCTCTTGAGGAGAACAAGCCCATTGCCGAGAAGCTGTTTCAGAGAGCTGCAAAGAAGCAAGCCCGCCAGATCCAATACGAGGTGTGCTGGGTGGCCATCTCGCAATATTATTACAACTATCGAGCCATGAAGATGCCAAAGGATTTCGTGCGGGAGGAGAAGCTTACCTTGACTAAGGAGCAATACATGTTGGTAAGTATAACAGACTTTTCATTCCGATGTTTGTGTTAAATGTCATTGTTTCGTGTCAACATGCCACTATGCTTTCATTATGTAGGCGTGTCCTGGTTGTTGTTATGGAAAAAAAGGAATCATGGGAGGCATTGGTTGATACATGGCTCGTTGATGATGAAAAGTGGGCTGCTAAAAGCATCCAAAACCAGGCTAATCGAGGAAATGACGAAACACATAGTCAGGGAAACCAGAACCATTGGGGCCACAAGAAAGTTCAGGTATATCTATGTACATGAAGCATTTTTCTTCTTCTATGTATGACTAACCTCTGTTTGGTTCTGCTTGGTGGTGCGGGAGGAGAAACTGAAGTGGCCGCTCTCAGACATGGAGGCGTGGGAGCTAGCCCATGTGCGGACTAAGCCCAAGGAAGGCAAGGGCAAGTACTACAACAACTTCGGTGAGCACCTTGAGACCTACAAGAAGGTGTATAATGTGTACAATCCTGACATACCTGACCCCATAAAAGAGGCTACAGAATACAGGGCGGTGGTCGGCATAGGGCCGAAGAGTCATGGTCGACAGCGAGTTCTGGATGCTGTGGTCACTCCTTCTATCTCCTACACAGAACTTTGAGTTACCAACCCGAGCCTGAGCCCGCAGCCAAGTGCGACAAGTGCACACTCAATGTCCCTCCTAGCCCAGCAACACTCTGTAAGAATTTTCCTTCTTATCTTCCTTTTTCTCATTTTATTTTCCACACCAAGATGTTCTTATGAGTTTCATCATGTTATATTGAACGCCTACATGGAGTACCAACGTCAGGAGACCATGGCGTGGAACGCGAGACTTGCAGCAGTCTCGGACCACTCTAATCGCATGATGAAGGTTAGTTTAGCCCCTTTCATTTGACTTTCACATTTGCATTCTCATTTCTTCTAACCTTCGTGTGTGCTTCGTCAACTAACATGCGGCTCGTTTTTGAGTCCATGGCGGCCGGAACGGTTCCTGTAATGGAACCACCACCACCACCTGCTGGAGAACAACCAATTCTGCTTACGTTTGAAGACTTTGTGGCACAACACTGTCCGACTCCGGTTAGTACATCCCCAAATTATCCAACTACTTATCGTGGATTCAACACTATCAAATATCTGTATAACATCTCTTTTCAAACATGCAGGGAACTGATTGATCCTTTGTTGGTGGTGGTGCGAATTATGACATCACTCGCGAGGCACGGAGCCCGGTCACTCCAATCCACCGAGGAGGTGGCGGTCACGGTCTTGCCGGTATCGCTGCTGGTAGTAGTGACAACCTTGTCTTTGGCGGTCTTGGCGGTACCGAACTTGGTGGTGGACTTCCTGTCGCTTAAGCCTCTTGGTGGTGGTGGTCATGACTTATCTTTCATGCATTCATATTATGTTGTTTAGACATATGTTGTGTTGTTTCGACGTATGTTTTATTGATTTCGCGTATGTTGTGATGGTAATACTTATATTGTGATGATAATGATGCGGACCTGTGATATATATATAAATATATATATATATATATGATGTGTACTATTTGTGATATATTTGTGTTGTATATTATCGAGAAATAAAACAAAAACAAAGTAAGCACCTATGCCGACAGTGTAACCGTCGGCGTAGTCCTGACCTCGGTGCACCAGAATCTGCCACGTGGCAGGTCTACGCCGACGGTTACGCCATCGGCATAGGCCAGCACCTATGCCGACGTTGTAACCATCGGCGTAGACCTGCCTTTGGGTGTAACCGTCGGCGTAGACCTGCCTTTGGGTGAGCCAGAGGCTTCCACGTGGCGGGGCTACGCCGATGGTTATACCGTCGGCGTAGATGCTGGCCTATGCCGACGGTATAACCGTCGACATAGCCCCGCCTTCGGGTGCGCCAGAGATTGCCACGTGGCAGGTCTATGCCGACGGTGTAACCGTCGGCGTAGCCCCTGTCACGTGGCAGCTTCCGGTTGGTGGACGAACTCCGTCGTCGCCGTCAGCCGCCGTCACGTGAGAAAGTACGCTGACGGACCATCTACGCCGACGGTCGTACGGCTGGAGGTCGGCATAGGAGACCTACGCCGACGGTTTCCCTATGCCGACGAAAATGCCTGGGTACGCCGCCGTTCGCGATCTCGACGGACCTACGTTGACGGGGGCCGTCGGCGTAGGCCTACGCCGACGGCATTCTGGCCTACGCCGACGGTGCCAGGCCGTCGGCGTAGCGATCGATTCCGGTAGTGGAGCATCAATCGTTCATAGATAGCATTGATGTTTCATTACATATATACATTACAGAGGTCGTCGGAGTTACGTCGGAGCTAAAGCACTACGCATAATAGAGGTCGTCGGAGCTAAGCTACCCTACTGCAGTACCCAAAAGAGAGCTCACAAGAGCTCGTGCGGTATGTGTCCATCGACAATGCTCAGTTGTTTTCGGAGGAGGAGGTGAGGCCGGCGTAGATGCAATCCCGGTCAGCGGCTTCACGACTCCACTCCTCCATCTTGTCGTCGGAGGCGTGGGCCGACGCGACACACTGCTCGTAGAGCACAGTGTCGATCGCCTCGTCCCTCCGACAGCACTGCCGGTCCTCTTCCGCCTCCCGCGCACTGCGCGCTAGCAGCGCGGGGAAAAGGGCTTCGGCCTCCGCTGGGAGGAGGAATTCCTCCGGCCCGACGACAGCGAAGGCACGTCGCTCCGGCCTCGTCTCGGCCTCCGGCTCCCTCTTCACCGGGGGAGCTCCTCTAGCTCCCTATTCACTAGGGTGGGGAGGAGCGAGAGCTCGACGCCCCGTAGGAGCTGCGGGTGCCGAAGAAAAGGCGGTCGTGCGCGCAATCGTACTCCTTCGTCTCGCGGAGGAGGAGCGACGGCGGCGACGCGCCTCCACACCGCTTCAGATCTAATGCAATGCACTCTCTCGGGGTCGTCGTTGCCACGACGGTCGGAATTGGCCATCTCTAGCGGTGGATTAGAAGGGCGTGGGAGACCGAGGGGATGAGAGCGCGGAGGATCTGAGACGCTAACGGTGAGGGTGGGGTTTTTTTTGCGACGGTGGAGGGATAGGGTTCGGACCCGTATCCAGCGACCGAACCCGCACATATACTTATTGCGGGGTCTCATTTCCGAACCACCGAAAAAAAATTACAGGCCGGGCTTCTTTTGATGTTTCTGTTGTGACATTAAAACGGACCAAACCCGTATAATCGCCAGACGGGTATACTAGGGATGATCTAAGCAGCCTCCCACTATGGGATTGAGGCTGTCCAATGCACTACAGTTTAATATGCAGAACTGGAGCTCCATTTTCTAGGAAAATGTCTGTGCTAATTCCCATAAGGAGTAATTCATTCTACGTGCAAGTATATATTACTGATCATTGATGCTTCATCTGTTTATGCTGCAGAGACATGCTAACATGGATTATTAGCATCCTTTGCCAAAAGAATGTTAATTCACTGAAGAAATACTACTGCTACTATGACTATGAGCGTAGATATCCAATCCTGATATTTGAGGACAACTATAGCATGTGATCATTAGTGCGGCTTCAAAGCTGTGCTACATAGCATATCATTTGATTTTTACTAATATGAAAGCCAAGCCGGCGCAAGTAATGTTATGTACACTTCATTGAATCATGAATAAGGAAATTCCACTATCTGATGTGTGGGCCATAGGATTAGTGTTGTTTGAAGATTTTGTTCTTCTTACCAATCAGGTTGATGATTTTAACTAACAATGCAGACCCTGTGTTGGATGCTCATCATCAACACCTGTCAGGGGTTCAAGCTCATGTGGAACTCATGGCATCACCCATATGGACCTACATGTATTTGATATTTTGCTCGACCAGTTTTATGCCTTCAACTACAGCTAAGGCTACCACACTACTTCATAGAGTTTTCTATAGGACTTGGATTCATAATCTCCAACAATATGCTCATGCTTCTTATATTTACTTTCATTTCTAAATACATTAGTTATTTTCTATTGTTAGGTTGATCTCTCCATCGAGTGGGCCCAACGGTCCACCGGACCCCTGATCCGATGCGCCCTGATCGGGGGCGACCAACCCATTATGGTTGGTGGGCCCATGTGACCCGCGCTATAATAACAGAGGTGGAAGGCCGGGGCACGTATCACGAGATTCTCCGCCGTCACTCTGCCCACCTACACGCCCTACCGATCTAGGGTTAGCGCGGTGCTCACGGGAAGCTCCACCTCCTCTCCCACTCCCTGCTGTCACCGCCGTCATCACCACCGCCACCGCGACACGATGGAAGGCGGCTCGAGCTCCTCTGGACAGGGAGCAGGTAATTACCGATATCCCATCTTCATTACCGAAAACCCTAGCCTACTCGATCCGACGAATCAAACAATGGTATCAGACCATCGTAGGCATAGGTTTTTTCGATAAAGAACAGAAAGTTTCCCCACCCCCCAAAGAACCCTGAGAGGGCAGAGTTCACCGGAGAAGGACCTTGAGTCCTCACCGGCAAAGTAGCGTAGCCACAAGGCCGCGCCATTCCTCTCGATCCGGATGGGCATCGGCAAGCCGAGCCGTCCTGACGAAGAACCACCGGAAGCCCCACGGCTCGCCGGCAAAGAAAAGCAACAAAAAGAAAAAAAGAGGGGGGCAAAAGGGCACCACCATCGGGCCATTCGACGGCGGTGTGCTCTCCTTCGGGAGCTCGCGCGACCGGCGAAGGGGCCGGCGGGGGCGCCGCCGCCAGCGCTCGCTGGCGCAAGGGAACAGTGGGAGGCCGTCGGGCTTCTCTCTCTCACAGCAGGAGACCGACGGGTTGGTGGAGATAGAAAGGGGGAGAAAGATGGCGCGCGCGGCACGGTGACCCCTTTTGGCACCACCGCCGGCGGCCGGGACGGGCAACTGGGGCGCAGCCCCATGCTCCCACCGAGGAGGCAGAGGAAGGGGGGAGGGGTTTCGCCACAACCTCTGTCAGAATAGAAGGGAAAGGGGCCAGGCCGTCACCGGCGTCCGGAGAAGGCGCGCTGGCAGCCGGGCTGCCGCCGCTGCCGAGCAGGAGAGGACGAGCGACGCGTCGGGGGGAGGGAAGAATGGGGTTAGGGTTCTCCCTGCCCGACGAGTGGGATTTTGTTCACCCTACATGCACGTGCGGCCGTTGGATGTCGCCTAACCTACATCGGACGGCACAGGGCAGGCGGTGCCCCCCCACAGGCCGCGTCTGGGCCATTTTCGGCCCAAAGCACGCAAACAGGCCGTGGGCCGGCCATTGCTAGCCTGTGGCCGGTTTTTCGTTTTATGTTTTGTCCAGTTTTAGACAGAATATTAAACAGTTTTAAATAGTTTTTCTATGCATTATTTTCCAACAAAAATTATGTTTAGAAAATAGAAAAGAAAAGGTTGCAAAGTTTCTGAAAAAGAAAAATAGAAAAGTCTCTAAAAATAAAATTGAAATTTTCAAAAAAAGAAAAGTTCATGAATTTTATAAAGAAAAATATAATAAAGTTCGTGAATTTTTTATTTAATAAAAGAAAAGTTTCTGTCAAGAATTAAAAGTTCATGAATTTATTTTCATGTTTTCCGCTGCGTAAATATTTAAAAGTGTGCTTTCATAAAAGAAATAAAGTTTAGAGAGAATTATTTTTTAAGAGCACATTAAAGTGATTATTAGAATTAATATGATCATGTTATTTTTATAACCAACGTTATTAATAACATGACCATGTTTTTTAAAAGTGTTTTTATTTCTATTATTTTGCCCAACGCTGATATAGATTTAATTGCATAGATAATTATATGTTTAATTTGACCAACGTTAGATTAACACATATGGTTGTCATAATTTTCAGGAGGTTTCAACTTGATGAGTTGTTTAAAAGAAGTTTTAACACTCAGAGGTGATAATTACACCGAGTGAAGGAAGAAAGTTAATTTGGCCTTTGTCTGTGCTGAGGTTGACTGGGTTGTGGATGAACCACAGCCAGTCAGGCCTAGAGAGCCAGTCAGAGCGGCCACTAATGATGATGCTGCATGGAATAAAAAGAGGAGTGACTATGCTCCGTTGGAGTTCTCCTACACTCTCAACAATCAAAAGTGGGTAAATGCCAACAAAAAGTGTATGACATTTATAAAGAACACAATTGAGAACGCCATTGTGGGCTCGATTGCAGAGTGCACTTCCATAGGGGAGTTGCTGAAAAAGATAAAGAGCCAGTTCACTGGTTCTTCAAAGACATATGCTACCCAGTTGATAAAACAACTAGTCACAAAGAACTACACTGGTGGTGGTCATGGCATTTGAGAGCACATTCTCAGGATGAGCAACATGGTTGCAAAACTTAAACCCATGGATGCAGACTTGGAGCTCAAACCTACGCTCCTCGTCCACCTGATTATGGCTTCGTTGCCTAAAGAGTTTGACATATTTGTTGTCAATTATAACATGTCGCCTGAAAAATGGGACATAGAAAAGACAATAGCCATGTGCGTCCAAGAAGAGGACATACTGAAAGACTCAAATGGTGGTTCTATCAACTATGTGAAGGACCAAAAGAAGAAGAACTACAATCCAAACAGCAAAGGTTCTCCTTCTAAGCCACATGGAAAAGCACCCTATCAGCATCAGAATCAGCAGAGGTTCTTTCCAGTGGACAAAGACACTTGTCTCCACTGCAAGCAGACATGGCACTACAAGAAGGACTGCCTTGCATGGCTAAAGTCTGTTATGGCAAAGAGAGGTAACGACATCGTTTCCTTTGTAAATGAATCCTTGTATGTAAAGTTTTCAAAATCTACTTGGTGGATTAACTCTGGAGCAACTGTTCACGTTGCAAACTCTTTACAGGGATTCCATTCGACGAGTACCATGGAAAGAAGAAAAATATGCATTGAGGTAGCTAATGGAGTCCAAGCAGAAGTTGAAGCTCTCTGTGATGTCTCTTTGGAGTTAGCTGATGGATTCAACCTTCTTCTTCATGATGTCTTATTTGTTCCCTCATGTAATAGAAACTTAATTAGTGTTTCTTGTTTAGACAAAGACAATTATGAGTGTTACTTTGGACATGGCAAGTGTGCCATATGGTGTAATAATGCTTATGTTGGTGATGCTTTGCTTCATAATGAACTATATTTGCTGTCACTCTGTGAAAAAGTGCATTATGTGTCCAATGTGAATGCTCAGGCTACCTCGTCGAACAAAGAACAAAAGAAAAGAAAAAGAACTGATGACTCATCGAAATTATGGAACTGACGCTTGGGCCATATTTCCAGGGGGAGAATAGAAAGATTAGTCAAAAGTGAAACTCTTCCTCCGTTAGAGTTTTCAGACTTAGAACAATGCGTGGATTGCATTAAAGGAAAGTATGTCAAACAAATCAAAAAGGGTGCAATTCATAGCACAGACACACTGGAAGTCATCCATACTGACATTTGTAGACCATTTCCGGTGAAAAGTGTGGATGGATATGACTCGTTCATAACATTCACATATGATTACTCTCGTTTTGGTTATATTTATCCAATCAAAGAAAGATCCGAAGCATTGGATAAGTTTAAGATATTCAAAGCTGAAGTTGAAAATCAGCATGATAAAAGAATAAAGATAGTAAGGTCCGATTGTGGGGGAGAGTACTACGGGCGGCACACCCCATATGGCCAAGTCCCTGGACCTTTTGCAAAGTTCTTACAGGAGACTGGCATAGTTGCCCGGTATTCAATGCCGGGCGAGCCTCGGCAAAATGGAGTAGCTGAAAGGCGTAACCGTACTCTGATGGATATGGTGCGCAGCATGATGAGTTACTCAACTTTGCCATTGGGATTATGGATGGAGGCACTGAAAACCGCCATTCACATTCTCAACAGAGTGCCAAGCAAGTCGGTGCCCAAAACACCGTATGAGCTGTGGACAGGAAGAGTGCCCTCTTTAAAACACTTCAGGGTGTGGGGGTGCCCCGCTGAGGTGAAAATGTTCAATCCAAACATTGCAAAGTTAGATCCCAAAACAGTGAGTTGCCACTTCATTGGCTATCGAGATAGATCAAAAGGTTTTCGTTTCTACTGCCCAGACAGATATACAAAGTTTGTAGAAACGAGACATGCGGTCTTCTTAGAGGATGAAATGATGAGGGGGAGCTTGGTAGCTCAGAAAATTGATCTTGAGGAGAAGAGGGTGCATGCACCTAATCCGATGATTCAGGAGCCATTTTTCTCACTACCAGCTGTAACTCCACCCGTGACAACTATGAGGGAAGATCCGGAACCTGTCCGTCAGGAGCCGACTGAAGCCGTTGTTGAGCATGAAAGGGAGGTACAACAGTCAACAGTAAAAGATGTGCCGCAAGTTGAGGCACACAATGTGCCAGGGACTGAGGCCCTTAGAAGATCTAATAGAACAAGAAGATCTGCTATTTCTAATGATTATAAAGTTTATAACACAGAAATGGTTCATATGGAAGGTGATCCCGCTACATATGAAGAAGCCATTAAAAGCCCTAACTCATCAAAATGGCTACATGCAATGGAAGATGAGATGAATTCTATGAGTTCCAAAGATTTTTGGGACTTAGTGGAAATTCCTAAAGGAGCCAAAACAGTAGGCTGCAAATGGGTCTGCAAAACTAAGTATGATCCTAGTGGCAATGTAGAAAAGTATAAAGCAAGAATTGTAGCTAAAGGATTTACACAAAGAGAAGGGATAGATTACAATGAGACTTTTTCTCCAGTCTCATGTAATGATTCCTTCAGAATCATAATGTCATTAGTTGCTCATTTTGATTTAGAGTTACATCAAATGGATGTCAAGACGACATTTCTGAATGGTGATTTAAAAGAAAAGGTCTACATGAAACAACCCAAGGGTTTTATCATGGAAGGCAAGGAAAATATGGGATGCTGCCTAAAGAAATCCATTTATGGATTAAGACAAGCCTCTAGACAGTGGTATCTAAAGTTTAATCAAATGATTAAAAGTTTTGGGTTCAAAGAAAATATTGAGGATAATTGCATTTATGCAAAGTTTAAAAATGGGAAATATATTTTCCTAATCTTGTATGTGAATGATATCCTGCTTGCTAGCAGTGATGTTAGTCTACTACTAGAGACAGAAGTTCTTATCCTCAAATTTTGATATCACAGATCTTGGTGAAGCATCCTATGTTTTGGGCATAGAAATTCATCGAGATAGGAATAGTGGAGTCTTAGGACTATCACAGAAAGCATATTTGGAGAAGGTTCTTCAAAAGTATAATATGCATGCGAGTAAAGCCACACCTGCTCCTATAGTCAAGGGCGATAGTTTTGGGAAATTCCAATGTACCAAATACCAGTACGAGATCGATCTCATGAGACCAGTACCATATGCTTCGGCTGTCGGAAGCTTACAGTATGCACAAGTGTGCACTCGCCCTGACTTAGCTTTTGTTACCGGGGTACTCGGTAGATATCAAGAGAATCCAGGCATGGAGCACTGGAAGATGGCAAAGAAGGCATTGCGTTATGCGCAAGGCATGAAGCACTACATGCTAACATACAGGAGGTCTGACTCCCTAGAGATAAAAGGGTATTCAGACGCAGATTTTGTGGGGGACAGAGATGATAGAAAATCCACGTCAAGATACGTCTTCACTCTCTCTGGAGGGGCTATTTCGTGGAAAAGCTCCAAACAATCAATAGTTGCATCATCCACGATGTATGCAGAATTCATAGCATGCTTCGAAGCCATGGGACAGGCGATATGGCTAAAGAAATTTGTACCCGACTTGAAAGTGGTAGATTGTATTCATAAACCACTAAAGATGTACTGTGACAACCAGCCCGCGGTATTCTATGCTCATAACAACAAGTCGAGTAATGCTGCCAAAACAATAGAGATAAAGTACTATGCTGTGAAAGATAAAATCCAGGATCACACTATAAGTCTCGAGCATATAAAGACAAAGGATATGCTTGCGGATCCGCTAACGAAAGGCTTACCACCCAACGTGTTCAAGGAACACTTAGCCGACATGGGTATAAGGGAAAACCTATGATTCCTGGATCATGAGAGGCCCAAAAAGAACAGAATTTGTTTATGAACAAAACGTATGTTGTAGCTGTATGATTCTATCGGCAATCGAGTTGTGACGATGAGACATGCTCAATGTACCAATATGCGATGAAACTAATAAACTAGAAAGTATAAAGTTAAACGTAAAAGTTGAGATCAAGGGGGAGAATGTTAGGTTGATCTCTCCATCGAATGGGCTCAATGGCCCATCGGACCCCTGATTCGATGCGCCCTGATCGGGGGCGCCCAACCCGTTATGGTTGGTGGGCCCCTGTGACCCGTGCTATAATAACAGAGGTGGGAGGCCGGGTCACGTATCATGAGATTTGCCGCCGTCACTCTGCCCACCTACATGCCCTACCGATCTAGGGTTAGCACGGTGCTCACGGGAAGCTCCACCTCCTCTCCCACTCCCTGCTGTCACCGCCGTCCTCACCACCGCCACCGCGACGCGATGGAAGGTGGCTCGAGCTCCTCTGGGCAGGGAGCAGGTAATTACCCATCTCCCATCTTCATTACCGAAAACCCTAGCCTACTCGATCCGACGAATCAAACATCTATATGCTATCTGTGCTAAATCAAGCATGAGATCTACGCCTTTTCAGATATGCAGGCATGTTTCAAGAGAATATATTTAATATGTACTCCCTCCGTTCCTAAATATTTGTCTTTTTGGAGATTTCACTACGAACTACGTACTGATGTATATAGACATAATTTAGAGGGTAGGTATATTTTGCTCCGTATGTAATCCGTAGTTGAATATCTAAAAAGATAAATATCTAGGAACGAAGGGAGTAGCATATATAAAGGTACCTAAAATTTTAGCTGATATTGCCAACTCTTGAAAATATACGGTCATTTTACTTCTTTTGCCGTGAACCCAGGGAGCTTGGGACGGAGTATGGTGTCAATAATCAGTATATACGAGAACAATATTTCTGTGATATTGTATATACTAACTGTGATAATGGAGTATATACCACATTTTTGCTATAAGGAAAAGTTGTGGTACCCAACACGAATCTTAGCTGCACTGGACGGGCCAGATAAGAGGGTGCCGGGAGTCCCGGCTGCTACCACAACTTTTCCAAATTAGTATCATGTTGCGTGCACATTGAGCTTATAATCTTTTCTGGATAATGTGTCATATTTTGATTCTTCTGTTTGAAATCTTGATGTGTGCAGAACTAATTCAGCGGTGAGCTGGAGCGCATCACATCTTCTCATAGCCTGCCACCATCAGTCAAGGTGCTTCTCAATTGATATCAAGCTTGCAGCACTTCCTCAAGGTTGCCTTCTGCTCTCGTGTCGTCGCTGATCCAGGCTTAGCACGGTGCAGCAACCGGTGGCGGGTTGGCGCGTGAGGCTAACATTTTAAGGGTGCGTGTGGCACTGGCTTGAGCACGAGACTGGTCCGACGTCCTAAGGACACGTTGTGGTGGGGAATGAGAAAGTCAGGCTGTGGTGACCAGGGGCCGTGGTGGTGGCCTAGAGGTGACGTTGCACTGTTATTGCGTTGATTCCTCTCCTTCTCTATCTCACACACACATAACCCATCCATTTATCTCTCTGCTAATTCTCTACTTGGGTACAAGTCGCTGGAGGTTGCTACTGCAGGAACGGAGTTCGCCCATCGATCTCTTGGAGTGATTTGAACCTTGGAAACATAATCTGCTACTTCACTCAGTGTGAGGAACTGGGTAATAAGTTACAGTTTTCATTTCCAATTTTGTTGTTGATTGATTAGTCATTGCTCATGTATGTTCTACTGATATTTAAGGATTTGCTGCAATTACAGAACTAAGAACTTAGGTTTCAGAAAAAATAGAACATTGATTATGATAATACTAAAATAAACCTTGATATGATTCAGATGCCGAGAAACTGTTGAGAGTAATTTCTTCAAAGTAAATCATTTCCAATATTAGCACAAACATTGTCGAACCATTTTTTACGAAGAAACCCAGAAATTTAAACTTGTCCGGAAACTAGAATTTTGTAATACAATGTACCCATTTATGACTTACATGTGTGAATGAGCCATATGTTCATTGTAAGTCATTGTCGCTTTCTTCCTTTCTTGGTTAATGTGTATATGACATGCAAAAGTAAACTGTTATATATCCCATATGTTCATGTTTATCAGGACCCATCAAGTTGTCCTATCCAAATTCTGAGGGTACATTTAAAATAAAAAGTCAGAATAAGAACTCTAAAGGCTTAAACAATTCTTTTCACAAACGGGGGCCCCAAGACCTCCAGACGGTCATGTACTACGCCCGCGCCTTCGAGCGCCGTGTGCAGGTCTTGCAGCAGGCGGCGCCGGCTCGGAGTGGCCGACAGGCGGCCAGGGTTCCCCCGACTACGGCTGTGCCGGGCCGCCCGTCTATGATCCCTCCTGCGACTACCAGTTCGGCCTCGACGCGGCCCTTCCGCCGGCTCTCCCCGGCCGAGCAGCTAGAGTGCTGTCGCCAAGGGTTGTGCTTTAACTGCGACGAGCCCTACGTGCCAGGCCATGTCTGCCTGCGCCTCTTCTACTTGGAAGCGGCCGACTACGTCGAGGAGGAGACAGCCGCCAACGAGCTGGGCGACTTGCCCGCCCCAGGTGCTGCGGAGGTCGCACCGGCACCGACGACAGCTCTCGTGGTCTCCCTCCATGCCTTCGCGGGTATACGAGTGGAGAAGACTATGCTCCTACCGGTGATGATCCATGGCGAGCGCCTCCTGGCCCTACTGGATACGGGCTTCACACATAACTTCCTGCCCGAGTCAACCATGCGCCGCTTGGCACTTCAGCAGACGGACGGGGAGCAGCTGCGGGTCACTATGGCTAACGGCGACCGTCTCCGATATCATGGGCTTGCATGGGACGTTCCCATCAACATCGGCGACGAACACTTCACCATCACATGCGCTGGCATCGACTTGGGCTGCTTCGACTTCATCCTCGTTGTCGACTTCTTGCGGACCCTGGGTCCCATTCTCTGAGACTTCAACGCCATGTCGATGAACTTCTGGCCCCTCGGTCGCCGCGTCCGGTGGGAGAGCGTGGGTGGCGCCCCACCAGTGACACCAAAGCCACAGCTGGCCGTGACTGCTGTCGAGGCCGAGCACCCTCTCTTGGATCATCTCCTACAGCAGCACAGTGACCTCTTCGACGAGCCTCAGGGACTGCCGCCGGCTCGGGTGTATGATCACCGCATCCATCTCCTGCCAGGCACGACGCCGGTGGCGGTGCGTCCCTACCGCTACCCTCAGCTACAGAAGGACGAGCTGGAGCGACAGTGCGCGCTCATGCTAGCCCTAGGCATCATCCGGATCTCCACTTCGCCGTTTTTGGCACCGGTCCACCTCATCCGCAAGTCGGACGACTCGTGGCGCTTCTGCATCGACTACCGCACCCTTAACACCCAGACGCTCAAAGACAAATTTCCCATTCCGGTCATCGACGAGCTCTTGGACGAGCTACATGGGGCGTGTTTCTTCACCAAGCTCGACCTCTGTTCGGGCTACCACCAGGTAGGGATGCACCCGGACGATATCGCGAAGACGGCATTTCGAACTCATCACGACCACTTCGAGTTCTTGGTGATGCCTTTTGGCCTCTCCAACGCCCCGGCGACTTTTCAGGCCTTGATGAACGATGACCTCCGGCCCTACCTACGTCGATTTGTGCTCGTTTTCTTTGATGACATTCTTATCTACAGTCGGACATGGGCGGAACATCTTCAGCACGTCGACATCATCTTCAACGAGCTTCAAGCTCACCATCTTCATCTTAAGCGCTCGAAGTGCTCGATCGGAACGCCTTCAATCACCTACCTCGGCCACATCATCTCGGCCGAGGGTGTTGCTATGGATGCCAACAAGGCGGCGGCCGTTGCGACCTGGCCGACACCGCACTCCCCGCGGGCTCTTCGTGGCTTCTTGGGCCTCGCAGGCTACTACCGGAAATTTATCCGGGAATTCGGCCTCATCGCGTCCCTGCTCATGCTCCTGCTCCGATGCGATGCATTCGCCTGGGATGCGGAGGCCACAGAGGCATTCGAGGCCCTCAAACGGGCCCTCACGATGGGTCCTGTCCTTTAGATGCCCGACTTAAACCAGTCGTTCATGGTCGACTACGACACCTCCGGCGTGGGGTTCGGCGCCTTCCTTCATCAAGATGACGGGCCACTCGCGTTCTTCAGCGGGCCTTTCGCCACACGCCATCACAAGCTTGTGGCCTATGAGAGGGAGCTCATTGGTTTGGTGCAGGCCGTGCGCCATTGGCGGCCATATCTTTGGGGACGATCGTTCTGGGTTCGCACGGATCACTACAGCCTCAAGTTCTTATTGGACCAGAGGATGTCTACCATGCCACAACACCAGTGGATTAGCAAGCTCTTTGGCTTCGATTTCACTATCGAGTATCGTTCGGGCCGCCTTAACACTGTGGCCCAAGCCCTGTCCTGCCGCGACGGCCACCACGCCGACACCTGCGACTTCGACGGGGCGGCCCTCTGCATCCGCTCAGGGCCCTCTTTCGCCCTCTTCGACGACATCCGTCGGGCCACCACGGACGCGCCTGACACGCAGCTCCTTTGGCAACTCCTTGATGCCGACAACCTGGAGGAGTCGTGGCGTTTGGCAGATGTCCTGCTCGTGCATGGGCGACGCCTCTTCGTGCCTGATCACGGCGACCTCCGTCATCAGGT
The DNA here is from genome assembly GCA_022496015.1 of Hordeum marinum. Taxonomy (NCBI): domain Eukaryota; kingdom Viridiplantae; phylum Streptophyta; class Magnoliopsida; order Poales; family Poaceae; genus Hordeum; species Hordeum marinum. The sequence continues at coordinate 167,614,808 of CM039678.1, read as the reverse complement.
GTTGCGGCTGGCCCACTTGGCGGGCCATGAGGGTATGCAGAAGACCCTCCACGATCTCCGCACCGACTTCTACATCCTTGGCGTTTGGACCCTGGTTCGGGACTAGGTATGGTCTTGTATGATGTGCCTGCGTAACAAGACGGAGACACTACGGCCGGCAGGGCTGCTACAGCCCTTGGAGGTATCCTCTCAGGTCTGGGCCGATATCTCCATGGACTTCATCGAGGGCCTCCCTAAGGTGGGTGGCAAGTCCGTCATCCTCACGGTGGTCGATCACTTCTCCAAGTACACCCACTTCATCGCGCTTGGCCATCCTTACACCGTCGCCTCCGTGGCCCGGGCCTTCTTCGAAGGCGTCGTTTGCCTACGTGGGTTTCCCTCATCGATCGTCAATGACCGGGACCCGGTGTTCACGGGGCATGTCTGGCGTGATCTCTTCAGGATGGCAGGCATGAAGCTTCACTTGAGCACGACGTTCCATCCTCAAACGGACGGTCAATCCGAGGTGGTCAACAAGGTGATTGTCGTGTATTTGCGTTATGTTATAGGTGATCGTCCTCGTGCTTGGGTGGATTGTTTTGCGTGGGCAGAGTACTGCTACAACACCTCTTATCACTCTGCCCTACGCGCCACATCGTTCGAGGTGGTCTATGGCTGACCTCCCCCGGCCATCCTGCCGGTTAATCCGGACACGGCTAGGACGGAGGCGGCGGGTGACCTTCTTCGTAGCCGCGACGAGATGCTTGATGAGGTGCAACAACGCCTCGTTCAAGCCCAGCAGTTGGCCAAACACTACTATGACAGCCACCACTGCGAGGCGGAGTTCGTGGTGGGCGACTAGGTGTGGTTGCGTCTCCTTCACCGTTCTACATAGTCCCTTGACCCGCGCTATGCCGGGCAATTTTTCGTGTTGGAGCGCATTCGAAAGGTGGCCTACCGCCTTCAGCTTCCAGCCGGTGCTCGCATCCATGACGTCTTCCATGTGGGGCTCCTGAAACCTTTCCGTGGGGAGCCACCGGCGGCCACTCCGGCGCTACCCCCGACCTCCAACCGGTGCCTCCTTCCCGGGCCAGCAAAGGTGTTGCGGGTCCAACTACGTCATGGGGTGTGATACCTATTGATCCAGTGGGAAGGCCTTCCAGAGGAGGACGCGACTTGGGAGCAGCATGACGAATTCAGTCAGCACTATCCAGACTTCTAGCTCGAAGACAAGCTGTTTGCACAGGCGGTTTGTATGGCACCACTGTCCGCTGACCACCTCCTCGAAGCAGCTCCAAAGGAATTGTGCAGACACGCAGGTGAAGAAGATGTGGTTTCAGTCCTCCATGGTGCCACGGAGAGGGCAAGTTCCATCCCTAGGCCCACTGCATTTGAGGACCTAAACTCCAGAGGGAAAACGGCCCCTAAGCCATTGCCACAAGATTCAAATCTTTAGGGGTAGCATGATCATCCAAATATGCGCAAAGATCGTGGGAGCCTGAGCGACCTCAATGGCATGGTACATGGACTTGGTGGAGAACATGCCTGACGGATCGAGAAGCCACATTATGCGATCATCTTGCCCATCCACTACCGGGGGTACCAGAGTGATACACTCAAGCATATCGTGCACCGCAAGTTTGGTAGCAGTGTGATACACTCAAGCATATCATGCCACGCCACAAGTTCCAGTGGGCCAAATGGCCGCCGAAACACGAGGTGCCTGAAATCAATAAGGGCCACCTCAACCGAGATCCAAGGCTGCACAACAACGGAGAAAAGGTTAGGGAAGCGAGTGTCACAACCCTAGTTCTCCCCATTGCTTTGTGCTAGCTTGATTGTGCATCATGTTAAAAATTGTAGTAAACCTGAAATGGGGAAGATCAAAACCATAACACTTCACTGGATCAACAATGAATTCCAATAATTATTTTTTCAATGAATCTAAAATGGCATTCAAAAAATGTTCATCATTTATGATAAATGTTCGAAACAACATACCAGAGGTGATGCACATTGTACAAAGTCTTTTGGCATTTTAAATAAACCAACACAACATCTTAAAAGACATTTAAATGGCTATAAATATCTAATATCTTCAAAATTTCTGAAACTTATGTGGGGCTTGGCAACAATATTCTTATACCCCAAAATTAATTCCATGAATTTTGCACTTGGTTTAATACCATAAAAAAATTAAGACACAAAGAAAAAATTAGAAATCAAAAAAAATAAAGAGAAAGAGAAAAAGGCAGGCGTAGCCTGCTGGACCGTGCGAGTCGTCTTCAACCTCTACCAGTAGGCATAGGCGAGACACGGCACGACGCTCGCACGCGTGCGCCACGTAGCCAACAGCCTGCGTGCAACCCCGAGCCAGTGCAACAGCGGGGATGAGCTCCCCAAAGCCATCTCGATCGAGCCTGCTCGCTCACTCTCCCCCTCCGCTTCTCCCTCGCTCTCTACTGTCATGACCGTAGCACCCCCAAGCTCGCCCCCATGAACCTTACATCCACCGTGCTCCCCTCGCCTCCTCGACGTCTCCCTGAGCTCTAACTCGACGTTGGCCTCCTTGCCGAGCCATGCATCGCCGGGCGCCTCCGAATGCCGCCAAGGCCTTCATTTTCTTCCTCGAGCACCGAAGGTCGCCGTCGTTGATTCGTCCGCACCAAGCGGACCCCAACCTGCTGAGAATGCTGCTGCAACCGTCATGAGCCCCTACGCCTTTGCCCCCTCTTAGAGCGCTCGTTTGCGTTGCCTAGCCTTGGATTCCACCGAGCCCGAGAGCTCCTCGCCGCCGCTCATGTCGTTGTCGTGGCTTGGGTCAGCTAAGCTCGCGACCGAGCTCGCCATCATGTTCAGGGTACTTCCAGCAACCTGTAGGAGCCTTCGGCTCCTCCCCTAGTGCGTTCTAGCATCGATTCGATCGACGCCCGAACCCTTCTCTGGTGATTTCCTTTGCATCAATCGACGCGGACGAGCCTCCTCATCACATAGGGCGAAACCACCGTCGATTTGGTCGCTGGAGGAGGATTTCTGAAGGCCTCCGTCGTCTCTGGCCTCGTCGGCGGCTAACCGCCGGTGGGTTTGACCCATTTGACTGGGTTTTGACCCCTTGGGTCACAAACTGGTGGGGGCCGACCCCTGGCTAATTAACAATTAGCCACTAACGTAATTAGTTAATTTGATTAGTGTAATTATTCACTCACATGTGGACCCATAAATTGTTAGCCACTTAATTAACTCTAATTAGTCAACTGAGTCACTAGACCTTGAACGATCAGCTAACCCCTGACGTCACCGTGATGTCATGCTGACGCACTAAATCCTTTTCTTGGTTTATGAATTCAAAATCAATTACGAAATATCAATTAAATGGTATTTGAAATATCACATTTGAAGTTTGAATTTGAATCGTTGATTCAAACCAGCTTCAATCAACATGAGGATAGATGCATTAGCTCATCCAAAACCATTATACCATGTCATGACCATGCGTCATATTATTGCACTTGTTGTGTGTTGATTGCTTCTTCGTTTGTATCGCGGTAGGTTCTGCTTCCGAGGATACTCGTGAGTATCCAGCTGAAGAGCAGTACCTTACTACAGACCTGCAAAGCAAGCAACCCTTTTGAACATTTTAATACAATCCCATGATCTCGCTCCAACTCTCATTTATGCATTAGGACACTAAAAACAACATTTCAACTGTTACATGTTTCGGTAGTTGAACACATTCCTCTGCATGACCTGTCATTGTCACAGTAAATAACTAAACCAAGCAACCTAGCATACCTGGTAGATGCTTGATCTATGTTGTGAATTTACCCTGCTATGTTTGCTATGCTTAGAGTCGTGTCACATATGATTCATCTGGGTGATGAATCGGAGTGAAATGAATGTGTTCTGATTACGACAGTTAAATGTTGAACTAGTTTTGGTAAAGGTAGCGACGAGAGGCCATGTAGGAGTACATGGCGGGTTGTCTCATTGGAACCGCATTTAGGAACTGAGTTCCGTATATGTGATCCAAGACTAGATACTATCATACATTGGGCTCCGGGCGCTCCAATTTCTCTTGACTTGTTAATCGCCTCATACTCTGTCCAGGAGTTGCAAGAGTTTCTCGTGCTTGCAGATTATGCTGCCACCGTGGGTAGCACTGACCTTAAGGGTGGGCTATGAAGCGGTAGGCAAGTGGCAAGGTGTACCAAGGGGCACGGTGTACCAGGTGGCACCCGAACGGTGGGCTTGGGAACCCGGCTTACATCATTTGAGGTCGTAGCGGAAACTTCGGTCGGACTTCCGTGCAAGTTCAGTCTCAAATAGGCAATAAACCTGGACTAGAGGTCTTGTGTGGTTAACGGACATGGCCAACTCCCTCGTTGGGCTTCTTCTTGAAGGTTGCTGAGATGCATGACACTTATATGGTGATAAGTGGCGAAAGTGTGTGTGAAGAAGTACACCTCTGTAGGGTTATCAAACAGTTCGAATAGGCGCGTCTTCGGATATGGACTGCTTGGAAACATATGTTGTTCATAGATAATTCAAATGGATACTCATAAAAGTCTCAAGACAAGTGTGAGTACTTTGGATGGCACTCTCATAGGAAGACGGGAGAGGAACCATTGTAGTGTATTTTTGTGGTGATTAGTTGACTCTGTGTGCTATCTCAACTTACTCAAACTACCGGTAGTCGTACTATAGGATAGACAAGAGTCAAAGCTGGCTTGCTGCATGAAACCCCACAACTCCCCTTGTTGATATCTGTGCGTGAGTAGTTAGATTAGATTTAAGACTTGCTAAGTACTTTTGTACTCACTTTTGCTTAATAAACTGTTGATGAGACCCACGATCCATCTGGTGGGTTCTTTCCAGACGTTGACGACGAAGAGTAGGTGGTATCCCAGCTACGACCTGGCCCCTCCTGACGGGATTGTAGATGGTCAGTCCACGTTCCTTTTTATGCTTTCATCTATGTGTACTTGGAGAGATTTATGCTTCCGCATGGATTGTATGACTTGAGTGTCTGGTCATGTGACCCCTACGTGTATAAACCTAGTATGTAAGGCTCTCGGAGCCAATGTTGTGTTGTAAAGTTTTGTTGTGATGACATGTTGTATTTACGCATATCATGCATGTTGTGCATATGTGTGACGTGCATTGGTATGTGCGAGATTCGACACCTAGTTGTGTGCATTTAGTAGCCCTCTTTATAGGGAAATGCCTCTTTGTACTTTCATTGAGCCATGGTAGCTTGATACTGCTCCGGACACATTGTTTGATCGGTGTGTATCCTTCTTTGCTGTTGTGTTTGTCCCTACGGAGAAATGTCACACGGTGTAATGGAGTCCTTGTAACCTTCTATGACTCGTCTACATGGAGTTGATGATAGAAATGTCTCACGGTGTAATGGCGTCCATGCAGCTTGCTATGACTCATCTACACGCAGTTGATGACCGACACCTGCATTGATGGGTTAAGTATGACTGTCGCTGTATGGTCATAACACTTGGGTCTGTAACTAGTCATGTTGACCCGGATTCTCGGACATATGATTGCTAGCGACATATTCATATATTTGAGCCAAAAGATGCAAACAGTCCCGGCCAAGGTAAGGTGGTAGCCGTGGATTTTACCGTGTGCGAGGCCACAAAGTGATATGATATGTTACATGCTAGATTTGTATGGATTAGGATTAGGGTCCTGACAGTGCTGGTATCAGAGCCTTACTGAGCATAGGATTACCAAGCCAAATTGGTCGAAGTTGAGCTAGAAATGCTCAAGTTATGTAAGGGAATTGATTGTGGAAGGGAACGTAAGGCTCTTTTTACTTCTCTTCCTGAGTCATTCTATTCTGAGGCACCCTCATCTTTCTACGGTGATTGAGAACTAGGCTTTTCACTTATTTAGGATCATGAGTTACTACTCCATAGACTTGTACGAATGGTTGTTTGAGTCTCAAATCTAGTTTTCGAGTATCTGTGATGTGATAAAACTCTTGCTTATGGAACCTTGAAACTATGATGCTGAGTGGTTATGTTACCCAATCTTTTCCAAGATGTCTCTTAACAATTGAGCATTTACAACCATTATTGTGCCCGATTTATACTAGGAGCTCTAATGCATTTGCATTATTCCCTATTTCTGATGCCTTCTCATCCTCCCCATCAGGTTGTCCATCTCACTAGGTGCATCGATGTACCGGGTCTCACAACCATGCTTGTTCGAGTTAGGATGGAGACCAGTTACCGCTGCTACCCTGAGGACACAGTGGAGGAGCAGTAGCGAGAGTTCAACAGACTTCAATCAGAGTCAGTATCTTTGCACGTTAGGATCTACCCGTCGTACCCTGGAGTTGCAGAGCCGCTCCATTGGTCATATGGAGTAGGCGTTACCATAGATATGGAAGTTCAAGATGCTGACTATCATGAGATCCAACCATGTACTGCTTCAGAACACGAAGTTCTGCTATATTCCAGCATCACTGCCAGGAGAGGAGGGATACCTTACTAGATCCTACTATGATTCCACACATGATGATCCGAGACTGCAGGTTACCGCTTAACTATTGGAGAATAGGGATCATGACACTCGTGCACTTCGTATGGAGCTCTAGCTACTCGCGCACGTCTTTGGACAAATTTGACGTAGCTTGCACATGTCGTCCAGACCAGTTATGGAGATATGGAGATGTTGAACCCATTGCGGATTCATCCGCTAGCCCATGTAGACTGGCCTGATGTTGGAGGCATTGTCCCTCTTCGTGGACCTATTTTGCCACCAACTAGGCGGCCTAGGCCACATCCATGTCCCTATGGACCCCAGGGCTCTCAGGCTAGGGTGTTTTTGGACCCTTAGGTTCAGCTCCCAGGTCATGGGGGTAACCTGTATGAGATGTTCTACGGAGACGCTTGAGTTCGTGTGTGGTCGTAGTAGTATTGTAGCAGTTGTATCATTGACAAGCATGCGTGCCTTGTGGGATATAACTGAGGCGTGTGTCGATCTCCAGAGAAATAGATAAATAATGTACAGGAAGCTTAGAATGCTTCCGATGAGTTGTGTCATCTTCTCAATAGTTTGTACTTCAACTTGGGCTTGTACTAGACTATCTTATGGTGTGTATGAACCATGGTAGATATATGACAGCTTGCTTGTTAACATGTTGTTCGGGTGATCACCCCTACATTCCATGTTGTCCGGTACATTCCACATATATTATGGTAGAGTTGATGTTTTCCTTAAAAAGACGTGGATTTTTGTTTCCCATGATGTTACCACTAGGAGTACCCCCCCTCCTGCTTTCGAGCAAAGCCAGGGCAGCGAAGCAAGAGAAGAGAACCTGCCTCACTCGCCTTCCTTGGTTAAAGTGATGCTAGAAGCAGAAAGGAACAAGAGGGAGACTAACCGTCTACTTGAATGCATCGAGCAGAACACTACACGTCAATAGCGTAATGACGTGTTGTCCCTGAATGACTTCGTTAAGTTGTATCCACCTAAGTATCACGACTCCGTCGATCCCCTCAATGTAGATGGCTGGTTGTGCAACATCACTCGCAAGATACACTCTGCCAATGTGGCCAAGGATGACAAGGTCACCTATGTTGCTTACTACCTTGAAGGTCCCGCAAATCAGTACTGAGAGAATATGAAGCTATGCGACCTGCCGGCCCCACAACTACTTGGATTGATTTCAGTAGTGCCTTCTGCACTCATCACATCCCAAAGGGTCTTATGGACCGCAAAAGGGAAGGGTTATGTGCTTTCACCCAAGGTAAGCTATCTGTGGATGCGTATAGCAATGAGTTTGGAAGTCTCGCTCGCTATGCACCTGAAGAGGTGTCGACTGATGCTAAGAAGTAGGGAAGGTTTCGCAAGGGACGAAACCCTGAACTTCGATGCGACCTATGTCTGCATGAGTGCCTTAGTTTCCAGGCTCCCATCAATAAAGCCATCAACCCCGAGACCGGACAGTCTAACTATAAGGCAACTAAGAGGCATTCCCATGATTTCCGCTCGTCATCCGGCTTCGGATCTCACAAGCGTTGGGTGTGGGTCCTGAATACTTCACTATTGTCTAGGTATACTGCGAGGCCATCCTACGAGGCACCTCACCCAAATCAGCCGAACCCTCTAGCCAAGACCGTCGGTGGTTCAGTTGCCAATGTTGCACCGCGTACCAACCCGGTGATATGTTACAAATGTGGAGAGCAAGTACATTACTCCTGCGAGTGCCCGCAGAACAATACTTCCAACCAATCTAGGAAGTCCGCTGGACGTGGAAAGACTAGCAAGGTGTATTATGTGAAGACAACACCTACTTCACATGGAAGTGTGAATCACGTCTCAGTTGTTGAGGCACATGAAGACCCCGACGTTGTTCTTGGTACACTTCTTGTCAATTGTCATCCATCATATTTTCTTTTTGATACTAGAGCATCTCATTCATTCATTTCTGAAAGTTATGCATAGTTACATAACATGTCTTTTTGAGATATGCCCACTCCTCTTGTAGTTCAGACTCCTGGATCCAAATGGCAAACCTCAAGCTTAAGCTATGGGAATGAAATCCTTGTTGACAGGCTAAACATGCTAGTCTCTCTGATAGCCCTTAACTCTTCGAACATTAACATCATCTTGGGTATGGACTGGATGTCAGCTAATTATGCCAAGATTGACTGTTTCACTAGATCTGTTCAACTTACACATCCATCGGGCGAGATAGTTAATCTCTCAACTTGAGTTTCCAAGAGCCAACTCTATTCTCTTAATTCCAGTCCTCTTCTAGATCTTGTAGATATTCCGATAGTCCGTGACTTTCCAGATGTCTTTCCAGAAGAACTACCAGTCATTCCACCTGAAAGGGATGTAGAGATTGTGATAGATCTTGTTCTAGGAACTGTGCCAATAGCCAAGAGACCCTATAAGATGGCACCCTTAGAGCTAGCCTATCTAAAGAAACAACTTGATGAGGCCTTGAAGAAGGGTTTCATATGTCCTAGTTCTTCTCCTTGGGCTTCTCCCGTCCTCTTCGCCAAGAAGAAGGATGGAACGGATCGGATGGTTGTAGATTATCGATCAGTCAACCTGGTTACCATAAAGAACAAGTATCCGCTCCCTGGGATCAATGTCCTTTATGATCAGCTCATTGAATCCTCGGTCTTTTCCAAGATGGATTTGAGGTTGGGCTACCATCAAATCAAAATCAAGAACGGGGACATTATCAAGACGACCTTTGTCACTCGTTATAGCCAATACGAGTACACGGTCATGTCCTTCGATTTAACCAATTCCCCAACTACCTTGTCACGCTTAATGAATTCGATCTTCATGCAACCAGGATAAATTCGCTGTGGTTTACCTCGATGATATACTCATCTACTTGAAGAATAAGGAAGATCATGCTAAGCATCTAAGGCTGGTATTGACGAAACTTCAAGAGCACCGCCTTTATGCCAAATTATCTAAATGTGAATTCTAGTTGTCAGAAGTGACCTATCTAGGCCATGTAATCTATGGTGACGGTATTGGTATCAATCCCGAGAGAGTTTAGGCCGTCCTTGAGGAGCACCGGGAATATCTCCGGGGGCGTGGGCGTAACATCGAGGAGGACGCCGGTTGGGACATGGAGAAGCTTGGGCTAGCCATAGAAAATAGGCTGGTCCACCTCGAGCGGAGCGTGGAGCGGCTGAAGACGGTCAGCAAGGAGGTTAGCGCTGCCCTGTGGCCGGGTCGTGGGACTCCGGAGAGCCGTGTCGCCTTGTACTGGAGAACGCTGTGGCTCGGCTCGAGATCTGCAAGGCGTTAGTGGCTCGAGCCGGCGCGCAGATGGCGCTCCGGTTCGGCACGTCATGGTATCGCGGCGTTGACCTGGACCGGCTGGCCACCAAGTGGGACGAGCCGGCGGAGGAGTGGGCGGCACGCGGGCCCGCCCTCGTTCGTCGGGCCAACGAGCTCGCCTCGTACGTCGACTCGAACGAGCTCCTGCCGGCCCTTTGCGAGGATGACGAGCCGGTAGCCGAGGAATCCTTCGGCAACCACCAAGGTCCAGAGGACGAGGAGGTCCCCGATAAGAGCACTGACTCCGGCACTGATAGTAGCGGCGAGACGGCTGGGACCACGGAGGCTGACCCGAAGGCCACGGAGGCCGACCTGAAGGCCGCGACCTCTTCCGGGCCGAACGTCGAGTCGACTCGTGACGCGCCGGCTGGTGGCGCGTCGGTAGCCTGAGCCCCCGGGCGTCTTTACTTGTCTTTTATTTTTTTCTGCATATACTGGGGGTGTATTGTAATGAACGTATGGCCGTGGGCCTTTATTATTTTTAATTTGTGTTTTGAATGCGCGATGTGCTTGTTTATTATGCGTGTCGGCTCGTCCTTATCCCTTTTTTGCCCCCTTGGTTCCGTCTGCGTGGCCCCTTTTCCCCTTTGGTTTCGGCCCCGCCCGCCCGACAGCCGGGAGCCGGTCTGTGGCTGGGTCGAGGCATCCGCCTCGAGGGAGCCGGTTTCGAACTTGGGAACTGCGAGGGACTTTTGGGTAAGTTGAGTGGCAGAGGCGAGGACTAGGTCCGGCTGGACCTAGCCGGCTACCTCCTTGTAGCCAATTTTTCGTGTGCGCCAAGTTTTGCCGCCCCGAGGCCCCATCAGCCAGACAACCGAGAGCCCATCTGTAGCTGGGGGTGGGAGGGCTTGTTTGGTTCACACTACTTAGTCGGTTTCGGGAGGAGGCCTAGGACGAGCCGAAGAGCCCCCGGGCCCGGGAGCCAGTTAGTGAGGAGATCTTGAATTGAAACGGAAATGGCATGCCCCAAGAGCCGGCCTGGGGCACCCATTGCATTCATAAGCTCCGAAGAGGGGAATATACATACATACATCGGTTTTTCAGCAATAAAGCAGACGAAGGAGCGCCACGTTCCATGGGTGCTCCGTCTCCTCACCGGAGTCGTCTCTCTTGCGCTTCTGCGGCTTCTGGGCGTCTATCAGGTAGTATGCGTTGTTGTGCAGCGCCTTGCTCACGATGAACGGGCCCTCCCATGGGGAGGATAGCTTGTGTTGGCCGCCTGTCCGCTGGATCTGCCTGAGCACTAGGTCCCCTTCGCGGAAGGAGAGTGGCCGGATCCGCTTGCTGTGGTAGTACCGAAGCTTCTGCTGATAGATGGCCATCCGGCTCAAGGCCAGTTCGTGGGCTTCTTCGAGTAGGTCGATGATGTCTTCTCTTGCCTCCTTTGCATCCTTCTTCGTGTATAGGGCGACCCGAGGCAAGTCGAACTCGATGTCAGTGGGAATGATCGCCTTGGACTCGTACACAAGGAAGAAAGGTGTGTAGCCAGTTGATCGGTTGGGAGTGGTCCCGAGGCTCCAAAGGATAGTCAGCAGCTCATCGACCCAGCAGCCGGCTGACCTTACCAGCGAAGTTACGAGCCGAGGCTTGATGCCGGATAGGATTAGGCCGTTCGCCCTCTCGACTTGGCCGTTTGACTGTGGATGAGCGACGGAAGCCAGGTCAAGCCAGATGCCCTGCTTGGAGCAGAAACGCGCTAGCGCGCCCTTGGCGAAGTTCGTGCCATTGTTGGTGATGATGCTGTGGGGGACGCCATAGCGAACCGTGATGTCACTGATGAACCGGACGGCTGTGGGGCCGTCCAGCTTCTTGATTGGCCTAGCCTCGATCCACTTGGTGAATTTGTCGACGACCACTAGCAGATGTGTCATGCTGCCTCGTGTGGTTTTGAAGGGTCCCACCATGTCCAGCCCCCACACAGTGAAGGGCCATGAGAGGGGGATGGTCTGGAGGGCCGAAGCCAGCAGGTGGCTTTGCATGCTGAAGCGTTGGCAGCTTTTGCACTTGTCGACCAACTTCTTGGCCTCCTCTGAGGTAGTCGGCCAGTCGAAACCGTGGTGGAAAGCCTTGGCCACCAGGGTTCTAGAGGAGGATCTCCTGACCCTTTTCCGGCTCGACGCACCACTCGAAGACACCGGTGGTGCTACGGTGGACGAGCTCGTTGTTGATGATGCTGTAGTCTGAGGCCTGGCGCTAGATTTGTCGTGTTATGGCCTTGTCAGGGGGGAGCTCACCGCGCAGAAGGACAACTAGGATGGGCTGGGCCCATGAGGGAGCCGACACGGGGGCCGACACGGGAGCCCCTAGGCCTAGGTGATCAGCCTCCGGGACCGCCTCGCCAGCCCCCAGGACCGGATTGCTAGCCCCCGGGGCCGGCTCACCAGCCCCCGAGTTGGGGACAGCAGGAGGGACGTTTATTGTCATCATGACTACCATGGCGTTGGAGCCGGCTGCCTCGGATGCAGCCGGCTAGACTGACTGAGTCGGCGCCGGCAAGGCAGCCATGGTTGAAGGAGCTGGCGGCAAAGATGTCGAGGGAGCAGCCGGAGCCACCGATGGGCCGGCAGCATCGACCGGTAGGAAGATGGACTCTGACTCTGGGGAAGGCTTGATCGATGGTTTGAGCATCCACTCGAGGGAGACGCCGGTTGGGATGGCCTGCCGGGTGGAGCCGATCTTTACCAGCGTATCGGTCGCCTCATTGTCCGCCCGCGGGATGTGGTTAAACTCACAGCCCTCAAAGGAGCCGGTGAGTTGTTGTACGACGAAGCGGTAGCTGACCATGTTGGCGTCCCTGGTGTCCCATTCGCCAGAGACCTGTTGCACCACGAGGTCGGAGTCGCCGAAGCATAAGATGTGCCTGATGCCGATCTCCTTGGCGAGCCGGAGGCCGTGGATGATAACCTCGTATTCGTCCACGTTGTTGGAGGCGGCAAAGTGGATCTGGAGGGTGTACCTGAGCTGGCCACCTTTTGGGGAGGAGAGGACTATGCCGGCACCCAGGCTGGTCCTCATTTTTGAGCCATCGAAATGCATGCTCCAATGCGTGGAGTCTGGGGGAGGCGGCACAAACTCGGTCTTCGCCCAGTCGACGAGGAAGTCGGTTAACGACTATGACTTGATGGCGGTACATGGCTCATACAGGATCTCGTGGTCGGCGAGGGCGATGACCCATTTGGTGATCCGATCGGTGGAGTCCTGACAGCTCATGATCTCACCGAGTGGGGCCATGCTTACCATAGTGATGGTGTGCTCCGAGATGTACTCCTTGACCTTTTCGCGGCGAAGTAAATGCCATAGCACATCTTCTGGTAGTGGGGGTAATTTTGCTTGGAGGCGGAGAGGACTTCGCTGAGGTAGTAGATGGGGCGCTGGACCGGCAAGGATTTGCCCTCCTCCGGTCGCTCGACCAGCAAGACAACACTGATGACGTGTGTGGTCGCCATGATGTAGGCGAGCAAGGGCTCCTTCTTAGTCGGCGCGGCCAGGATGGGCGTGCGGGTGAAAGCCCGCTTGAGGCCACGGAAGGCCTCGTCCGCCTCGTCGGGCCAGTCAAAATGCCTGGCCTCTTCGTGGGGCCCGGCTCGACCAGAGCCGTCTTGCGAAGGAGCCCGTAGAGGGGTAGGGCCTTTTCCCCCAGCCGGCTGATGAACCAGCTGAGTGAGGCGAGGCAGCCGGTGAACTTCTAGGCGTCGCGGAGCCGGGTTGGTTTGGGCATGTGCTCGATCATGCTGACCTTCTCTGTGTTGGCTTCGATGCTGCGAGCAGACACGAAGAAACATAGGAGCTGGCCGGCTTGGACGCCGAAGACACACTTCTCCGGGTTGAGTTTGATCTTGCACTCGTGCATGTTCGCGAAGGTCTCCCGGAGATCGTCGAGGAGGCTGAAGTGCTTCTTGGTTTTGACGATGATGTCGTTGACGTAAACGTGGACGTTCCGGCCTATCTGAGGAAGGAGGCACTTCTGCATGCACCACTGGAAGGTAGCACCTGCATTCTCCAGGCCGAAAGACATGGTGATGTTGAAGTTGGCCCTGAAAGGCGTGATGAAGGAGGTCTTGAGCCGGTCCTCCGGGTCCAGCTTGATCTGGTGGTAGCCGGAGTAGGCATCCAAGAAAGACAGCAAATCACAGCCGAGCGTGGAGTCGATGACTTGATCGATCCACGGCAGGGCAAATGGGTCCTTAGGGCATGCCTTGTTCAGGCTGGTGTAGTCGATGCACATGCGCCAGGTCTTGTTCTTCTTGTTCTTCTTTAGCACCAGGACTAGGCTGCCAGCCAGTCCGGGTGGAAAACTTTCATGATGAAGCCGGCTACGAGAAGCCGGGCGATCTCTTCTCCTATAGTACGCCGCTTCTCCTTGGAGAAACGGCGTAGGGGTTGCTTGACCGGTTTGGCGTTCGGCTGGACGTGTAGTTTGTGCTCGGCGAACTTCCTCGGAACACCCGACATGTCTTTGGGGGACCATGCGAAGATGTCCCGATTCTCATGGAGGAAGTCTACAAGCTCGCCTTCCTATTTGCTGTCGAGGCGGGAGTCGATGGTGACGCACTGCGCGGTGTTGGCCGGGTAGAGCGGGATCTGCTTGGTGTCCTTGGACAGCTGGAAGGAGGCCTCGCCGACCGACTGTGAGGGAGGAGCCAGCACGGCTAGCTGACTAGCGGCAAGGGCCATGAGCTGGTCAAGCTGCCGCTTTTCCACGGCTATCTCCAGGGCCTTGGCCAGCCGGCTACCGTCTCGAGCGCATTCGAGCGACATCTTGTAGTCACCCGCGATGGTGATGATTCCCTTGGGGCTCGGCATCTTGAGCTTGAGGTAGGCGTAGTGGGGGACCGCCATGAACTTGACGAGAGCCAGTTGGCCTAGCAGTTCGTTGTAGGGGCTCTCGAGGTCCACTACCTCGAACAACACCGGCTCGCGGCGGAAGTGATCGGGGCTGCCGAAGAGGACGTCAAGCTTGATCTTGCCAACAGGGGAGCGGGACTTTCCAGGCACGATGTCATGGAAAACCGTCTGGCTTGCCTGCAGGTCTTCTATTTTCAGCCCCAGCTTGCGCATCGTGTCGAGGTAGAGGATGTTGATGCTGCTGCAACCATCAATCAGCATCTGTGTGAAGCGGCATGTGCGTTTCTCGATGGCGATGATGGGGTCGAGGACCAGAGCATAGCTGTCGGGACTTGGCATCATAGCAGGGTGATCTGCCCCGCTCCAGGTGACTGGCTTCTTTGATCAATGCATGAACTGGGGAGTCGCCGACATGGTGGTGTTCACCTCACGATGCAGCCGATGCTGAGCATGTTTGCTCATCTCTTCACTGGTGAAGACGGCGTAGCAACCGTCCTGGTTGGGGAACTGGTCGTGCAGGCGACCGTCGTTCTGGGCCGAAGCCGGCGCTGGGGTGGCAGCCGAGGCCGGGACCGGTGCGCGGGTTGGCGGCACGGGGGGAGCCAGAAGGTCGTCCCCCCGGGCCAGTCATTGTGAGAAGCTGCACTACCGGAGCGTGTGCGTGGAGGGCTTGGCCCCAGAGTGGTTTTTGCAGGGGAGGTCGAGCATGTGCTGGAACATGAGCTTGGGGTGCCAGGCAGCCTTGCGAGTGCGCTCGCGCTTGCTGGAAGACTGGGCAGCCGACTCCTGCTCCTCGCTAGTGGCAACCTACCAGCTCCCATAGCGGGAGTCGGGTTGATCAATCTTGTTCTTGTTGTTCTGTGGCTGTCGGTTGTCGGCAGCCGGTCGGGACGGCACCGGCGTTGGCGTTGCCTTGGCGGGCGGGGTCATCTTGACCCGAATGGCGGAGTCGGCCGTGGCGTACTTGTTTGCCTTGGTCATGAGCTCGACTAGCATAGCTGGCTCGGAGCACAGGTGTTTGTGCTTGAGGGGAGTGCCATCGCGACAACCTTTGATGAAGTACTGTATGGCTTGTACCTCGTGCACCCTCACAGGAATTGCGGAGCTCGGTCCACCAGGTGAGGTAGTCGCGGAGGCACTCGTCCGCCCCCTGAACGCACATGGCTAGTTCACGGGGGCGGCCGAGCCGTTTGTAGGTGCCGGTGAAGTTGCGGACAAAAGCTTCCTTGAAGTCCGTCTAGGTTTTAATGCTGCCGGCTACCAGGCTGTTGAGCTAGGTGTGGGTCGAGCCGATCAGCATGAGGGGAGCGCAGCGGATGGCTACGTGCTTGTTCCCCTAGCAATGACGACTGCGGTGGTGAAGTCGATCAGCCAGTCTTCGGGTTTGGTGACCCCAATGTAGTTCAGGGTGTCCCGGGGGAGTGTGAAGCCCATCGGGAACGACTCGTTATGAATCCGGGGGCCGAAGCACGCATGGCCAATTGAGCCCTCGTCCTCGAGGAGGGCCGACTATTCGAGTCGGTCGATGCGGAGGCGAGCGTCGTTCTTGTTGTGGGGGACACGCGGTCCGAGTCGGGCCAAGAGTTCGGGGCGGATGACAGGTGGGACCGATCACGTCGGCTCATGCCGCGGAGGCGGTGTGTGCCCGCGGCTGCGCCAGCCTGCCGGCAGCCGACGCCTCGTGGTGGCGGCCGCTGCGAGGCGGGTTGTTGGTGTGCCAGCTGTTCACATCCGGCTGCTTGTTCCCTGGCAGCTGAGAGTGCCAAAGGTTGCTTGCCTCGACCCGGCGGCCGGAGGTGTGAGGGGAACAGGAGTGTTGAGCCGGCTGACGGTCAACGGTCCCTGTGCCCTCGCGCTCAGCCCTGGGGCCTTTGAAGGCGGCGCCGCCCGCCGCGAGCTGGTGCTGCTGCGCATCGGCGGCGTCAATGAGGTCCTTGATGTGACGCTCGCGGGCAGCGCTTGCTTCGCCCTCCAAGGTAGCCAAATGTTCGTAGGCTACCTTGGCGGCCCGCAGGTTGGCCATGGGGGTGTCGTAGACGGGCATGTTGCCGCCCAAGATTTTGGCGACCAGACGACCGCGGTAGTGCACAGCCCCACGCCGGCTGGGCTCAGTGCCATCCGGGGTGAGACCGTAGTCGGAGGCGTACTCCCGCTGAGTAGCCTCCATGCAACGTTGTGTGGCCACGAGGGTGTTGGCATCCTCGACCAAGAGGCGGCGAGCCGCCTCCAGCGTGATTGTGGCGACGTCAGGGTTTTCCGTCGGGGCGATGGGGGTGCTCAGGCCCCGAAGGGCCGCGCCGAGCGGGTCAGAGGTGCCGATGCGAGCCGCGGTGGCGTCGGCCTCGGCCCATGCACAACCAGAGGAGGTGGAGGAGATGATGGCCATCTCTCCCACGCGGATGTGAGAGCCGCTGGACTGGGTCGCAGCGAGTGCACCCATAGCCGTGGGTGGGTCGACGCAGTTGAGCACCTGGCTAGGGTACTTGTTGGCGACTAGCGCTTCGACAAGGCTTAGACTGTCAAAGCACTCGGTGAGCGCGTCGATGTCGAGCGTGAGGTCGACGATGCTACCCACAGGGCCTGCCGGAGCAAGCCCCACGAGCCTGTGGTTTCGCCTGGCTGTGCGGCGGTGGCGGGGAACGGCAAGGGGTCCCACCCAGAACATGAATCCGACCGGCGCCATGTAGGGCCCCATGGTGGGTGCCAACTATTGTCGTTTTCTCACGATAGATGCCATGGGTAGGCTTATCGAAGGTGATTGGGGCCAGAGGATGCCGACAGGCTCCTGGTGCAGGATTAGGCACAAGCGGTGATGACACACGATGTACCCAGGTTCAGGGCCCTCCGTGGGAGGTAACACCCCTAGTCCTGCTTGGTCTAGTTGATGGATAGGTATGGTTACAAGGTTGCTCCTAGAGCTATTGTCTAGAGGAGGAAGAGGGAGTAGCCGACTCACCTTCCTTTGCTACGAGGGTGAATGCGTGGGAACTGTCCCGTGGGTGTGTGTGCGTGGGATTCGTCCTCCCCGTTGCATGGGGGACTCGGGGGGTTTTATAGGCCAACCCCCCGGCATACAATACTCTTAAGGTATAGAATCGGGGGACCCGGCTGGCAGCCTCTCTCGCTAGCCAGGGGGTCCCGCCCCTTGAGCCATCTCGTCGCCCATAGGGTCCACCGACTGCATGCTCCCATCGCCCTCTAGGGCCCGCCAGCCGGCTCGCGATTGGCCCGCGCCCACCTGCTACAGCACGGGCCGCCTGGGCAGCGTCGTCTTGTGCTAGATGGCTGAAGTATTCGGTACGGCCGGCTGCACTGTATCCACGCCGGAGCAGGTAATTGAGTGGGCGGAGGCGTGCCGGCACTGTTGCCCCGCCCAGTCGCGGTCGGCCAAGGTCAGTAGTACGACCGGCTGAACTATAGCCATGCGCACCCACGCGTCAGCGATCACTGTGGCTACATTGGGGCCCGACGTGGGGGTCCCGTCTTGTGGATGTACCTACGTGCAAAGGGATGGGACGGGAGCTTGTCCGCCCAAGGGTCAATGGAGGAGGCGGTCCAAAGGCAGCCGACCGCGCCTAGTCGGTCGGGGGCCGAGCCGGCTCCTAGGACAGCCGTCCTCAATCCAGCCGGCAACGCGCCTGCTGGCCGCGCGCCAGCCGGCCGAGAAGAAGCCGACCACGTATTTTTCTTGAAGCGGGGGAGAGAATCCCATCGCTTTGGCCTACCCATGGGTAATAACCCCGTCAGAGGGAGATGATGCAATTGAGCCCCGAAGAAGTTCAAGAAAACTCAGAAGAAGGGATGGGAAGGGAGCGAAAAACCCCAGTCGATATGAGTGGTGAGGAGTACCCGTTCTCCTCCGCACAGCACATGCTAGACCTCCCCCTTCTCAGGCAACCTTCGGCTCCCCGGAGCAAGGAGACCTTGGTTCTCGTAGTACTTCAGCCGATGGACGGAGACTCGGGATGCCGGCCAGTCGCCCTGGACGAAGCCAGTCGGGGCGCCCACGCTCGAGGAAGAGTCACACAAAGTGCTCTTCGCCCTCTCGGCCTTCGCGGTGGCATTCCTTGACATCTCTAGCGAGGGATGGTGGCGAATCGGTGGTTCGATGGCACTCACGAAGCTTTCAGTGGAGCAACAGTGGATATCAGGAGTAGGAAGAGTGGGTGTTTCTTCCTTACCTTCCCCTGGTCCCTTTTTATACCTCAGCTCAGCTAAATTCATGTCATTGTATTTGGAAAGGTCACGCAATCAACGGACGAGCCTAGCTCCGGTAAAACTTCGGGGCAGAGTAGTGGGGACACATGGCGAAATTGGTAGCACGTAAATTGAGGCACCGTGGCCACTTCTCCCACGTCCCTGACATAACTGTCACAATCGCGTGTGCACGCTTCCCTGCGATTTCGAAATCGCCGGAGATTTCACGACGCCGCATTTTGAGTGGACACTGTGTTACCCTTGCGTTCCAATGCACCGTGATTCAATGAGTGACTGATGACTAGGCAAATTTCCACCAAGTGAATAAAGCCTCATCGAGCACTCGAAAAGATCTCCACGTTTCTGGAACTTTCGAATGGACAACAGATGAAAGTTTTAATGAGACATCTCCAAGCTTAAAGGTCATCTCTTCCGAGAGCTGATGTGCATTGAGCTGAATGGCCCGGGCAGTCGAGACCGTGTTGGCCATTCGATAGGTATTAAACCTTGAATTGGTTGCGGCTCGAACATCGATTGGGAAACAACCCGATTTGTTTCAAAAACGTCCTCGAGAAGGCTCCCGCATTGCGACATACATGCCACTCATTCTCCTGAGACTCAACCGATTCGGGGGCTACTGAAAAGGTAACCTACACTAGGTAGGGTCACATACCTCTTCTCTAGGACACCTCTGGGTCCTACAAGTTCATGAGAGTCCTTAGTCTGCCTCGACACTCGGATGAACACGCAAGATGCACTCGGCTGCTTGGAAGTCACTCGGATGTTACCAACCACTCGGCCCCTCCCCTTGCACTCGGACACACGGGAGGAGGACCGTTGTGGGAGCAACAACGTTCAAGGGACTTAATACTCCTTAATTGTTGTAAAGACCACGTTACCTATAATGGGTGTAGTTAACTTAGCAGTTTGTAGTAACCCTCATAGTTATTAGCATTAATGACCCTAGTGATGGCGCTCGGCTTGTGGAGGCACACTCTATATAAGCCGTCCCCCGACGTCAGAGCAAGGATTACTAACTCTTTGTAATCAGATACCCATACAAGGAAAACACACAACCCCAAGGCTTGAGACATAGGACTGTTACCACTTCCGAGTGGGGTTCGAACTCGTAAATTCCAAGTGTGACACTTTTTCCATAGCTAGGCTTCCCCTTACTCATTCGTACCCCCCATAATATTGTCAGGATTACTCCCACGATAGGTAGCAACATAGAGGGTTGAGGTAGGAAACTTGTGAGTGTCCCGATACTCCACAGTTGAAGTGCGTAGGGCACCAGTGGAGGGGTCGGTGGACGGAGTTGATGCCACAGTGAGGGTTGGGGTAGAGGCACCGGGCACATGCTGGGAGCCCGTCCCGCGGCCCTAGCCCTGGCATTTCTTCTTCATGCCAGCCGGATGGACCTGCTTGTTGTCGTTACCAGGATGTGGCGGAAACTATGGGTCCACCTGAGGTGGTTGGTACCAGCGAGAGTCAACGGGAGGGGCCGACAAAATGTGAGGTGCGGGCTGAGGGAGTGGTGGCGGTGCGAGTCGATGGCAGGGGGTTCCCTTTACCGGCCCACGCAGTCAGAGCGCACAGGAGAACGACGACCAGGAGAGTGCGACCCCTTGCGGGCTGGCGACCAGAGGCCGTCGCGAGTGGACAGCTGCCGGTGCAAGTCCAATTCATGGCACATGGCATCCGGGGATGGGTACGGTGGGGGATCGCATTGCTCGTCTATGCGCAGCTTGTTGCCTGCACGGTCATCGCCTCACTCATGGGGCATGACCGTGGAGGCTGTCGGTGAGGGGGCAGGACCAAAGGTGGGCTACAAAGGGGTGGTTGTGTGGAGGAGTAGGGAGGAGATGGGCGTCCATGGTCCATATGGAGAGGTTGTGAAACCCTTGGGGAGCCAGATGGCAGGCCGAGGTGGCCAAATAGGGGAGTAGTGTCTGAATCACATTTGCTCCCTTGGTGGTTTTGGTAATTAATAACAACATATATGTCATTGAACTAATGTTTCCCCTAAGCACATTTCAAGAAAAGTTCAATGTTAGGGATGGCAAAAGGATTGTGGAATACCCCAAGATGCAAGGAAATAGATTGGCAAAGATTCAAGCAAGAGGATTCTACAATTTACTTTGTGAGAAATCACTTTGAATCCATTGGAAAGCCAACACAATTAAAAGGGGGTAAGGTATTGTCGGTGAACAAAATGCTCATACATGCACAAGTGATAGTCACCAAAAAAATGCACAAGCTTTTCCAAAAAAAGTCTGTCCAAAGCCAAATACTCAAAATAGGTGCAACCAATAACTCCCACTCGGTGCCATCGATTCCCAGACTCACACAAACCCAGGCCAAACCCTAGCATTTTGGTGCAACCGATTCTGGTTCGGTGCGCCCGAGTTTGGGTTGCCAACTTCCTGTTGCCCCAATTAAAAAATCGGTCCGACTGAGTTTATTGGATCGGCATCACCGAGTTGTGCAATTTGAGTGTTGGTCACCTAATCGGTGCAACCAAAATTTATGTATCGGTCTCGCCGAGATTCAAAAGTTGCTACCTTTGGAGCAACTCGGTACCACCGAGATTCACACATCAGTGTCACCGAGTTGGTCACTTAAGGTGTAATGGTTGGATTTTTGGAGATGCCTATATCTACCCCTCCACCACCAGTCACTCGCAAGAGAAGCACTCAGAACAGATCCCCACTCATACCAACTAATTTTCTGAGAGAGAGACACCTTACTCATGTGTTGAGATCATGACATTCCATTCCAACCATATGAATCTTGATCTCTCGCCTCCTCAAGTTGCTTTCCCCCCAATCAATCTCTTCCACCAAAGCCAAATTTGTGAGAGACTGATTGTGTGTTGAGGAGTCTAGCATCCTCAAGCACAAGAGCAAGGACTTGATCGACATTATCGAGCCTATTACCTTTTGGAGGGTGGTGCCTCCTAGATTGGTTAGGTGTCACTTGGGAGCCTCCTACTTCAGGTTGTGGAGTGAACCAAGAAGTTTGTAAGGGCAAGGAGATTGCCTACTTCGTGAAGATCTACCCCGAGTTAGGCTAGTCCTCCATGGGTGTAGGCCATCATGGTATAGTCGATGTTGCTTCTTTGTGGAACCCTCTGTGGGTAAAGCCCTTCGTGGACTCTCATGACCGTTACCCTTCGTAGGTTGAAGACTCCATAAATGTGTATGTACGATAGCACCACCTATCGGAACTATGGAAAAAATCATCATGTCTCCAAATTGTGTTTGATCTTCCTACCCTTCCTTTACTACCCATGCTTGTCTTTACTTTCCGCTACTATACTTTTAGACATGCATGTGTAGTGTGTGTGACGGGGTTATTACCCCTGGGTAGGCCAAAGCAACGGGTTTCTCTCCCCTGCTTCAAGAAAAAAATACGTGGCCGGCTGCTTCCCGACCGTCTGGCGCGTTGCCGGCTAGATCGAGGACGGCTGTCCAAGGAGACAGCTCGGCTCCCGGCCGGCTGGGCGCGGTCGGCTGCCTTCGGACCGCCTCCTCCGTTGACCCTTGGGCGGACAAGCTCCCGTCCCATCTCTCTACACATGGGTATAGCGACAAGACGGGACCCCCACAACGGGCCCCAATGTAGCCACAGTGACCGCTGACACGCGGGTGCGCATGGCTATAGTTCAGCCGGTTGTACCGCTGACCTTGGCCGACCGTGACTGGGTGAGGCAATAGTGCCGGCACGCCTCCGCCCACTCGATTACCTACTCCGGTGTGGCTACATTGCAGCTAGCCGTACCGGAGACTTCGGCCGGTTGGTGCAAGACGACGCCGCCCGGGCGGCTCGTGCCGTAGCAGGTGGGCGCGGGCCAATCGCAGAGCCGGTTGGCGGGCCCCAGTGGGCTATGGGACCACGCAGCCGGTGGACCCTACGGGCGATGAGATGGCTCAAGGGGCGAGACCCCCTTGGCAGCCGGAGAGGCTGCCAGCCGGGTCCCCCATTCTGTACCTTAAGAGTATTGTAAGCTGGGGGGTTGGCCTATAAAAACCCCTGAGCCCCCATGCAACGGGGACGACGAATCTCCCGCACACCCACCCTTGGGACACTTCCCACGTATTCACCCTCATAGCAAAGGAAAGCGAGCCGGTTGCTCCCTCTTCCTCCTCTAGGCAACAACTCTAGGAGCAACCTTGTAACCATACCCATTCATCAACTTGACCAAGCAGGACTAGGGGTGTTACCTCCCATGGAGGGCCCTGAACCTAGGTCATCGTGTGTCATCACCACTTGTGACTAATCCCGCACCCGGAGCCTGTCAGCGTCCTACGGCCCCAACCACCTTCGATAAGCCTACCTATGTCATATGTCGTGAGAAAACAACGACAGTTGGCGCCCATCGTGGGGCCATACACGGTGCCGGCCGAATTCATGCTCCGGGCGGGACCCCTTGCCATTCCCCACCGCCACCGCACGTCCAGGCAAAACCAGGGGCTCGTGAGGCTTCTTCCAGCAGGCCCTGCGGGCAGCATCGTCGACCTCATGCTCGGCATCGACGCGCTCACCAAGCGCTTTGGCAGGCTGAGCCTTGCTAAAGCGCCGGTCGCCGACGAGTACCCTAGCCATGTGCTCAACTACTCTGACCCACCCACATCTATGGGCACACTCGCTGCGACCCAGTCCAGCGGCTCTCATGTCCGCATGGGAGCGATGGCCATCATCTCCTCCACCTTCTCTAGTCGTGCGCGGGCCGAGGCCAACGTCGCCGCGGCCCGCATCGGCATGACCCTTCAAGGCCTGAGCACCCCCATCGCCCTGACGGTGAACCCTGACGTCGCCACAGCCGAGCTAGAGGAGGCTTGCTGCCTCCTGTTCGAGGACGCGAGCGCCCTACTAGCCACACGATGTCGATTGGAGGCTGCTCAACGGGAGTACGCCTCCACCTATGGTCTCACCCCGGCTGGCACTGAGCCCAACCGGCGTGGGGCTGTGCGCGACCGTGATCGCGTGGTCGCCGAAATCTTGGGCGGCAACATGCCCATCTACAACACCCCCGCGGCCAACCTGTGGGGCGCCAAGGTAGCCTATGAGGATTTGGCTACCTTGTAGGGCGAGGAACGTGCCGCCCGCGATCGTCACATCAAAGACCTCATCGACACCGCCGATGCACAGCAGCACCAGCTTGTGGCGGGCGGCGCCGCCTCCGAAGGCCCCCGGCCTGAGCGCGAGGGCACAGGGACCGCTGGCCGTCAGCCGGCTCAGCACTCCCGTCCCCCTCACGCCTCCGGCCGCCAGATCGAGGCAAGCAACCCCCAACACTCTCAGCTGTCGGGGAACGAGCAGCCGGCTGTGAACAGCCGGCGCACCAATAACCAGCCTCGTAGCGGCCGCCACCACGAGGCGTCGGCTGCCGACAGTCGGCGCAGCCGCGGGCACACGCCACCCCCGCGGCATGACCCGGAACGGTCGGTCCCGCGTGTTATCCACCCCAAACTCTCGGCCCGGCTCGGGCCGCGGGCCCGTATCGACCGGCTCGCGTAGTCAGTCCTCCTCGAGGAGGAGGGCTCAATTGGCCTGGCGTGCTTCGGCCCCCGGATCCGCAACGAGCCATTCCTGACTAGCTTCACGCTCCCCCGGGACATCCCGAAGTACAATGGGGCTGCCAAACCCGAGGACTGGCTGATTGACTACACCACCGCAGTCGGCATCTCTAGGGGGAACAAGCACGTAGACGTTCGCTACGCTCTCCTCATGCTGATCGGCTCGGCCCGTACCTGGCTCAACAGTCTGGCAGCCGGCAGCATCAACACCTAGACGGACTTCGAGGAAGCCTTTGTGCGCAACTTCACCGGCACCTACAAGCGGCCCGGCCGCCCCCGTGAACTAGCCATGTGCGTTTAGGAGCCAGACAAGTCCCTCCGCGACTACCTCACCTGATGGATCAGGCTCCGCAACTCCTGTGAGGGGTGCATGAGGTGCAAGCCATACAATACTTCATCAAAGGCTGTCGTGACGGCACTCCCCACAAGCACAAGATCCTATGCTCCTAGCTAGCTACGCTAGCCGAGCTCATGACCAAGGCGGACAAGTATGCCACGGCCAACTCCGCCATTCAGGTCAAGACGACCCCGCCCGCCAAGGCAACGCCGACGCCGGCGGCGTCCAAACCGGCTGCGTCCAGACCGGCTGCGTCCAGACCGGCTGTGTCCAGACCGGCTGCCGACAACCGGCAGCTGCAGAATAACAAGCACAAGAATGATCAACCTGACTCCCGCTATGGGAGCCGGCAGGTTGCCACCATCGAGGAGTAGGAGTCGGCTGCATAGTCTTCCAGCCATCGCCAGCGCACTGGCAAGGCTGCCTGGCAGCCCAAGCTCACGTTCGAGCAGATGCTCGACCTCCCCTGCAAGAATCACTCTGGGGCCAAGACCTCCACACACACACGCTCCGGTAGTGCAGCTTCTCACAGCGACTGGCCCGAGGGGACGACCTTCCGGCTCCGGTCCAGAACGACGGTCGCCTGCACGATCAGTTCCCCAACCAGGACGGTTGCTATGTCATCTTCACCAGTGAAGAGACAAGCAAACATGCTCAGCGCCGGCTCCATTATGAGGTGAACGCCACCATGCCGGCGACTCCCCAGTTTATTCACTGGTCGGAGAAGCCGGTCACCTGGAGCCAGGAAGATCACCCGGCTGTGATGTCGAGTCCCGCCTAGCCATGCCCTGGTCCTGGACCCCACCATCGCCACCGAGAAGCGCACCTGCTGCTTCACGCGGGTGCTGATTCATGGTGGCAGCAGCATCAACATCCTCTACCTCGACATGATGCGCAAGCTGGGGCTGAAAATAGAAGACATGTAGGCAAGCCGGACGGCTTTCCACGGCATCGTGTCGGGAAAGTCCTGATCTCCTGTCGGCAAGATCAAGCTGGACTTCCTCTTTGGCGGCCCCGTCACTTCCGCCGCGAGCCGGTATTGTTCGAGGTAGTGGACCTCGAGAGTCCCTACCACGCGCTGCTGGGCCGACTGGCTCTCGTCAAGTTCATGGCGGTCCCCCACTATGCCTACCTCAAGCTCAAGATGCCGGACCCCAAGGGAATCATCACCATCGCAGGTGCCTACAAAATGTCGCTCGAGTGCACTCGAGACGGCAGCCGGCTAGCCGAGGCCCTGGAGATAGCCAAGGAGAAGCGGCAGCTCGACTGGCTCGTGGCCCTTGCTGCCAGCCAGCCGGCCGTGCCGGCTCCTCCCTCATAGTCGGTCGGCGAGGCCTCCTTCCAGCCATCCAAGGACACCAAGCAGATCCCGCTCGACCCGGCCAACCCCGCGCAGTGCGTCACCATCGGCTCCCGCCTCGACAGCAAATAGGAAGGCGAGCTCATCGACTTCCTCTGTGAGAATCGGGATATCTTCGCATGGTCCCCCAAGGACATGCCGGGTGTTCCAAGGAAGTTCACCGAGCACAAACTACACGTCCAACCGGATGCTAAACCGGTCAAGCACCCCTATGTCGTTTCTCTAAGGAGAAGTAGGAGAAGAGATCGCCCGGCTACTCCCAGCCGGCTTCATCATGGAAGTTTTCCACCCAAACTGGTTGGCCAACCCAGTCCTGGTGCTGAAGAAGAACAAAACCTGGCGCATGTGCATCGACTACACCAGCCTGAACAAGGCATGCCCAAGGACCCATTCGCCCTGCCGCGAATCGATCAAGTTATCGACTCCACGGCCCGTTGTGATTTGATGTCTTTCTTGGACACCTACTCCGGCTACCACCAGATCAAGCTGGACCCGGAGGACTGGCTCAATACCTCCTTCATCATGCCTTTCGGGGCCTACTGCTACATCACCATGTCCTTCGAACTGAAGAACGCAGGCGCCACCTTCCAGCGGTGCATGCAGAAGTGCCTCCTGCCTCAGATAGGCAGGAACGTCCATGTATACGTCGACAACATCATCGTCAAGACCAAGAAGCACTTCAGCCTCCTCAACGATCTTCGGGAGACCTTCGCGAACCTGCGCGAGTACAAGATCAAGCTCAACCCGGAGAAGTGCGTCTTCGACGTCCCAGCCGGCCAGCTCCTGGGTTTCTTCGTGTTCGCTCGCGGCATTGAAGCCAACCCAGAGAAGATCAGCATGATCGAGCGCATGCCCAAACCGACCCGGCTCTGTGATGTCCAGAAGTTCACCAACTACCTTGCCTCGCTGAACCAGTTCATCAGTCGGCTGGGGGAAAAGGCCCTGGCCCTCTACGGGCTCCTTTGCAAGACGGCTCTGGTTGAGCTGGGTGAC
This sequence comes from Hordeum marinum, assembly GCA_022496015.1. NCBI lineage: Eukaryota > Viridiplantae > Streptophyta > Magnoliopsida > Poales > Poaceae > Hordeum > Hordeum marinum. Next base: position 167,587,678 of record CM039678.1, on the reverse strand, counting down.
ACGAAGAGGCCAGGCATGTTCGACTAGCCCGACGAGGTGGACGAGGCCTTCCGCGTCCTCAAGCGGGTTCTCACCCGCGCGCCCATCTTGGCCGTGCCGGCTGAGAAGGATCCCTTGCTCGCCTACATCGCGGCGACCACACGTGTCATCAGCGTCGTCTTGGTGGTCGAGCGGCCGGAGGAGGGCCAATCCCTGCCGGTCCAGCGCCCCGTCTACTACCTTAGCGAGGTCCTCTCCGCCTCCAAGCAGAACTACCCCCACTACCAGAAGATGTGCTACGGCATTTACTTCGCCACCAAGAAGGTCAAGCAGTACTTCCAAGAGCACACCATCACCATGGTGAGCACGGCCCCGCTCGGCAAGATCATGTGCGGTCGGGACTCTACCGGCCGGATCACCAAATGGGTCATCGCCCTCGCCGACCACGAGATCCAGTACGAGCCACGCCCCCCATCAAGTCGTAGGCGTTGGACGACTTCCACGTCGACTGGGCGGAGACCAAGTTCGTGCCGCCTCCCCTGGACTCCACGCATTGGCGCATGCATTTCGACGGCTCAAAAATGAGGACCGTCCTGGGTGACGGCATAGTCTCTGCTCCCCAAAAGGTGACTAGCTCAACTACGCCCTCCAGATCCACTTCACCGCCTCCAACAACGTGGCCGAATATGAGGCCATCGTCCACGGCCTCCAGTTAGCCAAGGAGATCGGCATCAGGCGCATCCTATGTTTTGACGACTCTGACCTCGTGGTGCAGCAGGTCTCTGGCGAATGGGATGCCAGGGATGCCAACATGGTCAGCTACCGCTTCCTCATACAACAACTCATCGGCTCCTTCGAGGGTTGTGAGTTCCACCACATCCCATGGGCGGACAATGAGGCAGCCGATACACTGGTGAAGATCGACTCCACCTAGCAGGCCATCCCAGACGACATCTCCCTCAAGCGGCTGCTCAAATCATCGATCAAGCCTTCCCTAAAGTTAGAGTCCATCTTCGTACCGGCCCATCGGCTGCTCCCTCAGCATCTCCGCCGCTAGCTCCTTGAACCCCGGCGGCTTTGCCAGCGCCAGCTCAGCCAGTCCAGCCTGCTGCATCCAAGGCAGCCGGCTCCGACATCACGGCAGTCATGATGGCAGTCGACACCCCTCCTGCCGTCCCCAACTCGGGGGCTAGCGAGCCGGCCCAGGGGCTAGTGAGCCGGTCTCGGGGACTGATCACCTAGGCCTGAGGGCTTCCGAGCCGGCCCCCGTCTCGGCTCCCTCATGGGCCCAGCCCATCCAGGCGTTCCTTCTGCATGGCGAGCTCCCTCCGGATGAGGCCACAGCAAGAAAAATCCAGCACTAGGCCTCGACCTACAGCATCATCAATCGCGAGCTCGTTTACTGCACCACCACCGTCGTCTTCCAACGGTGTGTCGAGCTGGAGAAGGGTCAGTAGATCCTCCTCGACATCCACCAGAGCAAGTGCGGGCACCATGCCGCCTCCAGGACTCTGGTGGCCAAGGCTTTCCGCCACGGATTCTACTGGCTGATTGCTTTGGAGGCGGCCAAGAAGTTGGTCGATGAGTGTGAAGGCTGCTAGCGCTTCAGCATGCAGAGCCACCTACCGGCTACGGCCCTCCAGACCATCCCCCTCTCATGGCCTTTCGAAGTGTAGGGGCTAGACATGGTGGGTCCCTTCAAGACCGCACGAGGCGGCATGACGCATCTACTGGTGTCCGTCGACAAATTCACCAAGTGGATCGAGGCCAGGCCAATCAAGAAGCCTGACGGCCCCATGGCCGTCCGGTTCATCGAAAATATCACGATTCGCTATGGCGTCCCCCATAGCATCATCACCGACAACGTCACGAACTTTGCCAAGGGCGCACTAGCTTGTTTCTGCTCCAAGCAGGGCATCCGGCTCAACCTGGCTTCCATCGCTCATCCACAATCTAACAGCCAGGTCGAGAGGGCGAACGGCCTAATCCTATCTGACATCAAGCCCCGGCTCGTAACGCCGCTGGTAAGGCCAGCCGACTGCTGGGTCGACGAGCTCCGGCTGTCCTTTGGAGCCTAAGGACCACTCCCAACCGATCAACCGGCTACACACCCTTCTTCCTTGTGTACGGGTCCGAGGCGATCATTCCCACCGACATCGAGTTCGACTCGCCTCGGGTCTCCTTGTACACGGAGAAGGATGCAAAGGAGGCGAGAGAAGACAGCATCGACCTACTCGAAGAAGCCCGCGAACTGGCCTTGAGCCGGACGGGCATCTATCAGCAGAAACTCCTGCACTACCACATCAAGCGGATCCGGCCACTCTCCTTCTACAAAGGGGACCTGGTGCTCAGGCAGATCCAACGGACAGTCAGCCAGCACAAGTTGTCCGCCCCATGGGAGGGCTCGTTCATCGTCAGCAAGGCACTACACAACAATGTGTACTACCTGATAGACGCCCAGAAGCCGCTGAACCACAAGAGAGACGCCTCCGGCGAGGAGACGGAGCGCCGGTGGAACGTGGCACTCCTTCGTGTGTTTTATTGCTGAAAAACCAGTGTATGTATGTATCTTCCCCTCTTCGGAGCTTATGAATGCAATGGGTGCCCCAGTCCGGCTCTTGGGGCACACACTTTCTGTTTCCATTCAAGGTTTCATCACTCACCGGCTCCCAGACCCGGCTACCCAGCCCAGGGGCTCTCCGGCCGGTCCTAGGCCGCATCCCGCAAAACCGATCAATTAGTGTGAGCTAAACGAGCCCTCCCACCCCTCCCAGCTACAGACTGGCTCCCGACTGTCCGGCTGACGGGGCCTCGGGGCGGCGAAACTTAGCGCACATGAAAAATCGATCACAAGGGCTTGACGGCTAGGTCCAGCCAGACCTCGTCCTCGCCTCTGCCACTCAACTTACCCAAAAGTCCCTCGTGATACCCAAGTTCGGAACCGTCTCCCTCGAGGCGGACGCCCAGACCTAGCTATAGATCGGCTCCCATCTGTCGGGCTGGCGGGGCCGAAACCAAAGGGAAAAAGGGGTCGCGCAGACGGAACCAAGGGGGCAAAAAGGGATAAGGACGAGCCGACACGCAAAATAAACAAGCACATCGGGCATTCAAAACACAAGTTAAAAATAGTAAAGGCCCACGGTCACACGTTCATTACAATACACCCCCAATGGGTGGACCTGAGTCTAACATGTAGAAAAAATAAAAGACAAGTGAAGACGCCCGGGGGCTCAGGCTACCGGCACGTCACAAGCCGGTGCACTGCCAGTCGGCTCGACGTTCGGCCCGGAAGAGGTCGCATGCTTCGGTTCGGCCTCCGTGGCCTTCGGGTCAGCCTCCGTGGTGCCAGCCATCTCGCCACCACTATCAGTGCTGGAGTCAGTGCTCTCATTGGAGACCTCCTCGTCCTCCGGACCTTGGGGGTTGCCGAAGGAGTCCTCGGCCACCAGCTCGCCATCCTTGCCAAGGGCCGGCAGGAGCTCGTCCGGGTCGATGTACGAGGCGAGCTCGTTGGCCCGGCAGACAAGGGTGGGCTCGCATGCCGCCCGCTCCTCTGTCGGCTCGTCCCGCATGGTGTCTAGCCGGTCCAGGTCGATGCCGCGGTACCATGACGTAACGAACCGGAGCGCCATCTGCGCGTTAGCTCGAGCCGGTGACGCCTTCCAGACATCGAGCCGGGCCACGGCGTTCTCCAGCCACAAGGCCACACGGCTCTCCGGAACCCCACGACCCGACCACAGGGCGGCGATGACCTCCTTGCCAGCCGTCTTCAGCCGCTCGAGGTTTATCAGCCGGTGTTCTATGGCTAGCCCAAGCTCTGCCATGTCCCAACCGGCATCCTCCTTGATGTTGCGTCCTCGCCCCCGAAGATATTCCTGGTGCTCCTTGACAGCACACTCAGCGCGGCGCTGGGTTTCCGGGAAGCGTCCTAAAGAAGAAAGGGAAAATAAGAAGAAGGCAACTCAAGGGCAAGAAGAAAGCAACCGGCTGAAAAACAAAAAACTAATACTTACGCTCGAAGGAGTCGTCTAGCTCGATGGCAAAGTGGAGTGACGAGTCCCGCTCTGACGTCAGTGCCGCCTCCGCCTTAGCCAGGGAAACCTTGTGCTCCTCGAGCGTCTTCTCGAGGAGGGTCACCTCGCTCTGGAGGGCGACGGTCCACTAGGCTGGCGTCTGCCGCCTCCTTGGCGGCCTTCTCCTTGGCTGCTGCCTCCCGCGCCACATCGGCTCATAGGCGGTCTTGAGCCGCCTGCACGTCCACCAGCAGGGCGCCCAGCCAGTCCCTCTCCTAGGTGATCGCTTGGACGCTCTAGCCAGCCGGTCCTGCTTGAGGACCGCCTCAGCCTTCTCCTCCCGGAGGGTGGTCAGCTCCCCTGCGAAGCAAAACCGGCATCAGCAAGACATTTCAGGCATGGCCCGGCTGCCAAGCAGCCGGCCCAGCTCCCGGGGGCTACACACCCCCATGAGACCAAAACATACCTCGCACCCTCGCCAACTCCTCCTCCAACCGGTAAAAGCTATGTTTGCTGCGGTTGTGGATGGCGACCGCCTCGTCGAAGAGCTCATGCCGTTGGGCCCTCCCTGCCTGCCACAGGAGGCCAAAGTCAGAATACGCACAATGAGATCCGGCCCGGCTGCCCCATAGTCGGTCAGCCGGCCCGCATCTCGGGGGGCTAAACCTAGTGGGTGCGCTCGCACGCCCCCAATGAAATTTTTAACAAAGACAGGCGAAGCTTACCTCTGCGCGCCGCAGGGTGCTGTCGGCCGCATCCGCAAACCGGGCCAGCTCCTCGCGACACCGCTTCAGGACGCTTCCCAACTCCCCAAGCACGGGGATCGGGCTGCCTGCCGGTGGAGGCGGGAGGGTAGGGACGCATGCCAATGTCTCCTAATCTCGGATCACGTCTAGCATGGACCTCCGGGTCTGGCTATCCTCATCGCCCATCCCAGCGTTTGTCGCGGTGCCGTCTGCCAGGGGAGGGTTGATAACGGCAAGGGCACGGGAATCGGTTCCTGGTTGCCTCTTGCTCAGTGCTGGTGCCATCTCCTCCTCCTACCAGCTCGCCGCGACAATCGCGATGGCCGGTGCCTCCGTCTCCATGGCCGGCGCCTCCGGCGCCGCCTCCGGAGCCACCGGGACCTCCGTTACGTCGACTCGGGCCGGCTCGGCCGCAGGCGGCGTCGCATCCGGCACCATCAGCTGGGTCTCCTCGAGGGCCGGCTCCGTAGCCGCCGCCCCCGGTCGGGCCTCCTCCTCCGCAGACGGGGGCACAGCCGGCTCCGTGGCCGCCCCTCACGGCTCGTTCGACGGGGGAATCGGCATGCGAGTCGACTCCACCGCCGAGTCGAATGCTCGCGCAGGGTCCTCGGACCTCCTCCGCCTCCCGCTGCTCGAGGTCCCAGAGTGCGAGGCCCTGGCTTGGGATCTGGACTTTGAGGCCCGCAACTCCGCGATCCTCCTATCTCCTTGCGCTGCGTGGCCGCGTGCTCATGGGCCAGCCGGCCGGTGGCCTCCGTCGGGTCGACCGTCAACTCCATGTCATGGAGTTCGATGGGGTCCTTGAAGCACATAGGGATCAAACACCCGCCAACACACAACTTTGAGAGGAATCCACGCAAGAGGAAGGTCACTTACCCGGTGACGACGGGTAGAGCTCGCCTGGCGCGCGCCGACGACTTCGGCATGTCCACCTTCACCCGCTTGCGGGCCAGCGACGGGGCTGCCGTCTCCTCCTGAGCCGGCCTCTTCCCCCGGCAGGTGGCCACGACCGTCAGGGCACGAGCCGGCCTCTCCTCGCTCCGCCCACGCTGGCCCTGCTAAACTGAGGGGGGAGGCGCGTTCAAGATCCGAACATCATCATCATCGTCGTCATCATCATCGGTCCAATCCCTGATCGTGGGGCCGAGAGGGTACTCGTCGGTTGCGTTGGGCCCTCCGGCTATGCTGGGCCCTCCAGACACGATGGGCCTGCCAGCTCCTGGGTCGACTGCCTCCTCGGCCTCCCCTAAGGAGTCGACCCCCTCTTCGGGCGGGCCTCCCTACTCGTAGTCCTCAGAGTTGAAATGGTCACGCTCCACCTCAAAGATCTGGGGGTGCGGGCCATCCGGCGTGTTTTGTTGCACAAACAACTGCGGTTAGCACAGAAAAGTAAGATCAGGCGCCGGCTGGAGGGGTTCGGACAAGAAAGGCCACCTCGACGGAACGTACCAGGGGTGCTCGGTGGTGCCGGTCGTATGGCTCCTTTCCGAAGGTCGACGTCGCTGGCGCCAGTTTGAAGGTCGTGATGGCGTTCACCCGCTTCGCCACCTAAGCCGACGTTAGGTCGACGGTCGTCAGCCGGCAGGGGTCTCGGCGGTCGGACATGTCGTAGATTCGCTGTGGCCTCATCTAGAGAGGTAGCACCCAGCACACGATGAAGGAAGCCACCAGATCGGAAGTGACCAGCCTTTCCCCGCTCCTCATCTCCACGAGCCGACCGAGCTCCTCGAGTGCCGTTCCGCGCGGAGCGGTCCCGGACCAGTTCACCCCGGAGGACGGGGCGTTGACGTACCCCGGAAGCCGTATGTAATCCGGCTATGGGTCGGTGTTCTTCACGTAGAAGAATGTCCGGTGCTAGCCCTTGAGGGAGTCGACGAGGCTGAAGTGTGGGAAGCGCGAATCGTAGCAGCACACCGCCACGCCCCCGCAGGCGAACGGCTCCTCGGCACTTTTTCAGCGCCTTGAGGTAGAACAGCGCCTTGAAGAAGTCCACGAAGGGGAGCATCCCCAAGTATCCCTCACACAGCGTCACGAAGCCCACAATCTAAAGAATGGCATTGGGGCCGAGGTGGTGTGGCTAGAGGTCGAAATTGTCCATCATAAGACAGAAGAAGTGGCTCATCGGTAACCCGAAGCCACGAGAGAAGTGGTAGGAGAAGACAACGAACTCCCCTGCCTACGGCTCGGGCACCACCTCATCGCCCGGCGCGCGAGCAGTTACACGCTCTGCCGATGGCAGCATGCGCGCGTGGCGGAGCTCCGCGATGGTGGCTTCCATGACAACGGAGCCGAGCCAGCATCCCGAGTGTCCTTCGACCATTGTGATGGCGGGGCTGCGTGGGAGGGCATGCAAGTGGGGTCGAGAGCGAGAAGAACGGTGGCGCAATAGGGAGCGGAGAAGGCGAAGGAGAGGAAGACGAGGGGGCAAATGGGTTACGGGTGCTTCCGCCCTTTGCCCACTCTTCCCTTTTAAATGAGGAGGCCACGACCGGGGGAGGTGGGGATTAACTGCGCCCACTCCCCTAGAATCTCCACGCGTGCGTGGGCACTACGGGCCGTAGTTGTCGCTTCGGGGCACAGAAGATCTTGACATGCGTCCCGAGGCCTATTGGGCTACGCCCGTGGCCTGGCGGGCTAGGCTCAGGGCGACGTCCCGTATGCCCGTGTGTGCAGGACCCATGGCATCATTACTCACCGTGTGGCGTGCTGTGGGCCGGCCTAGGTCCCGGGGCGGTGCGTCGGAACCCAAGGCATCGGGAGTGGCCGCCGACCCGGCTGGCCGTTCGGCTTCATGCCGGAGACGGGCACCGTGAGGGGGAAGCCGCCGGCTTCCCTCCGTCTAACGGACACGGGCTCCCGCCGGCCTCAGGGACTACTTTCGGGGTTATTACCCCTGGGTATGCCAAAGCAATAGGTTTCTCTCCCCCGCTTGAAGAAAAAATACGTGGCCGGCTGCTTCCCGACCGGCTGGCACACGACCGTCAGGCGCGTTGCCGGCTAGATCAAGGACGGCTGTCCAAGGAGCCAGCTCGCCCCCCGGCCGGCTGGGCGCGCCGGCTGCCTTCGGACCGTCTCTTTCGTTGACCCTTGGGCGGACATGCTCCCGTCCCATCCCTCTGCATACGGGTACGGCAACAAGACGTGACCCCCACGATGGGCCCCAATGCAGCCACAGTAACCGTTGACGCGCGGGTGCGCATGGCTACAGTTCAGCCGGTCGTACCGCTAACCTTGGCCGACCATGACTAGGCGAGGCAATATTGCCGACACGCCTTTTCCCACTTGATTACCTGCTCCGGCATGGCTACAGTGTAGCCAGCCATACCGGAGACTTTGGCTGGCTAGCGCAAGACGACGACGCCCAGGCGGCCTGGGTCGTAGCAGGTGGGCGCAGGCCAATCACGGAGTCGGCTGGCAGGCCCCATCACGCAATGGGACTGCATAGCCGGTGGACCCTACGAGCGACGAGACGGCTCAAGGAGCAGGACCCCCTGGCCAGCTGGAGAGGCTGCCATCCGGGTCCCCCCATTCTGTACCTTAAGAGTATTGTAAGTCGGGGGGTTTGCCTATAAAACCCCCTGAGTCCCCCATGTAATGAGGATGACGAATCTCACGCACACACACCCATGGGACACTTGCCATGCATTCACCCTCGTAGCAAAGGAAAGCGAGCCGGCTGCTCCCTCTTCCTCCTCTAGACAACAGCTCTAGGAGCAACCTTGTAACCATACCCATTCTTCAACTAGACCAAGCAGGACTAGGGGTGTTACGTCCCACGGAGGGCCCTAAACATGGGTACATTGTGTGTCATCACCGCTTGTGCCTAATCCCGCACCTGGAGCCCGTCGGTGTCCTCCAGCCCCAACCACCTTCGATAAGAGCCTACCCATGGCATCTGTCGTGAGAAAACGACGACAGTGTGCTTCACTTGCTATGAATGCAAAGATCTGCCAATACTTAAAATTGGGAAAAGGTAGGTTTATATTTTGTCAAGTAGTATAATCACCCCCCTCCAGACCTACTTTTGATCCTACAAGTGGTATCAGAGCATTGGTCTCCATTGCATTGGTTTCACAACCTAGTAGAGTATGGCGTCTAGTGAGGGAAATTATCACCGTAGAGGTTCGTACTTTGACGTCACTAATTTTGCTAGTTGGAAGCACAAAATGAAAATGCATATCCTTGGTCATAACCCCACCGTTTGGGCTGTTGTTCGTGTGGGATTGCAAGATGAATTCTTTGCAGATGGAAGTAAACCGGATCGCGAAGCGAGTGTGGATGAATTGAAGATGTTGCAATACAATGCTGAAGCATGTGACCTTCTCTTCAACTTCCTATGCCTCGAAGAATTCAACAAAATCAGCTGTCTTGAGAATTGAAAAGAGATTTGGGATACTTTGGTTGATATGCATGAAGGTACCGAATCTGTGAGAGAATCCAAGTTGGATGTTCTTTAAAGTCAGCTTGACAAGTTAAAGATGAGGGATGGTGAAGGATTCACTGAGATGTACTCTAGTCTAGATCTCATCACCAATGAGATTGTGGGCTTAGGAAGCGAAGAAATGACCAACAAATTCATCATCAAGAAGATACTTCGAGCTTTGGATAATCGATATGACACCGTATGCACATAGATCCCAATGATGCCCAACTACAAAGATCTCAAGCCTACGGAAGTGATTGGAAGGATTGTTGCTCATGAGATGACACTCAAGTACAAGGAAGAGCTTCACAACAAGTCTAGTGGTGCTTAGAAAGCCACAAGTGATGCTCCTGCTACTTAAAGCCACAACCTTGTCACAAATGAAGAGATAAGCCTCATGGTCAAGAAACTCTACAAGTTCTACAAGAATAGAGGCAAAGATCGAAGCTCCAACTCAAGATATGAAGAGAAGCGTTCGTCAAGTCGTGACCGAAACTGCTACAATTGTGGGAAGCCCGAACACTACTCCAATGAGTGCATGACTCCTTACAAAAGGAAAGAAGAGTCACCAAGAAGACGAAGCCCAAGAGACGAGTCACCTCGAAGAGAGAGAAGGAGTAGAGATGATCGTTATGAACGAAGACCCTCAAGGAGAAGTAGGGACTCGGAGAAGAAGGACAAGTACACCAAGAGCTACTCAAGAAGAAGACATCAAGCTCATGTTGATGAATGGGTTTCCGGGTCCGATTCTGACAACCACTCTGAGAGAAGCTATCACTCCAACTCCGACTATAGTCAAGATGAAGGTGTTGCCGCACTTGCACTAGTGACAACCGACTCCTATGACATATTTGATTCACCAAATGAAGGGAGTGGATGTTGCTTCATGGCTAAAGGCCCCAAGGTATCACACCGCGAGTATCTTGATTTCCATAGTGATGTGGATGACTTGTTAATTGAATTTGACTTTCTATTTGACAAATCTAGTAATGTTAGTCAAGATGAACTTGCTAGTAACCATTCTAGTCTAGATAAGTCGTGTGATGATGACAAGTTGGAAATAGAACGAATAACTCAAGAACTAAACACTCTTAAGTTAGCTCATGAGTCTACTCTACAATATCATAGAGAGCTTGAAAGGACACATGAGAAGCTCTGCTTAGAGAAGCTTAATTTAGAGCAAGAACATGAGTTTCTTAAAGTTATCAATGACGATCTTAGAAAGAAGACTTCCTCTTATCTAGCCAAATGAATTCTCTTGTCTACGTTCATTCCACAAGTTAAAGCTAAGCAAACTAGTAACAAAGGCAAGAAAGGTTCTTCAACTAGTAGCAATAAAAATGATAAATCCAATGATATTTCTTCTAGTAGTTCTATTGATCCCACTAACACTTCTCTTAGGCAAGTTACAATTGATCAAGAAAATGAACGTTTGAAAGGGATTATAGAGAAAGGTATCTACAAGAGTCTTGCCGGGTGCAAACAATTTGAGGAGATTGTACGCAAGCACGGAGGATACCAGAAGAACCATGGCATTGGCTACTCCAACGCTAATGGAGTTGAATGGGAAGAAGGTCAATACCCAGAGCCTAAGTTTGTTCCTCAAAAGGAGAAGTATGAAATTACTCTCCCCAAGGGAACAAAAGCTCAAGATGACCTTCCACCACAAGACCCCAATCTCAAGGGCAAGAACAAGCTTCAAGAGGACATTGACTCATATGAAGATGAATCCCAAGCTATGGTGAAGTGGGTTCCCAAGGCTACTACAAGCTCAACTTCTACAAGTGCTACTTCAACACCAAGGATCCCCATCAACTTGATGTGGGTCCCCAAGAAGAAGAACTAGAGAAGTTCTTAAGTGGTGACTCCGCCAATGAAATTCACGCATATTCATTATTGGCAAGAACTAGTTGCAATCAACATCAACATCATACAATAGTTCAAGGAGTCACACATTCCCTCTAAGGTAAGGAAGAGACAAGGTAATCAACAAATCAATGGACATCATCATATATGCTTTGCACTCCATGTCCATAGATATCTTTGTATTTGTCTCTTGTGTGTTGGGACTAACCCATGTAGGTGACAAGAGTAAGGAAACAACAATGATGCTCCCAACGTATGGCGATCTTCATCAACTTTGAGCATCCACCACTGCTTCACCTACATGAAGTCTTCATCGACAAAACCCAAGGTTAATTTATCCCTCCTATGGGGGTGTCACATCAAGGGGGAGCTTTACTCTAAGACTTTATTCAAAGTATCCCATAGTATGTGACAACATTAAATGCTTTATGTAAAAGTGGTAACCACACTTGTACTTAAACAATGAGTATGACCTATGATCAAGTATTTTTACTTGGCTCCTAAGTCAATATACTCATATATAGATGACTCAGTCATCGCCAAAGTGCTTGATAAATGCTAGTACGTTTGTGCATGTTTGCCATGATATCCTTTGACATCTTATTGTGTGAGCATGTTGGTCTGCATTTATTTATCCATTCGAGGACATCCAATTGTTGCTATTTGGCATTTTGATTTTTCTTTTGCCAATTGGATGAACAAGAATGCCTAGGACCACTCTCTAGCTATCTATGCTTTCTCACCTCATATCCTATTCATGTCGCATCACAAAATTTGAACAAGTACTTTTCGATCTCTATGTGTGAGGAGCACTCGGATTTCCGTATCGACAAAGGGCTGACCATTAAAACCTCCAAAGTGCATCTCGTTGGAACCAACTCAAAAATCTCAGTCTCATCGAATGCCTAGGGTTGATTTGGATTTGAATCTCGGTACCACCGATTCCATCTTCTCGGTTACACCGAGTTTCCCTGTCAACTGACAGTTGAGGAACCCGATGACATCGAAAATTTAGAATCGGTGTCACCGATAGCCTTGGCTATATATAGAGGCGGACCCGACCTTTGAAAATTTTCTTCAAATGTTGCCCCCTCCAAAACCCTAAGCTAACGAATCAAGACCCCTGGTCATCGCCTTTGCTTCCACGTGCGTCTCCGCCGTTGGGAATCGCCACCGCAGATGGAACCAACACCATCATCGCCGCCGTAGTGGATCCGTCGCCAAGTTAGGGTATGGATCCGGCCCTTCTTGTGCTCCCCATCCAATTCTTGCGCATTGAAGTTTATTCCATCGATAATCCACCGATTGCAAACCTCTCTATCCACTGGAAAGTTCATTAGAGTAGCAAATGAAAAAAATTATGTTTAGTTGACCACAAAACCACATCTCGGTGACACCGAGTCAGAAAAATCGGTTACACCGAATTTTTATTTGTGCTACTGAGGACAATACTCAGTGAAACCGAGTGGCAGTTTTTGGTCCGACCGAAACTGCTGCCAAGTTTCTGTTAAGGGTATTGTGAGTCTCAGCAGCATCGAAAGTTTTGACTCGGTGACACCAAAATTCCCTTTTGCAGAGAACTACATCTAAGATTTTTCTGTTCAAACTTTCAAAATGTTTGCATTTTGTGATGACTTATCCCTTTCTACTCTTCTACACTCTATTCACAGGGTCAGCTATGTTAGGTTCAGAGTATAGTCAGAATTTGCAGGAGCAGAATGTTGACATGAGCTCTGGCACTAGTCCAGACAATGACTCGTCATCTTGAGATGTTGGTGTACCTAGATATCTTGATCTTCCCAGAGCTGCTACCAGGATTAGGAGGAAGATGAACTTTGATGAGGAAGATGAGGACTTCATTCTTGAGGAACTGCCTCCCAAGACCAACCAAGACAAAGCTATCAAGAAGTCTCATAAGAAGCCTCTCAGAAAGGAGTATGCACCTCCAAAGACTATGAGAGCACCTGAGAGCTCCAGAAGTACATCCCAGGAAGTCTATGCCTAAGAAGGCAGGAGAGAAGAAAGCCAGGAAGAGGATTGTCTATGTGACTGGCAGGGCTACCTCCATGTATGAGGACCCAGCGGAGACTACTGGTGCTGCTGAGGAGGAGGAGGAGGAGGAGGAAGAGAAAGTTGCCAAGGCCCCTCCAAAGAAGAAGCCGAAGAAGATTTTGGCAGATGTTATGTCAAAGCAAGGTCCATCCAAGAGCACCAAGTCTGCCCCCAAGAAGGGTGCTGCTGACAAATTCAAGAGGTCATCCAGACAGATTCCAGCTTCTGAGAAGAACAAGTGATCTACCTCTAGAGACATGGATGAGGATGCCATGTCTGCATTGATGAAGCTCAGACCACACCTTCAAGAGCACAATGTCGGCCATCTGCTTGCTGTAGACATGAAGAAGAAGAAGAAGAAGAAGAAGGATGTAGGTTTGAGAGAGTGGAGAGCCATTGATCCTTACTCTCATAGGAGGAAAACAATTGTGGCCTATAGGTTCTACGCCAAGGAGCAACAGGATTTCTATGGGACTGTGCTGCTTGACAAGAGTCCAGCTATGAGTGACATGAGGTACATTGACTGGAAGTACATCAAGGCAAATCAAGACTATTTCCCAAATGTACAAGACAACTTCCATTATGTTGGCCTAGAGGAGTTCGTTGGCAAAGAATTCACTGCATGGAACGATGAGATGATCATGCAATTCTACTCCATTGCTCACTTCTATTGAGATGGTAGGATTGTGTGGATGACTCAAGGAGCAAGAGATGAGTCAACTATTGATGAGTGGGCTGCCATCTTAGGAGTTTCTGAGGTACAAGATGGAGATGTATGTGTCTACTCAGAGTCCAAGGCCGGCCACAATGCCATGAAGGACATGTATAATGCTATCCTTGCTGCACATCTTCAGTCTCATAAGCTAGGATTTATCTATTATCTTGAGGCAGGTCTCCGTACCGTTAACGCTATTCTGAGGCATACTTTGATGCCCAAGTTAGGAGACGAGAAGATGATCCGAGGCTACTCCATCAACATGTTGTTTCATATTGACCAGCACCAGAGATTCAGAGTGATGGATCTGATTGTGGAGACTGTGAAGAGGGTTACTGTAGATCAGAAGCGTTCTTGCTGCTATGCATCCTACATTCTGATGCTCATCAACTCCAAGCTGGATAAGCACATATTTGCTCTAGACAGACCCCATTTGCCCCTACAGCCAGATTTTGAGGACAATGTTGTGGTGATGGACCCAGATCATCCCACATCAGCTGCAGCTCACGCACACGCAGATGCATAGGCAGCTAGAGCCACTAGTGCTCAAGTCCCTAGATCCTGGAACGAGCAGATGGATCTCATGATTTCTACCGTTCAAGGCATGCAGACGGACATCAAGGACATACTGGAGAACCAAAACAGCCTTGTGAGGATCTTTGAGAATAGGGTCAAGACCCTCAATGACAAGGTGGATGGGCTGACCAAGACTGTGAACGAGCTCAAGAAGGAAGTAGATTTTGTGCCTGTCCCACACCCCACAGATGAAGATACTTTAGATGATGAGGATGTCTCTCCTCTCAAGCCAGCTACTCGGTTCACTACCCAAGCCAGACCAGCCACAGTGCTAGCTCCTGAGTTGAGGCCTTCTTCATCAGCACTGGCCACAGTCACTTCAGCTCCATCGGCTCCTCTAGTACCTCCAGTTGCTACTCCAACTCCACCCATGACATTAGCAGTGGTCTTCGCCGACGCAGTTCTCTCGACTCCGACATCGACCACCGGAGGAGATCAGCCCCCAGAAGAACGATTAGTGCTATATCTCTTTGAACTTTTTGGTAACTTTTTGCCAAAGGGGGAGAAGTTGTATATAGATCTTTAGGCTTCGAGTGAGAGAGTGTTGGTTTCTATTGATTCTTCAAAAACATTTGGTATTTTGGTTGCTTATGTTAAACTTCGCTTGGTGTTTGATCATATGCTTTAATGTGTGTTGCTACTATTTCCCATCCTTTTGATGGTTATGAGATGATCATTCACTTTGCTTGATTGTGTTGTGCTATGATATTCACTCTCATTATTCTTGCACACCACCAAGATGTATTTGACATGGAAGAAGTGCCCCATGTAGGGGGAGCTCTTGCTTATCACATACTTTTCAAAGCGATGATTATATTCATTGATTATATCATATGTCGAAGCTTTGATCTATATGTTGTCATCAATTACCAAAAAGGGGGAGATTGAAAACACATTTGCTCCCTTTGTGGTTTTGGTAATTAATAATAACATATATGTCATTGAACTAATGTTTCCCCTAAGCACATTTCAGGAAAAGTTCAATGATAGGGATGGCAAAAGGATTGTGGAATACCCCAAGATGCAACAAAATAGATTGGCAAAGCTTCAAGCAAGAGGACTCTATATTTTACTTTGTGAGAAATCACTTTGAGTCCATAGGAAAGCCAATACTATTAAAAGGGTGTAAGGTATTGTTGGTGAACAAAATACTCATACATGCACAAGTGATAGTCACCAAAAACATCCGCAAGCTCTTCCACAAAAGTCTGTCCAAAGCCAAATGCTCAAAATTGGTGCAACCAACAACTCCCACTCGGTGCCACCGATTCCCAAACTCAGATAGACCCAAGCCAAAGCCTAGCATTTCGGTGCAACCGATTCTGGTTCGGTGCCACCGAGTTTGGGTTGCCAACTTCCTGTTGTCCCAATTCAAAAAATTGGTCCAACCGAGTTTGTTGGATCGATATCACCGAGTAGTGTAATCTGGCCGTTGGTCACCTAATCGGTGCAACCGAAATTTATCTATTGGTCTCACCAAGATTCAAAAGTTGCTACCTTTGGAGCAACTCGGTATCATCGAGATTCACACATCGGTGTCATCGAGTTGGTCACTTAAGGTGTAACGGTTGGATTTTTGGACATGCCTATATATTCCCTTCCACCACCACTCAGTCGCAAGAGAAGCACTCAGAACAGATCCCCACTCATACCAACTGATTTTCTGAGAGAGAGCCACCTACTCATGTGTTGAGATCATGCCATTCCATTCCAACCATATGAATCTTGGTCTCTATCCTCCCCAAGTTGCTTTCCACCCAATCAATCTCTTCCACCCAAACCAAATATGTGAGAGAGTGATTGTGTGTTGAGGGTCTATCATATTGAAGCACAAGAGCAAGGAGTTCATCGACATTATCAAGTCCATTACCTTTTGAAGTGTGGTACCTCCTAGATTGGTTAGGTATCGCTTGGGAGCCTCCTATTTCGTGTTGTGGAGTGAACTAAGAAGTTTGTAAGGGCAAGGAGATCACCTACTTTGTGTAGATCTACCCCGAGTTAGGCTAGTCCTCCATGGGCGTAGGCCATCATGGTATAGTCGAGGTTGCTTCTTCGTGGAACCCTCCATGGATAAAGCCCTCCGTGGACTCTTGCGACCATTACCCTCCATGGATTGAAGACTTCATAAACATGGACGTACGATAGCACCACCTATCAGAACCACAGGAAAAATCATCGTGTCTCCAAATTGCGTATGATCTCCCTACCCTTCCTTTACTATTCATGCTTGTCTTTACTTTCCGCTGCTATACTCGTAGACATGCATGTGTAGGGTGTGCTTGACTTGCTATGAATGCTAAAATCTGCCAACACTTACAATTGGGAAAAGTATATTTTTATTTGGTCAAGTAGTCTAATCACCCCCCTCTAGAGCTACTTTCGATCCTACAGTGTCCCAAAGCCCCTGTTGCTCCGGAGCTGTCTAGGAGGGCCAGACCCATGAGAACGTGGCCCAGCAGCCAGGAGGGGGCGCCAACCAAGGGTGTTCGTCCACCTCGAGCCAGTGCCGCCGCCGCTGGCGCGAGCGCACCATCGGAAGCCACTCCGGCGTGTCGAGGGAGGGTCGCCGCGCGAATTGAAGGGAGAAGGATTCGAATGTCGCGATGAACGGGCGATACGAAGAACGACGACCGAGGGCCGGAGGAGCCAGCGAGTGAGTCTCGAAGGAAGGAGAGCAAAGCTTCGTGGCTGTGGCGAGGCCGGGAGTGTAATGCCGCCAGGAGGATCACGTGGAGCCAAGGTCAGAGCCTCCCCCCCACACGGCAAGGCGGCACCTTTCCCCACCGGCGTCCGCGCGCCGCAGACCGGCTAGGCGCGACGGGCGGGACGCGTGCCAACATCAAAGCCCTCACTGAGGGGGGCTGCGTCGCCATCCAGACAGGGCCAAGCCGCACACGCAGGGGCATAGGGAGGAGAGCACCATGGCGTACGACTGGGCGTCCCACCTCGCGGTCGTCGTCCTCGACGAGGTCAGCCTAGACGACCCGAGCGTCCCTAGAAGGCGCTGACGGCTGGTGGGAAGCACAGGGGGAAGGGGCGCAGTTGCGGTCTTTGCTCCAGGAGCCAGCGGGGGCGGGTGGGGGGAGTCGCCCGGGCCATTGTCCCCGTAGTCGCCAATGCTAGACATTTCAAACTCCCTCCCTCAATCTCCTTTTGTTCTTCTTTGTAGCTCGTGATGAGACGCAAGCTACTTGTACATGGATGCTAATGTATGCGCAGACGAAAAGCATGGGAGTAGAGGGGACGAGGAGAAAGATGACTACTTTGTTTTTTTTCAAGAAAAGGTTGGTTATGAAGACACAACAAGGACTAAATAGTGTGTGAGAGAATTGCTATTTTACAACTCTGTGAATGGAAAACCACAATCCCCGTGTTTTTTTGAACAAAGGTAGGAGCCCGAAGACCCCTGGTGCTTCATAAAGTCAAAGCGGTGGCATACAACATCTTACAAGATGACCCCTACTGAAACTGAAACTAACATACAAGTCCTATAGCATCTTACAGAAAGGACCGCACACTGAAAAGAGAAAACGCGATTGGGTCCAATCAGCTCCTCGCTGGATACAGTCGTCGCCGGCGCCAAGGATGCACCACTTGGTCCGGGAGACCTTCCAGCACCTCCACCCGCCGCCACCATGACGGTAGAAGAAGAAGGGCAGTGCCGCCTCAAGTGCTCCACTAGGCAAAATCACGCGCTTATTGAATCAGAAGAGGCCGAATCTCCCGCCTTCGCTTCACCTTCACCACGAAGGAAGAACAGGAGACGAGTCCGAAGAGCCTCGAGTGATGCGCGAGAGCACCCAAGTCCTCAGATCCAACGGCACCACGCTAATCGCCATAAGGACAAGTCTACTAATACTATATCTATAATGTACATGGGCTCAGCCTCCTCTCCCATCCCCACTCCAGCCGGCAAAGACGCCGAAGGAGAAGGGGAGAGGAGCCGAGGGAGAAGCGGCGACTCGCAAGCAGGCAGAGAGGAGAGAGAAAAGGAGGAGAAAAATAAGAGCTCCCTCACCCCATTTTTTGATACACATTAATAAAAACAACTTTTAATCAGTGTGTTAATACTTCCTTCATTTCATAATACAGTACATTTTAAAATCTAAATTTAAATCAATCGTGTTGATTAAATATATCATTAAATTTAAATTTTAAAAAGTACGGACGCAATAAGGAATACATATTTTAGTGCCACTCCGTGGCTACGCAATATATAAAAAGCAGAGCAGGCGAGGTAGTACGTGCGCCAACACGCGTCCGAATACTAGAGCGGGCACGAGCGTGGTGCCACGATTGCTCGCACCTGGCTGGCCTGCCTTGTGCCACGCGATGGTCCGGCTGTTTGCGACTTGACTATACCACTTTATATATGTGCCACCCGTCCTGTCCATATACATACCTAAGCTACGACGTCTATCAGCCAGATCGGGCGCAAGCCACAACAGATCGAGTGGTTAGAGCGAACGGCCAGCGCTTGGTACGTGATTCGTGAAGGAAATGGCGACCATCAAAGCCAAGGTCCAGGACGCTGCCTCCTCCGCCAAGGCCGGCATCGATAAGGCGAAGGCCACCGCCGGCGAGAAGGTTCGTCCGCCGCGCGCACAGCAAGTTCCCATTTTGGAAGTCACGCTGCAGAGGTGTGTAATTGCCAGCTTTAACATCCGCTTTAATTAACCTTGCTGGGTCGATGTGTGTGCGCGTTGCAGGTAAAGAAGGCGACGACGACGGACCCGGGGAAGAAGCGTGAGGCGGAGGAGAACAAGGAGGACCGCATGCTCAAGGTCGACTCCGACGAGCGCGTGGAGAAGGGGGACCACGCCGCCGAGAGGTCCGGGAGGCGCACCATCATCACCGGCACCTAGTTAGCTTCTCGTAAAACAGAGAACTTCTAGCTAGGCCCAATAACAGCATGTGGTACCGTAGGGTCGGTTGTAAGCGAATCGAGGAATCAAAAATAAGCACTGAAGGTAACGGCAGTCCGTAGAATGTGATTCGATCCTTCATCGTCCAAGCTTATAATCTAATTTTTTTTTTAAATGCGACCCGTCTCCATTGTTCTCTACGATCATACTCGAACAATCTTTCACCACAGGTCTGTTGTAATGATGTATATTTTCTTTTCTTTTTTCTTTAGGCCATAGACGATGTCTGGCAGTACAAAGAACACCAGACTATGGACGCATCCCTTCAGCCGCCACAGGGTTTCGTCCTGCTGGTCCGCCTTGGATCCCGCCGGCAAGCCGTGTGATCCGCCTCGTCTCCACCGGCCCTATAACCATGGTAGTGTGATGGATCCCGGTTGTGTCTTGCTTGGAAAGGAAGGACGTCGACGGCTCGAATTATTTTAGAAAAGGAGGAAGACCCGGCCTATATAGCCACTTTATTAATTATTTATAAAAATCTTACAAATTAATATATTAGTACATCTACAAATTAATATATTAGTACATTTGAGCCTTGACAGCATATGTCGCTGTTCCTATCCTTAATAAAGGAGTGTCGATAGTCCGTCTAATATCTTAAGTTCCTACCAAACAAACTTTACAATATAGCCTAATATCTAAGTGCCTAACATTTTAAGACCCGAAGGCCCCGACCGAGACCGAGTCATAGTGCTCTCGGTTCTGGGAGGCATAGATTTTGCACCATAGCCTAACATGTAAAACCAAAGGTCCCAACCGAGTCATAATGTACCAAAGGTCCCAACCGAGTCGCTGTCTTCAACGATCCACAGGACTAACTGTTGTCGAAGCCACATAACATTACCATCCTGTGCTCGAATATCATCCACGCCCACCGTCGAGACCCGCCGTGGTCAATATGCTAGATGACATGCCGCTCCTCCAACACGAACACCCACATGTTGCCACTGGTCCCATCTTCTCCGCCCGTAGTTTTTCTAACCGAGCACCCCGAACGTCCCATGCGGCGCCTCCAAGAAGGATACGACACACACAGTGCCGTCACCACCCAATCTGAGGAGATTTTGGGTCTTCATCCGTACATGGGCCGGGGTGAAGGGAAGGGACCTCGACAGTGCCTACAAAGAGGATAACGACGACCTTAGTCGTCGCCACCGTCGGGGTGAGCGAGTCATCCAGAGTTTCCTTCGATCCGATGCCACCTCTACCAGCTCCCGCGAACGCACCAAGGCCAACGACCGGGATCGCAAGCCACCAAGTGCAACGGGAGAGAGCATGCAACGTGGAGGAGATCCACCGGCAACTCACCGCCCACGTGGTCAAGACGCCGTCCATCCGCCACCTGCGAGCGTCACCAGCAGAGGGTGTCGTCGCCATGCCTACAGGGGCCACCGCCCCAGATCCAGAATCCTCCACGATAACCGTGGCGATGAGATCCGCCATCACAAGCCCAAGCAGACGCCCAAACCCGTCGTCGCCCAATCCCGCCACCGTTGGGAGCCACCACGCTGCTGGAGAACCCACACCCCATGGATCTGGGCATCCGAGCAATGCAGCAAACCCGCCGCCGCCGGGACTCGCCGCACCATCGAGAGGGTCTCACCCTGCAGATCTGGGCACCCGTGCCGTCCGCGGATCCGAGGGAGGGAGAAGGGGCCCTCCGCCACCGCCATCAGACGCATGAGCTTTGCCCGACGCCGACCACCGACAACGGCGGAGGGAAGGGCATCGTCGTGGGAGGACTAGCCGGCGGTGGGTGAGACCTCCCGTGCCGCTTGCGAGGGGGGCAACGCAAGAGGAGGAGATGCGTGAGAGGAGATATCAGCCTTGCTTCTATTCTATTAGTATCATCTTTGTCGATGACTTGATGGAATAAGGTTCTCATAGTGTACCCCACGTTTTGGTGGTGCAAGGTGTGTTTCCAGCCGATCTAGGAAGATTTAGTCGGTGGTTGTTTTCGATGGATTTACATGGATTCGGTTTTTTGTCGTTTATGTTTATGTGTTTTCTGGTTGGATCATTTCTCTTCATCGGTCACGTTTGTTGTTCTAATGTGTTATTTTCATCCACAATGTGCTATTTTCTTGCCTCTAAGCCTGCCTCTAGCGATTTGGAGGCCGACGCCATACACTACACCAATCGCTTCTAAGCAAAAAAATGGCTGACATCACCTCTAAGCTAAGAGGTGGCCTCCAAGTTCTTCCCCGATTAAAATAATTTTGTGTTCCCACTAGTCATACTTAGTAGTGCATGCTGCATGCTAGCAAGGCTAATGAAAAAAGGTATTTTTATGTGCATATTGCATGTTGTGGGGTTCATCTTAGAGGTCAGATTGCATCTGATACATTGCACCATCTACGTCAAGTTTTAGAGGCACCTACGTGGACCCCAGCTTAGAGGTCATGTTGCCTCTAGACATTGTGGATGCCCTTAGGTCCTATAGCGTCATAGCGCGATGGTTCTTTGATTGTCTACTATATTAATATTTGCCCGACTCTACCCGACTCATAGCACGACGGTTCTTTTATTGTTCTGATGTGTTAGGTCCTATAGCATCTTAGCATGATGACTTATTGGTTGTCTACTGCACTGATATTTGCCTAACTCTGAGAAGAAAAGGTTGATGATGGTGACACGTCTCACTTCAGTGTTTGTAGTCATCTCTAATCAGTTTCCAAATTTGAATGTAATTTTTAGAGTGAATTACATGTTTTACCTTTTAGATATACATGTGTGACACTAATTATCCACCGAAGTAAAAAAATAGAATACCCTTTTAAAGATTTGGCCCCTTGGTTTTTGATGTGTTTCTATTAGGTAAGGTGTAAGGTGATGTCCAGAGTTCAAAAATATTCGGATGATAATGAGGAATTGAAAAAATGAATAAGATATCTACACATTTTTTACAAATCAATGATGCAACATGCTCATCCTATCTAACATAAAGAAGCAAAATGTAAAACTGGGATGAATCAAATTAAAAGTCTCCAAAATCTGATATTTAGTAGAACCATAAATTGGGTAATATGTGTCACAGATGTACAACTATAGGGTAAAAACTTAAATTCAATTCATTTTTTATTATTTTTGGTGATTGAAAATAAAACGATTGAAAACTTCCGTTGAAGAAAAGCCCTAGAGACAGTAGTAGTGTCAATGAGGTCCATAACAATCAAAAATATCCTAAGCGAGTGATGTTTGAAGTTTTTGATCATTGTGTTGCTGATTGCAGAGATGATAACGGATTTTCTTGCAAATTTCCTTTGTTGTGAGTATTTTGTGTAGTTTCTCTTGGTGTTCCATATCTTCGGATTTCTTCAAAAGAAATGCCACATTTGCTGTAATTTGTTGATGTTACTAACATTGTCGTATTTCTCTGAAAAAATAAACATTTTCATTAATTTTGTGATTCTCAATAAATCGACACCACTAGATTCATATGATATTTATTTGAAATTATATAAGTAGATATGTTTCTCAATAAATTAGTCAAATTTTATGAGGCTTGACTTTTACTAGTAAATGTGTATGCTCCAATGCACGTTAATATTGTGAAGAAAAATAATTGTATGTTGATATTAAGTAGGATATCTGTTATGCGTTAATTATGTGATTAGCAGAGACGTTGATATCTGATATGATATTAATTGCACACTATATATGTTGGGCACTCACCATTGAAGTAATCTAGGTCATTGAATTGACATAGTTTGATTGCGGAGATTAATTGGATCGACCCCTTTGTGTCCTTTTGTGTGGGTATAGACATAGATGAAAAGCAATGTGCACTATATTGTTGTAGAGAGCACAAGATAACTGGCCTAAGTTTTTTGCATTAGTTTCTAAATGGAAACATATGCCACGTAGGGAGTACAGACAATCAAGCTATCTTTTTTTGCATTAACTTTTGAATAGAAAAAATATATGGGTAGTACGGAACATAGAAAAGCCACTGGTGAAATGTTTATCGGTTATTCGCACGATTGAATTGTCATGATATTTAAATTCTATGAACTTTGAAGATATAACAATCTGCAGTAGAAGTTGTTTAGTTGCAGCATAGGGAAATGCAGACCTTCACTTCATTTAAATGTATAACATAGGAATAGGAAGAAAAATAATCTTTAAGCCTAAACTCAACAAAAATTTAAGTGTATAGAATAGAAATAGAAAATAATCTATAAGGTCAAAATCAATTAGAATTTTAGGGTGTCCTTGATTCAAATAAATTTCATACGATCTTTGGAGGATTTGGATGCTTAGAAAAAAATCTCCAGTAACTTAATTCACAATTCACAGGATTGGAATTCTTATGATTTATTTAAGCATTATTTTGAAGGAAAATTTTATATCTATTCAAACATTTTGGAACAATTCCTTTGTTTGCCATGTGCTATCAAACACTCTTTTATCTGGATTATTCTAGGTTTGTAACTCTATATGATACAAGATGACACACTTTAATCATGTGTATTACATATTCCAACCTTTGAGCATCCTTTAAAATTACATGTAGATCATAGAAAAATTAGGTGATTTTTCTTCTCAAAGCGGTGCTTCCATGCTACCTGGTCATAAAAACTCAAGCAACAAACATTTCTTCTTATTCTGAAGTCTTTTTTATAGTTGGGTTTAAGATAGCTAACCCGTTTGCCAAATGGTTTATTTTTTATTCCTTGTAAAAAATATCTACATAAGTTGATGACAAATCCTATTATTCTCGAATCAATGCGTTGAATCCGAGCACGCTGCCATCTAAATGGCTTCTTTGGACTGCCCACAAAGCTATTTGGATGGTACTTTTTTCTAAAATATTTTTCTTTTAATTGTATTTTTCTTTTTTGTATCCATTTATTTTTCATTTTTTTTATATTTTCCCCTTCATTTGTCATTTTTTTCACTTTAATTTTTCCGTATTTTATTTTAAACATTTTTCCTTGTTTCTTATTTTATATGTTTCTTATTTATTTATAGTATTTCGTTTCATTTTCATAACAACAATTTAATGAATAACCTTGTGACATACATGAACATTGTTTAAACATTGAATATTTATTTTTTGAAAATATGCTTTTTTATATATTTGAAAATTTACTTGAATATTACTATTAAAAATCATTTTACCGATGACATATTATTTTGTGAATCTAAGATTTTACTGAACATATGTTGATAATTGTATAATCAGAACAGAAACAAATTTTCCTTGAGCTATGAAATTTATTTTAATATGATTTTCTGATATTTTAATTTCTAAAATTTAGGAACATTGTTAGAATAAAGAGCATATATTTTATCGTATTGATTTCCCTCATACATCCCTCTCCTATTACTGGCTAAGATCATGATGGAAGGGCCCAAGTTGGAAAAAAAAACTAAGACAACACCCCTTGCACTATGAGAGGTAAGAGGATAATTCAATCTTAGCCGTTGACCGGTCAAAGGTAAATTTATATAAACCTTGCACTATGATTATCTTTTTTGCATTACGTGATAGTATGTTTTTACAAGAGATATACTTACTTGGACTTTTTTTATCATGAAAATCTTCAGATTTAAAAACAACATCCTTAAGGAATGCCTTTGATAAGATGTAAGTGTTAAACACTGTATAAATCATGTTTTTACAAATACCATAAGTAATTTTTGATTAATACATATTATGTCAAAATGGTAAGTATATATATTTCCCACAAAAATGTTAAATATATAGTATTTGGTTAAAACACTCAATGTAGTATTGTAGTTACAAAAAAACACTAAAAAGGGAACGTTTCTATATGAGATTCGAATATATTTAATAATAATTAACATGTGTCAAGTCTCACCAAATCAATTATAAATGCATGTTGTGTTTGTAATTAAAGCAAAAATTAAGATAGAAATAATATTTATGAAATGATGTTGTTAATAATTGTTATATTTACGTCGGTGCTTTAATGACCCTATAATTTTCTTCCTTACTATTTTAAAGAACGCAAAAGAATTTTTAACCCTATAAAACCATCTACAACGTGTTTACGTCCGAGGAGGTAATCCTAATATTAATCACTAGTGTTGAAATATATTATGTGCATATCATTTCGGAGTTGGGACCGTCTTTAAAAAACTCCTCAATTTGGCCATTTAGGCATTGCTCATTCATCTGAGGTTGGCCATTGGCGTACTCACGTGACTACTCATCCTGGCTGCCCTACTCGCTCGCCTCGAGCAGGTTGCCTGCGCTCGTGTGGCATGCTCATCCTCTGTTCTTAGTTATCTATCTGTCCATCCTCGTCGCCGCCGAGCTGTACTCCTACAAACTGGTCATGGCGGTCGTGCTCATCCGCCGGCCTCAGCTACACCGTTTTTCTCATGCTTAACGTAACGTCCAACTCGATCCTGCTTTTTCTTGAAAATAATTTAAAAAAACTGGAGAGAAAACCCAAGGATTTTTTGCAAACCATAATCTTAATTCTGGCCCTCAAGCATTATCACTGTTCTCTACTACCACTGTTGACCTGCATTATCACTGTTCTCTACTACTGCCACCTTCGCTGTTGCTACCACCACTACTATTATTCAGAAGCACTAGTAACAATTCCGCATGACTATTACAAGTAACACAACGATTCCTACAAAATGTTCTTGATTGAGAGGGCGTGTTAGTTCGTTCTCATCCAAGAACTTTGCTACTCGCATGCGTGTCGACAAGTAGCATCTTTGGCTAGACGCGATGGAGAACATATTCCGTTGTTACATATGCGTGCAGACGCGACGGGACAACGACTATATACGAGCAACGTGTACGTTGCAATGGAAACCCCTCTTTTCGCTTTTTTTCCCCCTAACTGTTCAATGTTCATGCATGCCACCTCACGAGTCTCGACAGTCGTCGTCACTAGCAAGATCAGGATGAAAAGAAAAAGAAAAGAACAAGAGCATTCAACAACACCTGAGATTGAACATCTGCATGACCACACATGGAAACAATAATCATAGGATAAGTCCACCAGTTTACTTACAAGACCTAATTAAACAGACAGAATAACCGCAACATATATCATGTTATATTATTTCAATTCCGTAATAAAATAAGAACAACGACACTAGCAGCGGAGTCATCTCGTTGCTCACCTGATCACCGATCAGCCCCGTGATTTGGACCGATATTCGCGGCTACCACCACGATTGTTGAGCTGGTCGTTGGCAGCAGCAGTAGGGGCGTCGTCGTCTCCAGCCCGACGGGTGGTGAACAGCCGTGCTGGACCTTGCCTCGTCCAGCCCTCCACCGGCCGCGGAGCTGCCACTAGCCCATGGCGAGGAGCACCCGCAGCTGCAGCAGCATACCCCTGACGACGAGCCTCGGGAGATAGTTGACCCGTCTTCTCCGCAGCACCCGAGTTGTTCGACCAGGATGCTGCAGGACGCGCTGGTCCGTTATCCATCCAGCCTCCGGCATTTACTTGCGCTCCGTTCCTGGTCTCGGCTCCCCGGTAAGACGATCCCTGGGTTGGTTGATGATCTGAAAATCTATGAGAGTGCTGGTGCCGTGGGTCAGCCGGCCCGTGATCATCGTGGCCGCCACAGAGAAACGGCAGGCACATCGATCGCCGAGGTAGATAGCTCTAGCTACGTACCTAGTGGTGACTGGTTTAAGCCTACGGGCCGGGAGGTGTGGGCTTAGTAGACCTTAGAGCAAGCGAAGATAGTAGGCGAGACAAGGGAAATATAGCTTAGGCAGGCCGATCTCGTACGACTTAAGCTAACGCGAACCTGGACTGGGACCAGCGTACGAAGCAGCAGAAAGATGCCAGGGTGGGCACCAATTATGGAGAATCTATGCCCTCCGTGTTTAACAAACGGCTTTGCTAGAAATCAATCCACTTAAAACGGCTATAACAAAACAACTCCCGTCCCAGCAAGAAAAAACTTTCAGGCGCTTCACTGTGGGACTCCGGGCGAGAGGACACCTGAGTGTTGACTCCGAGTCTCCGATGCTTGTTTTTTAGGTTGATCATGCAATTGGTTGGTGCGATCTGGGTGTGCATGCAGTTTGTCAACTTCTTCTTTTTGCTCAGCAGCTGCTATGTGCGTTACCATGATTGTTAAGGGCAAGGTTAACGAACGAGAGTGGATTTCTATTCTCGTGTGGCTGAAATTTGGCAAGAATCAAAAACATCTGATCGTGTTTAATGTCGCTTCAGAATTTTTGGATCACATTTGATATTTCTTTTTGGGACGTGTCTACCCAGCGACCGTTGGCTTGGTAGCACTTCAGGGCAGCCTTCTTCTTCTGGTATGTTTCTGTCCCATCAAATATATTAGGAAATATTTTGTCTTTACAAGAGAAAAGTCAAAGAACATGCAGAAGAAAATTGCAAAAGAACACATACAAACAGGTGTGAACACATTAAATTCGGATTATATGTTTTTAAAGCTATAACTTTTGGACCGGGAATCAAGATCCACTGTCGCTTTTGGACTTCTCCTGACGTGCTTTTCGAAACTAGATCTCGCATGCGTATATTTGGACGAACTTTTGTGTGTGCAATTTAGTCCCTGTTATATGCAACTATCTTCAGTCGATGTGTAACTTTCACCCTATCCATGAACGTGCAGTTTTCACTGATGGCACCTCGCCCCAAACTACCCACTACCAAGTAAGATGTGCAACTTCGTCTGTTGTACGGGCCAACTGCCTAGTAGTCGATGTGCAACATTTTCCCTGTCCGTGGAAGCGCAGTTTTCACTGTTTACTACCTCGATCAACCGCCTAGTAGTGGATGTGCAGCTTCGGATGCTGCCCTGGCCAACTGTCTAATAGTCGATGTGCAACTTTTCTACATGTAATTTTTCATTACCCTCATGAATGTACAGTTTTCACCATCCAACTACCCTTGATAGTGGTATGTGCAATTTCGTCTGTTGCCCTGACCAACTGCCTAACATACTGCGTGCAACTCCTTCTGTTGGTCCTACCAATTAAAACTATACAAACATGTAGGGAGGGGGAGAAGGTGCACATCGACTACTATGTAGTTACCTGAAACAATAGATTGAGTTGCACGCTAGTAGGGTTGACGGGCCGGGGTGTGTCAGCAGTGAAAAACCACACATCCACAAGTAGGGGAGGGGTTACATATCAACTACTAGGTAAATGATTGGGGCAGTAGACTAGTTACTCATCACAAAAAAATCGTGTCATGGTTGCTAGATTTCAACCTATGAGAAGTTGGATCAGGCAACTCCAAAATTGGGTTTGGAAAAAGTTGCACCATTTATTACTAAAGTTGCACCATGTATTAACAAAGTTGCATCATATAGCATCAAAATTGTCATGATTTTTTTTGTCAAAACATACCCATGCATGGTCCGGTTTCAACTATCTCGTCGTGAGGATTCCAACGGCAAAAACGGAATTGGATCCCGACGTGCGTTTGAAAGATATGGATTTTCAAAAAATTGAAATCCTAAAATAAATGTATGTGGATCTGTTTTCTCTCATGGATGTGACTAGTGTGAACACATCTAATGCCAGCACCCACGTGCATTAGGAGACAAAAGAATACACATACATGTGTGTGGCAGAGAGGCTGCTCGGAAACATCAAATAGTGTGTATGTATCTTTTAGATTTTAGGTTGTTTTTCTTTTTAGATTCTAGGTTGTTTTTCTTGGTGCATCTTTTTAGAGATTGAGTCAGTTTAACATATTCCTTCATTTTTTGAATCAAGCTTAGGGCATGGTCAATGCATACCCCATGATGATGGTTCATATGTCATGCACTACTACAGGAAGGTTCAAAGACGACACGTCAATCAAAGATCCTTCAACCAAACTGTGTACGATCGAGCCATCGCAAATGGTATAGTTATAACTTCGTCGGGAATAAAGAAAACTGTGTGCAATGATTGGTCCATCAGGCACGTCTGAGATGAGACTAGCGTGTGTGATGCAGGGCATGCAGTTGTTGCTTATGAACTGTTTGTGACTAGACAAGATAAAAAATGGTTCACAAAATACATATGTGTGCGAAGTACGGCATACAGTTCCCTTGGACCAACTGTTTGCGTTGATCCAGTTAGAACACAAATGAGTTATCATAACAAGGTGTGTGTGATACTAGTCAAACCGTTTATTCATCAGAATTGTGTGGGATGACCAATATTAACCCAAACGATTCATATTGACAACCTATGTGTTGTGGGCAGACTGTTGCTGCTAAACAATTGTATGAGATGTGATTTGCTCTGTTTGCACAACATCTATGCTCTCACTACAAAACACCAACATTATTGTTGCATAACTAACTTTAACATCCAATTACATAAGTGACTGCACAACACATGTATATTCCATATAAATTTACAAGAAATAGACGATCATCAAATCATATTGTTCTTCTGACGACAGTTGTCGCCACTGCTCTGCTTTTGGCTATCCCTCGCCGTCTGCAGGAAGGAGGCACTTCCTCATGTCAACGATCCTCTTGTACATCTCGTAGCTTGTGTAAGCGTCCTTTGCCGCATAATTGATGTGTTCTTCATCCAGTTCATTCACCCAGGTCTTGTACCGGACAAACTTGTCCTTGTCACACTCAGCCTTCATGTCTCTCTAGTAGGGGTCGATGAAGGCCACGGCAAGGTCAACTAGGTAGTCCTTCTTCTTCTTCTCGCCTCCCCAGACCCTGTACTGACCTTAGATGTTGACAAGATTCTAGTAAGACAGGCCCGAAGTCTGGAGCACCTTGAGATCGTTGGTGGTGTCCACCATTGCGAACCCGTAGTCGGGGTTGTTGACAAACTTGGCGAAACGCTCGCAAGGCCTTATGTCTAGGCAGTAGTGGTAGACGAGCTGTCGTGGTTTTGTCACGGCAGATGTCGGGGTGAATGGAGTTGGATTCTAGGCCATCGCTAAGGTGATGGACTCAAAGGGCTTGATTGGGATGAAGGACACGGGTTTACCTAGGTTCGGCCCCTCAAGTAGAGGTAACAGCCTATGTCCTTCTTGTGCTTGCATTGCTTTGGGTATCGATTACAAGGGAGCTGATTGCTTGACCCAGTTCTCGATAGTTCATCTCTAAGTCGCCCCGGGTCTCGCATTTATATAGGAGGTCAAGACCACGGGTCATACAAGTCATAACCGACTCTCACAATTGTGCCTGATTCTATTTCTACATTGTCTTGCCTTCCTGGACAAGTTGTCTCCAGGCGGCTCACCCGCCCGGGTCTTCATACCTTCTCCGTCCGGGCCACGTCCTGGCCCATCTTGTTAAGCCGCCCAACATCTTGGGCTTACGTCTTCACGGCCCATCCTTGGGCTGGCATATGAGCCGCCAGGTGTGACCCGGTGCCTCAGGGGCGGGTCTCACCGTGGGGTTATATCCCCAACATTAGGCCCCAGGTCGATTTGAGCTTGCTCACTCTAGCCTCCTTCTTAATCATCGGCGAGTCTCACTTATGTCACCTGAAAGTAAACAATAACCTGCCGTGACGTCATGTCAAATCTGTCAGAAAGATCCTCTGATGTCCGCAATGAATCTTCCCTTATTAAATGGATGGTCCGGGAATCGAGGCGTCCGCCTCGGTCAAATAATATCCATCGCCTGGATTTTCGCGCATGTTTTCACCTTTGCCTATTAAATAGGACCACGAAGGGCGGCGTTTGTTTTCCTTCCCGCTCGCTCTTCGTCTTCTTCCTTCCGCCGCCGCCGCTCCAACGTACCTCGCTCCGGTGACGTCTTCACACCGTCATCGTCGAGGCCGCTGCATCAACCTATTTGTTCTAGAGTTCTACCCGTGTCCGTCGCGCCATCTCCGATAAGTCTTTCCTCCCCTAGATCCGTAGCCATTTTGGTAGAGTTTCACGGAGTTCTTTTGCCTCTTAGAACACGAGCTTCTCTCCAATGCCAGCCATGCTTTATCCATAAAAACTCGATGATATGCTTTCCCCATTGCGGCGTTCTGTAGAAAACCGATAGCAGCACCGCGCAGATCTGCAATTGCTCCGCCTGCCGTTTTCAAACTTTCGCCGTTTTGACAGTTCGTCGCTAGGTTTGAAATAAAACCATTTTTCTCTGTTTTGTAGATCCGTAATCTCAGAGATATTTCGTGAAACCTGTTTTCCACACTTAGCAAAATTTTGCCTTGTCTTCTCATAAACTTGACCCGCCATGTAATTCCGGCTCTCACCAACCGGATCCTGGCGGCTTACTCTTATAAAATCTTAGGCTTTTAACCGCTCGTAGACGTCCGCCGTTCCCTGACTCGCCATACATTGTTACCTTGCGTAGTTTTGAATCGCCGCCATGTCTCGTGCATCCAACTCATGTGATTGGGTTGGCTCTTGCATCACTAAAGAATTCCTGATGGACTTTGTACATGTGGGCACCATTCCCGCCAAAGATGTCATCCATTGGCAGGTTCCGGGTAATGAACTAAAGCCCGTTCCTTAGGAGGGCGAAGTAGTTGTATTTTCAGATCATGTCGAACGTGGGTTTGTACCCCCCCCCCCCCGACTCAAAATTATTTCGGAATGTTCTTCACTTTTACAAGCTGCACCCTCAAGACCTTGCTCCCAACTCCGTTTCCAACATCTGCAACTTCCAAGTGCTCAGTGAAGTCTAGTTGCAAACAGAGCCATCCGTTGGTATATTTTTTGATTCTTTTTATGCAAACTGCCAGACAGAGGTGAAGGCCGGCCCAGGCTTAGAACTTGGCGGGATTTCTATCCAGAGGCGCCGGGATATAACCTTTCCGGCTGTTCAAATGCTGAGTCATCCTAAAGAATGGAACAAGACTTGGTTTTACTGTAAAGATACCTCCCCTGATGGAGAGCATCCCCTTCCGAGTTATTGCCCATCTCGGCTCAAGACGACCTCTGAGCTTCCTGGCCGGCTGTCAACTGCTGAACGGGCGAAGCATGCTCCAGTTCATGCCAAAATTAAAGCCCTTATGGCCAATGGACTGACGGGACTGGATTTGATCCGCTGCTGGATTTCTTGGAGGATCATGCCTTTGAGCCGGCGCAGTCGCCTTATGTGCGAATATCCAAGGACAATATGATGATTCCCTCTACTTCAGCCGGACAACGCCATCAGAGGATGACATTACAACTGTCATCCAGAGTCTTGTCCACGAATCTTCAGGAGCTTGCAGCGCCATTGGGCTGGTGCCTTTCTGTGCCGCTAACCCGACCCCAGATGTAGGGCGAATCTTAATACTCTCTTCTCTGTATTAGTTATATCTTGGCAATCTCTTTACCTTTTGTCGGCTTATATTTTCAGGACAATTCTGACTTCTGGAAGAAGAAATATGTTCCTCCTCTGAAGAAATCCAGGAAGAAGACTGTGGCCCAGAAGAAGAAGACCACTCCTCAGGAAGAGCCGGAAGAATAGCCGGAATCCAACGGCTTAGAGGTATAACTCGACTATTTTTACCGCCTCTTTAATCACCTTATTAACAACAATCATTCACAGGACGAGACAGAGACCAGCCACGTCAACGTCCCTGAGGTAACTTATGTTTCGTCTGACTCAGACTACTTTGTACCCCAGAAGAAACGGCGGGTCGTTCGAAAAATTCCCCTTTCTTATCCTCTAGCTTACTTAGACCCCCAATTTCTTTTGAAAAAGCAATAGCAAGCCGCCCGATGCCAGACCCGGAGCGTCGGCTCTACTGTTCTCATGTCCGGGTTGCCTAACTCTCCAGCTCAAAGGAAGCGTCCAGCTGAGGTACCTATTCCTTCTCTGTTTGATTTTACTAATCCTTCCTTTGTAATTTCAAGATTGCCTTATATTACCTGAACTGCTTTTCAGGGATCCTCTCCTTCGTCTGTCGACTCTACAACCACTGCTCTGTCGCCTCCAAAGATTAACCTGCTATATGTGTGTTATTGAGGCATTAAATCCGAGTCTTTGGTGGTTGTAAACTTCGGGCTTTAACTTTTGTGCTCTTCAGGGCTCAAGCCAAGCGAAGGAAAAACAAGTCCTCCCCTGGCCCTAATGCTCAAGAACCGGAGCTTGTCAAGCCGGATGCTCCCATGCCGGATGTTGATTCCTCGGCGACTTTCAAAGAGGCGCTTGAAGAGACTTGTCCTTTTGCAGAGCCGGCGGCCGACGACATAATTCTTGAGAGTCCTCTGAGAGACCATTCCAAGCCGCCAAGCCCTGCCAAAGTTGCCGATGAAACAACCACTCTGGATGTTTTTATGACTAGTGTCGGCTTCCACTCTCCTCAACCTAATGTGCTAACAAAGCATAGTGAGAGGGCTGAGGCCTCCAAGAAGATGGAGTTTGAGCTCCCCGCCCTTGAGAAGATGACAACTGATGAACTTCATGCTGGTTATTTGAACCGCCTGTCCACAAGCCAGGACCTGGAGCTCAAGCTTGTCAATTTAATGAAGAAGAAATATGAGGTATTCTTTACTCTCCTTATACCCTTACATAGCCCCCAAGAGCCGGGTTAATATTGGCTGATGATAATCCAGGTATTCAAAACCTGATAGAAGTAGAAATGCTTAGCTTGTAGGCCTCAACTTATTTTAGAAGTAATCG
Organism: Hordeum marinum; assembly: GCA_022496015.1. Lineage (NCBI taxonomy): Eukaryota > Viridiplantae > Streptophyta > Magnoliopsida > Poales > Poaceae > Hordeum > Hordeum marinum. The sequence goes on along the minus strand of CM039678.1, from coordinate 167,553,848 downwards.
CAAATCATCATTCGTAGTCCCTAAGGGCCGGCTCAAATTTGATAATATTGACCTGTAGCTTTATTGAAGATAGCTATTAGAGCCAATTGTAGCCCCCAAGGGCCGGCTCAATCTTGTTAAATTTGAGTCGGATCTTTTCCTTGGAAACTAGTTGAAAAGCCAAAGTGTAGCCCCCAAGTTCCGGGTTAATTTGATAAAGATGATCTAGAACTGCCTTTTAATCTAGGAGATCAAATAGACATTAGTCCCCAAGTGTCATACATATTGCTTGCAATCTGTTTGAGACTTGTTGAGTCTTTTAAACTTCTCCTCCTGACGGCTCATTCCATATTTTGATATGTCACAGGAAGCTTTAAACGAAGCCGGGTCAGAAGTGGCCGGCTCAAAAAATAATCTAGCCACGCAGCAAGCCGCTTGAAGTGGCAGTGATGAAAAATGCCGTCTCTTCTCCGAAGAACTGAACAAGATCAAGGCCGACTTTGCAACCTTCAAAGAGTCTGCTAAAGCTGAACAAGCCGCCGCCCTGACTCAACGGGCGGATGACGCTGACCAACGGCTGATGATCGTGTCTGATGAGTTGCAGTCTTTGAAGCGCCATATTAAGAAGATGACAGCCGCCATCTTTGGTAAGTATTTGATAGCTTAACCCAATTTGTGTATTGTACTTGTACTGGCGACTCATGACGAAGTGTCCATCTTATGTAGGTCCTAGGAGCCGCCAACTCGCTTCCGACACCTTGCTACCCCTGAAGGCCATGTATACTTTGATGGAACAACTTTACTGTGGCGATGTTTGTACGATCAAGTCTGTACTTTACAAGGACACCACCCCTTCAACTATCAAAGGGGTCTTAGAGCTTATTTCCACGCTGCCAAAGCAAATTGTAGAGTTGAAGAGATCAGCCACCCGACAGGGGGCTATCGCAGCCATAAGCCGGGCATTGGCCTTTGCACCAGAATTGACTCTGGCTGACATGATGGATGGGTTTCCCTCCGAAAAAGATGATGGCTCCGAGTTTACAGAGGCTAACTATGCACGGTGTGTGAAGGCTTCCAAAGTCCTTGCCTCCGTGTTAGTAGAAGAGGTCAACTTGGCGACTTATCAGGCGGCTTACAACGCAGATCAGAAGAGAATTCGTGGCCCCCTCTTCGAGTCCAAGGATCTGACACCCGCCCGCATTAAGCACCTTTTTGCTTCTGAACTTGACCCGTCCCCCTTCTTTGAAGAAGGAAACTTTGCAGCTTTAACCCACTGCAACTGGGACTTGGACAATCTTCATATCAAGGAGGTTGAAGACCCGGAGCAGGGTGACCCGCCGGCCAGCTAAAGGAGTTGTGAACGCCGTTGATAAGCTGGCTCTTGTGACCCGCTGAGAGCGGTGTAAAACACTAAGATATTTCTTGGGCTCTACAGAGAGCATATGTAATAGGCTTGTAGTAACTTTGCCTTTGCCTGAACTATGCCATCGTGCACATATTAAACATCGTGGCTTAATATATATATCATCTTCCTTGCACTTCTCATCGGATGATTTACCTTCTCTTGGTAGCTTAACTGACCTGCAAGAATAGATGTATCTTGACATTGTTAGGAGGGCGGCTTAAAAGCATAACCCAAAGATGTTGTATCCTCCTAACGTGTCGACGGAGCCAACTGTTTGGCTTAAGAGCCGGCTGATAGGGTTTGATAAGCTACACCCGGAGGGTGGGAAGCCCCCTGGACAACCAAGTTGACTTGTCAACTTTTTTGGCTTAAGAGCCGGTTGATAGGGTCTGATAAGCTACACCCAGAGGGTGGGAAGCCCTCTGGACAACCAAGTTGACTTGTCAACTTTTTTGGCTTAAGAGACGGCTGATAGGGTCTAATAAGCTACACCTAGAGGGTGGGAAGCCCCCTGGACAACCAAGTTGACTTGCAAATTTTTTTGGCTTAAGAGCCGGCTGATAGGGTTTGATAAGCTACACCCGGAGGGTGGGAAGCCCCCTGGACAACCAAGTTGACTTGTCAACTTTTTTGGCTTAAGAGCCGGCTGATAGGGTGTGATAAGCTACGCCCGGAGGGTGGGAAGCCCCCTGGACAACCAAGTTGACTTCTCAACTTTTTTTGCTTAAGAGCCGACTGATAGGGTCTGATAAGCTACACCCGGAGGGTGGGAACCCCCTGGACAACCAAGTTGACTTGTCAACTTTTTTGGCTTAAAAGCCGACTGATAGGGTCTGATAAGCTACACCCGGAGGGTGGGAAGCCCCCTGTACGGCCATGTTGACTTGTCAATAATTTTGGCTTAAGAGCCGACCGATAGGGTCTGATAAGCTACACCCGGAGTGTGGGAATCCCCCTATACGGTCCTATTTGGATCTTTCTTGCATGGACGGAGATATGCGGAACGATAGGGGCCCCGGCTTGCATGGATGCCAATTTTAATCATATATAAATATGATATGTACAATGATAGTGTACAATGTCGAGTCTCAATGACCTAAGTGTAGTAAGGCCGCATATGCGCTATGTTCCACGGCCGGCGGGTCTCCTGCCCTGAGGTATCTGAATCGTCTCGGATGTCAATGAGGTAATACGACCCATTGTTGAGATTTCTGCTGACCACGAACGGTCCTTCCCATGGAGGAGATAGCTTATGCATATTTGTCTAGTCTTGAATCAGCCGTAGCACTAAGTCGCCTTCCTGAAACATCCGGGTCTTGACTCTACGGCTATGATAGCGGCGCTGGTCTTGCTGATAAATCGCCGAATGAGCAGCCGCCAGTTCTCGTTCCTCCTCCAAGGCATCCAGCGCATCTTGACGCGCCGTCTCATTGTCCGTCTCAACGTAAGATGCCACTCGTGGCGAGTTATGCCGGATGTCACTTGGTAACACGGCCTCTGCACCGTAAACCATGAAGAAAGGTGTATAACCTGTGGATCTGTTGGGGGTAGTTCTGATGCTCCATAAGACGGACGACAATTCCTCCACCCAACAACCCGGCGTTTGCTGTAAAGGAACCATAAGCCGGGGCTTGATACCTCTCAAGATTTCTTGGTTAGCACGCTCCGCCTGACTGTTGGCTGTGGATGAGCAACCACGGAAACATCAAGCCAGAGGTGTTCCAGGTCGCAGAATGTTTTCATAGCCCCCTTGGACAAGTTTGTGCCATTGTCCGTGATGATGTTGTGAGGGTAACCAAAATGGTAGATCAGTTTATTGATAAACTGAACTGCCGTAGCCGCGTCACACTTGCTGACCGGCTCAACCTCTACCCACTTGGTGAACTTATCAACCGCCACCAAGAGGTGTGTTTTCTTATCCTTGGATATCTTGAAAGGCCCGACTATATCGATCCCCCAAAATGCAAATGGCAAAGTAATTGGTATCATGCGCAATTCTTGAGCCTGAACATGAGCACGCCGGACAAAATTTCGACAGCCGTCGCACTTGCGGACCAGATCCTCTGCATCCGTGTGAGCCGTCAACCAGAAGAAACCATGCTAAAAAGCCTTGGCCACCAGAGATTTTGAGCCGACGTGATGTCCGCAATCACCAACATGAATTTCATTTAAGATTTACTTACCCTCCTCTGGTGAGACGCAACATTGAAACACTCCGGTGACACTACACTTGTGTAACTCGCCATTGGCTATCGTCATGGATTTGGACCGCCGGGTTATCTATCTGGCCAGATTTTCATCATCAGCTAACTCACCTCGAGTTAAATACGCCAAGTAAGGCAGAGTCCAATCTTGAATAGCATGTAGAGCCGCCACCAATTGTCCCTCCAGGTCAGGAACAACCAAATCTTCCTTTGAGGGTAACTTGACAGTCGGGTGATATAAGACGTCCAGAAAGATATTGGGCGGCACTGGCTTTTGCTGAGAGCCTAACCTTGATAGGGCATCAGCCGCCTCGTTCTTGCAACGATAAATGTGATCCACCTGATAACCCTTGAAGTGACCAGCAATTACATCCACCGCTTGACGATAAGCCGCCATCCGCGGATCCCTCGAATCCCAAGTGCCTAAAACTTGCTGAGCCACAAGGTCTGAGTCGCCAAAGCACCTTAGACGGCTTAAGTTCATCTCCTTAGCCACCTTGAGGCCATGAAGCAGGGCTTCGTATTCAGCTGCATTATTAGTGCAAGGGAACATCAATCGGAGCACATAACATAACTTATCACCTTTGGGAGATGTTAAAACAACTCCTGCCCCTGATCCTTCCAGCTGCTTAGATCCATCAAAGTCTATTGTCCAGTATGTGTTATCCGGCTTTTCTTCAGGCGCCTGACACTGTGTCCAGTCATTTATGAAATCCACAAGGGCTCGAGACTTGACAGCTGTATGAGGTACATATTTCAGATTGAGAGGTCCCAGCTCCAATGCCCACTTAGCAATCCTACCAATGGCTTCTCTGTTTTGAATTATGTCCCCCAACGGAGCAGAGCTGACCACGGTGATCTAGTGCCCTAAGAAGTAATGCTTTAACTTGTGGTTGGTCATGAACACCCCATACACTAGCTTCTGCCAATGTGGATACCTCTGTTTGGACTCTGTCAGGACCTCACTGATATAATAAACCAGCCTCTGAACCGGATATACTTTCCCTGACTCCTTGCGCTCGACCACAATTGTAGCGCTGACAGCCCTGTTGTTAGCCGCCACGTATAGGAGCAAGGGCTCTTTTTCAGCCGGAGCGGCTAAAACCGGCGGCTCAGTGAGCTACTTCTTGAGTGCCTCAAATGCTTCACCTGCCGCCGTACTCCAGACAAAATTGTCTGTCTTCCTCATCATTTGATACAAAGGGATGGCTTTCTCTCCAAGGCGTCTTATAAACCGGCTCAACACGGCGATCCGCCCTGCCAGGCATTGGACATCATTGATACAAGCCGGCTCAACCAGGGAGGTGATAACCTTGATCTTATCTGGGTTAGCCTTGATACCATGCTCAGAAACCAGAAATCCCAAGAGTTTGCCAGCCGGAACACCAAAGACGCACTTTGCCGGATTAAGCATCATCTTACAAGTCCACAGATTGTCAAAGGTTTCCTTTAAGTCGTCAAGCAGGGTCTCCTTCTTCCTTGACTTGATCACAATATCATCCACATAACCATGAACGTTGCGTCCAATCTGATTGCGAAGACAATTCTGTACGTAGCGCTGATAAGTCGCCTGGGCACTCTTGAGCCCAAAAGGCATAGACACATAGCAAAAGGCTCCAAGGCGTGATGAAAGTCGTCTTCTCTTGGTCCTTAACCGCCATCTTGATCTGATGGTAACCCGAATAAGCCTCCAGGAAGCATAAACTTTCGCAACCTGCCGTAGCATCAATGATTTGATCTATACGAGGGAGAGCAAAAGGATCATCTGGACAGGCCTTGTTAAGATTCGTATAGTCCACACACATACGCCATGTGCCGTTCTTCTTGAGCACAAGCACTGGGTTAGCAAGCCACTCTGGGTGAAAGACCTCGACGATGAAACCCGCCGCTAAGAGCCGTGCGACCTCTTCCCCAATGGCCTCGCGTCTCTCCTCGTTGAACCGCCATAGAAATTGCTTGACCGGTTTAAACTTAGGATCCACATTAAGGTTATGCTCAGCGAACTCTCTCGGTACACCCGGCATGTCAGAAGGTTTCCATGCAAAGATGTCCCGATTCTCACGGATGAATTCGATGAGCGCGCTTTCCTATTTGGTATCCATGTTGGCCCCAATAATGAACTGTTTGGATGAGTCGCTCGGAGTGAAATCTACCGCCTTGGTATCATCCACCGAAAACATGAGGGGCGGCTCAACCTCCATGGTGGGCTTCTTTAGTGGGGTCATATCCTCCGTGTCAACATTCTCCTTATAGAACTTGAGCTCCGCCTCAGCACAACTGGATTCCGCGTAAGCCGTGTCCCCTTCTTCGCACTCAATAGCCATATTCCGATCACCATGAACAGTAATTGTGCCCTTTAACCCAGGCATCTTGAGCTGTAAGTAGACATAACATGGCCTAGCCATGAACTTATCATAAGCTGGCCGCCAAACAATGCATGATAAGGGCTCTTGATCTTGACCACTTCAAACCACAAGGACTCCACCCTGTAGTTGTACTCGTCACCAAAGGCGACTTCCAAAGAAATCCCGCCCACCGGGTAAGCTGACTTGCCCGGTACTACACCATGAAAAACTGTTGATGAGGGCTTAAGGTCTTTATCAAGCAGCTTCATCCACCGGAAGGTATCATAATATAGGATGTTGATGCTACTGCCACCATCCATGAGTACCTTATTCACCATATATCCTCCCACTTGGGGGGAAACTACCAGGGCTAGCTGCCCCAGGTCATCAACACGCGGCGAGTGATCCTCCCGGCTCCATGTTATGTCATACTCAGACCACTTCAAGTATTGCGACGGAGCCGGCGTGACTGTGTTCACCGCTCGCTTGTGCAATTTCTGATCCCGCTTGTTAAGGCTGGTCATAAAAACATGATACTGGCCCGAACTGAGCTGCTTTGGATTACTCTGATACCCAGATTGATTATGCTGTTGCTGATTGTTATTACTAGAGTGTTGAGGATGTCCTCCTTGATTGCCCTGACCATGATGACTGGACCCTGAGCCGCTGGATCCAAATCCGTCTCCTGACCCACTTGGTCCCGAGCCGCCGGGCGGGCCACCACCATGGTTGTTGTGCTGCTACAGGTTGTAGTTCTTGAACTTCTGCATGATGTGGCAATTACCCCATGTGTGCCCTATAGATCTATCGGGCCGGCTGTGCTCCGAACAGGGTTTATTGAGCATTTCCTCCAAATTGAAAGGTGTCTTATTTTTGTTAAAATGCGGTCTGAACTTCCCATTGCCCTTAGGATGATTTTGGCCAATGCTTGCATTGGCCACCAGTTCTGACCCGCCATTCGGGTTCTTCCACTTGCTCTGGTTACCATTACTTGCCGCACCCTTGCCCTAGTTGTTCTTTTACCTTGGCCGACCTTCTCCTCATTAGAGCCTGGATCCTTCGTGTTATCAGAGTCAGCATACTTTGTGAGAGCCACCATGAGTTCTCCCATGTCCTGACACATACACTTGAGCCGGCCGAGCTTCTGCTTTAAAGGGACGAAGTGACAGTTCTTTTCTAGGATCATCACCGCTTGAGCCGCCGTGATCTATTTAGATGAGTGGATGATGGTCGACACCTGTCGATCCCAATGATGAGCCGACTCATTCTCCTATTGGACACAATGATCGAGATTCACAATTGTCATAGGCTGTTTGCAAGTCCCCTGAAAGTTTTTGATGAACCTTGCTCTTAACTCAGCCCATGAATTGATGGTATTGGGTGGCAAGCCCTTTAACCACGTGCGAGCCGGACCTTCAAGCATCATGATGAAATATTTAGCACACACCGCCTCACTGACATCCAACATCTTCATAGCCAGCTCATAGCTTTTGATCCAGGCCTCCAGAGGCAAGTCGGCAGTGTAATTCGGGACTTTGCGAGGTCCTTTGAAATCCTCCGGCAACCGCTCATTCCGCAGAGTCAGTGCTAAGCATGGTACTCCCACGACCCTGGTGGTCGCTCCCGCTCAAACTGATACGGAGGGCGCGGGCTCTTGGTGAGTCGTCGTGGCCAAAGACGCCGCCTCTTGCTGAATTCTTGCCCGGTTTATGAGTGCTTGTGCATCTAGAGCCGGCTGATCATCCCCTGGAGGCCCTCTGTGCTGATCGCTACTAGAAACCGCCGGAGATTCATAACACCGGCTAAAGCTGCGGCTGGGGAGGGGGTTAAATGAACGCAACTCTGGCTGTAAGCATATTTCTCCTGCTGGGCCATTGTCGTCTGAAGGTACCCAATGGCGTTCCGTACCTCCTCTGCAAAAGGCGCCTCATCTAGAATAGGGATTGTTTCAAGACGGGTGGCCGCGGCCACCATGTTTTCCGCCGGGTTGGAGTAATGACCCACCAGCGTCGAAAACACTGCTGGTGAGGCCTGGTTTCGTCAAGGTGGGTTAAGCTGTTGTCAAGCCGCTGGCCGACTTCCAAGCGCATCCGCTGCTCGTCCCGTTGCTGGCGTGTTAAAGAGATTCCTAGCCTCATAATTTTCTCGTAAGCGGGATTGATGCCTCATCTGCTGCACCGCAGCCGCTGATTGCTGCTCTAGCTCAAGGCAGAAAGCATCCGTCCTAAGGCGCTCTGCCTCCGCCTCCATCTGAACCTTTAACTCGGCTATCCTCTGTTGCTCCTCCATCATCCGGTCCTTGAGTCTTGCGATCTCCAAGTTTCGAGTGGATTGATTATCTAGTGTGACTTTGGTGGCCATTAGATTTGCGAGCTCGTTCATCAGATCCAAAATAACTTGAGCCGGTGGCGGTGGATCAGCTCCCGTGTTTGTTGCTCCGGCGGTTGTGCTGCTCGTGCCCGGGGCTGACCCTGCCATGAACACAGCCGCATGAACCGGCAGCCCGAGATCGTCCAGCTCAGACCGTTCCAACTCAGGGTAAGGCTCGTCGTAGCCCCCGAGCCTGCCGTTGTGAAGCTGGTAGATCGACTCTGCTTCTCCACTCGAAGATCTGTCCTCTAAATAGACAAGGGTCTCCTGCGATGCAGTAGCCTCAAGATCCATACCTTGAGTAAAGCCCACGACGACGTGCTTACGGCCCGGGTTAACACAGGCGGATCGCACATATTGGGTGGGTTGAGCGCGCTGAGCCGGCTCGACGATGTTGGTGCAGATGTCCGACCCGGGTGTAGATCCGTCAACCTTGCCGATGAAGACATGGATACCACCGAAGGGAACCCGAAATCCATATTCGATAGAATCGGCCTCATGACCCCAGCCGGTGTCGTCGATATAGAGCCGGCCGCGGCGACTCTTGCTCATCCTTCCGACCACGTATCCTTCGAACCCTAGGAGAGAGCCCTTTGAGAACTCAACACCACCGAGCTCTAGCCCCACGATGGGCGCCAACTGTCGTGGTTTTGTCACGACAGATGTCCGGGTGAACGGACTTGGATTCGATGCCATCGCTAAGGTGATGGACTCAAAGGGATTGATTGGGACGAAGGACACGGGTTGACCCAGGTTCGGCCCCTCAAGTAGAGGTAACAGCCTACGTCCTGCTTGTGCTTGTATTTCTTTGGGTATCGATTACAAGGGAGCTGATTGCTTGACCTCGTTCTTGATAGTTCATATCTAAGTCGCCCCGGGTCTCGCCTTTATATAGGAGGTCAAGACCATGGGACATACAAGTCATAACCGACTCTCACAATCGTGCCTGATTCTATTTTTACATTGTCTTGCCTTCCTGGGCAAGTTGTCTCCGAGCAGCTCACCCGCCCGGGTCTTCATACCTTCTTCGTCCGGGCCACGTCCCGGCCCATCTTGTTAAGCCGCCCAACGTCTTGGGCTTACGTCTTCACGGCCCATCCTTGGGCTGGCGTATGAGCCGCCAGGTGTGACCCGGTCCTCAGGGGCGGGTCTCACCATGGGGTTATATCCCCAACACGAGCAAGTGATGGTGAATGCACAACTGGGTCACGGCAACTATCTGATCTGCTCGACACGACCACCGGTGAACTCGAGGTCGAAGCCGACCACTTTGTATTTGTCATCCTCAGCAAGCAGCTGCTCTAGCGTGTTGATTGAATTCTCCACAACGACCGGGTCTGTAACAGCCCAAGTGCTACCCTTGCCATATATGGTCATGTAACCCATGTGAACCTATGTTGCCATGTGTTTGAATGTTATGATGTTGCTCATTGCCATTCCATCTCATCCATCATGAATCATGCATCATGCTCATCATTTCATTTGCATCTTGTGTTGCTTGCTAGCTGGTCTTGTGTGATGTGCATGTGTGGTGCAACTACTCCCTCACTCTCCTTTTTCAGAACTTTGCCTAAACCTTTTAATCCCTCTTGTTTTCTACATGAGAATTAACTTGATAATAAAATCTGTTAAAAATGTTTTGTTGTTAGGGGATTTCATATAGAGTAAGAATGTGGTGCTCTTCTTGTTGTATGAAAGTTAGACTCATGGGGTTTTGCAATAAACAATGGCTGTTTATTTAAAAGGTACTTGATTTACTTGTCCTAAAATTCATCTTGTTATTTTGATTAAATAGGGCATATTTATTCCAGTGCCAAAGTATTTTTGTTTTAGCTAAAATCCTTTCTTTTCCTCTGTTTTTTCCCTTGTGTTGTTAATATTTTAAAAGCAAACCCTGTTGTTTTTCCTGTGTGAGAGAGTGCTAGTGGGTTTTCCTCCTCCCTACAGTGGCCCAATAGCAGCAGTAGCGCAGCCTAGTCGGCCCCCTCGCGCTCGCGCATTTTTCGTCCTGTACGGTAGGGCATCGACAGGAGTCACGTCAACTTGCTCGTCGATTTGACGGCCGACGGTGCCCCTAGCCGCCTATTAAGCGTGTCCTCCGTGCCCTAGCTCTCCCACTCTTCCCTTTCCTCCTCCTCTTCCCTCACCCCTGCCGCAGGTAAGCCGCCAGAGCCATGCCGTCTCCGCGCCCGCCGTGCTCCGGCCAAGCTGCTGCTTGTGCCCGGAGGTAGCCTCCGCGCGCTCTCTGCCGTGCTGGTGACGCAGGAAGGACGCCCTTCCTTGGCCACTTCTTGCTCGTCAACCAAGGGAGCGCTAGGACCTCCAGATCGCTGTGTCCCCGAGATCTTCATCCTCTGCTACGCGTCCAGGGGCATCGCCACGCACCGTCGTCATTATCTTTGTCTTCAATGCGCGCTCGGCCACACCTTCATGTCCAGTGGACACTAGGTGAGCCCCCCTACCGTCTGCCCTTCCTTGCCATCGTTCGCATCGTGTAGTTGTTGCCGCGCCCATGCCTCCACTGTGTTCCTGTGGCTCCAGCCAAGAGTTCGACTTTAGATGTGTGTGTGTGTGTCCGGTTGTGCTCAAGGCGTGCTAACCTTTGCTCCGTCGCGCGTGCGTCCATGCGTATGCCCTGAGTCCCTGCAGCCTTGCGTTGGCCTCCCTCGCCGAAGACCCCCATGAGCTCGCCACTGTCCGCCGTTGCTAGCGCTGCCACGTAATGTTCATATTCAGTTTTGTCAGATATTTCTTCAGGCTAGTACTAGTGTTGTGCAACCCCCCTTCCCGTCAGTACCTGCTCGTTGGCCCGGCTGGTCAGTGCCCCCGCTCCCAAGAGGGAGGTCGTGGGTTTGATCCCTGGTTCCCCCTTTTTTCCTTTGTTTGTGGAGTGGCCGATTGTCGTGTGTGGTGTGCAGATCTGGTGTGGCTACACTAGATCCTGTGTGCCTGTGTAGGGTGTAGTGTGTAGACTAGTGTGTGTGCGCGTGTGGTGGATCTGCTGTGGCCGCAGATCCATAGTGTGTGTGTGGTGTGTATGTGTGTATGTGTGGTTGTGTGTGTATGACAAGTGGGCCCTAGCCCCACTTGTCATCCACTAGGGGGCCCTAGTGACTATGCCAGGTGCCCCATCCTATATATTGTTTTCTTTATTTTGTTTTGTGTTTAAATGTTTAAATGTAATATAAATGGATTATTTCCTTTTCTGGTAAAATTGCTAAATATGGTTATGAGCATATTTTGACATGAGCATTTCTAGTAAGTTTTCACTTATAGGATTGTATGGTATTTTTCTAGCTAGTGTTGTGCCATGTTGCTCCATGCAAGTATATGAGTACGATATATGATTTTGGGGTAGAATCACCCAAGGAATCCATTGGTGCAACTTTTTTTGTCATTTGAGTAAGTTTGACAAATGTCATTTTGTAACAAAGTGCCATTTTGTCATTTTAGTTGTAATTAATCCATGCTTGCTATGAACTTGGTGTCAACATGTAAGTGGTAGTATTTCATGAGTAGAATGCCATGGTATTTTTCTTTTGACATGATAACTTGCATATAAGTGGGAACCATGATCCAAAGTGGCTATTAAAATGTTGCTGATTTCAACATGCTAAATATTTCCAAGTCTGAGAATCTGTTAATATGTTTACGCCATGATGAGTGGATGCTACCAAGTCATATGTTGTGATTTAGCTCAAGCTCAGTGCTAATGTTTTGAAGTAGATGTTGCCCTCTACCATCCTGTTAATTTTCCTGCCACGAGGTGGTCTCTATCACCATTAGTTTCTGCTATCAACTTGCTATCAGCTTAACTCAGATTCCAGATAATTGTGATTTTCACTAAGTCCCTATAATCTGTTTCATCATGCCAACTTGTGGGCTTCATGCTTATTGATATGTGCTTCCTTTCTAGTTTGTGTTGTTGGATGATTTGATAAGCATGCTATGTAGTTTCTGTGAATGCCTTGTTTGAGGTTGGAAACTTCTTGTAGCTCTAGGTATTTGCTATGAAAGTTGTCATGTTGATATTTTGTGGCAGATTGTTTGTTTTAGTGTTTTGTGACTTGTGGGAGCTATGCTCCATTGTTTTTCTTGATCTTTGGCTCTATTGTGGTTAGTTTTTTTATTGCATAACCAGTGGCTACCTTGGAATGCCAAGGAATAGCCCATGGCCTTCATTGTTTTGTTTTTTCCTTCATAACTTGCCGTGAGCGTAGCGTGAGAACCATAACTCCATTTCCTATGTTCCACATATGCATTTGCATAGATTTTGCATGAAGCATCCATATTTGCCACGATCATGCATGTTCAACCAACTTAACGTGAGGTTCTGTCCAGAATTGTAAATAACTTAACTATTGCATGTGAAACATGACTAGTTTAAGATTGCCATGCTAAATACTTCATATGAATCATGCATCATCTTGTTTGTGCATTGCACCTTGGTTGGTTGTTTATTGTTGTTGTTTCTCTTGGGTAGATGCGAGTGTTGAACCTGAGTATGAGGATCCAGGAGAGTACCACTACGAGGACCCTGCTCTTTGTTCCTCTGAAGAACCAACAGGAAAGATGATCGTACCCGGATCCCGACACTATTTTTGCTTTGCTAGATGTATCTCTCTTATCATAACATATGCGTTGCCTACCAATGGAATGTCAAGCCTCCTAAATTGCCAGGATAGCCTCCAACCCGTCCACATCCTAGCAAACCTTGTTTGGCTAAGTTACCGTTGCTCAGCCCCTCTTATAGCGTTCTTAGTTGAAGGTGCAGGTTATTTCCATGTGATAACATGGATTTATGGCATATCACAATATTTACTTCTATTTAATTTAATGCACATATATATCTTGGTATGGTGGAAGGCTTGGCCTTTTGCTCGGTGTTTTGTTCCACTTTACCGCCATAGTTTCTTGTTACCGGTGTTATGTTTCCATATTTTGCGCTCCTAACATGCTCGGGGTTGTTATGAGCCCCCCTTGATTATTCGTTTGAGATTAAAACTTGTCTAGCAAGACCCAACATTGGTAGTATTTGCTTAAACAACTTAATAAAATTGCATAGGGCTTTGCAACCCCGTGGATAATTAATCAACCATCCGGGCCAATGCTCCTCATGAGTGTTGGTCCAAACTGGGCGATGTCCGGCGCCCCCTGGTCACCCGGGGTTTCAGCCAACCCGACGTCTTACCCATCTGGTAGTGCCCTGAGATAGAGATACGCGTGGCTCCTATTGGGATCTAGCCTGCCGGGCGGTGTTGCTGGACTTGTTTTACCTTTCTCGAGTGGCTTGCGTGAGGGACTCTGATTTTCTTCGGGCTATCTTGAGGTGTCGGAATTCCTTTGGAGTGGCCTAGGATGATCACGAGATCCGTGGTCGAGGTTATTCCCGCAGAGTGTGGTTAATTTATGATGGACTAGTTGGAGCACCCCTACAGGGTTAAAACTTTCGGAAAGCCGTGCCTGTAGTTATGTGGCAACTTGGATATTTGTTTAACACCCAGTTATAGTTAACTTCAAGTAAACTCTAATAAAATGCACCAACTGTGTGAGTAACCATGATCGTCTTTGCTCGTGAACATGAACCGAGAGAGAAGACGGTGGGGTTATGTTTGACGTAAGTAGGTGTTCAGGATCGTTTAGCGATCATACTAGTTCTCGATCGCTTATTGTAGACCACATATTTACATTCATGTTCTCGTAAGATTAGCCACCATAAATGCTTAGTGCTGCTGCAAACTAAACACGTACCCGATCCTACCCAACAAGCTTGAATAGTCTCGGTACCCGGTCGCGAGATTGCTGAGTCCGCGTGGCTCATAGATTACTACAACAAATACAGGTGCAGGTGCAGATGAGATCGTGCCAGATGATGTGACGCAGCTCGAGTGGGAGTATGACGAGGAACGTGGCAGGATGTACGTCACATATCCAGACGAGTAGAGTGGCCATGGTCGTGATCTTCGGGGCTAGCAAGCCAGTGTCATTGCATCCTTTTATCGTTTGTTTTCGTCCGTAGTCGGACCCTGTCTTTGGAATGATATTTGAATAGACTGTGTGGAATTTTAATTTAGCAAGTGGCGAGTGTAAGACAACTCATATACTCCTCTCTTCATAAATGTATGTAATGATACTGAACTTGCGAACGATAAGATGCGCCTCTATCCCTGTCGAGGCCCCCGTGCCTAAATATGGATAGGCGTGCATCTTGGGCGTGACAGGGTCGTTGGTGTACACCACTGAGAGGTCTGTCTTCCTGATGTGGGTGTCCACTTTGACAATAATGACGAACTGCCGCTCGGTGCCCGGCAGCCGCCATTGGATCCACGCGGAAAGGTTCAAGCGATGAAGAGATGTGCATCCTCTCTCTATTATTTGTCATCGTGGGTGTGCTTCTTGTGTTGTGTGACGCGATATAAAGGTGGAACAGATGAAGGTAAATGGTCGTGGGAATCAATGAGTGGGCACCGGACGGCCTGGAATTTCGGTACGTCTGCATGGCAGTTTTTGCAGCGCTTAACTGCATGGTGGCACACGTATAACTGCATGGTGGCACCGGGTGCGGTGCAACCGCATGCATATGGTGCCCCAAACATGGAGGGACGCTGGCATAGCGTGCTTCGGTCGCCTCATGCGTAGAGCAGTTCGCGGCGGTGCATACAAAACGACTGTTTTCTATGTAATAAAACACAAATGCTTTTCTTCATTATTAACCGTTTGTATACTTGTCATTTCTCCCTCCTCTATCCCGTCTTGTCACCACGTTGCTATCCGAGGATTCCACTGCACGCTTATGGACAACGCATGCATTTTTTTGGTCTTCCCGTTTTCGCGCAACTACGTAGGTTCCCACACAAGCTTCCCGCCCCGCTCGCCGAAATCCCACAAACCCCTAATGCTTGGCTGCCTGCCTTATAAACCCCCACGACCGGCATCTGCACACCGCATGCATCCCTCTATCCATAGATGATATGAACAAGTAGAACACAAAAGAGTTTGTGGGCGTTGATGTTCAAATTTCTTACCTCCTTAGTCTTATTTTGATTCGGTGGTACTGTGGGCTGAAGCGACCCAGGCCAACCTTACTCGTCCACGTACGAGAGACTGGTTCCATCGACTGACATGCAACTTGCTGCATAAAGATGGTTGGCGTGTGTTTATCTCTCCCACTTTAGTTGAATCTGATTCGACTAAGGCGGTCCTTGTAGAAGGTTAAAAGGCAACTTGCTTATCACCGTTTTGGCTTTGTGTAGGTAAGAACAGTTCTTACTAGTTGCCCATAGCAGCCACGTAAAACTGGCGACAACAAAGTACAAGACGTCTAACTTGTTGTTGCAGGGCATGTTGTGATGTGATATGGCCAAGACGTGATTTGATATATGTTGATGTATGAGATGATCATGTTTTGTTATAGTTCACAACTTGCATGTTGATGAGTACGGAAACTGGCAGGAGCCATAGGGTTGTCTTTAATTTATTGTATGACCTGCGTGTCAATCACCAAACGCCATGTAATTTCTTTTACTTTATCTCTATGCGTTAGCAATATTTGTAGAAGCAATAGGTGGCGCAACAACCACATGACGACACAATGATGGAGATCATGGTGGCATGCCGGTGAGGATGGAAATCATGCCGGTGCTTTGGAGATGGAGAGTAAAAGCACAAGATGATAATGGCCATATCATGCCACTCATATGATTTGCATGTGATGTTAATCCTTTTATGCATCTTATTTTGCATAGGACGATGGTATCATTATAAGATGATCCCTCACTAAAATTTCAAGATAAAATTGTGTCCTCCCCAAGTGTGCACCGTTGCATAGGTTTGTCGTTTCGAAGCACCACATGATGATAAGGTGTGATAGACTCTACGTTCGCATACAACGGGTGTAAGCTAGTTTTGCACATGCAGAACACTTTGGTTAAAGTTGGTGAGCCTAGCATATACAGACATGGCCTCGGAACACAGGAGACCGAAAGGTCAAACATGAGTCATATGGTATATATGATCAATATCGAGATGTTCACCATTGAAACCACCTCATCTCACGTGCTGATCGGACTTGGGTTGGTGGATTTGGATCATGTCACACTTAGACAACCAGAGGGATATTGATATGAGTGGGAGTTCTTTAGTAATATGATTAATTGAACTCATTATCATGAACATAGCCAAAATATATTTGCAAATTATGTTGTAGATCAATAGCTCGGCCTATAGGTTCCCTATATTTAGATACTTTCCTAGAGAAAAACTAAGTTAAAAGATGGTAGTAGCAATTATGCGGATTGGGTCCGTAAACTAAGGATTGTCCTCATTGCTGCATAGAAGGCTTATGTCCTTGATGCACCGCTCGATGCGCCAACCCCTCATGCGTCGTATGTGGATGTTGAGAACATCACACATGCACGTTTTTGATGACTACTTGATAGTTCAGTGCGTCATGCTTTACGGCTTAGAATTGAGGCTCAAAAGACGTTTTGAACGTCACGGATCATATGGGATGTGCTAAGAACTGAAATTAGGATTTTAGGCTTGTGCCCGTGTTGAGAGTTATGACACCTCCAAGAAGATTTTTTGCCTGCAAGATGTAGGAGAATAGCTCAATCGGTGAGCATGTGCTTAGATTGTCTAGGTGCTACAATCGCTTGAATCAAGTGGGAGTTGATCTTCCAGATAAGATAGTGATTGACATAGTTCTCCAAGTCCCTTCTACCAAGATACTAGAGCTTCGTGATGAACTATAACATGCTACGAATGGACAAGATGATCCCTGAGTTATTGATGATGTTTTACACCATGAAAGGTAGAAATCAAAAAGGAGCATCAAGTGTTGATGGTTAGTAAAACCACTAGTTTCAAGAAGGATGAGGGGAAGAAGGGAAACTTCAAGAATGGCAAAACAGTTGCCGCTCCAGTGAAGAAACCCAAGGTTGAACCCAAACCCGAGACTAAGTGCTTCTATTGTAAGGGGAACAGTCATTGATAGCGGAACTACCCCAAATACTTGGTAGATAAGAAGGATAGCAACGTCAACAAAAGTATATTTGATATACGTGTTATTGATGTCTACCTTACTAGTACTCCTAGTAGCACCTGGGTATTAGATACTGGTTCAGTTGCTAATATTGGTAACTCAAAACAAAAGCTACGGAATAAACGGAGACTAGCTAAGGGCGAGGTGACGATGTGTGTTGGAAGTGTTTCCAAGGTTGATGTGATCACCATCGCACACTCCCTCTACCATCGGGATTACTAATGAACCTAAATAAATGTTATTTGGTGTCTGCGTTGAGCTTGAACATGATTAGATCGTGTTTATTGCAATAGCGTTATTCATTTAGGTCAGGGAATAATGGTAGTTCTATTTACATGAATAATACATTCAATGGTCCTGCACCCAATGTGAATGGTTTATTGAATCTCGATTGTAGTGATACACATGTTCATAATATTGATGCCAAAAGATGCAAAGTTAATTATGATATTATCACATAGTTGTGGCACTACCGCTAAGGTCATATTGATATAAAGCGCATGAAGAAACTCCATGTTGATGGATCTTTGGCCTCACTCGATTTCGGATTGCTTGAGACATGCGGACCATGCCTCATGGGCAAGATGACTAAGACCCCGTTTTCCAGTATGATGGAGCGGGCAAGTGACTTATTTGAAATGATACATGTTGATGTATGTGGTCCAATGAGTGTTTAAGCGTGCGATGGATATCATTATTTTTTACCTTCACTGATGATTTGAGTATATTTACTTAATGAAACACAAGTCTGAAACATTTGAAAAGTTCGAGCAATTTCAAAGTGAAGTTTATGATCATCGTGACAAGAAGATAAAATGTCTATGATATGATTGTGGAGGTGAATATCTCAGTTACGAGTTTGTTATGGAACTTACGACAATGTGGAAATTATTTCACAACTCAGCCGCCTGGAACACCATAGTGTGATGGTGTGTCCGAACGTCGTAGTCGTGCTCTATTGGATATGGTGTGTACTACGATGTCTCTTACTGATTTGCCAATATCATTTTGGGAATATGCATTAGAGACAACTACATTCACTTTAATAGGGTACCATCTAAATCCGTTGAGATGACACCGTATAAATTATGGTTTGACAGAAACCTAAGTTGTCGTTTCTTAGAGTTTGGGAATGTGATACTTATGTCTGGTAAGCTCGAACCCAAAGCGGAAAAGTGCGTCTTCATAAGATACCATAAAGCAATAATTGGGTATAACTTCTATCACAAATCCGAAGGCAAGGTCTTTGTTGCCAAGAATGGATCCTTTGCAGAGAAGGATGTTCTCTCGAAAGAAATGAGTGAGAGGAAGGTAGAACTTGATAAGGTTATCGAACCTTTACTTGAATTGGAAAAGTAGCGTAGCACAGAAAGGTGTTCCCGTGATGCGTAAAACAGTTGAAGAGGAAGCTAATAATGATGATCCTGAAACTTCGAATCAAGTTACAACCGAACCTCGTAGGTCGACAAGGAAATGGAATTTCCCGAGCGATACAGTGGTCCTGTCTTGGAGGTCATGTTGTTAGACAACAGTGAACCTACGAGGTATGAAGAAGTGATGGTGGGACTAGATTCCAACAAATGGCTAGGATCCATGAAATATGAGATATGATCCACATATAAAAACAAAGTATAGACTTTGGTAGACTTGCCCGATGAATGGCAAACCATTAAGTACAAATGGATCTTTAATAAGAAGATAGACGTTGATGGTAATGTCACCAATTATAAAGCTTGACTTGTCACAAACAAGTTTCTGACAAGTTCAAGGAGTTGACTATGATATGACTTCCTCAACCGTAGCGATGCTAAAGTCTGTTGGAATTATGTTAGTAGTTGTTGCATTTTCGATTATGAAATCTGGCAAATGGATATCAAAACAGAGTTTCCTTAACGATTTTCGTGACGAAAGGTTGTATGTGATACAACTAGAAGGTTTTGTCGGTCCTAAGGATGCTAAAAGGTATGCAAGCTCCAGTGATCCTTCTATGGACTGGTGCAAGCATCTCGGAGTTAGAATATAAGCTTTGATGAGGTATTCAAAGCTTTTGGGTTTATATAAAGTTTATCAGAAACTTGTATTTACAAGAAAGTGAGTGGGAGCACTATAAAATTTCCGATAAGTATACGTGGATGACATAATGTTGATCGGAAATAATATAGAATTTCTCAAAAGCATAAAGGTTTTTTTGAAAGGAGCTTTCCAAATGAAGACTTGGATAAAGCTACTTAAATATTGGGCATCAAGATCTTTAGATATAGATCAAGACGCATAATAAAACTTTCAATGAATACATACCTTGACAAGATTTTGAAGGAGTTCAAAATAGATCAATAAAAGAAGGAGTTCTTGGCTGTATTGTAAAGTGTGAATTTGAGTAAGATTCAAAGCTTGACCACGACAAAAGAAAGAGAAACGATGAAGGTCATCCCATATGCCTTAGACATAGGCTCTATACGGTATGCCATGTCATGTAACACACCTAATGCATGCCTTGCCATGTGTCTGGCAAGGGGATACAAGAGTGATCCAATAGTGGATCGCTAGACAGCGGCCAAAATTATCCTTAATAGCTAGAGGACTAAAGAAATGTTTCTCGGTTATGGAGGTGATAAATATTTAGTCGTAAAGGGTTACATCGATGCAAGCTTTGACACCAATGTGGATGACTCTAAGTAGGAAACCGGATACGCATAGTGGAACATCCATTTGGAATAGGTCCAAGTGGAGCGTGGTAGCAGCATCTACAGTATGACATAGAAATTTCCAAAGTACACACGGATCTGAATGTTGCAGAACTGTTGACTAAAAAACTCTCTCACAAGCAAAACATGATCAACCCCAAAACTCATTAGGTGTTAATCAGATGGTGATGTGAACTAGATTATTAACTCTAGTGCAAGTGGGAGACTGTTGGAAAATTGCCCTAGAGGCAATAATATATTGGTGATTATCATATTTCCTTGTTCATGATAATCGTTTATTATCCATGCTATAATTGTATTGATAGGAAACTCGGATACTTGTGTGGATACATAGACAACACCGTGTCCCTAGTGAGCCTCTACTAGACTAGATCGTTGATCGAAGATGGTTAAGGTTTCCTAACCATCGACATGAGTTTTCTTTTGATAACGAGATCATCATTAGAAGAATGATGTGATGGACAAGACCCAATTGTAAGCATAATGTTTGATCATATCAAGTTTAGTATTATTGCTTTCTGCATCTCAATGTATATGTTCCTATAACCATGAGATCATGCAACTCCCGGACACCGGAGGAATGCCTTGTGTGTATCAAACGTCACAACGTAACTGGGTGACTATAAAGGTGCTCGACAAGTATCTCTGAGGGTGTCTGTTGGGTTGGCGTGGATCGAGACTGGGATTTGTCACTCCGTATGACGGAGAGGTATATCTAGGCCCACTCGGTAATACGACATCACAAGAATCTTGCAAGCAATGTGACTAAGGGGTTAGTCATGGGATCTTGTATTATGGAATGAGTAAAGATAATTGCCAGTAACAAGATTCAACTAGGTATGGATATACTGACGATCGAATCTCGGGCAAGTAACATACCGCTGGACAAAGGGAACTTCATACGGGATTAACTGAATCCTTGACATCATGGTTCGACCGATAAAGATCTTCATAGAATATGTGGGAGCCAATATGGACATCTAGGTCCCACTATTGGTTATTGACTGGAGAGTGTCTCGGTCAATGATGACCCATAAGTATACGGGATCAATCATAGTCCTTTCGATAAGTAAGAGTGTCGAACCCAACGAGGAGCAGAAGGAAATGACGAGCGGTTTTCAGCAAGGTAATCTCTGCAAGCACCGGCATTGTAGGTAACAGATAATTTGATAGCAAGGTTATTTGTAACGAGCAAGTAACGGTAATGGTAAACAAGGTGCATCAAGGTATCCCAATCCTTTTGAGACAAAGGATATGCCAAAACAATCACTAGTAATAGGCAAAGTGTTCTTGAGGGTACACGGGAATTTTTTCTAATCACTTTTATCATGTTGGTTTGATAGGGTTTGCTACTTTGATAATTTGATATGTGGGTGGACCGGTGCTAAGGTGTTGTTCTTACTTGAACTAACAACCTACTTATGATTAACCCCCTTGCAAGCATCCGCAACTACGAGAAAAGTATTAAGACAAAGTCTAACCATAGCATTAAACATGTGGATCCAAATCAGCCCCTTAAGTAATAGTGCATAAATGAGGGTTTAAGCTTCTGTCACTCTAGCAACCCATCATCTAATAACTACTCCACAATGCATTCCTTTAGGCTCATGAATGGTGAAGTGTCATGCAATCGACGTTCACATGACACCACTAAGGGAATCACAACATACATATCATCAAAATATCGAACACATATCAAATTCACATCATTACTCGAAACATGGCTTCTTTCGTGTCCTCAAGAACAAAGGTAACTACTCGCAAATAATAAACATGCTCAAGATCAGAGGAGTATTGAATAGCATAATGGATCTAAACATATAATCTATCACCAAATAAACCATATAGTAATCAACTACACAAGGTAATCAACACTACTAGTCACCCACAGGTACCAATCTGAGGTTCTGGTACAAAGATTGAACACAAGAGATCAACTAGGGTTTGAGAGGAGATGGTGATGTTGATGAATATTGGCCTCCCAAAGATGATAGGGATGTTGGTGATGACGATAGCTTCGATTTCCCCCTCCGGGAAGGAAGTTCCCTCGGCGTAATTGCTCGCCAAAGGGCAAAAGTGCTCCTACCCAGGTTCCGCCTCGAGGCGGTGGTGCTTCGTCCCAAAAGTACTCCTCTAATTTTTGCTAGGTCAAGAGTGACCATATACCAGAAGATGGGCACCGGAAGTGGGCCCGGCTGGGCACAACCCATTAGGGAGCGGCCAAGGGGGCCTAGCGCGCCCTGGTGGGTTGTGACCAACTGGGGGCCCTCCTCCGATAGTATTCAGCTCTGGTATTTTTTATTAAATACAAAAATAATCTCCGTAAATTTTCATCTTCATTGGAGTTGTCCAGAATAGGTATCTCTTACGTGCTTTTCTTGGGTCTAGAATTCCAATTGTCGGTATTCTCCCTCTTTGTGTAAACCTTGCATATTATGAGAGAAAAGGCTTTAGAATCACTCCCCAAATCATTATTATTCAACAAAACAAAGTAAATAACAGTAGGAAATCATGATGCAAAATGGACGTAATAGTCATGTGCACATAGTTCTCGAACCCGCAGGGTTTGCACACTTAACCTTTGATGATGATATAGTATTGTTGAGTTATATATGTTGGTGTCCAAAGGTTGTTTGGAGTTGTGGATGAGATCCCGGACGTCATGAGGATTTTCGGAGGTAAATATTTATATATAGGAAAGTGGTATTCGGGTTCTGGAAAAGTTTCGGGTGTTTTCGTTATTGTACCGGGAGTGCCGAAAGGGTTCCGGGGGTCCACCGGGAGGGGGCCACCCACCCTGGGGGCCCACATGGGCTGAAGAGTGAGGAAGACCAGCCCCTAATGGTCTGGGCTCCACACCCAAAGAGGCCCATGCGCCCAAGTGGTAGGTGGGGAGGTGCCTTGAGGAGGAGGGACTCCTCCCCTAGGGCGCCCACCTCCCTTGTGGGAGGTGGACTCCTCCCTTGTGGGAGGTGGACTCCTCCCTATCTCGCCGGCCAGCCCTCTCTTGGAGGAGGGGCCAAGGCCGCGCCCTACCTACCCGTCTTGGTGTCGAAACCGATGGATCTGGGGTAGGGGGTCCCAAACTGTGAGAATGGGATCGATGGTAACAGGAGATGAAGGAGACAAAGTTTACCCAGGTTCGGGCCCTCCTATGGAGGTAATACCCTACGTCCTGCTTGATTGTATCGATGATGTATCGGTTACAGAGTTGATCTACCTCGAGATCGAATAGCTAAACCTAGATGAGTTGTCCTCTCTCTACAACCTTAAACCCTCCGGCTTATATAGATGCCGAAGGTGTCCAGGGTTTATACATGGTCGGTTAGATGCCGAAGAGATAAACATGCATGTTTGCTACATTAAACGTGGAGGACAATCCAGGATTCCCGAAGCTTCCTTCCTGGAGATAGAGCCTTCAATTGATCCAATGCTCGGTAAGCAGCCCATATAGTCCAGCCCATAAAAAACAGGTCGGCTTCCCGAGCACCCCTTAATCCAAGAATCCCTCAGTAGCCCTCAAACTTGCCGCCAACGGCAAGGGTCTTAGCTTCAATCGCTTCGTATAATGAGAGTCTTCGGCTTGCGAGGTGAGTTCTTCCCTCCGAGTTTAGTTCGGCCTCCGATGACATGTAGTTTTCCGAATAGAGGCGCGTCCTAACACCGTGAATAGGTCGTTCCTGAAGGCCAAACTTCAAGAGGTAAAATAATGTCCCCTGACGACCTTTCTGAAGAAAGGTCACGTCCCACCACGACCGCTAAGCCAGTTGCAAAAACTCGATTCGTGGTTCGAGGCCGTTTTCATCAACACGATCTATCAATGCACAGATCGTGTCCCGTTTTAGATGGGATACGTTTAATCATGTGCGTGCAAGGCGTGCATGTCTCGGGAAGCGGAGGGATTCACAATGCAGCAAGGGGAGGCCAAACAACGATAAGCCTCATAAAAGGGAAAGAAAACCCCAAGGCCTAAGCCCACTTTCGATTCGCCTCCTCTGCTTCCCCATTCTTCTGAGCCTCCAAGCGCAGTTCTAGGTTTTCCATCACCCCCCTTTTGAGCTCATCCACCGAGGGCTCCAGCTCCAATGGCAAGTGGGAGGCTTGCACAGTCACCGACCAGGACATTCGGGACCTCAAAGAAGCTGGCTACCTCGCAAACATCCCGCATTGTGCGTTGGAGAAGGACCAAGTGATCCCTACTCCTAAGCTAGGCAAAAGGGTGGTATTCCTCCCCCCACTTCATCTGGGGATTGATCTTTCCACTCCACCCCTACGTCAAGGGGCTCATGTTCTTCTACGTCCTCGACTTCCATGACCTCCTGCCGAACTCCTTCATGCACATATCAGCCTTCATCCTTGTCTGCCAGGCTTTTCTGTGGGTCGAGCCATACTTCGGTCTTTGGCTCAAGGTGTTTAACATCAAGCCGAAGTGTGTCACAGGCTAACACACATACTATGGTAGGGCGGTCATCGGCAAGCTCAACCGCGTCGTATGGCCCTCCGGCAGCTTCATCAACACCACCAAAGTATGGCAGAAGGAGTGTTTTACATCACCGAGCTGAGGGAGGAAGGTCAAGCTGCCCCAGTCGGATTCAGATCCGGTCCCCCCCCCCACCATACTAAACTCATGGATCCGAAAGGGCCTCAACTGGGGGACGATCAAGGAGGTGAGCAACTTGTAGAAGTGCATCGACTCCATGATCAAGAACGACATTGCACTGACCAACATGGTCTAGGTCATGCTCCAGCAGAGTATCCTCCCCCACCAGCACCGGGATACTCCCCTATGGGCTCGCCAGCTCGACGATGAGCCCACGATTCGGCACTTCTTCCACACTACTCGAGAGAAGCTGTGGAATGCGCTTTTCAAGTCACGGAAGGATTGGCTAGCCGAAGAGGAGGATCCGGGTCTACACGCCACCAAGACCTCTTCCAAGGTATAACGTAGCTTTCTTTGATTGGCTCTATCTCTCATAAAGAAGTTTCTAAAACATCTTTCCGTTCATTCTTCGCAGAAATGGCTGAGCAAAGCCACGTGCATCGACTCGCCAGCGCCTCAGCCCGAAGACATCAGGTCCGGGCTGTTAGCGGATATGCTCATCGAGGCGCCTTACGAGGCACCGACGAAGAGGACAAACAGAAAAAATGTCGAGAAGGCCTTCGCATCAAGGACCAGCTAGGGGTTGTGTCCGAGGAAACCCATGCCTCATCGAATCAAGAGGAGCATGAGGATGAGGATGAGGACGAGGGGTAGGGCGATTCCCCCCTCAAAAGAAAGAGGGTGGCGTCATCAGATGCCACAGAGGATGTACCTCCTCCTGCCCAGAAGAAAGCACGCTGGACACAGATATCCCTGTCTGACGACAGTTCGGACTCGGATACCGAGTCCGATGACTTTGAGAGGGTTTCACGAAGGAGACTAGGGTTCAAGCCCCCTGCTCGAAGGTGAGGATCCGAAGACTCATTTGGTTGTCATTGATAAGCTTAAAGTTAATAACATGCGAGCACTTATTGACTTTGCAGCCCCCCGCACGTCCTCCCCATCGACCAGGTTTCGAACGGGGAGACCCCGCCCGTCGAGCTAGAGGAGAGCCAGAATGTGTCGCATCCCACTCCTCCAGGCGTCACGAAGGATGACGTAGAGGTGTCGTCCCATCATGCTCCTATGGAGTCGGGCACCAGCGGTGGGGGAGACGACAACATGGCCGAGGCTAATGCCTCGGCCACTGAGGACCAAGGAGCGGTACCCCACCCTGATACTGAGAAGGCTGGACAGGCGGATGCTCGGTCCCCTCTCAGGACATCTCCGGAGCGTACCACACCTCCGAAGGTTCTGGCTCAGTCCGCAGTTGGTGATTGGGTTGTCCAAACACCACAGGCACCACCGACCAAGGGATGGCCGGTCATGAGGGAGGCTCTATCGAGCGCCTTCATCTCTGAGGAGCATCGCACCCTTATGGGTGCGGTATTGCAGAGCATTCAGTCCGTCGGCAACGGTCTGAAGGAGGCCTTCAAGGGTCTCCTGATGCGCTTTCAGATAAGCCACGCGATACTCTACTTATAATTTTTTATTTCTTTTTATTATTATATGCATGGCAGCCCCCGAGCCCTAGGTGAGTTTGAAGAAAAACTCACCTAGGGATCAATCATGGATCATTTACCGAACTATATATGAAACAATATGGTCGGAATGTTCTAACAGCCCCAAAGAGGACCGGACATAAGATCAGATTGACGACAGTTTGGAAGTTTTAAACCCATGTAACCTCACAAGGGGTTGTGTGTTGCAGGCTTCATCGTCGGCGGCGGCTATGAATGATGCCAAGCTGGAAGAGCTAAATCGGAAGCTCAAAAGCTTCGAAGACGAGCTTGATGCTCTCAACACGATATTCTACGAGGCGCAAGGTAAGCTTAAGTCAATATTCTGAAACCTCCGTCATAATACTGTCAATGCAGTTTTTCAGATTGTTAATGATCACACAGCCTTGGCGAAGGAGGTAGAGAAGCTCAAGGCCGACCTGTGGTAGGCAAGGGATGAGGCGGCGATTGAGAGGGCGGCGGTCGAACTAGCGGCTACCATGCTCTCAGCTTTGAGAGCCACCAACAACAAACACGAGGCTCGGGTGCAGGAGATCCATCAGGAGCTCAAGGACGCCAGCCACAAGTCCGAGGCCCTTGAGCAAGAAGGTAGGGAGCAGGCCACCGAACTATCCACCCTAAAAACCGACCTCCAAAAAGAGCGGGTGGATAGGAGGTACTTTGAGGATCAAGTCCGCCAGGCAAAGGTTATAACGGATGGTAAGCCATACTTATTGCAGTCTGTCTTCGGGGATAGCAAGTTCGAGTTGCTTACCTAGGTGTGGCGTTCCTCAGGCACCTGCTCCGACCCCCAAAAGAGTGTGGCGGACACAAATCAGCTATATGCTTTAAGGTTACAAGGAGATGAAGCTCGTCTATTCTGGGCACAGTTTGAAGCCCCCGAGCGCTCTCCTCTTCTTGTCGAGCAGCTGAAGCAGCTGATGAAGCTGCACCGAATGGTGGAGCCAGACATGAAGGATCTCTGCATCTGGTTATGGCCCAATGAGCCGCTGCCAAGCCGCTACTTCGACCTCGTGCAAATGTTGATGGACGCCTCGCCCCGCCACGATGCTTTGAAGCGCTCCTCTTGTACCGAAGGATCCTGGATGGCCTTTGCAAAGGCCAAGGTGCACTGGTCGGGGATGGATCCGATGAAGATAGCCACTGCCCCGCCACCTCCTGGAAAGGAACATAGGCGCCCCAAGTTACACTTCGCCGAAGTAATGGAGGGTGCTCGAGCGATAGAGTCGTAGTATTCGAAAGAGAACATATACGATTAGATGTGTTGTAATATGTCCAAAGACTTTTGAACGCTTGTATATTTGTTATGTATGGGTTATCATGTTTTTAATATTTTGCATTCCTTTATAACTCCTTTGTGGCCGTTTAAACTAAAATCTACAAGTCGTTGGCTTCAGCCCCCATGTAGATACTATGTGGGGTGTCTCTAGTTACGCACTATAACCCTTAGCTGAACTATCGGTACCCGAAGGCGGTAGTGTGTGCCAGACCAGGCAATTAGACCATAGTGCTTTATTGCTTTCACTTAGCCGTAGGGGCGCGAAAAGGTCAGCGGGAAGCTAGTGACTAGCCCCCGGTGACTTGTGATAGTCGGACGATCCGCGGCTAAAGCCAATATCACATGGTTTGTATGAATAACAATCCCATCGTATGACACGGGATGACCTCTGACGAGGTCGTGAGTATAACACTTAGGCTCGAATTCACAGACCAGTTCTCGCACACCATGATAGTCAGTTTTTGGCTTTCTACTCTGAGGTGCTTGACCAGACTAGCCGGAAACACAATTGTAGAGGTTCTCCCTTTGCCCTTTTAGCTGAACTAGCGGAACGTAAAGGGGCAAGCACATGAGCGGGGCAACCCAACTATTGACCCAAGACGTAGTTCGCAACCAATGCATATAAAAGCGAATTCCAAGACACTGAACGCATAAGCAAATGTCCGTAAGGCAAATTTTTTTAAACTTGAGTCCCCCATCTATTAGCCTGTTGCATCGCAACATACCAAACAGTTTTATGAGAAGAGGGAGAAAGAAAATATGTGCCAAAAAGGACAACGAGACAAACATGTATAGTGATGTTATATTTTCACAGCAACTCTTATTGCTCAGATTGCCGAAGCTACTGCTTACAGGTATGTGAAAAAGAAGAAATTATACAGGAGTGGTTGTACCAGGGGTCTTCGATTGGTGACCTTACGTCCTCGACGTGCCCTGCCGCTTGTTTACTCGTACGCCTTGGTGAACCTCAATGGGTGGTACTGTTTGGCGAACGGATCTTGCAACCAAGGTCTTGAGAAGTCACCAAAGTGTGGATGAGCTTTACGCCTTTGGCAGACCCTTTGATAATGCCTGCTTTGTGTCCTAAGACAGTTTAATGGTAATAGTTCGGTCCAGCCGAACACTAACCCTTTTGTCCCCACCGCTGCCCATGGAATTTTAAGTGCGAAGTTGTGCTTCCTTGCAGGGGTTAAGCCAGGATAAAAGATCATCGGGGTCAACATGAACAAGTAGCCATAATATATGGCTAAAATGGGTAGATCGTACTAAATAACATGTCTATAATACTTTTTAATAATCACACATAAATAAGAAATCGTAGTTGTAATTGCGCAAAAAAATCATACTTGTCAATGCATCATAACAAATAAGATCCAATTACATAAGTACAAACGCAGAGAAATTAAAGTACAAAGAGTTTACAAATTCTTGTTACTAGCTTACCTGACATTATGATGGGATGTGACTTGAGGCCAGACCTAGATTGTGCAATCCACATGATTAGATTATCCACCCAAACATAATTGTAAGAAAAAAATAGCACATCAAACAAACCCTAAGATATTAGGAGAATAGCATTTTTAGATAAAAGAAAAGAGGGACTAGATGAGTAAATCGACATAAGTAGTTAAGCGCCACTTACAGACTGAATCTGCAGAAATCTTGAATTATTATAGGGAAGAGAAGTTGAGATTGTAAGATTGAGTGCAGCCAGGACGGACGAACAGATGAACAGGGGCAGCCTGGGAAGAACGGACGAAGGGGCGACCAGGCGTCCAAGGCCTAGGGGGCAGGGCGGTAGGATGGCGTGATACGATCCTGGAGATCGTCTGATTGATTGGCTGGAGTTTGGAGTTTGGAGATCGATCGAAGTGCTAGTGGGCTGCATTGTGCATATTATTTGGGTTGCATGTTCTTTTCTAGGAGTAATTGGGATCCCTACTGCATGACGCGAGGCTGCTAGCCTGGACTGGGGTCATAATTTCGTTTTTTCACTGTCTTTTTGATGGGCTGAATATATTTTACAGGGTTTGGGCCAGGGTCATCGGGGTTAATTGACCCCGGCCTAACACTGTAGCTCCGCCCCTGCTTCCTTGGCACGTACTTTTATAGTCCTAGGGTTGTGTGATGAGGGGCAAATCCCTATTTAAGGGGAGGGAAGGTTCTGTGAGTTTGGACTGAAGCCGTGCTCGCTTCCCCACCTTGCGTGCCTTTACGGCAGATGTTGGAGCTTGCCGATCATCACTGTAATTAAATTTGGATGCTAGGGCTAGTGCATGTTCCTTAGTTCAGAGAGAGTGCTCTCTGTTGCCGTTGACAGTAATGACCCCCTTGGGGCCGGGCATCTTGAGCCTGAGGTATGCGTAGTGTGGTACGACATTAAAGAGAGCAAACATTGTTCGGCCGAGCAAGGCGTGATAGCCGATGGGGAAGGGTACAATGTTGAAGATCAAGTCTTCGCTTCAAAAGTTGTTGGGCGAGTCGAACACTACTTCAAGGCTGATGGAGCCCGTACACCGAGCCTCGATGCCTGGAATTACTCCTTTGAAGGTAGTGTTGCTGGGTATGATCCTTGACGAATCTATACTCATCTTTTTCACCATGTCTGAGTAAATCATGTTAAGGCGACTTCCTCCGTCCATTAGGACTTTTGTGAGGTGATACCCATCTATGATGGGGTATAGGACGAGGACGGCCGAACCCCCATGATGGACACTGGTCGAGTGATCACGTCGATCGAAGGTGATTGGATATGCCGACCATGGGTTATAGTTCGGGGCTGCAGTCTCTGTAGCGTAGACCTCTCGAAGGGCGCGCTTCCTCTCCTTCTTGGTATATGGGTGGCATATATCATGTTTACTGTTTTGACATTTGGAAGGAATTTCTTTGGTCCGCCACCAATCGGACCCCGAGGCTCATCCTCATCCTCACCGCAAGGGGTCTTGTCTTGATCCTCGGGCATGAGTTTGCCGGCCTGTTTGAACACCAAGGAATTGCGGTGCGTGTGGTTGGCGGGCTTCTCTTGAGTGCCATGGATTTGGCCAGGCCTTTCCATGATCTTCTTGTTGGAAATATGCCCTAGAGGCAATAAATAAAGTGTTTATTATTGTATTTCCTTGTTCATGATAATCGTTTATTATCCATGCTATAATTGTATTAATTGGAAACATGGATACATGTGTGGATACATAGACAAACACAATGTCCCTAGTATGCCTCTAGTGAACTAGCTCGTTGATTGAAAGATGGTTAAGGTTTCCTAGCCATGGACATGAGATGTCATTTGATAACGGGATCACATCATTAGGAGAATGATGTGATGGACAAGACCCAAACTACAAACGTAGCTTATGATCGTGTCAGTTTATTGCTACTATTTTCTGCATGTCAAGTATATGTTCCTATGACCATGACATCATGCAACTCCCAGATATCGGAGGAGTACCTTGTGTGTATCAAACGTCGCAACATAACTGGCTGACTATAAAGGTGCTCTACAGGTGTCTCCGAGAGTGTTTATTGAGTTAGCATGGATCAAGACTGGGTTTGTTACTCCGTGTGACGGAGAGGTATCTCAGGGCCCACTCGGTAATACAACATCACAATAAGCCTTGCAAGAAATGTGACTAAGTGTTGGTCACGGGATCTTGTATTACGGAACGAGTAAAGAGACTTGCCATTAACAAGGTTGAACTAGGTATGGAGATACCGACGATCGAATCTCGGGCAAGTAACATACCGAAGTACAAAGGGAACATCATACGGGATTAACTGAATCCTTGACATAGAGGTTCGACCGATAAAGATCTTCATAGAATATGTAGGAACCAATGTGGACATCTAGGCCCCGCCATTGGTTATTGAACGTACAGGTGTCTCGATCATGTCTACATAGTTCTCGAACCCGCAGGGTCTGCACACTTAAGGTTTGGTGACGTTTCAATAGTATAGAGTTATGTATGGTGGTGACCAAAGTTTGTTCGGAGTCCCGGATGAGATCCTGGATGTCACGAGCAGCTTCGGAATGGTCCGGAGGTAAAGATTCATATATAGGAAGTCCTGTTTTGCTCGCCGGAAAAGTTTCGGGCTTATCGGTAGTGTATCGGGAGTGCCGGTACACTACCGGGAGACCTCCGGGAGGGGTATTTCGACCCAAGAGGCTTCATGGGCTGTGGGAGAGTGAATATCAGCCCTTAGTGGGCTGGTGGAAACTCCCACACAAGGCCCATGTAGCTGGAGAAGAAAACCAAAAGGAAAAAAGGTGGAAAAAGACAAAAAGGGAAAAAAAGGATGAATCATAATCCTACTAGGAGTGGAGGAGGTGGACTCCTCCTCTCCTAGTTCGTCCGAAGCCTAGGATTCTTGGAGGCCAAGCTGCCTCCTCTCCTCCTCTCCTCCTATATATACTGGTGGTATTGAGGGGTTTTGCACGAGATTTTTTCAGCCACGTGCTACCCGTTCCTCCAGTGCACAGTTTCTCCTCTAGATCGGTTTTCTGCGGTGCCCTGCCGGAATTGCTCCACCACCATCACCAGAGCGCCGTCAGGCTGCCGAAGAACTCTTCTTCCTCTCCACTCCTTCTTGCTGGATCAAGATGGTGGAGATCGTCATCAAGTTGTACGTGTGCTGAACGCGGAGGTGTCGTCCGTTCGGTGCTAGATCGGAAGGATCGTGATCAAGTTCATGAGACGCATCGTGATCAAGTTCGTGGGACGGATCGTGATTGGATCGCGGGATGGATCGTGATTGGATCGCGGGACGGATCGTGATTGTATTGCGGGATGCATGGCGATTTGGATCGCGAAGACGTTCGACTACACCAACCGTGTTTCTTAACGCTTCCCGCTTAGCGATCTACAAGGGTATGTAGATCCACTCTCCCTCTCGTAGATGCTCATAACCATGGATAGATCTGCGTGTGCATAGGAAATTTTTTGTTTCCCATGCAACGTTCCCCAACAGTGGCATCATGAGCTAGGTCTATGTGTAGATGAGATCTCGAGTAGAGGACAAAAGGTTTGTGGGCGTTGATGCTTAGATTGCTTCCTCCCTTGGTCGGATTTTGGTTCAGAGGTATTGTGAGATGAAGCGGCCCGGACCAACATTACTCGTACACTTACGAGAGACCAGTTCCCAACGCAACTTGTTGCCTAGATGGCTTGCGGATGGCAGTTTCTCTCACTTTAGTTGGATCGGATTCGACAAAGGCGGTCCTTGAGAAGGTTGAAAAGCAAATTATTTATCACCGTTGTGGTTTATGCGTAGGTGAGAATCGTTCTTGCTAGAAACCCGTAGCAGCCACGTAAATCATGCAACAACAATTAGAGGACGTCTAACTTGTTTTTGCAGGGTATGTTGTGATGTGATATGGCCAATTAGATGATGTGATATATGTGATGTATGAGATGATCATGTGATGTATAGAATTTCACGACTTGCATGTCGATGACTATGGCAACCGGCAGGAGCCATAGGGTTGTCTTTAATTATTGTATGACCTGCGTGTCAATCATTAAGCGCTATGTAATGCTTTACTGTATCGCTAAACGGTAGCAATAGTAGTAGAAGCATGCAGGGCGTGACAACCTCGATGGCGACACGTTGATGGAGATCAAGATGATGGAGATCATGGTGTCGTGCCGGTGACGATGAAGATCATGCCGGTGCTTTCAAGATGGAAATCTAAAGCACAAGTTCATGGCCATATCATGTCAGTTATGAATTGCATGTGATGTTAATCCTTTTATGCACCTTGTTATGCTTAGTACGACGGTAGCATTATAAGGTGATCCCTCACTTAAATTTCAAGATAAAATTGTGTTCTCCCCGAGTGTGCACCGTTGCGAAAGTTCGTCGTGTTGAGACACCACGTGATGATCGGGTGTGATAGACTCTACGTTCACATACAACGGGTGCAAGCCAGTGTTGCACGCGCAGAACACTCGGGTTAAACTTGACGAGCCTAGCATGTACATACATGGCCTCGGAACACAAGAGACCGTAAGGTCGAACATGAGTCATATAGTAGATATGATCAACATAATGATGTTCACCATTGAAGCCACCTCAACTCACGTGATGATCGGACTTGAGTTGGTGGATTTGGATCATGTGACACTCAGATGACCTGAGGGATGTCAATTTGAGTGGGAGCTTTAGTAATTTGATTAACTAAACTCATTATCTAGAACAATAGTCTAAGTGAACTTTGCATATTTATGTTGTAGATCAATGGCTCGCGCAGTAGCACCCCTGAATTTTAATGTGGTCCTAGAGAAAGCTAAACTAAAAGGTGATGGAAGTAACCTTGTTGACTGGGCCCGTAATCTGAGGATTATCCTCACGGCTTCCCAGAAATCATATGTCCTTGATGCACCGCTTGGTGACCAACCAGAAGACATGACCTCCGAAGACGTTAAGAACACTTGGGAGGCACGTACTGGAGATTACTCAATAGTTCAGTGTGCAATATTGTATGGCTTAGAACCGGGACTTCAAAGACGTTTTGAACGTCATGGAGCATATGAGATGTTCTAGGAGTTGAAGTTTATCTTTCAGAAGAACACCCGGATCGAGAGGTATGAAACCTCTGATAAGTTCTATGCTTGCAAGATGGAGGAGAACAGGTCTATCAGTGAACATATACTCAGAATGTCTGGGTATTCAACTAGTCTAGCGGAGTTGGGAATTGCCCTTCCGCCAGAGGCGATCACTGATATAGTTCTTCAATCACTGCCACCTAGTTAGAAGAGCTTTGTGATGAACTATAACATGCACGGGATGAACAAGTCAGTCGCCGAGCTGTTTGCGATGCTAAAAGTCGCTGAGTCTGAAATCCAGAAAGAACATCAAGTGTTGATGGTCAATAAAACCACTAGTTTCAAGAAAAATGGCAAAGTCAAGGGCAAGGGCAAGAAGGGTAAAACCAAGAAGGATGGCAAAGCAGTTGCTACTCCTACAAAGAAGCCCAAGCATGGACCCAAGCCAGAACCTGAGTGCTTTCATTGCAAAGGAATTGGTCACTAGAAGCGGAACTTCCCCAAGTACCTAGCTGACAAGAAGGCGGCCAACGACAAACAAGGTATATATGATATACATGTTATTGATGTGTACCTTACTAGCTCTCGTAGTAGTGCCTGAGTATTTGATACCGGTTCGGTTGCTCACATTTGCAACTCAAAGCAGGAACTACGGAATAAACGAAGGCTGGCAAAGGACGAAGTGACGATGCGCGTGGGAAATAGTTCCAAGGTTGATGTGATCCCCGTCGGCACACTCTCTCTTCGATTACCATCGGGATTAGTGATGAACCTGAATAATTGTCATTTAGTGCCTGCGTTAAGCATGAACATTATATCTGGATCTTGTTTATTGCGAGACGGGTACTCATTTAAATCAGAGAATAAAGGTTGTTCTATTTATATGAGTAATATCTTTTATGGTCATGCACCCAATGTGAGGGGTTTATTCATATTGAATCTTGATAGTGATGACACACATGTTCATAACATTGATGCCAAAAGATGTAGAATTGATAATGATAGTACCACTTTCTTGTGGCACTGCCGTTTAGGTCATATTGGTGTAAAACGCATGAGGAAGCTCCATGCTGATGGACTTTTGGAGTCACTTGATTTTGAATCACTTGACACATGTGAACCATGCCTCATGGGCAAGATGAGTAAAACGCCGTTCTCTGGAACAATGGAACGGGCGAGTGACTTATTGGAAATCATACACACTGATGTGTGCGGTCCAATGAATGTTACAGCGCGTGGTGGATATCGTTATTTTCTCACCTTCACTGATGACTTAAGTAGATATGGGTATATTTACTTAATGAAACACAAGTCTGAAACGTTTGAAAAGTTCAAGCAATTTCAGAGTGAAGTTGAGAATCATCGTAACAAGAAGATTAAGTTCCTGCGATCTGATCGAGGACGTGAATATCTGAGCTATGAGTTTGGCAGTCACTTAAGACAGTGTGGAATTGTTTCACAGTTGACACCGCCCGGAACACCACAGCGTAATGGTGTGTCCGAACGTCGTAATCGAACCTTATTAGATATGGTGCGTTCTATGATGTCTCTTGCTGATGTGCCACTATCGTTTTGGGGTTATGCATTAGAGACAGCTGCATTCACTTTAAATAGGGCACGATCAAAATCCGTTGAGAGGACGCCATATGAACTGTGGTTTGGCAAGAAGCCAAAGTTGTCGTTTCTTAAAGTTTGGGGATGTGATGCTTATGTCAAAAAGCTTCAGCCTAAAAAGCTGGAACCCAAAGCGGAGAAATGCTTCTTCATAGGATACCCGAAGGAGACAGTCGGGTATACCTTCTATCTCAGATCCGAAGGCAAAGTGTTTGTCGCTAAAAATGGAACATTTCTTGAGAAAGAGTTTCTCTCGAAAGAAGTGGGTGGGAGGAAAATAGAGCTTGATGAGGTTATTGAACCTTTACTTCAACCAGAAAGTAGCGCAGCATAGAAAGATGTTTCTGTGGAACCTATGACGGTAGAAGAGGAAGTTAATGATGATGATCATGAAGCTTCGGATCAAGCAGCTATTGAACCTCGTAGGTCGACAAGGCCGTGTGCTACCCCTGAGTGGTACGGCAACCCTGTCTTGGAGGTCATGTTGTTGGACAACAATGAACCTACGAGCTATGGAGGAGCAGTGATGGGTCCGGATTCCGAGAAATGGTTAGAGGCCATGAAATCCGAGATGGTATCCATGTATGAAAACAAAGTATGGACTTTGGAAGTATTACCTGAAGGGCGAAAGGCCATTCAGAACAAATGGATCTTTAAGAAGAAAACATACGCGGATGGTAATGTCACCGTCTATAAAGCTCGACTTGTGGCAAAGGGTTTGTCACAAGTTCAAGGAGTTGACTACGATGAGACTTTCTCACCTGTAGCGATGCTTAAGTCTGTCAGAATCATGTTAGCAATAGCTGCCTATTTCGACTATGAAATTTGGCAGATGGATGTAAAAACAATGTTCCTCAACGGGTTCCTTGGGGAAGAGTTGTATATGATGCAACCCGAAGGTTTTGTCGATCCAGAGAATGCTGACAATGTTTGCAAACTCCAGCGATCCATTTATGGACTGGTGCAAGCATCTCGGAATTGGAATAAGCGCTTTGATGAGGTGACCAAAGCGTTTGAGTTTATACAAGTTTACGGAGAAGCTTGTATTTACAAGAAAGTGAGTGGGAGCTCTATAGCGTTTCTAGTATTATATGTGGATGACATATTGCTGATTGGAAACAATATAGAAATGCTGGAAAGCGTGAAGGAATATTTGAACAAGAGTTTTTCAATGAAGGACCTAGGAGAAGCTGCTTTCATATTAGGCATTAAGATCTATAGAGATAGATCGAGACGCTTAATAGCACTTTCACAGAGCACATACCTTGATAAAGTTTTGAAGAAGTTCAAAATGGAACAGTCCAAGAAGGGGTTCTTGCCTGTATTACAAGGTGTGAAGTTGAGTAAGACTCAATGCCTAGTAACTGCAGAAGATAGAGAAAAGATGAGTGTCATCCCCTATGCTTCAGCCATAGGCTCTATCATGTATGCAATGCTGTGCACAAGACCCGATGTCAGCCTTGCCGTAAGTATGGCCGGAAGGTTTCAAAGTGATCCTGAATGGAGCACTGGCAAGAGGTCAAGAATATACTTAAGTACCTGAAAAGGACTAAGGAAATGTTTCTCGTTTATGGAGGTGATGAAGACCTCATCCTAAAGGGTTACGTCGATGCAAGATTTGACACTGATCTGGACGACTCTAAGTCGCAAACCGGATACGTATTTATTCTCAACGAGGGAGCGGTAAGCTGGTGCAGTTCCAAGCAAAGCGTGGTAGCTGATTCTACGTGCGAAGCGGAATATATCGCAGCCTCGGAGGCGGTGAAGGAAGGGGTCTGGATGAAGCAGTTCATGACAAATCTTGGAGTAGTGCCCAGTGCACTGAATCCAATGAACCTGTTCTGTGACAACACTAGTGCCATTGCTCTGGCCAAGGAACCAAGGTTTCACAAGAGGACCAGACACATAAAGCGATGCTTCAACTCCATCCGCAGTTACATCTTGGAGAAAGACATACATATTTGCAAATGCACACGGATCTGAATGTTGCAGACCCGTTGACTAAACCTCTTCCAAGGGCTAAACATGATCAACACCAGAACTGCATGGGTGTTCGATTTATTACAATGTAAATCACATATTGATGTGAACTAGATTATTGACTCTGATGCAAGTGGGAGACTGTTGGAAATATGCCCTAGAGGCAATAAATAAAGTGTTTATTATTGTATTTCCTTGTTCATGATAATCGTTTATTATCCATGCTATAATTGTATTAATTGGAAACATGGATACATGTGTGGATACATAGACAAACACAGTGTCCCTAGTATGCCTCTAGTGAACTAGCTCGTTGATTGAAAGATGGTTAAGGTTTCCTAGCCATGGACATGAATGTCATTTGATAACGGGATCACATCATTAGGATAATGATGTGATGGACAAGACCCAAACTACAAACGTAGCTTATGATCGTGTCAGTTTATTGCTACTGTTTTCTGCATGTCAAGTATATGTTCCTATGACCATGAGATGATGCAACTCACAGATATCGGAGGAGTACCTTGTGTGTATCAAACGTCGCAACGTAACTCGGTGACTATAAAGGTGCTCTATAGGTGTCTCCGAGGGTGTCTGTTGAGTTAGCATGGATCAAGACTGGGATTTGTTACTTCGTGTGACGGAGAGGTATCTCAGGGCCCACTTGGTAATACAACATCACAATAAGCCTTGCAAGCAATGTGACTAAGTGTTAGTTACAGGATTTTGTATTACGGAACGAGTAAAGAGACTTGCCAGTAACGAGGTTGAACTAGGTATGGAGATACCGATGATTGAATCTCGGGAAAGTAGCATACTGAAGAACAAAGGGAACATCATGCGGGATTAACTGAATCCTTGACATAGAGGTGTCTTGGTCATGTCTACATAGTTCTCGAACCCGCAGGGTCTACACACTTAAGGTTTGGTGACGTTTCGGTAGTATAGAGTTGTGTATGGTGATGACCGAAGTTTGTTCAGAGTCCCGGATGAGATCCCGGACATCACGAGGAGCTCCGGAATGGTCCGGAGGTAAAGATTCATATATAGGAAGTCCTGTTTTGGTCGCCGGAAAAGTTCCGGGCTTATCGGTAGTGTACCGGGAGTGCCGGTAGTGTACCGGGAGACCTCCGGGAGGGGTATTTAGATCCAAGATGCTTCATGGGCTGTGGGAAAGTAATAACCAGCCCTTAGTGGGCTGGTGGAACAACCACAATAGGCCCATGTGGCTGGAAGAAAGAAACCCAAAGGAAAAAGGTGGAAAAAAGGCAAAAAGGAGGAATCCTAGTCCTACTAGGAGTGGAGGAGGAGAGTCCTCCACCTCCCACTTCGGCCGAAGCCTCCAAGGCTTGGAGGCAAGGCTTCCTCTCCTCCTCCCTCCCTCATATATATACTAGTGGATTTCTAGGGTTTTGCACTAGTTTTTTCAGCCACGTGCAACCCTAATCTCTGGTGCATAGTTTCTCCTCTAGATTGGATTTCTGAAGTGCTTAGGCGAAGCCCTGCCGGAATTGCTGCACCACCATCTCCGGAGCGCCGTCTGGCTGCCGGAGAACTCTTCTTCCTCTCCACTCCCTCTTGCTGGATCAAGAAGGTGGAGATTGTCATCAAGCTGTACGTGTGCTGAGCGTGGAGGTGCCGTCCGTTCGGTGCTAGATCGGTAGGATCGAGATCAAGTTCGTGAGACGGATCGTGATCAAGTTCGTGGGATGGATCATGATCGGATCGTGGGATGGATCATGATTGGATCGCGGGACGAATCGTGATTGGATCGCGGGACGCACGGCGATTTGGATCGCGAAGACATTCGACTACACCAACCGCGTTTCTTAACGCTTCCCGCTTAGCGATCTACAAGGGTATGTAGATCCACTCTCCCTCTCATAGATGCTCATAACCATGGATAGATCTGCATGTGCATAGGAAATTTTTTGTTTCCCATGCAACGTTTCCGAACAGTAAAGAATGGAAATTATAGAAGATTGTTGAAAGTAAATGAGTGACAAAGTTGGGTATCGAAGTTTGACGACACATGTAAGCAGTTGCCATGTGTGGCAACTGCATTTTCCATATGTGGACAACTACAGATGCCATGCATGGTTATTGACCGTAGAGGTGTCTAGGTCATGTCTACACAGTTCTCGAAGGTCTGCACACTTAAGGTTTGGTGACGTTTCGGTAGTATAGAGTTATGTATGGTGGTGACCGAAGTTTGTTCGGAGTCCCGGATGAGATGCTGGATGTCATGAGAATCTCCGGAATGGTCCAGAGGTAAATATTCATATATAGGAAGTCATGTTTTGGTGGCCGGACAAGTTCCGGGCTTATCGATAGTGTATCGGGAGTGCCGGTAGTGTACCGGGAAACCTCCGGGAGGGGTATTTCGACCCAAGAGGCTTCATGGGCTGTGGGAGAGTGAATATCAGCCCTTAGTGGGCTGGTGGAAACTCCCACACAAGGCCCATGTAGCTGGATAAGAAAACCCAAAAGGAAAAAGGTGGAAAAAGGCAAAAAGGAAAAAAAGGATGAATCCTAATCCTACTAGGAGTGGAGGAGGTGGAGTCCTCCTCTCCTAGTTTGGCCGAAGCCTAGGAGGCTTGGTGGCCAATCTGCCTCCTCTCCTCCTCTCCTCCTATATATACTGGTGGTATTGAGGGTTTTTGCACGAGATTTTTTCAGCCACGTGCTACCCGTTCCTCCAGTGCACAGTTTCTCCTCTAGATCGGTTTTCTGCAGTGCTTAGGCGAAGCCCTGCCGGAATTGCTCCACCACCATCTCTGGAGCACCGTCAGGCTGCCAGAGAACTCTTCTTCCTCTCCACTCCTTCTTGCTGGATCAAGACGGTGGATATTGTCATCAAGTTATACGTGTGCTGAACGCGGAGGTGCCGTCCGTTCGGTGCTAGATCGGAAGGATCGTGATCAAGTTCGTGAGACAGATCGTGATCAAGTTCGTGGGACGGATCGTGATTGGATCGCGGGACGGATCATGATTGGATCGCGGGACGCATGGTGATTCGGATCGCGAAGACGTTCGACTACACCAACCGCGTTTCTTAACGCTTCCCGCTTAGCGATCTACAAGGGTATGTAGATCCACTCTCCCTCTCGTAGATGCTCATCACCATGGATAGATCTTCGTGTGCGTAGGAAATTTTTTGTTTCCCATGCAACATTCCCCAACACTTCTCTAGCGTGGTTGGTATGTCGAGATTGCCTTTAGGAGGCTTCTTCGGCTTCCCATGTCGGGAATTGCGCAAGCCGGCGTTAATGGCCGTGTCATCGGCATCACTCTTGGTGTGTCGGCACTTGTATTTGTTGCGCTTTGGTTTCCCGTTGTCGTCCAAAACTTTGGAGGTTCCAGAGTTTTGGTTGCATCTTGCCAGCCAATTATCTTTGACTGCGGAAAAGTGGGTCATGAGTGATGTGAGGGCGGACATAGTCCAAGGTTTGTCCTGGGCGAGCTGGCGAGCTAGCCATTCATCCCAAATATTATGCTGTAAGGAGGCTATTGCCTTGGCGTCCGGGTAGTCGACAATCTAGTTTTTCTTGGTCAAGAATCGATTCCAGAATTGTCGCGCAGACTCTCTAGGCTTCTGAACGATGTTGCTTTGGTCGAAGGAATCCGGCAGCTGAACATAGGTTCCCTGGAAGTTAGATCAGAATTCATCCTCTAGGTCTTCCTAGCATCCAATGGAGTTTTTAGAGAGGCTATTTAACCAGTGCTGAGATGGGCCCTTCAGTTTTAGGAGGAGATATTTGATGGCGTGAAGATCATCTCCTCGAGCCATGTGGATGTGGAGGAGGAAGTCCTCAATCCATATAGTTGGGTTAGTTGTCCCATTGTACCGCTCTATGTTCACGGGTTTAAACCCCTCTGGGAACTGATGCTGCATCACCTCATCCGTGAAACACAGTGGGTGAGCAGCGCCTCTGACCCGAGCTATGTTGCGCCGGTATTCGGCGTCTGTTCTAGCCCGGTTTTGTTCCCGACCTCTATTGTTGTGGTCAAGCCATGGTCTGTACCCTTCCCGTCTATCGAGTGAGTAACCTCTGGATCCATAGATGGATCTTGTACGACCTAGTCTATAGTCTACGTCGTCTCGTAGGTCGAACTTGTCATTGGGTTCAGATGGCTCCTTTCCTCGTCTTCAAGGCATCGCCAGCCTATAATGGGTGTCGTCAGCTGTCCTGTCTCGTCCTCGAGGAGGGTGGTCTAGCTTGTCGTATGGTGTATGTTTGGGAGACGGAGTTCAGTGAGCTCGTCGTCGCATATTGGCAGCAGCCTTCTGCATGGATAGCTCTTAGGTTGGTCCGATAGGCCGATACCATACCCTTCCTTGATTGAGAGGACTCTCGTCCATCGATCATTGAGGTCATCTTGTTCTGTTGTTAGTTGTCGTTCTTTTGCTTTCAAGCTGCGGGCCGTGGCTATGAGCTATTGCCTGAACAGTTTGTGATCCTCGAGATTATCAAGGATGTCAAAGTCATCAGCTTCCAAGATGTCCTCCTCCTATACAGGAGGGAGGTAGTTATCGTCCTTGGAATCATTGAAGTCATCGGGGTTGTGCTAGTCTTCAGGCTTCTCCTGACCCTCTAGCGGGTGTTTGGGGATATCGGGGTCGCCTAGGTCCTTCGGGGTATCTCCATCCCCAGTGCCGATGATAGCTTTACTTCCCTTTTTGCCTTTTAACCGCTTATGCGGCTTCCGGCGCTTTGACGGTGCGTCATTCGATTTGTCACCATCGTTCTTAGGCATCTTTTTGCCGTTAGCGGCAGGATTGTCCACCATGTAGACATTATATGTCGAGGTGGAGGCCCATCTCCCAGTGTTAACAGGGGTGGGAGCACAATCCTCTTCATCCATGTATTCTGCCTCCTCGGAGGCATAGTCCAACATGTCGGTTAAGTACTCGACTATGGCTATCAAGTGGGTGGCACGTGGGTCGAAAAATTTGTCCTGACCCGCTCGATAGCCAATCTGAGCATAGATCGGGGTTGGGTTGTCAGTAATCTTCATTGACGAGATCTGATCTAGGGCCTTGTTGAATGTCAAGAGCTCGATCGGGTCAAACTGCTCGGAGCTTTCGGAGTTGATCTCTGATGTGTCCAAGCAAGTGGAGCATTTGGCAAGAACAAGTATCTCGTCCTCTGGCACTATGGCCGGATCCGGACCAGGAGGCGGGCCATTGCCGGGGTTAACCCCGTGGGTGTGACCGAAAAATGAACTCTAGGTTAAAGCCTCAGAGTCGTCGGGCGTGGCAGGCGATAGTACGAGCCTGGTTAGTGATAAGTCACCCGTAGGATCTACGGAGAACTCTAGGTCCCGAATCTGACCTCTCGACCAGGGGCGAAGCTTTCGACCCTAGATGGCCGGTCGGATCGGCATGCAGCACAACACTGCCAAAGGCAAAGATCTGTCCGGGGACAAAATTGTCCATGTTGCGGACCTCATTGTTGATGACAAGGCGAGACTCTGTTCCTTGGGCAATCACAGTGGAACTCTCAATGAAAGCACCAATGTCGGTGTCGAAACTGGCGGATCTCGGGTAGGGGGTCCCAAACTGTGAGACTAGGATCGATGGTAACCGAAGATGAACGAGACAAGGTTTACCCAGGTTCGGGCCATCCTATGGAGGTAATACCCTACGTCCTTCTTGATTGTATTGATGATGTATCGGTTATAGAGTTGATCTACCTCAATATCGAATAGCTAAACCCTAGATGAGTTGTCCTCTCTCTACAACCTAAAACCCTCCAGCGCATATAGACACCGAAGGTGTCTAGGGTTTATACATGGTTGGTTACACGCCAAAGAGATAAACATGCCTATTCGCTACATTAAACGTGGAGGACAAGCCATGACTCCCAAACAATCCTTCTTGGAGATAGAGCCTTCGATCGATCCAATGCTCGGTAAGCGGCCCATACAGTCCGGCATAAGTAACAGGTCGGCTTCCCGACGACCCCTTAATCCAGGACTACATAAATAGAGAGGGAGAGGGAGGGCAGCCGCACCCAAACCATAGGTCCAGCCCTCCGTCTCTCCCTAGATATGTTTCTCCTCCAAACCCACTTGAGGGAGCACTCGGCGAAGCCTTACTGAGATTGCTCTACCACCATCAACACCATGTCGTTATGTTGCCGGAGAACTCATCTACTACTCCACCCTTGCTCGGTACATCGAGGAGGTGGGGACGTCATCGAGCTATATGTGTGCTGAACACGAAGGTGTCATCCGTTTGGCGCTGGATCGGGACGGATCGTGATTGGATCACGGGACGAATTGTGATTGGATCGCGAAGCCGTTCGACTACATCAACCGCTTTTCTTAATGCTTTCATCTAGCGATCTACAAGTGTATTTGGATGCACTCCCCCTCTTGTAGCTATACATCTCCATGCATAGATCTTGCATGTGTGTAGGAAATTTTTTGTTTCTCATGCGACGTTCCCCAACATGAGCAGGACGAGTGCAAGTGAATAAATGACTGTCTTGAGAATAACTCACTTACCTTGGAAGATATCAACCGCCTCGTTGCTCCATGAGCAGGACGAGTGCACAAAACAGATGTTTATTTGAATATTAGAGGTGGCACGTGCTAAGTTACTTGGAACGGCAGGGTAATACTGTATATAGGTAGGTATGGTGGACTCATGTGGAATAACTTGGTTTAAGGATTTTGGATGCACAAGCAGCATTTCCCC
Source organism: Hordeum marinum (assembly GCA_022496015.1). Taxonomy (NCBI): domain Eukaryota; kingdom Viridiplantae; phylum Streptophyta; class Magnoliopsida; order Poales; family Poaceae; genus Hordeum; species Hordeum marinum. Next base: position 167,509,580 of record CM039678.1, on the reverse strand, counting down.
TTAGTATAGGTGAAGGCTAGCAATAGATTGAGAAGCGACCAACTAGAGAGGAATAACGGTCATAACATGCATTGCGAATAATTAACATTAGGAGTAGCATGAGTAGGATATGAACACTCTGAATTTAAACACCATGAAGGTTGAGTTGGTTTTGAATCAACTACATGTTTGCACATGGGCCAAGGCAAACTGCTCGAATTACTTAGAGGGAAATACCATACTACCATACAATATCCTAACCAATTTAATGCATGTTGACACACATGATAAATCATTATCCACTCCTAGCTTTTAAGCATGGCATCAGAAACTATAATCTCTAATTGTCATCATGAACATGTTTACCCATGATATATTGAATCAAGATCGAACGAGTTCATACCAGCTTCCCTTGCCACGATCTGTTCATCAAATATCCTCATTATTGCCTTTCACTTGAACGACCAAATGATATGATAATGATAATAGTGCAACAATGTCGTGGACTAAGCTGGAATATGCAAGGCAGTTTAGACAAAGGAGAAGACAAGGTAATATTGGCTCTCTATTAGATCAATAATGAAGCATATAGGAGCCACTCAACATTTTCAGCACGGTCTTGTCCTTTCAACGACTCACTCAAAAAGGAAAAGAAATTCAGAGAAACACACTAAACTACTTTTGGAGTTTTTGTTTTTCTCAAACAAGCAAATAAAATAAGGGAAAACAAGAACAAGGAAAACTATTTACATGGGAAAGCTCCCAACACACAAAGGAAATCTTTTTGGGTTTTCTTTTTAGTACTACAACTAATTAAATGAGGAAAGGAAAATACCGAAAAGAAACGAGAAATGTTTCTGGATTTTCAAAGTTCTTCAAACACACAAGAAGAATGCGAAATAATAAAGCTAACATGGATATACAATGAAAGAGGATGAACACCGACAATATATATGAAGTGTGTGAACATGAATGTAATGTCGGTGACAAATATATACTCCCCCAAGCTTAGACATTTGCCTAGCTTGGTGATCACCACTGATAATAACCATCAGGTCCGAGAAAGTTTTGCGGCTGTGGCGCCTGAGCATCCCATGGCTGGGCCTCGGCCTCCGTGGCAGCTAGCTCATTGCGGTATGCAATTATGTCTTCTGGCATGATGGTGTGTCCGTTCCTGGTATGATAATTAAACAAATATGGTGCGAGAAAAGTAATAATATTGCAAGTCTTCTCGCTAAATACTAACCTATAATGAATGTGCTGTGGTGGCTTAGGTTCCTCAATGAATTGGTGTTCTATCATAGACTGAGATCGAGATAAACCTTGGGCAACAAGTAGGGCGTATAGCAACATTAAAAGACTTCGCCAAGTGCATGGCATAAATACCACCATGCACCTTGCCTTTGGTTAGGTTAAGATGTAAGTGGCATGTGACAATAGCTCCTAAGTTGTAAGTATTATCACCCTAAAGTGTGTGACGCAAAATAGCTAAGGGGTCCTCGGGCCATCGATCATTCCTCATGGGTTGACTTATTGGGCTGCTCTGTGTAGCACCGAACTATGAGGTGACCTCGTGTTTAGAAAGGAAAGCTTCAAAGAATGGCATGACTTCCAAGCTTTGAAGATGGGATCCGTCTATCTGTCCCATGTAATAGGTCGGTTGTGTGTAACCCTAGGGACCCTGGTGTCTATATAAACCAGAGGGTCCCATTCGTAGAGGACAAGTTGACTCATCTAGGGTTTTAGCTTAGATGATCTAGAGGTAGATCAACTCTATAATACTCATCCACATCAATATAATCAAGCAGGATGTAGAGTTTTACCTCCTCACGAGGTCCTAAACCTGGGTAAACATTGTCTCCTTCGTCCCCTATTACCCACCGATCTAAGGTCCACAACTCGAGACCCCCTACCCTGACATCCGTCGGTTTTGACACCGACATTGGTGCTTTCATTGAGAGTTACACTGTGGGATCACGAGGAAGATCGATGGCTCGCCTAATCATTGATGATCAGGTCTACAATGGGGACACCTATATCCCTGGGCAGGTCTTCACCTTCAGCAGCGTCACGTTGCGCTCTGATCTGACTGGCCCTCTGGGCTATATTGGAAGCTTTTCCCTCGATCAAGGAACTAGACCTGAGAATCTTGAATTCTCCACTAACTCCCGGGGTGATTTGACACCCGCTAGGCTCTCAGCCTTGTCCGATGAGTTTAGAAGCTCCAAAGCCTGAACTTCGGGTCTCACGCTCGTCTCCTCCTCCACCGGAGAGCCGCCCTTGTGGTTGGGCCCGACCTCAGCGCCCGAGCAACCGAATTTGGCCCTTGTCGAACACGCATCCCTTGTAGACACCCCGGAGGCTACCCCCAAAAACCTTCAAGAGATTGACCCGGAACGCCTCTCGATGTTAAAGGAGGCACTTGATCGGATCCAGTCGATGGAGATTGTGGACGACCAACCTGACCTATGTTCAGATCGGTCTGAGGTTGGGTCATGAGGAACTCCCCACCCACCACCTACTTGGTAGCCACTATCGAAGACTTAACCGACAAGCTAGATTATGCCTCCCATGGGATGGAGGATATGTACGATGAGGTCGGTACACCGAACCCTATGAATACGGGACGATGGACAACCACCACCTCTTATGATATTTATATGGTGGACACACCCACCGATAAGGACGATAACAGCCCCATGCAGAATGGCGACAGATCCGAGGAGCCGTCAAAGCGCAAGAAGCAACATAAGTAGTCCAAGGCGAACAAGGGGAGCGGAGTTATTGTGGTCACCGGGGAAAATGATACCCCGACAGATCCCGACGACCTCGATGCCCTAGGGCAACCACAGGAGGACCTCGAGAAGCCTCATAACCCCGACGACCCCAATGATTCCGAGGACGACAAGTACCTCCCCCTAGTCGACGAGCACGATAGCCTCGACGATGAAGAATTCAACATCCTCGACGATCCGCAGGATTAGGAACGCTTCAGGCAGCGGCTTATAGCCACCGCTCGGAGCCTAAGGGCAAAGCAGCGATAGCTCCAAGCCAAGTAGGACACCCTTAACGATAGATGGACGGAGGTTCTGGTAGCTGAAGAGGGATAAAACACTGAGCATACGGATCGAAACAAAAGATAGCCACGCCGGCGCCTACTTCCTCAATTCGATGACGAGGCCTTCGAGCCCGCACCTCCTAGATACACTTAGCGTGACAATCCAGATCACCCCCCTCGAGGACAGGACAGAAGGGCCCATGACCCCGAACACATACCCAAGTTACCTTGGGGAAGAGGGAAGGATCCACTTTGGTATAGTGATCGACATGACTTATGACAAGACATGAACTATAGAGCAGGACACGCTAGATCCATCTACAGATCCAGAGGATACTCCCCCACTAGACAGGAAGGAGACCAACCCCGGTTCAACCACAACAATAGAGACGGGGAAGGACACCGGGCACCAGCGGCCGATTTCTGGCACAAAGTGGCCTGGGTCAGAGGCGTCGTCCACCCACTGTGTTTCATAGACGAGGTTATGCAGCACCAGTTCCATGAAGGGTTTAAACCCGTAAAAATCGAATAGTACGACGGGACAACAAACCCCACTGTGTGGATCAAAGATTTCCTTCTCCACATACACATGGCCAGGGGAGATGACCTCCACGCCATTAACTACCTACCACTAAAGCTTAAAGGGCCAGCTCGACACTGGTTAAATAGCCTCCATGAAAACTCCAATGGAAGTTTTTAAGAGCTCGAGGATGCCTTTTGGTCTAACTTCCAAGGCACCTATGTCCGGCCTCCGGACTTTTCCGACCTAAGCAACGTCGTCCAAAAGGAGGGTGAATCGACCAGGCAATTTTGGAATAGGTTCCTAACAAAGAAGAACCAAATAATCGATTGTCTGGACCCCGAGGCAATAGCCTCTTTTAGGCATAATATCTGGGACAAATGGTTGGCTAGACATCTGGGACAGGATAGTCCAAGAACAATGTCCGCCCTCACCTCACTCATGACCCACTTTTGCGTGGGTGAAGACAACTGGCTAGCTCATCGCGGCCATAATCTCGAAGACGTAGGCACCTTAGAAACTCGGGACGGAAATGGCAAGCCACGGCGCAAGAAGAACAAACGCCGCCACAATGATGGGGATGCCGATGATACTATCGTAAATGCCGGTTTCCGCAGCTTAAAACCCAGGCAACGGAAGAAGCCCTCTAAAGGGAACAGGGATGGACCTACTGCATTGGACAAAATCATGAAGAGACCCCGCCAGATCCATGGCACCCCAGGCAAGCCCACCACCCACACTTGTAACTGTTGGGTGTTCTGACATGTCAGCAAACTGGTAGCCGAGGAACAGGGCAAAGGCCCACACAGTGAAGACGACATGGAGCCCTGCGACCCGAACAACGGAGGACAGAAGCAATTCCAGCTAGAGGTAAAAACTGTTAACATGATATATGTCACACACACATACCAAAAAAGGAGAGGAAACAAGATCTTCAGGAGTTCTACGCCGTAGAGCCTGTAGCCCTGAAATTCAATCCATGGTCGGTTTTCCTGATCATCTTTGCTAGAAGGGATCATCCGACCATTATCCGTCATGGAGGTTCGGTATCCCTTATCTTGGATCCGATCGTCGATCGATCACCTCACAATTCTGCTGAAAACAGCAAAAGTCCGGGTTAGTTCCATTCAAATCATGCAAATTAGAGTCCAAAACAAGGGCAAAAGAGTTTCGAAAAGTAGATACGATGGATACGTATCAATATGCCCATCTTTTTTACCGTGTCTGAGTAAATCAAATTAAGCCTACTTCCTCCATCCATACGGGCTCTTGCCTTGGTGTCATTTTTGTGCAGAAATAAAAGTTCTCGTATTGACCTCAAAATTTACGGAGAATATTTTTGGAATTAATAAAAAATACTGGCGAAAGAATCAACCGGAGAAGGGCCACCCATAGATGGCAAGCGTGCCGGACGCGAGCACCCCCTGGACGCGCCTAGCAGGCTTGTGGGGCCCCTACTGCTCGACCGACCTCAGTTCCATTCATATTATTCCTATTCGTGGAGAACAAAATCAACAAGAAGAGTTCATCGCGTTTCATGATATGGAGCCGCCACCACCTCCTGTTCTTCCTCGGGAGGCTAGATCTGGAGTCCGTTTTAGGCTCCGGAGAGGGGAAATCGAAGCCATCGTCATCACCAACCATCCTTCATCACCAATTCCATGATGCTCCTCGTCGTTCATGAGTAATCCCATTGTAGGCTTGCTGGACGGTGATGGTTTGGATGAGATTTAGCATGTAATCAAGTTAGTTTTGTTAGGGTTTGATCCCTAGTATCCACTATGTTCTGAGATTCATGTTACTATGACTTTGCTATGCTTAATGCTTGTCACTAGGGCCCGAGTGCCATGATTTCAGATCTGAACCTATTATGTTTTCATGAATATATATATATATATATATATATATGTGTGTGTGTGTGTGTGTGTGTGTGTTCTTGATCCATTCTTGCAAGTTGTAGACACCTATTACGAGTTATGATTCGCATCCCCCAGGGTGACAATAAATGGGATTTTTTCTGACGATTACCGTAGTTTGAGGAGTTCATGTATTTACTAAGTGCTAATGCTTTGGTCCAGTTCTCTATTAAAAGGAGGCCTTAATATCCCTTAGTTTCCATTAGGACCTCACTCCCACGGGAGGGTAGGACAAAACATGTCATGCAAGTGCTTTTCCATAAGCATGTATGACTATATATGGAATACATGCCTACATTACATTGATGAATTGGAGCTAGTTTTGTGTCACCCTATGTTATAACTATTGCATGATGAATGCCATCCGACATAATTATCCATCACTGATCCATTGCCTACAAGATTTCCACGTATTGATCCTTGCTAAGTTACTTTTCCGTTGCTCTGTTACAATCACTACAAAACTGCTATTGTTACTTTTGCCACCGTTACTGTTACTTCCATACTACTTTGCTACTGAATACTCTGCTGCAGATATTAAGTCTTTCAGGTGTGGTTGAATTGACAACTCGGCTGCGAATACTCGAGAATATTCTTTGGCTCCCGTTGAGTCGAATCAATAAATTTGGGTTGAATACTCTACCCTCGAAAACTATTGCGATCCCCTATACTTGTGGGTTATCAAGACATTTTTCTGGCGCCGTTGCTGGGGAGCACAACTCTATTCTCCGAGTCACTTGGGACTTATATCTGTTGATCACTATGAAGAATCTGAAAGATTCAAAAACCAAGATCTATCCCTCTACTGCGAGGGGAGGTAAGGAACTGCCATCTAGCTCTGTACTTGATTCACCTTCTGTTATGAGTAAGTTTGCGACACCACCACCTGCTAGTAATTCTGATATGTCACAAGTAATTTATGATGCCACTTCTGATATGCATGATGCTTATGATGATACTTAGCTTGATAATATTGTTCCACTGGGTGAATTTCTTGACGAACAAATTGCTAGATCCAATGTTGAAAATTATGATACTTCTGAAACTGATGAAATTATTGAAACTGAACACTATGAGATACCTACTAGACCTAGCTCTCCTAGGTATGAATTTCCTGATATTCCTAAGGGTTATGTTATGGAAGGAGAGGTAGCTAGGGACTTTCCTGCTTGTAAGGATAGAGATGATCCTAAGAAATTGCTATGCAAGTGGAAAGAAAAATCTTTGGATGCTAGAATGAAATATGATCCTAAGTTTGCTAGTTCACCTATCTTTGTTACTGATAAGGATTATGAATTCTCTGTCGATCCTGAGTTAATTACTTTGGCTGAATCTGATCCTTTCCACGGCTATGAATCTGAAACTGTTGTGACACATATCACTAAATTGAATGATATAGCCACCCTATTTACTCATGAGGAAAAATTTCGTTATTACTATATCCTTAAGTTGTTTCCTTTCTCGCTAAAGGGTGATGCTAAGATATGGTTTAATTCTCTTGCTCCTGGTTGTGTACATATCCCCCAGGATATGATATATTATTTCCCTGAAAAGTATTTTCCTGCCCATAAGAAACAAGCTGCCTTGCAAAAAATATTTAACTGTTTGCAAATTGAAGAAGAGAGTCTTCCACAAGCTTGGAGGAGGCTTCTCCAATTACTCAATGCTTAGCCTGATCATCCCCTCAAGAAGAATGAAATACATGATATCTTTTATAATGGACTAACCGATGCTTCTAGGGACCACCTAGATAGTTGTGCTGGTTGTGTTTTCAGGAAACGAACCATTGAGAAAGTTGAAATACTATTGAATAATATATTGAGCAATGATAATGATTGGACTATTCCCGAACAACCTCTGAAGCCAACTCCAAAGAAAAGAGGTATTCTATTTTTAAGTCCTAGAGGTATGCAAGAGGCAAGGAAATCTATGAAAGAAAAAGGTATTAAAGCTGAAGATGTTAGGAATCTACCACCTATTGAAGAAATACATGGCCTTGATAACCCGATATAGGTAGTCGAGGTTAATTCTCTTCGTAGATTTGATGAAAGCGATATTCCCTATAATAAGTCTGCTAGCCAATGCCTGGATGAGTTTGACAATTTTGTTGTTAAGCAAGAAATTTTTAATGCTTATGTTAGTAGACAATTGAAACTTAATGCTTTCATGCTTGATCGCTTAGGTGATTATATGAGTAGAACTAACAATGATCTTAAACTGATTAGTAAACATGCTTCGATGGTAACTACTCAAGTAGAACAAGTACTCAAAGCTGAGAATGATTTGCTTAATGAGATGAATAGTAAGAACAACGATCATTCTGTTAAGGTTGTGACTAGAGGTGGTAGAATGACCCACGAACCTTTGTATCCTAAAGGCCATCCTAAGAGAATTTAGCAAGATTCTCAAAGAAGTAACATTGATGCACCTAGTCACTCCAGCAATAAGAGGAACAAGGATGATGATAGAACTTTGCATGCTGCTAGTGAACCTGTTATAGATACTCCTGAAAACCCAAATGATATTTTTGTTTCTGATGCTGAGACACAATCTGGTGATGAACATGAGCCTAGTGATAATATTAATGATGATGCTCATGTTGATACTCAACCTAGTAATGATAATGATGTGGATATTGAACCTGCTGTTGATCTTGATAACCCACAACCTAAGAATAAAAGATATGACAAAAGAGATTTTATTGCTAGGAAGCATGGTAAAGAAAGAGAACCATGCATTTAGAAACCCATGCCCTTTCCTCCTAAACCATCCAAGAAAAAGGATGATGAGGATTTTGAGCGCTTTGTTGAAATGCTTAGACCTGTCTTTTTTCGTATGCACTTGACTGATATTCTCAAAATGTCTCCTTATGCTAAGTATATGAAAGATATTGTGACTAACAAAAGGAAGATACCGGAAGCTCAAATCGTATGCACTTGACTGATATTCTCAAAATGTCTCCTTATGCTAAGTATATGAAAGATATTGTGACTAACAAAAGGAAGATACCGGAAGCTCAAATTTCCACCATGCTTGCTAATTGTACTTTTAAAGGTGGAGTACCTAAGAAATTAGGAGACCCAGGAATACCAACTATACCATGCTCAATTAAAGGGAATTATGTTAAAACTGCTTTATGTGATTTGGGAGCTAGTGTTAGTGTTATGCCTTTCTCTTTATATCGTAGAATTGATTTGAACAAGTTGACACCTACTTTAATCTCTTTGCAAATGGCTGATAAATCAACTGTTCTACCTATCGATAATTGTGAGGATGTACCTATCATAGTTGCAAATGCTACTATCTTAATGAACTTTGTTATTCTTGATATTCCCGAGGACGATAGTATGTCTACATCCTTGGTAGACCCATTTTGAATACATGCAGGGGCTGTTATTGATTGCAACAAGGGTAATGTCACTTTTCATATTAATGGTAATGGGCATACGATACACTTTCCAAAGAAACAACCTCAAGTTCATAGTATCAACTCCATTGAAAAAATTCCAACGATTATTATTGGAGACTTTGAGTTCCCTCTTCCTACTGTCAAGAAGAAATATGATATACTTATTGTTGGGGACATGCATATCCCCACTGAGGTAACTTAGTGTTATTCGAAAATTCTCTTGTTTCATGTTACTCGAAATAAGTTTATTAATAAGACTTGATCAACCTTATTGATGGATTCCTTTTGATGATCATGAGAATGTTGAATTTAGAAAGCACAACTTTTTGTATCCAACTTTTACTTTCTGTTAGCTAGATTAAATTAAGTAAAAATGCTATTATTTTTCTGTTTTCTGAGTTTTTCGTGCAATACAAAAATGACCTAAAAATAAAAGTTCTTCAAATGCCCTGAAAATGTAGTATGATTTTTTCTATAATTTATAAAAATATGCGGCACTAAACACAATGCATGGGGCTGCACAGTGGGTCACAAGCCCACAAGGTGCGGCCACCCCCTGGCCGCACCTAGCAGGCTTGTGGGTCCCACGTGGCCCCCCACCACTTATTCCAGCACCCATCCACTTCATCTTGCTCCAGAAAAAATACCACCATTGCTCAAACCCGTGTTCTATCTCATTTTGCTGCCATTTTCGATCTCCTTGTGCAAAGCTTCATTCGCAAAACTGTTTTGGGAGATTTCTCTATGGTATGTGACTCCCACTGGTCCAATTAGTTTTTGTTCTAGTGCTTTATATATTGCAAATTTTTGCTGCTTTGGTGACCTTGTTCTTGAGCTTGCATGTCAAATTTTTATGGTCCCAAGTAGTTTTGATGCTTGATATAGACTCTAGGCACTTGTGGGAGTAGTTACTATGGGTTTTGTTGAGTTTGGTTCACTTTTATTTTGAGTCACTGAAAATTTAAGAATTTTTCAGAAAAAGATAATGTTGAGGAGGGTGTTTCAAGGGGGTTCCTCGAGCAAGAAGGCCCTGAGACTTGCGATATGTGAACCCAATCTTGAACCACTGAGGGAAGCACAAGTACAACCTTGTGAATGGCCATCAGATAAATTTATGAGTGATGCCGGTTTCAAGGAAGAATTCTACGCATACACAACAAATGCTGGCCTGGAGGAATTCGTTTCGGACAAATGCAAGCAATACTATCAACTCACGGATTCTTTCATGTGGAGGTTTGAATTTTCGCTCAATCGTAATAAACCTTCCGTCCTATTTGACCTTTATGACAAATCATATACTTTGGACATAGAGGATTTTAACCATGCATGCAAAATTACACAATGGGGCAGCTATAGTGATCGCACAAAATTGAATATAATGATCTTTTTGCTAGCATCACCATCGGAGAAACTAGAAACATTACACAGGCTACCATGGGGAGCATTTATTTTCCTGCTATACATTATTTTGCTCTGTTCAAAGGTAGATGTATTAACGGTAAAACTGAGCATAGCCACCTTTGTGCAACCGATCTCAGTATTCTTAAGAGTGCAGTAATGGGTGAAAGGCGATATAACTTAGGAGCCACTATTGCTAGAAGGTTGCATAATAATGCTATGGATGGAGATTTCTTTGGTGGGATTTATGCCACTCGTGTAGCTAATTATCTTGGGGTACCCATACGGGGAAATGATATTGAGTTACCACCTGCTTTTCTTGATTATGAGGCATTGGTACGTTTTCAGTTTCTTGAAAGGAATGAACAATCCCTCCAGTACCGACTAATTTTTGCTAGACAGCGTGCTGTCCATGTTACCCTTCTTGATCCTGCCTTCTTTAACTTTCAGGAAAAATAGAGATACTTTATAACCAGAGAGGAGGCAAACGAGTACGAGAGAAATGCGGAAGCAGCTCGCCTTCACGCTGCAATCGTTCAGGCGGTGGCCGCCATAGCCCAGTACAACCCCGGCTATGACTTCTGATATTACCCGAGCCATCCTAAGCATGGGGGAGTACGTATTTCTCACCAACATTACATTCATGTTTTCACACTCTAGTAGTCGGTGTTCATACTATTTAAGTGTACCATCCATGGTAGTTTATTTCCTTGTTTCGCTTTCTTCTTGTGTGTTTAATTAAATTTGAGAAAAATACAAAAAAATTATTCTAGCTTTACCTTCTAGTTGCTTAGTTGTAGTATTAAAAGGAAAACCCAAAAAGATTTTTCATTCTTCTTTTGCTTGTTGGGAGCTTTCCCGTGTAAATAGTTTTCCTCGTTCTTGTTTTGATTTTTCTTTCTTTGGGTCGTAAGGAGAAGACCACAATGAAAAAGTTGAGTGGCTCTCATATGTTTAATTGTTTATCAATCATAGAGCCCATATTACTTTGCCTTCTCCTTTGAGTTATTGTTTGAGAATTCTAGCATAGTCCAATGCACGTGCACTTTTATTATTATGCACACCATTTGTTCATGCAAGTGAAAGGCAATAATGACGATATTTGATGAAAAGACTGAGATGGGGAAAAGCTGGTATGAACTCGACCTATCTTGCTTTTGTAAATATGATTAGCTCATCGTTCCAAATTCAGTTCATCATGGGTGAAACATATTTGCAATGAAAATTAGAGATTATAGTTATTCATGCCATGCTTAATTAGCTAAAAGTGGATAATGGTTTCTCTTGAGTGCCAACATGCATATTAAAATGGTTGTGATGTAGTATGAAGGGATGGTATCCTCCTCTAAACGATTCAAGTGGCTCGACTTGGCACATGTTCATGCATGTAGTTGAAACAAAATCAACATAGCCTCTATGATATTTATGTTCATAGTGATTTATATCCTACTCATGCTTACACTCAATATTGGTTAATCTCAAAACATATTGATGACTGTGTCGCTCTCTAGTTGGTCCTCCCTAGTCTTTTGCTAGCCTTCACTTGTACTAAGCGGGAATACTGCTTGTGCATCCAATTCCTCAAACCCAAAGTTGTTCCATATGAGTCCACTATACCTGCCTATATGTGGTATTTACCTGCTGTTCCAAGTAATTTTGCATGTGCCAAACTCTAAACCTTCAAATAAGCATTATGTTTTATATGCCCAAATCACTCATGTGGCGACTAGGGGTTGCCAGTATCTTCCATGCTAAGGTGTGTTATTCTCATGATATGTGTTGATTCACTATCATTCATGAGAAAGTGGCTGGTAATCAGAATGGCTAGTTGCATGCTCGAAATAAAAGCAAAATACAATTAAACAAAACTCCCCTAGGATTGTGTTTGTATGGACGGTACCAGTGGATTCGGCTCGCCGTGGAGTGCGATTGATTGGTGGAGGGGGAGTAAAACCTTATCATTCTGTTTGGGAACCGCCTGTAATGTATCTAGCATGGAAGATGTTGAAAACTCTTGGTCTTTATGTGAGCAATGAAAGCATACCGCTCAAAAACATAATTAGTCATCTCTATTTAAAAACTCGAGCTCTGGCACCTCTGCAAATCAATGCTTCCCTCTGCGAAGGGCCTTTCCATTTATTTTATTGTTGGGTCATCCTCCTCTTATAAAAGGCACCAGTTAGAGAGCACCACCGTGATTTCTATGCTTTGTTGTTAATTGATATTGAGTATGAGCATGACTGGATCTCTTTCACCAGAAATTACAATGTCTAGTCAGTCCTTGTTCTTTGGAGGTTCTCTGCATTTATGTTATGCGGTCTTAGAAAGGGCTTGCGAGATATCATTTCATCATATTGTATCATGATTGTTTTGATAAAAGTGTTACCATCTGAGAGTTATTATTATTGCTCACTAGTTGATCATGTCATTGATATGTGTAAGTTTGAGACCTAAATGTTATTGTGAACGTGGTTAGTCCATGATCTTTGCTGAAAATTTGAACATCAATTAGACGTATTTATAACAACAAGATCAAACAGAGTTTGTTAAAGTTTTTCTTTGTCACTTTCAGTTTATGAACTGAATTGCTTGAGGACAAGCAATGGGTTAAGCTTGGGGGAGTTGATACGTATCCATCGTATCTACTTTTCCAAACTCTTTTGCCCTTGTTTTGGACTCTAATTTGCATGATTTGAATGGAACTAACCCGCACTATCATTGTTTTCAACAGAATTGCCTTGGTGTTATTTTTGTGTAGAAATAAAAGTTCTCGGATTGACCTGAAAATTTATGGAGAATATTTTTGGAATTAATAAAAAATACTGGCAAAAGAAACAACGGGAGGGGGGCCACCCACAGGTGGCAAGCCTACCAGGTGCGGCCGCCCCCCTGGCCGCGCCTAGCGGGCTTGTGGGGCCCTTGCTGCTCCACCGACCTCAATTCCACTCCTATTTATTCCTATTCATGGAGAAAAAAATCAAGAAGAAAAGTTCATCACGTTTCACAATACGGAGCCACCATGACCTCCTGTTCTTCCTCAGGAGGCCAGATTTGGAGTCCGTTTTGGGCTCCGGAGAGGGGAAATTGACGCCATTGTCATCTCCAACCATCCTTCATCACCAATTCCATGATGCTCCTTGCCGTTCGTGAGTAATCCCATTGTAAGCTTGCTGGACGATGATGGGTTGGATGAGATTTATCATGTAATTGAGTTAGTTGTGTTAGGGTTTGATCCCTAGTATCCACTATGTTCTGATATTGATGTTGCTATGACTTTGCTATGCTTAATGCTTGTCACTAGGGCCCGAGTGCCATGATTTCAGATCTGAACCTATTATGTTTTCATGTATATATATATATATATGTCGGCGTTCTGGTGACGGGGCTACCCAGACCTGCTTACCTGCGGTCCATGGCTTGGCCCACTTGATGGACCAAACACGGCCGGGCTTGGCCTCGCTCAAGATAAGGCCCCCACGAGGGACCTTTCCTCGTGAGGAGGAACAGCGTTAGGACCGACTAGGGGTGGGCCTCATCAGGCCCCCTCTGGAGCGGCAAAGATCTCTATGCAAGGCCCGACCTCGAGAGTCAAGGGTGACGCAAGGAAGGATAGGCGAGCGCCAGCATGCCAGGTAGGCGCAGTTTCCCCTTTGGTGCAAAGGGAGCAACAACATACGCAGGTTCCCAAAGCTCTCCCCAAAGGTCTCCATTCTAGTGCAATACCACAACCACCTGCCTTGCAGGGCGGATGTCATCGCTGAGCCCACCCCTGCACCATAGACAACTACTTTGTAGGTGAAGAACACCTTTGGGCAGGGCGAGCACATACTCTTGTCCCCCTTCCAAATTGGTCGTTGTAGTATCCCTTCTCGCCATTGTCATAAGGGAAGAGGACCCCGAGCCTCCACTATATATAGATGATAGGTCGCACCGTAGAGAGGGATCCAATCCATTCCACCATCCATCCAGCACCGGGCCACGGAGAGCCCCTAACACCTCAAAGGGAGCCTTCATGAGGCCCAAGAACACTATACAAGTTCATCCACGCCACCTCCTCGAGAGGCAATCCACCAAAGCAGGAGTAGGGTATTACGCTTCGCAGCGGCCCAAACCTAGGTAAATTGTCGTGTTCATCTTCTTCCTCCTCATCATGTGAGTTTGCTGTTGCATTCATCGAGTAGCGAGCTAGGTTGGGCGCGGCTGCAGGGGACCTTCGCACATGCCCCTGTGTTCGAATCTTAAGGGTTTTGCGGAGCCCGAAATCCAACATTTGGCGTGCCAGGTAGGGGGCGTGTCAAAGCTTGCCGTGTGGCGCGGGTGGCACCGGCAGCCCCTGGGGCATCCCGCAGAACCGTCTCTCACTTGGTGGGACCTGTCGCCAGCCAGGCTATTGACGGGAGCCAGGGGTTGCCGCCTTCACCATCTACATGGAAAGCCCCCGCCGCCCCGGCTCTCCCTCCCACCGGGGGCGCGCCCCAGCCCTTCCGTGCATGCCATGACTAGACGCACACGCGTGTCGCACTTCCCGTGGCACACGAGCTACGGCGCCATCACGCAGCGCATGTTCGCCGTGACGCGTGGGTCGGGTACGCCTTCGGGCGCGCCAATGTCGCCCGTGAACCCCTGGTGTACCTCGACAGGACCGAGACCAGGAATTCACTCGCACGACGGGACCAACGCTCGGGCCATGCGGGCACCTGCGGGGCGTCCACGGCGGCCTGCTTCCGCCAGAAGCCAGGCCCAGGGCGCCAGAAGCGTGAGGGGTGGCCGAAGACACTCTCAGGAGTCGGTGGGAGGTGTCGGACGCGTGGGAAGCGCCTCCCCCCGCATCCCTCATCACCTCCCTTAGAGCCAGGGAGGAATAATGGAGGCTCGGCTACGACGGCGCCCGGGGGCTTGGGAAACTCTACAACAACCGTGTTGACGTGCGCCCGGGCAGAAGGGGAGGAGACGTCATCCAGCACGACCACGGAAGGTACGTACGCGGTTTCGTGGGCGGTCCTCGCAAGGGATGGCATGCGCGGCCAAGCAAGGACAACCCGAACAACTGGTTCCGTGAGGTTGACCGACAAAAGCACCCTCACAGGGCATGCCCGCTGGTGTGAGCTACTTCGAGGAGGCATCCAGGTCTGGGAACCAGGGGTCAGTGGACCGGGAACGCGAGGGGGACACCCCCCAACGTTCCCGGGCCGAGTGGCACCATCATGGAGATGGAGGGTGGAGCACGCGCCCATGTCTCCAGGCCAGATGATCCCAACCTGGGGACAAAGGGGAGCGCATGCTACCCCGTCCCCAGGGACAGCTGTACCCATCTGGGTACGAAGGGTGGAACATGTGCCCATGTCCCCGAGCTGGGTGTCGCCCGATCACCGGCAGGTAGTCCTGAGCTCACCCATGGCCCCAAGTCTGGTTTACCTGCCTTGGGGGCTGGGCCATGAGCACCTGCGGGGGAACCTAGGGCACCCTATCAAGGCACGCTGGGCCACCGCCCAGGGCTCCAGCCTCGCGCGCAACGACGGGCCTCGCCTGGCCCAGCCGATGGTGCGGGGGGTTACATCTCCGCTACAACATTGGCGCCCGAGTACGAGCCATGGGGTGTGAGAGGCTACCCTTGCACCCGGGGTCCCGTCCTGGGTCGGCCCTACTACACCAACTCGTGACACTCTCACGTAATAATGAGCGGGTTGTATACGCCCGGAGCCCCTCGAGGACGCGGAGGGGTTCCTCCCACGCAATGTGGCAACCACAACCCGGAGCTGGCGGAGAAGACAACACTGCCCATCAATGGCTATGCCCATGCAACGTGGATACCCTACGCTTAGGGCTGGGGGAAGACGGAGGCGAAGACTACCCTAAAAGCTGGACACAGCCATTTTCTCGCTCTTTTTTGTATTCCAAGTTGCAACCTTTAATGGCTCCTTTTGTGCTTGAACCTGTCAGAAGTTCGAGGATTTCGTGACTCTATCTTTTAAAAAGAAAAGAAGGGCGGGGTCTATTTCCTCTTTGTTCTTTCGTTTTACCGATCTTGGTTTTTTCTTTTCTAGGTTGGTGTTTTGCAAGGATCTGAGCGCCCCGGCCCTCCCCAAGGCTCCTCGGGGCTGGATGGCCAAAACTTGCCGCCTCAAGGGCACTCGATTTTTAGCTGTCGGCCCCCGCTCGGGGGCTCTAACCGCAGCACAACATCACAGCATGGAGTCTCGAGAGGACCCAAGGCCTCCTAAGGCGACACCCGGAGGAATGGAATGGGGGATCGCTCGAGCGTCAAAGGGGGCTCCTGAGCAGCATGCCTCAGGAGCCTTACCAGTCATATGGCCACTTGACCTCTTGATGTCGTCCTTGGTTTCCGGTTGGCATCAGGAGTGTCAGGGCCTTGTCTCGTGAAGTGTGTCCTTGGTTTCCGGTGGGGGGAAATGCACGGGGGAAATGCGCGGGGCTGGGACCTGCCGACGTAGAGCGGTTCGAGCGTCAAGGGGGCTCCTAAGAAGCATGCCTCGGGAGCCTTACTGGTCATAAGGCTACTCGACCCCCTGATGTCGTCCTTGGTTTCTGGTCGACATCAGGAGCGTCGGGGCCTCACCTCATCAAGTGCTTCCTCAGTTTCTGGTCATACCTAACAGTGGTGGGGAAATGTGCGGGACTAGAACCCACAGATGCAGAGTGCCGAGAGGGCCCCCAAACCATCCTACAAGCAAGGAGGAGGCATCCAGGATGGAACCACGGGTTATCTGGGCAGCCCGGTTTCGCCAAAGTAGTGCGAACAAGATCATCATCGCCCTGCAAGCATGACAACCGGATTGGCATCAACCCCAGATCGAAGGGAGCGCGACACTACCCACCTCGTCATCAAGGAATACATTTAAAGGTATTTCCGAAATACATCAAAGTTGCCACCAGGCCACATGTGTAACCCTGTCAGGAACAAAAAGGCTCCTCAAGGGAGGCACCCTATCGCCGAAACCCTCATCGCTGCCACACGGCAACGGCCTCGTGCGTCCCTGCTCAAGCACGGCCCTACGATTCGTCAGAAGAAAGCTCCGTCACCAGGTCATCCACATGGTCCTTGACCCGATCAGTGAGGGCAGCGCGGGTCACCTCAGGCATGGGACCAAGTACCACCTTAAAATCGAAGTGCTGGTCGACACGGAGGAGGTGGCTGAAGATGTTTGTGGCCGCCTGCTCAAGGAGGTCACGGCGCTTCTCCTCCACGAGCACATGGATCTTCTCTGCACCCCCCTCAAGGCACTCCACGACCCTAGAAAAGAATCCCACATACCCGGCATCGTTCGAAACCAAGGGGCTCAAGACGCTCGCGCCGCAGATGTCTTCCAAGGCCCACTTGGCCCTCCTCTTGAGGGATTGGAACATCTGGGAGTGCATATGATGGATGCCGTGAGGCCGAGCCGCCTCGTCTGAAGTCTTCTTCGCCAGGGAAGCCATGCCACTTACTTTCTTGTGAAGGAAAGACAGCTTCGCTTCGGCAGCGGCTTGAGCATCCATCGGAGTGCGTCCGCGCCCTTCCTCTTGATCTAACCTTTTCTTGAGGTCCTTAACCTCACCTTTCAGGGAATCATGCTGCTCGTGGATCTGGGACTCCTGGAGCTGCAACTTCGCGTGATAGTCCCGGACAAGGGAGCGCCATGCCTCGGCAACTCTTTGGTCGACCTCCTCCTGGAGCCTCGCCTCACGTGAGGCAAGGGACTCTTCGGCAGGCGATGCCTGGTGTTCCCTCATCTCCAACCTCTCCTGCTCCAGGCTCTGCTCCAGCGCCTCCAACACATACGAGTTGGCAGGGCACGGGGGGCCATGCTAACGGAGAGGGGCTCGGAGTACGAGCCCTCAAGTGTAGCCCTCCACACCTGGATCTGCTTTTAAGGTCGGTGTTTAAGGTCTTAAGCTCCCTGAAGCGTTCCTCGGAAGCCTTGTGCCGGCAGTCGGCCTCCTGAGACTCAACAAGGGCGCGCCCGCGAACCTCCATCGTGGTGGCAAGGGACTCCTCGGCCTTTGTGCAGGCGTGTTCGTCCTGCAGGCAGCCGAAGTTAATGGCGACCTCAAGCTAGTGCCAGCCCTGCGCAAGGCGGTGGCGCTCCGCGTCCAATCGAGCATCATTATTAGCGAGCCCCACCCCGAGGCGCCTTAATGAGTCCGCCGTGATATGGAGCAAACCCCACGGCGCGGCGCCCCGATCGTCGATGGTCTCAAGAGACCAACCAGAGCTCCCACCTTCCCCAGGGCGAGCGAGGGAGGTGCGCGAGCGGCCTCCCATCCCAAATGTATGCTCAGGGATCGGGGGCTCCCGTACAGGCACTCCGGAAGAAGGATGCGCTCCCTGGGGCCCCACATCACTAGGTAACGGGGGTCGGGGATGCCATGCGGCGCGACCCCAGGAAAGGCCACAGGCGAAAGAAGCAGTACCAATGTAGGGAGCTGGAGGCCATGGGAAAGGAGGACTACAGGGGGCACGCGTGCGGGGCCACAAGACGGCTAAACATGCCCGGAGAGAAGCGCCCGGCGGGCCGGGCCCCGCAGACCGCGGAAGCGGAGACCACGAGGAGCTCGGTGGTTGCTGGCGCGGGCGGCACCAACCTGTCTTTGCCGTCATCCGTAGGGAGCCTGTGAAATAGAAGCTCGGGAGAAATGTGTTGAAGAAGAAGTCCGAGGAGGGTGAAGGCACTTACTCGTCCACGGCGACCCACTTCCTTTTCCCAGTGCCCATGGCGCCGAGGAGCGGCCGCCCCCACGCGCTTTCCTCTTCCAGTCAGCACGAAGGCCCAGGGGTGACGAACCCGCGACCGAAGAGAGAAACTCGGCGATGGAGACAACGACCTTCACCAACGACTAAGCATCGCCCCCGACCTTAGCTCGATGAAAGGTAGAAGCCGGAGAAACAAGCGGCGAGGGGTGCCCTTCCCCGGTCATGGGGAGGGCGGCGTCCCAGAGTTCTCGGAAGCCGGGGCCCCCAGGAAAGAAGCATCATGAGGTCACGCCTCCTTCGAAGGGAGGAATCCCCACTTGTCGAAATGCGGCATCTCCACAGCGAGAGCTTCCCAGTTCATGTAGTTGTACAAGGGGATACCGTCTTGGGGAAGCTCATGAGGTTCATCACCAGTCAGGCGGCGGAGAAGCTCGCACAAGACATCAGGGGAAAGAGACGGGACATGAATTCTCATTGAGTCGCCAGGACCTACGAAGGCCCACATTGGACGGGAGTGGCGCTGAAGGGGAGAAATTCACAGACGAATAAACTCCCGCACCACCATCACCATAGTCACGCCTGCCTGCCTCAACCTCGCCAGCCTGGCTAGGACCCGCGCGAGCCCCGGATTGGCGAGCTCCTCGTGCCTTCATCCACGATTCGGCACTATGGGGCCAGCGAGAGTTGGTACCAAGTTTTGGCTCCGGCGGCATTGACATACACCCATTTCCGTCGGAACCCGTCAGCTTCCGGAAAGAGTCTGGTGTCGAGGGGCCCCTGGGTAGATGCGCCTGCTGGCCTCAAGGACATACACCCGGAACACTGTACCCCCGAAGCCAACACGAGGGAGAAGAAGTGGCGCAACAAGGCCATGTAAGGGAAGACACCAACAAAGGCCTCGCACAGGAACGCAAAGGCTGAAAGGAGGACAAGGGATCTAGGTTCAAGGTGAAGCATGTGGATCTGGTAATGCGACAGCATAGCAGAAAGGAAGCTTGAGAATGGCGGTGGTACACCCGACAGAAGGGCAGGGATATGAAGGGGGACAGCGGTGGCTGCTAGCCCGCTCTGAGGCTGCGAACCTGGACAAATCTTGGTGGCCCCCCACCCATTGGAATCGGCGGCGACCACCAACTGAACCTTCTCCAACCCCTCCAAGTTCACCACCAATGATCGATCCAACGTGAGCTTGAGCGCAGATGCGGCCATCGGTTCCCTCAGACCCTCGCATTCCCCTTTCTTTGGAGACATGGCAAAAAAAGAGGGGGGAGGGGGAGGCGACGCGGTGCACGCACGGGGACTCGACGGAAGGGGCGAGAGCCCTGTAAGGAAGAGGAACAGACGACGGAGTCGACGGGAGCTGAAGGAAGTTTGGTGGGGTATGCTGGAGGACTCGTCAAACCTGGCAATGGCAGGTCTGGTGCGGAGGATAAAGGGGGCAACAGTTCCTCGGGTTACCGCATATGAAGCCTAGCCTGCAGGCGTCTGGGGCCCGCGACTCTTCGGGCCGACACTAGGCCTCGCCCACAAGCTGGCTCGAGCTCGCCTCGGGCCCGGGGGCTACTGTCAGCGTTCTGGGAATGGGGTACCCAGACCTGCCTGCCTGTGGCTCATGGCTTGGCCCACTTCATCAGCCAAACACGGCCGGGCATGGCCTCGCTCAACATAGGGCCCTCACGAGGGCCCTCGCCTCACGAGGAAGAACAGCATTAGGACCGGCAGAGGGTGGGCCTCATCAGGCCCCCTCCGGAGCAGCGGAGATCTCTATGCAAGGCCTGGCCTCGGGAGTTAATGGTGACGTAAGGAAGGACAGGTGGGCGCCAGCGTGCCAGGCAGGTGTAGTTTCCCCTTTGGTGCAAAGGGAGCAAAGACATACGCGGGTTCCCAAAGCTCCCCCCAAATGTTTCCATTCTGGTGCAACAAGACCACAACCACCCGCCCCGCAGGGCGGATGTCATAGCTGAGCCCACCCCTGCGCCTTTGACAGGTACTTTGTAGGCAAAGACCGCCTTTGGGCAGGGCGAGCACGTACTCTTGTCCCCCTTCAAAATTGGCCGTTGTGCGATCCTTCCCACCATTGTGATAAGGGAAGAGGACCCAAGCCTCCACTATATATAGAGGATAGTTCGCACCGCAGAGAGAGATCCAATCCATTCCGCCATCCATCCACCACCGGGCCACGAAGAGCCCCTAACACCTCAAAGGGAGCCCTCATGAGGCCCTAGAACAATGTACAAGTTCATCCACACCACCTTCTCGAGAGGCAATCCACCAAAGCAGGAGTAGGGTACTACGCTTCGCAGCAGCCCGAACCTGGGTAAACTGTCGTGTTCATCTTCTTCCGCGTCATCGTGCGAGTTTGCTATTGCGTTCATCGAGTAGCGAGCTAGATTGGGTGAGGCTGTAGGGGACCTTCGCACACACCCCTGTTTTCGAATCTTAAGGGTTTTGCGGAGCTCGAAATCCGACAATGTGTTCTTGGTCCTATCTTGCAAGTTGTAGACACCTATTACGAGTTATGATCCGCATCCCCCAGGGTGACAATAACTAGTATTCTTCCCGGTGATTACCGTAGTTTGAGGAGTTCATGTATTCACTAAGTGCTAATGCTTTGGTCCGGTTCACTTTTAAAAGGAGGCCTTAATATCCCTTAGTTTCCATTAGGATCCTGCTGCCATGGGAGGGTAGGACAAAAGAGGGCATGCAAGTTCTTTTCCATAAGCACGTATGACTATATATGGAATACATGCCTACATTACATTGATGAATTGGAGCTTGTTCTGTGTCACCCTATGTTATAACTGTTGCATGATGAATGTCATCCAACATAATTATCCATCACTGGTCCATTGCCTACGAGCTTTCCACATATTGATCCTTGTTAAGTTACTTTTTCGTTGCAACTGTTACAATCACTACAAAACTACTACCATTACTTTTGCCACCGTTACCGTTACTTCCATACTACTTTGCTATTGAATGCTTTGCTGCAAATATTAAGTCTTTCAAGTGTGGTTGAATTGATAACTCAGTTGCGAATACTCAAGAATATTCTTTGGCTCCCCCTTGAGTCGAATTAATAAATTTGGGTTGAATACTCTACCCTCGAAAACTGTTGCGAGCCCCTATACTTGTGGGTTATCACATATAGCCATGAAGGTGTTGGAGATATGCCCTAGAGGCAATCATGTATGATGATATTTCCTATGTGCTTATGAATAAATATAGTCCTTGGACATTATCATTGATTTGTATTAACAAGTATGTGACTTGTTTGTGAGACTATGCATTGTATGATGAATGTCCTAAATGGTCCCTAGTTGAAAGGGTTGTGTGGATGCGCAACCAGTTAGACTAGCATATGACACGGTGGATGGTCCGGTCTCACTAACCATGTAGCATTGGATGCTAGCCGGATAATATGGACTCATAAAGGTCTGCTCGGATTCGATGTAGTCTGATCCGAGTCGAGATAAGGTCTGAGTTGGACAGACCCAACTATGAGATGCAGCGATAGGTCATCTATGAGTCTCTAGTACAACATACGTTCTATGTCCTAAGACCTGAGCTGGCGCATGTACTCAGGATGGTGACAGACTTGCTTTGGGCCAACCAAACGCTACTCCATGACTAGGTAGTTACAAAGGTAGGTTTCGGGCTTGTCTAGACCCATGCTGCGAGACATGGTCGAGCAAGATGGGATTTGCCCCTCCTACCAGGAGAGATATACTCTAGCCCCCCTTGGGTGATCTGACCTGGATAAGCATGGCCGTGCGATGAGGATTATGAGATAATCCAAAGTGTTGGTCAGATTCACCGAAATGAGAAAGAGGTCGTGCTACAACAAGGATAACCATGTCGCCTTGTGCACGACAACATATATCGTATGGCAAAGAGAACAGAAGTGTGAAGTATAGGTTCGCCTAACCAGCTTCATCAGACACTTGGAGTTGGCACGTCTTGCTAGAGGCAGCTATTGACCGGTCGAGTCGGATTTGATCTGACTCGCAACCAAGTGGACGAGAACCTAAAGGGTCGTGTGCTTAAGGGAAGGAACACGTGGGATTTAGGATCCGTGCGAGGCCCAAGAGTTGAGCCTGCGCCGGATGCCTATATATAGTGGAGGTGTGGCACACCCATCTGGTTGATCGCTTCGGCACCGTCATTAGGTCTTTGCATGCGTTGCAACTAGCCACCTCCACTTGCCGCCACCGATTGTGTGATCAGACCTAGCAGTCCGCCGCATGGCGTTCCTCCTGCATGCACGGATACCGTTAGAGGCGGTGCACTTGCGCCGCTCCGGCAAACCTGTACGTGGGAACCGGCGACTGGCTGTTTGAGGGAGATCGGACAAGGAGGAGACGCACCACACGAACACGCTGCCCCAACTCTACTTTTGCTGCACGGCACTACGTGTCTAGTGGCAATGAACTATGATCCATCTCCGTAGCATGTTCTTGGATGTTTTGCGTGTAGGAAAATTTTAATTTGCATGCGATGCACCTATGGTAGAACCCAACAGAAGGATAAATCCTAGTAACACTACCTTTAAAAGAGTGATTCCAGGCGTTGAAGCCCGCTGCTCTAGCACTATAACGCTGGAGGTTGTGTTCAGTTCACCCGATAATTTCTGCGGTGAAGACTTGATCTTCGACATCGTACCATTCCGCAATGGCTATCCCGCACTACTCTGCCGCACAACATTCGCCTGCTTCAATGTTGTTCCCCATTACGCCTATCTGAAGCTCAAGATGCCCGGGCTCAAGGGGGTCGTAACCGTCAACGGCAATACGGAGCATTCTCTCCGGACCGAGGAGCACACCGCGGCCTTAGCATCTGAGTGCCAATATGACAGTGAAGCACCGGGGTCCCAATTAGTCATCAGAACGCGACAGGCGGGCAAGCGAGCTCGAGCCCAACCGGATCTTCCAGAGCCATCTCCCGCTCAACACAAATAGGGATATGCTCCCCAAAACACAGCCCGACTGCCCGTCATATATGTCCCTCAAAGACACAATTTCGCTCTTAAAATACCATGGGCAGCTATGGGGATCCACTCCCAAGGACTAGATGTCTGGCTCAACCGAACTACAGTCCAAACGCTTCTTCGTACAGAAGCATGATACCATCAAGGATCTACCAAGCGTCAAGATTACACACTCTACAACGGCCTCTCAAGACCCTCTTCCCCAAGGCCCATCCGCCAACAACAACTACCTCTAAAGGATTCTAGCGCTCCCCGTTCGGGAGCAAAGGAGTAAGCGCACAACAAGGCATGAGGAGGACACCAAGCCCGTCAAGCCACCCTTTGAAGGCCCTGAGTAAAATGCTATCGTGTAAAGATAGTTTTCTTTTTCAACATAAGAATTACCTGTAACAGCCGCTTCGGCATTATGAGTTATATGACTGTTACTTATGGCATGTTTTCAATGCTTTTTACATAACTTGTTTTCCGCTCACCAGCACCGTAAGGTAAAACTATCCGGTATAGGCTAGGTGGGATTGACTAATAGACTGGGGGCTTGGATATAATTCTCGCCTTAAGCATAACCCCATCACTATGTTTCATGTGTTCGGTGTCTTGGATATTATGTTATATGAATCCGTTACGAATTATGTCTTCGGTCAATAGTTGGGTTACCCCTCTCCTATGCTTTCCCCTTTACATTCCGCTAGTTCAGCTAAAGGGGCAAAGGGAGAATCACTGTGATTGTATTCCCAGCTGGTCTTGCAAAGTAATCAGTGGAGAAAGCCGAAAACTGACGGTCATAATAAGCGAGAACTGGTGTGCGATCCGAGCTTAAGTGTCAAACTAAGAATCACTCGAGGTTATTCCGTGTCATACGAGGGGTTTGTACTTTCCCAAACCTAGTGGTACTAGTCTCAACCTTTGGTCAAAACGACTACCACAAAATATTGGGGGCTCATCACCAGCCCCCGCATTCAAGCTCCTAAGGCTAAGTGAAAGCACTAAAGCCCCATAGTCTGATTGCCTCGTTTCCCTTGCACACTAACGCCTACGGGCACTGATGTATGGGCTAAAAGGTCAAGTGTGGAGGTCGAAACACCCTATGTACTATCTAAATGGGGCCTGAAGCCAACGACTGGCAACTTTCAGATTAAAACGGCCACCTCGGAGTCAAAATAAGACAAAATGCAATATATTTCGGACAACCATTGTAAAGAGAATTTTTCTTGAGTGCACATGATAACTCCCTCACTCATACATTACATTTTTGGGGCATTGGGACTCTATACACCAAGCACCCTCTAGCGTAGCATGGAAATAAAGTTTGGGGCACCCATGTTCCTTCCTAGGAGGCAGGGGCGTGGTGACCGTCTCAATCGGCTTCACCCTCGATCAATGCATCATCATTCGGGCAAATGCCATCCATGCTCCCTCGATACAAATGGAGCACTTCAAGGCTTCAATCTCTGGCACGACGTCGTGAAGTTTTTGCAACAAGCCAAAATAGTTGCTCGGAAATGGCACGATAGGCCACAACTGGATGCACAGATCCTTCAAGACTGGCTCTGCCATCCTGTGTAGCTCCATCAGTTGTTTCATTTGATAGCTGAGAAGAGGATGTGGCTCGAAGGTTTCAAATTGAGCCCAGAACAGCCTCTACTCCACATCCCCGTCTCGGTTCGCAAAGTGCCTTGCTGCGTCTGCCACAATCCTTGGGAGGTCCGTAAAGGCGCCTAGGGAACGCCACAGCCGTGTGAGAAAGGCGACATGTTTCCACAAAAGGCAAACTGCAGTAAGTACGGCTTACCATCCGCGGTCAGCTTGACTTGGCGAAGTTGTTCCTCGAAGATCCGCCTCTCAACCCGCTCTGATTTGAGATCAGAGGATGGCATGGACAGCTAGGCCGCCTGGTCCTTGGCCTTTTGCTCCAGGGCCTCACACTTAGTGCTTGCATCCTAGAGCTCATGTTGCACCTCAGCCACTCGAGCATCATGCTTTCCACTCTCACCTTTTAACAAGCTTAGCTCGGCAGCCACCTTATCAGCCCCTGCCTTCTGATCAGCGGCCTCCTTCTTGGCCTTCCTGAGCTCGGCCTTGAGGTTTTCAACCTCTACACTTGCTGCTGTGTGGATAAACGGAAGCAAAACCAGGACCCAAAGCCAGAATAATCCTTGCTAATGAGAAAAACCATAAATTTAGCAAGTACGGTTTAAACCTACCTTGCATATCATCAAACCATTTATTCAGACAATCAAGCTCCTTGTCGGAGCTCTGGAGCTTCCGGTTCAGCTCGACCAGTTCAAGGGCGTTGGAGGCCCTATCTGAGGATGAGGCCTGCAAGTACATAAGCAATCATCCGACTTATTTGGTTCTGAACTATTGCTCATGTTCCCAGGTTCAATGACCCCCGTGCAAGTTTTTCAAACTCACCCATGGCTCGGGGGCTACTATACCTATAAAGAATACACAACCTTATAAACAAATTTGTTCTTGAAAAAAGAACATTTCATGGCTTACCTTCAATCCCGCTAGTAGACCACTCAAACCCTCCTTCAGTATGCTGTCAACGGATTGAATGCCTTGTAAAACCGCACCCATAAGGGTGTGGTGATCCTCGGTAATAAAGGAGTCAGACAGATCCTCCTCCATCATGGACGACCTCCCCGTCGCGGCCCGCTCTGTCATAGGCGGCACAGGTGGTGGCACTTCCTCTTCCCCTCCCTGGGGAGGGAAGGTCGATGACATCAGAGGCATTGTGGCCTCCGGAGTCGACTGTGGAGGGAGCTCGGGTGAATTGCGGCCCCCCTCTCGCTTGCCAGGAGGGGTTCGACCTCCTAGGTTTTGGCGGCCAAGGCATGATCCTCAGACTGAGCCTCCGGTTTTCGGTGGCCGAGGTATGCGCCTCAACCATAACTGTCTCACCCCCAGCGTCCGGTGTAGGAGGGGTCCGACGGGATAACACCTCCGTGGCCTTGTCACTGGCCGGAGGGGGTGTGGTGCAGAATGTTGTCCCACTCTCTGCCAGCTCGACCGGTGGAGAATCCCCCTCCGAGACCTGTTCGTTCGGGAGATCTCGGGCCGGGCTGCGACACGAAAGGCACTTGACCAGTTAGTAATGGAAACTCTATGTAAATGCACTAGATAGTACCCGAACTCTGTACCTTTGAGCAGGGGGCTTGACCCTGGGGTTCCTCTGGGGAACCCTCTCGAAAGCCTCGGACTCCTCATTGGAATCTGGGCTATCATCCGGCAGGACCACCTTGGCCCTGCAGGGCTTCTTCTGGGCTGGGGGAGGAAGATCCTCCTCTGCATCCTCTGGCGTAGCCCTCTTTGTTGTTTGAGGGGAGTCAATCTCCCCCATCTTCCGCATGCTCTTCCTCATGAGCAGAAGAGGCATGGGTATCTACGGACTTAGTGTCCGGAGGACCCCTCGAGTGGAGGCCTTCGTAGGTATCCTTCTTCTTCTTCTCTTTCTTCTCTGGCGCCGCATACGGCATCACGACCAACATCACCATTAGCAGAGGCGACCTGGGGTCCTCAAAACTCGGGATAAAATAGAAACCCTGACATACCTTCAAGGGTGGGGGGTTGGCATCTAAGCCGATGTCTTCTTCTTCGGTCGGCCATTCCTTCTGGGGCTTCAAGAGCACTTTGCACAACTTCTCATGAGTTCTGCAGTAGAACTTGCACATGATGGCCAGGTCCCCGAGCTTGTAGGACCACATCGAGGTGTCCTGGCGTTGGCATGGCAGGAGGCAGCGATGGAGCATGACCTGGACCACGTTGGTCAGCTCGATTTTGGCCTCCACCATTTGCGTGATGCGCTTCTGCAGTACCTACACCTCCGAAGCAGATCCCCAATCAAGGCCTTTCCTAATCCATGAGGTTAACCTCGTGGGTGGTTCGGATCTAAACTTGGCCGGCGCCGACCAATCCGCGTCTCGTGTCTCAATGATGTGGAACCACTCCTTCTACCAGACCTTGACGGTGTCGATGAAGGTGTCGTCCGACCACTCGACCCGCGAAAGATTGTTGACCACAGCCCCTCCGTAGTCGGCGTGTTGGACGCTCACGGTCTTCGGTTTCAGGTTAAAGACCTTGAGCCATAAGCCAAAGTGTGGCTGGACCCGCAGAAAGGCCTCACAAACAGTGATGAAGGCCGAGATGTGCATAAAGGAGTTCAGGGGAATATCATGGAAATCTAACCCATAGAAGAACATCAACCCCCTAACAAAGGGGTGGAGGGGAAAACCTAACCCCTGAAGGAAATGGGGGATGAATATTACCCTCTCGCCTGGTTTCGGAGTAGGCACCACCTAGCCTTCTTATGGAGGGCGGTGGGCGATGTTGGGCGAGAGGTATCCGGCGACCTTCAGCTCCTGAATGTCATTGTCAGTAACACAATAGGCTTCCCACTTGTTATTCAATCTCGAGCTGGCCATGGATGAGATTAGGGAAGGTGACTTGGCAAAGTAGGAAGAAGGAAATGGATCTGGGTGCTAGAGGCTCGGACGTGAGAAAGGATCGAGTCTGAATGCATAGAAAGGCCTTGGGGGTTTTCTCCTTTTTATGGTAGGCCGTAATACCAAGGTTACTCCTTTCCTGCCACAAGATTTGGCACTTCTCGAAACCATCGTGTTGTTATACGCACGTGCGGGGTTACCCATATCATTACTCGTATCCCATAAAATATGGGGCACGGTCTTCATACTGTTAAGACGTGCCGATTGAAAAGCGGCCTCGAATCGCGAATCGAGTTTTCGTAATTGGTTGTTGTGTCATATCATCAAAAAGGCTATCAGATAAGTGTATTGTTCACAGCCGGGCATTTGGCCTTCATGGATGAACAAAACGTGTTCTGGAAGACAGGGCGTCATCAAGTTGGAATCAGCCGAACATAGAGGGAACTCGCCTCGCAAGCCGAATATCGGGGAGATGCGAAGCTGCCAAAGACTGTAGACCTTGGCATTGGAGACTTGTTTAGGGTTACTGAGGGAGTCCGGGGCTAAGGGGTCCTCAGAGCGTCGACTCATTCCTCATGGGCCGTCTTATTGGGCTGCTCTATGGAGGGCCAAACTATGACGCAACCCTATGTTCAGGAAGGAAAGCTCCAGAGAATGGCGTGACTTCCAAGCTTTGAAGATGGGATCTGCGTATCTGTCTCTTGCTATAGGTCGGTTGTGTGTAACCCTAGGGACCCTGGTGTCTATATAAACCAGAGGGTCCCATTCGTAGAGGACAAGTTGACTCAATCAGGGTTTTAGCTTAGATGATATCAAGGTAGCTCAACTCTGTAATTCTCATCCACATCAATATAATCCAGCAGGACGTAGGGTTTCACCTCCTCACGAGGGATCGAACCTGGGTAAACAATGTATCCTTTGTCCCCTATTACCCATCGATCTAAGTTCCATAGCTCAGGACCCCCTACCCGAGATCTGTCAGTTTTGACACCGACACCAGGGTGGGGGCACTTGGACCGCCACCCTGCTCCATAGCAGTTATACATTTTCTTTTAAACAGGGAAAAGTGGTGCATGGACATTGCAAACTATTGGCTCTGGCGTGTGATATGCCCCTAGTTTCTCCCATGGTTAAGGTGAGGAGGAATTCCTCGAACTCCTCATGTTTAGGCTGACGCACTCCCCCATCAGAGGGAAGCAAGCATATATCAAAAAATTCATCTAGAGGCAATTCATAGTTTGTGGCATATAAATCAAAGCGTATTGTGGGAGCACCGGCCGTATTTGTGAAGTAGAAGTTTTGCACAAAGGAATTAATAAGGAGATAGTATTTGTCGCACTAATCTGCGAGGAAGTTGGTCATCCCAACATTTGCAACAAATTGCGTGAATTCTTCATAGAATCCCTCTTCGTTCATGAAAGGTTTATATGGCCATTCACAAGGCCTAACCTCCACATTGTGAAAAATATTGATGCCACGATCCTGAGTTCTCCCAACTACTCCCTTGGGCTCGGCTTGAAAAACTTTTCCTTAAGAAATTCATTTTCCTAAGCACAAATTTGTGAAATTTTTTAGCCACAAATTTATGTCAATAAAACTTTGCAAGATCAATAGAAACAACTCATATAAGTATCTAGAGGCCTTATCAAGCATTCATACTACTTAGAACTCAAAGAATTCAACATGCAAGCTCATTTTCTATAGCACCAAGTGCAGCAAAATATGCAAAATATAAAACACTAAAGCAAAAACAAATTGGAGGAATGGGAGAGTCACATACCAAGGAACAATTCCTCAAAACAGTTTCGAAAATGGAGTCCGAGCAAAGAGATCAAAAATTTCAGTTTTAGGTGGAAGAACGCGAGAGAGAGAGAGAGAGAGAGAGAGAGAGAGAGAGAGAGCTAGAGAATTTTGCTGGAGGTAGGACATGAGGTGAGCCGAAGGGATAAGGCAGGGGGACCCCTGTTGGGCCCACAAGCCATCATGGTGTGGTCAGGGGGGCCACACCATGTTGGCTTGTTCCCCACAGGTGCGTCTCCCTACTGTAATTTTTATGTCAAAAATTATCATATATTCTAGAAAAATTCATGTTTAAACTTTGTAGCAATATGAGACTTCTTATTTTTGGGTCATTTTTTATTCCACGGGAAATCAGAGAACAAAAAAATCAAACTAATTTAATTTTCTTAACTAAAAATAACAGAGAATAAACTTGTCATACAGAGAGTTGTGAATACCGAATTCATCAATCGCATATCTCTCAAAAAGGGTCCATCTATAAGGTTGATCAAGTCTTATTAATAACCGTTTCCGATTGACATGAAACCGACGATTTTTTGTATAACACTAGGTTACCTCAATGTGGATTTGCATCTCCCCAACAAGAGGATTATAATTTTTCTTCTTGGCAATAGATAGAGGGATTTTAAAATCTCCAATGATAATAGTGCCACTAGGCTCAATGACATTAATATTATTAACCAAAGTTTGCTTCTTTGGAAAATGCACGGTATGTTGCTTGCCATTGACATGAAAAGTCACCTTGCTTTTGTTGCAATCAATAACAGCCCCTGCAGTATTTAGAAACGGTCTACCAAGGATGATCGACATATTGTCGTCCTTGGGCATATCAAGAATAGCAAAGTCTGTTAAGATAGTAACATTTGCAGCCACACAGGAATGTCCTTGCAAATTCCAATAGGTAAAGCAGTGTATTTATCAAACATTTGCAAAGATATCTCACTAGGTGTAAGCTTATTGAACTCAAGTCTTTTATAAAGGGAGAAAGGCATGATACTAACACGAGCTCCTAAATCACATACAACATTTCTAACATAGTTTCTTTTAATAGAGCAAGGTATTGTGGGTATACCCGAATCTCCTAACTTCTTAGGCACTCCACCATCAAAGGAATAATTAGCAGGCAGAGTAGCAATTTCAGTTCTAGGTATTTTCCTTTGGTTGGCAATAATATCCTTCATATACATAGCATATGGAGGCATTTTCAGTATGTTTGTCAAGCGAGTGCACAAAAAGATGGGTCTAATCATTTCAGCAAAGCGGTCAAACTCCTCATCATCCTTACTTTTAGTAGACTTACGAGGGAATGGCATGGGTTTTTGAACCCATTGCTCTCTTTCCCTTCCATGTTTTCTAGCAACAAAGTCTCTTTTAGCATAGAGTTTATTTTTAGGTTGTGGGTTATCAAGATTCTCAGCAGGTTCAGTTTCCACATCATTATCATTTTCTTTGGTATCATCTGGCTGAGCATCTACATTAACATCATCATTATTATCATTTTCAAAATCACTAGGTGTATGTTCACTACCAGATTGTGTCTCGACATCAAAAATAGAAACTTCATTATGTTTCTCAATGGGTTTTTCTATAACAGGATCACTAGAAGCATGCAAGTTGCTATCATCTTTCTTTTTCTTTTTCTTATTAGATGAACTAGGTGCATCTTCATTAATTTTCTAAGAATCTCGTTCAATTCTTTTATCGTGACCTTTGGGTAAAGAGGTTCTTGAGTCATTTTACCTCCTCTAGTCATACTCTAACATCATGATCATTCAGATTATTATTTATTTTAGCAAGCAAAAAAATTGTGACTTAGCTACTTGGTCTTGTTGAGTGTGAAC
Source organism: Hordeum marinum (assembly GCA_022496015.1). NCBI lineage: Eukaryota > Viridiplantae > Streptophyta > Magnoliopsida > Poales > Poaceae > Hordeum > Hordeum marinum. Next base: position 167,477,535 of record CM039678.1, on the reverse strand, counting down.
CATATAAGCATGTTTACCTAAAGCTTTCACATCATTTGCAATTCTAAACATTAAGTCACTCAAATGATCTATCATCAAGGTATTACTTCTTAAATGATCCTTAACATAATTATTGAAGTGTTCTTGCTTAACGATATAATTATCAAATTCATCCATGCATTTATTAGGAGTTTTAGTATAAGGTATATCACTTTTATTAAACACACAGAGAGAATTTACCTCTACTACCCGTGTCGGGGTGTGAAGAGCATGTATTTCTTCAATACGGGGTAATTTCTTAACATCCCAAGTCTTAATACCTTTCTCTTTCATAGTTTGTTTTGCTTCTTGTATATCTTAAGGACTTAGGAATAGAATACCTCTCTTCTTTTGAATAGGTTCCGACGGTAGTTCAAGGAGTGCCCAATCATCGGCATTTTGCAATAAGTTATTCAATAGTTCCTTAGCTTGTCCAACATTTCTTTCCCTGAAAACACAACTAGCACAACTATCTAGGAAGTCCCTAGAAGCATCGGTTAGTCCATTATAGAAGATATCAAGTATTTAATTTTTCTTAAGAGGGCAATCAGGCAAAGCTCTAAGTAACCAGAGAAGCCTCCCCCAGTCTTGAGGGAGATTCAGTTCTTCAATTTGTACAAAGTTAATTATTTTTTGTAAGGCGGCTTGTTTCTTATGAGCAGGAAAATATTTTTCCGAAAAGTAATTAAGCATATCACGGGGACTATGCATACAACTAGGATCCAGAGAAAGAAACCATTCCTTGGCCTGGCCTTTTAGCGAGAAAGGGAAAACCTTAAGGATATAATAGTAGTGTATCTTTTCATCATTGGTAAACAAAGCAGCAATATCATTCAGTTTCATAGACAATAGTTTAATATTCATAACCATGGAAAGGATCAGACTCTACTATAGGAATCCGTTCAGGGTCTATAGAGAATTCATAGTCCTTATCAGTGACAAATATAGGAGAAGTAGCAAATTTAGGATCTTGTTTCATTTTCTCCATCATAGATTTTTCTTTTAGTTTGCATAGTAGTTTCTTCATATCATATCTATTTTCACAAGCAAGAAAGTCCCTAGCTACCACACCATCCATAACATAACCTTTAGGTACATAAGGCAACTCATATCTATTAGGTGAGCAAGGTGTAACAGGCGATTAAAAGTCTTCATCAGTTCCAGCATTTTCAAGTCCGCTAGCTCTATCAATATGAGCATCAAGTAATTCACTCAGTTGCATAGTTTCAGTTTCATCGAACGTAGCAGTAGTATCATAATTAATTTCAGAAGTAGCATCATCAAGATCATGTGACATATTAGGACGATCAACGGGTGGTGGTGTAACAAGCTGGTTCAAAACAGTAGGTGAATCAAAAGCAAAGCTAGATGTTAGTTCCTTACCTCCTCTCATGTGAGAGGGGGCGGTCTTAGTTTGATTATATTTCAGATTCTTCATAGTAGTAATTGGATATCCTTCAAGTTAACACAATAAATAGAGTTATGCTCCCGAGCAATAGCACCAAAAAAAGGTCTTGATAACCCACAAGTATAGGGGGTCATGACAGTCTTCACAGGTAGTATTTCACCCTAATTTATTTATTCGACACAAGGGGAGCCAAAGAATATTTATTGGCCTTGACAGTTGAGTTATCAATTCAACCACACCTAGGATATCTCTCTGCAACAAAAGTTAAGTAGCATGACAAATAGTAGGAGTAGCAATAATAGTGAAGTAGCAATTTTAGTGACAGTAGAGACACCATCAATTCAGTAGCAGGTGTGATAGTAATATTAGCAATAGTAACTTAGCAAGATTTAGTATATGTAAAGCATAGGCACATGGATCAGTTATGGATAATGATTTAGATGGCATCAATCATGAAACAGTTACACACTAGGGCGACATAGAACTAGCTCCAATTCATCAATATAATGTAGGCATGTATTCTCACTAGTAGAAAACAGGCCTTCCATTTCAACCTTTAGTCCCGGTTTGGCTTTGGACCGGGACTAATGTGGCCATTAGTCCCGGTTCCAACGGCTAGGAGCGGTCGGGGTGTATGGGCCCCATTAGTCCCGGTTCATTCGAGGACTATAGTCCCGGTTTGTATCACAAAACCGGGACTAAGGGGGTGGTGGCAGGCTGGTGTCAACCTGGGGCCCCATGAGCCCTTTTAGTCCCGGTTTTTGATACAACCCGGGATTATAGGTGGACCTTTAGTCCTAGTTTGTATAACTAACTGGACTAAAGCTTTCCCTGTATAAACCATTCGTCCAACCCGACTCCATTTCTTTGTTTTCTCCATTCGAATTCCCCTCTCTATTATTCCCCTAGCTCGAGCTCCTCCCTCTATTTTTGCCAAGATTTGTCAAGATTTGAGGCACCCCAATCCATCCAAGTGTCCACAAAGGTTAGCAACTTTGTCCTTTCATCTCTTATTGCTAGATTAGCTCATGCAATGCTTTATAAGTATAGTGATTTGTGGGTTTTAGTTTGGGTGTAATTATGCGGTAGTTCTTATGATTTATATGCAATTTGAGCTCAAAATAACTCCTTAGTTTGCATATGTGTAGGTGTGGTTTACTTAGTGTGCCTTCCTGTCCCCGTCCTAACTACTGTCGATCGCCCGCACCGCCCCTTCGTCGGCACCACCTTGGTGAGCCTCTTCTTGTATTCATATCCTTTTTATAAAAAATTGTATTTGTGTGATTTAGATAGTTACTTGCATAATTTTATTACCTGTATGATTGTTGTTATATATAGTGACATGTATGGGAAGACAAGAGATACACCGGAGGCACAGGAGGATCCACAACGTGTGCATGAAAATGACGGCATGCATCCAAAGCAGTATCAAGGTCCTGCCAACTACGCTCTTACCAAAGCAGAGAAGGAAATCTTCTTTGAATGTCTGCTCAGTATGAAGGTCCTGTCTGGCTTCTTGTTGAATATAAAGGGAATAATAAATATGGCAAAGAAAAAATTCCAAAACCTAAAGTCTCATGATTGATACGTGATCATGACGCAATTGCTTCTAGTTGCATTGACAGGGCTTCTACCATAAAATGTTCGATTAGCCATTGTGAAGATATGTTCATTCCTCAATGCAATTTCTTAGAAGGTAATCGATCCATAAATCCTCCCAAGCTTACAAAATGATTTTGTCCAATGTCTTGTTAGTTTCGACTTGGTGTTCCCACCGTCCTTCTTCAATATTATGATGCACGTCCTAGTTCACCTAATCGAAGAGATTGCCATTCTGGGTCCTGTATTTCTACACAATATGTTCCCCTTTGAGAGGTTCATGGGAGTCTTAAAGAAATATGTTCGTAACCGTGCTAGGCCAGAAGGAAGCATATCCAAGGGCCATGAAACAGAGGAGGTTATTGAGTTTTGTGTTGACTTTATTCCTGACATTACGCCGATTGGTGTTCCTCAATCGCGACATTAGGGGAGATTGCGTGGAAAAGGCACGCTTGGACCAAAATCAATAATATGTAGGGACAGGCATTATTGGGCATAAGCACACTACGTAGTTCTATAGAATTCTACCTTGATGACCCCGTATATCGAGAAACACATGGATATTATACGCTCGAAGAACTCGGAGAAGTCTGACCCCTGGATTCAACACACACACACACACACACACACACATTGAGGCTTTCGGTGGTTGGTTGCGAGCACATCTCATGAATGACGACAATGTTGAAGATGACTTGTACTAGTTGGCCAAGAGACCATCTTCGACTATATTGACTTTCCAAGGGTACGAGATAAATGGGAATACATTTTACATGATCGCCCAAGATAAAAAGAGCACCAACCAAAACAATGGTGTCCGCTTTGACGATGTGGCAAACGCCAAGAAAAAGGACACATATTATGGTTACATAGAGGAGATATGGGAACTTGACTATGGAGGTGATTTGAAGGTCCCTTTGTTCCTGTGCAAATAGGCCAATCTGACTGGAGGAGGGGTAATGGTAGACCTGCAGTACGGAATGACAACAGTGGTGTTGGGGAACGTTGCATGGGAAAAAAATCCTATGCACACGCAGATCTATCCATGGTGATGAGCATCTACGAGAGGGAGAGTGGATCTACGTACCCTTGTAGAACGCTAAGCGGGAAGCGTTAAGAAACGCGGTTGGTGTAGTCGAATGTCTTCGCGATCCAAATCGTCGTGCGTCCCGCGGTCCAATCACGATTCGTCCCGTGATCCAATCACGATCCGTCCCGCGATCCAATCATGATCCGTCCCACGAACTTGATCACGATCCGTCCCACGAACTTGATCACGATCCTTCCGATCTAGCGCCGAACGGACGGCACCTCCGCGTTCAACAAATGTACAGCTTGATGACGATCTCCGCCGTCTTGATCCAGCAAGAAGGAGCGGAGAGTTAGAAGAGTTCTCCGGCAGCGTGACGGTGCTCTGGCGATGGTGGTGGAGCAATTTCGATAGGGCTTCGCCTAAGCACTGCAGAAATCCGATCTAGAGGAGAAACTATGCACTGGAGGAACGGGTAGCACGTGGCTGGCAAAACTAGTGAAAAACACTAAAACCCACCAGTATATATAGGAGGAGAGGAGGAGAGCCTTGGCGCAAGGGCAAAGGCTCCTATGGTTCGGCCGAACCTACTAGGAGAGGAGGACTCCTCCTTCAATCCTAGTAGGACTAGGATTGCTCCTTTTTTTTGCCTTTTTCCACCTTTTCCTATTGGGTTTTCTTATCCAGCCACATGGGCCTTGTGTGGAAGTTTCTACCAGCCCACTAAGGGCTGATATTCACTCTCCCACAGACCATGAAGCCTGTTGGATCGAAATATCCCTCCCGGAGGCCTCCCGGTACACTATCGGCACTCCCGGTACACTACCGATGAGCCCGAAACTTTTCCGGTGACCAAAACAGGACTTCCTATATATGAATCTTTACCTCCGGAGCATTCTGGAGCTCCTCGTGATGTCCGGGATCTCATCCGGGACTCCGAACAACCTTCGGTCACCACCATACATAACTCTATACTACTGAAACGTCACCAAACTTTAAGTGTGCAGACCCTGCGGGTTCGAGAACTATGTAGACATGACCGAGACACCTCTACGGTCAATAACCAATAGCGGGACCTGGATGTCCATATTGGTTCCTACATATTCTACGAAGATCTTTATCGGTCGAACCTCTATGTCAAGGATTCAGTTAATCCCGTATGATGTTCCCTTTGTTCTTCGGTATGTTACTTGCCCGAGATTCGATCGTCGGTATCTCCATACCTAGTTCAACCTCGTTACCGGCAAGTCTCTTTACTTGTTCCGTAATACAAGATCCCGCGACTAACACTTAGTCACATTGCTTGCAAGGCTTATTGTGATGTTGTATTACCGAGTGGGCCCTGAGATACCTCTCCGTCACACGGAGTAACAATTCCAGTCTTGATCCATGCCAACTCAACAGACACCCTCGGAGATACCTGTAGAGCACCTTTATAGTCACCTAGTTACGTTGCCACGTTTGATACACACAAGGCAGTCCTCCGATGTCCGTGAGTTGCGTGATCTCATGGTCATAGAAACATATACTTGACATGCAGAAAACGGTAGCAATAAACTGACACGATCATATGCTCCTGTTATCAAATGACATCACATGTCAATGGCTAGGAAATCTTGACCATCTTTGATCAACGAGCTAGTTCACTAGAGGCATACTAGGGACAGAGTGTTGTCTGTTAACCCACACATGTAATGTGTTTCCAATCAATACAATTATAGCATGGATAATAAACGATTATCATGAACAAGGAAATATAATAATAAACACTTTATTTATTGCCTCTAGGGCATATTTCCAACAGTCTCCCACTTGCACTAGAGTCAATAATCTAGCTCACATCACTATGTGATTTACATTGTAATGAATTGAACACCCATGCAGTTCTGGTGTCGATCATGTTTAGCCCTTGGAAGAGGTTTAGTCAACGGATCTGCAACATTCAGATCCGTGTGCACTGTGCAAATATTTATGTCCTTCTCCTCAATGTAATCGTGGATGGAGTTGAAGCGTCGCTTTATGTGTCTGGTCCTCTTGTGAAACCTTGGTTCCTTGGCCAGAGCAATGGCACCAGTGTTGTCATAGAACAGGTTCATTGGATTCAGTGCACTGGGCACTACTCCAAGATTTGTCATGAACTGCTTCATCTAGACACCTTCCTTCGCCGCCTCCGAGGCTGCGATGTACTCTGCTTCGCACGTAGAATCGGCTACCATGCTTTGCTTGGAACTGCACCAGCTTACCGCTCCCCCCTTGAGAATAAATATGTATCCGGTTTGCGACTTAGAGTCATCCGGATCAGTGTCAAAGCTTGCATCGACGTAACCCTTTACGATGAGCTCTTCATCACCTCCATAAACGAGAAACATTTCCTTAGTCCTTTTCAGGTACTTAAGGATATTCTTGACCGCTGCCCAGTGCTCCATTCCAGGATCACTTTGAAACCTTCCGGCCATACTTATGGCAAGGCTGACATCGGATCTTGTGCACATCATTGCATACATGATAGAGCCTATGGCTGAAGCATAGGGGATGACACTCATCTTTTCTCTATCTTCTGCAGTCATTGGGCATTGAGTCTTACTCAACTTCACACCTTGTAACAAAGGCAGGAACCCCTTCTTGGACTGATCCATTTTGAACTTCTTCAAAACTTTATCAAGGTATGTGCTCTGTGAAAGTGCTATTGAGCGTCTCAATCTATCTCTATAGATCTTAATGCCTAATATGAAAGCAGCTTATCCTAGGTGCTTCATTGAAAAACTCTTGTTCAAATATTCCTTCACGCTTTCCAGCATTTCTATATTGTTTCCAATCAGCAATATGTCATCCACATATAATACTAGAAACGCTATAGAGCTCCCACTCACTTTCTTGTAAATACAAGATTATCCACAAACTTGTATAAACTCAAACGCCTTGATCACCTCATCAAAGCGCTTATTCCAACTCCGAGACGCTTGCACCAGTCCATAAATGGATCACTGGAGTTTGCAAACTTTGTCAGCATTCTCTGGATCGACAAAACCTTCGGGTTGCATCATATATAACTCTTCCTCAAGGAAATCATTAAGGAACGCCGATTTGACATCCATCTGCCAAATTTCATAGTCGAAATAAGCAGCTATTGCCAACATGATTCTGACAGACTTAAGCATCGCTACGGGTGAGAAAGTCTCATTGTAGTCAACTCCTTGAAATTGTGAAAAAACCCTTTGCCACAAGTCGAGCTTTATAGACGGTGACATTACCGTCCGCGTCTGTCTTCTTCTGAAAGATCCATTTGTTCTGAATGGCCTTTCGCCCTTTAGGTAATACTTCCAAATTCCATACTTTGTTTCATACATGGATCCCATCTCAGATTTCATGGCCTCTAACCATTTCTTGGAATCCGGGCCCATCACTGCTCCTCTATAGCTCGTAGGTTCATTGTTGTCCAACAGCATGACCTCTAAGACAGGGTTGTCGTACCACTCAGGAGTAGTATGCGCCCTTGTCGATCTACGAGGTTCAATAGTAGCTTGATCTGAAGCTTCATGATCATCATCATTAACTTCCTCTTCTACCATCGTAGATTCCACAGAAACATCTTTCTGCACTGCGCTACTTTCTGGTTGAAGTAAAGGTTCAATGACCTCATCAAGCTCTATCTTCCTCCCACTCAATTCTTTCGAGAGAAACTCTTTCTCAAGAAATGTTCCGTTCTTAGCGACAAACACTTTGCCTTCGGGTCTGAGATAGAAGGTATACCCGACTATCTCTTTCGGGTATCCTATGAAGACGCATTTCTCCGCTTTGGGTTCCAGCTTTTCGGGCTGAAGCTTTTTGACATAAGCATCACATCCCCAAACTTTAAGAAACGACAACTTTGGCTTCTTGCCAAACCATAGTTCATATGGCGTCGTCTCAACGGATTTTGATGGTACCCTATTTAAAGTGAAAGCGGCTGTCTCTAATGCATAACCCCAAAACGATAGTGGAAAATCAGCAAGAGACATCATAGAACGCACCATATCTAATAAGGTTCGATTACAACGTTTGGACACACCATTACGCTGTGGTGTTCCGGGCGGTGTCAACTGTGAAACAATTCCACACTGTCTTAAGTGACTGCCAAACTCATAACTCAGATATTCACCTCCTCGATCAGATCGCAGGAACTTAATCTTCTTGTTACGATGATTCTCAACTTCACTCTAAAATTGCTTGAACTTTTCAAACGTTTCAGACTTGTGTTTCATTAAGTAAATATACCCATATCTACTTAAGTCATCAGTGAAGGTGAGAAAATAACGATATCCACCATGCGTTGGAACATTCATTAGACCGCACACATCAGTATGTATGATTTCCAATAAGTCACTCGCCCATTCCATTGTTCCAGAGAACGGCGTTTTAGTCATCTTGCCCATGAGGCATGGTTCACATGTGTCAAGTGATTCAAAATCAAGTGACTCCAAAAGTCCATCAGCATGGAGCTTCCTCATGTGTTTTACACCAATATGACCTAAACGGCAGTGCCACAAGAAAGTGGTACTATCATTATCAACTCTACATATTTTGGCATCAATGTTATGAACATGTGTGTCATCACTATCAAGATTCAATATGAATAAACCCCTAACATTGGGTGTATGACCATAAAAGATATTACTCATATAAACAGAATAACCTTTATTCTCTGATTTAAATGAGTAACCATCTCGTAATAAACAAGATCCAGATCTAATGTTCATGCTTAACGCAGGCACTAAATAACAATTATTCAGGTTCATCACTAATACTGATGGTAATCGAAGAGAGAGCATGCCGACGGCGATCACATCAACCTTGGAACCATTTCCCACGTGCATCGTCACTTCGTCCTTTGCCAGCCTTTGTTTATTCCATAGTTCCTGCTTTGAGTTGCAAATGTGAGCAACCGAACCGGTATCAAATACCCAGGCACTACTACAAGAGCTAGTAAGGTACACATCAATAACATGTATATCATATATACCTTGTTTGTCGTTGGCTGCCTTCTTATAAGCCAGGTACTTGGGGCAGTTCCACTTCCAGTGACTAGTTCCCTTGCAATGAAAGCACTCAGTTTCTTGCTTGGGTCCATGCTTGGGCTTCTTTACAGGAGTAGCAAATGCTTTACTATCCTTCTTGGTTTTACCCTTCTTGCCCTTGCCCTTGACCTTGCTATTTTTCTTGAAACTAGTGGTTTTATTGACCATCAACACTTGATGTTCTTTCTGGATTTCAGACTCATCGACTTTTAACATCGCAAATAGCTCGGCGACTGACTTGTTCATCCCGTGCATGTTATAATTCATCACAAAGCTCTTGTAACTAGGTGGCAGTGATTGAAGAACTCTGTCAGTGATCGCCTCTGCGGAAGGGCAATTCCCAACTCCGCTAGACGAGTTGAATACCCAGACATTTTGAGTATATGTTCACTCATAGACCCGTTCTCCTCCATCTTGCAAGCATAGAACTTATCGGAGGTTTCATACCTCTCGATCTGGGCGTTCTTCTGAAAGATAAACTTCAACTCCTGGAACATCTCATATGCTCCATGACATTCAAAACGTCTTTGAAGTCCCAGTTCTAAGCCATACAATATCGCACACTGAACTATTGAGTAATCTCCAGTACGTGCCTCCCAAGCGTTCTTAACGTCTTCAGAGGTCATGTCTTCTGGTTGGTCACCAAGCGGTGCATCAATGACATATGATTTCTGGGAAGCCGTGAGGATAATCCTCAGATTACGGGCCCAGTCAACAAAGTTACTTCCATCATCTTTCAACTTAGCTTTCTCTAGGAATGCATTAAAATTCAGGGGTGCTACTGCACGAGCCATTGATCTACAACATAAATATGCAAAGTTTACTTAGACTATTATTCAAGATAATGAGTTTAGTTAATCAAATTACTAAAGCTCCCACTCAAATTGACATCCCTCGGGTCATCTGAGTGTCACATGATCCATATCCACCAACTCAAGTCCGATCATCACGTGAGTTGAGGTGGCTTCAATGGTGAACATCATCATGTTGATCATATCTACTATATGACTCATGTTCGACCTTTCGGTCTCTTGTGTTCCAAGGCCATGTCTGTACATGCTAGGCTCGTCAAGTTTAACCCGAGTGTTCTGCACGTGCAACACTGGCTTGCACCTGTTGTATGTGAACGTAGAGTCTATCACACCCAATCATCACGTGGTGTCTCAACACGACGAACTTTCGCAACGGTGCACACTTGGGGAGAACACAATTCATCTTGAAATTTAAGTGAGGGATCACCTTATAATGCTACCGTCGTCCTAAGCAAAACAAGGTGCATAAAAGGATTAACATCACATGCAATTCATAAGTGATATGATATGGCCATGAACTTGTGCTTTTGATCACCATCTAGAAAGCATCGTCATGATCTCCATCATCACCGGCATGACACCATGATCTTCATCATCTTGATCTCCATCAACGTGTCGCCATCGGGGTTGTCGCGCCCAACATGCTTCTACTACTATTGCTACCGTTTAGCGATAAAGTAAAGCATTACATAGTGCTTAATGATTGACACACAGGTCATACAATAATTAAAGACAACCCTATGGCTCCTACCGGTTGCCGTACTCGTCGACATGCAAGTCGTGATAATCTATACATCACATGATCATCTCATACATCACATATATCACATCATGTAATTGGCCATATCACATCACAACATACCCTGCAAAAACAAGTTAGACATCCTCTAATTTTTGTTGCATGTTTTACGTGGCTGCTATGGGTATCTAACAAGAACAATTCTCATCTACGCAAAAACTACAATGGTGATACACTAGTTGCTTTTCAACCTTCTCAAGGACCGCCTTTGTCGAATCCGATCAACCTAAAGTGAGAGAAACTGGCACCCGCAAGCCATCTATGCAACAAGTTGCGGTCGAGGGAACCGATCTCTCGTAAGCGTACGAGTAATGTTGGTCCGGGCCGCTTCATCTCACAATACCTCTGAACCAAAATCCGACCAAGGGAGGAAGCAATCTAAGCATCAAAGCCCACAAACCTTTTGTGTTCTACTCGAGATCTCATCTACACATAGACCTAGCTCATGATGCCACTGTTGGGGAACGTTGCATGGGAAACAAAAAAATTCCTACGCACACGCAGATCTATCCATGGTGATGAGCATCTACGAGAGGGAGAGTGGATCTACATACCCTTGTAGATCGCTAAGTGGGAAGTGTTAAGAAACGCGGTTGGTGTAGTCGAACGTCTTCACGATCCAAATCACTGTGCGTCCCGCGATCCAATCACAATCCGTCCCGCGATCCAAAAACGATCCGTCCCACAAACTTGATCACGATCCGTCCCACGAACTTGATCACGATCCTTCCGATCTAGCGCCGAACGGACGGCACCTCCGCGTTCAGCACACGTACAGCTTGATGACGATCTCCACCGTCTTGATCCAGCAAGAAGGAGCGGAGAGGTAGAAGAGTTCTCCGGAAGCGTGACGGCGCTCCGGTGATGGTGGTGGAGCAATTCCGGCAGGGCTTCGCCTAAGCACTGCAGAAATCCGATCTAGAGGAGAAACTATGCACTCGAGGAACGGGTAGCACGTGGCTGGAAAAACTAGTGCAAAACCCTAAAACCCATCAGTATATATAGGAGGAGAGGAGGAGAGACTTGGCGCAAGGGCCAAGGCTCCTATGGTTTGGCCGAAGCTACTAGGAGAGGAGGACTCCTCCTCCAATCCTAGTAGGACTAGGATTGCTCCTTTTTTTGCCTTTTTCCACCTTTTCCTATTGGGTTTTCTTCTCCAGCCACATGCGCCTTGTGTGGGAGTTTCCACCAGCCCACTAAGGGCTGAATTCACTCTCCCACAGCCCATGAAGCCTCTTGGGTAGAAATACCCCTCCCGGAGGCCTCCCGGTACACTACCGGCACTCCCGGTACACTACCGATGAGCCCAAAACTTTTCCGACGACCAAAACAGGACTTCCTATATATGAATCTTTACCTCCGGACCATTCCGGAGCTCCTCGTGACGTCCGGGATCTCATCTAGGACTCCGAACAACCTTCGGTCACCACCATACATAACTCTATACTACCAAAACGTCACCAAACCTTAAGTGTGCAGACCCTGCGGTTTCGAGAACTATGTAGACATGACCGAGACACCTCTACGGTCAATAACCAATAGTGGGACCTGGATGTCCATATTTGTTCCTACATATTCTACGAAGATCTTTATCGGTCGAACCTCTGTGTCAAGGATTCGGTTAATCCCGTATGATGTTCCCTTTGTTCTTCGGTATGTTACTTGCCCGAGTTTCGATCGTCGGTATCTCCATACCTAGTTCAACCTCGTTACCGGCAAGTCTCTTTACTCGTTACGTAATACAAGATCCCGTGACTAACACTTAGTCACATTGCTTGCAAGGCTTTTTGTGATGTTGTATTACCGAGTGGGCCCTGAGATACCTCTCCGTCACACGGAGTAACAAATCCCAGTCTTAATCCATGCCAACCCAACAGACACCCTCGGAGATACCTGTAGAGCACCTTTATAGTCACCCAGTTACGTTGCGATGTTTGATACACACAAGGTACTCCTCCGGTGTCAGTGAGCTGCATGATCTCATGGTCATAGAAACATATACTTGACATGCAGAAAACGGTAGCAATAAACTGACACGATCATATGCTACGTTTGTAGTTTGGGTCTTGTCCATCACATCATTCTCCTAATGATGTGATCCTGTTATCAAATGACATCACATGTCAATGGCTAGGAAATCTTGACCATCTTTGATCAACGAGCTAGTTCACTAGAGGCATACTAGGGACAGAGTGTTGTCTATTAACCCACACATGTAATGTGTTTCCAATCAATACAATTATAGCATGGATAATAAACGATTATCATGAACAAGGAAATATAATAATAAACACTTTATTTATTGCCTCTAGGGCATATTTCTAACAGTCTCCCACTTGCACTAGAGTTAATAATCTAGCTCACATCACTATGTGATTTACATTGTAACGAATCGAACACCCATGCAGTTCTGGTGTTGATCATGTTTAGCCCTTGGTAGAGGTTTAGTCAACGGATCTGCAACATTCAGATCTGTGTGCACTGTGCAAATATTTATGTCCTTCTCCTCAATGTAATCGCGGATGGATTTGAAGCGTCGCTTTATGTGTCTGGTCCTCTTGTGAAACCTTGGTTCCTTGGCCAGAGCAATGGCACCAGTGTTGTCACAGAACAGGTTCATTGGATTCAGTGCACTGGGCACTACTCCAAGATTTGTCATGAACTGCTTCATCTAGACACCTTCCTTCGCCGCCTCCGAGGCTGCGATGTACTCCGCTTCGCACGTAGAATCGGCTACCACGCTTTGCTTGGAACTGCACCAGCTTACCGCTCCCCCCTTGAGAATAAATACGTATCCGGTTTGCGACTTAGAGTCATCCGGATCAGTGTCAAAGCTTGCATCGATGTAACCCTTTACGACGAGCTCTTCATCACCTCCATAAACGAGAAACATTTCCTTAGTCCTTTTCAGGTACTTCAGGATATTCTTGACCGTTGCCCAGTGCTCCATTCCAGGATCACTTTGAAACCTTCCGGCCATACTTATGGCAAGGCTGACATCAGATCTTGTGCACAGCATTGCATACATGATAGAGCCTATGGCTGAAGCATAGGGGATGACACTCATCTTATCTCTATCTTCTGCAGTCATTGGGCATTGAGTCTTACTCAACTTCACACCTTGTAACAGACACCCTTGGAGATACATGTAGAGCATCTTTATAGTCACCTAGTTACGTTGCCACGTTTGATACACACAAGGCAGTCCTCCAATGTCCGTGAGTTGCATGATCTCATGCTCATAGAAACATATACTTGACATGCAGAAAACGGTAGCAATAAACTGACACGATCATATGCTACATTTGTAGTTTGGGTCTTGTCCATCACATCATTCTCCTAATGATGTGATCCCGTTATCAAATGACATCACATGTCAATGGCTAGGAAATCTTGACCATCTTTGATCAACAAGCTAGTTCACTAGAGGCATACTAGGGACAGAGTGTTGTCTATTAACCCACACATGTAATGTGTTTCCAATCAGTACAATTATAGCATGGATAATAAATGATTATCATGAACAAAGAAATATAATAATAAACACTTTATTTGTTGCCTCTAGGGCATATTTCCAACAAATGGATCCCAACAATCTTGGGCACAGAGACGAACCATTCATTCAAGCCAATAACGTGGCGCAAGTTTTCTATGTGAAGGACATGTCTACCAAACCGAGAAAAAAGAAAGATAAGAAAGCGGATACATCATACGATGAGCCAAAGCGCCACATAGTTCTTTTTGGGAAAAGAAACATGATGGGATTATGTGCGTGAAATTATGATACCATGCCAAGTTTCAACCTTTTCAGAGTTCATTTGTAGTGCTTTTTAAATTCCAGGGTCATTTAGCTCAAAACAATTCATTAAATGGATGCAAAATAGCAAATGAAGTTAGAAAGGGTTGAAGCTGGATGATGTGGATTAGAATGGTTTATATTGAATGCTCAAAAAGTCTGGAGTTAAAATAAGTTTAAACAAATGAAATACCTTTGTAACAGATGAATTTCATGTGAAACCCTCATACTTCGAAGTCGATGGTCTAGTTTGTACACGAAGTGTATCCACTTTTTACCGTAACCCTCTCAACTTTTTACCACTTGCTATGTGGGTGAAATGATCATACCATGCCAAGTTTCAACCTTTTCAGATTTCATTAATAGTGATTTTGATTAAAACATATGAAGGTATATAACTAAAAAGAGTTAAACAGAATCTGGTTTGGATTAAAACACCTATTTGAAATATCCTAAAAATTCCAAAATTTAACATAATGATAAAACATACTAATATTAAACAACAGCAAAAACAATCACTCAAAACTCTATTTTTAAACTAAAGTCATTCACAAACTAGTGATTCACGAAAATTTCAAAAGGATTCAAATTTAAACTATTTAAATTTGAAAAGTACTAGCACTAAGAGAAAGTTTGTATATATTTTGACCTAAAGCAAGAAGATTCATTAAAAACTATAAATATTCTAACAATTATTCCATGTATAAAAACAGTTATTCCTAATATAAAAACAAAAAAATAGACCTTTAGTCTCGGTTGGATCCACCAACAGGGACTAAAGGTCCCTTCTCGCGCGAATTTGGGTCGCCGAAAAGGCCTCTTTAGTCCTGGTTCGTATCACCAACCGGGAGTAAAGGGAGGACCTTTAGTCTTGGTTGGTATCACCAGCCGGAACTAAAGGGTCTTTCGCCCCGGTTGGGGACACCAACCGGGACTAAAGGTCCTTCCTATATTAGCAACAGCATCTTCCTACCCCAAATCACTCCGTCTTCACTCGCTTCGACGATGCTACCAGGCTGCCCCGCCTACGCCCTTGATCGATGTCACCGTCCGGCCGCTCTGCCCACACGTTGCCACCGCTCTCCTCCTCCACGTGCCATCGCCGCTCCTCCACGCGCTGCTGCGGCCGCCCAAGCCCATGCCGGAGCCGCTCCATCCATCCGGTGTCCTCCCCCATCTCCGATGCTGCTCCTCCGTCTCCGGCATCCTCCTCCGTCTCCGGTGCCGCTCCTCCATCTCCGGCATCCTCCTCGCCTCCCTCCACCCCAACGATCCCATCCGGTGAGCTATCCTCCTCTCCCTTATAATTATTTGTGTTCATTTTTTCATTTTTAGATGCTTAATGAATGTATGTATATATTTACTATGTATGTAGATGCTTAGTATGTAGATGGCGCATGGCTTTGTTTAGTTAATTTAGTTAATTTAGTATGTAGAAAGCTCAAGTTGCGTTAGTTGTTTTAGTATGTAGATGGCGCACGACTCTAGGATATACAAAAGCGATAGTCAATTGAGTTAATTTAGTTGTTTTAGTTGTTTTTATTGTTTAGTTGTTTTTATTGTTTAGACGTTTAGTTGTTTTATCGTCGGTCGACGGTGAGGGAGAGTACCCCCCCCCCCCGACAACCGTCGGTGAGGGAGAGTCCCCGATAATATCGACGATGTAATATTAGCCTGATATATGATGTTTAGATGATTAAATTCTTAGTTGCATAGCATAGCCCTTGACTCGATGATTCCCGGCCAGCATCCTCGTCGTCAACTCGGTGGCAACAACCTACTTGAGAGGCGCCATGTCCGGGACTAGGCTCCGTCGGGCTGGCATTGGGAGGTGTTGTCTTTCAGGGCGCCCAGCTTGGTGAGGAATCAGGGTCCCGTCGTCGACCCGGAGGTTCCTTGGTGGCGATCGCGTGGACCACTGTCGGTGCGGAGGGAGCCGGCCCCCGTGGAGGTGGTACGTCGCCATGTTAGGGAGGAGGACAAGCATGTCCGATGCTATATGGTTGTGTTGGATGCCAGGTTCTCCAATACCTGGCAGGTTCTTCAGGGATCTTGCTACTTCTTCAGCTTGCGTTGGTTTTCCCTTGAAGAGGAAAGGGTGATGCAACAAAGTATATAAGTATTTCTCTCGGTTGTTGAGAATCAAGGTATCAATCCAGTAGGAGGAACAAGCAAGGCCCCAATTTATGCACCTACACAAACAATCAAACACTTGCACCCAATGTTATAAAGGGGTTGTCAATCCCTTGACGGTTACTTGCAAGCATGAGATCTGGTAGAGATAGATATAAAAGATTACTAGAAGTAAAACTAAATAAAATTGCAGAAAGGAATTTTTGGTATTTTTGGTTTATAGATCTGGAAATATAATATGGAAAATAGACCCGAGGGCCATAGGTTTCACTAGAGACTTCTCTCTTAAAGGAAAATAATACGGTGGGTGAACAAATTACTGTCGAGCAATTGATAGAGCGCATAGTTTTGACGGTATCCAAGGCAATGATTATGCATATATCCATCATGTCCGTTTCAAGTAGACCAAAATGATTCTGCATCTACAAAAGATTACTAGAAGTAAAACTAAATAAAATTGCAGAAAGGAATTTTTGGTATTTTTGGTTTATAGATCTGGAAATATAATATGGAAAATAGACCCGAGGGCCATAGGTTTCACTAGAGATTTCTCTCTTAAAGGAAAATAATACGGTGGGTGAACAAATTACTGTCGAGCAATTGATAGAGCGCATAGTTTTGACGGTATCCAAGGCAATGATTATGCATATATCCATCATGTCCGTTTCAAGTAGACCAAAATGATTCTGCATCTACTACTATTACTCCACACATCGATCGAGTCCTGCCTGCATCTAGAATATTAAGTTCATGAAGAACAGAGTAACGCATTAAGTAAGATGACATGATGTAGAGGGATAAACTCAAGCAATATGATGAAAACCCCATCTTTTTATCCTCGATGTCAACAATACAAATACGTGCCTCGCTACCCCTACTATGTCACTGGGTGAGGACACCGCAAGATTGAACCCAAAACTAAGCACTTCTCTCATTGCAAGAATTACCAATCTAGTTGGCCAAACCAAACCAATAACTCTAAGAGACTTGCAAAGATATGAATGTTGGGGAACGTTGCATGGGGAACAAAAAATTCCTATGCACATGCAATATCTATCCATGGTGATGAGTATCTACGAGAGGGAGAGTGGATCTACATACCCTTGTAGATCGCTAAGCGGGAAGCATTAAGAAACGCGGTTGATGTAGTCGAACATCTTCGCGATCCAAATGACCGAGCATTCCACGATCCCATCAAGATCCATCTCGCAATCCAATCATGATCCATCCTGCGATCCCATCACGATCTGTCCCGCTATCCAATCATGATCCGTCCTGCGATCTAGTCGCGGTCCTTCCGATCTAGCGCCGAACGGACGGCACCTCCGCGTTCAGCACACGTATAGATCGATGACGATCTCCACCTTATTGATCCAGTAAGAGGGAGCGGACAGGTAGATGAGTTCTACGGCAGCACAACGACGTGGTGGCAGTGGTGGTGAAATAATCCTACAGGGCTTCGCCTAAGCACCACAGAACTAATCTAGAGGAGAAACAGATCTAGAGGAAGAACAGGGCAGCACGTCGAATTAGGGTTAGCTCTTCCCTCTAAATCCTCTAGTATATATAGGAGGGAGGGAGGGGAGGAGGCAGCCTCAATCCCTCAAGGTTTGGTCGAAATTGGAGGTGGAGGAATCCTACTCCAATCCTATTAGGAGTAGGATTCCTCCTTTCCACTTGGAAACTCTTTCCACCTTGAGTTTTTTCCTCTCAAACCACTACAGCCGCATGGGCCCTTAGGGGAGGCTTCGGCCAGCCCACCTTGGGATGGTTTACCTTATCCCACATCCCATGTAGCCTCTTGGGTCGAAACACTCCTCCCGATGGTCCCCCTGTACCCTCCCGGCACTCCCGGTACACTACCGATGAGCCCGAAACTTTTCCAGGGACCAAAACAGGACTTCCTATATATCAATCTTTACCTTCGGACCATTCCGGAGCTCCTCATGACATCTGGGATCTCATCCAGAACTCTGAACAACCTTCGGTCACCACCATTCATAACTCTATACTACCGAAACATCACTGAACCTTACGTGTGCAGACCCTGCGGGTTCGAGAACTATGTAGACAGGACCGAGACACCTCTACGGTTAATAACCAATAGCGGGACCTAGATGCCCATATTGGTTCCTACATATTCTACGAAGATCTTTATCGGTTGAACCTCTATGTCAAGGATTCAGTTAATCCTGTATGTTGTTCCCTTTGTTCTTCGGTATGTTACTTCCCCGAGATTCGATCGTCGGTATCTCTATACCTAGTTCAATCTCATTACCAGCAAGTCTCTTTACTCGTTCCGTAATACAAGATCTCGTGGCTAACTCTTTAGTCACATTGCTTGCAAGGCTTATAGTGATGTTGTATTACCAAGTGGGCCCTGAGATACCTCTCCATCACATGGAGTAACAAATCTTAGTCTTGATCCATGCCAACCCAACAGACACCCTCGGACATACCTGTAGAGCACCTTTATAGTCACCCAGTTACATTGCGACGTTTGATACACACAAGGTACTCCTCCTGTGTCAGTGAGTTGCATGCTCTCATGGTCATAGGAACAGATACTTGACATGCAGAAAACTGTAGCAATAAACTGACACGTTCATATGCTACGTTTACAGTTTGGGTCTTGTCCATCACATCATTCTCCTAATGATGTGATCTCATTATCAAATGACATCTCATGTCTATGACCAGGAAACCTTGACCATCTTTGATCAATGAGCCGGTCTACTAGAGGCATACTAGGGACATGGTGTTTTCTATGTATGCACACATGTATCTGAGTTTCCGATCAATACAATTATAGCATGGATTATAAACGAGTATCATGAACAAGGAAATAGGATAATAACTAATTTATTATTGCCTCTAGGGCATATTTCCAACACTCTCCCACTTGCACTAGAGTCAATAATCTAGTTCATATCACCATGTGATTCGCATTGTTATGAATCTAACACCCAGTGAGTTTTGGGGCTCGATCATGCTTTGCATGTGAGAGAGGTCTTTTAGTCAATGGGTCTGTGACATTCAGATCCATGTGTACTTTGCAAATATCTATGTCATCCTGTAGACACTGCTACCACACTCCACTTGGAGCTATTCCAAATGGCTGCTCCACTATACGTATACGGATTGCTACTAAGAGTCATCTGGATTGGTGTTAAAGCTTGAATCAACGTAACTCTTTATGACAAACTCTTTATCACCTCCATAATCGAGAAACCTTTCCTTAGTCCTTTAGTTACTAAGGATAATCTTGACCGCTTTCCAGTGATTCACTCCTAGATCACTTTTGTACCCCTTGACAAACTCATGGCAAGGCACACACAGGTGCGGTACACAGCATGGCATACTACACAGAGCCTATGGCTAAGGCATAGGGGACGACGTTCGTCCTTTCTCTTTCTTATGTCATGGTCGAACTTTGAGTCTCACTCAACTTCACACCCTACAAATCAAGCAAGAACTCTTTCTTTGACCGATCCATTTTGAACTCTTTTAAAATCTTGTCAAGGTATATACTCATTGAAAGTCTTATCGACGTCTTGATCTATCTCTATAGATATCGATGCCCAACAATTAAGTAGCTTTATCCAGGTCTTCCTTTGAAAAACTCTTTTCAAACAACCCTTTATGCTTTCCAGAAATTCTACATCATTTCCTATCAACAATATGTCATCCACATATGCTTATAAGAAACTCTATAGTGCTCCCACTCACTTTATTCTAAATACAAGTTTCTCATAAACTTTGTATAGACTCAAAAACTTTGATCACCTCATCAAAGCGTATATTCCAACTCCGAGATGCTTGTTCCATCCCATAGAAGGATTGCTGGAGCTTGCACACCTTTTAGCATCCTTAGGACTGACAAAACCTTCTCGTTGTATCACATACAACCTTTCCTCAAGTAAACCGTTATGGAAACGATGTGTTGACATCCATCTGCCAGATTTCATAATTGAAAAATGCAGCAATTGCTAACATAATTCCAATAGAAATTAGCATCGCTACGAGTGAGAAAGTCTCACGCAGTCAACTCCTTGAACTTGTCGGAAACTTCTTTGCGACAAGTCGAGCTTTATAAATGGTGACATTTACCATTAGTGTTTGTCTTCATCTTAAAGGTCCATTTGTACTCGACGACTTGCCGTCCAACGAGCAAGTCTACTAGAATCTATACTTGGTTTTCATACATGGATCCTTTCTCAGATTTCATGGCCTCTAACCATTTGTCGGAATCCGGGCCCATCATCGCTTCTCCATAGCTCATAGGTTCATCGTTTTCCAACAACATGACCTCTTGTCGACCTACGAGGTTCGATAGTAACTTGATCCGAAGCTTCATGATCGTCATCATTAACTTCCTCTTCACGAGACGTAGGCTCCATAGAAACATCTTTTTGCGCTACGCTATTCTCTGATTGAACAAAGGTTCAACAACCTCATAAAGTTGTATCTTCCTCCCACTCAATTCTTTCGAGAGAAACTCTTTCTCGAGAAAGGACCCAGTTTTAGCAACAAACACTTTGTACTCAGATCTGAGATAGAAGGTATACCCAACTTTTCTTAGGGTATTCTATGAAGATGCATTTTTCCGCTTTGGGTTCGAGCTTATCAGACATAAGTATCGCATTCCCAAACTCTAAGAAATGATAGCTTAGGTTTCTGCCAAACCATATGGTGTCATCTCAACGGATATAGATGGTGCCCTATTTAAAGTGAATGTAGTTATCTCTAATGCATAACCCCAAAATGATAGTGGCAAAACGATAAGAGACATCATAGTATGCACCATATCCAATAGAGAATGACTATGACATTTGAACACACCATCACACTATGGTGTTCCAGGTGGCGTGAGTTGTGAAACAACTTTCACATTGTCTAAAGTTGTATGCCAAACTCGTACCTCAGATATTCACCTCCATGATCATATCGCAAACATTTTTATCTTCTTTTCACGATGATCTTAAACTTCACTCTGAATTTGCTTGAACTTTTCAAACGATTTAGACTTGTGTTTCATTAAGTAAATATACACTATATCTACTCAAATCATCAGTGAAGGTAAGAAAATAACGACATCCACCGCATGCTACAAGACTCATTGGATTGCATACATCAACATCTATCATTTCCAATAAATCACTTGCCCGCTCCATCAAACCGGAAAACGGGGTCCTTAGTCATCTTGCCCAAGAGGCATGGTTCGCATGTCTCAACCAATTCGAAATTGAATGAATCCAAAGATCCATCAGCATGGAGTTTCTTCATGCGATTTATACCAATATGACATTTAGTGGCAGTGCCACAAGTATGTGGTACTATCATTATTAACTTTGTATCTTTTGGCATCAATGTTATGAACATGTGTATTACTACGATCAAGATTCAACAAACCATTCTTACTGGGTGCATGACCAATGAAGGTATTATTCATGTAAACAGAATAACCATTATTCTCTAACTTAAATGAATAACCGTGTTGCAATAAACACGATCTAATCATGTTCATGCTTAACGCAAACACCAAATAACATTTATTTAGGTTTGTCACTAATCCCGAAGGTAGAGAGAGCGTGTGATGTTGATCACATCAACCTTGGAAACATTTCCAACACACATTGTCACCTCACACTTAGCTAGTCTCCATTTATTCCGTAGCTTTTACTTCGAGTTACTAACATTTAGCAACCGAACCAGTATCCAATACACAGGTGCTACTAGGAGTACTATCAAGGTACACAAAAATAACACGTATATCAAATATACTTCTGTCGATGTTGCCAGCCTTCTTATCTACCAAGTATCTAGGGTTGTGCCGCTTCAGCGACCGCTCTCCTCATAATAGAAGCACTTAGTCTCGGGATTGGGTTCAACTTTGGGTTGCTTCACTGGAGCAGCAACTGACTTGCCATCCATGAAGTTTCCCTCCTTGCCCTTGCCCTTCTCTAAACTAGTGGTTTTACTAACCATCAACACTTGACGCTCCTTCTTGATTTCTACCTTCGCGGTGGCAAACATCGCAAACAGCTCAGGGATCATCATTTCCATCCCTGGCATAATTATAGTTCATCATGAAGTTCTAGTAGCTTAGTGATAGTGACTCAGAGAACTATATCAATCACTATCTTATCTAGAAGATCAACTCCCACTCGATTCAAGCGATTGTAGCACCCAGACAATCTGAGCACATGCTCAACAATTGAGCTATTCTCCTTCATCTTGTAGGCAAAGAATCTTGTTGGACATCTCATATCTCACAACACGGGCACGAGCCTGAGATCCCAATTTCAGCTCTTAGAACATCTCATATGTTCCGTGACGTTCAAACGTTTTGGAGCCTCAATTTTAGGCCGTAATGCATGATGCACTAAACTATCAAGTAGTCATCGGAACGTGCCTGTTAGATGTTCACAACATCTACAGACGACGCTAGAGGGGGTGGCGCACCAAGCGGTGCATTAAGGACATAAGCCTTCGGTGCAGCAATGAGGACAATCCTCAGATCACAGACCCAGTACACAATATTACTACCATCATCTTCCAACTCTATTTCTCTAGGAACAAATAAAAATTCAAGGGGGCTACAGCATGAGCTAGTAATCTACAACATAATTTGCAAAGACACTACTAACTATGTTCATGATAATGAGTTCAATTAATCATATTACTTAAGAACTCCCACTCAAATTGACATCCCTCCGGTCATTCAAGTGATACATGATACAAATTCACTAACTCAAGTCCGATCATCACTTGAGTTGAGGTGGTTTCAATGGTGAACATCATCATGTTGATCATATCTACTATATGACTCATGTTCGACCTTTCGGTCTCTTGTGTTCCGAGGCCATGTCTGTACATGCTAGGCTCGTCAAGTTTAACCCGAGTGTTCCGCATGTGCAACACTGGCTTGCACCTGTTGTATGTTAACGTAGAGTCTATCACACCCAATCATCACGTGGTGTCTTGACACGACGAACTTTCGCAATGGTGCACACTCGGGGAGAACACAATTTTACCTTGAAATTTAAGTGAGGGATCACCTTATAATGCTATCATCATCCTAAGCAAAACAAGGTTCATAAAAGGATTAACATCACATGCAAATCATAAGTGACATGATATGGCCATGAACTTGTGCTTTTGATCTCCATCTTGAAAGCACCGGCATGGTCTCCATCGTCACCGACATAAAACCAGGATCTCCATCATCATGATCTCCATCATTGTGTCGCCATCGGGGTTGTCGCGCCCACCATGCTCATACTAGTATAGCTACCGTTTAGCGATAAAGTAAAGCATTACATAGTGCTTAATGATTGACACGCAGGTCATACAATAATTAAAGACAACCCTATGGCTCCTGCTGTTTGCCGTACTCATCGACATGCAAGTCGTAATATTCTATACAACACATGATCATCTCATACATCACATATATCTGATCATGTAATTGGCCATATCACATCACAACATACCTTGCAAAAACAAGTTAGACGTCCTCTAATTGTTGTTGCAAGTTTTACGTGGCTGCTACGGGTATCTAGTAAGAACAATTCTCACCTACGCAAAACCACAACGGTGATACATAAATTGCTTTTCAACCTTCTCAAGGACCAAATTTGTCAAATCCGATCCAACTAAAGTAGGAAAAACAGACACCCGCCAGCCATCTTTGTGCAATGAAGTTACATCTCAGTCGATGGAACTGGACTCTCGTAAGTGTACGAGTAAGGTTGGTCCGGGATGATTCATCCCACAATATCGCTAAACCAAAACACGACCAAGGGAGGAAGCAATCTAAGCATCAACGCCCACAAACTCTTTGTGTTCTACTCGAGATCTCATCTACACATAGACCTAGCTCATGATGCCATTCTTGGGGAACATTGCATGGGAAACAAAAAAATTCCTACGCAAACACAAGATATGTCCAAGGTGATGAGTATCTACGAGAGGGAGAGTGGATCTACATACCCTTGTAGATCGCTAAGCGGGAAGTGTTAAGAGACGCGGTTGATGTAGTTGAACGTCTTCGCAATCCAAATCACCGAGCGTTCCGCGATCCCATCACGATCCATCTCGTGATCCAAACAAGATCCGTCCCGTGATCCCATCACGATCCGTCCTGCGGTCCTATCACGATCCGTCCCGCGATCCAGTCGCGGTCCTTCCGATCTAGCACCGAACGGACGGCACCTCCGCGTTCAGGACACGTACAGCTCGATGACGATCTCCGCCTTATTGATCTAGCAAGAGGGAGCGGAGAGGTAGATAAGTTCTCCGGTAGCACAACGGCGTGGTGGCGGTGGTGGTGAAATAATCCTGTAGGGCTTCGCCTAAGCACCGCAGAACTAATCTAGAGGAGAAACCGATCTAGAGGATGAAGAGGGCAGCACGTGCCAATTAGCGTTAGCTCTTCCCTCTAAATCCTCTAGTATATATAGGAGGGAGGGGGCAGCCTCAAACCATCAAGTTTTGGTCGAAATTGGAGGTGGAGGAGTCCTACTTCAATCCTATTAGGAGTAGGATTCTTCCTTTCCACTTGGAAACTCTTTCCACCTTGATTTTTTTCCTCTCAAACAACTCCAGCCGCATGGGCCCTTCGGGGAGGCTTCGGCCAGCCCACCAGGGGCTGGTTTACCTTCTCCCTCAGCCCATGTAGCCTCTTGGGTCGAAACACCCCTCCCGATGGTCCCCTGGTACCCTCCCGGCACTCCCGATACACTGCCGATGAGCCCGAAACTTTTCCGGGGACAAAAACAATAATTCCTATATATCAATCTTTACCGCCAGACCATTCTGGAGCTCCTCGTGACATCCAGGATCTCATCCGAAACTCCGAACAACCTTCTGTCACCACCATACATAACTCTATACTATCGAAACGTCACCGAACTTTAAGTGTGCAGACCCTGCGGATTCGAGAACTATGTAGACATGACCGAGACACCTCTACGGTCAATAACCAATAGCGGGACCTGGATGCCCATATTGGTTCCTACATATTCTATGAAGATCTTTATCGGTTGAACCTCTATGTCAAGGATTCAGTTAATCCCGTATGTCGTTCCCTTTGTTCTTCCGTATGTTACTTGCCCAAGATTCGATCGTCGGTATCTCTATACCTAGTTCAATCTCGTTACCGACAAGTCTCTTTACTCGTTCCGTAATATAAGATCCCATGGCTAACTCTTTAGTCACATTTCTTGCAAGGCTTGTAGTGATGTTGTATTACCGAGTGGGTCCTGGGATACCTCTCTGTCACACGGAGTAACAAATCCTAGTCTTGATCCATGCCAACCCAACAGACACCCTCGAAGATACCTATAGAGCACCTTTATAGTCACCTAGTTACGTTGCGACATTTGGTACACACAAGGTACTCCTCCGGTGTCGGTGAGTTGCATGATCTCATGGTCATAGGAACAGATACTTGACATGTAGAAAATTGTAGCAATAAACTGACACGATCATATGCTACGTTTATAGTTTGGGTCTTGTCTTTCACATCATTCTCCTAATGATGTGATCCCGATATTAAATGACATCTTATGTCTATGACCAGGAAACCTTGACCATCTTTGATCAATGAGCCAGTCTACTAGAGGCATACTAGGGACTTGGTGTTGTCTATGTATCCACACATGTATCTGAGTTTCTTATCAATACAATTCTAGCATGGATAATAAACAATTATCATGAACAAGGAAATATGATAATAACTAATTTATTATTGCCTCTAGAGCATATTTCCAACAATGAAATCATGCATATAAGAATTCAGAGAAGATTCAAATAATATTCATAGATAATCTGATCATAAACCCACAATTCATCGGATCTCGACAAACACACTAGAAAAGAGTATTACATCGGATATATCCCCATGAAGATCATGGAGAACATGGTATTGAAGAACATAGAGAGAGAATAAGCCATCTAGCTACTTGATATGGACCCATAGGTCTATGGTGAACTGCTCACGCATCATCGGAAGGGCAATGGAGTTGATGTAGATGCCCTCCGTGATCGAATCCCCCTCCGACAGATTACCAAAAAAGGGTCCAAGATTGGATCTCTCGGGAACGGAGGCTTCCGGCGGCCGAAAAGTATTAGCGTGGCTTTTTTTGGTATTAGGGGAATATTTCTGAATTTATAGGCGGAAGATTAGGGTTGGAGGACCTACGGAGGGCCTAGAAGCTAGGGGTGCCCCCCTAGGCCACGCCAGGGTGGCTTGTGGCCCACCTGTAGACCTTCTGGCCTCTTCTCCAAGTCTCGTAGGTTCCTTCTGGTCCAAGAAAAATCATCGTAGAATTTTATTCTGTTTAGACTCCATTTGATATTCCTTTTCTGCAATACTCAAAAACAAGGAAAAAACAGAAACTGGCACTAGGCACTAGGTTAATAGGTTAGTCCCAAAATTAATATAAAATAGCATATTAATGCATATAAAACATCCAAAACGGATAATATAATACCATGGAACAATAAAAAAATTATAGATACATTGGAGACGTATTAGATCTCACCCGAGCTATGATCCTGTCATAGTTCCTTCTCTTTGGGTGTCCACCGCCTGCGCCGCGAGACATCAACTATATCTGTATTAGTGATACTATTCGATGATGTATTAGTGATGATGTTCGATGATGTATTAGTGATACTATTATTCGGTGATGTATTAGTGATATTATATGATCATATTGTTGCATTGCCTTGTATTGATTTGCATATCTCCGGTTCTGCTTATTGAATGCATTCTAATTGTTTTATATTTGTTCTAGATTAGTTAAGCTATAAATAGTAGAGACAGAGACCGTGATCAAGAGAATGCCATGTACGACCTGATATGCTCCAAAAACGAAGAGAATGAAGTAGATGATGGCTCACAATACCTTAACCCATTCGGTGAGGGAATTGAGGCAGAACAACGAAGAGACGACAAAGGCGAACCAGCCGACAATGACGATGGCAAAGAAATTTTTGTCCATTTAACAGAGTCCGACCAGGTATTAATTTGCCCTATGGTGATCAATAGATGTATTGATTGATTTGTTTATATTAACAAATCTTTCTTCTTTTAGCTCTCCGAGTCGACCAAATCTTCTACAAGGGTTAAACGTGGCCCGACAAAAAAGGTGAAAGAAGGCGTAAAGTACAACATCGATCAAATCAGAGTAGATGGCGAACCGATTGCTCCGAAACAGAATGCGATCAAATTTATATGTCAATGTGGAGTTATCGTTAGGGACCAAATCTCGATCACCGTTCAAGAATGGAATTAGCCAAAAGATCCCGAAGTTCCTTTTGTGAGTGAAAGAGCAAAAAACCTACTTTGGGAAGCGCTCATGAAACATTTCACCCTACTAGAGGGTCTCACAGATGTCCAACAGGAGAAAGTCAAGAAGTGTGCTCTTAACAAGATGGTCACACAATTCTAGTCTTGGAAGAAAAGATTATGGAACAATTACTTGAAAGACGGAAAGAAGACTCCAGAATTCAGAGGAGAATATGTGAAGTTACAAGATGACTAGGACACATTTGTGAAGTTCAAGGAATCAGAAGCAGCTAAGGAACGGTCAAGAATAAAAAAGATAAATGCCGACAAAAAAACATGGCACCATCGTATGGGGTCAGGTGGCTACAAGTCTGGGTTACCTAAGTGGGATTAATCGGAGAGAAACATGAAGGCTGCAGGGATCACTCCAGTAACAGAGACTTGGCCCGAGAGGTGCAGGACTTGGTTTTATGCACATGGGGGAAAGTTGGACCCAAAGACAGGGGAGGTTCTTGAACAGGCAAGTCTTAAAGGATCCACGGACGAGATACTTAAAGCAATAGAAGAAGCTCGAGTGGGTGTGTACAAGTCAGGGAAAGAGAAGGACGAGCTTTCACCCACCCTCAAGAATCCTGAATACCTGGGATGAACATGAGGCAAAGGCATGGTTCCGTGGCTTCTAGGGTTTGCATATTGGAACGACAGTTACAGAAGCCGTGACAGAAAGAAGAAGTAAGAAGTAGATCGGATTCAGGACTTGGAATGCAAATATAACATGCAGCAGGAGAAAATCAACAAACTTAGCCAGGAAGCCACGTCTTAGCAGCAGGAGCAACCAGATCCAGCATTGGATGGTACCATTCCATCATTATGTTGAAAAGCAGCATGGGTTCCACGGGGGTCCTGGTTGATGATGCACTGCTGGCTCGCTATCCCGTGGATGATGTCCTAGAGTCGACACCTTGTGAGCTACACATGAAACTCAAGAACATATCCATGAAGGTGGCGCACAGCTTTGCTTTACCGAATGCACCTAAAGAACTCCTCCATGGCAATCTGATTCCACCTGGCTATGCGTGTGTAGGGGTGGATCAAGTTCTGTAGGGATATTATACACTAGAGATTGATCACACTGGAGGTTAAGGGGAGCTGACACTAGGAAAAGCCATACGTGGTATCATTTTGTGGAAAAAGGATTGCATCGTGTTTCCAAACTCGGTGCCAAGGCCACTGACTCCTCCTCCAAGTCCGCCGCTCAGCAGACTCCAACCCACCATGAGACGAAGTGCAGGGTGAGTCCGCCATATCCATATCCTCCACGCCAACCAAATCCATCCCACCCCGAGACAGAGCGCATGGAGATTCCGCGATATAGATCTTCGCCACGTTAGCCATCTCCAAAGCGGAAGAGAGCACCAAATAAGAAACTCGAGCCTCCTGCCAACAAGAAGTTAGCTTACGAGAAGACTGACAAGGAAACCAATGAACAAGTGGCTATCGAATTGAAGGCCTTTTTTGGACTGAAACCGCCCCCGCCGCCAAAGGAGAAAGTACCCGAGTAGTTCACAATAGACCTATGAGTTCGTATTTAGTACCTAGATGGTTATCTCTCTCTGTCTTGATCTTTAATACAATGATCATCGTGTCTTCATTTTGATCTATCTGATGTAAATTTTTTGTACAATGCATTTTTTGGTATCCGATGAATTGTGGTTTTATGTTCAGATTGTTGATGAAATGTATTTGAGTCACCTATGAATATTATGAATCTTATTTGCATGACCATTATAGCTTCATAAATCTCTATTATCTATTGAAATAGTTTGGCCAACTAGATTGATATTTTTAAGTGAGAGGGGTGTGTTGTAGTGCGTTCAATCTGGCGGTGCTCTATATCCCGATGACAGAAAGGGACAAGACATATCTTTGTATTGTTCCCATTAAAGATAAAACTATGGGGTTAGTTCATATTAATTGAATTATCTCTGTCTACATCATTATATTGTTCTCCAAGCATTAATCTATTTTACTTAATACTCTAGATGCAACTGGATAGCGGTCAATGTGTGAAGTAATAGTAATAGGTGCATGCAAGAGTCACCCTATTTCCTTATGGACGTGATGCCTATATATAGATGATCAATTCCTTGAATATCACATAACTATGTGCTTTGTCTACCAATTGCCAAATAGTAATTTGTTTACCCACCATATGTTTCCTACATGAGAGATGACACTAGGGAAAACTATGGCCCCCAGGTCTATTCACTTATATATTTACAAACGCTTTAATTACCTTGATGCCGTTTATTTTATTTTGCAATTTAAAATCATCTACACACTTCATTTGCTTGCAAATAACGAGATCAAGGGGATTGACAACCCTCTTGCCACGTTGGGTGCAAGTGTTTCCTCTTTTGTGTGCAGCCTTTGAAGATGGTTGTTGATTGATATTCCTATTGGTTCGATAAACCTTGGTCCTTAACTAAGGGAAATACTTGTCTGTATTGTGCTGCAATTACCCGTTCCTATTCATGGAAAACCCAACTCAAATCAAAAGTATCAGGCGCACCCTAGGGGGTAGGGCGCGCCCCTCGAGCTCGTGTGTCCCTCGCAAATCCCCTGGCCTCATTCCACTTCTATAAATCCTAAAATATTCTGAAAACACTAGAGATCCCATCTAGAGACCTTTTACGGTACCTTGTCGGAGGGGGAATCCATCATGGAGGCCATGAACATCAACCTTATTGCCTCCATGATGATATGTCAGTAGTCCACCATACACTTACGGGTCCATAGCTAGTAGCTAGATAGCTTCTTCTCTCTCTTTGATCTTCAAAACCATGTTTTCGCGATTCCCACGACGATCTACCTGATGTAATCTTCTTTTGAAGTGTGTTTGTTGGGATCCGATGAATTGTGGGTTGATGATCGTATTATTGATTGAAAGTAATTTATTCTTGTCTAAAATTTATTATGCATGATTTTTATAACCTCGCATTTCTCTTCGATCTATCCATTTGGTTTGGACAAGTAAATTCTTCAGTGGGAGTGGTGCGTTGTAATGGATTCAATCTTGAAGTGCTCTATATCCTAGTGATAGAAAGGAACAAGACACATATTCGTATTGTTGCCACCAAGGATAAAACGATGCGGTCTATTCATATTGCTTGAGCTTACCTTGTCTACATCATGTCACCTTGCTCCAAGCATTACTCTATTTGTCATGAAGTTAATACCTAGAGAGGCAAGCATAGAAGCACTCTCGAAGCGGAGTAATAGTAGTACATGAAGGATCACTTAGGTCTACTAGTTTATGGACGTTATGCCTATATACATGATCATTGTCGTGAATATCAAATCATAACTATGCATTATTCTGTCAATTACCCAACAGTAATTTTTTACCCATCGTATGCTATTCGAGAGAGAAGCCTCTAGTGAAAACTATGGCCCCGGGGTCTACTTAAACATATTTTCTAAAACCGCAAAGATACCTCACTGCCTTTTTTACCTTTTATATTTGTATATATATTTCTATCAGAATTAATCCTTGCAAGTAATGAGTTCAAGGGGCCTAACAACCCTCTTGCCCGTGTTGGGTCCAAGTGTTTGGTTTTGTGTGTGTAGGTGTTGACGACAAGAGTTTGCTTTGATTCTCCTACTGGTTCGGTAACTTTGGTTCTCACTGAGGGAAATACTTATCGCCACTATAGTATTTCACCCTTCCTCTTTGGGGAAAAACCCAACATAACTCACAAGTAGAAGAAATAATTTTTGGCACCGTTGCCGAGGAGACATCATCAAATTCTCATTAGGTTCCTTCACACAAATTATCATTCACTTGTTCTACTTTTTATTTGACTTTTTATATTTGCATTTTATTTCCTTGATAAAAATATCGAAAACACAAAAAATATTTTTATTTGCTTGTTAGTTTGTTTGCTTGATATTATGTCTAGTTCTTCTCTTGTCCCATGTACACCTAAGAGTGAAGTGCTTAATATTGAACAAAGGGAAGGACAAAGTCTAAAGATGCTTGGTATAGGATTTGTGATTCTCAAAAGAGATCAACTCGTAAGCAACCGGTTACTATTCTACTTCGTAATTTATATGTGTGTGTCATTACTTGGTATAGATTTGTGCTTGACACTATTACCAGAGGGAATTTCTTGATGAGACATACCTTGGATGCTTTAATTGCTATGGGATATTTAGTAGTATCACCACATATCATTATTAATGAAACTATATTGACTTTGTAAGATGTTATGGGTAAGCTAGAAGCTATTGACAACAAAATGCTTATCGTTGAGCATATTGAAAATCAAGAGAGAAAATTCCACAATCAAGTAAATCAATTTGGTTCAAAAGTATGAATTATTCTAAATATGAGAGTGAACAAAAGATTTGTGAATGGTTAGGACAAAGTCCATCCAAAAATGATAGGTTGGAAGAAATTATTAATAAAATGGGTTCTGCTTTTTCTTCTGCTAAAACTATCGATATGACTCCTCCTAATAGGAATTCCAAGGCTATGTATGTTCCTAAGAATATAAGTGCCACATCTAGCAAAAGGGGTGAAGATCTTAAAATGATTAGTGTGCACCCCAACTTCATTGATATAGTAAAGAAAAGTATCATTAAACTTCCCCTCTTTATCCCTAGGAGTCAGGTTATTAATAACTTGTGTGATAAACCTCCTAGGAAGCATGGTTGCATAATTCAGGAGCTGGATTTTAAAGATGACAACACTTGATACTATGCATTATGCCTAGCTAGGGGCATAAAACAATAGCGCTTGTTGGGAGGCAACCTAGTAGTTATCTGAAATTTTTGCTTTTATCTTGTCTTTTGGTGTGATTACATAATTATTTTTGATAAAATTATTGTGTTTTTATGTTTAAATTAGTGTTTGTGCCAATTAAATCCTTTGGGATTGATTTGCATGATCGTAGAGTTGATACGGGGCAAAAATAGATTCTGTTGCGCCCAGTACATGATTTTTTTTATCTGGAACGTGATAAATTCCTGAGATTTTACACAGTATTGCCCTGAGAATTTCCCAGGTTGTCCTATTTTTTGAATTTAAGGAGTTACAGAAGTATGGTTTTGGTTCTTATCATTACATACTGTTCTGTTTTAGATAGGTTCTGTTTTTTGCTTGCATAGTTTGCTTGTTTTGATGATGCTATGTGTTATATCGAGGGGTATAATTCATGGAGAAGTTAGAATACAGTACCTTATGCAATAATTAAATATGAATCAATTTATAATAGCACCTAAATTTATGATTTCCCTAATATACTAACGGATCTCGCGAGGTTTCTGTTGAGTTTTGGATGCTGAAGTTTTCAAGTTTTGGGTGAGGCAACGATGGATGAAGGAATAAGGAGCGGCAAGACTCTAAGCTTGGGGATTCCAAGTCACCCCAAGGTAATATTCAAGGAAGACCCAAGCATCTAAGCTTGTGGATGGCCCGGATGGCATCCCCTCTTTCGTCTCCATTCTATCGGTATGTCACTTGGAGCTATATTTTTATTCATCACATGATATGAGTTTTACTTGGAGAATCATGTTATATAGTTTGTTTTTATGTTAATTTTCCACTATCATTGTTTGTTGGACACACCCTTTTGAGAGAGACACATATTCATCATAATTTTTTAGAATACACTGTGTGCCTCACTTATATCTTTTGAGCTAGGCAGTTGCTCTATTGCTTCATACTTATATCTTTTAGAGCATGTCGGTGGTAATTTTTTTGAGAGTCTAAGAAATGTGAAGTGTAAATTGCATGTGTTATAAGACTAGTCCAAAAAGGATAGGTTTCAAGGGAGATATAAAAAATCATGTAGCTCACCAAAAAACATGTGGTTTAATTATAGGGATTTCAACTTTCATGCCCCTCGTTGCTTAGTTCTCCTTAGTTTTGCCCACACTCTTTGGCAGTCCTTTTCCCCTCCACCATGCGGCCCACCCTCACAAAAGCCCAAATAGGGGTTTGTCGTTGGGTCAAAGCCTTTGACTGTTATTTGGCATGGTTACCAACATGTGGAACACCCCTCCCCTAGAAGTGACAGCATGGTCGTCGGTGGTGTGCGCATATACTAACTTGTGGGACACCGCTATCAGTAGGGCACGCTCATAGATGGTTGGTGGTGCTAGTGACGCATGAGACATGCCTGACAATGGCAACATGGTCTTCGGTGGTGGCGCATATACCGACTTGTGGGACACCTCTGTCAGCTGGGTGCGCTCGTAGATGGTTGGCGGTGACACTAACGCATGGGACACCCCTCGTAGCGGCACCATGGTCATCGGTGGTGGGCGCATATACTGACTTGTGGGAGACCTCTGTCAGAGGGGCATGCTCATACATAATTGACATTGTCTGATACATCTACAACGTATCTACTTTTCCTAACGCTTTTGCTCTTGTTTTGGACTCTAATTTGCATGATTTGAATGAAACTAACCCAGACTACGTTGTTTTCAGCAAAACTACCATGGTGTTTTTTTTGCAGAAATAAAAGTTCTCGAAATGGAACGAAACTTTTTGGAGACTTATTTCAGAATAAATAAAAAATACTGGAGCCAAAAACCACCGGAGGAGGGGGCCTGGCTTGGCACAAGACACCAGGGCGCGCCAGCCCCCCAAACGCGCCCTAGTGGGTTGTGCCCACTAAGGGAGTCCTGGTTTAAGGGGTCCTCGGATAGCCGACCTGTTTCTCATGGGCTGGACTATGTGGGCCGCCGGATGAGCATTAGATGATCGAAGGCCCCATCGCCAGGGTGGAAGCTTCAAGGAGTCGTGGCGTGTCCTCCAAGTTCTCGACAGTAGATAGGCGTGTTTTTTCCTTCAATGTGCAACCGACCATGTGTAAACCCTAGGTAACCCTGTTGTCTATATAAGCCGGAGGGTTTTTAGGTTGTAGACAGAGACCAACTCATATAGGGTTTAGCTATTCGATCTCGAGGTAGATCAACTCTGTAACCTACACATCCTCAATATAATCAACCGAGACGTAGGGTTTTACCTCCATAGGAGGGCCCGAACCTGGGTAAATATCGTCTCCTTCGTCCCCTGTTACCATCGATCCTAGTCTCGCAGCTCGGGACCTGTCGTGGTTTTAACACGGCAGAAGTCCGAGTTAACGGACTTGGATTCGAGGCCATCGCTAAGGTCATGGACTCAAAGGGGTTATTTGGGACGAAGGACACAAGTTTACCCAGGTTCGGCCCCTCAAGTCGAGGTAATAGCCTACGTCATGCATGTGTTTATATTTCTTGGTGTATCAATTACAAGGGAGTTGTTGCTTGACCTAGTTCTTGATAGTCTGATCTCTAAGTCGCCCCAAGTCTCGCCTTTATATAGGAGGTCAAGACCACAGACCATACAAGTTGTATCCGACTCTCACTACGTGTCTGAGTCTATCTCTACCTTATCTTGCCTTCCTGGCCAAGTTGTCTCCGGGCGGCTTACTCGCGCGGGTCTTCTCCGTCCGGGTCATGTTTCGGCCCATCTTGTCAAGCCGCCAAACGTATTGGGCTTAAGTCTTCACAGCCCACTCTTAGGTTGGTGTACGAGCCGCCTAGTGTGACCCAGAGCCTCTGGGGTAGGTCTCACCGTGGGGTTATATCCCCAACATTAGGCCCCAGGTTGATTTGAGCTTGCTCACTTCAGCCTCCTTCTCCATCATCGGCGAGTCTACCTAAAAATAATGACCCGCCGTGACATCATGGAAAACCTGTCAGAAATATCCTCTGACATCCGCAATGAATCTTTTCCCTTATTAAATGGATGGTCCAAGAATCGAGGCGTCCGCCTCGGTCAAATGACATCCGTCGCCTGGATTTTCGCGCCTGTTTCCACCTTTTCCTATTAAATAGGACCGTGAGGGGTGGCTCTTGCCTTCCCTCCCACTCACTCTTCATCTTCCTCCTTATAGCGTCGCCCCTCTAGCACACTTTGCTCAGGTGCCACCTCCACGCCGTCGTCATCGAGGCCGCTGCATCGACCTGTTTGTTCCAGAGTTTTGTCCGCGTCCGCCGTGCCGTCTCCGGTGAGTTCTTCTTTCCCTCGATCCATAGCCATTTCAGTAGGGTTTCATGGAGCTCTCCCGCCACTTAGAACACTAGCCTCTTTTAGTGTCGACCATGGTTAGTCCATAAGAACCCGGTAATATCATGTCCCCAATGCGGCATTCTGTAGGAAATCGATAGTAGCACAACGTAGATCTGTAACGGCTCCGCCTGCTGTTTTCAAACTTTCGCCGTTTTGACTGTTCGTCTCTAGGTTTTAAATAAAACTATTTCCCTTTGTTTTCTAGATCCGTAATCTCAGAGATACTTTGTGAAACCTGTTTTCCGCACTTAGCCAAATTTTGCTTTGTGTTCTCATAAACTTGACCCGCCATGTAGTTCCGGCACTCACCAACCGGATCCTGGCGGCTCAATCTTAAGATCTTAAGCTTTTAACCGCCCGTAGATGTCTGACATTCCCTGACTGGTCGTACATTGTTACCTTGCGCAGTTTTAAACCGCCACCATGTCTCGTGCATCCAACTCATGCAATTGGGTTGGCTCTTGCATCAATGAAGAGTTCCTGATGGACTTTGTACACGCGGGCACCCTTCCCGTCAAGGATGTCATCCATTGGCGGGTTGCGAGCAATGAACTGAAGCCCGTTCCTTAGGAGGGCGAAGTAGTGGTATTTTCAGATCACATCGAACATGGGTTCGTACCCCCCGGCTCAAAATTCTTCCGGGATGTTCTTCACTTTTACAAGCTGCGCCCTCAAGACCTTGCCCCCAATTCTGTCTCCAACATATGTAACTTCCAAGTGCTCAACGAAGTCTATTTGCAAGCTGAGCCGTCTGTTTGTCTCTTCCGGGAGTTCTTTTACGCAAACCGCCAGACCGAAGTGAAAGTCGTCCCAAGCTTAGAACTCGGCGGGATTTCAATTCAGAGGCGCCGGGACATAACTTTTTCGGTTGTTCAGATGCCGAGTCATCCGAAAGATTGGAACAAGACTTGGTTTTACTGTAAAGATACCTCCCCAGATAGTGAGCATCCCCTGTCAGGTTACCGCCCATCCCGTCTCAAGACGACCTCTGAGCTTCCTGGCCAGCTGTCAACTGCTGAACGGGCGAAGCACGAGCCGGCTCATGCCAAGATTAAAACCCTTATGGCCAATGGTCTGAAGGGATTGGATTTGATCCACTGCTGGATCTCTTGGAGGACTATGCCCTTGAGCCAGCAAAATCGCCTTATGTGCAAATACTCGGGCCAATGTGATGATTCCCTCTGCTTCAGCCGGACAACATTAATAGAAGATGACATTACAACTCATCCGGAGTCTTGTCCATGAAACTTCAAGAGCTTGTAGTGCCATTGGGATGGCACCTTTATGTGTCACTAACCTGGCCCCAAATGTAAGGCGACTCTTTACAGTCTCTTCTTTTTATTAGCTATGTCTTGACAATTCCTCACTACTTGTCGGCTTATCTTTTCAGGCTGACTCCGACTTCTGGAAGAAGAAATATGTTCCTCCTCTAAAGAAGACCAAGAAGAAGGTCGCGGCTAAGAGGACGAAGAAGACCACTCCTCAAGAAGAATGGTTTGAACCGTCGGAATCGGACAGCTTAGAGGTATAATTTGACTATTTTTTTCCACCTCTTTATTCACCTTACTGATAACAACCATTCACAGGACGAGGCAAAGACCAACTGCACCAACGCCCCTGAGGTAACTTATGTTTCGTCCGACTCAGAATATTTTGTACCCCAGAAGATACGGTGGGTCGTTCGAAAACTTTCCCTTTCTCATCCTCTTGCTTACTTGGACCCCCAATTTCTTTTGAAAAAGCAACAGCAAGCCGACCGACGCCAGACCTAGAGCGCCGGCTCTACCGATCTCATGTCCGGGTTACCTAACTCCCCGGCTTAGAAGAAGCGCCCCGCAGAGGTTTGTATTTCTTCTCTGCTTGATTTTACTAGCTCTTCCTTTGTAATTCCAACATTGCCTTACATTATCTGAACTGCCTTTCAGGGATCATCGCCTTCATCTGGCGACTCTACGGCCACTGCTCTGCCGCCTCCAAAGATTAATCCGTTGTACGTGTTTTTCAAGCCTTACGTCTAACTCTTGGGCGGTTGTAAACCTTGGGCTCTAACTTTTATGCTTTTCCAGGGCTCAAGACAAACAAAGGAAGACCAACAAGTCCCCCTCTGGCCCTACTGCTCAAGAACCGGAGCTTGCCAAGCCGGACGCTCCTATGCCGGATGCAAATCCCTTAGCGGATTCTACAGATCCGGTAGCTGACGATATTATTCCAGAGAGTTCGCAGAAGGACCATTCCAAGCCGCCGAGCCCTGCCAAGGCTGCTGATGACACCATTTCTTCGGACGTCCTGATTACCGGTGCCGCTTCCACTCTCCTCCACCTCATGTGCTGACAAAACATAGTGAGACGGCTGAAGCTTCCAAGAAGCTAGAGTTTGAGCTCCCCGCCCTTGAGAAAATGGCGGTTGACGAACTTCATGCTGGCTATATGAGCCGGCTGTCTACAAGTCGGGATCTGGAGCTCAAGCTTGTTAAATTAATGAAAAAGAAATATGAGGTATTCTTTATTCTCCTTATACCCTTACGTAGCCCCCAAGAGCCGGGTTAATATTGGTTGATGATAATCCGGCTCTTCAATCTTGGTAGAAGTAGAAATATTTAGCGTGTAGGCCTCAACTTACTTAGAGGTAATCTCAAATCATCGTTGTTAGCCCCCAAGGGCCGGCTCAAAGTTGATAACATTGAACCAAAGCTTTATAGAAGATAGGTAATAGAGCCAATTGTAGCCCCCAAGGGCCGGCTCAATCTTTTCCAAAGTTGAGTTGGAACTTTATTGAGAATGGGTAACAGAGCCAAATGTAGCCCCCAAGGGCCGGCTGGCTCTTGTCAAAGTTGAGTCGGGACTTTCATTCTGAATATCCTGAAAAGCCAGTATGCAGCCCCCAAGTTCTGGGTTAACTTGATAAAGATGATCCAAAACTGCCTTTAATCTAGGAGATCAGATAGACATTAGCCCCCAAGTGTCATACATATTGCTTGCAATCTGTTTGAGACTTGCTGAGTTTTTTAAACTTCTCCTCCTGTCGGCTCATTTCATGCTTTGATATGTCATAGGAAGCTTTAAACGAAGTCGGGTCATAAGTGGTCGGCTTAAAAAAATCTAGCCACGCAGCAGGCCGCCCGGAGTGAAGCTGATGAGAAATGCCGGCTCCTTGCTGAAGAACTGACCAAAATCAAGGCCGACTTTGCAACCTTCAAGGAATTCTCTAAGACTGAACAAGTTGCCCTGACTAAACAAGCGGATGATGCTGATCAGTGACTTATGATCGTGTCTGATGAGCTGCAGTCCTTGAAGCGCCTCATCACGAAGATGACAGCACCATCTTTGGTAAGTATTTGATAACTTAAATCAATTTGTGTATTGTACTTGTGCTGGCGACTTATGACGAGGTGTCCGTCTTATGCAGGTCCTAGGAGCCGCAAACTTGCCTCTGACAGCTTGCTGCCCCTGAAGGCCATGTATACTTTGATAGAACAACTTTACTGCGGCGCCGTGTGTACAATCAAAGCTATACAGTACAAGGATAATACCCCTTCAACTATCAAAGGGGTCTTAGATCTTCTGTCGATGCTGCCGAAGCAGATTGTTGAATTGAAGAGATCAGCCGCCCGCCAGGGGGCGATCACAGCCATAAGCCGGGCATTGGCTTTTGCTCTAGAGCTAACTCTGGCTGATATGATGGATAGATTCCCTTCCAAAAAGGATGATGGCTCCGAGTTTACAGAAACTGACTATGCATGGTGTGTAAAGGCTTCCAAAGTCCTTGCCTCCATGTTAGCAGAAGAAGTCAACCTGGAGACATACCATGCGGCTTACAGCGCCGACCAGAAAAGAATCCACAGCCCTCTCTTTGAGTCCAGGGATCTGACGCCTGCCCGCAGTAAGAATCTTTTCGCCTCTGAACTTGACCCGTCCCCCTTCTTTGAAGAAGGAACCTTTGCGGATTTAACCAACTGCTACTGGGACTTGGAAAATCTCCAGATCAAGGCAGCCGAAGACCCGGAGCAGGGTGACCCGCCAGCCAGCTGATCGCGCTGTAAACACCTATTGAGAGCCGGCTCTTTGTGACCTGCCATGAGCGGTGTAAAAAACTTTAAGATATTTTTGGGCTCCATAGAGAGCATATGTAATAGTCTGGTAGTAACTTTTGCCTTTCTTTGAATTGTGCCATCGCGCACATATGAAAAGTACGGCTTAACATATATATGTCATCTTCCTTGTGCTTCTCATTGTATGCTTTACCGGCTCTTGGCAGCTTGATTTCCTACAAGAATAGATGTATCTTTATACCTTTAGGAGGGTGGCTTAAAAGCATAACCCAAAGATGTTGTATCTTCCTAACGTGTTGACGGAGTCAACTGCTTGGCTTAAGAGCCGGCCAATAGGGTTTGATAAGCTACACCCGTAGGGCAGAAAGCCCCCTGGATGGCTATGTTGACTTGTCAACATTTTTGGCGTAAGAGCCAGTTGTTAGGGTTAGATAAGCTACACCCCTAGGTGGAAAGCCC
Organism: Hordeum marinum; assembly: GCA_022496015.1. Taxonomy (NCBI): domain Eukaryota; kingdom Viridiplantae; phylum Streptophyta; class Magnoliopsida; order Poales; family Poaceae; genus Hordeum; species Hordeum marinum. Next base: position 167,436,952 of record CM039678.1, on the reverse strand, counting down.
CCTTCGACAACCAAGTTGACTTGTTAACTTTTGTGGCATAAGAACCGGCTGTTAGGGTTAGATAAGCTACACCCGAAGGTGGGAAGCCCCCTTCGATAGCTATGTTGACTTGTCAACATTTTTGGCGTAAGAGTCGGTTGTTAGGGTTAGACAAGCTACACCCGTAGGTGGGAAGCCCCCTTCGACAACCAAGTTGACTTGTCAACTTTTGTGGCATAAGAGCCAGCTGTTAGGGTTAGATAACCTACACCCGAAGGTGGGAATCCCCCTTCAATAGCTATGTTGACTTGTCAACATTTTTTGGCTTGAAAGTCGGTTGTTAGGGTTAGATAAGCTACACCCATAGGTGGGAAGGCCCCTTCGACAACCAAGTTGACTTGTCAACTTTTTTGGCATAAGAGCCGGCTGTTAGGGTTAGATAAGCTACACCCGAAGGTGGGAAGCCCCCTTCGACAGCTATGTTGACTTGTCAACATTTTTTGGCTTGAAAGCCGGTTGTTAGGGATAGATAAGCTACACCCGGAGGTGGGAAGCCCCCTTCGACAACCAAGTTGACTTGTCAACTTTTTTGGCATAAGAGCTGGTTGTTAGGGTTAGATAAGCTACACCCGAAGGTGGGAAGCCCCCTTCGATAGCTATGTTGACTTGTCAACATTTTTTGGCTTGAAAGCCGGTTATTAGGGTTAGATAAGATACACCCGGGGTGGGAAGCCCCCTTCGACAACCAAGTTTTGGATTTTTCTTGCATGGATGAAGATATGCGAAATGGCAGAGGCCCCGGCTTGTAGGGATGCTACTTTATTCATATATAAATATGATATGTACAATGATAGTGTACAATGTCGAGTCTCAACAACTCAGGTATAATAAGGTCGCAGATGCGCTATGTTCCATGGCCGACGGGTCTCCTGCCCCGAGGTATCTAAATCATCTCGGATGTCAACGAGATAATACGACCCGTTCTTGAGATTTCTGCTGACCATGAAAGGTCCTTCCCATGGAGGGGACAACTTATGCATATTTGTCTGGTCTTAAATCAGCCGCAACACTAAGTCGCCTTCTTGAAATGTTCGGGTCTTGATCCTGCGGCTATGATAGCGGCACAGGTCTTGCTGATAGATCGTCGAACGAGCAGCCGCCAGTTCTTGTTCCTCCTCCAAAGCATCCAACGCATCTTGACGCGCCGTCTCATTGTCCGTCTCAACGTAAGCCGCCACTCGTGGAGAGTCACGTCAGATGTCACTTGGTAACACGGCCTCTGCACCGTCAACCATGAAGAAAGGTGTATAACATGTGGATATGTTGGGGGTAGTTCTGATGCTCCATAAGACGGATGGAAATTCTTCCACCCAACAACCCGGCGTCCGCTGTAAAGGAACCATAAGCCGGGGTTTGATACCTCTCAAGATTTCTTGATTAGCATGCTCTGCCTGACCGTTGGACTCTGGATGAGAAACCGCCGAAACATCAAGCCGGATGTGCTCCAGGTCGCAGAATTTTTTCATAGCCCCCTTGGACAAGTTTGTGCCATTGTCCGTGATGATGATGTGAGGGTAACCAAAACGGTAGATCAGCTTTTTAATAAACTGAACCGCCGTAGCCGCGTCACACTTGCTGACAGGCTCAGCCTCTACCCATTTGGTGAACTTACCAACCGCCACCAAGAGGTGCGTCTTCTTATCCTTGGATCTCTTGAAAGGCCCGACCATATCAAGCCCCTAGATTGCAAACAGCCAAGTAATTGGTATCATGCACAATTCTTAAGCCGGAACATGAGCACGCCGACCAAACTTTTGACAGCCGTCACACTTGCGGACTAGATCCTCTGCATCCTTGTGAGCCGTCAACCAGAAGAAACCGTGCTAGAAAGCCTTGGCCACTAAAGATTTTGAGCCGACGTGATGTCCACAATCTCCAACGTGAATTTCATTCAAGATTTCCTAACCCTCCTCTGGTGAGACACAACGTTGAAACACCCCGGTGACGCTACACTTGTGCAACTCACCATTAACTATTGTCATGCCAGATCACCCTGGTGAGACACAACGTTGAAACACCCCGGTGACCGCAGGGTGATCTGTCAGGCCAGATTTTTATCATCAGGTAACTCGCCCTGAGTCAGATACGCCAAGTAAGGCATAGTCCAATCTGGAATAGCATGTAGAGTCGCCACCAATTGCCCCTTCGGGTCAGGAACAACCAAATCTTCCTCTGAGGGTAACTTGGCAGTCGGGTGATGTAAGACATCCAGAAAGATATTGGGCGGCACCAGCTTTTGCTGAGAGTCTAACCTTGATAGGGCATCAGTCGCCTCGTTCCTGCGACGATCAATGTGATCCACCTGATAACCCTTGAAGTGACCAGCAATGACATCCACCGCCTGACGATAAGCCACCATCCGCGGGTCCCTAGAATCCCAAGTGCCTGAAACTTGCTGAGCCACAAGATCCGAGTCGCCAAAGCACCTTACCCGGCTTAAATTCATCTCCTTAGATACTCAGAGGCCATGAAGCAGGGCTTCATATTCAGCTGTATTATTGGTGCAAGGGAACATCAGCCGGAGCACATAACAGAACTTATCACCTTTGGGAGATGTTAAGACAACTCCTGCCCCTAATCCTTCCAGCTGCATGGATCCATCAAAGTGTATAGTCTAGTATGTGTTATCCGGCTTTTCCTCGGGCGCTTGACACTCTACACAGTCGTTTATCAAATCCACAAGGGCTTGAGATTTGACAGCCGTACGAGGTAAGTATTTCAGATTGAGAGGTCCCAGCTCAATGCCCACTTAGCAATCCTACCAGTGGCTTCTCTGTTTTGAATTATGTCCCCCAACGTAACAGAGCTGACCACGGTGATCTGGTGCCCTAAGAAGTAATGCTTTAACTTGCGGTTGGCCATGAACACCCCATACACTAGCTTCTGCCAATGTGGATATCTTTGCTTGGACTCTGTCAGGACCTCACTGATATAATAAACCGGCCTCTGAACCGGACATTCCTTCCCTACTTCCTTGCGCTTGACCACAATTGCAGCACTAACAGCCCGGTTGTTAGCCACCATGTACAGGAGCAAAGGCTCTTTCTCAACCGGAGCAGCTAATACCGGCGGCTTAGTGACTTGCTTCTTGAGGGCCTCAAATGCTTCACCTGCCGCTGTAATCCAGACAAAATTGTCTGTCTTTTTCATCATCTGATATAGAGGTATGGCTTTCTCACCAAGGCGTCTTATGAATTGGCTCAACGCGGCGATCTGCCCTGCCAGGCGTTGGACATCATTAATACAAGTCAGCTCAGCCAGGGAGGTGATAGCCTTGATCTTATCCGGGTTAGCTTCAATGCCATGCTCAGAAACCAGAAATCCCAAGAGCTTACCAGCCGGAACACCAAAGACACACTTTGCCGGGTTAAGCATCATCTTATAGATTCGTAGATTGTCATAGGTTTCCCTTAAATCATCAAGCAATGTCTCCTTCTTCCTTGATTTGATCACAATATCATCCACGTATGCATGAATGTCGCGTCCAATCTGATTGTGAAGACAATTCTGCACACAGCGCTGATAAGTCGCCTGGGCACTCTTGAGCCCAAAAGGCATAGACACATAGCAAAAAAGCTCCAAAAGGCATGATGAAAGTCATCTTCTCCTGGTCCTTAACTGCATATTGATCTGATGATATCTCAAATAAGCATCTAGGAAGCATAGGCTTTCACAACCCGCCATAGCTTCAATGATTTGATCAATACGAGGGAGAGCAAAAGGATCAGCCAAACAAGCCTTGTTAAGATCCGTATAATCCACACGCATATGCCACGTGCCATTTTTCTTGAGCACAAGTATTGGGTTAGCAAGCCACTCTGGGTGAAAAACCTCAACAATGAAACCTGCCGCTAAGAGCCGGGCGACCTCTTCCCCAATGGCCTTGCGTCTCTCCTCATTGAACCGCCGTAGAAACTGCTTGACAGGTTTAAACTTAGGATCCACATTAAGGTTATGCTCAGCGAACTCTCTCGGTACACCCGGCATGTCAAAAGGTTTCCATGCAAAGATGTCTCGATTCTCACGAATGAATTCGATGAGCGCGCTTTCCTATTTGGGATCCATGTTGGCCCCAATGATGAACTATTTGGATGAGTCGCCCGAAGTGAAATCTACCACCTTGGTACCATCCGTGGAAAATTTGAGGGACGGCTCAACCTCCGTCGTAGGCTTCTTCAGCGGGGTCATATCCTCCGAGTCAACATTCTCCTTATAGATCTTGAGTTCTGCCTCAGCACAACTGGATTCTGCGTAAGCCGCGTCTCCTTCCTCGCACTCAATAGTCATATTCCGATCACCATGAACAGTAATCGTGCCTTTTAATTCGGGCATCTTGAGCTGTAAGTAGACATAACAGGGTCTAGCCATGAACTTAGCATAAGCCGGCCGCCCAAACAATGCATGATAAGGGCTCTTGATCTTGACCACTTCAAACCACAAGGACTCCACCCTGTAGTTGTATTCGTCACCAAAGGCGACTTCCAAAGAAATCCTGCCCACCGGGTAAGCTAACTTGCCCGGTACCACACCATGAAAAACGATTGATGAGGGCTTAAGGTCCTTATCAAGCAGCTTCATCCACCGGAAAGTATCATAATATAGGATGTTGATGCTACTGCCACCATCCATAAGCACCTTATTCACCATATATCCTCCCACTTGGGGGCAACTACCAAGGCCAGCCGCCATGGGTCATCAACACGCGGCGGGTGATCCTCCCAGCTCCATGTTATGTCATACTCAGACCACTTCAAGTATTGCGGCAGAGCCGGCGCAACTGCATTAATCGCTCGCTTGCGCAACTTCAGATCCCGCTTGTTAAGGCTGGTCGTGAAAACATGATACTGGCCCGAATTGAGCTGCTTTGGATTACTCTGATACCCAGACTGGTTATGCTATTGCTGATTGTTGTTACCAGAGTGCTGAGGATGTCCTCCTTGATTGCCTTGACCATGATGACTGGACCCTGAGCCGTCGGATCCAAATCCGGCTCCTGACCCGCCTGGTCCTGAGCCGTCAGGCGGGCCACCACCATGGGTGTTGTGTTGCTGCATGTTGTAATTCTTGAACTTCTACATGATATGGCAATCACCCCATGTGTGCACTAAAGGTTTATCGGGCCGGCTGTGCTCCAGACAGGGTTTTTTGAGCATTTCATCCAAATTGAAAGGAATCCTATTTTTGTTAAAAGGCGGCCTGAACTTCCCATTGCCTTTAGGATGATTCTGGCCAGTGCTTGCATTGGCCACCAGTTCTAACCCGCCATCCGGGTTTTTTCGCTTACTCTGGTTACCATTGTTTGCCGCACCCTTGCCCTGGTTGTTCCTCTTACCTTGGCCGGCCTTCTCCTCATCAGAGCCTAGATCCTTCGTGTTATCAGAGTCAGCATACTTTGTGAGAGCCGCCATGAGTTCTCCCATGTCCTGACATGTACGCTTGAGCCGGCCGAGCTTCTACTTCAGAGGGACGAAGTGACAGTTCTTTTCTAGGATCAGCACCACTTGAGCCGCCATGATCTGTTCAGATGACTGGATGATGGTCGACACCCGTCGGACCCAATGATGAGCCGACTCATTCTCCTGCTGAACACAATGATCGAGATCCACAATAGTCATAGGCTGTTTGCAAGTCCCTTGAAAGTTTTTGATGAACCTTGCCCTCAGCTCAGCCCATGAATTGATGGTATTGGGTGGCAAACCCTTTAACCATGTGCGAGCCGGTCCTTCAAGCATCATGATGAAGTACTTAGCACACACCGCCTCACTGACATCCAACATCTCCATAGCCAGCTCATAACTTTCAATCCAGGCCTCCGGAGGTAAGTGAGCAGTGTAATTCGGGACCTTGCGAGGTCCTTTGAAATCCTTTGGCAACCGCTCGCTCCGTAGAGCCGGTGCTAAGCATGGCACTCCCACGGCCTTGGTGGTCACTCCCACTCCTATTGATGCGGAGGGCATGGGCTCTTGGTGAGCCACCATGTCCAAAGTTGTCGCCTCTTGCTGGTTTCTCGCTCGGTTTATGAGCGCGTGTGCATCTAGAGCCGCCTGATCATCCCTCGGAGACCCTCTGTGTCAATCGCTGCTGGAGACCGCTAGCGATCCATAGCGCCGACTAAAGCTGCGGTTGGGGTGGGGAGTTGAATGAACGCGGCTCTGGCTGTAAGCATACTTCTCCTGCTGGGCCATCACCATCTGAAGATACCCAATGGTGTTCCGTACCTCTTCTGCAAAAGGTGCCTCATCTGGGATAGGGATCGTTTCAAGCCGGGTGGCCGCGGCCACCATGTTCTTTGTCGGGTTGGAATAATGACCCGCCAGCATTGGAAAGACCACTGGTAAGGCCTGGTTTCGTCGGGGCGGGTTAACCTGTGGTCAAGCCGTCGGCCGACTTCCAGGTGCATCCACTGCCCGTCCCGTTCCTGGCAGATTAAAGAGATTCCTAGCCTCATAATGTTCTGGTAAGCGGGATTGATGCCTCATCCGATGCACCGCAGCCGCTGATTGTTGTTCTAGCCTGAGGCGGAAGGCATCTGTCTTAATGTGTTCTGCCTCTGCCTCCATCTGAACTTTTAGCTCAGCTATCCTCTGTCGCTCATCTGCCATTCGGTCCTTGAGTCTCATAATCTCCAAGTTCCGAGCGGCTTGATTATCTGGCATGACTTTGGTGGCCATCAGGGCCGCGAGTTCATTCATGAGATCCAGAAGAACTTGAGCCGGCGGCGGTGGCTCAGCCCCCGAGGTTGCTGCTCCGGTGGCTGTGCTGCTCGCACCTGGGGCCGATCCCGCCATGAACACGGCCGCATGAACCGGCGGCCCGAAACCGTCCGGCTCAGAATGCTCCGACTCGAGGTAAAGCTCGCCATAGCCCTTGAGGCCACCATTGTGAAGCTGGTAGATCGACTCTGCTTTCCCGCTCGAAGATCCGTCCTCTGAACAGACAAGAGTCTCCTGCAATGTAGAAGCTTCAAGATCCATACCTTGAGTGAAGCCCACAAACACGTGCTTCCGGCCCGGGTTAACACGGGTGGGTCGCACATCACGGGCGGGTTGTGCTCGCCGAGCCGGCTCGACGATGCTGGTGCAGATGTCCGTCCTGGGTGTAGATCCGTCGATCCTGTCGATGAAGACCTGGATCCCGTCAAAAGGAATCCGAAAACCATATTCGACAGTGTCGTGGTTTTGTCATGGCAGATGCCACAGGTAGGCTTATCGAGAGGGGCCGAAGGACGCCAGCAGGCTCCGGGAGAGGGGATAGGCACAAGCGGTGGGAGACACACGATGTACCTAGGTTCGGGGCCCTCCATGGGAGGTAACACCCCTAGTCCTGCTTGGTCTAGTTGAGACAATGGTCGGATTACAATGGCGCTCCTTGAGTTGTATGGATCGTGGAGGAAGAAGGAGCTAGCCCGCTCTTCTGCCTCCCTACGTGTGTCTGTGGAGTGGACGTGAAGAGAGCTGGGAGATCTGCCGACAGGGGTGCAGGACTTTCCCGGCATGATGTCGTGGAAGACGGTCCGACTCGTTTTCAGATCCTCCACCCTGAGCCTCGGCTTGAGCAGGGTGTCAAGGTAGAGGATGATGATGATGATGCCTCCATCGATCAACACCCATGAGAAGCGGCACGAGCGTCTCTCGGAGGCGATGGTAGGATCGAGGACGAGGGCGTAGCTGCCAGGGTTCGGCATCATGGCCGGGTGGTCCGCCCGGCACCAGGTGACCAGCTTCTCAGACCAATGCATGAACTGGGGAGTCGCGAGCATGGTGGCATTTGCCTCGCGATGGAGCCGACGTTGGGCGTGCTTGTCCGTCTCTTCGCTGGTGAAGACGACGTAGCAGTCGTCATGTTCGGGGTACCAGTCGTGCAGTCGGCCGTCGTTCCGAGCCGGGGCCGGGTCCGCCTGGCCCGGGCCGGGAGCCGGGGCCGGAGCCGGAGCTGGTGCCGAAGCGCGGGCTGGCTACATGGGGGGGCCGGGAGGCCGTCCCCCCGGGCCAGTCGCTGTGAGAAGCTGCACTACCGGAGCGTGTGTGTGGCTGGCTTGGCACCGGAGTGGTTTTTGCAGGGGAGGTCAAGCATTTGCTCGAAAGTCAGCTTGGGTTGCCAGGCGGCCTTGCCAGTGCGCTGGCGCTGACCGGAGGCCTGGCCGGTCGGCTGCTCCTCCTCGATGAAGGCGACCTGCTGGCTCCCGTAGCGGGAGTCGGGCTGGTCGTTCTTGCGCTTGCCGTTCTGCTGCTGCCGATTGTCGGCCGCTGCCCGCGGCGCGGCGGGGGGCATGGCCGGCTTGGCCGGTGCCTTAGCCTTCATCCTTATCGAGGAATCGGCCGTGGCATATTTGTCCGCTTTGGACAACAAGTACGCCAGGGAGGTTGGCTCGGAGCACAACAGCTTGTGCTTGAGGGGGGTGACATCGCAGAAGCCTTCGATGAAGTACTGGATGGCCTATACCTCATGCACTCCCTCGCAGGAGTTGTAGAGCTCGGTCCAGTGCATGAGGTAGTCGTGAAGGGGCTCTTCCGGCCCCTGGACGCACATGGCCAGCTCGCGGGGCCGGCCAGGCCATTTGTAGGTGCTAGTGAAGTTGTGGACGAAGGCCTCCTCGAAGTCCGTCTAGGTGTTGATGTTGCCGGCAGCCAGGCTGTTCAGCCAAATGCGGGCTGAGCCGATCAGCATGAGGGGGCGTAGCGGACGGTTACGCGCTTGTTCCCCCTGGCGATGCCGACGGTGGTGGTGTAGTCGGTCAGCTAGTCCTCCGGCTTGGCAGCCCCGGTATACTTCGGGGTGTCGCGGGGGAGTGTGAAGTCGGGCGGAAAAGGCTCGTTGCGGATCCGCGGACCGAAGCAGGCCGGGCCAATCGAGCCCTCCTCCTCGAGGAGAGCCGACTGCGTCAGCTGGTCAAGACGGAGTCGGGCGTCATTGTCGTTGTGGGGGACACGTGGTTCGAGCTGGGCTGCAAGCTCGGGGCGGACGGCCGGCGGGATGGACCGCACCGGTTCCTGCTGCAGAGGCGGAGTATGCCCGCGGGTGCGCCGGCTGCCGCCAGCCGGCACATAGTCGCGGCGGTGGCTGCCATTCGGATTGTTGCTACACCGGCTGTCCACAGCCGGCTGCTCGTTTCCGCGTGACGGGGGGCGCTGAGCGTTGCTCCCCCGGGCGTTTCGTCCGGAGGGACGAGGAGTGCTGGAGTGCTGAGCTGGCCGGCGGTCAGCAGCCCTAGTGTCCTTGCCCTCGAGACGGGGAAACTCGGAGATGGCCCCACTGGGGGTGAGGATGACCTCTTGCGCATTGGCCGCATTGCCAAGTGGGTCATTGAGCTCCTCCCCTCTGAAATAACCTACAAGCCACGCCGTGCCATCAAATCACAGGTGCTGGCGGACTTTTTGGCCGAATGGATGGAGGCTGAACTCCCCAAGGAATATAGTGCATACTCCCATTGGACAATGTACTTTGATGGCTCCAAAACCATGGCTGGTCTGGGGGCTGGAGTTATCCTCACATCCCCCACGGGCGACAATGTGTGATACGTGTTGCAAATCATGTATGCGGACTCCAACAATGGAGCCGAATACGAGGCCCTTCTTCATGGTCTCCGGATGGTTGTATCAATGGGAATACGGCGGCTAGAGGTGCGAGGAGATTCCAACCTAGCCATCTCCCAAATCAACGGCGAATTCGATGCTAAAAATCCAAAGATGGCGGCATATAGAAACGTCGTCCTCAAGATATCAGCTCGGTTTGAGGGGCTGGAATCCCACCATGTCGCTCGTGACAACAACCAAGCCGCTGACATATTGGCTCGTCTAGGAGCTAAGTGCAATCCTGTCCCAAAGAACACTTTTCTGGAACAGCTGTTTAAGCCTTCCGTCATGTGGCAAGACGATGACAATAGCAATGGTCTGGATACATCGGATGTGGTTGTCCCCCTGTCAACGAACCGGACGACCAAATAATTGGTGGCTCCGTAATGAATGAAACGCCTTCGGCTCATGAGGTAATGGCAGTAATTGCACCTTGGACCGAGCCCTTCCTCGCCTACCTTCTTCGAAAGGAACTCCCCGACGACCAGACAGGGGCACGTCGCATAGTTTGGCATTCCAAATCCTAGAAGATTCACGATGGCGAGTTATACAAGAAAAGCACAACTGCTGTACTACAGTGGTGCATATCTGGGGAAGAAGGGCGGGAACTTCTTGCCGAAGTACATGCGGGCATGGGCGGCCATCATGCCGCGTCAAGAGCCCTAGTTGGCAAGGCCTTCCGAGCGGGTTTCTTTTGGCCCACACCTCGGACAAACGCACAGTCACTTGTCAAGCACTGCGTGGGGTGTCAACTCTTCGCAAACCAAAGTCACATGCCTCCAACAGCTCTTCGGACTATTTCGATCACTTGGCCTTTCGCTGTCTGGGGGCTTGACATGGTCGGGCCCCTTAAAGGGGGGACCAAGAAAAACAAATATTTGCTGGTCATGGTTGACAAGTTCACCAAATGGATAGAGGCAAAGCCTGTTTAATCAGCCAAGTCCGGACCAGTTATAGACTTCATATCCGGCATAGTACACCGTTACGGTATACCACATAGCATCGGCTTAACCGAACATAGGAAGGAGAAAATTGATCCTATCAAACAACAAAGTGGGAAGGAAATAAAAATAAATGAAAATACAAGAAACAGAAGAAAAAAATGTAAAATGTGCGGGGATTCGGACAGGACCGATCTATCCGTAGAAACACCAAAGACGAGCCGCGTTCCATTGGGTTTGGTTCAAGGCAATTATCTGATGAGTTCCGAAGACGATAGGCTCCTCCCGCGAGTACTTTGTCGATGATGAAGGGGCCCTCCCATTTGGGGTTGAGTTTATGATTCTGCTTCTCCGGGAGCCGTAGGACGAGTTCACCTACATTGTATGTTTGTGCCCTAACCTCCCTACTCTGGTAGCGTCGCGCTTGCTGCTGATAAAGCACAGAGCGAGCCAGAGCTATGTCGCGTTCTCTTTCTAAGGCGTCTAGGTCGTCCTATCGATCCAACTCGGCTTCCTTTCGAACTAAGATTTTGTCAAGCTGGGTTGCCTTGCTCCTGTGGTTATCCTCTACGTTCCTGCTCGTTCGGCTAGAGAGTAAAGAGCGCACCTCTGTGATTGTTACGACCGGGTCATCCAGACACGTACCTCAGACGGGTGAAGCCAAAAGCTAGCTATCTTACGTAGATAATTGGTCGGTCGGACGGAAACACCTTATATAGCCTTGGTTGCTATTTTTGTTATTCGGAACTCTTATACCCAAACAACACTTAGTCGCATAATGTGAGTATGCAGATTGCTATCTAGATTCTTCGTAGAACCCTGGCGAAAGGTATCGTTAGCGGTACTATTTTCATTGGAAGATGTTTCTTACGCTACGTCATAATATAACATACCTTTCTGTGTGCTTTATGTCTGTTCGCACCACATGGCCGGATTGCCCGGTTCCTCTAATACAATTTCGCTATTCGGCAAAGGAATAATAAGAAGGAACACTCCTGAGCTCTTCGCTCGGGAAGGAGAAGCCGATGGCCGGTTAAGACAAAGTTTACAACACGAATTGTTTTACACATGAATATGCAAATTACATATTCGGCTGCTAATTGAGATCATCGATTATTGTGGAGAGGGGGCAGTCTGCCTGCGAGAGCCTGGCGGCGGGCATCGCCTGGTCATATACCAGGCGGAGTGACATTTCTTTTCCATCTGATCCCATAGTACCAACCCGCGCCATATTCTCAGGCTTAAGTTCGGTGAAACGGGTCTTGATCATTGCCCATGCCTCCCGTGTTCCTTTGCGGCAGGCCGAAGTCTTCCACGACTCGAACCTACACCAAGCCCCGCTAAATCGATCCACAAGTGCGGCCAGCCCTTCTGGTGGCTGTTCGGTGGGCCATAATGCCTTCACCATCCCCTTCATCGCCTTTTGCACGCGCTTGTGGAGAGTGGTCAGCTCCTTCAGCAGGTCCGTTTGGAACGATTCAATCTCCTCTTTAGGATGCCCAGACAGGAGACCTATCCACAAGACAACAAGCGCGATTACTATCATTTTATACATCGGACATACTTACTCATAACGGAATTGTATTTACCGAATACGCCCCTCCGAAGATTCTGATTTTCTTCTTGAACTTGGGCCAATTGAGTCTTCAAACTCTTTATTTCATCGCCATGTTTTTGTATAACAAGACAGCTGGCTTGCTGTTGGGATTCCACATACCTTTCTGAATCTCGGGCTTCTTCTAGCTGCCTTTCCATATGTCCTATTGATTCAGCTGCTACACATAATCCATATGTCAGGCATGGAATCCATATATTCTATTGACTAGCAGTAAATGCACACTTACCATGGGCCTCACGTGTAAAGCTTTTCACTTGTGCTAGTTCGGCCTTCACGGACTGCACCTCCGCGCGGCTCTCCTCGAGGGCCTTGGCCAATTGTTCGGACTGTTGCTTTGTGGCTTGCGTCAGCAGTTATGCAGTTGTGAGATCCTTAATTCATTTTTTCAAATTGAATGAAGGCTCGGGGGCTACAAGGCTTATACAAGTATACGGACTCTACAAAATCTAACCACTTACTTGAATACTGGTTGTAATCAGCTTCATAGCTTCTCCGAATCTAGTACGAGCAGCCCCGAGGTGTGCATCCGCCGAGCGTAGGGTGCCGAACTCCTGGTCGGAGAAAACTGGGTGCCGCATGGCCTCCCATCGGTGTCGATGATGCATGGCACTCTCCACTTCCGATCTGGTGACTAATACGCCATCGCCAGATTCGGCGGGCATCGGACCGACCATGGGGGCTTCCGTAGCGAAAGCCGCATGGACGGTGGCCCGGGAGCTTCGGGCGTCTCCTGACATCCAGGCAGCCCCTCGGTAGGTGAAGATTGGGTGTTTCACCTAGGTAAATAACAAGCGGCTATAAGATTTTGCCGAGCATAACGATAAAACGGATATCCGAACAGTGTACCTACGGGATGTGCGGACGGGTGGATTCGTCCGTGTGTCTAGCTCCTTTGCAAGGGCTCGACTGGCCTCTAAATCGTCTGCGGCTTTGGCTGCTGGCGCAAGACGTGCTGATCGATGACGCTTGGGGGCTGGGACCAGCGCGTCCGGGGTGCTCTTAGTAGCAGGCCTCTTTCGGGACGAGTTTTTCTTCTTGCCCGTGGACAGAATGGAGAATGACTCAGGTAATCGATTATGATTGCCACCGGGGTCTGGACAATGTTGTCCTGATGATAGACTCCGTTCTCAAAGTCGAGAAGGAGATTCGGGTCCTCGTTGAATCCCGGATCGTTGTCGCGTGAATGATTCTCGGGCTGAGGAGCCGGACAGTTGACTATCTCGATGAAGCTCCTCCATTCCTATTCACACCAAGGCCTCGGTCAAATAAGAATGCAGAATGAAGTCCCAAACTATTTCATGATTGGAAAGGGAAGGCTTACCTGTTCGATTGGATTGTGGTCCGAATACCCTTCCTTGGTTGACCGCTGGATGAAGTCTTCTTGCTCTCCATTGTACAGGTCGGCAAGCGCGGCAGCCAGTTTTGTTGGATTGGCAGGACCTAATTTTCAGGAACATGTGGCATCGCTTGTCCCATTGTATTGCCATAAGGGGTGCACCCTTTGTTGGAGGAGCTGCACGCACCGGGAGATAGCAGCGGCCATGACGTCGATCATGGTCAACCGGTGATGGGCAAGCATCCGCACTTGCGCGGCTAGGCGTTGCACTTTGGTGCTCTCCTCCTGGGATGAGTCCTTGGGTCGCCAATTGTACCTTTTATTAAGGAGAAGGTCGGAGTATTCGGGCAGACCTGTCCGAGTTGGCTCGAACAGGGGGACATCTTCAATATAGAACCACTCCGAAGTCCATTCTTCGGATTTCTTCGGCGTGCCAATCGGGTACCCCGTCCCCGCTATGCGGCATACTTCGGCTCTGCCGACCTCTAAGATGTCCTTGTCCCGAGTTCAGGGGACGAGGCAGAAATATTTCCTCCACAGGTCAAAGTGAGCTTCGCACCCTAAGAACATCTCGCAGAGGGCAATGAAACCCGAGATGTGCAGGATCGGCCCCGGGGTGAGATGGTGGAGTTGAATCCCGTAGAACTCCAGCAACCCCCTTAAGAACGGATGGACTGGAAATCCAAGGCCTTGGAGGAGGAATGGAACAAAGCAAACACGCTCCCCTTTGTTTGGATTGGGGAAGCAATCGTCAAAGACCTCATCGCCATAAGCGACCAAACCAGCACGGGTTCTTGCCAGATCTGATGATGGGAGATATCCCTAGGTCTCCAAGTTAGGGAGCCACAGAAGTGTGGCAGAGCAGCTGGTCTAGTCACGTGGACGTTGGCCGTATGGGCGCTTTGAGGAACTGGGAGCGTTAGCGATGTTGTGCGTAGAGCTTCCGTTGGGGGTTTCTGACAATAGGGAGGAGGAAGATGTGGTTTGAATCACATTCTTGTTTGGTTAAATGGGTTGGTGCCTCCGTCACAGAGGGGTAGGATTGTAAAAAATGCTAACAACTCACCTCCCCACGACGCACGAAGGACGAGGAACTTGTGCAGCTATTATAATGACCCGCGCCCGTGACGCTTGGGAACCTTATCGAATACTAGTCGGATGCCGAACAGAGGAGGGTGAGGGACTCGCCTTGCAAGCCGAAGACAACAACGTGAAGGGATCAACCGAATATATATCGGCGTTGAAGGCCAGTCCGGGGGCTACTGAGGGAGTCCTGGATTAGGGGGTCCTCGGATAGCCGATCATTATTCATGGGCCGGACTATATGGGCCACAAGGCAAGCATCGGAGGATCGAGGACCATCTGTGCCAGGATGGAAGCTTCATGGAGTCCAAACGTGTTCTCCAAGTCATTAGCTGTAGTTAGGCAAGTTATCTCTTCAGCATGTTACCAACCATATGTAACCTAAGGGCACCCCCGGCATCTATATAAGTCAGAGGGTTTTAGGGCATAGGAGGACAACTCATCTAGGGTTAGACATATGTAACAGCCCGGGACCGACGCTCCAGAAGATTTCCCTTTTATTTTCATTATCGTCTGTGTTTTGTTGGTTGTTGCATTCATCATCGCATCATTCGCATCATCTGCATGGCATCGTCACCCGTTTTTTTCAAAAACTTGCATCCGTTCGTGTTCGCTGGTTCTCTTCGTTCTCGTCACTAACTATTTGGAGACCAACCACACATGCACGCGCCTGAGGCATCGATAAAAATATTGTTTTAAAGTGCGTATAAAACTTTCTCGGATTGGGTCGAAAGTTGGTGTGCGGTCTTGTTTTATTGTCGGTAGACCGTCTGCCAAATTTCGTCGCAATCAAAGGTCGTTTGATACCCCAACGGTCAGTCGTAGGAGTGCGGTCATCGGTTTATTTGTCAGACGTTTTCGGTGTTTTGAAAACTTGTGTCACGGACTCAAACCTCTCTCTCTCCTCAGCCCACAACCCCTCTTCACAACCCACTAGCCCACCTAGCTAACCCCCCTCCAATCGGAGCCATCCGATCTTGATCGGAGGGCTCGAAACGATGCAAAACCTCCCCTAACTCCTAACTCTTGCCTATATAAACCACCTAGTCCATTTTTAGACCAAACCCTAGAAATCCCCCTCGAATTCTGCCCTAACCCGCTCCTGCGCCGCCACCCTATCCTCCCACCTCGTTTTTCATAGCCACCCATCCATAGCCAGCCAAACTCCACTCGATCTGGACCACCAGATCTCAGATCCGACGGCCAAGAGGTCCTCCCGCAGCCCCGCAGCTCCAACTAGCGCTAGCAGTCCCCAGGCCTCGTTTCAATCCGATCGGAAGCCAGACCCGAGCGCCGCCCCAAATCCCGCGCCCGTCGCGCCAACCATCGTCGGCCGCCGCCGGAGCTCCGACGAGCCCCGACGCCAGTGAGCTCCTCCCGCGGCCTTCCCTCTTCTTCCTCCCTCTCCTTCCTCCCCTCTCCCTCCTCAAATCTCTCTCTCCGCCTCGCCCGCAGCAACCCAGCCGCCATGGGTGCCCGAAGCTTTGCCGCGGGCTGCCTCAGCCCTCGCCGCCGTCAGGACCGTCGGATCCGGTCGCCCTGCCTCCGATCTGTCCGTTCCCGGCCTCGCCCCGCCTCGTCCTCGCCTCTAGGCCGCTGCACCGTCGCCGGAGTTGCCCCAGCACCGCCACCTCCTCTACTTCGTGGGGGAGGACGAAGCCTCATCCCGCGTTGACTGTGCGCCCGCATGGGCCTAGCAGCCCCGTCGGCCCAGCTCGCCCCTGCCAGCAGCCGCGTGGGCCAACCAGCCTCGCCTGGCAAGGCCCAGTCTCGCCGCAGCTACATGGGCCAAGCCCGACGTGATGAGGTTCAGAGCGCCTAACCCTCGCCCGTGGGCGCATTATACTATGTTGCGCTCACCTATTTGCTGTTGGGCTAGCCAGTATTGGCCCAACGTGTTTTTTTCTATTGCGATTTTAATATTTAACCAATGAATTTCAGTTTTTCAGAAAAGACCCTACACTTCATGCATTTAATAACTCACCGGGCATCGTATGTAAAAACTTTATATATGAAACTTGACTAGAATTTCGTGTAGATTCACAATTTCCAATCCTCACATGTGTTTAATATGATTAACTTACTGTTTTCATTGTTTTTGCATTAATGCCATGCTAAAAGGATTTATTTCATAACTAATTAACCGTAGCTCCGTTGTAAGTGTTTTACATATGTAACTTGACTAGAAAAATGTGTAGAATCTCATGGTGACATTTATTTTGCGGTTTGACAACTCTAAAATATGGTTAGTTCAGATCTGGGCCAAACTTAAAATATGCATATGAGGTCGTTTCGGAATTGTTATTCGTTACTTCCGGCCTCATTTAAAATGCCTAGATGCTATAGTTGTTCATGTTTCACCTCTTGCCATGTTTAACAACATTTAATATTGATGTGTACCTAAATGGGAATGAACTAAGTAATTCAAGTGTGGAGTTTCGTCAATATGCAATCACTTTAATGTGTAGTAGTTGTTTGTTGTTCTTGCCATGCCATGCCTTTCATAATTAAATGGACATGCATCATATTGGTTTGTGCATCATGCCATGCATATGTTGTGGTGTTTTCCGTGTGTTGACTGTTGTTTCCGGATTGCTTCTTCTCGATTAAGTTTCGAAAGCGTTCGGAGTGTGAGGATTCGTTTAACTACGTTGGCTCGTCTTCTTCATGGACTCATTCTTCTTCCGAGGGGGATCTTAGGCAAGATGACACATTTCCCTGGAAACCACTACTATCATTGCTATTCTAGTTGTCCCGCTTTTATCGTTATGTCTCACTACCTACCACTTATTTCACAAGCCTCCCAACATTGCCATGAAAAGCCTCTAACCCCTCCACATCCCAGCAAAGCTTTGTTTGGCTATGTTACCGCTTGCTCAGCCCTTCTTATAGCATTTCTAGCTGCAGGTGCAATTGCTTCCATGTGTCAACATGGACATTCTTTTGTTATCACAATATTATTGCTATTTAATTTAATGCACTTGTACACTTGGTAAAGGGTGGAAGGCTTGGCCTTTTGTTCGGTGTTTTGTTCCACTCTTGCCGCCCTAGTTACTTGTGAACCGGTGTTATGTTCCATAACTGAGCGCTCCTAACATGCTCGGGGTTGTTATGGGGACCCCCTTGATTTCGTTTTAGGATAAAGCTTGTGTGGCAAGGCCCAACATTTGTACTACATTTGCCTAATAACTAATAAACTTGCATAGGGACTTTCCGGACCCCATGGATAATTAATCAACAACCCGGGTCAGTGCTCCTCATGAGTGTTGGTCCAAACTAGAGCACTATGCGGGGCCACCCCAGGGCAACTTGGGTGATTTCTATCAGGCCACTGTACGCGTCGCTTATTCTCCGTGTCCTGAGAACGAGATACGCGGCTCCTGTCAGGATCGTTGACACGTCAGGAGGCCTTGCTAGATTTGTTTTACCTTCTCGAATGTCTTGCGTGAGGAACTCTGATCTTCTTCGGGCTATCTCGAGGTGTCGGATTTCCTTTGGAATTGCCTAGGATGATCACGAGATCCGTGGTCGAGGTTATTCCCACGGCGTGTGGTTAATTTGTGATGGATGAGTTGGAGCACCCCTGCAGGGTCAAATCTTTCAGAAAGCCATGCCCGTGGTTATGTGGCAAACTTGGAAACTTTGTTTAACACCCGGTCATAGTAAACTTGAAGTAAACTCAAATAAAATGCACCAACTGTGTGCGTAACCATGACTATCTCTTCTCGTGAGTCCTTATTCGAGAGAGAACATGGTGGGGTTATGGTTGACGTAAGTAGGTGTTCAGGATCACTTAGTGATCATTACTAGATCACATCCGTTATGCATAGACCACCCACTTTATTTTCTGTATTCGTAAGTTAGCCACTCAAATAAATGTTTAGTTGCTTGCTGTAGCCTCACCACTTAACCATACCTCACCCATTAAGCTTTGCTAGTCTTGATACCCTTGGAAATGAGATTGTTGAGTCCCTATGGCTCGCAGATTACTACAACAACAATAGCAGGTACATGTAATGTGATGCTTTGACGTGAGAGCGATGCTTGTTTGATTTGGAGTTCTTCTTCTTCTTCATCATCAATCTAGGATGGGTTCCAGGCGGCAGCCTAGGATAGCAAGGATGGATGTCATTTTATCGTTTGATTTCGCCCTAGTCGGACCCTGCTCTTCTGTATGATGTTTGAATATGTTGATTTTTTTATGTGATATTGATGTAGCTTGTGGCGAGATTAAGCCAATTCCATATACCCATCTCTTCTGTACATGTACTTGTAATGATATCCATTCTTGTAACACGACGAGATGCGCTTTTATCCTTGTCTAGGCCCTCGTGCCGAAATAAGGATAGGATCACATCTTGGGTGTGACAAGATGGTATCATAGCCTGTAGCGACCTAGGAGCCCCCTTGATTGATCGAACTTGGCCGAGTCGAGTCTAGTGAAAAACTATTTTAAGTCTAGTTATATCGGAGAGTAGGATTCTTTTTACTCCTCTTCTATGCTCTGGTGAGGAATTACGACTTAGGAATTTTAATTCTACTCCTCTTCTTGCTCAATTTTTTTAGGATCACGCGGGTATTTTGGAAACTATATGATGCCGATGTGATGGAGTTCTGTCTTGGTGCCTCCTGTCTGACTTGATTTCTTCCGGGGAGTTGAGCTCCAGGGGATTCTTGGCACATCGTTATCGTTCAGTTTCCTTAGTATCTCAGGACGGAGGATGTTCAAAATTGCTTCAATACTTCTCGTGGCGAGATAAGGACGGAGTCACCTAGTACTGGGAAGGCATTCGGGGTACTGCCATGTTTGGTATTGTTGTGTTTTTGGGGTCCGATATAGATGGAGTTCCGAAGCCTCTCGTTATGTGTTAAAGGATGGATACAGTTGGGGTGTAGGGCTTGTTAGTTGTGTGAGATATTTTCCTCCTTGTATCCCCAACACCCGATTGCATAACCAAGAAAGTTTTAGGAGTTCTTAGTTGGGAATTCAAGTAGTTACCTAGGCTTTCTTCCAACAGGTCATCATGTGAGGTTGGGATTTGATATCTAGTGGATACGTTTGTTCACGGTATTTCTTACAGAGGACAGTCTCGATATATGTCATTAGATATGCTTCGTCAAGCCTTGTAGTTCGCTACGCCTAGGGAGCATATTCGAGCGTCATTTCAATATGACAACCCAATGTACGATCGAGCCCGTGCGAACCTTACCACAAAATATCGAGCGGAATCCCTGTTATGCATTTGTTCTGGCTTGTTTCCTAAGCCTCATCCTTTTTTTTATTTTGTATATGGTAATTCGTGGTGCTTCGATGTCAACTGGTGATTTCATATCTTTCCGAAGAAGTGTTCTCTTATTTCTATGGGAATGTTAATTCTTTTGCTCAATCAAGTTTTCATATCAATTCTTTTCATCTGGTGTGCTTCTCTTCAAGTGAATTCTATCCTCTTCAATATTTGAAAGATCAATCCTCATGTTTCTTTCCGGAGTTCTTTTCATCCGTCCTAAGTTGTCCTTGTTTTTCCCCACCCTCCCGCCATTTTTTCTTAAGTGATTATATTATCATCCAACTGTCTTTCTATTCATGCGATGCTTCCGCTATCATTTCTTTCGTATTGTATCCAGTGATTTCTTGTGGAGATTCTCAAGAGTTTCAATTTCAAGATCTATCCTCATATTCCTTGTTATTGTTGTTATTCTTCTCCGGTGGATTCAATTCAAGCTCTTAGCATTCATCATATCCTTTCTCATTCGTTCAAGGATTGCCCATGTTGGAAATTCGTATCCAAGCCTTTCTTGTTTATTCCTCTTTCTATTCTATCTGGAGTGTTGAAGATATCTTAGAAGACTTTCATTTCCATTCATATCCTCTTAAATTATTTTGAAGTTCTCACCTTATCAAGTTCTTAATTTTTTTCCGGTGCTATCTCTCTTTCTAAGCAATTATCTAAATGGTGGTTTCTTTGAGTGGGCCCATAACCCATAGGTTTTTTCCCCAGGATCTTACCTAGCTCTTCTAATCTTTTTCGAAGATCTCAAGTTCCTTTCAATGTGACGTAAGCATGAATTCCATCAGTCATATTCCTTCTCCAAGGTCGCTTCTAAATCATTTTCACTGTTGGCTCAACCTTCTTTATTCATTATTCTGCAGTGTCTCAATAATTCATGGTGTTGCTTCTCGTCATTATTCTCAGTATTGAAGACTGAAAGAGTGGTTCTCTTAAATCTTGCTCATTCTCTTGAAGATTCATGGTCTTAGCTTCGTGGTATCCTCTCAAATTGTTTGATCATGAGTAATTCCTCCCATATCTATCCGGTGCATTCAGAGTTGTTTTCATTTCTCTATCCTCCGAAGGCCATCATTTCAGAAGATTCCTCGTTCTCAGCTTTCAGCCTTCGTTCTCAAATTCTTCTTAAGTGTTGTTCATTCGTTCGTGTCTCAATTGTTCCAGTGCTTCATTCAAGTTTTCTATTAGGTGGATCATTCTCTCTTCGTTCTCATGTTATATCATTCATTTGCATTATCCTCTTTAGTTTCTATTTCTTACCAGTGTTCTCATTCAAGACTTCTGCAAGTTTGTGCTCTATCTCTCTCGCTTCAATTCTTTTCAAGAAGAATAAGTGGGATGTTAAATCCATTGCTCGTCATTAATTTAATTTGATGAAGGATAGGCATATCATAATTCTTATTCTTGTTTCATCCAGGTGATTTCAATCCTTCTTCCGGAGTTGTTCATGATATTAAATTCCTTATCCCAAGTGGCCATCTTTCTTTTTTGGAGTTTCGAGTTTTGCTCAAGTATCTTGTCCCGAAGCATCATCTAAATCATTGGAAGGCCTCAATCTTGTTCTTTTGCAACCTTCATTCTTTCATCATCATTGTTTCCGGAGTTCATCCCAATGCTTCTTAATGGTGGTTTGTTAAGGATGTAACTCTTCTCGAATTGTTCTTCAAGGTCCTTGTTGGAGGTGGTCAAGTGTTCTTTATCTTGGATTTCCAAGTTCAATTCCTTCTCCATGGTCTTTTGAGATGGTGTTATTAAATTCTTGGTTATGAGGAGTCTCGAAGGAAATTGTCAAGAACAAGATAAGTAAACTCATCATGTCTCTGTTGGAGTTATCTTGGGTTGGATATCACCTAAAGCATTTCCTAAGGATTGTTGCTATCATGGTGTCATAAATGATCCAACTTTTCTCATCCTCTTCTTGGTGAAAGAAGTTGTTCATCCCTTTTGCTACCAAGCAATCCTTGTTTTGTCAATGGCCGGTTGTCACCTCATAATTTTGAGATGTTTTCCATAAGTCCACAACAAGCTTGTTCTTTTCGTTGTTGATTTTCAACAACTCCGTTCAACCATGATTTTCAAATTCAATGGTGGTAGAAGTGTCATTTTCTTCTCCTTTCTCTTCTCTCCAAAGATCTAGTTTTTATTCTTTGTTCCAGAAGCATTGTGGTGTTGCTTTTTTTAACTCACATCAAGTTTGATTAAGATCATGTTCTTCCCTTGCTTGTCCATTTACCGGAGTGCTGTGAAATATTTTCATAATCCTTCTCTCTTATGAAGTTTTGATTCTAATCCAACCGAAGTTTGGTGTCTCTCTTTCAATTTATTTCCTTCATATCAATTTTGTCCCTCTATTCTTCCGAGCGGGATCTCACGCAAGATGACACATTTCCCTGGATACCACTACTATCATTGCTAGGCTAGTTGTCCCGCTTTTATCGTTATGTCTCGCTACCTACCACTTGTTTGACAAGCCACCAAACATTGCCATGAAAAGCCTCTAACCCCTCCACATCCCAGCAAAGCTTTGTTTGGCTATGTTACCGCTTGCTCAGCCCTTCTTATAGCATTTCTAGCTGCAGGTACAATTGCTTCCATGTGTCAACATGGACATTCTTTTGTTATCACAATATTATTGCTATTTAATTTAATGCACTTATACACTTGGTAAAGGGTGGAAGGCTTGGCCTTTTTTCGGTGTTTTGTTCCACTCTTGCCGCCCTAGTTACTTGTGAACCGGTGTTATGTTCCATAATTGAGCGCTCCTAACATGCTCGGGGTTGTTATGGGGACCCCCTTGATTTTTGTTTTAGGATAAAGCTTGTCTGGGAAGGCCCAACATTGGTACTACATTTTCCTAATAACTAATAAACTTGCATAGGGACTTTTTGGACCCCGTGGATAATTAATCAACAACCCGGGCCAGTGCTCCTCATGAGTGTTGGTCCAAACTAGAGCACTGTGCAGGGCCACCCCAGGGCAACTTGGTTAAATTCTATCAGGCCACTGTACGCGTTGCTTATCCGCCGTGTCCTGAGAACGAGATACGCGACTCCTATCGGGATCGTCGACACGTCGGGAGGCCTTGCTAGATTTGTTTTACCTTCTCGAATGTCTTGCGTGAGGAACTCTGATCTTCTTCGGGCTATCTTGAGGTGTCGGATTTCCTTTGGAATTGCCTAGGATGATCACGAGATCCGTGGTCAAGGTTATTCCCGCGGCGTGTGGTTAATTTGTGATGGATGAGTTGGAGCACCCCTGTAGGGTTAAATCTTTTGGAAAGCCATGCCCGCGGTTATGTGGCAAACTTAGAAACTTTTTTTAACACCCGGTCATAGTAAACTTGAAGTAAACTCTAATAAAATACACCAACTGTGTGTGTAACCGTGACTGTCTCTTCTCGTGAGTCCTTATCCGAGAGAGAACATGGTGGGGTTATGTTTGATGTAAGTAGGTGTTCAGGATCACTTAGTGATCATTACTAGATCACGTCCGTTATGTGTATACCACCCACTTTATTTTCTGTATTCATAAGTTTAGCACTCAAATAAGTGCTTAGTTGCTTGCTGTAGCCTCACCACTTAACCATACCTCACCCATTAAGCTTTGCTAGTCTTGATACCCTTGGAAATGAGATTGCCGAGTCCCTGTGGCTCACAGATTACTACAACAATAGTTCGAGGTACAGGTAATGCGATGCTTTGATGTGAGAGCGATGCTTGTTTGATTTGGAGTTCTTCTTCTTCATCATCAATCTAGGATGGGTTCCAAGCGGCAGCCTGGGATAGCAAGGATGGATGTCATTTTATTGTTTGATTTTGTCCGTATACAGACCCTCCTCTTCTGTATGATGTTTGAATATGTTGATGTATTGATGTGATATTGATGTAGCTTGTGGCGAGAGTAAGACAATTCCATATACTCATCTCTTCTGTACATGTACTTGTAATGATATCCATTCTTGCAACACGACGAGATGCCCTTCTATCCCTGTCGAGGCCCTCGTGCCGAAATAAGGATAGGATCACATCTTGGGCGTGACAACATACAATCTCGAGGTAGATCAACTCTGTAAACTCTTACACTATCAATACAACAAGTAGGACATAGGGTATTACCTCCATAGGAGGGCCCGAACCTGGGTAAACTCGTGTCCCCTTCGTCTCCTATTATCGTCGATCCTAGTCTCACAGTTCAGGACCCCCTACCCGAGATCCACCAGTTTTGACACTTACAGCGGCTGCGTTAGAAAAAATTAAAACATTGTTGGCAAGCAATCCCACACTCACAACACCAGGCGCTGGTGAGCCCATGTTATTATACATATCGGTTACCAATCAAGTCGTTAGCCATGTCCTTACCTTTGAAATCGTCTATAAGCCATGACGAGCTATCAAATCCCAGGTGCTGGTAGATTTCCTCGCCGAGTGGATAGAGGCCGAGCTCCCGAGGGAATATAGTACATACTCCCATTGGACAATGTACTTCGATGGATCTAAAACTTTGGCCGGATTGGGGGCTGGAGTTATTCTCACATACCCCACAGGCGACGATGTTCGATACTTGTTACAGATCATGTATGTCGATTCCAACAACGCAGCCAAATACGAGGCACTTCTACATGGTCTTCGAATGGCAGCATCAATGGGCATACGATGGCTCGATATACGGGGAAACTCCAACTTGGCCATCTCCCAAATTAACAGCAAATTCGATGCCAAAATCCCGAAGATGGCGGCATACAGAAATATCGTCCTCAAGATATCCGCACGGTTCGAGGGGTTAGAATTTCACCACGTCGCTAGAGACAACAACCAAGCCGCTGACATACCGGCCCGCATGGGGGCCAAACGCGACCCTGTCCCAAAAAACACTTTCCTGGAACGGCTCTTTAAGCCATCGGTGGTTTGGCAGGACGATCATAAGGGTGCTAGTTTAACCAGCATGGAAGAGGATGTTCCTCCTATAAATGAACCATACGACCAAATCATCAGTGGCTTCGTAATGGACAAGACGCCTTCGGCTCATGAGGTCATGGCAGTGATTGTGCCATGGACCGAGCCCTTCCTCGCCTACCTTCTTCGCAAAGAACTCCCCGATGATCAGACGGAGGCACAATGCATAATTCGGTGATCCAAAGCCTATAAAGTCCATGAGGGTTAGTTATACAAGAAAAGCATCACCGGAATACTACAGCGGTGCATATCTGAGGAAGAAGGACGGTAACTCTTAGCCAAAGTCCACGCACGGATGGGCGGCCATCATGTCGTAGCAAGAGCCTAAGTTAGCAAGGCCTTTCAGGCTGGTTTCTTCTGGCCCACTGCTCGAGCGGACACCCAGTCACTTGTCAAACACTGCATGGGGTGTCAACTTTTTGCAAATCAAAGTCACATGCCCCCAACAGCTCTTCGGACTATTCTAATCACCTAGCCCTTCGCGGTCTGGGGGCTGGATATGGTCAAACCACTTAAAGGGGGGACCAAGAAGAATAAATACCTACTGGTCATGGTTGACAAGTTCACCAAATGATGGATAGAGGCAAAACCTATCAAATCAGCCAAGTATGGACCAGTAATCGACTTTATATCCGGCATGATACACTATTACGATGTCTCGCACAGTATAATAACAGACAATGCATCCAACTTCACAACCCAAGAGGACAAAGACTGGTGCACAAAGATGGGCATCAAGCTCGATTATGCATCGGTGTATCATCCACAGACCAATGGACAAGTCGAACGAGCAAATGGCCTCATCATGAGCGGCATTAAGCCACGTTTGGTCTGATCTCTTCATGAGTTCAACTGTCATTGGGTGTAGCAGCTCGACTCCGTTCTATGGGGCCTGCGCACCACCCCGAACAAATCAACGGGACACACACCTTTCTTTATGGTCTATGGGGTAGAAGCATTCCTCCCTTGTGACATCATTCACGATGCACCAAGGGTGCGCATGTACGAGGAAAAGGAAGCTGAGTTAGCTCGGCAGGACGACCTGGACGCCTTAGTAAGAGAGCGTGACATAGCTCAGGCTCGCTCTGTTGGAAATATGCCCTAGAGGCAATAATAAATTGGTTATTACCATATTTCCTTGTTCATGATAATCGTTTATTATCCATGCTATAATTTTGTTGATTGGAAACTCAGATACATGTGTGGATACATAGACAACACCATGTCCTTAGTATGCCTCTAATAGACTAGCTCGTTGATCAAAGATGGCTATGGTTTCCTAGTCATGGACATGAGATGTCATTTGATAATGGGATCACGTCATTAGGAGAATGATGTGATGGACAAGACCCAAACTACAAACATAGCATATGATCGTGTCAGTTTATTGCTACTGTTTTTTGCATGTCAAGTATTTGTTCCTATGACCATGAGATCATGCAACTCACTGACACCGGAGGAGTACCTTGTGTGTATCAAACATCGCAACGTAACTGGGTGACTATAAAGGGGCTCTACAGGTATCTCCGAGGGTGTCTGTTGGGTTGGCATGGATCAAGACTGGGATTTGTTACTCCGTGTGATAGAGAGGTATCTCAGGGCCCACTCGGTAATACAACATCACAAAAAGCCTTGCAAGCAATGTGACTAAGTGTTAGTCATGGTATCTTGTATTACGGAACGAGTAAAGAGACTTGTCGGTAATGAGGTTGAACTAGGTATGGAGATACCAATGATCAAATCTCGGGCAAGTAACATACCGAACAACAAAGGGAACATCATACGGGATTAACTGAATCCTTGACATAGATGTTCGACTGATAAAGATCTTCGTAGAATATGTAGGAATCAATATGGACATCCAGGTCCCGCTATTGGTTATTGACCGTAGAGGTGTCTCGGTCATGTCTACATAGTTCTCGAACCCGCAGGGTCTGCACACTTAAGGTTTGGTGATGTTTCGGTAGTATAGAGTTATGTATGGTGGTGACCGAAGGTTGTTCGGAGTCCCATATGAGATCCCGGACGTCACGAGGAGCTCCAGAATGGTCCGAAGGTAAAGATTGATATATAGGAAGTCCTATTTTGGTCACCGGAAAAGTTTTGGGCTCATCGGTAGTGTACCGGGAGTGCCGGTAGTGTACCGGGAGACCATCGGGAGGGGTATTTCGACCCAAGAGGCTACATGGGATATGGGAGGATGAATACCAGCCCTTAGTGGGTTGGAGGAAGTCCCACAAAGGGCCCATGCGTCTGGGAACAAAAAAGCCCAAAAGGAAAAAGATGGAAAAAGGCAAAAGGAGTCCTAATCCTACTAGGAGTGGAGGAGGAGGACTCCTCCCTCCTGGTTCGGCCGACCCAAGGGATGGCTCCTTGGGAGACAAGCCTCCTCCTCCTCTCCTCCTATATATACTAGAGGGTTTTAGGGTTTTGGCACAAGATTTTCAGCCACGTGCTACCCTATCCTCTAGTGCATAGTTTCTCCTCTAGATCGGTTTTCTGCAATGCTTAGGCAAAGCCCTGCCGGAATAGCTCCACCACCATCACCGCAACGCCGTCGCGCTACCAGAGAACTCGTCTATCGCTCCGCTCCCTCTTGCTGGATCAAGAAGGCGGAGATCGTCATCGAGCTGTATGTGTGTCGAATGCGGAGGTGCCGTCCATTCGGCGCTAGATCGGAAGGACCGTGATCAAGATCGCGAGACGAAACGTGAGGAGATCACAGGACGGATCGTGATGAGTTCGCGGGATGGATCGTGATTGGATCGCGGGACGGATCGTGATGAGATCACTGGACGCTCGGCAATTTGGATTGCAAAGACGTTCGACTACACCAACCGCGTTTCTTAACGCTTCCAGCTTAGCGATCTACAAGCGTATGTAGATCCACTCTCCCTCTCATAGATGCTCATCACCATGGATAGATCTTGTGTGTGCATAGGAAATTTTTTGTTTCCTATGCAACGTTCCCCAACAGTGGCATCATGAGCTAGGTCTATGTGTAGATGAGATCTCGAGTAGAACCCAAAGAGTTTGTGGGCGTTGCTGCTTAGATTGCTTCCTACCTTGGTCGTGTTTTGGTTTAGCGGTATTGTGGGATGAAGCGGCCCGGACCAACCTTACTCATACGCTTACGAGAGACCGGTTCCATCGACTGACGTGTAACCTCGTTGCACAAAGATGGCTGGCGGGTGCCTGTTTCTCCTACTTTAGTTGGATCGGATTCGACAAAGGCGGTCCTTGAGAAGGTTGAAAAGCAAATTATGTATCACCATTGTGGTTTATGCGTAGGTGAGAATTTTTGTTGCTAAATACCCGTAGCAGCCACATAAAACATGCAACAACAATTAGAGGACGTCTAACTTGTTTTTGCAGCGTATGTTGTGATGTGATATGGCCAATTACATGATGAGATATATGTGATGTATGAGATGATCATGTTTTGTATAGAATATCACAACTTGCATGTCGATGAGTACGGCAACCGACAGGAGCCATAGGGTTGTTTTTAATTATTGTATGACCTGCATGTCAATCATTAAGCGCTATGTAATGCTTTACTTTATCGCTAAACGGTAGCAATAGTAGTAGAAGCATGGTGGGCGCGACAACCTCGATGGCGACACGTTGATGGAGATCAAGATAATGGAGATCATGGTGTCATGTCGGTGATGATGGAGATCATGCCGGTGCTTTCAAGATGGAGATCAAAAGCACAAGTTCATGGCCATATCATGTCACTTATGATTTGCATGTGATGTTAATCCTTTTATGCACCTTGTTTTGCTTAGGACGGCGGTAGCATTATAAGGTGATCCCTCACTTAATTTCAAGATAAATTGTGTTCTCCCCGAGTGTGCACCGTTGCGAAAGTTCATCGTGTCGAGACACCACATGATGATCGGGTGTGATAGACTCTACGTCCACATACAACAGGTGCAAGCCAGTGTTGCACATGCAGAACACTTGGGTTAAACTTGACGAGCCTAGCATGTACAGACATGGCCTCGGAACACAAGAGACCAAAAGGTCGAACATGAGTCATATAGTAGATATGATCAACATGATGATGTTCATCATCGAAACCACCTCAACTCATGTGATGATCGGACTTGAGTTGGTGAATTTGGATCATGTATCACTCGAATGACCGGAGGGATGTCAATTTGAGTGGGAGTTCTTTAGTAATATGATTAATTGAACTCATTAACATGAACATAGTCAGTAGTGTCTTTGCAAATTATATTATAGATTACTTGCTCGCGTTGTAGCTCCCTTGTATTTTTTATATGTTCCTAGAGAAACAGAGTTGAAAGATGATGGTAGCAATATTGCGGACTGGGTCCGTGATCTGAGGATTGTCCTCATTGCTGCACAGAAGGCTTATGTCCTTAATGCACCTCTCGGTGCGCCACCCCCTCTAGCGTCGTCTGTAGATGTTGTGAATATCTGACAGGCACGTTCCGATGACTACTTGATAGTTTAGTGTGTCATGCATTACGGCTTAGAATTGAGGCTCTGAAACATTTTGAACGTCATGGAACATATGAGATGTTCTAAGAGCTGAAATTTGGATCTCAGGCTCGTGCCCGTGTTGTGAGATATGAGATCTCCAACAAGATTCTTTGTCTGCAAGATGAAGGAGAATAGCTCAATCATTGAGCATGTGCTCAGATTGTCTGGGTGCTACAATCACTTGAATCGAGTGGGAGTTAATCTTCCAGATAAGATAGTGATTGATATAATTCTCCAAGTCACTATCACTAAGCTACTAGAACTTGGTGATGAACTATAAAATACTAGGGATAGAAATAATGATCCCTGAGCTGTTCGCAATGTTTGACACCACGAACGTAGAAATCAAGAAGGAGCATCAAGTGTTGATGGTTAGTAAAACCACTAGTTTCGAGAAGGGCAAGGGCAAGGAGGGAAACTTCATGGATGGCAAGTCAGTTGCTACTCCAGTGAAGCAAACCAAAGTTGAACCCAAACCCGAGACTAAGTTCTTCTATTATGAGGTGAGCGGTCGCTGAAGCGGAACGACCCTAGATACTTGGTAGATAAGAAGGCTGGCAAAGTCGACACAAGTATATTTGATATACGTGTTATTGATGTGTACCTTGCTAGTACTCCTAGTAGCACCTTGGTATTGGATACCGGTTCGGTTGCTAAATGTTAGTAACTCAAAATAAAAGCTACAGAATAAACGGAGAACTAGCTAAGGGTGAGGTGACGATGTGTGTTGGAAATGTTTCCAAGGTTGATGTGATCAACATCGCACGCTCTCTCTACCTTCGGGATTAGTGTCGAACCTAAATAAATGTTATTTGGTGTTTTGCGTTGAGCATGAACGTGATTAGATCGTGTTTATTGCAACACAGTTATTCATTTAATTTAGAGAATAATGGTTATTCTGTTTACATGAATAATACCTTCAATGGTCATGCACCCAGTGAGAATGGTTTGTTGAATCTTGATCATAGTAATACACATGTTCATAACATTGATGCCAAAAGATACAAAGTTAATAGTAATAGTACCACATACTTGTGGCACTGCCGCTAAATGTCATATTGGTATAAAACGCATGAAGAAACTCCATGCTGATGGATCTTTGGACTCTTTCGATTTTGAATCAGTTGAGACATGCGAACCATGCCTCTTGGGCAAGATGACTAAGGACCCCTTTTTCCAGATGGATGGAGCGGGCAAGTGATTTATTGGAAATGATACATGTTGATGTATGCAATCCAATGAGTCATGTAGCGTGCGGTGGATATCGTTATTTTCTTACCTTCACTAATGATTTGAGTAGATATAGTGTGTATTTACCTAATGAAACACAAGTCTGAATCATTTGAAAGGTTCAAGCAAATTCAGAGTGAAGTTTAAGATCATCGTGACAAGAAGATAAAAATGTCTGCGATATGATTGTGGAGGTCAATATCTGAGTTACAAGTTTGGCATACAACTTTAGACAATGTGAAAGTTGTTTCACAACTCACGCCACCTGGAACACCATAGTGAGATGGTGTGTCCGAATGTCATAGTCGTGTTCTATTGGATATGGTGCGTGCTATGATGTCTCTTATCGTTTTGCTACTGTAATTTTGGGGTTATGCATTAGAGACAACTACATTCACTTTAAATAGGGCACCATCTAAATCCGTTGAGATGACACCATATGGTTTGATAGAAACCTAAGATGTCATTTCTTAATGTTTGGGGCTGCAACACTTATGTGAAAAAGGTTTTCACCTAATGAGCTCGAACCCAAAGCGGACAAATGCATCTTCATAGAAAACCCTAAGAACAGTTGGGTAAACCTTCTATCTCAGATCCAAGCATAAAGTGTTTGCTGTTAAACGGGGTCCTTTCTCGAGAAAGAGTTTCTCTCGAAAGAATTGAGTGGGAGGAAGATAGAAATTGATGAGGTTGTTGAACCTTTGTTCAACCAGAGAGTAGCGCAGCGTAGGAAGATGTTTCTGTGAAGCCTACGTTAGTTGAAGAGGAAGTTAATGATGATGATCATGAAGCTTCGAATTAAGTTACTATCAAACCTCGTAGGTCGACAAGGATGTGTACTGCTCCTGAGCTGTACGACAACCCTGTCTTGGAGGTCATGTTGTTGGACAACGATGAACCTACGAGCTGTGGAGAAGCGATGATGGGCCCGGATTCCGAAAAATGGTTAAAGGCCATGAAATCCGAGAAAGGATCCATGTATGAAAACCAAGTATAGACTTTGGTAGACTTGCTCGTTAGACGGCAGGTCGTCGAGTACAAATGGACCTTTGAGATGATGACAGACGCTCATGGTAAATGTCACCATTTATAGAGCTCGACTTGTTGCAAAGAAGTTTCTGACAAGTTCAAAGAGTTGACTGTGATGAGACTTTCTCACTCGTAGCGATGCTAAAGTCTGTTGGAATTATGTTAGCAGTTGCTGCATTTTTCAATTATGAAATCTAGCAGATGGATGTCAAAACATCGTTTCCTTCGTTAAGGAAAGGTTGTATGAGATACAACCAGAAGGTTTTGTCAGTCCTAAGGATGCTAAAAGGTGTGCAAGCTTCAGTGATCCTTCTATGAACTGATGCAAGCATCTCGGAGTTGGAATATACACTTTTATGAGGTGATCAAAGTTTTTGAGTTTATACAAAGTTCACGAGAAACTTGTATTTACAATAAAGTGAGTGGGAGCACTATAGAATTTCTGATAAGTATATGTGGATGACATATTGTTGATCGGAAATGAAGTAGAATTTTTGGAAAGCATAAACGGTTGTTTGAAAAGAGTTTTTCAAAGGAAGACCTGGATAAAGCTACCTAATTGTTGAGCATCAAGATCTATAGAGATAGATCAAGATGCTTGATGAGACTTTCAATGAGTACATACCTTGACAAGATTTTGAAAGAGTTCAAAGTGGATCAGTCAGAGAAAGTGTTCTCGCCTAATTTGTAAGGTGTGAAGTTGCGTGACACTCAAAGCTCGACAACGGCAGAATAAAGAGAAATCACGAACGTCGTCCCCTATGCCTTAGCCATAGGATCTGTATAGTATGCCATGCTGTGTACCGCACCTGTGTGTGCCTTGCCATGAGTCCGTCAAGGGGTACAAGAGTGATCCAGGAGTGGATCACTAGACAGCGGTCAATATTATCCTTAGTGACTAAAATACTAAGGAAATGTTTCTCGATTATGGAGGTGATAAAGGGTTCGTCATAAAGAGTTACGTCGATGCAAGCTTTAACACTAATCCGGATGACTCTTAGTAGCAATCCGGATACGTATAGTGGAGCAGCCATTTGGAATAGTACCAAGTGGAGTGCGGTAGCAATGTTTACAGTTTGACAAAGAGATTTGAAAAGTACACTCGGATCTGAATGTCGTAGACCCGTTGACTATAAGACCTCTCTCATACGCAAAGCATGATCGAGCCCCAGAACTCATTGGGTGTTAGATTCATAACAATGCGAATCACATGGTGATATGAACTAGATTATTGACTCTAGTGCAAGTGGGAGACTGTTGGAAATATGCCCTAGAGGCAATAATAAATTAGTTATTATCATATTTCCTTGTTCATGATAATCGTTTATTATCCATGCTATAATTGTGTTGATTGGAAACTCAGATACATGTATGGATACATAGACAACACCATGTCCCTAGTATGCCTCTAATAGACTAGCTCGTTGATCAAAGATGGCTATGGTTTCCTAGTCATGGACATGAGATGTCATTTGATAACGGGATCACGTCATTAGGAGAATGATGTGATGGACAAGACCCAAACTACAAACATAGCATATGATCGTGTCAGTTTATTGCTACTGTTTTCTGCATGTCAAGTATTTGTTCCTATGACCATGAGATCATGCAACTCACTGACACCGGAGGAGTACCTTGTGTGTATCAAACATCGCAACGTAACTGGGTGACTATAAAGGTGCTCTACAGGTATCTCCGAGGGTGTCTGTTGGGTTGGCATGGATTAAGACTGGGATTTGTTACTCCGTGTGACGGAGAGGTATCTCAGGGCCCACTCGGTAATACAACATCACAAAAAGCCTTGCAAGCAATGTGACTAAGTGTTAGTCACGGGATCTTGTATTACGGAACGAGTAAAGAGACTTGCCGGTAACGAGGTTGAACTAGGTATGGAGATACCGACGATCGAATCTCGGGCAAGTAACATACCGAAGAACAAAGGGAACATCATACGGGATTAACTGAATCCTTGACATAGATGTTCGACTGATAAAGATCTTCATAGAATATGTAGGAACCAATATGGACATCCAGGTCCCGCTATTGGTTATTGACCGTAGAGGTGTCTCGGTCATGTCTACATAGTTCTCGAACCCGCAGGGTCTGCATACTTAAGGTTTGGTGACGTTTCGGTAGTATAGAGTTATGTATGGTGGTGACCGAAGGTTGTTCGGAGTCCTGGATGAGATCCCAGAAATCACGGCGAGCTCCGGAATGGTCTGGAGGTAAAGATTGATATATAGTAAGTCCTATTTTGGTCGGCAAAAAAGTTTCTGGCTCATCGGTAGTGTACCGGGAGTGCCGATAGTGTACCGGGAGACCATCGGGAGGGGTATTTCGACCCAAGAGGCTACATGGGCTGTGGGAGGATGAATACCAGACCTTAGTGGGCTGGAGGAAGTCCCACAAAGGGCCCATGCGGCTGGGAAGAAAAAGCCCAAAAGGAAAAAGGTGGAAAAAAGGCAAAAGGGCTACATTAGGAAGGAGTCCTAATCCTACTAGGAGTGAAGGAGGAGGACTCCTCCCTCCTGGTTCGGCCGACCGAAGGGCTGGCTCCTTGGGAGCCAAGCATCCTCCTCCTCTCCTCCTATATATACTAGAGGGTTTTAGGATTTTGGCACAAGATTTTCAGCCACGTGCTACCCTATCCTCTAGTGCATAGTTTCTCCTCTAGATCGGTTTTCTGCAGTGCTTAGGCGAAGCCCTGCCGGAATAGCTCCACCACCATCATCGCAACGCCGTCGCGCTACCAGAGAACTCGTCTATCTCTCCGCTCCCTCTTGCTGGATCAAGAAGGCGGAGATCGTCATCGAGCTGTACGTGTGCTGAACGTGGAGGTGTCGTTCGTTCGGCGCTAGATCGGAAGGACCGTGATCAAGATCGCGAGATGGATCGTGATGAGATCGCGGGACGGATCGTGATGAGTTCGCGGGACAGACCATGATTGGATCGCGGGACGGATCATGATGAGATCGCGGGACGCTCGGCGATTTGGATCGCAAAGACGTTCGACTACACCAACCGCGTTTCTTAACGCTTCCCGCTTAGCGATCTACAAGGGTATGTAGATCCACTCTCCCTCTCGTAGATGCTCATCACCATGGATAGATCTTGTGTGTGCATAGGAATTTTTTTGTTTCCCATGCAACGTTCCCTAACACGCTCTACTTTTTATCAACAACAGGCCCGGCGTTACCAGAGTAGGGAGGTCAGGGCAAAAGCGTATAATGTGGGTGAGCTCGTCTTACGGCTCCTGGAGAAGCAGAAGCATAAACTCAACCCCAAATGGGAGTGCCCCTTCATAATTGATGAAGTACTCGTGGGCGGGGCTTACCGTCTTCGAAACCCATTGGATAACCGCCTTGAACCAAACCCATGGAACGCAGCTCGTCTTCGGCGCTTCTACGAATAAACTCGTGCCGTTATACTCCTTACCTTTTACCTCCTTTTTCTTTTCCTTTTTCTTTATTTCTTTTTCCTTCCCCTCCCGCCTTGATTTTTGGGTGGGTTTAGATTTTTCCCTTTTTCTCCCAACTCTATGTTCGGCTCAACCGATCTTGTATTAAGATTTTTGGCTTACAACCTTAATTGTTAAATCCGAACACAGTACTTGGGGGCTTCTTCCCGAAGCCAATGCTTTTTTTATACTCTAAGCATATGTTCACATTTATTGTGTATGCATTTTCCCTTATCGATTTAAGCCATAATATGCATCAATTCGAACTAAGATTTTTGCCAAGCTGGGTTGCCTCGCTCATGTGCTTACCCTCTATGTTCCCGATTGTTCGGCTAGAGGGTAAAGGGAGCACCTCTGTGATTGTTACGACTGGGTCATCTGGATACGTACCTCGGACGGGTGAAGCCAAAAGCTAGCTATCTTTGGTAGACAATTGATCGGCTATGACGGAAGAAACAAATGAGACTATGGTCGTCAACACCATTACTCGGGCTTCTTTTCTCATAAGAGCCACTAGTCGCATACTACCTACGATTTACATAGCACCCTGAAGAAAGGTATCAATAGGGGTACTATTTTCTTCGGAAGATGTTTCTTATGCTAAGTTGTAATATAACATATCTCCCTCTGTGCTTTCTGTCCGTTCGCACCAAATGGCCGGATTGCCTGGTTCCTCGAACATAATTCGCTCCTATCGAGTGATATTTTATGAGGAACACTCCCAAGCTCTTAGCGCGGGATGTCGAAGCCGATGGCCGGTTAAGACAAAGTTTACAACACAGATGGAGCAATTTCTTGATTATTAGTATATAGTTACACATAATCATACATCTGACTGCTGCTCGAGATTATCTATTAAGGTATCCACGGAGCAATCTTCTTGCGATAGACGGGCGGCGGGCATCACCTGGTCGTATACCAAGTGAAGTGACACTTCTTGCCCATCCGATCCTACCGGCCCAACCCGGGCCATATGCTTAGGGTTAAGGCCGGTATAGCGGGTCTTAATCACCGCCCACGCCTCTCGTGCTCCCTCTCTGCAAGCCTATGTCTTCCATAGTTCAAACCTACTTCGGGTTCCCTTGAACCGATCAACCAGTTCGGTCATCTCCTCCCGAGGTTGCTCGACAAGCCATAGCGCTTTTACCATGCTCTTCATGGCCTTCCGAGCCCGCTCATGAAGGGCAGACGACACTTTCAGAAGGCTGCCCTGATAGGATCCGATCTCTTCTTCGGGTCGCCCAGAGAGGAGGCCTATACATGAGTCAAGGCATGCTCATTATACTTCATATATAAGAAGTATTGTCCGATGTTAAATCACACTTACCAAACATTCCCCTCTATAATTTCTGGTTCTCTTCTCGGGCTTGGGCCCATTGAGTCTTTAAACTCCCAATTTCTTTGGCCTGTTGTTTGTTTTCCGCCTAAAGGCGGTTCTTCTCCTCAATATTTCATTGTAAAACATGGCAGTCGGCCTCATGCTGGGATTCGGAGTATGATGTCTACTACAACCTTCTTCTTGTAGACTCGTGTTGGGCCTCCAAGCGCAGAGTTTTGTAGGACAGCGACAATTTTCCCTCAAGTGGATGACCTAAGGTTTATCAATCCGTGGGAGGTGTAGGATGAAGATGGTCTCTCTCAACCAACCCTGCAACCAAATAACAAAGAGTCTCTTGTGTCCCCAACACACCCAATACAATGGTAAATTGTATAGGTGCACTAGTCCGGCAAAGAGATGGTGATACAAGTGTAATATAGATGGTAGATATAGGTTTTCGTAATCTGAAAATATAAAAGCAGCAAGGTAACAAATAGTAAACAGCGAGCAAAACATTGTATAAATGCTTGGAAACAAGGCCTAGGGTCCATACTTTCACTAGTGCAAGTTCTCTCAACAATACTAACATGGTTGAATCATATGTAAATCTCTCACGCGCGACAAAGAGTTCACTCCAAAGTCACAAATAACGGAGAACAAACGAATAAATTATTGTAGGGAACGAAACCACATCAAAGTTATCTTTTCCAATCAATCTTATGAGCTATCCCTATAAGTGTCACAAATAGCCCTAGAGTTCGTACTAAAATAACACCTTAATATACACATCAACCAAAACCCTAATGTCACCTAGATACTCCAATGTCACCACAAATACCCATGGGCTTGATTATATGATATGCATCACATAATTTCAGATTCATCATGTTTAATCCAACACAAGAACTTCAAAGAGTGCCCCAAAGTTTCTACCGAAAAGTCAAGACAAAAACGTGTGCCAACCCCTATGCATAGATTCCCAAGGTCACGAAACATGCAAGTTGATCACCAAAACATACATCAAGTGGATCAATAGAACATCCCATTGTCACCACGGATATCCCATCGCAAGACATACATCAAGTGTTCTCAAACCCTTAAAGACTCAATCCGATAAGAAAACTTCAAAGGGAAAACTCAATTCATCACAACAACATAGAGAGGGGAAAACTCCATATGATTCATTTATATCAATAAGGCTCGCGGTACATCAAGATCGTGCCATCTCAAGAACACGAGAGAGAGAGAGAGAGATCAAACACATAGCTACTGGTACATACCCTCAGCCCCGAGGGTGAACTACTCCCTCCTCATCATGGAGAGCGTCGGGATGATGAAGATGGCCTCTCGTGATGATTTCCCCCTCCGGCAGGGTGCCGGAACGGGCTCCCGATTGGTTTTTCGTGGCTTTGGAGGTTTACAGCGGTGGAACTCCCGATCTAGGTTTGTTTTGGTTTTTTTTGGTATTTATAGGAATTTTTGGCATCGGTCCCACGTCCAGAAGGTTCCCGAGGAAGTCACAAGCCAGGAGGACGCGCCCTAGGGAGGTGCCCCTGTGGCTTGTGGCTTCCTCGGCCTTCCTCTCCGGTGACTCTTCGCTCCAATATTTTTATATTTTCCAAAAATATTCTCCGTTAATTTTCAGCTCATTCCGAGAACTTTTATTTTTGCACAAAAACAACACCACGGTAGTTCTGCTGAAAACAACGTCAGTTCGGGTTAGTTCTAATAAAATCATACCAAATCATATAGAATTATTGTAAACATGGCATGGATACTTCATAAATTATAGATACATTGGAGACATATCAGCATCCCCAAGCTTAATTCCTGCTCGTCCTCGAGTAGGTAAATGATAAAAGAAATAATTTATGAAGTGTGAATGCTAGCATAGTGCATAAATTTGATCAATGATAATTCCAAACACTTTTTCTAGCATCATTATATATCATAAACAGTAGCTCATCTCATAAACCTTAATGATGAAATAACAAGCTATCCACATGTTTAAAGTATAGACTAACAAACTATGCTTTCAGTCACCAAACAATTGCAATTCATCTTATTTTCAGGAAGGGTCTATGTAAGAGCTTTGATTTAGCAAATTCCACATACTCAACTATCATATAGTCTTCCATGATTGCTAGCACTCAAAGCATATTTTTAGAGCAAATGGCATACATCGAACACAAAGAAAGATAGGGGCTTAGAGTTTCGCCTCCCAACTTATTTATCATAAAAATAATTGTCAACAATAATAATTCATGATCAAATATATTTGAATGGCCATATATGCTTGGATCTTTCCCCAACACATGACGCTTGAACAAGAGAAAAAGAAGAAATATAGGAAGTGGTGAAGATCACCATCACTCTTGCATAAAGGTAAGTACTAGAAAGTAAAAGATAGGCACTTCGCAGAGGGAAGCATTGATTTGCAGAGGTGCCAGAGCTTGAGCTTTTTAATATAGAGATGAATAATAATTTTGGGCGGTATGCTTTCATTGTCACCATAACAACCAAGAGATCTAGGTATCTTCCATGCTAGATACATTATAGGCGGTTCCCAAACAGAATGGTAAAGCTTTTACTCCCCCTCCACCAATCAATCACACTCCACCGCGAGCCAAACCCACGGGTACCATCCATACCAACAACATTCCTAGGGGAGTTTCCTTTAATTATTTGCATTTTTTTCCTTTGATTTCGGGACTAGGAATCCCTATTACCAGCCACTTTCTCGTGAATGATAGTGAATCAACACATATCGTGAGAATAACCCACCTAGCATGGAAGATACTCACAACCCCTGGTTACTATATGAGCTATTCGGGCATACAAAACAGAATATTATTTGAAGGTTTAGAGTTTGGCACATGCAAATTTACTTGGAATGGCAGGTAAATATCGCATATAGGTAGGTATGGTGGACTCATATGGAACAACTTTGGGTTTAAGGGTGTTTGGATGCACAAGTAGTATTTCTACTTGGTGCGGAAGTTTTGGCTAGTTTGGGATGGAAGCAAGCACCACATGTTGGAGGATCCATAACAATATAACTTTATACAAATATACCCAAGCATAACTCATTACGTTGTCTTCCTTGTCCAATTTCAACTAATTTGTTCAAGTTTGAAAATAATTAATGGGTAATCACAATCATAGAAGATGTCTAAGATAGTATATTTATATGTGAAATCTTTCTTCCTTCAATATTTTTTTATGAATGGTTCAAGTGACCAATGCGGTGTTTGCTAATTTTCAATAAATTTTACCACCTATACTTCTTATATGTGAAGCCATTAATCCCCAAGGTATAAGCATATAAAACATATCTAATTTCAGATTTATGATATTCAATTCATTCAACCATTTACTCATAGGATACAAGTGAAGCACGAGAGTAAATGAAAAAACTACTCCAAAACATATAAGTGAAGATCAATGAGTAGTCAAACAATTAAGTAGCTATGTGAAGACTCTCTATCTCTCTCTCTCAATAAATATTTTCAGATCTGAGTATTTTATTTAAACAGCAATCAAAACAAAATAGCACTCCAAGAATAGCACATATCATGTGGACAAATAAAAATTTAGGCTCAACATAGGCTAACCAATAATTGTTGATGAAGAGAGGTGGGATGCGTAGCATCCCCAAGCTTAGATGCTTGATACTTCTTGAAATATTTACTTGGGGTGCCTTGGTCATCCCCAAGCTTGAGCTTTTGTATCTCGTTCAATCCTCTCATATCCCGGTTTCACCTATTCTCAAAAACTTCATCCACACAAAACTCGAAAAGAACTCGTGAGATAGGTTAGTACACATAATAAACCAACTCTTAATGTACTGCCAAGACAAGTTGCATAATAATATTCAAACATTAGGTACTATATACTATCGTTTCCACAATTTATATCTACCAATATAGGCTATGGAAACAATAGGATAAGTAGATAACGAAACTATGACAGCAATCTGTCCAAACAGAACAGTTTGTACAATTTATGAAAAAAGTGTATTTATGTAACTCAAAAAAATTATAAAAATTTAGGAAACGATATAACATTTATATGAAAACACTGTGTAAATTGTTTAGAAACTTTCCACGTTCCAGTAAAATATGAAAATTCAAACACTACAACCAAAGTTTTTGTTTTTACACGGCACTCATCAAAACATGCAATGCGAGCTTCCTAAGGCAATTCTTGGAACTTTTTACTGAAAACAAGATTATAAATAACACCTAACAGAGAAAAACAAAATAAAATGACGCTCTAAGAAAAACTCATATTATGTGACGAATAAAAATATAGCTCCAAGTAAGATATACCGATAGTGTTGAAGACGAAAGAGGGGATGCCTTCCGGGGCATCCCCAAGCTTAGATGCTTGAGTCTTACTTGAATATTACCTTGGGTGTTCCTTGGTAATCCCCAATATTAGGTTCTTGTCACTCCTTATTCTCCTCAAATCGGTGTCTCACCCAAAACTTGAAAACTTCAATCACACAAAACTTAACGGAACTTTGTGAGAAGGGTTAGTGTAATAAATAAAGATCATTCACTTAGGTACTGTCAATACAAGATTCATAAATGTTACCACATGATACCTACTGTATTACATCATTCCCACAATATATATACAATATAAGCTATATAAACACTTGAAACAAGCAAACTATGCATGCAAAATAGAATCTGTCAAAAACGGAACAATCTCTAAAGATTTGAATGATCAGCATACTTACCTGACTCTAAATATTCTTAAAAATTAGTAAAACTCAAGGAATTTGTGTATAAAGTCTGTGTAAAAATTTCAGAATTTTTTGACACTCTAGTAAAATCATATAATTCATATACTAGATGCAAAACTTTCTGTTTTTGCACAGAATCAAACAAGCAAGTAACCACACTATCCCAAAGGCTTTACTTGGCACTTTATTGAAATAAAAGACACAAAACATTTTTAATACAATACCTTAATAATGTGATAACACAAAAACATAAAGTAAAAGTGTTGGGTTGCCTCCCAACAAGTGCTTTTCCTTAATGCTTTTTAGCTAGGCATGATGATTTCAATGATGCTCACAAAGGAATAGTAATTGAAACATGCAAAAGAGCATCATGAATCTCATGAAAAGCACATTTAAGTCTAACCCACTTCCCATGCATAGGGATTTTGTGATCAAACAATTTATTGGAACAAGAATCATCTAGCATAGGAAGGCAAAACAAGCATAACTTCAAAACTTTGAACACATAGAGAGGAAACTTGATATTATTGCAATTCCTACAAGCATATGTTCCTCCCTCATAATAATTTTCAGTATCATCATGAATAAATTACACAATATAACCAGCACATAAATCATTATTTTTATGATACACAAGCATAGAAATTTTGTCACTCTCCCCATAAGCAATTTCCTTCTCATTCAAAATAGTGGGAGCAAACTCAACTAAACAACTATCATGACATACTTGATTGACATAACCACTTTGAATATTAAAATAATGATGACAAGTTTCATGGTTAACATTACTGTTTATAGCATACGTGTCATCACAATAATCATCATATATAGGAGGCATGTCATAAGCATAATAGTTTTGCTCATCAAAACTTGGGGGGCTAAAAAATATCATCTTCATCAAACATAGCATCCCCAAGCTTGTGGCTTTGCATATCATTAGCATCATGAATATTCGGAGAATTCATACTAAAAATATCACTATCATGCTCATCACTCAAATATTTAGTGCCAAAATTTTTAATAACTTCTTCTTCTAACACTTGAGGACAATTTTCCTTTCCATCATTTTCACAAAAGACATTAAAATATGAAGCGTATGAGGCAACCTCAATTCCATTTTTTGTAGTTTTATTTTATAAAACCAAACTAGTGAAAAAAAGAAACTAAAATATTTTATTGCAATATCTAAAGATATACCTTCAAGCACTCACCTCCCCGGCAATGGCGCCAGAAAAGAGCTTGATGTCTACTACACAATCTTCTTCTGTTAGACTCGTGTTGGGCCTCCAAGCGCAGAGTTTTGTAGGAAAGCGGCAATTTTCCCTCAAGTGGATGACCTAAGGTGTATCAATCCGTGGGAGGTGTAGGATGAAGATGGTCTCTCTCAACCAACCCTGCAACCAAATAACAAAGAGTCTCTTGTGTCGCCAACACACCCAATACAATGGTAAATTGTATAGGTGCACTAGTCCGGCAAAGAGATGGTGATACAAGTGTAATATAGATGGTAGATATAGGTTTTCGTAATCTGAAAATATAAAAGCAGCAAGGTAACAAATAGTAAACAGCGAGCAAAACATTGTATAAATGCTTGGAAACAAGGCCTAGGGTCCATACTTTCACTAGTGCAAGTTCTCTCAACAATACTAACATGGTTGAATCATATGTAAATCTCTCACGCGCGACAAAGAGTTCACTCCAAAGTCACAAATAACGGAGAACAAACGAATAAATTATTGTAGGGAACGAAACCACATCAAAGTTATCTTTTCTGATTAATCTTATGAGCTATCCCTATAAGTGTCACAAACAGCGCTAGAGTTCATACTAAAATAACACCTTAAGATACACATCAACCAAAACCCTAACGTCACCTAGATACTCCAATGTCACCACAAGTATCCATGGGCTTGATTATACGATATGCATCACATAATTTCAGATTCATCATGTTCAATCCAACACAAAGAACTTCAAATAGTGCCCCAAAGTTTCTACCGGAAAGCCCAGACAAAAACGTGTGTCAACCCCTATGCATAGATTCCCAAGGTCACGAAACCCGCAAGTTGATCACCAAAACATACATCAAGTGGATCAATAGAACATCCCATTGTCACCACAGATATCACATCGCAAG
This sequence comes from Hordeum marinum, assembly GCA_022496015.1. Lineage (NCBI taxonomy): Eukaryota > Viridiplantae > Streptophyta > Magnoliopsida > Poales > Poaceae > Hordeum > Hordeum marinum. The sequence continues at coordinate 167,393,684 of CM039678.1, read as the reverse complement.
ACATACATCAAGTGTTCTCAAATCCTTAAAGACTCAATCCGATAAGAAAACTTCAAAGGGAAAACTCAATTCATCACAACAAGATAGAGAGGGGAAAACTCCATATTATTCATCTATATCAATAAGGCTCGAGGTACATCAAGATCATGCCTTCTCAAGAACAAGAGAGAGATCAAACACATAGCTACTGGTACATACCCTCAGCCCTGAGGGTGAACTACTCCCTCCTCGTCATAGAGAGCGTCGGGATGATGAAGATGGCCTCCGGTGATGGTTTCCCCCTTCGGCAGGGTGCTGGAACGGGCTCCCGATTGGTTTTTCGTGGCTCTGGAGGTTTGCGACGGTGGAACTCCCGATCTAGGTTTTTTCTGGGGTTTTTGGTATTTATAGGAATTTTTGGCATTGGTCCCACGTCCAGAAGGTTCCCGAGGAAGTCACAAGCCAGGAGGACGCGCCCTAGGGGGGTGCCCCTGTGGCTTGTGGCTTCCTCGGCCTTCCTCTTCGGTGACTCTTCGCTCCAGTATTTTTTGTAGTTTCCAAAAATATTCTCCGTAAAATTTCAACTCATTCCGAGAACTTTTATTTCTGCACAAAAACAACAACACGGTAGTTTTGCTGAAAAAAGCGTCAGTCCGGGTTAGTTCTAATAAAATCATACCAAAATCCTATAGAATTATTGTAAACATGGCATGAATACTTCATAAATTATAGATACGTTAGAGACGTATTAGCGTACCGTTGAGATTCTCAGGCTGCATCTAATTCTCTTTGCAATTGCCCTACTGATTCAGCTGCTACAAAGTGCCCTTGCGTCAGCATGGGAGTATATACTAAGATTAGCAGAACAGGTATACTCACCATGTGCCTCCCGGGTAAAGCTCTTCACGTGATCCAATTCGGCCTTCAGGGTTTCCACATGTGTTCGGCTTGCTGATACGTCTCCATCGTATCTATAATTTTTGATTGTTTCATGCCAATATTCTACAACTTTCATATACTTGTGGCAACTTTGTATACTATTTTTGGGACTAAGATATTGATCCAGTGCCCAGTGCAAGTTCCTATTTGTTGCATGTTTTTTGTTTTGCATAAAATCCATATCAAACGAAGTCCAAACGGGATAAAAACTTATGGAGATTTTCTGGAATATATGTGAATTTTGGGAAGTGGAATCAACAGAAGGCGGTGCCCGAGGGGCCCACAAGCCTGCCAGGCGCGCCTTGAGGACTTGCGGCTACCCCTTAGGTCGGTTGGAGTTGTCCTTCGACCAAAAGAAAAATATTTTTATAAGGAAAATCCCCTCAAAATTTCAGCCCGATCAGAGTTACAGATCTTCGGATATTTAAGAAACGGTGAAAAGCCAGAATCTGAGAGCGCGGAAATAGAAGGAAACTGAGAGAGAGAGATCCAATCTGAGAGGGGCTCTCGCCCCTCCGCCGCCAAGGAGGCCAAGTACCAGAGGGGAAACCCTCCTCCCATCTAGGTGGAAGGTCAAGGAAGAAGAATACGGAGGGGGGCTCTCTCCCCCTCTCTCCCGATGGCGCTGGAACGCCGCTGGGGCCATCATCGTGACGGCGATCTACTCCAACAACTCCGTCATCTTCACCAACACCTCCATCACCTCCCCCCATCTATCTATAGCGGTCCACTCTCCCGCAATCCGTTGTACCCTCTACTTGAACATGGTGCTTTATGCTTCATATTAATATCCAATATGTGTTGCCATCCTATGATGTCTGAGTAGATCTATTTTGTCCTATTGGTTGATTAATAATCATGATTGGTTTGAGTTGCATGTTTTATTATTGGTGTTGTCCTATGGTGCTCTCTGTGTCATGCAAGCGTGAGGGATCCTCGTTGTAGGGTGTTGCAATGTGTTCATGATTTTCCTATGGTGGGTTGCTTGAGTGACAGAAGCATAAACCCGAGTAGGTAGGTTATTGCATATGGGAGTAAAGAGAACTTGATACCTTATAATGCTATGGTTGGGTTTTACCTTAATGATCTTTAGTAGTTGCGGATGCTTGCTAGAGTTCAAATCATAAGTGCATATGATCCAAGTAGAGAAAGTATGTTAGCTTATGCCTCCCCCTCATATAAAATTGCAATTATGATTACTGGTCTAGTTATCAATTGCCTAGGGACAATTCCGCAACTCCTACCACCACTTTTCCACACTCGTTAAACTAACTTAGTTGTTTCTTTATCTTAGCAGCCCCTAGCTTTTATTTCCGTGCTCTTTATTATCTTGCAAACCTATCCTATCACACCTACAAAGTACTTCTAGTTTCATACTTGGTCTAGGTAAAGCGAATGTTAAGCGTGCGTAGAGTTGTATCGGTGGTCGATAGAACTTGAGGGAATATTTGTTCTACCTTTAGCTCCTCGTTGGGTTCGACACTCTTACGTACCGATAAAGGCTACAATTTATCCCCTACACTTGTGGGTTATCAAGACCTTTTCCTGGCGCCGTTGCCAGGGAGCAATAGCGTGGGGTGAATATTCTCGTGTGTGCTTGTTTGCTTTATCACTAAGTAATTTTTATTTTCTGTTTTAACTTGTTTTCTATCTTTAGATATGGGTAGGAAACACAAAATACCAAAAAAATAGTTGTACTTGCTGCTCCAAAAGTTGAGGAACCACTAGTGTTTCGTACCACCGAAGAATATTACTTGGGTCATCTTCGATCCACTTGTGCTCGTGCTGAAAACTCAACTAGCTTAGTTGAGGGAAAAACATTAAATGAGCATGCTCATTATGTGCAACACCGCATATCTCAAAAAGGGAAACTCTGTGGCATCAAATTAATACTTTGTGTTGCTATGCTTGGACTCTATGTGAAATTTATGATTTTACTTGTTGTTCTAAAGAAGTTAAAAAACACCTTCCCTACCAATGTGTGTTTAATGATAATGAAATATTATCCTCTTATGCCAAGGAGGCCTATTGCTATAATGATGTTGAACAAATTGAAGAATTTGTTGCTTTTAAGGGTGCCTATGAAATTGCTTCTTTGATTGAAAAGTATGATGCTACTCTTTACAAATCTGAAAGTTTTGCCATACTTAAATATTGCTATGAAAACTATGCTTTCTAATGCTTATGTTAAGCCATATATTGAGGACTCCGCCGCTGTCCAGGAGGAGACTAATATTTTGCAGGAATCTATGGAAGAAGAAATTGCTGAAACTATGAGCTCATTAGATGAAAAAGATGAGGAGGAGAGCGAAGAACAAAAGGAGGAAGAGCGGATTAGATACCCGTGCCCACCTTCTAATGAGAGTAACTCTTCAACTCATACATTGTTTAATTTCCCTTCGTGCTTACCGAAGGATGAATGCTATGTTGATTGCTATGATCCCTTGGATTCATTTGAAATATCCCTTTTTGATGAACTTGATGCTTGCCATGCTTGTGGCCATGATGCCAATATGAAAGATGCTTATGGAGATGAACTTGTTATAGTTCCTTATGTTAAGAATGAAATTGTTGCTATTTCACCCACGCATGATAGTCCTATTATCTTTTTGAATTCTCCCAACTACACTATATCGGAGAAGTTTGCATTTATTAAGGATTATATAAATGGGTTGCCTTTTACTATTACACATGATGATTTTGATAGATATAATATGCATGTGCTTGCTGCTCCTACTTGCAATTATTATGAGAGAGGAACTACATCTCCATCTCTCTATGTTTTCAATATGATAAAATTGCAAGAAACTGATTATGCTATGTATTGGCCTTTACTTTGTGTGCATGAATTGTTCTTTTATGACATGCTGATGCATAGGAAGAGAGTTAGACTTCGTTGTTGCATGATATATGTTACATTGCTCACTACTAAACTTCAAATCATTGTTAATTAAAATTGGCTTTGATATACCTTCGGATCCGGGTGGATCCATTACTTGATCACTTTATGCCTAGCTTAATGGCTTTAAAGAAAGCACTGCGAGGGAGATAACCCGGAAGTTTTAGAGAGTCATTTAATTCTGTTGTGTGCTTTTATATAGTTTAAAAACAAAAAAAATTAAAGAGGGGAACCTAAAACTTTTTCAAAAAGAAAAGTGAAAGTGAGAGAGACAAGCATTGTGAAAGTGGGAGCTAGCCTTGAACTTTGTTCATGCCCATGGAAACTTTGCAAATCTTGATTACAGAAACTTTTCAACAAAAATAATTATCCCTTTGTATAAATCCATTGTATTATAAAAATAATGTGCCAAGATTTGCCTTTAGGATGATTAGATTGCTTGTTTGGTGTGTGCAGTGCAAAAACAGAAACTTTGGCTGTAGTGCGTGAATTTACATTTTTTACTGGAATGTCAAAAGTTTCTGAAATTTTCACACAGTACTGCTATGCAATTTTTTTATTTTTGCTAATTTTTCATAATTTTTAGAGTTACAGAAGTATGGTGAATGTTCAGATTGCTACAGACTGTCATGTTTAAGACAGATTCTGTTTTTGATGCATTGTTTTGCTCGTTTTGATGAAACTATCAATTGTATCGGTGGTATAAGCCATGGAAAAATTATAATACATTAGATATAATGAAAAAATAAAATATGAATTGGTTGGCAATAGTACATAAAGTTGTGATTTGCTTTATTATACTAACGGATCTCACGAGGGTTTTGTTAAGTTTTGTGTGATTGAAGTTTTCAAGTTTTGGGTGAGATCACGATGGATGAAGGAATAAGGAGTGGAAAGATACTAAGCTTGGGTTTGCTCGAGGCACCCCAAGGTAATATTCAAGGACTTCCAAGAAACTAAGCTTGGGGATGCCCCGGAAGGCATCCCCTCTTTCTTCTAACAACCATCGGTAATTTTACTTGGAGCTATATTTTTATTCGTCACATTATATGCATAAATCTTGGAGCATCATGTGATTTTTATTTTTATTTTAATAATGCACCATGCTGGTATGAGAAAGTCCTTGGTTGATTTATAGAAGGCTCTTTGCACCTCACTAATATCTTTTGAGTATGGCTTTGTAGAATGCTCCATGTGCTTCACTTATATCATTTGAAGTTTGGATTGCTTGTTTCTCTACACATAGAAAACCTCCATTTGTAGAATGCTCTTTTGCTTCACTTATATTTGTTAGAGCATGGGCATATCTTTTGTAGAAAGAATTAAACTCTCATGCTTCACTTATATCTATTTAGAGAGTTAACATGAGTTGGTCATTCACATGGTTAGTCATAAAATCCTACATAAAACTTGTAGATCACTGAATATGATATGTTCGATTCCTTGCAATAGTTTTGCGATATGAAGATGGTAATATGAGAGTCATGCTAGTGAGAAGTTGTGAATTGGAGAAATACATGTGTTGAAGTTTGTGATTCCCGTAGCATGCACGTATGGTGAACCGTTATGTAACGAAGTCGGAGCATGATTTGTTTAATGATTGTCAACCTTTGTGTGAGGGTCGGCAGCGCGCAAACTCATACCAACCTCTCCCTTAGGAGCATGCGTCTAATGCTTTGTTTGATAACTAATAGACTTTTGCAATAAGTATGTGAATTCTTTATGACTAATGTTGAGTCCATGGATTATACTCAATCTCACCCTTCCATCTTTGCTAGCCTCTATACTACCGTGCAACTTTCGCCGGTGCATCAAACCCACCTTCCTCAAAACAGCCACCATACACCTTCCTCAAAACAACCACCATACCTACCTATTATGGCATTTCCATAGCCATTCCGAGATATATTACCATGCAACTTCCACCGTTCCGTTTAGTATGACATGCACCATCATTTTCATATTGCTTTGCATGATCATAAGACAGCTTGCATGATGTTTTCATGGCTTGTCCGTTTTTTGATGTCATTTGCTAGGCTAGATCATTGCACATCCCGATATCCTACCGGAAGCATTCATATAGAGTCATATTTTTGTTCTAGGTATCGAGTTGTAAGTAAATAAAAGTGTGATGATTTTCATTATTAGAGCATTTGTCCCCTGTGAGAAAAGGATGATGGAAGCTATGAATCCCTCACAAGTTGGGATGAGTCTCCGGACTTTAGAAAAAAATAAAAGAGGCTAGTGAAGCCCAAATAAAAAAAGAGGCCAAAGATTCCCACCAAAAAAATTAAAAAAAAAAGAAAAAAATGAGAGAAAGAGAGAAGGGACAATTGCTACTATCTTTTTCCACACTTGTGCTTCAAAGTACCACCACGATCTTCATGATAGAGAGTCTCCTATTTTGTCACTTTCATATAGCTAGTGGAATTTTCATCATTTGCACAACCACTTAGTTTCTTTTTGAGATTTCATACACTTATAGCTCTAGTGCACCCGTTGCATGGCAATCCCTACTCACTCACATTGATATCTATTGATGGGCATCTCCATAGCCCGTTGATATGCCTAGTTGATGTGAGACTATCTTCTCCTTTTTCCTCATCACCTCCACCCTATTCTATTCCACCTATAGTGCCATATCCATGGCTCACGCTCATGTATTGCGTGAGAGTTGAAAAGGTTTGAGAACATAAAAGTGTGAAACGATTGCTTGACTTGTTCATCGGGGTTGTGCATGATTTAGATACTTTGTGTGGGGAAGATGGAGCATAGCCAGACCATATGATTTTGTAGGGATAACTTTCTAAGGCCATGTTATTTCGAAAGGACACGATTGCCTTGTTGGTGTGCTCGAAGTATTATTGTTTTTATGTCAATATATACTATTGCTTTGAATCACTCTTGTCTTAATATTCATGCCATGATTAGATTATATGATCAAGATTATGCTAGGTAGCATTCCACATTAAAAATTATCTTTTTTATCATTTACCTACTCGAGGACGAGCAAGAACTAAGCTTGGGGATGCTGATACGTCTCCATCGTATCTATAATTTTTGATTGTTTCATGCCAATATCTACAACTTTCATATACTTTTGGCAACTTTTTATACTATTTTTGGGACTAACATATTGATCTAGTGCCCAGTGTCAGTTCCTATTTGTTGCATGTTTTTTGTTTCGTAGAAAATCCATATCAAACAAAGTCCAAACGAGATAAAAACTTACGGAGTTTTTTTTAGAATATATGTGAATTTGGGGAAGTAGAATCTACAGAAGGCGGTGTCCGAGGGGCCCACAAGCCTGCCAGGCGCACCCTGGGGGGTAGGGGACGCCTTGAGGGCTTGTGGCTACCCCTTAGTTCGGTTGGAGCTATCCTTCGGCTGCAAGAAATATATTTTTATAAGGTAAATCCCCTTAAAATTTCAGCCCGATCGGAGTTAAGTATCTCCGGATATTTAAGAAACGGTGAAAGGCTAGAATCTGAGAGCGCAGAAACAGAAGGAAATAGAGAAAGAGAACCAATCTCGGAGGGTCTCTAGCCCCTTCGCCGCCATGGAGGCCAAGTACCAGAGGGGAAACCCTCCTCCCATCTAGGGGGGAGGTCAAGGAAGAATAAGAAGGGGGGCTCTCTCCCCCTCTGTCCCGGTGGCGTCAGAACACCGCCGGGGCCATCATCATGACGATGATCTACTCCAACAACTCCGTCATCTTCACCAACACCTCCATCACCTTCCCGCATCTATCTACAGTGGTCCACTCTCCGGCAACCCACTGTACCCTATACTTGAACATGGTGCTTTATGCTTCATATTATTATCCAATGATGTGTTGCCATCCTATGATGTCTGAGTAGATCTATTTTGTCCTATTGGTTGATTGATGATCATGATTGGTTTGAGTTGCATGTTTTATTATTTGTGTTGTCCTATGGTGTTCTCCGTGTCGGTCAATCGTGAGGGATCCTCGCTGTAGGGTGTTGCAATGTGTTCATGATTTTCCTATGGTGGGTTGCTTGAGTGGCAGAAGCATAAACCCGAGTAGGTAGGTTGTTGCATATGGGAGTAAAGAGGACTTGATACCTTATAATGCTATGGTTGGGCTTTACCTTAATGATCTTTAGTAGTTGCGGATGCTTGCTAGACTTCAAATCATAAGTGCATATGATCCAAGTAGAGAAAGTATGTTAGCTTATGCCTCTCCCTCATATAAAATTGCAATTATGATTACCGGTCTAGTTATCAATTGCCTAGGGACAATTCCGTAACTCCTACCACCACTTTTCCACACTCGTTAAACTAACTTAGTTTTTTATTTATCTTAGCAGCCCCTAGTTTTTATTTCCGCGCTCTTTATTATCTTGCAAACCTATCCTATCACACCTACAAAGTACTTCTAGTTTCATACTTGTTCTAGGTAAAGCGAACGTTAAGCGTGCGTAGAGTTGTATCGGTGGTCGATAGAACTTGAGGGAATATTTGTTCTACCTTTAGCTCCTCGTTGGGTTCGACACTCTTACTTATTGAGAAAGGCTACAATTGATCCCCTACACTTGTGGGTTATCACTTGCCTCCAGTTCCTTGGCTAGTTGTTTGCTTCGCTGCCTCGAGGCCTGCAATAGCAGTAAGACAATAAGAGGACCCTTAATTCGGTCGTGACGACCACTTTAAGGCTGAGGGACAACTGGGTTTACATGGGTGTCCGGACTTCTATAACCGATTACTTACCTACAGGCTGGACGATATCAGTTTCATGGCCTCCCTGAACCCAACTCGGGCGGCTCCGATGTGTGCGTCCGCCGAGCATAGAGCATTAAACTCTTCTTCGGAGAGCGCTGGGTGCTTGCAGGGCTTCTCGTCGGTGCCGATGATTCATGACACTCTCTACCTCAGATTTGGTAACTGACATTGCGTCCCCAGAGTCTTTAAGGGCCTGATTGACCGTAGGGACCTCCGCAGCAGGTTCGGCATGAACCGAAGTTCTTGAATTTTGAGTGCCGCCAGACACCCGGGCAACATCCTCGGTAGAAGATGGCTAAACTCTTCGCCTGAGTATTTTGACATAAGGTCTCTTGTGAGGCTCTATCAGTCGCAATAGTAAATTAAATCATCCGAACAAAGTACCTTTGAGTTGAGCGAGTGGGCGAACTTGTCCCTACAGCCGGCTCATTTGATGGATCCCTGTTGCCTTCCAGTCCGGGCATCACCGCCGTAGCCGATGCATGTCTCGCAGATCGATAACGCTTGGGAGGAGGAACCGGTATGTTTGGATCGTTGGAGGATACCTGCCATTTGCGGGACAATTTTTTATTCTTCTTGCTTATCGCAGATGAAGGGAATGATTTGGGATAATCTATTATAATAGCCATCTTGGAGCGATCGAGGCTCTCCTGGTAGAAAACCCCGTCTTCAAGCTCAATTGTCAGATTTGGGTCATCATGAAAGCCCGAATTGTCATCATGGGAATAGTCCTTGGGTTGGGGGCTGAACAGTTAACTGTCTCGATGAAGCTCCTCCATTCCTATTCACATAAGTTAAAGGCTTCGGTCAGGAAGGGATAAGATTAAAAACCCAAATTGTGGTCACTAAGTTGAAAGGCTCACCCATTCGATGGGATTACGACTAGAATAGCCCTCCTTGGTCGGCAGCCGAACAAAATCTTCTTGCTCCCCTTTTTATAGCTCGGCAAGTGCGGCTACTAATGATGTTTGATCGGCAGGGCCTAGTCGTCGGGAACGAGTGGTGTCGCTTGTCCCGTTGTAGCACCAAAAAGGGTGTATTCTCTGCTAAAGAGGCTCGACGCACTGGGTGATGGAGGCATCCATGGCATCTATCATGGTCAGCTTGTGATGGGCTAATACCCTCACATGGGATACCAAGTGTTGCACTTCGACGTTGTCTTCTTGGGATGAGCTCTTTGGTCGCCAGTTGTATCTCTTCTTCAAGGGGGCGTCAGAGTATTTAGGCAAACCCCTCTGAGCTGGATCAAGTAGGGGGACGTCCTCGATATAAAACCATTTCGAAGACCATTCTTTGAACTCCTTTGGTGTTCCCACCGAATACCTCGTCCTTGCTATACGACATATTTTGGTTCCTCCGACCTCCAAAATTGTCTTTTCTCACAGCTCGGGACCATCGATCCTAGTCTCATAGCTCGGGACCCCCTATCCGAGATCCGCCGATTTTGACACCGACACCCACCTCGTGGCCCCATTGACCCTAATTCTGGCACTATAAATTCCTATTTTCGGAGAAAAATCAAGGAGAAAGTTTTGTCGCGTCTTAGGCTACGCAGCCGCCGCCGCCACCTCATGTTCTTCATCAGGAGGCCAGACCTGGAGTCCGTTTGGGGCTCCGTAGAGGGGAATCTTTGGTCTTCGTCATCATCAACCCTCCTTCATCAACAATTCCATGATGCTCCCCACTGGGAGTGAGTAATTCCTTCGTAGGCTTGCTAGTCGGTGAGGAGTCGGGTGAGATTCATCATTTAATCGAGTTAGTTTTGTTAGGGCTTGATCCCTATTATCCACTATGTTCTAAGATTGATGTTGCTATGACTTTGCCATGCTTAATGCTTGTCACTAGGGCCCGAGTGTCATGATTTCAGATCTGAACCGTTTATGTTATCACCATTATATCTATGTTCTTGATCCGATCTTGCTAGTCATATGCACCTGCTATGTGTTATGATCCGTAACCCCCAGGGTGACAGTAATCGGGATACTTTCTGGTGATGTTGTAGTTTGAGGAGTTCATGTATTCACTATGTGTTAATGCTTTGTTCCGGTTCTCTATTAAAAGGAGGCCTTAATATCCCTTAGTTTCCTTATGGACCCTGCTGCCATGGGAGGGTACGACAAAAGATGTCATGCAAGTTCTTTTCCATAAGCACGTATGACTATTTACGGAATGCATGCCTACATTACATTGATGAACTAGAGCTAGTTCTGTGTCGCCCTAGGTTATGATTGTTATATGATCAATATCATCCAGCGAATACATCGATCTAGTGCCTACGAGTTTTCCACATACTATTCTTGCTAAGTTACTGTTGCTACTGTTACTGTTGCACTTGCTACTAAATCACTACTGCTACTATTATTGTTACTATTACTATTACTGCTGCTATTGCTATTGCTATCAAACTATCATATTACTGTGCTACTGATCACTTTGCTGCAGATATTTAATCTCCAGGTGTGGTTGAATTGAAAACTCAACTGCTAATACTCTCAAATATTCTTTGGCTCCCCTTGTGTCGAATCTATAAATTTGGGTTGAATACTCTACCCTCGAAAACTATTGCTATCCCCTATACTTGTGGCTTATCAAGACCTTTTTCTGGCGCCGTTGCCAGGGTTCATAGCTATATTATTTTCTGAGTCACTTTGGATTTATATCAGTTTACCACTATGAATAATCTGAAGGATACAAGAACCATGATAGTTCCCTCTAAGACGAGGGGAGGTACTGATTTGCCATCACACTCTACACTTGATTCACATTTTGTTATGAGTAAACTTGCAACACCACCACATGCTATTAATCCCGATATGTCGCAAGTTATTGATGATGCTACTTCTGCTATGAATGATGCTTATGATTATGCTAGTACCTTGCTTGATGATACTATGCCACTAGGTGAATTTCTTGATGAACAATGCTAGAGCTAAAGAGAATGAAATTACTGAAACTCATGAAACTACTGAAACTAATGAAGTCTTTGAAACTGAGAATTATGAAACACCTATTAGACCTAGCTCTCCTAGATTTAAAATGCGTAAGATACCTAAGGGTTATGTTTTCGATGGAGAAGGATCTAGAGACATTCTTGCTTGTAAGGATAGAGATGATCTTAAGAAATTATTATGCAAGTATAAATAAAAGACTTTGAATGCTAGAATGAAATGTGATCCTAAGTTTGATACTTCACCTATCTTTGTTACCGATAAGGATTATGAATTCTCTATTGAACCAAAGTTAATTACTTTTGTTGAATCCGATCCTTTCCATGGCTATGAAACTAAAACTGTAGTGGCACATCTTACTAAGTTGAATGATATAGCCACCCTTTTTGCTCATGATGAGAAGATCCGCTACTACTATATTCTCAAATTATTTCCGTTCTCATTAAAGGGTGATGCTAAGATATGGTACAATACTCTTGCTCCTGGTTGGTTGTGTAATCCCCATGATATGATTTACTACTTGTCTGAAAAATATTTTCCTGCTCATAAGAAACAAGCTGCCTTACAAGAAATATTTAACTTTGTGCAAATTGAAGAAGAGAGTCTCCCACAAGCTTGGGGGAGGCTTCTACAATTGCTTAATGCTTTGCCTGATCATCCTCTTAAGAAAAATGAAATACTTGATATCTTCTATAATGGACTAACTGATGCTTCTAGGGACTTCCTATATAGTTGTGTTGGTTGTGTTTTTAGGGAACGAACTGTTGAACAAGCTCAGAAACTATAGAATAACATATTGAATAATTATGATGATTGGACTCTCCATGAACCATCACTTGAACCCACTCCGAAGAAGAGGGGTATATTATTTCTCAACCCTGAATATATGCAAGAGGCAAAGAAATGTATGAAGGAAAAAGATATTAAAGCTGAGGATGTTAAGAATTTACCGCCTATTGAAGAAATACATAGCTTTGACACTCCACCTCCATGGGTAGTAGAGGTAAATTCTTTATTAAATTTTGATGAAGGTGACATCCCTTACAATAAACATCCTAGTCAATGCTTATATGAGTTTAATAACTACATTAGGAAACAAGATCACTTTAATGAAAATGTTCTAAAACAATTGAAATATAATTCTGATATGATTGCTCGCTTGAGTGACTTGTTATTTAGAATCAGTAATGATGTTAGAGGTGTAGGAAAACATGCCTCTATGGTTCAAACTCAGTTAGAACAAGTTGCTAAATCTCAAAGAGAATTTCTTAATGAAATGAATAATAATATGAATGATCATGCTATTAGAGTAGTGACTAGAGGAGGTAGAATGACCCAAGAACCTCTTTATCCTGAAGGTCATCCTAACAGAATTGAACAAGACTCTCAAAGAATTAATGCTGATGCACCTACTCCTTCTAAAAAGAAAAACAAAAATGATAGGACTTTGCATACCTCTAGTGAACCTGAGATAGAAAAACCTCCTGAAGATAATGATGTCTCTATTTCTGATGTTGAAACTCAATCTGCTAATGAACATTCACCTAGTGATAATGATAATGATGATGTCCATAAAGATACTCAACTGAACAATGATAAGGAACCATATAATGATGTTGAAATAGAACTTGTTGTGGATCTTGATAACCCACAACCTAAAAATAAACAATATGATACAAAAGACTTTGTGGCTAGAAAACATGGTAAAGAAAGAGAGCCATGGGTTCAGAAACCCATGCCTTTTCCACCTACACAATCTAAGAAAAAGGATGATGAAGAATTTGAACGCTTTGTTGAAATGATTCGGCCAATCTTTTTGCGTACTCGCTTAACTGATATCTTAAAGATGGCCCCTTATGCAAAATACATGAAAGACATCATCACTAATAAAGAAAGATACATGAAGCTGAAATCTCCACCATGCTTGCTAATTATTCTTTTAAGGATGGAGTACCAAAAAAACTTGGAGATTCTGGAATACCAACTATACCGTGCTCCATCAAAAGAAATTATGTCGAAACTACTTTGTGTGATTTGGGAGCTAGTGTTAGTGTTATGCCTTTCTCTTTATATAAAAGACTTGATTTCAATAAATTCACACCTACGGAAATATCTTTGCAAATGGCTGACAAATCAACTACCATACCTATCGGTATTTCTGAGGATGTGCCCGTTGTTGTTGCAAATGTTACTATCTTAACATACTTTGTTATTCTTGAGATGCCCGAGGACGACAAAATGTCGATTATCCTTGGTAGACCCTTTGTGAATACTACAGGGGTTGTTATTGATTGCAATAAAAGCAAGGTCACTTTTCATATCAATGGTAATGAGCATACGGTGCACTTTCGGAAGAAGCAATTCCATGTGAATGGTGTAATGTTATTAAAAATTCTCCGACACTCACTATGGGAAGTTTTCATCTACCTCTACCTATTGCCCAAAAGAAATGTGATATAATTATAGTTGGGGATATGCATATCCCCATTGAGGTAACTTAGTGTTTTACAAAAGTTCTTCGGTTTCATGCTAACAGAAAGTGGTTGTTAATAAGACTTGATCAACCTTATTAATGGATCATTTTTGAGAGGTATGAAGTTGATGAATTTAGTAGACATCATTTTCTTTACCCACATTTTTTGCTTTCTATTTTTCTTAGCTAAATAAAATAAAATGCCATGTTTATCCTGTTTTCTGTTTTTTTTCGTGCAATAAAAAATGACCCAAAAATAAAATTTCTCATGATGTCCTGAAAATTTAACATGATTATTTATGAATTTTTGGTACAAACAACATCAGAGGGGGATGCACCTGGTGCCCACGAGACACCAGGGCACGCCAGCAACCCCAGGCGCGCCCTGGTGGGTCATGGTCCCCACATGGGTCCCCTCACTTACTTCTTTAGCCCATGTCATCTCCTACCTCCAAAAAAATCACCATAGCTCTCTCTCTCTCTCGTGATCCTTTCTGACGGGGAATTAAGAGAGCCTAGACCAGCAGAGTTTGAGGACTTCCTCCTCACTTTGACAATGGGTGATGAAAGAGGCGTGTCAAATGCCACTCCTACCAGTCTACAGTTTCCTTTTGTGCATTACTTTGCTTTATTCATCGCGGAGTGTTTAACTGCTAGGGAGACGATCGGTGCACACAGTGCTCCTGACTTAGCTATTCGACACCATGCACTACACAATGATCACACCTTTAGCCTAGGGGCTATCATTGCACGTCGCCTACACCTTAACAGGAATAAGGGCAAGATACACAGTGGTATTTATGCTGCCCGCTTAGCGAGTCACTTTAAAGTTCAGATATGCCCACATGACTATCCTTTGCCCCGAGTTTATCTAGATCACAAGGCATTGGAGGACCATCAATTTATTGATGTAGCTGATTCTTTTCATAATATTCACTACAACTTAGTATTTAGCGTGGTTACCCATGATATTATCCCGTTGCCTGCACCGGCTTTGTTTGATTCTATTGCCAGGAACAGATGCAGGATCATGCCAAAAGACATCGTTACCTACCGAAAAACCAGGCTATGGCAGAGGAGGAGCCCCAGGAGTGGGACACTCAGGTGTCGTCGCCATAACACTTCTACATGGGACCGTATGGCTATCAAGGATGGTGATTACCAAGCTAGGCCAAAATCCTAAGCTTGGGGGAGTACGTGTTTCCACCGACATTATATTCATGTTCACACATTTCATTCCAGATGTTGGTGTCCACACTTTTTCATTGTATTATCCATGCTAGATTTTTTTCCTGCATTCTTTTTGTGTGTTTGAAAAACTTTGAGAAAAAATCCAAAAATATCTCTTGCTTCTTTTCATTTCTTCTTCTTAAGTTTAATTAGTTATAGTATTAAAAGAAAACCGAAAAAGATTTCTTGTTTCTTCTTTCGCTTGTTGGGAGTTCTCCCATCTAAATAGTGTTATCGTTTTTGTTTTCCCTTCTTTTATTTGCTTCCTTCAAGAATAACTAAAAACTTCAAAAATATTACAGTGTTTTTTTTGAAATTCTCTTCCTTTTATTGAGTCTTACCAAGGAGAAGACCACGATGGACATGTTGAGTGGCTCTCATATGCACCACTGTTGATCTTGTCCTCAAGATGGACCACCTTTCTTTAATGCGTTGGCTCGATGAAGACTAGTTGATTGCTCCCCCATACTCCGCTATGGGTGAGCCACTCTTCAGCACATCTTCACAAGTCCATTGCCATCACAATGGACGACAAGCTTCAAGCATGATCTTTTCGTGATGCTCCACTTGAACTTGCTCACCGCAATCTTGATGACGGTCACCACTTGATGTCATCCTCCATGGGTTGTATGAAATCATCCTCTTGATGCAAGCCCATGGAAACATACCTAACCCCACATAGAACTCTCACGTAGACCATGGGTTAATACACAAAGCGTAATGTACAATACTTACCATACCATGGGATCACTTGATCCCTCTCGGTACATCTTGTACGCTTTGTATGTTGATCAACTTGATTCACTCTTTGACTTAGTCTTGATCAACCTTGTATCTTATCTTCTCTCTTCATAAAGATGACATCTTGAAGGTAAACACGAATGCTCACACAATCTTCTTCTTCAAGACATCCTTGCAATAAGCTCAACCCTCACATGCCCAATCTTTGGATAAAACCTTGAATACCACCTTGGTCACCATATAAACTCCTTGAAACCAACAGATGGACTTCAAGAAGTGCATATGGACAAATCCTTCAAATATAACTCAAGGCAACTATTAGTCCGTAGGGATTGTCATCAATTACCAAAACCACATATGGAAAAATATGCTCTTACACCCGGCCTCTTGTCGCGAGCACCTTCTTCGTCGGGGCCTTCGTCCGCGCACCGACTAGGCCGGTAGAGGGGGTCTTCTTCCTCCCACGCGCGGCCTTGACGGGGGGAACCAGTTCGGGGCCGATGAGGGAGGTGTCGTGCCGGCTGCACCTGCTTGGATGAGGTGGCTCATGTGCCGCTATCTCTTGATGGCGGCGGTGAAAGAAGTTGCGCGACGCCGACATGATCGATCGCGGGAGGAGTGGGTGAACAGATCAGCGACAACGCATGATATGGGGCACTCGAGGGCGACGGGTACTCCATATGATCGAAATCCGGCGCCGCGAGGCTGGACAGCGAGGTCGGGGCGAGATTGAAGGTGGCGATGACGTGGGAGGCAGGAAGTGAACTGTCCGAAAGTTGCTTTGCGCCAAGGGGAAAGGAGAACCGAAAAAAATCCAGCGAAATCCCCTAGATATGAAGGAAATGCGCTTGCGAATCCGGGATCCATAATTCCGAGACGATCGATTTTTGGCATCTGTTCAAGCCGGCCAAACTCTTATTGTCCTGTAAACCGGTGATTATTTTGTCGGATCCAGTTTGGAACGTGTCTCTTATCGAATGCACAACCCTAAGCATATCTCCACGTGACCAGGCCACGTAAGCATGGCCACGCACACGTGTCTGTGCCTCCGCGACCCACACCCGAAAGAAGCCGGCCCGCCGGGCCAGCCTCCAACAAATCCCACCGTTTAACCAGGACCGCTCGCTCCTACCACACCCAGGCCCGGCCACGCACGCCGCCCTACCACAACGCGCAGGGCGACACGCCCGCACCGGATTGACCCGGACGGAGAGAGAGAGAGAGAGAGAAAAAAAGGGGCGCCGCACGCAGCACGCAGGCGCCATGCCCCCTCAGTTGCGCTTCTCCACCGTCCTCCCAAACCTATACCCCCACCTCCTCCCCCGCTCCCTCCCCTCGCCCCCTGCCCCCTCCCGCCGTCTCCGCCTGCCGCCGCCCCCGACTCGCCCCCCGCTCCGCCGCCTGCTCTTCCGAGGCATGGCCTCCTCCGCCACCGGCGAGGCGGCGCCGGCCGCCGGGACGAGCGGCGCCGGAGAGGCCGCCGCCACCCCGCGGCGCGCGCTGGAGGAGCTCGCGTGGGACGAGACCTTCGTCCGCGAGCTGCCCGGCGACCCGCGATCCGACAACATCCCCCGCCAGGTTCGCCCCCCTCCCTAGCTCCCCTCGTGCTTCCCTGGCTGCTTGCTCCTAGTTTTGCCGCGCGATTGGCGTAGCAGCTAGGTTAATTTCTTATCCCCGAGGTTTTGTGTCGCAGGTGCTGCACGCTTGTTACACCAAGGTGTCCCCCTCGGCGCCCGTGGAGAACCCTAAGCTCGTGGCGTGGTCCCAATCCGTAGCTGACCTCCTCGATCTGGATCACAAAGAGTGAGTTGCATATCCCAGTTACTCACTAGCTCTCTGGCTATGATTCCCATCACTCTTGGGAGCATTGTGACACCCCCCTTTTGTTGAGCGGCAACTGGTTATTGAGACGTGCATGAAGAAAAAATTACAAATGTGTGTAATTTGTGTTGAAATTGTGAACTCACGCTACTCTTGGTAGCTCACAGCCTAAAAAATGGTCGAGTGGGCAGTAATTTATGTGCGATAAAGGCGACCACACCAGACTAACTAGTAAGATTGTCTACTAACTCCTGTGCACTAGAGGTGATAGTTTCAATAGGTATTTTAAACATAACAGTTAATTCCTATCCAGAATTAGCGTACCAATATTTCCCAAAGGGTATCATGTAGAAGATCTGTATTGTTTATGATCTATGAAGCCAAAGGCGGATTTGCTACTTAAGTCAAAGAGCTGTTTTCATTTATTCAGACATATATTCACCCCCAACCCCACCCCTTCCCTTATTTGTTTCCCTCAAAGTTAACCACTAAGAATTTTCTGGGAAAGAAAATGGTTATCAATGGTAGAATTTCCCAAAAGGTAACATGTAAAAGATCTGTACTGTCCACGATTTAAGCAAATATTGGACTTGGTACTTAAGTCAAAGGGCTGTATTCATTCATTCATACATATATTTACTCCCCCCCCGCCCCCCGTTTCTTTTTCGAAATTCATCACTACTTGGGAACAAAAAGGTTATTGATCAGATATTTAACTCAGACACCAGATCATTAATAGCAGTTGAACACAGCCATATGTTGTCAAAGAATCCAGCTGTTTGCGTGAATAAAAGGCATGTAAAAAACTCTGGGTAGTTCCATGAAACCGTACATTTTTGTCTCTTCTGCAATTGCCATGAAACATTTGTTATTTGTATTGTCCGGCAAACAGTTATTTTTTTTTGTTCTCATTAAAAATACTAAGCCGAGGGTTAGGCCACGTTGTGTGCTGCTTTGTTTGCTAATACTGGTATATATTTATGCTGCAAAAAGTTGGGCCATGAAAAATGCTGATACTGGTTCTACAATATGCTCTAGTTAAATGATTCCGTAACGAAAATAAGTGAAAAATGTCTCAACTTTAAATGATTCCTAGACAAAGACAAGTGAAAATGGTCTCAACAAAGGATAGGATCAAGTTGAGTGATAATATCTATGGGCCATCTTCAACCAGTTATCATCATGTCTTTCTGCGCAGAAGCGTGTTCACATTTTAAGAGGTAAAAGCATCGGTTGTCCAGAAACTTGCTCGGTCCGTGATGATTTGGTCCACAAACTTGCAGAAGTCGGCTCCACCACCCACAAACTTGCATCCCAGGTGCAAAAAAGCCAAAGTCAATCCTAGGTCGACATGTGGGACTGCACATTTTGCAGAAAATACCCTGGTGTGCTCGCAATTTACGAGTGGGATACGAGGGCCCAGTTGTTAATAAACAGAGAGGAATTCCGAGAAAAATTAGGCACATCCAGGATTAGAACAAGGAGCCTCGCCCTGGTAGTAAGCGCTGGCTAACCACTAGACCAAATCAATTAATTTGTCATCCGTACAAATACATTGTTTATATACCATACATAAGACGGTGCTTCCTCATATATTGCATGCATGCAGGGGACGGCGTGTAGGTATAAATGAGAAGGTCATGTCAATGCTTCCACGATGTATACCTTTGCATGATCTCCCCTTCCAAGTTCCAACTATAATTTTTTTCCAACTATGTATAACAAGCGTACACGCATAGCACTTGATTGATTTTTGTGTACATGTAGCTTCTCATACATATAGCTCTCTTGGCCAAAACTCCCCACGAGAACTCGCGATCAGCTAAAACAGATTACAGATTGGGAGACTATATAATAGCCAAATGCACGTGTAGTACCTTTGAGTTTTTTCCCCTCTCAATTTTTCCGATGTACAAGAAGCAACTTCCGTCGGTGCTTATACACATGTTCATGCATGACTTGGGAGTTGACTAGGACTAGGAAACGTAATTCTTTTACTCTGACTTAAAAAAGAAGGCCTATAAAGTCAAACAGTGTAAAATTTAACCAAATTTATAGAAAAAGCTATCAATAATTATAATACTCAATTGGTATCATTAAATGCGTAATAAAATATATTTTCATATTATACTTGCCAAATTTTGTAGTTACTTATAATTTCTCCTACAAGCCTTTTCAAATTTTGCACCGTTTGAATTCAGACAAAATTTATGTACCTTATTTTAGAGTCGGGGGAGTAGGACTTATCCCTACTCATCATATACTCCTATATGGACTCTAGCACTAAGCATTCAAGTCGTCTCTTATTTTCCCAAATTCAGCGTCATCTCACCGTGACTCGCCTCCATGAAAATTTGGCCCCCTCTTGATTGCTTGTCATGCAGCGACGCTCTGCCACTGGTTACATTATCATTAATTTCAAGAGTGTATAATAATTGAATCCTAGTTCCGTGAGGAGTTAGTAGTTTCCACATTAAACAAGAGCTCTTTTTTTTGCGGGCAATTCAGAGAGCTTTATTAAACAAGAGCTCTTTCATGGAAGCATCAACGTGACCTTCGTATTTGTACCTCTTCGTTACGTATGTGCCGGCCCAGCATGCATGCAGACTATGAGGTGCAGCACGGTATTACGTATAGTATATAAAAAGTGTATCTGTACAGATGACAAATGAATTGATTTGGTGCAGTGGTTGGCTAGCTCGTACGGCCAGGGTGAGGGTGCGAGTTCAAATCCTGGCCGCACTAAATTTTTCTCCGAATTCTTCTCAGTGTGTACTGACAGCTGGGCCCTCGTAGCCCGTGCATAAATTCCGGACACAGCAGGGTGTTTTCTGCAGTGCCACATGTCGGCTTAGGATTGTTTTTTGTTTTTGCACCTGGGATGTAAGTTTGTGGGTGGTGGAGTCAACTTTTACAAGTTTATGGATTAAACAATCAGAGGCGGCGCAAGTTTCTGGACTGCCGGTGCCTTTACCTCATATTTTAACTCCCTGCCCAATGGCATTCAGTTCTCATATCATTTTTCTGCATCCTTGCTGGTATTGGACATAGAAAAATCACAAAAATAACAATTATCCTATATTTGTTTTCAGGTTTGAAAGGTCTGATTTTCCTCGGTTCTTCTCTGGAGAAACTCCGTTGGTGGGAAGGTATGTTATGGCCGTGCTTAATATCTTGCTAATTCGTTTTGTCAGAATGTATGACACTCCTACTGACCAACCACCTGCAGTGTGCCCTATGCCCAGTGTTACGGTGGACACCAGTTTGGTTCATGGGCTGGTCAGTTGGGGGATGGACGAGCTATAACTCTCGGAGAGGTTCTCAATTCTCGAGGTGAGAGGTGGGAGTTGCAGCTCAAGGGTGCTGGAAAGACTCCTTACAGCCGATTTGCAGATGGCCTCGCTGTCCTGCGCAGCAGCGTCCGTGAATTCTTATGCAGTGAAGCTATGCATGGTCTAGGCATTCCTACAACTCGCGCTCTTTGTCTAGTTGAAACTGGCAAATCTGTTGTACGAGATATGTTCTACGAGTATGTCATATCTTCAGTTTCTAATCAACATTTTGCTGGATCTAGTTGTGCTTTTAATTGCCCTTCCTATTTAAATGATTCACAGTTGCTGCTTTGAGACGGTTCAGCTCTTATACTAGTAGCTATATAATCCGTATGAACATATAAGTAGTACTATCACGCTATGCCGTCTACATATAACAGTTTCCTTATCTAATAATAGTTACTTTATTTACTCGTCCTGACTTGTGTAGGCCTATTATTTTGAAGCACCAAATTTCCTAATGTTGATTTATTATCATCCATTCAATTCCCTGGAGTATTCCAAAACAGCCTCTGGGAACTTTGATAATTTACTTAATTGTTAGTCTGCAAATGTAGCTAGGCAAAGTGTTTTGCACACGGTACCTGGGTGTTTACTCGTCCAGTATTTATTGATCTAAATATAGGAATCTGAATCATTTTGCCATGATTTATCTCTTGAAGATTTCAGTATATACAGTACATATTGAAATTCCCTTGTGTCATTGAATAATTTGTTTTTTCTAATATGCCAGTGGTAATGCAAAAGAGGAGCCAGGTGCAATTGTTTGCCGTGTAGCTCCATCGTTTTTACGTTTTGGTTCATACCAGATACATGCTACAAGGGGCAAAGAGGACCTTGAAATTATTCGTCGTTTGGCAGACTACACAATACGTCATCACTACCCACATCTTGAAAATATTAAGAAGAGTGAAGGGTTATCTTTTGAGGCAGCTATAGGAGACTCTCCAGCAATCGATCTTACTTCCAACAAATATGCAGGTAAATTTCCTTTTATGTCAATTTTCTTCGAATGTAGACATTGATCTTGTAAATAGCTAACTTCTATCCCCTTGCAATCAACAGCCTGGGCAGTTGAGGTTGCAGAGCGTACTGCTTACTTGATAGCCAGGTGGCAAGGTGTTGGTTTCACCCATGGTGTGCTTAACACTGATAATATGAGTGTGTTGGGCCTAACTATTGATTATGGACCCTTTGGTTTCTTGGATGCTTTTGATCCTAGCTTTACTCCGAATACAACTGATCTCCCAGGTAAGAGATACTGTTTTGCAAATCAACCTGATGTTGGTTTGTGGAATATTGCCCAGTTCACTGGGCCATTGTCAGCTGCGGATCTTATCAGCAAGGATGAGGCCAATTATGTAATGGAGAGGTATTTATTCTTCCAATCTATACTGGTCATCTGCAATTTTAACTACATTTATTGTAGCGTTTTGACATGTTCTATGTTATAGGTATGGGACAAAGTTCATGGATGAATATCAATCTATAATGACAAAGAAACTTGGTCTGTCAAAATATAATAAGCAGCTTATTAGCAAGCTGCTGAACAACTTGGCTGTCGATAAAGTTGACTATACAAATTTTTTCCGTCTTCTTTCGAATGTCAAAGCAGACCGTGACATCCCAGAAACCGAGCTACTTGTTCCAATAAAAGCTGCACTCCTGGATATTGGGAAAGAAAGGAAGGAAGCATGGATTAGTTGGGTACAAACATATATTGAGGAGGTATGTTTTTGTATATGGAAAATTGTTCTCTTTCCTGAATTGCTCACATAGTAATATTTAACATGACATAATATATCAATGATTATATTGCCATTTTTTTGGGTGCTTGGCTATTTTCTCAGCCCTAGTCATTTTATGAAGTTGGAGTATTTTTTCTCTTATTCTTTGAGAACAAGCTGGGGTGATACTCTTGGAAACAAAAGCAGCATTGCATTTGCATAGCTTGGGAATCTCATCACGTACTCGTCTTCTATAATAACTCGTGTGCATTGTAAATTAAATTTGTCATTGGCATGGCAGAAGTTCTAAGATGCTGTTATTCACAATGTTTTCTAAGATGCTGTTATTCACAATGTTTAACCTCCTCCTGTTGCCACAATGTTTTCCTGTAATGAACCCCCTCTTAGGTTGCTGACTGTTCCACCCACCATTTGATTGATAAGTTCGTGCCAGTATTTGGTCTGGACCTCTGGTCATGCCTTATAGTTCGATTTTTTAAATAAAAACACACTGTTAAAATTCTGAACAACTTCAATCTAATGATGTGTTAATGCTTTGTGAAGCTGGTGGCTAGCGGTGTCTCCGATGAAGAAAGGAAAGGCACAATGAACCGTGTCAACCCAAAGTATGTTCTTCGGAACTATCTTTGCCAGACAGCGATTGACGCAGCTGATCTAGGTGACTATGAGGAAGTTCGCCGGCTATTGAAAGTTATGGAACATCCATATGATGAGCAGCCGGGAATGGAGAAATACGCCCGCCTGCCACCGGCCTGGGCATACAGGCCTGGGGTGTGCATGCTATCCTGCTCGTCATGAACCAAATCCAGCTGCGACCAATATACAGTGTTGTATACTTTTTTGGGCTGTATAGGAGGTTTACCCTGTAAGATGTAGTGTTCCTAATGCCGCATTGTTTTATTACTGTGGCGCAATGTCAGAAACTTAGTTATGTTGTTGTTTGTTGCCTTGACTTTGAGTGGCAGAACGTTGGGCCGTTCAGGTGCAGTTGGGAAATGGAGCGCTCCATACCTGAAATTTCTGAGACGGTGATGTTATCAGTGGAAAACTCTTGTGTCGGATATTATAGGCTGTTGATCTGTTTGCATCCAGCAACGTGGGAGGTGGTATGTTTTTTTTAAGGTGGTATGTTGAAATTGCTTATGCTGTTATCATGTGCGCAAGTGCACTGTTGAGCGGCTTTCTTGCATGGTTTAAAGAGCCACGGAGGATCGTAGCTTTAAAAGGTGGGTCTACACGGGATGGTTACCGGTTAGCATGCATGAATATCTGTACTAGCCTCCTTTACATCCATTGCATCGTCAACTAATTCCGTACTAAGGAAGTACTTCCCTTCATTTCATAATATAGTGCGATCTCGGTTTTCAAGCTTTAAGTTTGATTATGGATTTAACCAAAATGATCGATTGCAGCGGGAGTAAAAATTATACCATAAAAAACGTGATTCGAATACGAATTCAATAATATAATTTTTACTCCCGTCGTAATCAATCTCGTTGGTTAAATTTATAACTAAAATTAGATTTAGAAAAACACGAACGCACTACATTATAAAATGAAAGGAGTAAACACAAAGACTTACTTTTCAAATTTGTTTAAGATTGTTGCTGAAAGCTCGCTCCATGCATGTGCACTGAAGAATGACAAACTCTTCTACAAGATGGCACCACATCACTAACTATGAGCTATCTTTGTTTTGTGCCATAGTAATAGCCAACATGCAGGCGACTATGAGATGTAACCAACATGTGGGATACATATGACATGTTGTTCCGATCTTTCTTACTACCTCCATACCAAAATATAAGACGTTTTTAGCCTACCAAAACGTCTTATGTTCTAGTATGGAGGTAGTAGTTTGCGAGTACCCATGTTTTCGCATCATTTCTGGCAAGATTGTATATCTGGTTATGCAATATCAACAACAACAACAACATCTAAGCCTTATAGTCCCAAACAAGTTGGAGTAGGCTAGAGACGAAACATAAGATCTCGCGTTCAACTCATGGTTCTGGCACATGGACAGCAAGCTTTCACGCATCCCTGTTCATATCTAGTTCTTTGGTGATGCTTTAATCTTTCAGATCTCTCTTTACGGATTGTTTTCATGTTAAGTTTGGACTATCCGGCCTCTCTTGACATTATCAACACGCTTTAGTCGTCGGTTATGCATTGGGGTTTTTCGAGGCATGCACTGTCCAAACCATCTCGAACGTTGTTGGGGACGCTACCCCAACTCTATCTCGTATATCAACATTTCGGATTCAGTCCTTCCTTGTGTGATCACATATCCATCTCAACATGCACATCTCTGTCACACCTAGCTGTTGTACATGTCTCTCTTTAGTTGGTCAACACCCAGTGCCATACAACATTGTGGGTCGAACCGTGGTCCTATAAAACTTGCATTTTAGCTTTTGTGGCACTCTCCTGTCACAGAGAATGCCAGAAGCTTGGCGACACTTCATCCATCAGGCTTTAATTCGATGGTTCACATCTTCATCGATATCCCCATCATTCTGCAACATCGACCCCAAATATCGAAATGTGTCCTTCTGAGGCACCACCTGCCTATCAAGGCTAACATCCTCCTCCTCTTCCTCCTCCTCATGCCTAGTAGTACTAAAGCACACCTTATGTACTCGGTTTTAGTTCTACTAAGTCTAAAACCTTTCGACTCCAAGGTTTGTCTTCATAACTCCAACTTCCTGTTGACCCCGTCCGACTATCATCGACTAGCATCACATCGTCTGCAAAGAGCATGCATCATGGGATATCTCCTTTCAAAGGACATGGATGTCGCCTAGAGGGGGATGAATAGTCATTTTAAAATAATTATGGTTTATGCTTGAACAAATGCGGAATAAAACTAGCATTTAATTAGTCAAACACAAAACCTAAAACAACTAGGCTCACCTATGTGCACCAACAACTTATGGTAAGCAAGATAAACAACTAAGTGATAGCAAGATATATAACAACAAACACTATGGTTATCACAAAGTAAGGTGCATAAGTAAAGGGCTCGGGTAAGAGATAACCGAGGCACGAGGAGATGATGATGTACCTTGAATTTCACACCTTTGGGGATGCTAATCTCCGTTTGGAGTGGTGTGGAGGCACAATGCTCCCCGAGATGCCACTAAGGCCACCGTAATCTCCTCACGCCCTTGCACAATGCAAGATGTCGTGATTCCACCAAGGGACCCTTTAGGACGGTCACCGAACCCGTACAAATGGCAACCCTTGGGGGCGGTCATCGAAGCCGTACAAATTGCACGGGGCAATCTTCACAACCTAATTGGAGGCCCCGACGCTTGCCCGGAGCTTTACACCATAATGATTGAGCTCCAAGGCACCACCAAGAATCTAGGGCGCCAAAGTACCCAAGATGAACAAACTCTAGGGTACCAAGCACCCAAGAGCAATAAGCTTCTCAACTTTTCACTTCCACGTATCACCGTGGAGAACTCAAACCATGCACCAAATGCAATGACAAGGGCACACTGAGTGCCCAAGTCATTCTCTCCAAAATCCCACCACAACAACTAATGCTATGAAAGAAAATGAGAGGAAGAACGAAGAAGAACATGAAGAACTCCAAGTCTAGATCCAAGGGGTTCCCCTCACATAGAGGAGAAAGTAATTGGTGGAAATGTGGATCTAGATCTCCCCTCTCTTTTTCCTCAAGAACTAGCAAGAATAATTGGAGGGATTGAGAGTTAGCAAGCTTGAAGAAGGTCAAATGGGGGGAGGGGGGCAAACTCGACCTCAAAGGACGAGAACCATTGGGAAAGAAGACACCCTTAAATAGGTCCCCACGAATTTTCCCATTATGTGCAGAATAACATAGGAGTGGTACAACTGCTATGCGCATCGGTACAACCGGTCAAAGTAGACAAACCTACCTGTAGGAAAAGAAATAAGCAGTACAACCGCACATCGGAACAACCGGCCCACAACCGCCCAAGAACCGCTCCACAACAGAAACTAGTTCAGTGGTAGAGCGATACATGACCGGTACAACCTTCAGACCAGTTCTGGAGCGGTACAGCGGCTCCAAACACCGGTTGTACTGGTCGACCGATACAACCTCTCTATGAACCGGTACAACCTCTCTATGTAAAACAAGTAAGACTAAAACAACCATAACTTTTGCATACGAGCTCCGATTTGAGCAAACTCAAACTTGTTGGATAAAGCACAACAAGTAGGGGTGGGAACGGTAAAACCGAAAACCAAAAAACCGAACCGAACCGAACTGAACCGCATTAACCGATTTGTCGATTAATTTGGTGATTCGATTTTTGGTTCGGTGAGAAATTTTAAAGTTGTTCGGTGTTTTGTTTTTGTTCGGTTTTCAGTGCCCAGACACCGAATAGACCGAACAAACCGATATGTAAGATACCCCATGTAATACCTTGCTTCCAAAAGTGCAACAGTTTGGAGACATCACATATTTCTTCGCACAAAATACATTTCACGTGCCTTGTGATTTTTTTACTTAATTATGTTTACTAGTTTGCTTGATCGAATATACCATAGAATGATATTAAGATTGCTAGCTCTTGTGATTATTTTATGCATATTATACAATCCAAATCAGTGCTCATGAGTCATTACACTTATACTGACAAGTGCATATATTTCGGTTTTTCGGTTAACCATACAAACCGAACTGATATATTATGGTTAATATGGTTCGGTTTCTAAATTTTGTGTGATTATTTCGGTTTCTATTTCTTGAAAACCGAAATTATAAAAAACCGAATAAACCAAACCGTATTAACCATATAAACTGAACGCCGAACCCTAACAACAAGAGCTATCCAACAACGACCTTCCCAATAATTATCCGACAAAATCTCCAACATCGAAAACATCATAGAAGATGAATATGGACTTCGTTTTTGATGAACTCGAGCTTGTCATGAAGATGATCATAAGCTCTAAAACTCACAAAGAGAAACACCAACAAGAACCAAGAAAGATGATGCAAGGATGCAAATGGTTTGAGCTCTCAATGAACGATACGATCAAGCTACTCACTTGAGAGACCCCTTGATAGTATGGCAATAGATCCTATAAACCGATCTCCCAACTACCATCATGAGACCGGTAAAATAGAAAACCTATCAAGGGCAAACCTATACCTTGCACACGGTCCACTTGAGCTATATGATGACCATCTTGACTTCCTCAAGATGGACCACCTTTCTTGATTGTGTTGGCTCGATGAAGACTAGTTGATTGCTCTCTCATACCCCACTATGGGTGAGCCACTCTTCGTCACATCTTCACAAGTCCATTGTCACCACAATGGACGACAAGTTTCAACTATGATATCTCGGTGATGCTTCACTTGAACTTGCACACCGCAACCTTGATTACGATGACCTTTTGATGTCATCCTCCATGGGTTTTATGGGATATTACTCTTGATGCAAGCCCATGGACACATACCTAACCCCACAAGGAACATTCACAAAGATCATGGGTTAGTACACAAAGCGTATTGGACAATACTTACCATACCATGAGATCACTTGATCCCACTTGGTACATCTTCTATGCTTTGTGTGTTGATCAACTTGAATCATTCTTTGTACTTATTCTTGATCAACAATGTATCTTATCTTCTATCTTCATAAATATGATGTCTTGAAGGTAAACATGAATGTTCACACAATCTTCTTCTCGAAGACATACTTGCAATAAGCTCAATTCTCTCATGACCAATCTTTGGATAAATCCTTGAATACCACCTTGGTCACCATATAAACTCAGCGAAATCAACAGATGGACTTCAAGAAGTGCATATGGAAAAATCCTTCAAATATAACTCAAGGCAACCATTAGTCCATAGGGATTGTCATCAATTATCAAAACCACATCTGGAGAAATATGCTCTAACATCCTTGCATGTATGTTGTGACCTCATCCATCACTAAGGTAAAAGATAAGGGCTCAAAGCTGACCCCTGATGCAATCCTATTTTAATCGGGAAGTCATCAATGTCGCCATCACTTGTCCAAACACTTGTCACAACATTATCGTACATGTCCTTGATGGGGGTAATGTACTTTGCTGGGATTTTGTGTTTCTCCAAGGCCCACCACATGACATTCTGCGATATCTTATCATATGGCTTCTCCAAGTCAATGAACACCATATGCAGACCCTTCTTTCGCTCCCTGTATCTCTCCATAAGTTGTCGTACCAAGAAAATAGCTTCCATGGTCGACCTCCCAAGCAGGAAAACAAACTGATTTTTGGTCACACTTGTCATTCTTCTTAAGTGGTGCTCAATGACTCTCCCCCTAGCCTCATTGTATGGCTCATTAGCCTAATTCCATGGTAATTAGCCTTGTTCTTGAAGATTGGTACTAACATACTCCGTCTCCATTCTTCTGGCATCTTGTTTGCCTGAAAAATTAGGTTGAAAAGCTTGGTTAGCCATACTATCGCTATGTCCCCGAGGACTCTCCACACCTCAATGGGGGATACAATCAAGGCCCATCACCTTGCCTCCGTTCATCCTCTTTAAAGCCTCCTTGACTTCCAACTCCTAGATTCGATGCACAAAACGCCTTCTAGTATCATCAAAGGAGTCGTACAATTCAATGGTAGAGATCTCCCTCTCCCCATTGAACAGCTTGTCAAAGTAATGCCGCCATCTATGCTTAATATCCTCGTTCTTCACCAGGAGTTGATCTGCTCCGTCCTTGATGCACTTGATTTGGTCAACATCCCTTGTCTTCCTTTCTCGGATCTTGGCCATATTATAGATGTCCCTTTCGCCTTCCTTTGTGTCTAACCACTGGTAGAGGTCCTCGACCCCTTGCTTCACCCATAGCTCGCTTTGTGGCCTTATTTTCCATCTTGTACTTCTCTAGGTTGTCTGCACACCTTATCCAGATATAAGCATCTGAACAATCTTTCTTCTCCTTAATTGCCTTCTGGACATCATTGTTCCACCACCAGACATCTTTAGCTTCGCTTATACTTCCCCTGGACACTCCAAACTCCTCCGAGGCCACCCTATGAATGCAAGTCACTATCTTAATCCACATGTTGTCAGCATCACCTCCTTCCTCCTAAGGCCCCTCCTTAATGACCCTCTCCTTGAATGCCTGAGCTACCTCCCCCTTGATTTTCCACCACTTTGTTCTAGCGACTTTGGCATGCTTGTCCCGCTAGACACGAATCCGAAAGCGGTAGTCAGCAACCACAAGGTTATGCTGAGGGATAACACTCTCTCCAGGTATCACCTTATAGTCTAGGCACGCATGCCCGTCTTCTCTTCTCGAGAAGGATGAAAATCAATCAGGCTAGAGTGTTGACCAGTACTGAAAGTCACTAGATGTAATTCTCTCTTCTTAAAGAAGGTGTTAGCTATGATCATGTCGGAGGCTAGCACAAAGCTTAAGACATCCTTTCCTTCTTGATTCCCGATGCCATACCAAAGCCCCCATACACCCCTTCAAGACCTATGTTAGATGTGCCCTGTCGTCGTTTTCTCACGACAGATGCCATGGGTAGGCTTATCGAAGGTGGTTGGGGCCGGAGGACGCCGACGGGCTCCGGGTGCGGGATTGGGCACAAGCGGTGGTGACACGCGACATACCCAGGTTCAGGGCCCTCCGTGGGAGGTAACACCCCTAGTCCTGCTTGGTCTAGTTGATGGATGGGTATGTTTACAAGGTTGCTCTTGGAGTTGTTGTCTAGAGGAGGAAGAGGGAGCAGCCGACTCGCCTTCCTCCATTACAAAGGTGGATGTGTGGGAAGTGTCCCGTGTGTGTGTGTGTGCATGATCCCTCGTCCCCGTTGCATGGGGGGCTTGGGGGGGTTTTATAGGCCAACCCCCGGCTTACAATACTCTTAAGGTACAGATAGGGGGGACTCGGCTGGTAGCCTCTCTGGCTGGCTAGGGGTCTCACCTCTTGAGCCATCTTGTTGCCCGTAGGGTCCACCGGCTGCGTGGTCCCATCGCTCGTTGGGGCCCACCAGCTGGTTTCGCGATTGACCCACGCCTACCTGCTACGACACGGGCCGCCCGGGCGGTGTCGTCTTGCGCTAGCTGGCCGATGTCTCCGGTACGACCGACAACACTGTAGCCATGCCGGAGCAGGTAATCGAGTGAGCGGAGGCATGCCGACACTGTTTCCCCGCCCGGTCGTGGTCGACCAAGGTCAGCGGTATGACTGGCCGAATTGTAACCATGCACACCCGCGCGTCAGCGGTCACTGTGGCTACACTGGCGCCCGTTGTGGGGGTCCCGTCTTGTCGCCGTACCTGCGTGTAGAGGGATGGGACGGGAGCTTGTCCGCCCAAGGGTCAATGGAGGAGGCAGCTCGAAGGTAGCCGGCCGTGTCCAGCCGACCAGGGGCCGAGCCGGCTCCTTGACCAGCCGTCCCCGATCCAGCCGGCAACGCACCTGCAGGCTGTGCACCAGCCGTCTGGGAAGCAGCCGGCCACGTACTTTTTCTTGAAGCAGGGGAGAGAACCCCATTGCTTTGGCCTACCCAGGGGTAATAACCCCATCAGTAGTCCTCGAAGCCGGCGGGGGCTGCGTCTGCCAAACAGAGGGGAGCCGGCGGCTTCCCCCCAGCGGTACCCGCCTCCGGC
Source organism: Hordeum marinum (assembly GCA_022496015.1). Taxonomy (NCBI): domain Eukaryota; kingdom Viridiplantae; phylum Streptophyta; class Magnoliopsida; order Poales; family Poaceae; genus Hordeum; species Hordeum marinum. Next base: position 167,362,203 of record CM039678.1, on the reverse strand, counting down.
GCGAAGCCGAACAGCCAGCCGGGTCGGCGGCCGCTCCCGACGCCTCGGGTCCTGACGCGCCGCCTCGGGACCCAGGACGGACCGCAGCACGCCGCGCGGCGAATAATGATGCCGTGGGTCCCACGCACGTGGGCAAACGGGACGTCGCCCTGGGCCTAGCCCGTTAGGCCTTGGGCGTAGCCCAGTAGGCCTCGGGACACACGCAGAGATCTTCTGCGCCCCAATGTGGCGGTTACGGCCCAGGATCCCCATGCGCGTGCGGAGATTCCAGGGGAGTGGGAGCAGTTAATCCCCATGTCCCCCGGTCGTGGCCTCCCCGTTTAAAAGGGGAGGGAGGGCAAAGGGCGGCAGCACCCGCACCCCATTTTCCCCCTTGTCTTCCTTCCTCTCATCTTCTCCGCTCCCTCGCACGCTGCCGTTCTTCTCGCTCACGACCCCGCTCGCACGCCCTCCCATGTAGCCCCGCCGTCGCGATGGCCGAAGGACGCTCGAGGAGCTGGGCCGGTTCCGTGGTCACGGAGGCCACCATCGCGGAGCTCCGCCGCGTGCGCATGCTGCCGCCGGTGGAGTGCGTGACCGCATGCGCACCGGGTGATGAGGTGGTGCCCGAGCCGGAGGAGGGGGAGTTTGTCGTCTTCTCCTGCCACTTCTCCTGTGGCTTCGGGCTTCCGGTGAGCCATTTCTTCCGTCTCATGATGGACACCTTTGACCTCCAACCACATCACCTCGGCCCCAATGCCATTCTCTTTATTGCGGGCTTCGTGACGTTGTGCGAGGGTTACTTGGGGATGCTCCCCTTCGTGGACGTCTTCAAGGCGCTGTTCTACCTCAAGGCGCTGAAAAGCGCCGAGGAGCCGTTCGCCTAGGGGGGCACGACGGTGTGCTGCCGTAGTTCGCGCTTCTCGCACTTCAGCCTCATCGACTCCGTCAAGGGTTGGCATCAGACATTCTTCTATGTGAAGAACGCCGACCCACAGCGGGATTACATCCGGCTGCTGGAGTACGTCAACGCCCCGTCCTCCGGGGTGAACTGGTTGGGGACCGCTCTCGTAGAGCTCGGCTGGCTCGTGGAGCTAAGGAGCGGGGAGGGGCTGGTCGCCTCCCCTCTGGTGGCGGCCTTCACCGCGCATCGGGTGCTGCCTCTCCAGATGAGGCCGCACCAGATCCGCGACATGTCTGGCCGCCGGGACCCCTACTGGATGACGATCGTCTACCTGACGCCGGCTCAGGTGGCGAACCGAGTGAATGCCATCACGACCTTCAAGCTGGCGCCAACGTCATGGACCTTCGGCAAGGAGCCGTACGACCGTCACCATCGAGCTCCCCTGGTATGTTCCGTCGAGACGACCCTTCTCGTTCGAAACCCCTCCAGCCGGCGCCCGATCTTACTTTTCTGTGTTGACCGTAGTTGTTCGTGCGACAGAACACGCCGGATGGCCCGCACCCCCAGATCTTCGAGGCGGAGCGCGTCCATTCCGAATTCGAGGACTACGAGCAGGGAGGCCCACCCGAAGAGGGGGTCGATTCCTCAAGAGAGGCCAAGGAGGCGGCCGACTCGGGAACCAGCGGGCCCAGTGCAGCCGGAGAGCCCAACGCAGCCGGTGAGTATCCTCCCGGTACCACGATTAGGGATTTGACCAATGATGATGATGTCGATGATGATGATGATGTTTGGATTTTGAACGCGCCTCCCCCCTCAGTTCAGCAGGGCCGACATGGGTGGAGCGAGGAGCGGCGGCTCATGCCCCGACGGCCGGGGCCACTAGCCGGGGGAAAAGGCCGGCTCAGGAGGAGCCGATGGTGCTGCTGCCTGCCCATAAGCGGGTGAAGGCGGCCGTGCCGAAGCCACCGGCGCACGCCAAGCAGGCTCTGGCCGTCGTCACCGAGTAAGTGACCTTCTTCTTGCGTGGGTTCCCTTCCTAGTTGTGGGTTGATGGGTACTTGACCCCTATGCGCTTCAGGGACCGCATCGAACTCCATGACATGGAGTTAACGGTCGACCCGACGGAAGCCGCCAACCGGCTGGCCCGCGAGTACGCGGCCACACAGCATGAGGAGAAGAGGAGGCTCGCGGAGCTGTGGACCTTAAAGTCCGGAGCCCAAGGCAGGGCCTCGCGCTTCGGGACCTCGAGCGGCGGGAGGTGGAGGAGGTCCACGGACCCCGCACGATTGTTCGACTCGGCGGCGGAATCGACTCGCCTGTCAAGGCCCCCGTCGAGCAAGCCATGAGGGGTGGCCATGGAGCCGGCCACGCCCCCGTCTGCGGAGGAGGCGGCCCGACTGGGGGCGGCGGCTACGGCGCCGTCCCTCGAGGAGACCCGACTGATGGTGCCGGACGTGACGCCGCCCGCGGCCAAGCCGGCCCGGGTCGACGTGTCGGAGGTTCCGGTGGCTCCGGAGGCGCCATCCATGGAGATGGATACACCTCCATCGCGATCGCTGCGCCGAACCGGCGCGAGGAGGGGGCGGCACCAGCGTCGAGCGAGGGGCAACTGGGGACCGATTCCCATGCCCTCGTCGTTATCAATCCTCCCTCGATAGCCAGCACCGCGATGAATGCCGGGACGGGTGGTGAGGATAGCCGGACCCGAAGGTCCATGCTGGACATGATCTGGGACTGGGAGGCGTTGGCACGCATCCCTACCCTTTCGGCTCCACTGGCAGGCGGCCCGGTCCCCGCGCTGGGAGAGTCGGGGAGTGTCCTGGAGCGGTGCTGCCAGGAGCTAGTCCGGTTCACGGAGGCGGCTGACAACACCCTGCGGCGCGAGGAGGTAAGCATCGCCAGTCCTTGTTGAAATTTTCAGTGGGGGCGCGAGCGCACCCACTGGGTGTAGCCCTCGAGATGCGGGCCGGCTGACCAGCTGTGGGGCAGCAGGGCCGGATCTCCTTGGGCGCCTTCTGACTTTGGCTTCTTGTGGAAGACGGGGAACGCCCGACGGCAGGAGCTGTTCGACGAGGCGGTCGCCATCCACAACCGCGGCAAGTATGGCTTCTACCGTTTGGAGGAGGAGTTGGCAAGGGTGAAGGTATGTTTGGTATTGTGAGGGGTGCGTAGCCCCCGGGAGCCGGGTCGGTTGCTCGGCAGCCGGGACGGGCCTGGAATGACTGGCTGACGCTGGTTTTGTTTCGCAGGGGAGTTGACCACCCTCCAGGAGGAGAAAGCCGGGGCGGTCTCCAAGCGGGACCGGCTAGCGTAGATCATCCAAGCGGTCACCCAGGAGAAGGACCGGCTGGGCGCCCTGTTGGTGGATGGGTAGGCGACCCAAGACCGCCCGAGAGCTGACATGGCGCGGGATGTGACGGCCAAGGAGAAGGCCGTCAAGGAAGCGGCTGACGCCGCCCAATGGACCGCCGCCCTCCAAAACAAGGTGACCCGCCTCGAGAGGATGCTCGAGGAGTGTAGGGTTTCCCTCGCTGAGGCGAAGGCGGCGCTGGTGTCGAAGCGGGACTCGTCGCTCCACTTCGCCATTGAGCTGGACGACTCCTTTGAGCGTAAGTACCAGTTTTTCTTTTTCAGCCAACTGCTTTATTCTTGTCCTTGAGTTGCCCTCTTCTCATTCTTCCCTTTCTTCTTTAGGACGCTTCCTGGAAACCCAACGCCACGCTGAGCTTGTCGTCGAGGAGCACCGGGAATATCTCCGGGGGCGCGGGCGCAACATCGAGGGGGATGCCGCTTGGGATATGGCAGATCTTGGGCTGGCCATAGAAAACTGGCTGATCCACCTCGAGCGGAGCATGGAGCGGCTGAAGACGGCCGGCAAGGAGGTCATCGCCACCTTGTGGCCAGGCCGTGGGGCTCAGGAGAGCCGCGTGGCTTTGTGGCTGGAGAACACCGTGGCCCGGCTCGAGGTCTAGAAGGCATCAGCGGCTCGAGCCGGTGCGCAGATGGCGCTCTTGTTCGTCACGTCGTGGTAACGCATCATTTACTTGGACCGTCTGGCCACCATGCGGGACGAGCCGACCGAGGAGTGGGCGGCACGCGAGTCCGTCCTCGTCCGCCGGGACAACGAGCTCACCACATATGTCGACCCGGACGAGCTCCTGCCGTCCCTTGGTGAGGACGCCAAGCGGGTAGCCGAGGACTCCTTCGGCAACCCCCAGGGTTCGGAGGACGAGGAGGTCGCCGATGAGAGCACTGACTCCAGCACTGATAGCGGTGGAGAGACGGCTGGGACCGCAGAGGCTGCCCCGAAGTCCACGGAAGCTGACCCGAAGGCCGCAACCACCTCCGGGCCGAGAGTCGAGCCGACTGGCGGCGCGCCGGCTCGTGACGTGCCGGTGGCCTGAGCCCCCAGGCGTCTTTACCTGTCTTTTGTTTTTTCTGCATGTGAGACTCAAGTCCACCCACTAGGGGTGTATTGTAATGAATCGTGATGGCCGTGGGCCTATTTTTTAAATTATGAAGTTTCTGCTTGTTGCAAAGTCAGTTTTATGCGTGCCGGCTTGCCCTTCCCTTTATTTGTCCCTTTGGTTCCGTTAGCTCAAGTCCTTTTCCCCTTGGTTTTGACCTTGCCATCCCGACAGCCGGGAGCCGGTCTGTAGCTGGGACGGGGCGTCCGCCTCGAGGGAGCCGGCTCTGAGTTTAGAAACCGCAAGGACTTTTTCGGTACGGCAAGTGACAGAGGCTGGAACATGAACCGGCTAGACTTAGCCGGCGACCCCCTAGTGATCGGTTTTTCGTGTGAACAAAGCTTTGCCCCCAGACCCCGCGAGCCAGATAGCCGGGGGCCAGTCTATAGCTGGGAGGGGTGGGAGGACTTACTTAGCTCACACTACTTGATCTACCTCGAGGGAGGACGTTAAGACTAGCCGGCGAGCCCTCGGGGCTAGGGGTCGGATCCGGGGGCCGGTGAATTAAATTGACAAGCTTTGAAGTGGAAAGGGGCGTGTCCCAAGAGCCGGCTTGGGGCACCCATTGCATTCATAAGCCCAAAAGGGGAAGGATACATACATACACTAGTTTTTTCAGCAGTAAAACGGACAAAGGAGCGCCACATTCCACGGGCGCTCGGTCTCCTCGCCGGAGGCGTCTCTCTTGCGCTTTTGTGGTTTCTGGGCATCTATCAGGTAGTACGCGTTGTTGTGCAGCGCCTTGATGACGATGAACGGTCCCTCCCATGGGGAGGACAACTTGTGCTGGCCGGCTGTCCGCTGGATCCGCCTGAGCACCAGGTCTCCTTCGCGAAAGGAGAGCGTCTGGATCCGCTTTCCATGGTAGTGCCGGAGCTTCTGCTGATAGATGGCCGTCCGGCTCAAGGCCAGTTAACGGGCTTCTTCGAGTAGGTCGATGCCGTCCTCTCTCGCCTCCTTTGCATCCTTCTTCATGTATAGGGTGACCCGAGGCGAGTCAAACTCGATGTCAGTGGGTATGATCGCCTCGAACCCGTATACAAGGAAGATGGGTGTGTAGCCGGTTGATCGGTTGGGAGTGGTCGTGAGGCTCCAAAGGACATCCGGCACCTCGTCGACCTAGCAGTCGGCTGATCTCACCAGCGGCGCCACGAGCCGGGGCTTGATGTCGGATAGGATCAGGCCGTTCGCCCTCTCGATCTGGCCGTTTGACTGCGGGTGAGAGACAGACGCTAGGTCGAGACGGATGCCCTGCTTGGAGCAGAAACGCGCAAGCGCTCCCTTAGCGAAGTTCGTGCCGTTGTCGGTGATGATGCCGTGGGGGATGCCATAGCGAACGTGATGTCATTGATGAACCGGACGGCCTTGGGGCCGTCCAGTTTCTTGATTGGCCTGACCTTGATCCATTTGGTGAATTTGTCGATGGCCACCAGCAGATGCGTCATGCCGCCTCGTGTGGTCTTGAAGGGGCCCACCATGTCCAGCCCCCAGACTGCGAAAGGCCACAAGAGGGGGATGGTCTGGAGGGTCGTGGCCGGTAGGTGGCTCTGCATGCTGAAGCACTGGCAACCCTCACACTCGTCGACCAGCTTCTTGGCCGTCTCCAAAGCGGTCGGCCAGTAGAAACCATGGTGGAAGGCCTTGGCCACCAGGGTCCCGGAGGCGGCATGGTGCCCGCACTCGCCCTGGTGGATGTCGAGGAGGATCTCCTGACCCTTCTCCGGCTCGACGCACCGTTGGAAGACGTCGGTGGTGTTGCGGTGGACGAGCTCACGATTGCTGATGCTGTAGGCCTAGGCCCGACGCTGTATTTGTCTTGCCATGGCCTCGTCCGGGGGGAGCTCGCTGTGCAGAGCCGAGACGGGGGCCAGATCGGGAGCCCCCGGGCCTGGGTGATCAGTCCCCGGGGCTGGCTTGCCAGCCCCCGGGTTAGGGAGGGTAGGAGGGGCGTTGACTGCCATCATGACAGTCGTGGCGTCGGAGCCGGTTGCTTTGGATGCAGCCGGCTGGGCCAGCCGAGTAGGCGCTTGCAAGGCAGCCGCGGTAGGAGGATCCGGTGGCGAAGATGTCGAGGGAGCAGCTGGAGCCGCCGATGGGCCGGCAACGTCAGCCGGTACGAAGATGGACTGCGACTCTAGGGAAGGCCTGATTGATGGTTTGAGCAGCCGCTCGAGGGAGACGCCGGCTGGGATGGCCTGCCGGGTGGAACCGATCTTTGCCAGTGTGTCGGACGCCTCGTTGTCCGTCCGCGGGATGTGGTGGAACTCATAGCCCTCGAAGGAGCCAGTGAGTTTCTACACGAGGAAGCGGTAGCTGGCCATGTTGGCGTCCCTGACGTCCCATTCACCAGAGACCTGCTGCACCACGAGGTCGGAGTCGCCGAAGCATTGGATGCGCCTGATGCCGATCTCCTTGGCGAGCCGGAGGCCGTGGACGATGGCCTCATATTCGGCCATTTTATTGGAGGCGGCGAAGTGGATCTGGAGGGCGTACTTGATCTGGTCACCTTTTGGGGAGGAGAGGACAATGCCGGCACCTAGACCGGTCCTCATTTTTGAGCCATCAAAATGCATGCACCAATGCGTGGAGTCTGGGGGAGGCGGCACGAACTCGGTCTCCGCCCGGTCGACGAGGAATTTGGCCAACGCCTGCGACTTGATGGCGGTACGCGGCTCGTTCCGGATCTCGTGGTCGACGAGGGCAATGACCCATTTGGCGATCTGGCCGGTGGAGTCCCGGCCGCTCATGATCTCGCCGAGCGGGGCCATGCTCACCATGGTGAGGGTGTGCTCCTGAAAGTACTGCTTGACCTTCTTGGCGGCGAAGTATATGCCATAGCACATCTTCTGGTAGTGGGGGTAGTTTTGCTTGGAGGCGGAGAGGACCTCGCTGAGGTAATAGATGGGGCGCTGGACCGGCAGGGATTTGCCCTCCTCCAGTCGCTCGACCACCAAGAAAACGCTGATGACGCGAGTAGTCACTGCAATGTAGGCGAGCAAGGGCTCCTTCTCAGCCGGTGCGGCTAGGATGGGTGCACAAGTGAGAGCCCGCTTGAGGCCGCGAAAGGCCTCGTCCGCCTCGTCGGGCCAGTCGAACATGTCCGGCTTCTTCATGTGGCTCGGGTCGACCAGAGCCGTCTTGCGAAGGAGCCCGTAGAGGGGCAAGGCCTTTCCCCCAGTCGGCTGATGAACCGGCTGAGCGAAGCAACGCAGACGATGAACTTCTGGACGTCGCGGAGCCGGGTCGGCTTGGGCATGCGCTCGATCGCACTGATCTTATCCGGGTTAGCTTCGATGCCACGAGCCGACACGAAGAAACCCATGAGCTGGCCGGTCGGGACGCTGAAGACACACTTCTCTGGGTTGAGCTTGATCTTGTATTCGCGCAGGTTCACGAAGGTCTCCCGGAGATTGTTGAGGAGGCTGAAATGCTTCTTGGTCTTGACGACGATGTCATCGACGTAGACGTGGATATTCCTGCCTATATGAGGTAGGAGGCACTTCTGCATGCACCGTTGGAAGGTGGTGCCGGCGTTCTTCAGGCTGAAGGACATGGTGATGTAGGAGTAGGCCTCGAAAGGCGTGATGAAGGAGGTCTTGAGCTGGTCCTCCGGATCCAGCTTGACCTGGTGGTAGCCAGAGTAGGCGTCCAGGAAGGACAGCGAATCGCAGCCAACCGTGGAGTCGATGACTTGATCGATCTCCGGCAGGGCAAATGGGTCCTTAGGGCATGCCTTGTTTAGGATGGTGTAGTCGATGCACATGCGCCAGGTCTTGTTATTCTTCAGCACCAGGACTGGGTTGGCCAGCTAGTCTGGGTGGAAAACTTCCATGATGAAGCCGACTACGAGCAGCCGGGCGATCTCTTTTCCGATAGTACACTACTTCTCCTTAGAGAAACGGCGTAGGGGTTGCTTGACCTATTTAGCGTCCGTCTGGACGTGTAGTTTGTGCTCGGCAAACTTCCTCGGAACACCCGACATGTCCTTGGGGGACCATGCAAAGATGTCTTGATTCTCACGGAGGAAGTCGACGAGCTCGCCTTCCTATTTGCTGTCGAGGAGGGAGCCAATGGTGACGTACTAAGTGGGGTTGGCCGGGTCGAGCAGGATCTGCTTGGTGTCATTGGACAGCTGGAAGGAGGCCTCACCGACCGACTGCGAGGGAGGAGCCGGTATGGCCGGCTGGCTGGCAATGAGGGCCACGAGCCGGTCAAACTACCGCTTTTCCTCGGCTATCTCCAGGGCCTCGGCCAGCCGGGTGCCGTCTCGAGCACACTCGAGCAACATCTTGTAGTCTCCCCCGATGGTGATGATTCCCTTGGGGCCCGACATCTTGAGCTTGAGGTAGGCGTAATGGGGGACCGTCATGAACTTGACGAGAGCCGACCGGCCCAGCAGTGCATGTTAGGGACTCACGAGGTCCACTACCTCGAACAGCACCGGCTCACGGCGGAAGTGACCGGGGATGACGAAGAGGACGTCGAGCTGGATCTTGCCGACAGGGGAGCAGGACTTTCCTGGCACGATGCCGTGCAAAACCGTTCGGCTCGCCTGAAGGTCTTCTATTTTCAGCCCTAGCTTGCGCATCGTGTCGAGGTAGAGGATGTTGATGCTGCTGCCACCATCAATCAGCACCCGCGAGAAGCGGCAGGTGCACTTCTCGATGGAGATGGTGGGGTCGAGGATCAGGGCATAGCTGTCGGGACTCGGCATCACGGCTGGGTGATCAGCCCGGCTCCAGGTGACCGGCTTCTCTGACCAGTGCATGAACTGGGGAGTTGCCGGCATGGTGGTGTTCACCTCATGATGGAGCCGGCGTTGAGCATGTTTGCTCGTCTCTTCACTGGTGAAGACGACGTAGCAACCGTCCTTGTTGGGGAATTGGTCGTGTAGGCGACCGTCCTTCTGGGCCGAAGCTGGAGCCGGTGTCGGGGCGGCAGCTGATGCCGGGGCCGGCGCACGGGCTGACGGTGCGGGAGGAGCCGGAAGGCCATCCCCCTGGGCCAGTCGCTGTGAGAAGTAGCACTGCCAGAGCGTGTGCGTGTAGGGCTTGGCCCCAGAGTGGTTCTTGCAGGGGAGGTCGAGCATCTGCTTGAACGTGAGCTTGGGCTGCCAGGCAGCCTTGCTAGTGCACTGGCGCTAGCTGGAAGACTGGGCAGCCGGCTCCTGCTCCTTGATGGTGGCAACCTGCCGGCTCCCGTAGCGGGAGTCGGGCTGGTCATTCTTGCGCTTGTTGTTATGCGACTGCCGGTTGTCGGCAGCCAGTCGGGACGCTGCCAGTGTCGACGTTGCCTCGGCGGGCGGAGTCGTTTTGACCCGAATGGCGGAGTCGACAATGGCGTACTTGTCTGCCTTGGTCATGAGCTCGGCTAGCATAGCTGTCTCAGAGCACAGGAGCTTGTGCTTGAGGGGGGTGCTGTCACAACAACCTTCGATGAAGTACTTTATGGCTTGCACCTCGTGCACCCCCTCTCAGGAGTTGCGGAGCTTGGTCCACCGGGTGAGGTAGTCGTGGAGGGACTCGTCTGGCCCCTGAACGCACATGGCTAGTTCATGGGGGCGGCCAGGCCGCTTGTAGGTGCCGGTGACGTTGCGGACAAAGGCTTCCTTGAAGTCCGTCTAGGTGTTGATGCTGCCGGCCGCCAGGCTGTTGAGCCAGGTGCGGGCCGAGCCAATCAGCATGAGGGGAGCGTAGCGGACGGTTACGCGCTTGTTCCCCTGGCGATACCGACCGCGGTGGTGTAGGCGATCAACCAGTCTTTGGGTTTGGCGGCCCCATTGTACTTTGGGGTGTCTCGGGGGAGCATGAAGCCGGCCAGGAACGGCTCGTTGCGGATCCGAGGGCCAAAACATGCCGGGCCAATCAAGCCCTCCTTCTCGAGGAGGGCCGACTGCGTGAGCCAGTCGATGCGGAGACGGGCGTCATTCTCGCTGTGGGGGACACATGGTCCGAGCCGGGCTGAGAGTTTGAGGCGGATGACAGGTGGAATTGACCGCTCCGTCTCGCACCGTGGGGGTGGCATATGCCCGCGGCTGCGTCGGCTGCAGGCAACCGGCGCCTTGTGGTGGCGACCGCTACGAGGCGGGTTGTTGGTGTGCTGGCTTCTCATTCCTCGACAGTTGAGAGTGACAGGGGTTGCTTGCCTCGACCCGACGCCCGGAGGCGCGAGGGGAGCATGAGTGCTGAGCTGGCTGACGGCCAATAGTCCCCATGCCCTCGCGCTCGAGCCGGGGGCCTTCGGAGGCGGTGCTACCTGCCGCGAGCTGATGCTGCTGCGCGTTGGCGGCGTCAATGAGGTCCTTGATGTGACGCTCGCAGGCGGCACGTTCTTCGCCTTCCAAGGTAGCCAAATCCTCATAGGCTACCTTGGCGGCCCGTAGGTTGGCCGCGGGGGTGTCGTAGACGGGCATGTTGCCGCCCAAGATTTCGGTGACGACGTGACCGCGGTCGTGCACAGCCCCATGCCGACTGTGCTTGGTGCCAGCCGGGGTGAGACCGTAGGCGGAGGCATATTCCCACTGAGCGGCCTCCATGCGGCGCTGCGTGGCCACGAGGGCACTGGCGTCCTCGAACAGGAGGCGACGAGCCACCTCCAGCTCGGCAGTGGCGACGTCAGGGTTTGCCGTCAGGGCAATGGGGTGCTCAGGCCCCGAAGGGCCGCGCCGAGTGGATTGGAGGTGCCGACGCGGGCCGCGGCCGTGTTGGCCTTGGCCCATGCACAACCGGAGGAGGTGGAGGATATGATGGCCATCGCTCCCATGCGGACGTGAGAGCCGCTGGACTGGGTCCCAACGAGTGCGCCCATAGCCATGGGCGGGTCAGCGCAGTCGAGCACCTGGCTAGGGTACTCGTCGATGACCGGCGCTTCGGCAAGGCTTAGCCTGCCGAAGCGCTCGGTGAGCGCGTCGATGTCGAGCGCGAGGTCGACGATGTTACCCACAGGGCTTGTCGGAGCAAGCCCCACGAGCCTGCGGTTTTGCCTGGATGTGCGGCGGTGGCAAGGAATGGCGAGGGGTCCTATTCGGAGCATGAATCCGGCCGGCGCCACGTAGGGCCCCATGGTGGGCGCCAATTGTCGTTGCTTTCTCACGACAGATGCCATGGGTAGGCTTATCGAAGGTGGTTGGGGCTGGAGGATGCCTACGGGCTCCGGGTGCGGGATTGGGCACAAGCGGTGGTGACGCGCGACGTACCCAGGATTAGGGCCCTCCGTCGGAGGTAACACCCCTAGTCCTGCTTGGTCTAGTTGATGGATGGGTATGTTTACAAGGTTGCTCCTGGAGCTGTTGTCTAGAGAAGGAAGAGGGAGCAGCCAGCTCGCCTTCCTCCACTATAAAGGTGGATGTGTGTGAAGTGTCCCGTGGGTGTCTGTGTGCGTGATCCCTCGTCCCCGATGCATGGGGGGGGGGCTCGGGGTTTTTTATAGGCCAACCCCCCGGCTTACAATACTCTTAAGGTATAGATAGGGGGACCTGGCTGACAGCCTGTCCGGTTGGCCAGGGGCCCCCGCCTCTTGAGCCGTCTCGTTGCCCGTAGGGTCCACCGGCTGCGCAGTCCCATCGCCCGCTGGGGCCCGCTAGCCGGTTCCGCAGTTGGCCCGTGCCTACCTGCTATGGCACAGGCCGTGTGGGCGGCGTCATCTTGCGCTAGCGACCGAAGTCTCCGGTATGGCCGATAGCACTGTAGCCACGCCGGAGCAGGTAATCGAGTGAGCAGAGGCGTGCCGGCAATGTTTCCCCGCCCGGTCGTGGTCGGCCAGGTCAGCGGTACGACCGGCCAAACTGTAGTCATGCGCACCCACGCGTCAGCGGTCACTGTGGCTACACTAGCACCCGTCGTGGGGGTCCCGTCTTGTTGCCGTACCTGCATGCAGAGGGATGGGACGGGAGCTTGTCCACCCAAGGGTCAATGGAGGAGGCGACTTGAAGGTAGCCGACCGCGTCCAGCCGGCCGGGGGCCGAGCCGGCTCCTTGACCAGCCGTCCCCGATCCCGCCGGCAACGCACCTGCCGGTTGTGCGCCAGCCGGCTGGGAAGCAGCCGACCACGTACTTTTTCTTAAAGTGGGGGAGAGAATCCCGTTGCTTTGGACTACCCAGGGGTAATAACCCCGTCATGCCCACATGGCCATTGAGATCTCCTCCTATAAAGAGCCTCTCTCCAATCGATACACTCCTATCCATGTCTTCCAGGCCTTCCTAGAACTCCCTCTTGGTGTTCTCATTGTGGCCTACTTACGGGGCATACACGCTGATAACGTTGAGAACTAAGTCCCCAACTACTAGCTTGACCAGGATAATCCGGTCCCCACGTCTCTTGACGTCTACCACCCCATACTTGAGGCTCTTCTTGATCAAGATGCCTACTCCATTTCTGTTTGCAACCATCCCCGTGTACCACAGCTTGAAGCCGGTACCCTCCACCTCCTTCACCTTCTGTCCCCTCCATTTGGTCTCTTGGACGCAAAGGATATCAACACCTCTCCTCACCGTTGTATCAACTATTTTCCTAAGCTTACCTGTCACAGACCCTACATTCCAGCTACCTAAGCGGATCCTCCATAGCCTCAGCTAGCTTCCTTACCCTTCGCACTCGTCGAGTCAAATGCGAAGACCCTTGCTCATTTTCCACTACACCCAGGTGCCTATGTAGCGCGTCACTAAGGATGTGACGACCCGATCCTTGCTCACTTGCCACCATATATAGATCAAAATACAACGCACCACCTTGGGGGTGACGGCCCAACCCTTGCCAATTTGATACCACACCCGCGTTCCGATGTGGCACGTCGCTAAGAGGGTTACGTCCCAACGAAAATCTTTTGGGTTTCATCTCCATAAGAGTGGCTGAGTTTTGACGTTGGCACGCCAAGCCTATCTTAACCCTCCTCCTTTACCCGGGTTTGGGACCGACAATGTTGAGACAACATAGGCAAAGTTATATCTAGTTATGTAAGGTTGGTGAAAATCTTTTAATTTTAGTCTCCAACAGAATTGCCATTTGATATTGTATTAAGCTTTAAAAAATCATTTTCTTATTGGATGGTGGAAGTTGAATTGTTTTTCTCCCCTCCAAATTTCACCTTTATTCATATGCATTTCTCCACTTATGGCGCCTAGGAGATCAACAAGTGAACAATAGGAGCTAGCCTATATCGGTGAAGATTTCGTAGATGAGGCGTCGACGATGGAGTACATAGCACCCTGGATTCTCATGCCAATAGCGACAACCAACATAGGACAACCCGGCACCCCAAGCCTCGTCGCCGAGGAGAACAAGACGCACACGAGTTACTCCTCTAGAAGACACCCCAAACACCTAGGCAATGTCTTCAAGAATGGGATGGCATGGTGACGTCGCCGCTGCTTGGCCAAGCAAACCGAGCCTAGGGTTTCCCCCAGTGCAAAGCAAGGGATGGAAAAGGCAATTTCAACGCCTCCAGGGGGAGATGGCGCCTACATGCGTTGTCATCGCCCGCAGCCACAACAACGCATGGATTTCTCCTCGACCTTGTCTATCACGTCTTTGGAGCGTAGCAAACTGACAAGGGAGAGCAAAGTCATCACCTTTGGCCATTACAATGGGGAGGGGAAGCCGTATGCCGCTGCTTCGTCGTCATGCCGCCAGAACAAGCGCGTTCACCACCTATGTGCCAACCGACAACCACCACATGCCGGCCAGAACTCGCACTATTGCGCCACCTTGTCGCATGGTTTTTTTGTCCGCTGCCCCAGCTTCCACCCCGAGGATCCACCGTCGGGAGTGGGACTGCCCCAACATGGAGCCGACCGACCCCTAGATAGGTAGAGCAACAACCAAACGCTGCCACCACATATGGGAGCACCGGCTCCAGCCCTCCACGCCATGTAAACATGATGCGCCAACTCCACCCTCAAGGGATGTTGGATGAACTCCCAAGACCGCAAACCTCCACTACAGACAGAATCTGGCAGGAGGCCCCAGATCTGCCGCCGCCACGCCCCAAGTCGCGCCCATGCGAGCTGATGGGCTATGTGAGCAAGGCCGCGTCGTCGAGGACACCATGATGTCGTAGGGTGAGAGCTGGACCGCCAGGAATGGACCGCCGCCTCGCGTTGCTGACATGCGAGCAACCTCGCGATGACCTGCATGTACTAGAGTGGGAGACCGCCCTGCCACTGTCCATGTTACGAAGGCTTTGCTCCGGCGGCGCCTGCTAGCAACGATGAGGGGAGGAGGAGTGGGAGGAGGGGTTCCTGGCCAGTGCCGGGGAGGGCTCTTCCGGGCCGCCCGCACGGGGAGCAAGACGGGAGCCCTCTGCTTTTGTGTGTAATCTTATCAAGTGCGAGCAGGAGGGGGTGGATTTGAGGATTAACTTCTCAAATTTTAGGCGGTTAAATTTTAAGGGACATAACTAGTTGGTGTTAAATCCTAAACAAAACCATTTTTTTGGAAGTTAAATTATTTTTGGGAAGGTCTAGAGATGCTCTAAGGGCATCTTCAACGTGAATCCTCAAATGAGCCGAAAATGTCCTGATTGGACGGTCCAACCACTTTTAGCCCTCCAACACCGATCACCAAACCCCGTTGGATTGGTCCGGGTGTCTGAGTTTCAACAATCCGACCCCAAATTAGTGGGGGGGGGGGTGGTGGTGCTCTAGGGGAGTTTGGATGTCCGCCATGTCAAACTCCTACACTCTAGGCCCACCCTAAAAACTCTCTCCGCCTCTGGAACGCTCCACATTTACACTAGCTTCACCGACCGCCCATCTACTCCCATTCATGCCTACGCGCCCCTCGAGAAGCCTACCCCGACTACCCGCATTGACCTTCGCCTACCTCAACTATTTAAAGTCAGACGACGAACACCGGAAACCCTACCTCCGAGCCCATCCCACGACCCCTCTGTAGTCATCTAAGCCCCTCTAGTTCACATCTGATGTATATTGTCACCATAGCCAATAACAAGATCACATGGTACAAGGTCCCGCCAAAATCGCGTAGAGTCCGCACGAGGTTCGCATTGAGGCAGGCCAACCTATGAGCTCTTCGGAGTATATCTCTAGGGAGGGGGATATGGAGGAAGAGGTGTGGCAGACGACCTTTTCACCATGCAACATGCATACGAGGAGCTCAACCAGGCGTTGGAGGAGCACTGTGTGGCGGTGGCTCATTTGGAGGCGACGGAGCACACAAATGTTGTTTTAGTCGTGGTGAAGTTCCTCGCGAACCCAGATGTTGTCGATGAGAAACAAACGGTGCTTGCGTTCATGCAGAGCGCCCACACGATTGTGAGAGCCACCAACTTTGCATCAACGACACACCGAGGGAGTGACTTTTCGAGGAACTCAAGGCTAAGGATGATGAGGCGCCAATGCCAAAGAGGCACACGTCGGCGGCTCCGTTTGGTTGTTGCCGGCAACCAACACCGACAATGTTGGCGGCTCTGACGCATGGGTCATCGACGTCTCCTTTGATGGGAAGAGTATAGTAGGATGTTTAGAGCAGTTTTAGTTGTTTTTAGAGTGAAAACTAATATAAAAATATATGAATAAAATTGATGTCCGTTTGTTTGATTTAGGACCCCAATAAGTGTCAAACATGTGGTACGAAGCAATTCCGTCCTAATGTTTTCTGATGGCAACTTTAGTTATCCGAGGATGGCAATTTTAGTTGGGAAGCATGGCAACTTTCTATTTGAATGGCAAGTTTAAATAATTTTGAGGTTTTTTGAGCGACAATTTTAGTTGTAAAAACGTCAGGACAATGTTATCTTATGCCACACATGTGACACTTATCATTTGGCTTGATTTATAGGGTTGGATGGCCTCCGCCGGTTATGAGTGGACATATCCAGACGTGTTTGTGGACATTTGATGACATCCGTCTGGTGGTCCGTGTACTTGATCGCGTGATAACTGTCCCGTACACATAACAGAGATCCTCAGAGGCAACTTGCTCCACCATGGCACCATCATCATGCAAAGAGTTTATACAGACCATATGGATGCATTCACAACAGCAGTCGCTACTTGATAAGCTTTACACATTACAAAGGTTGCCGGCCGGAGAGCCGACGTTGTTGTACAGTTCCTGCACGCACGGACGGTGCGCGCGCAGAGCCAGCGTGGCAAGGTAATCAACCAATGGATCGATGCAGAAACATGAGTGAAAACCATGCTCTCCAGCTCCTCGATCTCCTCTCAAGCCCGGTCGGCTCCGCTCAAGGGCCGTAGATATTTCTGGGGATGACGATGTCGCCGATGTTGTTGTGCCACGGGTCCGCGAGGTGCGTGGCCAGGTTCTCCAGCGGGCCGGTGCCGGGGTACGCGGACTGCTGCACGCAGAACCCCACAAACGCCAGCATCGCCAGCCGCCCTGCAATGCACGAACGCGTCAGATTGTTCTACGTATGATTTTTTCGTTCCGCAACGGGGTATATGTATGTATGGTGGGACTGGGACGTACCGTTCTTGATCTCCTTGAGCTTGAGCTCCTCGAACTTGGCGGGGTCCTTGGAGAAGCCGAGCGGGTCGAAGGCGCCGCCGGGGTACTTCTTCTTCTCCGGGTCCTTCTCCATGGTGCGCTGCTGCTCCGCGAAGGCGATGGCCAGGAACTCGATCGCCAGGATGGTTGGCAGGTTGCCCCACGGCACCGGGTTGCCCAGGTAGGTGGCTTGCCCGTCGGGGAGCGCCGCCCACTCCTGCGCCTTCACCCAGTTGCCCAGCCCCAGCGCCTCCGGCACCAGCACACCAGGCTGCACAACCCATGTTATTACAACCAGCGAACAACTCAACGATGGCTGCTGTGGTGCATAGGAGGAGGTGGACGTACCACGCAGAGCATGGCCCAGCGGCAGTGGTAGATCTCGGACTCCTTGAACCGCTCGAAGTTCTCCGGCACGGTGGCGAGGCCCAGGGGGTCGAACCCGAAGTCCCTGCACGGAGAAGATAAATCGCCGGTCAGATTGATTGATGTCGAGTCGATCGGCTACTAGCTAGCCAGCTTTGTTGCTTAGTCACCCTGGCGAGGAGCCGTCGAGGTGGGCGGGGCGGGGCTGGCCGGGGAACCACTCGGCGGACATGGTGACGCGGCCGGAGGTGGTGGCGTAGGCGCAGAACGGCAGCCCGGAGCGTCCGGACCGGGACGAAGGCGCCAGCAGGCTCGGCACGCCCACGGCGCTGCAGCTCCTCAGCCCGCTCGACGACGCCATCGCCATTGCTGCTCTCTCGATGCTGGCTGCTCCTTGCTGCGCTGAGACAACAACAGGAAGAAGAACAGGCGTGCGCTCTGAGAGGACAAGGGAATCTGAGGCTGCTAATAAGAGCACGAGAGGCCGGTGACGGAGCGGGATGGGGATATCCAAATTCCGCCGGTCATTGGCTGCAATATCCGCATGCGCACGAGCCATTGGGCCACGTCGGATCGTGGCATCTTCGACTTGCTACGTGGCGTCCCTTGCGTTCTCTGATCGCTATCCTACGTGGCATCTCCCCCCTGGCTTCTGTGGTCCACATATCCTTGTCTTCGAGGTATGGAAAATCTGCTGCTAGCTCGATGAAGGTAACTTCTATCCACCAAATCCAGATGAGATGAGTGGGCGCAAATGTATTCTTTCTCAACTTTATCTGCTAAAATCGCCATTCGCGGGTGTTTTAACCCGTGATGCAATTTCATGATATGACCGAAAGAGGCGAAAATGGACAACAACAATTAAAACTTCGGCAAATACATATTTGGAAATTATTCATGCTTGCCATGTCTAAATCCACACTTCGCCTGTTGGTGTTCATTCGTGTTTTGAATGACGAACAAAAGCGGGACATGTTACCGTGTCTTAATGCCAACACAGTCTGGAATAGGAAGAGAATGCAAAGATTTTTTGCCCTGTTCAACGGTCATGATAACAGGAGTATATAGACTTGAGAGTCAAATTGAATATCCACAAACCGTGCCATAGTTTTCTTCTCTGTGCTTTTGTCTTCGATATTATAAGGATGATCTTCGAACTTAGAGAAGTCTCCTCTCCAAATCGATGAGAGACTACTTTCTTCTTGCAGTCAATCTTTGCACCTGCGAATGATCCTTTTTTTTAAACAACTTGGTATTTTCATAGGCTTGTGTCCTTCATTCATCTAGAGAGCTCATGTCAAATAATTACTTTTCACCAGCAAGTTTAGGAACATAGTTAAAAAATTTAATTGCCCAATATGCATTATGTTCTAATTCTAGAGGTAAATGACAAGGTTTTCCATAAACCATTTTACAGGGCGACATCCCCATTGGATTTTTATAAGCGGTTCTATATGCCCACAATACATCATCGAGTTTCTTATACCAATTCTTCCTAGACCTATTAATAGTTTTTTGCAAAATTAATTTTATTTCCCTATTGCTCAATTCAACTTGATCACTAGATTGAGGAAGATACAGAAAGACAATTATATGGTTGATATCATATTTAGCCAAGAGTTTACGAAATGCACCATGAATAAAATGTGAACCACCATCAGTCATTAAATATCTAGGGACTCCAAACCTCGGAAAGACAACTTTAAGCATTTTAATACAAGTGTTGTGATCAACACTACTAGTCGGAATAGCTTCTACTCACTTAATAACATAATCAACATCAACTAAAATATGAGTGTACTCAGTAGAGGAAGGAAAATGTCCCATAAAATCAAAGACCCAAACATCAAATGGTTCAATAACAAGTGGATAATTCATGTAGGCATTTCCTAACGTCTACCAATGTTACCAATTCTTTGACATTCATCACAAGAAAGGACACACTTACGTGCATCCTTAAAAGAGTAGGCCAATAAAAACCAGACTGTAATACCTTATGTGCATTTCTGTCTTCCGCATGGTATCATCTGTATGCTTCGGAATGACACTTTTGTAGGATTTGTTCCTGTTCATCCTCAGGTACACAACGTCCAATAATACCATCTAGTTCTTCTTTATATAAATGTGGGTCATCCCAAAAGTAATATCTCAAGTAAAAGAAGAACTTTTCCTTTTGTTGGTATGTGAAATTAGGTGGTATATATTTAGCAACAATGTAACTAGCATATTTTGCATACGAAGGACTATTGCAAGAAGTAGAAGGATTTATAACAACTAATTTCTCATCAGAGTACTATCATCAATGGGCAGTGGGTTATCAAAAACATTCTCCATCCTAGACAAATTATCTGCTATAGGGTTTTCAGCTCCCTTTCTATCAACAATATTCAAATCAAACTCTTGTAATAAAAGAACCCACCTAATCAGTCTAGGTTTAGCATATTTCTTTTCCGTAATATATTTAATAGCAGCATGATCAGTGTGAATTATAACTTTAGAATCAACAATATAAGATCTGAATTTGTGAGATGCAAACACGAATGCTAGAAATTCTTTCTCAGTGGGAACAAAATTCTTATGAGCACTGTCTAGGGTTTTACTAGCATAATGAATAATATTCAATTTCTTATCAACTCTTTGTCCTACAAAATAACCAACAAATTAATCACTAACATCACACATTATTTAAGAGGGTAGGTTCTAGTCAGGTGGTTGAAAAATGGGTGGAGGAATTAAGGCTTGCTTAAGTATTTCAAATACTTCTATACAATCATCATAAAACAAATGGAACATCTTTTTGCAAAAGATTGGAAAGAGGTATAGAAATTTTAGAGAAGTCTTTTATGAACCTTCTATAGAAACTAGCATGGCCAAGGAAACTTCTAATACCCATAATATCTTTAGGACATGGCATTTTCTAAATTGCATCAACTTTAGCTTTATCTACATCAACTTTAGCTTCACGTATTTGAGAATACCAGAATATCCATCTAGGAAACAAAAGTGTGTATACTTAGATAATCTTTCTAACATTTGACCAATAAAAGGCAAGGGGTAATGATCATTTCTAGTAGCTCTTTTCAATTTCCTAAAATCATTACCATCCTATAACCAGTCATAATTCTTTGAGGGGTAATTTCATTTTTATCATTAGGAACAACAGTAATGTCTCCTTTCTTATGGACACAATGAACATGAATTACCCATCTATTGTCAATTATGGGATAAATTATACCTGCCTCGAGAAAATTTAGTATTTCAATTCTTACCACATCCTTCATTTTAGGATTAGACTACGTTGATGATCAATGACTGGTTTAGCATCTAGTTCCATATCAATCTTGTGTTGGAATAAAGTGAGACTAATGCCCTTAAGATCATCCAAAGTATATCCAATTGCATCATGGTTCTTCTTTAGAACCTTAAGTAATCTTCTTTGTTTACGCTCTGAAATTTTAGCACTAATAATAACAGGATATATCTTCTTTTCATCAAGATAAACATATTTCAGCGTATCGGGTAGTTTCTTTAATTCAAACACGGGATCACTCTTAGGAGGGAGAGGATATCCTAATGTTTCAACATGAAAATTATGTTTAAGGATATGTGTTCCATTAAAGAATATATCATCTGTTTATTTCCTTTCTTTCATGTGTCATTTTTATGGTCTAGGAGATATTGTTCTAATGGATCAGTAGGAGGCACAACAATGGAAGCAAGACCAATTATTTATTCTTTACTAGGCAATTATTTATAATGTGGTTGTCTACTGAACTTGGATAAATTAAATTCATGAGATACATCACCAAAGTTAACACTAACTGTTTCCTTATTGCAATCAATTTCAGCATTAACAATATTCAAGAAAGGTCTACCAAATATAATGGGACAAAAATTATGTTGTACTGATCCGAGAACAAGAAAATTGGTAGGGTATTGTTGGAAATATGCCCTAGAGGCAATAATAAAATATTTATTATTATATTTCCTTGTTCATGATAATCATTTATTATCCATGCTATAATTGTATTGTTTGGAAACTCAAATACATGTGTGGGTAAATAGACAACACGGTGTCCCTAGTATGCCTCTAGTAGACTAGCTTGTTGACCAAAGGTGGTCAACGTTTCCTAGCCATAGACATGAGATGTCATTTGATAATGGGATCACATCATTAGGAGAATGATGTGGTGGACAAGACCCAAACTATGAACATATCATATGATCATGTGAGTTTATTGCTATAGTTTTCTGCATGTCAAGTATCTGTTCCTACGACCATGAGATCATGCAACTCATTGACACCGGAGGAGTACCTTGTGTGCATCAAACATCACAACGTAATTGGGTGACTATAAATGTGCTCTACAGGTATCTCCAAGGGTGTCTGTTGAGTTGGCATGGATCAAGACCGGGATTTGTTACTCCATGTGACAGATAGGTATCTCAGGGCCCACTCGGTAATACACCATCACAATGAGCTTGCAAGCAAAGTGACTAAAGAGGTAGACATGGGATCTTGTATTATGGAACGAGTAAAGAGACTTGCCTGTAACAAGATTGAACTAGGTATGGAGATACCGACGATCGAATCTTGGGCAAGTAACATACCGATGAACAAAGGGAACATGATACGAGACTAACTGAATCCTTGACATAGAGGTTTAACCGACAAAGATCTTCATAGAATATGTAGGAACAAATATGGGCATCCATGTCCCGCTATTGATTATTGGCCGTAGAGGTGTCTCGGTCATGTCTACATTGTTCTCGAACCCACAGGGTCTGCGCACTTAACGCCCGGTGACATTTCGATATTATTGAGTTATGTCTGTTGGTGGCCGAAGGTTGTTTGGAGTCCCGAATAAGATCTCGAATGACACGAGGAGCTCCGGAATGGTCCGGAGGTAAATATTTATATATAGGAAAGTGGTATTTGGGTTCCGGAAAGGTTTCGGGCATTATCGGTATTGTACCGGGAGTGCCGAAAGGGTTCCGTGGGTCCACCGAGAGGGGCCCACTCATCCCGGAGGGCCACATGGGCCCAAGAGGTGGATCACCAGCCCCTGGTGGGCTGGGAAGCCAGCCCCTAAAGGACTATGCACCAAGGAGTGGGGGGTGGGAGGAGTCCTAGAGGAGAGGGACTCCTCCCTAGGCACCCCACCTAGGGAGTAAGAATCGTTCTGGCTAAATACCCATGGCATCCATGTAAAACATGCAACAACAATTACATGACATCTAACTTGTTTTTGTAGGGTATGTTGTGATATGATATGGCCAAACACATGATTTTATATATGTGATGTATGAGATGATCATGTTTTGTAATAGTTCATATCGACTTGCATGTTGATGCATACGGCAACTGATAGGAGCCATAGGGTTGTGTTTAATTATTGTATGACCTGCATGTCAATCATTAAGCGCTATGTAATGCTTTAATTTATCGCTAAGCAGTGCAATAGTAGTAGAAGCATGGTTGGCACGACAACCCCGATGTCAACATAATGATGGAGATCATGACGATGGAGATCATGGTGTTATGCCGGTGACGATGGAGATCATGCCGGTGCTTTGGAGAAGGAGATCAAAAGCACAAGTTCATGGCCATATCATGTCACTTATGATTTTCATGTGATATTAATCCTTGTATGCATCTTATTTTGATTAGGACGACGGTAGCATTATAAGGTGACCCCCCACAAAAATTTCAAAATAAAATTGTGTTCTCCCCGAGTGTGCACCGTTGTGAAGGATCGTCGTTTCGAAGCACCATGTGATGACCGGGTGTGATAGACTCTACATTCGCATACAACGGGTGCAAGTGAGTGTTGGACATGCGGAACACTTGGGTTAAACTTGACGAGCCTAGCATGTACAAACATGGCCTTGGAACACAAGAGACCAAAAGGTCGAACATGTGTCATATAGTAGATATGATCAACATGTAGATGTTCACCATTGAAACCACCTCATCTCACGTGATGATCGGACTTGGGTTGGTGAATTTGGATCATGTAACACTCGAATGACTGGAGGGATGTCCATTTGAGTGGGTGTTTTTAAGTAATATGATTAACTAAACTCATTATCTTGAACAATAGTCTAAGTTGTCTTTACAAATTTATGTTGTAGATCAACGGCTCGCGTAGTAGTTCCCCTGAATTTCAATGTGTTCCTAGAGAAAGCCAAGCTGAAAGATGATGGAAGTAACTTTGTGATACGTCTCCAAAGTATCTATACTTTTTGATTGTTCCATGCTGATATATTATCATTATAGGATACTTTCTCAGCATTTCTTTACCAATTTATAATATT
This sequence comes from Hordeum marinum, assembly GCA_022496015.1. NCBI lineage: Eukaryota > Viridiplantae > Streptophyta > Magnoliopsida > Poales > Poaceae > Hordeum > Hordeum marinum. The sequence goes on along the minus strand of CM039678.1, from coordinate 167,338,704 downwards.
TTTGAGCACTAACCTATTGACCTAGTGTGATACGGGGCAAACCCGAGGGTGGCCCGATCTTCACAAATTGGAGGTGGATTCGAGGAACACACAAAGAACACGAAGAACACGAGGGGAAAACGTGGAGAAATCAAAGGGGGAAACACTCTATTGGACAAGATCCACACCAAGTACTCCTCCAATTACAAGCAATACATGGGGGTGCATCAAGATCCAAGAACAACAATGGAAATAAAGGATACATGGTTAGTTGATCCAAATCTCTAGGAGAGATGGGCCTTGAATCCACTAGGGATCTTCCCTCAGAAGGGGCCTTGACATCCTCTATGTATCTTCTCCAGTGGAGGCCTTGATCTTCATGGGGGAGGTAGAGGAAGGAGCAAAGCTCAACTATGAGCTATCACTTTGCTAACCCTAGAAAGGAGGTGGGGGTGGAGTATATATAGTCTTGGCCACGAAGGGGGAAGTGAGGGGGAGATACAAGGCCCAAGGCTCGCGGCTGCGCACGGGCAGTGCTGGACGTCCGGAGGTGGTCGGACGTCCGACGGCTCATGAGGGTCCGGACGTCCGGAGGTCTTCGGACTTCCATAGATTCTGCTCTGGTTGCTTGGTAGCGGATATTCGGAGGGGCTCGGCCGTCTGGATGCTGGCAGGTGTCAGACGTCTGGGCGGCATCAATCGTCCAACCGCTATAGAGTTCGGCTCATCCCCTGGCTGGGATGGACTCCAGGCATCGGACGTCCTAAAGACGTCGGTCGTCCGGAAGCTCTCGGACGTCCGGCCACTATAGACTCCGCAGCTCCATCCTCTTCCGTCTTCGCTTCCAAGCTTCCCTCACGGATGGTGTAGGCGTACGTAGGTTCCGGCACTCCTCCTCGTCATCCGTGAAGCTCCAACCATAACTTTGCATGCACACGACACTAGTGTCAAGTAGTATACCATCCTCAAAGGGGTCAAGTGCACACATGTAAAGGAGATGATTCACCTTTATGTATGTGAAGTAGTTATGGCATGTGTCACTTGCCAAATGGACTCTTGCCATGGTGATGTCCGTAGGATGCTCCGCATTGTCCCCTCCCCCTTGGGAAAGATCTTTCCACAGATCAAGATCCAAATCACCATGGAAAGGAGATGGCGTCGCCATGTAGAATTGGACAATCACCAAGTACTCATCATCATCAAGCTCTAGGGGTGCACTCTTCAATATCTCACCATCTTGTAGTTCCTTCAAAAGGTTCAAGGACAACAAACACTTGGAAAAACAAATGTGGTTAGCGTTGGTGCCAAACCAAGCATTCAAGTGGTGAATCACTGCACAAGTGTTGTCATCATGCATAACATATGGTGTGACAAGGGATTGTGTCATGGCATGTAAGCATACAAATTGAGCACAAGCAATGTAATCATGGAAGCAAGTATGCCTAGGGGAGGTAGGGATGCAATAACAAGCATCTACCTCATGGTCATAACACATATGCACAAAGCAATCAACAAATGGTCTATGGTAGGCATATGTATCATTCACACCACCAAGTAATATGGAGTGTCTAAACACATGGGGCAAGTGCAAGACAATCCAAGCATAATGTGCACATGGTGTAGTGAAGGTAGTGAGGCACTCAACACAATAGAAAGAGCGAGTGTTCAACATGGGTGAGGCGATCAATTCAAGCATAACAATCATATCGTGCAAAGTAGTAACGCGAAGATGCAACATACTAGAGAAAATCATGGCAATCATGTCATGTGAACAAATAGAGGGCATAAATAATGCACATGACATATGGCGAGCACGAACACAAAGCAAGAGCAAATCATCATCATAGGCATGGGTCACAAAGGAAACATGGCAATAATAAGGAATATCTCCACCAAGCTTGCAAACACATATACAAGTCATACAATAAAGTGTCGTGTGAGATGCAAAGCATGGGTCACAAATGCATGACAAGGGCATATAAATGAGCATATCATGCAAAGTGAACATGGCAATATGGGAAAAGGATATATAATGGAGAATAAGCCATAACCATGTGAGAGCCATGTAGAAGAGGTGCGCGTAGTCCTTGTGTGAGGGGAATGGTTGGAGACACATTCCGGTGAATCCCAAAGCATCAGTGCTCTCAAGAGCTCTTTTCGTCAACTCATGGGATTGTGAGGTTTATGAGTGTTCATGAGTACCTACACACAACAAAGACAAAAGAAAAATGGTGTGTGCGTGGTATATGTATACATCATCCGTTAGGATGTGCATGTGCTTGTGTTCATTAGCACAAAATTTCCAATGCTCAAATAAATGAGATGCATGGTATAGAAATACGTCATCCATCATGCAATTATAGTTATTATGCTCAACATGATTGGGACGCAATTTATAGCAAGTATGTGGCACAAGCATTTTATGCATATCAATGGCAAGCATACTGTGCACACAAATATGGGGATCATGCAAAGTGTAGGATGGAACACAATCTCCTAATATGTATGAGGAAACTATTGGGGTCTCCTCATGTGCAATAGCGGGAGCATAATATCGAGAATATGGACAACATCCCAAACAATGCATATCTGAAGCTAGGTGGTCATGGCATGTCATATGAGAATTATTGCGCAAATGATGCAAAGGAGGCATGGCAATATCATCACAAGAAAAACAAATTCCAATAACCATGGGTTTGTCATCTATGCCATATGAGCAAATGGGATTTACCTTTATGGGATATGCATAGTCGCTACGGTGAGATTGCAAAGATGCAATATGGGAAATTTCACGCATAGCATATGACAAGTGTAGCAGATTATCAAACATGATGTGACCATTAGAATTTTCACATGTTATCTATGGAGTATAGCATCACAACTAGGTAAGTCAACATGCTCATCATCATATTCATCATAAATAGGGGGCACATCTAAGCATGAAGAAGACATAGCATGTGAAGTATCCATAAGGTGATCAACATCATGCAAGCAATCAATGTCAAGATAGTCCACTAGTGTGACAAGAGCATCACCTTCACCTATTTTACCTTTCTCATTACACCCATGTGGTGTAGGTGAGGTGGCATAGACCAAATCGTGGTCATCTTCATCATGATGGAACCATGTGGGGGGTGCATCATATTCCACCATGGCCATCGTCTTGTCCAAAGGAAGGACAAAGTCGTCGAGGATCGGCGAGTCATCGTGTATGGGACCTAGCACCAAATGAGAATACACAATAGAGGTAGAGGTTAAGTTGTTAGAAATTAAAATGGCCTCACATGCCCTATCAACTACCTCACTCGCTCTATGTGGTGGTGGCTCACATACTCCCTAAAGTAGGTGCACTCAAACTCACATATGGTGGAGTCACTCATGTCACTCAAGTGGTGTGGGTTGTGGCTCTCCTCACATGAGAATTGCGGTAACTCGTCATATGTGGGGCTAGTGGTGAAGGCACTCTCACTCTCACTATGGTGGCATAAGTCTCTCAACTCATCTCCAAACGATGCCGTGGTCGCAGGGAAAATCCCATGCTCAACCATCTCGTCACTGTCGCCATGGATGAAGGACGAAAATGGCACATCATCACTCTCGCCTCCAAAGATGAAAGCGTCATCCGTGCTCGCCACCTTGTCGCTTGCCTCCAAAGCATGCTCCTTGAGTGGCTCCTTAGTCATAGTCGTTGCTGCGCCGTCTTCAAAAAGAGTCATAGTAGACTCAGCATCATCAATGCTACAAAGAGGTGTGGCGGTGAAGTCGAACTTGGGAGCATCGTCTTGGAGCTCGTCAGGCTTGGACATCTTGGTGGTACCATCCTCATGCTTGTTGTCGTTGAGCTTGGTCGTCGCGAAGTGTGCATGGGGTTGAGTAGGCTTGCCCTTGAGTTCATGTGCCGCCTTGAGAGCACCAATGTAGAATTCGTCGAGAGACTCGTAGTTGCTATTGAAGATAGGTTTGGCGATGTCGTTGTTCAATCCCATCATGAAGTAGAAATTTATCCAGATGGGGCCGGTCATGCTGGCTCCTCGCAAGGCTTTCTTCATCTTCATGAAGTACTCGTTGATGGACTTGGATCCTTGTATGGTGTCCTCCAATTGACGTTGAAGATGTTCCGTGTAGGTGGAAGGCACAAACTCTCGCCACATCGCTTTCTTCTCTTGGACCAACTCATGTCGAAGCTCTTCAAAGATGTGTGAATCCACCATGTCGATGCATCGCCGTGGAAGTTTCTTATGGCGCACTTCACTTGATCTTCGAAAGGGACTTGAATTAGCTTGAGTTGGTGGTCCATCTTGCGCTCCCACTCGAGATACTCCTCGGGGTTTTGACTCCCATAGAAAGGAATGTCATGGTCGATGTTGAGGTCGTAGTAGCTCATGGAAGTCGCGGACTTGAGATTGGGAAGCTTCTCTTGAAGTGCTTGTTGGCGAATATGCCTCATATCCAAAGGCAAAGATGCCTTGAAGTCGCTTGGTGAAGATGCCAAAGTAGGTGGTGAAGTCATCGAGTGGTTGTTGGTGTCGAACTCATGACCTTCACACCTGGTTGTTGTTGGACACCTTGATGTTGGTGTCGTTATTTCTTCATATCGATGATGGTGTCGATGTCGGTGTGATCATGTCGGAGATGGTAGCTTGGGAGTATGTGCACTTGAGTGTCTTCTCGAAGATGATGAAGACCTCTTGCGGTTCTTTATGAGGACCTTGAGATCCTCCATTTGAGCATGCATCTTGGCGTCGATGATGTTCTTCATGGCATCAAACTCGTCTTTGTGGTTGTAGACCGAAGGAGATGTGCTGTCCCTATCCATTGAAGCACCTGAGAAGGTGTGGGAACGAGATGGAATGAACATACCAAAGTTACCTCTTTCCTAAGTTGTAGATGGATCTCAAAAGACCACAATGTATGCAAGGAAAGAGTGCACTCGGTGAAAAACCTTGTCCAATTCTCACAACCTACACAAATGGCTTATAGTGGAGCTCGGTGGTGTTAGTGCACAAAAATCAAGCAAAATGAAGTCCAAGATATTGTAAATGTTGAAATAAATCCAATGGATTCAAAATGCAAAGCAAGTGATCACAAATATAGAGGAAGGCAATAGAGAGAACACACGCGATGTGACAATGGGCTTGTGCAACTATAGGGATGAGCAAAGCTCCTGTTGTACAATCACAAGGAGAGACACTAGCTTATTGCACGTTTGGGAACGATTCACCACTTGGCACAAATCCTATTTATGCAAGCAAAACGTTTCCTATTCCATGTCTCCTCATGCACAAGTATATCTTTTCATGCTCCACTCTTTGCTTATAAGCTTTGATCTTTCTTTCTCTTGCTTAGAAGCTTTTTTTACTCTTTTGTTCCTTTCCAGTATTCTTATTGAGCCTCAACCAACTATATGAGACACGTATCACAATATATGCATGGGAGCAAGCAATTGCACTATATGATATTTCCAATGATGCAACAATATGCTATCATATCACTATGGTGCACAAGTTTTCGCGAAGCCCGACAACACTCAGATAGCTAGTCTCAATAGGTATGAAGGTAATCACAAAAATGGTGGGGCTATAATGGTGTAATGGCAAGGAAGGAAAAGTGTATGATGGAATGGATACCTTCGTCACACTTAACCTTTCACGAAGTCGGGAGTAATCGGTCTTGCTTCCGGTTGAAGATGGTCTCAAAGGATGGATGGTCGTCGTCGATGTTGAATGTCGGTGGTCGATGTAGATGATGGACCGATACAAGTCATCGGTGGTCGATGATGAAGTAACTGTCCCTAAGTAGCCGAAACACCTTAGGAGACTCAAATCAAAACTCAAGCAACCACAAATCAAATGGGAAACAAAATGGGTTAGGTTGTGGAAGTCTATGGTGGTAATGCAGATGATATGGTGAAGGCCTAGGCAAATTTGCCAAACTTCAAAATATTTGATGGTGTAAAATGATGTGGAACAATTTTTTTTGGGATGGGAGGTGTCAATAGCTACAAAACTAGCTAAAGAACATCGAAATCGGAGTTCAGATGAATTAGTTATGGCCGAAACAAGAATCGGCCGAAGTCAGTTTGTACAGGTGTCGGACGTCCGAGAAGTGTTGGATGTCCGGAAGGTCCAGAAATCCGAGTTTTCGGGTCATTTAGGTGTTCCGGACGTCCGAAGGCTGTCGGACGTCCGGAAATGGTCAGACGTCCGAGGGGTGTGGGTCAGCTCGAGAACTGAGATCCGGGACACGATTTTGGGCGGAAATTGATGATTTTGGGCTCGAAATTGAAGGGGAAAAAGAAAAATTGGGGCTAGGGAACGCCAAGGGAGGTAGATCCACTTGACAAACACCAAGTCCATGGATCAAAATCAACAAAAACTCATAATAACAACAAATCACAAGAAAAATTTTTGGGGCTCTTTTTGTGGGGATTTTTGAAATTGGGAAGAAAAATTCGAACTAAAGCAAGAAAAGTGGGGGGTAGGTCTCCAAATTTGTGGCAACGTGGCTCATGATACCATATGATAAGGGGAAAACCTTAGGGTGGCCCGATCTTCACGAATTGGAGGTGGAATCGAGGAAGAACACGAAGAACACGAGGGGAAAATGTGGCGAAATCAAAGGGGAAACACTCTATTGGACAAGATCTACACCAAGTACTCCTCCAATCGCAAGCAATACATGGGGTGCATCAAGATCCAAGAACGACAATGGAAATAAAGGATACATGGGTAATTCATCCAAATCTTTAGGAGAGATGGGCCTTGAATCCACTAGGGATCTTCCCTCGCAAGGGGCCTTGACATCCTTTATGGATCTTCTCCGGTGGAGGCCTTGATCTCCATGGGAGAAGTAGAGGAAGGAGCAAATCTCAACTATGAACTATCACTTTGCTAATTCTAGAAAGGAGGTGGGGGTGGAGTATATATAGTCTTGGCCACGAAGGGGGAAGTGAGGGGAAGATACAAGGCCCAAGGCCCGCGACTGTGCACAGGTAGTGCCGGACGTCTGGAGGTGGTCAGATGTCCGACGGCTCGTGAGGGTCCAGATGTCCGGAGGTCTTCGGACTTCTGTAGATTCGGCTTTGGTCGCTTGGCACCGGATATTTGGAGGGGCTCGGTCGTCCGGATGCTGGCAGGTGTCGGACGTCCGGGCGGCGTCGGTCGTCCGGCCGCTGTAGAGTTCGGCTCGTCCTCTGGCCGGGCTGGACTTGATACGTCTCCAACGTATCTATAGTTTATGAAGTATTCATGCTGTTATTTTATCATTCTTCGATGTTTTACAATCATTTTATAGCAACTTTATATCATTTTTTGGGACTAACCTATTGACCCAGTGCCCAGTGCCAGTTGCATATTTTTGCTTGTTTTTTACATCGCAGGAAATCAATATCAAACAGAGTCCAAACACCACGTAACTTTTTGGAGATTTTTTTGGACCAAAACGAACCCGATGGGCTAGAGCTGCACCTGGGGGTGGGGGGTGCCTCGAGGGGGGCACAACCCACCAGGGCGCGCTAGGGCCCCCTGGCACGCCCAGGTGGGTTGTGCCCACCTCGGCGGCCTCCCTCACCCCCTCTTTGCACTATAAATTCCCAAATATTCCGAAACCCTTCGGGATAGCCCTAGATCAGAAGTTCCGGCACCGCAAGGCTCTGTAGCCACTGAAAAACCAATCTAGACCATGTTCCGGCACCCTGCCGGAGGGGGGAATCATCTCCGGTGGCCATCTTCATCATCCTAGTGGCCACCACGATGAGAAGGGAGTAGTCCACCCTCGGGGCTGAGGGTTTGTACCAGTAGCTATGTGTTTAATCTCTCTCTCATGATCTATATCATGGGATTTGTTAATATAGATGGATCACATGATGTTTCTCCCCTCTGTACTCTTATTGTGATGAATTGAATCTTTACCCTTTGAAGTTTTGTTATGTCGGATTGAATGTTCAGATTTGGGAACACATGATGTATGTCTTGCGGTATGAATACTTAAGGTGACATTGGGGTATCTTATTGGTTCACTTGGTATACGTTATGGCACTCAACTAGCGGATTCCCGCGGTGATATTGGGGTAATCTATGCATAGGGGTTGATGCATGTTTTTATTATGTTTTCTCTGATAGAAACTTTGGGGACCCTTTGTAGTTCTTTGTGTGGATTGAGTATTATGAATATGAATTTTCTTTGGTGTTATTTTAGTATGAACTCTTGATTAGATCGATCGGAAAGAATAGCTTGCGTTATTTTAGTACAAACTCTAGGATAGATCAAACGGAAAGAATAGCTTTGAGGTGGTTTCGTACCCTACAAACAATTTCTATCTTATGATCTCCGCTAATAGGAACTCAGGAGTGATTCTTTATTGCACTTTGAGGGATAATCATATGATCCAACTATCTTAGCACTGTTGAGAAATTGCACTGGCAAAAGTACGGACCCTAGGCCTTGTTTTCAAGCATTGCAATACCGTTTTTGTGCCCGTTTACTATTTTCTACCTTGCTGTTTTTATTTATTCAGATTATAAAAATATATTTATACCGTCCATATTACACTTTTATAGCCATCTCTTCGCCGAGCTAGTGCACCTCTACAATTTGCCATTGTATTGGGTGTGTTGGGGACACAAGAGATTTCTTGTATATGGTTGCTGGGTCATTTGAGAGAGACCATCTTCATCCTACACCTCTCACAGACTGATAAACCTTAGGTCATTCACTTGAGGGGAGATTGCTACTGTCCTAAAAAACTCTGCGCTTGGAGGCCCAACACGTGTCTACAAGAATAAAGTTGCATAGTATACATCAAGCTCTTTTTTGGCGCCGTTGCCGGGGAGATGAGTGCATGAAGGTATATATTTAGATCGTGCAATCAAATCTTTTTAGTTTCTTGTTTTATCACTAGTTTGGTTTATAAAAGAAAACTACAAAAAAATGAATTGAGGTTGCATCATATTATTGATCATCTTTATAATATCTTTCTTGAAAATGATGGATCGGAAAATTGTGCTCAGTTGATAGAAGAAGAATTCAATAAAATGATTGGAATGAATGATGAGCATGATTTCAATGTTGTTAGTATGAATTCTTTGAATATCCATGGTGTTAATGATATGCAAAGCCATAATCTTGGGGATTCTATGTTTGATGAAGATGATATTTTTTGTTCCCCAAGTTTCGATGTGGAAATTTGTTATAATGAAGGTATGCCTCCTATTTATGATGATTATATTTATGAGAGTGGATTTGGAGAGGTCATGACTTTATTTAATGGTGAATATACTATTTTGGAAGAGGTTGCTATTGATTATGACAAGAAAGTTCCTATATATGATGATTATGGTGATGACATGTATGCTATAAATAATAATGATAACCATGAAACTTGTCATTATGATTTTAATTTTCAATCACATGATATTTATTTTGTTGAGTTTGCTCCCACTACTATTGATGAGAATAAATTTGCTTATGTGGAGAGTAACAAAATCTCTATGCTTATGCATCATGAAAAGAATGCTTTTATGTGATAGATATATTGTTTAATTCATTCATGATGCTACTGAAAATTATTATGAGAGAGGAACATATGCTTGTAGGTATTGCAATAATATCAAGCTTCCTCTCTATGTGATGAAAATCTTTAAGCTATGCTTGTTTTGCCTTCCTATGCTAGTTGATTCTTGCTCCCATAAATTGTTTTCTCACAAAATCCCTATGAATAGGAAGTGGGTTAGGCTTAAATGTGCTAGTCATATGCTTCATGATGCTCTCTTTATGTTTCAATTCTTTACTTTTATGCGGGCATCATTGAAATCATCATGCCTAGCTTTAAAGGCATAAAAGAAAATCGCTTGTTGGGAGACAAACCAACACTTTTACCTACTGTTTTTGTGTGTTCACATGATTAATCTACTGTATTAATCATGTTTTATTGCTTTTGTTTCAATAAAGTACCAAGTAAAGCCTTTGGGATCATGTGGGGTGATAATTGATTTGATCTTGCTGAAAAACAGAAACTTTTGCACTCACGAAAATAATTCTAATTTTTAACAGAAGAGTGATTTTGAGTTGATTATTTTTGCATAAGATTAATATACAAATTTCTCACGTGTTACAAGTTTTTCAGAATTTTTAGAGTATCATAAGTATGGTTGAGTACAGATTACTACAGACTGTTCTGTTTTTGACAGATTCTGTTTTCAATGCATAGTTTGCTTGTTATCTAGTTTCTATGGCTTATATTACTCAATATAAATTGTGGAAATGATATTATACAGTAGGAATTGTGCGAGAACAATCATGGATCTTTTCTTCACAGTACCAAAGTGAAATGGTTTGCTCTTTATCATACTAACCCATTTCACGAAGTTCCATTAAGTTTTGTGTGATTGAAGTTTTCATGTTTTGGGTGAGATGTCGATATGAGGAGAATGAGGAGTGACAAGGACCTAATATTGGGGATTCCCAAGGAAACCCCAAGGTAAAATTCAAGTAATATCCAAGCAACTAAGCTTCGGGATGCCCCGGAAGGCATCCCCTCTATCGTCTCCAACATTATCGGTAACCTTACTTGGAGCTATGTTTTCATTCGTCACATGATATGTGTTTTACTTGGAGCGTCAACTTATTTTGTTAGTATTTTTTTTATAATAATATTTTTCATCTTTTATTTCAATAAAAATGTCAAGGATAGCCCTCACCATGCTTATTTTGCAAGTATACATGTTGCTGTTTCAAAACAGAAAGTTTACCACTGTTGCAAAAATTCCCTAGAAAAGTCAGAATGTGATAAAATGTTGGAATTTTTTTAATAATAAGCTCTGATAAATTTTCTACAGTGTGGTAATTTTTCATTCAATTTGGAGTTTAATAAGTATTGATACTCTTGCATTCTTTACAGACTATACTGTTTTGGCAGATTGCTGTTATGTTTGCATTGTTTGCATATGTTTGCTTGTTTAATGATTCTATTTGAGGATAGGAGTATTAAATATGCAGAGGCATTTAGTATGCAATGTTGAATAATAATTTTAGTGATTTTCTACAGTAGATAATGATAAGGTTTTTGCATTGGTTTATACTAACTTATCTCACGAGTTCTTGTTGAGTTTTGTGTGGATGAAGCTTTTGAGATTTAGGAAAACTGTGATATTAGAAGAATTAAGGAGACACAAAAGATAAAGATTGGGTATGAACAAGGTATCACAAGATAATATTCAAGAAGTCTCAAGCATCTAAGCTTGGGGATGCCCCGGTATGCATCCCACCTTTCTTCTTCAACAATTTTTGGTTAGTATCGGTTGAGCCTAAGTTTTTGCTTCTTCAGATGAGTTGTGCTATTTTTAGAATGTCATTTTATTTTTGTTTTACTTAACTTTTTAATAAAATACTTAGATCTGAAAGTTTTAAATAAAATAGAGTCCTCAAATAGTCACCAAGGAGGCTAAGTAAGCGACATTCACATCCAGACAACGAAGCTCTTTTCTTTAGAATTGCTCTTGTGCTTCACTTCTATCCTATGAGTAAATTTTTGAAGTCATGAAGTTGAAATCATATCATGCTTAGTGGTAGTTTCACATTGGGTTTAGAAAGTGAAATCTTTTGAGGCTTGACAATCACAATATTGGTCATACACGCAATTCACGAATAATTAGTATAAGGAAGAGAACTTTCACATGCAACTACACTATCCTGGAAATCTTTTGTGATTGTGAGCCCCCATAAAAATATTATATGACAATATTGTTGACGTTGGACAAGGAAGACAACGTAATGATTTATGTTTGTTCATATTCACATAGAAGTTATATTGTCATAGATCCTTCAACATGTGGTGCTTGCCCCCCCATCTTTGATAGCCAAAAATTACGCACCAAGTAGAGATACTACTTGTGCATCCAAAAACCCTTAAACCCAAATATTATTTTCAAGAGTCCATCATAGCTACCTAAGGATTTAGCAAGATCCTTCAAGTAAGTTGTCATGGGTGCAATAAGGCAATAAAAATTGCTTCTAAAAGTGGTAGATCATTTAGTGTAAGAGAAAATTGAGCGTTGTATGAACTTTTGATGGAAAAGTAATAAAAGCGAAGGATTGCATAATAAAGGTTGCTATCATAAGGGGAAATATAACGTGACGTTCTTTTGCACTAAGGGGTTGAGCATACAAACAAATAAGCACATGGCAACCTCTGCTTCCCTCTACGAAGGGCCTAACTTTTACTTTTCAGTATTTACTTTTATGCAAGGAGTCAAAGTTTTCTCTCTATTCGTTTTTATTTTTCTCCTTTGGAAAGCATCATGTGGTGAGGAAAGATCTAGGCACATATGTCCAGTTGAATATGGGTAGCATGAGTTATTATTGTTGACATCACCCTTGAGGTGAATATGTTGGAGGCAAAACAATAATCCCCTATATTTCTATGTGCCCGGTTGAAACATTTTGCTCATGTGTAGGCGGTGAGTGTTAGCAATCATAAAAGACTATATGATGGTTGAGTATGTGGAGCTCTTACTTAAACTCTATTGAATAAGTTGAATTGCAATTTCTTGGTGACTGAGAAAATAGGTTGTTGAGTTTCTAGAGAATTCATGGTTTGAACCTTAACATGTGAATTGGTTGCTACTTTAACATGAGAAGTTTTATAAGAAAGAATTGCTATTATGATGCTAGGAAAAGTGATTGAAATTACCATTGATCAAATTTATGCACTTTGCTTGCATTCACACTTCATAAATTATTTCTTTTATCATTTACCTACTCGAGGACGAGTAGGAATTAAGCTTGGGGATGCTGATACGTCTCCAACTTATCTATAATTTATGAAGTATTCATGCTGTTATTTTTGTTGGAAATATGCCCTAGAGGCAATAATAAATTAGTTATTATCATATTTCCTTGTTCATGATAATCGTTTATTATCCATGCTATAATTGTATTGATCGGAGACTTAAATGCATGTGTGGATACATAGACAAAACCATGTCCCTAGTATGCCTCTAAAGGACTAGCTCGTTGATCAAAGGATGGTTAAGGTTTCCTAGCCATGGACATGAGATGTCATTTGATAATGGGATCACATCATTAGGAGAATGATGTGATGGATAAGACCCAAACTACAAACATAGCATATGATCGTGTCAGTTTGTTGCTACTGTTTTCTGCATGTCAAGTATATGTTCCTATGACCATGAGATCATGCAACTCATGGATATCGGAGGAGTGCCTTGTGTGTATCAAACGTCGCAACGTAACTGGGTGACTATAAAGGTGCTCTACAGGTATCTCCGATGGTGTTTGTTGAGTTGGCATGGATCGAGACTGGGATTTGTTACTCCGTGTAACGGAGAGGTATCTCGGGGCCCACTCGGTAATGCAACATCACAATAAGCCTTGCAAGCAATGTGACTAATTGTTAGTTGCGGGATCTTGTATTACGGAACGAGTAAAGAGACTTGCCGGTAACGAGGTTGAACTAGGTATGGAGATACCGACGATCGAATCTCGGGAAAGTAACATACCGAAGAACAAAGGGAACGATATACGGGATTAACTGAATCGTTGACATAAAGGTTCGACCGATAAAGATCTTTGTAGAATATGTAGGAACCAATGTGGACGTCCAGGTCCCGCCATTGGTTATTGACCGTAGAGGTGTCTCGGTCATGTCTACATAGTTCTCGAACCCGCAGGGTCTGCACACTTAAGGTTCGGTGACGTTTCGGTAGTGTAGAGTTATGTATGGTGGTGACTGAAGGTTGTTCGGAGTCCCGGATGAGATCCCGGACGTCACGAGGAGCTCCGGAATGGTCCGGAGGTAAATATTCATATATAGGAAGTCCCAGTTTGGTTTCCGGAAAAGTTTCGGGCTCATCGGTTGTGTACCGGGAGTATCGGTATTGTACCGGGAGTGCCGGTAGTGTACCGGAGGACCTCCGGGAGGGGTATTTCGACCCCAAGAGGTCCATGGGATGTGGGAGAATAATAACCAGCCCTTAGTGGGCTGGGAAAACAGCCACAAAGGCCCATGGCGCAGGAGAGAAAGTCCTAAAGCAAAAAGTGGAAAATCAGCCAATAGGAGGCAATCCTACTCCAACTAGGATTGGAGGTGAAGTAGGATTGCTCCCACCTCCTATTTCGGACGACCCAAAGGCCTTGGCTGCCTCTCCTCTCCTATCCTCCTATATATACTAGTGGATTGGGTGATTTTTGGACAGAATTTCCGGCCACGTGCTACCCGTTTCACCGGTGCACAGTTTCTCCTCTAGATCGGTTTTTCCGCAGCGCTTAGGCGAAGCCCTGCCGGAATCACTCCACCACCATCACCGGAGCGCCGTCACGCTTCCGATGAACTCTCTCTCCTCTCCACCTCCTCTTGCTGGATCAAGACGGTGGAGATCGTCATCAAGCTGCACGTGTGCTGAACGCGGAGGTGCCGTCCGTTCGGCGCTAGATCGGAAGGACCGTGATCGAGATCGCGAGACGGTTCGTGATGAGATCACGGAACTGATCGTGATGAGTTTGCGGGACAGATCGTGATCAAGATCGTGAGACGGATCGTGATGAGATCGCGGGACGGATCGTGATGAGTTCACGGGACATATCGTGATTGGATCGCGGGACGGATCGTGATGAGATCGCGGGACGCTCGGCGATTTGGATCGCGAAGATGTTCGACTACACCAACCGCGTTTCTTAACGCTTCCCGCTTAGCGATCTACAAGGGTACGTAGATCCACTCTCCCTCTCGTAGATGCTCATCACCATGGATAGGTTTGCGTGTGCGTAGGAAATTTTTTGTTTCCCATGCGACGTTCCCCAACAATTTTAAAATTCTTGGATGTTTTACAATCATTTTATAGCAACTTCATATCATTTTTGGGACTAACCTATTGACCCAGTGCCTAGTGCCAGTTGCTCTTTTTTGCTTGTTTTTTACATCACAGGAAATCAATATCAAACGGAGTCCAAACACCACGAAACTTTTTGGAGATTTTTTTGGACCAGAAGGAACCCGATGGGCCAGAGCTGCACCTGGGGGGTGCCTCGAGGGGGGCACAACCCACCAGGGCGTGCTAGGCCCCCCTGGCGTGCCCAAGTGGGCTGTGCCCACCTCGGTGGCCTGCCGCACCCCCTCTTTGGACTATAAATTCCAAAATATTCCGAAACCCTTTGGGGTAGCCCTAGATCAGAAGTTCCGTCACTGCAAGGCTCTATAGCCACCGAAAACCAATCTAGACTCCGTTCCAGCACCCCGTCGGAGGGGGGAATCATCTCCGGTGGCCATCTTCATCTTCCCGGCGGCCACCACGATGAGAAGGGAGTAGTCCACCCTCGGGGCTGAGGGTTTGTACTAGTAGCTATGTGTTTAATCTCTCTCTCTCTCTCTCGTGGTCTATATCATGGGCTTTGTTAATATAGATGGATCATATGATGTTTCTCCCCTCTATAATCTTATTGTGATGAATTGAATCTTTACCCTTTGAAGTTTTGTTATGTCGGATTGAATTTTCAGATTTGGGAACACATGATGTATGTCATGCGGTATGAATACTTGAGGTGACATTGGGGTATCTTATTGGTTCACTTGATATATGTTATGGCACTCAACTTGCGGATTCTCGTGGTGATATTGGGGTAATCTATGCATAGGGGTTGATGCACGTTTTAATTATCTTTTCTCCGATAGAAACTTTGGGGACCCTTTGTAGTTCTTTGTGTGGATCGAGTATTATGAATATGAATTTGCTTTGGTGTTATTTTAGTACGAACTCTTGATTAGATCGATCGGAAAGAATAGCTTGCGTTATGTTAGTACGAACTCTAGGATAGATCGAACGGAAAGAATAGCTTTGAGGTGGTTTCGTACCCTACAAACAATTTCTATCTTATGTTCTCCACTAATAGGAACTCCGGAGTGATTCTTTATTGCACTTTAAGGGATAATCATATGATCCAACTATGTTAGCACTGTTGAGAAATTGCACTAGCGAAAGTACGGACCCTAGGCCTTGTTTTCAAGCATTGCAATACTGTTTTTGTGCCCGTTTACTATTTTCTACCTTGATGTCTTTATTTATTCATATTATAAAAATATATTTCTACCATCCATATTACACTTTTATCACCATCGCTTCGCCGAACTAGTGCACCTATATAATTTGCATTGTATTGGGTGTGTTGGGGACACAAGAGATTTCTTGTATTTGGTTGCAGGGTCATTTGAGAGAGACCATCTTCATCCTACACCTGTCACGGACTGATAAACCTTAGGTCATTCACTTGAGGGAAAATTGCTACTGTCCTACAAAACTCTGCGCTTGGAGGCCCAACACGTGTCTACAAGAATAAAGTTGCATAGTAGACATCAGGACTCCATGTGTTGGATGTCCGAAAGACGTCGGTCGTTCGGAAGCTCTCGGACATCCGACCGTTGTAGACTCCGCAACTCCATCCTCTTCCGTCTCCACTTCCAAGCTTCCCTCGCGGATGGTGTAGGTGTACGTAAGTGCGGGCACTCCTTCTCGTCATCCGTGAAGCTCCGACCATACCTATGCATGCACACGAGAGGAGTGTCAAGTAGTATACCATCCTCGAAGGGGTCAAGTGAACACAGGTAAAGGAGATGTTTCACCTTTATGTATGTGAAGTAGTTGTGGCACGTGTCACTTGCCAAATGGACTCTTGCCATGGTGATGTTCGTAGGATGCTCCGCATCATAGTGCAAAGTGCCAGTTGCTTTTTTCTGTGTGTTTTTGGCTTTGCAGGTTTGCCTTATGAAACGGAGTCCAAATACAACAAAACTTTAATATATTTTTTCTGGACAATATGAAGCACGACAAGCATCGGAGGAGTGACACAAGGTGTGCTAGGGCCCCACAAGCCATCTGGCCGCACCCTAGGGGGGCAGATAGCTTGTGCCCCCTAGGCACCTCTCCCGACGTCGTTCTCTGGCCTATAAATCCTCATATATTCCAAAACCCTAGAAGCGCTCCCGAAACATTTTTCCGCCGCTGCAAGTCTCTGTTCCGATGGGAGGCCATCTAAACCTCCGTTCCGGTGATCTGTTGGAGGGGAGATCAATCACGGAGGGCCTCTACAACAACCCTTCTGCCCTCACCATGATGTGTGAGTAGTTCACCACAGACCTACAGGTCCGTAGGTAGTACCTAGATGGAAATCTCTCTCTCTATCTCTTATGATCTTCAATACAATGTTCATCGCATCTTCGCTTTGATATATCCGATGTAATCACTTTGTATGGTGTGTTTGTTGGGATCCGATGAATTGTGGGTTTCTGTTAAGATTATTCATGAAAAGTATTTGAGTCACCTCTGATTATTATGATTCTTAATTGCATGATCATTATAGCTTCGTAATGCTCTCCGTTCTACTGAGATAGTTTGGCCAACTAGATTAATACTTCTTAAGTGGGAGTGGTGCATTGTAGTAGGTTTAACCTGGCGAATTTCTATATCCCAATGATAGAAAGGGACACGATGCGTCTTTGTGTTGCTGCTACTAAGGATAAAACAATGTGGTTTATTCATATTGATTGAGCTTACTTTGTCTACATCATGTCATTGTTCTCCAAGCATTACTCTGTTTTTACTTATATGTAGAGAGACAAGCATAGAAGCGCTCTTGAAGTGGAGTAATAGTAATAGGTGTAGGCAGGAGTCGACCTATTTGCTTATGGACGTGATGTCTATATACAAATGATCATTGCCGTGGACATCGCATAATTATTCACTTTTCTATCAGTTGCCCAACAATAATTTGTTTACCCAGCATATGCCTTTCCATGACAGATGCCATTAGGGAACACTACGGCCCCCGGGTCTATTCATTTATATATTTACAAACACTACTACTACCTTGCTGCCATTATTTGTGTTTTATTTTGTTTTGCAACTTACAATTATCTACACACCTCACTTGCATGCGAATAACGAGATCAAGGGGATTGGCAACCCTCTTGCCTGCGTTGGGTGCAAGTTGTTTGTTTCTGTGTGTGCAATTGCTGAAGACAGTTGAGGATTGGTGTTACTATTGGTTCGATAAACCTTGGTTTCATAACTGAGGGAAATACTAACCTGCATTGTGCTGCGATAACCCGTTCCTCTTCACGAAAAACCAACGCATATCACAGTCATCAGGAAGGATTTCTGGCGCTGTTGCCGGGGAATACCATCACGAACTATCAAGTAGCTTCTCAAAAAATTTCATTCACTTGTTATTATTTTTATTTGATGTTATATTTATTTTTTCACTTAAAAATTAAAAATACAAAAATATTTACCTTTGCTTGTTGCTAGTTTACTTCGTTGCTTGCTAGTTTACTTGTCTTGCTTGTTGCTTTGCTTGGTTTGTCACCATGTGTCAAGATGATACTATATTGTGTGACTTCTCAAATACTAATAATAATCATTTTTTAGTACTCCTATACCACCCGCCACTAGTGCAAAGGCTTTTGATATTAATGCTGCATTGTTGAATCTTGTCACGAAAGATCAATTTTTGGGGAATCCTAATGAGGATCCCGCTGCTCACCCTAATACCTTTGTTGAATTATGTGATATGCAAAAGAAAAAGGATATGGATAATGATACTGCGAAATTAAAATTATTTCCTTTTTCGCTAAGAGATAAAGCTAAAGCTTGGTTTTCATCTTTACCTCGTAATAGTATTGGAACGTGGGATAAGAGTAAACATGCTTTCATTGCCAAGTATTTTCCTCCTACTAAGATCATCTCCCTTAGAAATCAAATAATGAATTTTAAACAGCAAGATCATGAGCATGTTGCACAAGCATGGGAGAGATTGAATTTAATGATAAGAAATTGCCCAACTCATGGTCTAAACTTGTGGATGATTATCCAACATTTCTATGCTGGACTAAACTTTGTGTCTAGAAATCTTCTAGATTCTGCTGCAGGTGGTACCTTCATGGATGTGATCTTAGGAGGGGCCACAAAACTTCTGGATAATATTATGACAAATTATTCTCAATGGCATACCGAAAGAGCTCCAACTAGTAAGAAGGTAAATTCTGTTGAAGAAATTGCTACTTTGAGTGAAAAAGTGGATGCTCTTATGAATAAGGTGTCACGCCCAAGATGCGGTCCTATCCTTATTTCGGCACGAGGGCCTCGACAGGGATAGAAGCGCATCTCGTTGAGTTGCAAGAATGAATATTATTACAAGTACATGTATAGAAGAGATGAGTATATGGAATTGGCTTACACTCGCCACAAGCTACATCAGAGTCATATCAATACAACAACATACTCAAACATCATACAGAAGAGCAGGGTCTGACTACGGACGAAATCAAACGATAAAATGACATCCACCCTTGCTATCCCAGGCTGTCGCCTGGAACCCATCCAAGATTTAGGAAGAAGAAGAAGAACTCCAAATCAAATCAAACATCGCTCTCGCGTCAATCATCGCATTACCTGTACCTGCAACTATTGTTGTAGTAATCTATGAGACACAGGGACTCAGCAATCTCATTTCCAAGGGTATCAAGACTATTAAAGCTTGATGGGTGAGGTATGGTTAAGTGGTGAGGCTGCAGCAAGCGGCTAAGCATTTATTTGAGTGGCTAACTTACGAATACAGAAAATAAAGTATGGTGGTCTACGCATAACGGACGTGAACTAGCAATGATCACTAACTGATCCCGAACACCTACTTACGTCAAACATAACCCCACCGTGTTCTCTTTCGGATAAGAACACGAGAAGAGACAATCACGGTTACGCACACATTTGATGTATTTTATTAGAGTTTACTTCAAGTTGCTATGACCGGGTGTTAACCAAAGTATCCAAGTTTGCCACATAACCGCGGACACGGCTTCTCGAAAAGATTTAACCCTGCAGGGGTGCTCCAACTCATCCATCACAAATTAACCACACGCAACGGGAATAACCTCAACCACGGATCTCGTGATCTTCCTAGGCAATTCCAAAGGAAATCCGACACCTCGAGATAGCCCGAAGAAGATCAGAGTTCCTCACTCAAGACATTCGAGAAAGGTAAAACAAATCCAGCAAGGCCTCCCGACGTGTCGACGATCCCGATAGGAGCTGCGTATCTCGTTCTCAGGACACGGCGGATAAGCTAGTGTACGGTGGCCTGATAGAAATCTCCCGAGTTGCCCCGGGTTGGCCCCGCACAGTGCTCTAGTTTGTACCAACACTCATGAGGAGCACTGGCCCGGGTTGTTGATTAATTATCCGCGGGTGCCGGCGGGACCCTATGCAATTTTATTAGTATTTTGCAAATGTAGTACCAATGTTGGGCCTTGCCAGACAAGTTTTATCCCAAAACTAAAATCAAGGGGGTCCCCACAACAACCCCGAGCATGTTAGGAGCGCTCAATTATGGAACATAACACCGGTTCACAAGTAACTAGGGGTGGCAAGAGTGGAACAAAACACCGAGCAAAAGGCCAAGCCTTCCACCTTTACCAAGTATATATGTGCATTAAATTAAATAGCAGCAATATTGTGATATAACAAAAGAATGTCCATGTCGACACATGGAAGAAATTGCACCTGCAGCTAGACATGCTATAAGAAGGGCTGAGCAAGCGGTAACATAGCCAAACAAAGGTTTGTTGGGAAGGTGGCGGGTTAGAGGCTTTTCATGGCAATGTTGGGAGGCTTGACAAACAAGTGGTAGGTAGCGTGACATAGTGATAAAAACGAGACATCTAGCATGACAATGATAGTAATGGTATCCAGGGAAATGTGTCATCTTGCCTGAGATCCCGCTTGGAAGAAGAACGAGTCCATGAAGAAGACGAGCCAACGTAGTCGAACGAATCCTCACACTCCGAACGCTTTTGGAACTCTATCGAGAAGAAGCAATCCAGAAACAAACAATCAACTGAAGATATACCACAGCATATGCATGAGATGATGCGTAAGCAAATAGGATGCATGCCGGTTTAAGTATGCAAGGCATGGCATGGCAAGAACAACAAACAACTACTACACATTAAGTGAAGTTCAATATGCAATTGCATATTGATGAAAGTCTATGTTCAAATTATTTAGTTCACTCTTGTTAGGTATACGGCAATATCAAATGTTGTTGAACATGGCAAGAGGTGAAGAATAAGTAAACTATCTATCTAGGCATCTTAAATGAGGTCGGAAACAACTTATAGTATTTCCGAAACGACCTCATATGTTAATTTCGAAATTGGTCCAGATCTGAACTAATCATATTTTATATTTGTTAAACAACAGAATAAAGTATACCATGCAATTCTACACGTCATTCTAGTCGATTTACATATATAGAATATCTCAAACGGAGCTACGGTCTAAAAGATATGAGCAACACAAGATGCACATGTCATGAATGCAAATGCATGGAAAATACCATCACAAACATTTAAAATCATGAATTAAGTAAATTATTATGAAACTACATGAGATTCTAAGCAAGTTTCATATATGGCTTGTCCAAAACGGAGCTACGGTTCAAGCACAACAACCAACACAAGTTTTATAAGAAATCTGTCCAAAACAGCAACATGGCATTTTGCACACATGAAAACAACAAGCTACAATATTCTCAAATGCACAAACTAAGCATGGGGCAGTAGCATATTACACACACTTCATTTCATCTTCATATATCATACTCAAAACATGTTTGGATCACATGGTAGGAAGCTTACAAGATGGCTACTTGAAAACAGTTTCAGACTTAGTGAATATAGCAGTTTTTGACAGTGCAGTTTTTTTATCACGAAGGCATATTGACAGCAGTGAAACTATATGCTACAGTTCATATTATGGCATTAAACTTAAAATCATACTAAAGGACATTATCTACTATAACTAACTCCATTATACAAACCCCAAAGAAGTTCTAGATCACTAGCAAAACACATGGCAAGACAGCAACAAAATATTACAGATTCCAGACTTAGAAATATTTTGGACCCTCAAAACAGCAGTAATTTTATAGCATGTAGACAACAAGAAAACAACACCCAAAGATGCATTTATATGGCAAGCAAAATGTCCAGGGGCTAGGACACATATCAAAGGTCATAACTCATGTTCAAAATTATTTCAAATCATGCATGTATTAAATCACACGAAAATAATAAAAGGGCATCACCACAAAAATGACATGCACACAAGTTACTCAAATGGCAAAACTAAATGCAGAGATAAATTCAATGGATTTTTTCTACCCCGAAAACATATATAATATGCATAGGTTCATGTGGGAAAATATGTCACAATTAATTATGCAAATATTTGGCTTAATCACCTACTAGCAATCATAAATGCAAGTTAAATGCCACTATTTCAATAAACAGGTTTTTCATGCATGAAAATGCGATGCCGATAATCTGAACATTTTAATATATGGCTTTCTTAATCCCGATGCACGTCAAGTAATTATGCGTAATGCAAAATCATGACAATTATGCAAAATAGCAGAAAATGGCATGCTAAATATTTTAAGCATGGATGATATTGGGGTATTGATAAACTACGCGAAATTCTACACATTTTACATATAGCAAAAATTTTAATCTGATGCACGGTTTATTAATTATGACATAATACAAATATGCCTAAACCAGACAAGTACGCATGATAACTATATGGCGCTCGGGCGGGGAATAGGCGGCCCTCACCATAGCCTCATGGGCCGGCTGGTGCTGGGCCGAAGGGGAGGCGAGTCTGCTAGGCCGGCCCACCCGCGGGTCAACGCGAGCGGGAGTGGCGTCGTCCTCAAGCGCCCGATGCAGCAAGGCAGGGCGGCGGCCCCGACGGGGCACTCCGGCGATGGGGTCGACAAGGAGGCCGGGAACGGGGCAGGGCCGGCTAGATCTGACAAAGGCCGGCCAGATCTGGGCGGCGGCGAGCTCCTCCGACGAGGGGCGGCTGCGAGCTCGAGCGACGGCGGCCATGGCGGGCTGGAACCTGCGGGAGAGAGAGAGTCCGCGGGGTATCAAACGAACTCGGAACGCGACGAAATTCGACAGGCGGTCTACCTACAATATAACAAGACCGCACGCCAAGTTTCGACCCAATCCAAGAATATTTTTCACGCACTTTAAAAACGTTTTTTAAACGATGTTGCGGGCGCGTGCGTGTGTGGCTGGTCTCGAAACAGGCAACGACAAGAACGGAGAGAACCGGCAACTACGAACGGATGCAAGTTTTCGAAAACGTTTGACGATGCTATGCAGATGATGCGAATGATGCAATGATGAATGCAATCCACAAACAAAACACAGACGAGAATGGAAAGAAAGGGGAATCTTCTAGAATCTTCTAGAGCGTCGGTCCCGGGCTGTTACATAAGGTTGCTAATAAAAATACTCATGTTGGTCCTAATGATATGCCTTTGTCTACCATGATTGAGCAAAATAATGATGCTATTTGTGTGAACTTTATCTCGCGAAATAATTTCAACAACAATGCTTATAGAGGAAATTTCAATGCTAGGCCATATCCCGGTAATTCCTCTAATAACTATGGAAATTCTTATGGAAATTCTTCTACAAATTATAATAAAATACCTTCTGATATTGAGAACACAATTAAGGAACTTATTAATTCTCAAAAGGTTTTCAATACTATGGTAGAAGAAAAATTGCATATTGTTGATACTTTGGCTAAAAACATGGATATAATTGCCCTGGATGTAGAAACTCTTAATAACAACGTGCTGCCACCTAAGCATGATTTTAATAAGTCTATTAAATCTATCCACATATATATTAATGAAAGTAAGGAGAGGACCGCTAAGTTGAGGGCTAAGTGAGAATTCCTAGAAAAGGCTCTTCCACCCGGTCTTTACCGGAATAATGATGAAGATCTTAAAATGATTGGTGTTTCTCCTATTTAATATTTGTTTACCTCTCTGAATATAAATGATAAAGTAATGGGAGATAACTCAACTCTAGTTGAGGAGCGTCCCGTTGCTTGGAGGGTGATAACCTTGATGCTGAAATTGACAAAAGCGGATTTGGAGATGTCAAAACGTTAGCTAGTGATGTGCCCACTATCTTGGATTATAAGGACTTTAATTATTATAAATGATCTATAGTAGAATGTATTTCCTTGCCTCAATCCATTATTAGCTCACCCAATGCTTATGAACAAAACAAAGCTTTTACCGAACATATAGTAGAAGCTATAATGAAAGCACATGATGAGGAACTTGAACTTGAAGTTTCTATTACTAGAAAATAGCATGATGAGTGGGAACCTACTATTAAAATAAACATAAATAAATATGAATGCAATGCTTTGTGTGAGCTTGATGCTAGTGTTTCAACCACTTTTATAACTTTATGTGATGTCCTTTGTTTCACAAATATTGATGTGTGTTCCCTAAATTTACATCTTGCGGATTCTACCATCAAGAAACTATGTGCTTGTAGATTTCATTGTGCTTGATATTGATTGCAATACTTCTTGTCCCATAATACTTGGAAGGCCATGTTACGAACTATAGGTGCAATCATTGATAAGAAGGAGGGAAACACAAGGTTCCAGTTCCCATTAAAGAAGGGAATGGAACACTTCCCTAGAAAGAGAATTAAATAACCTTATGAATCAGCCATGAGAGCCACCTATGTGTTAAGTGTCAAAGATGATAACACTTGAAACAATGCAGTATGCCTAGCTAGGGGCATAAAACAATAACGCTTGTTGGGAGGCAACCCAATAGTTATCTAAATTTTTGTTTTTAGTTGTTGTTATTTGTGTTGACATGATTATTGCCTCTTTAAGGATTATGTTTTTATGTTATGTTTAGCGTTTGTGACAAGTAAAGCCTTTGGGATAACTTATTTCATGAGTATGATTGATGTTGTGCAAAAATAGAAACTTTTGCCTCCAGTGAAGAATTTCTAATTCTCTGCCGGAGCGTGCTATGTTCTTGATTTTTTTAAAACTATTTATGTAAAAATTCCCCACGTTTTCCTAATTTTTCATAATTTTTAGAGTTACAGAAGTATGGGACCTTTACAGATTGCTACAGACCGTTATGTTTTAAACAGATTCTGTTTTGCCTGCATAGTTTGCTTTTTTTGATGATGCTATGGATTATATTGGGGGGGGGGTATAAGTCATGGGTAATTTAGAATACATTAACTATTATGCAATTATAAATTAAGAATCAATTTACAACAATACCTAAAGTATGCAATATGTTTCTTATACTAACGGATCTCACAAAGTTTTGTTGAGTGTTGTGTGATTGAAGTTTTCAAGATTTGAGTGTGATCGCGATGGACCATGGAATAAGGAGTAGCAAGAGCCTAAGATTGGGAATTCACAAGGCACCCCAAGGAAGACTCAAGCGTATAATCTTGGGGATGCCCCGAAGGCATCGCCTCTCTCGTCTCAAACCAGCGATATGTCACTTGGAGCTACATTTTTATTCATCACATGATATGAGTTTTGCTTGGAGCGTCGGTTGATTTTACTTTATGTTTGCCAAAGTCATCATTTTATATACACACCTATTTTAGAGAGACTCACCTTCATTACAATTTGCTATAATACTCTATGTGCTTCACTTATATCTTTTGAGCTTGGTAGTTGTTCTAGTACTTCACTTATATCTTTTCGAGCACGGTGCCGTGTAGATTTTATAGAAAAATATGCTCTCTTTCTTCACTTATATTTGTTTGAGATCTGAATAAATAGTGATGGTAATTTGCATGGGTCATAAGACTAGTCCTAAAATAATAGGCATTCAATGAATGATGATCAAAACCATATGTAGCACATATACAGAAATTGTGAGTTAATGACATTGATATGGTAATATGAAAAAGGTGTAAGTCCATAATTGTTGATTCATATAAGTGTCGATATTAAGGGGGTGTTAACTTGTTGTTCATCTAAATACTAAAGATACATGGTGATGATGTGTGAGCATTCCTATTCCTAGTTAAAATCCTAGTGTTGTTTCGAGTCGGGGGCGCGCGGTGGTTAACTCCTACCAACCTCCTCCCTCGGGGCATGCGAGTATTGCTTTGATGTGTGATAAAACTAATAAAACTTCGCAACAAGTATGTGAGTTATTTATGACTAATGTGACACCTTGGAAATACACATCTCCACCTTTTCATATTTGCTATCCTCTTCGGTACCGTGCATAGCCCACTCACCTTGAGAATTGGTGCAACTTCCGCCGGTGCATCCACACCCCGCGGCATGATGTGCTCTGTTGCACATAAGCCTCATTATATCTTCCTCAGAACAGCCAGCATACCTACCTATTATGGATTTTCCATAGCCATTCGGAGATATATTGCCATGCAAATTCCATCGTCACTTCACATGACTGGTTCGTTCATCGTCATATTGCTTTGCATGATCATATAGAGCTGACATAGTATTTGTGGAAAAGCCACCTTCCATCATGTTTTTGATACATGTCACGCTAGATCATTGCACATCCTGGTACACTACTAGATGCATTCATAGAGTGTCATATCTTCCTACTAGTTCTTCATATTGAGTTGTAAGTAAATAAAAGTGTAATGATCATCCTTATTAGAGCATTGTCCCAGTGAGGAAAGGATGATGGAGACTATGATTCCCCCGCAAGTTGGGATGAGACTCGGGACGAAAAATAAAATAAAAATGAGGGAGGCCAAATGACCACCATATAAAAATATATTATGGGGGAGGCAAAAAAAAAGAGAAAAGCCCACCATATATAAAATATGAGAGAAAAAGAGAGAAGGGACTTTGCTACTAACCTCTACCACACTTGTGCCTCAAAGTGGCACCATGTTCTTCATAGCGAGAGTATCCTGTGCTATAACTTCCATATGCTAGCGGGAATTACCTTATCATAATAAAGTTGGCTTGTATATTACAATGACGGGCTTCCTCAAACGCCCTAGGTCTTTGATATGTCTCCAACGTATCTATAATTTATGAAGTATTCATACCATGTTTACAATAATTCTCTATGATTTTGGTATGATTTTATTAGAACTAACCCGGACTGATGTTGTTTTCAACAGAACTACCATGGTGTCATTTTTTGTGCAGGAATAAAACTTCTCAGAATGGACTGAAAATTTACAGAGAATATTTTTGGAAAATATATAAAATGCTGGAGCAAATAGATACTGGAGAGGAGTCCCGAGGCAGCCACCAGGGCGCCCCCCATGGCTTGTGGCCCCTCGGGAGTCCCCTTGACATGATTCCAGGGTTAGGGGTTTAGGGTTTAGGGTGGAACCAGAGAGTATGTTAGCTTATGCATCTCCCTCATATAAAATTGCAATAATGATTTTCGATCTTGTTAACAATTCCCTAGGATAATTCCGCACACCGACCCATCATTATTCCACACTCGGTATTTGTAATATATTGTAATATATTCTAAGTTTATGATAACAACACCTATTTTTAGTTCTTCTTTATCATGCAAAGCTATTCTCTTGATACCCACAATGTAGTTTTATTTCTCGTTTCTACTTGGAAGCAAACGTTTGGCATACGTAGAGTCGTATCAGTGGAAGATAGGACTTGAGAGAATATTTATCTTACCTTTATCTCCTTGTGGATTTGACATTCATACTTATCACTTTCACCTTTGGAAATTTCTATGATGGTTCCTTGCACTTGGGGATTATCAAGTTCTTTTCTGGCACCGTTGTCGGGGAGCAATAGCGTGGGGTTGATATTCTCGTGTGTGCTTGTTTGCTTTCTTCACTAAGTAGATTTTGTTTTCCCTTTTTTCTTTATTTAGTTGTGGGTAAAACAAACAAAAAAAATAATGAAAAATACAAAAATAATTACATGCCTCTTAGGCCTAGGAAGTTTTTCAAAAAGAGAAATTATTGGAAGGTTGTGCATTGGAGTAGTGAGGGTCGACCTTGAACACTTGTGTTCATGCTCATGGAAACAATGTAGAATTTTTCATGGAATCTTCTCAAAAATAATAATACCCTTGTATATATCCATTGTATTATAAAAATAATGTGCCAAGATTTGCTTTTAGGATGATTAGATTGCTTGTTTGCTATGTGCGGTACAAAAAATAGAAACTTTGATTGTAGTGCATGAATTTACATTTTTACTTAAATGTCAAAAGTTGCTGAAATTTTTACACCGTACTGCTATATAGTTTTTTTTATTTTTTCCTAAATTTTAAGATTTTTTTGAGTTACATAAGTATATGAAGTTTCCAGATTTCTACATACTGTTCTGATTTTGACAGATTCTGTTTTCTATGTGTTATTCACTTATTTTGATGAATCTATGGGTTCTACCGGGGGGTATGAACCATGGTGAAGTTGGAATGCAGTAGATATAATGCTAATATGAAATTGGAATGAGTTTACAACAATACTTAAAGGTAGTAATTTGCTTTATTATACTAACGGATGTCACGAGGGTTTTGTTAAGTTTTGTCTGGATGAAGTGTTCAAAGATCGAGAATGTATCGATATAAGAAGAATACAGAGAGACAAGCATTCAAGCTTGGGTATGCCCAAGGAACCCCAAGTAAATATTTCAAGGAGATTCAAGCATCTAAGCTTGGGGATGGCCCAGAAGGCATCCCATCTTTATTCTTCAACAATTATCGGTATATCTCGGTTTTTGTTTTGTTCACATGATATGCGTCTTTTGTGTTTTTATTTTCCTTTATGCACCAATCTAGTATTACATATTCCTTAATTGATTTGTAGAATGCTCCATGCGCTTCACTTAAATCTTTTAAGTATGGCTTTATAGAATGCTCTTTGTGCTTCCCTTAAATCTTTTGAGTATGGCTTTATAGAATGCTTCGTGTGCTTCACTTATATATTTTGAGCTTGGATATTGGTTAATATATATTAATTTTAGAATGACCTATGAACTTCACTTATATATTTTAGAGTATGAATAAAATTATCATCGGAATTAGGCTTGGAAGAGTATCATTAAAATGTCATGCGTAGCTAAAAAGGCATTAAAAGCGCTTGTTGGGAGACAACCCAACACTTTTACCTTCTTCTTTATGTGTTCACATTATTAAGATACTGTAGTAATCATGTTTTGTGTCTTTTATTTCAATAAATTGCCAAGTAAAGCCTTTGGGACAGTGTGGATACTTGCTTGTTTGATTCTATGCAAAAACAGAAAGTTTTGCGTCCAGTATATGAATTATATGATTTTACTGGAGAGTCAAAAAATTCTGAAATTTTTACACAACATTTATAAGAAAATGCTGTGATATTTCCTAATTTTTCAGAACTTTTAGAGACAGGAAATTATGGTTACACTACAGATCTTCACAGACTATTTTGTTTTTGACAGATTCTGTTTTGCATGCATAGTTTACTTGTTTTAGTGTTTCTATAGCTTATATTGAGTGATATAAATTATGTGAATGATATAATACATTATGTATGATTTTGGAACAATTATGAATCTTGTCTTGATAGTACCTAAGTGAATGATTTATCTTTATTACACCAACCCTTCTCACAAAGTTCCATTAAGTTTTGTGTGATTGAAGTTTTCAAGTTTTGCGTGAGACACCAATATGAGGAGAATAAGGAGTGACAAGAATATAATATTGGGGATTCCCAAGGCACTCCCAAGGTAATATACAAGGAAGAATCAAGCGCCCAAGCTTGGGGATGCCACAGAAGGCATCCCCTCTTTCGTCTTCAACATTATCGATATATCTTACTTAGAACTATATGTTTATTCATCACATAATATGTGCTTTGTTTGGAGCATCATTTTATTTTGTTTTTATCTGTTAGGTGTTATTTATAATCTTTTTTTCAATAAATTTTTCCAAGAATTGCCTTAGGTACTTGCGTTGCATGTTTGATGTGTGCTGTGTAAAAAACAGAAACTTTTGCTGTAGTGATGGAATTTTCATATTTTACTGGAACATTTAAAGTTTGTGAAATTTGTACACAGTATTTTCATATAAATTATTTAGCGTGTCTTAAATTTTCATAATCTTTAGAGTTACATATGTACACTGGTTTAATAAATTGCTACATACTGTTCTGTTTAGAAATATTGTTGTCATAGTTTTGTTATCTACTTATCCTATAGTTTCCACAGCCTATATTGGTAGATATAAATTGTGGAAATGATAGTATATAGTACAAAATGTTTTAAAATTATTGTGAAACTTGTCTTGGCAGTACATGAAGTGCTGATTTGTTCTTATGTGTACTAACCTATCTCACGAGTTCTTTTTGAGTTTTGTGTGATGAAGTTTTTGAAAATAGGTGAAACCGGAATATGAGAGGATTGAAAAAGATACGAAAGATCAAGGTTGGGGATGCCCAAGTAACCCCAATTAACTATTTAAAGAACTCTCAAGCATCTAAGCTTGGGGATGCTACGCATCCCACCTCTCTTCGTCAACTATCGGTTAGCCTATGTTGAGCCTAAATTTTTATTCGTGCACATGATGCGTCCTATTCTTGGAGTGCTATTTTTCTTTTGCTTGTTGTTTAAATAAAATTCTCAGATCTGAAAATCTTTATTGAGCGATAGAGAAAGTCCTCACGTAGCTCCTAAATATGTATGATCTTTTTTTGTAAGGGAAAATAAGCATTGTACAAACTTGTGATGGTAACGAAATAAAAGGGACGGACTGCATAATAAAGGTTGCTATCAAAAAGGGCAATACAACGTGACGCTACTTTACATTAAGGGTTTGCACATCCAAAATTAAAAAGTGCATGACAACCTATGCTTCCTTCTGCGAAGGTCCTATCTTTTACTTTCATGTATTTACTTTTATGCAAGAGTCAACATTATTCCTTCTTAGTTCAACCTCAATTATTCTTTAGTTAGCTAGCATCATGTGGTGGGGAAGGATCCAAGCATATAGGGACGTTCAAATATATTTGATCATGAATTATTATTGTTGACAATTATCTATATGGTAAATAAGTTGGGAGGCAAAACTTTAAGCCCCTATCTTTCTCTGTGTTCGACGAATGCCATTTGCAGTAAAAATATGCTTTGAGTGTTAGCAATCATGGAAGACTGTATGATAGTTGAGTATGTAGAATTTTCTAAATAAAAGCTCTTACATAGACCCTTCCTGAAGATAATATGAATTGCAATTGTTTGGTGACTGAAAGCATAGTTTGTTAGTTTTCAAGAAACTTTATGGTCTATGCTTTAACATGTGAATAGCTTGTTACTTCATCATGAGAAGTTTTAAGAGATGAGATACTATTTATGATATATAATGATGCTAGAAAAAGAATTTGGAACTATCATTGGTCAAATTTATGCACTATTCTAGCATTCACACTTCATAAATTATTTCTTTTATCATTTACCTACTCGAAGACGAGCAGGAATTAAGCTTGGGGATGCTGATATGTCTCCAACATATCTATAATTTATGAAGTATCCATGTCATGTTTACAATAATTCTATATGATTTGGTACGATTTTATTAGAACTAACTCGGACTGAAGTTGTTTTCAGCAGAACTACCATGGTGCTGTTTTTTGTGCAGAAATAAAACTTCTCGGAATGGGTTGAAAATTTACGGAGAATATTTTGGAAAATATAAAAAATACTGGAGCAAAAAGATACCGGAGTGGAGTCCCGAGGCAGACACAAGACACAAGGGCGCCCCCCGTAGGGGGCGCCCCCTAGCTTGTGCCCCCCTCGGGAGTCCCCTTCACGTGATTCCAACGCCAAGTACTCCTATAAATCCAGTTACCCCCAGAAAGAAACCTAGATCATAAGTTTCACCGCTGCTAGTCTCTATACCCACAAAAGACAAATCTTGGCCCTCTCCGGCGCCCTGCTGGAGGGGGTCACCATCACCGTAGGCCATCTTCATCATCTTGGAGGGGGCATCATCACCATGGAGGCCAAGGACTAGAGGGAGAACCTCTTACCACCTAGGGGGAGGCCATGGAGGATCAAGCAAAAGGAGGACACCCTCTCCCCCCTCTCTTAGTGGCGCCGGAGTTCCATCGGGGGAACCATCGCCACGGTGATCGTCTTCATCCACACCACCCTGTTCATCACCGTCCTCATATCTTTTCAGCAGTCCACTATCCCGCATCAC
Organism: Hordeum marinum; assembly: GCA_022496015.1. NCBI lineage: Eukaryota > Viridiplantae > Streptophyta > Magnoliopsida > Poales > Poaceae > Hordeum > Hordeum marinum. Next base: position 167,306,643 of record CM039678.1, on the reverse strand, counting down.
GATGTAATCCCCTAATTGAACATGGTGCTTTATGCCATTTATTATGATCGAATGATGTGTTGCCATCCTATGATGTTTTGAGTAGATTTCTTTTGTCTTTTGGGTTGATTGATGATCTAGATTGGTTTGAGTTATATGTTTATTTTGGTGGTGTCCTATGGTGCCTTCCGTGCCGCGCACACATGGAGGATTCCCGCTATAGGTTGTTGCAATACGTTCATGATTCGCTTATAGTGGGTTGCTTGAGTGACAGAAGCATAAACCCGAGTAAGGGGGTTGTTGCGTATGGGATAAAGGGGACTTGATGCTTTAAAGCTATGGTTGGGTTTTACCATAATGATCTTTAGTAGTTGCGGATGGTTGCTAGCATTCCAATCAAAAGTGCATATGATCCAAGTAGAGAGAGTATGTTAGCTTATTCCTCTTCCTCATATAAAATTGGAATAATTATTTCCGATCTTGTTAACAATTGCCTAGGGCAATTCCGCACACCGACCCATCATTATTCCACACTCGCTATTTGTAATATATTCTAACTTTATGATAACATCACCTATTTATATATTTTAGTTATCTGTTATCATGCAAAGCTATTCTCTTCATACCCACAACATAGTTTTATTTCTCGTTTCTAGTTGGAAGCAAACGTTCGACGTATGTAGAGTCGTATCAGTGGCAGATAGGACTTGAGAGAATATTGATATTACCTTTAGCGCCTTGTGGGTTCGACACTCCATACTTATCACTTCCACCTTTGGAAATTGCTACGATGATTCCTTGCACTTGGGGATTATCAGTCTTCATGAGCAAGCAAGTTGGATGCACACCCCCACTTAGCTTCAGTTGAGCTTTCATACAATTGTAGCTCTAGCGCATCATTTGCATGGCAATCCCTACTCCTTGCATTGACATCTATCGATGAGCATCTCCATAGCTCGTTGATATGCCTAGTTGATGTGAGACTATCTTCTCCACTTTTTACCCCTTTGATACCTATCACCATATTCTATTCCACCTATATGCTATGTCCAGTGGTTCGCTCGTGTATTGCGTGAAGAATAAAAATTTGATGCATATTGAAAAAGTATGATCCAATTACCTGACTTGGACACTATGGTGCTTAACATTTTTATTTATGTGGTGAAGATAGAGTCATGCCTTACTAATATAATAAGATGAATGGGGGTAAACATTCTTTTAGGATCGTATACTTAAAAATCAATATTTATGTTGCTTATACTTAATATATATTACTATGTTGTTGTTTGTTAATTCTTCATTTCTCAGTGATCATACATACAGGAGATTACATTATGGATAGCATGTCATATCAAAAATTCTGTTTTTATCATTTACCTACTTGAGGACGATGAGGAATTAAGCTTGGGGATGCTTTATACATCTCCAACATATCTATAATTTTTTATTGTTCCATGCTAATGTATTATCATTCTAGGATAGTTTTTGGGCATTTGTTTACCAATTTATAATATTTTTGAGCACTAACCTATTGACCTAGTGCCAAGTCCTAGTTGTTGTTTTCTGCTTGTTTTTTGCTTTGCGGGTTTGCCTTATCAAACGGAGTCCAAATACAACGGAACTTTAATATATTTTTCTACATAATATGAAGCACGATAAGCATCGGAGGAGTGCCAGGAGGTGTGCCATGGCCCCACAAGACATCTGGCCGTGCCCTAGGGGGTGGCCAGATAGCTTGTGGCCCCCTGGCGCTCCTCCCGGCATCGTTCTCTAGCCTATAAATCCTCATATATTCCAAAACCGTAGAAGCGCTTCCAAAACATTTGATAGCGGGACGACTTGCGATTTGGATCGCGAAGACGTTTGACTACATCAAATGAGTTTCTTAACGCTTCCCTCTTAGCGATCTACATGGGTATGTAGATCTAATCTATCCTCTCATAGATTCTCATCTCTTAGATTGATCCTGGTGAAGTGTAGAATTTTTTTTTGTTTCCCATGCAACGTTCACCAACAGGTATTTGATCTTACCACACAAGACATCAACATCTCTAACAACCCCAAGTGGTAAAATAGTCTCTCTGTTTGCAAGCTTAATAGTAATATCAATATCTTGTAACTCAAAAGGTGTAATATCATGCATAATTTCTTGATAAAGAGTAGACGGAAGAGTACTTACACTAGCACCCATACCACATAAACCATGAAAACAATGATCTCCAATCATAACATAAACCAACATAAACAATGGGCATGCCACCAACAAGTTTATGTTTATCTTTAGAATCCCGCTTAGCAACTCGTGAGGCTTCCTCGCAGAAACATATGACATGACCATCAACATTATAAAGTAATAGATCTTTAATCATTGCAACTTTAGGTTCTATTTTTATTTGTTCAGAGGGTTTATGTGTGTTGATACTACTCTTATTAACCACAGTTGCAACTTTAGCATGTTCTCTAATCCTAATAGGAAAAGGAGGTTTCTCAATATAAGCAGTAGGCACAAGTGGATCGACATTATAAATGATCGTTTCATCTTTAGCTATAACAGGTTCCTCACAAGTTTCTTCAATGTCTTGATGAAATTTAAACCAATTATCCTTAGGGAGATTTGTATGATAAGAAAATGATTCATATAAAGTACCTACTATCTCAGATTCAACTCCATATTTTGCACTAAACTTATGAAAACCGTTAGGTTCCATAAAAGATATAACACAATCAAACTCAAGATTTATACCTGACTATGTAATTTTCTCAATTTGCCAAACTTCAGAGTTGCATTTAATTCTTTAGAATATTGCATTTGAATTCAATAGTTCTCTTCATGGAGGAACCAATTGAAGAAGTATCGAGCAATGATTGATCTTCATGAGAAAGCCGAGCATAAAAGTTTTGTATAATTATTTCTCTTGAGAGGTCATGATTGGGGCATGTATGCATCATAGATTTAAGACCCCCCCCCAAGCTTGAGCGATACTTTCTCCTTCACGATGCTAAAAATTATATATGTAATTCCGATCACGGTGAACCAATGCATAGGATAAAATTTCTAGCGAAATTCCAGCTTCAATCGATTCCAATACCATGTTCCAACATCATCCAATAGCCTATAGCATATCAATGCCTTGCCCTCCAAAGATAAAGAGAAAACCTTCTTCTCACTACTGCAGGATGCTGCTAATGCGACACATCAATGAGAGACCCTTCGACGAAACTATGTGCGATCCACAATCGCAAACGGTATAGTTCAAGCTCCGCCTCTAATGACAAAAACCATCCGCGATGAAGGAACAAGAAAATACGGTTCAAAAAAAGTTGCATGTGTGATGCGTTGCATACAGTTAGTTCTTATGAACTGTTTGTGATTATGGAAGATAACAAAAACGGATAAGAAACTATATACGTGCGCATAGTGCGGCATATAGTTCACTCGGACAAACTGTTTGCGTTGATCCAGCAGAACATAAACGAGTTAGCCTAACAAGGCGTGTGTGATACCCGGCAAACAGTTCATTCATCAGAATTGTGTGTGAAGACCAATATTAATCCAAATGGTTCATCCTTACAACTGTTTGTCTTGTGGGTACTCGACAAACAATTCATTCACCAGGCATGTGTGGGAAGACCAATAATAACCCAAACGATTCATCCTAAGTACACGTGTGTGTTGTGGGCACATGATTGCTGCTAATAATTGTATGAGATGTGATTTTCTCTGTTTGCACAACATCTATATACTCTAACTACAGAACACCAACATTATTGTTGCATAACCAACTTGAACATACAGTTCCATAAGTGACTACACAACACATGTATATATCTCAATATAAATTTACAAGAAGTATATGATTGCCAAATCATACTGTTCTTCTGATGATGTTGTTGACACTACTGCTCTGCTTGTGGCTATCCCTTGCCGTCTACATGAAGCAGGCACATCCTGATGCAATGATCCTCCTGTACATCTCGTAGCTTGTGTATGCGTCCTTGACCGCGCACTTGATGTGTTCTTCATCCAGTGCATCCACCCAGGCTGCGTGCGAGGCAGTATTGTCCCTGCGGCACTCAGCCTTCATGTCTCTGTAGTAGGGGTCGATGTGGCCCCGATGAGGTCAACTAGGGAGTCCTACTTCTTCTTCTCACCCCCCAGACCCTATACTGACCTTGGATGTTGACAAGCTTCTGGCAGGACAAGCCCGAAGTGTTGAGCACCTTTAGATCATTGGTGGTATCCACCATTGCGAACCTATAATCGGGGCTATTGACAAAGGTGGAGAAACGCTCGCAGGCCTTGTGGGAAGGCAGTAGTGGTAGACAAGCACGTGATTGCGCACGCACAACTAGGCGATGGCAACCTTCTGATCATGCCCGGCACGACTGCCGGTATACTCGAGGTCGAAGCCGAACACTTTCTACTTGTTATCCTCGGCAAGCAACTGCTGCAACGTGTTGATGGAGTTCACCACCACGACTGGGTCGTTGGTGTACACCACCAAGAGGTCTGTCTTCCTGCTGTGTGTGTCCACTTTGACAATAGTAGCGAACTGTTGATCGGCGTCGGCAGACGCCATTGGATCCGCACACGAAGGTTGAAGCGATGAAGAGATGTGCATCCTCTCTATATTATTTGTCATCATGGGTGTGCTTCTTGGGTTGTGTGGTGCGGTTGGAAGGTGGAAGAGACAAAGGTAATGGCCGCATCAACTGAATGGCAGTTTTTGCAGCGCTTAACTGCATTGTGGTGCTGGGAGCGGCGCAACCGCAAGCATATGGCTCCCTGAACGTGCCTAATCGTTCGCGTGTGGATGCCAGCAGAGCGGCCGGACGCGCACGAACGCGAGAACAACATGCAGAGGCCGCATCAACCGCCTCATGCGTACATTCATTCGTGGCGGTGCATACAGAATGACCGTTTGCTTTGTAATAAAATGCAAACGGTTGTTTATTATTAACCGTCTGCATACTTGGAATTTCTCCCACCTCCGTCTGGTCTTATCACCGTGTTGCCGCACGAGGATCCCGTTGCATGCTTCGGGAGCATGCAAGTTTCTTGCCCGGCGCGCTGAAATGCCCGTTCCTACGATGCTTCGGGAGCGCACAACATTTCATTTGGGCTTCCCGTTCCCACGAAACTGCATAGGAACGCGTGCAAGCTTCCCATTCCAGCGCATGAACGCGTGCAAGCTTCCCGTTCCCGCGCATGAACGCGTGCAAGCTTCTCGCCCGGCTCGCCTTGGTCGCCTGCTTTATAAACCCCCACGGTCGGCCTCTCCACATCGCATTCATCACCTCCCTGCCCGTAGCTTCCTAAGTTTGCTTCTCCTCCAATCACAATGGCACCTGTCCGTCGTCGTTGCTTCGCCACCCCGCCAAAGGACAGCTCCAGCTGGGAGGCTGCACCACGTCGGCGGCATAGTTACCGGAAGCGTGTAGTGCATGTGGCATCCTTGTTGGCTATGCACATGGCACCCACCACACGCTCCTCCACATTTGCCCGAAGGCACCTCTTGCCGGAGACCGCCCTCACCCCCGCCCCATCGCCGGCCGCCATTTTCGCCACCCCACCAGCTGCCTCCTTGGCCGCCACCATGCCAGCGTCCGCCTTGGGAGCCACCCCATGGTAAGCCGCTGGGGCCATCACCCGCTCCGCCACCATGGCCCGAAGGCGGGAGGAGGGGGCCACCTATAGGATCGAAAGTAGGTCTAGAGGGGGTGATTAGACTACTTGACCAAATAAAAGTTTTGCCTTTTTCCCAATTTTAATTCTTGGCAAGTTTTAGCATTCATAGCATATCATGTAACACCCTACACATTCATGTCTAAGAGTGTAGCAGCGGAAAATAAAGACATTGAACATGTAAGTAAAGAGAGGGTTAGGAAAGCAAACACAAGTGATGACACGATGACTTTTCCCATGGTTCCGATAGGTGGTGCTATCGTACGTCCATGTTCATGGAGTTTTCAAACCACGGAGGGTAACAGTCGCGAGAGTCCACGGAGGGCTCTACCCACGGAGGGTTCCACGAAGAAGCAACCTTGACTATTCCATGCGGCTTTCGTCCACGACGGACTAGCCTCACTACGAGTAGATCTTCACAAAGTCGGCGATCTCCTTGCCATTACAAACTTCTTGGTTCACTCCACAACACGATGTAGGAGGCTCCCAAGCAACACCTAACCAATCTAGGAGGCACCACCCTCCAAAAGGTAATAGGCTCGGTAATGACGATGAACTCCTTGCTGTTATACTTCAAGATGATAGACTCCTCAACACACAATCACTCTCTCACATATTTGGCTTGGTAGAAGAGATGGGATTGGTGGAAAGCAACTTGGGGAGGCTAGAAATAAAGATCCATATGGTTGGAGTGGAAGATCTTGACCTCAACACAAGGGTAGGTGGTTCTCTCTTAGAAAACTAAGTATGATAGGTATGGAATAGTTCTGAGTGCTTCTCTTTCGAGTGAGTGGTGGTGAAGGGGTATATATAGGCATCCCCAAAAATCCAACCGTTACACACAATAAGTCAGACTCGGTGACACTGACGTGTAAATCTCGATGGTACCGAAGTGACCAAAACTGACAACCTTTGAATCTCAGAGGGACCAATATACAATTCTTGGTTGCACCGACAAGGTGACCAACGGTCAGATTTACCAATCTCGGTTACGCCGATTCACCATTTTCGGTCGGACTGAAAATGAGAACTGTAACAGAATCTTGGCAACCAAACTCGGTGGCACCGAGTGCAGTGTCGGCTGGACCGAAGTGTTAGGGTTTGGCTAAGACTGTCTAGGGTTTGGAATCGGTGGTACCGGGATAGGAATGTTGGTTGCGCCGATTTTGCATATTTGGGTTAGGACAGAGTTTGGTGGGAGAGTTTGTGGATGTTTTGGTGACTGTCACTTGTGCACATTTGAGCATATTGTTCACCATCAAAACTTTACCCCCTTTTGATAGTATTGGCTTTCCTATGGACTAAAAGTGATTTATCACAAATGTAAAATGTAGAGTCCTCTTGCTTGAAGCTTGGCCAACCTATTTCCTTGCATCTCGGGGTAATTCCACAATCCTTTGGCCATCCCTATCATTGAACTTGTCCTGAAATATACTTGGTGGAAACATTAGTTCAATGACTTATATGTTGTTATTAATTACCAGAACCACCAAGGGAGCAAATGTGCTTTCAATCTCCCCCTTTTTGGTAATTGATGACAACATATAGATCAAAGCTTCGACAAAGATAACATCATGGAATATAATCGTTGCTTTGAGAAGTATGTGATAAGCAAGAGCTCCCCCTAAATTTGTGCATTATTTTTAAATTTGCGTTTAAATGCAAATGCACAATCGATTAGGTACAAGGGTTACTTCTTACATGTCACATACCACTTGGTGGTGTGCGAGAATAATTGGAACGAATATCATAGCATAACACAATCAACCAAAGATGAATGATCATCACATAAGCATTAAGATGATAGGAAATAGTAGCATCGCACATTAAAGCGTATGATCAAACATCATCAAGCAAAACAAAAGAGTATAACAGTAACCAAAAGCAATTGTTTTTGAAAAAAATCAACAAACACCAAACGCTCTCTCACTCGAAGCCTAATGATCTATATACACTTCTCCCCCTTTGGCAACAAGTTACCAGAAAGTTCAAAGGCATATATCTAGTCGTTCTTGGGCTGGTCTCCTCCGGTGGTCGATGAAGGAGTCAAGATAACAGCGTCGGCGAAGATCTATGCAGATGTCGTGGGTGGAGCTGGAGTGGTCACGGGAGGTACTGGATCTGATGGAGCAGGAGCTATGCTGACAGTAGCAAGAGCTGATGAAGAGGGCCTCAAGTCTGGTGCAGGCACTGTAACTGATCTAGCCAAAGTAGTGAACTAGGTGCCCGGCCTGAGAGGTGATTCATCATCATCATCATCATCATCATCTGAAGAAGTAGAAGAGACCCGAGGGATATTCACGGAGTCAACTTCCTTCTGAAGCTCTATACTGTCTTTGACAACTTGTCCACCTTATCACCAAGAACCTTGATCCCTGTCTCAAAGATACTCACTAGACTATTCTGGTTGTCTAGAATCCCCATGATATCCTTCTGCATGCCCTAGATGGCTGAGATCAGAAGATCCATTTGCTTGTTTCTGGATCTGGGGGCTTGAGCACTAACGGCTCAAACTGCTTCTCCTTCTGCCTGTGTTGTAGCCGATGTGGGATGACCTGGGTCCATCGCCACAACATTATCCTCGAGATCTAGCTATAGGGGTAGATGTGGACGATCTAGAGCAAAAATGTGCTTCTGCAACTGAGAGTTGATAAGCAACTGAGCGCTTTTGATCAACAACAACCCTCTTGATTGTCTCAACTATCAAATCCATGACTCTAATCCTGGTGCTCGTGTGAAGGTGGATCAGCATGTTGATGGAATAGCCTCGGATCAAATTGTCATCTCCTGACTTGGGCATCAAGGTGCGCCTTAGAATAGTGTTCATTGTACGGAGGCCTGCTTGCAGATAGTAGATGGATCCTAGATTGTGAGATTGCGCCTTGTCTACAGGGATAGGAGTATACATATCCTTCATGGCATTGTGACTTGCCTTGGGTTCTGAGTATACATCCAGATCACCTTCCTGAGCTTCTGGAACTCCTAGAAGTGCAGCCCACTCCTCAACAGTGGATCCATACCTTGGTCCTTCAGTCATCCATACAATTTTACCATCTCCGTTGAAATGATCAATGGACTAGAATTGCATGATCATTTAGTCGTTCCATGCAGTAAGCTCTGTGCCAATGAACTTATCTAGGTCAATGTAATGGAAATTATCTTGGACACTTGGGAAGTAGTCCACATTATCCTTAATGAATTTCCAATCGACATATCCCATATCGCTAAAATCTGGGCTCTTGTCAAGAAACACTGTCTCATAAAAATCATGTTGCTCTCTAGTGTAGAACCTGTAGTCAACAACAGGTTTCTTCCTCTAAGCATAAGTATCTATGACTCTACAGACTCTCAATCCCGAGTCTTTCCTCGTCTTCATGTATTCAGCAACTAAGTGGCTGGCATCATGTACTGGAAGAAGTGGTCTGAGCTTCATCAAAGTGGTCAAGCCATCATTATCTTCAAGTCTGGAGGCAGTCCCCTTGTTCTTCTCAGAAGCTGGAATGTCTCTGGTAGTCCTCTTGGACTTCTGTGTAGCAGCCTTCTTGGAAGTAGGCTTCGTGCTCTTGGAATTGCCAGTCTTTGGCATAGCATCAGCCATAAGCTTCTTGGGTTTCTTCTTGGGAGGGGCTTTCTCAACATGTTCTTCCTCCTCTTCCTCAGCAGCAGCACCAGCAGCCTCCTATGGATCTTCATACATAGAGGTAGGCCTGCCAATCACATGGCTAATCCTCTTCCTGGACTTATTCTCCCCCGCCTTCTTAGGCAAAGACTTCCTTGGGGGATCTATAGTCATTGTGGTCCTAGAACTCTCAGGTGCTCTCATAGCTGTAGAAGGTGCATATACTTTGCTAACAACTCTTCTGGAAGAAGTAGCTTCAGTTGCTGACTTCTTAGCAGCATTTTCTAGCTTCTTGGCAAGAATCTCCTCAGGAATGAAGTCAGAATCTTCTTCATCGGAATTTAGCTTCTTCATGGTCCTGGTGGCAGCCTTGGGCAACCCATGAGAGCTGGGGGTGCCTGTATCTGAAAAAGAACTGGCCTCTGGGCTTGTGCCAGAACTCATGTTAACTCCCTGCTCTGCCAAATTTTGACTGTCCTTTGTTTCTGACATACTGACCCTGTGAACAGAATATAGGAGAGAAGAAGTAGTTGAGTCATCACAAAATGAGGATGGTTTTTGAAATTTGAACAATAAAATTTCAAGATTTTTGCATTCTGTCAAATAAATATCGGTACAGCTGAAACAAATTTTTCGGTGGGGCCGAGACTGACTGACTCACTTAATCGAACCTTGGCACCCTTTTCCGTCGGACTGAAAAGAGGAACTCGGTTCCATCGAGTCAGTTCTCAGCAACACAGAATTTCACATCGGTGAGACCGATATGTCTGTTTCGGTTCCACCGAGATTTATCGGGCGGACGGCAAAACCCTAGAAAATTCATTATTCGCGAGACTATGGAGTTTTGAGTGGATAGGATTACATGCAAAGGGGGTATTATAGATAATCTTGAATCTAATGTGCAAGAATCGGACGAGGAGCACAACAGAGATCGAATCTGTACCCTATCTTGGCGCGAATCCTCTATGGCGGCAACGAGGGAGAGGATTTGATCACCGACAGTGATTGCCAGCGGCGGAGGAGCGCAGGGAGACAAGGGCGACGGCCAGGGGTCTCATAGGCGGCAGCTTAGGGTTCTGAGGCATGACGAATGAGATTGAATTTCAAAGCGTCAGGGTCCACAACTTATATACCCACCACTATCGGTGACAACGATTCTAACTTTTCGGTGTCACCGAGTTCCTCAACTGTCAGTTGACAGGGAAACTCGGTGTAACCAAGAAAATGGAATCAGTGGTACCGAGATTGAAAACCAGATCAACCCTAGGTATTCGGTTAGACCGAGAATTTGTGGTTGGTTCCATCGAGATGCACTTGGGAGGTTTTAATGGTCAGTCCTTGTCGATACGGAACTCCAAGTGCTCCACACAGAGGGATCGAAAAGCATTTGTTCAAATTTTGTGATGCAGCATGAACAGAGTATGAGGTGAGAAAGCATAGATAGCTAAAGAAGTGGTCCTACGCATTCTTGTATGTCCAATTGGCAAAACATAAACTAGAAGCCAAATAGCAACAATTGGATATCCTGGAATGAGAAAATAAATGCAGACCAACATGCTCACAGAATAAGATGTCAAATGAAATCATGGCAAACATGCACAAACACTCTAGCATCTAACAAGCACTTGGGCGATGATGAAGTCATCTATATATGAGTATTTGACTTAGGATCCAAGTAAGAGTACTTGATCATAGGTCATACTCATTGTTTAAGCACAAGTGGGGTTACCACTTTGACATAAAGCATTTAATGTTGTCACATACTAAGAGATGCTTTGGCTCAAGTCTTAGAGTAAAGCCCCCCCTTGATATGACATCCCCCCATAAGAGGGATAAACTAACCTTGGGTTTTGTCGATGAATACTTCATGTTGGTGAGGTAGTGGTGGATTCTCAAGGTTGATGAAGATCACCAAGAGTTGGGAGCATCCTTGTTGTTTCCTTACTCTTCTCACCTACATGGGTTAGTCCCAACACACAAGAGACAAATACAAGGATATCTATGGACATGGAATGCAAAGTATGTGTAATGATGTCCATTGATTTGTTGATTACCTTGTCCCTTGCTTACCTTTGAGGGAATGTGTGACTCCTTGATCTATTGCATAGGGTTGATGTTGATTGCAAATAGATCTTGCCAATAATGAATGTGAGTGAATTTCATTCGCGGAGTACCCCTCAAGAACTCTCTAGTTCTTCTTCTTGGGAACCCACATCAAGTTGATGGGGATCCTTGGTGTTGAAGTAGCAATTGTAGAAGTTGAGCTTGTAGTAGCCTTGGGAACGCACTTCACCAAAGCTTGGGGTTCATCTTCATAAGATTCAAAGTCCTATTGGAGCTTGTTCTTGCCCTTGAGTTTGGTGTCTTGTGGTGGAAGGTCATCTTGAGTGTTTGTACCCTTGTGAAGAGTATTTTAATACTTCTCCCTTTGAGGAACAAACTTGGGCTCGGGATATTGACCTTCTTCCCGTTCAACTCCATTAGCGTTGAAGTAGCCAACACTGCGATTCTTCCGATATCCTCCATGCTTGGGTACAATCTCATCAAATTGTTTGTACCCTTCAAGACTCTTGTAGATACATTTATCTATAATTACTTTCAATAGAGCATTTTCTTGCTCAAGTGCAACTTGGCTAAGAGAATCATCATTAGGGGAATCAATAGAACTACTAGGAGCAACATTATTGGGTTTAGCATTTTTATTATTGCTACTAGATGAAGAACCTTTCTTTCCTTTGTTACTAGTTTGCTTAGATTTGACTTGTGGCATGAATGTAGACAAGAGTAGTCGTTTGGAAATATAAGATGAAATCTTCTTTCGGATATCGTCATTGATAGCTTTAAGAAATTCATGTTCTTGCTCCAAATTGAGCTTCTCGAAGCATAGCTTCTCATGAGTTCTTACAAGCTCTCTATGATCTTTAAGAATAGATTCATGAGCTAACTTAAGAGTGTTGACTTCTTTAGTTAGTTCTTCTATTTTCATCTTATCATCGTCAATTGACTTATCTTGACTAGCATGAGAAATATCAAGTTCATTATGATTAACATCACTAGTTTTATCACATAGCAAGTCATCATCGTAAAGCAAATCATCTTCATCACTATCAAAATCAAGATATTCGGGGTGTGATGCCTTGGGGCCTTTAGACATGAAGCAACTTCCACCTCCTTCATTTGGTGAATCAAATAGATCATAGGATTTGGTTGTCACTAGTGCAATTCCAGCAACACCATCATCTTGACAATAGTCGGAGTTGGAGTGATAGCTTCTCTCGGAGTGGTTGTCGGTGTAATTGTCCTTCTTCTCCGAGTCCTTACTTCTCCTTGAGGGTATTCATTAATAACAATCACTCTACTCCTTCTCTCTCTATGAGGTGATTCATCTCTTGAGTGTCATCTTCTTGGTGACTCTTCTCTTCGTTTGTAGGGAGCCGAGCACTCATTGGAGGAGTGTCTGGGCTTCCCACAGTTGTAGTAGTTTCAGGCACGACTTGACGACGCTTCTCTTCACATCTTGAGTTGGAGCTGTGATCTTTGCTTCTATTCTTGTAGAACTTGTTGAATTTCTTGACCATGAGGCTTATCTCTTCATTTGTGACAAGGTTGTTGCCTGAGGTAGCAGGAGCATCACTTGTGGCTTTGTAAGCACCGCTAGACTTGTGATGAAGGTCTTCCTTGTCCTTGAGTGTCATCTCATGAGCAAATTTCTACCAATCACTTCTGCTGGTTTGAGATCTTTGTAGTTTGACATCATTTGGATCAATGTGCACACAGTGTCATATCTCTCATCCAAAGCTCGAAGTATCTTCTTGATGATGAACTTGTCATTCATTTCTTCGCTTCCTAAGCCGGCAATCTCATTTCTGATGAGAGCTGGCCTAGAGTACATTTCAGTGACTCCTTCACCATCCTTCATCTTGAACTTGTCAAGTTGACCTTGAAGAACATCTAACTTGGATTCTCTCACGGACTCAGTTCCTTCGTGCATATCAACCAAAGTACCCCAAATCTCTTTTGTGTGTTCAAGACGGCTGATTTTGTTGAATTCTTCAGGACATAGGCAGTTGAAGAGAATGTCACATGCTTGAGCATTGAGTTGCAACATCTTCAATTCATCTCCAGATGCTTCACGATCCGGTTTCTTTCCATCCGCAAAGAATTCACCTTGCAAGCCAACACGAACAACAACCCAAACGGTACGATTATAACCAAGCAAATGCATTTTCATTTTATGCTTCCAACTAGGAAAATTAGTGCCATCAAAGTACAGACCCCTATGGTGATAATTTCCCTCACTAGATGCCATACTTCTCCTAGGTTGTGAAACCAATGCAATGGGGACCAAAGCTCTAATACGACTTGTAGGATCAAAAGTAGGTCTAGAGGGGGGGTAATTAGACTACTTGACCAAATAAAAGTTTTGCCCTTTTCCCAATTTTAATTCTTGGCAAGTTTTAGCATTCATAGCATATCATGTAACACCCTACACATTCATGTCTAAGAGTGTAGCAGTGGAAAATAAAGACATTGCACATGTAATTAAAGAGAGGGTTAGGAAAGAAAACACAAGTGATGACATGATGACTTTTCCCGTGGTTCCGATAGGTGGTGCTATCGTACGTCCACGTTCATGAAGTCTTCAACCCACGGAGGGTAACGATCGCGAGAGTCCACGGAGGGCTCTACCCACGGAGGGTTCCACGAAGAAGCAACCTTGACTATTCCATGCGGCCTTCATCCACGAAGGACTAGCCTCACAGAGTTTGTGGATGTTTTGGTGACTGTCACTTCTGCATGTTAGAGCATAGTGTTCACCATCAAAACTTTACCCCCTTTTAATAGTATTGGCTTTCCTATGGACTCAAAGTGATTTCTCACAAATGTAAAATGTAGAGTCCTCCTGCTTGAAGCTTGGCCAACCTTTTTCCTTGCATCTTGGGGTAATTCCACAATCCTTTGGCCATCCCTATCATTGAACTTGTCCTGAAATATACTTGGTGCAAACATTAGTTCAATGACCTATATGTTGTTATTAATTACCAAAACCACCAAGGGAGCAAATGTGATTTAAATCTCCCCCTTTTTGGTAATTGATGACAACATATAGATCAAAGCTTTGACAAAGATATAATCATGGAATATAATCGTCGCTTTGAGAAGTATGTGATAAGCAAGAGCTCCCCCTAAATTTGTGCATTATTTTTAAATTTGCGTTTGAATGCAAATGCACAATCAATTAGGTACAAGGGTTGCTTCTTACATGTCACATACCACTTGGTGGTGTGCGAGAATAATTGGAATGAATATCATAGCACAACACAATCAACCAAAGATGAATGATCATCACATAAGCATTAAGATGATAGGAAATAGTAGCATCACACATTAAAGCATATGATCAAATATCATCAAGCAAAACAAAAGAGTATCACAGTAACCAAAAGCAATTGTTTTTGAAAAAAAGCAACAAACACCAAATGATCTCTCACTCAGAGCCTAATGATCTATATACACTTCTCCCCCTTTGGCAACAAGTTACCATAAAGTTCAAAGGCATATATATATAGTCATTCTTGGGCTAGTCTCCTCCGGTGGTCGATGAAGGAGTCAAGATAAAAACATTGGGGAAGATCTCTGCAGATGTCATGGATGGAGCTGGAGTGGTCACGGGAGGAACTGGAGCTGATGGAGCAGGAGTTGTGCTGATAGTAGCAGGAGCTAATGAAGAGGGCCTCAAGTCTGGTGCATGCAGTCTAACTGATCTAGCCTGAGTAGTGAACTAGGTGCCCGGCCTGAGAGGTGATTCATCCTCATCCTCATCCTCATCATCATCATCATCTGAAGAAGTAGAAGAGACCCGAGGGATATGCACGGAGTCAACTTCGACAACTTGTCTTCGACAACTCCTTCATCAAGAACTATAACTGTCTTCGACAACTTGTCCACCTTATCACCAAGAACCTTGGTCCTTGTCTCAAATAGACTCACTAGACTATTCTGGTTGTCTAGAATCCTCTTGATATCCTTCTGCGAGCCCTGGACATCTAAGATCAGAAGATCCATTTGCTTGTTTCTGGATATGGGTGCTTGAGCGAACTGCTTCTGCTTCTGCCTGTGCTGTAGCAGATGTGGGATGATCTGGGTCCATCACCACAACATTATCCTCGAGATCTGGCTGTAGGGGCAGATGTGGACGACCTAGAGAAAAAATGTGCTTCTCCAACTGAGAGGTGATAGGCAACTAGATGTTGGGTGCATAGCAGCAAGAGCGCTTTTGATCAGCAGCAACCCTCTTGATTGTCTTAACAATCAAATCCATGACTCTAATCCTGGTGTTCGTGTCAAGGTGGATCAGCATGTTGATGGAGTAGCGTCGGATCATCTTGTCATCTCCTGACTTGGGCATCAAGGTGTGCCTTAGAATAGTGTTCGCTGTACGGAGGCCTGCTTGCAGATAGTAGATGGATCCTAGCTTGTGAGATTGCACCTTGTCTGCAGGGATAGGAGTATACATATCATTCATGGCATTGTGACTTGCCTTGGCTTCTGAGTATACATCCAGATCACCTTCCTGAGCTTTTGGAACTCCTAGAAGTGCCACCCACTCTTCAACAATGGATTCATACCTTGCTCCTTCAATCATCCATACAATTCTACCATCTCCATAAAAATGAGCAGTGGAGTAGAATTGCATGATCATTTTGTCGTTCCATGCAGTAAGCTCTCTGCCAATGAACTTATCCAGGTCAATGCAATGGAAATTATCTTGGACACTTGGGAAGTAGTCCACATTATCCTTAATGAATTTCCAATTGACATATCTCATATCGCTAACAGCTGGGCTCTTGTCAAGCAACATTGTCTCATAAAAATCATGTTGCTCTCTGGTGTAGAACCTGTAGTCAACATCAGTTTTCTTCCTCCGAGCATAAGTATCTATGGCTCTCCAGGCTCTCAATCCCGAGTCTTTCCTCTTCTTCCGGTATTCAGCAACTAAGTTGCTGGCATCATGTACTTGAAGATGTGGTTTGAGCTTCATCAAAGTGGTCAAGTCATCATCATCTTCAAGTCTGGAGGCAGTCCCCTTGTTCTTCTCAGAAGATGGAATGTCTCTGGTAGTCCTCTTGGACTTCTGTGCAGCAGCCTTCTTGGAAGTAGGCTTTGTGCTCTTGGAAGTGCCAGTCTTTGGCATAGCATTAGCCATAAGTGAAAGCACGACATGCTCCTTGGTGGTTTTGATAATTCATGAAATCATACATTGTCTATTGGATTGATACTTTTACCTAGTGTATTTGAGATATAGTCTATAGAGAGGATTGGCAAAAGGAGATTGTGGACATACCCCAAGATGCAAGGAAATAGGTTGTCCAAGCTTCAAGCAAGAGGACTCTACATTTAATATTTGTGAGAAATCACTTTGAGTCCATAGAAAAGCCAATACTTTTAAAGGGGGTAAGGTTTTGTTGGTGAACAATATGCTCAATCATGCACAAGTGATAGTCGCCAAAAACATCCACAAACGCTCCCACCAAAGTCTGTTCTATACCTAACACTCAAAATCGGTGCAACCAACTTTCCCATACCGGTGCCACCGATTCCAGAACCTAGACAGACTCTGCCAAACCCTAGCCACTTCGGTGCAACCGATTCCATACCGGTGCCACCGAGTTTAGGTTGCCAACTTTCTGTTACGCAAATTCACTTTTTTGGTCCCACCGAGAATGTTGGATCGGCATCACCGAGTTTGGAAGTCTGACCGTTGGTCACCTTATCGGTGTAACCAAGTTTTCTATATTGGTCTCACTGAGATTCAAAAGTTGCCACCTTTCGGTCACTTTGGTACCACCAAGATTAACACATCAGTGTCACCGAGTCTGTCATTTTGTGTGTAACGGTTGGATTTTTGGGGATGCCTATATATACCCCTTCACCACCACCTACTCGAGTGAGAAGCACTGAGAACTATTCCATACCTATCCTATCGGATTTTCTGAGAGAGAACCACCTACCCTTGTGTTGAGGTCAAGATCTTCCACTCCAATCATATGGATCTTGATTTCTAGCCTCCCAAAGTAGCTTTCCACCAATCCCATCTCTTCCACCATGCCAAATCTGTGAGAGAGTGATTGGGTGCTGAGGAGTCTATCATCTTAAATCACAAGAGCAAAGAGTTCATCGTCATTACCAAGCCTATTACCTTTTGGAGGGTGGTGCCTCCTAGATTGGTTAGGTGTCGCTTAGGAGCCTCCTACTTCGTGTTGTGGAGTGAACCAAGAAGTTTGTAAGGGCAAGGAGATCGCCTACTTCGTGAAGATCTACCCATAGTGAGGCTAGTCCTTCATGGATGGAAGCCGTTATGGAATAGTCAAGGTTGCTACTTCGTGGACCCTTTTGGGTGGAGCCCTCCATGGACTCTCGTGACCGTAACCCTCCGCGGGTTGAAGACTCCATAAACGTGGATGTACGATAGCGCCACCTATCGGAACCATGGGAAAAATCATCGTGTCTCCAACTGCGTTTGATCTACCTATCGCAACACTTTACTTCATATGCAATGTCTTTACTTCCCATTGCCATATCTGTTGACATGCATTTTTAGGGCTGTTAGACTTGCTATCTTTCCTAAAACTGTTAAAATCTGCCACCCAATTAACTTGGGAAAGGTTAAGTTTTAAATTCCTGCTAGTAGTCTATTCACCCCCCCTCTAGACACTCTTCTAGTGATCCTACAATTTGTATCAGAGCATTGGTCTCCATTGCTTCGGTTTAATCACCGAGGAGGAAGATGGATGTGTCTAGTATAGGGAGTTTGAGTTGTAGAGTGCCCATTCTTGATGGGGAGTACTATAATCAATGGAAATCTTTGATGCTTGAGCTGTTTAATGAATTTCAATTGAGCAAATATGTTATGCGCCCCTATGAGCCTCCTATTCATCCTTTGCATCCCACACACGAAGAGGAAGTTGATATGCTATGCGATCTTAGAACTGTTAATCTCATTGTTAGAGCATTACCTAGAAATATGCTTAACCAAATGAAGAATTTTTCATGTGCTTACACTTTGTGGAATGATTTGGAGAAATGGTATCCAAGTTATTCATTAAGTAATCTTGATGAAATTCTTCATAAAACCATTGCCTTTCACAAAATGTCGCCTAGTGATCCTAAATTTGATGCTTGTCTATTTGAGCTTAGAGACCTCATGCATGCTAAAGGAGATGTCACAACTATCAACAATATCATTATAGAGACCCTTCGCATTCATAAACTTGAACATTATCTTGGTCACTGTCATGGTTTTGTCATGGCAGATGCCATAGGTAGGCTTATCGAGAGGGGTCGAAGGACGCCGGCGGGCTCCGGGAGCGGGATTAGGCACAAGCGGTGGCTTACACACGATGTACCCAGGTTCGGGGCCCTCCGTGGGAGGTAATACCCTTAGTCCTGCTCAGTCTAGTTGAGGCAATGGTCAGGTTACAACGGTGCTCCTTGAGCTGTACGGATCGAGGAAGAGGGAGGAGCTGGCCCGCTCTTCCCCTCTCTACGTGCATGTGCATGGAGTGGATGTGGATGTGGAGGGCAGTCGGAGGGTAGTCAATCGATCGTCCGTCCGTTCGTGCCTCCCTTGGTTTTTTCCTCTGTTGGTCTCTCCCCCTCGCATGGGGGTGGCCGAGGGGGTTTTATAGGCCAACCCCCCGGAATACAATACAAGTAGAAGGTAAAAGGGGGCCCCAGCCGGCAGCCTCTCTGGCCGGCTGCTGGGCCCGGCCGGGGGGTCTTGTCGCCGGTAGGCCCCGACAACTGAAGGGTCCCGTCAAGAGCCGGCGGGGCCCATGAGGCGGGCCCCAACGCCGGTCACATCGTGGCACGGGCCGCACCTTGTGGCGTCGTCTTGCGGCGGCCGGCCGGGGTCAACGGTACGGTCGGCCACCCTGTAGCCATGCCGGGGCAGGTAACGGAGTGGTTGGAGGCGTGCCGGCACTGTTGGAAGTCCGGTCACCATCCGTCAGGGACAGAGGCCCTGATGTCTTCGCTGTGGCCATATCGGCGCTGAACCCCGATGGGATGGGGGCCACTGTTGCCATGCACGCCCTCAAGTCGTTATCCAATGCTCAGCCGGCTGGGCATAGCCGGCAGATCACCTCCAGTAGGGCGCAGCCGGACTACAGGGGGAGGCGGCCCGCCCTTTGGTCGCGTTAGGAGGCGGGGTAAAGGGGGAGCTTGAGGCTACCCCGGGGTCATCCCCCCGTTAGTAGTCCCCGAAGCCGGGGAGGACCCGCCGACGGGCCGTGGCGGTCCTCGCCGACTTGAAGATCGTTCTTGTGCTGCAGGCGGCCTTGAGAGTCGAGCGGAACCAGCAAGCGATGGCCGGCTCCACGGCCGGTCGACGCTTCGCGTGCCACCTCGGGTTCCCCGCCTGGTTGAGGAAACGCACCACATGGCGAAAAAGACCGGGCCGCGGGGCGGGGCCCTCCGTGGCCGTAGACTCGGCCCGCACGCGAGGATCCTTTACGGCACGGGGCGGACAGTTGGCATTCCCGAGCGCCATGATGTCCGCCCCGTGCGCTGCAGGAATCGTGGGGGTCGTGCACAATGAATCCGGCCCCCACGATCGCCCGCACGGGGTTTTAAAGTCAAGAAGGGGGAGGCAGAATGGCCTGTTCGCTCCCCCTCCTGCCGCCCCATCGCCTTCGTCGCCTCCCTCCTCCCGCCGCGAGAGAGAGAGAGAGACCGAAGCACGAGGACAGGCCACGCTGCCACGCGGCGCCGAAGAGAGCCCGGACCGCCGCCGAGCACCCGCGCCCGTCGACGCGACCGTAGGCCCCCTCGGTGACCATGGCGGGCAAGGGCGCCTGGTACGGCAGTGATCTGGACGACACCTTCATCGAGCACCTCCACCACCGTCGCAAGATCCCGACAGAGCAGCACTTGGTGGCATGCCCAGTCAGGCCGGAGAACTCCCTAGCCCCGCAGGAGGGCGAAGTGGTTGCCTTCGCCGACCACTTCCTCCGCGGGCTCGGGCTGCCGGCGAGCGCCTTCTTCCGCCGCTTTGTGATGCAGTTCGGCCTGCAGCCGCACCACCTCGCCCCCAATGCCGTCCTGCAGCTGGCGGCATTCATCACCCTCTGCGAGGGATACTTGGGGGTCGCGCCGAGGCTTGACCTCTGGTGCCGGCTCTTCTTCCTCAAAAGGCAGATGGCGAAGGACCCAACGACGAAGCAGACGGTGAAGGACCCTACGGAGGCGCCCTGATCGACATCCGCAAGGGAGCAGGCTTCTCGAAGCTCCCGCTGCATGAGTCGGTGAAGCGATGGCAGCGGGGGTTCTTCTACGCGAAGAACACGAAGCCGGAGGAGGACTACATCAACCACCCCGACTTCGCCAACCACCCGCCAACCGCGATGCTAAACTGGCGAGCGGTCGCGTCTCCGGCGCCCGAGACGGTGAACCGGCTCTGCGAGCGCCTGCTCGCGATGACCGGGTCGGAGGGCTGAAGGCCATGGACCTGCTGGCCACGATGGTGGCACGCCGGGTGCAGCCGCTGTAGAGCCAGCCGCACCTTATCTACCAGATGGGAGGACACCACGACCCCTGTCGGCTCTCCACCAAGGAGATGAAGCCGGCCTATGTGGCAAGGAGGGTGAACGCCATCTCGACGGCGAAAATGGCGGAAGGCAAATGGCAATGGGGGAAATCCCGTATAGCCGGAGCCATACGGCACCGTGGGTAAGTGACAAGCCGGTCCCTCCCCTCCATCTTCTTTTAGAGGCAATACCCCTCCTCCTTAGTCTGACAGTGCGCCGCCCGGCCCGCCCGTAGCTCTTCCCATTGCTGCAGAATAATGGGGAGTCGGCCCCCAACACGGCGGAGTCGGACCCCGAGGAGGTCGAGGACGCCGACGACATGGAGCCGGTCGACTCCGAGCGAGCCCGAGCATCCGGTGCCGGCGATGCGGAGACGGAGACGGAGGGGGCCGAAGAGGCTGAGTCGATGGGAGAGTCCCCTCCCCAGACGCGCATTGCCGAGGCTAAGGAGAAGCCCGAGGCTTCGCAGGACGAGGTCATGGTGCCGCAGAGGTGCCAACCTCGAGCTGGCGGCTGCCCCAGTCGGGGAGGCCCGGTCGCAAGCGACAAAAGGAAGGGGCCAGCAGCCACCAAGCCGGTGCCCAAGCGTGCGACGACCGCGCAGCCGGGCGGCAGTCGTGGAGGCGGAGGCAAGAAGTAGAAGGTCGCCCAAGCGGGACCCATGAGGAGAGCAATCCCCGTCGTCGCCGGCTAAGTCCGTCTTCTCCTCCAACTTGGTCCGTCTTGCCTCCCCCAGTTACTTACTTCTTCGTGACCTGGGAAGCGCACGCCCTGGGGAGGACACCGGGTGGCGGGACGGAGAGGGCGACGCCGCCGACGGCGGCCGAGGAGAGGGAGCGCCAGGCATGGCTCGACTTCGAGGCGGCCGAGCAGGAGCAGCGTGTCCGGGAGCTCCGCCCCTGGGAGGAGGCGACGAAGAGGCAAGGGCGAGCCAGCGGGGAGGCCGCTGGCGGGGCGTGGGAGCCGTTCCCCCTCCTCCAAGGAAAATGCGGGGAGCCCGCGGGCGGAGCTTGGGAGCCTTTCCCCCGCGGCCGGGAGAAGAGGTCGAAGGGCCACCACGGCTCGGGGCGAAGGGCGGAGGCGAGCGCGACGGCCACGGAGTGCGAGGCGGCAATGGGCCGCGACGCCGCCCTGTCGGTTGCGGGCGACATGCCGCCGGGGCCGGAGGTACCAGCCCTGGAGGTGCCGCCACCGGACGTGCCGGCGTCGGAGCCGCCAGCCCCGGAGGCGCCGGCACCGAAGGCGAGTCATCCCGGAGCAGCCGGAGGTGGGGTGTCAGAGGTGGGAGCCGCAATGTCCGTGAAGATGGCCGCCGCAAGTGCGTCGACGGCGGCCCCCGACGCCGCGGCATCAGGAGGAGGGGCCGGTCCCATCGAGGTCTCCAGCAAGGGAGGACCCGCAGACAGAGGCCGGCCGCAGCAGACCTGGGCGGCGGCCAGGAGTCCGTCCCCTGGCGGGCCGTCGAGCGCCCTCGGAGCGGCGGTGGCCGCCGCTGTGGAAGCGTTTGCGGTGGCCCACGCCCAGGCGGCGCAAGACGCTCGGGCTGCGAGCGACCGGCTGGTGAGCTTGGAGCAGGCGGTCGCGATGAGTTTCTTCTTTCCTTCTTCCTTTTTCTTGCGTTTTTCCTTCTTTTCCAGTGGGGGCGCGCCAGCGCACCCACTGGGTGTAGCCCCCGAGGCTCGAGCCGGCTGGGGCGCAGGCTGGTCGAGCCTAAAGCTCTTGTTGTTTTGCAGGCAGCGCATGACCGCCGGGTGGCTGTGTACAACACCCTGTTGGGGTTGTACTGGGGAGCTAAGAACCGGCTCGCCGTCGTGTCCGCGGACCTGCGAGGTACGTTGCCCTTGCGATCTTAGCGTCTTGCGATCTTCCAGTGGGAGCACGCAAGCGCACTCACTGGGTGTGGCCCCCAGGAATTAGGCCGGTTGCCCCGGAGGCGGGCTGAATCCTTTCTGACTCCCATGGCTTCTTATGCAGCTACCCATGCCGAGACGGTCTGCCTCCAGCGCCAGGTGGTGAGCCTTTACGAGGAGTGGGAACTCTTGACGATGGAGGGTGACCGGCTCCGTGTGAAGGCGGACCAGGTGAAGGCGGAGCGGGAGGGGCACGAGGCGGCCCACCATCAAGCGCTGGCGGACCAAGAGGCAGCCCTTCGTCGGGAGGCGGAGGAGCGGGAGAAGGCGCTCCGCAAGAAGCTGGAGGCCAAGGACGCCGCCCTAGCCAAGGCGGCCAAGGATGCGCAGGCGGCCCGAGATGAGCACGAGCGCCGGCGCCAGGAGTGGTCCGCCAGGGAGGTGCGGCTGCAAGAGCAAGGACACGAGGTGGATCAGATGCTGCACAGTAAGTTCCCGCTGCCTTGCTCTTCTCGCGCCTCCCTTCTTGGTTTTCTAGTTTGCCTCCCCGCTCATCCCCCATCCTCTTCTTAGGGCTTATCCCTGGCACGCGGGAGGTCACGGAGGTGGCCGTGGAGGCCGACCGTGAGGCCCGGTGGGTGCAAGGAGAGGCCGTCGGACAGCTGGCCCCCTGGACCCTGGACGAGGTGAGGATCCCCGCCGAGGCGCGCCTATCGGAGGTGGTCCGCGCCCTGAAGCGGCTCCAAGCGGCTGGCATGACGCTGGTCCACACGCTCTAGCCCAGCGCGGTGGAGCCGGTTTCCATGAACCGGCTGTCGAGGTGGCTGGAGTTCGGGGCGGCGCGGGTGAACGCCTGGAGGGCCTCCACGGCACGAGCCGGCGCAGGCATGGCGCTCCGCATCGCCAAATCATGGTATCCCAAGCTGGACTTGGGTTTGCTTACAGCCCAGCGTGCTGGCGCCGACTCGGAGCTGGAGGCGGTGGCCGACGAGATGCTGGCGAGGGCGAGCGACCTTGCGTTCTTCGCCGATTAGGACGAGTACGTCCCGGAGCACGGGGCGGACGGCATGGTGGTCCCGGAGGACCAGTATGGGCTCGCCCTGGACGACCCGGAGGGGAGCGCCGCCGAGACAGTTGATGAAGAGTCCGATACCGATGAATACGCCGAGTCCGAGCCGGTTCCGGCTGCGAGGGCTTCTAGCTCGGCCGCCCCGGACGTGCCGGCCTCGAAGGCGCCAGCATCTCTGGCTCCTGGGGCGTGAGCACCGCCGGCTCCAGCGGCGTTAGTATTTGGAGGAAGGCCGGCCCGATGCTGCCATAGCTTAGGACTTTTCTTTCCTGCACTTTTGTTTTTAGAATGGAATTCCACCCACCGGGGGTGTATATGTAATGAACTTGTGGCCATGGGCCTTTTATATGTAATGAACTTGTGCCATTTATCTTAGAAAAAATGTGCGTGTCGACACTTCTTTCACCCTTTGCTTTTTGACATGTGTTTGCGCATCGAGATTCCCTCCGGCTTCCACCTCGCCTGCCAGCCAGCCGGGGGCCGGTCTGGGACGGGGACGGGGCTTCACCCTTGGGAAAAATAGCGGGCTCCTAGAGTCAACCGGATAGGGCTAGGTTGAGCCGGCAGAGCCGGTTACTAGGATTAACATAGCTTGGCTGGGCCGGTCCGGCTGCCGTGGGCGTCGGCTGACTATCATGTGAGAAGCCCTTTCGTACCCCACGGTCCCTTCAGCGGGACAGTCGAGAGCCAGTCTGTGGCTGGTTAGGGGCGGGGAGGCGAAGGGTTGCTCGCTCACATTATTTGTCCGCCTCGGCGGGGAGACGGGCAAGCCACCGGGCCCGGGAGCCGGACCCGGTTGACGTGCCTTAAATAATAGAACTTTGTAGGAATCAAAAGAAAGGGCGTGCCCCCGGCGCCGGCTTGGGTGTCGCCGTTGCATTCATAAGCCCACAAGAGGGAGGGTACATACAATGGTTTTCAGCAATAGAATGGACGGAGGAGCGCGCATTCCACGGGCGCTCCGTCTCCTCGCCGGAGGCGTCCCTCTTGTGCTTCTGCGGCTTCTAGGCGTCTATTAGATAGTACGCGTTGTTGCGCAGCGCCCGGCTGACGATGAACGGGCCCTCCCATGGGGAGGACAGCTTGTGCTGGCCAGCGGTTCGCTGGATCCGCCTGAGCACCAAGTCTCCTTCGCGGAAGGAGAGCGGCCAGATCCGCTTGCTGTGGTAATGCCGGAGCTTCTGCTGGTAGATGGCCGTCCGGCTCAGGGCCAGCTCGCGGGCCTCCTCGAGGAGGTCGACGCCATCTTCCCTTGCCTCCCTCGCATCCTTCTCGGTGTACAGGGTGACCCGAGGCGAATCGAACTCGATCTCGGTCGGGATGATCGCCTCGGACCCGTAAACGAGAAAGAACGGAGTGTAGCCGGTCGACCGGTTGGGCGTGGTCCGGAGGCTCCAAAGGACAGCCGGCAGCTCCTCGATCCAACAGTCGGCCGACCGGACCAGCGGTGTCACGAGCCGGGGCTTGATGCCGGACAGGAGTAGGGCGTTTGCCCTCTCAACCTGGCCGTTCGACTGCGGGTGGGCGACGAATGCCAGGTCGAGCCGGATGCCCCGCCTCGAGCAGAAACACGCTAGCGCGCCTTTGGCGAAGTTCGTGCCGTTGTCCGTGATGCTATGGGGGACGTCGTAACGTACCGTGATGTCTTTGATGAACTGGACGGCCGTTGGGCCGTCTAGTTTCTTGATTGGCCGGGCCTCGGTCCACTTGGTGAACTTGTCGACGGCTACCTGCAAATGTGTCATGCCGCCTCATGCGGTCTTGAAAGGTCCTGCCATGTCCAGACCCCAGATGGCGAATGGCCACGAAAGGGGGATGGTCTGGAGAGCGCTAGCTGGAAGATGGCTCTACGTGCTGAAGCGCTGGCAGCCCTAGCACTTGTTAACAAGTCCCTTCGCCGCCTCCAGGGCAGTCGGCCAGTAGAAACCGTGATGGAATGCTTTGGCCACCAGGGACCTGGAGGCGGTGTGATGCCCGCACTCGCCCTGATGGATGTCGAGGAGGATTTCTCCAGCTCGACATGGCATTGGAAAACGTCGGTGGTGCTGCGATGAACCAGCTCGTGGTTGCTGATGTTGTAGGCTGGGGTTCGGCGCTGAATTTGCCTTGCAATGGCCTCATCGGAGGGGAGCTCGCCGCGCTGGAGGAACGCCAGGATACGCCGGGCCCACGAGGGAGCCAAGACAGGGGCCGTCCCAGCCCCCGGGGCCGGCCCGTCAGTGTCGGCGTGCGTAGGCGCGGCCGGCTCAATTGCCGTGGCAGACGGTGTTAGACTGGCGGCTGATGGTGGCGGAGCCGGCAAAGCTGCCACAGCCGGCGGGGCCGGTTGGGCAGTCGCGTTTGCCGGCACAAAGATGGACTCCGATTCGGGAGAAGGCTTGATTGAAGGCTTCATCAGCTGCTCAAGGGCGACGCCGGCTGGGATGGCCTGCCGGGTGGAGCCAATCTCGGCCAGCGCGTCGGCCGCCTCGTTATCCGCATGGGGGATGTTGTGGAACTCACAACCCTCGAAGGATCCGGTGAGCTGCTAGACGAGGAACCGATAGCTGGCCATGTTGGTGTCCCTGCGTCCCATTCGCCAGAGACCTATTGCACCACGAGGTCCGAGTCGCCGAAGCAAATGATGCGCTGGATGCCGATCTCCTTGGCGAGCCGGAGGCCATGGATGAGGGCCTCGTATTCGGCCACGTTGTTGGAGGCGGCAAAGAGGATCTGGAGGGCGTAGCGGAGCTGGTCTCCTCTAGGGGATGACAAGACGATGCCGGCTCCCAAGCCGACTCGCATCTTCGAGCCGTCGAAGTGCATGCGCTAATGTGTGGAGTCGGGCGGAGGCGGCACGAACTGGGTTTCGGCCTAGTCGACGAGGAAGTCAGCCATTGCCTGGGACTTGATGGTGGTGCGCGGCTCGTACCGTATTTCATAGTCGGCCAGGGCGATGGCCCATTTGGCGATCCGGCCGGTGGCGTCCCGGCCGGCCATGATTTCGCCTAACGGCGTTGTGCTCACGATGGTGATGACGTGCTCCTGGAAGTACTGCTTCAACTTCTGGGCGGCGAAGTATAAGTTGTAGCACATCTTCTGGTAGTGGGGGTAGTTTTGCTTGGAGGCCGAGAGGACCTCGCTGAGGTAGTAGACGGGACGCTGCGTCGGCAGTGCCTTGCCTTCCTCCGGCCGCTCCACCACCAGGACGAAATTGACGACGCATGTGGTCGCCGCAATGTAGGCGAGCAAAGGCTCCTTGTCAGCCAGCGCGGCCAGGATGGGCGCGCTGGTGAGAGCCCGCTTGAGGTCGCGGAACGCCGCGTCCGCCTCGTCGGGCCTGTCGAACAGGGCCAGCTTCTTCGGGAGGTCTCGGCCCAGCTCGACCAGGACCGACTTGCGTAGGAGTCCATAGAGGGGAAAGGCCTTCTCGCCCAGCCGGCTGAGGGAAGCGAGGCAGTCGGTGAACTTCTGGACGTCGCGCGCACGCTATTGACATCTGGTACTTGCCGGCGATGGTGATGATGCCCTTGGGGCTCGGCATCTTGAGCTTGAGGTAGGCGTAGTGGGGGATCGCCATGAACTCGGCGAGAGCAGGCCTGCCTAGCAATGCGTGGTAGGGACTGTCGAGGTCCACTACCTCGAACAAACCCGGCTCGCGGCGGAAATGACTGGCGTCGCCGAAGAGGACGTCGAGCTTGATCTTGCCGACAGGGGTGCAGGACTTTCCCGGCACGATGACGTTAAAAACGGTCCGACTCGTTTTGAGGTCCTCCACCTTGAGCCCCAGCTTGAGCAGGATGTCGAGGTAGAGGATGTTGATGTTGCTGCCTCCATCGATCAACACCTGCGAGAAGCAGCACGAGTGTTTCTCAAAGTCGATGGTGGGATCGAGGATGAGGGCGTAGCTGCCGGGGTTCGGCATCACGGCCGGGTGGTCCGCCCGGCTCCAGGTGATCGGCTTCTCAGACCAATGCATGAACTAGGGAGTCATGGGCACGGTGGCATTCACCTCGCGGTGGAGCCGACACTAGGCATGCTTGTCCGTCTCTTCGCTGGTGAAGACGACGTAGCAGTCGTCATGTTCGGGGAAACGGTCGTGCAGCCGGCCGTCGCCCCGAGCCAGGGCCGGGTTTGCCTAACCCGGACCGGGAGCCGGAGCCCAAGCCGGGGCTGGTGCTGGGGCGCGGGCTGGCTGCGCGGGGGGAGCCGGGAGGCCGCCTCCCTGGGCCAATCGTTGTGAGAAGCTGCACTGCCGGAGCGTGTGCGTGGCCGGCTTTGCACCAGAGTGGTTTTCGCAGGGGAGGTCAAGCATTTGCTCGAAAGTTACCTTGGGCTGCCAGGCGGCCTTGCCGGTGCGCTGGCGCTCACCGGAGGACTGGCCAGCCGGCCGCTCCCCCTCGATGGAGGCGACCTACCGGGTACCATAGCGGGAATCGGGCTGGTCGTTCTTGCGCTTGCCGTTCTGCGACTGCCGGTTGTCGGTCGCCGCCTGCGACGCGGCGGGGGGCGTAGCCGGCTTGGCCGTTGCCTTAGCCTTCATCCTCATCGAGGAGTCGGCCGTGGCGTACTTGTCCGCTTTGGACATCATGTCCGCCAGGGAGGTTGGCTCGGAGCACAAGAGCTTGTGCTTGAGGGGGGTGCCATTGCAGCAGCCCTCGATGAAGTACTGGATGGCCTATACCTCGTGCACTCCTTCGCGGGAGTTGCGGAGCTCGGTCCAGCGCATGAGGTAGTCGCGGAGGGGCTCGTCCGGCCCCTGGACGCACATGGCCAGCTCGCGGAGCCGGCCAGGCCGTTTGTAGGTGCCGGTGAAGTTGCGGACGAAGGCCTCCTCGAAGTCCGTCCAGGTGTTGACGTTGTCGGCGGCCAGGC
Organism: Hordeum marinum; assembly: GCA_022496015.1. Taxonomy (NCBI): domain Eukaryota; kingdom Viridiplantae; phylum Streptophyta; class Magnoliopsida; order Poales; family Poaceae; genus Hordeum; species Hordeum marinum. The sequence continues at coordinate 167,277,998 of CM039678.1, read as the reverse complement.
TGTTCAGCTAGGTGCGAGCCGAGCCGATCAGCATGAGGGGGGCGTAGCGGACGGCTATGCGCTTGTTCCCCCTGGCGATGCCGACGGCGATGGTGTAGTCGATCAGCCAGTCCTCCGGCTTGGCGGCCCCGGTATACTTTGGGGTGTCGCGGGGGAGCGTGAAGCTGGGCGGAAAAGCCTCGTTACGGATCCGCGGACCAAAACAGGCTGGGCCAATCGAGCCCTCCTCCTCGAGGAGAGCCGACTACGCCAGCCGGTCAAGGCGGATCCGGGTGTCGTTGTCGCTGTGGGGGACGCGGGGCCCGAGCCGGGCGGCGAGCTCGGGGCGGACGGCCGGCGGGATGGACCACGCCGGTTCCGGCCGTGGAGGCGGAGTATGCCCGCGGATGCGCCGGCTACCGCCAGCCAGCGCCTCGTCGCGGCGGTGGCTGCCGGCCGGGTTGTTGCAGCGTCGGCTGTTCATAGGCAGCTATTCGTTCCCGCGTGACGGGGGGCGCTGGACGTCGCTCCCCCGGGCGTTCCGGTCAAAGGGGAGAGGGGTGCTGGAGTGCTGAGCCGGCCAACGCTCAGTAGCCCCAGCGTCCTCCCCCTCGGGGCGGGGAAACTCGGAGATGGCCCCACCGGGGGTGAGGACAATCTGTTGTGCGTTGGCGGTGTCGATGAGGTCCTTGATGTGTCGCTCGCGTGCGGCCCGCTCCTCGCCCTCCAAGGTTGCCAAATCCTCGTACGCAACCTTGGCGGCGCGCAGGTTGGCCGCAGGGGTGTCGTAGATGGGGAAACGGCCGCCGAGGATCTCTGCGACCACGCGGCCGTGTTCTCGCACGGCACCACGTCGGCTGGGCTCGGGGCCAGCCGGGGTGAGACCGTATGCGGAGTTGTATTCCCGCTGCGCGGCCACCATCCGGCGCCGTTCGGCAACGAGGGCGCTGGCGTCTTCGAACATCAGGCAACGGGCCGCCTCTAGCTCGGCTCTGGCGGTGGCCGGGTCCGCCGTCATAGTGATAGGAGTGCCCAGACCCCGGAGGGTGGCGGCGAGTGGGTCAGAGGTGCCGGCGCGGGCGGTGGCCGCATCGGCCTCGGTCGCTCACACACGGCCCGAAGTGGTGGAGGAGATGGTGACCATCACTCCCACACGGGTGTGGGGGCCGGTGGCCTTGCCCGTGGCGAGAGTGCCCACGAACGAGGGAGGGCCGGTGTAGTTGAGCACCCAACTAGGGTACTTGTTGGCGTCTGGTTCTTCGGCGAGGCTCACCTCGCTGAAATGCCCAGCGAGCGCGACAACGTTGAGCGCGAGGTCGTGTCCGAGGCACTCGCCAGAGATGCCGGCCATGCTGCCCGCAAGGCCCGCCGGAGCAAGCCCCACGAGCACACGGTTCTGCCCGGACTCTAGGCGGTCGGGGGAGGTGGTGAAGGGTCCCGCCCGGAGCGTGCCTCCGGCCGGCGCCGCGGAGAGCCCCACGGTGGGCGCCAACTATCGTGGTTTTGTCACGGCAGATGCCATAGGTAGACTTATCGAGAGGGGTTGAAGGACGCCGACGGCCTCCGGGAGCGGGATTAGGCACAAGCGGTGGCTGACACATGATGTACCCAGGTTCAGGGCCCTCCGTGGGAGGTAATACCCCTAGTCCTGCTCGGTCTAGTTGAGGCAATGGTCGGGTTACAACGGTGCTCCTTGAGCTGTCTGGATCGAGGAAGAGGGAGGAGCTGGCCCGCTCTTCCCATCTCTACGTGCGTGTGCATGGAGTGGATGTGGATGTGGACGGCACTCGGAGGGGAGCCGATCGATCGTCCATCCATTCATGCCTCCCTTGGTTTTTTCCTCTGTCGGTCTCTCCCCCTCGCATGGGGGTGGCCCGGGGGTTTTATAGGCCAACCCCCCAGAATACAATACAAGTAGATGGTAAAAGGGGCCCCCAGCCGGCAGTCTCTCTGGCCGGCTGCGGGGGCCCGGCCGGGGGGTCTTGTCGCCGGTAGGCCCCGACGGCTGAAGGGTCCCGTTAGGAGCCGGCGGGGCCCGCGAGGCGGGCCCTAATGCCGGTCACATCACGGCACGGGCCGCACCTTGTGGCGTCGTCTTGCGGCGGTCGGCCGGGGTCAGCGGTACGGCCGGCCACCCTGTAGCCATGCCAGGGCAGGTAACGAAGTGGTTGGAGGCGTGTCGGCACTGTTGGAAGCCCGGTCACCATCCACCAAGGTCAGAGGCCCTGACGTCTTTGCTATGGCCATATCGGCGCTGACCCCCGATGGGATGGGGGCCACTGTTGTGACGCACACCCTGAAGTCGGTATCCAATGCTCAGCCGGCTGGGCGTAGCCGGCGGATCACCTCCGGCAGGGCGCAGCCGGACCGCAGGGGGAGGCGGCCCGCCGTTTGGTCGCGTTAGGAGGCGGGGAAAGGGGGCGCTTGAGGCTACCCCGGGGTCATCCCCCCGTCAATCACCATCCTAACGAATATCTTGTTCTTTAGGACGAGGATTTCCCACTTGATGATGACAATGTGGTACATGGCTACTATGATGAAGATGAGCTATTTGACATCAAGTATGAGAAGATTATGAAGAATCTAAGTCTCATGGCAAACTTCAAGGATTACATGTCTAGAGGAAAAGAGTGGATTCTCGATAGCGGATGTACTGATTATATGACCGGAGATAGAGAAATGTTTGAAGAATTACACCAAACCATGGATCGCGAAGGTACATAACATTTGGAGACAACTCCAAGGGTAAGGTACTTGGTCTTGGTAAGGTGGCCATATCCCATGATAGTTCTATTCAAAATGTTATGCTTGTTGAATCTCTTGGCTATAATCTTCTTTCCGTATCTAGACTTGCAGACTTTGGTTTCAATGTGTTATTCACAAAAATAGATTGCCAAGTGTTTTGTCAAGATAATCATAAAATAGTCTTTACCGGTATCCGTAGAGGTGATCTATACATTGTCAATTTCACTAAGAGATCCAAACCTCGCACTTGTTTAACTGCTAAATCTTCTAAAGGTTGGCTTTGGCATAGAAGAATAGGACATGTTGGCATGCGTAATTTAGACAAACTTATCAAAGGTGATCATATACCTGGTATTAAAGATGTTGTCTTTGACAAAGATAGACTTTGTAGTGCTTGTCAAGCTGGAAAGCAAGTAGGTGGAAGTCATCCTGTTAAGAATGTCATGACTACTAGGAGACCACTCGAGTTACTTCACATGGATCTTTTCTGTCCCAATGCTTACAAGAGTCTCGGTCGAAATTCCTATGGTCTAGTTATAGTTGATGATTTTTCTAGATTTATGTGGGTATTCTTTTTTGATGATAAGTCACAGGTTCAAAAGATCTTCAAGGACCTCACTTGCAAAGCGCAAAATCAGTTTGAAGTGAAGATCAAGAAGGTTCGGAGCGATAACGGATCAGAGTTCAAGAACACCCATGTGGATACCTTTCTTGACGAAGAAGGTGTCTCACATGAGTTCTCAGCTACGTACACGCCTCAACAAAATGGAGTTGTTGAGAGGAAGAATCGGACACTCATTGAGATGGCAAGAACGATGCTTGACGAATACAAGATGCCAAAACACTTTTGGGCAGAAGCCGTGGAAACAGCATGTCATGCCACAAACCGACTTTACTTGCACAAGCTTCTCGGTAAAATGGCATACGAGCTACTCACCAGTAACAAACCCCAAGTTGGATACTTTTGGGTATTCGGCTCCAATGCTACATTCTTTATAAGAATCGTCGTACTAAATTTGCTCCTAAATCTCATGAAGGATTCCTACTTGGTTATGGATTGAACTCTCACACCTACCGTGTCTACGACAACTTCACTCGAAAAGTTGAAGAGACGGTAGATGTGAAGTTTGATGAATCTAATGGTTTGCAAATCAAACAATTGCCAAATGATGTAGGTGATAAGAACCCTTCGGAAGCTATCCTAGATTTACCCATTGGCAAGATTCGTCCTATGGAGGTGAAGGAAAGTACTTCATCAACTCAAGTGGAAGCCCCTACTTTACGACAAGTTGAACCACAACATGACATGGAGGCATCCACAAGTGGTACACGGCAAGATGATGAAGAGGAGGGAGTGCATCATGAAGATCCACCACAACCTCCTTCACCACCACCTCAAGGGAACGACACCTTCAACAACAACAAATATGAAGGAGATGATGAAGAAGAAGAAGCTCCACCAACCAACAATCGGAAGCTGACCCGAGTTCGAGCACAAGTGACCAAGAACCATCCTCTAAACCAAATCTTTGGTGATATACAAACAGGGAGGATCACTCGCTCTAAAAGTCGTCTAGCAAACTTTTGTGAGCATTATTCTTTCATCTCTAGCATTGAGCCCTTGAAGGTAGAACAAGCTCTTGAAGACGCGGATTGGGTGAACGCTATGCATGAAGAGCTTCACAACTTCGAAAGGAACGAAGTGTGGATACTCGTGGAGAAGCACGAGGATGAACACAACATCATCAGAAACAAATGGGTATTTTGGAACAAGCAAGACGAAGACGGTCAAGTCGTGCGCAACAAGGCTCGCCTCGTAGCTCAAGGATATACGCAAGTCGGAGGTATGGACTACGATCAGACCTACGCCCCCGTCGCTAGACTTGAAGCTATTCGCATTCTTCTTGCTTATGCCAATCACCATGATATCACGCTTTATCAAATGGATATTAAAAGTGCATTTTTAAATAGTCAGATTGAAGAACAGGTTTATGTTAAGCAACCACCTGGCTTTGTGAATCCTAAGAAACCTAATCATGTTTACAAGCTTCGTAAAGCTCTTTATGGTCTTAAGCAAGGCCCTCGTGCTTGGTATAAATATTTTAACGAAGTTTCTTATAGAAAAGGGTTTTGAAATTGGTAAAATTTACGCAACCTTATTCACTAAGAGAGTTAGTGGTGAATTATTTTTGTGCCAAATCTACGTGGATGATATTATCTTTGGTTCCACTAACCCTCAATTTACTGAACGGTTTGGAAGGTTGATGTCCGAGAAGTATGAGATGTCCATGATGTGTGAGCTGAAATTCTTTCTTGGCTTGCAAATCAAGCAATCAAAAGAAGGAACTTTCATATCTCAAACTAAGTATACCAAGGACTTGATAAAAAAGTTTAACATGCAGGAGTGCAGAGGTATGGAAACCCCTATGCCTACTACCGGACATGTTGATCTTACCAGAGAGGATGAGCCAGTTGATCAGAAAGTTTATCGATCTATGATTGGTTCACTATTATATCTATGTGCATCCCATCCCGATATTATGCTTAGTGTTTGCATGTGTGCTAGATATCAAGCTGCACCAAAAGAATGTCATCTTTTAGCTGTAAAACGCATTGTGAGATACTTGATACAAACGTCAAATTTTGGCATTTGGTATCCCAAGGGATCTTCTTTTAACCTTGTTAGCTATTTTGATTCAGACTATGCCGGTGACAAGGTTGATAGAAAATCCACCTCGGGTACTTGTCAATTTTTGGGCAAATCTCTTGTATCTTGGTCCTCTAAGAAACAAAACTCAGTATCTCTATCGACTGCCGAAGCCAAGTATATTGTTGTTGGATCTTGTTGTGCGCAATTACTATGGATGACACAAACACTTAAGGATTATGGAATTCATGTTAAAAATGTTCCATTACTTTGTGACAATGAAAGTGCTATTACAATTGATCATAATCCTGTGCAACATTCTCGAACTAAGCATATTCAAGTTCGACATCATTTCATTCGTGACCATGTTGCCAAAGGAGATATTAACCTTAAGCATGTTCACACTAACAAGCAGTTGGCCGATATCTTTACTAAGCCACTTGATGAGAAGACATTTTGTCACTAGAGGAGTGAGTTGAACATCATTGATGCTTCAAACTTGAGCTAGACTCACTCGGTTGCATGAAAGGGCATGAGCTTTCTTGATATTTCCATGTATCTTAAGATTTCATCTTATGACATGGAATTCGATGCTCCCTTGTATTGCATCTAATATCTTGTAGGTACTTGGAAAAACTTCATTCCACAAGATTGCCATCAACTCCAATCATAAGCAATCTTGTCATTACCAAGTGTCCACAACTCTTCTTGATGATGGAAGGAAGAAGGCCACTCAACCATATCCTTGACATATACTTGATCAAAATTGCACACTCTCAATTGGTATCATGTTAATAGGATATATCTATTGTTCTTCCTTGCATGACTAATCTTTGTAGGTAACCAGTGTACTAGAACAACAAGGATTGCTCAAAACTCAAGATGATCCTCATCAACCTCGAGCATCCTCAACAAGTTCATCTACAAGCTACGTCATCAACATCACTCAAAGGTATGTACTCATGTCCTTGAAAAGGCTTTACTCCAAGAAATGAGCTAAAGCAACTCAAGCGATATGAAGACATTAAAATGCTTAATCAAAAAATGGTAACCCCATTTTGAGCTTAACGTAGAGTATGACCTATGATCAAGTATTATTGCTTGGCTCCTAAGTTGATATACTCTAATATAGGTGACCTAGTCACCGCCCATCATCTAGTTAAGAATCTGGTGTGGTTTGCTCTCTATTGCATGATTTCTCATAACTACTCCAATCTTCTCTAGTTGATGTCCCTTGTAAAAACTTCATATTTCATTGAAAATCTTTCTCTTGACTTTGTAAAACAGAAACTTGGTTTCTCTTTCGGAGACGCCGACTCAGATATCTTGGTTCTACCGAACTTGCAGACAAGACACACTACAAAATCTTGGTACCACCGACCTATCCATCTCGGAGTCACCGATTTTCATTCTATTTTGAATTCATTTTTTTGCAATTCTGTGTTTTCTTAGTGATTTTTCTTGTAATTCTTCCGTTACTTCCATGATCCTCAAAAAACATTGTAGTACTTAGGGGGAGAAGAACTAAAGTTAATCTTAAGTAGAGAATTATTGGTCCTCAAGGATCCCTATCTTCCATGAAGAAAGGAGGAGAAGAACAAGTCATTTTCAATTACTCTCTCAGTTTTCACTTCTATGAATCCTACATTTCAATGACCCTTGTTCTCAAGGATCCCTTCTCAGTCAATGATCCCTGTATCTATCCTTGTTTTTAACCTTTTTAGAAATTAATGCCAAAGGGGGAGAAGACGAAAGCTTCATGCTAAAGGGGAGATACATGCTTATGCAAAGGGGGAGATATGATCAAGGGGGAGAGCCAATATCAGTTCTCATACCTTCATAAACAAGGGGAGAATATCAAAGTAGGGGAGAGGAAAATTGTTGACCTTTCTCACCTTATCCAATCCTAATATCTACATGCTAAGATTCGGGGGGAGAGGATAATCTATTTTCATATCTACGGCGAGAAAATTCGCAATGATCTTGGAGGTATATCAATTATAAGGAATACTATTTTCTATATGTCATCCATATCTTGGTAATTTTGAGTTCTATTGCCTTGCTGTTTGGTAGAATACTCTTGTGTTTCCTAACATTGTTTTCTCAAGTGTCTTTCTATTACCAGGTTGCTCAAGAACTCAAGGTAGGTATATGCATCATATCCTTGGTCAAGATGATATCTTGCTTCTTGCACATATTGTTTGCAAGAGTCATGTCTTGAACAAAGATACATCTCATTCATATATATTTGCTGCATATAGCCAAGACACACATGACCTATTATATCCCTTCTACCTTATGTGTGTTCATGCATTCAAAAGCAACTATCCTTTAAAGGACTGCACACATTTAGGGGGAGCAAGTCTAAGTCATGTGTCTCTCAAAGTGTTCAGTATAACCATGCATATCTTTATTTGAAGCTTTCATTGTATGTTGTCATCAATTACCAAAAAGGGGGAGATTGAAAGCACAACATGCTCCCTTGGTGGTTTTGATAATTCATGACAACATACATTGTCTCTTGGACTGATACTTTTACCTAGTGTATTTCAGATACAGTCTATAGAGAGGATTGGCAAAAGGAGATTGTGGACATACCCCAAGATGCAAGGAAATAGGTTGTCCAAGCTTCAAGCAAGAGGACTCTACATTTTATATTTGTGAGAAATCACTTTGAGTCCATATGAAAGCCAACACTATTAAAAGGGGGTAAGGTTTTGTTGGTGAACAATATGCTCAATCATGCACAAGTGATAGTCGCCAAAAATAACCACAAACTCTCCCACCAAAGTCTGTTCTATACCTAACACTCAAAATCGGTGCTTCCAACTTTCCCATACCGGTGCCACCGATTCCAGAACCTAGACAGACTCTGCCAAACCCTAGCCACTTCGGTGCAACCGATTCCATACCGGCGCCACAGAGTTTAGGTTTTCAACTTTCTATTACGCAAATTCACATTTTTGGTCCCACTGAGAATGTTGGATTGGCGTCGCCGAGATTGGAAATCTAACCGTTGTTCACCTTATCGTTGCAACCGAGTTTCCTATATTGGTCTCATCGAGATTCAAAAGATGCCACCTTTTGATCACTTTGGTACCACCGAGATTAACACATCAGTGTCACCGAGTTGGTCATTTTGTGTGTAACGGTTGGATTTTTGGGGATGCCTAAATATACCCCTTCACCACCACCTAGTCGAGTGAGAAGCACTGAGAACTATTCCGTACATATCCTATCAGATTTTCTGAGAAAGGACCACCTACCCTTGTGTTGAGGCCAAGATCTTCCACTCCAATCATATAGATCTTGATTTCTAGCCTCCCCGAGTAGCTTTCCACCAATCCCATCTCTTCCACCATGCCAAATCTGTGAGAGAGTGATTGGGTGCTGAGGAGTCTATCATCTTGAAGCACAAGAGCAAGGAGTTCATCGTCATTACCGAGGCTATTACCTTTTGGAGGGTGGTGCCTCCTAGATTGGTTAGGTGTCGCTTGGGAGCCTCCTACTTCGTGTTGTGGAGTGAACCAAGAAGTTTGGAAGGGCAAGGAGATCGCCTACTTCGTGAAGATCTACCCATAGTGAGGCTATGTAGCGACCCGACCTGGAAAGGTCAAGCCTCTGTGTGCTCTGTGCCATCCCTGGATCAGTATGCTGGCACACACAGTACATCAATGTATATATCAAAGTACAATCACATGTAATTAACGTAAAACTGATATATACCTTATAATCTCAGCGGAAACAGTCAACGGGAGTGGAGTCCCAATAAACACCAATGACGGGTTGAGTGTAGACCGTAACCCTGAATCGTACTCTTACTCGTCGAAGAAGAGTATCTGCAACATGAGACATAGCAGCCGTGTAGATCAGCATTTTGAATATGCTGGCAAGTCACAAAAGTGGGGGTGAAAAATAATCATCTATACTATATGCATATATGGCAGGTGGGGCTATAAGTTCAAGTTTTGCGTAAAGCAATTTTTTCCTACAACAAGAGAGGGCAAAAAAAAGTTATTACTACGATGTTGGTTGATTAATGAGATGGTTCCACCAACCAATTCCCATACCCAAGTTGTCATTAATACCCACATCTTTATAATTCTTTGTGTTGAGAATTCCAGATAGTTTCAGTTCCTTTGGCTCAAGTTGTCCATTACCATGGACACAGCTAATCGATTAGATTTGAGTACTCTACAGAGTTTTGCACATGTTCCCCACCAGATTTGATCGCCTCCCTTGGATTCCTCGCACTTCAGGGTGTTTGAGGAAGGGATGATCAAAACATGGTCTTCTAAGGGGTTCCTCTGAGACTCTGTCGGTGCCCATCCTTTCCTACCGTTCTTCTACATCTCGTGGCACCGCCTGTCTAGGGTCACCACAATATCCAACCAAGCCAGAGCCCATAATGGCTTGTGGCTGTGCAGGTAAGCCTTGGGTCTTGAAGCATCCATCCATCTCTTTGTTCCTGGGTGGACCTTTCCGCGTGAATATTGGCACTTGTCTAGCAACACCTAGGCTAACCACTGGCTTCTCGAGGGAGTCGTTCAACCATCATCCACCCAGAGGTATGTTGAAAACTTTGAGTCTTGAAGTATTGATCATCATGTAGGTCTTGTAATTATTATATCACAACTCTCATGAATCACACAACCAACCCCGTCTACTAATAGCATAGCAAAAATTAAATCAATGTTCCCCGGGCCAAAGTGTCAAAGGGTGGAGGGGTGCCTACCATATGATACTACATCAAGTAACCAAATTTCCAAATTACCTACTTTGCATTCAATGGGTGGAAGGTTTAACTAATGCAACTTGAAAAACATAGGTAATAACATGGTCAATGTGAACTTGCCTGGTAAGGTTGATGAAGATAGAATCGCTCTCAGAAATTTACTTGATAGAACTATTCATCACTCTCCGATAAAAATCTATAATAATCAAACATTGCATTCGTATAAGCAATAATACTTGCAATCAATTCTAACAATCAAAAAGTAACACAAAACCAAAAGCAACAAGGTTGTGATGAAGGAAATACTTAAGACAAAATGCAAAACAACAAGGTTTCATCAACACAACTAAGGTTGGTTTTCTCTACAAATGATCCTATTTTCGCAGGTAACAAAACAAAAACAAAGCAAATATAACAAAAGTATTTTAGTAAATATTTTACTTGCAAAAGAATTACTTTTGAAGAACAACTAAAAATTATGAAAACAACACTCTAAACAACATAGGTTTTTGCCTAATAAACTTAACAACAAGAAAGCAAAAATAAAATATTAAAAGAACAAAAAAAATATGTAACAACTAAATTAACAGAAAGTATATTTTATAAAACAAATTTTATTTAAAGGTATTTTCCAAAAGCAAATCAAACTAGCAAATGGAAATCAATTACAAGTTATAAGTAACTAGAATTGATTTTCATACAATCAACTAATAAAATAATATTTGTTTGAAGGGCTACTGTTATCTAACAGAAAACTTTATAAATATCCACTAATATAAAAAAATTAAAACAATTTAAAACAAAAGAAATATAAATAATCCTAAAAAGAACTAAAACAGAATCTGTTTTGATAAACATACTAATTTAAATTATTCCAAAAAATTCCCAAATCCTACCTACTGTTAAATAAAGTCACTAGTGACAACTAGCAGAAAGAATCAACTAAAAATATATTTTTAAACTAAAGATATTCAGAAAATAAGATTTAAATCAAATATGTTTGAATTCAATTGTAAATTATTCAAATATGGTCAAACTTTATATCTACAGAAACTAGATGAAATTTGTCACATGATGCAAAAAGAATCAAATTAAAATAATTAAAAACATAGAAGATATGAATAAAACAAAAACAAAACTAAATCTATAAAAGAAACTAAAATAGAAAAAAAAGAAAAAAAATACTCTAACGAACAGGGGGTGACGTGGCAGTCTCTGATTGGCTGGAGGGTGTGCGTGTTCTAGCGATTCGAGCAGACGGCCGACTCCTAACAGAAAAAACGGTTCGGCTAAATGACTAAACAGAAAACCGATCGGTTTATTTAATCTAAACCGAAGAGGTATGCGGGATCCAATACGAACCGCATGTTCTAGATCCGATGGGTGAGGAGGGCTCCGGTGACTTACAGAGGAGGAGGGGAGCTCCGGCGATGTCCGAGGCGGCGAGGTCAACGGGGATGGTGCTCCGGTGGTCCTCCGGCGACGGCGTCAGCACCAGGTGATGCGGACGAGCACGGTGACTCCATTGGTAGCGTCAGCAGGGCTCGGGGGCGACGATGGCGACGACGGTGAGCTCAGAGGCGGCGGCGGCGCTCGGGTGTCGATGGGGAGAGGGGCTCTGGTGGGTCTAGAGCACGGGCGAGTGCACGGGGAGTTGCGGGCGAGGGTGGTGGAGCGGATGGTGTGCTCGGGTAGCGAGGGGAGTGGCTAGGGCGAGCACGGGGTCGGCAATGGTGCGGCGGCCGTGGGTAACTCCGACGAGCAATAGCCACGAGAGGAGAGGGTCGGGGTCAGGGTTTTAGGGCGGAACAGGTCGAGGAGGGGCTGGGGTTTTATAGGCGGCCTCGTGGTTGTCCGAAAGGAAAGGGAGAGGGAGATCCGGTCGGTGATCTCGTTGGCGAGAGAGAAAGGAAAGGGGAGAGGGAAAGGAAAGTGGTGACCACGACGGGATTTTGGTCGGGCAGTGGGGTCCACGCGTCAGAGAGAGGGGGAGAGGGGGTGCGGCGTCGGTGGTCGATCCGAATTAATTTCGGATCTAGCGTGGGTGTCGGTGGGCCGGTGGACTTTCCTAATACGTGATTTTTTTTCCTTTTTTCCAATTTACAGAGAAAGGAAACTACTTTATGGCAATGAAAATATTTCCAAAAAATGAAGATATATATATTAAATTGACCAGGGGAATAAATGCAATTTAACGAACATTTTTCCACGGACAAAATAAATACTTAAAAAATTAATTCAGAAAAATGCCTAAATTGATTTTAATTCTTTTTGGAATAAATTTTCAAATAACCCCCTGGGTTTTATGGTTCAAATACTTCACAAAAATAACCCTGGTGTGGAGTGTCATGTTACTCCTCTCAAAATCTTGTCAAGGGTATTTGAATTGTTTCAAAATTTAGAATGGAACCAAATATGAAATGAATTCCAAAAAGAATAATTCATAGATTTTCAAATCCACTTTTCAAATTCCTTGTTTATGAAGAAGTCATGTTATCTTCTCTCACTAATTTGAAATGGAATTGAATTTGAAAGCAAACACAAAGGGGAAAGTCATTTTATTCCCTCTCATTCAAAGTTTTCAAAAAGTTTCAAATTTCACTCAATTCAATCACTCAAGCAAACAAACACTCATTCTAATATTTATTATAACATTCCAAAATTTGGGATGTTACAAACCTACCACACTTAAAATGAATCTCGTCCTCGAGATTCGAAAGGGCTAGAAAGAAAAGGTTAGGGTTTGGGGTCTTCTAACAAATCCATTATCCTGGAAGTGTGGGGTCTACCACACTTAAAATGAGAGTTATTGGTCCTTCAAATCATGCCAACCCTGTGGTGCATCTGTCTGTCCACATTCTTCACAGTAACTTCCTTGGTGACGATCTTCCGTTATATCCAAATCTTGTGTTTTCATAACAAATTGTATTTCCTCCGATAATGGGTCTTCTTAACTGATAAGTCTCGCGTTCATTCTAAGTAACTTATCAAAGATCTCATGGTGGTCTACCATTTGTGGGTATCCTGTAGTGAAATGGGTCTTGGCTTCATTCCTCACCGTAAAATTCCTACGTGTGATAGCAACTATCATGTACAAGGGGTTTTCTTCATACCATTCTAAGGCTTAAACAAAAGCTTCAAAAGAACGTCGTCTCTTTACTATGGGTAAGTCACTCAAATTTACCATTCCGAATAGCAAGAGAAATGATAAGAGTAAGTCGTCATGGTGATCAATCCATGCCGCACTGAAATCATTACCTTGTATAAAGTTCAGTGAATCTCATATTCTAACACTTGGGCTTCCTCACAAGCATTGCAGAAATTTCTCTTATCAATGAATGAAGTTTGAACAAATCCATTGATTCTGCAAGCTGAGCAAAAACATCTATCGTTCCTTCACAACTCTCAGGTTGTCGTATACTCCTAAGAAAGCGTTTGCTGATCCAATCACAACTTCTTGCTTCATGATCTTGGGGTAACATTCATGAAACCATGAGATCCATCCTTGATACACGTTCTATTCCTTGAATATGTTTTTCCTTTCCATTGGTCTGTTTACCAATAGAGGTTTTGGTTCATCATATTCAAATCCAAGGTATACTATTTCAGGTGTTGCCATCCACATAGTTGGATATGGTTCCACATTCTCTTCACCTGTAGTCACTTATCCAAACTCCATAACAGGAATGGTACTTTCTTTATTCATTCGTCGATGTGGTTACTACCACGCTTAAAATGAAATGTACACATGCCTGCATAGACCATATTTTCTCATATCCTCAAAAATGGTCAGAGATCTTTGTTCATAGAGTAACCACTCATATAATTCAACATAGGAGAATCATGACACCATAAATTCCATTGACTCATGAATTTATTACAAACTTTGAGACTTCCGTTACAAAATAATCTCATGAAAACAAGAGTGCTTCATGATACAGTTATTGCCATCTTAACTACTCCATTATAGCTTTCTTCTCGTATTCAATCCTTTGTTACATCCTCAATCACCTCTTAGAACTCCTAAAAGTACTTTATTACAAATGCTGCCATCCACATAGTTTGGCATGGTCCAGCATCACTCCCAACTTTACTTATTTAGCCCTCCTTGGAGATATTTTAGTACCACTGGAACTTTGCGATGTGCTCCTTGAAATCATCCATATTTTGCTTGATCAGGGTGGACATGAGCTTCATCTCCATCATCTTCGTATGCACCTCATGTAGGTATTCCTGAGTATGACGAAGTCTTGCTTCAAGTATTTCTCCAATCTGACGTATGGCTTCCATGGCAGCTTCACGAACAGCGTCAAAGAAAGTTGCTCGTGGTACACGAGATATGTAAAAGTATTGTCCCATAGTCTTTGGGAAAACTCCTTTCACAAGGTGGAGGTGTACCTCCACATACCAGAGTTCCACTCCATTTTCCATGAAAGGGTAGCCTTTGTAGACTGCATCTCCTTCAAGATGGATGTGCTTCATCATATCCTTCAGGATCCTTGGGTAATCATGTTCACTAGTCAGGGTCATGGTCGTTTCTGGGCCCTTGAGGAAAGACTCATAAAGGGTGGTCATCTGCAGGTGTTAGAAAAAGGGTACTCAAAATTAACATATGTTTCTTCTTGGGTAAGCATCCATATCATCCAAACCAAGCTTCTAATCCATTTACCATATTCTATTATATCATTGTACTTTAGCAAAATCCCAGTTTATGCATCAACAACTCATTTTCATCCATGTTTTGAATCCATACTTCTACCTCCAGCTGGGTCATTGGTCCAAAGAATTCAAGTCTAGCTTCATTCACCATCTATTGGGTCAAAGGGTTTGGGATGAGATATAAGAGAGAGAGATAGAAAGGAGGGGATACACACAATACAAACAATGGTTTTGAAAATAGATTTTATTTGTGGTTGTAGAAAAAAAACACAAATGATAGCTCACAAAACATCGTGTCTAACGTGATTATACAACAGGGGTTTTGGTCTTCTAGGGGTCATATAAATCTTGTAATTCTTTAGGGTCTTCGAATTCTTCGGGTCTTCACAGTCTTCAACTTGTGTAGCTTAAATTCTTCTAATGCATGGTGAAATCCTCTTTACTTTGAAGTGTCCATCAATTGTTTCAATGTCTTGTCCTTCTCGAAGTGCTCTCAGTTGATCCTTAGTGTGGTCAAAAGGGAAAGGGTATTTCTAACTATTTGAGGTAAGAGAGATCATTTGATAAAGCTCAAATAAGATGAGAAGTAAAGGGTCTTTACAAAACAAAGTTTTTCGAGAAATCGTTTCCTAAGGGCTTTCCAGTTTCTAGGGTCACGTCCTACAGTCAATATGTGCTCTGATACCAATTCTATAGCGACCCAACCTGGAAAGGTCAAGCCTCTGTGTGTTTTGTGCTATCCCTGGATCAGTATGCTGGCACACATAGTACATCAATGTATATATCAAAGTGCAATCACATGTAATTAACGTAAAACTGATATATACTTTATAATCTCAGCAGAAATAGTCAATGTTGGGGAACGTTGCATGGGAAACAAAAATTTCCTACGCACACACAAGATCTATCCATGGTGATGAGCATCTACGAGAGGGAGAGAGGATCTACATATCCTTGTAGATCGCTAAGCGGGAAGCGTTAAGAAACGCGGTTGGTGTAGTCGAACATCTTCGTGATCCAAATCGCCGAGCGTCTCGCGATCTCATCACGATCCGTCCCGTGATCCAATCACGATCCGTCCCACGAACTCATCATGATCCATCCGCAATCTCATCACGATCCGTCCCATGAACTCATCACGATCCGTCCCGCGAACTCATCACGAACCGTCTCGCGATCTTGATCACGGTCCTTCTGATCTAGCACTGAACGGACGGCACCTCCGCGTTCAGCACACGCGCAGCTTGATGACGATCTCCACCATCTTGATCCAGCAAGAGGAAGTGGAGAGTAAGAAGAGTTCACCGGCAGAGTGACGGCGCTCCGGCGATGGTGGTGGAGCAATTCCGGCAGGGCTTTGCCTAAGCCCTGCAGAAATCCGATCTAGAGGAGCACCGGTAGAACGGGTAGCACGTGGCCGTAAATAACTAGTGCAAAACCCTAAAATCCACTGGTATATATAGGAGAAGAGGAGAGGAGTCTGGCGCAAGGGCCAAGTCTCCTATAGGAGTCGTCCGAACCAACTAGGGAGGAGTCCACCTCCTCCACTCCTAGTAGGATTAGGACTCCTTCCCTAATTTGCCTTTTTTGCCTTTTTGCACCTTATTCCTTTTGGGTTTTCTTCTCCAGCCACATGGGCCTTGTGTGGGAGTTTCCACAAACCCACTAAGGGCTGATATTAACTGTCCCACAGCCCATTAAGCCTCTTGGGTCGAAATGCCCCTCCCGGAGGTCTCCCGATACACTACCGGCACTCCCGGTACACTACCGATGAGCCCGAAACTTTTCTGGCGACCAAAATAGGACTTCCTATATATGAATCTTTACCTCCGGGCCATTCCGAAGCTCCTCGTGACGTCCGGGATCTCATCCGGGACTCCGAACAACCTTCGGTTACCACCATACATAACTCTATGCTATCGAAACGTCACCAAACCTTAAGTGTGCAGACCTTGCGGGTTCGAGAACTATGTAGACATGACTGAGATGCCTCTACGGTCAATAACCAATAGCGGGCCCTGGATGACCATATTGGTTCCTACATAGTCTACGAAGATCTTTATCGGTCGAACCTCTATGTCAAGGATTCAGTCAATCCCATATAATGTTCCCTTTGTTCTTCGGTATGTTACTTGCCCGTTCGATAGCCGGTATCTCCATACCTAGTTCAACCTCATTACCGGCAAGTCTCTTTACTCGTTCCGTAATACAATATCTCGTGGCTAACACTTAGTCACATTGCTTGCAAGTCTTATTGTGATGTTGTATTACCGAGTGGGCCCTGAGATACCTCTCCGTCACACGAAGTAACAAATCCCAGTCTTGATCCATGCTAACTCAATAGACACCATCGGAGAAACCTGTAGAGCACCTTTGTAGTCACCCAGTTACATTGTGACGTTTGATACACACAAGGCACTCCTCTGGTATCCATGAGTTGCATGATCTCATGGTCATAGGAACATATACTTGACATGTAGAAAACAGTAGCAATAAATTGACACGATCATATGCTACATTTGTAGTTTGGGTCTTGTCCATCACACCATTCTCCTAATGATGTGATCCCATTTATCAAATGACATATCATGTCCATGGCTAGGAAACCTTAACCATCTTTGATCAACGAGCTAGTCTATTAGAGGCATACTAGGGACATGGTTTTGTCTATGTATCCACACATGCATCTAAGTCTCCGATCAATACAATTATAGCATGGATAATAAACGATTATCATGGACAAGGAAATATGATAATAACTAATTTATTATTGCATCTAGGGCATATTTCCAACAGTCTCCCACTTGCACTAGAGTCAATAATCTAGTTCACATCACCATGTGATTTGCATTGTTATGAATCTAACACCCAATGAGTTCTGGGGATCGATCATGCTTTGCATGTGAGAGAGGTCTTATAGTCAACGGGTCTGCGACATTCAGATCCGTGTGTACTTTGCAAATCTCTATGTCAAACCATAAACACTGCTACCACACTCCACTTGGTACTATTCCAAATGGCTGCTCCACTATATGTATCCAGATTGCTACTATGGGTCATCCGGATTGGTGTTAAAGCTTGTATCGACGTAACTCTTTACGATGAACTCTTTATCACCTCCATAATCAAGAAACATCTCTTTAGTCTTTTAGTTACTAAGGATAATCTTGACCATTGTCCAGTGATCCACTCCTGGATCACTCTTGTACCCCTTGACGGACTCCTGGCAAGGCACACACAGGTGCGGTACACAGCATGGCATACTATACAGAGCCTATGGCTAAGGCATAGGGGACGACATTCGCCCTTTCTCTTTCTTCTGCCGTTGTTGAGCTTTGAGTCTCACTCAACTTCACACCTTACAAAGCAGGCGAGAACTCTTCTCTCTGACTAATCCATTTTGAACTCTTTCAAAATCTTGACAAGGTATGTACACATTGAAAGTCTTATCAAACATCTTGATCTATCTTTATAGATCTTGATGCTCAACAATTAGGTAGCTTTATCCAGGTCTTCCTTTGAAAAACTCTTTTCAAACAACCATTTATGCTCTTTAGAAATTCTACATCATTTCCAAATAGCAATATGTCATCCACATATACTTATCAGAAACTCTATAGTGCTCCCACTCACTTTATTGCAAATACAAGTTTCTCGTAAACTTTGTATATACTCAAAAACTTTGATCACCTCATGAAAGTGTATATTCCAACTCCGAGATGCTTGCTTCAGTTCATAGAAGAATCACTGAAGCTCGCACACCTTTTAGCATCCTTAGGACTGACAAAACCTTCTGGTTGTATCTCATACAATCTTTCCTTAAGGAAGGAAACGATGTTTTGGCATCCATCTGCCAAATTTAATAATTGAAAAATGCAGCAACTGCTAATATAATTCCAACAGACTTTAGCATCACTACGAGTGAGAAAGTCTCATCGCAGTCAACTCTTTGAACTTGTCATAAACTACTTTGCAACAAGTTGAGCTTTACAAATGGTAACATTTACCATCAGCGTCTGTCTTCATTTTAAAGATCCATTTGTACTTAATGACCTGTCGTCCAACGATCAAGTCTACCAAAGTCTATACTTGGTTCTCATATATGGATCCATTCTCGGATTTCATGGCCTCTAACCATTTGTCGGAATCCGGGCTCATCATCGCTTCTCCATAGCTCGTAGGTTCATTGTTGTTCAACAACATGACCTCCAAGACAAGGTCGTCGTACCGCTCAGGAGCAGTACACATCCTTGTCGACCTACGAGGTTCGATAGTAACTTGATCCGAAGCTTCCTGATCATCATCATTTACTTCCTCTTCAACTGACGTAGGTTCCACAGAAACATCTTTCTGCGTTGCACTACTCTTTGGTTGATACAAAGGTTCAACAACCTCTTCAAGTTCTATCTTCCTCCCACTCAATTCTTTCGAGAGAAACTTTTTCTCGGGAAAGGACCCGTTTTAGCAACAAACACTTTATGCTTGGATCTAAGACAGAAGGTTCACCCAACTATTCTTAGGGTATTCTACGAAGATGCATTTGTCCGCTTTGGGTTCGAGCTCATTAGGTGAAAACATTTTCCACACAAGCGTCACAGCCCCAAACATCAAGAAATGACAGCTTAGGTTTCTATCAAACCATAATTCACACGGTGTAATCTCAACAGATTTAGATGGTGCCCTATTTAAAGTGAATGTAGTTGTCTCTAATGCACAACCCCAAAATTATAGTAGCAAAATGATAAGAGACATCATAACATGTACCATATCCAATAGAGCACAACTATGACGTTCGGACATACCATCACAGTATGGTGTTCCAGGTGGCATGTGTTGTGAAACAACTTTCACATTGTCTAAAGTTGTATGCCAAACTCGTAACTCAGATGTTCACCTCCACGATCATATCGCAAATATTTTATCTTCTTGTCACGATGATATTAAACTTCACCCTGAATTTGCTTGAACTTTTCAAACGATTCAGACCTGTGTTTCATTAAGTAAACATACACTATATCTACCCAAATCATCAGTGAAGGTAAGAAAATAATGATATCCACCACATGCTACAAGACTCATTGGATTGCATACATCAACATGTATCATTTCCAATAAATCACTTGCCCGCTCCATCAAACCAGAAAACGGGGTCCTTAGTCATCTTGCCCAAGAGGCATGGTTTGCATGTCTCAACCGATTTGAAATCAAATGAGTCCAAATATCCATCAGCATGGAGTTTCTTCATGCGCTTTATACCAATATGACATTTAGCGGCAGTGCCACAAGGATGTGGTACTATCATTATTAACTTTGTATCTTTTGGCATCAATGTTATGAACATGTGTATTACTACGATCAAGATTCAACAAACCATTCTCACTAGGTGCATGACCATTGAAGGTATTATTCATGTAAACAGAATAACCATTATTCTCTAACTTAAATGAATAACCGTGTTGCAATAAACACGATCTAATCACATTCATGCTCAACGCAAAACACAAAATAACACTTATTTAGGTTTGTTACTAATCCCGAAGGTAGAGAGAGCGTGCGATGTCGATCACATCAACCTTGGAAACACTTCCAACACACATCGTCACCTCACCCTTAGCTAGTTCTCCATTTATTCCGTAGCTTTAATTTTGAGTTACTAACATTTAGCAACCGAACCGGTATCCAATACCCAGGCGCTACTAGGAGTACTAGCAAGGTACACATCAATAACACATATATCAAATATACTTCTGCGACGTTGCCAGCCTTCTTATCTACCAAGCATCTAGGGTTGTTCCGCTTCAGTGACCGCTCTCCTCATAATCGAAGCACATAGTATTGGGTTTGGGTTCAACTTTGGGTTGCTTCACCGGAGCAGCAACTGACTTGCTATCCATGAAGTTTCCCTCCTTGCCCTTGCCCTTCTCGAAACTAGTGGTTTTACTAACCATCAACACTTGATGCTCCTTCTTGATTTCTACCTTCGCGGTGTTAAACATCGCAAACAGCTTAGGGATCATTATTTCTATCCCTGGCGTTTATAGTTCATCGCCAAGTTCTAGTAGATTAGTGATAGTGACTTGGAGAACAATATCAATCATTATCTTATCTGGAAGATCAACTCCCACTCGATTCAAGCGATTGCAGCACCCAGACAATCTGAGCACATGCTCAACGATTGAGCTATTCTCTTTCATCTTGTAGGCAAAGAATCTTGTTGGAGATCTCAAATCTCGCAACACGGGCACGAGCCTAAGATCCTAATTTCAGCTCTTAGAACATCTCATATGTTCTGTGACGTTCAAAGTGTTTTGGAGCCTCAATTCTAAGCCATAATGCATGACGCACTAAACTATCAAGTAATCATCAGAACGTGCCTGTCAAATGTTCACAACATCTACAAACGACGCTAGAGGGGTTGGCGCACCGAGCGTTGCATTAAGGACATAAGCCTTCTGTGCAGCAATGAGGACAATCCTCAAATCATGGACCCAGTCCGCAATATTGCTACCAAACTTTCAACTCTATTTCTCTAGGAACATATAAAAATTCAAGGGAGCTACAGTGCGAGCAAGTAATCTACAACATAATTTGCACAGACACTATTGACTATGTTCATGATAATGAGTTCAATTAATCATATTACTTAAGAACTCCCACTCAAATTGACATCCCTCCAGTCATTCGAGTGATAGATGATCCAAATTCATCAACTCAAGTATGATCATCACGTGAGTTGAGGTGGCTACAATGGTGAACATCATCATGTTGATCATATCTACTATATGACTCATGTTCGACCTTTTCGTCTCTTGTGTTCCGAGGCCATGTCTGTACATGCTAGGCTCGTCAAGTTTAACCCGAGTGTTCCGCATGTGCAACAATGGCTTGCACCCGTTGTATGTGAACGTAGAGTCTATCACACCCGATCGTCACGTGGTGTCTCAACACGACGAACTTTCGCAATGGTGCACACTCGGGGAGAACACAATTCATCTTGAAATTTAAGTGAGGGATCACCTTATAATGTTGCCGTCGTACTAAGAAAAACAAGGTGCATAAAAGGATTAACATCACATGCAATTCATAAGTGACATGATATGACCATGAACTTGTGCTTTAGATCTCCATCTTGAAAGCACCGGCATGATCTCCATCGTCACCGGCAAGACACCATGATCTCCATCATCTTGATCTCCATCAACGTGTCGCCATCGGGGTTGTCGCGCCCAACATGCTTCTACTACTATTGCTACCGTTTAGCGATAAAGTAAATCATTACATAGCACTTAATGATTGACACGCAGGTCATACAATAATTAAAGACAACCCTATGGCTCCTGCCGGTTGCCGTACTCATCGATATGCAAGTCGTGAAATTCTATACATCACATGATCATCTCATACATCACATATATCACATCATGTAATTGGCCATATCACATCACAATGTACCCTACAAAAACAAGTTAGACGTCCTCTAATTGTTGTTGCATGTTTTACGTGGCTGCAACGGGTTTCTAGCAAGAACGATTGTCACCTACGCATAAACCACAACGGTGATACATAATTTGCTTTTCAACCTTCTCAAGGACCGCCTTTGTCGAATCCGATCCAACTAAAGTGAGAGAAACTACCACCCGCAAGCCATCTAGGCAACAAGTTGCGTCGAGGGAACCGGTCTCTCGTAAGCGTACGAGTAATGTTGGTCCGGGCCGCTTCATCTCACAATACCGCTGAACCAAAATCCGACCAAGGGAGGAAGCAATCTAAGCATCAACGCCCACAAACCTTTTGTGTTCTACTCGAGATCTCATCAACACATATACCTAGCTCATGATGCCACTGTTGGGAAATGTTGCATGGGAAATAAAAAAATTCCTACACACAAGCAAGATCTATCCATGGTGATGAGCATCTACGAGAGGGAGAGTGGATCTACATACCCTTGTAGATCGCTAAGCGGGAAGCGTTAAGAAACGTGGTTGGTGTAGTCGAACATCTTTGCAATCCAAATCGCCGAGCGTCCCGCGATCTCATCACGATCCGTCCCGCGATCCAATCACGATCCGTCCCGCGAACTCATCACGATCCGTCCCGCGATCTCACCGATCGGTCCCGTGAACTCATCACGATCCGTCCCGCGAACTCATCATGAACCGTCTCGCGATCTTGATCACGGTCCTTCCGATCTAGCGTCGAACGGACGGCACCTCCGCGTTCAGCACACGTGCAGCTTGATGACGATCTCCACCATCTTGATCCAGCAAGAGGAAGTGGAGAGGAAGAAGAGTTCACCGGCAGTGTGACGGCGCTCCGGCGATGGTGGTGGAGCAATTCCGGCAGGGCTTCGCCTAAGCACTGCGGAAATCCGATCTAGAGGAGCACCGGTGGAACGTGTAGCACGTGGCCGTAAAAAACTAGTGCAAAACCCTAAAATCCACCGGTATATATAGGAGAAGAGGAGAGAAGGCTGGCGGAAGGGCCAAGGATCCTATAGGAGTCGGCCGAACCAACTAGGGAGGAGTCCACCTCCTCCACTCCTAGTAGGATTAGGACTCCTTCCCTAATTTGCCTTTTTCCACCTTTTTCCTTTTGGGTTTTCTTCTCCAGCCACATGGGCCCTGTGTGGGAGTTTCCACCAGCCCACTAAGGCTGATATTCACTCTCCCACAGCCCATGAAGCCTCTTGGGTCGAAATACCCCTCCCGGAGGTCTCCCGGTATGCTACCGGCACTCCCGGTACACTACCGATGAGCCCGAAACTTTTCCGGCGACCAAAATAGGACTTCCTGTATATGAATCTTTACCTCTAGACCATTTCGGAGCTCCTCGTGACTTCCGGGATCTCATTCGGGACTCCGAACAACCTTCTGTCACCACCATACATAACTCTAAACTACCGAAACGTCACCAAACCTTAAGTGTGCAGACCCTGCGGGTTCGAGAACTATGTAGACATGACCGAGACGCCTCTACGGTCAATAACCAATAGCAGGCCCTGGATGACCATATTGGTTACTACATATTGTATGAGGATCTTTATCGGTCAAACCTCTATGTCAAGGATTGAGTCAATCCCGTATAACGTTCCCTTTGTTCTTCAGTATGTCACTTGCCCGAGATTTGATCGTCGGTATCTCCATACCTAGTTCTACCTCGTTACCAGCAAGTCTCTTTACTCATTCCATAATACAAGATCCCGTGGCTAACACTTAGTCACATTGCTTGCAAGGCTTGTTGTGATGTTGTATTACCGAGTGGGCCCTGAGATACCTCTCCGTCACACGGAGTAACAAATCCCAGTCTTGATCCATGCCAACTCAACAGACACCCTCAGAGATACCTGTAGAGTAACTTTATAGTCACCCAGTTATGTTGCGATGTTTGATACACACAAGGCACTCCTCCGATGTCCGTGAGTTGCATGATCTCATGGTCATAGGAACATATACTTGACATGTAGAAAACAGTAGCATTAAATTGACACGATCATATGCTACATTTGTAGTTTGGGTCTTGTCCATCCCATCATTATCCTAATGATGTGATCCCGTTATCAAATGACATCTCATGTCAATGGCTAGGAAACCTTAACCATCTTTGATCAACGAGCTAGTCTATTAGAGGCATACTAGGGACATGGTTTTATCTATGTATCCACACGTGCATCTAAGTCTCCGATCAATACAATTATAGCATGGATAATAAACAATTATCATGAACAAGGAAATATGATAATAACTAATTTATTATTGCCTCTAGGGCATATTTCCAACAGTCAACAGGAGTGGAGTCCCAATAAACACCAACGGCAGGTTGAGTGTAGACCGTAACCCTGAATCGTACTCTTACTCGTCGAAGAAGAGTATCTACAACATGAGACATTGCAGCCGTGTAGGTCAGCATTTTGAATATGTCGGCAAGTCACAAAAGAGGGGGTGAAAAATAATCATCTATACTATATGCATATATGGCAGGTGGGGCTATAAGTTCAGGTTTTGCGTAAAGCAATTTTTTCCTACAACAAGAGAGGGCAAAACAGAAGTTATTACTACGATGTTGGTTGATTAATGAGATGGTTCCACCAACCAATTCTCATACCCAAGTTGTCATTAATACACACATCATTATAATTCTTTGTGTTGAGAATTCCAGATAGTTTCAGTTCCTTTGGCTCAAGTTGTCCATGACCGTGGACACGGCTAATCTATTAGATTTGAGTACTTTGCAGAGTTTTGCACACGTTCCCCACAAGATTTGATCGCCTCCGTTGGATTCCTTGCACTTCAGGGTGTTTGAGGAACGGATGATCAAAACATGGTCTTCTAAGGGGTTCCTCTAAGACTCTGTCGGTGCCCATCCTTTCCTATCGTTCTTCTACATCTCGTAGCATCGCCTGTCCAGGGTCACCACATTATCCAACCAAGCCAGAGCCCATAATGGCTTGTGGCTGATCAGGTAAGCCTTGGGTCTTGAAGCATCCATCCATCTCTTTGTTCCTGGGTGGACCTTTCCGCGTGAATACTGGCACTTCTCCAGCAACATCTAGGCTAACCACTGGCTTCTCCAGGGTGCCGTTCAACCATCATCCACCCATAGGTATGTTGAAAACTTGGAGTCTTGAAGTCTTGATCATCATGTAGGTCTTGTAAATATTATCTCACAACTCTCATGAATCACACAACCAACCTCGTCTACTAATAGCATAGCAAAATTAAATCAACGTTTCTCGGGCCAAAGTGTCAAAGGGTTGAGGGGTGCCTACCACATGATACTACATCGAGTAACCAAATTTCCAAATTACCTAGTTTGCATGCAATGGGTGGAAGGTTGAACTAATGCAACTTAAAAAAGATAGGTAATAACATGGTCAATGTGAACTTGCCTGTTAAGGTTGATGAAGATAGAATCCCTCTTAGAAAATTTACTTGATAGAACTATTCGTCACTCTCCGATAAAAATCTATAATAATCAAACATTGCATTAATATAAGCAATCATACTAGCAATCAATTCTAACAATCAAAAAGTTACACAAAACCAAAAGCAACAAGGTTGTGATGAAGGAAATACTTAAGACAAAACTCAAAACAACAAGGTTTCATCAACACAACTAAGGTTGGTTTTCTCTACAAATGATCCTATTTTAAAAGGTAACAAAACAAAAACAAATCAAATATAGCAAAATTATTTTAGTAAATATTTTACTTTGCAAAAGAATTAATTTTCAAGAACAACTAAAAATTATGAAAACAACACTCTAAACAACATAGGTTTGTGCCTAATAAACTTAACAACAAGAAAGCAAAAATAAAATATTAAAATAACAGAAACAAGATATGTAACAACTAAATTAACAGAAAGTATATTTTATAAAACAAATTTTATTTAAAGGTATTTTCCAAAAGCAAATCAAACTAGCAAATGGAAATCAATTACAAGTTATAAGTAACTAGAATTGATTTTCATGCAAGCAACTAATAAAATAATATTTGTTTGAAGGGCTACTGTTATCTAACAGAAAACTCTATAAAATCTATCAATTAATATAAAATAAAATAAATTAAAACAATTTAGAACAAAAGAAATATAAATAATCCTAAAAACAACTAAAACAGAATCTGTTTTGTTAAACATACTAATTTAAATTATTCTAAAAAATTCCCAAACCCTACCTACTGTTAAATAAAGTCACTAATGACAATTAGCAAAAAGAATCAACTAAAAATATATTTTTAAACTCAAGATATTCAGAAAATAAGATTTAAATCAAATCTGTTTGAATTCAATTTTAAATTATTCAAATATGTTCAAACTTTATATCTACAGAAACTAGATGAAAGTTTTGACATGATGCAAAAAGAATCAAATTAAAATAATTAAAAACGTAGAATATATGAATAAAAAAACGGAACTAAATCTGTAAAAGAAACTAAAATAGAAAAAAAAGAAAAAAACTCTAACGGAGAGGGGGTGACGTGGCAGTCTCTGATTGGCTAGAGGGTGTGCGTGTTCTAGCGATTCGAGCGGATGGCCGACTCCTAACAGAAAAAACGGTTCGGCTAAATGACTAAATAGAAAAACGGTCGGTTTATTTAATCTAAATCGAAGAGGTATGCGGGATCTAATCCTAACCGCAGGTTCTAGATCGGACGGGTGAGGAGGGCTCCGGTGACTTACAGAGGATGAGGGGAGCTCCGGCGATGCTCCGGCGATCTCCGAGGCGGCGAGGTCGATGGGGACGGTGCTCCGATGGTCCTCCGGTGACGGCGTCAGCACCAGGTGATGCGGACGAGCACGACGACTCCGTTGGTAGCGTCAGCGGGGCTATGGGGTGACGATGGCGATGACGGTGAGCTTGGAGGCGGCGGCGGCACTCGGGTGTCGATGGGGAGAGCGGCTCTGATGGGTCTGGAGCACGGGTGAGTGCACGGGGAGGTGCGGGCGAGGGTGGTGGAGCGGATGGTGTGCTCGGGTAGCGAGGGGAGTGGCTAGGGCGAGCATGGGGTCGGCAATGGCGCGGCGGCCGTGGGTAACTCCGACGAGCAATAGCTGCGAGAGGAGAGGGTCGGGGTCGGGGTTTTAGGGCGGAACGGGTCGAGGAGGGGCTGGGGTTTTATAGGCAGCCTCGTGGTCGTCCAAAAGGAAAGGGAGAGGGAGATCCGGTCGGTGATCTCACCGGCGAGAGAGAAAGGAAAGGGGAGAGGGAAAGGAAAGTGGTGACCGCGACGGGATTTTGGTCGGGTAGTGGGGTCCACGCGTCAGAGAGAGGGGGAGAGGGGGTGCGGCGTCAGTGGCCGATCCGAATTAATTTCGGATCTGGTGTGGGTGTCAGTGGGCCGGTGGACTTTCCTAATACGCGATTTTTTCCTTTTTTCCAATTTACAGAGAAAGGAAACTACTTTATGGCAATGAAAATATTTCCAAAACATGAAGATATATATATTAAATTGACCAGGGAATAAATGCAATTTAATGAACATTTTTCCACGGACAAAATAAATACTTAAAAAAATTATTTCAGAAAAATGCCTAAATTGATTTTAATTCTTTTTGCAATAAATTTTCAAATAACCCCCTGGGTTTTATGGTTCAAATACTTCACAAAAATAACCCTAGTGTGGAGTGTCATGTTACTCCTCTCAAAATCTTGTCAAGGGTATTTGAATTCTTTCAAAATTTAGAATGGAACCAAATATGAAATGAATTCCAAAAGGAATAATCTAGAGATTTTCAAAACCACTTTTCAAATTCCTTGTTTATGAAGAAGTCATGTTATCTTCTCTCACTGATTTGAAATGGAATTGAATTTGAAATCAAACACAAAGGGGAAAGTCATTTTATTCCCTCTCATTCAAAGTTTTCAAAAAGTTTTAAATTTCACTCAAGCAAACAAACACTCATTCTAATATTTATTATAACATTCCACAATTTGGGATGTTACAGGCTAGTCCTTCGTGGACGGAAGGCGTTATGGAATAGTCAAGGTTGCTACTTCGTGGACCCTTTTGGGTGGAGCCATCCATGGACTCTTGCGACCGTTGCCCTCCTGGGTTGAAGACTCCATAAACGTGGATGTACAATAGCGCCACCTATCGGAACCAT
Organism: Hordeum marinum; assembly: GCA_022496015.1. Classification (NCBI taxonomy): domain Eukaryota; kingdom Viridiplantae; phylum Streptophyta; class Magnoliopsida; order Poales; family Poaceae; genus Hordeum; species Hordeum marinum. The sequence goes on along the minus strand of CM039678.1, from coordinate 167,249,629 downwards.
AGGAAAAAATCATCGTGTCTCCAACTGCATTTGATCTACATATCCCAACACTTTACTTCATATGCAATGTCATTACTTTCCGCTACCATATCTGTTGACATGCATGTGTAGGGCTGTTAGACTTGCTAGCTTTGCTAAAACTGTTAAAATCTGCCAACCAATTAACTTGGGAAATGTTAGGTTTTAAATTCCTGCTAGTAGTCTATTCACCACCACCACCACCCCCCTCTAGACACTCTCCTAGTGATCCTACACTAAGCTTCTTGGCTTTCTTCTTGGGAGGGGCTTTCTCAACATGTTCTTCCTCCTCTTCGTCAGTAGTAGCACCAGCAGCCTCCTTTGGATCTTCATACATAGAGGTAGGCCTGCCAATCACATGGATAATCCTCTTATTGTACTTCTTCTCCCTTGACTTCTTAGGCAAATACTTCCTTGGGGGATCTATAGTCATTGTGGTCCTAGCACTCTAAGGTGCTCTCATAGCTGTAGAAGGTGCATATACTTTGCTAACAACTCTTCTGAAAGAAGTAGCTTCAGTTGTTGACTTCTTAGCAGCCTTTTCTTGCTTCTTGGCAAGAATCTCCTCAGGAATGAAGTCAGAATCTTCTTCATCAGAATTTAGCTCCTTCCTGGTCCTGGTGGCAGCCTTGGGCAACCCATGAGGGCTATACAATTCTCAGAGGGACCGATATACAATTCTCGGTTGCACCGACAAGGTGACCAACAGTCAGATTTACCAATCTCGGTGACGCCAATTCACCATTTTCGGTCGGACCGAAAATGAGAACTTGCGTAACAGAATCTTGGCAACCCAACTCGATGGCACCGAGTGCAGTATCGGCTGCACCAAAGTGTTAGGGTTTGGCTAAGTCTGTCTAGGGTTTGGAATCGCTGGCACCGGGATAGGAATGTTGGTTGCACCGATTTTGCATATTTGGATTAGGACAGACTTTGGTGGGAGAGTTTGTGGATGTTTTGGTGACTGTCACTTGTGCACGTTTAAGCATATTGTTGTCAAAACTTTACCCCCTTTTGATAGTATTGGCTTTCCTATGGACTCAAAGTGATTTCTCACAAATGTAAAATGTAGAGTCCTCTTGCTTGAAGCTTGGACAACCTATTTCCTTGCATCTTGGGGTAATTCCACAATCCTTTGGCCATCCCTATCATTGAACTTGTCCTAAAATATACTTGGTGGAAACATTAGTTCAATGACTTATATGTTGTTATTAATTACCAAAACCACCAAGGGAGCAAATGTGCTTTCAGCACCGCCGAAGCACAGCCACTCAGATTTCGCGTGAGTGGCCTAGCGCGCTACATCAATGTCCTACATGAGGAGGAGGAGCGCCAGGTCGAGCACGCACAGAGGCTCACTGCCGCCATGGCAGCAGCAGACGCCGCAACTATGGCGCGGAATGAGGAGATCTACACCGAGTCCCGCCGCTTTGAGGAGGCGTGTGAGGAGCGGCGGAGGGCAGCAGCGGCAGCCAATGAATTTGACTCCTCCAACTCGTCGGTAGGCTTCTCCTCCTCTGCCTCTTACTGAACACGCTTGACAGAGGAGAAGGCTGCTGGTAGTAGCATGAAGTCCCTCAAGAGTAGTATTTAGGGGCTATTTTGTTCATATCTTCTAACTATAGATATGGTTGAACTATACCACGTACTTCAAATTAGGTAGTGTATATATTTGAACTAGCAATTTCAGTATGTGGTTGGCAACAAATGGGGAAAAGTTTGTTCGATTCAGCTATCTATGAATGAAATCTATGTTTACTGAATTTCAGTTGCAAAATTGCACAATAATAGTGATTTTGTTCCTACAAAATTGGACAAATCTTAGTGTTTCCAATTTGATAGATGAAAATTTACCCAATATGACAGGTTCAAATCTTACCTGACTCTTGATGCCAACGCATCTATCGGTGTTTACATGGGGTGTTTAGTGTATTAAATGTCTTAGCAACTCAACTCCACAATGCATTGTAGCTAAGGTCCCTTCATATAATGATTTAGCAACTAAACTCTTGCATGGATTGGTGAGTTTCTTTCATTTAAGTGTTTTGCCAACGTTCACGTGCCTGGTATTGTTTCTTCATGTGGACACCAAACTCATATCTCTCCTTAATTACCTCCCCACATCAGATTTTTTCTGCATACATGGCATGGCAACCTCAACGGTTAGCAACAGTAGAAGTTGTAGCATCGGGAAGGGCACATAGGTCATCATTCACAACCGTTTGCAATGACACAATGAAAAAATTCATTCCTATCAGATTTTCGCTTGGCTTAGTAGGGAAGGAACAATTGCCCTCTGTTTGCATACGGGTATTCAGTCTGAAACGTCTTTGACGACTGGCAAAGGACATGCCACCCCGATGAGCGTGTGTAGGACACTACTCGCACACCACCCGTGTACTCAAACACCTGCCCGCATGCTACCTCCTTGTCAATACAGGGAGCGACACGTGGCCCGCACATAAGGTCTGTAGAACATCCACGAATTATAAATAATACGCCCGTTTGTGATGGTAACGTGACAGATTTTTGTTCCAAAATGCATTTGTTGGCTACTAATAATGCTTGATATTTCTCTCAAAGTGGACACTAAAAATAGCACAACATATTTATGCTTTATATGATGAGGCCCTGCCCAACATAGACCTTGTGAGTGTAGTTTATATTTGAATTATGTACATTAAATGCACATAAAACTCGATTAATGTATAAAAAGGCCATGAAAATTGTTAATAATTTAATATGTTTCTAGTACACACCCAGTGCTTTATGTTGTTTCTAGGAAAAAATCAAGGAGAGAAGAGGCATCGGATGTAATTTTTCACCCATAGATGTGGCATGCATATATATATATATATGTGTTGCCTATCGGAACACTGGACGTAGCTTATTGTTGTATGAAAACCTCATGTTTGTAAGAGGCTTCTTACGAAACATGCCCAACTTGGTGTTTTTTACCACAACATATGTGTGCCTTCACATGACACCATCCCATGTTTCATGAATTTCTGACAGAGTTTTGGATTTACGAGAATTTGGAAACCAAGTTTCTCGATATTTGTGGCCGAGCCAACATGCTTAGATGTTTGAAATTCGTTCTCATTTCTTGCATGTGACCTAACACATACATCCAAGGACACATATATGATTTTTCAACCCCTTTTGCCACCCCGGACCTTATGATTGTAGAGCAAATTTGAATTATCCACATTAAAGAATGCACCAAAAACTCAATTAATGTATTTAAAAGCCAGATGATCCCTTATTTAATCATATTTTTGCACTTAACACATACATATGTCTATGTTGTTTATATAAACAAAATCAAGGAGAGAAGAGGCGTTGGATGTATTTTTGCCTACATATGTGGCATGCATATATAATTTTCCCTATCGAAACCACAAAGCTTCTTGTGAGGAGCTCCAATTTGTAAGGGGGTTATGCAAGAACATGTCCAATTTTGATAGATTTTTTACCACGGCATGTGTGTGCCCTTGTCACGACACCATGCCAAGTTTCATGAATTTCTGACGAGTTCTGGATTTACGGGAATTTGAAAACCAAGCATCTCAATGGTTGCGGCCGAGCAAACAGTCAATGAGATGTTAGAAATTAATTCCCATTTCTTGTGTGGAACCTAATTAAACATGCATCCATGGAAAGGCATATTTTTCCAACCTATTTTTTATATGTTGGACCTTGTGATTGTAGTTCAAATTTGAATTATGCACATTAAACAACTAGAAAACTCAATTAATGTGTTAAACAGGTCACACGAACCCCGGGAAATCCATAGTTTAGCATGACTCTCAGAAAGTTGCTCTGTGGGTGACTCCAGAAATAAACACAGGCCACAAGAGACACATAAAATGTGAACTTTCCCTATCAGAACACACGACCTTCTTGAGAGAACCTTCGGTTTGTAAGAGGCTTTGTGCCAAAACTTGCCCAAATTGGGCAATTTTTAGTACCACAACACACACAATAGGGCAATTGATGGCACCATGCCCAAATTTCATGAATTGCTATAGAGGTTTGCATTTACATGAATTTAAAAATTAAGTTTCTAGATGTTTGTGGTCGAGCCTCGTGACGTATATATATATGTTAGAAATTCATTCCCATTTCTTGTGTGGGACCTAAACATGCAGCCAGTGAAACATATATAGTTATTCGACATATTTCCATGAGCTCGACCATACAGTTATTGTAGTTAAAATTTGAATTATATATATGCGCATTAATTGAATGCCTGCAAAACTCAATTAATTAATGTACTTAAAAGGCCAAACGAACTCTGTAAGACTCCATTGATTCGCATGACACATTCATGTTACTCTATGGAGACTCTAGAAATAAATTCAAGGCGAGAAGCGACATCAGATGTTGTTTCGCACATGAAATGTGAATTGTCCCTACCGGAACCACATGACATCTTGTCAGAATCTTCAGTTTGTAAGAGGCTTGTGACAAAACTTGTCCCGAACTAGGCATTGTTTTTACCACAGCACACATGTGCCATAACATCACACCATGACAAGTTTCATAAATTTCTCACAATATTTGGAATTACTGGAATTTGAAAACATGGCTTATCAAAGTCTATGGCCGAGCCAAAATACTGTGAGATTTGGAATTTGTTTAATTTCCTTTTCTTGCATGGGACCAAAACATGTATCCACTAACAAATAGTTGATTTTCAACCCATTCAGGTGCCCTCTAGTATGTGCTTAATAAAGTGCAGTTCAAATTTGAACTATGCACATGAAATGTCCAAAAAACACTTTAAATGTTTTAAAGGGCCTAAACCTCCCTGAATTGTTCCATATTTAACACATAGTCCGATAGTTGCAAATTCACTATAGATAAATGTGATTGCCATCCAAACACCTTCAATTGCCAATGTAACTTCATTTTTAGTCTCAAAGTAGTTTGAAAATAAAATACATTGCAAACAGTTCTTGATCATGAAACGTGTGTCATGTGGTATGAAAATATCTTGGGCCAATCCTCATATATGTATTAGGCCGGAAGCTTCAGTCCACCGTCGGCGCCTCAACCACACAGTCACACTTGTTCTCCAAGACCACTGTACTGTTCAAGCATCGCCGGTGAAAGATGGGGACATGGATCCGCGTCATGAAGGCAACTTCGGTGACCCACTCCAGCCCGAGCGCGGCTGCATCATCCATGAACGCTCTCACAACATCCTTGACCACGGCCGCACTCTTCGACAGGGCGATTGCGGCTACCGAAAGGGTAGCTGCGGCATGTGAGATGGCGGCAACAACATCCGCGACTGGGATAACAAATGGCGAGAACTACACAACAGATGTCCGTTCCTTAGCGGTCGTCGTAGAACTAATGGCGCCTGCCCATGCCTATACCGATGTCGCCCACGCCTAGCTCGTGGTGGTCATCGCACAAATAGCAGCGGCCTTCTCCCAGAACGGTCGGCAACCTACATCCGAAAAGTTGGAAATCACCGAGAGCGCTCGGGCAGCCTTTCGTTCGTCGGCAGCCTCCCTTGCCAAGATAGAGGCCCTTAATGCCCAGACCGCGGCCGGCCACGCAAAACTAATGGCGGCCTTTTCCAAAGAGATGGCGGACACGGACGGCGGGATGCTTGCAGAGTATGTGGCGATGGATGCCATGGAGCCCCTTCCCCTGGAGGTCATCGAGTGCGAGCCGGTCATGGAGGATGCGGTGGAGATCGGTGAGCGTTAGGCAGAACATTAGTCGTTGTTTAGAGCGCTGGTATTTTGTTAGAGTAATGTTTAGGTCATCCAGCTCTATTTAATTGCTCGATTAAGTAAGTGAGGGTTGTGGTGTAGGCTATTTTGCACAATACCCAAATTAGCAATTAATGTTAAATTGCACGACGATGTGGATGACCACTGTAACTAGGGAAATTCTGACCAAAATTTGTCTCCATATCCCCATTCCATCTTTCAATTGAAAATGAAATTGAAGTTCATCACACACATTTTTTTTAGAATGAACCGCGTGCAATGTAGTACCCAATCTTACGTCCGAAGCTTGGAGACAAACATTTGCACGTCCAAGTTCATCACACACGGGGTATATCACAGGCTTTGTTTGTGATGTGTTGATATCGAGAACTATTCTGAGAAATTTGCACGTTCAAGTTCTTCACACACGGTGTATAAACCAGGCTTCGTTTGTGATGTTTTGATATCGCACATGGTTCCAAATAAGGGACTGTGTCCGATGGTGCTTTCCACACCAGTTTTTTGCTGAACCGTATGAAAAATTTGGGCTGCCACGAAAATATCTAGCTCCCTCACCCCCCCGATACCAATCAAAATCCACATTTCCCCTTTTTCCTCTACCTTTCCTAATTAAAACCTTCATTGCTTGCTTGCAGCGCCACCTCCTTGCCGACGATGTTCCTTCCGGCCGCTCGGCCTCGTCCATCTAGTCAGGTAATCCACACATCCCCAATACCCCCTCACCCCTTCCTCCATCCCACATGGCCCGACCTCTGGCATGACACCTTCCACCCAAATCACCGCCCCATCCTCCAAATAATCGCCACCGAAAGCCATGGTACATGTAGTATAGCCAGGATCTCAAAGAGCATTTGGCTGTGGAGAAGAAAATCACGGTTGCATGCATAGATGAGGCATCTATGGATTCCATGCGGGCCGACCCCTAGATCTTGGAGGAGCACCTCACCATCGAGGCCGCCATTGATTCCTCGCGTGCTGATGCCGCCACGCGGTTGGCTTCTATAAACGATAGCTTGTGGTCTTTTCTCGAGGGCACCGCCGCTGCATTCGACGAATACTTCGTTGCGTTTTCTCAGCGTGCCCATGCTTACCTCAACTCCAGAGCCGGCATGTTGGTGTCGGGGCAGGATCAGGCCACTCACAACTACGAGGGGTGCACCCATGGTGTGGAGGCCTCGCACTCTTCCAAGTTGATGGAGCCCATCATTATCGATATCTCCAACGATGAGGAATAGCTTGTTTTTCTTAGCTTTATCACTTAGGACCTATGTTCACCTAGCTACGCCGGTCAAGAACATTTTGTTTAGCTATTGCCTATGCCGCTACATCCTTTCATTTAGAAATTCTAGTGAAATGTCCAATGTAATGCTACTGCAACCTGACATTCTAGTATGTTCTATTGTGCAATGTGGTGCTTAGTTAACTATTTCGTTCATTTGTTGTGGTGATCATTTAACAATATAATTCAATTCTGAAATGTGATGTATGATTGTTGTTGGTACAATTTTGTATTGTTATGCATGTGACGAATAAGTCGAATTTAAATGTACTAAATACATGTGCAACATATAGAATTTCTACATTTCCTACTTCTTAGCGCTTGGTTTAGATAACTGGATTTTCAATGTGGCTCAAACTAATCTGTTGGATCCGCAATGTGCTTATTTTCCATTAACATATTTCAGTGATAGTATGCCAAATATCACTTGTAACCTAATCAATATTTGTCTTAAATATGTTGCAGGGGAACACAATGGGGGAGACTGAAGTTTACCATCGAGGTTTGCACATCCATGGTCGTTCGGCTAATAGCACATTATTGTGTGATACGTCTCCAATGTATCTATATTTTTTTATGATGGCATGCTATTATATTATTTGTTTTGGATGTTTTATATGCATTAATATGTTATTTTATATTATTTTTGGGACTAACCTATTAATCCAGAGCCAAGTGTGAGTTTCTATTTTTTTTCCTTGTTTTTGAGTTTTGCTGATATGTAATATTAAACGGAGTCCAAACAGAATAAAACCTGCGGAAGGAATTTTTCTGGAAGGAAACAAGTCATCCAAGCTTGGAGTACACGTCAGGGGAGTTGCGAGGGCACCACAAGCCTGCTAGGAGCGGGCCCCCTAGTCGCGCCTAGCAGGCTTATCGCCTCCTGGCAGGTCTCTAACCCTAATTCTTCGTCTATAAATACCCAAATATTCCCCCAACATAAAAAAGATCCACTCAAATACTTTTCCGTTGCCAGAAGCCTCCATTCTCGAGAGATCCAATCTTGCAGCCTTTTCCAGTAATCTCTCGGAGGGGGTTTCGATCATGGAGGGCATCTACATCAACTCCATTGCCCCTCCGATGATGCGTGAGTAGTCCACCACAGACCTACGGGTCCATAGCTAGTAGCTAGATGGCTTCTTCTCTCTCTTTGATCTTCAATACCATGTTCTTCATGATCTTCATGGAGATCTATCCGATTTAATCCTCTTTTGTGGTGTGTTTGTCAAGATTCGATGAATTGTGAGTTTATGTTCAGATTATCCATGAATCTTATTTAAATCTCCTCTGATTTCTTATATGCATGATTTCATATCCTTGCAAGTCTCTTCGAGTTATTGGTTTGGTTTGCCAACTAGATTGGTAATTCTTGCAATGGGAGAAGTGCTTGGTTTTGGGTTCAATCTTGCGGTGTCCTCACCCAGTGATATAGTAGGGGTAGCGAGGCACGTATTGTATTGTTTCCATCAAGGGTAACAAGATGGGGTTTTCATCATATTGCTTGAGTTTATCCCTCTACATCATGTCATCTTTCTTAATGCATTACTCTGTTCTTCATGAACTTAATACTCTAGATGCAGGCATGAGTCGGTCGATGTGTGGAGTAATAGTAGTAGATGCAGAATCGTTTCAGTCAACTTGTCACAGACGTGATGCCTATATGCATGATCATTGCCTTGGATAACTACATGATTATTCGATTTTCTATCAATTGCTTGACAGTAATTTGTTTACCCACCATGATATTTGCCTTCAAGAGAGAAGCCTCTAGTAAAACCTATGGCCCCCGGGTCAATTTTCCATCGTATATTTTCAGATCTATACTTTCTGCAATTTATTTACCTTTTACTTTCCGCACTCGTTACATCTATTTGTATTGGATCTAATCCTTGCAAATAACCGTGAAGGGATTGACAACCCCTTTATAGTGTTGGGTGCAAGAGTTTGATTATTTGTGTAGGTCCATCCATTGGTGACTTGCTTGTTCCTCCTACTGGATTGATACCTTGGTTCTTAAAAAGTGAGGGAAATACTTATCTACTTCACTGCATCACCCTTTCCTCTTCAAAGGAAAACCAACGCATGCTCAAGAGGTAGCATTGTGCAATTGCAGAAACCATTGTAATACGAATGTTTTTATTAATAATTTGTTCTTGCACATGTAGGTCCTGTTGTAAGAGGTTAGACCCACTGTTCGACCCTTTTGCATGTGGGGAAATGAGGTATCCTTGAATATCAGCCAAATCAAGAAACTCAGAAAGATCGTCAAGATAAGAAACTAGCTATGAAAAACAACAAGATGTTTATCTGCACGATGAAAAAGACATCAATTAACTATAGGATGGTACCATCTCTTTCACCTTGTCCTTTTCCCTTAGCGCCATTTCAAAGTTTAGAAAAGATATTTATGTGTATGTTTGTTTTCAGTCCTTATCAAGGCTGTTCATCGATGATTACATCTCAAACCACCTGTATGATCAAGAGGCGATGAAGGTATTTATATAGCACCCACAGTATAATCTTGAAGTTTCCTTAAGAGGACGATGGATGGGCGGGCAATCATCCACATGCAATGGCCTAATGTTGTCAGGACCTTCAACATCATTGAAGGCTCAGTATTCGCCTTTCGCTTTAACAATTTTCTAGATGAGATTCATCTGTCTATTTACGGTCTATGATGATACTTATTTTTCAAAGGTTTTGGATGTTGCATTTGGAACTTGTATTGTTGTGCAATTGGGTAGCTAGGCAGTATATGCCTATATGAGGTTGTACCCGGATGTAATTCAATTATGAAATCCTGGTTGCCATACTACGAATAAGAAATATATTATGTGGTTGATATGAAATGTTAATTTTGATTACTAAATGGATTATAAATAATTGATCAATTAGGCTGATTATTGGGGTTCCCATTGCAGACGGTTTCTAAGACAAAACCGTGGGCAATGACATGAACAAACCCACACGGTTTCTAAAAAGTTGGCATGTTCGATCATTGAGCAATCACACACGAATTCCGGTCGACAACTGTGTGCGTTAGGACACCTAATCACAAACGTTTTCACATAGCTAATGTGTGTGATGGGCAGCCCAATGCCAAATAGTTTCTTCTCGACACCGCGAGTGATGTTCTGAGTGACGCAAATGACAGAATTATAACTATCGTGTGTGATGATCACACCTATCACAAATGATGTTGTGCAAAAAATTGTGTGTGATCTGCAATATGAACGGAAACGTACCCTTGGGATTCCCTCTGTGGAATGCTAAGTATCTTCACATGTCTTCACCAATATGTCTGTTTGTGATGGTCCTTCCAATCGCAAACGATATATTTTTGCCCATCGTGTGTGACAAGGTGTAGGCATCGCCGACGGGTTTTGCCTGTCGTGTGGGATACCCCCCTATCGCCCACACATGCAAGGCAACGGTTTAAGACTACGTCACGGAAAGGGGTTAAAAACCATTTGTATAGCATGTGGCTGCACTAGTGTCTTGACACCATCCTCGGATAAAGCTACTAGCTTAAATAATCCACAAATTTTAACTATATGGATAAAATGCATATCAAGATGTATTGTACCATCTCCTACACAAGGACCAGCTACAATTTCTATAACATACCTGAAGGAATTTCATAGTAAATATTTTCAGTAGGTTCAATAGGTTGAGGAACAGCTTTTGCCACTTATGGTTAAGGTGAAGATACCCCGAACAAGCCCCTCGAAGGATTATCCTCCATAGTAACAAGTGATAATAAATTTCAGCATGTAAGGAAAACATTTTCTTACCAAATTCCATTTACCAAAGGCACTTCACTCCTGGCAATGGAGGCAAAATGAGTCTTGATGACCCACAAGTATAGGGGTCAATCATAGTATTTTAGATAAATAAGAGTGTCGAACCCAACAAGGAGCAGAAGGAAATGACAAGTGATATTCAACAAGATATTTTCTACAAGCACTAAAAGTAGCGGTAAGAGATAGTTTTGTAGCAAGGTAATTCATAACAAGTAACAAGTAACAATAGTAAAGGTGCAGCAAGGTGGACCAATCCTTTTTATAGCAAAAGACAAGTCAGAAAGTTCTCTTATATGAAGTAAAGCACTCTTGAGGACACATGAGACTTTTGTCTAGTCACGTTTCGTCATGTTTAGTTGATTCACGTTTGGTACTTAGATAATTGGATATGTGGGTGTATTGGTGCTAGGTTGTTGTTCTTACTTGAACAAACAACACACTTATGATTACCCCCTCTCGCAGGCATCCACAACTATGAAAAAAGAATTAAGATAAATCTAACCATAGCATGAAACATATGGATCTAAATCAACCCCTCACAAAATAACGCAAAAACTAGGGTTTAAGCTTCTGCAACTCTCGCAACCCATCATCTACTTATACTACCCAATGTTTTCCTTTAGGCACAAGTATGGTGAAGTGTCATGTAGTCGATGTCCACATGACACCACTAAAGGAAGAGCAACATACACATCATCAAAATATTGAACGAATACCAACATCACATGATTATTTATGACAAGACTTCTCCCATGTCCTAAAGAAAAAAGGTAACTTCTCACAAATCATCTTCATGTTCGAGATCATAGGTGTAATGAATAGGTTTAGGGATCTGAACATGTAATCTTCCACCAAGTAAACCAACTAGCATCAACTATGAGATGTAATCAACACTACTAGCAACCCACATGTACCAATTTGAGGTTTTGAGACAAAGATTGAATACACGAGATGAACTAGGGTTTGACATGAGATGGTGCTGGTGAATATGTTGATGAAGATTGGTCCTCCCTTGATGGAGGAAGCGTTGGTGATGACAATGGCTTCGATTTCCTCCTCCCAGGCGAAAGTTTCCCTAGTGGAATAGCTTCGCTGAAGAGCAAAAGTGCTCCTACCCAGGTTCCGCCTCGAGAAGGCATCACTTCATCTCGAAAGTCTTCTCTTGATTTTTTTTCTAGTAAAAATAGCATCATATAGGAGAAGATGGGCACCGGAGGCCTATCAGGGGGCCCACAAGCTCAACGGACGCGCCCTCAGGCTCATGGCCTCCCGGTGAGTCCTCTTCTGGTATTTCTTTCTCTAATATTTTTAATATATTGCAAAACATTCTCTGTAAATTTTCAGGTGATTTGGAGCTCTAGAGAATATCCAACTCTTCGGTGGCCTTTTCTCGTCCAGAATTCCAGCTGCGAGCAATCTTCCTCTTTGTATGAAACATGCAAAATAAGAGAGAAAAGGTATTAGGATTGCATCATAAAGTGAAATAATGACTCAAAACACAGTTATATCAATGGAAAAATATGGTGCAAAATGGAAGAATTAGGTTACACGGGTGTGGCCCCACCCTTGGCTTGTTCCAAGCTTGGGGGAGTTGCCCCGGTATCATATCACCATCACTTTTACCATGATTACTTATCTTAGTTCGATCTTTAGTTATTCTATGATTTAGAAGAATACAATTTTGGTATGATTTAGTTTCGAGTGCTTGTTTCGTTATTTATATATCTATGTAATTGAGTATGAAAGTTATATACTAAAGAGTAGTTTGAGTTTGGTCGCTTTACCTTTTTTGCTTCAATCTTAGCAATGGAAAGAATAAAAAGATCATATGCTAATCCCATAGGGAGTGATGACTTCACATAAAAGAAGTATAATTAGTAAAATTTGTTGGAAGTTGACAAACATAGCATTAGTCATTGATGCAATTCATGAAAAGGTAATAACAAAAGACATGTCTCACATATAAATATACTATCTTGCATATATTTTATGATTGTGAGCCCCCATTAATATTCTATGTTTGATCAACTAGTTGATGTTGGAAAAGGAAGACAACGTAATTGGTTATATTTTCTTATATTCACATAGGATTTATATTTTCATGGATCCTCTAACATGTGGTGCTTGCTCATAATATTTTGCTAACCAAAATTCTACTAAGTAGAGATACTACTTGTGCATCCCAAAACCCTTAAATCCAGTTTCTTGCCATGACAATCCATCATATCTACCTATGAATTGAATAAGATCGTTCAAGTAAGTTGTCATCGGTGCAAAATCAATTAAAGTTGCTCCTAAATATGTATGATCTTTTATTGTAAGAGAAATAAACTTTGTACGAACTTGTGATGATAGAGAAATAAAAGTGACAGACTGCATAATAAAGGTTGTTATCACAAGGGGCAATATAAAGTGATGTTCCTTTCCATTACGAGTTTGCACATCCTAATGAAAAAGCACATAACAACCTATGCTTCCCACTATGAATGGCATATCTTTTACTTTTTTGTATTTACTTTTATGCAAGAGTCAATAATATTCAGCCCTATACCATTCTTATTTATTCTCCACTTGGCAAGCATAATGTGGTAGGGAAAGATCCATGCATATATATATCCACTTGGATGTAGGTAATCACGAGTTACTATTATTGATATTATCGTCGAGATAAATAAGTTGCGAGGTGAAAACCATAAACCCCCATATTCCTATGTGTCTGATTGAAATTTTTTTCTCCATAAGTATGTCGTGAGTGTCAGCAATCATAGAACACTAAATGATAGTTGAGTATGTGACCTTGCTAAACAAAGCTCTTTCATGGACTCTTTCTGAAAATATGATGAGCTGCATTTGTTTCAATGACTAATGTGACACCCCCATTTTGATCGTACGGTAATCATACACGTAAATGTGCACGATCAAGATTAGGGACCCACGGAAAGGTATCACAACACAACTCTAGACACAACTTAAAGTCATGCAAGCTTTATATTACAAGCCAGGGGCCTCTAGGGTTCGAATACGTAAGCTCGAATACAAACAAGTTAGCGAAAGCAATAATATTTGAGTACACACATAAGTAAACAAGCTTGCCATAAGAAGACTAGCACAAACATCAACATCTGATCGAAAAGGCAAGGCCTCCTGCATGGGAGCCTCCTATCCTACTGTTGGTTGAGGGTGGCCTCTACGTAGTAGTAGGTTCCATCAGTGGTGTAGTAGTCATCGGCGGGATCATACGACTCCTGAGCTCCATCATCTGATCGCAGTAATCGTATAGAGGGGAAAAGGGGAGCAAAGCAACCATCAGTACTTGTCGGGATATACTCCGCGGTATGACCCGACCTGGCAACTCACAAAAGACCCGATAAAAACATGACGTTTTATTGATTACCTACATTCACCGCGGTTTTATTCATCGGACAGCTATTCAAGAAGCTTGTCATCAGCTAGGTGACCAGGCGATTCGTATGGATCGACTTTCGCTACGTTTCCTTACGAAGAAGCCGAGTTCAATAAGATTTCTGATGGAGCCACCGTACGCCATGTCATATCAAACCGCCGCACGCGTACGTGCCTCCCGACGACCCGCTGAATCCGAGGGCAGATCTTTTTTTGCTACAGCCAACGTGGAGCTTTGCAAGCACGGTTTCGTCTCCCCGTCCAACGCGGAGCTTTTCAGCCGGTCTCACGTGAAGCCTACTAAGGAAAAATCAAAGAAGATCTAATCAAATACCAGTACTAATCCTAGTACGGTTCGGATTCTTTACTCCGTCTACTATCGGAAACCGGACAGAAATACCCTGATATATGGCAAGCGTCCTTACTCAATCTCATAGACATGTGCTGAGCTGATGCTCCTCCTCGTTGATCATCAGTGAAAAAAGGGAGTCCAGGCCATGGCAGTGCAACATGCTACGGATTACCTTATTGTTCAGTCCACTTACAAAGGAAGAAGAAAACGCCCATCAGAGTTATCAAGTCCCAGGGCCAAAGCCAAATCCATCAACGAGGATTACTTGGAGAAAGTACTCCTCTTTCCTTGCTCATGTGAAACTATGACGATTCGGACAACGTCTCAGTGGCGGACGCAGCCTCCGCCACGGTCATCACGCCGGTTGCGCCTACGCGCGCTGCCTTCGCCCACCTCCCACTAGATCAGCGTACCCGCTAGCCGCTGTGGCACCCAGTCGCTGCCTCGCCGCAGCCGCCGGCCACAGCCGCGCCCTGCCTCCACCTCACCCATGCAGCAGTGTCCGTCTCGGTCTCCAGCACCACTACGGCTTCGTCGTCGCCACGTTGCTGGTCCTGCCAGCCGGCCGCCCCCATTCCAGTCAGCACGCCACGCCGCCACGACTACGCGTCGGCCATGTCTGAACCGGCCTCGCCAAGCCTCGCCAGCCTCTACTGCATGCGAGACCCGACCGTTTGCGGGTTACCTCAAGCCGCCGCCGCCGAGCCGCCGCCGTGAGCTCCGCCTCGGCCATGGCCGCACGAGTCGCCCTGATCGAGCTGCTGCCGCAAGATCCGCCTCTGCCACAGGCCGGCACCACCGAGCCGCCCCGGTCGGTTTTCGCTTCGCTTCGCCCGAGCAGACCCTCCACCATAGCTCCAGCTCGCCTCCATTGCAACGTTGACTCGCCTCAACTTGGCCGCACCTGTGCCTACCTCGCCGTCGCGGCCTCGTCTCCGGGCTGGTTTCGCCTTCGCCTTTAGTCGCCTCCTCTGCGCTGCCGCGGGTCGCTTTGCCTTGAGCCGGCTTCGCCCTGTTGCGCTTGCCGCCGGCACCGTGGCACGCTTCGCTGCCGCGGCCTCACCTCAAGTCGGCCCTCGCTTCGCCGCACCTGCCACAGCCGCCGTGGCCTCTGCAAGCCCCGCTCTACCTCACCCTGAGACTGGTCCACGGCTGACCCTGGCCATCCGCTGCGCCGTGGCCGGCGCCACCCCGCATCGCTCGCATGCATGATGGATGGATGCGTGGGTGTGTGCACGATATACTGGGCGGGTTGATGGATCGGCGTTGAGAGCAACGGATGGTCTGTCGGACGTCTCAATGGATATTGGACACGTCTGCTGAATACGGATCATCTGTCGTTCAAAACAGTCAGGTGTTATCCATGTGAGTAATTTTTTCCATCCAATTTCCTTCGGCATAAGTAACACCGACGTCCAGCATAATTGACACCGATGTCGTATTCATCCGACAACAAAAATCAGGTGCTATCTGTCATATTTATATTATCAGTATATATATTAATTTTTTTAGAGTAATTATGCTGCCTGCAATATTTTTTGCGCAGGAGAATAGTTCATTACAAAGGCGATGCCAATATCATCAGTTACCGCCACGACGACTCGTCGTCCGTGTTGGCCTACAACGTTGACGGCGACTCGCGCATCCGCGCCGGCTTACAATGTCACGGGCGAATCTCGCGTTTACGTCAACACATCAAGGCTTCTCTCACCTGCCAGTGTGAGCCACCCAACGGACGCGTACAAGCCGCCACCCTCGTGGTCCGGTCTACATAACGCGCCGATACCACGCACGCTAACCCAGCAATATGAGCCGCCCGATGAGTGCGGCAAGCCGCCCTAGCCGCGGCATGGTTTTCACCAACAACGCCACGGACGACTCAACATCCGCGCCGGCTCACAACGCCATGGCCGTCTCTTGCCATCCGAGCCGGCTTACAACGTCGTGGCCGTCTCTCCATTCGTGCCGACTTACAACGTCGTGGCCGTCTCTTGCCATCCGTGTCAGCTTACAACGTCATGGTCGTCTCTCGTCATCCGCGTCGGCTTACAAAGCCGTAGGTGTCTCTTGCCATCTGCGCCGTCTTACAACGCTGTGGCGTCTTTTACAAACACCACTGGCTTACAATGTTGTGGCTGATTTCTACGTCTACATCAACACGCCAGTGGCTGCATATACCAGTACAAAGCGCTCAACGGACCGTTCTGAATCACCGTCCTACGGTCCGATCAACATTGGCATAATAGTGTCGGGCTGGCCTATATGAGCTGCCCAACGGACGCGCGCAAGACGCCACCCACAGTCTGATCTACATCAACATATTAGTGCGGTGCTCGCCTATATGAGCCGCCCAACGGACGCGTGCAAGACGCCGCCCACAATCTGATCTACATCAACATATTAGTGCGGTGCTTGTCGACACGAGTCGCCCGACGGGCAGGCACACAAGTCGCCACCACTACAGTTTGATTAACTTTAGCAACCAGCCGGGACGAACCATCGACCGGGTTATTGAAACAATTCATACGGGATCATCTATAGACCCTCCACAATCAACCTTCAACCTTCGATGGAGATTTTCAAGCTGCCTTTTCAAGTCAACTTAAGACTCGGGGGCTACAGACACGGCGAGACACATTTGATCATTTTTCAAAGAGAACCCCGGGTCTTTGCAAGAGAAAACCCAATCCTGGGGGCTATTACATTATTGGCGGAAGATTAAAAGTTGCCCAAGAGGACGAACCGTTGTGATGCATCATTCAAACATGTGTGCCCGGATTTATTGGATCATCATAAAGTCATTTGGAGCTTCTGGCGTTTCTTCATACAAGATGGCGGCTTACAAGATGGTGCGCAAGTTGACTCCGGCAACAAGGTCATCTAGGGACTTCTAACCCACCGGGTTTAGCTTATCACACCCTTTTGATCAAGCTCTTAAGCCAAAGTCAGGTGGGTTATATACCCAAAAGTTGACACCATCAGCAAGGTCATCTGGGGCCTTCTAACCCATCGGGTTTAGCTTATCACACTCTTTTCATCAGGCTCTTAAGCCAAAGTCAGGCGGGTTATATACCCAAAAGTTGACACCGTCAACAAGGTCATCTAGGGAGCTTCCAACCCATCGGGTTTAGCTTATCAGACCCTATTGTTCAGCTCTTAAGACAAAGTCAGGCGAGTTATGTACCCAAAAGTTGACACCGTCGACAAGGTCATCTAGGGGGCTTCCGACCCATCGGGTTTAGCTTATCAGACCCTATTGATCGGCTCTTAAGCCAAAGTCAGGCGGGTTATATAACCAAAAATTTGACTCCGTCAACAGGTCGTCTAGGGGGCTTCCAACCCACCGAGTTTAGCTTATCAGACCCTATTGATCGGCTCTTAAGCCAAAGTCAGGCGGGTTATATACCCAAAAAATTGACTCCGTCAACAAGGCCATTTGAGGGCTTCCAACCCACCGGGTTTAGCTTACATACCCTCTTGATCAGCTCTTAAGCCGCCGCAAGCTCGAGTTAAACCTGCCTGTAAGCTGATGCTACTCCGCTATGTGACCCACTGAACTCTTACCAGTTAATCTCACCTGGAGACCCTTAGCCGGTTCAAAGAGGTTGACGAACAATCTCGATAGAGACCCTGTACTGGTTAAGGTTAAACCGGCGGCTCTTGTCACGTGAGGGCCGGCTTACGGAAAGCGAGGATAAACTCTCTCATCTAATGTCGACTCTTCGCTGTGTGGCCCGTTTCGTACTCTTAGACAATTAATCTTTTAAAGATCCTGCACTGTTTAAGGTTAAAACGACGAATTTATGTCACATGAGAGGCAGTTTATGGGCTACCAGGGTACTCAAGCCCTGCTGCGTCTCTTTTTGGTTCGTTACGCTCCTATCAGTTAATCTTGCTTAGAGACCCTGAGCCGTTCAAAGAAGTTGACGGCCAATCTCGATAGAGACCCTGTACTGATTAAGGAGTTCTAGTAGCGAGTCCACCCAAAAGAACCGGCACATGAGTTATTGAAAAAGCAAGAACATCATACATTATATCATACATAGCATCATACATTGCATCATATTCACATGTCATGCCGGCTTATCAAGCCGGGTCAGAGCAAGATTATGAAAGGAGCAAGGCTATGAAAGATTTAATATCTCCGGGTTGTGCTTTTTCAAGCCGACCTTACAGAAATACAGAACATATTATGTCTTGTTTATTTTTGCAGGTCTTGTCTATTAAAGATGAGCCGCCATTAGACTGGAAAGTTGATTATTCTTTAAGAGCCGCCCTATCAGATATAATGTCGTGTCATCTAATTGACCGGCTCTCGGATTTCTTCAATTGTGCTTTATAGTAATCTACAACACTCATGGATTTATCAAATATATATTTGCCGGGTTGCACCGCAACCATGAGCAGGGATTTCATGTTAAAGTCAAAGGAATTATTCTAGGATATTCATTCCGGGTTATATTACAACCACGGTCAAAGATTCATTCAAATCAGATCAATATCAGTTCCAAGATAACTTTTGAAGTGCATTATGATGAGTCATATTACTCTCACACAGTCCCGAGTCGCCGCAGGCAGTCGACCCGACACTTGGGGGCTACATCAGTCAAATACAGTTTACGTCAAGTATGCAAGTCCCATGTCGCTGCAAACATGCACCACGACACTTGGGGGCTAATGCAAGCCGGTTTTCATATCATTACATTGTCAGCAAGACCCTATTATCTCGAGGAGATGAGACGGCCTTTCTATATTTTTCTAAAGTCCTAGCCTAGTAATTCTTACAGACCCGACACTTGGGGGCTACACCGCTCAGATATTCTAAAGTCCCAAGTCGTCGTAGGCATGCGACCCGGCACTTAGGGGCTACAGTATTCAGCTGTTCAAATAGATTATATGGTTCAAATTGAACACCCGACGCATCACATTCTGATGAGCCGGCCCTTGGGGGCTACACCTGCTGAAGTTTCATAAGGTATAAGACAGTTATAAGTCCCAGGTTGCTGCAGGCAGGACAACCCGACACTTGGGGGCTACACAGTCCAATATATTATTGCAAAGCACCAAGTCATCATGGATAATCTCGGATCTTGGGGGCTACAGGTAATATGGACATATCAAAAAACTTTGAGGAGAATTTTCCAGATGTTAATTATGAAGTTCAGTTGTTAGACCCGTCGTCACCAACATTCATGACCCGGCGTTATCAAAAGATCATAACCCGCCAGAGTTTATATAAGCCGCCCTGCTTCACAACAATAGAAGTCCGGATCTACGTCATGAGGATTTCTTATTTTCAAGATTTTCATAAAGCGAAAGTGTTGGAAGCCGACTCAATGGCGTATGGAAAAGACTCGGATTTCTGAGGAGCCACTTCATAAGCCGACCAAAGGAGCAAGCCGACCACTTAACATATTTACTATTCTTATTTCAGGAGGTTACCATGAATAAATTCAAGCTAACCTGGGGGCTAATATCGGGGATATACTCCACGGTATGACCCGGCCTGGCGACTCACAGGAGACCCGGTAAGGCATGACGTTTTATTGATGACCCGACAGGCGGGTCGCAGGACGACCTGGCCCAAGACCCGGCATGTAAGCTGGCACCAGGAGGTTCACAAGAGAAGGACCAAAGAGAGAAAGACTCCCTCCCGAAGGAAACAAGACCCGGAATAGGATTCTAGAGAGACTAGTCATAATCCTACTCCTAGTAGGACTCTATTTGTAAACATACCCTTTCCACCTATATAAGGAGGGGTAGAGCACCCTTAGAGGGACAAGTTTTTAGACGTCTCAATAGACAAGCTACAAGTTTTGGAGATTAGACAACACCCTTGTAACCGAGAGATCTTCCTCATGATCAATACCAGACAAGCAGGATGTAGGCTTTTACCTCCATCGGAGGGGCCGAACCTGGGTAAACCTCGCGTCTATTGATTCTGACCAACCCCTTCAAGACGCCACATAGTTGCGCTTCTGCCCCGAACCTAAAGTCCGTTCACCTGGACATCTGTCGTGACAAATCCACGATAGTACTCATCCGTAGATTAGCATATTATAAGTAGCAATTTTATTTAGTAACGCTTAGAGATTCTTCCTTGACTCCCTGCGAGAAAGCAATCCCAGAATTAAAATTTCCATTTAGTGTCACAGTATCCAATTCTTGTCGTAAAGATAAAGATACTTTCCGAGCATCCGTTACCGTGGACATGGCTATTCGAATAGATATACTTCCATGCAGGGGTGCACAAACTTACCCAACACACTCAATTAACTCCGGCAGGACACAATTTTCTTGGTCGTACCCGGCCTCGGCTGATCAATACGTTGTAGTCCTACCTAGTCTCAACAGAGAGGCTAGCACATTGGTCTACATCCTAAATGCGAAGGTGTCATGGGCCAATCGCCCTTTGCAATCCTGCGTGTTACGTGGACGACCGGTGCCAGTCCTGGCACCTTGATAACCCACAAGTGTAGGGGATCGTTTGTAGCCTTTTTCGATAAATAAGAGTGTCGAACCCAACGAGGAGCTAAAGGTATAACCAATATTCCCTCAAGTTCTATCGACCACCGATACAACTCTATGCACACTTTAACGTTTGATTTACCTAGAACAAGTACGAAACTATTTTGTAGTTGATAGGATAGTTTGCACGAATAAAACTAGAAGTACTTTGCAGGAATAAAACTATGAGTAAATTGTAAAATAATAAAAGTTAGTTGTTTAGTAGAAAGCTTTTGTCAAACAAGAAGGTTATTTGTCCCTAGGCAATTGATAACTAGACCGGTAATCATTATTGCAATATTATATGAGGGAGATGCATGAGCTAACATACTTTCCGTACTTGGATCATATATGCACTTATGATTGGAACTCTAGCAAGCATCCACAAATGCCAAAGATCATTAAGGTAAAACCCAACCATAGCATTAAGTATCAAGTCCTCTTTACTCCCATACGCAACAACCCACCTACTCAGGTTTGTGCTTCTGTCACTCACGCCACCCACCATAAGAAAATCATGAACATATTGCAACACCCTACAGCAGGTATCCTGTTGGAAATATGCCCTAGAGGCAATAATAAATTAGATATTATTATATTTCCTTGTTTGTGATAATCATTTATTATCCATGCTATAATTGTATTGATTGTAAACTAAATACATGTGTGGGTATATAGACAACACTGTGTCCCTACTATGCCTCTAGTAGACTAGCTCGTTGATCAAAGATGGCTAAGGTTTCCTAGCCATGAACATGAGATGTTATTTGATAACGAGATCACATCATTAGGATAATGATGTGATGGACAAGAACCAAATTATAAACATAGCATATGATCATGTTAGTTTATTGCTAAAGTTTTTTGCATGTCAAGTATATGTTCCTATGACCATGAGATCATGCAACTCACTGACACCGGAGGAGTACCTTGTGTGTATCAAACGTCGCAACGTAACTGGGTGACCATAAAGGTGCTCTACAGGTATCTTCGAGGGTGTCTGTTGAGTTGGCATGTATCAAGACCGGGATTTGTTACTTCATGTGACGGAGAGGTATCTCAGGGCCCACTCGGTAATACAACATCACAACAAGCCTTGCAAGCAATGTGACTAAAGTGTTAGCCATGGGATCTTGTATTACGTAATGATTAAAGAGACTTGCCGGTAACAAGATTGAACTAGGTATGGAGATGCCGACGATCGAATCTCGGGCAAGTAACATACCAAAGAACAAAGGGAACATTATACGGGATTAACTGAATCCTTGACATAGAGGTTCGACCGATAAAGATCTTCGTAGAATATGTAGGAACCAATCTAGGCAACCAGGTCCCGCTATTGGTTATTGACCATAGAGGTGTCTCGGTCATGTCTGCATAGTTCTCGAACCCGCAGGGTCTACACACTTAACGTTTGGTGACGATATACGTATAGTTGAGTTATTATGTTGGTGACCAAAAGTTCTTCGTATTCCCGGATGAGATCCCAGACATGACGAGGAGCTCCAGAATAGTCTGGAGGTAAAGATTGATATATGGGATAATAGTGTTTTGTCTCCGAAAGAGTTCCGAAATTCACAGGAATAGTTCAGGGTACAAGAACACTTTATTTCGGCCAAGGGGTAAAGCCCATGAGGCTTTAGGAAGGTGCAAAAGGTGTTTTGCGAAGGCCAGGGGCCAGACGCCAGGGACCCTGGCGTCTTGGGCCAAACGCCAAGGACCTTGGTGTCTGGTCCTGGAGTCCGAGGAGGACTCTTGCCTTGCAGGCAAACCGACCTTGAGGAGGATTTTTCTCCAAGTTTAGACCCCATGGCTCAGCATATAAATAAAGGGGCAAGGCTAGCACCTGGAACACATCAAGAAACCCTAAGCCGTGTGCCGATAACCCCGTCCCTCTAGTTTATCCTCTGTCATAGTTTCTGTAATGCTTGGCAAAGCCCTGCGGAGATTGTTCTTCACCAACACCGCCACCATGTCGTCATGCTGCCGGAACTCATCTACTACTTCGTCCCTCTTGCTAGATCAAGAAGGTGAGGACGTCATCAAGTTGTACATATGTTGAACGCGGAGGTGCCGTCTATTTGGTGCTAGATCTAAAGGACCGTGATCAAGATCGCAAGACGGATCATGATGGGATCGCGGGACGGATCGTGATTGGATCGCGAGATGGATCATGATGGGATCGCGGGACGCTCGGCGATTTGGATCACGAAGACGTTTGACTATATCAACCGCGTTTCTTAACGCTTTCGCTCAGCGATCTACAAGGGTATGTATATCCACTCTCCCTCTCGTAAATGCTCATCACCATGGATATATCTTGCGTGTGCGTAGGAATTTTTTTGTTTTAGTAGAACACAAAGGAGTTTGTGGGCATTGATGCTTAGATTGCTTCCTCCCTTGGTCGTGTTTTGGTTCAGCGGTATTGTGGGATGAAGTGGCCCGGACCAACCTTACTCGTACGCTTATGAGAGACCGGTTCCATCGACTGACGTGTAACTTCGTTGCCCAAAGATGGCTGGCAGGTGTCTGTTTCTCCTACTTTAGTTGGATCGTATTTGCCAAAGGTGGTCCTTGAGAAGGTTGAAAAGCAACTTATGTATCACCGTTGTGGTTTTGCTTAGGTGAGAATTGTTCTTGCTAGATACCCGTAGCAGCCACGTAAAACTTGCAACAACAATTAGAGGACGTCCAACTTGTTTTTGCAGGGTATGTTGTGATGTGATATGGCCAATTACATGATGAGATATATGTGATGTATGAGATGATTATGTGTTGTATAGAATATCACGACTTGCATGTCGATGAGTACGGCAACCAGCAGGAGCCATAGGGTTGTCTTTAATTATTGTATGACCTAGGTGTCACTCATTAAGCGCTATGTAATGCTTTACTTTATCGCAAAGCGGTAGCAATAGTAGTAGAAGCATGGTGGGTGCGACAACCCCGATGGCGACACGTTGATGGAGATCATGGTGTCATGCCGGTGACAATGGAGATCATGCCGGTGCTTTAAGGATGGAGATCAAAAGCACAAGTTCATGGCCATATCATGTCACTTATGATTTGCATGTGATGTTAATCCTTTTATGCACCTTTTTTTGCTTAGGACGAGGGTAGCATTATAAGGTGATCCCTCACTTAAATTTCAAGATAAATTGTGTTCTCCCCGAGTGTGCATCGTTGCGAAAGTTCATCGTGTCGAGACACCACGTGATGATCGGGTGTGATAGACTCTACGTTCACATACAACGGGTGCAAGCCAGTGTTGCACATGCAGAACACTCGTGTTAAACTTGATGAGCCTAGCATGTACAGACATGGCCTCGGAAGACAAGAGACCGAAA
The DNA here is from genome assembly GCA_022496015.1 of Hordeum marinum. Classification (NCBI taxonomy): domain Eukaryota; kingdom Viridiplantae; phylum Streptophyta; class Magnoliopsida; order Poales; family Poaceae; genus Hordeum; species Hordeum marinum. The sequence continues at coordinate 167,225,168 of CM039678.1, read as the reverse complement.
GGTCAAACATGAGTCATATAGTAGATATGATCAACATGATGATGTTCACCATTGAAACCACCTCAACTCATGTGATGATCGGACTTGATTGGTGGATTTGGATCATGTGACACTCGAATGACTAGAGGGATGTCAATTTGAGTGGGAGTTCTTAAGTAATATGATTAATTGAACTCATTATCATGAACATAGTCAGTAGTGTCCTTGCAAATTATGTTGTAGATTACTAGCTCACGTTGTAGCTCCCTTGAATTTTTATATGTTCCTAGAGAAATAGAGTTCAAAGATGATGGTAGCAATATTGCGGATTGAGTCCCTGATCTGAGGATTGTCCTCATTGCTATACAGAAGACTTAAGTCCTTAATGCACCGCTCGGTGCGCCACCCCCTCTAGCGTCGTATGTAGATGTTTTGGACATCTGACAGGCACGTTCCGATGACTACTTGATAGTTCAGTGCGTCATGCATTACGGCTTAGAATTGAGGCTCCAAAACATTTTGAACATCACAGAACATATGAGATGTTCTAAGAGCTGAAATTGGGATCTCAGGCTTGTGCCCGTGTTGTGAGATATGAGATCTCCAACAAGATTATTTGCCTGCAAGATGAAGGAGAATAGCTCAATCGTTGAGCATGTGCTCAGATTGTCTGGGCGCTACAATCGCTTGAATCGAGTGGGAGTTGATCTTCCATATAAGATAGTGATTGATATAGTTCTCCAAGTCATTGTCACTAAGCTACTAGAACTTGGTGATAAACTATAATTATGCCAGCGATGGAAATGATGATCCCTGAACTATTCGCAATGTTTGACACCACGAAGGTAGATATCAAGAAGGAGCATCAAGTGTTGATGGTTAGTAAAACCACTAATTTCGAAAAGGGAAAGGGTAAGGAGGGAAACTTCATGGATGGCAAGTCAGTTGCTCCTCCAGTGAAGCAACCCAAGGTTGAACCCAAACCCCAAGACAAAGTGCTTCTATTATGAGGAGAGCGGTTGCTGAAGCGGAACAACCCTAGATACTTGGTAGATAAGAAGGCTGGCAACATCGACAGAAGTATATTTGATATACGTGTTATTGATGTGTACCTTGCTAGTACTCCTAGTGGCACCTGGGTATTGGATACCGGTTCGGTTGCTAAATTTTAGTAACTTGAAATAAAAGTACGGAATAAACAGAGACTAGCTAAGGGTGAGGTGACGATGTGTGTTGGAAATGTTTCCAAGGTTGATGTGATCAACATCGCACGCTCTCTCTACCTTCGGGATTAGTGACGAACCTAAATAAAATGTTATTTGGTGTTTGCGTTAAGCATGAACATGATTAGATCGTGTTTATTGCAATACGGTTATTCATTTAAGTTAGAGAATAATGGTTATTCCGTTTACATGAATAATACCTTCAATGGTCATGCACCCAATGAGAATGGTTTGTTAAATCTTGATCGTAGTAATACACATGTTCATAACATAGATGCCGAAAGATACAAAGTTAATAATGATAATACCACATACGTGTGGCACTGCCGCTAAATGTCATATTGGTGTAAAGCGCATGAAGAAACTCCATGGTGATGGATCTTTGGACTCGAGACATGCGGACCATGCCTCATGGGCAATATGACTAAAGACCCCGTTTTCGGTATGATGGAGCGGGCTAGTAACTTATTGGAAATAATACATGTTGATGTATGCGGTCCAATGAGTGTTGTAGCATGCAGTGGATATCGTTATTTTCTTACCTTCACTGATGATTTGAGTATATATGAGTATATTTACTTAATGAAACACAAGTCTGAAACATTTGAAAAGTTCAAACAAATTCAGAGTGAAGTTTAAGATCATTGTGACAAGAAGATAAAAATGTCTACGATATGATCGTGGAGGCGAATATCTGAGTTACAAGTTTGGCATACAACTTTAGACAATGCGAAAGTTGTTTCACAACTCACGACACCTGGAACACCATAGTGTGATGGTGTGTCCGAACGTCGTAGACATGCTCTATTGGATATGGTGAGAACTATGATGTCTCTTATCGTTTTGCCACTATCAATTCGGGGTTATACATTAGAGACAACTACATTCACTTTAGATAGGGCACCATCTAAATCTGTTGAGATGACACCATATGGTTTGGTAGAAACCTAAGCTGTCATTTCTCAGAGTTTGGGAATGCGACACTTATGTTTGATAAGCTCGAACCCAAAGCGGAAAATTGCATCTTCATAGAATATCCTAAGAACAGTTGGGTATACCTTCTATCTCAGATCCGAGTGCAAAGTGTTTGTTGCTGAAAACGGGTCCTTTCTCGAGAAAGAGTTTCTCTCGAAATAATTGAGTGGGAGGAAAGATAGAACTTGATGAGGTTGTTGAACCTTTATTTCAACCAGAGAGTACCACAACACAGAAAGATGTTTCTGTGGAGCCGACATCAGTTGAAGAGGAAGTTAATGATGATGATCATGAAGCTTCAGATAAAGTTACTATCAAACCTCGTAGGTCGACAAGGACGCGTACTACTCCTCAGTGGTATGACAACCCTGTCTTAGAGGTAATGTTGTTGGACAATGATGAACCTACGAACTATGGAGAAGCCAGATGGGCCTGGATTCCGACAAATGGTTAGAGGCCATGAAATCCGAGAAAGGATCCATGTATGAAAAACAAGTATAGACTTTGGTAGACTTGCTCGTTGGACAGCTGGTCGTTGAGTACAAATGGACCTTCAAGATGAAGACAGACACTGATGGTAAATGTCACCATTCGTAAAGCTCGACTTGTCGCAAAGAAGTTTCCGACAAGTTCAAGGAGTTGACTGTGATGAGACTTTCTTACTCGTAGAGATGCTAAAGTCTGTTGGAATTATGTTAGCAGTTGCTGCATTTTTCAATTATGAAATCTGGCAGATGGATGTCAAAAACATTGTTTCCTTCCTTGAGGAAAGGTTGTATGAGATACAACCAGAAGGTTTTGTCGGTCCTAAGGATGCTAAAAGGTGTGCAAGCTCCAGTGATCCTTCTATGGGCTGGAGCGAGCATCTTGGAGTTGGAATATACGCTTTGATGAGGTGATCAAAGTTTTTGAGTCTATACGAAGTTTATGAGAAACTTGTAATTACAATAAAGTGAGTGGGAGCACTATAGAATTTCTGACAAGTATATGTGGTTGACATATTATTTATAGGAAATGATATAGAATTTCTATAAAGCATAAACAATTGTTTGAAAAAGGTATTTCACAGGAAGATCTGGATGAAGCTACCTAATTATTGGGCATCAGGATCTATAGAGATAGATCAAGATGCTTGATGAGACTTTCAATGAGTACATACCTAGACAAGATTTTGAAAGAGTTCAAAATGGATCAGTCAAAGAAGGAGTTCTTGCCTGGTTTGTAAGGTGTGGAGTTGAGTGAGACTCAAATCTTGACCACGACAGAAGAAAGAGAAAGGACGAAGGTCGTCCCCTATGCTTTATCCATAGGCTCTATATAGTATGTCATGCTGTGTACCGCACCTGTGTGTGCCTTGCCATGAGTCTATCAAGGGGTACAAGAGTGATCCAGGAGTGGATCACTGGACAGCGGTCAAAATTATCCTTAGTAACTATTGGACCAAGGAAATATTTCTCGATTATGGTGGTGATAAAGAGTTCGTCGTAAAGGGTTACATCAATGCAAACTTTAACACCAATCTAGATGACTCTGAGTAGCAGTACGGATACGTATAGTGGAGCAGCCATTTGGAATAGCTCCAAGTGGAGTGTGGTAGCAGTGTCTGCAATATGATATAGGGATTTGCAAAGTACACACAGATCTGAATGTCGCAGACCCATTGACTAAAGACCTCTCTCACATGCAAAGTATGATCGAACCCCAGAACTCATTTGGTGTTAGATTCATAACAATGTAAATCACATGGTAATGTGAACTAGATTATTGACTCTAGTGCAAGTGGGAGACTGTTGGAAATATGCCCTAGAGGCAAAAATAAATTAGTTATTATTATATTTCCTTGTTTGTGATAATCGTTTATTATCCATGCTATAATTGTATTGATTGGAAACTAAAACACGTGTGGGTATATAGACAACACTGTGTCCCTAGTATGCCTCTGGTAGACTAGCTCATTGATTAAAGATGGCTAAGGTTTCCTAGCCATGAACATGAGATGTTATTTGATAACGGGGTCACATCATTAGGATAATGATGTGATGGACAAGACCCAAACTATAAATGTAGCATATGATCGTGTCAGTTTATTGCTACAGTTTTCTGCATGTCAAGTATCTGTTCCTATGACCATGAGATCATGCAACTCACTTACACCGGAGGAGTACCTTGTGTGTATCAAACATCGCAACATAACTGGGTGACTATAAAGGTGCTCTACCGGTATCTCCAAGGGTGTTTGTTGAGTTGGCATGGATCAAGACTAGGATTTGTTACTCCGTGTGACGGAGAGGTATCTCAGGGCCCACTCGGTAATACAACATCACAACAAGCCTTGCAAGCAATGTGACTAAAGTGTTAGCCACGGGATCTTGTATTACATAACGAGTAAAGAGACTTGCTGGTAATGAGATTGAACTAGGTATGGAGATGCCAACGATCGAATCTCGGGCAAGTAACATACCGAAGAAGAAAGGGAACATTATACGGGATTAACTGAATCCTTGACATAGAGGTTCGACCGATAAAGATCTTCATAGAATATGTAGAAACTAGTATGGGCATCCAGGTACCGCTATTGGTTATTGACCGTAGAGGTGTCTCGGTCATGTCTGCATAGTTCTCGAACCCGCAGGGTCTACACACTTAAAGTTTGGTGACGATATAAGTATAGTTGAGTTATTATGTTGGTGACCGAAAGTTGTTCGGAGTCTCGGATAAGATCCCGGACATGACGAGGAGCTCCGGAATAGTCTGGAGGTAAAGATTGATATATGGGATAATAGTGTTTTGTCTCTGGAAGAGTTCCAGAATTCACCGGAATAGTTTCGGATGTTTCCCGAAATGTTCGGGGTACAAGAACACTTTATTTCGGCCAAGGGGTAAAGATCATGAGGCTTTAGGAAGGTGCAAAAGGTGTTTTGCGAAGGCCAGGGGCCAGACGCCAGGGACCCTGGCGTCTGGGGCCAAACGCCAAGGACCTTGGCGTCTAGTCCTGGAGTTCGAGGAGGACTCTTGCCTTGCGGGCAAACCGACCTTAAGGAGGATGTTTCTCCAAGTTTCGACCCCAGGGCTCAACATATAAATAAAGGGGCAGGGCTAGCACCTGGAACACATCAAGAAACCCTAATCCATGTGACGGCAACCCCGTCCCTCTAGTTTATCCTCCGTCATAGTTTCCATAGTGCTTGGCGAAGCCCTGCGGAGATTGTTCTTCACCAACACCACCACCATGTTGTTGTGCTACCGGAACTCATCTACTACTTCGCCCCTCTTGATGGATCAAGAAGGCGACGTCATCAAGCTGTACGTGTATTGTACACGGAGGTGTCGTCCGTTCGGCGCTAGATCGGGAGGACCGTGATCAAGATCGCGAGACGGATCGTGATGGGATCATGGGACGGATCATGATTGGATCGCGAGATGGATCATGATGGGATCGCGGGACGCTCGGAAATTTGGATTGCAAAGACGTTCGGCTACATCAACCGCGTTTCTTAACGCTTCCGCTTAGCGATCTACAAGGATATGTAGACCCACTCTCCCTCTTGTAGATGCTCATCACCATAGATAGATCTTGCGGGTGTGTAGGAATTTTTTTGTTCCCATGCAACATTCCCCAACAGATCCCTCACGTTTGCGTGACATGGAGGGCACCATAGGACAGCACCAAAATAAAACATACAACTCATACCAACCACGATTATCAATTAGCCCATAGGACAAAACGGATCTACTCAAACATCATAGGATAGCCACATATCATTGGGAAATAATATATGGAGTTGAGCACCATGTTTAAGTAGAGGGTATAACACGGAAGGGAGGTGTTACACCGCTTCCTAGAGGGGGAGAGAGTTGGTGTTGACGGCGGTGAAGTTGTTGGTGTAGATCAGCGTCACGGTGATTGCGCCGGTGGCGTTCCAGCACCACCAGGAGAGAGGGGGAGAGAGCCCCCTCCTTCTTCTTATTCCTTGGCCTCCCCCTAGATGGGTGGAGAGTTACCCCTTTGGTCCATGGCCTCCATGGCAGCGGAGGGACAGGAGCCCCTCTGAGTTTGGATCTCCCTCTTTGTTCTCTTTTGTTTCGCGCTTCTGTTTTCTGGCCGAAAACCGTTTCTTATATTACGGGAGATCCAACTCCGATTGCGCTGAGATTCTAACACGATTTTTTTGAATATAAGCTTCCTTGCACCAGAAGTAGAGCTCCAACCAACTTACGAGGAGACCACGATACACCACTACGCGCCTAGGCCCCGAGGCTTTCCCTAGTGTCTTATGGTAGCTATGGGCCTCCATTTGCGTTGATTCCACCTCCAAAAAATCACAAATATTCCAAAATAATTCTCCGTAATTTTTTACCGCATTTGGACTTCGTTTGGTATGGATATTCTGCGAAGTAAAAAACAAGCAAAAAATAGCAGCTGACACTGGGCACTATGTCAATAGGTTAGTCTCAAAAATGATATAAAGTTGCTATAAAATGATTATAAAACATCCAAGAATGATAATATAACAGCATGGAACAATAAAAATATATATATACATTGGAGACGTATCAACATCCCCAAGCTTAATTCGTGTTCGCCTAACATGTTCACCACGTATTCTTTTCTTTTGTGGCATGGACATTTGGACTTTTAGATGGTTCAAAGCAATAGTCTAGTTTTGACAAGAATACTTTAATACTCAAACATACCAACAAGCAACCATGTATTTCAAAATATCAATACTAAAGAAAGTTATCCCTAGCCCATCATGCTCAATCATTGATCCATTCATGAAACACAGCGGAATATTAGCTACACCCAATGCACAAGTATGATCATAGTGCCCCATAGTTGGTGATTTATAAGAGAAGATGGAGACTCAAATAAAAGTAAAAATGCATAGAGTAAATAGATAGACCCTTCGTCGAGGGAAGTAGGGATGTTTAGAGGTTCTAGATCTCAAAGCTTAATTTGAGACAAAGAAATATTTTGGGTGGCATGCCTTTCCTGTCAACGAAACCGACCGGGAATTTTCAATACTTTCCATGCTAGATACATCATAGGCAGTTCCCAAATAGAAAATAAAGTTTATTCCTTTTTCTCACCATTCTTTCACAATCGATGGTGAAAGAACGTGGATGTCGCCTAGAGGGGGTGAATAGGCACTTCAAAATAATTACGGTTTAGGCTTGAACATATGCAGAATAAAACTATCATTTAATTAGTCAAGCACAAAACCTAAAACAACTAGGCTCACCTATGTGCACCAACAACTTATGTTAAGCAAGATATACAACTAATTGATAGCAATATATATAACAAGAAACAATATGGCTATCACAAAGTAAAGTGCATAAGTAAAGGGGCTCGAGTAAGAGATAACCGAGGCACGCGGAGACGATGATGTATCCCGAAGTTCACACCCTTGCAGATGTTAATCTCCGTTCGGAGCAGTGTGGAGGCACAATGCTCCCCAAGATGCCACTAAGGCCACCGTAATCTCCTCACGCCCTCGCACAATGCAAGATGTCGTGATTCCACTAAGGGACCCTTGAGGGCGTTCACCGAACCCGTACAAACTAGGTTGGGGTAATATCCACAACTTAATTGGAGGCTCCCAACCACACCATGAAGCTTCACCACAATGGACTCTGGCTCTAAGGTGACCTCAAATGCTTGGGGCAATCTCCACAACCTAATTGGAGACCCCGACGGTTGCCCGGAGCTTTGCACCACAATGATTGAGCTCCAAGACAACACAAACCTGTTGGGAGACGTAGTAGTAAATCAAAAAAATTCCTACGTGTCACTAAGATCTATCTATGGAGAAACCAGCAACGAGTGGGAGATATTGCATCTTCATACCTTTGAATATCGCTAAGCGTAAGCGTTACAAGAACGCGGTTGGTGGAGTCATACTCGTAGCGATTCAGATCGCGATGGACTCCGATCTCAGCGCCAAACAATGGCACCTCCGCATTCAACACACGTGCAGCCCGGTGATGTCTCCTACGCCTTGATCTAGCAAGGAGGAAGGAGAGGTTGGGTAAGAGCTCCAACATCACGATGGCATGGTGACGGTGGAGCTGCATGGACTCCGGTAGGGCTTCGCCAAGCGCTATGGAGAACGAGGAGAGGGAGGAGTAAGGCTGCGCCGAGAGAGGAAGAAAACCGTGTGTTGGGCAGCCCCAAAACCTCACATATATATAGGGGAGAGGGAGGAGGAGGCACCCCATCTAGGGTTCCCACCCTAGAGGGTGCGGCAGCCCTAGATGGGGCTTGGCCGCCGGCCAAAGAGGGAGGAGAGGAGGGCGCAGCCCTAGGTGGGCCTTAGGCCCATCTAGAGGCTGGTTCCCTCCCACTCTTGGCCCATGAAACCTTCCGGGGCTGGTGGCCCCACTTGGTGGACCCCCGGAACCCTTTCGGTGGTCCCGGTACGTTATCGGTAATTCCCGAAACACTTCCGGTGGCCAAATCCTCACTTTCTATATATCAATCTTTGTCTCCGGACCATTCTGGAACTCCTCGTGATGTTTGGGATCTCATCCGGGACTCCGAACTACCTTCGATAACCACGTACACTATTTCCCTATAACCCTAGTATCATCGAACCTTAAGTGTGTAGACCCTATGGGTTCGGGAGACACGTAGACATGACCGAGACACCTCTTCGGTAAATAACCAACAGTGGGATCTAGATACCCATGTTGGCTCCCACATGCTCCATGATGATCTCATCGGATGAACCACGATGTCGGGGATTCAATCAATCCCGTATTCAATTCCCTTTGTCTATCGGTATGATACTTGCCCGAGATTCGATCGTCGGTATCTCTATACCTTGTTCAATCTCGTTACCGGCAAGTCTCTTTACTTGTTCCGTAACACATCATCCCGTGGCTAACTCCTTAGTCACACTGAGCTCATTATGATGATGTCTTACCGAGTGGGCCCAGAGATACCTCTCCGTCATACGGAGTGACAAATTCCAGTCTCGATTCGTGCCAACCCAACAGACACTTTCGGAGATACCCATAGTGCACCTTTATAGCCACCCAGTTACGTTGTGATGTTTGGCACACCCAAAGCATTCCTATGGTATCCGGGAGTTTCACAATCTCATGGTCTAAGGAAATGATACTTGACATTAGAAAAGCTTTAGCAGACGAACTATACGATCTTGTGCTATGCTTAGGATTGGGTCTTGTCCATCACATCATTCTCCTAATGATGTGATCCCATTATCAACGACATCCAATGTCCATGGTCATGAAACCGTGACCATCTATTGATCAATGAGCTAGTCAACTAGAGGCACACTAGGGACATATTGTGGTCTATTTATTCACACATGCATTACGGTTTCCGGTTAATACAATTGTAGCATGAACAATAGGAAATTATCATGAACAAGGAAATACAATAATAATCATCTTATTATTGCCTCTAGGGCATATTTCCAACAAAACCGTCTAGGGCGCCAAGGCACCCAAGAGGAACAAGCTCTAGGGTGCACAAACACCCAAGAGTAATAAGCTTCTCAAACTTCACTTCCACGTATCACCATGGAGAACTCAAACCTATGCACCAAATGCAATGGCAAGGGCACACGGAGTGCCCAAGTCCTTCTCTCCCAAATCCCACCACAACAACTAATGCTATGGAGGAAAGTGAGAGGAAGAACAAAGAAGAACACGAAGAACTCCAAGATCTAGATCCAAGGGGTTCCCCTCACATAGAGGAGAAAGTGATTGGTGGAAATGTGGATTTAGATCTCCTCTCTCTTTCCCTCAAAAAGGAGCAAGAAAAATTGGAGGGATTGAGAGATAGCAAGCTCAAAAAGGGTCAACAATGAGGGGCAAACACGATCTCAAAGGATAAGGTCCACTGGGGAAGAAGACCCCCTTTTATATGTGGGAAAAAATCCAACTGTTATCCTCACAGCCCGCACAGAGCGGTACTACCGCTCCAAGGAGCGATACTACCGCTAGGGCGGTAGTTGCCATATGAAAAACAATAGCGGGGAGGCAAAAGGCCAGTAGAACCGCCAGAGCAGTATTACCGCTTGTCCTCACGGTACTACTGCTAGGGATAGTGGTACTACCGCAAAGGGTAGCGGTACTACTGCTTGTGAGCGGTACTAAAAAATACATCCATGCCTACCACCGGTGGACAAAACATGAGATTTTGGACCAGAGCGGTAGTACCGCTCTTGGAGCCGCGGTAGTACAGCTCTGGAGTGGTAGTAAAAAATTATATCCGCTCTAGCCGCGGTAGTACCGCTTCAGCCTTTTAAGAACACCAAAACTGTCACAACTTTTGCAAACGGACTCCGAATTCAATGAAACAAAGTTTGTTGGAAATCTAATGACCTAGGATAACACAATCTTGATTGAAATATCAATAAGAAGAAAATTAGAAAAATCCCATAGAAAATGGTGAGAACCCTTCCTCGAATAAGACCGGTAAAACCTCCAACACCGAAAAATGCAATAGACGAAGCATATAAAATCCGTTTTAGATGTACTAGAGCTTGTCACGAAGATAAAAACAAGCTAAAGAACCCACATAGAGAAAAGCCAACCAAGAACCAAGAAAGACGATGATGCCAAGAATGCAATGGTTTGAGCTCTCAACGAATGATTCGATCAAGCTACTCACTTGAGAGCCCCCCTTGATAGTATGGCAATCGATCCTATAACACGGTCTCTCAACTACCACCATGAGACCGGTAAAATAGAAAACCCTATCAATGTCAAACCTTAGCCTTGCGCATAGTCCACTTGAGCTAGATGATGACGATCTTGACTTCCTCAAGATGAGTCACCTTTCTTGATTGTGTTGGCTTGATGAAGACTAGATGATTGCTCCCCCATACTCCACTATGGGTGAGACACTCTTCGGCACATCTTCACAAGTCCATTGTCACCACAATGAACGGCAAGCCTCAAGCATGATCTCTCCGTGATGCTTCACTTGAGCTTGCACATCGCAACCTTGATGATGATCTCCACTTGATGTCATCTTCCATGGGATGTATGGGATCTGCCTCTTGATGCAATCCCATGGAAATATACCTAACCCCACAAAGAACTCTCATGTAGACCATGGGTTAGTACACAAAACGTAGTGGCCAATGCTTACCACACCATGGGATCACTTGATCCCTCTCGGTACATCTTGTACGCTTTGTGTGTTGATCAACTTGATTCACTTTTTGACTTAGTCTTGATCAACCTTGTATCTTATCTTCTCTCTTCATAAAGATGATGTCTTGAAGGTAAACATGAATGCTTACACAATCTTCTTCTTCAAGAGATGCTTGCAATAAGCTCAACTTCCACATGACCAATCTTTGGATAAACCTTGAATACCACCATGGTTACCATATAAACTCCTTGAAACCAATAGATGGACTCCAAGAAGTACATACGGACAAATCCTTCGAATATAACTCAAGGCAACCATTAGTCCATAGGGTTGTCATCAATTACCCAAAACCACATATGAAGAAATGTGCTCTTACACATGTCTAGCCATATCCACGGTTGCCTTCCATACCAACACTTTCCAAGAAATTTATTATGTCACAACATAAAGTAAAATTCTTTTTCATTTCGGGACTAGGCATCCCTATTACCGTCGTACTCTCGTGCAATGACAAGTGAATAAACACACATCTCGAGAGTAACACATCTAGCATGGAAAAATATTGGCCACCCCCTACCGCTTCATGAGCGGTACGAGCACACAAAAAGGAAATTCATTTTGAAAATTAGAGATGGCACGTACAAATTTGCTTGGAATGGCATGAAAATACCGCATGTAGGTAGGTATGGTGGATTCATATGGAAAAAAAATGGGTTTAAGGATTTTGGATGCATAAGTAGTATTTCTACTTAGTACAAGCTAAGGCTAGCAAATAGATTGAGAAGCAACCAACCAAGAAACGAAAATTGTCATAAACGGCCATTAAGCATAACTAACACTGAATACTGCACCATAAGTAGGATGTAATTTCGTTGAATAACTATTGACTTTCGTGCTTGCATAGGGAATCACGGACCTTAACATCAATATTCTTACTAAAGCATGATTACTCACCAACATGACTCACTTATTACTATCATCATGTCTCAAAACTATTACAAGGAATCAAGCTTAATTTGTCCAATGATCTTCATGAAAGTTTTTATTATATCCCTCTTGAATATCTATCACTTTGGGACTAGTTTCATATATTGTCATTGCTTTTGACAAGCTCGCATAGATTTAGTTAAAGAACATGAGCATAAAAATTTCATCTCTCAAAATAGTATAAGTGAAGCATGAGAGAATTTCTTCAAAATTTACTAACTCTCAAATTAATCTAAGTGAAGCATGAGAGTGTTTCTTCAAAAATTTACTAACTCTCAAATTAATCTAAGTGGAGCATGAGAGTATTTCTTCAAAAAAATTAAAAGCATGTCGTGCTAAAAAGATATAAGTGAAGCACTAGAACAATTCCATAGCTCAAAAAAAATTAAGTGAAGCACATAGAGAAATTCTAACAAATCATAGCATAATCTGGCTCTCTCAAATAGGTGTGTCCAGCAAGGTTACTTGTAACAAAAAGCAAATCAAGCAAATACTCATATACTACAAGATGCTCCAAGCAAAACTCATGATATGTGACGAATAAAAATATAGCTCCAAGTAAAATACCGATGGTTGTAAGAAGAAAGAGGGGATGCCACTCGGGGCATCCCCAAGCTTAGTTGCTTGTTTCTCTATGGATATTATGTTGGGGTGGCCATCCCCAAGCTTAGGCTTTTCTTACTCCTTATTCCTTAATCCATCGTGATCTCACCCAAAACTTGAAAACTTCAATCACACAAGTGAAGTAACTGGCACTAGGCACTATGTTAATAGGTTAGTCCCAAAAAATGATATAAAGTTGCTATAAAATGATTATAAAACATCCAAGAATGATAACATAACAGCATGGAACAATCAAAAATTATAGATACATTGGAGACGTATCACACCTCTTAATACAAAGACGGTGCTTACGCGGGCCACCCGGGCGCGTGCCGCTCAACTGTAGCATCTGAAGAACTTTCGAGAGAATGAACGATGTAGAGTGCCCATACTTATTCCCACGTGGCGGTCAATGCGAAAAAGGCTAGAGGCCAACTCAAATCACATGTCCAGACCCATTAGTGCCTTTATAATGTGCGGCAACGATCAACGATCCACGTCCCGTGGTCCCGTCGCCCCATCTCGAGGACTTGCGGCAAGAGCAACACATGCCCGGTCACGCCTCGTAATTAACTCGTGGGTACCCTCCTGGGCCGGCCTGTCATCAACATGGTTCTGAGGTAAGTTCATAGTAAGAGTGTGTCCATAACATCAAGGGGGGTCTAAGGAATCACCCTTGATGGATTCCACTCGATGTAAGTGTCAAGGTGAACTTGGAGGAATCACCCCGATAGGTTCACACTTGAGGAGTTGCACGACAACGTCGTATCGAGAGTGGTGAAGGAGGAATCATCCTCTGTTAACCATGATCGATTAACTATGCTATAGAGTTTTCATCAGGAGTACATTACGAGGTATCACCCTCGGTACTCAACAGTAACACTACAGAGTCATACAACTAGGGGGTGCGCGGTGATGTGTCGGTCTCTACACATCGATCATGTTGATCGAGCCATCTGGTATTAAAGCGGGGGCAACAGGGACAAGGCAAGGGATCGCTGCGGTGTCACTACTCAACCCATACTAAGCATATAGGATATCAGGTAAAGTAATTACCGTAGGTTGCAAAAACAGGCTATGCATCAAAATAGGTGTTATCGAATAACATTATCAAAATCTAATGCAATCATGAGAGAGAAAGAGTAGGCGATATCGGAATGATCTATGGGTGTTTGCTTGAGTGAATGGGAGCGCACAGTGGCTATTCGAGTGAATGGGAGCGCACGAGGGCGGCGAATTCAACAGCGGAGCTCGTCGAAGCTGAGGGAGTAGGAGGTGGGGCGGTGATGTAGGGTCCCCGGGCTCGATCCTGTGGGCGAGGAAGAAGTGGTGGAGCGAGGCGGTCCTCCTGGCCCGGTGCTGGGCGTCGTGGAGGACGAAGAGCGAGCGGTTGACGGTGACCATGGCGACGACGACTCGGGTTTGCGTGGGGGAAGAGGCAGGTGGCACGAGGGAGGAGAGTTGAGGGGCTAGGGTTGCTCCGAGGCTTGGGAGGTCTTGTAGCCGGAGGGGGCTCACCGGGGAGGTCGGGGATGGCCGCCACGACGACTGGCCGAGGCCGTGGCGAGCATCCGCGCCGGCCACGCCTCCTCTAATGAAAACATGAAAGAGACGGGGCCAAGTGGGCTGGGCCGATCGGCTGGGCCAGCTGCTGCGGCCTAAGGCCTAGTCTGGCCTTGCCTTTTCTTTTTTATTTATGTTTCTTTATGTTTTAATTAATTCTTTTCTGTTTTCTTTTATTTTCTTTGCTCTTTGATTTTTCTAAAATATGGGATATGGTCCAATAATTACAACGCAATTTAGTACTGCCACAAATTTTTTGTTTTTGAACGAAAATTAACTAAAGCGGGCCGGCCCATCAGAGAAATCCTAGTTGACATTCGCCACGTCGGCGTTTTTATGCTTAAAACGATGTTATGGTTTGATTTAGACCGGAATTGTATAGTTCAAGATACGATCGACCCGAATTTTGATTTGAGGTTCATTCAGCCCGATCTTTACAGATTCAAGGTCTAAAATGGATTTTTTTTCATTCTTTTATGCAGCAAAGAAATGGACAAACACATTCGTTATGGGGCTGAGAGGGGACAAGAGAGGGGAGGAGAGCCACACTGGGCCGACGACTGCGATCTTGGCCGTAGCCCCTGGTTTTCTCGGGTGTCAGTCTTGGGATCCCTCCTGTCCTGTCCTCCCGTCGCCACCGTTTTTGAATCCCTCGAGAGCACATACTGTACATACGCACCAAAGACCAATGAAACAGTAGCCCGGCCATCACGCAGCGGTAACCGCGCCGCGCTACGGCTGCCCGCGCCAATAAACATTTGGCGCTTTGTCAGGCCAGTTGCGCTGCACCACGGCGGAGCAGCCGCAGCTCGTTTTCAACGGTTGGTAAACCGTAAACAAAGTGAGCGAGAGCCGAGCCACGGGAAAGCGGCCCAGCAAAGCAAGCGAGCGAGCGAGCCCCCCTCCCTCTCTCTCTCCTGCGCGTGGTGCGCGCAGTGTGTACGCTGTCCCTGCTGCAGCTACAGCCGCTGTCTGGAGGAGCTCGAGCAGCAGAGCGCCCAGTAGTAGCACCACTGCCTGCTACACCACTACCACCTACAGGCCTACTCATTCAAGAATCTCCTAGCTTTCCCCAAACTCCCATACGGCCTCTGAATCCGGAGATCGCAGCCAATCCATCTGCTTTCCTCCATCCGGCAACAGCGGAATCCCATCTTCTCTTCACCTCCGCTGGGCCTGGAGAAATGGGATGCTTCTTGTTCTTGAGCCGGATGCTACTTTGATGCAAGGTCAGCTCCATCGTCCTTCCTCCTGTATTGGATGCTTCTTGCTTCCTGATTAGGTTACCTTGTTTTCCTTCTTTTGCGTGTTCTATGTATGTATGTGCGTGTTCCAATCTGAGATTTGATGGGGATATTTGTTGCTTCCACTTCTTGATTCCTACAGATCTCATTCGAACACTGAGATAGATACTGATTATTATTATTATCATTATTTTGGTGGTAATGATATACTGGTACTTAAATCCAACACCGGATTAAATTGTAAGTTATTGGTCCTTTTTCTTGCAGATTTCTAGATCAAGGTTTTAGCACTCAAAAATCTTGCTCCCGAGAAGTAACCCAGACGAGCTTCGAGTTTGTCCGGTAATAATTTAATTTCCCGACACATCTATAGTCGAGAAGGCACTGCTGGGTTGGATCAATGGGCAGGGGAAGAGGCAGAGGAAGAAAGCCCGTCGCCAACGGCAGGAGCCATGAAGACAAGATGAGCGGTGGCGAAGAGGTCGTGCCTGCAAGGAAGAGGAGAGGAAGGCCCCAAAAGCAGCGCGTCCCCGACAAAGTCGATCTACCACCGGAACCCAAGAACTCGGCAGCGGGCGTTCATGGCGACGCAGACGGAGACGTCGCAGAGCTCAAGGAGAACGACCCTGAAGGCAATGGCAACAAGCGGAACAGGGCGCCCAAGGAGGACAGCTCGAACCTCGACATGGAGGAGAACAGCTCGAGCACCCGGTCCAGCAACGACGAGTCGACGACGACCACCAGGTCCAGCGGCTTCCGGCAGAACGGGAGCCGCCGGAAGAGCACGCCCCGGCGAGCCGCGGAGGCGGGCCTGTAGTAGCTGGAGGAATCAATGGAGCGGCGGCCGGCAACGCGCGCTCTTGGATGGATATCTGTTAGGCAGCTGCATGCTCTTCAGTTTTGCCAACTTTGTGATTTAGTAGCAACCTTCGTCTTCATGTTTACATGGCTGCTCTAGGCTACATGGATGGATGTAAACATATACGCATTGCAAACTATGGAAGTTTTGCTTATGGTGATGAGAGGAGCGTGACGTACTTGAGATTCACAGTTAGCTGTTCTAGGCTCTCTACTGTTTTACTACATCACATCAGTTGATGGTGTGCTGTTTCATCACATCACCATCAGCTCTTGCCAATTTTAGTCCATCTTTTGCACTTTTTTGTTTGCCATCCCATCACAGCTAATGCTCGTTAGATGGTACGTATTGGCAAGTAATCATGGTTCCTACTAAACCAAGATACCAAGACTGGTGTTTGGCTTCGATGTTATCTATTTACTTGTGGTGCGATAAGAATGTAAAATAGATTAAATCGCCCAAGTTCGTTCTATCCATTGCTGAGACAGTTTTGCTAAGTCTCAGTTATCAATGCAATAGTCTTTCGATCTTGCATGGAAATTCGTATTAAAACATCAATTTCTTTTTATATACTACTACTTCCTTCATCTTAAAATAACTGTCTTAACTGTGTATTAGCTCTAGTATAAATTTATATTAAGTTTGAAACATTTATTTTAAGACGGAGGAAGTATATCACTTGACTGATACTTAGATTTGGGTTTAGTCTCAGTCCGATAGTCGGATAGTCGGATGAGACTTAGTTACACCCATGCTGAAATACGGAGATACTGGATTTCAGATGACCTCTATGTACAACATCCATTGTGCTTTGTGCCGGGGGATACATACTCTTGCATGTGTGGCCTTGCATGAAAAAGTCAAGGTATCGATTCAACATCGGATGATCTATTAGAAGAACGCGACATTCTACACTCGGGACATCTCTCTTCTCTCCAAACCGTAGAGAATTTTTTCTTTTGGCACACCATGTTGTTATATACATAAATAATTTGATATATACCAAAATCGACAGTATCTTATTTTTTTACCATATCTACTAAAGTATAAATACTGTATAAACCAAAAAACCATATAAACCGCATCATGTAAACCGAATGCACAAAGTTAGGAGTTGTTTGGTTCACAGTCATAGTTTGTCAAGCAAAAATGTAGCAGCCATAGTTCAGTTGGCATGTGATTGATTTTTGTCACAGTTTTGTTTGCCATACTTTATTGTCCATGTGGCTCATTTGTCATAGAGTCAATTTTTTTGTCAGTTTTTATCAAAGTTTGACGTTTAATTTTTCAGCCACACTTTGTGGTTGACCATACTTTTGCGGCTTGCCACGCTTTGATTTGGCAAAATTAGTCTCCAACCAAACGGGGCCTTAGTGTCACCACCCCTTCCTACACAATAGGTCGTCGCCCCCCTCCTGCTCTACCATCTTTGCTGATATGAAAGTGCGGGGCGGGCCTGATCTACAGGGTAGAGCTACGATTTTTCCTGCCTTGTGGTTTTTAGTAGGGTTACACAATGGTGTTTTGTTGGTGCTGGCGGCAGCGCCGATCCGGCAAATATAGTTTTTTCGAGCCTCCCTGTTTTGTTGATGGCTCGTTTGGTGTAAATTCTTGTGAACCTCTGTGGATGGTGAGGTTAGCGTTTGTAGAGTTTGTTGGTGTGTTGTCGGCGACGAATTCCTTTTTGGTAATTTGGTTCTATAGCCCCTCTCCTTCATGTTGTTGCAGTCCTGGGTGTCGTCGTGAGGCCTGTGAGGTTTTTGAAGGTTAGAATCTTGGATTCAACGATCTTCCGGTGGCGACGGCTTCAACAATTTCTTCCCCAGGACGCTAGTCCGGTAGGACCGTGCTCCGGTGATGGAGAGGCAGCGGTGGCTCTTTTATGACGAAGAAGACGATCAGCCCTCCAGAGACCATGATGTATTTTCCTTATTTATTTTTTAAGAATGCGTGTGCTGTTGGTTTGATCCACAGATCTGCGACCTTGACAAAAAGGGAAGAATGTGACATGCCATTCAATTTGATCACTGCTCCTTGAGCTACAATAACACCATTACTACTCTCCCATCTGAATCAACTCAACACAGTCGCAGCAACCAGCAAAAACCGATCCAGACACCATCATGTCCGCTCCACGGAGCCGCGCGTGGCCTTCATGACTCTGCGTGAATGCGTATAACCGTAGGGGTCACCACATCTCGACTTTAACCTGTCATTTCGAGTCCGAATCGCAGCGCACCATGGCCTGATTTGGCAAGTACCATGGGCCTAGAGCTCGTCCGGGCCGTGGAAATTCGGGGGCTCCGAAAGGTAATTTCCATGGATGGAATGTAGTATGAGGTGAGGTGAGCTCACTAGCTTGCTCTGCTCCGGCAAGCCGTGGTGCTGCTGGCCTACCCTAGAGCAAAAAATAAGGATTTAGATCATGGGTGCGTGCCGGTACTGTTTAAGATTTGGATAGGCGTGACTGTTAATCCGTAGGAGGAGATCGTGGCTGGGTGCTGCTGATATAGGAAGGTGGCACTTTCTGCCTCCCCTAGATCGGTGACTCCAGTGCCTGGGAACGGCTGGCTGGTCGTGCATGGGGCCAGGTATATGATGCCTTTTGTTGTCCCTTTGACGCTCAAGACTTTTAATCGAACATAGGTAATGCTCTTTGCACGAGAAGTTATTTGGATATGTATACACATAAGAAAAAGAAATTATTTGGGTATGCATACACATGGGGCCAGTTGCTCTCCCTCCAGAAACAGAAACACCACTACATATAAACCAGCCCCGGTGAGCACACCAGCCCACGGAGAGAAAGAAACTAGAGGAGCACGCACAGCCATGTCCCTGCTGCTCACGATCTTGCTCTCCTTGACGGCAGCGGCGACACAGGCCGACGCGAACCCAGGCAAGATCGCGAGGAGCCAGTTTCCCAAGGACTTCCTCTTCGGCACGGCCTCTTCGGCGTACCAGGTAAGTTCTAGAACAATCCGCTGATTACTTGAACGAAGGAGTTAGAAGCCCTGATGCGCCGCCTTGCGTGACGCTGGTGCAGTACGAAGGTGCTGCGAGGGAAGGCGGCAGAGGACCCAGCATCTGGGACGCCTTCACCCACGATCACCCAGGTCCTTGTTTCTCTCATGCACAGGATCACACAGCGCTTCGTCTTTGTTTTTCTTAACTGTCCTTAATTCGTCATGAACAAGCTAGTGCATTCCTGTTCTACGTACCACTTTCCGTATAGTTGCGACTACTTTCCTTACAAGATGCCTGGTAGTTTACAGAAGTAAACGTCACGCTAACCAGGGTGCATGACATGAGAATATGGCTGGTAATTTGTGAAAGTGAACGTCACAGCTTGCCTCCTGGGCGTAGCCTACTAGTAGCACAAAAAATGAAGAGCTTCTAATCCTTCGTCCCAGTTCCAGAGACAACAAACTATGAAAAGCTGAACAATAACTCAGCAAAAAACTGAGAGGTTAATCACTTGAAATTTCTCACACATAGAGTAAATCTAAGACATTTTTGACACTATCAAGGACACTTCCAAACAAACAAGCATTCGAGTGAACTAGCAAATACTCCCTCAACTTTGTACTAACTCTAGTATAAAATTGTACTAAGCTTGAGACACTTATTTTGAGATGGAGGGAGTATAATCTAGTGGTCTTCTACTAGCATAGTACACTGCCACTTTTTTAGCGGGTCCGGTCCGGTCCACTCCATTAAAGAATACTCCCTCTGTAAACTAATACATATAAGACTTTTTAGATCACTAAAGACAAAGGGAGTGCTAGTTAAGTGTTTTCTTGAGCATAACATGTGAACATAACCTTAAATCGATAAAACATTTGATATAACATGAGGGCCTGATTCATAGGATTTGAAAGTACTCTTCATACAAAAGCACATCTAATTAGGACTTAAAAGTGGTCTTCAGCCACCTGATCAACTGATCTGTAAGGAACCAAAGGTAATTCATTATTCAGAAAGGTCATAGGTTCATAGCTTGTAAAGGGGCACTAATGTTTATAAGCACCTACCAACAAGCACAGCAAAAGCAAAAGCAAGTGCATAGGGGAAAACACGATTTGAATGCCTAATGGTTTAAACAACCACTCTTCTTGCACTATACTTCAGTTACGTCATGTGAAAATAGCAACAAACAAAAAACTTTATTTTTTGGCTTTGGCTCACTGTTGTGCCCCTAAGAGCATCTGCATCCTTAGCAACCATACTTTGGCCGCTAAGATAGACACATCAGTTTTCTATCTCCAGTTACATCTTTAGCTTCATTTACCATATCTCCTAGCACCACATGTAGGTGTGAAGGACCTAAAAAATATCATTTACACTAAAAACGATATACATTAACTGATTTAAAATAACTTATTAGTTTTGTACTGAACGCTAAGCTTAGTGCTGCCGGCAATCATTTTGATCTTAGCGCCTACCATCATATCCGACTAATGTCTCACCGTTAGCATCTGCTCCATAACTCAAGACTGTTTATCTATGCATGAAAGAAGTGCTTCCGTAATCTCAATGTCAATTCATTCGTGTTCAGAGTTTCAGACCAGCTATGGTGATTTGTAAAAGTTCCTCTAATTTCTAAATTCAGAAAAGATCGCAAATGGAAGCAATGGAGATGTAGCAATAGACTCCTACCACCGGTACAAGGTAGTGCTTATACTGATAATGCTAACTAGTGACCACTAAAATATATTCACCTCAATGACTAATACTATCAGATGCCATTAACCTTGTGTAGGACGATGTCAATATCATGAAGGATTTGGGCTTTAATGCCTATAGATTTTCTCTTTCTTGGTCACGAATTCTGCCTAGTAAGTGATTCTCAGAACCTTTTACAGTTTTCTTGTACATGTAGGGCACATATCCTTGGCTAATGGTAAAAGAATCTTGATGACCCTATATTTAAATACACTCCAGATGTGAAGTGCAACTAATCCCACATGTTTTGAACAAAACCCAGCTAACCACTAATTATTACAGCTAAAACTTGCAAACCTTTCCCACTGATATGCACCGAAACACTGACACACTTCTAACTGAGAATCGGTCTAGATTAACAAGAAACAGATACTGATCACAATCAACTAGCTCAAGCAATGGTTCCATGGGTACAGGTGGGAAATTGAGTGGAGGGGTCAACATGGAAGGAATCAATTACTACAACAATCTCATCGATAAACTCATTTTGGAAGGTAGAAGTTATCTGGTTTCTGGTATTACCATCTGTTTGCATCCTAATGTCTAACCAACAATGCAGGTATTGAACCATTTGTGACCCTTTTTCACTGGGACTCCCCACAAGCATTAGAACAGCAGTACGGTGGCTTCTTAAGCCAGCTTATTGTGTAAGTAAAATATGACCTATCATCTCATGATTGTTTGGTCATGGATCCAAACTCACTACTCTGGTCAACGACAAGAAACAAGATGATATAGTAAGGAAAAGGGAAAAAAAACTGAACTTATTCAATCTGTGCCAACATTATCAGGGAAGATTTCAAGGACTACGCCAGCATCTGCTTCAGGGAGTTTGGTGACAGGGTAAAGTACTGGATAACATTCAACGAGCCTTGGAGTTTCAGTATTGGTGGCTATTCTAGTGGTACATACGCACCTGGTAGATGCTCGTCTTCAGCAAACCCAGGTTGTAGCATGGGAGACTCGGGAAGGGAACCTTATATAGTAGCTCATAATCAACTTCTGGCTCATGCAGCAGCAGTCCAAGTGTACAGAGACAAATACCAGGTACAACTTAGATTTCTTCATTGTGGTTATTTTTAGTAACAAAACGCAGGTGAAGAGCTATGGTAAGTAGAATAGAATGCATTCTAGCATGTGAACACTATCTACAGTATTAGCATAAATCTTATAACTTATGGCCATATGATGCTCCGCGGAGTAGAAATAAGACGTCGGAGACATTGCCTACACAATCTACTCTCAGAAATAAAACCTGGCAGCTTTCGATATATACAGAACAGCCAGTTGCCACAGATCTTCTTGTTAAATATTGACCATACGCACTACAACGGTATCTCCTAATAGGAACAAGGAAAGTTTAAATATCTTTTACTACTAGACATCCATACATTTTGCCAGCTTCTTGTTTTGTAACGATTAATCAATTAATCATCAATCACACAGATAGAGCAAAAAGGGGAAATCAGCATTACAATAGTTAGTAATTGGATAATTCCCTACTCAAATTCCAAAGAAGACAAGGATGCTACCAAGCGAGCATTGGACTTCATGTATGGATGGTGAGTCCAGTATATCCAACATGTGGTTCAGGTTCATCCATGAAGTTTCCATTTTCAAGCCACTGGAATTGGCAAATTATTGCAACTTTCCTATTCAGTTAGCTCAACAACAAATTGAACAGGTTCATGGATCCCTTAACCAAGGGACACTATCCACTCAGCATGGAAACACTAGTTGGTAACAGATTACCGAAATTCACAAAAGAGCAAGCAAGAGCTGTAAAAGGATCATTTGATTTCATTGGCCTCAATTACTATTCCGCAAGATATGCTCAGAATACCAAACACAATAGCAATAGTAAAGAGAGCTACAATACTGATTCACGAACTGATCAAAGAGGTATGTAAGTTATCTGATCTTTGTTTTGCATTTGAATATATTAGGTGCGCTAATAGTTTTCTCTGCATGCAACAACAGTGGAAAGAAATGGAACATACATTGGCCCAAAGGTATGGCTTGCTCAGACATATCATCTCATTTCATGTTTGGACATTTGCAACCCGGTCTAACTATAATTAACTGAAATATATTTGTCCCCAGGCTGGCTCTTCTTGGCTGTACATCTATCCAAGAGGAATAGAAGAACTCTTGCTATATACCAAAAAGACATACAACAACCCTACTATCTACATCACAGAAAATGGTAAAACAGCATAACTGCAAATAATAACAATTTGCCCCACTACTAACTTGAAGAAACACTCCTATTGCAGGTGTCGATGAAATTAACATCGAAAACTTACCTCTTCAAGAAGCCTTAATTGATAATAACAGAATAGAATTCTACCAGCAACACATATTCTATGTTCAAAGAGCCCTAAGGTAAGTTTGATGGTTGACTGGATGTAGATAACTGGATTCATTAACAACTAATGTCACAATTCTTTTACTCGATTTATGTCAAAAAATAAAGTATCTACATGACTGACAGGAAAGGAGTTGATATACGAGGATACTTTGCATGGTCGCTATTTGATAATTTCGAGTGGATTGATGGTTATAGTGTTCGGTTCGGTCTTAACTACATCAACTACAAGGATGGTCTGAAACGATATCCAAAGCAATCCAGCCAATGGTTTCAGAAGTTTCTTCGTCACTAAAATTTGCATTGTTGAAGTCCAACGTTTTTATGTGGTAAAAGTGTCAGGGTAATGGATACATTCTATCATGACAGCTAATAGTCTAATATTCGAGTGGCTCACTTGTATCTAATGTAGTACGGGTAACTTGAATGTAATTTCCGGAACATGCTAGTGTTTCCAATGTAACATCAGTAAGGGATAACAGATATAGTATGTCTTCTTCGCTTAATAATTTAAAAACTTGCTTGTTGCCTTGTTGGAATGAAAGCATGGCATTTGTAAGCACTAAGCAAGCAATAGATGTTCCAGTTGCTTCAGATAAATCACAGCATATCAAACAGAAACAATTTACAGAACTGAAATCAAGGTTCTAGAAACCAAACAGGCCATATCATTTTGCTAGTTTGGTCATACGAATACTTATGTTAGGTGAGCGATCAAATGCCAGCTAAGAATTTTCAGGAACTTGATTGAAATCATCAATAAAATTGAACATTCTGAAACCACATGAGTTTCTTCACCAGTCATTTTCACTGCATTCTATACTGCACTCATTTTGTGTTTCTAGTGGCCTATAATGTAGAGTGTAGAGCATCTTCATAAGGCTGAGTCCGACATTCCACATGAAATTAAAGCCATACGTTCATAGTTTAAGAAGATTCATGGCAGCAAAAACATCACAAGAACAAGGACCATAGGTTGGAAAAGTATATACTGCAAGATAATCAACCTGCTTTACATATCATTTATTTTGGTTCAGGGACGAAGGTACAGTCAATCAATCATCCAGCTAATTGACTAACACTTGAACTCAGTAAATTATTAATCTCTCCAATTATATGCACTGGCCTGCTATCGAACATAGATGAAAGTGTTGCCTCACAGAGCTTCTTTAGTTCCCTTGTTTTTGTAATTGCTGCCTCCTAACATTAGAAAGGTAAAATTGTCAACATACAGATTGACTACAGAAAGCACAAGGAAATCACACAGTTTCTTCAGGGTACATAAGGAAAGCAATAGTGTTTGGATTCATGTGCCCATTATGGACCAAAAACTAGTCCTTGAGAAAATTTAAATTAAAAGTAAGAATGCAGTTGTTCATAACACCACTTTGGATGACAGCTTTTAGAGTAATCAAAGATCACAAGTCCTGTAAGCACGGTCCACTGAGAACAAGAATATACATGTAATCAAACGCTATCAACAACAACAACAACAAAGCCTTTAGTCCCAAACAAGTTGGGGTAGGATGTAATCAAACGCTATGATAGAAAAATATATTATCACTTACTTGCTTAGGCCAGGATGATGATAGTGCATTTTGCAGCTCCATGCGCTTCACTAACAAATCACCTAAGCCTTCACGCAGCTTCACCTCATGATGTTTCTTTTCTTCTAAGGTTGACACCAATCTGTCCAAAAATCTTGGGACGGGAAAGGAAGCAATGTTCATTTAAAGAAATATTAGAAGGGATATGTATTTGCGAGGGAAAACTGCTGTGTTAAATGAAATCTTCGAGACGATGCTATGAGGAGGACAAGTCGGTATCATTATTTTAGGTACTCTGTTCCAAGATAATTGAAGTTCTAGGTTTGTCCTAAGTCAAATTTGTTTAAGTTTGACCAACTTCATAGAAAAATGTGTTAAGATCTACAATAGCAATTACATATAGTATGAATATATTTGATAAAGAATCTCATGATACTGATTTGATGTTCTAGATGTTAATATAGTTTTCTATAGACTTGGTCAAACTTGTTTAAATTTGACTTAGGACAAACCTAGAACTTCAATTACTTTGGAACGGAGGGAGTACTTAGGATAAGCAAGAGCACAAACTTCCAGAATAAACCTTCTTACCTTTTAGAGTTGAGGATCATTATAAGGTCAAGAGTTTTCTGGTTAGTGAGCAGAGAGATTGCTGAGGAAACCTCTGAAAACATATTCTCCAAACGATCAGGAGCATACTGTTGGAGAACAAAAGGTGAGACGGCTTGGACCTGATGCTGTAGAGATGATGTATCGGCATTTCTCATCTCCGCTAAGCGTAGGGTCAAAAATGATTTCACCTGTTTCAAGTGTCATAAACTCATGAGCTAACCGCAGACTAAAAGAAGCTAAAATATTGGTATTTTGCTTATTACAAAAGAGGGACAGGTTGGTAAAGCAGCCGTGTACAGGTGGAATAACAAAACTATCATTATGATTACTTAAAAAGAGACCTCTGATACAAAAATCATAAGACCTTAGCATTGATAACTGTTGTAATTATGCCTCTAAAGTATTTGCAATTATAAGATCAAGGAGGGGGCATTAAATATGTCAAAATACCTCAAGTAAATCATCCAGAATATTATTTCTATATTCCTTCTCCAGCAACTGACTTCTTTCTTCAGTCAAATATTCATATTGTCCTGATTCAGTTGGAGCATTCTCAGTTGTAGCACTTTCTTCGGGATTATCAGTAGAGATGTCCCAGCAAATCTGATTCTCGGATGTATCACACATAAGGCCTTCTTTGTCTGCAGATGGATAGGCAGAAGCACCAATACCATAATTTTCAGAGCCTGCTAACTCTATATTGGCATCAATAATTTCATAAGACCCAAAACCATTGCCAGATTCTTCCACAGGTTGTTCCACTGCACCAATGTCCCAGTCAATACCATTATTATCCACTGAAATGTCCCAATCAATATCATCTGCAGGAACATTAGAGTCGATGGGTTCTCCTCCGTCCATATAAGACCCATGAGCTTTTGATGTATCTCCAAGTGAATTCTGCACCTCTTTACATACTGAGACATGCAGTGAAGGAGGATTAGCTTGTAACTGTTTCAGATTGTGTACCACAGACTTGTACTTCTCCTAATAAATCAATAAACACAGGGTTAAAATTCACAGGAGCTGTATAGCAATTTCCAGAACCACTATCTGTTATGTTCCTCGTAGTACTGGCTATACCTTATCCTCTGTATGGCAGTCCCTAACAAAAGTTGTATAGTACTCCATGGCCTGTGAAACAGTATCACTGTTCAGAACTTCCAAGATTTTGCTAAATGTTGATGGAAGTGTTTTTGCAGACTCTATCAGTTCTTGCCGCACATCTATTCCCTACAGATGAAATTCAAAGCAAGCAGCACATCAATATAACACAGTAAGAAACATAACTAACACCCATAAACCCAAAAGAGTGTCTCTCAGAGAGAGAAGCTAACCTGCAAACCAAGCTCCTGGCAAGCTTCAGCATACCTAGTTGCTGAAAGAGCAGCAAGTCGCTTAATGTCAGCCTCCCTGCGGTCTAGTTCTGCTAGCTGCTGCTGAGTCTTCTGCATCTGTTTCCTCTGATATGGTCTTTGAGGTAGCCAAAGAACGGATTAAAATTACACACAAAGATGCTAGGTTAAGCACAACTATAGCCCAAATGAAAGATCAAGGATTAGACTTAGTACATGTCATAGTTCACATTCTGGACCATGATCTGAGCTGCCTCTCCAAGGAAAACATGGTCCTTCTCATAAGCTTTAACGATCGACTCCCATTCGCCCTAAACATCACGTTTGCATCCAAACATATGTCAATCCCCACACTCGCAGGTACATTTATCTAAACAACAAACTAGTGAAGCGTACCGCGGAGCCTGTCAGGCGGCCAAAAATGTTCCTGCTATCCGTGTTGGATTCCAGGAGTATACTGTATATCTTCTTGGCTTCAAGGTACCCAATTTCTACCGGGCGAAAGAAGAACACAAGTATAGAATTAGATTCCACGCATACAGAAATAGTGGACTGCGGAAGCGGAACTAAGGACGCTCGTAAAAGTGACTAGGCGAGGGTTTTGCCAAAACTTTTACAGACGCTGCGCAACCGAACCGAGAGCCAAGCCTGAGAGTAGTTACCTTCGAGCTCAAGGGTTTGGAGGTAGGGGTGGAGGTCCCGTGGGAGGGAGGAGAAGGCGGCGGCGAGGCGGGCCCGGATGGCGGCGAGGCGCTTCCTCCAGTCCTGCGGCACCCGCTTGCGGTCGACCAGCCACTCCTGCAGGCGGGCGAAGGCGATGTCGATGGGGAGGCTGCGGATCTCCGCCGGGTCGCGCATGACGGCCACCGGGTCCGCGGATCGACGGCGGCGAAGGGGGTGGGACGCCGGCCGGAGCTTCACGGGAAGATGGGGACGAAACTATGGACTGCGAGCCTGATTTTTTTTAGTGGAGCGAGTCTGATTTGCAGCGTTGCAGACTTTCGCTTAGGGGAAACTAGTGGGCCAGAATAGTGGTCTTGGGTGGGCTGTTGCTGGGCCGGCCTGGGGATCAGATTCCGGTTCGCGTAGACGGCACGCGGGGCCGAGGTGTGGGTCCCACCCGTCAGTGAGACAGAGACAGGGAGAATCAGAAGAAATAAATATTGAGGGCACGCCATCCCGTAGAGCACGGGTAATAAAGAGTCGGCCGTCTTCTTTCCTCGGACTCCCCAGCAATCCCATCTTCTCTTCCCCTCCAAGCTCCCAATCTGCTCTCGCCTGTCGCTGCCGAGATGACGGTGGAGAAGGTGGACGCGACGGTGGCCGACTTCGACGGCCACTTCGAGAGGCTCTTCGCCGGCGACGACGGCGGCAAGGTGAAGCTGCTGCTCTTCCTCGCCGATCGTGAGCCCTCCTCCTCCCTCACCTGGTGCCCCGGTAACCCATCTGTCCCCTTCCCCAGTAAGTAGTATCAAGTTATTGAACCCAACCCCTGCTGGCTGATCCAAAGCGGATTTGGGCCGCGGCGTGCAGACTGCAACGTGGCGGAGCCGGTGATCTACGAGAAGCTGGAGTCGCTGGGCAGGGACGTGGTGCTCCTGCGCGCGTTCGTCGGCGACAAGCCCACGTGGAGGGACCCTGCCCACCCGTGGAGGGTGGACCCGCGGTTCGCGCTTAAGGGCGTGCCGACGCTGCTGCGGTGGGACAAGGGCGCCGCCGCGGGCCGCCTCGAGGACGACGAGGCCAACGTCGGGGACAAGATCGACGCCCTGCTCAATTGACTAATTGATTATGTGTGCTGAGTGCTGAGTGCGGTCTCGTCTGCTTATAATCCAAGTGCCCAGAAAATGCTTTGGCAGATGCTAGCTAGTACTATCTGAAATCGTGCTGTTCTTGTGACAATCAGTCTCAGTCATGAATGAACCGAATAAACAGGGGAACGCTTCAACTCAATGTCTGCCACACCTAGTTGGAGATAATCAACGTTAGTGAATGTTATTGCTGTTTTGGTTAATTCTCTTTGGCGCCGAGGAGGCCGAACCAAAAATTTTTAGAGTATCTTCAATAAAAGATGCAAATTTGGAGATGTAAAAGTTTACATCTTTAAAAAGTGTTTTTACATTTAGAGAAAGGATCAACTTCAACCAATGATATAAACGGATATGTACAAGGACAACTCCAATACGTGATGCAAATGAAGATGCAATTTGACGACCGGCTGTTCTACAGCTGTTGTGCAATGCGGGAGTGACCTTTTGTTCAGTGCTATGTTCAAGCAACCCTGCACAATTTGTTCTCTGCTCGAAGGATTGATCATGATGCTTCACAGAATTGCAAATGTGGATGAAAAAGTTTTTTAGAATTGCAAATGTGAATGAACAAGTTTTTGAACATCCTGAACCGGTGTCGGAAGTGCTTCTTCGAAAAAACGGGCGATGAATCGTAATAGTTGCGCATCAACCCGTTCTCTTCGAATGAACGCACGGCCATACACGGAACTATCGTGATTCGGCTTCTTTCCCTTGTTTCTCTTCTACATTCAAATCAAATTTCTCGTCCAGAAAAAGAGGAGTCACACGAGCTCATCTACATTGCAGAAAATCACTGTCAAACTAACTCTCCAAACCCAACAAAAAATCATCAAGTTTCATTGGTTTTTACCTTTGGGAATTTCGTCGAACACCTTGCTTGCAGGGTGGACGAAATCGGTCGGCTGCGGGTTGGGCAACTGTTCGGCGACGGCCGAAAGTGAATCGACGGTTGTGGGCGGCGGACAGGAGAGGCAGTCGAAGTCGCGACGAGCCTGGTGGCCGCCGGGCGGGCGGCGGCGAAGTCGATTTGGTGAGGATTTGACCGGCGACAGAGTTGGGCCGGCGACGGTTGTTCGAGAGAAAGGCAATTGAACGACAGTTTGTAAGTTAGCGAATGGTTTCATTTTTACATCTGCTAGATGTGAAGATACAAATTTACACCGCAAGTGAAGATACAAATTTACACTGCAAGGTTTTATAGTTTACATCTCCGGGAAGCGGAGATATTTTTTTTTTCATCTACACCAACTATTAAAGAAGTGTTTTGAGACCTTAAATATGTAACAACAACAACAACAAAGCCTTTAGTCCCAAACAAGTTGGGGTAGGCTAGAGGTGAAACCCATAAGATCCCACGACCAACTCATGGTTCTGGCACATGGATAGCAAGCTTCCACGCACCCCTGTCCATGGCTAGTTCTTTGGTGATGCTCCAGTCCTTCAGATCTCTCTTTACAGACTCTTCCCATGTCAAGTTCGGTCTACCCCGGCCTCTTTTGACATTATCAGCATGCTTAAGCCGTCCGCTGTGCACTGGGGCTTCTGGAGGCCTGCGCTGAATATGCCCAAACCATCTCAGACGATGTTGGACAAGCTTCTCTTCAATTGGCGCTACCCCAACTTTATCCCGTATATCATCATTCCGGATGCGGTCCTTCCTTGTGTGACCACACATCCATCTCAACATGCGCATCTCCGCCACACCTAACTGTTGCACATGTCGCCTTTTAGTCGGCCAACACTCAGCGCCATACAACATTGCGGGTCGAACTGCCGTCCTATAGAACTTGCCTTTTAGCTTTTGTGGCACCCTCTTGTCACAAAGAATGCCAGAAGCTTGGCGCCACTTCATCCATCCGGCTTTAATTCGATGGTTCACATCTTCATCGATATCCCCGTCCTTCTGCAACATTGACCCCAAATATCGAAAGGTGTCCTTCTGAGGCACCACTTGCCCATCAAGGCTAACATCCTCCCCCTCCTCGTTCCTAGTAGTACTGAAAACGCACCTCATGTACTCGGTTTTAGTCCTACTAAGTCTAAAACCTTTCGATTCCAAACCTTAAATATGTAAAAACTAGTTATTTTTACACATACATTTTTTTATTGGAAATGCTCTTAGCTGCAATGCAAAGACGGTTGCAGTTGTGCTCCCCGATGTGCTCCCAGCATGTGACCGGTGAATTTGGAGCGAGTTGTATGGGATTAACTAATCGCTGTTGATTTTAACTCCTTTTGCATTGGCCTACTCAAACGAAATTTGCATTAGTTTCTTTCAAAAATCAAGTGAGGAATTGACACGGGTTAGCAATAAGAGTTTTGATGAGGAAACTAAAAGGAAATCATTTCAATAATTAGCGTTTGATCTTCTGTATATTTTTATGTACAGACCCCTACAAGTTTTATGAAACTAGTCTATAACACTCTTCAGTTTTTTTAACACAATACAAATATAACGTTCATACATACGTATACACATCCATCCTTATAAACGCATGTATATCCTACCCCTATGAACACATTTGAGAGACTAAGACGATTGACGAAGTCATCACTGACGCCTCCGTATACTACTAGGAGAAACCTTACAGGCAGGAGCCTACTAGTAGCGCTGAAAAAATACAAACGCTGCTGCTAAGTACCAGTAGCGCTGTATTCGGGCAGCGCTACAAGTAAGGTCTTAGCAGTAGCGCTGGAATCTAGAAAAGCGCTGCTGCTAAGGGGCCCTAACGATCCCGTCGACAGTATTTATAGTAGCAGCGCTTTCTTTCCTTAAGAAAGCGCTACTGCTACGCCTCCTATCAGTAGCATGTGTTATCGACCAGCGCTACTGCTAAGTGGGCCGTGCACTTATCCTCTTCGCCCCACACGGCCCATCTCTCTCACTCTCTCCCTCTCTCCCTTCCTCTCCCTGCGCCGCCGCTGTCGTCGCTCCCTCCCTCCCTCTCCCTGTGCCGCTGCCACCTCGCCCCTCACTCCCTTCCTCTTCCCGCGCCGCCGCCGCCCCTCACTCCCTCCCTCTCCACTCTACTTTGTCGCCCTACCCCTCACTCCCTCCCTCTCCCTTTCCTCACTCCCCCCTCCTCACTCTCTCCCTCTCCACTCTGCGCCGCCATCGCCGCAGGTCCTCCCCAACGACCTCGCCCCCGACCCCGACCCCGACCTCGACCTCGGCTCCAACCCCGACCTCGACCCCGACCCCGACCCCGACCTCTGGTGAGACATCCCCACGCCTATAGGGTTCTTGCAAGGGACTAGATGATGCCCCGAACGTTGTTGCGGGAATATTTGCAATATATATATATATATATTGTGTTTTATTATTTTCTATATATTTGCTTGATGAGGTGTCATACTTGCATGTTGAGAAAAATAGGTTAGTGGGCGCTAGCTAAATTCAAATGAGATGATTGTTGTACAAATGATAACTAGAAAGTAAAACATTAAACGATAAGAAAAATTTCTCATAGTAATTTGTCTTGACATCGACGATGTCCGGCCCGCATCCTCATCGTCGAGTGGTCGGCGAGAGCCTGCTTGATAGGCGCCATGTCCAGGACTGGGCTCCGTCGGGCTAGCACTAGGAGGTGCTACCTTCCCGGGCTCGGAGCTTGGTGAGGAATCCAGGTCTCATCGTTGACCCAGAGCTTCTATGATGGCGGCCACGTGGCCACTTTCGGTGCAGAGGGAGCGGGCCCCCGCGGAGGTGGTACGTCACCGTGTCAGGGAGGAGGACGAGCACGTCCATCGCTGTATGGCGGCGTTGGATGCCAGGTTCAACAATACCTGGCAAATTTTTCAGGAATCTTACCCGAGTTATGATCCCGTGATGATTTCTTACCTTTGGGTGTCCACCACTCGCGACTCAGGAACCGCTAGTGACTTAGATTATTAGATAGTATTCGATCTGTATTAGTGATCTTATATGATAATATTCGAGATGTATTAGTTAATATTTGATGATGCATTAACTGGATTATTCGGGATGATGTATTAGTGATATTATATTTGAGTTTATTATAAATGTATTAGTGATATTTTATCGGTATAATGCGTGTGTGACTTTCGGTCTGTCGTTGCTCCTTGCGTGACTTTCATGTGTGTTCTTGATGGAGGAATCCCGACTATTGTCATGGGGGCACCTCCTCATCTTCTCCTCCTTGCGATATATTCGTCGTTATAATGCGCAAGAAGAGAAGAGGGTGGTATCCATCACCGACGGTCGAACTATTACTATGAGATAGTGTCCACCAACATATATACACCACCATATCAGTGTGAGAGAGTGCGCACCAACACACCATGAGATATGAGAGTTATTTAAGGAAAGCCTCGACGGACCGAAAGTCACACACGCATTAGGATCCAAGCGTGCCGTAATTCTTGAATCATGAACACATGAAATATCGTCGTCATCAGACGATGATAGGATCCAAGCGTGTGAATTTTGCGATGAAGATAAGGGTCTTTGCGACCAGCCTGGGCTGCAAGACGGCAGGTTCTTCACCATGAAGCTTTACGAGGACTTTGATATTTCTACGGTACGCAACGATGACAAGTGTTTTTTCGTAATTGAGCATGACTTCTGTTTCTTTCCTTCAACGCGTAATTTCTGTTTTATACAATTCGACTAGTTCATCCCTTGTCATGCTAGACGGTATTTTTTGGAGAGGCTCGGTTCCGAAGAGCACGAGAGTTTCGAGACGAGGACAACCAACCTGAAGACTAAACATGGTCACACATTTCTTCATCCAACATGAATGCACCTAATAACACATAATTAGGGTGCTCAATTGGGAAGCTCTTTGCAAGGCATATGAATTTTAGGAGGATATGTAAATAACCTTCGATCTTCATCCTGAAGATCATATTGAAGGAAACATCGACATTTGGGTGGATGTCGATATGCTTTCTGTTTTACCTCCATGTGAGTTTATCAACCATGCATATTTGTCAAGTAATTTGCATTCTATATTTAAAATAATTTATAGCTTATTTGGTTTCTTCGAGTGAAACACAGCACATAATCGATACAACACACTAGTGTATAGTTGGAAACTGGCCCAAATTATAATTTGGGAACTGGCCCAAATTATACATTGTACATGACACTAGTGTATAGGTTGAGGACGGATAACATTCGCCGAAATATCTTGGTAATAATTGCTAATTAAGTACAATAGTATTGTTGCGTAAATGATATTGATTACATTGCTAACTAGGCTACTATTATGTTATTCAACAGAAATTGTCATATGAAGTTGTGCCACCGTTGATGCAACCTGAAGGTAATATGACAATTAAAAGCCCCTTCAATCCCGAGTTCTCTTTTGCATACTTGTAACAGCCCGGGACCGACGCTCGAGAAGATTCCCCCTTTATTTCCATTCTCGTCTGTGTTTCGTCTGTTGTCGCATTCATCATCGCATCATTCGCATCATCTGCATGGCATCGCCACTCATTTTAGAAAACTTGCACCCGTTGGTAGTTGCTGGTTCTCTCCGTTCGTGTCGTTGACCGTTTCGAGACCAATCACACACACATGTGTCCGCGGCATCATTTAAAAAAAACCGTTTTTAAGGCGCGCGAAAATATTCTCAGATTGGGTCAAAACTTGGCGTGCGGTCTTGTTGTATTGTAGGTAGGCCGCCTGCCAAATTTCGTCGTATTCCGAATTTGTTTGATACCTCGTCGGTCAACCGTAGCAGTGCGGTCATCGGTTATTCATCGGACGTTTACGGTGTTTCAAAAAACCTCGTGTCACGGGCCGTAAACCTCCCTCTCATCTCCCCCTAGCCCATCTACACAGCCACCGCAGCTCACCTAGCCCCCCTCCGCTTTCGGACCGCCCGATCGCGATCGGAGGGTCCGAAAACGGTGTGAAACCCCCTAATCCTAGTCCCCCTTTCCTATTTAAACACCCCTACCCTGCCCCTAATGGAAACCCTAGCCACTGCCTCGAAAACCACGCAACCGCCAGCCTCCCACCACTCAGCGTCGCCCTCCTCTCTCCTCCAGCCGTGGGCCTGCCAAGCCCATCCAGCCCCGCCCCGGGCCCGGATCGCACCGTCGCCCAGCCTCTCCAGGCCCAGCCGCCGCGAATCTCGCCTCGCCTGCTACCCGTCGCGCGCCGCCGCTCGCCGGAGGGCCTCGCCGCCAACCAAGCCGCCTTCCCGTCGTGCCCTGCTTCCCTCTCCTCCCTCTCCTCTCCCTCCTCTAATCTCTCTCTGCCTCTGCCCGTAGGAACCCAACCGCCATGGCCCCGTAGCTCGCCGCCGGCCACGTCTCCGGCCAGATCTGGCGAGGAAGGCGCCAGATCTTGTCGTCCCCGCCCCGTTTCCGGCTAGCCCCACCGCCTCAGCCGCCGGAGCTCCGGCCACTTTGGGCACCAGCCGCCGCCGCCGCTCTACCCCTGCTCGGGAGCGAGAAGGAGGTCGGGAGGAGCTTCCTCTCCCATTGACCGCCTCGTGGGCCAGCGCCAAGGCCGGCCCAGCTCCAACCCCCACCGAACGGCCCATCGGGCCCAAGGTGCGCCCCCGCCCCCTAGTGCTATGTTGCGCCCTAGGCGCTGAGAAACTATCCTACGCCATGTCCTATTCGGGCCTTATTGCAGATTCGGCCTGTTTGTATTTTTTCATGCGTTGCGAATTTAGCAATTTAACTGATTATTACAGATTTGCAGAAAAGTCCCTGATGATCATGCATTTAATAACTCCACTTTCGTGCATCGGATTAAAACAAATTATATATGAAACTCGATTAGAATTTCGTGTAGATTCATAATTTCCAACTTTCACACATGTTTAAAATGTTTAACCTTGCTGTTTGCATTGATTTGCGTAATTGACATGCTAAAATGATTTATTCAATAACTACTCAACCGTAGCTTCGAATTAAATGTTCCACATATGTAACTTGACTAGAAAAATGTTTAGAATCTCATGGTGACATTTATTTTACTGTTTAACAACTCTAAAATTGAGTTAGGACAGATCTGGACCAAATTCATAATATGCATATGGGGTTGTTTCGGAAATGCTATATATTGCTTCTGGCCTTATTTAAAATGCCTAGACGATATGGTTGGTCATGCTTCGCCTCTTGCCATGATAAACAACATTAACCACTTTCTCATAATATGGAGAGTTATTATTTTGTTATATGTATGTTGTCCCTTTCCATTTAAAATTGCTTAATTCCATCTTCGTCTTATGCCATGACCACCCATGTTAAACAACATTTAATATTGATGAATACCTAAACGAAAGTGAACTAAATAATTCCACGTGGAGTTTCGTCAATATGCAACTCGTTGCATATTGAACTTCACTTAATATGTAGTAGTTGTTTGTTGTGCTTGCCATGCCATGCCCTGCGTTGCGCTATGTCATGCTACCTACCACTTGTTTGACAAGCCTCCCAACATTGCCATGAAAACCTCTAACCCTCCACCTTCCCAATAAACCTTTGTTTGGCTATGTTACCGCTTGCTCAGCCCTTCTTATAGCGTTTCTAGCTGCATGTGCAATTGCGTCCATGTGACAACATGGACATTCTTTTTTTATCATAATATTATTGCTATTTAATTTAATGCACTTATACACTTGGTAAAGGATGGAAGGCTTGGCCTTTTGCTCGGTGTTTTGTTCCACTCTTGCCGCCCCTAGTTACTTGTGAACCGGTGTTATGTTCCATAATTGAGCGCTCCTAACATGCTCGGGGTTGTTATGGGGACCCCCTTGGTTTTTGTTTAAGGATAAAGCTTGTCTGGCAAGGCCCGGTATTGGTACTATTTGCTTAATAACAACTAAACTTTGCATATGGCATGATCACCCCGTGGATTAATCAACCCCCGAGCCAGTGCTCCTCATGAGTGTTGGTCCAAAGTAGAGTCGTGTGCGGGGCCAATCCGGGGCAACTCAGGAGATTTCTATCAGGCCACTGTACGCTGCGTTCATCAGGTTGTGCCATGAGAACGAGATACGCGGCTCCTATCTGGATTGTCGACATGTCGAGCGGTCTTGCTGGATTTGTTTTACCTTTCTCGAACGTCTTGCGTGAGGAGTTCTGATCTTCTTTGGGCTATCTCGATGTGTCGGATTTTCTTTGGAATTGTCTAGGATGATCACGAGATCTGTGGTCGAGGTTATTCCCACGGCGTGTGGTTAATTTGTGATGGATGAGTTGAAGCACCCCTGCAGGGTTAAATCTTTCGGAAAGCCCTGCCCGCGGTTATGTGGCAAACTTAGATACTTTGTTTAACACCATGTCATAGCAAACTTGAAGTAAACTCAAATAAAATACACCAATTGCGTGCGTAATCGTGACTGTCTCTTCTCGTGAGTCCTTATCCGAGAGAGAACACGATGGGGTTATGTTTGACGTAAGTAGGTGTTTAGGATCAGTTAGTGATCATTACTAGTTCACGTCTGTTATGCGTAGGCCACCATACTTTACTTTATGTATTCGTAAGTTAGCCACTCAAATAAATGCTTAGTCGCTTGCTGCAGCCTCACCACTTAATCATACCTCACCCATTAAGCTTTAATAGTCTTGATACCCTTGGAAATGAGATTGCTGAGTCCCTTGTGGCAATCTATATTACTACAACAATAACTGCAGGTACAGGTAATGCGATGATTGAACGTGAGCGCGATGTTTGTTTGATGTGGAGTTCTTATTCTTCTTCATCAATCTAGGATGGGTTCCAGGCGGCAGCCTGGGATAGCAAGGATGAATGTCATTTTGTCGTTTGTTTTCGTCCGTAGTCGGACCCTGCTCTTCTGTATGATGTTTGATTATGTTGTTGTATTGATGTGAACTTGTTGTAGCTTGTGGCGAATGTAAGGCAATTCCATATACTCATCTCTTCTGTACATGTACTTATAACGATATCCACTCTTACAACACGACGAGATGCACTTTTATCCCTGTCAAGGCCCTCGTGCCGAAATAAGGATATAATCGCATCTTGGGCGTGACAATACTCGACTGAGCGCAAACCACCAAAACGTCTCCAAATTGAAGCATGAGGACAAATAAAGAAGGATCGCAAGCCACAAGTTGGAGACCGTTGGATCTCTTTGCTTCATCATGGAGACATAGGTGTTATTTTGTTCTATGTAATTTTATCTAGGAGGGAGGACTAGGTCCAATGAGATAAAAGCTTAGTCAAATTGTATGATCAATTAGGATGATTACTATTATGATGTTTTCTTCTAATTCAACATGATCATTTGCATCCATGCACTTTAATTTAAATGTAGTTCTTGGAACACTAATTATTGATGTTGTCATATGATGAAACTACTGTACAGAGCATGGACAAATACGTACGTAGAGGGGAACGTAATCTTAGCAAGCAGAAATATTAGCAGTACCGCTGGTCTGCATCTAGCGGCAGCGCTGGTTTACCAGTAGCGTTGTTTCTCTTCTAGCGCTACTACTAACCCTACTTACCAGTAGTGCTGGTTGTCCAACGCTACTGCTACAACTTAGCTGTGACGCCTTAGTAGTAGCGCGTCCATCAGCGCTGCTACTAAGGGTAATTCCAGCGCTACTACTAAGCTTTCTCCTAGTAGTGGTAGTCGATGAAAATGCCTAATCCCACTGAACGCACATCATCGTAAGGTTTGGAATAAATTCAAAAAAATGCGAGCATCAAAGTCGTTTGAGACTTGAACTCTGACGAATGATACCAATGTCTTTTTAACCATCCAATCATAGATTGATTCACAAAACTCCTTAATTTTTACTCTCCGTGATGTCATTAACACCGGTGTCTGTGATCTTCCTCGATGCCGTCCTCACTGCCCGACAATGTGTGCCGGAGACCCATGACAGTCCCAAAGATCGGTCTGAGCCACGCTACGAAAGGGAATGCAACCGTCAGAATAAATAAACAAGCGCTAATTTCACGATAAACATGGAAGCAAAGTAGGAAATGCTATTTTTTTAATAAGTAAAGAGACTAAAGGGAAATCTCGTTTGTAATAAGCACCATAAGCCTTGATATTCTTCTTCAATTATATCCCTATAACACATCCAAACTTTTGGAGAAACTCGACTACAACACTTCTTCAGTTCCACCCTTTTCTTCTTCATTGGAGTATGCTTCAAATCCATGATGCTACATTGTGAGCCCAAGACCCATGATCGCCAAAGAGATCTGGTTTGAGCCACGCTACCGATGGGTATGTGAACGCACCGAGTCAAACCAAGAGAATAAGTAAACAGATTCTGGCCATAAACGCGTTAAATAATGACCAAGGATTGATACGGCTAAAAATAAACTAATTTTCAAATTCATGAATAACAATTACCGCTAATTTTAAAATTCGATACTAAATCAGTTCGAACTACCCTATTTTAGTCACCTAATTCCTTAGTAACTGTACCCAGGTCTCTTTGGCGATCGTTATACTCATAATATGTATATTTACTTTCTTAGTGCCTAACTGTATTTTGATGAGTGAGACCATATTTGTAATGCATTAACGCGTCACTTAATTACTAGTTTTGCATTTAAATACACGATTGTATTCGGTCGTCATCTTCCATAGAACAGAAGAAAGTGTAGCAACCATGTCATACCATGTTGAAGGGACTTGTGGCTCCCCTGTCATTGGTCGATGCCGTAAGAGTTCTTGTGTTCATGCTTCAACTTTCGCATAACTCCATCTCTTATAATTATTTTTTAGTCTTATATAATCGTAATGTTTTAGTCCATATGTTAAACCACATTGATTTTTCATTGTTATTGTGCATCCACAATAGCGGGCAAGTTGATCTGGCCAGAGTTGTTGGGCAGGAAGGGCAAGGAAGCAAAATATGCCATTGAGAAAGAGAGACCTTCCACCGATGTGATTTACATCCCCCAAGATGTTGTTGTTACCAATGACTACTGTTGCAATCGCGTTAGGATCTTTGTGGATGCCAAGCCCAATGGTGACTATGCAAATGCCAAGGTGATTGTGGTTCCAAGAGTTGGTGATTCACATGTTACATGATCAGAGGATGCATCAACTGATGGCATGAAATATATCTTTTCATGTTATGAGAAATAAAAGTAGTGGTCTTGTATTAATAAAGCATTCTCTCTTTTGATATGATCTTATAAGCAGATTTTTTTCTTTTATGCTCTAATTAGTTATAATATCTCTCTCATAAGTTATACAAAGGTGATACAGTAGAACAACCACACCACGTGTGGAGGGACATGTTAAAACCTTGATGAACATCATCTTTGTCCCTTCGCCTTGGAACAAAAGAAGAATTCTTCCAAATGTCACCAAACTATAGTGTTTTCACACGTGAAAGATATATTTGCAATTCTTCGATCTGACCACACCGCTAGTTGTCCTGAAACACACCACTATCTTAAATTTCATAATTGAGGTCATGTTTGTGTCATCGCTTGCAAATTTTTGAGCCGCACACATGGCAATGTGGATGTGGTTGGTGCTAAGATCACTTGGGGAGTTGGACATGATATCATTCTTTGAACACCATCTTCAAACGTGCCTCCTAAAATATGAGTCCCAAATTGGTTAAAACAATCCGTGTCTAGATGCAACATATCTTCCCTACTATACTCTGTCTATTTTTCAACTCTCTTGATCTTCCTCTTTTTACTTAGTTGTTGGGCTTTCAGAGGAAGAAGAACATAGATAATGCAGGAGACAATATGACACAACAAGGTTCCGCATAAAAAAGAATGAAAATGGCAACCAAGTCATCATGTGCGGGTTTAGAATTTTGACATAAAGAACATATAAGATCCAAAGTCCTGAAATTGGTTTTGGAATTCATTTTGGAAAATTATTTATTTCTATTTAGTAAAACATAAAATAAACATAGTTGGGTAAAAGACTATATATAGAGAGTTGTGCAATAACAACAGTTCGACTATCCTCGTAGTTGGAAAGGGTCATTTTTGCTCTGCGGAGCATATGCTCTCGAATGAACAGTAGATTCAAAACAAGTAGTAAAGAAAGTGTAAAAATTATGATGTTTTTATAGATGTTCATGTTAGTGTAACAAGCGTGCTTGATCATTTTCATGCGAAACGGGATAGCAATGCTTCGTCCGTGATTTTTTTTTTGTAACATTTGATCCTAAAGTTTTCCTTTCCACGGGCCAAAGCGCTTAAGCTCCCCCACCCCCCACCCCCACCAGAAAATCACAGGTAGCATTTGGATGTGAGCAGGAACGTATCTATTATTTTTCTAGATTTCTTTGATTTGGAAAAAATTAGCACTCGGGAGCATATGCTCCCAGGAGTCGAATTGGATCTTCGTAGTTATATGTCTTTTATTGTCTCATTTCATGCCATGATGGTATGTCCTTATCATCCCATTTGGCTGATCTGGCCTAGGATCGACATGTCAAATTAAGATCTGTATAATAATAAACGAAAATCATAGTGTTATTTTAGCATCTAAAATTTGGACAATACCAATTTTATTTGAATAATTGTCCAGTCTTTTAATTGGTTCATGTATTGTCGTTTCCTCATAAAAATCATTGGCCAAATACCGAAATTATCTATGGCGATCAGTTGGGACACGGCATTTGGCTATGGGGTCCATTTGCTCATGGGTAAACAGTAAATTCAAAATAAACAAAAAAAATAAATAAAAGACTGATATATAATTTTGTAGATGTTCATCTTAGTGTTCAAAGCGTCCTTGAAAATTCTCAGGCGCAACATAGCAATATTTTCTTCATGAAAAACAAAGTTCAGTGGTCTTGCAATGCCAAAAAATTGGTTTCCAACGTTTTTCTCCCACATGTTAGAAATGCTTAAGTTTCGCTCCTAAAAATTTGCAGATAACATAGGATATGAACATGATCGTGTCTAAAAAGTACATATTTTTTATTTTATATATACATTTTTTGCGTGCGAGTTCAAATGCTCTTCGGACCCAAATTGAATAACCGGCTTGGTGAAGCTAATCATGACTTAATTTGTTGCATTGGCTTTGCATGTAGACAGCTCTTAACCGTCTGATATACTCCAACATGGGAGTATTAATTATATAAGAAACTTCAACATGTGACGTGGAGGAAGCATTCGTCAATACATCATACCGTGAAATTTTATCGCATTGGAATGGTTAAAAATAAAAAATGGGCTTAGTTGTTTAAGTTCAAAAGGTTAATCAAAACGGTTATTACTTATATAAGGATATTTATCAACAACAAAAAGTTGAATCA
Source organism: Hordeum marinum (assembly GCA_022496015.1). Taxonomy (NCBI): domain Eukaryota; kingdom Viridiplantae; phylum Streptophyta; class Magnoliopsida; order Poales; family Poaceae; genus Hordeum; species Hordeum marinum. Next base: position 167,182,963 of record CM039678.1, on the reverse strand, counting down.
TATTACTTTCTATTCTTTTTTATATTTCTGTAAATTAATTTCTAAATCTCCTACCCAAAATATCCCATCCTTTACATAGTATTAAATTAGAGATCAATTCACGACGGTAAGAAAAGACAATCAAATGAATGAAGTGTAGTGGAAATTTCCATTAACGAAATGAATGGATCAATCAACATGGTCAAGTAATCCAATTTCAAACAATCAAAGGTACATGTATCAGAAAAACGAAAACCAACACACATCAAATTAACGAAATACAGGAAGCACCAGCAACATTTGTCCTCTTCATCCTCCTCCAGGTGCACGTATCTTCCTTCGCTTACTGCATGTAGTAAGCAAAGAAGGAGAGTACGGAGGCGCCGAGCACCGCGCCGACGACCGGGAAGGCGCCAGTTGCTGCAGAGGCGGAGGCGCCCGCCGGGGAAGGGGCCGGACCATCGGCGGCGAGGGCAACAGTCGCCGATGCGGCGATGAGGACGGCGCAGGCAATCTTCTTCATCTCCATGATCTCTTCTTGCGAGAAAGTCGAAACACGGAGATGAGGAAGAACAAGGGCTTATTAGCAAAGCTGGGATTGCTTATTTGTGCCCTTGATGCTTGCGTGGGGAAGAAGAGGGGAATGGAGGGGGAGTCTTATAGCCCGGATTAGGAGGCTAGCTAATCTGGGGGATCAGAGGTTGAAGAAGAGTTGGTGGTGGGCGGCATGTCGAGGCCTCTGTCTACGTGCGTGCATGTACGTGATATGAGTGGGCGGCAATGTTGTTGGAGATGAACGAGTCTCTTGGCTAACTTTGAACACACCGTTTAATCGGTGGCCTTATTTTTAGAGAGATGCTAGTTAGCAATTGCTGGTGGTTTGAATGGTTCAGAAAATGGCTATTCTCATTGGTGAATTATATGGTTACTTGTCTGGAACCAAAATTAATTTAGTAAATGAGAAATCTACTCTTCGAATGTTTGCTCCTCGGTCTTTTGGAGAGAACGGACACATGGGCGACCGACCACCGCTGGGTGCTCATCATAATCATCGTAAAATCTACGGTGCCGGGGCTTAGAATAATACCTTATTGCGATGTTACCATTAAAAAGACAACAAATATGAAAGAGAGGATCTAATCTTTGTGTTTTATTTATAAAACGGGACGTAAGCCCGTTTCATGAATAGAATGATGAAGAAGACATGGCAAGAGGTCTAAGGACACGAGTCGGCTGAGTACGATGAGCAAGAGGAAGGTGGCCAGAAGGTGACCGGTGAGGGGCGGCTGGAGGCTCCCTGCCGGCGTGCTGACGACGACTTTGGTCTTCACGGCGAAGCTCCGTTCAGTTTTAGTTAGCTGTGAGATCGGGGGGCCATGATTTCCAGTGAAAATCGCGCCGACTACGGTCATGACAGACGATGGCGGCGTCTATGATGTCGTTCCCTTCTAGAGGCATCGTTGTTGTAGGTCATGGCGCCCCACTCGTGATGCTCCGGGGAAAACCCTAGATATGAGTCTACTGGATCGGACGATGATGGCACCTTCGTTGCCGTTGTCCCTCCTAGGGGCATCGTTTTGGAGCACGTGCTGGCTGGAGGGGACAAGAAGAGGAGCAGTGTTACATCTACCGCAAGGCCGACGGCGGATCCCGGCGGCATAGCGCCGCAGAGGTTCGGCGATGGGCTCGTATTGGAGATGGTCTCGCACAGGAGGAGGAAGCTGTCTAGCGTCATGGTGCCGTTGATGGTAGAGAGGCCTGACAAGGTCGGTGCATCAGTTCTGCTTTGAGGATGGACCAAGGGAAGATAGAGGTGACGGCCTGTTGGGGAACGTTGCATGGGAAACAAAAAATTTCCTACGCACACGCAGATCTATCCATGGCGATGAGCATCTACGAGAGGGAGAGTGAATCTACATACCCTTGTAGATCGCTAAGCAGGAAGCATTAAGAAACGCGGTTGGTGTAGTCGAACGTCTTCGCGATCCAAATTACCGTGCGTCCCGCGATCCAATCATGATCCGTCCCGCGATCCGATCACGATCCGTCCCGCGATCCGATCACGATCCGTCCCACGAACTTGATCACGATCCGTCCCACGAACTTGATCACGATCCTTCCGATCTAGCACCGAAAGGACGGCACCTCCGCGTTCAGCACACGTACAACTTGATGACAATCTCCACCGTCTTGATCCAGCAAGAAGGAGTGGAGAGGAAGAAGAGTTCTCCGATAGCTTGACGGCGCTCCGGCGATGGTGGTGGAGCAATTCCGGCAGGGCTTCGCCTAAGCACTGCAGAAATCCAATCTAGAGGAGAAACTATACACTGAAGGAACGGGTAGCCCGTGGCTGAAATTCTAGTGCAAAAAGCCTCTATACCACCAGTATATATAGGAGGAAGAGAGGAGAGGAGGCAGCCTTGGCTTCCCAAGCCAAGGGCTTCGGCGGAAAGGAGGTGGAGGAGGTGGAGTCCACCTCCAATCCTAGTAGGACTAGGATTCACCTATTTTGCCTTTTCCCCCCACCTTTTCTCTTGGGCTTTTTTCTTACAGCCGCATGGGCCTCTTGTGGTTGTTCCACCAGCCCACTAAGGGCTGGTTTCCACTCTCCCACAGCCCATGTAGCCTCTTGGGTCGAAATACCCCTCCCGGAGGTCTCCCGGTACACTACCGGCACTCCCGGTACACTACCGATGAGCCCGAAACTTTTCCGGCGACCAAAACAGGACTTCCTATATATGAATCTCTACCTCCGGACCATTCCGAAGCTCCCCGTGACGTACGGGATCTCATCCGGGACTCCGAACAAACTTCGGTCACCACCATACATAACTCTATACTACCGAAACGTCACCAAACCTTAAGTGTGCAGACCCTGCGGGGTCGAGAACTATGTAGACATGACCGAGACACCTCTACGGTCAATAACCAATGGCGGGACCTGGATGTCCACATTGGTTCCAACATATTGTACGAAGATCTTTATCGGTCGAACCTCTATGTCAAGGATTCAGTTAATCCCGTATGATGTTCCCTTTGTTCTTCAGTATGTTACTTGCCCGAGCTTCGATCGTCGGTATCTCCATACCTAGTTCAAGCTCGTTACTGGCAAGTCTCTTTACTCGTTCCGTAATACAAGATCTTGCAACTAACACTTAGTCACATTGCTTGCAAGGCTTATTGTGATGTTGTAGTACCGAGTGGGCCCTGAGATACCTCTCCGTCACACGGAGTAACAAATCCCAGTCTTGATCCATGCCAACTCAACAGACACCCTCGGAGACACATGTAGAGCACCTTTATAGTCACCCAGTTACGTTGCGACGTTTGATACACACAAGGTACTCCTCCGATATCTGTGAGTTGCATGATCTCATGGTCATAGGAACATATACTTGACATGCAGGAAACAGTAGCAATAAACTGACACGATCATAAGCTATGTTTGTAGTTTGGGTATTGTCCATCACATCATTCTCCTAATGATGTGATCCCGTTATCAAATGACATCTCATGTCCATGGCTAGGAAACCTTAACCATCTTTCGATCAACGAGCTAGTTCACTAGAGGCATACTAGGGACATTGTGTTTGTCTATGTATCCACACATGTATCCATGTTTCCAATTAATACAATTATAGCATGGATAATAAACGATTATCATGAACAAGGAAATACAATAATAAACACTTTATTTATTGCCTCTAGGGCATATTTCCAACACGGCCCTTACAGCGTACGGTGCTCACTGGGAGTGTGCCAGACCGGTGTGGGACCCAATCCAGGTAGTGGCTTGGATGGGACACCCGACTTTAGATGTTAGGCTTTGGTGCGATGTCTGTTTGGTATTAGGCCCGGACATTCGACACGCCTTGATCAAGGGGATAGGAGTAGCAATGGTGTTGCCAAGATGGTGGCTTCAGGCTTATTGATGTAACATCTTGTATGGTCTTTGTGAATAATTAATAATGTGACTGCATGCATCGTCCAGATGCAGAGGCCGGGGGTACATATTCCTCTAAAAAAGAGAGAGATAATATAGAAAATTGTATTATCTGAGTGACAAGTAATAGGACGAAAAAACTATATTGCATTATTGCCACTTAAAAGGCTAAAATAGATAGTTGGCTAGTTTGTCTCGTCTGTGATGAGATAGATAAAAAGATAATATATTATCAAAATTATGTCACTTTGTTTATTCAATACTGATTTTTTCACAATTTTACTTAATAGTTAGTGAATCATGATTGATAGCGATGTGGGGTGTAGTATTAGGCATAGATGTAGTTGGATAATGGTCTATGATATAAGGACATAATGTTTCTATGTAGTCATGACACGTATGACCAATAACTACGATTTAATCGATATGCGACCATAGTTTGTTCACCACACATACGATATGTTTTCTTGAAGAGATGTCAATATTGAAATTATGTATACCGATCCTTTATTTCTTATAACCACAACCTTGATCACTTTTCCTACTGTTCTTTACAATTTGAACCATTTTTTACTTTCTATTCCATATATCAATTCCAAACATACGATATGGTTATCCTTCTAACTAGCAAAGTTAGTAGATTCATAACCTTTTCCAGACAAGTCGGGGACTAAGAAGAAGTTCTTAATGTGTGCAGGTATTGATTATTGACTCGTAACTTGAGGACCCCATGGATCCATAACTTTGGAAGAAGGCACCTCTCAAACTCAACCCATATGTGAGAGTGGATTTGGGGTTTCTCGGACACGCCCCCATATCAAATCTGACAAGCTAGACCCACCCCAAAACCCGAAGTCAACCTCCACCCTTGTATGTCCTACCCTTTAATATCTTTTTTTTGTCACCCGCATCACCTGTTGCAGGTCCTACTTTTGCCATCCTAGCATCGACATCCCTTTTTTGCCCCAACCGACAGCACTGGCACTGATGCCCCTCGTCTGCCCTGGACGTCCTTGCCACCTGAATGCCGCCCTGTTACGCCCTACTCCATCCGACACACACCTCGCACGTCATGTGTTTAACGAAGTGTCAAAGTTTTTTTTAATGTTTTTCACACATTTGTTGGTAGATGATGTGTTTGTCACAGGATGAGTTTGCTTACCCAGAGCTTACACTAGTAGAAAACAGATCACTAGTCCCGGTTGGGAAGGGCCTTTAGTCCCGGTTCCCCAACAGGGACTAAAGTATAGAGACTAAAGGGTCCAAGCCTTTAGTCCCGGTTGGCTATGAACCGGGACTAAACCCTGGCCACATGGCCGGCAGCGCGCCAGGGCATGGGGACCTTTGGTCCCGGTTGGTAACACCAATCGGGACTAAAGGTTTAGCGGTTAAGGCTTCATTATTTATTTTTCCTTTTCCTTTTGTGTTTTCCATTTAATTTTTTCCCTCTAATTCAAAATGATCACTTGCATCCGTCCACTTCAATCAAATATATGTCATATAACTCATCATCATCTTACTCATCTAACAACTCATCATCATCTTAATCATACCAAGTTAAAATGTCATAAAAAACATCATAATACTAATCATCCTAATCGATCAAGCAAGTTAATATAAACCAGAAAAACTTCTCTCTCATAGGACCTAGTCCTCCCTCCTAGGTAAAATGACATAAAACAGAATAACACATATGTCTCCATGATGAATGATGTCTACTATGCAACCTTCTTCCTGTAGACTCGTGTTGGGCCTCCAAGTGCAGAGTTTTGTAGGACAGTAGAAATTTTCCCTCAAGTGGATGATCTGAGGTTTATCAATCCGTGGGAGGTGTAGGATGAATATGGTCTCTCTCAAACAACCCTGCAATCAAATACAAGAAATCCCTTGTGTCCCCAACACACCCAATACAATGGCAAATTGTATAGGTGCACTAGTTCGACGAAGAGATGGTGATACAAGTGCAATATGGATGGTAGATGTAAGTTTTTGTAATCTGAAAATATAAAAACAGCAAGGTAACTAATGACAAAAGTGAGCACACACGGTATTGCAATGCTTGAAAACAAGGCCTAGGGTTCATACTTTCACTAGTGCAATTTCTCTCAACAATACTGACATAGTTGAATCGTATGTAAATACCTCTCGTCGACAAAGTGTTCACTCCAAAGTCACAAATAGCGGAGAACTAACAAAGAAATTATTATAGGGTACGAAACCACCTCAAAGTTATCTTTTCCAATCAATCATATGAGCTATCCCTATAAGTGTCATGAGCAACCCTAGAGTTCGTACTAAAATAAAACCTTAAGACACACATCAACCAAAACCCTAATGTCACCTAGATACTCCAATGTCACCATGAGTACCCATGGTCTTGATTATACGATATGCGTCACACAATTTCAGATCCATCATGTTCAATCCAACACAAAGAACTTCAAAGAGTGCCCCAAAGTTTCTACAGGAGATTCAAGACGAAAACATGTGCCAACCCCTATGCATAGATTCCAAAGATCACGGAACCCGCAAGTTGATCACTGATGCCTACTACAAAACCTTCTTCTTGTAGACTCGTGTTGGGCCTCCAAGCGCAGAGTTTTGTAGGACAGTGGCAATTTTCCCTCAAGTGGATGACCTAAGGTTTATCAATCCGTGGGAGGTGTAGGATGAGGATGGTCTCTCTCAAACAACCCTGCAACCAAATAACAAAGAGTCTCTTGTGTCCCCAACACACCCAATACAATGGTAAATTGTATAGATGCACTAGTTCGGCAAAGAGATGGTGATACAAGCGTAATATGGATGGTAGATATATGCTTTTGTAATCTGAAAATATAAAAACAGCAAGGTAACAAATAGTAAACATCGAGCAAAACATTGTATAAATGCTTGGAAACAAGGCCTAGGGTCCATACTTTCACTAGTGTAATTTCTCTCAACAATACTAACATAGTTGAATCATATTTAAATACCTCTAGGGCGACAAAGAGTTCACTTCGAAGTCACAAATAGCAGAGACCTAATGAAGAAATTATTGTAGGGTACGAAACCACCTCAAAGTTATCTTTTCTGGTCAATCTTATGAGCTATCCCTATAAGTGTCACGGACAGCCCTAGAGTTTGTATTAAAATAACACCTTAAGATACACATCAACCAAAACCCTAATGTCACCTAGATACTCCAATGTCACCACAAGTACCCATGAGCTTGATTATACGATATGCATCACACAATTTCAGATTCATCATGTTCAATCCAACACAAAGAACTTAAAAGAGTGCCCCAAAGTTTCTACCGGAAAGTCAAGACAAAAATGTGTGCCAACCCCTATGCATAGATTCCCAAGGTCACGGAACCAGCAAGTTGATCACCAAAACATACATTAAGTGGATCAATAGAACATCCCATTGTCACCACAGATATCCCATCGCAAGACATACATCAAGTGTTCTCAAATCCTTAAAGACTCAATCCGATAAGAAAACTTCAAAGGGAAAACTCAATTCATCAGAACAAAATAGAGAGGGGAAAAGTCCATATGATTCATCTATATCAATAATGCTCGCGGTACATCAAGATCGTGCCATCTCAAGAACACGAGAGAGAGAGAGAGATCAAACACATAGCTACTGGTACATACCCTCATCCCCGAGGGTGAACTACTCCCTCCCCGTCATGGAGAGTGCCGGGATGATGAAGATGGCCTTCGGTGGTTTCCCCCTCCGGTAGGGTGCCGGAACGGGCTCCCGATTGGTTTTTCGTGGCTTTGGAGGTTTGCGGTGGTGGAACTCCCGATCTAGGTTTCTTTTCAGAGGTTTCTATATTTATAGGAAATTTTGGCGTCGATCTCACGTCAAGGGGGACCACGAGGCGGTGACAAGCCTACTAGGCGTGACCAGGGGGTGGCCATGCCTGGCAGGCTTTGACCTCCTCATGGCTCTTATGGCCCAACTTCAATGCTTCGGGGGTCTCTTTTGGTCCAAAAAAATCATACTAAATTTTCAGCCCATTCCGAGAACTTTTATTTCTGCACAAAAAACGACACCATGGTAGTTCTGCTAAAAACAGCTTCAGTCCGGGTTAGTTCTAATAAAATCATACCAAAATCATATAGAATTATTGTAAACATGGCATGAATACTTTATAAATTATAGGTACGTTGGAGACGTATCAGCATCCCCAAGCTTAATTCCTGCTCGTCCTCGAGTAGGTAAATGATAAAGGAAATAATTTATGAAGTGTGAATTCTAGCAATTGCACAAGTTTGATCAATGATAATTCCAAGCAGTTTTTCTAGCGTCATTATATATCATAAACAGTAGCTCATCTCATAAAACTTCTCATAATAAAGTAACAAGCTATTCACAAGTTAGAGTATAGACTAACAAACTATGCTTTTAGTCATCAAACAATTGCAATTCATCTTATTTTCAGGAAGGGTCTATGTAAGAGCTTTGATTTAGCAAATTCCACATACTCAACTATCATATAGTCGCCCATGATTGCTAGCACTCAAAGCATATTTTTAGAGCAAATGGCATCCGTCGAACACAGAGAAAGATAGGGGCTTAAAGTTTAGCCTCCCAACTTATTTAGCATATAGATAATTGTCAATAATAATAATTCATGATCAAATATATTTGAATGGCCATATATGCTTGGATCTTTCCCACCACATGATGCTTGCCAAGAGAAAAAGGCAAAATATAGGAAGTGGTGAAGATCACCATGACTCTTGCATAAGGTAAGTAAATGAAAGTAAAAGATAGGCCCTTCGCAGAGGGAAGCATTGATTTGCAAAGGTGCCAGAGCTCGACCTTTTAAAACAGAGATAAATAATAATTTTGGGCGGTATGCTTTCATTGTCACCATAACAACCGAGAGATCTCGGTATCTTCCATGCTAGATACATTATAGGTAGTTCCCAAACAGAATGGTAAAGTTTTTACTCCCCCTCCACCAATCAACCACACTCCACGGCGAGTCGAATCCATGGGTATCGTCCATACCAACAATATTCCTGGGAATCCCTATTACCAGCCACTTTCTCGTGAATGATAGTGAATCAACACATTTCGTGAGAATAACCCACCTAGCATGGAAGATATTGACAGTCCCTAGTCATTATATGAGCGATTCGGGCATACAAAATAGAATATTATTTGAAGGTTTAGAGTTTGGCACATGAAAATTTACTTGGAACGATAAGTAAATACCGCATATAGGTAGGTATGGTGGACTCATATGGAACAACTTTGGGTTTAAGGGTGTTTGGATCCACAAGTAGTATTTCTACTTGGTGCAAGTTTTGGCTAGTATGAGGTGGAAGCAAGCACCACATGTTGGAGGATCCAAAACAATATAACTTCTATGCAAATATACGCAACCATAACTCATTATGTTGTCTTCCTTGTCCAAGTTCAACTAATTTTCTCAAGTTTGAAAATAATTAATGGGTAATCACAATCATAGAAGATGTCCAAGATAGTATATTTATATGTGAAATCTCTCTTCCTTCAATATTTTTTCATGAATGGTTCAAGTGACCAATGCGGTGTTTGCTAACTTTCAATAAATTTTACCACCCATACTTCTTATATGTGAAGTCATTGATCCCCATGGGATAAGCATATAAAACATATATAATATCATATTTATAATATTCAGTTCATTCAACCATTTACTCATAGGATACAAGTGAAGCACGAGAGTAAATGACAAAATTACTCCAGAACATATAAGTGAAGATCAATGAGTAGTCGAACAATTAAGTAGCCATGTGAGGACTTTCTCCCTCTCTCTCAATAAAGATTTTAATATCTGAGTATTTTATTTAAACAACAAGCAAAACAAAAATAGCACTCCAAGAATAGCACACATCATGTGAACGGATAAAAAATTAGGCTCAACATAGGCTAACCGATAATTGTTGATGAAGAGAGATGGGATGCGTAGCATCCCCAAGATTAGATGCTTGAGACTTATTGAAATATTTACTTGGGGTGCCTTGGGAATACCCAAGCTTGAGCTTTTGTATCTCTTTCAATCCTCTCATATCTAGTTTCACCTATTCTCAAAAACTTCATCCACACAAAAAACTCAAAAAGAACTCGTGAGATAGGTTAGTACACATAAGAATAAATCAACACTTCATGTACTTCCTAGACAAGTTTCATAATAATTTTCAAACATTACGTACTGTATACTATCATTTGCACAATTTATATCTACCAATATAGGCTATGGAAACTATAGGATAAGTAGATAACAAAGCTATGACAACAATCTATCCAAACAGAATAGTCTGTAGCAATTTATTAAAATAGTGTACCTATGTAACTTACAAAATTATGAAAATTTATTACATGCTATAAAATTTAGATGAAAACACCGTGTAAAAATTTCAGAAACTCTCCACGTTCCAGTAAAATATGAAAATTCAAACACTACAACAGAAGTTTCTGTTTCTACCCAGCACATATCAAAACATGCAATGCAAGCATCCTAAGGAAATTCTTGAAACTTTTTATTGAAAAACAATATTATAAATAACACCTAACAGATAAAAACAAAATAAAATGATGCTCCAAGCAAAACTCATATTATGTGATGAATGAAAATATAGCTCTAAGTAAGATATACCGATAATGTTGAAGACGAAAGAGGGGATGCCTTCCGGGGCATCCCCAAGCATAGACGCTTGAGTATTCCTTGAATATTACCTTGGGGTGCCTTGGTAATCCCCAATATTAGGTTCCTGGAACTCCTTATTCTCCTCATATCGGTGTCTTACTCAAAACTTGAAAACTTCAATCACGCAAAACTTAACGGAACTTTGTGAGAAGGGTTAGTGTAATAAAGAGAGATCATTCACTTAGGTACTGTCAAGACAAGATTCATAATTGTTATAACATAATAAGCACTGTATTCCATCATTATCACAATTTATATTACTCAATATAAGCTATATGAACACTTGAAACAAGCAAACTATGCATGCAAAACAAAATCTGTCAAAAACACAATAGTCTGGAAAGATCTGAATGATCACCATACTACCCTGACTCTAAAAAATCTTAAAAATTAGGAAAACTCAAGGAATTTTCATAGAAGTGTTGTGTAAATTTTTCAGAATTTGTTGACGCTCAAGTAAAATCATATAATTCATATATTGGACGCAAAACTTTCTGTTTTTGCATAGAATTAAACAAACAAGTTTCCATACTATCCCAAAGGCTTTACTTGGCACTTTATCGAAATAAAAGACACAAAACATGATTACTACAGTATATTAATCATGTGAACACATCAAAACAGAAAGTAAAAGTGTTGGGTTATCTCCCAACAAGCGCTTTTCTTTAATGCCTTTTAGCTAGGCATGATGATTTCAATGATGATTATATAGGAATAATATTTGAAACATGCAAAAGAGCATCATGAATCTTATTACAAGAACATTTAAGTCTAACCCACTTCCTATGAATAGGGATTTGTGATCAAACAAATCATGGGAGCAAGAATCAACTTGCATAGGAAGGCAAAACAAGCACAACTTCAACACTTTGAACAGATTGAGAGGAAACTTGATGTTATTGCAATTCCTACAAGCATATGTTCCTCCCTCATAATAATTTTTAGTAGCATCATGAAGGAATTACACAATATAACCAGCACATAAAGCATTCTTTTCATGATCTACAAGCATAGAAATTTTACTACTCTCCTCGTAAGCAATTTTCTTCTCATTCATAATAGTGGGAGTAAACTCAACAAAATAACTATCATGAGATATTTGATTGACATAACCACTTTGAGTATTAAAATCATGATGACAAGTTTCATGGTTTTCATTACTCTTTATATAATATGTGTCATCACAATAATCATCATAGATAGGAGGCATGTCATAATCATAATAGTTTTGTTCATCAAAACTTGGGGGACTAAAAATATATTCTTCATCAAACATAGCATCCCCAAGCTTGTGGCTTTGCACATCATTAGTATCATGAATATTCAGAGAATTCATACTAACAATATTTAAATCATGCTCATCACTCAAAGATTTAGTGCCAAACATTTTAATAATTTCTTCTTCTAATAGTTGAGCACAATTTTCCTTTCCATCATTTTCACGAAAGACATTAAAAAGATGAAGCATATGAGGCAACCTCAATTCCATTTTTTGTCATTTTCTTTTATAAAATCAAACTAATAATAAAACAAGAAACTAAAATATTCAATTGCAAGATCTAAAGATATACCTTCAAGCACTCACCTCCCCGGCAACAACGCTAGAAAAGAGCTTGATGTCTACTACACAACCTTCTTCTCGTAGACTCGTGTTGGGCCTCCAAGAGCAGAGTTTTGTAGGACAGTGGCAATTTTCCCTCAAGTAGACGACCTAAGGTTTATCAATCCGTGGGAGGTGTAGGATGAAGATGGTCTCTCTCAAACAACCCTGCAACCAAATAACAAAGAGTCTCTTGTGTCCCCAACACACCCAATACAATGGTAAATTGTATAGATGCACTAGTTCGGCAAAGAGATGGTGATACAAGCGTAATATGGATGGTAGATATAGGCTTTTGTAATATGAAAATATAAAAACAGCAAGGTAAAAAATAGTAAACAGCGAGCAAAACGTTGTATAAATGCCTGAAAACAAGGCCTAGGGTTCATACTTTCACTAGTGCAATTTCTCTCAACAATACTATCATAGTTGAATCATATGTAAATACCTCTCATGCGACAAAGAGTTCACTCCAAAGTCACAAATAGCGTTGAACTAATGAAGAAATTATTGTAGGGCAGGAAACCACCTCAAAGTTATATTTTCGGATCAATCTTATGAGCTATCCCTATAAGTGTCATGAACAACCCTAGAGTTCGTACTAAAAGTACACCTTAAGACACACATGAACCAAAACCCTAATGTCACCTAGATACTCCAATGTCACCACGAGTACCCATGGGCTTGATTATACGATATGCATCACACAATTTCAGATTCATCATGTTCAATCCAACACAAAGAACTTCAAAGAGTTCCCCAAAGTTTCTACCGGAGATTCAAGACGAAAACATGTTCCAACCCCTATGCATAGATTCCCAAGGTCACGGAACCTGCAAGTTGATCACTAGAACATACATCAAGTGTATCAATAGAACATCCCATTGTCACCACGGATATCCCATCAGAGGACATACATCAAGTGTTCTCAAATCCTTAAAGACTCAATCCTATAAGAAAACTTCAAAGGGAAAACTCAATTAATCACAAGAAGATAGAGAGGGGAAACTCCATATGATTCATCTATATCAATAAAGCTCGAGGTACATCAAGATCGTGCCATCTCAAGAACACGAGAGAGAGATATCAAACACATAGGTACTCATACCCTCAACTCGAGGGTGAACTTCTCCCTCCTCATCATGGAGACCGTCAGGATGATGAAGATGGCCTCCGGTGATGGTTTTTGTTGGGAGATGTAGTAGTAAATCAAAAAAATTCCTATGTGTCACCAAGATCAATCTATGGAGAAACTAGCAACGAGAAAAGGGGGAGTGAATCTTCATACCTTTGAAGATCCCAAAGAAGAAGCATTACTAGAACACGGTTGGTGGAGTCGTACTCGTAGCGATTCAGATCGCGGTGGATTCCGATCTAAGCGCCGAACAACGGTGCCTTCGCGTTCAACACACGTCCAGCCCGGTGACGTCTCGTATGCCTTGTTCCATCAAGGAGGAAGGTGAGGTTGAGGGAGAGCTCCGGCAACACGACGGCATGGTGACGATGGAGCTGTGTGGTACTCCGGCAGGGCTTCGCCAAGCATTACGGAGGACGAGGAGGAGGAGGGGTAGGGCTGCGCCGAGAGGGAGAGAGACTTGTGTGTTGCAGCCCCCCAAAACCCCACATATATATAGGGGAAGGGGAGGAGGGTGCGCAGTCCCTAGGGTTCCCACCCTAGGGCCGGCGGCCAACCCTAGATGGCCTTGTGGCCGGTGGCCAAGAGGGGAGAGGAGGGGTGGCGCCCTAGGTGGGCCTAGGGCCCATCTACCCCTAGGGTTTTCCCCCCTCCCACCTAGTGCTGCGCATTGGGACCTTGTGGGAGGCGCACCAGCCCACCTAGGGGCTGGTTCCCTCCCACTTGTGGACCATGCAGCCCTCTGGTGCCGGTGGCCCCACACGGTGGACCCCAGGAACCCTTCCGGTGGTCTCGGTATGTTACCGGTGATGCCCGAAACACTTCCGGTGACCAAAACCTCACTTCCTATATATGAATCTTTACCTCCGGACCATTCCGGAACTCCTCGTGACATCCTGGATCTTATCCGGGACTCCTAACAACCTTCGGTAACCACGTACACAATTTCCCTATAACCCTAGCGTCATCAAACCTTAAGTGTGTAGACCCTACGGGTTCGGGAGGCATGTAGACATGACCGAGACACCTCTCCGGTCAATAACCAACAACGGGATATGGATACCCATGTTGGATCCCACATGCTCCACGATGATCTCATTGGATGAACCACGATGTCGGGGATTCAATCAATCCCGTATACAATTCCCTTTGTCTACCAGTAAAATACTTGCCCGAGATTCGATCGTCGGTATCCCTATACCTTGTTCAATCTCGTTACCGTCAAGTCTCTTTACTCGTTCTGCAACACATCATCCCATCGCTAACTCCTTAGTCACATTGATCTCATTATGATGATGTCTTACCGAGTGGGCCCAGAGATACCTCTCCGTCACACGGAGTGACAAATCCCAGTCTTGATTCGTGCCAACCCAACAAATACTTTCGGGGATACCCATAGTATACCTTTATAGCCATCCAGTTATGTTGTGACGTTTGGCACACCTAAAGTATTCCTATGGTATCCGGGAGTTGCACAATCTCATGGTCTAATGAAACGATACTTGACATTAGAAAAGCTTTAGCAGACAAACTAATGATGTGATCCCGTTATCAATGACATCCAATGTCCATGGTCATGAAACCGTGACCATCTATTGATCAACGAGCTAGCCAACAAGAGGCTCACTAGGGACATGTTGTGGTCTATGTATTCACACATGTATTACGGTTTTCGGTTAATAAAATTATAGCATGAACAATAGAGAATTATCATGAACAAGGAAATATAATAATAACCATTTTATTATTGCCTCTAGGGCATATTTCCAATAGTCTCCCACTTGCACTAGACTCAATAATCTAGTTACATTGTGATGTATCGAACACCCATAGAGTTCTGGTGTTGATCATGTTTTGCTCATGAGAGAGGTTTAGTCAACGGATCAGCGACATTCAGATCCGTATGTACTTTAAAAATATCTATTTCTCTTTCCTGAATGTAATCACGAATGGAGTTGAAGCGGCGCTTGATGTGTCTTGTCTTCTTGTGAAACTTGGGCTCCTTGGCAAGGGCAATAGCTCCAGTGTTGTCACAGAATAGAGTCATCGGGCCCGACGCGCTGGGAATCACTCCTAGGTCGGTGATGAACTCCTTCATCCAGACTCCTTCCTTTGCTGCTTCCGAAGCAGCTATGTACTCCGCTTAACATGTAGATGCTGCCATGATGCTTTGCTTGCTGCTGCACCAGCTAACTACCCCTCCGTTCAAAATATACACGTATCCGGTTTGTGACTTGGAGTCATCCGGATCTGTGTCAAAGCTGGCATCGACGTAACCCTTTACGACGAGCTCTTCGGCACCTCCATATACGAGAAACATGTCCTTGGTCCTTTTCAGGTACTTCAGGATATTCTTGACCGTTGTCCAGTGTTCCGCTCTAGGATCACTTTGGTACCTGCCTACCAAACTTATGGCAAGGTTCACATCAGGTCTGGTACAACAACATGGCATACATAATAGAGCCTATGGCTGAAGCATAGGGGATGACACTCATCTCTTCTCTATCTTTTGCCTTGGTCGGGCATTGAGTAGTACTCAATCTCACACCCTACAACACAGGCAAGAACCCCTTCTTGGACTGATCCATATTGAACTTCTTCAATATCTTGTCAAGGTATGTGCTTTGTGAAAGACCTATGAGGCGTCTCGATCTATCTCTATAGATCTTGATGCCTAATATGTAAGCAGCTTCTCCAAGGTCCTTCATTGAAAAACACTTATTCAAGTAGGCCTTTATGCTTTCCAAAAGTTCTATATTATTTCCCATCAACAATATGTCATCCACATATAATATGAGAAATGCTACAGAGCTCCCACTCACTTTCTTGTAAATATAGGGTTATCCATAAACCTGTATAAACCCAAATGCTTTAATCACCTCATTAAAGCGAATGTTCCAACTCCGAGATGCTTGCACCAGCCCATAGATGGAGCGCTGGAGCTTGCATACCTTGTTATCATTCTTAGGATCGACAAAACCTTCTGGCTGCATCATATACAATTCTTCCTTAAGGAAACTGTTAAGGAATGCCATTTTGACGTCCATTTGCAAGATCTCATAATCATTAAATGAGGCAATTGCTAACATGATTCGGATGGACTTTAGCATCGCTACGGGTGAGAAAGTCTCATCATAGTCAACTCCTTGAACTTGTCAATAACCCTTAGTGACAAGCCGAGCCTTATAGACGGTCACATTACCATCTGCGTTAGTCTTCTTCTTAAAGATCCATTTATTTTCTATGGCTCGCCGATCATCGGGCAAGTCCATCAAAGTCCATACTTTGTTCTCACACATGGATCCTATCTCGGATTTCATGGTTTCAAGCCATTCACCGGAATCTAGGCCCGCCTTCGCTTCTTCATAGTTCGAAGGTTCACTATTGTCCAACAACATGATCTCCAGGACAAGGTTGTCGTACCACTCTGGTGCGGAACGTGTCCTTGTGGACCTTCGAATAGCAAATTGATCTGAAGTTTCATGATCATCATCATTAACTTCCTCTTCAGCCGGTGCAGGCTCCACAGAAACAACTTCCTGTGCTGCGCTACTCTCCGGTTCGAGTGGAGGTACAATTACCTCATCAAGTTATATTTTCCTCCCACTTACTTCTTTCGAGAGAAACTCTTTCTCTAGAAAGGATCCATTCTTGGCAACAAAGACTTTGCCTCCGGATCTGAGGTAGAAGGTATACCCAATAGTTTCTGTGGGGTATCCTATGAAGACGCACTTTTACGCTTTGGGTTCAAGCTTCTTAGGTTGAAGTTTCTTCACATAAGCATTGCATCCCCAAACTTTCAGAAACGATAGCTTAGGTTTCTTTCCAAACCATAATTCATACGGTGTCGTCTCAACGGACTTAGACGGTGCCCTATTTAAAGTGAATGCGGCAGTCTCTAATGCATATCCCCAAAATGATAGCGGTAAGTCGATAAGAGACATCATAGATCGCACCATATCCAATAGAGTGCGATTACGACGTTCAGACACACCATTTCATTGAGGTGTGCCAGGCGGCGTGAGTTGTGAGACAATTCCACATTTCCTTAGGTGCGTGCCAAACTCGTGACTCAAATATTCTCTGCCATGATCAGATCGTAGGCACTTTATTTTCCTGTCACGTTGATTATCTACCTCACTCTGAAATTCCTTGAACTTTTCAAAGGTTTCAGACTTGTGTTTCATTAAGTAGACATACCCATATCTGCTTAAGTCATCAGTGAGGGTGAGAACATAACGGTAGCCACCACGAGACTCAACGCTCATTGGACCGCATACATTGGTATGTATTATCTCCAACAAGTCAGTTGCTCGCTCCATTGTTCCGGAGAATGGAGTCTTGGTCATCTTGCCCATGAGGCATGGTTCGCACGTGTCAAATGATTCAAAATCAAGAGACTCCAAAAGTCCATCAGCATGGAGTTTCTTCATGCATTTGACACCAATATGACCAAGGCGGCAATGCCACATGTAAGTGGGACTATCGTTATCAACCTTACATCTTTTGGTACTCACACTATGAACATGTGTAACATAACGTTCAAGATTCATCAAAAATAAACCATTGACCAGCGGGGCATGACCATAAAACATTTCTCTCATATAAATAGAACAACCATTATTCTTAGATTTCAATGAGTAGCCATCTCGCATCAAACAAGATCCAGATACAATGTTCATGCTCAAAGATGGTACTAAATAACAATTATTAAGGTTTAAAACTAATCCCGAAGGTAGATGTAGAGGTAGCGTGCCGACGACGATCACATCGACCTTGGAACCATTCCCGACGCGCATTGTAACCTCGTCCTTTGCCAGTCTCCGCTTATTCCGCAACACCTACTTGGAGTTACAAATGTGAGCAACTGCACTGGTATCAAATACCCAGGAGCTATTACGAGCGCTGGTAAGGTACACATCAATAACAAGTATATCACATATACCTTTAATGTTGCCGACCTTCTTATCCGCTAAGTACTTGGGACAGTTCCGCTTCCAGTGACCGGTACCTTGTAATAAAAGCACTCAGTCTCAGGCTTAGGTCCATTCTTGTTCTTCTTCACGACAACTTGCTTACCGGGCGCGGCAACTGCTTTGCCGTCCTTCTTGAAGTTCTTCTTACCCTTGCCTTTCTTGAAACTAGTAGTCTTATTGACCATCAACACTTGATGCTCCTTTTTGATCTCGACCTCCGTTGATTTCAGCATCGAGTACAACTCAGGAATGGATTTCTCCATATCCTGCATATTGTAGTTCATCACAAAGCTCTAGTAGCTAGGTGGAAGCGACTGGAGGATTCCGTCAATAACCGAGTCATCCGGAAGATTAACTCCCAGCTGAGACAAGCGGTTGTGCAACCCAGACATTTTGAGTATGTGCTTGTTGACAAAACTATTTTCCTCCATCTTACAACTGAAGAACTTGTCGGAGACATCATATCTCTCGACCCGGGCATGAGCTTGGAAAACCAATTTCAGCTCTTGGAACATCTCATATGCTCCGTGTTACTCAAAACGCTTTTGTAGCCCCGGTTCTAAGCTGTAAAGCATGCCGCACTGAACCAGGGAGTAATCATCACAACGCGACTGCCAGGTGTTCATAACGTCTTGAGTTGCGGGGAAAAGGGGTGCGTCACCTAGCGGTGCATCAAGTGTTGGGGAACGTCGCATGGGAAACAAAAAATTTCCTACGCACACGCAAACCTATCCATGGTGATGAGCATCTACGAGAGGGAGAGTGGATCTACGTACCCTTGTAGATCGCTAAGCGGGAAGCGTTAAGAAACGCGGTTGGTGTAGTCGAACTTCTTCGCGATCCAAATCGTCGAGTGTCCCGCGATCTAATCACGAACCGTCCCGCGAACCAATCACGAACCGTCCCGCGATCTCACCACGATCCGTCCCGCGATCCGATCACAAACGTCCCGTGGCCTTGATCACGATCCTTCCGATCTAGTACCGAACGGACGACACCTCCGCGTTCAGCACACGTGCAGTTTGATGACGATC
Organism: Hordeum marinum; assembly: GCA_022496015.1. Classification (NCBI taxonomy): domain Eukaryota; kingdom Viridiplantae; phylum Streptophyta; class Magnoliopsida; order Poales; family Poaceae; genus Hordeum; species Hordeum marinum. The sequence continues at coordinate 167,163,599 of CM039678.1, read as the reverse complement.
TCCACCGTCTTGATCCAGCAAGAGGAGGCGGAGAGGAGGAAGAGTTCTTTGGCAGTATGACAGCTCTCCGGCGATGGTGGTGGAGCTATTCCGACAGGGCTTCGCCTAAGCACTGCAGAAAACCGATCTAGAGGAGAAGCTATGCACTGGAGGAACGGGTGTCACATGGCTGAAAATCTTTTTCCAAAACCCTAAAATCCTCTAGTATATATAGGAGGGAGGAGGAGGAGGCTTGTCTGCCAAAAAGGCAGCCCTTGGGTCGGCCAAACCAAGGAGGGAGGAGTCCTCCTCCTCCACTCCTAGTAGGATTAGGACTCCTTCCTTATTTGGCCCTTTTTTGCCTTTTTCCACCTTTTTCCTTTTGGTATTTTGTTCCCAGCCTCATGGGCTTTGTGTAGTACTTCCACCAGCCCACTAAGGGCTGGTATTCATCCTCCTACAGCCCATAAAGCCTCTTGGGTCGAAATACCCCTCCCGGTGGTCTCTCGGTACACTACCGGCACTCCCGGTACACTACCGATGAGCCCGAAACTTTTCCGGCGACCAAGCTGGGACTTCCTATATATGAATCTTTACCTTCGGACCATTCCGGAGCTCCTCGTGACGTCCGGAATCTCATCCGGGACTCCGAACAAACTTCGGTCACCACCATACATTACTCTACACTACCGAAACGTCATCGAACCTTAAGTGTGCAGACCCTGCGGGTTCGAGAACTATGTAGACATGACCGAGACACCTCTATGGACAATAACCAATGGCGGGACCTGGACGTCCACATTGGTTCCTACATATTCTAGGAAGATCTTCATCGGTTGAACCTCTATGTCAAGGATTCAATCAATCCCGTATAACGTTCCCTTTGTTCTTCGGTATGTTACTTGGCCGAGATTCGATCGTCGGTATCTCCATACCTAGTTCAACCTCGTTACCGGCAAGTCTCTTTACTCATTTCATAATGCAAGATCCCATGGCTAACATATTAGTCACATTGCTTGCAAGGCTTTTTGTGATGTTGCATTACCGAGTGGGCCCTGAGATACCTCTCCGTCACACGGAGTAACAAATCCCAGTCTTGATCCATGCCAACTCAACAGACACCTTCAGAGATACCTGTAGTGCACCTTTATAGTCACCCAGTTACGTTGCGACGTTTGATACACACAAAGTATCCCTCCGGTGTCAGTGAGTTGCATGATCTCATGGTCATAGGAACATGTACTTGACATGCGGAAAACAGCAGCAATAAACTGACACGATCATATGCTACGTTTGTAATTTGGGTCTTGTCCATCACATCATTCTCCTAATGATGTGATCCCGTTATCAAATGACATCTCATGTCCATGGCTAGGAAACCTTAACCATCCTTTGATCAACGAGCTAGTCCATTAGAGGCATACTAGGGACATGGTTTTGTCTATGTATCCACACATGCATTTAAGTCTCCGATCAATACAATTATAGCATGGATAATAAACGATTATCATGAACAAGGAAATATGATAATAACTAATTTATTATTGCCTCTAGGGTATATTTCCAACATCAAGGACATACAATCTCTTGGAAGCTATGAGGATGATCCTCAAGCTACGGACCTAGTCCGCATAGTTGCTTCAATCATCTTTCAGCTTGGTTTTCTCTAGGAACGCATTGAAGTTGAGGGCAACATTAGAGTTGGACATTGGATCTACAATATAGATTGTAAAGACAATTTTAGACTAAGTTCATGATAATTACGTTCACATAATCAAATTATTTAATGAACTCCCACTTAGATAGACATCTCTCTAGTCATCCAAGTGACACATGATCCACGTCAACTAGCCCGTGTCCGATCATCACGTGAGACGGACTAGTCATCCATGGTGAACATCTCCATGTTGATCGTATCTTCTATACGACTCATGTTCAACCTTTTGGTCTCCCATGTTCCGAGGCCATGTCTGTACATGCTAGGCTCGTCAAGTCAACCTAAGTGTATTGTGTGTGTAATCTGGCTTACACCCGTTGTATGCGAACGTTAGAACCTATCTCATCCGATCATCACATGGTGCTTCGAAACAACGAACCTTAGCAATGGTGCACAGTTAGGGGGAACGCATTTCTTGAAATTTTAGTGAGAGATCATCGTATTTAAGCTACCATCATTCTAAGCAAATAAGATGTAAAACATGATGAACATCACATGCAATCACATAGTGACATGATATGGCCAATATCATCTTGCTCCTTTGATCTCCATCTTCGAGGCACCATGATCATCATTGTCACCGGTGTGACACCATGATCTCCATCATAATGATCTCCATCATCGTGTCTTCATGAAGTTGTCTCGCCAACTATTACTTCTACTACTATGGCTAATAGTTAGCAATAAAGTAAAGTAATTACATGGCGTTCTGGATTGACACGCAGGTCATACAATAAATTAAGACAACTCCTATGGCTCCTGCTGGTTGTCATACTCATCGACATGCAAGTCGTGAATCCTATTACAAGAACATGATCAATCTCATACATCACATATATCACATCACATACTTTGGCCATATCACATCACATGGCATATGCTACAAAAACAAGTTAGACGTCCTCTAATTTGTTGTTGCATGTTTTTACGTGGCGGCTATAGGTTTCTAGCAAGAACATTTCTTACCTACGCAAAAACCACAACGTGATATGCCAATTGCTATTTACCCTTCATAAGGACCCTCTTCATCGAATCCAATCCAACTAGAGTGGGTGAGACAGACACCCGCTAGCCACCTTATGCAACAAGTGCATGTCAGGCGGTGGAACCAGTCTCACGTAAGCGTACGTGTAAAGTCGGCCTGGGCCGCTTCATCCCACAATACCACCGAATCAAGATAAGACTAGTAACGACAAGCAAATTGACAAAATCGACACCCAGAACAACTTGTGTTCTACTCGTGCATAGATTCTACGCATAGACCTAGCTCATGATGCCACTGTTGGGAGACATAGTAGTAAATCAAAAAAAATCCTACATGTCACCAAGATCAATCTATGGAGAAACCAGCAACGAGCAAAGGGGGAGTGCATCTTCATACCTTTGAAGATCGCAATGCGGAAGCGTTACTAGAACGCGGCTGGTGGAGTCGTACTTGCAGCGATTCAGATCGTGGTGGATTTCGATCTAAGCGCCGAACAACGGCGCCTCCGCGTTCAACACACGTGCAGCCCGGTGACGTCTCGTACGCCTTGATCCAGTAAGGAGGAAGGAGAGGTTGAGGGATAGCTCCGGCAGCACGACGACGTGGTGACGATGGAGCTGCGTGGTACTCCGGCAGGGCTTCGCCAAGCACTACGGAGGACGAGGAGGAGGAGGGGTAGGGCTGCGCCGAGAGGGAGAGAGACTTGTTTGTTGCAGCCCCCCAAAACCCCGCATATATATAGGGGAAGGGGAGGAGGGTGCGCAGCCCCTAGGGTTCCACCCTGGGGCCGGCGGCCAACCCTAGATGGCTTTGTGGGCGGCGCCCAAGAGGGGAGAGGAGGGGCAGCGCCCTACGTGGGCCTAGGGTCCATCTGCCCCTAGGGTTTGCCCCCTCCCACCTAGTGTTGTGCCTTGGGCCCTTGTGGGAGGCGCACCAGACCACCTAGGGGCTGGTTCCCTCCCACCTGCGGCCCATGCGGCCCTCTGGTGCCTGTGGCCCCACACGATGGACCCCCGGAACCCTTCCGGTGGTCCCGGTACGTTACCGGTGATGCCCGAAACACTTCCGGTGACCAAAACCTCACTTCCTATATATGAATCTTTACCTCCGGACCATTCTAGAACTCCTCGTGACATCCGGGATCTCATCCGGGACTCCGAACAACTTTCGGTAACCACGTACACAATTTCCCTATAACCCTAGCGTCATCGAAGCTTAAGTGTGTAGGCCCTACGGGTTCGGGAGGCACGTAGACATGACCGAGACACCTCTCCGGTCAATAACCAACAACGGGATCTGGATACCCATTTTGGATCCCACATTCTCCATGATGATCTCATCGGATGAACCACGATGTCGGGGATTCAATCAATCCCGTATACAATTCCCTTTGTCTACCGGTATAACACTTGCCCGAGATTCGATCGTCGGTATCCCTATGCCTTGTTCAATCTCATTACCAGCAAGTCTCTTTACTCGTTCCGCAACACATCATTCCGTGGCTAACTCCTTAGTCACACTGAGCTCATTATGATGATGTCTTATCGAGTGGGCCTAGAGATACCTCTCCATCACACGGAGTGACAAATCCCAGTCTCGATTCGTGCCAACCTAACAGATACTTTCGGGGATACCCATAGTATACCTTTATAGCCACCAGTTACGTTGTGAAGTTTGGCACAACCAAAGTATTCCTACGGTATCCAGGAGTTGCACAATCTCATGGTCTAAGGAAATGATACTTGACATTAGAAAAGCTTTAGCAGACGAACTACACGATCTTGTGCTATGCTTAGGTTTGGGTCTTGTCCATCACATCATTCTCCTAATGATGTGATCCCCTTATCAACGACATGCAATGTCCATGGTCATGAAACCGTGACCATCTATTGATCAACGAGCTAGCCAACTAGAGGCTCACTAGGGACATGTTGTGGTCTATGTATTCACACATGTATTACTGTTTCCGGTTAATACAATTATAGCATGAAAAATAGACAATTATCATGAACAAGGAAATATAAATAACCATTTTATTATTGCCTCTAGGGAATATTCTAACAGTTTCCCCCTCCGGCAGGGTGCCGGAACGGGCTCCCGATTGGTTTTTGTGGCTCTGGAGGCTTGCGGCAGCACAACTCCCGATCTAGGTTTCTTTTCGGAGGTTTGGGTATTTATAGGAGTATTTGGCATTGGTCCCATGTCCAGAAGGTTACCGAGGAGGTCACAAGCCAGCTATGCGCGACTAGGGGGTGCCACGCCCTGGTGGCTTGTGTCTCCCTCGAGACTCTTCTTCGGTATCTTTTTGCTCCGATTTTTTTCATTTTCCAAAAATATTGTCCGTAAATTTTCAGTCCATTCCGAGAAATTTTATTTCTGCACAAAAACGATACCATGGTAGTTCTATTGAAAACAACGTCAGTCCGGGTTAGTTCTAATAAAATCATACCAAAATCATATAGAATTATTGTAAACATGGCATGAATACTTCATAAATTATAGATACATTGGATACATATCAATGATGCAAAGAGATCCAACGGTTTCCAACTTTGGCTTGCGATCCTTCTTTATTTGTCCACATGCTTCAATTTGGAGTCGTCTTGGTGGTTTGCGCTCGGTCGAGTATGCAAAAGAGAACTCGGGTTGGAAGGGGCTTTTAATTGTCATATTAGCTTCGGCTTGCATCAACAGAGGCACAACTTCATTTGGCTGTTTCTGTTGAAGAACATAATAGTAGCCTATAGTTAGCAATGTAGTCAATACCATTTACGCAATAGTAGTGTACTTAATTAGCAACTCTTACCAAGATATTTTGGCGAATGTCATCCGCCCTCAACCTATGCACTAGTGTCCTGTACAATGTATAATTTGGGATAGTTCCCAAATTATACGGGAAGATCTCCCTGGGAGCGAGGACACCAATAACAAACTTGATAAGATCATCCTTCTCCTCCCAAGTTAGATGTGATCCATAAGTGTAGTGTGTTGTATCGATTATGTGCTGTGTTTCACTCGAAGAAACCAAATAAGCTATAAATTATTTTAAATATAGAATGCAAATTACTTGAAAAATATGCATGGTTGACAAACTCACATGGAGGTAAAACAGGAAGTATATCGGCATCCACCTAAATGTCGATGTTACCTTCAATATGATCTTCAGGACGAAGATCGAAGGTTATTTACATATCCTCCTGAAATCCATATGCCTTGCAAAGAGCTTCCCAATATGAGCACCCTAATTCTGTGTTATTAAGTGCATTCATTACCTTCACCAGAAATGTATGACCATGTTTAGTCCTCAGGTTGGCTGTCCTCATCTCGAAACTCTCGTGCTCTTCGACACCGAGCCTCTCCAAGAAATACCCTCTTGCATGAAAAGGGATGAACTAGTCGAATTGTATAAAACAGAAATTACGTGTTGAAGGAAAGAAACAAAAGTCATGCTTAATTACGAAAAAACATTTGTCATCGTTGCGTACCGTAGAAATATCGAAGTCCTCGTAAAGCTTCATGGTGAAGAACATGCCATCTCGCAGCCCAGGCTGGTTGCAAAGACCCTTATCTTCACCGCAGAGTTCACACGCTTGGATCCTATCGTCATCATCAGACGATGACATTTCCCATGTTCATGATTCAAAAATTGATTATTACTTTCGGTCTGCCAAATATAAAACAATTAGAATGCATTCACTATGTAGAACTAGAGATATGCAAATCAATACAAGGCAATGCAAAAGTATGAGCATATAATCTCACTAATACATCATCGAGTAATAGTATAACTAATATATCATCGAATAGTATCACTAATACATCATCAAACAATATCACTAATACATCATTGAATAGTATCCACCTAAATCTTTTTGGTATTTTCTGAAAATCGTTTTAGAAGTGGGGGACAGGAAAACGGGAGGAAAAAGGCAAATGATATAAATGCAAGAGATGATTTTGCGATGGGTACTTGGTAGGCTTGATGTATATCCTCCCCGGCAACGGCGCCACAAATCCTTCTAGCTACCTCTTGAGCGTGCGTTGGGTTTCCCTTGAATAGGAAACGGTGATGCAACGAAGTAGATAAGTATTTCCCTCAACTTTGAGAACCAAGGTATCAATCAGGTAGGAGGAACAAGCAAGTCACCAATGGTTGCACCTACACAAACAATCAAACTCTTGCACCCAACGCTATAAAGAGGTTGTCAATCCCTTCATGATTATTTGCAAGGATTAGATTTGATAGATATAGGTGTAAACAAGAACGGAAATTAAAAGGTAAATAAATTGCAACAAAGTATTTTTGGTATTTTTGGTTTATAGATCTGAAAGTATATTATGGAAAGTAGACCCGAGGGCCATAGGTTTCACTAGAGGCTTCTCTCTTGAAGGCAAATATCATGGTGGGTAAACAAATTACTGTCAAGCAATTGATAGAAAAGCGAATAATCATGTAGTTATCCAAGGCAATGATCATGCATATAGGCATCACATCCATATCAAGTAGATCGAAATGATTCTGCATCTACTACTATTACTCCACACATCGACCGACTCCTGCCTACATCTAGAGTATTGAGTTCATGAAGAATAGAGTAATGCATTAAGAAAGATGGCATGATCTAGAGGGATAAACTCAAGAAATATGATGAAAACCCCATCTTGTTACCCTTGATGGAAACAATACAATACGTGCCTCACTACCCCTACTATGTCACTGGGTGAGGACACCGCAAGATTGAACCCAAAATCAAGCACTTCTCCCATTGCAAGAATTACCAATCTAGTTGGCCAAACCAAACCAATAACTCGAAGAGACTTGCAAGGATATGAAATCATGCAAATAAGAATTCAGAGGAGATTCAAATAAAATTCATGGATAATCTGAACATAAACTCACGATTCATCAAATCTTGACAAACACACCACAAAAGAGGTTTACATTAGATAGATCTCCATGAAGATCATGAAGAACATGGTATTGAAGATCAAAGAGAGAGAAGAAGCCATCTAGATAGTTTCTATGGACCCTTAGGTCTGTGGTGGACTACTCACGCATCATCGGAGGGGCAATGGAGTTGATGTAGATGCCCTCCGTGATCGAAACCCCCTCCAACAGATTACCGAAAAAGGCTCCAAGATTGGATCTCTCGGGAATGGAGGCTTCTGTCGGCGGAAAAGTATTTTCATGGATCTTTTTGATGTTGGGGGAATATTTGGGAATTTATAGGCCAAGAATTAGGGTTAGGAGACATGCCGGGAGGCGACAAGCCTGCTAGGCGCGGCCAGGGGGCCCCACGCCTAGCAGGCTTGTGGCTCCCTGGCACAAGCCATGCCGTGCACTCCAAGCTTGGATGATTTTTTTCCTTCTAGAAAAATTCCTTCCGAAGGTTTTATTCCGTTTGGACTCCGTTTAATATTCCATATTTGCAAAACTCAAAAACAAGGAAAAAACAGAAAGTGGCACTCGGCTCTAGATTAATAGGTTAGTCCCAAAAATAACATAAAATATCATATTAATGCATATAAAACATCCAAAATAGATAATATAATAGCATGCCATCATCAAAAATTATAGATACGTTGGAGACGTATCAACATCCCCAAGCTTAATTCCTGCTTGTCGTCGAGTAGGTAAATGATAAAAACAGAATTTTTGATGTGGAGTGCTACCTAACATATTTATCCATTAATATTCTTTATTGTGGCACGAATATTCAGATCCATAAGACTCAAAGCAAAAGCTTAATATTGATATAAAAACAATAACATTTCAAGCACACTAGCAAAGCAATTGTATCTCTTCAAAATATAATGGCAAAAGTAAGTTATCCCTACAATGTCATATGGTCTGGCTATGCTCCATCTTCCCCACACAAAGTATTTATATCATGCACAACCCCTATAAAAGACAAGCATTGTTTTCACACATTTATTTTCTCGAACTTTTTCAACTCTCACGCAATACATGAGCACGAGCCATGGATATAGCACTATAGGTGGAATAGAATATGGTGGAGGTTGTCAAGGAAAGGGAGAAGATAGTCTCACATCAACTAGGCGTATCAACGGGCTATGGAGACTCCCATTAATAGATATCCATGTGAGTGAGTAGGGATTGCCATGCAAAGGATGCACTTAGAGCTATAAGTGCATTAAAGCTCAAAAAGTAACTAAGTGGACGTGCATCATGAAGAAAAATTCCACTAGCTATATGAAAGTGACAAAATAGGAGACTCTCTATCATGAAGATCATGGTGCTACTTTGAAGCACAAGTGTGGAAAAAGATAGTACCAATGTGCCTTTTCTCTTTTCTCTCATTTTTTATTGGTGGGCATCTAAGGCCTCTTTTATTCATTTTTATTTGGGCTTCACTGGCCTTTTTTTTCATAAAGTCCGGAATCTCATCCCCACTTGTGAGGGAATCATAGCTTCCATCATCCTTTTCTCACATGGGATATGCTCTATTAGTGATAATCATCACACTTTTATTTACTTACAACTCAACAGAAAATTACAACTCGATACCTATGACAAAATATGACTCTATATGCAATATGGAAGTGATGGTGCATGTCATAAAAGGAAACGGTGGAAGTTGCATGGAAATATATCTCGGAATGGCTATGGAAATGCCATAATAGGTAGGTATGGTGGCTGTTTTTAGGAAAGATATACGGTGACTGTTTTGAGGAAGGTATATGGTGGCTGTTTTGAGGAAGGTGTTTGTTGTACCGGCGAAAGTTGCGCGGTACTAGAGAGGCTAGCAAAGGTGGAAGGGTGAGAGTGCGTATAATCCATGGACTCAACATTAGTCATAAAGAACTCACATACTTATTGAAAAAGTCTATTAGTCATTGAAGCAAAGTATTAAATGCATGCTCCTAGGGGAGAGGTTGGTAGGAGTTAACCGTCGCGCGGTCCCGACCCTCACACAAAGGTCGACAATCTATAAACAAGTCATGCTCCGACTTCCTAACATAACGGTTCACCATACGTGCATGCTACGGGAACACAAACCTTTACACAAGTATTTTTACCAAATCTCAATTACTTCCTAACATGACTCTCAACATTACCATCTTTATATCTCAAAATTTTATGCAAGGAATCAAACTTCTCATAAATACTCGATGCACTTAATATGGAAGTTTTTATTATATCCCTCTTGGATGCCTATCATATTAGGACTAAATTCATAACCTAGACCAATTACCATGCTGTTTTATAAACCCTCAAAATAATATAATTGAGGTACGAGAGTTCAAGTATTTATATAAAACGCAAACACCACCATGCTCTAAAAGATATAAGTGAAGCATATAGAGCAAAATTGCCTAACTCAAAAGATATAAATGAAGCACATAGAGCATTCTAACAAATTAACAATTTAGCGTGTATCTCTAAAAAAAATGTATGCATAAAGGATGATTGTGGCAAATTAACAAGCAAAGACTCATATCATACAAGACGCTCCAAGCAAAACACATATCATGTGGTGAATAAAAATATAGCCTCAAGTAAATTTACCGATGGATTGAAGAAGAAAGAGGGGATGACTTCTGGGGAATCCCCAAGATTAGGCTCTTTGGCATCCTTGAATATGACTTGGGGTTCCTTGGGCATCCCCAAGCTTAGTCTCTTGCCACTCCTTATTCCATAGTCCATCAAATCTTTTCCCAAAACTTGAAAACTTCACAACACAAAACTTAACAGAAAACTCGTGAGATCCATTAGTATAAGAAAATAAATCACCACTTTAGGTAATGTTTTGAACTCATTATTTATTTATATTGGTGTTATACCTACTGTATTATAAATTATCCATGGTTCATACCCCATTATACAACCCAAAGATTCATCAAAATAGTCAAACAACTCAAAGAAAACAGAATCTGTCAAAAACAGAACAGTCTGTAGCAATCTGAAAACTTTGTATACTTATGTAACTCAAAAAATTATGAAAAATTAGTAAATCCTGGGAAATTTATATATAAATCTTGTGTAAAACTTTCAGACTCATTAGTATCTCTGAAAAATTTATAAAATTCCTGGTCAGAGCGCAAAAGTTTCTGTTTTCCAGCAAGATCAAATCAACAACTACCATAGATCACCCCAAAGGTTTTACTTGGCTCAAACACTAACTAAAACAAAAAAAACACAATTACTACAGAAGTATTACTTTGGGAAACACTAAAAAACATAAGCAAAAACATAACACAAAAATAAAATTGGGTTGCCTCCCAACAAGCGCTATTGTTTAACGCCCCTAGCTAGGCAAAACGAAATAGATCTAGGTATTGTCATCTTTGGTATGAAATCCAAAAGTAGATCTCATAATATATTCATAAGGTAATCTTATTTCATTTCTAGGAAAGTGTTCCATGCCTTTCCTTAATGGAAATTGGAATCTAATGTTTCCTTCTTTCATGTTAATAATTGCACCAATCGTTCTAAGGAAAGGTCTACCAAGAATAATAGGACATGTAGGAACAATGAAATCTACAAGCACATAATTCCTATTTGCAACAATAAGAACATCATTAATCCTTCCTATAGGTTTCTTAATAGTGGAATCCGCAAGTTGCAAATTTAGAGAGCAATCATCAAGATCATGGTAACCTAGCACATCGCATAAAGTTTTCGGAATCGTGGAAACACTAGAACCCAAATCACACAAAGCATCGCACTCATAATATTTGATTTTAATCTTGATATTAGGTTCCCACTCATAATGAATCTTTATAGGAATTGAAACTTCTAACTCATGTTTTTCTTCAAAATATTTTCATCATAGCATCAACTATATGTTTAGTAAAAGCCTTATTTCGACTATAAGCATGAGGAGAATTCATCATGGATTGCAACAAGGAAATACAATAAATCAAAGATAAACTATCATAATTAAAGTCCTTGAAATCCAAAAGAGTGGGTTCATTGCTATTTAAAGTTTTGACCTCTTCAATACCACTTTTATCAATCTTAGCATTAAGATCTATAGACTCCGAATCATTGGGACGCCTTTTAACTAAAGTTGACTTATCTCCAGTCCCATAATTATCAATATTTATTTTGGAAACAAATATTCAATAGGAGTCACATCAATCACTTTAAGACCGTCATCAATATTATCACGAGAAAACACTTTTTCAAGCCATTCACGCTTAGCACGTATTCTAACGGTTCTTCCCTTACTTTCATCAATAGAAATTCTCATAGATTTTAAAGACTCATTAATATCATGTTTTGATGGAGTAGATCTAAATTTCAAAGAATCGATCTCAAGCAAAATTCTATCAACGTTCTAGCCAAATCATCAATCTTGAGCAATTTTTCTTCAATCGTAGCATTAAAAACTTTTTGTGAACCAATAAATTCTTTAGCAATATTCTCAAGATCAGAGGGCATCTTATTATAATTTCCATAGGAATTGTTGTAGGAATTACCATAATTATTATAGGAATTACTAGGAAATGGCCTAGGGTTGAAATTACCTCTATACGCATTGTTACCAAAATTGTTCCTACCAACAAAATTCACATCCATAGATTCATTATTATTTATAATCAAAGAATGCAAAGGCATATCATTAGGATCAATAGGAGCACTCTTACTAGCAAACAATTTCATCAATTCATCCATCTTTTCACTCAAAGTATTTATTTCTTCAATAACATACACTTTTTAACTAGTAGGAGATCTTTCGGTGTGCCATTGAGAGTAGTTTGTCATGATATAATCTAGGAGTTTAGTAGCTTCTCCTATCGCGATTTCCATAAAAGTACCACCCGCGGACGAATCTAAAAGATTTCTTGATGCAAAGTTCAATCTCGCATAAAAAATTTGTATAATCATCCATAAACTCAAACCATGTGCGGGGCAATTCCTAATCATTAATTTCATCTGCTCCCAAGATTGTGCAACATGCTCATGATCAAGTTGTTTAAAATTCATTATATCGTTCCTAAGGGAGATGATCTTAGCGGGCGGAAAGTACTTGGAGATAAAAGCATCTTTACACTCATTCCATGAATCAATACTATTTTAGGCAAAGATGTAAACCAAGTTTTAGCATGATCTCGTAGTGAGAACGGAGATAACTTCAGTTTACCAATATCATTATCCACATCTTTATTATTTTGCATATCACACAACTCAATGAAAGTATTTAGATGGGATGCGACATCTTCACTATGAATGCCAGAAAATTGTTCTTTCATAACAAGATTAAGAAGGGAAGGATTGATTTCTTAATATTCCGCACTAGTGATGGGGGCAATCGGAGTACTAATAAAATCATTATTACTAGTATTGGAAAATTCACACAACTTAGTATTCTTAGACATCGTGTCAAAGCAAGCAATCAACCACACAAGCAAACGAAAGGCAAACGAAAGAAGGGCGAACAAAAAGACAAATCTTTTTGGTATTTTCTGAAAATCGTTTTAGAAGTGGGGGACAGGAAAACGGGAGGAAAAAGGCAAATAAAGTAAATGCACAAGATAATTTTGCGATGGGTACTTCGTAGGCTTGATGTGTATCCTCCCCGGCAACGGCGCCAGAAATCCTTCTAGCTACCTCTTAAGCGTGCGTTGGGTTTCCCTTGAATAGGAAAGGGTGATGCAACGAAGTAGATAAGTATTTCCCTCAGCTGTTGAGAACCAATGTATCAATCCAGTAGGAGGAACAAGCAAGTCACCAATGGTTGCACCTACACAAACAATCAAACTCTTGCACCCAACGCTATAAAGGGGTTGTCAATCCCTTCATGATTATTTGCAAGGATTAGATCCGATAGATATATGTGTAAACAAGAACGGAAAGTAAAAGGTAAATAAATTGCAGAAAAGTATTTTTGGTATTTTTGGTTCATAGATCTGAAAGTATATTATGGTAAGTAGACCCGGGGGCCATAGGTTTCACTAGAGGTTTCTCTCTTGAAGGCAAATATCATGGTGGGTAAACAAATTAGTGTCAAGCAATTGATAGAGAAGCGAATAATCATGTAGTTATCCAAGGCAATGATCATACATATAGGAATCACATCCATATCAAGTAGACCGAAATGATTCTGCCTCTACTACTATTACTCCACACATCGACCGACTCCTGCCTGCATCTAGAGTATTAAGTTCATGAAGAACAGAGTAATGCATTAAGAAAGTCAAGATGATATAGAGGTATAAACTCAAGAAATGTGATGAAAACCCCATCTTTTTACCCTTAGTGGTAACAATACAATACGTGCCTCGCTACCCCTACCATGTCACTGGGTGAGGACACCGCAAGATTGAACCCAAAACCAAGAACTTCTCCCATTGCAAGAATTACCAATCTAGTTGGCCAAACCAAACCAATAACTCGAAGAGACTTGCAAGGATATGAAATCATGCAAATAAGAATTCAGAGGAGATTCAAATAAGATTCATGGATAATCTGAACATAAACTCACAATTCATCAGATCTTGACAAACACACCACAAAAGAGGATTACATCAGATAGATCTCCATGAAGAACATGAAGAACATGGTATTGAAGATAAAAGAGAGAGAAGAAGCCATCTAGCTACTAGATATGGACCCGTAGGTCTGTGGTGGACTACTCACATGTCATTGGAGGGGTAGTGGAGTTGATGTAGATGCCCTCCGTGATCGATTCCGTCTCCGACAGATTACCGGAAAAGGCTCCAAGATTGGATCTCTCGGGAACAAAGGCTTCTGTCGACGGAAAAGTATTTTCATGGCTCCTTTTGATGTTGGGGCAATATTTGGGAATTTATAGGCCAAGAATTAGGGTTAGGAGACTTGCCGGGAGGTGACAAGCCTGCTAGGCACGACGAGGGGGCGCGCCTAGAAGGCTTGCGGCTCCCTGGCACAAGCCCTGGCGTGCACTCCAAGCTTGGATGATTTGTTTCCTTCTAGAAAAATTCGTTCCGAAGGTTTTATTCCGTTTGGACTCCGTTTAATATTCCATATCTGCAAAACTCAAAAACAAGGAAAAAACAGAAACTAGCACTAGGCTCTAGATTAATAGGTTAGTCCCAAAAATAATATAAAATAGCATATTAATGCATATAAAACATCCAGAACAGATAATATAATAGCATGCCATCATAAAAAATTATAGATACATTGGAGACGTATCAGATCCCTGAAGAACCTGCCAGGTATTGGAGAACCTGGCGTCCAACGCAGCCATGTAGCGTCGGATGTGCTCGTCCTCCTCCCTAACACGGTGACGTATCACCTCCGTGGGGGCTAGATCCCTCTACACCGACAGTGGTCCACGTGACCGCCACCAAATAACCTCCGGGTCAACGACGGCACCCTCATTCCTCACCAAGCTCCGCGCCCCGAAAGGCAGCACCTCCCAGTGCCAGCCCGACAGAGCCCAGTGCCGGACATGGCACCTCTCAAGCAGGTGGTTGCCGCCAAGTCGACAACGAGGATGCGGGATGGGCATCGTCGACTCGACGACTATGCTATGTAATCAATTCGACGGTTAGGAAAGACGCTTTTTATGCAATATGTCAATTAGAAAATCGGCAACATCTAAACATTTAAAACATACATTTACACATACATACATTTAAACTAATAAAATGTATAACCCCCCCCCAACGATTGGTAAATTCTTTAGTACCTATGATCATACGTACAATCCTATAAACTCATAGGGGCAAATTTAAACTAATAAAATGTGTCATTTATTTTAATTGCGGCAAAGTGACTTATTCTAGTATTATCAATTTTTTCTAACATCCGCATGTACACAGCAATATATCTAACATACAAATACTATAAACTCCTAGGACTCCTGATTTTATCTAACGTACACATATATACACATACAAATACACATATACATCTAACATACACATACACATACACATACACATCAATTTGGAGGGCTGAGGACGGATCAGGCTTACGGCGTGGAGGAGGAGAGCAGCGTCGACGGAGTAAACGACGAAGGCTTGGAGGAGCGGCGCCAGCGGAGCTGAGGGCAACGGCATGGAGGAGGAGAGCGGCGCCGGAGGTGAGGGAGGATCGGCGGTGCTGAGGGCGACGGCCGGCGGCTAGGAGGAGTGGCGCCGACGGAGTTGAGGGCGACGACGTGGAGGAAGAGAGCAGCGACGGCGCGTGGACGGATGACGTCGTCGATCGAGGGCGCGGGCGGGGCAGCCTAGCTACGTCGTCGAATCGAGTGAAGACGGAGTGAATTTGGGGGAGGAAGGAGACATCGATATATAGGGAGGACCTTTAGTCCCGGTTGATATCACCAAACGGGCCTAAAGAGACCTTTTCGGCGGCCCAAATTCGCGCGGGAAGGGACCTTTATTCCCGGTTGGTGGATCCAACCGGGATTGAAGGCCTATTTTCTCTTTTTTTGTTTTTTTGTTTTTATATTTGCAATAACTATTAGAATATTTATATTTTTTAATGAAACTTTTTTGCTTTAGGTCAAAACAATTACAAACTTTCTGTTAGTGCTAGTAGTTTTCAAATTTAAATAGTTTAAATTTGAATTCTTTTGAATTTTTTGTGAATCACTAGTTTGTGAATAACTTTAGTTTAAAAATAGATTTTTGAGTGATTGTTTTTGTTGTTGTTTAATATTAGTATGTTTTATCATTATATTAAATTTTGGAATTTTTAGGATATTTTAAGTAGGTGTTTTAATTAAAACCAGATTCTGTTTAACTCTTTTTAGTTTTACACCTTCATTTGTTTTAATCAAAATCACTATTAATAAACTTTCAAAAGGTTGAAACTTGGCATGGTATCATAATTTCACCCACATAGCATGTGGTAAAAAAATGAGAGGGTTACGGCAAAAACTGGATGCACTTCGTGTACAAACTGGTCCATCTCCTTCGAAGTATGAGGGTTACAAACGAAAACTCATATGTTACAAAGGCATTTCATTTTTTAACTTATTTCAACTCCAGACTTTTTGTGCATTCAATATGAACCATTCTAAGCCACATCCTCAAATTTCAACCCTTTCTAACTTCATTTGCTATTTTCATCCATTTAATGAATTGTTTTGAGCTAAATGACCCTGAAATTAAAAAGCACCATAAATGAACTCTGAAAAGGTTGAAACTTGGCATGGTATCATCATTTCTCCGACATAGCATGTGCTAAAATGTTGAGAGGGTTACAACAAAAATTGGATGCACTTCGTGTACAAATTGAACCATCCCGGCTACTCACTAGAGAAGGAAAGTGATGATGGTGCAGCCGATCACATCCCAGAGTGGGATCTTGGGGTATAAAACTTTTTCTTCATATGTGTCCCTTGATTATTGCACCGTAACCATGGACAATCTTCATCATTTAACATGATGCTTGGGTCGGTCTTCACTGCGAAGGGAGGAATTTCATCAAACTTTTCATAATCTTTTGACATGGCTGTCTTGTCCTCCACTCCCACGATGTTTCTTTTCCTAGAAAGAACTATGTGGCACTTTGGCTCATCGCATGATTTATCCACTTTCTTATCTTTTCGTTTTCTCAGTTTGGTAGACATGTCCTTCACATAGAAAACTTGTGCCAAATCATTGGCTAGAACGAATGGTTCATCTGTGTGCCCAAGATTGTTGAGATCCACTGTTGTTATTCCGTACTATAGGTCTACCATTACCCCTCCTCCAATCAGATTGGTCCATTTCCACCAGAACAAAGGGACCTTCAAATCACCTCCATAGTCAAGTTCCCATATCTCCTCTATGTAATCATAATATGTGTCCTTTTCCTTGGTGTTTGCCGCATCGTCAAAGCGAACACCACTGTTTTGGTTGGTGCTCCTTTTATCTTGGCCGATATAGTCGAAGATGGTCTCTTGGGCAACAAGTACAAGTCATTTTCAACATTGTCGTCATTCAAGAGATGTGTTCGCAACCAACCGCCGAAAGCCTCAATGTGTGTGCGTTGAATCCAGGGGTCAAACTTCTCCGGGTTCTTCGAGCATATAATATCCATGTGTTCCTCGATATATGGGGTGACCAAGGTAGAATTCTGTAGAACTGTATAGTGTGCTTGCGCCCAAGAATGCCCGTCCATACATATTATTGATTTTGGTCCAAGCGTGCCTTTTCCATGCAGTCTCCCCTCATGCCGCGATTGACGAACACCAATCGGCTTAATGTCAGGAATAAAGTCAACACAAAACTCAATAACCTCCTCTGTTTCATGGCCCTTGGAGATGCTTCCTTCTGGCCTAGCACGATTACGAACATATTTATTTAAGACTCCCATGAACCTCTCAAAGGGGAGCATATTGTGTAGAAATACAGGACCCATAATTGCAATCTCTTCGACTAGGTGAACTAGGACGTGCGTCATAATATTAAAGAAGGATGGTGGGAACACCAACTCGAAACTAACAAGACATTGGACCAAATCATTTTGTAAGCTTGGTAGGATTTCCGGATCGATTACCTTCTGAGAAATTGCATTGAGGAATGAACATAGCTTCACAATGGCTAATCAAACATTTTTTGGTAGAAGCCCCATCAATGCAACCGGAAGCAATTGCGTCATGATCACGTGGCAGTCATGAGACTTTAGGTTCTGTAATTTTTCTCTGCCATATTTATTATTCCCTTTATATTCGACGAGAAGCCAGAGGGGACCTTCATACCGAGAAGGCATTCAAAGAAGATTTCCTTTGCTGCTTTGGTAAGAGCGTAGCTGGCAGGACCTTCATACTGCTTTGCATGCATGCCATAATTTTCATGCACACGTTGCCGGTCCTCCCGTGCCTCTGGTGTATCTTTTGTCTTCCCATACATGCCCAGGAATCCTAGCAGGTTCACACAAAGATTCTTCGTCACGTGCATCACGTCGTTTGCAGAGCGTACCTCTAGGACTTTCCAATATTCTAGCTCCCAAATATAGATTTCTTCTTCCACATGGGTGTGCATTCCTCAACGTTAGTCAGAACAGATTGTCCGCCAGGACCCTTTTCAAATATTAGTTGTAAATCCTTGACCATATCAAGTATTTTATCACCAGTACGGAGGACGGGCTTCTTCCGGTGATCTGCCTCACCTTTGAAATGCTTGCCTTTCTTTCTTAAGGCATGCTTGGCCGGAGGAAATCGACGATGTCCCAGGTACACAATCTTCTTGCATTTGTCCAAATATATACTTTTGGTATCATCTAAACAGTGCGTGCATGTATGGTATCCCTTGTTTGTCTGTCCTGAAAGGTTACTAAGAGCAGGCCAATCATTGATGGTTACAAAGAGCAACACTCGCAGGTCAAATTCCTGTTGTTTGTGCTCATCCCACACACATACACCTTTTTTATTCCACAACTATAAAGTTCATCAACTAGTGGCCTTAGGTATACATCAATGTCGTTGCCGGGTTGCTTAGGGCCTTGGATGAGCACTGGCATCATAATGAACTTCCGCTTCATGCACAACCAAGGAGGAAGGTTATAGATACATAGAGTCACATGCCATGTGCTATGCTTGCTGCTCTGCTCCCTGAATGGATTAATGACATCTGCACTTAAACCAAACCATAAGTTCCTTGGGTCATTTGCAAAGTCCAGCCACTCTCTCTCGATTTTTCTCCACTGTGATCCATCAGTAGGTACTCTCAACTTCCCGTCTTTCTTACGGTCTTCTTTGTGCCATTGCAACAACTTGGCATGCCCTTTGTTTTGGAATGAATGTTTCAACCGTGGTATTATAGGAGCATACCGCATCACCTTGGCAGGAATCCTCTTCCCAGGACGCTCGCCCTGAACATCATCACCAGGGTCATCGCGACCGATCTTATATCGCAATGCATTGTATACCGAGCATGCATTCCAATTCTCGTACTCACCATGATAGACGATGCAGTCATTAGGGCATGCATGTATCTTCTGCATCTCCAATCCTAGAGGGCAGATAACCTTCTTTGCTTTGTATGTACTGTCGGGCAATTCGTTGTCCTTTGTAAGCTTATTCTTCATTATTTTCAGCAAATTTTCAAATTCCTTGTTAGCTACACCATTCTCTGCCTTCCATTGCAGCAATTTGAGTGTGGTACCGCTTTGTGTTGTCATCCTCGCAATTTGGGTACAACCCTTTTTTGTGATCCTCTAACATGCGCTACAACTTCAACTTCTCCTTTTCATTTTTGCAATTTCTCTTTGCATCAGTAATGGCCCAACCAAGATCATCAGCGGGCTCATCTGATGCCTCAGCTTCTTCTTCTTCATTCTCTTACCCCATTGTACTACCATCATATTCAGGACACCCAGGATAGTTGTCGTCATCCTCTTCTTCTTCATTCTCTTCCATCAGAACCCCTCTTTCTCCGTGCTTGGTCCAAAAATTATAGCCGGACATGAAAACGGACGTAAATAGGTGGACGTGAATTTGTTTTGAACTACAAGAAGTCTTATCATTCTTACACACACCACATGGACAACACATAAAACCATCCCGCTTGTTTGCCTCAGCCGCACGCAAAAAACTCTGCACACCATTAATGAACTAGGGAGAGTGTCGGTCAATGTACATCCATTGCCGGTTCATCTTCATTACACAACACCGAGAGCACAAAATTAATACAAGTTCATACATAAAGTTATTGTCATAAAATAACATAAAACTATCTAGCTAAAACATTTTAAATGCAACAACAAATGCAATCAAAATCGCAACTAAGGTAAAAATTGATCCAACAACATAATGATACCAAGCCTCTTTATTAATGGCATATTTTCTAATCTTTCTAATCTTCAAGCGCTTTGCATCCATCTTGATCTTGTGATCATCGACAACATCGGCAACGTACAACTCCAATCTCATCTTCTCTTCTTCAACTCTTTTCAATTTTCCTTTTAAATCCTCATTTTCTTTTTCAACTAAATTTAACTTCTCGACAATAGGGTCGGTTGGCATTTCCGGTTCAACTACCTCCTAGATAAAAATATCTATGTCAACTTGATGGGCATAATTGTCATTAACACGAAATGCAACAAATAGTTATAAAAGAGAATATACCACATCTGAATCGTAAACCCGACGAGGGCCGACAGGCACGGATATCATAACCAGGACACTATATATAACAACAATCATACAAGTAAGAAAAATATGCAAGTAACTATCTAAATCATACAAATACGATTTTATTTATAAAAATGATAAGAACACAAGAAGAGGCTCACCAAGGTGGTGCCGGCGACGGGACGGTGCGGTCGATCGACGGTGGTTAGGACGGGGACGGGAAGGCACACTAAGTACACCACACCTACACATATGCAAACTAAGGAGTTAATTTGAGCTCAAATTGCATATAAATCAAAAAAACTATCACATAATTACATCCAAAGTAAAACCCACAAATCACTATACTTATAAAGCATTGCACGAGCTGATCTAGAAATAAGAGATGAAAGGACAAAGTTGCTAACCTTTGTGAACACTTGGATGGATTGGGGTGCCTCAAATCTTGACAAATCTTGGCAAAAATGGAGGGATGAGCTCGAGCTAGGGGAAGAAATAGAGAGGAGAGTTCGGATGGAGAAAACAGAGAAATGGAGTCGGGCTGGACAAAGGGTTTATATAGGGAAAGCTTTAGTCCCGGTTGGTACCGAGACTAAAGGTCCGATACAAACCGGGACTAAAAGCGCTCGTGGGGCCCCCAGGATAACACCAGCCTACCACCACCCCTTTAGTCCCTACCATCACAAACCGAGACTATGGGTCCCAGATGAACCGGGTCTAATGGCCTGACTGCTACTAGCCGTTGGAACCGGGACTAATGGCAACATTAGTCCCGGTTCAAAGCAAAACCGGGACTAAAGGTACAAATGGAAGGCATGTTTTCTACTAGTGTTAATCAGTTCATTTCGTGGGAGTTCATTGATGACTCGGATTCGGACATCCATGATGACGAAGATGAAGACTTGACGGTGATGATGAGCATCCTTGAAGAAATGGAGGAGGAAGAGCATGTTCTCCACTTCAACATTTCGATGTTAGGTAGAATAGTTGTTGTCCGGGATAGGATAAAGGGCCAACAGGGTCTACACGGCGAGTAGTTCAAACCCTACACGATATTCCATAAGGGTTTCTTTTTTTGCACCACTTCAAGATGAGCAGTCATTTGTTCTTGCACATAGTTGAGGGTATGAAGACATATCCTTACTTCATGCTAAGGAATGATTGTTCACTAGTGCTGGCAGATCCACACGACATAGATAAATCATCGACGATGCCTCCTCTGATCACACACGTGGGAAAAAAGAGTTCGTGGCGATTGGGAGGGCCATCGCAAACAGACATATTGTAGAAGTCGTGTGAGATGTGTTGGGGAACATTGCATGGGAAAAAAAATCCTACGCACACGCAAGATCTATCCATGGAGATATATAGATATGAGAGGGGGAGTGTATCTACATACCCTTGTATATCGCTAAGAGGAAGCTTATATAACACGGTTGACATAGTCGTATGTCCTCATGACCCAATCGCGATTCATCCCGATCTAGCACCTAACGGACGACACCTATGCATTCAGCACACGTGCGGCTCGATGACCTCTCTGCCTCCTTGATCCAGCGAGCGAGGGCGGAGTAGTAGATGGGTTCTCAACCAGCATGACAACATGGTTGAGTTGGTGGTGAAGCTAGTTCAGCAGGGCTTCGCCAATCACTACTAGAATGAGGACAGAGGAGCTATGGAGTAACGGGGGAGAGAGGGGCACCAAGGGCTTGATGTGTCCTCTTGGGGCGCTCCTCCACTCAATATATAGGTGGAGGGGCATGGGGAACAACCCCTCCAAACCTAGGGCGCAGTAAAGAGGGAGGAGTTGGACTCCTAGTCCAATTCCCTCCCTTTCCATACATAGGTGGACTTTCCTCCTCTCCGAAGCCACATGGGCCTTGAGGGACTTGTGCGTCTGGCCCAATGACACGTCTCCAACGTATCTATAATTTATGAAGTATTCATGCCATGTTTACAATAATTATATATGATTTTGGTATGATTTTATTAGAACTAACCCGGACTAACGTTGTTTTTAGCAGAACTACCATGGTGTCGTTTTTTGTGCATAAATAAAAGTTCTCGAAATGAACTAAAAATTTACGGTGATTTTTTGTGGACCAAAAGAGACCCGTGAAGCATTAGAGTTGGGACAGAAGAGTCACGAGGCTGCCACAAGACACTAGGGCACACCCTACCCCCCGAAAGGGTGCTTGTGGCTTGTGGACTCCTCGAGAACCTTTTGGACATGGGACCGCTGCCAAAAATTCCTATAAATACCAAAACCCTTAGAAAGAAACATAGATGGGGAGTTCAGCCGCCGCACACCTGCAGAGCCACGAAAAAGCAATCTTGGCCCTCTTCGACACCCTGCCGGAGGGGGTCACCATCACCGGAGGCCATCTTCATCGTCCCGGAGGGGCCATCAACACCATGGAGGCCAAGGACCAGAGGGAGAACCTCTCCCCACAGAGGGGGAGGCCATGGAGGAGGAAGCACAAGGGGGAGAACCTCTCCCCCTCTCTCCCGATGGTGCCAGAGTGCCATCGGGGGAACCATCGCCACGGTGATCGTCTTCATCAACATCACCTTCTTCATACCATCCACATCTCCTTTTACAGGTCCACTCTCCCGCACCCCGCTGTAATCCCCTACTTGAACATGGTGTTTTATGCCACATATTATGATCTAATGATGTGTTGCCATCCTATGATGTTTGGAGTAGATTTCTTTTGTCATTTTGGTTGATTGATGATCTAGATTGGTTTGAGTTGTATGTTTATATTGGTGCTATCCTATGGTGCCTTCTTGTCATGCCCAAGATGCGGTCCTATCCTTATTTTGGCACGAGGGCCTCGACAGGGATAGAAGCGCATCTCGTCGTGTTGCAAGAATGGATATCATTACAAGTACATGTACAGAAGAGTGAGTATATGGAATTGGCTTACACTCGCCACAAGCTACATCAGAGTCACATCAATACAACAACATAGTCAAACATCATACAGAAGAGCAGGGTCCGACTACGGACGAAAACAAACGACAAAAGGACATCCATCCTTGCTATCCCAGGCTGCCGCCTGGAACCCATCCTGGATTGATGCGGAAGAAGAAGAAGAACTCCAAATCAAACAAGCAACGTGCTCACGTCAAATCATCACATTACATGTACCTGCAACTGTTGTTGTAGTAATCTGTGAGCCACAGGGACTCAGCAATCTCATTTCCAAGGGTATCAAGACTATTAAAGCTTAATGGGTGAGGTATGGTTAAGTGGTGAGGTTGCAGCAAACGACTAAGCATTTATTTGAGTGGCTAACTTACGAGTACAGAAAGTAAAGTATGGTGGTCTACGCATAACGAACGTGAACTAGTAATGATCACTAACTGATCCTGAACACCTACTTACGTCAAACATAACCCCACCGTGTTCTCTTTCGGATAAGTACTCACGAGAAGAGACAGTCACGGTTACGCACACAGTTGGTGTATTTTATTAGAGTTTACTTCAAGTTTGCTATGACCGGGTGTTAAGCAAAGTATCCAAGTTTTCCACATAACCGCAGGCACGGCTTTCCGAAAGATTGAACCCTGCAGGGGTGCTCCAACTCATCCATCATAAATTAACCACACGCAGTGGGAATAACATCGACCACGGATCTCGTGATCTTCCTAGGCAATTCCATAGGAAATCCGCCACCTCGAGATAGCTCGAAGAATAATCGGAATTCCTTACTCAAGACATTTGAGAAAGGTAAAACAAATCTGGCAAGGCCGCCTGGCGTGTCGACGATCCTGATAGGAGCCGCGTATCTCGTTCTCAGGACACGACGGATGGGCGATGGTTACCACGCCAATCACCGAGTTGCCCCGAGTAGCGTTAATAAGTTGCTCTGGGTTGTCCCAACACTCATGAGGAACACTGGCCCGGGTTGTTGATTAAGATCCTCGGGTTAATTACTCCCTATGCAGGTTTATTAGTTATTAGGGAAATGTAGTACCAATGTTGGGCCTTGCCAGACAAGCTTTATCCTAAAACAAAAATCAAGGGGGTCCCCACAACAACCCCGAGCATGTTAGGAGCTCTCAATTCTGGAACATAACACCGGTTCACAAGTAACTAGGGCGGCAAGAGGGGAACAAAACACCGAGCAAAAGGCCAAGCCTTCCACCCTTTACCAAGTGTATAAGTGCATTAAATTAAATAGCAATGATATTGTGATAACAAAAGAATGTCCATGTTGTCACATGGAAGCAATTGCAACTGCAGCTAGAAACGCTATAAGAAGGGCTGAGCAAGCGATAACATAGCCAAACAAAGGTTTGTTGGGATGTGGAGGGGTTAGAGGCTTTCATGGCAATGTTTGGAGGCTTAACAAACAAGTGATAGGTAGCGAGACATAACGATAAAAGCGGGACAACTAGCATAACAATGATAGTAGTGGTATCCAGGGAAATGTGTCATCTTGCCTGAGATCCCGCTCGAAAGAAGATCGAATCCATGAAGAAGACGTGCCAACGTAGTCGAACGATTCCTCACACTTAGAACACTTTCGGAACTCTATCGAGAAGGAACAATCCGAAACAACAATGCACAGATGGAACACCACAACATATGCATGACATGATGCACAAAAAATATGATGCATGACCGGTTTATTTATGCAAGGCGTGGCAAATCATATGAAACGACGACTACACATTAAAGTGAAGCTCAATATGCAACGAGTAGCATATGACGAAACTCCATGCTCAAATATTTAGTTCACTCTCGATTAGGTACCCAACAAGTTTAAATGTTGTCAAACATGGCAAGAAGTGAAGCATAAGCAAACTATATCACCTAGGCATTTTAAATGAGGATGGAAACAACATTTAGCATTTGCGAAACGTCCTCATAAACATAATATGAATTTGGTCCAGATCTGTCCCTACGCAATTTTATATTTACCAAACATGAAAAAATAAAGTGTGGCATGTGATTCTACTCATTTTTCTAATCAAGTTATATATGTGGTACATTAACACCGGAGCTACGGTTAGTTAGTTATGAGACAAACCATTTTAGCATGACATATATGCAAAATAATGAAAACAACAAACTTAAATATTTTTAGGAATAATTGTATTTGTGCCCTTAATTGTGTCACCGTCGACAGGAATACCCCTAGTTTTGGAAAACATGTGATCATGCCCAGATCACTTTGCTTGTCTTGTGCTTTTGCCCTTTGACCGTTTGATTGTCATTTTGAAAACTTCATAACTATTTCATACTAACTCGGAAAAATGCAAATAAGATATCAAAATGTTCGGAAACACATCACCTATATGTGCATGTCATTTGCATTCATGAAAAAAGTATTGAAAGTCCCCATCACCTATATGAGCTAAAACAGATATGGGGACTTCCCAAGAATTTTCTCATGAATGCAAATGTCATACACATATAGGTGATGTGTTTCTGAATATTTTGATATCTTATTTGAATTTTTCCGAGTTAGTATGAAATAGTTATGAATTTTTCAAAATGAAAGTCAAACGGTGAAAGGGCAAAAGCACAAGACGAGCAAAGTGATGTGGGCATGACCGTGTGTTTTCCAAAACTAGGGGTATTCCTGTCGATGGTGACACAACTAAAGACTCAAATACAATTATCCCATATTTTTAATATGCATGAAAGTGATATATTATTAATGTACACAAAATTCTATACATTTTACATTTTACATGTTTAAATCATCTTAAACCGATGCATGGTTAATTAGTTAGTAACATTTTAAATCAAAGGCATTATCTCTAAATATACATGTTATGGTTATTTGACAAATTCGTGAAATCCAAAATAAACCTATGAGGGCCAAATCTACAGCAAACTACAGCGGCCCATGAGTGAGAATGAAATAGTGAGAATTTTCTCATGAATGCAAATGTCATACACATATAGGTGATGTGTTTCTGAATATTTTGATATCTTATTTGAATTTTTCCGAGTTAGTATGAAATAGTTATGAATTTTTCAAAATGAAAGTCAAACGGTGAAAGGGCAAAAGCACAAGACGAGCAAAGTGATGTGGGCATGACCGTGTGTTTTCCAAAACTAGGGGTATTCCTGTCGATGGTGACACAACTAAAGACTCAAATACAATTATCCCATATTTTTAATATGCATGAAAGTGATATATTATTAATGTACACAAAATTCTATACATTTTACATGTTTAAATCATCTTAAACCGATGCATGGTTAATTAGTTAGTAACATTTTAAATCAAAGGCATTATCTCTAAATATACATGTTATGGTTATTTGACAAATTCGTGAAATCCAAAATAAACCTATGAGGGCCAAATCTACAGCAAACTACAGCGGCCCATGAGTGAGAATGACCAGGGGTATCATGCCATAAAAACATTGACAAAAATGAGATGGCTGGGAGTTGAACCAAGGACCTCCTGCATCAATAGAGACATTGTCGACCAGTTGCTCTACAACTGACTTGTGACCATAGATGGATTCGTACGTATATTACACAGAACTTCGAGCTAGTCTGAAAGAAAACAAAAACAGAGTATGTAAAAATAGGAGACAATGGGATTCGAACCCAAGATGCCTCATGTTGCCAACGAACAGGCTAACCATCTGAGCTAACAAGCCCTGGTGATAAAAACGGAATGATTTAGTAAATAAAATGCACTGAAGCTGGACCTGAATGAAACTGAAAACGCAACGGGGTTCTGAACCTGACTGAAAATAGGAGCAGCAGCGGGTCGGCCTTGGCTGTGCTCCCGGCGGCGCTCAAGGAAGGCAAGCCTGGGCGTGGGGAGGCGGTGCTAGGTGGTCGGGGATGAGGAACCAAGTCAATCCGGCCAGAGTTGAGGCGGAGGCGCGGCAGGGGAGGCAGAGAACGACCATCGGCGACGAACTCCATGGATGGAGCTGCTGCAGTTCTTCGCGCGTTGGTATCCTGTTCTTCAGGCAGAGAGAAGAGGGAGTTTAGAGCGGGGAGAGAGACAAGCATGGGAGGGAGAGAGAGCACGAGGAGCTGGAGGCACGACCTGGTGTCGGGCTGGCCTTCGGTCAGTGCGGCGCACGTCGCCGGCGACGACGAGGCGAGGTCGGGCACGTGGTGAGGGGCTTGAGGAGCTCATCTCCTTGGCACAGGTCGCGCACGGGCCTCGGGCGCAATGAAGTAGATGACTGAGCATGTCCGGGAGACGGCCAGGTCGTCGATTTAGACTGAGGAGCGAGATGAGGTGACTCCGGCGGCACGACTGCCACGGGTTGTACGTAGCTGCGGCCTTCATGGCCTGCTTCTGTTCAACCTGGGGAGAGAGAGGTCGGTGAAGCAGAGAAAAGGAGGAAGGAAGAAAGGAAAAGGGAAGCAGGGGGCGCGAGGCACACCGACCTCGAACAGGAGCTTGTTGAGGTGCACCGTGGTGGTGGATCGGGGGGTCCTCTCCCTGTCGAGGACCATGTGTGTGGGGGGCTCGAGCGGCTCTGTCTGAGATAGCTGCTGCGGTTGGAGCTGAATTCGAGGAGGAAGGTTGGATGGGCAGTGGAACGAGGAAGATCCCAAGGTGAAAGACAGAGTAGGGGGGGTGGCGGTGGGGTGGGACAAGACACCTAGAATTTAGAGATAGATTGATTTGGCTAGGGTTGGAATGCTATATATAGCAAGTAGGTAATAGGAGGAGGGGTTTGAGGCAATTTTGGTCATCGGATCGTGATCGAATGGCTCTGGGCATGGGGATAGGTTAGGTAGGCTAGGTTGGGCTGTGGAGAGGGTTTGGGCTGAGACGAGAGGGGAAGTCACAGTCCGTGACATGAGGTTTTATAAACTGAAACATCCGCAATTAAACCGACCGCTACGGTCTACCGTTCAGGGTATCAAATGAACTCAGAATGCGACGAAAATTGGCACGCGATCTACCTACGCTATAATAAGACCGCACGCCAGGTTACGACCCAATCCGAGAATATTTTATGCGCACTTTATAAACAATATTTTATCAATGCCGCAGGCGCGTGCGTGTGTGGTTGGTCTCGAAACGGTCGACGACACGAACAAAGAGAACCGGCAGCTACTAACGGATGCAAGTTTTCAAAAACAAGTGATGATGCTATGCAGATGATGCGAATGATGCAATGATGAATGCGACAACCAGACGAATCACACGATGACAATGGAAATAAAAGGGGAATCTTCTGGAGCGTCGGTCCCGGGCTGTTACACTTCTATTCCATGCACACATGAAGGATTCCCGCTGTAGGGTGTTGCAATACATTCATGATTCACTTATAGTGGGTTGCTTGAGTGACAGAAGCATAAACCCGAGTAAGCCGGTTGTTGCGTATGGGATAAAAGGGACTTGATGCTTTAATGCTATGGTTAGGTTTTGCCTTAATGATCTTTAGTAGTTTTGGATGCTTTCTAGAGTTCCAATGATAAGTGCATCTGATCCAAGTAGAGAAAGTATGTTAGCTTATGCCTCTCCCTCATATAAAATTGCAATAATGATTCCCGATCTTGTTAACAATTGCCTAGGATAATTCCGCACACCGACTCATCATTATTCCACACTCGCTATTTGTAATATATTGTAATATTATGATAACAACAACTATTTTTTATATTTTAGTTCTTCGATATCATGCATAGCTATCCTCTTCAAACCCACAAAGTAGTTTTATTTTTTCTCGTTTCTAAATGGAAGCAAACGTTTGGTGTACGTAGAGTCGTATCGGTGGCAGATAGGACTTGAGAGAATATTGATCTTACCTTTAGCTCCTTTTGGGTTCGACAATCCATACTTATCACTTCCACCTTTGGAAATTGCTACGATGATTCCTTGCACTTGGGAATTATCAAGCTCTTTTCTGGCGCCGTTGTCGGGGAGCAATAGCGTGGGGTTGATATTCTCGTGTGTGCTTGTTTGCTTTCTTCACTATACAGATTTTGTTTCCCTTTTTGCTTTCTTTACTTGTGGGTGAAACAAAAAAAATTAAAAAAATGAAAAATACAAAAAGAGTTACTTGCCTCTTTTGCCTAAGAAGTTTTTCAAAAAGAGAAGTGATTGGAAGGTTGTGCATTGGATAAGTGAGGGTCGACCTTGAATACTTGTGTTCATGCTCATGGAAACAATGTAGAATTTTTCATGGAAGCTTCTGTGAAATAATTATAACCTTGTATATATCCATTGTATTATAAAAATAAAGTGCCAGAATTTGCTTTTAGGATGATTAGATTGCTTGTTTGGTATTGTTGGAAATATGCCCTCGAGGCAATAATAAATTAGTTATTATCATATTTCCTTGTTCATGATAATCGTTTATTATCCATGCTATAATTGTATCGATTGGAGACTTAGATGCATGTGTGGATACATAGACAAAAACATGTCCCTAGTATGCCTCTCATAGACTAGCTCGTTGATCAAAAATGGTTAAGGTTTCCTAGCCATGGACATGAGATGTCATTTGATAAACGGGATCATATCATTAGGAGTATGGTGTGATGGACAAGACCCAAACTACAAACGTAGCACATGATCGTGTCAGTTTATTGCTACTGTTTTCTACATGTCAAGTATATGTTCCTATGACCATGAGATCATGCAACTCACGGATACCGGAAGAGTGCCTTGTGTGTATCAAACGTCGCAACATAACTGGGTGACTATAAAGGTGCTCTACAGGTATCTCCGATGGTGTCTGTTGAGTTAGCATGGATCAAGACTGGATTTGTTACTCCGTGTGACGGAGAGGTATCTCAGGGCCCACTTGGTAATACAACATCACAATAAGCCTTGCAAGCAATGTGACTAAGTGTTAGCCACGGGATCTTGTATTACAAAACGAGTAAAGAGACTTGCCGGTAACGAGGTTGAACTAGGTATACAGATACCGACGATCGAATCTCGGGCAAGTAACATACCGAAGAACAAAGGGAACATCATACGGGATTAACTGAACCCTTGACATAGAGGTTCGACCGATAAAGATCTTCATAGAATATGTAGGAACCAATATGGGCATCCAGGTCCCGCTATTGGTTATTGACCGCAGAGGTGTCTTGGTCATGTCTACATAGTTCTCGAACCCGTAGGGTCTGCACACTTAAGGTTCGGTGACGTTTTGGTAGTATAGAGTTATGCATGGTGGTGACCGAAGGTTGTTCGGAGTCCCGAATGATATCCCGGACATCACGAGGAGCTCCATAATGGTCCGTAGGTAAAGATTCATATATAGGAAGTCCTATTTTGGTCACCGGAAAAGTTTCGGGCTCATCGGTAGTGTATCGGGAGTGCCAGTAGTGTACCGAGGGACCATTGGGAGGGGTATTTCGACCCAAGAAGCTACATAGGCTGTGGGAGGGTGGAAACCAGCCCTTAGTGGGCTGGTGGAAGTCCTCTAAGAGTCCCATGCGGCTGGAGTTGAAATAGAAAGAAAAAACGCAAGGTGGAATGAGATTCCAAGTAGGAAAGGAGGAATCCTATTCCTACTAGGATTGGAGGAGGATTCCTCCTCTCCTCCTTGCGCAAGGGCCAGCCTTGGCGCCAGCCCTCCTCCTCCCTTCCTCTTATATATACTGGTGGTATTGGGTGTTTTGCACTAGATTTTACGGCCATGTGCTACCCGTTCCACCAATGCTCCTCTAGATCGGATTTCCGCAGTGCTTAGGCAAAGCCCTGCCAGAATTGCTCCACCACCATTGCCGGAGCGCTGTCATGCTGCCGGTGAAATCTTCCTCCTCTCCACTTCCTCTTGCTGGATCAAGACGGTGGAGATCGTCATCAAGCTGCACGTGTGCTGAACGTGGAAGTGCCGTCCGTTCGGCGCTAGATCTGAAGGACCGTGCTCAAGATCGCGAGACGGATCGTGATCAAGATCGCGAGACAGATCGTGATGAGTTCGCGGGATGGATCGTGATCAAGATCGCGAGACGGATCGTGATGAGTTTGTAGGACGGATCGTGATGTGTTCATGGGACGGATCGTGATTGGATCGCGGGACGGATCGTGATGAGATCGCGGGACGCTCAGCGATTTGGATCGCGAAGACGTTCGACTACACCAACCGCGTTTCTTAATGCTTCCCGCTTAGCGATGTACAAGGGTATGTAGATCCACTTTCCCTCTCGTAGATGCTCATCACCATGGATAGATCTGCATGTGCATAGAATTTTTTTTGTTTCCCATGCGACGTTCCCCAACAGTGGCATCATGAGCTAGGTCTATGTGTAGATGAGATCTCGAGTAGAACACAAAAGGTTTGTGGGCGTTGATGCTTAGATTGCTTCCTTCCTTGGTCAGATTTTGGTTCAGCGGTATTGTGAGATGAAGCGGCCCGGACCAACATTACTCGTACGCTTACGAGAGACCGGTTCCCTCGACCGCAACTTGTTGCATAGACGGCTTGCGGGTGCCAGTTTCTCTCACTTTAGTTGGATCAGATTCGACAAAGGCGGTCCTTGAGAAGGTTGAAAAGCAACTAGTGTATCACCGTTGTGGTTTTTGCGTAAATGAGAATTGTTCTTGCTAGATACCCGTAGCAGCCACGTAAAACATGCAACAACAATTAGAGGACGTCTAACTTGTTTTTGCAGGGTATCTTGTGATGTGATATGGCCAATTACATGATGTGATATATGTGATGTATGGGATGATCATGTGATGTATAGATTATCACGACTTGCATGTCGATGAGTACGACAACCGGCAGGAGCCATAGGGTTTTCTTTAATTATTGTATGACCTGTGTGTCAATCATTAAGCGCTATGTAATGCTTTACTTTATTGCTAAATGGTAGAAATAGTAGTAGAAGCATGGTGGGCGCGACAAGCCCGATGGCGACATGTTGATGGAGATCAAGATGATGGAGGTCATGGTGTCATGCCGGTGACGATGGAGATCATGCCGGTGCTTTCATGATGGAGATCAAAAGCACAAGTTCATGGCCATATCATGTCACTTATGATTTACATATGATGTTAATCCTTTTATGCACCTTGTTTTGCTTAGGATGATGGTAGCATTATAAGGTGATCCCTCACTTAAATTTCAAGATGAATTGTGTTCTCCCCGAGTGTGCACCGTTGCGAAAGTTCGTCGTGTTGAGACACCACGTGATGATCGGGTGTGATAGACTCTACATTCACATACAACGGGTGCAAGCCAGTGTTGCACATGCAGAACACTCGGGGTTAAACTTGACGAGCCTAGCATGTACAGACATGGCCTCGGAACACAAGAGACCGAAAGGTCGTACATGAGTCATATAGTAGATATGATCAACATGATGATGTTCACAATTGTAACCACCTCAACTCACGTGATGATCGGACTTGAGTTGGTGAATTTGGATCATGTATCACTCGGATGATCGGAGGGATGTCAATTTGAGTGGGAGTTCTTAAGTAATATGATTAATTGAACTCATTATCATGAACATAGTTAGTAGTGCCTTTGCAAAACTGTGTTGTGGATTACTAGCTCACGCTGTAGCTCCCTTGAATTTTATATGTTCCTAGAGAAATAGAGTTGAAATATGATGGTAGCAATATTGCGGACTGGCTCCTCAGCTCGGAGATTTTCTTCACAATGAGGGCATCCTTCCTTGTGTTCTTCTTGGGTGTGTCCTATCTCTCCACATATCCTGCATGCACAAATCTTCTTCACAACGGGGCTTCTGGGTGTTGGTGACAACATGAGACTTTTGTAGAGTCATCTTGAATTCTTCCCAAGTGATGGATGCTTGCGTATCATGGATAGCTTCATGCATCTACCACCAATTTGCAGCACCTTCTGCAAAGTACCGAAGAGCATATTGGACCATCTTGTTCCTTGTAACAAGGTTACTCCTTAGGTGATCCTCCATGTTCTGAATCCATTCTTCTGTCTCTAACCGAGTCATCGATCCAGAATACACGAGTCCAGCTTCATTCATCATCTATTGGGTTCAAGGTTTTGGGATGAGATAGGTAAGAGAGAGAAAGGAGGGGATACACACAATACAAACAATGGTTTTGAAAATAGATTTTTGTTGTGGTTGTCGAAAATTTACACACAAATGATAGCTCACAAATCATCGTATCTAACATAAGTATACAACAGGGGTTTGGTCTTCTAGGGCATAATATCTTGGAAATTCTTCATGGTCTTCAATTTCTTCGGGTCTTCACAGTCTTCAACTCGTGTAGCTTCAACTCTTCTAATGCATGGTGAAATCTTCTTTACTTTGAAGTGGCCATCAGTTGTTTCGATATCTTGTCCTTCTCGAAGTGGTCTTAGTTGATCCTTAGTGTGGTCAAGGGAAAAGGTATTTCTAACTTTTTGAGGTAAGAGAGATCATTTGATAAGGCTCAAATAAGATAAGAAGTAAAAGGTCTTTTGAAAACAAAGTTTTTCGAGAAATCATTTCCTAAGGGCTTTCCAGTTTCTAGGGTCACGTCCTACAGTCAACATGTGCTCTGATACCATTTTCTGTAGCGACCCGACTCAAAACGAGTCAAGCCTCTGTGTGTTCTGTGCCATCCCTGGATCGGTATGCTGGCACACACAATACATCAATGTATATATCAAAGTGCAATCACATGTAAATAACGTAAAACTGATATATACCTTAAAATAGCAGCGGATACAGTCAACGGGAGTGGAGTCCCAATAACACCAACGGCAGGTTGAGTGCGGACCGTAACCCCAAATTGTACTCTTACCTGTCGTAGAAGAGTATCTGCAACATGATACGTTGCAGCCATATAGGTCAGTACATTGAATGTACTGGCAAGATCACTATAGTAGAATAGAAGAATAAAGACTATTCTATATGCAAAGGTTTTGTGGCTCTGTGTCTAAGTTTTTGCGTAAAAGCTGATTTTATTTTCCTACAACAAAGGAATATCAGGAATTTCACTATGGAGTTACCTATCATGACATGGTTCCGCCAACCAATGTCTCAATTGCCCACAAGTATCATTAAGTTTCCCACAATTAGTTATCAGTCCAATGTTGATAGTTCAGAGATAGATCCAAGTCCAGAGGCTCAAATTGTCCGTAACCGGGGACACGGCTAATCGATTAGATTTAACTCTGCAGAGTGTTGTGTACTTTACCCACAAGATTCGTTCCCTCCTGGTAAGTCCTCGCACTGCCTGGTGTTTGAGAACCGGATGAACGAAACATGGTCTTTCAAAGTGTTTCCCTGACTGTCCGACAATGCCCATCCAATCCTAACGTCGACTACATCTCGTAGCACTGCCCAGCAGAGTCACAACAAAGATCAACCAAGCCAGAGCCCATAATGACTTGTGGCTACACAGGTAAGCTTCCGGGCATGAAGTATTCATCCTTCCCTTTGAGTCTGGGTGAGGCTTTCCGCGTGAATACTGGCCATCTCCAGCAACACCTAGGCAAATCCATTGGTTTCTCCAGGGTACCGTTTCAACCATCCCTCACCCAGTAGTGTGTATTGAAAAACTTGTTTCTCGAGTCTCGAAGTCTTGAGGTCTTGAATATGCAGGTCTTGAAGAAGCCTTCATGAAGTCGTCGTTTTGACGTGGAGTCCTTCTTCACACCACTCAAGGTTTACTTGAGGAAAGGTTGTATGTCATACAACCAGAAGGTTTTGTCAGTCCTAAGGATGCTAAAAGGTGTGCAAGCTTCAGTGATTCTTCTATGAACTGAAGCAAGCATCTCGGAGTTGGAATATGCACTTTGATGAGGTGATCAAAGTTTTTTAGTCTATACAAAGTTTACGAGAAACTTGTATTTGCAATAAAGTGAGTGGGAGCACTATAGAGTTTCTGATAAGTATATGTGGATGACATATTGCTATCCGGAAATGATGTAGAATTTCTAGAGAGCATAAACGGTTGTTTGAAAAGAGTTTTTCAAAGGAAGACCTGGATAAAGCTACCTAATTGTTGAGCATCAAGATCTATAAAGATAGATCAAGATGTTTGATAAGACCTTCAATAAGTACATACCTTGAGAAAGTTTTTGAAAGAATTCAAAATGGATCAGTCAGAGAAAGAGTTCTCGCCTGATTTGTAAGGTGTGAAGTTGAGTAAGACTCAATGCCCAGTGACTGCAGAAGATAGAGAAAAGATGAAGTGTCATCCCCTATGCTTCAGCCATAGGCTCTATCATGTATGCAATGCTGTGCACAAGACCCGATGTCAGCCTTGCCATAAGTATGGCCGGAAGGTTTCAAAGTGATCCTAGAATGGAGCACTGGACAGCGGTCAAGATTATCCTTAGTAACTAAAATACTAAGGATATGTTTCTCGATTATGGAGGTGATAAAGAGTTCACCGTAAAGAGTTACGTCGATGCAAGCTTTAACACCAATCCAGATGACTCGTAGTAGCAATCTGGATACGTATAGTGGAGCAGCCATTTGGAATAGTACCAGGTGGAGTGTGGTAGCAGTGTTTACGGTTTGACATAGAAATTTGCAAAGTACACACGGAACTGAATGTCGCATACCCGTTGACTATAAGAACTCTCTCACATGCAAAGCATGATCAAGCCCTAGAACTCATTGGGTGTTAGATTCATAACAATGCGAATCACATGGTGATGTGAACTAGATTACTGACTCTAGTGCAAGTGGGAGACTGTTGGAAATATGCCCTAGAGGCAATAATAAATTAGTTATTATCATATTTCCTTGTTCATGATAATCGTTTATTATCCATGCTATAATTGTATTGATCGGAGACTTAGATGCATGTGTGGATAAATAGACAAAACCATGTCCCTAGTATGCCTCTCATAGACTAGCTCGTTGATCAAAGATGGTAAAGGTTTCCTAGCCATGGACATGAGATGTCATTTGATAAACGGGATCACATCATTAGGAGAATGGTGTGATGGACAAGACCCAAACTACAAACGTAGCATATGATTGTGTCGGTTTATTGCTACTGTTTTCTACATGTCAAGTATATGTTCCTATGACGATGAGATCATGCAACTCACGGATACCGGAGGAGTGCCTTGTGTGTATCAAACGTCGCAACATAACTGGGTGACTATAAAGGTGCTCTACAGGTATCTCCGATGGTGTCTGTTGAGTTAGCATGGATCAAGACTGGGATTTGTTACTCCTTGTGACGGAGAGGTATCTCAGGGCCCACTCGGTAATACAACATCACAATAAGCCTTGCAAGCAATGTGACTAAGTGTTAGCCACGGGATCTTGTATTGTGGAACGAGTAAAGAGACTTTCCAGTAATGAGGTTGAACTAGGTATACAGATACCAACGATCGAATCTCGGGCAAGTAACATACCGAAGAACAAAGGGAACATCATACGGGATTAACTGAATCCTTGACATAGAGGCTCGACCGATAAAGATCTTCATAGAATATGTAGGAACCAATGTGGGCATCCAAGTCCCGCTATTGGTTATTGACCATAGAGGTGTCTCGGTCATGTCTACATAGTTCTCGAACCCGGAGGGTCTGCACACTTAAGGTTCGGTGACGTTTCGGTAGTATAGAGTTATGCATGGTGGTGACCGAAGGTTGTTCGGAGTCCCGGATGAGATCCCGGACATCATGAGGAGCTCCGGAATGGTCCGAAGGTAAAGATTCATATATAGGAAGTCCTATTTTGGTTGCCGGAAAACTTTCGGGCTCATCGGTAGTGTACCGGGAGTGCCGGTAGTGTACCGGGGGACCATCGGGAGAGGTATTTCGACCCAAGAAGCTACATGGGCTGTGGGAGGGTGGAAACCAGACCTTAGTGGGCTGGTGGAAGTCCTCTAAGAGGCCCATGCGTCTGTAGTTGAAAGAGAAAGAAAAAAACGCAAGGTGGAAAGAGATTCCAAGTAGGAAAGGAGGAATCCTATTCCTACTAGGATTGGAGGAGGATTCCTCCTCTCCTCCTTGCGCAAGGGGCAGCCTTGGATCCAGCACTCCTCCTCCCTTCCTCTTATATATACTGGTTGTATTGGGTGTTTTGCACTAGATTTTACGGCCACGTGCTACCCGTTCCACCGGTGCTCCTCTAGATCGGATTTCCGCAGTGCTTAGGCGAAGCCCTGCCAGAATTGCTCCACCACCATTGCCGGAGCGCCATCACGCTGCCGGTGAACTCTTCCTACTCTCCACTTCCTCTTGCCGGATCAAGACGGTGGAGATCCTCATCAAGTTGCACGTGTGCTAAACGCGGAGGTGTCGTCCGTTCGGCGCTAGATCGGAAGGACCGTGATCAAGATCGCGAGACGGATCGTGATCAAGATCGTGAGACAGATCGTGATGAGTTCGAGGGACGGATCGTGATCAAGATCGCGAGACGGATCATGATGAGTTCGCGAGACGGATCGTGATGTGTTCACGGGACGGATCGTGATTGGATCACGGGACGGATCGTGATGAGATTGCGGGACGCTCAACGATTTGGATCGCGAAGACGTTTGACTACACCAACCGCGTTTCTTAACGCTTTCTGCTTAGAGATCTACAAGGGTATGTAGATCCACTCTCCCTCTCGTATATGCTCATCACCATGGATAGATCTGCATGTGCGTAGGAAATTTTTTGTTTCCCATGCGACGTTCCCCAACAGGTATGTGCAGTGCATAAACAGAAACTTAAGCTGTAGTGCGTGAATTTACATTTTTTACTGGAATATCAAAAGTTTCTGAAATTTTGACACAATACATATATGCATTTTTTTGTTTTTTTTCTAAATTTTCAGATTGTTTTGAGTTATAGAAGTATACGAAGTTTCCAGATTACTACAGACTGTCCTGTTTTTAATAGATTATGTTTTCTATTCATTGTTCTCTTATTTTGATGAATCTATGGCTTGTATCGGGGGGTATGAACCATGGTGAAGTTGGACTATAGCAGATATAATGCTAATATGAATTGGGAATGATTTCACAACAATACTTAAAGTAGTAATTTGCTTTATTATACTAACGGATCTCACGAGGGTTTTGGTAAGTTTTGTGTGAATGAAGTGTTTGAAGTTCGAGGAGGTATCGATATAAGAAGAATGCAGAGAGACAAGAGTTCAAATTTGGGTATGCCCAAGGCACCCCAAGTAAATATTTCAAGGAGACTCAAGCACCTAAGCTTGGAGATGCCCTAGAAGGCATCCCATCTTTATTCTTCAACAATTATCGGTATACCTCGTTTTTTGTTTTGTTCACATGATATGTTTCTTTAATGTTTGTCTTTTCCTTTATGCTCCATTCTAGTATGAGATAGTAGTTGATGGATTTGTATAATGATCTTTGTTCTTCACTTAAATCTTTTGAGTACGGATTTGTAGAATGCTCTTTGTGCTTCACTTAGAAGTTTTTTGAGTATGACTTTATAGAATGCGCTTTGTGCTTCACTTAAATATTTTGAGTATGGCTTTATAGAATGCTTCGTATGCTTCACATATATATTTTGAGCTTGGATATTGGTTAATATAAATTAATTAAGAATGCTCTATGAACATCACTTATATCTTTTAGAGTATGAATATAATGATCATCGGAATTTGGCTTGGAAGAGTATCATTGGAATATCATGCCTAGCTAAAAAGGCATTAAAGAAAAGTGCTTGTTGGGAGACAACCCAACACCTTTACTTTCTGTTTTTGATGTGTTAACATGATTAAGCTACTGTAGTAAACATGTTTTGTGCCTTTTATTTCAATAAAGTGCCAAGTAAAGCCTTTGGGATAGTGTGGATACTTGCTTGTTTGTTTCTGTGCAAAAACAGAAAGTTTTGCATCCAGTATATGAATTGTCTGATTGTACTAGAGAGTCAAAAAATTCTGAAAGTTTTACACAACATCTCTATGCAAATTCTATGATATTTCTGATTTTTTTCAGAACTTTTAGAGTCAGGGAAGTATGGTGATCATTCAAATCTTTATAGAATGTTATGTTTTTGACAGATTCTGTTTTGCATGCATAGTTAGTTGTTTCAAGTTTTACTATAGTTTATATTGAGTAATATAAATTATGGGAATGATATAATACAATAGGTATAATGGTGGAACAATTATGGATCCTGTCTTGATAGTACCTAAGTGAATGATTTATCTTTATTACACTAACCCTTCTCATGAAGTTCCGTTAAGTTTTGTGTGATTGAAGTTTTCAAGTTTTGGGTGAGATACCAATATGAGGGGGATAAGGAGTGACAAGAACCCAATATTGTGGATGAACAAGGCACACACAAGGTAATATTAAAGGAACACTCAAGCTTCTAAGCTTGGGGATGT
This sequence comes from Hordeum marinum, assembly GCA_022496015.1. Taxonomy (NCBI): domain Eukaryota; kingdom Viridiplantae; phylum Streptophyta; class Magnoliopsida; order Poales; family Poaceae; genus Hordeum; species Hordeum marinum. The sequence goes on along the minus strand of CM039678.1, from coordinate 167,123,676 downwards.
CCTGGAAGGCATCCCCTCTTTCGTCCTCAACATTATCGGTATATCTTACTTGGAGCTATATTTTTATTCGTCACATAATATGAGTTTTGCTTGGATCATAATTTATTTTATTTTTATATGTTAGGAGTTATTTATAATCTTGTTTTTCAATAAATAGTTCCAAGAATTCCATTAGGATGTTTGCATTGAATGTTTTGATGTGTGTTGTGTAAAAACAGAAAGTTTTGCTATAGTGTTTGAATTTTAGTATTTTATTGGAACGTGTAAAGTTTCTGAAATTTCTACACAGTGTTTTCATATAAATTACTTAGCATGTTCTAAATTTTCATAATTGCTACACCGGTTTAATAAATTACTACAGACTGTTCTGTTTGGACAGATTGCTGTCATAGTTTTGTTATCTACTTATCCTATAGTTTCCATAGCCTATATTGGTAAATATAAATTGTGGAAATGATTGTATACAGTACCGAATGTTTTAAAATTATTGTGAAACTTGTATTGGAAGTACATGAAGTGTTGATTTGTTCTTAGGTGTACTAACCTATCTCACGAGTTCTTTTTGAGTTTTGTGTGGATGAAGTGTTTGAGAATAGGTGAAACCGGGATATGACAGGATTGAACAAGACACAAAAGCTCAAGCTTGGGGATGCCCAAGGCACCCCAAGCAAATATTTCAAGAACTCTCAAGTATCTAAGCTTGGGGATGTTACGCATCCTACCTCTCTTCGTCAACAATTATCGGTTATCCTATGTTGAGCCTAATTTTTTCGTTCACATGATGCATGCTATTCTTGGAGTGCAATTTTTATTTTGTTTGATGTTTCAATAAATTCATTGGATCTGAAATTTTGAATAACAGAGAGTCCTCACATGGATATTTAACTAATTAACTACGCATTGATCTTCACTTATATCTTTTTGGAGTAGTTTTTCATTCACTCTCGTGCTTCACTTATATCCTATGAGTGGATGGTTGAATGAATTGAATATCATAAATGTGAAATAAAAAAAATGCTTCATATACTTATCCCATTGGGAGTAATGACTTCACACATAATAAGTATAGGTGGTGAAATTTATTGAAAGTTAGCAAACACCGCATTGGTCACTTGAACAATTCATGAAAGAATATTGAAGGAAGAGAGATTTCAAATATCAATATACTATCTTGGACATATTCTATGATTGTGAACACCCATTATTTATTTTCAAACTTGAGAAAATTAGTTGAAGTTGGGCAAGGAAGACAACGTAATGAGTTATGCTTGGGTATATTTGTATAGAAGTTATATTGTTTTGGATCCTCCAACATGCGGTGCTTGCTTCCACCTCATACGAGCCAAAACTTCCGCATCAAGTAGAAATACTACTTGTGCATCCAAACACCCTTAAACCAGTTTTGCCATGAGAGTCCACTATACCTACCTATGTATTGAATAAGACCCTTCAAGTAAGTTGTCATTGGTGCAAAAAGCAATAAAAATTCCTCCTAAATATGTAAGATCTTTTATTGTAAGGGAAAATAAGGGTTGTACAAATTTGTGATGACAGAGAAATAAAAGTGACGAACTGCATAATAAAGGTTACTATGACAAAGGGCAATACAACGTGACGTTCCTTTGCATTAAGAGTTTGCACATCCAAATACAACAAGCGCATGGCAACCTCTGCTTCCCTCTGCGAAGGGCCTATCTTTTTTTTCTACTACTTAGCTTGATACAAGAGTCATGGTGATCTTCACCACTTCCTATATTTTGCCTTTTTCTCTTGGCAAACATCATGTGGTGGGGAAAGATCCAAGCATATATGGCCATGTAAATATATTTGATCATGAATTATTATTGTTGACAATTATCTATATGATAAATAAGTTGGGAGGCGAAACTCTAAGCCCCTATCTTCCTCTGTGTTCGATGGATGCCATTTGCTCTAAAAATATGCTTTGAGAGTTTCCAATCATGGAAGACTATATGATAGTTGAGTATGTGGAATTTGCTAAATCAAAGCTCTTACATAGACCCTTCCTGAAAATAAGATGAATTGCAATTGTTTGGTGACTGAAAGCATAGCTTGCTAGTTTTCAAGAAACTTTATGGTCTATACGTTAACATGTGAATAGCTTGTTACTTCATCATGAGAGGTTTTATGAGATGAGATACTATTTATGGTTTATATTGATGCTAGAAAAAGTGACTGGAATTATCATTGATCAAACTTGTGCACTTGCTAGCATTCACACTTCATAAATTATTTCTTTTATCATTTACCTACTCGAGGACGACCAGGAATTAAGCTTGGGGATGCTGATATGTCTCCAACGTACCTATAATTTATGAAGCATTCATGCCATGTTTACAACAGTTCTATATGATTTTTGTATGATTTTATTAGAACTAACCCGGACTGACGCTGTTTTCCGCAGAACTACCATGGTGTCGTTTTTTGTGAGAAATAAAAGTTCTCGGAATGAGCTGAAAATTTACGGTGATTTTTTGTGGACCAAAAGAGATCCCCGAAGCATTGGAGTTGGGCCAGAAGATACACAAGGCCGCCACAATCCACTAGGGCGTGCCCTACCCCCCGGGAGGGCGCTTGTGGCTTGTGGGCTTCTTGAGAACCTTCTGGACATGGGACCGCCACCAAAAATTCCTATAAATACCAAAACCCCCAGAAATAAACCTAGATGGGGAGTTCCTCTGCCGCACACCTCCGGAGCCATGAAAAACCAATCTTGTCCCTCTCCCGCACCCTGCCAGAGGGGGTCAGCATCATCGGAGGCCATCTTCATCGTCCTGGAGGGGCCATCAACACCATGGTGGCCAAGGACCAGAGGGAGAACCTCTCCCCACAGAGGGGGGAGGCCATGGAGGAGGAAGAACAAGGGGGAGAACCTGTCCCCCTCTCTCTCGGTGGTGCCGGAGTGCCATCAGGGGAACCATCGCCATGGTGATCGTCTTCATCAACATCACCTTCTTCATCACCATCCTCATCTCCTTTTAGCGGTCCACTCTCCCGCACCCCGCTGTAATCCCCTACTTGAACATGGTGCTTTATGCCACATATTATGATCCAATGATGTGTTGCCATCCTATGATGTTTTGAGTAGATTTCTTTTGTCCTTTGGGTTGATTGATGATCTAGATTGGTTTGAGTTGTATGTTTATTTTGGTGCTGTCCTATGGTGCCTTCCATTCTGCACACACATGAAGGATTCCCGCTGTAGGGTGTTGCAATACATTCATTATTCGCTTATAGTGGGTTGCTTGAGTGACAAAAGCATAAACCCGAGTAAGGGGGTTGTTGCGTATGGGATAAAGGGGACTTGATGCTTTAATGCTATGGTTGGGTTTTACCTTAATGATCATTAGTAGTTGCGGATGCTTGCTAGAGTTACAATCATAAGTGCATATGATCCAAGTAGAGAAAGTATGTTAGCTTATGCCTCTCCCTCATATAAAATTGCAATAATGATTTCCGATCTTGTTAACAATTGCCTAGGATAATTCTGCACACCGACTCAGCATTATTCCACACTCGCTATTTGCAATATTATGATAGCAACACCTATTTTTATATTTTAGTTCTCCAATATCATGCAAAGCTATCCTCTTCATACCCACAACGTAGTTTTATTTCTCCTTTCTAGATGGAAGCAAACATTTAGTGCACGTAGAGTCGTATCGGTGGCAGATAGGACTTGAGAGAATAGTGATCTTACCTTTAGCTCCTTGTGGGTTTGACACTCCATACTTATCACTTCCACCTTTGGAAATTGCTACGATGATTCCTTGCACTTGGGGATTATCACGCAATAAGGTCAGTGTGCCTCCCCTCAGCCCATGCAAACCCTTGGGACATGGTGGAACCCTTGGTGGACTTTCGGACTCCTCCGGAAGTTTCCGGAACCTTCTAGAAGCTTCCTTGTACAATACCGTAAAAATTCTAAACTTTTTCGATAGGAAAAATATGATTTCCCATATACAAATCTTTACCTACGCACCATTTCAGATCTCCTCGTGACATCTGGGTTCTCATTTGGGACTCCAAACAATGTTCGGTCACCAACATACCATTGGAAATATGCCCTAGAGGCAATAATAAAGTGGTTATTATAATATTTCCTTGTTCATGATAAATCGTTTATTATCCATTCTATAATTGTATTGATCGCAAACTCAGATACATGCATGGACACATAGACAACATCATGTCCCTAGTGAGCCTCTACTAGACTAGCTCGTTGATCAAAGATGGTTAAGGTTTTCTAACCAGACATGAGTTGTCATTTGATAACGGGATCTCATCATTAGGAGAATGATGTGATGGTTAAGACACAAACGTAAGTATAGCATTTGATCGTATTAGTTTATTGCTACTGCTTTCTTCATGTCAAGTATCTGCTCCAAAGACCATGAGATCATGCAACTCCCTGGCACCGGAGGAATGCCTTGTGTGTATAAAATGCCACTTCATATCTGGCTGGTCATAAAGGTACTCTACAGGTATCTCCAAGGGTGACTATTGGGTTGGCGTGGATTGAGACTGGGATTTGTCACTCTGTATGACGGGGAGGTATCTCTGGGCCTTCTCGGTAATACAACATCACAAGAAGCTTGCAAGCAATGTGCCTAAAGAGTTATTCATGGGGTCTTGTATTGCAAAACGAGTAAAGAGACTTGCTAGTAACAATATTGAACTAGGTATGGAGATGCCGACGATCGAATCTTGGGCAAGTAACATACCGATGGACAAAGGGAACTGGATACGGGATTGACTGAATCCTTGACATCGTGGTTCGACCACTAAAGATCTTCGTAGAATATGTAGGAACCAATATGGGCATCCAGGTCCCGCTATTGGTTATTGACCGGAGAGGTGTCTCAGTCATGTCTTTAGGATTCTCGAACCGGTAGGGTCCTCACGCTTAACGTTCGGTGATGCTAGAGTAGTACTGGGATATGTACGTTGGTGACCGAATGTTTTATAGATTCCCAGATGAGATCCCTGACATCATGAAGAGCTCCTAAATGGTCCGGAGGTAAAGATTTATATATAGGAAGTCATATTTTGGCTACCAAGAAAGTTTTGGGTTTTGCCGGTACTGTACCGGGAGGCTTCTAGAAGGTTCCTGAGGATTCCAGAGTGGTCCGAAAGTCCATGGAGGGTTCCACCATGTCCCTTAATACAACATGGGATGTAGGGGGCGCCCTAGCCTTATTGGGCCAGCCCCCCAAGGGCCCATGTGGATAGGGGGTAGGAAACCATAAGGGGCAAGGCACCTAGGAGGAGCCTTGGGGAGGGAGGACTCCTCCCTAGCCGCCGACCCTCCTTGGAGGAGGGGCCAAGGTCTAAGAACAACCCTGCCCCTTGCCTCCTATATATAGTAGAGGAGAGGGTGAGGGCCGGGGACATCAATCCCATGCCCCGGTGGCAGCCCTCCCTCTCCTGTTACTCCGTTTTCTCCTCGGATCGCATCTACGGTAGCGATTGGCGAAGCCCTACCGGGATTGCTCCACCACCATCTCCAGCACGCCATCGTGCTAGTTGAGATCCCGTCTACTTCTCCTCCCTTGCTTGCTGGATCAAGAAGGAGGAGTCGTCATCGAGCCGCATGTGTGCTGAACGTGGAGGTGCCGCCCGTTCAGCTCTAGATCGGCACGGATCACGATTGGATCGTGAAGACGTACGACTACATCAACCGCGTTATATCCGCTTTCGCTTAGCGATCTACAAGGGTATGTAGATATACCCCCCTCTCTTAGCCATGCATCTCCATAGATAGATCTTGGGTGTTCGTAGGAATTTTTTTGTTTCCCATGCAATGTTGCTCAACAGTGGCATCATGAGCTAGGTCTATGCTTAGATGATATGCATGAGTAGAACACAAAGTGTTTGTGAGCGTTGATGTTCAGATTGCTTACCTCCTTAGTTATATTTTTATTCGACAGTATTGTGGGATGAAGCGGCCCGGACCAACCTTACTTGTCCTCGCACAAGAGACCGATTCCACCGACTGACATGTAACTTGGTTGCATAAAGGTGGTTGGCGGGTGTCTGTCTCTCCCACTTTAGTTGAATCTGATTCAACAGTCCTTGTAGAAGGTTAAAAGTCAATTTGATTACCACCTTTGTGGCTTTGTGTAGGTAAGAACGGTTCTTACTAGTTGCCCATAGCAGCCATGTAAAACTTACAACAACAAAGTAGAGGACATCTAACTTGTTTTTGCAGGGCATGTTGTGATGGGATATGACCAAGACGTGATTTTATATATGTGATGTATAACATGATCGTGTTTTGTAATATTAATCACGACTTCCTTGATGAGTATGACAACAGACATGAGCCATAGGGTTGTCTTTAATTTATTTGTGCCATTTGCTTTACTTTATCGCTATGTGTTAGCAATAGTTGTAGAAGGAATAGTTGAAGAAGCAATAGTTGGCGTTACAACCACATCACGGCACGATGATGGAGATCATGGTGTCATGTCAGTAACAATGGTGATCATGCCAGTGCTTTGGAGATGGAGATCAAAAGCACAAGACGATGATGGCCATATCATGTCACTTAAATGATTTGCACGTGATGTTTATCCTTTTATGCATCTTATTTTGCTTAACACTACGATAGAATTATAAGATGACCCCTCACTAAAATTCAAGATAAAATTGTGTTCTCCCCAAGTATGCACTGTTGCGAAGGTTCGCCATTTCGAAGCACCTCGTGATGATCGGGTGTGATAGACTCTACGGCCGCATACAACAGGTGTAAGCCAATTTTACACATGCGGAATACTTGGGGTTAAACTTGACGAGACTAGCATGTACAGACATGGCCTCAGAACACATGAGACTAAAAGGTCGAACATGAGTCATATAGTAGATATGATAAACATGGAGATGTTCACCTTTGAAACCACCTCATCTTGCGTGATGATCAGACTTGGGTTGGTGGATTTGGATCATGTCAAACTTAGAAAACCTGAGGGATGTTGATTTGAGTGGGAGTTCTTTAGTAATATGATTAATTCAACTCATTATCATGAACATACTCTAAAGTTGTCTTTTCAAAATTATGTTGTAGACCAATGGCTCGCGTAGTAGCTCCCCTGAATTTTAATGCGTTCCTAAAGAAAGCTAAGTTGAAAGATGATGGAAGTAAGTATGCGGACTGGGTCTGCAATCTGAGGATTATCCTCATGGCTTCGCAAAAGGCTTATGTCCTTGATGCATCGCTTGGTGCACCGCCGCCTCTATTATCGTCTCAAGATGTTGTGAATGTCTGGCAGGTGCGTGCTGTTGACTACTCAATAGTTTAGTGCGCCATGTTGTACGGCTTAGAATCAAGAGCTTCAAAAGAGTTTTGAACTCCATGGAGCATATTAGATGTTCCAGGAGTTGAAGTTAGTATTTCAAGAAAATGCCCAGATCAATAGTATGAGACCTCCGATAAGTTCTTCCTCTGCAAAATGGAGGAGAATAGTTCTATCAGTGAGCACATACTCGGAATGTCTGGGTACTACAACCGCTTGAATCAGCTGGGAGTTGAACTTCCACTTGAGACGGTCACTGTCAGAGTTCTCCATTCACTGGAACCTAGCTATAAGGGCTTCGTGATGAACTATAATATGCAAGGGATGAACAAGTCAATCTTTGAGCTATTTGCGATGCTGAAAGTCACAGAAGTAGAAATCAAAAAGGAGCATCAAGTGTTGATGTTTAATAAAACCACTAGTTTCAAGAAATGCAAGGTAAAGAAGGGAAACTTCATTAAGAATGGCAAGCAAGTGTTGATGAAGATACCCAAGGCTGGACCCAAGCCTGAGACTGAGTGCTTCTACTACAAGGGGACTGGACACTGGAAGTGGAATTGCCCCAAGTACCTGGCTGATAAGAAGGCTGGCAACATCAACAAAGGTATATTTGATATACATGTTATTGATGTTTACCTTACTAGCTCTTGTAGTAGTGCCTTGGTATTTGATACCGGGCCGGTCGCTCATATTTGTAACTCGAAGGAGGAACTACGGAATAGGCAACGTCTCGCAAAGGACGAAGTGACGATGCGCGTCAGAAATGGTTCCAAGGTTGATGTGATCGTCGTCGACATGCTCGCTCTTCAATTACCATCGGGATTAGTTTTGAACCAAAATAATTGTTATTTGGTGCCTACATTGAGCATGAACATTATATATTGATCTTGTTTATTGCGATATGGTTATTATTTTAAATCAGAGAATAATGGTTGGTCTATTTATATGAGTAATATCTTTTATGGTCATGCACCTAATGTGAATGGTTTATTCTTGTTGAATCTCAATCGTAGTGACACACATATTCATAACATTGATGCCAAAAGATGCAAAGTTAATAATGATAGTAGCACTTTCTTGTGACACTACTTCTTAGGTCATATTGGTGTGAAACGCATGAAGAAGCTCCATCCAGATGGACTTTTGAAATCACTTGATACATGCGAACCATGCCTCATGGGCAAGATGACTAAAACCCCTTTCTCCAGAATAATGGATCGGGCAAGTGGCTTGTTGGAAATCACACATACTGATGTGTGCGGTCCAATGAGTGTTGAGGCACGCGGTGGATATCCTTATTTTCTTACCTTCACTGATGATTTGAGTAGATATGGGTATATTTACTTAATGAAACACAAGTTTGAAACGTTTGAAAAATTCAAGCAATTTCATAGTGAAGTAGAGAATCATTGTAACAAGAATATAAAGTTTCTATCATGGTGGAGAATTTCTGATTTATGAGTTTGGCATGTATTTAAGGCGGTGTGGGATTGTTTCACAGCTCACGCCACCTGGAACACCATAGCGTAATGGTGTGTCTAAGCGTCGTAATCATACTCTATTAGATATGGTGTGATCTATGATGTCTCTTACTGATCTGCCATTATCTTTTTGGGGTTATGCATTAGAGATAGCTGCATTCACTTTAAATAGGATACCATCCAAATCCGTTGAGATGACACCGTATGAATTATGGTTTGGCAAGAAACCTAAGTTGTCATTTCTTAAAGTTTGGGCCGCGATGCTTATGTGAAAAGGCTTTAGCCTGATAAGCTCGAACCCAAAGCGGACAAGTGCGTATTCATAGGATACCTTAAGGAAACAGTTGGGTACACCTTCTATCTCAGATCCATAGGCAAGGTCTTTTTTGCGAGGAATGGATCCTTTCTAGAGAAGGAGTTTCTCTCGAAAGAATTGCGTGGGAGGAAGGTAGAACTTGATGAGGTTGTTGAATCGTCGCTTTAGTTGGAGAGTAGCACGATGCAGAAAAATGTTTCTGCGGCGCCTATGCCAAGTGAAGAGGAAGCTAATGATCGTGAAACTTCAGATCAAGTTACTACAAATCCTCATAGGTCAATAAGGACTCGTACCGCCCCTAAGTGGTATGACAATCCTATCTTGGAGGTCATGTTGTTAGATAACAGTGAATCTATGAGCTATGAAGAAGTGATGGTGGGCCTAGATTCCAACAAATGGCTAGAGGCCATGAAATTCGAGATAGGATCCATGTATGAGAACAAAGTATGGACTTTGGAGGACTTACCATATGATCGTAATGCCATACATAACAAATGGATCTTTAAGAAAAAGATGGATGCAAATGGTATTATGGTAATGTCACTGTCAATAAAGCTTGACTTGTTGCTAAAGGGTTTTCACAAGTTCAAGGAGTTAACTACGATGAGACTTTCTCTCCCGTAGCGATGCTTAAGGCCGTCAGGATTATGTTAGCAATAGCTGCATTTTTCGGTTATGAAATATGGCAGATGGACGTCAAGACAACGTTTCTTAATGGTTTTGTTAAGGTAGAGTTGTATATGATGCAACCAAAAGGTTTTGTCGATCCTGAAAATGCTGACAAAGCATGCAAGCTCCAACGATCCATTTATGGACTGGTACAAGCATCTCAAAGTTGGAACCTTCGCTTTGATGAGGTGATCAAAGTGTTTGGGTTCATACAAGTTTATGGAGAAGCTTTTATTTACAAGAAAGTGAATGGGTGCTCTATATCGTTTCTAATATTATATGTGGATGACATATTACTGAGTGGAAACAATATAGGACTTTTGGAAAGCGTGAAGATATACTTGAACAATAGTTTTTAAATGAAAGACCTCGGAGAAGCTGCTTAGATGTTAGGCATCGTGATCTATAGGGTTAGATCAAGACGCTTAATAGGACTTCCACAAAGCACATACCTTGAAATGGTTCTTGCCTGTTTTACAAGGTGTGAAGTTGAGTAAGACTCAACGCCCAACAACTACAGAGGATAGAAAATAGATGAGTGTCATCCCCTATGCCTCATCCATAGGCTCTATCATGTATGCAACGTTGTGCACAGGACCAGATGTCAGCCTTGCCAAAAGTATGGCCGAAAGGTTTCAAAATGATCTAGGAAAGGAACTGTAGGATCAAAAGTAGGTCTAGAGGGGTGGGGTGATTAGACTACTTGACCAAATTAAAATTCTACCTTTTCCCAATAATAAGTGTTGGCAGATTTTAGCATTTATAGCAATTCAAGCACACCCTACACATGCATGTCTACGAGTGTAGCAGCGGAAAGTAAAGACAAGCATGAGTAGTAAAGGAAGCATAGGAAGATCAAACACAATTTGGAGACATGAAGATTTTTCCCATGGTTCTGATAGGTGGTGCTATCGTACGTCCACGTTTATGGAGTCTTCAACCCACGGACGGTAACGGCCGCGAGAGTCCACGAAGGGTTCCACAAAGAAGCATCCTTGACTATACCATGATGGCCTATATCCATGGAGGACTAGCCTAACTCGGGGTAGATCTTCACGAAGTAGGCGATCTCCTTGCCATTACAAACTTCTTGGTTCACTCCACAACACGAAGTAGGAGGCTCCCAAGCGATACCTAACCAATCTAGGAGGCACCCCCTCCAAAAGGTAATAGGCTCGATAATGTCGATGGACTCCTTTCTCTTGTGCTTCAAGATGATAGAATCCTCAACACTCAATCACTCTCTCACAGATTCGGATTTGATGGAAGAAATTAAATGGTTGGAATGGAATGGCATGATCTCAACACATGAGTAGGTCGGTCTCTCTCAGAAAATCTGATGGGATAAGTGGGGATCTGTTCTGAGTGCTTCTCTTGCGAGTGAGTGGTGGTGGAGGGGTATATCTAGCATCTCCAAAAATTCAACCATTACACCTAAAGTGACCAACTCGGTGACACCGATGTGTGAATCTTGATGGTATCGAGTTGCTCCAAAGGTAGCAACTTTTGAATCTCGGTGATACCGATATAGAAATGTCGGCGATACCGATTAGGTGTCCAACGGTCAAAATCCAAATATCGGTGACGCTGATCCAAAAACTCGGAGATTCCAATTTTTTGAAGCGAGGTAATAGAAAGTTGGCAAGCTGAACTCAGTGGCACCAAAGTGGGATCGGTTGAACTGATGTGCTAGGGTTTGGCAGGGTTCTGGGAATAGGTGGGACCAAGTGGATGGAGTTGGTTTCACCGGTGAGCAAGAATGGCTTAAACAGAATATGTGGGAGAGTTTGTGGGTGTTTTTGGTGACTATCACTTTGTGCACGTTTGAGCATATTGTTCACCAACAGTACCTTACCCCCTTTTAATAGTATTGGCTTTCCTATGGACTCAAAGTGATTTCTCACCAAGTAAAATGTGGAGTCCTCTTTGCTTGAAGCTTTTCCAATCCATTTCCCTGCATCTAGGGGTTTCTCCATAATCCTTTTGCCAACTGATGTCTACTATGCAACCTTCTTCTTGTAGACTCGTGTTGGGCCTCCAGGCGTAGAGTTTTGTAGGACACTAGCAAGTTTCCCTCAAGTGGATGACCTAAGGTTTATCAATCCGTGGGAGGCGTAGGATGAAGATGGTCTCTCTCGAACAACCCTGCAACCAAATAACAAAGAGTATCTTGTGTCCCCAACACACCCAATACAATGGTAAATTGTATAGGTGCACTAGTTCGGCGAAGAGGTGGTGATACAAGTGTAATATGGATGGTAGATATAGGTTTTTGTAAGCTGAAAATATAAAAACAGCAAGGTAACTAATGATCAAAGTGAGAACAAACGATATTGCAATGCTTAGAAACAAGGCCTAGGGTTGATACTTTCACTAGTGTAAGTTCTCTCAACAATACTGACATAGTTGAATCATATGTAAATCTCTCACATGTGACAAAGAGTTCACTCCAAAGTCATAAATAGTGGAGAACAAACGAAGAAATTATTGTAGGGTACGAAACCACCTCCAAGTTATCTTTTCCGACCAATCTTATGAACTATGCCTATAAGTGTTACGAACAGCCCTAGAGTTCGTACTAAAATAACACCTTAAGATACACATCAACCAAAACCCTAATGTCACCTAGATACTCCAATGTCACCACAAGTACCCATGGGCTTGATTATACGATATGCATCACACAATTTCAGATTCATCATGTTCAATCCAACACAAAGAACTTCAAAGAGTGCCCCAAAGTTTCTACCGGAGAGTCAAGACGAAAACATGTGCCAACCCCTATGCATAGACTCTCAAGGTCACGGGACCCGCAACTTGATCACCAAAACATACATCAAGTGGATCAATAGAACATCCCATTGTCACGATGGATATCCCATTGCAAGACATACATCAAATGTTCTCAAATCCTTAAAGACTCAATCTGATAAGAAAACTTCAAAGGGAAAACTCAATTCATCACAAGAAGATAGAGAGGAGAAAACTCCATATGATTCATCTATATCAATAAAGCTCGGGATACATCAAGATCGTGCCATCTCAAGAACACAAGAGAGAGAGAGAGATCAAACACATAGCTACTGGTACATACCCTCAGCCCCAAGGGTGAACTACTCCCTCCTCGTCATGGAGACCGCTGGGATGATGAAGATGGCCACCGGTGATGGTTTGCCCCTTCGGCAGGATGCTGGAACATGATCCCGATTGGTTTTTCTTGGCTACAGAGGCTTGAGGCAGCGGAACTCCCGATCTAGGTTTATTTTTGGGGGTTACTAGATTTATAGGAGTACTTGGAGTTGGAATCACATCAAGGGGACTCACGAGGGGCCCACAAGCCAGGGGGCGCCCTGGTGGCTTGTGGCTGCCTCGAGACTCCTCTACAGTATCTTTTTTCTCCAGTATTTTTTATATTTTCCAAAAATATCCTCTGTAATTTTTTAGCCCATTCCGAGAACTTTTATTTCTCCACAAAAAACGACACCATGGTAGTTCTGCTGAAAACAGCGTCAGTCCGGGTTAGTTCTAATAAAATCATACCAAAATCATATAGAATTATTGTGAACATGGCATGAATACTTCATAAATTATAGATACGTTGGAGACATATCAGCATCCCCATGCTTAATTCCTGCTCGTCCTCGAGTTGGTAAATGATGAAAGAAATAATTTATGAAGTGTGAATGCTACCTAACATATTTATCAATGCAATCTTCTTTATTGTGGCAAGAATGTTCAGATCCATAAGATACAAAACAAGAGTTTAATATTGACATAAAACAATAATACTTCAAGAATACTAATAAAGCAATCATGTCTTCTCAAAACAACATAGCCAAAGAAAGTTATCCCTACAAAATCATATAGTCTGGCTATGCTCCATCTTCATCACACAAAATATTAAATCATGCACAACCCCAGTTTTAGCCAAGCAATTGTTTCATACTTTAGTGTTCTCAATCATTTTCAACTTTCATGCAATACATGAGCGTGAGCCATGGACATAGCACTATAGGTGGAATAGAATATGGTGGTTGTGCAGAAGACAAAAGGAAGGAGATAGTCTCAAACCAACTAGGCATATCAACGGGCTATGGAGATGCCCATCAATAGATATCAATGTGAGTGAGTAGGGATTGCCATGCAACGAATGCACTAGAGTTATAAGTGTATGAAAGCTCAAAAAGAAACTAAGTGGGTGTGCATCTAACTCGCCTGCTCACGAAGACCTAGGGCAATTTGAGGAAGCCCATCTTTGGAATGTACAAGCCAAGTTCTATAATGAAAAATTCCCACTAGTATATGAAAGTGACAATATAGGAGACTCTCTATATAAAAACATGGTGCTACTCTGAAGCACAAGTGTGGTAAAGGATAGTAGCATTGCCCCTTGTCTCTTTTATCTCATTTTTGATTTCTTTTTTGGTGGGCATCTTTGGCCTGTTTTTTTATTTGGGCTTCTTTGGCCTCTTTTATTTTTTTGTAAAGTCCGGAGACTCATCCCAACTTGTGAGGGAATCATAGTTTCCATCAACCTTTCCTCACATGGGACAATGCTCTAATAATGATGATCATCACACTTTTATTTACTTACAACTCAAGAATTACAGCTCGATACTTAGGACGAAATATGACTCTATATGAATGCCTCTGGCGGTGTACCGAGATGTGCAATGAGTCAAGAGTGACATGTATAAAGAATATGGATGGTGGCTTTGCCACAAATAAGATGTCAACTACATGATCATGCAAAGCAATATGACAATGATGATGCGTGTCATAAACAGAACAGTGGAAGTTGGATGGAAATATATCTTGGAATGGCTATGGAAACGCCATAATAGGTAGGTATGGTGTCTGTTTTTAGGAAGGTATATGGTGGGTTTAATGCACCGGTGAAAGTTGCGCGGTAGAATAGAGGCTAAAAAGGGTGGAAGGGTGAGAGTGCGTATAGTCCATGGACTCAACATTAGTCATAAAGAACTCACATACCTATTGCAAAAGTCTATTAGTCATCAAAACAATGTACTACAAGCAAGATACTAGGTGAAGGGTTGGTAGGAGTTAACCATCGCGCGATCCCGACCTCCACACAAAGGAAGGCAATCAATAAATAAATCATGTTCCGACTTCGTCACATAATGGTTCACCATACGTGCATGCTATGGGAATCACAAACTTTAACACAAGTATTTCTACCAATCCACAATTACTCACTAGCATGTCTCTAATATTACCATCTTTATATCTCAAAACAATCATAAGGAATCAAACTTCTCATAGTATTCAATGCACTTTATATGAAAGTTTTCATTATATCCCTCTTGGATGCCCATTATATCAGGACTATTCATAACCTAAGCAAATTACCATGCTGTTTAGAGACTCAAAATAATATAAGTGAAGCATGAGATTTAATCAATTTCTATAAAATGAAACCACTGCCATGCTCTACAAAGATATAAGTGAAGCACTAGAGCAAATTGACAAACTACTCCAAATAGATATAAGTGAAGATCAATGAGTAGGTAAACAATCAAGTAGCTATGTGAGGGCTATCTCTCTCAATAACTATTTTCATATCTGAGTATTTTATTCAACAACAAGAAAAAGAAAAATAGCACTCTAAGAATAGCATGCATCATGTGAACGTATTAAAATTTGCGCTCAACATAGGCTAACCGATTATTGTTGAAGAAGAAAGGTGGGATGCCAACCGGGGATCCCCAAGCTTAGATGCTTGATACTCCTTGAAATATTAATTAGGGATGCCTTGGGCATCCCCAATATTGAGCTCTTGTGTCTCCTTAATTCGTCTCATTTCATGGTTTTGCTAATTCTTATAAACTTCATCCACACAAAACTCAACAAAAACTCGTGAGATAGGTTAGTACACATAAGAAAAAATCATCACATCATGTACTGAAAAGATAAGTTGCACAATAATTTTCAAACATCATTTACTGTTTACTATCGTTTCCACAATTTATATCTACCAATATAGGCTATGGAAACTATGGGATAAGTAGATAACAAAACTATGACCGCAATCTGTCCAAACAGAACAACCTGTAGCAATCTATTAAACCAGTGTACTTCTATAAATAGAACAATTATTAAAATTGAGGACATACAAAAACATTTATATGACAATACTTTGTAAAAATTCCAGAAACTTTCCACGTTCCAGTAAAATATGAAAATTCAAATACTACAACAAAAGTTTCTATTTTCACACAACACATATCAAACATGCAATTCAAGCATCCTAAAGGCAATTCTTGGAACTTTTTATTGAAAAACAAGATTATAAATAACACCTAATAGAAAATAATAAAATATAATGACGCTCCAAGAAAAACACATATTATGTGATGAATAAAAATATAGCTCCAAGTAAGATATACCAATAGTGTTGAAGACGAAACAGGGGATGCCTTCCGGGGCATCCCCGAGATTAGGCACTTGAGTCTTGCTTGTATAATACCTTGGTGGTACCTTGATAATCCCCAAGCTTAGGTTCTTGTCATTCCTTGTTCTCCTCATATCGGTGTCTCACCCAAAACTTGAAAACTTCAATCACACAAAACTTAACAGAACTTCGTGAGAAGGGTTAGTGTAATAAATATATATCATTCACTTAGGTACTATCAAGACAAGATTCGTAATTTTTATCACATAATATCTACTGTATTATATAATTCCCATAATTAATATCACTGAATGTAAGCTATGAGAACACTAAAACTAGCAAAATATGCATGCAAAACAGAATCTGTCAAAAACAGAATAGTCTGTGAAGATTTATCATATAACCATAATTCCCTGTCTCTAAAAATTCTGAACAATTAGTACGTCCTTAAGTATTTGCATATAAAGACTTCGTAAAAATTTCATATCATTATCATGCTCCTATAAAAAATTAAAATTCCTGTACTAGAGTCAAAAGTTTCTGTTTTGGTTCAGCAACAATTCTACTCATCTTGTGAGTCATCCCAAAGGATTTACTTGGCACTTTATTGAAATAAAAGACGCAAAACATTATTAATACCATATCTTAATCATATTAACACACAAAAACAGAAATGAAAAGTGTTGGGTTGTCTCCCAACAAGCGCTTTTCTTTAATGCCTTTTAGCTAGGCATGACGATTTCAATGATGCTCACAAAGGAATAGTAATTGAAACATGCAAGAGAGCATAATGAATCTCATTACAAGCACATTTAAGTATAAACAACTTCCTATGCATAGGTATTTTGTGAGCAGACAATTTTTGGGAGCAAGAATCAACTAGCATAGGAGGACAAAACAAGCATGACTTTAAAACTTTGAATACGTAGGGAGGAAACTTCGTATTATTGCAATTCCTACAAGGATATGTTCCTCCCTCATAATAATTTTCAGTAGAATAATGAAGGAATTTCACAATATAACTATCACATAAAACATTTTTTTCATGATCTACAAGCATAGAAAATTTATTATTCTCTACATAAGCATTTTTCTTCTCATCCATTGTAGTGGGAGAAAACTCAACAAAATAACAATCATGAGACACTTGATTGGCATGACCACATTCAATATTAAGATCACAATGAAAAGTTTCATGGTTACTATCACTCTTTATATCATACATGTCATCATCATAATCATCATAGAAGGAGGCATGTCATCATCATACTAAATTTTCTCATCAATACTTGGGGGACTAAAATTATCTTCTTCATCAAACATAGAATCCCCAAGCTTGTGGCTTTGCATATCATTAGCATCATGAATACTAAGAGAATTCATACTAGAAACATTGCAATCATGCTCATCATTCAAGGAATTCTCATTAAGTATTTCCATAGTTTCTTCCTCTACCAATTGAGCACAATTATCTGAATCCTTATTTTCACGAAAGACATTATAAAGACGAAACAAATGATGCAAGGTAAACTCCATTTTTTGTAGTTTTGTTTTATAAAACAAAACTAGTGAAAAACAAGAAACTAAAATATTTAATTGCAAGATCTAAAGATATACCTTCAAGCACTCACCTCCCCGGCAACGGTGCCAGAAAAGAGCTTGATGTCTACTATGCAACTTCTTCTTGTAGACTCATGGTGGGCCCCCAAGAGTAGAGTTTTGTAGAAAAATAGAAAATTTCCCTCAAGTGGATGAACTAAGGTTTATCAATCCGTGGGAGGCATAGGATGAAGATGGTCTCTCTCGAATAACCCTGCAACCAAATAATAAAGAGTCTCTTGTGTCCCCAACACACCCAATACAATGGTAAATTGTATAGGTGCACTAGTTTGGCGAAGAGATGGTGATACAAGTGTAATATGGATGGTTGATATAGGTTTTTGTAATATGAAAATATAAAAAAGTTAAGGTAACTAATGATAAAAGTTAGCAGAAACGGTATTGCAATGCTTAGAAACAAGGCCCAAGGTTCATACTTTCAGTAATGCTAGTTCTCTCAACAATACTGACATAGTTGAATGATATGTTAATCGCTCACGTGTGACAAAGAGTTCACTCAAAAGTCACAAATATCAGAGAACAAACGAAGAAATTATTGTAGGGTACAAAACCACCTCCAAGTTATCTTTTCCGATCAATCTTATGAGCTATCCCTATAAGTGTCACGAACAGCCCTAGAGTTCGTACTAAAATAACACCTTAAGATACACATCAACCAAAACGCTAATGTCACCTAGATACTCCAATGTCACCACAAGTACCCATGGGCTTGATTATACGATATGCGTCACACAATTTCAGATTCATCATGTTCAATCCAACACAAAGAACTTCAAAGAGTGCCCCAAAGTTTCTACCGGAGAGTCAAGACGAAAACATGTGCCAACCCCTATGCATAGACTCTCAAGGTCACGGGACCCGCAACTTGATCACCAAAACATACATCAAGTGGATCAATAGAACATCCCATTGTCACCATGGATATCCCATCGCAAGACATACATCAAGTGTTCTCAAATCCTTAAAGACTCAATCTGATAAGAAAACTTCAAAGGGAAAACTCAATTCATCACAAGAAGATAGAGAGGGGAAAACTCCATATGATTCTTCTATATCAATAAAGCTCGCGATACATCATGATCGTTCCATCTCAAGAACACGAGAGAGAGAGAGAGAGAGATCAAACACATAGCTACTGGTACATACCCTCAGCCCCAAGGGTGAACTACTCCCTCCTCGTCATGGAGACCGCTGGGATGATGAAGATGGCCACCGGTGATGGTTTCCCCCTTCGGCAGGATGCTGGAACATGATCCCGATTGGTTTTTCTTGGCTACAGAGGCTTGAGGCAGCGGAACTCCCGATCTAGGTTTATTTTTGGGGGTTACTAGATTTATAGGAGTACTTGGAGTTGGAATCACATCAAGGGGACTCACGAGGGGCCCACAAGCCAGGGGGCGCCCTGGTGGCTTGTGGCTGCCTCGAGACTCCTCTACGGTATCTTTTTTCTCCAGTATTTTTTATATTTTCCAAAAATATCCTCTGTAATTTTTTAGCCCATTCCGAGAACTTTTATTTCCGCACAAGAAAATGACACCATGGTAGTTCTACTGAAAACAACGTTAGTCCGGGTCAGTTCTAATAAAATCATACCAAAATCATATAGAATTATTGTAAACATGGCATGAATACTTCATAAATTATAGATACGTTGGAGATGTATCACCAACCCATCATTGAACTTTTCCTCAAATATGCTTAGTGGAAATATTAGTTCAATGATATATATGTTGTTATTAATCACCAAAACCACCAAGGGGGCAAATGTGCTTTCGTTCTCCCCCTTTTTGTTAATTGATGACAACATATAGATCAAAGCTTGAACATATGATATAATCAATGAATATAATCGTTTCTTTGAGAAGTATGTGGTAAGCAAGAGCTCGCCCTAAATTTGTGCATTATTTTGAATTTTTGAATGCAAATGCACAATCTATTAGGTACATGGGGCACTTGTTCCATGTGACATACATCTTGGTGGCGTGCGAGAATAATAAGAATGAATATCATAGCACAACACAATCAAGAAAAGTGAATGATCATCTCATAAGCATCATAAAGATAGGAAATAGTAGCAACATGCATCAAGTGTATGATCAAACACCGACAAAGTTTAACACATCCAACCAAAATATATCAAATATTTTTGAAAAAGCGACAAAAACCAACACTCTCTCTCTCTCTCTCTCTCTCTCGAAGCCCTAATGATCTATACAACTTCTCCCCCTTTGGCAATAAGTTACCAAAAAGTTCAAAGGTATAGAGCTAAATGCTCTTCTGGGGTTGATCTCCTCTGGTAGCTGAACTTGGAGTCAAGAGAACTGCATCAGCGAGGACTTCTGCTGATGTCATGGACAGAGTTGGTGTAGCAAGTGGAGGAATTGGTGGAGCTAAGGGAGCTGATGTAGCTGTAGCTGGTGCTGATGAAGAAGGCCTCATGTTTGGAGCTGTCACTGTGGGAGTCCTGGCCTGAGTCCCGAACCGAGCAGTCGTCCTATGAGGTGCACTATCCCAATCATCATCATCATCATCATCATCATCATCATCATCATCATCATCATCATCTGTAGTGTGAGGGATAGGCACAACATCAACTTCCTTCTTGAGCTCATTGACAGTCACTTTGAGCCCAGTCACCTTGTTGTTGAGACTATGAAAATTGTTGTCATCAATCCTCGCAAGGCTCTCTTGGTTCTTTAGGATGTCAGTGTTGTCCTTCCGCATGCTGAGCATTGAGCTGACAAGTAGATCCATCTGCTCACTCCTAGTCATGGGCGGCTGAGCACTAGTGTCTCTAGCTGCCTCAGCAAGTGCCTGTGTTGCAGCTAATGTGGGATGATCTGGGATTATCACCACAACGTTGTCTTTGAGCTCCGGCAGGAGTGGCAAATGTGGTCGATCAAGCGCAAAGATGTGCTTCTCCAACTTGGAGTTGATGAGCATATGGATGTAGGGTGCATAGCAACATGAGTGCTTCTTATCAGCAACAATACTCTTCACAGTCTCCACAATCAAGCCCATCACTCTGAATCTCGTATGCTGGTCTAGATGGAGCAGCATGTTGATGGAGTAGCCTTTGATCATCTTCTCATCTCCAGACTTAGGAAATAAGGTGTGCCTTAAGATAGTGTTGATCGTGTGTAGACCAGTCTGAAGGAAATAGATTGATCCTAGCTTGTGAGACTTCTGATGTGCAATAGGAATCTCCTTGTACATGTTGTTCATCTCATTGTGGCTTGCCTTGGGCTCAGAGTATACATCAATATCTCCATCTTCCCCCTATGGGACTCCTAAGATGGAAGCCCACTCCTCCACTATGGACACATACCTAGCACCTTCAGTCATCCACACAATTCTACCATCTCCATAGAAATGAGAAGTGGAGTAGAATTGCATGATCATCTCATCATTCCAGGCTATGAACTCCTTGCCAACAAACTTATCAAGACCAATGCAGTGAAAGTTGTCTTTCACACTTGGGAAGTAATCTTCATTGTCCTTGATGTACTTCCAATCCACATATCTCATATCACTCACAGAAGGGCTCTTGTCAAGCAATATAGTCTCATAGAAGTCTTGCTGTTCTTTGGTATAGAACCTGTAGTCCACAACAGTCTTCCTCCTTTGTGACTATGGATCAATAGCTCTCCAATCTCTCAGACCTTGGTCCTTCCTCTGCTTCATGCCCTCAGCTTGCAGATGGCCGGCATTATGCACTGAAAGGTGTGGTCTTAGCTTCATCAAGGCAGACATAGCATCCTCCACTCGATCTCTGGATGAAGACCCCTTGTGTTTTCTCAGAAGCTGGAATCTCTCCGGAGAACCTCTTGGTTTTGGATGTAGAGGGCTTCTTGGATCTAGCTGGCTTGCCCTTGGTTTCTGCTTGGCTGGGCATAACATCAAAAAACAATTTCTTCTTCTTCTCGGGGGGAGACTTTGTAGCTGGCTCTTCCTCCTCCTCCTCCTCAGCAGCCTCTTGTGGGTCCTCAAACATAGAGGTAGGCCTGCCAACAACATGGACTATCCTATTTCTGCTCTTCTTCTCTCCAGACTTCTTGGGCATGGATTTCCTGGGAGGCTCAATGTTCATGTGCCCCTGGAGCTCTCAGGTGCTCTCATAGTGTGTGAGGGGGCATACTCCTTCATTACCACCTTCTTCTTGGAAGAGGTAGCCTCAGCTGTGGGCTTCTGGATAGTCTTGTCCTGCTTAGTCTTGGTAGGCACTACATCAGGCACAAAGTATTGATCCTCCTCATCTGAGATTACCTTCCTCCTTGCTCTAGTTGCAACTCTGGGCAGATTAGGTGAGCTTGGAACATCATCAAAAGAAGATGAGCTCTTGTCTGGACTAGAGCCTGAATTTGTGTCAACACTGAGCTCCTTGAGGTTGTTCTGACTGTCCTCTAAAACAGACATCTGTGACCATGTGAATAGAATATAGAGGAGTAGAAGGGTTGAGTCATCACAAAATGTAGAGATTTTTCAAAGATTGAACAAAGAATTCTCAACATTTGCATTCTGCCAAATGAATTTTGGTATCACCGATGCAAACTTTTCGGACCCACCGAGACAGACAACCTGCTAAACAGAAACTTGGCACCACTTTCGGTGAGACTGAAAATGGGCACTCGGTTTCACTGAGGTTGTTCTCAGTTGACCTAAAAAGGGAATCAATGATGCCAGTTCTTTTGCTTCATGTCACCGAGATTCAAGTTGCAGACGGCAAACCCTAAAAAATCGTTCGTTCGCTAGTATAATGAAGTTTCTAGAGGATTGAGAGGATCGCAAACTGTGGATTATCGATAAACTTTAATCTAATGCGCATGAATTGGGCGGGGAGTGCAAAGAGGTCCAGATCCACACCCTAATTCAGTGAAGGATCCCCTAAGGCGACGACGATGGAGAATATTCTGTCGGCGGCGGCAATTCCCAATGGCGGAGGCACACGGGGAGGCGAAGGCGATGACCAGGGGTCCAGAGAGGTAGCTTAGGGTTTGGAGGAAACAACTTTTGCATTTGAATTTCAAAAGTTGAGTCCACCAGGTTATATACCCCTTGCTATCGGTGACGCTGGTTCTAAGTTTTCGGTATCACTGAGTTTCTCAACTGTCAGCTGACAGGGAAACTCAGTGTAGCCAAGAATGTGGAATCAGTGATACCAAGGTGAAAACCAGATCAACCCTAGGCATTCGCTGAGACCAAGAATTTTGGATTGGTTCCACCGAGATGCACTTGGGACGTTTTAATGGTCAGTCCTTTGTCGATAAGAAACTCCGAGTGCTCCTCACACAGAGGGATCGAAAAGTACTTGTTCAAATTTTGTAATGCACCATGAATAGAATATGAGACAAGAAAGCATAGATAGATAGAGAAGGGTCCTACGCATTCTTGTCCATCCAATTGGAAAAACAAAATCAAAGTCCAAATAGCAACAATTGGATGTCCTCGAATGGATAAAGAAATGCAGACTAACATGCTCACACAATAAGATGTCAAATGAAATCATGGCAAACATGCAAATACATACTATCATCTATCAAGCACTTTGGCGATGACATAGTCATCTATATATGAGTATATTGACTTAGGAGCCAAGTAAGAATACTTGATCATAGGTCATACTCATCGTTTAAACATGAGTGGTGTTGGGGATATAACCCCGCGGTGAGACCCTCCCCAGAGGCTCCGGGTCACACATAATGGCTCATACACCAGCCCAAGGATGGGCCTTGAAGACTTAAGCCCAAGACGTTGGGCGTCTTGGCAAGATGGGCCAAGACGTGGCCCGAATGGAGAAGGTATGAAGACCCGGGCAGGTGAGCCGCCCGGAGACAGCTTGCTCAAGAAAGCAGGACAATGTAGAGATAGACTCGGACACGTTGTGAGAGTCGATTACGACTTGTATGACCCGTGGTATTGACCTCCTATATAAAGGCGAGACCCGGGGCGACTTAGACAGAGACTAACTAATCGAGAGCTAAGTCAAGCGATTCCGCTCCCTTGTAATCGAGATTCCAAGCAATACAAGCACAAGCAGGATGTAGGCTTTTACCTCTACTTGAGGGGCCGAACCTAGGTAAACATGTGTCCTTCATCCCGATCAACCCCTTTGAGTCCATCACCTTAGCGATGGCCTCGAATCTAAGTCCTCGAACATCTGCCGTGTTAAAACCACGACAGTTGGCGCCCATCGTGGGGCTAGTGCTCGATGGTGTTGAGTTCTCAAAGGCTCTCTCCCAGGGTTTGAGGGATACGTGGTCGGAAGGATGAGCAAAAGCCGCCGCGGCCGGCTCTACATCAACGATGCCGGCTGGGGCCCTGAGGCCGACTCTATCGAATATGGATTCCAGGTTCCCTTCGATGGAATCCACGTCTTCATTGGTAAGGTTGACGGATCTATGCCCGGGCCGGACGTCTGCACCAATGTCGTCGAGCCAGCTCGCTGCATGCAACCCGCCCAACACGTGCGACCCGCCTGTGCTAACCCGGGCCGGAAGCATGTCTTCGTGGGCTTCACTCAAGGGATGGACCTTGAGGCCTCTATGTCATAGGAGACTCTCGTCTATTCAGAGGATGGGTCTTTGAGTGGAGAGGTGGAATCAATCTACCCACTTCACAACGACGGGCTCGGGGGCCACGATGAGCTTTACCCCGAGTCGGAGCGTTCTGAGCCGGAGGATCCCAGGCTGCCGATTCATGCGGCCGTGTTCATGGCAGGGTCAGTGCCAGGCATGAGCAGCACAGCCGCCGGAGCTGCGAACACGGGGGGAGACCCGCCGCGTCCGGCTCAGGTTCTTCTAGATCTGATGAACGAGCTCGCAACCCTGATGGCGACTGAAGTCACACCGGATAATCAAGCGGCCCGGAATTTGGAGATCACAAGGATTAAGGACCGGATGGCGGAGGTCCAGCAGGGGATTGGCGAGTTAAAGGCTCAGATGGATGCGGAGGCAGAGCGCCTTAGGACAGATGCCTTCTGCCTTGAGCTAGAGAAACAGTCGGCAGCTGCGGTGCAGCGAATGAGGCATCAGTTCCGCTTACCAGAGCAATACGAGGCCATGAATCTTTTTAACTCGCCAGGAACGGGACGAACAGCAGACGCGCCTGGGAGTCGGCCAGCGGCTCGACAACGACTTAACCCGCCCCGACAAAACCAGGCCTCACCAGCGGCTTTTCCGACGCCGGCAGGTCACTACTCAAACCCAGCAGAGAACATGGTGGTCGCAGCAACCCGGATTGAAACAATCCCTATTCTAGACAAGGCGCCCTTTGCAGAAGAGGTGCGGAATGCCCTTGGATACCTTCAGACGGCGATGGCCCAGCAAGAGAAGTGTACCTACAGCCGGAGCCGTGTGCACTCAACCCCCTCCCCAGCCACAGCTACAGCCGATGCTATGAGTCGCCGGAGGGTTCTAGCAGTGGTAGACACCAAGAGCTACCGCGAGATGATCAGACGGCTCTAGAGGCGCATGCGCTAGCGGACCGAGCGAGAGTACAATGAGAGGCAGCGGCGGCTCATCAAGAGCCTGTGCATTCCGTCTCAGTCGGAGCAGGAGTAGCCACCAGGGCCGTGGGAGTCCCGTGCTTGGCACCGTCTCTGCAAAATGAGCGTCTGCCGAAGGATTTCAAAGGCCCTCGTAAGGTCCCGAATTACACTACAGACTTGCCCCAGAGGCCTGGATTGAAAGTTATGAGCTGGCAATGGAAATGTTGGATGTCAGTGACGCGGTTTGCCCCAAATACTTTATCATGATGTTGGAGGGTCCGACTCGCATGTGGTTGAAGGGTTTGCCTCCCAATACCATCAACTCATCGGCGGAGCTGAAAGCAAGGTTCATTAAAAAATTTCAAGGAACTTGCAAGTAGCCTATGATGATTGTGGATCTGGATCGCTGTGTTCAACCGGAGAGTGAGTCAGCTCATCATTGGGTCCGACGGGTGTCGACTATCATCCACTCGTCTAAACAGATCATGACGGCTCAAGCGGTGCTGATCCTGGAAAACAACTGTCATTTCATCCCCTTGAAACAGAAGCTCGGCCGGCTCAAACATACGTGTCAGGACATGGGAGAACTCATGGTGTCTCTCACAAAGTATGCCGACTCTGATAACACGAAGGATCCGGGCTCTGATGAGGAGAAAACTGGCCAGGGTAAAAAGAATAACCATGGCATGGGTGCGGCAGGCAACGGTAACCAAAGCAAGAGGAAGAACCCGGATGGCGGGTCAGAATTGGTGTCCAACGCCAACACCAGCCACAATTGGCCTAAGGGCAATGGGAAGTTTAGACCACCTTTTAACAAGGGTAAAACTCCTTTCAACTTAGAGGAGATGCTCAACAAACCTTGCCCGGAGCACAGTCGGTCCGACAGACCGGCGGGTCACACGTGGGGCAATTGCCACATCATGCAGAAGTTTAAGGACCACAACATGCGACAACATAACAACGATGGTGCTGGCCCGCCCGATGGCTCAGGATCAGGCGGGTCAGGAGCCAGGTTTGGGTCCGGCGGCTCAGGTTCCGGTCATCATGGCCAGGGTAATCAAGGAGGACATCATTAGCACTCTGGTGGCCATCATCAGCAATGGAATAATCAGTCTGGATATCAGAGTAATCCAAAGCAGCTCAGTTCGGGCTAGTATCATGTTTTTACAACTAGGCTTGACAAGCGGGATCAAAAAGTGCACAAACGGGTGGTTAATGCGGTCGTGCCGGCTCTACCACGATACTTGAAGTGGTCTGAGTATGACATCACGTGGAGCCGGGAGGATCACCCGCCGCGTGTTGATGACCCGGTGCGGCTATTCCTTGTGGTCGCCCCCAAGTGGGAGGATATATGTTGAATAAGGTACTTATGGATGGTGGCAGTAGCATCAATATCCTGTACTATGACACCTTTCGACGGATGAAGCTGCTTGATAAAGACCTTAATCCCTCCTCGATAGTCTTTCATGGTGTGGTGCCTGGCAAGTCAGCTTACCCCGTGGGTAGGATCTCCTTGGAAGTTGCCTTTGGTGACGAGTACAACTACAGGGTAGAGTCCTTGTGGTTTGAAGTAGTCAAAATCAAGAGCCCCTATAATGCCTTGTTTGGGCGACCGACTTACGCCAAGTTCATGGCTAGGCCCTGTTATGTCTATTTGCAGCTCAAGATGCCCGGGATAAAGGGGACAATTACTGTTCATGGTGATCGGAATACGACCATTGAGTGCGAGGAAGGAGACGCGGCTTACGCGGAATCAAGTTGTGCTGAGGGAGATCTCAAGTTTTATAAGGAAAATGTTGACCCGGAGGACATGACTCCGCTGAAAAAGCCTACTACAAAGGTTGAGCCGCCCCTGAAATTTTCGGCGGATGATACCAAGTTGGTGGATTTCACTCCGGGCGACTCATCTCAACAGTTCACTATTGGGGCCAATATGGATCCCAAATAGGAAAGCGTGCTCATCGAATTCATCTGTGAGAATCGGGACATCTTCGCATGGAAACCTTCTGACATGCCGGGTGTACCGAGAGAGTTCGCTGAGCACCACCTTAATGTGGATCCTAAGTTTAAATCTATCAAGAAATTTCTATGGCGGTTCAACGAGGAGAGACGCAAGGCCATCGGGGAAGACGTCGCCCGGCTCTTGGCGGCGGTTTCATCGTCGAGGTCTTTCACCCTGAATGGTTTGCTAACCCACTGCTCATGCTCCAGAAGAACGGCACATGGCGTATGTGCTTAGATTACACGGATCTGAACAAAGCTTGTCCGGATGATCCCTTTGCTCTCCCTCGTATTGATCAGATCATCGATGCTACGACGGGTTGTGAGAGTTTATGTTTCCTAGAAGCGTATTCTGGATATCATCAGATAAAGATGACAGTCAAGGACCAAGAGAAGACGGCTTTCATAATGCCTTTTGGTGCCTTCTGCTACGTGTCTATGCCTTTCGGGATCAAGAGTGCCCAGACGACTTACCAGCGTTGTGTATAGAATGTTCTTCAAAGTGAAATCGGGCGTAACGTTCACGCATATGTGGATGACATTGTGATCAAGTCAAGGAAGAAGGAGACTCTGCTTGATGACCTAAAGGAGACCTTCGACAATCTACGGATTTATAAGATGATGCTTAACCCGGCGAAGTGTGTCTTTGGTGTTCCGACATGCAAACTCTTGGGATTTCTGGTCTGTGAGCCTGGCATTGAAGCTAACCCGGATAAGATCAAGGCTATCACTTCCTTGGCTGAGCCAGCGTGCATCAATGATGTTCAACGCCTGGCAGGGCGGATCGCTGCGTTGAGCCGGTTTATATGCTGCCTTGGTGAGAAAGCCATCCCTTTATATCAAATTATGAAAAAGGCAGACAATTTTGTCTGGAGTACGGCAGCGGGTGAAGCATTTGAAGAACTCAAGAAGCAACTCACTGAGTCGCCGGTCTTAGCCACTCCGGCTGAGAAAGAACCCTTGCTCTTGTACATGGTGGATAACAACAGGGCTGTCAGCGCTACAGTCGTGGTCGAGCGCAAGGAGGCGGGGAAGGAATATCTGGTTCAGAGGCCGGTTTATTACATCAGTGAGGTCCTGACAGAGTCCAAGGAGAGGTATACACATTGGTAGAAGCTAGTGTATGGGGTGTTCATGGCCAACCGGAAGCTAAAGTACTATTTCTTAGGACACCAGATCACCGTGGTCAGCTTTGCCCCGTTGGGAGATATAATTCAAAACAGAGAAGCCACTGGCAGGATTTCTAAGTGGGCATTGGAGCTGGGACCTTTTAATCTGAAATACGTACCTCGTATGGCTGTCAAGTCTCAAGCCCTGGTAGATTTCATAAACGACTGGACAGAGTGTCAGGAGCCCAAAGAAAAGCCAGATAACACACACTAGACAATACACTTTGATGGGTCCAGGCAGCTGGAAGGATCAGGGGGAGGAGTTGTCTTAACCTCCCCCAAAGGTGACAAGTTCTGTTATGTGCTATGACTGATGTTCCCTTGCACTAATAATGCAGCTGAGTATGAAGCCCTGCTCCATGGCCTCAGGGTGGCTAAGGAAATGAACTTAAGCCGGGTAAGGTGCTTCAACGACTAAGATCTTGTGGCTCAGCAAGTTTCAGGCACTTGGGATTCCAAGGATCCGCGGATGGCAGCTTATCGTCAGGCGGTGGATGTCACCGCTGGTCACTTCAAGGGTTATTAGGTGGATCATATTGATCATCACAGGAATGAGGCGGCTGGCGCCCTATCAAGGTTAGGCTCTCAACAAAAGCCGGTGCCGCCTAACGTCTTTTTGGATGTTTTACATCACCCATCAGTTAAGTTGCCTTTAGAGGAAGACTTAGCCATTCCTGACCCAGAGGGACAGCTGGTGGCGGCTCTGCATGCTATTCCGGATTGGACTGTACCTTACTTAGCGTACTTGACTCGTGGCGAGTTGCCTGATGACGAAAATCTGGCCAGACAGATCACCAGACGGTCTAAGTCCACGACGATAGTCAATGGTGAGTTACAGAAGTGCAGCGTCACCGGCGTGTTTCAGCGTTGTGTCTCACCGGAGGAAGGTAAGGAAATCTTGAATGAAATTCATGCCGGTGATTGTGGATATCACGCCGGCTCAAAATCTCTGGTGGCCAAGGCTTTTAGGCACTGTTTCTTATGGTTGACGGCTCACAAGGATGTAGAGGACCTGGTCCGCAAGTGCGATGGTTGTGAAAATTTTGGCCAGCATTCTCATGTTCCGGCTCAAGAATTGCACATGATTCCAATCACTTGGCCGTTTGCAGTTTGGGGGCTCGATATGGTCGGGCCTTTCAAGAGATCGAAGGACAAAAATACCCACCTCTTGGTGGCGGTTGACAAGTTTATTAAGAAGCTGAGTCAGTCAGCAAGTGCGACGTGGCTACGGCGGTTTAGTTTATTAAGAAGCTGATCTACCATTTTGGTTACCCTCATAGTATCATCACGGACAATGGAAAGAACATGTCCAAGGAGGATATGAAAACGTTCTGCGACATTGAGCACATCTGGCTTGATGTTTCTGCAGTTGCTCATCCACAATCCAACGGTCAGGCGGAGCGTGCTAACCAAGAAATCCTGAGAGGTATCAAGCCCCGACTTATGGTTCCTTTATAGCGAACGCCAGGTTGTTGGGTGGAGGAATTGTCGTCCGTCTTATGGAGCATCAGGACTACCTCTAACAGATCAACGGGTTATACACCTTTCATCATGGTTTACGGTGCAGAGGCCGTGTTACCAAGTGACATCCATCATGACTCGCCACGAGTGGCGGCTTACGTTGATACGGACAATGAGACGACGCGTCAAGACGCGTTGGATGCCTTGGAGGAGGAGTGTGATCTGGCGGCGACTCGTTCGGCGATTTATGAGCAAGACCTGCGCCGCTATCATAGTCGCAGAGTTAAGACCAGGACGTTTCAAGAACGCGACTTAGTGTTGCGACTGATCCAAGACCAGACAAATATGCATAAATTGTCTCCTCCATGGGAAGGACCTTTCGACCTCGGGGCAGGAGACCCGTCGGCCATGGAACATAGTGCATCTACGGCCCTACTATACCTAAGTTGTTGAGACTCGACATTGTACACTATCATTGTATATATCATATTTATATATGAATAAAAGTTGGCATCCGTGCAAGCCAGGGCCTCTGCCATGTTGCATATCTCAATCTGTGCAACCACATGATTGTCCAGGGTGCTTCCCACCCTTTGGGTGTAGCTTATCAAACCCTATCGGTCGGCTCTCAAGCCAAAAAGTTGACTCCGTCAACAAGATCGTCCAGGGGCTTCCCACCCTCCGGGTGTAGCTTATCAAACCCTATCGGTCGGCTCTCAAGCCAAAAAGTTGACTCCATCAACATGATCGTCTAGGGGGCTTCCCACCCTCCGGGTGTAGCTTATCGAACCCTATCGGTCGGCTCTTAAGCCAAACAGTTGATCCCGTCAACAAAGGTCACTTGGGGGCTTCCCACCCACCGGGTGTAGCTTACACACCCTCTTGATCGGCTCTTAAGCCAAACAGGGTTAAACCTGCTTGTAAGCTGATGCTACTCTACTAGGTGGCCCGCCAAACTCTTACCAGTTAATCTCGCCTAGAGACCTTGAGCCGGTTCAAAGCAATTGACGGCCAATCTCCATAGAGACCCTGTACTGGTCAAGGTTAAAACGGCGACTCTTGTCACGTGAGGGCCGGCTTACAGAAAGCTAGGATAAACTCTCCCACTTACTGCCGACTCTCCGCTATGTGGCCCGTTCGTATTCTTAGACAGTTAATCCTTGAGGACCCTGTAGTGTTTAAGGTTAAAACGACAGATTTATGTCACGTGAGAGGCAGTTTTTGGGCTATCAGGGTACTCATGCCATGCCGTGTCTCTTCTGGGTCGTTACACTTCCTTTCAGTTAATCTCGCTTAGAGACCCTAAGCCGGTTCAAAATCTTAAACGATCAATCTCCACAGAGACCCTGTACTGTTAAGGAGTTTTAAGTGGCGAGTCAACCCAGTAGAACCAGCACATGAGCTGTTTTTGAAAAACAAGTTAGGAAAGATACAACATCTTTTGGGTTATGCTATTTTAAGCCGCCCTCCTAACAAATGTGAAGATACATCTATTCTTGCAGGTTGATTAAACCGCCAAGAGCCGGCAAAGCATCTAGTATGAAAATGCAAGAAAGATGACATATATTAAGCCGGACAATTCAACATGTGCACAACGACACAATTCAGGCAAAGGCACAGTTTACTACAAGCCTATTACAGATGCTCTTTGTGGAGCTCAAAAATGATTCAAAGTTTTTTACACCGCTCATGGCAGGTCATAAAGCCGGCTTATCCTCGGCATCACCAAATTCATCAGTTGGCTGGCGGGTCACCTTGCTCCGAGTCTTCGGCCTCCTTGATCTGAAGATTGTCCATGTCCTAGTTGTAGTGGTTAAAGCCGCAAAGTTTCCCTCTTCAAAGAAGGGGGACGGGTAAAGTTATAAGCAAAGAGGTGCTTACTGCGGGCAGGCATCAGGTCCTTGTCTTCAAAGAGGTGGCAGCGGATTCTCTTCTGGTCAGCGCTGTAAGCCGCCTGTTATGTTGCTAAGTTTACTTCTTCTGCCAACATGGAAGCAAGGACTTTGGAAGCCTTCACACACCGTGTGTAGTCAGCTTCGGTAAACTCTGAGACGTCATCTTTCTTGGAGGGAAACCCGTCCATCATGTCTTCAGGGGTCAATTCCGGAGCAAAGGCCAACGCCCGGCTTATGGCTGCGATAGCTCGCTGTCAGGCGGCTGATTTGTTCAGCTCTATGATCTGTTTTGGCAGAGTGGAAAGCAGCTCTATAACCCCCTTCATAGTCGGAGGGAGATTATCCTTGAAAAGCACCGCCTTGATCATGTAGACGGCTTCACAATATAGTTGTTCTGTCAAAGTATAGACAACCTTCAGAGGTAGTAGACTGTCAGAGGCAAGTTGACGGCTCCTTGGACCTACATAAGCCGGATTTTTGGTTATAAGTCGTCAGTGTTCAAATGATTTTTTTGCTAAGTATTCAAATACTTACCAAATATGGCGGCTGACATCTTCCTGATATTGCGCTTTAAAGACTACAATTGGTCTGATACGATCACGAGCCGCTGGTCAGCGTCATGTGCTCGTTGAGGCACGACGGCTTGCTCTGTCTCAGCCAATTTTTTGAAGGCATCAAATTCAGCCGTAATTTGGTCAATTCTTCAGCAAGGAGCCAGCATTTCTCATCGGCTTCGCTTCGGGTGGCTTGTTGAGTGGCTAGCTGGCCTTTCAAGCCGGTTAATTCAGAGCCGTCTTCAGTTAAAGCTTCCTGTGACATATTGAAAGCAGGATGAGAATTAAGTTGCCATAATAGTATATCATAAGTTGAGGAAGGTTAAGACTATGTTGTACAAGTCTCAAGCATTGCAAGCAATATGTTTGACACTTGGGGGCTAATGTCTATTTGTTCCTCCAAACACTACAATGCAGTCCCAGCTCATCTTTGTCAAAGTTAATGTGGAACTTGGGGGCTACACTTTGGCTTCTATGGTTATCTACATCTGAAGCTCCGACTCAATGTTATCAAAATTGAGCCGACCCTTGGGGGCTACACTTTGGCTTCTATGGTTATCTACATTTGAAGCTCCGACTCAATGTTTTCAAAATTGAGCCGGCCCTTGGGGGCTACACATGACTCTTTACACGCCTACAGGTTAGCTATTTCTACTGCTAAACAAGACTTGAAGACCCGACTTATCATTAGCCAATATTAAGCCGGCCCTTGGGGGCTAAGTAAGGGTAGAAGGAAGCAGAGTGTGAGTACCTCATATTTCTTCTTCATTAAGTTTACGAACTTGAGTTCCATATCCCGGCTGATGGAGAGGCGATTTAAATAGCCGGCGTGCAGCTAGTCAGTTGTTAACTTTTCCAGCACGGTGAATTCAAAGTCTGTCTTCTCTGAAGCTTTGGGTCTCTCAGTATGTTTTGTCAAAACACGAGCCGGAGTTTGGAATCCGGTGCCGGTAACAAAGACATCCGGAATAGTTGACTCATCGGCAGCGTTTGAAGGGCTCGGCGTCTTGGAATGGGCCCTTGGAGGACTCTCAGGGATCATATCATCGGCAACCGGTTCGGCAGAATGATGAGCTTCTTCATGTGCCTCCTTGGAAGCCGCCGAGGGGTTAACATGCAGCACAGGAGAATCCGGTTTTGCAGGTTCCGGTTCTGGAGCTTTGTGGCCAAGAATAGACCCGCCAGTCTTCCTTCGTTTTGCTTGGGCCCTGAAAAATGCAGGAGGTCGTGGTTAGAACCTTATATACAAATTTGAGCATAAGTATAAAGGACACATACTTCGGGTTAATCTTCAAAGGCAGCAAAGCAGTTCCGGTAGAGTCGCCGGACGAAGGGGGTGAGTCCTGAAAACCAGTTAAGACAATATAAGACAATGTCGAATTGTAAAAGACAGGATGAACAAGTAAGTCAGGTTGAACAGGTACCTCAGCCGGCCGTTTCCGTTGAGTCAAAGATAATCCGTCCATGAGATCATTGGAGTCGGTGCTCCAGGTCTGGCGTCGCGAGGTTTGTTGTTGTTTTTCAAAAGAAAATGGGGGTCTAAGTAAGCAAGAGGATGACAAAGTGGGACTTTCCAGATGACCCGCCGAATCTTCTGTGAAACAAGATGTTCTGAGTCGGATGAAACGTAAGTTACCTCAGGAAAGTTGGCGTGGCTCGTTTCCATTTCGTCATGTGAATAATTAATGAGGTGCATAAAGAGACGGCCAAGAGAATCAGGCTCTACCTCTGAGTCGTCAGTTTCTGGCTGTTCCTTGGGCTGTTCTTGAGGTGCAGGTTTCTTCTTCCGGCCGTCAATTTTCTTCTTTGACTTCTTTGCAGGAGGAACATACTTATTTTTCTAGAAGCCAGAGCTTGCCTGAGAGTATAAGGCGGTAGAAGGTTAAGAGGTTACAAAGTGTAAGTTAGAATAGAGATAAGGACATCGAGAGTCGCCCTTACATCTGGGGCCGGGTTTGCGGCACAGAAAGGTGCCAGCCCAATGGCACTGCAAGCTCCTAAAGATTCGTGGACAAGACTCCTGATGGTAGTCACAATATAATCCTCTGATAATGTTGTCTGGCTAAAGCAGAGGGAGTCATCATACTAGCCTCTATATTCGCACATAAGGCGACTGCGCAGGCTCAAAGGCATGATCCTCCCAAAAATCCAGTAGCGGATCAAATCTAGTCCCGTTAGTCCATTGGCCATAAGGGCTTTAATTTTGGCATGAGCCGGAGCGTGCTTCGCCCACTCAGTGGTTGACAGCCAACCAGGAGGCTCAGAGGTTGTTTTGAGTCGGGATGGGCGATAACCTGGCAGGGGATGCTCTCCTTCTGGGGAGGTGTCTTTACAGTAAAACCAAGTCTTGTTCCAGTCTTTAGGATGACTTGGCATCTGAACAACCGAAAAGTTTATGTCCTGGTGCCTCTGAATAGAAATCCCGCCAAGTTCTAAGCTTGGACCGGCCTTCACCTCTGTCTGGCAGTTTGCTTAAAAAACTCACGAAATAGACCAACGGGTGACTCTATTTGCAAGTGGACTTCAGTGAGTGCTTGGAAGTTGCATATGTTGGAGACGGAATTGGGAGCAAGGTCTTGAGGGCGCAGCTTGAAGAAGTGAAGAATGTCCCGAAAGAATTTTGAGCCGAGGGGAACAAACCCACGCTCGACATGATCTGAAAACACAGCTACCTCACCCTCCTGAGGAACGGGTTTTAGCTCATTACCCGGAACCCGCCAATGGATGACATCCTTGGTGGGTAAGGTACCCGCGTTTACAAAGTCCATCAGGAATTCTTTAGTGATGGCAGAGCCGACCCAATTGCATGAATTGGATGCACGAGACATGGTGGCGACTCGATACTATGCAAAGTAACAATGTGCGGCGGGTCAGAAGATGCCAGGCAGCTAAGGGCGGCTAAAAGGTTCAAGGTTCTATAAAATTAAGCCGCCAAGAGCTGTTTGATGAGAGCCGGAATCTCGCCGGCGGGTCAAGTCTACGAGAAGACGAAGCAAAATTTCACTAAGTGTGGAAAACAAGTTTCACAAACTACCTATGCAGTTATAGATCTACAAAATAGAGGAAAATCAAGTTTAACCTAGACTCAGTGATGAA
This sequence comes from Hordeum marinum, assembly GCA_022496015.1. Classification (NCBI taxonomy): domain Eukaryota; kingdom Viridiplantae; phylum Streptophyta; class Magnoliopsida; order Poales; family Poaceae; genus Hordeum; species Hordeum marinum. Next base: position 167,088,200 of record CM039678.1, on the reverse strand, counting down.
CAGTCAAACCAGTGACGTCCGTGAAGATAGCAAACGGAGCAACTACAGATCCGCGCGATGCTATTATCATTCTCCTACGGTGCGCCGCAATGGAAAGGAAGGCAATATATTATCCACTGACGTAGGCATTATCTACCATTGGGAAGAAGCTTGTGCTCTAAGAGGGCGGAGGACTCCGTGAAACCCTACCGAAACATCGGATCTATGGAAGGAGAAGAACTTACCACATGGGAGGCAACAGACGCGGGGGAATCTCTGGTACGATCAGGTCGATGCAGTGACCCAGCATGACGTTGGTGCGGAAGCTTCGCCAAAGCAAGATATGCTGGAGCGGCGACGTCGGGAGGAAGAAGAAGAAGTGAAAAGTGGAGAAGGAAATGAAATCCGCACCTCGCGGTCCTATTTAATAGGCAAAGGTGGAAACGGGCGTGAGAATCTAGGTGACAGATATTGATTGACCGAGGCGGACGCCTCGATTCTCGGGCCGTCCATTTAATAAGGGAAAGATTCATTGTGGTCGTCAGAGGATCTTTCTGACAGATTTGATATGACGTCACGACGGGTCATTTTTGTCTTACTTTCAGGTGACATAAGTGAGACTCGCTGCCAGTTAAGAAGGAGGCTGAAGTGAGCAAGCTCAAATCAACTTGGGGCCTAATGTTGGGGATATAACCCCGCGGTGAGACACGCCCCAAAGGCTTCGGGTCACACCTGGCGGCTTATACACCAGCCCAAGGATGGGCCTTGAAGACTTAAGCCCAAGACGTTGGGCGGCATGGCAAGATGGGCCAAGACGTGGCCTAGACGGAGAAGGTATGAAGACCTGGGTGGGTGAGCCGCCCAGAGACAGCTTGCTCAAGAAAGCAGGACAATGTAGAGATAGACTCAGACACGTTGTGAGAGTCGATTACAACTTGTATGACCCGTGGTCTTGACCTCCTATATAAAGGCAAGACCCGAGGCGACTTAGATAGAGACTAACTAATCGGGAGCTAGGTCAAGCGTTCCTCTCCCTTGTAATCGAGATTCCAAGCAATACAAGCACAAGAAGGACATAGGCTTTTACCTCTACTTGAGGGGCCGAACATGGGTAAACCTGTGTCCTTTGTCTCGATCAACCCCTTTGAGTCCATCACCTTAGCGATGGCCTCGAATCTAAGTCCTCGGACATCTAACGTGTTAAAACCACGACAAGTGGGGTTACCACTTTTACATAAAGCTTGTTAATGTTGTCACATTCTTTGAGATGCTTTGACTCAAATCTTAGAGTAAAGCTCCCCCTTGATGTGACATCCCCCCTTGAGAGGGATAAACTAACCTTGGGTTTTGTCGATGAAGACTTCATGTAGGTGAAGTAGTGGTGGATTATCAAAGTTGATGAAGATCACCATGAGTTGGGAGCATCCTTGTTGTTTCTTACTCTTCTCACCTACATGGGCTAGTCCCAACACACAAGAGACAAATACAAGGATATCTATGGACATGGAGTGCAAAGCATACCTGATGATGTCCATGGAATTGTTGATTACCTTGTCCCTTGTTTACCTTTGAGGGAATACGTGACTCCTTGAACTATTGCATAATGTTCATGTTGATTGCAACTAGTTCTTGCCAATAATGAATTTGAGGGAATTTCGGTGGCGGAGTCACCCCTCAAGAACTTCTCTAGTTCTTTTTCTTGGGGACCCACATCAAGTTGACGGGGATCCTTGGTGTTGAAGTAGCATTTGTAGAAGTTGATCTTGAAGTAGCCTTGGTAACCCACTTCACCAAAGCTTGGGATTCATCTTCATATGAGTTAATGTCCTCTTGAAGCTTGTTCTTGCCCTTGAGCTTGTGCTCTTGTGGTGGAAGGTCATCTTGAGATTTTGTTCCCTTGGGAAGAGTATGTTCATACTTCTCCCTTTAGGAACAAATTTGGTCTTGGGGTATTGACCTACTTCCCATTCAACTCCATTAGCTTTGAAGTATCCAATGCCATGCTTCTTCCGGTATCCTCCGTGCTTGCCAACAATTTCCTCAAATTGCTTACACCCGGCAAGACTCTTGTAGATAACTTTCTCTATAATCCGTTTCAAAAGTTCATTTTCTTGATCAAGTGTAACTTGGCTAAGAGAAGTGTTAGTGGGATCAATAGAACTACTAGAAGCAATATCATTGGATTTATCATTTTTATTGCTACTAGTTGAAGAACCTTTCTTGCCTTTGTTACTAGTTTGCTTAGCCTTAACTTGTGGACTGAATGTAGACAAGAGAAGTCGTTTGGCCAGATAAGAGGAAGTCTTTTTTCGAAGATCGTCATTGATAGCTTTAAGGAATTCATGCTCTTGCTCAAAATTGAGCTTCTCAAAGCGGAGCTTCTCATGTGTCTTTTCAATCTCTCTATGATCTTGTAGAGTAGACTCATTCTATTTCCGAATTATCGCCATCATATGACTTATTTTGACTGGAGTGATTACTAGCAAGTTCATCTTGACTAACATTACTAGATTTGTCAAATAGCAAGTCATCATATCCTAACAAGTCATCCTCATCACTATTGAAATCAAGATACTCGGGATGTGATACCTTGGGGCCTTTATCCATGAAGCAACTTCCACTCCTTTCATTTGGTGAAACAAATATGTTGTAGGAGTCGATAGTCACTAGTGCAAGTCCGTCAACACCTTTGTCTTGACTATAGTCGGAGTTGGAGTGATAGCTTCTCTCAGAGTGGTTGTCAAATATGGAGCCGGAAACCCATTCACCAACATGAGCTTGATGTATTCTTCTTAAATAACTCTTGGTGTACTTGTCCTTCTTCTCTGAGTCCCTACTTCACCTTGAGGGTCTTCGTTCATAACGATCATCTCTACTCCTTCTCTCTCTTCGAGGTGACTCATCTCTTGAGCTGCGTGTTCTTGGTGACTCTTCTTTCCTTTTGTAGGGAGCCATGCACTCATTGGAGTAGTGTCCGGGCTTCCCACAATTAGTAGTTTCGATCACGACTTGACAAACACTTCTCTTCATATCTTGAGTTGGACCTTCAATCTTTGCCTCTATTCTTGTAGAACTTGTTGAATTTCTTGACCATGAGGCTTATCTCTTCATTTGTGACAAGTTTGTCGCTTGAAGTTGTGGGAGTATCACTTGTGGCTTTGTAAGCACCGCTAGACTCATTGTGAAGCTTTTCCTTGTCCTTGAGTGTCATCTCATGAGCAACAATCCTTCCAATCACTTCTGTAGGCTTCAGCTCTTTGTAGTTGGGCATCATTTGGACCAATGTGCACATGGTGTCATATCTATCATCCAAAGCTCGAAGTATCTTCTTGATGATGAATTTGTCGGTCATTTCTTCGCTTCCTAAGCCGGCAATCTCATTGGTGATGAGAGCTAGTCTAGAGTACATCTGTGCGACTCCTTCACCATCCTTCATTTTGAACTTGTCAAGCTGACTCTGAAGAATATCCAACTTGGATTCTCTCACGAATTCGGTACCTTCGTGCATATCAACCAAAGTACCCCAAATCTCTTTTGCATTATCAAGGCGGTTGATTTTGTTGAATTCTTCGGGGCATAGGCAGTAGAAGAGAATGTCACATGCTTGATCATTGTATTGCAACACCTTCAATTCTTCCGCGGTCGCTTCACAATCCCGTTCACTTCCATCCACAAAGAATTCTCCTTGCAATCCGACACGAACAATAGCCCAAATGGCGGGGTTATGACCAAGAATATCCATTTTCATTTTGTGCTTCGAACTAGCAAAAATTGTGCCATCAAAGTACGAACCTCTCGGGTGATAATTTCCCTCACTAGACGCCATACTCTCCTAGGTTGTGAAACCAATGCAATGGAAACCTCGCTCTGATACCACTTGTAGGATCGAAAGTAGATCTAGAGGGGGGCGATTAGACTACTTGACCAAATAAAAATTCTACCTTTTCCCAATTTTAAGTGTTGGCATGTTTTAGCATTTATAACAAGTCAAGCACACCCTACACATGCATGTATACGAGTGTAGCTGCGGAAATTAAAGACAAACATGAGTAGTAAAGGAAGGGTAGGAATATCCAACGCAATTTGGAGACACATAGATTTTTCCTGTGGTTCCGATAGGTGGTGCTATCATACGTCCACGTTTATGGAGTCATCAACCCACGGAGGGTAACGGTCATGAGAGTCCATGGATGGCTCTACCCATGGAGGGTTCCACGAAGAAGCAACCTTGACTATACCATGATGGCCTACGTCCACAGAGGACTATGCTAACTCGGGGCAGATCTTCACGAAGTAGGCGATCTCCTTGCCCTTACAAAGTTCTTGGTTCACTCCACAACACGAAGTAGGAGGCTCCCAAGCGACACCTAACAAATCTAGGAGGCACCACCCTCCAAAATGTAATAGGCTCGATAATGTAGATGAAGTCCTTGCTCTTGTGCTTCAAGATGATAGACTCCTCAACACTCAATCACTCTCTCACATATTTGGATTTGGTGGAAGAGGTTGAGTGGGTGGAAAGCAACTTGGGGAGGCTAGAGATCAAGATTCATATGGTCGGAATGGAATGGCATGATCTCAACACATGAGTAGGTGGTTCTCTCTCAGAAAATCTCATGGGATAAGTGGGGATATGTTCTTAGTGCTTCTATTGCGAGTGAGTGGTGGTGGAGAGGTATATATAGGCATCTCCAAAAATCCAACTATTACACCTAAAGAGACCAACTCGGTGACACCGATGTGTGAATCTCGGTGGTACCGAGTTGCTCCAAAGATAGCAACTTTTGAATCTTGGTGAGACCGATATAGAAATCTTGGCGGTACCAATCAGGCGTCCAACGGCCAGAATCCAAATCTCGGTAATGCCGTTCCAAAAACTCAGAGCTTCTGATTTTGTGAATCAAGGTAATAGAAAGTTGGCAAGCTGAACTCGGTGGCACCGAAGTGGGATCGGTTGCACCGATGTGCCAGGGTTTGGCAGGGTTCTGGGAATCGGTGGGACCAAGTGGATGGATTTGGTTTCATTGATTTGTAAGAATGGCTTAGACAGGATATGTGGGAGAGTTTGTGGATGTTTTTGGTGACTATCACTTGTGCATGTTTGAGCATATTGTTCACCAACATTACCTTACCCCCTTTAATAGTATTGGCTTTCCTATGGACTCAAAGTGATTTCTCACAAACGAAAATGTAGAGTCCTCTTTGCTTGAAGCTTTGCCAAACCATTTCCTTGCATCTAGGGGTTTATCCACAATCCTTTTGCTAACCCATCATTGAACTTTTCCTGAAATATGCTTAGTGGAAATATTAGTTCAATGATATATATGTTGTTATTAATTACCAAAACCACCAAGGGAGCAAATGTGCTTTCAGGAACACTGGACAATGGTAAAACATATCCTTAAATATGTGAAGAGGACTAATGAGATGTTTCTTGTTTATGGAGGTGTTCAAGAGCTCGTCGTATAGGGTTATGTCGATGCTAGCTTTGACACAGATCCAGATAACTCTAAGTCTCAAACCATATACGTATTTATTCTGAATGGTGGATCAGTAAGATGGTGCAGTTCCAAGCAAAGCATGGTAGCATATTCTACACGTGAAGCGGAGTACATAGCTGCTTCGGAAGCAGTGAAAGAAGGTGTCTCGATGAAACAGTGCATGCTGGATCTTGGAGTTGTGCCCAGTGCACTGGACCGAGTGACCCTCTTTTGTGACAACACTGGTGCCACTGCTCTGGCCAAGGAGCCCAGGTTTCACAAAAGGACCAGACACATAAAGCACCGCTTCAATTCCATCCACGATTATATCAAGGAGGAGAACATAAACATTTGCAAAGTACACATGGATCTGAATGTTACAAACCCATTGACTAAACCTCTTCCACGGGCAAAACATGATCAACACTAGAACTCTATGAGACTGTTGGAAATATGCCCTAGATGCAATAATAAGGTGGTTATTATCATATTTCCTTGTTCATGATAATCGTTTATTATCCATGCTATAATTGTATTGATCGGGAACTTAGATACATGTGCGGATACATAGACAACACCTTGTCCCTAGTGAGCCTCTACTAGATTAGCTCGTTAATCAAAGATGGTTAAGATATCCTAACCATAGAAATGAGTTGTCATTTGGTGATGGGCTCATCATTAGGAGAATGATGTGATGGAAAAGATCCAACCATAAGCATAACATTTGATCATATTAGTTTATTTTTTTTTGCTTTCTTCATGTCAAGTATCTGTTTCTAAGACCATGCGATCATGCAACTCCCTGGCACTAGAGGAATGCATTGTGTGTATCAAACGTCACTTCATAACTGGCTGATCATAAAGGTACTCTATAGGTATCTCTAAGGGTGACCGTTGGGTTGGCATGGATTGAGACTAGGATTTGTCACCCGATATGACAGAGAGGTATCTGTGGGCCCTCTCGGTAATACAACATCACAAGAAGCTTGCAAGCAATGTGACCAACGAGTAAACAAAGTTGTCGGTAACGACAAAACCAAGTGACTAACTCCTTAGTCACATTGCTTGCAAGATTATTGGGATGTTGTGTTACTGAGAGGGCCCAAAGATACCTCTCCATCATACGGAGTGACAAAACCCAGTCTCGATCCATGCCAACCCACCATACACCCTCGGAGATACCTATAGATCACCTTTATGATCACCCAATTACAAAGTGATGTTTGATACTGATATGTCTCCGACGTATTTATAATTTTTGATTGTTCCATGCTAATATATTGTCATTCTACGATACTTTTTGGGCATTTATTTACCAATTTATAATACTTTTGAGCACTAACCTATTGACCCAGTGCCTAGTGTCAGTTGTTTTTTTCTGTATTTTTCACTTTTCAGGTTTACAGTACCAAACAAAGTCCAATCGCCATGGAACTTTTTTTTTCTGGACCAAAAGAAGACCTGGAAGCTTCGGAAGGAGGCCGGGAGCCGCACGAGGGCACTAGGACATAGCAGGGCGTGCCCTGGGGGCGCCCTGATGTGTGCTAGCCCCTCGTGGCTCTTCCCATGCCCCTCTCTAGCCTATAAATTCTCTAATACCGCAAAAAGCCTAGAGGAGGTCCCAAAACATTTTTTACGCCGGCGCAAGTCTTTGTTCCGACGGGAGCTCATCTAGGGCTCCATTCCGGCACCCTGCCAGAGGGGAGATCGATCATGGAGGGCCTCTTCATCATCCTTGTTACCCTCACGATGCTGTGTGAGTAGTTTACCACAAACCTACGAGTCCATAGCTAGTACCTAGATGTCAATCTCTCTCTCTCTCCATCTCTCTCTCTTTCTCTCTCTCTCTCTCTCTTGATCTTCAATACAACGATCATCACATCTTTGCCTTGATCTATCCGTGTAATCCCTTATATGTGCGTTTCTTGGGATCGATGAATTGTGGGTTTCTGTTCAGATTATTCCTGAAAAGTATTTGAGTCAAACCTGATTATTATGATTATTATTTGCATGATTATTATGGCTTTGTAATTATCTGCATTCTATTAAGATAGTTTGGCCAACTAGATTGATATTTCTTAAGTGAGAGAGGTGGGTTGCAGTAGGTTCAACCTGACGAGTTTCTATATGCCAGTGATAGAAAGTGACAAGATGCGTCTTTGTGTTGTTTCTACTAAGGATAACATGATGGGGTTAATTCATATTGCTTGATTTTACTTTTTCTACATCATGTCATCATTATCCAAGCATTACTCTATTTTACTTAATACTCTAGATGCATGGTGGATAGCGGTCGATGAGTGGAGTAATAGTAATAGGTGTAGGTAGGATTTAACCTATTTGCTTATGGACGTGATGCCTATATATACATGATCATTGCCGTGAAAATTGCATAACTGTCCTCCTTTCTATCAATTGCCCAACAATAATTTGTTTACCCAGCGTATGCTATTTTTATGAGAGATGCCACTAGAGAAAACTACATCCCACGGGTCTATTCACTTATATATTTACAAATGCTACTATTACCTTGCTGCCATTTATTTGCTTTTATTTTATTTTGCAATTTACAATTATATACACAACTCACTTCCTTCAAATAACGAGACCAAGGGGATTGACAACCCTCATGCCAGCATTGGGTGCAAGTTGTTTGTTATTTTGTGTGTAGCCGCTGAAGATGGTTTGTAGCGACCCGACCTGAAAGGTCGAATCTCCGGTGTTTCTGTACCATCCCAAGATCATGCTGGTACACACACGGTACATCAATGTATATATCACAGTGAAATCACACAGCTTTATTAATCGAAAATCTCATATCGAGTCCTTTATTACAATAAGAATTACAATAAAGTGGCTGAAGGCCAACTCATGAGAATAACTAATCTTGCGGAAGCTTAAAAGGTAGTTGAGTCCATCTGACTCCAAGGGCATCTCACTGAGCGTAGAGCGTATCCTCCCTCCTGGTCGGAAAAATACTCTACAACAGGATACGTTGCAGCCGTGTAAGTCAGCATATTGAATATGTCGGCAATGTCACAAAAGAGGGGGTGTAAAGTAATCATCTATTCTATATGCATATTTGGCACGTGGGGTAGTAAGTTTTTGCATAAAGCTAATTTTTCCTACAACAAGAGGGGGTAAAAATATAATTACTACAATGTTGGTTGATTAATGAGATGGTTCCACCAACCAATTCTCATACCCAAGTTGTCATTAATACCCGCATCATTATAATTATTTGTGTTGAGAATTCCAGATAGTTTAAGTTCCTTTGGCTCAAGTTGTCCATGACCATGGACACGGCTAATCAATTAGGTGTGGGTACTCTGCAGAGTTTTGCACACGTTCCCCACAAGATTTGATCACCTCCGGTTGTTTTCTCGCACTTCAAGGTGTTCGAGAAACGGATGACCAAAACATGGTCTTCTAAAGGGTTTCCCTGAGACTCTGTCGGTGCCCATCCTTTCCTACCATTCTTCTACATCTCGTAGCACCGCCTATCCAGGGTCACCACGATATCCAACCAAGCCAGAGCCCATAATGGCTTCTGGCTGTGTAGGTAAGCCTTGGGTCTTGAAGCATACATCCATCTCTTTCTGCCTGGGTGGACCTTTCTGCGTGAATAATGGCACTTCTCCAGCAACACTTAGGCTAACCACTGGTTTCTCCAGGGCGCCGTTCAACCATCATCCACCCAGAGGTATGTTGAAAACTCGGAGTCTTGAAGTCTTGATCATCTTGTAGGTCTTGAAATTATTATCTCACGACTCTCATGAATCACACAACCAACCCCGTCTACTAATAGCATAGCAAAATTAAATCAACGTTTCCCGGGGCCAATGTGTCCAAGGGTTGAGGGGATCCTACCACATGATACTACATCAAGTAACCAAGTTTCCAAATTACCTACTTTGCATGCAATTGGGGAGATGGTAGAACTAATGCAATAAAAACATGGGTAAACATGGTCAAAGTGACTTGCCTTGCTGACGATCCTCGTACTCAAGTGACTCTAGATAACAAGCTTCACACTCGGGATGATCTAACGAATCAAGCTAAACACACAATAAGCATAACCACAATATAATTCACACAACAACAAGGTAAACAAATACTTCAACAAACAATAGCACAATCAAAAGGAAGAATCACTCAAAGTATAAGACTCTAAAATTTTTTGGTGTCAAATCTCTACTAAGACATAACAAGACAAAAATTTGTTTTGAACAACTAGCCATTTAGATAACAGAAAAGTAAATACAAAGTTTTTATTAGAAAATAGAAGTATTTCATTATAAAAATTTTGTGCAAAAAGAGTTACTACAAAACATTTTTCTAAACAATACTAAAGGTGAAAACAAAATTTACCTATTTAAACTAGAGCACAAGACAAAATAAAATATTTTATTATCAGAAAATAATTCACCTAATGTTGAACAACAGAACTAAAGAAACTAGAATAAAAATTTAAACTAAAACAAACTCAAAGTAAACTAAAATAAAACAATTCAAATAAACACTAAGAAGAAACTAAACATAATCTGTTTTTACTACAAACCCTAATTTCAAATATCTAAAAAAATCCCAAAAGGTGCTGGATGATACGCCTAACTATTACAAAACAGTGGCAAAAAGAATCACTAAAAAATAAAATTTTAAACTCTAGTTATACAGATTTTAGTAATTTAAGCAAATTTGGTTAGATTCAAATTTAAAGTTCAAATTTGAAATCTAATACTCCATGATGAAACTACATGAAATTTGTGACGTAATGCAACAAGAATCAATTAAAAACACTAATTAGTTTAAAAGTTACAACTAAAACAAAAACAGAAAACATTCTGTTTTCTAAAACAAAACAGAAAAGAACAAAAATTCTTAGCGAACGGACAGGGCTACGTGGCGGCTTCCTATTGGTTGCTAGCGCGTGTGCGTGGGTGTTTGTGGGCAGATGACCGAAACTTAGAAGAAAACATTTCGGCGTTTTAATCCTTCTAATCTGGCGTGTTGGATCTAGATCTGACGGCTACGGGGTGCGATGGCTTACAGAGGGGGGGGTCGAGGTTTTCCGGTGAGGTCGACGGCGGCCGAACGTCGGAGGTAGTCGGAGGAAAGGGTGTGGTGGTCGGGGGCGGCGTCCGAAATGCTCAGGTGACGGCGGCGAAGCTTTGGCGTCGATTGGTGGCGTCGGACGAGGTTGGGGACGACGGAGGCGATGACCTCGTGCTCGGAGAGCTTCGGTCGTTGACCGAACTCTGGTGAGGTAGAGCGGTGGCGTTTGTGGGTGTGGGCAGGGGCGCTCAGGGGTGGAACGGAGAGCGGAGAAGGCAGGGGCTTTTATAGGCCAGCTGCAGGGTCGGGAGAGGGAGAGAGGAGCGAGATCAACGGAGGACGGATCTCAAGCGACGTCGACGGCGCGAGGAGGGAGACGAGCGCACTGATGGCGCCGTCGGACGGTGGGTCCCGCATGTCAGTGAGAGAGGGGGTGGGATCTGCGCGTCGGTGACCAATCCAAAAGGGTCTCGGGAGTAAAGGCTGGTGGGCTGGCCGGTAATTAAACGCTTTAATTCGTTTCCTTTTCTATTTTCCAGAGCGTTTAAAACCTTTAATGCATTCAAATCTTTTCCAAACATAGGAAATATACATATCAAAATGATTAGGGGAATAAATGCTATTTAATGAACATTTTTCCTCTGTCAAAATGAATACTTTTAAAAAATTATTTTTCAGAAGAAAATGCCTAATTGATTTTAAATTCTTTTGAGATAAACTTTCAAATAAACCCCTGGTTTTATTGTTCAAATAATTCACCAAGATGCCACTGGTGTGGAGTGTCATGTTACTCCTCTCTTTTATTTGAATAATTCCAGAGATTTTCAAATAGTAGAAACAAGTATATGGAGAAAATGAAAGTGGCCTTTTAGAAATCCAAAAGAAGAACTTCAACAATTCATTTCATTCAAACAATGTGATGATGACGCATAGCTATATTTCATAACATTCCAAAATGAAATTTGGGATGTTACAAACCTACCCACCTTAAGATGAATCTCGCCCTCGAGATTCGGGTTGGCTAGAAAATAGGTGTAGGTGGTCTCTACGAAGATCTTCTTCGTGTTCCCAGGTGGCTTCTTCCTCGGTGCGGTGACTCCACAGAACATTACAAAACTTGATGGTCTTGCTACGGGTAACTCTGTTGGTAGTCTTGAGGATTCTGACAGGCTTCTCCTCGTAGGTCAGATCACTCTCAAGTTGTATGGCCTCTAGGGGCACTGTGTCTCTCAAAGGAAAATCAGCCATCTCAGCATGGCATTTCTTTAGCCGAGAAACATGGAAAACATCATGAACTCCGGACAATCCTTCCGGCAATTCCAGCTTGTATGCAACTTGTAGCGACCCGACCTGAGAGGTCGAATCTCTGGTGTTTCTGTACCATCCCAAGATCATGCTGGTACACACACGGTACATCAATGTAAATATCAAAGGGAAATCACATAGCATTAGTTAATCGAAATCTCATATCGAGTCCTTTATTACAATAAGGATTACAATAAAGTGGCTGAAGGCCAATTCATGAGATAAACTAAACCAAAATCTTGCGGAAGCTCCATAGGTAGTTGAGTCCATCTGACTCCAAGGGCATCTCACCGAGCGTAGAGCGTATCCTCACTCCTGGTCGGAAAAGTACTCTACAACATGATACGTTGCAGCCGTGTAGGTCAGCATATTGAATATGCCGGCAATGTCACAAGAGTGGGGTAAAGCAATCATCTATTCTATATGCATATATGGCAGGGGGTAGTAAGTTTTTGCATAAAGCCAAAATTTTCCAACAAAAAGAGGGGGCAAAATCATAATTACTACAATGTTGGTTGGTTAATGAGATGGTTCCACCAACCAATTCTCATACCCAAGAAGACATTAATACCCACATCAATGTAATTAATTGTGTTGAGAGTTCTAGATAGTTTCGGTTCCTTTGGCTCAAACTGTTTGTAGCGACCCGACTCAAAACGAGTCAAGCCTCTGTGTGTTCTGTGCCATCCCTGGATCAGTATGCTGGCACACACAGTACATAAATGTATATATCAAAGTGCAATCACATGTAATTAACGTAAAACTGATATATATACCTTAAAATGTCAGCGGAAACAGTCAACGAGAGTGGAGTCCCAATAACACCAACGACAGGTTGAGTGTAGACCGTAACCCTGAATCGTACTCTTACCCGTCGTAGAGCTTATCTGCAACATAAGACGTTGCAGCCGTGTAGGTCAGCATTTTGAATATGCCGGCAAGTCACAAAAGAGGGGAGTGTAAAGTAATCATCTATTCTACATGCATATATGGCAAGTGGGGTAGTGGGTTTTGCATAAAGCCAATTTTTTTCCTACAACAAGAGAGGGCAAAAAGCATAATTACTACAATGTTGGTTGATTAATGAGATGGTTCCACCAACCAAAATCTCATAACCAAGTTGTCAATAATAAACCCACATCAATACAATTAATTGTGTTGAGAATTCCAGATAGTTTCAGTTCCTTTGGCTCAAGTTGTCCGTGACCGTGGACACGGCTAATCGATTAGGTTTGAGTACTCTGCAGAGTTTTGCACACGTTCCCCACAAGATTTGATCGCCTCCGTTGGATTTCTCGCACTTCATGGTGTTTGAGAAACGGATGACCAAAACATGGTCTTCTAAAGGGTTTCCCCGAGACTCTGTCGGTGCCCATCCTTTCCTACCGTTCTTCTACATCTCGTAGCACCACCTGTCCAGGGTCACTACGATATCCAACCAAGCCAGAGCCCATAATGGCTTGTGGCTGTGCAGGTAAGCCTTGGGCCTTGAAGCATCCATCCATCTCTTTGTGCCTGGGTGGACCTTTCTGTGTGAATACTGGCACTTCCCCAGCAACACCTAGGCTAACCATTGGTTTCTCCAGGGCGCCGTTCAACCATCATCCACCCAGAGGTAAGTCGAAAAACTCGGAGTCTTGAAGTCTTGATCAAAATGCAGGTCTTGAAAATTATTAACTCACAACTCTCATGAATCACACAACCAACCCCATATACTAGTAGCATAGCAAAATTTAAATCAACGTTTCCTGGGGCCAATGTGTCAAAGGGTTGAGGGGTACCTACCACATGATACTACATCAAGTAACCAAGTTTCCAAATTACCTACTTTGCATGCAATTGGGGAGATGGAAGAACTAATGCAATAAAACATAGGTATACATGGTCAAAGTGACTTTCCTGTACTGTTGATGAAGAATAATATCGCTCTAAAAAATACTTGATAGACTATTCGTTACTCTCCGGTGAAAATCTATACAATCAAACATTGCGCTCATATAAGCAATCATACTAGCAATCAATTCTAACAATCAAAAATTAACACAAAACCAAAAGCAACAAGGTTGTGATGAAGGAAATACTTAAGACAAAACTACATCAACACAACTAAGGTGGTGATGAAGTAAACACTTAAGACCAAACTCAAATCAACAAAACTTCATCAACACAACCAAGGGTTGGTTTTGTCTACAAAAATTTTATTTTCAAAGGTAACCAAACAAAAACAAAGTAAAATATGACAAAACTAGTTTAGTAAATATTTTACTTAGCAAAAAGAATTACTTTTGAAGAACAACTAAGAATTATGAAAAACAACACTCTAAACAACATAGGTTTTAGCCTAATAAACTTAACAACACGAAAACAAATAAATTATCCTAAAAATTCTGAAACAGTGCTGAATGATAAACCTAACTAATACAAAATAGTGGCAAAAAGAATCACTCAAAAATAAATTTCTAAACTCAATTTATTCAGAAAACAAGATTTGAATCAAATCTGTTTGAATTCAATTTTAAATTAATCAAATTTGGTCAAACTGGATATCTACAGAAACTACATAGAATTTTTGACACAATGCAGAAAGAATCAATCAAAAACTCTAAATCTATTAAAATATATAACAAAAATAAAACCAGAACCTATTCTGTTTTCTAAAACAAAAACAGAAAGGAAAACTGACTAGCTAACGGGTAGGGGCTACGTGTCAAGGCAAGATTGGCCGAAGCCGTGTGCGCGCGGCTGTTTGCGAGAGGGCGACCGAATCCTAACACATACCGTTTCTTTTATTAAATGGATCTAATCTCGATCGTTAGTTATGGATCCGACGGCTACGAGAGGAGATGGGGCTTACAGAGGAGGGGGTCGGGGTCTCCGGCGATGTCGACGGTGGCCGGAAGGCGGAGGTGGTCGGAGGCGACACTGTGGTGTTCGAGGGTGGCGTCTGAGGGTTCCAAACGGCGGCGGCGACTCTCCGGCGTGCGTAGGTGGGGTCGGAGGGGAGTGAGGGTGGGTGGAGCGACGACCAGGTGCTCTCGGAGCTTCGGTGGGGTGCCGAACTCCGGCGAGGAGCTGTGGGGTGATTCTGGCGAGGGCAGAGGGGGTTTCAGGGTGGAATGGAGCGCGGAGGGTGGCCGGGGTATTTAGAGGGCCGCGGGTGAGCGAGAGAAAGGCAGGTGCGATAGATCCGGTGAGAGAGGGATCTCCGGCGATGTCGGTGCGCGGGAGGAGGAAGGTGAGCGCGCGGTAAGTGGGAGCGGTCGGTGGGGCCGGGGCATCTGCGAGAGAGAGGGAGAAGGCGCTTAGTGGTGGCCGAGGCGGAGAGGTTTCGGGGAGGAATCAGGGGCAGGTGGGCCGGCTCGTTTAATACACGCGTTAACTATTTTCCTTTATTAATATACAGGGCATTAAAACAACATTAAGACATTCAAAACCAGTCCAAAAAAATAAAGTTTAATATATCAAAATGATCAGGGAAGTAAATGCCATTTAATGAACATTTTTCCACGGCCATAATAAATAATTTAAAAAATTTATTTTTAGAAAATGCCTAAATGGCTTTATTTATTTTTGGCAAATATTTTGCAAATAAACCCTTGGGTTTTATGTTTCAAGGACTTCACAAAAAAAATACCCCTGGTTTGGAGTGTCATATTACTCCTCTCAAAATTTTTGTCAAGGGGTTTGAATGCTTACAAATTCAAATAGGGAATTCAAATATGGAAGGTGAAACTCCATATGAGAAATTATCAAATGGTTTTCAAATTCCCTTTCCAAAGCTTTCCATGTTGAAGAAGTCATGTCATCTTCCCTCACTGATTTGATAAGTAAGAAGTTGAATTCAAAAGAAAATGGGAAAGTCATTTTATTCCCTCTCTTTTAGAAGTTTTCAAAAGTTTCAGATTTCACTCAATTTCAATCACTCAAGCAAACAAGCATTCATTCTAATATTAATTATAATATTCCAAAAAATGTTACAAACCTACCACACTTAAAATGAATCTCGTCCTCGAGATTCGAAAGGGCTAGAAAGAAAAGGTTAGGGTTTCGGGTCTTCTAGCAAATCCACTAACCAAGAAGGTGTGGGGTCTACCACACTTAAAATGAGAGTTACTGGTCCCTCAAAATCATGACAGTGCTTTGGGTGCATCTGTCTCTTCACATACTTTACAGTAACTTCCTTGGTGATGCTCTTCCGTTTAAATCAAAAAAATCTTGTGTTCTCATAACAAATTGTAGTTCCTCCGATACTAGGTCTTCTTAACTAATAGGTCTCGCGTTCATTCTAAGTAACCCATCGATGATCTCATGGTGGTCTAGCATTTGTGGTTATCCTGCAGTGAAATGGGTCTTGGCTTCATTCCTCACCGTAAAATTCCTACGTATGGCAACAACTGCCATGTACAAGGGTTTTACATCATACCACTCTAAGGCTTAAACAAAAGCTTCAAAGAACTTCATCTCTTTACTATGGGTAAGTCACTCAGATTTACCAATCCGAATAGTAAGAGAATGATAAGAGTAAGTCGTCATGGTGGCCAAGCCATGTCGCACTGAAATCATTACCTTATATAAGGTTTAGTGAATCTCGTATTCTAACACTTGGGCTTCCTCACAAGCATTGCGGAAATTTCTCTTGTCAATGAACGAGGTTCGGATAAATCCATTGATTCTGTAAGCTAAGCAAAAACATCTATTGTTTCTTCACAACTCTCAGGTTTTCGTATACTCCTAAGAAAAACGTTTACTGATCTTTCGTAGCTTCTTCCAAGTTTCTTCCTTCACCAAGGTGGGGCTTGATCCTTATCAATCCTGAGGTCAATGACTTGTGGGTTCACTGGAATACTTGAATAGTCTTTATCTCACTCTTGGGGTTACTATTGTTCCAGATTCCAACATTACCTTTAGTTCACTACATCATACCCTTGAGGTAACAATTCACAGACTTATTATTGTCTAGATTCCATGCTGTGGAATTCATTTTTCTTTCCATCGGTCTGGTTAACCTTGGGTATGGTTTCCTCACAATCATTTCTTTTCTCAGTATTCCAACTTCAAAATCACTTTGTCACAAAGGTTATCATCCAGATAGTTTGAGGTGGTTCCACATTCTCTTCACCTGTATTCAGTTATCCAAACTCCTTAATATGAATGGTATTTTCTTCATTCTTTTGTCCCTGTGGTTGCTACCACACTTAAAATGAAATGCTCGCATGCCTGCATAGACCATATTTTCTCATATCCTCGAAAATTGGTCAGAGATCTTTGTTCTTAGAGTGGCAACTCATATAAATCAACACAGGAGAATCATAACACCATAAATTCCATCGATCTCATGAATTTATTACAAACTCTGAGACTTCCATTACATAACTTCAAAATGATAAGAGAGCTACCTACTACATTTATTACTTCCAAAAATTCAAAACTCAAACTACTCATGTTTAGCCTTCTTCTCCGGGCAGGTATAGGAGTAATGTCTTGTCTTCTTGCACCGGAAACACATGATCTGACTCAGATCCTTCTTTGCAGAAATCGGGTTGTTCTGAGAACGTCTTTGGTTTCTCTTCTTGGGCTCCTTTGTTCCGATCAAACTTTCAATTTCCTGTGGGTCAAACTCCACTTCTTCTGTCAGGAAGTTTCCCAGATACTCTTTTCTTTCCTTCATACAGTCCTGTGAGAAATGTCCTTCTGCTCCACATGAATAGCAGGCATTGGAGTAAAATCTGGTTAGGCCTTCTCCATTAGGGTCTTCAACATCTTCCTTCATCACAAGTTCTCCTAAATTTTCTCTGATAGCTTCCTTCATGGCTTCCTTCTGCTGCTTGATGACTTCTGGTACCTTGGGGTACATTTGGCATTGAGCCGGGTAATGCGTAGTTCCTTCGCACAAGAAACATGTCACCTGCCCAGTTGGGCATTCCTCAGCTCGGTGATTTTCTTCACAATGAGGGCATCCTTCCTTGTGTTCTTCCTGGGTGTGTCCTATCTCTCCACATATCCTGCATGCACAAATCTTCTTCACATCTTTGCCATGGGGCTTCTAGGTGTTGGTAACAACATGAGATCCTTGCAGAGTTATCTTGAATTCTTCCCAAGCGTGTGATGCTTGCCTATCATGGATATCTTCATGCATCTTCCACCAATTTGCAACACCTTCTGCAAAGTACCGAAAAGCGTCCTGGACCATCTCTTTCCTTGCAACATGGTTACTCCTTAGATGATCCTCCATGTTCTGAATCCATTCTTCTGTCTCTAACCGAGTCATCGATCCAGAATACACGAGTCCAGCTTCACTCATCATCTATTGGGTTCAAGGTTTTGGGATGAGATGGGTAAGAGAGAGAAAGGAGGGGATACACACAATACAAAGAATGGTTTTTGAAAATAGATTTTAGTTGTGGCCATCGAAAATTACACACAAATGACAGCTCACAATTCATCGTATCTAACGTAAGTATACAACAGGGGTTTGGTCTTCTCGGGCATAATATCTTGGAAATTCTTCATGGTCTTCAATTTCTTCGGGTCTTCACAGTCTTCAACTCGTGTAGCTTCAACTCTTCTAATGCACGGTGAAATCTTCTTTACTTTGAAGTGACCATCAGTTGTTTCGATATCTTGTCCTTCTCGGAGTGGTCTCAGTTGATCCTTAGTGTGGTCAAGGGGAAAGGGTATTTTCTAACTTTTTGAGGTAAGAGAGATCATTTGATAAGGCTCAAATAAGATGAGAAGTAAAGGGTATTTTGAAAACAAAGTTTTTCGAGAATTCATTTCCTAAGGGCTTTCCAGTTTCTAGGGTCACGTCCTACAGTCAACATGTGCTCTGATACCATTTCTGTAGCGACCCGACTCAAAACGAGTCAAGCCTTTGTGTGTTCTGTGCCATCCCTAGATCAGTATGCTGGCACACAGTACATCAATGTATATATCAAAGTGCAATCACATGTAATTAACGTAAAACTGATATATATACCTTAAAATGTCAGCGGAAACAGTCAACGGGAGTGGAGTCCCAATAACACCAACGACAGG
Organism: Hordeum marinum; assembly: GCA_022496015.1. Taxonomy (NCBI): domain Eukaryota; kingdom Viridiplantae; phylum Streptophyta; class Magnoliopsida; order Poales; family Poaceae; genus Hordeum; species Hordeum marinum. The sequence continues at coordinate 167,069,346 of CM039678.1, read as the reverse complement.
TTGAGTGTAGACCGTAACCCTGAATCGTACTCTTACCCGTCGTAGAGCTTATCTGCAACATAAGACCTTGCAGCCGTGTAGGTCAGCATTTTGAATATGCCGGCAAGTCACAACAGAGGGGAGTGTAAAGTAACCATCTATTCTACATGCATATATGGCAAGTGGGGTAGTGGGTTTTGCATAAAGCCAATTTTTTTCCTACAACAAGAGAGGGCAAAAAGCATAATTACTACAATTTTGGTTGATTAATGAGATGGTTCCACCAACCAAAATCTCATACCCAAGTTGTCACTAATAAACCCACATCAATACAATTAATTGTGTTGAGAATTCCAGATAGTTTCAGTTCCTTTGGCTCAAGTTGTCCATGACCGTGGACACGGCTAATCGATTAGGTTTGAGTACTCTGTAGAGTTTTGCACACGTTCCCCACAAGATTTGATCGCCTTTGTTGGATTTCTCGCACTTCATGGTGTTGGAGAAATGGATGACCAAAACTTGGTCTTCTAAAGGGTTTCCCCAAGATTCTGTCGGTGCCCATCCTTCCCTACCGTTCTTCTACATCTCGTAGCATTGCCTATCCAGGGTCACCACGATATCCAACCAAGCCAGAGCCCATAATGGCTTGTGGTTGTGCAGGTAAGCCTTGCGTCTTGAAGCATCCATCCATCTCTTTGTGCCTGGGTGGACCTTTCCGCGTGAATACTGGCACTTCCCCAGCAACACCTAGGCTAACCACTGGTTTCTCCAGGGCGCCGTTCAACCATCATCCACCCAGAGGTAAGTTCAAAAACTCGAAGTCTTGAAGTCTTGTTCATAATGCAGGTCTTGAAAATTATTAACTCACAACTCTCATGAATCACACAACCAACCCCGTCTACTAGTAGCATAGCAAAATTTAAATCAACGTCTCCCGGGGCCAATGTGTCAAAGGGTTGAGGGGTACCTACCACATGATACTACATCAAGTAACCAAGTTTCCAAATTACCTACTTTGCATGCAATTGGGGAGATAGAAGAACTAATGCAATAAAACATAGGTATACATGGTCAAAGTGACTTGCCTGTACTATTAATGAAGAATAATATCGCTGTCAGAAAAATATTTGATAGACTATTCGTCACTCTTCGGTGAAAATCTATACAATCGAACATTGCATTCATATAAGCAATCATACTAGCAATCAATTCTAACAATCAAAAATTAACACAAAACCAAAAGCAAAAAGTTTGTGATGAAGGAAATACTTAAGACAAAACTTAAAATAACAAAACTACATCAATACAACTAAGGTGGTGATGAAGGAAACACTTAGGACAAAACTCAAATCAACAAAACTACATCAACACAACCAAGGGTTGGTTTTCTCTACAAAAATCTTATTTTCAAAGGCAACCAAACAAAAACAAAGTAAAATATAACAGAAGTAGTTTAGTAAATATTTTACTTAGCAAAAATAATTACTTTTGAAGAACAACTAAGAATTATGAAAAACAACACTCTAAACAACATAGGCTTTAGCCTAATAAACCTAACAACAAGAAAACAAATAAAACAATTAAAATATTAAAACAACATAAAACAAAATATTTTCAAATAAGAAATCAACTAGCAATACTAGAGCAATACAACAAGGAAAAACAAAACAAAGTAATGGGCTTGAAAATTTTGGTGGCTAAACTACTTTTATTATAAAACAAGACAAAACTATTTTTAGTATCAAAACAATCCTTAACAGAAAAGAATACTAAAATTTTTATTTAGAAAAAACAGAATTAAATCTTCTAAAACATTTGTGAAAAGAATTACTACTAAAACTAAATTGTTTTATAAAACATTTCCTAATGAAGAAGAATATAATTTCCTATATCATTAGGATATAAAACAAAGCAAAACTATTTTTATTCACAGAAAATAAGTCACCTAATATTGGACAACAGAAGTAAAGAAAACTAAAACAAAAGTTAAACTAGTTTAGATTTCAAAATAAACTAAGAAAAATTAAACAAACTAAATCCTATTAGGTACTAAACAGATTCTGTTTTAGTTAAAAACCCTAATCTAAATTATCCTAAAAATTCTCAAACAGTGCTGAATGATAAACCTAACTAATACAAAACAGTGGCAAAAAGAATCACTCAAAAATAAATTTCTAAACTTAAGTTATTCAGAAAACAAGATTTGAATCAAATCTGTTTGAATTCAATTTTAATTACTCAAATTTGGTCAAACTGGATATCTACGGAAAGTACATAAAATTTGTGACACAATGCAAAAAGAATCAATCAAAAACTCTAAATATTTTAGAATATATAACAAAAATAAAACCAGAACCTATTCTGTTTTCTAAAACAAAAACAGAAAGGAGAACTGACTAGCTAACGGGTAGGGGCTACGTGTCAAGGCAGGATTGGCCGAAGCCGTGTGCGCGCGGGTGTTTGCGAGCGGGCGACCGAATCCTAACGCATACCGTTTCGTTTATTAGATGGATCTAATCTCGATCGTTAGTTACGGATCCGACGGCTACGGGAGGAGATGGGGCTTACAAAGGAGGGGGTCGGGGTCTCCGGCGATGTCGACGGCGGTCGAAAGGCGGAGGTGGTCGGAGATGACACTGTGGTGGTCGAGGGTGGCGTTCGAGGGTTCCAAACGTCAGCGGCGACTCTCCGGCGTGTGTAGGTGGCGTCGGAGGGGAGTTGGGGTGGGTGGAGCGATGACCAGGTGCTCTCGGAGCTTCGGTGGGGTGCCGAACTCCGGCGAGGAGCTATGGGGTGATTCTGTTGAGGGCATAGGGGGTTTCGGGGTGGAATGGAGCACGGAGGGAGGCCGGGGTATTTATAGGGACACGGGTGAGCGAGAGAAAGGTAGGTGCGATAGATTCGGTGAGAGGGATCTCCGGCGATGTCGGTGCGCGGGAGGAGGAAGATGAGCATGCGGTGAGTGGGAGCGGTCGGTGGGGTCGGGGCGCCAGTGAGAGAGAGGGAGAAGGCGCGCTCAGCGGTGGCCAATGCGGAGAGGTTTCGGGGAGGAATCAGGGGCAGGTGGGCCGGCTCGTTTAATACACGCGTTAACTATTTTCCTTTATTAATATACAGGGCATTAAAACAACATTAAGACATTCAAAACCAGTCCAAAAAAATAATGTTTTATATATCAAAATGATCAGGCAAATAAATGCCATTTAATGAACATTTTTCCACGGCCAAAATAAATACATTAAAAAATTTATTTTCAGAAAATGCCTAGATGGCTTTATTTATTTTTGGAAAATATTTTTCAAATAAACCCTTGGGTTTTATGGTTCACGGACTTCACAAAAAAATACACCTGGTTTGGAGTGTCATATTACTCCTCTCAAATTTTTTGTCAAGGGGTTTGAATGCTTACAAATTCAAATAGGGAATTCAAATATGGAAGGTGAAACTGCATATGAGAAATTTTCAAATGGTTTTCAAATTCCCTTTCCAAATCTTTCCATGTTGAAGAAGACATGTCACCTTCCCTCACTGATTTGAAAAGTAAGAAGTTGAATTCAAAAGAAAATGGGAAAGTCATTTTATTCCCTCTCTTTCAAAAGTTTTCAAAACTTTCAGATTTCACTCAATTTCAATCACTCTAGCAAACAAGCATTCATTCTAATATTAATTATAACATTCCGAAATTTGGGATGTTACACTATCCATGACCGTGGACACGGCTAATCGATTAGGTTTGGGTACTCTACAGAGTTTTGCACACGTTCCCCACAAGATTTGATCGCCTCCGTTGGATTTCTCACACTTTCGGGTGTTTGAGAAACGGATGACCAAAACATGGTCTTCAAAAGGGTTTCCCCGAGACTCTGTTAGTGCCCATCCTTTCCTACCGTTCTTCTACATATCGTCGCACCGCCTGTCCAGGGTCACCACGATATCCAACCAAGCCAGAGCCCATAATGGCTTGTGGCTGTGCAGGTAAGCCTTTGGTCTTGAAGCATCCATCCATCTCTTTGTGCCTGGGTGGACCTTTCCGCATGAATACTGGCACTTCTCCAGCATCATCTAGGCTAACCACTGGTTTCTCTAGGGCGCTGTTCAACCATCATCCACCCAGAGGTATGTTGAAAACTCGGAGTCTTGAAGACTTGATCATCATGTAGGTCTTGAAATTATTAACTCAAAACTCTCATGAATCACACAACCAACCCCGTCTACTAATAGCATAGCAAAATTTAAATCAACGTTTCCCGGGGCCAATGCATCAAAGGGTTGAGGGGTACCTACCACATGATACTACAACAAGTAACCTAGTTTCCAATTTACCTACTTTGCATGCAATTGGGGAAATGGAAGAACTAATGCAATAAAACATAGGTATACATGGTCAAAGTGACTTGCCTTGCTGACGATCCTCGTAATCAAGTGACTCTAGATAACAAGCTTCACACTCCGAATGATCTAACGAATCAAACAAGAGCACACCATAAGCATAAACACAATACAATTCATTCAACAACATGGTAAACAAATGCTTCAACAAACAAAATCACAATCAGAAGAAGAATCACTTAAAGTATAAGACTATAAAAATTTTGGTGTCAAAATCTCTACTAGGACATAACAAGTCAAATTTTTTTTGTTTGGAACAACTAGGCATTTAGATAACAGAAAAGTAAAATACAAAATTTTATTTGAAAACAGAAAGTATTTCATTACAAAAGTATTGTGTTAAAAGAATTACTACAAAACTTTTTTCCAAACAATATAAATGGTGAAAACAAGATGTACCTATTCAAACTAGAGCACAAAACAATTTGAAAAACATATTTTATTAACAGAAAAAATACACCTAATGTTGAATCAACAGAACCTACTGAAATCTAAAAACAAAAGTTAAACTAATTCAGGTTCAAATTAAAAAAAATCAATTTAATTAAAATCTATTCAGAACTAAACAGATTCTGTTTTTGTTAAAAACAGTAACCAAATTCATCCTAAAAATTCTCAAACTATGTAGAATGATAGGTCTAACTAATACAAAACAGTGGCAAAAAGATTCACTAAAAATATATTTTTAAACTCTAGTTGTACATATTTTATTAATTTAAACAAATTTGATTAGTTCCAAAATTTAAAGTTCAAATTTGAAATCTATGCATACAGACATAAACTACATGAAATTTGTGAACTAATGCAAAAAGAATCAAATAAAAACACCAAATATTTTAAAAAATATGATAAAAACAAAAACAGAATACATTCTGTTTTCTAAAATAGAAAAGAAAAAGAAAAACTTCCTATCGATCGGACAAGGTCTACGTGGCAGGCAGTGATTGGCCGCGAGGGCGTGCGCGTGAGAGCTAACGAGCGGATGGCCGACAACTAATGCGTACCGGTTCGGGGTTTAAATAGATCTAATCTCGCGCGTTGACTACGGATCCGACGGCTACGAGTGGAGGTGGAGCCTTACAAAGAGGGGGTCGAGGTCTCCGGCGAGGTCGACGGCGGCCGGTGGTCGGAGGTGCTCGGGGACGATGGTGCAGTGGTCGGGGGCAGCATCCGAAGGCTTGAAACGGCGGCGGCGAGGCTCTGGCATCGATTGGCGGCGGCGGAGGGGGCTGGGGGTGAGTGTGGCGATGGGCACGAGCTCGGGGACGTCCTGTTGGGTGCTGAACTTCGGCGAGGTCAAGGGTAGCGCTCCGGCGAGGGAAAGGGGGGTTTCAGGTGTGGAACTAAGAGAGGAGAGGGTTGTGGTTTATATAGGGCCGGTGTTGTAGTCGGGGAGGGCACGAGGGGCGAGATCCACGGAGAGAGATCTCCGGCAACGGTGGTCGGGCGTGGGGATGGGGATGACCGCGCTGATGCCGCGGTCAGATGGTGGGTCCCACGCATCAGTGAGGGTGGGGGCGGGGTTAGCGCGTCGGTGGCCGACCCGTAGTAGTTTCGGGAATTAAAGACTATGGGCCGGCCCGGTTCGGTTTAAATACTTTCCTTTTCTATTTCCAGAGCAATACAAACTCTTTTAATGCAATCAAAACATTTCCAAACATAGGAAATATATATATCAAAATGATCAGGAGAATTAATTCTATTTAATGAAATTTTTTCCTCTGTCATATTGAATATATTTTTAAAATTTATTTTCAGAAAATGCCTAATTGATTTTAAATCCTTTTGAGATAAATTTTCATATAACCCCTGGTTTTATTGTTCAAATATTTCACCAAGATGCCCCTGGTGTGGAGTGTCATGTTACTCCCCTATTTCTTTGAACATTTCCAAAGGTTTTCAAATAGGTGAAACAATATATGGGAAAAATAGAAATGGTCTTTCACAAAATCAAAAGAAGCACTTCAACAAATTCATTACATTCAAACAAAGTGATGATGATGCATAGCTATATTTCATAACATTCCAAAATGAAAATTTGGGATGTTACACAACTTCGCCTCCATGTTCAAGAATTTTGTAGGGACCTATGAATTTGGGTGCTAACTTTCGTTTAACACCAAACCTCTTGATTCCTCGAAGTGGGGACACACGAAGGTATGCTCGGTCTCCCACTTCATACGTCACTTCCTTGCGTTTGCTATCAGCATAGCTTTTCTGCCTGGATTGGGCTATCTTGAGTCGGTCTCGCATTAGTTTGACCTTTTCTTCAGAATCTTGGATCAGATCGGGACCAAAAAGCTTTCGGTCTCCAACACCATCCCACATCAATGGTGTTCTGCACCTCCTTCCATATAAAGCTTCAAAAGGGGCCATCTTCAAACTCGTCTGATAACTGTTGTTGTACGAGAACTCTGCATAAGGTAATTTGTCATCCCAACTAGACCCATAGTCTAGCGCACAAGCTCTCAACATGTCCTCCAGAATCTGGTTGACTCTCTAAGTCTGTCCGTCGGTCTGCGGATGAAAAGCTGTACTGAATTCCAGCTTTGTACCCAAAGTTTCATGTAACTGATACCAAAACTTTGAGGTAAATTGTGTTCCTCCATCTGACACGATACTCCTCGGAACTCCATGCAGACACACGATCCTGGTCATATATATCTTGGCTAACTTAGCACTGGTATAGGTGGTCTTCACTGGAATGAAATGAGCCACCTTGGTCAAGCGATCGACCACTGCCCAGATGGAATCATAACCTGAACGGATCCTAGGTAATCCTGTGATGAAGTCCATACCAAGCTTATCACATTTCCACTCGGGTATCGGCAAAGTTTGGAGTAACCCTGCTGGTTTCTGATGTTCCTCCTTTACTCGCTGACAATCATCACATACTGCAACATGTTTGGCAATATCTCTCTTCATACCTGTCCACCAGTAACTTTCCTTCAAATCCAGGTACATCTTGGTGTTGCCTGGGTGTATCGAGTAGGGTTGGGGTTTATATAGGGGTGGTGCGGTGGTCGGGAGGGCACGAGGGGCGAGATCCATAGAGAGGGATCTCCGGTGACGGTGGTCGGGCATGGGGAAGGGGATGAGTGCGCTGACGTCGTGGTCCGACGGTGGGTCCCGCGCATCAGTCAGGGTGGGGGCGTGGTTAGCGCGTCGGTGGCCGACCCGGAGTAGTTTCGGGAATTAAAGACTGTGGGCTTGCCCGGTTCGGTTTAAATACTTTCCTTTTCTATTTCTAGAGCAATAAAAACTCTTTTAATGCAATCAAAACAGTTCCAAACATAGAAAATATATATATCAAAATGATCAGGAGAATTAATGCTATTTAATGAACATTTTTCCTCTATCATATTGAATATCTTTTTAAAATTTATTTTTAGAAAATGCCTAATTGATTTTAAATCCTTTTGAGATAAATTTTCAAATAACCCCCTGGTTTTATTGGTCAAATATTTCACAAAGATGCCCCTGGTGTGGAGTGTCATGTTACTCCCCTCTTTCTTTGAACATTTCCAAAGGTTTTCAAATAGGTGAAACAATACATGGGAAAAATAGAAATGGTCTTTCACAAAATCAAAAGAAGCACTTCAACAAATTCATTACATTCAAACAAAGTGATGATGATGCATAGCTATATTTCATAACATTCCAAAATGCAATTTTGGGATGTTACAAACCTACCCACCTTAAGATGAATCTCGCCCTCGAGATTCGGGTTGGCTAGAAAATAGGTGCGGGTGGTCTTTGCGAAGATCTTCTTCGCGTTCCCAGGTGGCTTCTTCCTCGGTGTGGTGACTCCACAGAACCTTAAGAACTTGATGGTCTTGCTTCGGGTAACTCTGTTGGTAGTCTCGAGGATTATGACAGGTTTCTCCTCATAGGTCAGGTCACTGTCAAGTTGTATGGCCTCTAAGGGCACTATGTCTCTCAAAGGAATATCAGCCATCTCAGCATGGCATTTCTTCAGCTGGGAAACATGGAAAACATCATGAACTCCGTACAATCCTTGCGGCAATTCCAGCTTGTATGCAACTTCGCCTCTACATTCCAGAATTTTGTAGGGTCCTATGAATCTGGGTGCTAACTTTCCTTTAACACCAAATCTCTTGATTCCTCGAAGTGGGGACACAGGAGATATGCTCGATCTCCCACTTCATATGTCACCTCCTTGCGTTTGTTATCAGCATAGCTCTTCTGCCGGGATTGAGCTATCTTGAGTCGGTGTCGAATCAGTTTGACCTTCTCTTCAGAATCTCTGCTAAGATCGGGACCGAAAAGTTTTCGGTCACCAACACCATCCCACATCAATGGTGTTCGGCACCTCCTTCCGTATAAAGCTTCAAAAGGGGCCATCTTCAGACTGGTCTTATAACTGTTGTTGTACGAGAACTCTGCGTAAGGTAAGTTGTCATCCCAACTGGACCCATAGTCTAGCGCACAAGCTCTCAACATGTCCTCCAGAATCTGGTTGACTCTCTCAGTCTGTCCATCGGTCTGTGGATGAAAAGCTGTACTGAACTCCAGCCTTGTACCCAAAGTTTCCTGTACGTGATGCCAAAACTTTGAGGTAAATTGTGTTCCTCTATCTGACACGATACTCCTCGGAACTCCATGCAGACATACGATCCTGGTCATATATATCTTGGCTAACTTAGCACTAGTATAGGTGGTCTTCACTGGAATGACATGAGCCACCTTGGTCAAGCGATCGACCACTACCCAAATGGAATCATATCCTGAACGGGTCCTAGGTAGTCCTATGATGAAGTCCATACCAAGCTTATCCCATTTGTACACAGGTATCGGCAAAGGTTGGAGTAACCCTGCTGGTTTCTAATGTTTCGCCTTTACTCGCTGACAAACATCACATACCGCAACATGTTCGGCAATATCTTTCTTCATACCTGCCCACCAGTAACTTTCCTTCAAATCTAGGTACATCTTGGTGTCGCCTGGGTGTATTGAGTATGGTGAATCGTGGGCTTCTTGAAGTATCAACTTCCTGAGCTCTGGGTCATTGGGCACATAGATTTGGTTCTCAAACCATAGAGTACCCTGTTCATCTTCACAAAAGTCTTTAGCCTTTCCTTCCTTCATTCTCTGCTTTATCTCAGCAATCTCCTTGTCCGATTTCTGGCCTTCACGAATTCTTTCGGTCAAGGTGGACTGAATCTCTAGTGTGGCAACATATCCTCATGGAACTATCTCTAACCGAAGCTCTCTGAGATCATTGGTTAACTCCTGGGGTAATCCTCCGGCTATGAGTGTGTTCACATAACTCTTCCGACTCAAAGCATCTGCCACAACATTTGCCTTTCTTGGATGGTAATGTAATCTCATGTCATAGTCCTTGATTAACTCTAACCATCTCCTCTGTCGGAGGTTCAACTCCTTCCGCGTGAAGATATACTTCAGGCTCTTATGATTAGTGTACACATCACAACAATTTCCGATAAAGAAATGTCTCTAGGTCTTGAGTGCGTGCACTACAGCTGCTAGTTCCAAATCATGGGTGGCATAATTCAACTCATGGGGTCGTAGCTGTCTGGATGCATAAGCTACAACTTTTCCCTCCTGCATGAGTACTCCTCCAAGTCCTTGACGTGATGCATCACAATAAACCTGGAAGTCTTTCTGGATGTTTGGCAGTATCAACACTGGGGCTGTGACCAAACGTTTCTTCAATTCCTGGGAACTTGCCTCACATTCCTCAGTCCAGATATACTTAGACTCTTTCTTCAATAGCTCTGTCATGGGCTTGGCAATCTTTGAGAAATTCTCAATGAATCTCCGGTAATATCTGGCAAGTCCGAGAAAACTGCGGATCTCCTTAACTGAGGTGGGTAACTTCCACTCAGTGCTTCAACCTTAGCGGGGTCTACTTCTATTCCTTCTCTGGAAATAACATGTCCAAGGAATCCGACTTCCGTCAGCCAAAATTCACATTTACTGAACTTGGCATATAACTGATGCTCTCTAAGCTTCTCCAGAACTAAACACAAGTGTTCCTTGTGTTCTTCCTCGCTCTTGGAGAATATCAAAATGTCATCGATGAACACCACGACAAACTTGTCCAAATATTCCATAAACACTTTGTTCATCATATTCATGAAGTAGGCACGAGCATTAGTCAAAACAAAGGACATGACTGTATACTCATATAAGCCATACCTTGTGGTGAAGGCTGTTTTGGGTATATCCTGTTCACGAATTTTCAGTTGGTGATACCCTGATCGAAGATCGATCTTGGAGAATACTTTGGCGCCTACTAGCTGGTCAAACAGGTCATTAATCATCGGCAGAGGGTACTTATTCTTGATAGTCACCTCGTTCAATGCACGATAATCGACCACCATCCTCAAGGTTTTATCTTTCTTCTCCACCGAAAGAACTGGGGCTTCCCAAGGCGATGAACTTGGGCGAATATATCCCTTATCCAATAGCTCCTTAATCTGCTTCTTGATTTCTACTAAATCATTTGTGGGCATCCGATAGGGTCTCTTGGAAATTGGGCTGTTCCTTGTAGTAGCTCTATCGGAAACTCAATCTCCCTATCTGGTGGCATGCCTGGTAATTCCTCCGGGAATACATCTGGAAAGTCTTGTACAACCGGCACTTCCTCCTAAACAACTCCTGTGAGGGAGTTTAACCGAGCACTCATCTGTGTGCGTCGGGATACACACTTAATCCTCTTGTTCTCCGGAGTGGTGAGTGAAATAGACTTGCTGGAGCAATCCATGTGTCCTTCATACTTGGTCATCCAATCCATGCCTAGGATTACATCCAATCCCTGGGATTCTAATACGATGAGGTCGGTAGGAAAAACATGGTTTCCTATGTGGAGTTTCAAGGAATGGCATCCTATCCCCGCCATCATCATACCTCCTTGGGCTGACTAAGGGTTCTGGTGGGTAAACCATACTTTTCCACAACTACCCTTGATATGAATGAATGAGTTGCACCAGAATCAAAAAGTACCATAACTGGTCATGAATGCAATAAAAACTTACCAACCACAGTCTCGGGCTGATCATAGACTTCTTCCACATCAAGGTGGTTCACCTGAGCACGAGGAAAAGGATTTGGCTTCTTAGCTGCGTAGTTGCCATTGTTGTTGCCATTTCCATTTCCTTGCTTGTTCTGAGGACATTCAGTGGCATAGTGCCCTGTCTTCTAACACTTGAAATAGGTGATAGGGTTCAGATCCTTCTGAGCTGGAGCGGGACGGTGTTGATTGCCATTCCCACTTCCATTACCATTCTTGAAGCTGCCATTGTTGGGATGATTATTCCCATTTCCTCCATGGTTATGGCCTCCATGGTTGTGCATGGGATGAGTGTGTCTTCCATACTTACCGGTCCCTGATCCGGTTTTTCCTGAGTATGGGGAGTAGCGGGGCTTCTGACGAGCTCTAGAGTTAGACTTTCCCTGTGCATACTTCCTCTTGCGGTTCTCGATTTGCTGCTACTTCCCCTCCAAGATGAGGGCCTTGTCTACCAGCTCTTGGTAGTTGCTGAAAGTAGCCACCATCAGCTCCACGCTCAACTCATCGTTGAGTCCTTGCAAGAACTTCTCCTGTTTGGTTGCATCATCGGCCACATCTCGTGGTGCATAACGAGCCAACGTGCTGAAGTCATCCACGTACTGGGCCACGAAACGGTTCCCCTGGTGTAAGTTGTGAAACTCACGCTTCTTTAGACTCATGGCTCCAGATGAGACATGAGTGGTTCGGAAAACTTGCTTGAACTGCTCCCAAGTCACACCAGCAATGGGGTACATGGTGGTGTAGTTCTCCCACCATGAAGCTGCTAGTCCCTCCAGTTGATGGGCGACAAATCGCACTTTTTCACCCTCGGTGCATCCCGTGGTGGTGAGTTCCCTCTCCATCTTGCGGAGCCAATCATCTGCCACAATGGGCTCAGTGCTGCTGGAGAAAGTTGGGGGATTCAGTCTCAGAAAACGGGTGAGGTTGTCGCCTTAAGGTGGAGGGTGGTTGTTGTGATTGTTGGTCTGATTCTGAATCAACGTCTGCATCAGGGCATTCTTCTGCTGGAGAAGTTGTGTGAGTTCCGGCGGGAAAGTGAAGTCGGGCTCACGTCGCGGAGGCATCTTGTTGTTTTCAGAGGAGTGAGAATTAGAATAGAACAATGACCTAAAAGGAAAATTCACTACCCATATGCAATGCACCAAACATATCACACTAAACACTCATTCATTTATTCAACTCAAGGTTCAAACATCGGGATACAAATCTCCAAATCAAACTAAGCATCAACCTACGCTTTAACGATGAAAATGAAGATACATGGGGGCATAACTAAACTTCTCCTCAAAAGTACATGGTGAAGTGGCCTCCTCCGGTGGTGCTCTCCTCATAGTCATCTTCGTTGCTGATCAAGGGAGCCATGTTTCCTTCTGGATGAAGATTTTCACCCATGTCCATCTATTCCTCTAGAGTTGCAATGCGAGTGTTCAGCTTATCAATCCTCTCTAGGAAATCCTTCACTTCATACTCATGCTCGTACTTGCTTCCCGTAGGTCAGCTTCGAGGTCAATCTCGCGGTTCATCAGCCTCTTGATTGGCTTCGTGTTGGCACGTACCCGAAGCTCCAAGGTCCTGATGTGTGTCTCCAAAGTCTGGATATAGGAAATGGTGGTGTCTTTAGTGGGAGTGGTTATGATATTTCCATTGGCATCCCTGCGACAAACCACGCTGAGTCCTGGTGAAATGGTTCCACCTCTGTATTCCTCCTGAATACGTCCAAGAGCACGATGAATTGCCATGTCTCTCCCAAGTATCCAGCTGGGTGCCAAAAACTTGTAGTCGATGGGTTCCTTACGATTTCCAAAGGTCTTCCCGGGGATGTGCACCTCGATCCTGTAGCGTCCGTCTTGTGGGAAAGACATGATAGGAGTCCCGGTGATGCTCGGCAAGGCAATCCTTACATCCCTGATGATCCTCATCAGCTCCTTGCCAAAGGGCATCGTTGCGTCAGGTTGACAAAACTCCGTGATCAAAACTGGGATGAAGGTGGCCATCTATAAATTTTGAAATAAATCGGAGGGAAGTCAGAAACTAGTAGATGAGGGTATAAGAACTTTAAAGACAAAAGGGAATTAAATCCTAAGTCTTTTCCAATCCTAGAGGTTATGTCCTACGGTTAGAGTGTGCTCTGATACCATTTCTGTAGCGACCCGACCTGAGAGGTCGAATCTCCGGTGTTTCTGTACCATCCCAAGATCATGCTGGTACACACACGGTACATCAATGTATATATCAAAGGGAAATCATGGTACATCAATGCTGGTACACACACGATACACACACGGTACACCAATGTATTAGTTAATCGAAATCTCATATCGAGTCCCTTATTACAATAAGGATTACAATAAAGTGGCTGAAGGCCAACTCATGAGGTAAACTAAACCAAAATCTTGTGGAAGCTCCATAGGTAGTTGAGTCCATCTGACTCCAAGGGCATCTCACCGAGCATAGAGCGTATCCTCACACCTAGTCGGAAAAGTACTCTGCAACATGATACGTTGCAGCCGTGTAGGTTAGCATATTGAATATGCCGGCAATGTCACAAGAGAGGGGTAAAGTAATCATCTATTCTATATGCATATATGGCAGGTGGGGGTAGTAAGTTTTTGCATAAAGCCAAAATTTTCCTACAACAAGAGGGGGCAAAATCATAATTACTACAATGTTGGTTGAATAATGAGATGGTTCCACCAACCAATTCTCATACCCAAGTAGACATTAATACCCACATCAATGTAATTAATTGTGTTGAGAGTTCTAGATAGTTTCAGTTCCTTTGGCTCAAACTATCCATGACTGTGGACACGGCTAATTGATTAGGTTTGGCTACTCTGTAGAGTTTTGCACATGTTCCCCACAAGATTTGATCGCCTCCGTTGGATTTCTCGTACTTCCGGGTGTTTGAGAAACGAATGACCAAAACATGGTCTTCAAAAGGGTTTCCCCGAGACTCTGTCAGTGCCCATCCTTTCCTACCGTTCTTATACATCTCGTAGCACCGCCTGTCCAGGGTCACCATGATATCCAACCAAGCCAGAGCCCATAATGGCCTGTGGCTATGCAGCTAAGCCTTGGGTCTTGAAGGATCCATCCATCACTTTGTGCCTGGGTGGACCTTTACGCATGAATACTGGCACTTCTCCGGCATCATCTAGGCTAACCTCTGGTTTCTCCAGGGTGCCATTCAACTATCATCCACCCATAGGTATGTTGAAAACTCGAAGTCTTGAAGACTTGATAATCATGTACGTCTTGAAATTATTAACTCACAGCTCTCATGAATCACACAACCAACCCCGTCTACTAATAGCATAGCAAAATTTAAATCAACGTTTCTTAGGGCCAATGTGTCAAAGGGTTGAGGGGTACCTACCACATGATGCTACAAAAATCAACCAAGTTTCCAATTTACCTACTTTGCATGCAATTGGGGAGATGGAAGAACTAATTCAATAAAACATAGGTATACATGGTCAAAGTGACTTGCCTTGCTGACGATCCTCGTAATCAAGTGACTCCAGATAACAAGCTTTGCACTCCAAATGATCTAACGAATCAAACAAGATCACACCATAATCATAAACACAATACAATTCATTCAACAGCAAGGTAAACAAATGCTTCAACAAACAAAAGCACAATGAAAAGAAGAATCACTTAAAGTATAAGACTATAAAAATTTTGGTGTCAAAATCTCTACTAGGACATAACAAGTCAAAAAAAAATTGTTCGGAACAACTACGCATTTAGATAACGGAAAAGTAAAATACAAAATTTTATTTGAAAATAGAAAGTATTTCATTATAAAAGTATTGTGTTAAAAGAATTACTACAAAACTTTTTTACAAACAATATAAATGGTGAAAACAAGATGTACCTATTCAAACTAGAGCACAAAACAATTTGAAAAACATATTTTATTAACAGAAAAAATACACCTAATGTTGAATCAAAGGAACCTACTGAAATCTAAAAACAAAAGTTAAACTAATTCAGGTTCAAATTAAATAAAAATCAATTTAATTAAAATATATTAAGAACTAAATAGATTCTGTTTTTGTTAAAAACAGTCACCAAATTCATCCTAAAAATTCTCAAACTATATAGAATGATAGGTCTAACTAATACAAAACAGTGGCAAACAGATTCACTAAAAAATATATTTTTAAACTCTAGTTGTACAGATTTTAGTAATTTAAACAAATTTGATTAGATTCAAAATTTAAAGTTCAAATTTGAAATCTAAGCATACAGACATAAACTACATCAAATTTGTGAACTAATGCAGAACGAATCAAATAAAAACACCCAATATTTTAAAAGATATGATAAAAACAAAAACAGAATACATTCTGTTTTCTAAAACGGAAAAGAAAAAGAAAAACTTCCTATTGATCGGACAGGGTCTACGTGGCAGGCTGTGATTGGCCGCGAGGGCGTGCGCGTGAGAGCTAACGAGCGGACGACTGACAACTAACGCATACCGGTTCGGGGTTTAAATAGATCTAATCTCGCGTGTTGACTACGGATACGACGGCTACGGGTGGAGGTGGAGGCTTACAGAGAGGGGGTCGAGGTCTTTGGCGAGGTCGACGGCGGCCGGTGGTCGGAGGTGCTCGGGGACGACGATGTAGTGGTCGGGGGCGGCATCCGAAGGCTTCAAACAGCGGCGGCGAGGCTTCGACGTCGATTGGCGGCGTCGGAGGGGGCTGGGGGTGAGTGTGGCGACGGGCACGAGCTCGGGGACGTCCGGTTGGGTGCCTCCGGCGAGGTCTAGGGCAGCGCTCCGACAAGGGAAAAGGGGGTTTCGGGTGTGGAACGAAGAGAGGAGAGGGTTGGGGTTTATATAGGGGCGGTGCGGTGGTCGGGGAGGGCACGAGGGGCGAGATCCGTGGAGAGGGATCTCCGGTGACGGTGGTCGGGCGTGGGGAAGAGGATGACTGCGCTGACGTCGCGGTCGGACGGTGGGTCCCGCGCATCAGTGAGGGTGGGGGCGTGGTTAGCGCGTCAGTGGCCGACCCGGAGTAGTTTCGGGAATTAAAGACTGTGGCCCAGCCCGGTTCGGTTTAAATACTTTCCTTTTCTATTTCCAGAGAAGTAAAAACTCTTTTAATGTAATCAAAACATTTCCAAACAAAGGAAATATATATATCAAAATGACCAGGAGAATTAATGCTATTTAATGAACATTTTTCCTCTCTCATATTGAATATCTTTTTAAAATTATTTTCGGAAAATGCCTAATTGATTTTAAATCCTTTTGAGATAAATTTTCAAATACCCCCTGGTTTTATTGTTCAAATATTTCACCAAGATGCCCTTGGTGTGGAGTGTCATGTTACTCCCCTCTTTCTTTGAACATTTCCAAAGGTTTTCAAATAGGTGAAACAATACATGGGAAAAATAGAAATGGTCTTTCAGAAAATCAAAAGAAGCACTTCAACAAATTAATTACATTCAAACAAAGTGATGATGATGCATAGCTATATTTCATAACATTCAAAAATGAAATTTTGGGATGTTACACAACTTCGCCTCTATGTTCAAGAATTTTGTAGGGACCTATGAATTTGGGTGCTAACTTTCGTTTAACACCAAACCTCTTGATTCCTCGAAGTGGGGACACACGAAGGTATGCTCGGTCTCCCACTTCATACGTCACCTCCTTGCGTTTGCTATCAGCATAGCTTTTCTGCCTGGATTGGGCTATCTTGAGTCGGTCTCGAATCAGTTTGACCTTTTCTTCAGAATCTCGGATCAGATCGGGACCAAAAAGCTTTCGGTCTCCAACACCATCCCACATCAATGGTGTTCTGCACCTCCTTCCGTATAAAGCTTCAAAAGGGGCCATCTTCAAACTCGTTTGATAACTATTGTTGTACGAGAACTCTGCGTAAGGTAAGTTGTCATCCCAACTAGACCTATAGTCTAGCGCACAAGCTCTCAACATGTCCTCCAGAATCTGGTTGACTCTCTCAGTCTATCCGTCGGTCTGCGGATGAAAAGCTGCACTGAATTCCAGCCTTGTACCCAAAGTTTCATGTAACTGATGCCAAAACTTTGAGGTAAATTGTGTTCCTCTATCTGACACGATACTCCTCGGAAGTCCATGCAGACACACGATCCTGGTCATATATATCTTGGGTAACTTAGCACTGGTATAGGTGGTCTTCACTGGAATGAAATGAGCCACCTTGGTCAAGCGATCGACCACTACCCAGATGGAATCATAACCTGAACGGGTCCTACGTAATCCTGTGATGAAGTCCATACCAAGCTTATCCCATTTCCACTTGGGTATCGGCAAAGGTTGGAGTAACCCTGTTGGTTTCTGATGTTCCGCCTTTACTCGCTGACAAACATCACATACCGCAACATGTTTGGCAATATCTCTCTTCATACTTGTCCACCAGTAACTTTCCTTCAAATCTAGGTACATCTTGGTGTTGCCTGGGTGTATCGAGTAGGGTGAATCGTGGGCTTCTCTAAGTATCAACTTCGTGAGCTCTGGGTCATTGGGCACATAGATTCGGTTCTCAAACCATAGAGTACCTTGTTCATCTTCGCGAAAGTCTTTAGCTTTTTCCTCCTTCATTCTCTGCTTTATCTCAGCTATCTCCTTGTCTGATTTCTGGGCTTCACAAATTCTTTCGGTCAAGGTGGACTGGATCTCTAGTGTGGCAACATATCCTTTTGGAACTATCTCTAGCCGGAGCTCTTTGAGATCATCGGCTAACTCCTGGGATAATCCTCCTGCTATGAGTGTGCTCACATAACTCTTGCGACTCAAAGCATCTGCTACAACATTTGCCTTTCCTGGATGGTAATGCAGTCTCATGTCATAGTCCTTGATTAACTCTAGCCATCTCCTCTGTCTGAGGTTCAACTCCTTCTGTGTGAAGATATACTTCAGGCTTTTATGATCAGTGTAAACATCATAACTATTTCCGAGAAGGAAATGTCTCCAGGTGTTGAGTGCGTGCACTATGGCTGCTAGTTCCAAATCATGGGTGGCATAGTTCAACTCACGAGGTCGTAGCTGTCTGGATGCATAGGCTACAACCTTTCCCTCCTGCATGAGTACACCCCCAAGTCCTTGACGTGATGCGTCACAATAAACCTGGAAGTCCTTCCAAATATTTGGCAGAATCAACACTAGGGCTGTGACCAAACGCTTCTTCAACTCTTGGAAACTAGCTTCACATTCCTCAGTCCAAATATACTTACACTCTTTCTTCAACAACTCTGTCATGGGCTTGGCAATCTTTGAGAAATTCTCAATGAACCTCCGGTAATATCCGGCAAGTCCAAGAAAACTGTGGATCTCCTTAACTGTGGTGGGTGACTTCCACTCGGTGACTGCTTCAACCTTAGCGGGGTCCACTGCTATTCCATCTCCAGAAATAACATGTCCAAGGAATCCGACTTCCGTCAGCCAGAATTCACATTTACTGAACTTGGCATATAACTGATGCTCTCTAAGCTTCTCCAGAACTAAACGCAAGTGTTCCTTTTGTTCTTCCTCGCTCTTGGAGAATATCAAAATGTCATCGATGAACACCACGAAAAACTTGTCCAGATATTCCATAAACACTTTGTTCATCATATTCATGAAGTAGGCAGGAGCATTAGTCAAACCAAAAGACATGACTGTATACTCATATAGGCCATACCTTGTGGTGAAGGCTGTTTTGGGTATATCCTGTTCACGAATTTTCAATTGGTGATACCCTGATCGAAGATTGATCTTTGAGAATACTTTTGCTCCTACTAGCTGATCAAACAAGTCATTAATCATCGGTAGAGGGTATTTGTTGATAGTCACCTCGTTCAATGCACGATAATCGACTACCATCCTCAAGGTTTTATCCTTCTTCTCTACCAAAAGAACTGGGGCTCCCCAAGGTGAAGAACTTGGGCGAATATACCCTTTGTCCAATAGCTCCTTAATCTGATTCTTGATTTCTTCCAAATCATTTGCGGGCATGCGGCATGGTCTCTTGGAAATTGGGGCTGTTCCTGGTAGTAACTCTATCAGAAACTCAATCTCTCTATCTGGTGGCATGCTTGGTAATTCCTCCGGGAATACATCTGGAAAGTCTTGTACCACCGACACTTCCTCCTGAACCACTCCTGTGAGGGAATTTAATCGAGCACCCATCTGTGTGCGTCGGGATACATACTTAATCCTCTTGTTCTCTGGGGTGGTGAGTAAAATAGACTTGCTGGGGAAATCAAGGTTTCCTTCATACTTGGTCATCCAATCCATGCCTAGGATTACATCCAATCCCTAGGATTCTAAGACTATGAGGTCGGTGGGAAAAACATCGTTTCCTATATGGAGTTTCAATGCGGGGCAACCTATCCCTGCCATCATCAAACCTCCTTGGGAATTGACCTTAATGGGCTGACTTAGGGTTCTGGTGGGTAAACCATACTTTTCCACAACTACCCTTGATATGAATGAACGAGTTGCACCGGAATCAAAAAATACCATAACTGGACGTGAATGCAATAAAAACTTACCAACCACAGTCTCGGGCTGATCATAGACTTCTTCCACATCAATGTGGTTCACTTTAGCACGGGGAAAAGGGTTTGGCTTCTTAGCTGTGGAGTTGCCGTTGTTTTGCCATTTCCATTTCCCTGCTTGTTCTGAGGGCATTTAGTGGCATAGTGCCCTGTCTTCTGGCACTTGAAGCAGGTGATATGGTTCACATCCTTCTGAGCTGGAGCGGGATGGTGTTGGTTGCCATTCCCACTTCCATTGCCGTTCTTAAAGTTGCCATTGTTGGGACGATTATTCCCATTTCCTCCATGGTTGTGTCCTCCATGGTTGTGCAGGTGATGAGGGTGTCCTCCATACTTACCGGTCCTTGATCCTATATTCCCTGAGTACGGGGAGTAGTGGGGCTTCTGTTGAGCTCCAGAGTTAGACTTCCCCTATCCATACTTCCTCTTGCGGTTTTTGATTTGCTGCTGCTTCCCCTTCAAGATGAGGGCCTTGTCTACCAGCTCCTGGTAGTTGTTGAAAGTAGCCACCATCAGCTGCATGCTCAACTCATCGTTGAGTCCTTCTAGGAACTTCTCCTGTTTGGCTGCATCATCGGCCACATCTCCTAGTGCATAATGAGCCAACATGCTGAATTCATCCACATACTAGGCCACGGAGCGGTTCCCCTGGCGTAAGTTGTGAAACTCACGCTTCTTCAGACTCATGGCTCTAGCTAGCTTGAACTGCTCCCAAGTCACACCAGCAATGGGGTACGTGGTGGTGTAGGTCTCCCACCATGAAGCTGCTCGTCCCCCTAGTTGATGGGCGGCAAAGCGCACCTTTTCAGTCTCAGTGCAACCAGCGGTGATGAGTTCCCTCTCCATCTTGTGGAGCCAATCATCTGCCACAATGGGCTTAGTGTTGCTAGAGAAAGTTGGTGGATTCAGCCTCAAAAAACAGGTGAGGTTGTCGTCCTGAGGTGGAGGGTGGTTGTTGTGGTTGTTGGTCTAGTTCTGGATCAACAGCTACATCAGGGCATTCTACTGCTGGAGAAGTTGTGTGAGTTCTGGCGGGAAGGTGAAATCGGGATCACGTCGTGAAGGCATCTTGCTGTTTTTAGAGGGATGAGAATTAGAATAGAACAAGGGCCTAAAAGAAAATTTCACTACCCATATGCAATGCAACAAACATATCACATCAATCACTCATTCATTTATTCAACTCAAGGTTCAAACATCGAGATACAAGTCTCAGATAAAACTACGTATCGACCTATGTTTTAACGATGAAAATAAAGATACATGGGGTGCATGACAAAAGTTCTCCTCAAAAGTACATGGCCGTGGGTCCTCCGGTGACGCTCTCCTCATAGTCATCATTGTTGCTGATCAAAGGAGCCACGTCTCCCTCTAGGTGAAGATTTTCCCCCATGTCCAGCTATTCCTCCAGAGTTGCAATGCGAGTGTTCAACTTCTCGATCCTCTCTAAGAGATCCTTCACTTCATGCTCATGCTCGTACTTGGCTTCCCGTAGGTCAGCTTCCAGGTCAATCTCACGGTTCATCAGCCTCTTGATCGTCTTCGTGTCTGCGCAAACTCGAAGCTCCAGAGTCCTGATGTGAGTCTTCATAGTCTGGATATAGGAAATGGTGGAGTCTTCAGTGGGGGTGTTTATGATATTTGCATTGACATCCCTGCGACAAACCATGCTGAGTCCTGGCGAAATGGGACCACCCCTGTATTCCTCCTGAATACGTCCGAGGGCACGGTGAATCTCCATGTCCCTCCCAAGAATCCATCTGGGTGCCACAAACTTGAAGTCGATGGGTTCTTTACGATTTCCAAAGGTCTTTCTGGGGATATGCACCTTGATCCTGTAGCGTCCGTCTTGTGGAAAAGATATGATAGGAGTCCCGGTGATGCTTGGCAAAGTGATCCTTACGTCCCTGACGATCTTCACCAGCTCCATGCCAAAGGGCATCATCGTGTCAGGCTGACAAAACTCCGTGAGCAAAACTGGGGTTAAGGTGGCCACCTAGAAAGGTTGAAATAATCGGAGGGAAGTCATAAGTGAACAGATGAGAGTATACGAATTTTAAAGACAAGAAAAAAATCCTAAGGCTTTTCCAATCCTAGAGGTTACGTCCTATGGTCAATGTGTGCTCTGATACCATTTCTGTAGCGACCCGACCTGAAAGGCCGATTCTCTGGTGTTTCTGTACCATCCCAAGATCATGCTGGTACACACAGAGTACATCAATGTATATATCACAGTGAAATCATACAACTTTATTAATCAAAAATCTCATATCGAGTCCTTTATTACAATAAGAATTACAATAAAGTGGCTGAAGGCCAACTCATGAGAATAACTAATCTTGCGGAAGCTTCAAAGGTAGTTGAGTCCATCTGACTCCAAGGGCATCTCACCGAGCGTAGAGCGTATCCTCACTCCTGGTCGGAAAAATACTCTGCAACATGATACGTTGTAGCCGTGTAGGTCAGCATAATGAATATGCCGACAATGTCACAAAAGAGGGGGTGTAAAGTAATCATCTATTCTATATGCATATTTGGCAGGTGGGGTAGTAAGTTTTTGCATAAAGCCAATTTTTCCTACAAAAAGAGGGGGCAAAAATATAATTACTACAATGTTGGTTGATTAATGAGATGGTTCCACCAACCAATTCTCATACCCAAGTTGTCATTAATACCCGCATCATTATAATTATTTGTGTTGAGAATTCTAGATAGTTTCAGTTCCTTTGGCTCAAGTTGTCCATGACTGTGGACACGACTAATCGATTAGGTTTGGGTACTCTAAAGAGTTTTGCACACGTTCCCCACAAGATTTGATCGCCTCCGTTGGATTTCTCGCACTTCAGGGTGTTTGAAAAATGGATGACCAAAACATGGTCTTCTAAAGGGTTTCCCTGAGACTCTGTCGGTGCCCATCCTTTCCTACTATTCTTCTACATCTCGTAGCACCGCCTGTCCAGGGTCACCACGATATCCAACCAAGCCAGAGCCCATAATGGCCTGTGGCTATGCAGGTAAGCCTTGGGTCTTGAAGCATCCATCCATCTCTTTGTGCCTGGGTGGACCTTTTCGCATGAATACTAGCACTTCTCCAGCATCATCTAGGCTAACCACTGGTTTCTCCAGGGCGTCGTTCAACCATCATCCACCCAGAGGTATGTTAAAAACTCGGAGTCGTGAAGTCTTGATCATCTTGTAGGTCTTGAACTTATTATCTCACAACTCTCATGAATCACACAACCAACCCCGTCTACTAATAGCATAGCAAAATTAAATCAATGTTTCCCGGGGCCAATGTGTCCAAGGGTTGAGGGGATCCTACCACATGATACTATATCAAGTAACCAAGTTTCCAAATTACCTACTTTGCATGCAATTGGGGAGTTGGTAGAACTAATGCAATAAAAACATGGGTAAACATGGTCAAAGTGACTTGCCTTGCTGACGATCCTCATACTCAAGTGACTCTAGATAACAAGCTTCGCACTTCGGATGATCTAATAAATCAAAAAAAACACAAAATAAGCATAATCATAATACAATTCACACAACAGCAAGGTAAACAAATACTTCAACAAACAATAGCACAATCAAAAGGAAGAATCACTCAAAGTATAAGACTCTAAATTTTTTTGGTGTCAAATCTCTACTAAGACATAACGAGACAAAAATTTGTTTTGAACAACTAGCCATTTAGATAACAGAAAAGTAAATATAAATTTCTTATTAGAAAATAGAAGTATTTCATTATAAAAAATTTGTGCAAAAAGAGTTACTACGAAACATTTTTATAAACAATACTAAAGGTGAAAACAAAATTTACCTATTTAAACTAGAGCACAAAACAAAATAAAATATTTTTATTATCAGGAAATAATTCACCTAATGTTGAACAATAGAACTAAAGAACTCCAATAAAAAGTTAAACTAAAACAAACTCAAAGTAAACTAAAATAAAACAATTCAAATAAACACTAAGAAGAAACTAAACAAAATCTGTTTTTACTAAAAACCCTAATTTAAAATATCTAAAAAAATCTCAAACAATGCTGGATGATAGGCCTAACTATTACAAAACAGTGGCAAAAAGAATCACTAAAAAATAATTTTTTAAAGTCTAGTTATACAGATTTTAGTAATTTAAGCAAATTTGGTTAGATTCAAATTTAAAGTTCAACTTTGAAATATAAGACTACAGGATGAAACTACATGCAATTTGTGACCTAATGCAAAAAGAATCAATTAAAAACACTAATTAGTTTAAAAGTTACAACTAAAACAAAAACAGAAAACATTTTGTTTTCTAAAACAAAACAGAAAAGAACAAAAATTCCTAGCAAACGGACAGGGCTACGTGGCGGCTTCCTATTGGTTGCTAGCGCATGCGCGTGGGTGTTTGCGGGCGGACGACCGAAACTTAGAAGAAAACGTTTCGGTGTTTTAATCCTTCTAATCTGGCGCGTTGGATCTAGATCTGACAGCTACGGGGTGCGGTGGCTTACAAAGGGGGCGGGTCGAGGTTTTCCGGTGAGGTCGACGGCGGCCGGACGTCGGAGGTGGTCAGAGGCGAGGGTGTGGTGGTCAGGGGCGGTGTCCGAAATGCTCAGGCGACGGCGGCCAAGCTCCGACGGCGATTGGTGGCGTCGGACGAGGTTGGGGACGACGAAGGCGACGACCTCGTGCTCGGAGAGCTTCGGTCGTTGACCGAACTCCAGTGAGGTGGAGCGGTGGTGTTTGTGGGCATGGGCATGGGCGCTTGGGGGTGGAAAGGAGAGCGGAGAAGGCAGGGGCTTTTATAGGCCAGGTGCGGGGTCGGGAGATGGAGAGAGGAGCGAGATCAGCGGAGCATGGATCTCCGGCGACGTCGACGGCGCGAGGAGGGAGACGAGCGCGCTGATGGCACTTTCGGATGGTGGGTCCCACATCTCAGTGAGAGAGGGGGTGGGATCTGCGCGTCGGTGACCGATCCGAAAGGGTCTCGGGAGTAAAGGCTGGTGGGCCGGCCGGTTTTCCAATTAAACGATTTAATTCGTTTCCTTTTCTATTTTCCAAAGTGTTTAAAACTCTTTAATGCATTCAAATCATTTCCACACATAGGAAATATATATATCATAATAATCAGGGGAATAAATGCTATTTAATGAAC
The DNA here is from genome assembly GCA_022496015.1 of Hordeum marinum. NCBI lineage: Eukaryota > Viridiplantae > Streptophyta > Magnoliopsida > Poales > Poaceae > Hordeum > Hordeum marinum. The sequence continues at coordinate 167,044,240 of CM039678.1, read as the reverse complement.
ATTTTTTGTCTGTCAAAATGAATACTTTAAAAAAATATTTTTCAGAAAATGCCTAATTGATTTTAAATTCTTTTGAGATAAACTTCCAAATAAATCCCTGGTTTTATTGTTCAAATAATTCACCAAGATGCCCCTGGTGTGGAGTGTCATGTTACTCCTCTCTTTTATTTGAATAATTCCAGAGATTTTCAAATAGTAGAAACAAGTATATGGAGAAAATGAAAGTGGCCTTTTAGAAATCCAAAAGAAGAACTTCAACAATTCATTTCATTCAAACAATGTGATGATGATGCATAGCTATATTTCATAACATTCCAAAATGAAATTTGGGGATGTTACATGGTTGCTGATTGATATTCCTATTGGTTCGATAAACCTTGGTTTCATAACTTAGGGAAATACTTACCCACATTGTGGTGCGATAACCCGTTCCTCTTTACGGAAAACCCAAGGCAGATCACAAGTATAAGGAAGGATTTCTGGCGCCATTGCGAGGGAATATCATCATCAACTATCAAGTAACTTCACACAAATTATCATTAACTTGTTCTTCTTTTTATTTGTTGTTAGATTTATTTTGTCTCATAAAAAATTAAAAATACAAAAATATCTATCTTTGCTTGTCACTAGTTTACTCCTTTGCTTGTTTTGCTTGCTTGAAAGTGGCTATCATGTTTGATTTTGAAATTATTGGTGTTTATGCCTCTAGTGCGGAAGCCCTTGAGCCTACCAACTTCACCTTATTCTAAGAATGTTAAAAGAAATTTTGATGAAGTTGCTAAGGAAAAACTTGATAATCTTGCAGATGATGATCCTTCTAAAAGTGAACCCATTATGCAAACAAAGAAACTTTGTATAGGTAGTGGGAATATTATTGACAAAATTGTGATTCAAGATTTTTTTTCCACTTGTGCGGGATCATTACCATTGATAGGAGGTTCCATTATATTTGGAACTACAAGTTATGTAGATGCGATATCTTTGCTTATAGCACAAATGGAAAGACAATTTGTCCATATGCATCCTTTCATACAATGGTTATTTCTAGAATTCTGTAATATTCAGGAAGCTCCTACTAAACATCTAGCCACTATATTTATTGTTCAAGAATTTAACAATATCATACAAGAAGCTAGATATATATTTGCTCATTATAGGGTTAACTATGAGTGCCCACCAATAGAAGGAATCATTTATGAGTTGGAAGGTATAAGGAAACATAGATCCACAGATTATGTTTCTTATGATGAAAACCTTAGAAAGAAGGTTCCACCTAATATACTAGTTGATAAAATATGAACATAATGATCATGCTATACCAAAACTTGTGATGGGTTATGAGCTTGAGTGATAATTGATGAAATAACTTTAACGGAACTTGTACAATGAAGAGATGATTACCACTTATGAGAAACCTAAAGAGGAGCCTCCTATTCGTCCTGAAATAGATCTCTTGGACCCTTGTGTTGTGAAGTTTAGTCCCTTCAATTATTTTTGACTACATGATGTAGAGCATCCCATGAACTCCACCATGGACTCTTCTCCAACACCGCAAGCCACAAGCGGACCTATGACGACAGCCTGTGCACGCGCCATCGAAAACGAGGTGACATCTCTCCTTACTCAGCCTACGTGTGACCCACCCGAGACATGTTCGCTACCTCAGACGGAAGGGCTCTATGTAGTCAGGTACTCGGGAGAGGGACGTCAAGCTCAAAAGGGAAAGGAAGGCCTCGAGGACGAGCTACAGCCTCCGGACGTCCGGCACCTGGAGATCAGCCCAGCACGCAGGCCAACCAGACTCCCCAGCTCTGGGATGACCAACGCCGCCTGGACGACCGACACGTCCTAGCGCACGGACGTCCGAGGCTTCTTGGAAATCCGGCCGCCAAGCACCCTCTCCAAAACATCGGAAGTCTGGAGCCTCCAGACGACCAAGCCCTAGACGTCCGACCGCGTCCAGAAATCCGGTTCAGGCGCACCCTCACCGAATCCTCGGACTTCCGGCCTTTGCCGGATGTCCGGACCCTATTTGCGCACATGCCCATGGGTTGGCCCATGTACCCCTCTATCTCGTCCCAGGCTATAGAAACCCCACCCCTCCTCTTTCTAGGGTTAGCTAATGTTTTCTCTTGAGCTTAGCTCCATCACTTGCTTATTCTAGGGAGTTTGCCCCCCTTTTGGGAGTAGATCCAAGTGATGCCAAGGCTCCTCTAGAGGGAAGATCCCCCATGGATTCAAGGCCCCTTCTCCGGAGTGGGAGATCACATACTGCTACTTGTATCATTGGTTGATTTGGGATCTTGTACCTCTTATGATGTTATGGACCTAGTTGATGTGTGATTGAGTTTGCTCTTGAGTGTTTCCTCTCGTTCTTCCCCGTGTTCTTCATATTTCCCCTTGCAATTCATGAAAGATCGGCTACCATAGGTCTTGCCCCGTATCATATGGTATCATGAGCCACGTTGATCATGAATTTGGAGTCTTCCCCACCGTTTGCTAGCCAATTTTTCTTTGATTCGACCTAATTTCAAAAATCCCCAAAAAGTAGCCCTACCCAATATTTCTTGAATTTGTTGGATTTGATGATATTTTGTTGATTTGGATACGTGGATTCCATAGAGGACAAGTGGATCTATCATTCCCCCATCATCCCAATCATTTCCATCCGCAAAATCGCCTCAATTTTGCCCAAATTTTTTATTTTGGTTCGAGTTCATCCGGTGAAACCTGCAGGCTCCAAACGATCGGACCCCGGATGACTGACAGCATTCGGACGACCAGACCCCGGACGAGCGACCGCGACCGGATGTCCAAGCAAGTTTATCGAAACTGAATTATTGCCCAAATTTTTTGGATTTCTTACGCCATTTCTTCCGCAACCCATTTGCATTTGAGATTTTGAGTCGCGAACCTCGCCACTTCCTAAGGTGTTTTGGCTACTTAGGAGTGGTTCTTCATCGACATCACCGCTCATCATCGCCCCGGATCGTCGCGAACCAACTCTTCATTGACACTACACCGTAAGCAAGGATGGTAACCGCGATGACACTCTTGACTTATACCCTGGCCATTACATTGTTACCCCTAGCCTATTTGCGTTACTTGCCTGTCAAGACTTGCCATTGAGTATTGTCGGGCCATGCTACTTGTGCACATTAGTGATACATACTCCGCATAGCTACAATTACATGCATATACATCTTGGTATCATCTCTTGTTTTACAAAGTACCCGCATACATAATTTCTATCTTGGTGTGCACGTCCCACATAGTGACAATCCAAATATCATTGCTAAATTAAAGAGAAGCAAAGATTTTAAGCAAGGACAAAAGAGCAATAGCATCGCCAAATTTGAATATCATGCTTGATCAACTTGGATCACTTCAGCGAGTGACTCGTTCCTCATACATACATAGCAAGTCAGGAATAGGAAGACAATGCATTTTGTTTCTTATAGGTTGTGCACGAGTTCATATCACGCCCATTTGTGCAATCATGCTAGCGTGTCTCTAGTATTGTGCAACACGAGCATTTTCCAGGGATTCCACATTTTGACCTTATTTCTTGGTTGCACAACCCCACTTTTCTAGTCATGTGAGTGTTTCCGAGTTCACTCATTGCTATTGATTCACATTGTCTTACTTACAGAATTGCGAATCTATTTCATCTTTATTGCATCATATTCTCTAATTGCTTGAAATTTTGTGCCACCATCCTAACCAAGCTACTCCATAAGCATTACTTTTATAGGTGTGAGAAGGGAAAACTTGGCACCAATTCTACTATTTCCACGATTTCGCATTGAGTGATTGATCCTCATTTCAACCTTTGGAACAATATTTGGTATTGTGTTTTCTCATTCTTCCACTTATATCTCCTTGAGTACCATGGATAGGAAAACTATGACGAACCCGACATTCTAGGATCATGACGACGACGCGAACAACTACATCACCAAACTACAATTCTTCGCCGCACACAAGGGAATGCTCCAAGCACATGATGTCATCACGGACCGCATCGAGCACCTCGCCACCAACATACGTGAATCCGAGGAGCGAACACGGAACTTCATGACAACCCAAATGGACGAGCTCTGCGGATTGATGGTGAACCACACACCATCCGCTTCTACCCCAACTCGACGACACACCGCAAGTCGACACTCCTCCGAGGACTCCTCTGACGAGGGTCCTCCTCCTCGAGCTCGACCACAACAATGCGATGCACGTCGCCTATCTCCAGACTCAAGCAATCCTTTCCATGACGATGAGCCTCAAGGTCGACATCGCGAGCAAGACAATCGCCACCAACAAGAGCAAGACGCATACGAGCAAGAACGCCCACATCACTGTCGTGAGGAACATCGGCACCGTGAAGAGCAAGAAAATGCAGCACAACACACGCTTTGAGAATCAACCCATGCCTTGCAAGAACGCAACGGAATAGCTCGCGAGGAACAAGAAGCTCTAGATCAAGAATGCCAAGAGGAAGCCGCACGTCACAGGGAGCACCAAGAATGGCAATAATGGATGCGACAACGACGTCAATAACACCCAACGAAAGAGGAGCAGCACATTGATGAGCTCGCTCCAAGGCAAGAGCAGTATCAACATGACAACAACGCCCCTCCATGACAAGTAGCGTGACCTCAAGCAAATCCCGTTGACCACGTGGATGATCAAGCTCCACGGCAAGGCCAACTTCAACAAGACAACCATGCTCCTCCATGACAAGGATACCACAATCACAACAACAATGAATAAAATTGCTTTGGCAAGCTAAGTTCAATATGCCTAAGTTCTCTGAAAGCAATGATACCGAAGACTATCTCTCTTGGGCACTCAAGGGTGACAAAATATTTCGGTTGCACAACTATGACGAGGAAAAGAAGATTGCCATGGCCTCCCTCGAGTTCCAAGATTACGTGCTTATTTGGTGGGAACAAGTGATTGAGTGAAGTAGAGAAAGAGGTGACCCTCCAATCACCACTTGGGCACAAATGACAGATCTTATGAGAGCTCGATTCGTCCAAAGACACTACAATCGTGACCTATTCAAGAAGCTACAACTACTCAAGCAAGGCACCCAGTCGGTGGAACAGTACTACCAAGAGATGGAGATAGCCATGATAAGAGCGAATGTGAAGGAGGGTGATGAGAAAACTATGGCACGTTTCTTGAATGGTCTCAATTACCAAATAAAGAAAATTGTGGATTTCCTACTCTACTCCAACTTGCTGGAGCTAGTGCATCAATACACCAAGGCGGAATGCCAAGTTCAAGAGGACTACAAGTACTCAAAGACCTCCTGCAAGACCTACGGTGCAACTACTCAAGATTCTCCAACTATGCCACCTTCTTATACAAGAAGCTCCACAACAAAAGATGACAAGTCAAGCTATAAGGACAAGTCATCTTCATCATCCCGCAATGCTCCTACAATCAAAACAAGAGTGTCATCCTCTACACCAACACCGGATGATGCGAAAATAAGCTCCATCAAGTGATTCACGTGCCAAGGCCAAGGACACAAGATGTATGAGTGTCCCACAAGGCGGACCATGATCCTTCAAGATGACGGTTCCGATGATTCCGTGAGTGAAGATGAGATGGAAGCCTTGGAATGAGTGTCTATGCACCGACAAGTCAATGAAGATGAAGACTCTCAAATCTTTTTTGAGAACGATCTGAGCCCCGCTCTCATTGTCTCAAAGGTTTTGACTCTACAACAAAAAAAGATGAGGACCAACGTTGCCACATCCTCCACACCAAGGCCGATAGCCAAGGGAGATCCAACAAGGTCATCATCGATGGACGAAGTTGCCACAATTTGGCAAGTGAGGAACTTTGCTCAAAGTTGCATTTGGTCAAGAAAAAGCACCCTCGCCACTACAAGGTCCAATGGCTAAGTGACTCCGGCACAATACAAGTCGACCACACCGTGCAAGTTTCCTTCAAGATTGGAGCTTACGAACACACCATGGAGAGTGATGTGGTGCTCTGATACGTCTTCAACATATTTATATGTTTTGATGATGGCATCCTATTATATTATCTGTTTTTGATGTTTCATATGCATTAATATGCTATTTTACATTATTTTTAGGACTAACCTATTAATCTAGAGCCAAGTGTCAGTTTCTGTTTTCTCCTTGTTTTTGAGTTTTGCAGATATGGGATGTTAAACGGTGTCCAAACGGAATAAAACCTTTGGAAGGAATTTTTCTGGAAGGAAACAAGTCGATTAAGCTTGGAGTGCACATCAGGGGAGGTGCCAGGGCGCCACAAGCCTGCTAGGTGCAGGCCCCCCTGACCGCGCTTAGCAGGCTTGTCGCTCCCTGGCCTATCTTCTAACCATATTCTTTGGACTATAAATACCCAAATATCTCCCCAACATCAGACGGAGCCACGCAAATAGTTTTCCGCTGCCGGAAGCCTCCGTTCCCGAGAGATCCAATCTTGGAGCCTTTTTCGGTAATCTTACGGAGGGGGTTTCAATCATAGAGGGCATCTACATCAAGTCCATTTCCCCTCCGATGATGCGTGAGTAGTCCACCATAGACCTACGAGTCCATAGCTAGTAGTAAGATGGCTTCTTCTATCTCTCTGATCTTCAATACCATGTTCTTCATGATCTTCATGGAGATCTATCCGATGTAATCCTATTTTGTGGTGTGTTTGTCAAGATCCGATGAATTGTAAGTTTATGTTCAGAATATCCATGAATATTATTTGAATATCCTCTGAATTCTTATTTGCATGATTTAATATCCTTGAAAGTCTCTTAGAGTTATTGGTTTGGTTTGGCTAACTAGATTGATAATTCCTGCAGTGGGAGAAGTGCTTGGTTTTGGGTTTATCTTGCGATGTCCTCACCCAATGACATAGTAGGGGCAGCGAGGCACGTATTGTATTGTTGCCATCAAGGGTAACAAGATGGGGTTTTCATCATATTGCTTGAATTTATCCCTCTACATCATGTCATCTTTTTTAATGCGTCACTTTGTTCTTCATGAACTTAATACTCTAGATGCAGGCATGAGTTGGTTGATGTGTGCAGTAATATTAGTAGATGCAGAATCTTTTTGGTTACTTGTCACAGAAGTGATGCCTATATGAATGATCATTGCCTTGGATAACTACATGATTATTCACTTTTCTATCAATTGCTTGAAAATAATTTGTTTACCCACCATGATATTTGCCTTCAAGAGAGAAGCCTCTAGTGAAATCTATGGCCCCCAGGTCTATTTTCCATCATATACTTTCAGATATATAAATAAAAAATACCAAAAATACCTTGATGCAAGTTATTTATCTTTTACTTTCCGCGCTTATTTACGTCTATCTCTTTCAGATCTAATCCTTGCAAATAACCGTGAAGGGATTGACAACCCCTTTATAGCTTTGGGTCCAAGACACAAGAGATCTACAAAGAAATTGAGATGTACTCGAGGTGGATTTTCTATCAACCTTATCACCGGCATAGTCTGAGTCGGAGTAGCCAACAGCATTAAACGAAGATACCTTGGGATACCAAATGCCAAAGTTTGGTGTATGAATCAAGTATCTCACAATATGTTTCACAGCCTTAAGATGACATTCTTTTGGTGAAGCTTGATATCTATCACACATGCAAACACTAAGCATAATATCGGGACAGGAGGCACATAGATAAAGCAATGAACCAATCATTGATCGATAAACCTTTTGATCAACCGGTTCACCCTCCTTAGTGAGATCATCGTGTCCGCTAGTGGGCATGGGAGTTTTCATACCTTTGCACTCTTGCATGTTGAACTTCTTGATTAAGTCGTTGGTTTACTTTATTTGAGAGATGAATGTACCTTCTCTCGTTTTCTTGATTTGTAGACCAAGAAAGAATCTCAGCTCACACATCATATACATCTCATACTTCTCTGACATCAACCTTCCAAATTTCTCACTGAATTGTGGGTTAGTAGATCCAAATATAATATCATCCACATGAATTTGGCACACAAATAATTCACCATCAACTCTGTTTGTGAATAAGGTTGCGTCAAGTTTACCAATTTCAAATCCTCGTCAATGAGAAACTTCGTTAGGCATTTATACCAAGCACGAGGAGCTTGCTTAAGACCATATAAAAGCTTTGCGATGTTTGTAAACATGGTCAAGTTTCATAGGATTTACAAAACCAGGTGGCTGCTTAACGTAGACCTCTTCTTTAATCTCACCATTTAAGAATGCACTTTTAATGTCCATTTGGTAAAGCATGATATCATGGTGATTAGCATAAGCAAGAAGAATTGGAATGGCTTCTAGTCTAGCAACAGGGGCGTTGGTCTCACCGTAGTCCATACCTTCGACTTTCGTATATCCTTGAGCTATGACTTGTTGCGTATGACTTGACCATGTGCATCTTGCTTGTTGCAAAAAAACCATTTCTTGCTGATGACATTTTGCTTGTCCTTGGGTTTCTCCACGAGTGTCCACATGTTATTCCTTTCGAAGTTGTGAAGCTCTTCATGCATAGCATTCAACCAATCCATTTCTTCAAGAGCTTGTTCTACCTTCAAAGGTTCAATGCTAGAGACGAAAGAATAATGCTCACAAAAGTTAGCCAAGCGAGTTTTAGAGCGATTGATCCTCCCAGTTTGTATATCACCAAAGATTTGGTTTAGGGGATGATTCTTGGTCACTTGTGCTCGAACTCGGGTCAGCTTCTGATTGTTGGATGGTGGAGCTTCTTCATCATCATCATCTCCTTCGTCTTTGTTGTTTTTGAAAGTGTCGTTCCCTTGAGGTGGTGATGAAGGAGGTTGTGGTGGATCTTCAGGATGTACTTCCTCCTCCTCTTCATCTTGTCGTGTACACTTGTGGATGATTCCATGTCATGTTGTCGGTATCCTTGGTCCGAAGTAGGAGCTTCTACTTGGGTTGATGAAGTACTTTCCTTCACCTCTGTGGGGCGAATCTTGCCAATTGGCAAGTCTTGGATAGCTTCCGAGGGATCTTTATCACCTACATCATTTGGCAACTATTTGACTTATGAACCATTAGACTCATCAAACTTCACATCTACCGTCTCTTGAACTTTTCGAGTGAAGTTGTTGTAGACACGGTAAGCATGAGAGTTCGATCCATAACCAACTAAGAAACCTTCATGAGAGTTGGGAGCAAATTTAGCACGGCGATGCTTATCGACAATGTAACACTTGGAGCCGAATACTCGAAAGTATCCAACTTGGGGTTTATTACCGGTGAGAAGCTCGCATGCCGTTTTACCGAGAAGCTTGTGCAAGTAGAGTCGGTTTGTGGCATGACATGTTGTTTCCACGGCTTCCACCCAAAAGTGACTTGGTGTCTTGTATTCGTCAAGCATCGTTCTTTCCATCTCAATGAGTGTTTGGTTCTTTATATCAATAACTCCATTTTGTTGAGGCGTGTACGTAGCCAAGAACTCATGTGAAATACCTTCTTCTTCACGAAAGGTATCCACATGGGTGTTCTTGGACTCCGATCCGTTATCGCTTCGAACATTCTTGATCTTCGCTTCAAACTGATTTTGCGCTTTGCGTGCGAAGTTCTTGAAGATCTTTTGTACCTATGACTTATAATCAAGAAAGAATACCCACGTAAATCTGGAAAAATCATCAACTATAACTAGACCATAGGAATTTCCACTGAGACTCTTCTAAGCATTGGGACCAAAAAGATCCATGTGAAGTAACTCGAGTGGTCTCCTAGTAGTCATGATATTCTTAACGGGATGACTTCCACCTACTTGCTTTCTCGCTTGACAAGCACGACAAAGTCTATCTTTGTCAAAGATAACATATTAACACCAAGAATGTGATCGCCCTTGATAAGCTTATCTAGATTGCGCATGCCTACATGTCCAATCCTTCTATGCCATAGCGAACCTTTAGATGTTTTTGCAATGAGACAAGTACGAGGTTGGGACTTTCTAGTGAAATCAACAATGTATAGATCACCTCTATGAAAACCGGTAAAGACAAGTTTGAGAGTATCAAACCGAAACACTATGCAATCTACTTTAGTAAATAGCACATTGAAACCAAAGTCTGCTAGTCTAGATACGGAAGGAAGATTGTAGCCAAGGGATTCAACAAGCATCACATTTTGAATTGAGCTATCATGAGATATGGCCACCGTACCAAGACCAAGTACCTAACCCTTCGAGTTGTATCCAAAGGTCACGTACCTTTGAGGACCTTGATTAGGCGTGATCTCTTGGAACATGTCTTTATCACCAGTCATGTGACCCGTGCATCCACTGTCGAGAATCCACTCTTTTCCGCCGGATATGTAATCCTTGAGGTTCGCCATTAGACTTAGATTCCTCATGATATTTTCTTGCTCGATGTCGAATAGCTCATCTTCATCATAGTAACCATGTTCCACATTGTCATCATCGAGTGGGAAATCCTCGTCATAAAGAACAAGAGATTCGTTAGAATTGTGATCATGACAGTGTTCAAGTTTATGAATGTGAATGGCTTCAATGATAATGTTGTTGATAGTTGTGACATCTCCTTTAGCACACATAAGATCACAGAGCTCAAATAGGTATTTATCAAAGTTTGGATCACTAGGCTTCATTTTGTGAAAAACAACAGTTTTATGAAGAATTTCATCAAGATTTCCTAATGAAAGATTTGGATATCATTTCTCCAAATCAGTCCACAAAGTATAAGCACATGCAAAGTTCTTGAATTGAGAAATCACGAATCTAGGTAAACCTCTAACAATAAGATTGACAGTTCTTAGGTTACCAAGCATGTTAATTTCCTCTTTGTGTGTGGGGTGCAATTCATCAATGGGGAGCACATAGGGATCTTCAATATGTTTTCTTCAAAGAGATTTATCAAATAGATCAATCAGGGCATTCTTCCATTGACTATAGTACTCTCCATCAAGAATGGGCACTCTACAATACAAACTCTCCACACTAGACACATCCATCTTCCTCCACGGTGTTGAAACCGAAGCAATGGAGACCAAATCTCTGATACCACTTGTACGATCACTAGAAGTGTACGTCTAGAGGGGGGTGAATAGACTACAAGCAGAAATTTAAAACTACCTCAAGCATAAGACAAGATGTTGGCAGTTTTAGCATACATAATTAGTCTATGACACCCAACACATGCAAGTCATCAAGTATAGCAGCGGAAAGTAAAGACATTGCACATGGATGTAAGGTGTAGAGATAGAGAGATCAAACGCATGAGGGACACAATATTTTTCCCATGGTTCCGATAGGTGGAGCTATCGTACATCCACATTTATGGAGTCTTCAACCCACGAAGGGTAACGGTCACGCGAGTCCATACAGGGCTCTACCTATGGAGGGTTCCACGAAGAAGCAACCTTGACTATACCATGACGGCCTACGTCTACGAGGACTAGCCTTACTCGGGGTAGATCTTCATGAAGTAGGCGATCTCCTTGCCCTTACAAACTTCTTGGTTCACTCCGCAGCATGAAGTAGGAGGCTCCTAAGCGACACCTAACCAATCTAGGAGGCATCACCCTCCAAAAGGTAATAGGCTTGGTAATGCGATGAACTCCTTGCTCTTGTGCTTAAGGATAATAGACTCCTCAACAGACAATCACTCTCTCACAGATTTGGCTTGGTAGAAGAGATTCATTGGGTAGGAAGAAAGTTGGGGAGGCTAGAAATCAAGATCCATAAGGTTGGAGTGGAAGATCTTGACCTCAACACAAGGGTAGGTGGTTCTCTCTCAGAAAATCAGTAGGTATAAGTGGGGAACTGTTCTAAGTGCTTCTCTTTTTGAGCGAGTGGTGGTGGAGGGGTATATATAGGCATCTCCAAAAATCCAACCGTTAGACACAAAATGACCAACTCTGTGACACCGATGTGTTAATCTCGATGGTACCAAAGTGAACAAAATGTGGCAACTTTTGAATGTCGGTGGGACCGATATAGGAATCTCGGTTGCACCGATAAAGTGACCAACGGTCAGAATGTTCAATCTTGATGATGCCGATTCAATAATCTCGGAGGGACCAAAATTATGAACTTCCGTAACAGAAAGTTGGCAGCCTAACTCAATGGCACCGAATGCAGAATCAGTTGCGCCAAAAAGCTAGGGTTTGGCTGAGTCTGTCTAGGGTTTAGAATCCGTGGCACCGAGTGTAGAATATTGGTTGCATCGATTTTGAATATTTGGCTTTGGACAGACTTTTGTGGAAGATCTTGTGGGTGTATGTGGTGACTATCCCTTGTGCACGTATGAGCATTTTGTTCACCAACAAAACCTTACCCCCCTTTTAATAGTATTGGCTTTCCTATGAACTCAAAGTGATTTTTCAAAAATGTAAAATGTAGAGTCCTTTGCTTGAAGATTGGCCAATGCTATTCCTTCTCCCTCTTCCTCATGGGGATCCTCTCCACACTCCTTTTGCCAACCCATCTCTCTCTATAGACTTTATCTGAAATACACTAGATAAAAGTATTTGTCCAAGAGATAATATATGTTGTCATGAATTATCAAAACCACTAAGGGATCACATTGTGCTTTCAGGTTGAGCCTCCATGATGTTTTGGTGATCAAGGCCAAGCCAACGGCGCCGTTCGCAGCAACGACGGCAACCCACGTGCCGCTGGATCTCAAGACGGGGTCGTACTGCCTACGGGCGACATAGTGAACTCCTGGGACGGAAGGACACCTTCCAAGACACCCATGCCGGCGCATATGCCGCGGCCTTCTCTGGTCGCACGCGATGAGCAGCGCCATGACGTAGGTGGTTCTAAGTGCCCCCATGGAAAGACTCCTAAGCATCACTCGCGAGATGCGCGGGACCAGTATGCACGCCAAAATGCTGGTGGAAGTGGCGCGCGGTCACGGGACCGTGATGGAGCTCCTTCTAACACAGTTAGGAGTCAGAGTACCTCACATTCTTCGCGCCTTTGGTCGCCGACTACATCCAAAGAAGCGTTGGCGTGAGCAAAGCTACTCCGGAATTTTCCTGCTGCTACGGAGAATCTTGAATAGTGGAGAGCTACTATTCAGAGCCTCGTCAGCTTCACTGATAGAGATGGGCCGCAGCGGGCGGAGCCTTTGAAGCGGTGGTCCATCGAGTAAGTGCGCACCAATGGCGACAAGGTCGGAGGTGGCACGACCATGGTGCACTCTCCTCCGTGGTGGCAACAGTGGTCGCCGACTCGACAGATCGGCGCCCGTGATGACGATTCAACAGAGTCGTCTAATCCGCGAACTCGCCGCGATCAACGTAAAGTTCTTTGGGATCGTAGCAAAGAAGATGCTTGGACTACCATCGAGCGACGATGGGAAGCGCTCCATCAATCTGATAGGCATGCAGGACCCACTGTAGACAAGCCTGTGGCAGGGTATTCTATCGACCTACCTTATGAGGTGGGTGGTCCAGCTTTTACCCGTGAGCTACGGTGAGTCCAGTGGCCCAATTCCCGAACGTTCAAATTGGAGGTCCTGGAGAAATACAATGGCAATACTCACCAATCGGAGTTCTTGAGCATCTACACCATTGTGGTGCAAGCTGCGGGGGCTCGCGATGACAAGATAGTCGCCAACTACTTCCCATTGGTACTTAAGCCCAATGTCAGGTCATTGTTGATGCATCTATCAGAGAGTTCCATTTCTTCCTGGACAGATCAGTGTCATGAGTTTGTTGGCGCCTTTACCGGAGGCCACCAAGCTCCTAGCCAGGAAATTGACTTGCATCTCATCCCCAGAGAGAAGGCAAAACCTTGCACAAGTACATTTAGAGATTCAGTCATATACATCACAATACCCCAGACGTTCATCCTGCTGCTGTTATCAGCGCGTTTCATCAGAACGTTCGCAACCACGGGATACGCGAAGAGCTGGCGATGAACAAATTCAAGGATGTTGTCGAGCTCTATGCTCTGGATGATAAATATGCTCGAGCTGAAGAAGGGAGGAGACTCCCCGGCGAGGATGCTGGTGCCGGAGTCGACTCTGAAGATGAAGTCACCGCCACTCGGGCAAAGAAAGGCCAACGGCGGAACGAGAAATGCAAGGGCAAAGCCATACTTGCCATCGAGGAATCTGGCAACCTCGACACCGCCAACAAGACTAAGGTTGACATCCCCGGCAAGGAGGTTGCCGGGTGCGTCTCCTGTCTGGCCTTGGCGGCCGCCGACAAGCCGGAGGGCTCCAACAAGCAGTACTGCAAGATCCATCGCACTAAGGGCCACCATCTCCAAAACTGTCGGCAAGTTGAGCAGTTTGCCGAGAGGTAGAAAGTTGAGTACATGAGGCGAGATAAGGAGAAGGCCCAAGACGGTGCAGAGGGGTCCGGCAAAAAACGCGATTGGCGAGGAGGTCACCATGACAAAACCAAACAGAAGGAGAGGCCCGCTCAAGGCCGCGAAAAGGAAGAGGGGGGTGACAATGGCAACGAGGAGGACGACAAGTCCAACGAGCACGAATTTTAGAAAGCTATAGACGTCATGTGCATCGACGGAGGCGCCTTTTTGCATTCTACTCACCGCCAACTTAAATAGTGGGCACGCAAGATTAATGCGACAGAGACATCTGTCGATGCTCGGAAACCATTGATATGGTCCAACATGTCTATCATTTTTTACATCGAGGATCACCCTGATCGCACAACTTCGGTTGGGTGTCTGCCATTGTTGGTTTCGCCAATGATTCGCAACCTCAAGGTGACGAAAATGTTAGTTGACGGTGGGGCCGGTTTGAACTTGATCTCACCTGATATCATCAAAAGGTTGCAAATTCCTGATGAAGATCTCGAGAAGAAGGCCACGTTTCAGGGGATCAATCCAGGGAGGAGCCAGCCGAAGGGCAAGATCACACTACCGGTAACATTTGGTAGTGACCTGAACTTCAGGACAGAGAAGATTGTTTTCGACGTTGCCAAGATTCCATTGCCATATAATGGGATCCTTGGCCGTCCAATGCTAGCCAAGTTCATGGCGGCATCACACTATGCTTACAATGTATTGAAGATGCCCGGGCCGGTGAGCGTCATCACAATCAACTCTGACAAGAAGGATGCACTTATCTGCGCCGACCAACTTTACCGGGAGGCAGTTGTAGCACCTACCGCCAAGGCACCTGCTCCTACCACTGAAGCTCCCGGGGGGAAGAAGACCGGGAAGACCTCTGGTACAAACTCCGGCAAATGCACCTCTTCGGAGTGTTGCACTCCTGTTGATTATGTGCCAGAGAGCTCCACCGACAAGAGCAAGAAATCCAAGGTAGCTCCACCAAAACTAAGAATGTGCCCACCAAGGAGGATGGTATGGGAGGAACTTTCACCATAAGTTCACCATCATCGACAAATAGGAAAGTGCACTCATTTCCTTCCTGCGGGCGAATGTCGATGTGTTTGCATGGCAACCAACTAATATGTCTGGTGTTCCCAGGGAGGTAGTTGAGCACCATCTTGCTGTGTTTCCTCATGCGCGGCCCATCAAGCAAAAAGTTAGGAAGCAAGCCTTGGAGCGGCAAGAATTTATTGTCGATGAAATCAGGAAGTTAGAAGCAGCAGGTTTGGTCAGAGGAGTGTTGTATCCAACATGGTTAGCCAATCCAGTTGTACTGCGCAAGGCGAATGGAAAATGGAGACTGTTTATTGTTTATACAAACATCAATAAAGCCTGTCCAAAAAATCATTTTTCCTTGTCGCGCATCGACCAGATTGTGGACTCCACTGCCTGTTGTGATTTGCTATCATTTCTGGATGCTTATTCAGGATATCATCAGATCTTCATGGCTAAGGAAGACGAAGACAAGACCACATTTATCACCCCATGTGGAACGTATTGCTTCATACGCACGCCTTTCGGGTTGAAAAGTGCTGGCAACATTTGCAAGAGTAGTCTAGATCGGTTTTGAGCCCCAGCTACATAGAAATATGGAAGCTTATATGGATGACATAGTGGTCAAAACCAAGGACAAAGCAACTCTCGTACAAGATCTAGAAGAGACGGTTGCAAATCTGCGCAAGATCAATTCGAAGCTCAATCTTGAGAAGTGTGTGTTTGGCATTCCATCTGGCAAGCTTCTCGGATTCTTTGTGTCTAAGTGTGGGATCGAGGCAAACCCTGACAAGATCAAGGCAATTAAGCATATTGAAGCACCAAGACGCGTCAAAGATGTGCGTCGTCTTGCCAGTTGTGTTGCGACTCTGAGTAGGTTCATCTCCAAATCTACTGAGCGCTCCCTGCCCTTTTTCAAAATCTTGAAAATGGCAAGTCCTATTAAGTGGACTCCGGAAGCGGAGGCAACGCTGCAGGATTTGAAGAGGTACCTCTCCTCTTCGCCAAAACTAGTCGAGCCTAAACAACAAGAGTCGTTGTTGCTATACTTGGTGGCAATAAATCAGGTGGTTTGTGCTGCATTAGTGGCGCGGAGAGAAGTCGATGAAAAAGCAGCGGCAGAGGCAGGACCGCCAAGTGACGAGCCAGGATCTTCCCCAGGAGAGTCTGGTGCCGACAAGGCAGCATTCGAGCAGATAAATGAAGCGACACAGAAGAAGAAGATGGTGCAGCGCCCATTTTATTTTGTCTGCTCCCATTTGTAGGGGGCTAGGTCAAGATACTCTGGCGTGAAAATTTTGCTCTTCGGCCTCCTTATGCCCTCCAGGAAGTTGTGCCATTATTTCCAAGCACATGAGATCACCGTCGTCACTCTCTTTCCGTTGCAACAGATTTTACGAAATCCAGATGCAACCGGTAGGATTGTGGAGTGGGCTTCGGAACTGTCAAGTTTTGGTCTCAAATTTGAAAGTACTTTAACCATTCAAAGCAGAGCTTTGGCGGAGTTCATTGCAGAATGGACCCCAACGCCGGATGAAGAAATCCAAGAAACAACTCTCCCCAGAAAAGAAACGAATCAAGAATGGATTATGTATTTTGATGGGGCTTTCTCCCTACAAGGCGCCGGTGCTGGCGTGCTGCTTGTTGCACCCACCGGAGAGCACCTCAAATATGTAATTCAGATGCACTTTCCCCAAGAGAAGTCGACAAACAACACTGGAGTATATGAAGGGCTGCTTGCCGGTCTCAGGATCGCGACAGACCTTGCCATCAGAGGTTATTCACAGCTTGTCGTCAAGCAAGTCAACAAAGATTATTAGATCCCGCTGATGGAAGCCTACATAGATGAAGTGAGGAAGTTGGAGGAGCACTTTGACAGACTGCAAACGGAGCATGTTCCTCGTGCAGAGAACAACATTGCCGATGAGCTGTCAAAGCATGTTGCCCTCAAGTTACCTGTGAAACCAGGGACTTTTGTGCTCCAATTGACTCATCCATCCGTAGCACTATCAGTGAGGCAAATCAAGAGAAGGAAGTTGAATTGCGGCCAGTACTTTTCCGTAGAGCTCCCAGAAGCTGCCGACAAGGAAATTGTCGGGATCAACGCCAAGCCTGCCGGGGGGCAACAGGCTCCGGTAGGGTCTCAAGCCCTTGCCGTAGAGACAAATGCTCCCATGGCAGAAGACATGCCTTTAGTCCTTGTCGTCGATCCCCAGGCTCCAGCATGGGCACAACACATTGTTCAGTTCCTTCAAACAGGAGAACTCCGTGAAGAACAGGAAGAAGCGGAGAAAGTAGCCCGTCAATATAATATGTACCAGTTTGTGGACAATGTCCTGTACAGAAAGAGACCGAACTGTGTGAAATTGAAGTGCATTCCTCGGGAGGATGGACTGGAGCTGTTGGCAGAGATACATGGAGGCATATGTGGCTCCCACATAGGATCTAGAGCTCTTGTTGGCAAGTCATTCTGGCAAGGTTTCTTTTGGCCCACTGCTCTCTAGGATGCAACTGCACTAGTAACCAAGTGTGAAGCATGCTCGTTCCATTCAAAGAAACGGCATCAACCAGCTCAAGCTCTTCAGACAATCCCTCTTTCCTGGCCATTTTTGGTCTGGGGGCTCGAAATATTGGGGCCTTTTCCCCGTGCTACCGTGGGCTTTGAGAACTTGTACGTTGCAATCGACAAGTTAACAAAGTGGATGGAAGTGGAAGCAGTGAGAAAGGTGACAGCACAATCAGTCGTCAAGTGCTTAAAAGGATTAGTTTGTCTCTTTGGTGTACCAAATAGGACTATCACTAACAACAACACACAGTTCACAAGTCGCACCATTATGCAATATGTCCAAGACCTTGACAACAAGGTCTGTTTCGCTTCTATTCCTCATCCGAGGAGCAACGACCAAGCGGAAAGGGCAAATGGTGAAGTGTTGCGAGGTCCAAAGACCAGAACTTTCGACAGGCTGCGCAAGTGCGGAAGACACTAGATTGATGAGCTGCCGGCGGTTCTTTGGTCAATCAGAACGACACCAAATCGAGCGACCGACCAGACACCCTTCTCCCTAGTATACAGGGCGGAAGCAGTTCTCCCCACAAAACTCATATACAGGTCACCTCGAGTGCTCGCCTATGATGAGCTTGAGCAAGAGCAGTTGCGGCAAGATGACACTACGCTCCTTGAGGAAGATCGTCTTCAGGCTGTTGTGTGAGCTGCACACTACCAGCAAGCTTTGTGCTACTACCATAGCCGCAAAGTTCATGCCCGTAGCCTTGAGGAAGGCGACCTCGTTCTTCGGTGCATTCAGTCGGCCAAGAATTCCAACAAGTTGACGCCAAAGTGGGAATGCCCTTACTTGGTAGTACAAGTCACTAGGCCGGGCGCAGTCCGCCTGGAGACCAAAGATGGCATTCCAGTAAGCAATTCCTGGAACATCAAACATCTTCGTAAGTTCTATCCATAAGGTGCAGTTGGCGGGTCCCCCGACAACCATCTTTTGTACAAGTCTTGTCGGCGAGGCATGTAATCCTTTGTAGAAAGCCAGGCGTAGGCCCTATGCGTAGTTCCATAAGATCAAGAGTTCTACAACTCTTGTCGATTTTCATGTTTACTTATATGCATGTTCATCTGAGATGTTGTATTACGCTTATTTCCAGCAAGAACTGACGAACCGCCAAGGTTCCATATCCCTATTTTCTCTTCTTTCTTTTTCTTAAAGGATGGAAGTTTCCCTCGCGTACAAGTTTGCCGGGGGTGATCATGGTGATGGTATGGACACCAGTAGGCGATGTTCGGAATTGACATCTTGTAGAAAGGAGTACTGCAAAAAAAGCTATGTTGCAAAACTCTAAGTAATTTTTTTGACCGTGAAGTTATTTTCCTTAGATGATTTCAACTTTTGTATGGGAAACCTGCACATGAAGGAACCTTGTCATGATCAGTTGCACCCTTACTCTGTTTCGAGTCTGCTCAACAGCTTAAGTGGCTGAACTGAAAACATCAAGGTATATTGCCGGCAGCGGCACCGCCAGCAGGCTGCTAAGGATCCGCTCCTCAAAGTGCTTGCAGCAGGGCTGTATGCACCGGCAAGTTTTCTAATAAAGCATAGGGCATGTACCATACGGTGAGAAATCTGACAAGAGGAATAACGTGCATTCATTCAAAACACAATCAGTTATATTACATTAAAAGTTGTCGCGATTCTAACTTAAAGATAAAATTGTCTTTGGCATGGAATGGTGGCGACAAGGAGAAGTGATGTAGCTAGTCCCTGCGTTGGCCTTCAACCCTCCTGACTCGGTTCACCTTGTTGACGATGGGCGTGACAAGTTCTTCGAGCACCTTGACGTCCATGTCCTTCGGCAAGTGATCGAGGATGTAGGTGAAGTTGAAGTCGGGGTTCTTGTGCGCCACTTTGACGAGCACCTTGAGGAGGACGGTCCGGCAGAGTTTGCGGGATTCGTTGGCCAAATGGGTTGCTCGATCAGAATGGAGATGTTTCAGAGTGTAAATTATGCTGTTGAAGAATATGGTTAACCTGGCGCTCGGAGACACCCTATCGCTGGAAGAAAGTTTGAAGTTCTGCATGCCCATGGTTGACAACTGAGCATCAAGTTTTTCCGCCATATCGACAAGGCGCTCAGTCCAGATCTGCACGCCTGTCACGTAGTCATTGTGTGTGGCAGCAGCACTCTTGAGCAGCTCCTTCTCATTCTGGAGATCCTTGATCAAGACCTTCTCACGAGCCGTGCTGCTTTCAAGGGACTCATTCAGCATGGCCAGCTTCAACTCCACATCGGCAATGGAGTCATTGTCTAAAGTGAGTTGCTTGGTCTTGTAAGAGATGGCAACCCGTATCTCCGCCAGGCTAAAGAGAGTTTTCTCTCTGTCGGCCTTGAGTGTCGAGATCTCCTTGCCATGGTCCTCAAGGTCTGCCTCCAGCCTCTTCACCTTATCATCGAGCTTGTTCTTGGCGGCTTCTACAGCTTCGGCGGCATTGACGGCTTCCTTCAACTTGCGAGCATGGACTATGACCAGAGGCTCGAGGGCTTCCTTGTGTTTCTGCTCTAGCTCCTAGGTTTGCTACGCGACAAGCTCTTCAATTTCTTCATCCTTGCGGTGAAGATTGTCGGCAAGTGCCCTCCCACGAGCGGCAAGGTCATCTTCATGAGCATCAAGCCCGACATGACGTTCTGTTAAGCGAGCTTCCTCTGCAGCAGCCTGTTGCGAGGCCTCCTCTTGCACCTTCTAAATGTCAGACTGCTTCAAGAGGAGCTTGTTCCAATTTTTGTTCAACTGCTCCCGACCAGTTTTAAACTCTTGGAAAGCTTCGGCGAACCAGGCTTGCATTTCCTCAACGTGCTTCTGGAATCCGCCTCTGCTGCTCCAATAACTGCGGCTCTGGAGTCCAACTTCTCCTTCCGTGTGCGGTGGAGCACCTAGAGCTTTTGAAAGTTGTCGCTCATGCTTTGGAGGAGATGTTCTTCCCTGGATTGGCTATTGGCGCTTGGTTCATTGATAATTTTGAGTCCGGCAACAGTGGTGACTTCCCCATCAAAGATTTCTCCTTTAGTTGGCACCCAGTGTTTTCCGTTCCTGGTATGTTAACGAACATGTTCTCGTCAGCCTTGAGATATCTGCTTGAAGAGGGGGCTTCGGATGTCGACGGCTGATCCTCAACAACTGCCTCACCGACAACTGGGGGCTTCGCGGATGGCGTAGCGCTTGGCGCTCCTGTGGTAGGGATGCCATTAGTATGGTCACTGGACTCCTTTCTGGTCTTCTCAGCAGACTCCTTGGCGGTTTCTTCTTGTACGTCCCTAGCGGCTTTGTCAGCGGCAACCCTGGCAGCCTCGGTAGCAGCATTTCTGGCGGTCTCCTCGATGAAGACATCGACATCCATTTGTTCTATTGAAGAGAGATCTATTGCAAGGGGGAACAAGATGAGACCAAGGTTGAAGTTCAGGAAGACAAAAACATAAAAATATAGAAAGACAGAATGACGAGTACTCTATGGCAAGCGGTTTACCTGCGCCAAGTTCTTGGGAGGTAGTATCTCCTTTCTCGGTGACATCAGTTGCCGGTGTAGGAATGCTGGTGCTTGAGCTTGCTCGCCTCCCCTCAGCAAGAATGGACCCATCGGCAGAAGCCCTTGCCAAAGATCCATCTCTGGGCGGCGTAGTCAGTGGAGGCGGCGCATCAGGGGCGGCTTTGGATAGTCTCCTTGTTGCTGCTCTTTTTCTACAAGCCCGCTGATGTGAGTGGCGAGGATACACATCCCAACGCTCGCCAGTGGGAAATGAGTAACGAACTCACACTGGGGGCTGCGTTGAGGACTGTGTCGTCGGCTGGATTCCAGGCTGATGTTGATCAGCTCTGGTGCACTGGTGGTGCTTGCCGACGGCTCATACCCCGTTAAAGTCTTTGCCTTCATCACCACCCTTTGCGCCAACGTTTCCGTATCTCTGCGGGGACAGGCCAAAGCGAGGCAAACAAGTTAAGCAGAGCTGGAAATTCAGAGGAAAAATGTGTGGCACGATCCTTACTCTTCTTCTTCCGAGCTAAAGGCGGAGAGGTCGAAGTCCAACTCTGCCATGGTGTCCGGAGGAGGAGAAGGAGTGGTCTTGGGTCGCTTGGCTGCAGCACAACCGAAGGGTTGCTGTTGAGCTTCTTGCCGTTGTGCAGCCTTGCCGGCCGCACCCTTGCCGGGGGCTGCACCACTCGAATAAGGTTTAAGAACTGGGCACCGGAGGAAGCTTTTCGAAGAACTCGCTTATTCTTCTTCTCGGGAGCTGGGGGCTCCTCATATAGCTTCTCCTCAGCTGTATCTTTGGCAGAAGGACCCCCGGTAGTGATGCCGCTCTGCTCTCCCGACAACCTCGCCCTGCCTGCCAAGTTTTCCCTATGATATCACTTCTCCTTCACTGTCTTCCCCTTCCGTGAAGCCAGCGTTGCCAGCCTCCACGGCAAGATTCGCCTCTTCCATCCTGCCGGCGATGAATGCCACTTCTTCTTCAGTGATGGGACGGATGAGGTTCGTTTCTTCACGGATGTCCTTATCTGACAAGTTGTCAAAGAACTCTTGTGCCTGCTCTACGGATGGCTCTTCCCAAGTCCCGTCAAGGCTGTGAGCATTACACACTGGCATCATGGCGACGATTGAGGCCACGGCAGAGTTGTTGCACAAAGGGATTATGCCAGCCGACAACTCATACCTCGCGTCAAGCTTGAACAGTTTATGTTAAAGAGTTGCGTGCTGCATGACTATCAAATTGTTATTCAAGCCAGGGCGTAGCCTCATGATGTCTTCCGCATTCCAGAACTCTCAGGCTGGTCTCTCTTTGTTCTGCAGAGGGGCGATGCACAGCCGAAGGAAATCAACGCCAATCATCTCCATTGTGAGACCGGAAACTTTAAGGCGATGGATCTATTGGGGAACGTTGCATGGGAAACAAAAAATTTCCTATGCACACGCAGATCCATCCATGGTGATTGGCATCTACGAGAGGGAGAGTGGATCTACGTACCCTTGTAGATCGCTAAGCGGGAAGCATTAAGAGGTTGGTGTAATCGAACGTCTTCGCGATCCAAATCACCGTGCGTCCCATGATCCAATCACGATCCGTCCTGTGATCCAATCACGATCCATCCCACGAACTTGATCACGATCCGTCCCACGAACTTGATCACGATCCTTCCGATCTAGCGCCGAACGGACGGCACCTCCGCGTTCAGCACACGTACAGCTTGATGATGATCTCCGCCGTCTTGATCCAGCAAGAAGAAGCGGAGAGGAAGAAGAGTTCTCTAGCAGCGTGATGGCGCTCCGGCGATGGTGGTGGAGCTATTCCGGCAGGGCTTCGCCTAAGCACTGAGAAATCCGATCTAGAGGATAAACTATGGACTAGAGGGTAGGGTTGCACGTGGCTGAAAATCTTGTCCAAAAACCCTAAAACCCTCTAGTATATATAGGAGGAGAGGAGGAGAGGAGGCAGCCTTTGCTTCCAAGTCAAGGAGGCTCGGCCGAACTAGGAGGGAGGAGTCCACCTCCTCCACTCCTAGTAGGATTAGGACTCCTTCCTTATTTTTCCTTTTTTCCTTTTTCCACCTTTTTCCTTTTGGGTTTTTCTTCCCAGCCGCATGGTCCTTGTGTGGGACTTCCACCAGCCCACAAACGGCTGGTATTCACTCTCCCACAGCCCATTAAGCCTCTTGGGTCGAAATAACCCTCCAGGTGGTCTCTCGGTACACTACCGGCACTCCTGGTACACTACCGATGAGCCCGAAACTTTTCCGGCGAGCAAAACAGGACTTCCTATATATGAATCTTTACCTCCGGAGCTCCTCGTGACCTCCAGGATTTCATCCAGGACTCCGAACAACCTTCGGTCACCACCATACATAACTCTATACTACCGAAACGTCACCAAACCTTAAGTGTGCAAACCTTGCGGGTTCGAGAACTATGCAGACATGACCGAGACACCTCTACGGTCAATAACCAATAGCGGGACCTGGATGCCCATATTGGTTCCTACATATTCTATGAAGATCTTTATCGGTCGAACCTCTATGTCAAGGATTCAGTTAATCCCGTATGATGTTCCCTTTGTTCTTCGGTATGTTACTTGCCCAAGATTCGATCGTCGGTATCTTCATACCTAGTTCAATATCGTTACTGGCAAGTCTCTTTACTCGTTCCGTAATACAAGATCACATGACTAACACTTAGACAAATTGCTTGCAAGGCTCATTGTGATGTTGTATTACCGAGTGGGCCCTGAGATACCTCTCCGTCACACGGAGTAACAAATCCCAGTCTCGATCCATGCCAACTCAACAGACACCCTCGGAGATACCTGTAGAGCACCTTTATAGTCACCCAGTTACGTTGCGACGTTTGATACACACAAGGCACTCCTCCGATGTTCGTGAGTTGCATGATCTCATGGTCATATGAACACATACTGGACATGCAGAAAACAGTAGCAATAAACTGACACGATCATATACTACGTTTGTAGTTTGGGTCTTGTCCATCACATCATTCTCCTAATTATGTGATCCCATTATCAAATGACATCTCATGTCAATGGCCAGGAAACATTGACCATCTTTGATCAACGAGCTAGTTCACTAGAGGCATACTAGCAACAGTGTGTTGTCTATTTACCCACACATGTAATGTGTTTCCAATTAATACAATTATAGCATGGATAATAAACGATTATCATGAACAAGGAAATATAATAATAAACACTTTATTTATTGCCTCTAGGGCATATTTCCAACAGTCTCCCACTTGCACTAGAGTCAATAATCTAGCTCACATCACTATGTGATTTACATTGTAATGAATCGAACACCCATACAGTTCTGGTGTTGATCATGTTTAGCCCTTGGAAGAGATTTAGTTAACGGGTCCGCAACATTCAGATCGTTGTGCACTTTGCAAATATTTATGTCCTTCTCCTCGATGTAATCGCAGATGGAGTTGAAGTGTCGCTTTATGTGTCTGGTCCTCTTGTGAAACCTTGGTTCCTTGGCCAGAGCAATGGCACCAGTGTTGTCACAGAATAGGTTCATTGGATTCGGTGCACTGGGCACTACTCCAAGATCTGTCATGAACTGCTTCATCCAGACACCTTCCTTCGCCGCCTCCGAGGTTGCGATGTACTCCGCTTCACATGTAGAATCGGCTACCACGCTTTGCTTGGAACTGCACCAGCTTACCGCTCCCCCGTTAAGAATAAATATGTATCCGGTTTGTGACTTCGAGTCATCCGGATTAGTGTCAAAGCTTGCATCGACGTAACACTTTACGATGAGCTCTTCATCACCTCCATAAATGAGAAACATTTCCTTAGTCCTTTTCAAGTACTTAAGGATATTCTTGACCGCTGCCCAGTGTTCCATTCCAGGATTACTGTGAAACCTTCCGGCCATACTTATGGCAACGCTGACATCGGGTCTTGTGCACAACATTGCATACATGATAGAGCCTATGACTGAAGCATAGGGGATGACACTCATCTTTTCTCTATCCTCTGCAGTCACTGGGCATTGAGTCTTACTCAACTTCACACCTTGTAACACAGGCAAGAGCCCCTTCTTGGACTGATCCATTTTGAACTTCTTCAAAACTTTATCAAGGTATGTGCTCTGTGAAAAGTGCTATTAAGCGTCTCGATTTATCTCTATAGATCTTAATGCCTAATATGAAAGCAACTTCTCCTAGGTCCTTCATCGAAAAACTCTTGTTCAAATATTCCTTCACGCTTTCCAGCATTTCTATATTGTTTCCAATCAGCAATATGTCGTCCACATATAATATTAGAAACGCTATAGAGCTGCCACTCACTTTCTTATAAATACAAGCTTCTCCATAAACTTGTATAAACTCGAATGCTTTGATCACCTCATCAAAACGCTTATTCCAACTCTGAGATGCTTGCACCAGCCCATAAAAGGATCGCTGGAGTTTGCAAACTTTGCCAGCATTATCTGGATCGACAAAACCTTTTGGTTGCATCATATACAACTCTTCCTCAAGGAAACCATTGAGGAACGCTGTTTTGACATCCATCTGCCAAATTTCATAGTCGAAATAAACAGCTATTGCCAACATGATTCTGACAGACTTAAGCATCACTATGGGTGAGAAGGTCTCATCATAGTCAACTCCTTGAACTTGTGAAAAACCCTTTGCCACAAGTCGAGCTTTATAGACGGTGACATTACCGTCCGCGTCTGTCTTCTTCTGAAGGATCCATTTGTTCTAAATAGCCTTTCGCCCTTCAGGTAATACTTCCAAAGTCCATACTTTGTTTTCATACATGGATCCCATCTCGGATTTCATGGCCTCTAACAATTTCTCAGAATCCGGGCCCATCACTGCTCCTCCATAGCTCGTAGGTTCATTGTTGTCCAACAACATGACCTCCAAGACAGGGTTGCCGTACCACTCAGGAGTAGTACGCGGCCTTGTCGACCTACGAGGTTCAATAGTAGCTTGATCTGAAGCTTCATGATCATCATCATTAACTTCCTCTTCTACCATCGTAGGTTCCACAAAAACATCTTTCTGCGCTGCGCTACTTTCTGGTTGAAGTAAAGGTTCAATAACCTCATCAAGCTCTATTTTCCTCCCACTGAATTCTTTCGAGAGAAACTCTTTCTCAAGAAATGTTCCATTCTTAGCGAAAAACACTTTGCCTACGGATCTGAGATAGAAGGTATACCCGACTGTCTCTTTCGGGTATCCTATGAAGACGCATTTTTCCACTTTGGGTTCCAGCTTTTCAGGCTGAAGCTTTTTGACATAAGCATCACATCCCCAAACTTTAAGAAACGACAACTTTGGCCTCTTGCCAAACCATAGTTCATATGGCGTCATCTCAACGGATTTTGATGGTGCCCTATTTAAAGTGAATGCAGCTGTCTCTAATGCATAACCCCAAAACAATAGTGGCAAATCAGCAAGAGACATCATAGAACGCACCATATCTATTAAGGTTCGATTACGACGTTCGGACACACCATTACACTGTGGTGTTCCGGGCGGTGTCAACTGTGAAACAATTCCACACTGTCTTAAGTGACTGCCAAAGTCATAACTTAGATATTCACCTCCTCGATCAGATCGGAGGAATTTAATCTTCCTGTTACGATGATTCTCAACTTCACTCTGAAATTGCTTGAACTTTTCAAACATTTCAGACTTGTGTTTCATCAAGTAAATATACCAATATCTACTTAAGTCATCAGTGAAGGTGAGAAAATAACGATATCCACCACGTACTGTAACATTCATTGGACTGCACACATCAGTATGTATGATTTCCAATAAGTCACTCGCCCGTTCCATTGTTCCAGAGAACGGCGTTTTAGTCATCTTGCCCATGAGGCAAGGTTCACATGTGTCAAGTGATTCAAAATCAAGTGACTCCAAAAGTCCATCAGCATGGAGCTTCCTCATGCATTTTACACCAATATGACCTAAACGGCAGTGCCATAAGAAAGTGGTACTATCATTATCAACTCTACATCCTTTGGCATCAATGTTATGAACATATGTGTCATCACTATCAAGATTCAATATGAATAAACCCCTAACATTGGGTGCATGACCATGAAAGATATTACTCATATAAATAGAACTACCTTTATTCTCTGATTTAAATGAGTAACCCTCTCGCAATAAACAAGATCCAGATATAATTTTCATGCTTAACGCAGGCACTAAATAACAATTATTCAGGTTCATCACTAATCTCGATGGTAATCGAAGAGAGAGCATGCCGATGGCAATCACATCAATCTTGGAACCATTTCCCACACCCATCGTCACTTCGTCCTTTGCCAGCCTTCGTTTATTCCAGAGTTCCTGCTTTGAGTTGCAAATGTGCGCAACCGAACCGGTATCAAATACCCAGGCACTACTACGAGAGCTAGTAAGGTACACATCAATAACATGTATATCATATATACCTTGTTTGTCGTTGGCCGCCTTCTTGTCAGCCAGGTACTTGGGGCAGTTCCGCTTCCACTAACCAGTTCCCTTGCAATGAAAGCACTCAGTTTCTGGCTTGGGTCCATGCTTGGGCTTCTTTACAGGAGTAGCAACTGCTTTGCCATCCTTCTTGGTTTTACCCTTCTTTCCCTTGCCCTTGACCTTGCCATTTTTCTTGAAACTAGTGGTTTTATTGACCATCAACACTTGATGTTCTTTCTGGATTTCAGAATCAGCGACCTTTAGCATCGCAAACAGCTCGGCGACTGACTTGTTCATCCCATGCATGTTATAGTTCATCACAAAGCTCTTGTAACTAGGTGGCATTGATTGAAGAACTCTGTCAGTGATCGCCTCTGGCGGAAGGGCAATTCCCAACTCCGCTAGACGAATTGAATACCCAGACATTCTGAGTATATGTTCACTGATAGACCCGTTCTCCTCCATCTTGCAAGCATAGAACCTTAGCTTTCTCTAGGAACGCATTAAAATTCAAGGGTGCTACTACGCGAGCAATTGATCTACAACATAAATATGCAAAGTTTACTTAGACTATTGTTCAAGATAATGAGTTTAAAGTCCCACTCAAATCGACATCCCTCAGGTCATCTGAGTGTCACATGATCCAAATTTACCAACTCAAGTCCGATCATCACGTGAGTTGAGGTGGCTTCAATGGTGAACATCTCATGTTGATCATATCTACTATATGAACCATGTTCGACCTTTCGGTCTCTTGCGTTCCGAGGCCATGTCTGTACATGCTAGGCTTGTCAAGTTTAATCCGAGTGTTCTACGTGTGCAACACTGGCTTGCACCCGTTGTATGTGAACGTAGAGTCTATCACACCCGATCATCACTTGGTGTCTCGAGACGATGAACTTTCGCAACGGTGCACACTCGGGGAGAACACAATTCATCTTGAAATTTAAGTGAGGGACCACCTTATAATGCTACCGTTGTCCTAAGAAAAACAAGGTGCATAAAAGGATTAACATCACATGCAATTCATAAGTGACATGATATGGCCTTGAACTTGTGCTTCTGATCTCCATCAAGAAAGCACCGGCATGATCTCCATCGTCACCGTCATGACACCATGATCTTCATCATCTTGATCTCCATCAACGTGTCACCATCGGGGTTGTCGCGCCCAACATGCTTCTACTACTATTGCTACCGTTTAGCGATAAAGTAAAGCATTACATAGCACTTAAAGATTGATACGGAGGTCATACAATAATTAAAGACAACCATATGGCTCCTGCCGTTTGTCATACTCATGGACATGCAAGTCGTGATAATCTATATATCACATGATCATCTCATACATCACATATATCACATCATGTAATTGGCCATATCATATCACAACATACCCTGCAAAAACAAGTTAGATATCCTCTAATTGTTTTTACATGTTTTACATGCCTACTATGGGTATCTAGCAAGAACAATTCTCATCTACGAAAAAACCACAACGGTGATACACTAGTTGCTTTTCAACCTTCTCCAGGACCGCCTTTGTCAAATCCGATCCAACTAAAGTGAGAGAAACTGGCACCCGGAAGCCATCTATGCAACAAGTTGCAGTTGAGGGAACCGTTCTCTCGTAAGCGTATGAGTAATGTTGGTCCAGGCCGCTTCATCTCACAATACCGCTGAACAAAAATCCGACCAAGGGAGGAAGCAATCTAAGCATCAACGCCCACAAACCTTTTGTGTTCTACTCGACATCTCATCTACACATAGACCTAGCTCTGATACCACTGTTGGGGAATGTTGCATGGGAAACAAAAAATTTCCTACGCACACGCAGATCTATCCATGGCAATGAGCATCTACGAGAGGGAGAGTGGATCTACGTACCCTTGTAGATCGCTAAGCGGGAAGCGTTAAGAAACACGGTAGGTGTAGTCGAACGTCTTCACGATCCAAATCGCCGTGCGTCCCACAATCCAATCACGATCCGTCCCGTGATCCAATCACGATCCGTCCCGTGAACTTGATCACGACCTGTCCCACGAACTTGATCACGATCCTTCCGATCTAGCGCCGAACGGATGGCACCTCCGCGTTCAGCACACGTACCGCTTGATGACGATCTCCGCCGTCTTGATCCAGCAAGAAGGAGCGGGGAGGAAGAAGAGTTTCTGGCAGCATGACGGTGCTCCGGCGATGGTGGTGGACCAATTCTAGCAGGGCTTCACCTAAGCACTGCAGAAATCTGATCTAGAGGAGAAACTATGGAGTAGAGGTTAGGGTTGCACGTGTATGCAAATCTTGTCCAAAAACCCTAAAACCCTTTAGTATATATAGGAGGAGAGGAGGAGAGGAGGCAGACTTGGCTTCCAAGCCAAGGAGGCTCGGCCGATCTAGGAGGGAGGAGTCCACCTCCTCCACTCCTAGTAGGATTAGGATTCCTTCCTTATTTTGCCTTTTTTGCCTTTTCCCACCTTTTTCCTTTTGGGTTTTTCTTCCCAGCTGCATGGGCCTTGTGTGGGACTTGGACCAACCCAGAAAGGGATGGTATTCACTCTCCCACAGCCCATTAAGCCTCTTGGGTCGAAATACCCCTCCCGGTGGTCTCCCGGTACACTACCGACACTGTCAGTACACTACCGATGAGCCCGAAACTTTTCCGGCGACATGAACAGGACTTCCTATATATGAATCTTTACCTCCAGACCATTCCGGAGCTCCTCATGACATCTGGGATTTCATTCGGGACTCCGAACAACCTTTGGTCACCACCATACATAACTCTATACTACCGAAACGTCACCAAACCTTAAGTGTGCAGACCTTGATGGTTCGAGAACTATGCAGACATGACCGAGACACCTCTGTGGTAAATAACCAATAGCAGGACCTGGATGCCCATATTGGTTCCTACATATTCTATGAAGATCTTTATCGATCTAACCTCTATGTCAAGGATTCAGTTAATCTCGTATGATGTTCCCTTTGTTCTTCGGTATGTTACTTGCCCGACATTCGATCGTCGGTATCTTCATACCTAGTTCAATCTCGTTACTGGCAAGTCTCTTTACTCGTTCCTTAATACAAGATCCCATGACTAACACTTAGACACATTGCTTGCAAGTCTCATTGTGATGTTGTATTACGGAGTTGGCCCTAAGATACCTCTCCGTCACACGGAGTAACAAATCCCAGTCTGGATCCATGCCAACTCAACAGACACCCTCGAAGATACCTGTAGAGCACCTTTATAGTCACCTAGTTATGTTGCGACGTTTGATACACACAAGGCACTCCTCCGATGTTCGTGATTTGCATGATCTCATGGTCATAGGAACACATACTTGACATGCAGAAAATAGTAGCAGTTAACTGACACGATCATATGCTACGTTTGTAGTTTGGGTCTTGTCCATCACATCATTCTCCTAATGATGTGATCCCATTGTCAAATGACATCTCATGTCAATGTCTAGGAAACCTTGACCATCTTCTATCAACGAGCTAGTACACTAGAGGCATACTAGGGACATTGGGTTGTCTATTTACCCACACATGTAATGTTTTTCCAATTAATACAATTATAGCATGGATAATAAACTATTATCATGAACAAGGAAATATAATAATAAACACTTTATTTATTGCCTCTAGGGCATATTTCCAACAGGATCCTGGTGATTGCGACTGTGAGCTTCTCATCTTGAGGATCAAAGGTGCTCCAGTCGTCGCCATGCGCCATTTTTGATTGTCAAGGCAAATAGAAGGGTTGTGGATCTGTCTCCTGAATCCAGCACCACTTGGCCCGCCATTCTTCCCACTTCTCATGGAAGGCCCCGTGTGGGTATATATACTTGTTCCATGCCCTTGGGATCCAGGCGATATAACCGGAAAGGGCTTCTCCCTTTTGAATGCGGGGAATGAAGTAGTGGTGGAAGAGGGCTGTGTTGGGGACTACTCCGGCGAATTTTTCATAGAGGTGGGCAAAGATTGACATGCATGTCATGGCATTCGGCGTAAAATCCAAGATACGGAAGCTGTATGTGTACATGATGTCGTGGAAGAAATCAGAAAACTGGGGACAGAGCCCACAGTATAAGTAATCGGCAAAGAAGGCGAATTTATCTGGGCCACCCTTGGAGGAACTTGAACTCATGTGAGTAGCATGATGATCCTTCGTCTCCCTCGCCCACATGCACTAGTATCGCTCCTTCAAGGCTCTCGCATCGAGCGCCGAAGAGAAGATGACGTGCTCCTTCCGCATCTTCGCCAGCTCGCCCTTCGTGACGGCGGCTTTCGTTCCCTTGCCCTTGATCGCCTTTGGCGGCATGGCGGCTATGGGAGCAGAGGCTAAGAACGGAGAGGGAGTGGAGATGGCGGATTAGTGGGAAAGGCTCTATTTTGGGCTTGAGGAAGGAGACGACGGAGGTTCCCAGATTGGAAAGGACAGGAAGTAAATGAGCAATCGCCTCTGCGGATTCCTTCTTATGGGGAAGGCGCGAGGCTGCCTCTTTACTAATCAATGTGAAACGCTTTTGCGAGTGGCAGTTACGGCCGATCTGCCCATGTATCCCACGTCATGCACTCAGCGTGCGTTGTGGGGAAGCGCAATAAGAGGAATGATTACAACTGTTGTTTCCTACCACGCGTGCCCGTGCACTGTTTGGGCCTAGCCCAACAATGCCTCGCACCCGTGTGTGGCCTAGGCCCGTGGGCTCCTGTCAGTGTAATAAGTTTGAGTCTTTAATACCCCTTACTTGTGCACGGGAAGTTGTAGCCGCACCAACGGCAAGGCCTGCACGGGGACTGCTGGATGCAAGTACAAAGATGTTAAGAAAATGTTTAAGTCAACAATCAGAAGACCGAAGACCAAAATCAGGGACCCTGACAAGATCTTGCCGGGACGACTCGCGGAGCCCCGGCAGGACTCGCACCCGGTAAGACCTCGCCAGCCTGTCACCGCTCCAGCGCAATGACTAGCCTATTAGACATGTCTTATCCTCCTGAGTATGTGTCAAGGCGCTATCGATGAAGGGGTTAAGTGGTGCTAATAGGACGACCTCTTTCTCCATCCCCAAGAAGATTAGGAACAACTAGATGGAGCATTTAATGTGTCTATCCTATGTCATTAGTTTTAGGTATGATAACACTGTAGCAACTATACACCTTGTGTATGTACTGTATGCCATTATTGGAGACCCCTTAGTCATATAAAAGGAGGCCCAAGGTGTTACTACATAAGATGACCTTCTAGCTCAAATGCATGTGTAGCAGCTGTGTACTGTTCATCACATACCGCTCCTGGATCCATATCTCAAACACTCATAATACACTAAAGCAGGAGTAGAGTTTTACGCTTCTCAGCAGCCCGAACCTGGGTAAAAATCCCTCGCGTTGCTCATTGGATCTGGTCTTTGTGCACACCTTCTCCCTGCCGAACCGTAAAGGGATCCATGCAATCCCATAGGTGTCGTACCCCGACACTTTACTTAACACTTTACTGAAATAAAAGACACAAAACATGATTAATACAATATCTTAATCATGTGAACATATAAACATAGAAAGTAAAAGTGTTGGGTTGTCTCGCAACAAGCACTTTTCTTTAATCCCTTTTAGCTAGGCATGATGATTTCAATGATGCTCGTATAGGAATACAAGTTAAGAATGCAAGAGAGCATCATGAATCACATGACAAGCACAATTAAGTCTAACCCACTCCCTATGCATTGGGATTTTGTGAGCAAACAATACATCATAGTAGGAATCAATTTTCATAGGAAGGCAAAACAAGCATGACTTCAAGATTTTTAACATATAGGGAGGAAACATGATATTATTGCAATTCCTACAAGCATATGTTCCCCCCTCCTAATAATTTTCAATAGCATCATGAAGGAATTAAATAATATAAATATCACATAAAACATTCTTTTCATGATCTACAAGCATAGAAAATTTATCACTCTCCACATAAGAAAACTTATCATTCATAATAGTGAGAGTAAACTCAATGAAATAACTATCACGTGACACTTGGTTGACATAACCACTTTGAATATTAAAATCATGATAACAAGTTTCATGGTTGTCATTACTCTTTATAGCATACATGTCATCATCATAATCATCATAGATAGGAGGCATGCCATTATCATAATGAATTTACTCATAAAAACTTGGGGGACTAAAAATTTCATCGTCATCAAACATAGCATCCCCAAGCTTGTGGCTTTGCATATCATTAGCATCATGTATATTCAGAAAATTCATACTAACAATATTTCTATCATGCTCATCATTCAATGAATTCTCATGAAGTATTTTCATAAAATCTTCCTCAACCAATTGAGCACAATTTTCCGAGCCATCATTTTCACGGAATACATTAAAAAGACGAAGCAATCAACGTAAACTCCAATTTTTTTGTAGTTTTCTATTATAAAACCAAACTAGTGATAAAACAAGAAACTAAAAGATTCAATTGCAAGATGTAAAGATATACCTTCAAGCACTCACCTCCCAGGGAAAGACGCCAAAAAAGAGCTTGATGTCTACTACACAACTTGTTCCAGTAGACTCGTGTTGGGCCTCCAAGCGTAGAGGTTTGTAGGATAGTAGCAATTTCCCTCAAGTGGATGACCTAAGGTTTGTAAATCTATGGGATGTGTAGGATTAAGGTGGTATCTCTCAAACAACCCTGCAATCAAATGCAAGAAATCTCTTGTGTCCCCAACACACCCAATACAATGGCAAATTGTATAGGTGCAATAGTTCAGCGAAGAGATGGTGATACAATTCGAATATCGATGATAGAAATAGGTTTTTGTAATCAGAAAATATACAAATAACAAGGTAACAAGTGGTAAACAGCGAGCAAAATATTTTATAAATGCCTGGAAATAAGGACTAGGGCCCGTACTTTCACTAGTGCAATCTCTCAACAATGCTAATATAATTGGATCACATAACAATCCCTTAATATGAAATGAAGAATCACTCCAAAGTTCTTATCTAGCGGAGAACATAAGAAGAAATTGTTTGCAGGGTACTAAATCACCTTAAAGTTATCCTTTCGGATCGATTTATCCAAGAGTTCGTACTAAAATAACACCAAGTTATCCTTTCCGATTGATCTATCTAGGAGTTCATACTAAAATAACACCATATGATACGCATCAAACAACTCTAATGTCACCTTGATACTCCAATGTCACCCCAAGTATCCATGTGTTAATAATACGATACTCATCAAACAATTTCAGATTCATAATACTCAATCCAACAAAAAGAACCTCAAATAGTGCCCCAAGATTTCTACCGGAGAACATGGTATGAAAACGTGCAATCAACTCCTATGCATAGATCCGCAAGGTCACCAGAATCCGCAAGTTTCCGCAATAACATATATCAAGTGAATCACTTGAATACCCCAATGTCAGTACGGGTATCCGCATGCAAGACATATGTCAAGTGCTCTCAAATCCATAAAAGTATTCAATACGGTAATAACAAAATCTCAAAGGGAAACCTCAATTTATCACAACAAGACAGAGAGGGAGAAAGACTATATGATCCAACTATATTGATAAAAACCGGCGATACATCAAATCATGCCAATCAAGAACACAAGAAGGAGAGATTAAACACATAGCTATTGGTACAAGCCATCAGCCTAGAGGGTGGACTACTCCCTCCTCATCACGGAGAACATAGGGATGATGAAGATGGCCTCCGATGATTATTTCCTCCTCTAGCAGGGTGCCGGAACGGGGTCTAGATTGGTTTTTCATGGCAACACAGGCTTGCGACGACGGAACTTCTAATTTAGGGTTATTTATGGTGGTTTCTCAATATATAGGATTTTGGGCGTCGGTTTCACGTGAAGATGGCCCACATGGAGCCCACAAGACACCAACACAAGCTAGAGGGGGCTGGCGCACCCTCGTGGGTTGTGCCCAGCTAGTGGTTCTTCTGGCCCTCCCACGAAGTTCTAGTGCCTCTTTAGTTCCAAAAAACCATCAAAAAGTTTCGTTGCATTTGGAGAACTTTGATTTCTGCACAAAAACAACACCATGGTAGTTGTGTCGAAAACAGCGTCAGTCCGGGTTAGTTCCATGCAAATCATAGAAAAACCATATAAAATTGTTGTAAATATGGCATGAATACTTCATAAATTATAGATACGTTGGAGACATATCAATATCCCGGTTGTCGCGAAGTGTTTTAGAACGGTATAGAGGTGAAGATTTATATATGTGAAGTCCTATTTTGGTCAGCAGAAAATTTTCAGACATCATAGGTAGTGTACCAGGGTGCTGTAAAGGGTTCTGGGGTCCACCGGGGTTTCCACCTGCCCCGGGGGCACATGGGCCATAGGAGGCGCGCCCTAGCCAGCAATATCTAGTTGCACCAGCCCCTAGAGGTACATGAGGCTTGGGGGCAAGAGTCCCAAAGGGACAAGGCACCCCCGAGGGGCCTTGGAGGAGGGGGGCTCCTACTTTCCTTGTGAAGGGAGGGCTCCTCCCTTGGTTTCCAGCCCCTACCTTGGAGGAGGGGTCAAGGTTGTAGTTCCCATATCCCCTTTGCCTTCTATATAGAGGGGAGGGGAGGGGAGGGTTGCACACACCAATCCCTATGCTCCGGTGGCAGCCCTCCCTCTCCCGTTACTCCGTTTTCTCCTCAGATCACATATACATAGCGCTTGGTAAAGCCCTATCGGGATTGCTCCACCACTATCTCTACCATGCCGTCATGCTAGTTAAGACCCCATCTACTTCTCCTCCCTCTCTATGGGGACCCCAACTCATAAGTTGTGATCACCGAATGCATGTCTAGAGTGATCCCAGAGATCAATGCTCACTGAACACACAGAAACTGAATAACAAGAGTCTTACATCCGATACATGTCGTTTTACTCGAATATGACCTTTATGGCCAAGTCTTCATAGATTCATGGTGGAAATTTTTATCGATGGCTTGGACCCATGCCATCTACCTTAACCCTACAGACATTCTGACTGGGAAGTGTCCTAGCTCACATGTTCGTCACCAAGGTACTCTTTATTATATCATGTTCTTTCATGCCTGGCCAATAAAATAACCACTAGCAAGCTAATGAGTACTTTGAATGTACTCGCAAGCAACCCATGTTTGGAACAAGGTATAACAATGCATGATATAACACTAAGTAGATAGTTTTGCAAAAAGCTAATTTTGGGTGCAATGACATGTTCATTCAACTTGTAAAAACATGTATCAACAAGTTGCAGACATCCATATGAACAAGTTACAAATATCAATATAAGCAGTGTTTGAATATAATAGGTCAATCATTTCATCAAGTCTTCCGACTTAGATCAAGTACCTCTTTATCACACACACACACACACACCATGTTTTGAGAAAACATTTGGACATAGTTTCAGAAGGACCTCCAACTATCCATGCCCGTGGCCACGTCTATTTGAATAGTTTTACACTCTGCAGAGGTTGGACGCTTTACCGTGGGATCACTAGAAGAGTGTGTCTAGAGGGGGGGTGAATAGACTACTAGCACAAATTAAAATCTACACAATATCCAAAGTTAAGTGTTGGCAGATTCTAGCAATTTTAGCAAGTCTAGCACACCCTACATGTCGTGGTTTTTTCACGACAGATGTCCTAGTGAGGGGACTTTGGTTCTAGGACATCGCTATGATGGTGAGCTCGAAGGGGTTGATCAGGAAGAGAGACAAGGGTTTACCCAGGTTTGGCCCCTCGGGAAGAGGTAAAAGCCTACGTCCTGCTTTGTGTTGTATTTATTGGATATCGAGTACAAGGGAGCGGATTCGCTTGACCTAATGCTCGACAGATTGATTCAACCCTAAGCCACCATAGGGGCTCGCCTTTATATAGATAGGTCGGGGCACTAGGCTTACAAGAGTCCAGACCGGCTTATACAAAGTATCCGATCTTGTCTCTAAGTCGCTTTGCCTTCCTGGGCAAGCCATCTTCCGGGCGGCTCACTAATACGTCTCAAACATATATATAATTTTTGATTGTGTCATGCTATTATATTGTCTGTTTTCTATGTTTTATATGCATTAATATGCTATTTTATATTACTTTTGGGACTAACCTATTAATCTAGAGCCTAGTGCCAGTTTCTCTTTTTTCCTTGTTTTTTAGTATTGCAGATATTCAATATTAAACGGAGCCCAAACGGAATAAAATCTTCACAATGATTTTTTCTAGAACAAAAGAGATCAACCATGCTTGGAGTGCTTGACAGGGAAGCTGCTAGGAGGTCACAAGCCAGGGCGCGCGGCCACACCCCTGCCCGCGCCTGGCAAGCTTGCCACCTCCTCGCAGGACTCCTAGCCCTAATCTTTGTCCTATAAATAACAAAATATTCCCACAATACCGGAAAGAGCCATGCAAATCCTTTCCTCCACTAGAAGCCTATGTTCTCAAGATATCCAATCTTGGAGCCTTTTCCAGTAATCTGTCGGAGGTGGATCCGATCACGGAGGGCATCTACATCAAATCCATTGCCCCTCCGATGATGCATGAGTAGTCCACCACAGACCTACGGGTCCATATCTAGGAGCTAGATGGTTTCTTCTATCTCTTTGTGCTTCAATACCATGTTCTTCATGATTTTCATGGAGATCTATCCAATGTAATACTTTGTGCGGTGTGTTTGTCGAGATCTGATGAATTGTGGGTTTATGTTCAGATTATCCAAGAATATTATTTGAGTCTTTTCTGAATTCTTATATGCATGATTTCATATCTTTGCAAGTCTCTTTGAGTTATTGGTTTGGTTTGGCCAACTAGATTGGTAATTCTTGCAATGGGAGAAGTGCTTACTTTTGGGTTCAATCTTGCGGTGTCCTCACCCAGTGACAAAGTAGGGGTAGCGAGGCATGTATTGTATTGTATTGTTGCCATCAAGGGTAACAATATGGGGTTTTCATCATATTGCTTGAGTTTATCCCTCTACTTCATGTCATCTTACCTAAAGCGTTACTCTGTTCTTCATGAACTTAATACTCTAGATGCAGGCAGGAGTCGGTTGATGTGTGGAGTAATAGTAGTAGATTTAAAATCGTTTCAGTCAACTTGACATGGACAGGATGCCTATATGCATAATAATTGCCTTGGATATCTTCATAATTATTTTCTTTTCTATCAATTGCTCGACAGTAATTTGTTCACCCACCATGATAATTTCCTTCAAGAGAGAAGCCTCCAGTGAAACCTATGGCCCCTGGGTCTACTTTCCATAATATATTTTCAGATATATAAACAAAAAATACCTTGCTGAATCTTTTTTACTTTTTACTTTCCGCAATCTTTTACATCTATCTCTTTCAGATCTAATCCTTGCAAATAACCGTGAAGGGATTGACAACCCCTTTATAGCGTTGGGTGCAAGAGTTTGATTGTTTGTGTAGGTGCATCCATTGGTGACTTGCTTGTTCCTCCTACTAGATTGATACCTTAGTTCTCATCAACTGAGGGAAATACATATCTACTTTGCTGCGTCACCCTTTCCTCTTCAAGGGAAAACCAACGCAAGCTCAAGAGGTAGCTAGAAGGATTTCTGGCGCCGTTACCGAGGAGGATACACATCAAGCCTACCAAGTACCCATGACAACTCATCTCTGGCATTTACATTATTTGCCATTTGCCTCTCGTTTTCCTCCCCCCCACTTCTAAAATGATCTTCATAAAATACCAAAAAGATTTGCCTTTTTATTCGCCCTTCTTCCGTTTTCTTTTTTGTTTGCTTGTTGTTTGCTTGTGTGCTTGATTGCTTGCTTTGTCACGATGTCTAAGAATACCAAGTTGTGTGACTTTTCCAATACTAATAATAATGATTTTATTATTATTCCGATTGCTCCCACCATTAGTGTGGAATCTTATGAAATTAATACTGCTTTTCTTAATCTTGTTATGAAAGAACAATTTTGTGGCCTTCCTAGTGAAGATGTCGCATCCCATCTAAATACTTGCATTGAGTTGTGTGATATGCAAAATAAGGAATATGCGGATAATGATATTGTTAAATTGAAGCTATTTTCGTTATCACTATGAGATCATGCTAAAACTTGGTTTTCATCTTTGCCTAAAAATAATATTGATTCATGGAATAAGTGTAAAGATGCGTTTATTTCCAAGTATTTTCCGCTCGCTAAGATCATCTCCCTTAGGAACAATATAATGAATTTTAAGAAACTTGATCATGAGCATGTTGCACAATCTTGGGAGAGGATGAAATTAATGATTAGAAATTGCCCCGCACATGGTTTGAGTTAATGGATGATTATACAAATTTTCTATGCGGGATTGAATTTTGCATCTAGGAATCATTTAGATTCCGCCATGGGTGGTACTTTTATGGAAATCACATGAGGAGAAGCTACTAAACTCCTAGATAATATTATGGCAAATTACTCTCAATGGCATACCGAAAGATCGCCTACTAGTAAAAAGGTGCATTGTGATAGCCTGGCTTATTAGGGATGATAGACTACTCATATCAATAAGGAATTCCTTCTTTTCCGGGAGCCCATTCGAACAGAACTCCCAGGTTAAGTGTGTTTGGCTTGGAGTAGTTCTAGGATGGGTGACCGACCGGGAAGTTGGTCCCGGGTGCGCATGAGTGAGGACAAAGAGCACATAAAAGACTAGTATTGATCTGTGAGGTCAGTCTAGATCCCGCTAGGAGTAACGACTACCGGCGGGTGTGTTCGGGGCGTTACAAGTTGTTATTAGAGTTGACCCTCGCGGTTACACGGATGTTTGCCGAAAGGTGCGCGATCATGTTTTTCACGAAGTTGGTGACCCGTCGTGGCACACGGAATGACAGATGCATGGGACTAGAAGCACATATCTTTGTGCCAAGAGGGAACGTTCCCCTGACCAGAGGAGGATGTCAGTTCCTCTAAGTGGTGGTGTATGTGATAGCCTGGCTTATTAGGGATGATAGAGTACTCATATCAATAAGGAATTCCTTCTTTTCCGGGAACCCACTCGAACAGAACTCTCAGGTTAAGCATGCTAGGCTTGGGGTAGTTCTAGGATGGGTGACCGACCGAGAATTTGGTCCCGGGTGCACATGAGTGAGGACAAAATGCGCAGAAAAGACTAGTATTGATCTATGAGGCCAGTCTAAATCCCGCTAGGAGTTACGACTACTGGCGGGTGTGTCCGGGGTGTTACAAGCATAGTATTGAAGAAATAAATACTTTGAGTGAAAAGATGGATGAATTGATGAAATTGTTTGCTAGTAAGACTGCTCCTACCGATCCTAATGATATGCCTTTGCCTTCTTTGATTGGCAATAATAATGAATCTATGGATGTGAATTTTGTTGGTAGGAACAATTTTGGTAATAACACGTATAGAGGTAAATTCAACCCTAGGCCGTTTCCTAGTAATTCCTCTAATAATTATGGTAACTCCTACAATAATTCTTATGGAAATTATAATAAGATGCCCTCTGATCTTGAGAATATTGTTACAGAATTTATTGGTTCGCAAAAGGTTTTCAATGTTACAATTGAAGAAAAAATGCTCAAGATTGATGATTTGGCTAGGAACGTTGATAGAATTTCCCTTGAGATTGATTCTTTAAAAGTTAGATCTATTCCACCCAAGCATGATATTAATGACTCTTTAAAAGCTATGAGAATCTCTATTGATGAGTGTAAGGAAAGAACCACTAGAATACGTGCTAAGCGTGAATGCCTTGAAAAAGTGTGTTCTCGTGATAATAATGATGAAGATCTTAAGGTGATTATTGTGACTCCTATTGAATATTTGTTTTTAAATATAAATCTTGATAAGGATGGGACTGGATATAAGTCAACTTTACTTAAAAGTCGTCCCAATAATTCGAATTTTATAGATCTTAATGCCAAGATTGATAAAAGTGGGATTGAAGAGGTCAAAACTTTAAATAGTAATGAACCCACTCTTTTGGATCACAAGGACTTTAATTATGATAGCTGCTCTTTGATTGATTGTATTTACTTGTTTCAATACATGATGAATTCTCTGCATGCTTATAATCAAAATAAGGCTTTTACTAAACATATCATTGATGCTATGATGAAATCTTTTGAAGAAAAACTTGAGTTTGAAGTTTCTGTCCCTAGAAAATTCCATGATGAGTACGAACCTAATATTAAGATTAAAATTAAATATTATGAGTGCCATGGTGTGTGTGATTTGGGTTCTAGTGTTTCCACAATTCCGCGAACTTTATGTGACCTGCTAGGTTACAATGATCTTGATGATTGCTCGTTAAATTTGCATCTTGCGGATTCCACTATTAAGAAACATATGGGAAGGATTAATGATGTTCTTATTGTTGCAAATAGGAATTATGTGTTGTAGATTTCATTGTTCCTTATATAGATTGCAATCCTACATGTCCTATTATTCTTGGGAGACCTTTCCTTAGAACGATTGGTGCAATTATTGACATGAAATAAGGAAACATTAGATTCCAATTTCCATTAAGGAAAGGCATGGAACACTTTCCTAGAAAGAAAATAAGATTGCCTTACAAATCTATTATGAGACCTACTTTTGGATTGCATACCAAAGATGACAATACCTAGATCTATTACGTTTTGCCTAGCTAGGGGCGTTAAACAATAGCGCTTGTTGGGAGGCAACCCAACTTTATTTTTATGTTCTGTTTTTGCTTCTGTTTTTGAGTGTTTCCCACATTAATACTTCTGTAGTAATTGTGTTTTTGTGTTTTAATTAGTGTGTGAGCCAAGTAAGACCTTTAGGATGGTCTATGGTGGTTGTTGATTTGATCTTGCTAAAAAACAAAAACTATTGCGCCCAGTCCAGGAATTTTATAAATTTACAGAGAGTCAAATGAGTCTGAAATTTTTACACAAGATTTATATACAAATTTCCCAGGTTGTCCTAATTGTTCAGAATTTTCTAAGTTACAGAAGTATACAAAGTTTTCAGATTGCTATAGATTGTTCTATTTTCTGACAAATTCTGTTTGTCTTTGAGTTGTTTACCTATTTTGATGTATCTATGGGTAGTATCGGGGGGTATGAACCATGAAGAACTTAGAATAAAGAAGGTATTAAACGAATATAAATAAAGAATGAGTTCACAACAGTACCTAAAGTGGTGATTTATTTTCTTATACTAACGGATCTCACGAGTTTTCTGTTAAGTTTTGTGTTGTGAAGTTTTCAAGTTTTGGGTAAAGATTTGATGGACTATTGAATAAAGAGTGGCAAGATCCTAAGGTTGGGGATGCCCAAGGCACCCCAAGTCATATTCAAGGATGCAAAAGAGCCTAAGTGTCAATGCACTAGAGTTTTGGGCTTTCCAGTGCCCCTTACTCGTGCACGGGCAGTAGTAGCCACCCTAGCAACGAGGCCCTGCAGGGAATTGCTAGGTACAAGCACAGAAGAATCAAGACCCCCAGCAAGACCTTGCTAGGGTAGCTATCGAACCCTTAGGCAAGACAAAGCCCCAGCAAAGCGAAGCCCTGGCAAAGTCCCGCCAGCGCAAAGGCTAGGTGTCGCCTCGCATGGGCACATGTCGCGGCATCGGCGTTGGAGGGGGCTAAGCGGTGCCGATGGGACGGGCTCCTGTCCCGTCCCACAGATGGACAGAGATGCCTGACAGTGCATTAAATGTGCCTGTCCTGCTCCATTAGTGTTAGATATGATAGCACTATAGCTATGTACACCCCGTGTACGCACTGTACACCACTGTTGGGATCCGCTTCAGAGTATAAAAGGAGGCCGAGGGCGATACGGTGGATCACTTTTCGGCTTTTAGACTTTTGTACTTTTAGTCTTGGGACCTTCTAGCTCATACGCGTGGCAGCTGCTCATAGCGCTCCTATAGCTAGAACCCTAAGAACACCCACAATACAACCAAGCAGGAGTAGGGTTTTACGCATCTTTGCGGCCCGAACCGGGGTAAAATCCCCGTGTGTTGTTCATCAGACCTGCTCTTTGTGCGAGCCTTCTCCCCTGCCAAACTAAAAGGGGTCCCTCTAATCCATAGGTGCTCATTCCCCATGACGTCTTTGGTGCGGGACGTATGGGGATAGGTCGCGCGAACCTGTTCTCGTGATCAGCGCGCCAGTTTCTTTATACTCATCATCGCCATGGCCCCCAAGAAGAAGGGCTGACGGTGGTTGGCCCATCCGCATCCACTGTCCCAGTATTTGCATAGACAGGTGATGGCGTAGACGCGGATGGAGGAGGAGGCAAAGGTTCAGAATTTCCGCGACGCTCAGGTGATCAAGGCCAAGCTAGCGGTGATGCCTGCCGTGGAGACGCCCATGGCGGCAGCGGGAACCCCCATGCTGCTGGGTCTCAAGACGGAGTTGTACCGCCTACAGGCGGTACGATGAACTCCGTGGGCGGAAGGGTATCTTCCAGGGTGCCCATGCCAACGCCTACATCGCGACCTTCCTAGGACGCGCATGAAGAGCCATGCCACGA
The DNA here is from genome assembly GCA_022496015.1 of Hordeum marinum. Classification (NCBI taxonomy): domain Eukaryota; kingdom Viridiplantae; phylum Streptophyta; class Magnoliopsida; order Poales; family Poaceae; genus Hordeum; species Hordeum marinum. The sequence goes on along the minus strand of CM039678.1, from coordinate 166,999,925 downwards.
CACCCGTAGTTCTCAAAATCCCCACGCAAAAGCTCCTATGCATCACTCCCAAGGTGCACGGGACCAGCGTGCTCGCCAGCATGCTAGCGGGAGTGGCGTGCCGTCGTCGGACCACGGCGGTGCTCCTTCTAACACAGTTAGAAGTCAAAGCACCTCGCGTTCCTCGCACCGTTCGTTGCCGACCACATCGTAAGAAGCGATGGCACGGGCACCACTACTCCTAAAATTCTCTCCTGCTGCGGAGAAGCTTGACGAATGGAGAGCCACCATTCAGAGTCACCTCAGCCTCACAGATAAGTTTTGGTCCATCGAGCCGGCTCACACTAGTGGTGATAATGCCAGAGGCGGGGCAACCACGGTGCACTCTCCTCCACAACAGCAACGCCCGTCACCGACTCGACGGACTGACGCTTATGATGGTTACTCGACGGCATCTTCTGACCCACGGACACGCCGCGACCAGCGTCAAGTTCTTCAGGAACAGGGCAAGGAAGATGCTCGAACTACAATCGAGCGATAGCAGGAAGCACGCCTTCAATCTGATAGGCGCGCGGGCCTACTATAGACAAGTCTGTGCCAAGGTATTCTGTCAGCCTACCTTACGAGGTGGGTAGTCCAGCATTTACCCGTGAGCTGCGGAAAGTCTAGTGGCCCAACTCCTGCATGTTCAAGCCAGAGGTCCCGGAGAAGTATGATGGCAAGACTCAGCTGTCGGAGTTCCTTAGCATCTACACCATTGCGGTGCAAGCTGTCGGGGGTCGCGACGACAAGATACTCGCCAACTACTTCCCGTAGGTGCTCAAGCCCAACGTCAGATCGTGGTTGATGCACCTGCCGGAGAATTCCATCGCCTCCTGGGCAGACTTGTGCCATGAGTTTGTTGGCGCTTTTACCGGAGGCCACCAAGCTCCTAGTCAAGAAAGCGACTTGCACATCATCCCTCAGAAGGAGGGCAAAACTTTGCACAAGTACATCCAAAGGTTCAGTCGCGTGCACCACAACATACCAGACGTTCATCCTGCCGCTGTTATGAGTGCTTTCCATCAGAACGTGTGCAACCACAGGATGCGGGAAGAGCTGGCGATGAATAGGGTCAGGTACATTGTCGAGCTTTATGCTCTAGCGGAAAAATGTGCTCGTGCTGAAGAAGGGAGGAGAGTCCCCGGCGAAGACGCTGGCGCGGGGCATGACTCTGAAGATGAAGACACCGCCACCCCGGCAAAGAAGGGCCGGTGACGGGGCAAAAAGCGCAAGGGCAAGGCTGTGCTTGCCATGGAGGAATCCGGCAACCCCAGTACTTGCCAAGAAGGGCAAGGTTGATGAACCCAGCAAAAATGTTATCGGGTGCGCCTCCTTCCATGCCATGGTGGCTGCCGACAAGCCAGAAGACTCTGGCAAGCAGTATTGCAAGATCCATCGCACCAAAGGCCATGATCTCCAAGACTGTCGCCAAGTTGAACAGCTTGCCGAGAAGCAAAAAGCTGAGTATGAGATGCGTTACAAGGAGAAAGGCCAGGATGATGCTGAGGGTCCGGCAAGAAGCATGTTGGCCGAGGTGGTCACCGCGGCAAGCCCAAGCAACAAAAAGACCGGCCCATGCGCGGCCGCTACAAACAAGAGGGTGACGATGATGACATCGAAGAGGACGACGAGTCAAGTGAGCATGAGTTCCAGAAGGCTACAGAGATGATGTGCATCGAGGGAGGTGCCTCGTCGGATTCCTCTAACCGCCAACTTAAATAGTGGGTGCGTGAGGTTAACGCGGTAGAGCCCTCTATCAGTGTTCAGAGATCTCTGAAGTGGTCCAACACTCCTCTCATCTTCGACGCTGAGGATCACCCTGATCACATAACTGTGGACGGGTGCCTGCCTCTGTTGATTTCGCCAAGAATTTGCAACCTCAAGGTGACGCACATGCTAGTCGATAGTGGGGGCAGCTTCAACCCGATCTCGCCTAATGTCATCCAGAGGCTCCAAATTCCTGATGAAGATCTCGAGCCGACGGTGACATTTGGCAGTGATATCAATTTTAGAACAGAGAAGAGTCTTTGACATCACCAAGATCTAGTTGTCATACAATGGCATCCTTGGTCGCCCAGCACTGGCCAAGTTCAGGGCGGCCACCCACTTCGCTTATAGTGTGCTGAAGATGCCCGGGCCGATGAGCGTCATCACGATCAACTCAGACAAGAAAAGCGCACTTATCTACGTCGACCAACTCTACCGGGGGCAGTTGTAGCACCTGCCACGAAGGCACTTGCTCCTGCCGTTGAAGCTCCCGTGGAAGAAGACCGGCAAGGCCTCTGGCACACATTCTGGCAAGCGCGCCTCCTCAGGGTGCTGCGCTCCCATTGACGATCTGCCAGAGAGCTCCATCAGCAAGACCAAGAAGTCCAAGGCAGCTCCGCCAGAGACCAAGAAGGTGCCCGCCAAGGAGGATGGTACGGGAGGAACTTTCACCATAAGTTCCACCCTTGACGAAAAATAGGAAAGTGCGCTCGTCGCCTCCCTGTGGGCGAATGTCGATGTGTTTGCCTGGCAACCATCTGACATCCCTGGTGTTCCCAAGAAGGTTATTGAGCACCACCTTGTCGTCTGCCCACACGCGTGGCCCGTCAAGAAGAAGGTCCGGAAGCAAGCTTTGGAGCGGCAACAGTTTATTGCCGAAGAGATCAAGAAACTAGAAGCGGCTGGCTTGATCCGAGGAGTACTTCATCCAACATGGTTGGCCAATCCAGTTGTAGTGTGTAAGGTGTCGTGGGAACGGGTCTGACAGTAGAAGTTAGGGGTACGAAAGGAGAGGGCAGAGTCCTAGCTACGGCGAGGGTGTACACACGGATGTATGAGTTCAGGCCCCTCTCGTGAAGGTAATAGCCCTACGTCTCAGTGCTCTAGAGATTTTGTCGTGTGGAGAATATGAGTTTCAAAGGTTACGAACCCTTGTGCTAGAGGGGAGGGGCATCTGATATAGAGTTTGCTACCCCTCATAAGTGAGAGGCATCCAAGGGTCCGATCTTGGGTATAAAGACGAGTGTTACTAGTAACATACATCATAATTGCTATTAATGACGACTGGCCTAACGCCTCCCTGTTGGCCTCCCCGGGGTGGCTTTTGATCTTCTGGCGTCAACAGGAAGCAAGGTCTTCTGAGTGACAGGTGACTGTCGAGTGGAGGAAGAAGCCTCTGAATGGATTGACTGTCGAGTGACGTGAGCGCCATAGTGAATCCAGTCGGAATCTTTCTTGTGATCTTTAAGTCCTCCAATGCAGTCTCCTTAGGTAGGTTATATAGGTCAGGCCTAAGACCCTACCCTAGGTACATATCCTCGTCATTAGCCCCTGAATGGATTAGGGTTCGAGTGGTGAAGGGGGGTATTGATGGCAGTTCAGAACAAGGCACCAAATCTTCCGAATGATTTTCGAGGATTCAATGAAACTTGCGTCGACTGAACTCTTCGTCATTTGCCCGGATCGATTTTATCTTGAAAGTGTTCGAGTGAATGCTTAATGCCAATTTTGTTCCGAGTGACCTGAAGGGATCTTTGCACGTCACGGGTCGCTCTGTTAGGCCCGGATATTGCGACATACGTAAATTTGGGAAACGCGTGTGTCCGCGATGATGACAACATGACCGGGGCAAGTGGGAGCATGACACCACAATTCGCGCGCCGCTCATTTTTCCACGTACAGGGCACCGTCTGCGGTTAGGATATGTGGGGATCTCGCGGGCTCATACGTCAGTGAGACACTCGGCGGGGTATAAATCCCGAAGCGGCACGGTTTGCATAGTACTTTTCCCCCAAATCTCCTCTCTTCCTACGCCTCCCCCGTCTCTAGCGCACCACTCTACTCTGCTCCGACGAGGTCCGCCGCCGCGATGATGAAGGGAGCAACTGAGAAGCTGGAGCGCTCCAAGAATGGGGCCGTGAGGAGAAATGCCAAGAAGCCCCCGACCGCCTAGTTCACCGCGTCAGCAGGGTGGTTCCAGGGGGACTTTCTCCCATCGACAGTCACCACCGCAGACGTCGAGAATCTTGTCATTGACGGGCTCGTGGTGGACGGTTCTTGGAGGCTGTCGGAGGGAGAGCGTGAGCCAGAGCTGCGCGAGGGGGAGCACCTTCTTCTCCTCTCCCATGTCGAAAGAGGTTTCTCCATGCACCCATCCATTCTTTAGAGGGATTTTGAACTTCTTCGGAGCCTAGCTCCACCACTTTCCTCCAAATGCAATGTCATACTTGTCTGTCTTCATCACTCTGTGCGAGTGTTTCTTCGGATGCTCTCCACATTGGGGTCTGTTCAAGCACATTTTCACCGTCAAATCTCAAACGGTGAAAAAGGCCCACCCTAAGGATGGAAAAACTCATGTAGTCGAGCTGTGTGGAGGGTTAGGAATCCAGAAGAGAACTCATAGTTCTTTTCCATCCATGACTTTTCCTAAATTGGTTAGAGGTTGGCAATTGACCTGGTTTTATTGCATGGATGTAGCTTTTCCCAATATGTCGACTGGTCTTTCTCCCTTTACGTTAGATCGTCTAGCCATTCCCAAATCCTTGAAGTTGTTGGAGGGGGAGAAAGTCCAGGTTGGGATCCTGGTGGATGCTGTAGGGGCCCTTATCCGTGGTGGAGTCACTGGTATGGATCTCTTGGAGACGTTCCTTAGTCAACGGATCCAGCCGCTTCCAGCAAGGGACCACACTATGTGGCATTATGCAGGCCCTGGGTACTCAACCAGGACACACCGAGAGGAGGTTTCACAAAAAACTGTCGAGCAGTAGCTTCGCAGTATCACCAGAGGTTGTGACAATCCCATGGGTGCCAAGAGGATCCAACCCTACTCTGGTGAGAATCCGCCAAAGAATCTGGTAAATTTTATCTTATCGACTTCCGTACTGTTTTGTCGAGTGATTGATTGATTTGTTGACTGGCTTCATTGTCTGAATCATCCAGGACTGGACGCACATGCACTCGCCCGTACCCAACGGGAGCCAACCTGAAGACGGTGGGGAAAGCGAGGGTGGCAGCGTGGACGTCGACTGTGTTTATGTCAGTGAAGATGAATATGAAGACTTGGGTGAGAGTGAGGAGGAAGTCGAGTCTCCTCCATGCACCGAACGTCGCTCCAAGTCACATCAGGACCCTACGACTGCCGCAGGCAAGGCCCCGGCTCCGAGTGAAAGGAAATCGAAGCGGAACCGTCCCTCGACTGTCGAATCAAGTGAACGAATGACGAATCAGCCCATGCCCAACACAGCAAAACCTCGCAAAGCCCTGCCCCGCATGAAGATGGTTGTGCCCGTCGTCTCAACATAAGTGTTTGCTTTCGTCATTCACTGTCGATTGTAACTTTGAATTCTTGTTGACTGAGTGTAATTTGATTTACCAGTGCGGGTACCTCAGTTATGTCACCTCCATGGGACGAAGAGGAGTAAATGGGTGTGGATACTGCTGATGCGGCCACTTCCCAAAGAGGTAAACAGATCTTTACTTAGCTCTGTTTCTCGAATGAGATTCTTTGATTGCCGATTGGTATTTGTAGAAATCATTTAACTAGAAGATGATGAAGAACAACCTCAGGGTATGGGGGGCGAAGGTGAGACCTTAGGCGCCCTGTGCGTACGCGCCCGTAGAACTCTGTCAGCACAGACGCCTAAGCGGTCGACTGTTGGATCCTCCCAGGGGATAAGCGACTCAACACGGGTCAGAACCGATCTTGCGGTACCACTGTCAACTGCTCAACCAGCTATTTCAACCATCGTGACGTTGACTCCAACTGGACCACCTCAGCCTACCCCAACTATCCCCGTCGCTGCGTCGATCCCACAGGTCACTGCCTTTCCTCTGCACCGCATCCCGGAAGACCAGACCGGAGCCGCGAAGGAAGCCATGATCCAGGCGGAACATATGCTGCTGCGCACCAAAGAGGCGTACGAGGCCAGCAAGTTGGCTTATGATGCGATCACAGTGCTTCGCACCAATGTCTGAGTAAGTTCGATTGTAAGTGCATTTCCGATTGAATTCATGTCTTCTTTGATTGTACACCCACTAGGTGTTTTCCGCTTGTAGAATATTTGTAAGTTCTCCACTCGAATAGATTAGGTCGTAATCGAGTAGGTTTAGGTCCAGTGGGGGCACGATGAGTGCACCCACTAGGTGTAGTCCCCAAGACCGATGTCGAGTGCTTGCACTGGCAGGTGTCTTAGAGTTTGTCGTATGTGGAATATGCTTGGCACTCGACATGTCGAGTGGACTTCTTGCCTTGGCCGCAACACTCCGAAGCTTCCTTGTAGGTTTTATGGACATAATTTCTATCAACCGTGATATGACGCTACTTCAAGGGTGCAGAGTGGGGTGGTGTGTCACTCAACAGATCAAGTGATAGATGGTCGAGTGGGGGCACGCTGAGTGCACCCACTGGGTGTAGTCCCCGAGACCGCCATCGAGTGCTTGCACTCGCAAAGGTCTTAAAAGAGACAATATTCATATGCTTATGCATGTTTTTATTTTTCTTTTCTGCCACTCGATAGATCGAGAGTTAGCAGATCCAGTGGGGGCATGCTAAGTGTACCCACTGGGTGTAGTCCCTGAGACCGTCGTCGAGTGCTTGCACTGGCGGGGGTCTGATAGAGACCGTCGCATGCCCGGACAGGGCATACCTTGTCGAGTTATTTAAGAACCAGTGGGGGCACGCTTAGTGCACCCAATCGGTGTAGTCCTCGAGGCTACTGTTGATCGTTGACGATGAGCAGTAATCTTAAGAACTAGAACTCAATATTGTTTGTCGTATGCTGTAACATCCCAAACTTTGGAATGTTATAATATATATTTAGAATGATTGTTTGTTTGCTTGAGTGATTGAAAGTGAGTGAAATTTGAAACTTTTTGAAACTTTTGAAAATTTATTGAGAGGGAATGAAATGACTTTCCCAAAACTATCAATCTGCATTTTTATCACCAGGAATTCAAATTCATTTCATCACAAAACCCTAGAGTGAAGATGACATGATTTCTTCCATTTAAAGAAATGCAAAGGGATTTGAAAATGATTTGAATTTCCATTTTGAAAATATTTCAAATTCAGAAAACTTTATGCAACTCAATGATTTTCATGAGAGAGGATAATATGACTTCCTCAAATTTTAAGAAATATGAGTTGGAAGTTTAAAAGAAGGAATTGAAAGAGCTTTTGAAAACCTCTAGATTATTTTGAAAATCCACTTCATATTTGGTCCCTATTCAAAATTTTCAAAGTATTCAAACCCCTGACAAAAATTTGAAAGGAGTAACATGACACTCCAAGCCAGGGGGTAATTTGTGAAGTTTTTTTTGAATCATCATACCCAAAAAGTTGTTTGAAGAATATTTGCAAAATTAAATAAAGCCAATTAAGGCATTTTCTGAAAAATGATTTTTTTAATATATTCAAATGCCAGAATAAAAATGTCCATTAAATGGCATTTATTATTCTGTTAATTTTGATATAAAAATTTGACTATATTTGGAATTTATTCGAATGCTTTAAATAGGTTTTATGGCTGTGGAAAAATCATAAATAGAAAACGGTAACGGTTTTATAATAAAACAGCCAGCCCACCAGCGTTAAATGCCGAAACCGTTACCGGTCGGTCGCCCGCTGAATACGCTCGCCCTTTCTCACTCGCTAACACTCTGGCCCCACGCGCCGATCGAAACCGTCGCCGGTCGCCTTCCTCCTCCCACGCACCCGACGCCGTCGTCGGTTTCCCTCGCCGCGGACCCCCTCCCTCCTTATTCCCCGGCCCTCTGAGCCCCCTATAAGAAGCCGCCAGACCCCTCTCCCCATTCCCCCGCTTTTCCCTTTCTCCCATCCCCTCTCTACGCCGGAATCGCTCGCCGGAGTACCCTGTCGCCGCCACACCATTGTCGTCCAGGCACTCCACTCCTACCTCCCCGAGCGCCACCAAGCCTGCCATTCACCTCCCCACCACCGTGCGCATCTCCCCGACTCCTCACCCCCATCGGAGACCACTAGTACACCGCAAACGGACCTCGCCGGAGATTCGAATCCCCACCGGATCTTTCTCGAGCTCGTGGACGTCGCCACGGTCATCCCCGCGCCCCTCCAATACCACCACCCGTCGCCGGGACCACGCCGCCGTCAGTTGGAGCCCTTCGACGACCCCCTCGACCACCGGAGTAACGCCCACATCATCCTCGCCATTCGGACTCGCCGGAGAAGCCATCGCCGTTGACCCCATCCCCACTGTGAGCTCCTCCTCTCCCTGGACCGTCCGATCATAGATCTACGCGTAGGATTAGATCCAACTTAAAACCGAACCGGTACGCGTTATAGTTCGGTCGACCGCCCATAACACTCCGCACGCACACACCTGGACCAACCAGAGCATGCCACGTAGCCCGCCTGTCCGTTAGTATTAGTTTTTCTTTTTTCTGTTTTGTTTTAAAAAACAGAAATAGTTCTGATTTTGTTTTTAGTATATATTTTATGTTTTTAAATATTTTAAATTGATTCTTTTTGAATTAGGTCACAATTTTATTCTAGTTTCTGTATATGACAAGTTTGACCATGTTTGAACATTTAAATTTGAATCTGAACAGATTTGATTTAAATTTTGTTTTCTGAATATCTTGAGTTCTAAAATGAATTTTTGAATGATTCTTTTTCCTACTTGTCACTAGTAACCATAGCTATCATTTGGTAGAGTTTGAGAATTTTTATAATAATTTTAAATAGTATTTTCAAACCAAACAGAATCTGTTTAGTTTCATATTAGTTTATTTACCTTGTTTTATTTTTGAAAATCTGAATATGATTTATATTAAGTTTCAGATTTCATTTAGTTTCATTTGGCGTGCCACTCGACAAATCGAGTGTTAACAGGTCCAGTGGGGGCACGCTGAGTGCACCCACTGGGTGTAGTCCCCGAGACCGCCGTCGAGTGCTTGCACTAGCGAGGGTCTGATAGAGGCCATCTTGAACACGGGGTTCTTTACGATACGCAGAGTATGCTTGCCACTCGACATGTCGGGTGGACTTTTTGCTTGAATTCTTCCCCTCCTGAATGCAGGTTTCATGGATATTATTTCCATCAACCATGATATGACACTATTTCAGGGGAGTGGGGTGGGGCGGGGTCCGCCATCCAGTCGACTGTTCTTGACCTGCTTTACTCGGGAGTGGTGGGGTTTCCTGTCGACTGAATTTTTTTCTTTATTGATTTCAGAGAGCTTGTGAACTTGGTGCGCAATACAAGGAACTCAAGGAGGAAAGGAACCAGCTGCGAGTGGACTTGGAGGTCTCCAACGGCAGTTTGGAGCGAGTGTGTACTGAATTGAAGACCCTGGGAGGTAACCTCTCTCGACCCAATGCATTCCTATCCTCACTTTCCATGCTTTCAACCGAGTGTTTCCGCTTGAACAGACATACGCGATGAAAATCGTCGACTCCAAGCATGAATCAACAATGCTATTTCTTTAGATACCATGAACAAGGCGCTAGAGGACTCCCAAAATTATACTTATCTCTTATTTAAGCCTTTATCTCTAGCATCTTTGCAAATCTCTGCTTTCCTCTGCGAAGGGATTATTGTTGGGGAACGTTGCATGGGAAACAAAAAATTTCTTACGCACACGCAAGATCCATCCATGGTGATGAGAATCTACGAGAGGGAGAGTGGATCTACATACCCTTGTAGATCGCTAAGCGGGAAGCGTTAAGAAACGTGGTTGGTGTAGTCGAACATCTTCGCGATCCAAATCGTCGAGCGTCCCGCGATCACATCACGATCCGTCCCACGATCCAATCACGATCCGTCCCGCGAACTCATCATGATCCATCCACGATCTCATCACGATCCGTCTCGTGAACTCATCACGAACGGTCTTGCGATCTTGTTCACGGTCCTTCCGATCTAGCGCCGTACGGACGGCACCTCCGCGTTCAGCACACGTGCAGCTTGATGACGATCTCCACCATCTTGATCCAGCAAGAGGAAGTGGAGAGGGAGAAGAGTTCACCGGCAGTGTGACGGCGCTCCGGTGATGGTCGTGGAGCAATTCCAGCAGGGCTTCGCCTAACCACTGCGGAACTAGTCTAGTCTAGAGGAACTTGATCTAGAAGTAGGGTTTAGACGTGGATGAAAATCCTTGTCCAAAAAACCCTAAAACCACTCATATATATAGGAGGAGGGGAGAGGAGGCTGCGCCCAAAAGGAGGGCTCTCCGTTGGTTCGGCCGAACCTAGTGGGGAGGAGTCCTCCTCCTAGTAGGACTCCTCCTCCCACAAGAGAGGTGGAGTTTGGGGAAGTTTCCACCCCAATTCGGTTTGCCTCCCTTTCCTCCTGCGCATAGGCCTCCTTGGACGACCCAACTGGCCCACTATGGGCTGTTGCATTGCCACATAGGCCCATGGGGTGGGTTGGCCCCACTGGTGGGCCCCCGGGACCCATTCGTCACTCCCGGTACACTACCAAAAATGCCCAAAACTTTCCAGAGTCCAAACACCACCTTCCTATATATCAATCTTTACCTCCAGACCATTCTGGAGCTCCTCGTGATGTCCGGGATCTCATCCGGGACTCCGAACAACCTTCGGTCACCACCATATATAACTCTACACTACCGAAACGTCACCAAACCTTAAGTGTGCAGACGTTCGAGAACTATGTAGACATGACCGAGACACCTCTACGGTCAATAACCAATGGCGGGACCTGGATGTCCACATTGGTTCCTACATATTCTATGAAGATCTTTATCAGTCGAACCTCTATGTCAAGGATTCAGTTAATCCCGTATGATGTTCCCTTTGTTCTTCGGTATGTTACTTGCCCGAGATTCGATCGTCGGTATCTCCATACCTAGTTCAACCACGTTACCGGCAAGTCTCTTTACTCGTTCCGTAATACAAGATCCCGCAACTAACACTTAGTCACATTGCTTGCAAGGCTCATTGTGATGTTGTATTACCGAGTGGGCCCTGCGATACCTCTCCATCACACGGAGTAACAAATGCCAGTCTTGATCCATGCTAACTCAACGGACACCCTCGGAGATACCTGTAGAGCACCTTTATAGTCACCCAGTTACGTTAAGACGTTTGATACACACAAGGCACTCCTCCGATGTTCGTGAGTTGCATGATCTCATGGTCATAGGAACACATACTTGACATGCAGAAAACAGTAGCAATAAACTGACACGATCATAAGCTACGTTTGTAGTTTGGGTCTTGTCCATCACATCATTCTCCTAATGATGTGATCCCGTTTTCAAATGATATCTCATGTCCATGGCTAGGAAACCTTAACCATCTTTCGATCAACGAGCTAGTTCACTAGAGGCATACTAGGGACATTGTGTTTGTCTATGTATCCACACATGTATCCATGTTTCCAATTAATACAATTATAGCATGGATAATAAACAATTATCATGAACAAGGAAATATGATAATAGCTAATTTATTGTTGCCTCTAGGGCATATTTCCAACAGTCTCCCACTTGCACTAGAGTCAATAATCTAGTTCACATCACCATGTGATTTGCATTGTTATGAATCTAACACCCAATGAGTTCTGGGGCTCGATCATTCTTTGCATGTGAGAGAGGTCTTATAGTCAACGGGTCTGCGACATTCAGATCCGTGTGTACTTTGCAAATGTGTATGTCAAACCGTAAACACTGCTACCACACTCCACTTGGTACTATTCCAAATGGTTGCTCCACTATACGTATCCAGATTGCTACTACGAGTCATCCGGATTGGTGTTAAAGCTTGCATCGACGTAACTCTTTACGACGAACTCTTTATCACCTCCATAATCGAGAAACATCTCCTTAGTTTTTAGTTACTAAGGATAATCTTGACCGCTGTTCAGTGATCCACTCCTGGATTACTCTTGTACCCCTTGACGGACTCATGGCAAGGCACACACACAGGTGCGGTACACAGCATGGCATACTATACAGAGCCTATGGCTAAGGCATAGGGGACGACATTCGTCCTTTCTCTTTCTTCTGCCGTGGTCGAGCTTTGAGTCTCACTCAACTTCATACCTTACAAAGCAGGCGAGAACACTTCTCTCTGACTAATCCATTTAGAACTCTTTCAAAATCTTGTCAAGGTATGTACTCATTGAAAGTCTTATCAAACATCTTGATCTATCTTTATAGATCTTGATGCTCAACAATTAGGTAGCTTTATCCAGGTCTTCCTTTAAAAAACTCTTTTCAAACAACCTTTTATGCTTTCCAGAAATTCTACATCATTTCCGATCAACAATATGTCAACCACATATGCTTACCAGAAACTCTATAGTGCTCCCACTCACTTTATTTTAAATACAAGTTTCTCATAAACTTTGTATAGACTCAAAAACTTTGATCACCTCATCAAAGTGTATATTCCAACTCCGAGATGCTTGCTTCAGTTTATAGAAGGTTCACTGAAGCTTGCACACCTTTTAGCATCCTTAGGACTCACAAAACCTTCTGGTTGTATCTCATACAACCTTTCCTTAAGGAAGGAAACGATGTTTTGGTATCCATCTGCCAGATTTCATAATTGAAAAATGCAGCAACTGCTAACATAATTCCAATAGACTTTAGCATCACTATGAGTGAAAAAGTCTCATCGCAATCAACTCCTTGAACTTGGCCAAAACTTCTTTGCGACAAGTCGAGCTTTATAAATGGTGACATTCACCATCAGCGTCTGTCTTCATCTTAAAGATCCATTTGTACTTGATGACCTGCCGTCCAATGAGCAAGTCCACCAAAGTCTATACTTGGTTTTCATAGATGGATCCTTTCTCGTATTTCATGGCCTCTAACCATTTGTTGGCTTCCGGGCCCATCATTGCTTCTCCATAGTTCGTAGGTTCATCGTTGTCCAACAACATGACCTCCAAGACAGGGTTGTCGTACCGCTCAGTAGTAGTACATGTCCTTGTCGACCTACGAAGTTTGATAGTAACTTGATCCGAAGCTTCATGATCATCATCATTAACTTCCTCTTCAACCGACGTAGGCTTCACAGAAACATCTTTCTGCGGTGCGCCACTTTCTGGTTGAAGTAAAGGTTCAATAACCTCATCAAGTTCTATTTTCCTTGTAGGCCGATAGTAACTTGATCTGAAGCTTCATGATCATCATCATTAACTTCCTCTTCAACTGACGTAGGCTTCACAGAAACATCTTTCTGCGCTGTGCTACTTTCTGGTTGAAGCAGAGGTTCAAATAACCTCATCAAGTTCTATCCTCCTCCCACTCAATTCTCTCAAGAGAAACCCTTTCTCGAGAAAGGACCCAGTTTTAGCAACAAACATTTTATGCTTGGATCTGAGATAGAAGGTTCACCCAACTATTCTTAGGGTATTCTATGAAGATGCATTTGTCCGCTTTGGGTTCGAGCTCATTAGGCGAAAACATTTTCCACACAAGCGTCGCAGCCCCAAACATTAAGAAATGACAGCTTAGGTTTCTATCAAACCATAGTTCACACGATGTCATCTCAACGGATTTAGATGGTGCCCTATTTAAAGTGAATGTTTTTGTCTCTAATGCATAACCCCAAAATTATAGTAACAAAAAGATAATAGACATCATAGCACGCACCATATCCAATAGAGCACGACTATGATGTTCGGACACACCATCACACTATGGTGTTCCAGGTGGCGTGAGTTGTGAACCAACTTTCACATTGTCTAAAGTTGTATGCCAAACTTGTAACTTAGATATTCACCTCCACGATCATATTGCAAACATATTTATCTTTTTGTCACGATGATCTTAAACTTCACTCTGAATTTGCTTGAACCTTTCAAACGGTTCAGACTTGTGTTTCATTAAGTAAATATACACTATATCTACTCAAATCATCAGTGAAGGTAAGAAAACAACGATATCCACCGCACGCTACAAGACTCATTGGATTGCATACATCAACATGTATCATTTCCAATAAATCACTTTCCCGCTTCTTCAAAACAAAAAACGGGGTCCTTAGTCATCTTTGACCAAGAGGCATGGTTCGCATGTCTCAACCGATTCGAAATCGAATGAGTCCAAAGATCCATCAGCATGGAGTTTCTTCATGCGTTTTATACCAATATGACATTTAGCGGCAGTGCCACAAGTATGTTGTACTATCATTATTAACTTTGTATCTTTTTGGCATCAATGTTATGAACATGTGTATTACTACGATCAAGTTTCAACAAACCATTCTTACTGGGTGCATGACCATTGAAGGTATTATTCATGTAAATAGAATAACCATTATTCTCTAACTTAAATGAATAACCGTGTTGCAATGAACATGATCTAATCACGTTCATGCTCAACGCAAAAAACACCAAATAACATTTATTTTAGGTTCGTCACTAATCTCGAAGGTAGAGAGAGCGTGCGATGTTGATCACATCAACCTCGGAAACATTTCCAACACACATCGTCACCTCACACTTAGCTAGTTCTTCGTATATTTCGTAGCTTTTATTTCGAGTTACTAACATTTAGCAACCGAACCGGTATCCAATACCCAGGTGCTACTAGGAGTACTAGCAAGGTACACATCAAAAACACATATATCAAATATACTTCTGTTGACGTTGCCAGCCTTCTTATCTACCAACTATCTAGGACTGTTCCGCTTCAGCGACCGCTCTCCTCATAATCGAAGCACTTAGTCTCGGGTTTGAGTTCAACTTTAGGTTGCTTCACTGGAGCAGCAACTGACTTGCTATCCATGAAGTTTCCCCCCTTGCTCTTGTTGAAACTAGTGGTTTTAACTAACCATCAACAATTTGATGCTCCTTCTCGATTTCTACCTTTGCAGTGTCAAACATCGCGAATAGCTCAGGGATCATTATTTCTATCCCTGGCGTTTTATAGTTCATCACCAAGTTCTAGTAGCTTTAGTGACAGTGACTTGGAGAACTATATCAATCACTATCTTATTTGGAAGATCAACACCCACTCGATTCAAGCGATTGTAGCACCCAGACAATCTGAGCACATGCTCAACGATTGAGCTATTCTCTTTCATCTTACAGGCAAAGAATCTTGTTGGATATCTCATATCTCGCAACACGGGCACGAGCCTGAGATCCTAATTTCAGCTCTTAGAACATCTCATATGTTCCATGACGTTCAAAATGTTTCGGAGCCTCAATTCTAAGATGTAA
Organism: Hordeum marinum; assembly: GCA_022496015.1. Classification (NCBI taxonomy): domain Eukaryota; kingdom Viridiplantae; phylum Streptophyta; class Magnoliopsida; order Poales; family Poaceae; genus Hordeum; species Hordeum marinum. The sequence continues at coordinate 166,984,737 of CM039678.1, read as the reverse complement.
TGCATGACGCACTAAACTATCAAGTAGTTATCAAAACGTGCCTGTGAGATGTTCACAACATCTACAAACAACGCTAGAGGGGTTGGTGCACCGAGCGGTGCATTAAGGACATAAGCCTTGTGTGTAGCAATGAGGACAATCCTCGGACCACGGAGCCAGTCCGCAATATTGCTACCATCAACTTTCAACTCTATTTCTCTAGGAACATATAAAATTCAAGGGAGCTACAGCGTGAGCTGGTAATCTACAACATAATTTTGCAACGACACTACTGACTATGTTCATGATAATAAGTTCAATTAATCATATTACTTAAGAACTCCCACTCAAATTGACATCCCTCCGGTCATCTGAGTGATACCTGATCCAAATTCACCAACTCAAGTCCGATCATCACGTGAGTTGAGGTGGTTACAATGGTGAACATCATCATGTTGATCATATCTACTATATGACTCATGTTCGACCTTTCGGTCTCTTGTGTTCCAAGGCCATTCTGTACATGCTAGGCTCGTCAAGTTTAACCCGAGTGTTCTGCATGTGCAACACTGGCTTGCACCCGTTGGATGTGAACGTAGAGTCTATCACACCCGATCATCACGTGGTGTCTCAACACGATGAACTTTCGCAATGGTGCACACTCGGGGAGAACACAATTTTATCTTGAAATTTAAGTGAGGGATCACCTTATAATGCTACCGTCGTACTAAGCAAAACAAGGTGCATAAAAGGATTAACATCACATGCAATTCATAAGTGACATGATATGGCCATGAACTTGTGCTTTAGATCTCCATCTTGAAAGCACCGGCATGATCTCCATCGTCACCGGTACGACACCATGATCTCCATCATCTTGATCTCCATCAACGTGTCGCCATCGGGGTTGTCACGCCCTGCATGCTTCTACTACTATTGCTACCGTTTAGCGATAAAGTAAAGCATTACATAGCGCTTAATGATTGACATGCAGGTCATACAATAATTAAAGACAACCCTATGGCTCCTGTCGGTTGCCGTACTCATCGACATGCAAGTCGTGAAATTCTATACATCACATTATCATCTCATACATCACATATATCACATCATGTAATTGGCCATATCACAACAGAACATACCCTGCAAAAACAAGTTAGACGTCCTCTAATTGTTGTTGCATGTTTTACGTGGCTGCTACGGATATGTAGCAAGAACGATTCTCATCTATGCAAAAACCACAACGGTGATACACTAGTTGTTTTTCAACCTTCTCAAGGACCGCCTTTGTCGAATCCGATCCAACTAAAGTGAGAGAAACTGGCACCCGCAAGCCATCTATGCAACAAGTTGCGGTCGAGGGAACCGGTCTCTCGTAAGCGTACGAGTAATGTTGGTCCGGGCCGCTTCATCTCACAATACCGCTGAACCAAAATCCGACCAAGGGAGGAAGCAATCTAAGCATCAATGCCCACAAACTCTTTGTGTTCTACTCAAGATCTCATCTACACATAGACCTAGCTCTGATACCACTGTTGTGGAATGTTGCATGGGAAACAAAAAAATTCTTACGCACACGCAAGATCTATCCATGGTGATGAGCATCTACGAGAGGGAGAGTGGATCTACATACCCTTGTAGATCGCTAAGCGGGAAGCGTTAAGAAACGCGGTTGGTGTAGTCGAACATCTTCGCGATCCAAATCGCCGAGCGTCCCGCGATCATATCACGATCCGTCCCGTGATCCAATCACGATCCGTCCCGCGAACTCATCACGATCCGTACCACGATCTCATCACGATCCGTCCCGCGATCTCATCACGATCCGTCCCGTGAACTCATCACGAATGGTCTCGCGATCTTATTCACGGTCCTTCCGATCTAGCGCCGAACAGACGACACCTCTGCGTTCAGCACACGTGCATCTTGATGACGATCTCCACCACCTTGATCCAGCAAGAAGAAGTGGAGAGGGAGAAGAGTTCACCGGCAGCGTGATGGCACTCCGGTGATGGTGGTGGAGCAATTCCGGCAAGGCTTTGCCTAAGCACTGCGGAACTAGTCTAGTCTAGAGGAACTAGATCTAGAAGTAGGGTTTAGACGTGGCTGAAAATCCTTGTCCAAACAACCCTAAAACCACTCATATATATAGGAGGAGGGGAGAGGAGGCTGCGCCCAAAAGGAGTGCTCTCCTTTGGTTCGGCCGAACCTAGTGGGGAGGAGTCCTCCTCCTAGTAGGACTCCTCCTCGCACAAGAGAGGTGAAGTTTGGGGAAGTTTCCACCCCAATTTGGTTTGCCTCCCTTTCCTCCTGCACATAGGCCTCCTTGGCCGACCCAACTGGCCCACTATGGGCTGTTCGGTTGCCACATAGGCCCATGGGGTGGGTTGGCCCCACTGGTGGGCCCCCGGGACACATTCGTCACTCCCGGTACACTACCGAAAATGCCCGAAACTTTCCAGAGTCCAAACACCACCTTCCTATATATCAATCTTTACCTCCGGACTATTCCGGAGCTCCTCATGATGTTTGGGATCTCATCCGTGACTCCGAACAACCTTCGGTCACCACCATACATAACTCTACACTACCGAAACGTCACCAAACCTTAAGTGTGCAGACCCTGCGGGTTCGAGAACTATGTAGAAATGACCGAGAGACATCTACGGTCAATAACCAATGCTGGGACCTGGATGTCCACATTGGTTCCTACATATTCTATGAAGATCTTTATCGGTCGAACCTCTATGTCAAGGATTTCGTTAATCATGTATGATGTTCCCTTTGTTCTTCGGTATGTTACTTGCCCGAGATTCGATCGTCGGTATCTCCATACCTAGTTCAACCTCGTTACCGGCAAGTCTCTTTACTCATTCCTTAATACAAGATCCCGCAACTAACACTTAGTCATATTGCTTGCAAGGCTCATTGTGATGTTGTATTACCGAGTGGGCCCTGAGATACCTCTCCATCACACGGAGTAACAAATCCCAGTCTTGATCCATGCTAACTCAACACACACCCTCGGAGATACCTGTAGAGCACCTTTATAGTCACCCAGTTACGTTGTGATTTTGATACACACAAGGCACTCCTCCGATGATCGTGAGTTGCATGATCTCATGGTCATAGGAACACATACTTGACACGCAGAAAACCGTAGCAACAAACTAACACGATCATAAGCTATGTTTGTAGTTTGGGTCTTGTCCATCACATCATTCTCCTAGTGATGTGATCCCGTTATCAAATGACATCTCATGTCCATGGCTAGGAAACCTTAACCATCTTTCGATCAACGAGCTAGTTCACTAGAGGCATACTAGGGACATTGTGTTTGTCTATGTATCCACACATGTATCCACGTTTCCAATTAATACAATTATAGCATGGATAATAAACGATTATCATGAACAAGGAAATATGATAATAACTAATTTATTATTGCCTCTAAGGCATATTTCCAACAATTATCTATTTACTTTTATGTTGAGTCATCATCTTCTCAAATAAGCGCTAGAACTGAGATCACTATTCTAATCCTCATGCATTGTGTATAGTGAATGTTGGATGCATCATGATTGGATATTTTCTACCATGAACTACAATGTTTATTCGCTGCTAGAACTTTGGAGGCGCTCTGCATTTATGTTTTGCGATCTCAGAAAGGGCTAGCGAGATATCATTATTTTCATATTATATCATGATTGTTTTTACAAAGTGATTGCTTTTGAGATATTTTATTATTGCTCACTAGTTGCTAACGGCATTGATATGAGTTAATATAATCTTTAAGAGTTATTGTCAACATGGTTAGTCATAGTCTCGTTCTTTGCAAGCAAGTGAGTTGTGTAGATAATTGTAAATTGCAAAATAAATAATATCAAATAAAATGGCAGCAAGGTAATAGTAGCGTTTGTAAATATATAACTGAATAGACCCGGGGGGCATAGTTTTCTCTAGTGGCATCTCTCATAAAAATAGTATACAGTGGGTAAACACATTATTGTTGGGAAATTGATAGAAAAGCGGATAGTCATGCTATTTTCACGGCAATGATCACGTATATATAGGAATCACGTCCATAAGAAAATAGGACGACCCCTAACTGCACCTACTACTATTACTCCACTCATCGACCGCTATCCAGCAAGCATCTAGAGTATTAAGTAAAATAGAGTAATGCTTGGAGAACGATGACATGATGTAAACAATGTAAACTCAAGCAATATGAATTAACCCCATCATGTTATCCTTAGTAGCAACAACACAAAGACGCATATTGTCCCTTTCTGTCATTGGAATATAGAAACTCGTCAGGTTGAACCTACTACAACGCACCTCTCTCACCGAAGAAATATCAATTTAGTTGGCCTAACTATCTCAATAGATCACAGAGAATTATGAATCTATAATGATTATGCAAATAATAATCATAATAATCAGGTTTGACACAAATACTTTTCATGAATAATCTGGACATAAACCCACAATTCATCGGATCCCAAAAAATGCACCACAGAAAAGGATTACATCAGATAGATCAAGGCAAAGATGCGATGAACGTTGTATTGAAGATCAAGAGACACACAGATTGCCATCAAGGTACTAGCTACAGACCCGTAGGTTTGTGGCGAACTACTCACACATCATCATGAGGGCAGCAAGGTTGATGAAGAGGCCCTCCGTGATCGATCCCTAAGACGTTTCCGTCGTATGTATAATATTTGATTGTTTCATGCCAATATTCTACAACTTTCATATACTTGTGGCAACTTTTTATATTATTTTTGGGACTAACATATTGATCCAGTGCCTAGTGCTAGTTCCTATTTGTTGTATGTTTTTCGTTTCGCAGAAAATCCATAACAAATGAAGTACAAACGGGATAAAAACTTACGAAGATTCTTTTGGAATATATGTGAATTTTGGGAAGTGGAATCAATAGAAGGCGGTGCCCGAGGGGCCCACAAGCCTGCCAGGCGTGCCCTAGGGGGTAGGGCATGCCCGGAGGTCTTGTGGCCACCCCTTAGGTTGGTTGGAGGTGTCCTTTGGCCGCAAGAAAGCTAATTTTTGTATAAAGATCCCCTCAAAATTTCAGCCCGATCGGAGTTACGGATCTACGGATATTTAAGAAACTGTGAAAGGTGAGAATTTGGGAGCGCAGAAACAGAAGGAAACATAGAGAGAGATCCAATCTCGGAGGGGCTTTCGCCCCTCCGCCGCCATGGAGGCCAAGGACCAGAGGGCCTCCCATCTAGGGAGGAGGTCAAGGAAGAAGAAGAAGGAGGGGGCTCTCTCCCCCTCTCTCCCAGTGGCACCGGAATGCCGTCGGGGCCATCATCGTGACGACAATCTACTCCAACAACTCCGCCATATTCACCAACACCTCCATCACCTTCCCCCATCTATCTACAGCAGTCCACTCTTCCGCAACCCACTATACCCTCTATTGGAACATGGTGCTTTATGCTTCATATTATTATCCAATGATGTGTTGCCATCCTATGATGTCTGAGTAGATCTTCGTTGTCCTATTGGTTGATTGATGATCATGATTGGTTTGAGTTGCATGTTTTATTATTGGTGTTGTCGTATGGTGCTATCCGTGTCTCGCAAGCATGAGGAATACCCGCTGTAGGGTTTGCAATATGCTTATGATTCGCTTATGGTGGGTGGCGTGAGTGATAGAAACACGGACCTGAGTAAGTAGGTTGTTTGCGTATGGGAATAAAGAGGACTTGATACCTTATAATGCTATGGTTGGGTTTTACCTTAATGATCTTTAATAGTTGCGGATGCTTGCTAGAGTTCTAATCATAAGTTCATATGATTCAAGTAGAGAAAGTATGTTAGCTTATGCCTTTCCCTCATATAAAATTGCAATAATGGTTACCAGTCTAGTTATCAATTGCCTAGGGACAATTACGCAACTCCTACCACCATTTTTCCACACTCGTTAAACCAACTTAGTTGTTTATCTATCTTAGCAGCCCCTAGTTTTAATTACGTGTTCTTTATTATATTGGAAACCTATCCTATCACACCTACAAAGTACTTCTAGTTTCGTACGTGTTCTAGGTAAAGCGAACATTAAGCGTGCGTAGTGTTGTATCGGTGGTCGATAGAACTTGAGGGAATGTTTGCTCTACCTTTATCTCCTCGTTGGGTTCGACACTCTTACTTATGGAGATAGGCTACAATTGATCCCCTACACTTGTGGGTGATCAAGACCTTTTTCTGGCGCCGTTGTCGGGGAGCAATAGCGTGGGGTGAATATTATCGTGTGTGCTTGTTTGCTTTATCACTAAGTAATTTTTATTTTCTGTTTTAACTTGTTTTCTATCTTTAAATAAGGGTAGGAAACGCAAAATACCAAAAAAATAGTTGTACTTGCTGGTCCAAAAGTTAAAAAACCACTAGTGTTTTGTACCACTGAAGAATATTGCTTGGGTCATCTTCGATCCACTTGTGCTTGTGCTAAAAACCCAACTAGCTTAGTTGAGGTAAAATAATTAAATGAGCATGCTCATTATGTGCGACAACGCATATCTCAAAAAGGGAAACTCTTGTGGCATCAAATTAATACTTTGTGTTGCTATGCTTGGAATCTATGTGAAATTTATGATTTTACTTGTTGTTCTAAAGAACCAAAAACACCTTCCCTACCAATGTGTGTTTAATGATAATGAAATATTATCCTATTATGCTAAGGAGGCCTATTGGTATAATGATGTTGCACAAATTGAAGAATTTGTTGCTTTTACGGGTGCCTATGAGATTGCTTCTTTCATTGAAAAGTATGATGCTACTCTTTTTGAATCCAAAAAATTTGCCATACTTGAATATTGCTATGATAACTATGCTTCTAATGCTTATGTCAAATAGTTTATTGAAAGAATGACCGCTGCTTTGGAAGAGACTAATATTTTGTAGGAATCTATGGAAGAACAAATTGCTAAAACTGTGAGCTCATTAGATGAAAAAGATGTGGAGGAGAGCTAAGAACAAAAGGAGGAAGAGCGGATTAGCTACCCATGCCCACCTTCTAATGAGAGTAACTCTTCAACTCATACATTGTTTAATTTCCCTTCGTGCTTACCGAAGGATGAATTCTATGTTGATTGCTATGATCCCTTGGATTGATTTGAAATATCCCTTTTTGATGAACTTGATGCTTGCTATGCTTGTGGCCATGATGCCAATAGGAAAGATGCTTATCGAGATGAACTTGCTATAGTTACTTATGTTAATAATGAAATTGTTTCTATTGCACCCATGCATGATAGTCCTATTATCTTTTTGAATTCTCCCAACTACACTATATTGGAGAAGTTTGCACATATTAAGGATTATATAGATGGGTTGCCTTTTACTATTACACATGATGATTTTGATAGATATAATATGCATGTGCTTGCTGCTCCTACTTGCAATTATTATGAGAGATGAACTGCATATCCACCTCTCTATGTTTCCAATATGATAAAATTGCAAGAAACTGCTTATGCTATGTAGTGGCCTTTACTTTCTGTGCATGAATTGTTCTTTTATGACATGCCGGTGCATAGGAAGAGAGTTAGACTTTGTTGTTGCATCATATATGTTACTTTGTGCTCAATACTAAATTACAAATCATTGTTAATTAAAATTGGCTTTGATATACCTTGGATCCGGGTGGATCAATTACTTGAGCATTTTATGCCTAGCTTAATGGCTTTAAAGAAAGCGCTGCCAGGGAGACAACCCGGAAGTTGTAGAGAGTCATTTAATTCTTTTGTGTGCTTTTATTTAGTTTTAAAAAAATAAAGATGGGAACGTAAAAAAAATTCAAAAAGAAAAGTGAAAGTGAGAGAGACGAGCATTGTGAAAGTGGGAGCTAGCCTTGAACTTTGTTCATGCCAATGGAAACTTTGCAAATCTTGATTACAAAAACTTTTCAACAACAATAATTATCCCCTTGTATAAATCCATTGTATTATAAAAATAATGTGCCAAGATTTGCCTTTAGGATGATTATACTCCTTGTTTGGTGTGTGCAGTGCAAAAACAGAAAGTTTGGATGTAGTGCGTGAATTTACATTTTTTACTCGAATGTCAAAAGTTTCTAAAATTTTTACACAGTACTTCTATGATTTTTTTTATTTTGTCCTAATTTTTCAGAATTTTGAGAGTTACATAAGTACGGTGAATGTTCAGATTGCTACAGACTGTCCTGTTTAAGACATATTTTGTTTTTGATGCATTATTTTGCTCATTTTGATGAAACTATCGATTGTATCGGTGGTATAAGCCATGGAAAAATTATAATACAGTATCGGCAATGCAAAAATAAAATATTAATTGATTGGCAACTGTACATAAAGTTGTGATTTGGTTTATTATACTGATGGATCTCACGAGTGTTTTGTAAAGTTTTGTGTGATTGAAGTTTTCAAGTTTTGGGTGAGATCGCGATGGACGAAGGCATAAGGAGTGGAAAGGGACTAAGCTTGGGGTTGCCCGAGGCACCCCAAGGTAATATTCAAGGACTCCCAAGAAACTAGCTTGGGGATGCCCCAGAAGGCATCCCCTCTTTCTTCTAACAACCATCGGTAATTTTACTTGGAGCTATATTTTTATTCGTCACATGATATACGTAAATCTTGGAGCGTCGTGTGCTTTTTATTTTTATTTTAATAGAGCACCATGCTTGTATGAGAAAGTCCTTGGTTGATTTGTAGAATGCTTCATGCACTTCACTTATATCTTTTGAGTATGGCTTTATAGATGCTTCATGTGCTTCACTTATATCATTTGAAGTGTGGATTGCCAGTTTCTCTACCCATAGAAAACCGCCATTTGTTGAATGCTCTTTTGCTTCACTTATATTTGTTAGAGCATGGGCATATCTTTTTTAGAAAGAATTAAACCTCTCATGCTTCACTTATATCTATTTAGAGAGTCAACAGGAGTTGGTCATTCACATGGTTAGTCATAAAATCCTACATAAAACTTGTCGATCACTGAATATGATATGTTTGATTCCTTGCAATAGTTTTTCAATATGAAGATGGTAATATGAGAGTCATGCTAGTGAGTAGTTTTGAATTTGAGAAATACATGTGTTGAAGTTTGTGATTCCGGTAGCATGCACGTATGGTGAACCGTTATGTAACGAATTCAGAGCATGATTTGTTTAATGATTGTCAATGTTTGTGTGAGGGTCAAGAGCGCGTGATGGTTAACTCATTCCAACCTCTCCCCTAGGAGCATGCATCTAATGCTTTGTTTGATAACTAATAGACTTTTGCAATAAGTATGTGAGTTCTTTATGACTAATGTTGAGTTCATGGATTATACGCACTCTCACCCTTCCACCTTTGCTAGCCTATATAGTACCACCAACTTTCGCTGGTGCATCAAACCCACCTTCCTCAAAACAGCCACCATATATTTTCCTCAAAACATCCACCATACCTACCTATTATGGCATTTCCATAGCCATTCCAAGATATATTGCCATGAAACTTTCATCATACCGTTTAGTATGACATGCACCATCATTTTCATATTGCTTTGCATGATCGTAAGACAGCTTGCATGATGTTTTCATGGCTTGTCCGTTTTTCGATGTCATTTGCTAGGCTATATCATTGCACATCCCGGTATCCTACCGGAAGCATTCATATAGAGTCATATTTTTGTTCTAGGTATCGAGGTGTAAGTAAATAAAAGTGTGATGATTTTCATTACTAGAGCATTGTCTTGTGTGAGAAAAGGATGAAGGAAGCTATGATTCCCTCTCAAGTTGGGAGGAGTCTTCGGACTTTACAAAAAAAAAGAGGCCAGTGAAGCCCAAATAAAAAATAGGCCAAAGATGCCCACCAAAAAATAAAAGGAAAAAAGAAGAAAAAATATAAAAAATGAGAGAAAGAGAAAAGGGACAATGCTACTATCTTTTTCCACACTTGTGCTTCAAAGTAGCACCATGATCTTCGTGATAGAGAGTCTCCTATTTTGTCACTTTCATATAGCTAGTGAAATTTTCATCATTTTCACGGCCACTTAGTTATCTCCTTGAGATTTCATACACTTATATCTCTAGTGCATCCGTTGCATGGCAATCCCTACTCACTCACACTGATATCTATTGATGGGCATCTCTATAGCCCGTTGATATGCATAGTTGATGTGAGACTATCTTCTCCTTTTTACTCATCACCTCCACCATATTCTATTACACCTATAATACTATATCCATGGCTCACGCTCATGTATTGCGTGAGAGTTGAAAAGGTTTGAGAACATAAAAAGTGTGAAACAATTGCTTGGCTTGTCATCGGGGTTGTCCATGATTTAGATACTGTGTGTGGGGAAGATGGAGCATAGCTAGACCATATGATTTTGTAGGGATAACTTTCTAAGGTAATATTATTTTGAAAGGACGCAATGTCCTTGTTGGTGTGCTTGAAGTATTACTTATTTTATGTCAATATAGACTATTGCTTTGAATCACTTGTATCATAATATTCATGCCATGATTAGATTATCTGATCAAGATTATGCTAGGTAGCATTCCACATCAAAAATTATCTTTTTTGTCATTTACCTACTCGAGGACGAGCAGGAATTAAGCTTGGGGATGCTAATACGTCTCCGTCGTATCTATAATTTTTGATTGTTTCATGCCAATATTCTACAACTTTCATATGCTTTTGGAAACTTTTTATACTATTTTTGGGACTAACATATTGATGCAGTGCCGAGTGCCACATCCTTTTGTTGCATGTTTTTTGTTTCACAGGAAATCCATATCAAACGAAGTCCAAACGGGATAAAAACTTACGGAGTTCTTTTTGGAATATATGTGAATTTTAGGAAGTGGGATCAACAGAAGGCAGTGACCGGGGGGCCGACAAGCATGCAATATTTTAATAATTGTGTGTGTGGTTCTTTCGTTGTTTTGAGCTATATGATTTTTGGGCTTTAAATAACAGGGGTTGTTATTTTATAAAAGTATTTAATTTACTTGCTTTAAAAATCATCTTGGCATTTTATTTAAATAGGGCATTATTCCTTTTGTGGCAAAGTATTTTTGTTTTGGCAAAAATCCTTTTCTTTTAATCTTGGGCTGTTGTTTTGTTTCCTTTTGTTTATAAACAAAAGACTTGTTTGTTTTCTGAGAGAGAGAGTGGATCTGTGGACTGGGCCTTTTCCCCTCGCCCCGGCCCAGCCCACAGGGTAAGCGGAGACCTGCTCCCATTCAGCTCCGTCAGGTTCAGAGAGTGTGTTCGTGAGATGGAGGCGTCGTCGTCGCCGTGAGTGGGAACGGACATCGAGGCCCCCCTTTATATGCGCGTGGATCCCTAGGGTTCCTCCCCTCTTCCTCTCGCCACTGCCGCTCCCCTCTTCCTCCTTCTCCCTTCTCTTCTTCCTTCCCTTCAGGGCCGAGGAGCGACAGCATCGTCACCGCCAGATCATCGCCATCACCGCGCCTCTTCTTCCCCTACTTCGAGCCCGTGTCGCCGTCGTCTTCTTCCCTGCTCCGAGCGTAGCATCGTCGCCCCCCTCCCCCCCCCCCCCGTGTGCACCTGCGCCTCCTTTTCCCTCTCTGATTTCTCCTCGCATAGTCGCCATCGAGAGGCCATGGTCGCTGCCGTCCTGTCGCCTCTGTTCGCAGTCACTGCCGCATAGTCAACCACCATACCGGAAATGTTTCTGCATGAGCCCAGAATAATTTTAGAGGGTACCAGAAATGTTCTGGGACCGTCCGGGAATTTTTCAGACGAAACGATCCTAGGAAAACATCTTGTCCCAGCACGAGGGGACAAGATCCCACGAATCGGGGGGTTGCATGTTTGGTGGCTTTTTGTCTAGGGAGCATGCATGTTTCATGGAGACATGTTGGAGGCTTGTTGGGGGGCCACCATGGGGGGCAAGGTTGTGGCCAGCCCAAGTGGTGTCCCCTTGGTGGCCCACTTGTTTTACCTTTTCGCCTTACATGTGGGACATGTTGCATGGGTGTTTTGGTATTTTCCTCCACCACACCACCCCTTGCCTTGGCCTATAAAAGGAGGAGATATGGCTGCCATTCTCCTCACCCCTTGCTCTCATACACATACCATGCATTATCTGGCTTCTTCTCTCCCTCCCACGAAAAGAGTTTCATAGAGCCGAAAGGCTGTCTGGGTTCCAATGGGAACTAGTTCTGGACGGTGAAGCCCTGCCGGATAGATGACACCGTATGTGTGCAACTCTATAGAGAGATCGTAGTTTCGGTCTTAGTTAGGGAGTACCCCCCGAAGGGCTGTCCGTGTGACCGTCCGAGTTTTGGAGGTCCTCTCGAAGGGCTGTCCGTGTGACTGTCCGAGTTTTGGAGGTCCTCCCGAAGGGCTGTCCGAGTGACAGTCCAAGTTTCGGAGGTCCTCCCAAAGGGCTGTCCGCGACACCATCTAGAGGACTGTCCGACCGCCTCCCGGAGGGCTGTCTGTGGGGTAGATGAGGGTATACATCCTCGTGGTTGGGTGGTTGTAAAATCCTAGCTGCGGGGATCTACACCGGCGATCGTGATCGACTCTATTTCCGCTGCGCTCCGAGTCGGTAATGAAATGATCAAACCTTGTATGCAGTCTCCATAGTGGTCCTGGGATGGTCCGTAGGTAAAAAAAATTGTTTTCTGCTACGTTACCCAATAGGCGAGGGGTGCCCTGGTGACACCCGCGTCCGATTCCCGAAGCTAGGAGGGTCGGGGAGCGACAGCATCGTCGTCGTCGCCTCGTCGCCATCGCCGCGCCTCTTCTTCCCCTGCTTTGAGCCCGCGTCATCATCGTCTTCTTCCCTGCTCCGAGCACAGCATCGTCGCCCCCCGTGAGCACCTGTGCCTCCTTTTCCCTCTCTGATTTCTCCTCATGTAGTCGTCGTCGAGAGGCCGTGTCTCTGCCGTCCCGTCGCCTCTGTTCGCAGTCGCCGCCGCATAGTCGCCATGGTTGGGCAAAGCATAGAGCTTGTGCCCCTCTCCCCTCCTCGTAGATCCCTTCCAGGGGCGGGAATGGAATCCCCGTAGGTGCAGCAGCCCCCGCATCGCTTTCCCCTCGCCGGAGATGCCCGGTAGCGCCGTTGTCGCCGTAGTTTCGTCGCCACTGTTGCCGGTGTCTCGTAATTCAGTTTCGTCAGTTAAAGCAGTGAGTGTAGTAGTTCAGCAGTGTTGCCCCTCTCTTGGTCAGACGCTGTGAAGTAGCGCAGTAGTAGCATGTTGGGGCATCGACCGGCAGGTCGAGGGTTCGATCCCCAAACCACAACCACCCCTTTTGTGTTTTATTTTCTTTTCTTGGTGATGTGGTGTATGTATATGTGTATGTGTATGTGTATGAATACATGTATAGATGTGTTCCTTTTTCTTTTCTTCCTTGTTGTTTAGTAGAAATACATGCGTATGTGTATTGTATGTGGGTGTGTGGGCTTGAATACTTGTGTATGTTAGTGTATGTGTGTGAGTGTGGAGTTACATGCATGTGTGTGTGCATATATGCACTTGTGCATATATGTGTGCATGTGTGTGTGTGATGAGCACCCACACACATAGGTGAGTGTGTGCTCATGAGTGTATGTGCCATATGCACTTGTGCCTATGTAGCCATGTGTCTGTATGTGTGGTAGTGTGAGTGTAGGTTTGGGTGTGTCTTTGTGTGTGTGTGTGTGACAAGTGGGCCATGCCCCAGTTGTCATACACTATTTATTTAGCATGTGCCACGTTTTGTAGTGTTAATTAGATCATCTCCAATTATAGCTATATTGCCAAATCTGGATAGGTTCATTTATGCTCATGTACATTTAGGGTAAGTTTTCACTTATAAGAGTGGATGGTGATTTGCTATGTAGTTTTTGCCATGATGCTCCCTGTGACTGTAGGGGTATGATACATGAATTGGGGTAGAAAAATCCTAGGAATTCATTCGTGTTATTGGTTTCGTCTTTTGAGCAAGTTTGACAAAGTGTCATTTTACCTCATAATGCCATTTTGTCATTTTTGCTACGTTTAATCCATGCATGCTATGAAGTTTATGCCAACATGTATATGGTAGTCCTTGATGTGTAGAATGCCATGGTATTTATCTTGGTCATGATAAACTTACAAATAAGTGGGAACCATGCTCTAAAGTAGCCACTAAAATGTTGCTATTTTCAACCATGCGAAATATTTCTGTCTGAGAATCTGCTATTATTTTTATGCCATGAAGAGTGGTTGCTATCTTGTGATATGTTGTGAATTAGCTCAAGCTCAATGCTAGTGTTTTGAAGTAAATGTTGTCTTCTAGCATCCTGTTAATTTTCATGCCATGAGGTGGTCTCTATCACCATTAGTTTCTGATGTCAACTTGCCATCAGGTACTCAGATTCCAGACAACTGTTATTTTCACCAAGTCCCAGAAATCTGTTTCATCATGTCAACTTGTGAGGTTCATGCTTATTGATGTGTGCCTTCTTTCTAGTTTGTGTAGTTGGATAAGTTGATAATCATGTTATGTAGTTTCTTTCAATACCTTGTTTGTGGTTGTAGGATTCATGTAGCTCAAGTTATTGGCTGTGAAAGTTGCTATGTAGCTGTTTTGTGGCAGATTGTTTGTTTTATTTCTTTTGTGACTTGTGGGAGCTATACTCCATGGAATTGATTGATCTTTGGCTCTATTGTGGTTCGTTTTTCATTGATAACAAGTGGCTACCTTGGAATGCCAAGGAATAGCCCGGGTCCTTCTTGTCTTGTGTTTTGCCTTTGTATCTTGTTGTGAGCGTATTGTGAGAACCGTAACTCCGTTTCTTACGTTCTACATATGCATTTGTATCGTTTTTGCATGATGCATCCATATTTTCCATGCTCATGCATGTCTAAATAACTTAACATAAGGTTCTATCCAGATCATTAATAACCAATCCTTTGCATGTGGAACATGACTAGTTAGGATTGCCATGCTGAAACTCTTCAAATAAGCATGCATCATTCTTGCTTGTGCATTGCACCATGGTTGTTTGTTTATTCTTGCTGTTTCTTTTGGGTAGACGCGAACGTTGAACCTGAGTACGAAGAGCCAGCCGAGTACAACTACGAGGATCCCGCTACTTGTTCCACTGAAGAACCAACAGGCAAGATGATCGTACCCGGATCCCGATACTATTTTTGCTTGCTAGTTTTCTCGCTTTTATCGTTACAATTGCACTACCTACCACTTGAATGTCAGCCTCCAAATTGCCATGATAGCCTCTAACTCTCCACATCCTAGCAAACCGTTGATTGGCTAAGTTACCGCTGCTCAGCCCCTCTTATAGCGTTCTAGTTGCAGGTACAGGTTGTTCCATGTGATAACATAGATTTTGCATATCACAATATTATATGTTATTTAATTTAATGCACATATATATCTTGGTATTGGTGGAAGGCTTGGCCTTTTTGCTAGGTGTTTTGTTCCGCCGTTACCGCATAGTTTCTTGTTGCCGGTGTTATGTTTCCATACTTTGCGCTCCTAACATGCTCGGGGTTGTTATGGGGAGCCCCTTGTTTATTCGGTTGAGATTAAAACTTATCTGGCAAGACCCAACATTGGTACTACATTTGCTTAATAACTTAATAAAATTTCCAGAGGGCTTTGCAACCCCGTGGATAATTCATCAACCCCCCGGGCTAGTGCTCCTCATGAGTGTTGGTCCAAACTAGAGCCATGTCCGGGGCCAACCCGGGGAAACTCGGGAGATTTCTATCAGGCCACTGTACGATGTGCTTATTCGTCGTGTCCTGAGAATGAGATACACGGCTCTTGTCGGGTTCATCGACACGTCGGGTGGTCTTCCTGGATTTGTTTTACCTTTATCGAGTGTCTTGCGTGAGGGCTCTGACTTTCTTCGGGTTATCTCGAGGTGTTGGAATTCCTTTGGAGTTGCCTAGGATGATCACGAGATCCATGGTCGAGGCTATTCCCGCAAAATGTGGTTAATTTGGGATGGACTAGTTGGACCACCCCTGCAGGGTCAAATCTTTCGGAAAGTCGTGCCCGTGGTTATGTGGCAACTTGGATATTTGTTTAACACCCGGTTATAGTTAACTTGAAGTAAACTCTAATAAAATGCACCAACTGTGTGAGTATCCATGATCGTCTCTGCTCGTGAACATGATCTGAGAGAGAACACGGTGGGGTTATGATCTACGTAAGTAAGTGTTCAGGATCTCATAGAGGTCATTCTAGATTCGATCGTTTATCGTAGGCCACATATTTATCTTCATGTTACATAAGTTTAGCCACCATAAATGCTTAGTGCTGCTGCAAACTAAACACATAACCCATCCCAACCTTTAAGCTTGAATAGTCTCGGTTCCCGGGCACATGATTGCTGATTCCTTGTGGCTCACAGATTACTACAACAATCCAGGTACAGGTACAGATGAATTCGTGCAGGACGATCTGACACAGCCCAAGTGGGAGTATGACGAGGAAAGAGGCAGGATGTACGTGACTTATCCGGATGAGTAGAGGACCATGGTCGTGATCTGTGGGACTAGCGAGATAGTATCATTGGAATCTGCTCTTCTTGTTTGTTTTCTTCCGTAGACCCAGTCTTCATATTGATGTTTGAACTCTTGTGTGGAATTGTAATTTAGTATGTGGCGAGTGTAAGCCAACTCATATACTCATCTCTTCTGTAATGTATTATGTAGTGATGTTATACTTGCGAACGAAAAGATGCGCCTCTATCCCTTGCGAGTCCCCCATGCCTTAATATGGATAGGCGCGCATCTTGGGCGTGACATGTTGGTATTCAGAGCCATACGACCATAGGAGCCTTTGCTTGATCGAACTTGGACGAGTCGAGTCTAGTAAAACTATTTTGAGTCTAGTTATATCGGAGAGTAGGAATATTTTTACTCCGCTTCTATGCTCTGGCGAGGTATTCAACTTAGGAATTTTGAGTCTACTCCTCTTCTCGCTCAAAATAAATTTTAGGATCACATCGGTATTTTGGAGTCTATGTGATACCGATGTGACAGGGTTCTATCTTGGTGCCTCCTGTCTGACTTGATTTCTTCTGTGGAGTCGAGCTCCAGGGAATGTTCGCACATCATTATCATTCAGCTTCCTTGATATCTCAGGACGGAGAGTGTGATGGCCGCAACAGTCCGGGTCGTGGTGAGGAGCAGGCTGATGTTCCACCACCCCGCCACCGCCTCCTCCAGAAGCTTCGCAAGCTGTGATGGCCGCAACCAATGCAAACACTCAGATGTTGCTCAGGCTGTTGAAAGAAAGAGATCAGGGTCAGCAAGGCTTTCAAGGGAATTTTCAGAATCAGCCTCAGTTTGCAACACTCAATCGGTTCCTTGCCAACCAGCCCAAGTCTTTCACCTGTTGTAAGCAGCCTTTTGATGTTGATGATTGGCTCCGTAATATGAGTAAGCATTTTGAGTGCAGCAATGTCAGGCTAGAGGACTTTGTCAGATTTGCATCATTCCAGCTTAAGGGTCAGGCAGTTGATTGGTGGCAGCAGTACAAGGATTCCAAGGGTGATCGTGTTGTTACTTGGGACGATTTCCGTCGTGACTTCAGGGCCCATTACATTCTGACAAGCTTTGTCAAGGAGATCCGTGAGAAGTTCAGACACCTAAAGGAGGGAAGCAAGTCTGTCTATGAGTACAACATCGAGTTCCAAAATCTAGCCCGCTGTGCTAAGCAAGATGTTCTAGATGACAAGGCGATGATCTATCAGTTCAGATGTGGTCTCAAGGATGAGCTTCTGCCAGGCCTAGTTCTTCAAGAGCCTCGTGAGTTTGATCAGTTCTACAACATGGCTTTGAAGGTCAAGGCAACTCAGCTCAAGTTGGAGAACTCAAGGAAGCGTTCAAGGGATTCATATTCATCTTCTTCCAGCTCTCAGATGGTTCCTAAGCAGCAGAAGTATTGGGTGCCAAATCCTCCTCCGTTTCGTCCTCCTCAACAACAGAAGCAGTTTGGTGGCCATTGTTCTTCCCACCCACCCAACCCAGGATTTCAGCAGAGACCCCAGACGTCCAAGGCAGTTCTTGTTCCTCCTCCAGGCAATGTTCGTCCGCTTTCTGAGGTTACTTGTCACAAGTGTGGCCAGAAGGGTCACTAGGCAAACAAGTGCAACCAGTGGCGTCTTCCACCTCCTCCTCTAGTCAGGCCTCCAGGCAATGCTATGGTGAAGCATAATCCCAAGTCAGCAAGGGTGAATATGGTGAATGCAGCAGAGGCAGAGAATTCTTCTCAAGTGATCATGGGTAATCTCTCAGTTAATTCCATTCTTGCAAAAGTTTTGTTTGATTCTGGTGCATTGCATTGTTTCATGTCCCGTTCATTCTTTGCAATGCGTGAGTTTGCATGTCAAGATCTCCTTAGACCTGTGTCAGTGGTGTCTCCAGGGAAGTTAATGAATTCCAATTGCTTGGTTCTGGATGTTTCTATCAAGATGGGCAATTATTCTTTTCTGGCTTCTCCAGTTGTTCTTGGTAATTCTGACATTGATATCATTTTGGGCATGGACTTCCTGGCTATGAATAAGGCTTATATTGATTGTAAAGCAAAAGAAGTCAAGCTGACTCATCCTTCAGAAGATGTGATTATTTTCGGGGCTCGCAATGACACAATCCGTCTCTTTGCTCTTAATGAGAAGGGTGAAATCTCGACGATTTCTCAAATTCCGGTGGTTTGCGAATATGAAGATGTCTTTCCAGAAGAATTGCAAGGAATGCCTCCACACCGGCCAGTCGAGTTCGTGATTGATATCGATCCCGGAATTGAACCGGTTTGCAAGCGCCCTTATCAACTTAGCCCCGAAGAGCTGAAAGAGTTGAATAAGCAGCTAGATGAACAAGAACGTCTGGGTCTGATCAGACCAAGTTCTTCTCCATGGGGTTGTGTTTTTTTGTTTGTCAAGAAGAAAGATGGCACGGACCGGCTTTGTGTCGATTACCGTCCATTGAACAAGAAGACAATCAGAAACAAGTACCCACTTTCCAAAATCAATGAGTTGTTTGAACAACTAAAAGGTGCCAAGATTTTCTCGAAGCTTCATCTTTGCATGGGTTATCATCAGATTCGCATTCGCGAAGAAGACATTCCTAAGATCGCTTTCAGGACGAGTTGTGGCTCTTATGAGTACACCGTCAAGTCGTTTGGTCTTGCAAATGCTCCTCCAACCTTCTCAAGAATGATGAACTTCATTTTCTTTCCTTTCAAGAATGAGTTCGTCTTGGTCTATTTGGATGATATCCTTGTGTTCTCGGAGATAGAAGAAGAGCATGCAGAGCATCTCTGCCTTGTGCTTGACAAGCTAAGAGAGCATCGATTCTATGCCAAGTTTTCCAAGTGTGAGTTTTGGCTCAATGAAGTGGTGTACCTTGGGCATGTGATCTCTGCCGAGGGAATTAAAGTGCACCCTGAGAAAGTTGAGGCAATCTTGAAGTGGGAGCCTCCTCAGAATGTGAAGCAGCTTCGTAGCTTCCTCGGGCTTGCTAGTTACTGCACAAGATTCGTGGAGAACTTCTCTCAAATTGCTAAGCCTCTGTCCAATCTCCTTAAGAAGAGTGTCAAGTATGTTTGGTCTCTGGAGTGTGATGTGGCGTTTAATACTCTCAAGCAGAGACTGACTTTAGCTCCAGTTCTTGTTCCTCCTAAGCAGTCAAAGCCCTTCCAAGTATTCTGTGATGCCTCTCTCCAAGGTCTTGGTGGCGTTCTCATGCAAGATAAGAAGATTGTTGCTTATACCTTGCGTCAGTTGAAGCCTGCCGAGAAGAACTACCCCACTCATGATCTCGAGTTGGCGGCAATTGTGCATGCTCTAATGACTTGGAGGCATTTTTTGTTGGGTAGACCAGTTGAGGTGTACACCGATCACAAGAGCTTGAAGTATATTTTCACTCAACCCAATCTTAATCTTCGGCAGTCTCGTTGGGTGGAAATGCTTGAGGACTTCAATCCAAGCATTGAGTATACTCCTGGAAAAGCAAATGTCATTGCAGACGCACTGAGCCGTAAGGCGTACTGCAATAGTCTCATCCTGAAGCCTCTTCAACGCGAGCTTTGTGAAGCCTTCCGCAAGCTCAACCTTCAAATGATTCTGCAAGGATTTCTTGCCAATCTTCAAGTCTCTCCGACTCTGGAAGATCAGGTTCACCAAGCGCAGCTTCTTGACGCTATGGTGAAGAAAGTGAAGAAAGGTGTGTCCAAGGGCATTCCGAAGTATAAGTGCTTTCGAGTTGATGACAAAGACACCTTGTTCTTTGAGGACCGTCTGGTGGTTCCAAAAGGTGATCTCATAAAGGTTATCATGGAAGAAGCACACAATTCTCTTCTATCCATTCATCCAGGCAGTTCCAAGATGTATCAGGATCTCAAGCAAACCTTCTGGTGGACTCGCATGAAACGTGAAATTGCTCAGTTCGTAAACGGGTGTGATGTTTGTCGCAGAGTGAAGGCTAAGCATCAACGTCCAGTAGGTCTTCTTCAGCCTTTGCCTATCCTAGAGTGGAAATTCGATCATGTGGAGATGGATTTCGCCATTGGGTTTCCCAAGTACAAGAGAGGCAACAATGCCATCTTTGTGGTTATCGACAAGCTGACAAAAGTTGCTCATTTCCTTCCAGTCAAAGAATCTATCTCTGCAACTCAGCTTGCAGAGTTGTATACGTCAAGAATAGTTTCCTTGCATGGTATTCCTCAGCTCATCTCGTCTGATCGTGGAAGCCTCTTTGCTTACATGTTTTGCGAGTCCTTCCAGACTGCTATGGGTACAAAGATCCGTTTCAGCACTATGTTCCATCCGTAGACAAGTGGTCAAGTTGAGAGAGTCAATCAGATCCTTGAAGATATGCTCAGAGCCTGTGTGATTTCGTTCGGCATGAGATGGGAATGCTGCCTTCCATATGCTGAATTCTCATACAACAATAGCTTTCAGGCTAGCTCAGGCAAGGCCCCTTTCGAGATTCTCTACGGCAGGAAGTGTCATACCCCGCTTAACTGGTCTGAAACCGGTGACCATCAAATATTGGGCAATGACATGATCACTGAAGCACAAGAGATGTGCTATGTCATTCATGAGAACCTCAAAGCAGCTCAGTCCCGACAGAAGAGTTATTACGATAACAAACATCGGGATGTTTCCTTTCAAGTGGATGATCTAGTCAATCTCAGAGTCTCTCCCATGAAGGGCACTCAGGGGTTTGGAATTAAAGGGAAGCTAGCTCCTCGCTTTGTTGGTCCTTTCAAAGTTGTTGGCAAGAGAGGTGGACTTGCATATCACCTAGAGCTTCCTCCAAACTTTGCAAATGTGCATGATGTCTTCCATGTTTCTCAGCTCCGGAGGTGCTTCAAGACTCCCGAGCATACCATTGACCTCCAAGACATTGATCTCCAAGAAGACCTCTCTTATCCTGAGCATCCAGTGGCCATTCTCGAAGAAACTAAGCATAAGACTCGCAACAAATCTTTCAACTTCCTCAAGGTGAAGTGGTCTCATCATTCTGACAAAGAAGCTACATGGGAACGTGAGGACCTTCCCTGTTCCAAATTTCCAGAGTTCTTTCCTTCTTAGATCTCGGGTCGAGATCCTCTTGTAATGTGGGAGAGTTCTGACAGCCCAAGTGTTGTCCCTACCTTGTATGGCATGTATTCTTATATGAACCTTGTTGTCATGAGTTAATGGTATGAGTTTTCTCCTTGTCATGCCTTGTCTCATGCATTCATGCATCATGCATCATGTGTTCATCATCATGCCATGCCTTTGTTTGTGATGTGCTTCTTGACCTTGTTGTGTTAGAGAGTCATCTTGTTGTGTGTTGTGTGGATGTGTGCTTGATCTCCTTCCCCCTCTCTTATTCTTTTCAAACAAACCCAACCCTTACCTTTTATTCCATGGGCATTTTTTCAACAGGATTAACTTGCTAATAATATTGTTTTAAAATATTCAGGAGGTAGCCTGCAATATTTTAATAATTTTGTCTGTGGCTCTTTTGTTGTTTTGAGCTATATGATTTTTGGGCTTTAAATAACAGGGGCTGTTATTTTATAAAAGTATTTAATTTACTTGCTTTAAAAATCATCTTGGCATTTTATTTAAATAGGGCATTATTCCTTTTGTGGCAAAGTATTTTTGTTTTGGCAAAAATCCTTTTCTTTTAATCTCGGGCTTTTGTTTTGTTTCCTTTTATTTATAAACAAAAGATCTTTTTGTTTTCTGAGAGAGAGTGTGGATCTGTGGACTGGGCCTTTTCCCCTTGCCCCGGCCCAGCCCACAGGGTAAGCGGAGACCTGCTCCCGTTCAGCTCCGTTAGGTTCAGAGAGTGTGGTCGTGAGAGGGAAGTGTCGCCATCGCCATGAGCGGGAACGGACGTCAAGGCCGCCCCCCCTTTATATGCGCGTGGATCCCTAGGGTTCCTCCCCTCTTTCCCTTGCCGCCGCCGCTCCCCTCTTCCTCCTTCTCCCTTCTCTTCTTCCTTCCCTCTAGGTAAAGTTCAGAGAGTGTTGTTTCAGTGACAGCAGAGCGTTGGTGTCTTCATCGTCGTCGCCATCACCTCCAGTGGCCGCTCATCGTCGTCCAAGATGGCGATGTAGGAGATATTCCCTAAAGGCAATAATAAATGTTATTGATTATTTCCCTATTCATAATTAGGTTTATGTTCCATGCGATAACTGCTATGGTTCTCGAGTCTACAATAACCACGAGGCTTGAAGGAAGACTCATATGCACGTGTGGAATAATAAACGGTGAATTGTATTCCTAGTCTGGCCTCTAAGACTGGCTCAAGTATTGGATGATGATCATGTTTTCCTGATCATGGGCATGGCTATGCCGGCAATTTTGTGGGCACAATGTTAGAAGAACATTTGTGTTGAATCGAGCTGAATTGATGTTATGCTATGAGATACATTTGTCATAAGTTAATGGTTAATAACATAGAGAAGTTAATATTTGCATAATTCCTTAGACCATGAGAGTATCGAGTTTGTTCATGCTTGCTTCATGAACTTTGGGGTTTGTTAAACGTCATCCGTAAATGGGTGGCTATTACGGCGGCTTACGGGTTCATGGAAAAGTATGTCAAGTAACTTGATAGCTCAAGATTGGGATTTGCTCCTCCGACGATGGAGAGATATCTCTGGGCCCTCTCGGTGTTACAGCATCCATCATCGTCTGGCCAGACCCTTTGTGATTTGATCACGGGGATGCCGGAACACGGGAACGAGAAAAGAGAACAATACAGGTAGCAAGGTAACTGGCATAGTGGACACGTTGTTGATCCATGGGGATGCCAACATGTCTCACCTTGGGTATTTGTAACATATCACGAAGCAACAGGAATAGCACACGGCAACTGGAGGTTCACTCGATTATTTATTCGTGTGGGTATAGGGATCGATATGGGTGTCCATGGCTCCGATGTTGATCATTGATGGGAAGGGGTTCCAGGTCATGTCTATGCTTCACCGAACCTATAGGGTCACACGCTTAAGGGTCATCTATATGTTGAATACTAGACAAGGAGTCCGAGAGAAAGTCAGTGAAATAGTTTCGGTGACGACAGAAGAGTTCCGGAGAGATTACACCGAAATAGTTTCGGTAAAACCGAAAAGTTTTTTCGGAATATATTATTAGGTCAAAATGGTTTCGGCACTCGCATGGAAATTCTTAGAGGGTCTCAAAATTTGTCTTGGAACTTCTGCGCGGAAATGTTCCGAAGCCGCCAGAACTACTGTTGTTGCTTTTCGCTGATGAAAACCACCATACCAGAAATGTTTCGACATGAGCCCAGAATAATTTTGGAGGGTACCGGAAATGTTCTCGGACCGTCCGGGATTTTTCCAGAAGAAACGATCGCGGGAAAACATCTTGTCCCAGCTCGAGGGGAGAAGATCCCACGAATTGGGGGTTGCATGTTTGGTGGCTTTTTGTCTAGGGAGCATGCATATTTCATGGAGACATGTTGGAGGCTTGTTGGGGCGGCCCATGGGGGGGCAAGGTTGTGGCCGGCCCAAGTGGTGTCCCCTTGGTGGCCCACTTGTGTTATCTTTTCACCTTACATGTGGGACATGTTGCATGGGTGTTTTTCCATTTTCCTCCACCACCCCACCCCTTGCCTTGGCCTATAAAAGAGTTTCGTAGAGCCGAAAGCTTGTCTGGGTTCCGGTGGGAACTAGTTTTGGACGGCGAAGCCTTGCCGGATAGATGATACCGTATGTGTGCAACTTTGTAGAGAGATCGTAGTTTCGGTCTTAGTTCGGGAGTGCCTCACGAAGGGCTGTCCATGTGACCGTCCAAGTTTTGGAGGTCCTCCCGAAGGGTTGTCCGTGTGACCGTCCGAGTTTTGGAGGTCCTCCGGAAGGGCTGTCCGAGTGACAGTCCAAGTTTTGGAGGTCCTCCCAAAGGGCTATCCGTGACACCATCCTGGGGACTGTCTGACCGCCTCCCGGAGGGCTGTCCTTGGGGCAGATGAGGGTATACATCCTCGCGGTTAGGAGGTTGTAAAATCCTAGCTGCGGGGATCTGCACCGCCGAGAGTCATCGACTCTATTTCCACTGCGCTACGAGTCGGTAACGAAATGATCAAATCTTGTATGCAGTCTCCATAGTGGTCCTGGGCTGGTGCGTAGGTCGAATTTTTTTATTTTCTGCTGTGTTACCCAATAGTGGCATCAAGAGCCGTGCTATGCGTAGATGCAGGTTGCGATCTAGAATAGATAGAGATGTATGGGTGTTTCACAATATAATTAGGTAGTAGATGAGACCTATTACGGAAAATTATTTGTGCGGGTAGCAGATGAAATCTGTAACCTGATGTTCTTGTTGCTTCCCTGGAATTTGTGTAGTCCTGATCTTAACGACATGGTGGAATCTCACAAAGTTCTGGCAATCCGCGATCCTTTCATGCTGCTCCTGAGTATGCTGATTGACAGATCAACGAAGTGCTAACAGTTCTTTGGGTTCCACCATAGTTGAGAAAGATGGATGTTTCGCAGACAAAAGGGCAATGCAGATGCGATCTATACGGGGGTCACGCGTATGACGAAGTTTAGTATGGGGCTCAAGATTTTATTATCTCGTGTTTCATACACCCTGGAAAGTTAATCTAGCAACTTGAATTATCATACTTGATGATGGATGCTGGTAGATTCGGTTTGTTTCAAAACCTTAGAAGCCACGTAAAACAAGTTTTTGCATGAACCGATTAGAGGCGTCTAACTTGGTTTTGCAAGATGGTTTGCATGTGCATATGATGTGGTATAGCAATGCTCATATTAATTTGATTATGTATGAGATGACTATATGATGTAATTAACATGACCTGCATGTCATGATTCGGCATGATGGCTGGAGCCATATGATTGCACTTTAATGACCTGTGTGTCAACCTTATGTAATGCACTTATTTTATTAGCTATATAGATAGCAATATTACCTATTGCATTGACAAGGTGGTGGCAATCTTCGCGAAGGTGAACACCGACGCGAATGCCGAAGATGAAGAAATGAAAGACTTCTCCATCAGAAAGGGCTATACCATATCATGCTATTATGAATTACCTAAGATGTTTATCCCTTATGATGCACCCTTCTTGATTGCGTGGTAGTCGCTTTTTATTAGGGTGATCTCTCACAAAAATATCAAGTAGTTAGTGTTCTCCCAAGTGTAGCACCGTCATGGCACCTATTTTTTCGGGGTGCGCCGTGTCACATGGGTAGCAACGATTAGAGAAGTGTGAGCCGGGTGAGTTGAGACCTCGCAGCAAGATCACTTGGTTGTCTTGACGTTCAGGCATGACCGTCATGAGCTCAGAACACACGCATCGAAAGATGAACAAGAGTCACATAGAGATGTGATTGGCAAGTTGGCCTACCGGTTGAGATGTTTCGTCATCAGTGGTGTTACACCAATGGTGAACAATTTAAATGCGGGTCTTGTATCACTCACAATCAATTATGAGAGATATTGATTTGAGTGGGAGCGCACTATAGAATTAATTATTTTAATTCTGAGTGCAATTAATTGTGAACTTTGTCTAAGTGTAGATTGCATAATAGTTGTAGCATAATGGCTCGCATTTCCACCTTCCCTATTAAAATTGAATAGCTGTTAAATATCTGGTTAAAACTTTACGGTTGGTAACGTAATGTGACGATTGTCCTCAAGAGTGCCGAGAAGGACTTTGTCCTATCGCATGCTTTCGGTATTCTCCCGCTAATGCTATGGATCATATGACTCTCGTCCTTCGATCCAAAAGCTAGAATTCCTTTTCAGTCAAAGTGCAATATGTTTGCTTCCATGAGACCGGAACTTCGAAAGTTTGGATAGTTATGTGATATTCTTGGAATCTGAAAATCATTTTCAGAGACAGACAAAAGCTAAAAGATATGAGATATCCAAAGCAATGTTTGTTTGCAAACTATTAGTAAAGGAGTTTACTATGCATTAGACTGATAAGAGAGGGATCCAAGAGAACGCCTGTCATATGATGAAAGGTGAATAAAACAACAACTTAAAGAGAAAGGAAGTGTCCGAAGGGTGTTAGTAAGACTTTCACGCCTAGGAAGTCCGGGGCTAACGCCACTCTTAAGTTGGGTGCTTCTTCTGAGAGTAGGAGAAATACTGAAAAGTTAAACTGTTAGAAGTATAATGGCAAAAGGAAAGAAGATTGGAATATCCAGCTCATGTATGAATGTCATACATGTTTTTGATGTATAGAAGGCTGGTCAAAGATATAGTTCTTGGGAATTATGGCTAAACATGTTAATCACTAATTCTTGGGTATTGTGAGTTTGTCACAAAGATACCCACTCGATTGCATTCTGTTGCAACTCGATGTAAGAACTACTATGGCCTGAAAGACTAGCCATGGATGAGGTTTAGATACACGCAGGGAACATAGTAGATGTTACTATGCCTTCCATCGGTGTATTCCCTATGTATTAAGTTTCATAATTCATTTTTAGAGTTTCACACTCTAGCCCTTTGCATAAGGTATCTTGCAAGAAGGTTGTTCATAAGAGAACTTTTCATGTTCGGTGTTATGAATAACATAAGGGACATACTTTCATTATGAATGAGACGTATGTTATGAATATTGATAATAATACATTACCTCTGAGTTTACTTTTATAATTCATTTTAGAGTTTCATACACTCTAGCCCATTGCACAATGTTTGTTGCAAAAGAGTTGTTCATAAAAAACAAAAATTGTTGTTCAGCATTATGAATAAAATGAAGGGCCATGCTTCCATCCTAGATGGGATGTATGTTATGAATACTGATGGAAATATGATACATCCATAACACTGACACTAAATGTCGCAAGACTAAAAGAATACCGCATATGTGTGGCACTACATTTGGTCACATTGGAGAAACCCGCATGGAAAATTCCATTATGATGGATTTTGAAGTCATTTGATTTTGAATCATCTGACACTTGCAACTTTCCTCCAAAAGGTGAACTAACTAAAATACCATTCACATGCCATAAGGAACGAGCAAAGGACTTATTGGTGATCGTACATTTGATGTATGTAGTCCGATAAATGTTGTTGCAAACAGTGGATTTGTCTACCTTCAAAAATGACTCAAGTAGATATATGGATATTTACTTGATGAGATGTAAGTCTAGATCTTTTGAAATCATTTGAAAGGTTTTCAAAAATGAAGTGGAAGTTATTGTACCAAGAAAATTATGTTTTTGCAATTTGATTGCGGAAAGGAATATTTGAGTTACAAGTTTAGCGAATGTCTGATGAGTTGTGAAAAGAGTTTCATAACTTGCACCTCCCGGAACACCACTTCAAGTGGAAAGTTCGTGAAGATGTAATCGAACCATTTATGACATGGTAAGATCAAAGATGACATAAATAGATTTGCCATTATCCCTTTTATACAGTGATGCTTTAGAGACTGTGGCTTTTACACTGGAAAGAGATCCATCAAGTATGTTGAAATGACGACATGGTATGGTACACCCAACCATGTTATATCATTTCTTAACATTTAGAATATGGGGCTTGTGTAAAAGGTTACAAACCTATTCCAAATCAGACAAGTGCTACTTTGTATGGTTATCCCAAGTCATCGGGTATTCCCCCACCACTATACCGAGGCAAAGGGTTTTGCCAAAAATCGGTATGCTTTTAAAGAGAATAGTTCTTACAAAAGGTGAGTGGGAGGACAGTGCAACTCGACGACATAACCAGTATCGTTGTCATCAGTTCAAAGGAAAGAAACCATGGAAGTGATTCCGTTGTTTCCTACTACGACTGATACGGAAGTCTCTACAATAAAATGTATGGACTTTGTTCGAACATGCAGCTGAACCACGTAGGCAAAGCTCGTGCAAACCTATCAGGTGTGCAAATGAGATATTGTTGTTAGACAATAGTATACCTACAATACACAAGGAGGCGTTGATGGGCCCTGACTCCGGGATTGGCTAAATGCCAATACAATCCGAGATAGTTTCCATATAAGTGATTCAAGATTAAAACCTTGATACACCTTTCAAAGGACTTAAAGTCTAACGAATATTTATGGAACTAAAAACTGATACGGATAAAAAAAATATCCATAA
This sequence comes from Hordeum marinum, assembly GCA_022496015.1. Classification (NCBI taxonomy): domain Eukaryota; kingdom Viridiplantae; phylum Streptophyta; class Magnoliopsida; order Poales; family Poaceae; genus Hordeum; species Hordeum marinum. The sequence goes on along the minus strand of CM039678.1, from coordinate 166,956,171 downwards.
AGCTCGACTTGTTGAAATAACAAGTTCAAGGAGTTGACTACGATGAGGATGTTTCACCGTAGCGATGCTTAAGGTCGATTCAGGTTGAACTAGCAATTAATACATATATCAATCATGAGATATGAAACATGGATGACAAAAGGATTTCAATCTCATGGAAATGAAACGTAGGACTTGTATGTGATACAGTCCAAAGTAATTTGTCGATCCAGAGGATGCTAGTAAGTATGCAAACTTCAGAATTCCAGCAATGGACAGAAGAGAGCAAAATGGAGTTGGAATCTTCGTGGTTTGATGAAATGGTCAAAAGGGTTTTTTGATTTCATCAATGGGTAATGAAGATGCTTGTGATTCAAGAAACTAAGTGGGAGCATAATAATATTTCTAAAAATGTTGTGTGCTTGACACATTGTTTATTGGAATAAATTTCTTGACACGAATTAGGACTTCATTTGAAAATAGTTTTGTGATGAAGTGCTTAGGCTTGATAGCCTCAATATTAGGCATGATGATCTATGGAGATAGATTTACCTAATGGGGCTAAGCAATGAATACATATTGACAAGGTGCTAAAACCTTTTAGCATTTAAAAATGCCAAGGAGTGATTCTTGCCGAAGTCACATGGAAAGAGTTTTTGCAAGACTCAGTGTCCCAAAACACTGACGAGTAAAATACATGATGGGGATTCCACACACTCTAGTGTTTGGATTAAATCATGTATCCCATGGTATGTAAAAACAACCAGATATGTCCGATACTCCCAAGTTGTTGCGAGTATAGATACCAAAGTGATCAAAGCAATGATCATGGGACAACAGTGAAAGATGTCATTAAGTACTAGAGTAGTGCTGATGACATCTTTTCTCGCAAGCAGATATTATGAAGTGCTCGTTGTAAGTAATTACATCGATACAGTCTCAATCAATGCTCCATGCGATTTTCGATTTAAGTTAAGGGTTTTGTGTAATACACAATATGGTGGCACGGTAGTTGGAAATTCTTCCAAACAAGATAATGTGGCAAATTATGTAACAAAGGCTAAGTATGTTGACGCTTTGGAAGCGACAAAGAAGTTGTTGAATCATATAGTTCATTCATGAACTTAGTATGGTTCCAAGATGGCTTTGGTCTATGAGACACTATTGCAGATAGTTGCTCCATAGCTCAGTCTGAGGAATCAGGTTTCGACCAATAATTCACACATATGCAAAGCCAAGTTCACACAAAATACGAATTTTGTGATAGCGTGAAAACGTGAGGATATGCAAAGTTACACACGGAGCTGAAGTTATCAGATCTGTTTGACATCAGGCTATACCACAAGCGAAGCATATTTTACACCAGTATGCCATAGGTGTAAAGTGCATTAGCATTGACTAGATTATTGATTCTAGTGCAAGTGGAAGTTTGTAGGAGATATGCCCTAGAGGCAATAATAAATCTTATTGATTATCTCCCTGTTCATAATTAGGTTTATGTTCCATGCTATAACTGTTATGATTCTCGAGTCTACAATAACCACGAGGCTTGAAGGAAGACTCATATGCACGTGTGGAATAATAAACGGTAAATTGTATTCCTAGTCTGGCCTCTAAGACTGGCTCAAGTATGGCATGATGATCATGTTTTCCTGATCATGGGCATGGCTATGCCGGCAATTTTGAGGGCACAATGTTAGAACAGTTGTGTTGAATCGACCCAAATTGATGTTATGCTATGAGATACATTCGTCATAAGTTAATGGTTAATAACACAGAGATGTTAATATTTGCATAATTCCTTAGACCATGAGAGTATCGAGTTTCTTCATGCTTCCTTCATGAACTTTGGGGTTTGTTAAACGTCATCCATAAATGGGTGGCTATTACGGTAGCTTACGGGTTCATGGAAAAGTATGTCAAGTAACTTGATAGCTCAAGATTGGGATTTGCTCCTCCGACGATGGAGAGATATCTCTGGACCCTCTCGGTGGTACGGCATCCACCATCGTCTGGCCAGAACCTTTGTGATTTGATCACTGGGATGCCGGAACACGGGAACGAGAAAAGAGAACAATACCGGTAACAAGGTAACTGACATAGTGGACAAGTTGTTGATCCACGGGGATGCCAACATGTCTCACCTCGGGTATTTGTAACATATCGCGAAGCAACAGGAATAGCACACGGCAACTGGAGGTTCTCTCGAATATTTACTCGTGCGGGTATAGGGATCGATATGGGTATCCATGTCTCCGATGTTGATCATTGATAGGAAGGGGTTCCGGGTCATGTCTATGCTTCACCAAACCTATAGGGTCACACGCTTAAGGGTCATCTATCTACAGAATACTAGACAAGGAGTCCGAGAGAAAGACACTGAAATAGTTTCGGTGACGACGGAAGAGTTCCGGAGAGAGAACACCCAAAGAGTTTTGATAAAATCAAAAAGTTGTTTTGGAATATATTATTAGGTCAAAATGGTTTCGGCACTCGCCTGGAAATTCTTAGAGGGTATCAGAATTGGTCTGGGAACTGCTGGGATTTTTCTGGAGAAAAACCGGGAAATGTTCCGGAGCCGTCGGAACTACTGTTGTTGCTTTTCGCTGATGAAAACCACCATACCGGAAATGTTTCTGCATGAGCCCAGAATAATTTTAGAGGGTACCAGAAATGTTCTGGGACCGTCCGGGAATTTTTCAGACGAAACGATCCTAGGAAAACATCTTGTCCCAGCACGAGGGGACAAGATCCCACGAATCGGGGGGTTGCATGTTTGGTGGCTTTTTGTCTAGGGAGCATGCATGTTTCATGGAGACATGTTGGAGGCTTGTTGGGGGGCCACCATGGGGGGCGGGCAAGGTTGTGGCCAGCCCAAGTGGTGTCCCCTTGGTGGCCCACTTGTTTTACCTTTTCACCTTACATGTGGGACATGTTGCATGGGTGTTTTGGTATTTTCCTCCACCACACCACCCCTTGCCTTGGCCTATAAAAGGAGGAGATATGGCTGCCATTCTCCTCACCCCTTGCTCTCATACACATACCATGCATTATCTGGCTTCTTCTCTCCCTCCCACGAAAAGAGTTTCATAGAGCTGAAAGGCTGTCTGGGTTCCAATGGGAACTAGTTCTGGACGGTGAAGCCCTGCCGGATAGATGACACCGTAGGTGTGCAACTCTATAGAGAGATCGTAGTTTCGGTCTTAGTTAGGGAGTGCCCCCCGAAGGGCTGTCCGTGTGACCGTCCGAGTTTTGGAGGTCCTCTCGAAGGGCTGTCCGTGTGACCGTCCGAGTTTTGGAGGTCCTCCCGAAGGGCTGTCCGAGTGACAGTCCAAGTTTCGGAGGTCCTCCCAAAGGGCTGTCCGCGACACCATCTAGAGGACTGTCCAACCGCCTCCCGGAGGGCTGTCTGCGGGGTAGATGAGGGTATACATCCTCGCGGTTGGGAGGTTGTAAAATCCTAGCTGCGGGGATCTACACCGGCGATCGTGATCGACTCTATTTCCGCTGTGCTACGAGTCGGTAATGAAATGATCAAACCTTGTATGCAGTCTCCATAGTGGTCCTGGGATGGTCCGTAGGTAAAAAAAATTGTTTTCTGCTATGTTACCCAATAGGCGAGGGGTGCCCTGGTGACACCCGCGTCCGATTCCCGGTGCTAGGAGGGTCGGGGAGCGACAGCATCGTCGTCGTCGCATCGTCGCCATCGCCGCGCCTCTTCTTCCCCTGCTTCGAGCCCGCGTCATCATCGTCTTCTTCCCTGCTCCGAGCACAGCATCGTCGCCCCCCGTGAGCACCTGTGCCTCCTTTTCCCTCTCTGATTTCTCCTCATGTAGTCATCGTCGAGAGGCCGTGTCTCTGCCGTCCCGTCGCCTCTGTTCGTAGTCGCCGCCGCATAGTCGCCATGGTTGGGCAAAGCATAGAGCTTGTGCCCCTCTCCCCTCCTCGTAGATCCCTTCCAGGGGCGGGAATGGAATCCTCGTAGGTGCAGTAGCCCCCGCATCGCTTTCCCCTCGCCGGAGATGCCCGGTAGCGCCGCTGTCGCTGTAGTTTCGTCGCCACTGTTGCCGGTGTCTCGTAATTCAGTTTCGTCAGTTAAAGCAGTGAGTGTAGTAGTTCAGCAGTGTTGCCCCTCTCTTGGTCAGACGCTGCGAAGTAGCGCAGTGGTAGCATGTAGTGGCATCGACCGGCAGGTCGAGGGTTCGATCCCCAAACCACAACCACCCCTTTTGTGTTTTATTTTATTTTCTTGGTGATGTGGTGTATGTATATGTGTATGTGTATGTGTATGAATACATGTATAGATGTGTTCCTTTTTCTTTTCTTCCTTGCTGTTTAGTAGAAATACATGTGTATGTGTATTGTATGTGGGTGTGTGGGCTTGAATACTTGTGTATGTGAGTGTATGTGTGTGAGTGTGGAGTTACATGCATGTGTGTGTGTGTGCATATATGCACATATATGTGTGCATATATGTGTGTGTGATGAGCACCCACACACATAGGTGAGTGTGTGCTCATGAGTGTATGTGCCATATGCACTTGTGCCTATGTAGCCATCTGTGTGTGCATGCCATGTGTGTGTATGTGTGGTAGTGTGAGTGTAGGTTTGGGTGTGTGTGTGTGACAGGTGGGCCATGCCCCACTTGTCATACACTATTTATTTAGCATATGCCATGTTTTGTAGTGTTAATTAGATCTTTTCCAATTATAGCTATATTGCCAAATCTGGATAGGTTCATTTATGCTCATGTACATTTAGGGTAAGTTTTCCCTTATAAGAATGGTGATTTGCTACGTAGTTTTTGCCATGATGCTCCATGTGACTATAGGGGTATGAAACATGAATTGGGGTAGAAAAATCCCAGGAATTCATTCGTGTTATTGGTTTGGTCTTTTGAGCAAGTTTGACAAAATGTTATTTTACCTCATAATGCCATTTTGTCATTTTTGCTATGTTTAATCCATGCATGCTATGAAGTTTGTGCCAACATGTATCTGGTAGTCCTTGATGTGTAGAATGCCATGGTATTTATCTTTGTCATGATTAACTTGCAAATAAGTGGGAACCATGCTCTAAAGTAGCCACTAAAATGTTGCTGTTTTCAACCATGCCAAATATTTCTAAGTCTGAGAATCTGCTGTTATTTTTATGCCATGAAGAGTGGTTGCTATCTTGTGATATGTTGTGGATTAGCTCAAGCTCAGTGCTAGTGTTTTGAAGTATATGTTGTATTCTAGCATCATGTTAATTTTAATGCCATGAGGTGGTCTCTATCACCATTAGTTTCTACTGTCAACTTGCCATCAGGTTAACTCAGATTCCAGAAAACTGTTATTTTCACCAAGTCCCAGAAATCGGTTTCATCATGTCAACTTGTGAGCTTCATGCTTATTGATGTGTACCTTCTTTCTAGTTTGTGTAGTTCGATAAGTTGATAAGCATGTTATGTATTTTCTGTCAATGACTTGTTTGTGGTTGTAGGATTCCTGTAACTCAAGTTATTGGTTGTGAAAGTTGCTATGTTGCTGTTTTGTGGCACATTGTTTGTTTTATCGTTTTGTGACTTGTGGGAGCTATACTCCATGGAATTGCTTGATCTTTGGCTCTATTGTGGTTGGTTTTTCATTGCCTAACCAGTGGCTACCATGGAATGCCAAGGAATGGCCCAGGTCCATCTTATCTTGTGTTTTGCCTTCGTATCTTGTCATGAGCGTATTGTGAGAACCGTAACTCTGTTTCTTACGTTCTAGATATGCATTTGTATCATTTTTGCATGATGCATCCATATTTTCCATGTTCATGAATGTCTACATAACTTAACATAAGGTTATGTCCAGATCATTAATAACCAATCCTTTGCATGTGAAACATGACTAGTGAGGATTGCCATGCTAAAACTCTTCAAATAAGCATGCATCATTCTTGCTTGTGCATTGCACCATGGTTGTTTGTTTATTCTTGCTGTTTATTTTGGGTAGTTGCGAATGTTGAACCTGAGTACGAACAGCCAGGCGAGTACAACTACGAGGATCCCGCTACTTGTTCCACTTAAGAACCAACAAGCAAGATGATCGTACCCAGATCCCGATACTACTTTTTGCTTGCTAGTTGTCTCGCTTTTATCGTTACAATTGCACTACCTACCAGTTGAATGTCAGCCTCCTAATTGCCATGATAGCCTCTAACCCTCCACATCCTAGAAAATCGTTGATTGGCTAAGTTACCGTTGCTCAGCCCCTCTTATAGCGTTCTAGTTGCAGGTACAGGTTGTTCCATGTGATAACATGCATTTTGCATATCACAATATTATCTGTTATTTAATTTAATGCACATATATATCTCGGTATTGGTGGAAGTCTTGGCCTTTTGCTAGGTGTTTTGTTTTGCTGTTACCGCCATAGTTTCTTGTTACCGGTGTTATGTTTCCATACTTTGCGCTCCTAACATGCTCGGGGTTGTTATGGGGAGCCCCTTGTTTATTCAGTTGAGATTAAAACTTATCTGGCAAGACCCAATATTGGTACTACATTTGCTTAATAACTTAATAAAATTTGCATAGGGCTTTGCAACCCCGTGGATAACTAATCAACCCCCCCGGGCCAGTGCTCCTCATGAGTGTTGGTCCAAACTAGAGCCGTGTGTGGGGCCAACCTGGGGAAACTCGGGAGATTTCTATCAGGCCACTGTACGATGTGATTATTCGTCATGTCCCGAGAATGAGATACATGGCTCTTAACGGGTTCATCGACACGTCGGGTGGTCTTCCTGGATTTGTTTTACCTTTATCGAGTGTCTTGCGTGAGGGCTCTGACTTTCTTCGGGTTATCTTGAGGTGCTGGAATTCCTTTGGAGTTGCCTAGGATGATCACGAGATCCATGGTCGAGGCTATTCCCGCAAAATGTGGTTAATTTGGGATGGACTAGGTGGACCACCCCTGCAGGGTCAAATATTTCGGAAAGTCGTGCCCGCGGTTATGTGGCAACTTGGATATTTGTTTAACACCCGGTTATAGTTAACTTGAAGTAAACTCTAATAAAATGCACCAACTGTGTGAGTATCCATGATCGTCTCTGCTCATGAACATGATCTGAGAGAGAACACGGTGGGGTTATGATCTACGTAAGTAAGTGTGCAGGATCTCATAGAGGTCATTCTAGATTCGATCATTTATCGTAGGCCACATATTTATCTTCATGTTACATAAGTTTAGCCACCATAAATGCTTAGTGCTGCTACAAACTAAACACATACCCCATCCCAACCTTTAAGCTTGAATAGTCTCGGTACCCGGGCGCATGATTGTTGAGTCCTTGTGGATCACAGATTACTACAACAATCCAAGTACAGGTACAGATGAGTTCGTGTAGGACGATCTGACGTAGCTCCACTGGGAGTATGACGAGGAAAGAGGCAGGATGTACGTGACTTATCTGGATGAGTAGTGGACCATGGTCGTGATCTTTGGGACTAGCGAGATAGTATCATTGGCATCTGCTCTTATAGTTTGTTTTAATCCGTAGCCGGACCCCGTCTTTATATTGATGTTTGAACTCTTGTGTGGAATTGTAATTTAGTATGTGGGGAGTGTAAGCCAACTCATATACTAATCTCTTCTGTAATGTATGATGTAATGATGCAATACTTGCGAACGACAAGATGTGCCTCTATCCCTTGCAAGGCCCCCGTGCCTTAATATGGATAGGCGCGCATCTTGGGCATGATAAATCCCCTCAAAATTTCAGCCCGATCGGAGTTACGGATCTCCGGATATTTAAGAAATGGTGAATGGCTAGAATCTGGGAGCGCATAAACAGAAGGAAACAGAGAGAGAGAGAGAGATCCAATCTTGGAGCGGCTCACGCCCCTCCGCCACCATGGAGGCCAAGGACCAGAGGGAAACCCTCCTCCCATATAGGGAGGAGGTCAAGGAAGAATAAGGAGGAGGAGGGCTCTCTCCCCCTCTCTCCTGGTGGCACCGAAACGCCGCCGGGGCCATCATCGTGACGACAATCTACTCTAACAACTCCGCCATCTTCACCAACACCTCCATCACCTTCCCCCATCTATCTACAGCGGTCCACTCTTCCACAACCCGCTATACCCTCTACTTGAACATGGTGCTTTATGCTTCATATTATTATCCAATGATGTGTTGCCATCCTATGATGTCTGAGTAGATTTTTGTTGTCCTATTGGTTGATTGGTGATCATGATTGGTTTGAGTTACATGTTTTATTTTTGGTGCTGTCCTATGGTGCTCTCCATGTCGCGCAAGCGTGAGGGATACCCATTGTAGGGTTTGCAATATGCTTATGATTCGCTTATGGTGGGTGTCGTGAGTGATAGAAACACAGACCCGAGTAAGTAGGTTGTTTGCGTATGGGAATAAAGAGGACTTGATACCTTATAATGCTATGGTTGCGTTTTACCTTAATGATCTTTAGTAGTTGTGGAGCTTGCTAGAGTTCCAATCATAAGTGCATATGATCCTAGTAGAGAAATTATGTTAGCTTATGCCTCTCCCTCATATAAAATTGCAATAATGATTACCGGTCTAGTTATCAATTGCCTAGGGATAATTCCGCAACTCCTACCATCACTTTTCCACACTCGTTAAACTAACTTAGTTGTTTCTCTATCTTAGCAGCCCCTAGTTTTTATTTACGTGTTCTTTATTATCTTGCAAACCTATCATATCACACCTACAAAGTACTTCTAGTTTCATACGTGTTCTAGGTAAAGCGAACGTTAAGCGTGCGTAGAGTTGTATCGGTGGTCGATAAAACTTGAGGGAATATTTTTTCTACCTTTAGCTCCTCGTTGGGTTCGACACTCTTACTTATCGATAAAGGCCACAATTGATGCCTTACACTTGTGTCTTATCAATCCCCCTCCGGCAGGGTGCCGGAACGTAGCTCTAGATGGGCTCCCATCGGAACAGAGACTTGCAGCAGTGTAAAAAGTTTTTCGGGACCTCCTCTAGGGTTTTTGCGATATTAGAGAATTTATAGGCCAGAAAAGGTGTTTTGGCACAAGCCTCTTACAAACGGGAGCTTAACACAACAAAATTTGTGGTTCTGATAGGCAACGTGTCACCTTTTGTGGGCGAAACCACATCCGCTGCCTCTTCTCGTCTTGAATTAGTTTTAGAGGCAACATAAACCAATTGAGTGTCATGCTAAAATAAGGAATTATTCAAGGTTTGTTTGGCCTTTTTATACATTAATTCTATTTTCTAGGCATTTAATGTGCACTATTCAAATTTTAACTACAATCACAAGGCCCATTGCACCAAAATGGGTGAAAAAACATATGTTTGTCCCTCGCTGCATGTTTAGGTCCCATGAACGAAATGTGAATGAATTTCAAACATCTCAGCATCATGGCTCGACCATAGACATTGAGAATCTAGGTTTTCAAATTCCACTAAATCCAAATCTCGTCATAAATTCCTGAAACTTGGCATGGCGTCATGGTATGGCACATATGTTTCATGGTAAAAAATTTATCCAATTTAGGACAAGTTTTGGCACAAGCCTCTTACAAACCGGAGCTTCTCACAAAAAGCTTTGTGGTTCCGATAGGGAACACGTCACCTTTTTTGGGCGAAACGATATCCGTTGCCTATTCTTACCTTGAAGTTTTTCTAGAGGCAACATAGACCAATAGGACTATCGTGCTAAAATATGAAAATATTCAAGATTCATCTAGCCTTTTAGATAGTAAAGTTTTCTAGGCATTTAATGTCCATAATTCAACTTTGAACAACAATCACAAGGTCCAATGCACCAAATGGGTTGAAAAATCATATACGTGTCCCTGGTTGCATGTTTAGGTCCGATGCAATAAATGGGAATGAATTTCAAACATCTTGTTGTCTTGGCTCGGCTGCAAACATTGAGAAACTTGATTTTTAAATTCTTGTAAATCCAAATCTCATCAGAAATTCGTGGAACTTGACATGGTGTCATGGCGTGACACATATGCGTCGTGGTAAGAAATTGCCCAATTTGGAAAAAGTTTTGGCACAAGCCGCTTACAAACCGGAGCATCTCACAAGAAGCTTTATGGTTCCAATGGGGAACATGTCACTTTTTGTGGGGAAAATGGCATTCGCTGCCTATTCTCACCTTGAATTGTTTTAGAGGCAACAGAGTCCAATAGGAGTGTCATGCTAAAATATGGAATTATGCATGGTTCGTTTGGCCTTTTTTATACGTTAATTGTGTTTTTCTAGGCATTTAATGTGCATAATTGAAATTTGAACTACAATCACAAGGTCCAGTGCACCAAAACGGGTTGAAACATCATATACGTGTCCGTGGCTGCATGTTTAGGTCTCATGTGAATGAATTTCAAACATCTCGGTGTCTTGGCTCGGGTGCAAACATTGAGAAACTTAGTTTTTAAATTCGTGTAATCCAAAACTTGTGAGAAATTCATCATGATTGGCATGGTGTAATGACATGGCACATAAAGACATTGTAGGATTTTGTTTTCGAATTCGAGACACATTTTTTGTTTTTTCTTCTAGAGCCAACACTTAGAATATTGGTTTAAATTATAGCAAACCCAAAAATCATACAAAATTCATGAAATTGGGTAGGGCATTATGATACAGCACAAATATGATCTATTATTTTCCATGTCCATTTTCAGAAAAAGCGCACACATTAATAGCCAACAAAATCAGTTTGGAACAAAAGATTATCACATTAGCATCGCAAAGTGTTGTATTATTTATAAATCATGGGCGTTCTACTGACCATTTACATGTTGTCACTTGATACGTCTCCAATGTATCTATATTTTTTTCATTGTTTCATGCTATTATATTAATATTATCAATCTCAGATACTTTTAAGCCATTTTATATCATTATTGGGAACTAGCCTATTAATCCAGGGCCTGGTGCTAGTTGATATTTTCTCCTTGTTTTTAATTTTACAGAAAATCCATACCAAACGGAGTCCAAATCCTGCGAAACTTTTTGACGATTTTTGTGGACCAGAAAAGATCCTAGAAGCTTTGGGGAGAGACCAGACGATAGACGAGGAGACAGCAAGGCAACAGGGTGCGCCCAGGGGGTTAGGCGCGCTCAGATGCCTTGTTGTCTCCTTCTTTGTCGTCTGGTCTCTCCCTGAAGCTTCCACGATCTCTTTTGGTCCAGAACAAAACGTCAAAAAGTTTCCGTAGGCGTGCCTTGTTACCTTGTGTGCCCCTCGTGGATTTGTATGACCTAATTCCACTTATATAAATTCCCAAATATTTCAAAAAACAGAGAGACACCCAAAACATTTTTTCTGCCACCGCAAGTCTCTGTTCATCTGTGATCCCATATGGAGCCTTTTCTGGTGTCCAATCGGAGGGGAATCGATCACGAAGGGCTTCTACATCAACCTTGTTGCCTCTCTGATTATGTGTGAGTAGTCTACCACCGACATATGTGTCCATAGTGATTAGCTAGATGGCTTATGCTCTCTCTTTGATCTTCAATACCATGTTCTCTTTGGAGATCTATCCGGTGTAAAAAAATGTGCAGTGTCTTTATTGGGATCCGATGAATTGTGAGTTTGTGATCAAAATCTTCACTAAAAGTAATTGAGTCAAATCTGAATTATATTATGGGTGACTTATATAGCTATGTAATTGATGCAGAGCTTCCCATGAGCACCACCATGGACCCATCACAACCACCTCAAGCTACGAAAGGCCCCATGACGAGAGCTCGTGCACATGCCATTGCAAATGAGGTGACATCCCTCCTTTATGATTCTCCCATTGATGCTCTTGGAACGTGGATGCTACCTCAAGCGAAGACTCTTTACGTGATTAGGTACTATGGAGACGACCTAGGAGATGCTCGGAGTGAAGGCCAAGCCACCATGAAGACGGATCCGAAGAGGCGCAGACACAAGGACCAAGGGAAGGCAAAATCACCTCCTAGGCCCCGGGCATCCGCCCCCCTGCCCGGACATCCAGCACCTGGGGACCACCACAGCGCCCAGGCCAGAGCTACAGCGTTGAACATCTGGGCCCTCCCCAGACATCCGGCACAGCCCCGAAAATACGGGCACAAGCCCCGGAAATCTGGCATGCCCATGTCCGGTTCTACTGGAAACCACCCCTGCCAGCGCGGACATCCAGGACCTGAAATTGGACATCCGGCCCCCCACTGAATCCTCGGACATCTGGCCCCTGGCCCGGACATCCGACCCTTGTATCGGCAGATTCAGGCCAAAGAGCCATGTACCCCTCTCTTTCGCCCCTTTCCCCCTAGTACTATATAAGGACCGCCTCCCCCTCTCTCTAGGGTTAGCTAATGTTTTCTCTTGAGCTTAGCTCCATTACTTGCCTCTCTTGAGGAGTTTGACCTCCTTGTGGAGAAGATCCAAGTGATGCCAAGGCCCCTCTAGCGGGAAGATCCCTCGTCGATTCAAGGCCCCTCCTCCGGAGTGGGAGATCGCGCACCACTACTTCTATCATTGGTTGATTTGGGATGTTGTTCCTCTTGTGTTATTATGGAGCCAATGGATGTGTGATTGGGTTTTCCCTTAGTGTTTCCTCTCGTTCTTCCTTGTGTTCTTCATGTTCTTCGTGTTTTCCCCCTCCAATTCGTGAAAGATCGGCCACCACGGGTCTTTCCCCGTATCATATTGGTACCATGAGCCACGTTGATCATGAATTTGGAGCCGCCCCTCCCGTTTTCTAGCCTAATTTTGTTGAGTTTCGTCACAATTTAAAAATTCCCACAAAATAGCCCTACCCAAAATTTCTTGGATTTCTTCGATTTGACGACATTTTGTTGTTTTGGATCCATGTATTTCGTAGAGGACTAGTGGATCTATCATTACCCCATCATCTCCATCTTTTTCCACCACCAAATCCCCCCCCCCATTCGCCAAAAATAATTCGTGTTCATCCTCTAGTTTATAGAAAAATCCGACATCCAATCTGGATCGGGCAGCCCGCACATCCGGCCTGAATCCCGAACATCCGGCGCGAGTGGCCCAGACATCCGACACCTGGCAACCAGCAAAGCTTCTTTGCCTTTGTTTGAGAGATTTTTGGCGATTTCCCACCATTTTGCCACCATTTCTTCCGCAAACCTTTTGCATTCGAGATTTTGAGTTGCGAGCCCGCCACTTCCTAAGGTGTTTCAGCTAATTAGGAGTAGTTCTTGACCGACATCGCCGCTCATCATCGCCCTGGATCATCGCCAACCAACTCTCCGTTGACACTACACCGTAAGCAAGAATGGTAACCGCGACGATGCTCTTGACTTATACCCTTGCCATTGTTACCCCTAACCTATTTGCGTTACTTGCCTATTGAGACTATCCATTGAGTATTGTCGGGCCACGATACTTGTGCACATTAGTGATACATACTCCGCATAGCTCCAATTGCATGCATATATATCTTAGTATCATCTCTTGTGTTACAAAGTACGTGCATACATAATTGCTATCTTGGTGTGCACGTCCCGCATAGTGACAATCCAAATATCATTTATAAAGGAAAGAAAAGTGAAGCTTTTAAGCAAGGTCAAAAGAATAATAGCATCGCCAAATTCGCATATCATACTTGATCACCGTGGATCGCTTGAGCGAGTGACTCGTGCCGCATACATGGCAAGTCGGGAATAGGAAGATGACACATTCTGTTTCTTATAGGTTGTGCACAAGTTCGTATCACGCCCATTAGAGCAATCGTGCTACCATCTCTCTAGATTTGTGAAACACGAGCGTTTTCCGTGGATTCCACATTTTGAGCTCACTTCTTGGTTGCACAACCCCACTTTTCTATTTCGTGTGTGTGTTTTCGAGTTCACTCATTGCTACTGATTCACATTGTCTTCCTTGCGAGATTGCGAATCTATCTCAAATTTATTGCATCATATTCTCGAATTGCTTGAAATTTTGTGCCACAATCCTAACCAAGCTACTCCATAAGCATTACTTTTGTAGGTGTGAGAAGGGCAAACTTGGTACCAGCTCTACTATTTCCACGATTTCACATTATGTGATTTGTCCTCATCTCAACTATCGGAACGGTATTTTATATTGTGTTTTCCCATTCTTCCACTTATATCTACTTAAGTACCATGGATAGGAACTATGATGAACCCGACATTCGAGGAGCATGACGATGACTTGAACAACTACGTCACCAAACTACAATTCTTTGCCGCACAAAAGGGAATACTCCAAGCACATGATGTCATCACGGACCGCATCAAGCACCTCGCCACCAACATACGTGAATCCAAGGAGCGGATGCGGGACTTCATGACAAGACAAATGGACAAGCTCCGTACCTTGATGGTGAACCGCGCCTCATCCACTTCTACCATAGCTTGATGGCACACCGCAAGTCGACCCTCCTCCGAGGACTCCTCCGGCAAGAGTCCTCCGCCTCGAGCTCGACCACAACAACATGACGCGTGTCGCCTCTCTCAAGACTCAAGCAACCCTTTCCACGACGAGCCTCAAGGTCGACATCACGAGCGTGACCACTGTCGCCAACAAGAGCAAGACGACTACGAGCAAGATCGGCTACGTCACCGCCGTGAAGAAGACGGGCGCCTGGAAGAGCAAGCATGAGAGGAACAATGGGTGCTTTGTGATGCAACCCATGACGTTCAAGAACGCAGCCTTCTAGCTCGTGAGGAACAAGAAGCTCTATGTCGAGAACGCCAAGAAGAAGAAGCACGCCAAGAGGAGCACCCAGAACACCAACAACGTGTGCGACAACGATGTCAACAACACCCAAGGCAAGAGGAGCAACACATTGATGAGCACGCCCCAAGGAAAGTGCAAGACCAACATGACAATAATGCCCCTCCGCGCCAAGATGCACGACCTCAAGAAAATCCAGTTGACTACGTGGATGATCACGCTACAAGGCAAGGCCAACGTCAACAAGACAACTATGCTCCTCCATAACAAGGATATCGCAATAACAACAACAATGAAGAAAATCGGTTTGGCAAGCTCAAGTTCACCATGCCTAAGTTCTCCGGAAGCAATGATCCCAAAGATGTCACGCCCAAGATGCGCGCCTATCCATATTAAGACACGAGGGCCTCGACAGGGATAGAGGCGCATCTTGCTATTCGCAGGTACAGTATCATTACATACATTTAGGAAGAGAGGAGTATATTAGTTGGCTTACACTCGCCACATGCAAAATTACAATTACACACAATTTATTCAAACATCAATACAAAGGCAGGGTCCGGCTACGGACAAAATCAAACGATAAAATGATGCAATAACATTGGCTTGCTAGCCCAAAGATCTCGACCATGGCCACTCTACTCATCTGGATAAGTGGCGTACATCCTGCCACGCTCCTCGTCATACTCCCACTAGAGCTGTGTCACATCATTTGGCACGATCTCATTTGTACCTGCACCTGGATTGTTGTAGTAATCTATGAGCCACGGGGACTCACCATTCTCGTGCCCGGGTACCGAGACTATTCAAGCTTATAGGTTGGAAGGGGTATGTGTTTAGTTTGCAGCAGCACTAAGCATTTATGGTGTCTAGCCTTACAAAACATGAAATTAAATATGTGGTCTACGGTAAACGATCGAGAACTAGAATGACCTCTAAGAGATCCTGAACACCTACTTACATCAAACATAACCCCACCATGTTCTCTCTCGGTTCATGTTCACGAGCAGAGACAATCATGGTTACTCACATGATTGGTGCATTTTATTAGAGTTTACTTCAGGTTAACTATAACCGGGTGTTAAACAAATATCCAAGTTGCCACATAACCTCGGGCACGGCTTTCCGAAAGTTTTAACCCTCTAGGGGTGCTCCAGCTAGTCCATCATAAATTAACCACACTCCGCGGGAATAGCCTCGACCACGGATCTCATGATCATCCTAGGCAACTCCAAAGGAATTCTGACACCTCAAGATAGCCCGAAGCAAAGCAGAGTTCCACACGCAAGCCACTCGAGAAAGGTAAAACAAGTCCAGCAAGACCACCCGACGTGTTGACGAATCCGATAAGAGCCGCGTATCTCGTTCTCAGGACACGACCGGATGAGCATAGCGTATGGTGGCGTGATAGAAATCTCCCGAGTTACCCTGGGTTGGCCCTGCACATGACTCAAGTTTGGACCAACACTAATGAGGAGCACTGGCCCGGGTTGTCGATTATTTATCCACGGGGTTGCAAAGCCCTATGCAATTTTGTTAAGTTGTTTAAGCAAATAGTACCAATGTTGGGTCTTGCGAGACAAGTTTTAATCTCAACCGAATAATCAAGGGGGTCCCCATAACAACCCCGAGCATGTTAGGAGCGCAAGTATGGAAACATAACACCGGTAACTAGAAACTATGGCGGTAAAAGTGGAACAAAACACTGAGCAAAAGGCCAAGCCTTCCACCATACCAAGATATATATGTGCATTAAATTAAATAGCAGATAATATTGTGATATGCCAAAAATCCATGTTATCACATGGAAACAACCTGCACCTGTAACTAAGAATGCTATAAGAGGGGCTGAGCAGCGGTAACCTAGCCAAACAAGGTTTGCTAGGATTTGGAGGGGTTAGAGGCTATCATGGCAATGTAGGAGGCTTGACATTCAAGTGGTAGGTAGCTCATATGTGACGATAAGAATGAGACATCAAGCAAAGCAAAATAGTGCTGGGATCCGGGTACGACCATCTTGCCTGTTGATTCTTCAGAGGGACAAGGAGCGGGGTCCTCGTAGTGGAATTCTCCTGGGTCCTCATACTCAGGTTCAACACTCGTGTCTACCCAAGAGAAATAGAAAGAATAAACAACCAACCAAGGTGCAATGCACAAACAAGATGATGCATGATTCATTTGAAGTATTTAACATGCCAATCCTAAACTAGTCATGTTTCACATGCAATAGTTTAGTTCTTTACAATTCTGGATAGAAACTCATGTTAAGTTATTTAAACATGCATTATCATGGCAAATATGGATGATTCATGCAAAATTGATACAAATGCATATGTAGAACGTAAGAAACGGAGTTACGGTTCTCACGGTACGCTCACGGCAAGTTACGAAGGCAAAACACCAGACAATGATGGACATAAGCTATTCCTTCGCATTCCAAGGTGTCACAACCCTAGCAAGTGTCATAGGCTAGCAATGTGTTTGCATCATCATCATCATCATTGCATCAATATGAAATGGGGAGAAAGAAAAGAAACCCCAAGCATTCATGAATTAAAGAAATTCCAGATAAATGAAATTTCAACAAATCCAAATGCCCATCAAAAATGTTCCCTATGTCTGATAATTAGGGACATGGATATACCAGGGGCCATTTGAATTATTTTAACATCTAAAATAATTTGAATTAATGATTTAAGTCCCTGAAAATGAAAAATAAAGCAAATATCATTATCACTGTGTTTCAAATTAACCTGAAAATTTTATACAAGTTTGTAATATTCAAACTTGAATATATAAAAGTTTTGGAATGGTTTTGAAAAGTTATTTGGACCTGCAAAGGAATAAACAAATATTAGAAAGAAAATAGAAAACAAAAATAAAAGAAAAAGGAAGAGGCTTACCTGGCCCAGGTAGGAGATGGCCCAGCCCCCCAGGGCAAGCGGTCATCTTCAACCTCTGCCAGTAGGCAGAGGCGAAGTGACGTGCGCGCCGGGAGGCCTCCACCTCCTCCCTGCCTGGTCGCCCGCCTGGAGGCCCAGGGCGCGCCAGCGCGTCGTCGCCGTGGCTTTCTCCCTCTCTTCCTCGCGCTCTCCGCTCCCTCTCGCTCTCCCCCCCCCCCTCTGCTCTCCTCTTTTCCCCCCGGCAACCGAAGCTGTCGCCGCCGCTGATTCGCCGTCGTGGAGTCTCCCCGAGCCTGACGAGCCGTCAACTGGATGCGCCGTGAGCCCCTCCGTCGATTCCCCTCTTTTCTTCTGTCGTTTAGCCGTCGTAGTCGTCGCTCCCCTGTCGCTCCCGAGCTCCTCGCCGCCGACGCAAATGGTCATCCTTCCAAGCACCTCGTCCAGTTCAGTCCAACCCTCCACCCAGACCATTTGGAGGACCAGAAGTAAATGTTACCCCTCGCGCTACAGTGGTATGCTACAAGTGTGGAGAACCGGGACATTATTCTCGTGAATGTCCCCAGAACAATGCCAAGCCCGCTGGACGCGGAAAACCAGGGAAAGCCTTCTATGTGAAGCCAACTCCTGCCCGTGGGCGAGTTAATTATGTGTCTGCTGAAGAAGCTCTTGAAGACCCTGATGTCATACTAGGTACGCTTCTTGTTAATAGCCATCCAGCATCTGTTCTATTTGATACTGGGGCATCTCATTCTTTCATCTCAGAAAGTTATGCATAGTTGCATAACATGTCTTTCTGTGACATGCCCACTCCTTTAGTAGTTCAGACTCCTGGTTCAAATGGCAAACTTCTAGAGTGAGTCATGACAATGAAATTCTGGTGGATAGACTAGTTTTCCTAGCATCCTTGATAGCTCTTAAGTCTTCGGACATCAATATCATTCTAGGTATGGATTGGATGAAAGCCCACTATGCCAAGATTGATACTCATTCTAGGAATGTTCAACTTACACATCCCTTGTGTGAGATAGTTAATGTCTCTACTCGAACAACCAAGCGCCAACTCTATTCCTTAAATGCTAGCCCTCTCCCCGAGCTAGAACATATTCCGGTAGTCCGTGATTTTCCGGATGTCTTTCCAGAAGAACTGCCAGGTATTCCCCCTGTCAGAGATGTTGAGTTCGTGATAGAACTTATTCCAGGGACCGTCCCAATAGCCAGGAGACCCTATAAGATGGCACCCTTAGAACTAGCCGATCTAAAAACCCAACTCGATGAAGCTCTGAAGAAAGGTTTCATTCGTCCTAGTTCTTCTCCTTGGGCTTGCCCCGTCCTCTTTGTTAAGAAGAAGGATGGATCGGATCGGATGGTTGTGGATTACCGACCAGTGAATTTGGTCACTATCAAGAACAAGTATCCGCTCCCCAGGATCAATGATTTGTATGATCAACTCGCTGGATCCTCTGTCTTCTCCAAAATGGATTTGAGGTTGGGATACCATCAAATCAGAATTAGAAACGGGGACATTCCTAAAACGGCTTTTGTCACTCGTTATGGCCAATACGAGTACACCGTCATGTCCTTTGGTCTAACCAATGCCCCAGCTACTTTCTCTCGTCTGATGAATTCGATCTTCATGGATTATTTGGATAAATTCATCGTGGTTTACCTCGACGATATACTCATCTACTCAAAGAACGAACAAGAACATGCCGAGCATCTAAGGTTGATATTGATGAAACTTCGAGAGCATCGCCTTTATGCCAAATTCTCTAAGTGTGAATTCTGGTTGCCGGAAGTGACCCATCTGGGCCACGTGATCTCTGGCAAAGGTATTGCTGTCAACCTCGAGAGAGTTCAGGATGTCCTTGACTGGACTCAACCTGAATTGGTTAAGCAAGTTCGGAGTTTCCTTGGCTTAGCGAGCTATTGCCGCCGCTTTGTTGAGAACTTCTCCAAGGTTGCGAAACCTCTGACTGAACTCCTCAAGAAAGATAAGAAGTTCGAGTGGACCCCACAATGCGAGCATAGTTTTCAGGAGTTGAAAAGACTACTGACCTCTGCTCCCGTTTTGGTGCCACCAGATTTTTCTAAGGACTTTATTATCTATTGCGACGCC
Source organism: Hordeum marinum (assembly GCA_022496015.1). Taxonomy (NCBI): domain Eukaryota; kingdom Viridiplantae; phylum Streptophyta; class Magnoliopsida; order Poales; family Poaceae; genus Hordeum; species Hordeum marinum. The sequence continues at coordinate 166,936,488 of CM039678.1, read as the reverse complement.
TCGCGACAAGGATTAGGTTGCATTCTCATGCAATATCGTCATGTGATTGCATACGCATCTCGACAGTTGCGTCCACATGAGGATAATTATCCAACACATGATCTTGAGCTTGCAGCTCTAGTCCATGCACTAAAGACATGGCGACATTACCTTCTCGGTAATCGTTGCGAGATATACACTAATCACCAAAGTCTGAAATATATTTTCACCCAGCCGGATTTGAATCTCAGGCAAAGACGCTGGGTAGAGTTGATTACAGATTACGACTTAGGGATAACTTACACCCCGGGAAAAGCCAATGTCATGGCTGATGCACTAAGTCGTAAGTCATATTGTAACAATCTGATGTTACAACAAGGTCAACCGTTTCTCTGTGAGGAATTCTGGAAGTTAAACCTTCACATTGTTCCTCAAGGATTCCTATCCAACTTGGTGGCGAAACCTACTCTTAAGGATCAAATTATAGCTGGCCAAAAGCATGATAAGGGAATTTCCCGGATCAAAGAGAACCTCGTTAGCGGTTGCGCTAAGGACTTCTCTATAGATGATCAAGGGGTAGTGCTTTTTCAGGGCCGTTTAGTGGTCCCTAAAAGCCAACATCTCAGGCAGCTAATTCTTAAGGAGGCTCATGACTCTCCTCTCACAATTCATCCGGGTAGTACCAAGATGTATCAGGACCTACGCCAGAGGTTCTGGTGGACTAGGATGAAGAGGGAAATTGCTTAGTATGTTGCTAACTGCGACGTTTGTCGTCGTGTGAAAGCAGAACATCAGAGGCCTGCTGGCACCCTTCAACCCTTAGCCATTCCTGAATGGAAATGGGATAAGGTCGGTATGGATTTCATCACCGGATTTCCCAGGACCAAGAGAGAAAACAATGCTATATTCGTAGTCATTGATCGCCCCTCCAAAGTGGCTCATTTTCTTCCTGTTCGTGAAAGCATTACTGCTAGTCAGCTAACGGAGTTATATGTTTCTCGAATAGTTTCTCTTCATGGTGTTCCTTTGGAGATTAACTCAGACTGAGGAAGTATCTTTACTTCTCATTTTTGGGAAAGTTTTCAAACCGCCATGCGGACTCATCTATCCTTTAGCACTGCTTTCCACCCTCAATCAAGTGGTCAAGTTGAGCGAGTCAATCAAATTCTCGAAGACATGCTCCGAGCTTGTGTTATATCTTTCGGTATGAATTGGGAGAACTGCCTTCCATTTGCCGAATTTGCTTATAACAATAGTTATCAATCAAGCTTGGGCAAAGCCCCTTTTGAAGTTCTCTATGGACGAAGATGTCGAACACCTCTTAACTGGTCAAAAACCGGAGAGAGGCAACTCTTTGGTCCGGACATGATCTAGGATGCAGAGGAGCAAGTCTGCATTATTCGTGAAAAGTTGAAAACAGCCCAATCCCATCAAAAGAGTCAATATGACCGTCATCATAAGTCTGTGACATATGAAGTTGACGAGAAGGCTTACCTTCGGGTTACACCTCTGAAGGGTACCCATCGATTCGGTATCAAAGGCAAGTTAAGTTATTTAAACATGCATTATCATGGCAAATATGGATGATTCATGCAAAATTGATACAAATTCATATGTAGAACGTAAGTAACGGAGTTACAGTTCTCACGGTACGCTCACGGCAAGTTACGAAGGCAAAACACCAGACAATGATGGACATAAGCTATTCCTTCGCATTCCAAGGTGTCACAACCCTAGCAAGTGTCATAGGCTCGCAATGTGTTTGCATCATCATCATCATCATTGCATCAATATGAAATGGGGAGAAAGAAAAGAAACCCCAAGCATTCATGAATTAAAGAAATTCCAGATAAATGAAATTTCAACAAATCCAAAATGCCCATCAAAAATGTCCCCTATGTCTGATAATTAGGGACATGGATATACCAGGGGCCATTTGAATTATTTTAACATCTAAAATAATTTGAATTAATGATTTAAGTCCCTAAAAATGAAAAATAAAGCAAATATCATTATCACCGTGTTTCAAATTAACCTGAAAATTTTATACAAGTTTGTAATATTCAAACTTGAATATATAAAAGTTTTGGAATGATTTTGAAAAGTTATTTGGACCTGCAAAGGAATAAACAAATATTAGAAAGAAAATAGAAAACAAAAATAAAAGAAAAAGGAAGAGGCTTACCTGGCCCAGGTAGGAGATGGCCTAGCCTACCAGGGCAAGCGGTCATCTTCAACCTCTGCCAGTAGGCAGAGGCGAAGTGACGCGCGCGCCGGGAGGCCTCCACCTCCTCCCTGCCTGGTCGCCCGCCTGGAGGCCCAGGGCGCGCCAGCGCGTCGTCGCCGTGGCTTTCTCCCTCTCTTCCTCGCGCTCGCCGCTCCCTCTCGCTCTTCCCCCCCCCCCCCCTCTGCTCTCCTCTTTTCCCGCCGGCAACCGAAGCTGTCGCCGCCGCTGATTCGCCGTCGTGGAGCCTCCCCGAGCCCGACGAGACGTCGAATGGATGCGCCGTGAGCCCCTCCGTCGATTCCCCTCTTTTCTTCTGTCATTTAGCCGTCGTAGTCGTCGCTCCCCTGTCGCTCCCGAGCTCCTCGCCGCCGACGCAAATGGCCACCGGGGCCAGAGCAACCGTGGTGCCCAGCTGAGCACCTCGGCGTGTCTGCGCGGGTCTGTAGATGCCGTCCCGGCCATCGGCGCCCCCTCTAGCAGGCCCTAGCGCCGTTTCCCCATTGTGCCGAGCTCCGGCTGCCGCCAAAACGGACGTGGTCGTCAACTCCGGCCACCCCAGCCCCCCTAACCCCCTAGATGGACGCGGACGTGCGCAGGCTACCTCCAGGTGGTCTCCGCACGCCCTGCCGCCGTGTCTACGCGATTCCGGCGAGTTGCCGCCGTCGTTTTGGTCGTCTCCGGCGCCATTGACGTGGCAGGGTGGTTAGGCTAGCCCCCGCGCTAATTAATCCCTCTCCAGCCACTGACAGTGGGCCCCGTAGCGGGGTCAACGCCCAGTCAGCGCGGGATTAGCCCCTGTGTCTATGACATGTGGGTCCCGCGTGTTATGTTGACCCAGAGCGGTCAGTTGACCAGGCTGACGTCATGCTGATGCATGGCTGACGCAGTAAATCTATTTTCTGATTTTAAATATTCCCAAAAATAGATAAAAACTTAGAAAAATCATATAAATTAATCTATAAGTCAAAATGAAATAATTTATATATGAAAATTTATCAGAAAAATCCAATGAATCCAATGGTGCTATTATCATGCATGTTAGAGCAACCTAAATAGGTGAACATGGACATTTTAGCATTAGGTCAATATAAAGAATTTGAAATGAGAACAACTTTGAACCTATATTCAAATGCATTTCAAATTGACATGATCACTAGTTATATTAGCTCATCCATGCATACTATCATGCCATGATCATGCATCATATTGTTGCATCTGCTTGTATTGAATGTTTCATCTGCGTTGTGGTAGGCCCTAATCCGGAGGATACTACTCCATACCCTGACGAAGGAGAGAACTTTTCCGCAACCCAGCAAGGCAAGCAACCCCATTGATCATTCCGATAACATCCCATTCTCTCGCTCCTGCTCTCATTTATTGCATTAGGACAAACGATCACATGTCAGTCATTCACGGTAGATGATCCTATTCTTATGCATGACCTGATCTTGTCACAGTAAATAGCTAAACCTTGCAACCTAGCTTGCCTGGTAGATGCTTCTGCCATGATGTGCTGAGCTTACTTGCCTGCTATGCTTGCTATGCTTAGAGTTGTGTCAGGTTTGTTTCATCTGGGTGATGAACTGAGTGAAACAGTGTTGTCCAATGTGATGAGCATATAATGAACACGATTTGGTAAAGGTAGCGATGAGAGGCTATGTAGGAGTACATAGTGGGTTGTCTCATTGGGACCGTTCTTAGGAACTGGGTTCCATGTTTGTGATCCAAGACGAGATACTACCACATGCTGGGCCCTGAAATATGACCCTGCTTGACTTATCAGTTGCTTAGTCTTTGGTCCAGGTATTGCAAGTAGTTTCTGGTGTTTATAGCATGCTGGAGGCCGTGCGTAGCGCTGACCCTCGGGGTGGGTTACGACGCGGTAGGCAGTGGCACGGTGTACCAAGGGTCACCCGAATGGTGGGCTTGGGAACCCTGCACACATCGTTTGGGACCGTAGCGGAAACTTCGGCCGGACTTCCGTGCGGGTCAGTCTCAAATAGGCGGTAGCCTGGACTAGAGGTCTTATGTGATTGACAGTCGTGGCCGACTCCCTCGCTGGGCATCCGCTTGAAGGTTGTCGAGGTGCATGGTTTTATAAGCACACAGCGATAAGTGGCGAGAGCGTGTGTGAAGAAGTACACCCCTGCAGGGTATGAAACTATTTGAATAGCCGCGTCTTCGGATATGGACTACTTGGAGAACTTATGTTGTTCATAGATAACCAAATGGATACCTCTAAAAATCTCAAGACAAGTGTGAGTACCGTGGATGGCACTCTTCCGGAAGGGGAAGGTGAATCCATGGTAGTGTATTGTGATGGAGGTAGTGGACTCATGTGCGATAACTAAAATGGTAACAAGGAGTCAAAAATTGAGTAGTGTAGGTTAGCCATGAGTCAAAGCTGGCTTTCTGCATAAACTCCACCACCCCCTTGTTGATACATGAGCATAAATAGACTAGGTCTGTTTTAAAGACTTGCTGAGTACGATTGTACTCATCCTTGCTTAATTAATGTTGCAGAGGAAAACCAGGACCCATCAGGTGGGTTCTATCTAGACGTTGACGATGCCGAATAGCTGGTGTCCCAGCTACGATCTTGCCCGTGTGGTGGGCTGTAGATAGTTAGGCCATGTGCCTCTTTTATATTTTGCCGTCTGTACTCAGACAGCTTAAGTTTCTGCTGGCTTGTATGACTATGTTTGTATGACTTGAGTGTCGGGTCATGTGACCCCTATCTGTAAGAACATATTATGCAAGGCTCGTCTGAGCCTCATAAATAAAAGTCATGTTGTTGTATGGTTATGTTGTGATGCCATAGTTGTATCTATGCATATCGGGCATGTCGTGCGTACGTGTGGCGTGCAACGGTATGTATGGGATCCGACACCTAGTCGTGTGCCTTTAGTAGTACTCTTTACGGGAAACTGTCTCTTTGTGCTTCCACCGAGCCATGGTAGCTTGCTACTGCTCCGGACACATTGATTGACCGGCATGTATCCTTCTTTGCTGCTGTGTCTGTCCCTTCGGGGAAATGTCTCGCAGTGTAATAGAGTCCCTGTAGCCGTTACGACTCGTCTACGTGCAGTGATGACATTCGTGTCTCGCCACGTATTGGAGTCCTTGTAACTTGCTACGACTCGTCTACACACGCTTGAGGCCGACACCTGCATTGTTGGGTTATGTATGCCCGTTTCCGTACGGATGTGCCACTTGGGTTCTATGACTAGTTATGTCGGCCCGGGTTCTTTGTTGTGTGATTGCCAGCGACATGTTCACATACGTGAGCCAAAAGACGCAAACGGTCCCGGCCAAGGTAAGGTGGCAGCCGTGGAGTACCGTGCATGAGGCCGCAAGGTGATGTGACTTGTTACAGTATGGAATCATATGACTTAGGATCGTGGTCCCGACACAAGGTATCCACTTGTTAGGCAATGAAAAACCAACCACAATAGAGTCAAAGATCAAACAATTCCATGGAGCATAGTTCCCACAAGTCACAAAAGACTAAAACAAACAATCTGCCACAAAACAGCAACATAGCAACTTTCACAGCCAATAACTAGAGCTACATGTAGTCTCCAACCACAAACAAGGCATTTAGAGAAACTACATGGCATTCTTATCAAATCATCCAACTACACAAACTGGAAAGGAGGCACACATCAATAATCATGAAGCTCACAAGTTGGCATGGTGAAACAGATTTTAGGGACTTGGAGAAAATAACAGTTTTCTGGAATCTAAGTTAAGCTGATAGCAAGTTTACAGCAGAAACTAATGGTGATAGAGACCACCTCATGGCTTGAATGTTAACAGGATGGTAGAGGGCAGCATCTACTTCAAAACACTAGCACTGAGCTTGAGCTAATTCTCAACATATCAATTGGTAGCATCCACTCAAGAGGGCATAAAAATATTAACAGATTCTCACACTTAGAAATATTTAGCATGTTAGAAAACAGCAACATTTTAGCGTCGACTTTAGAGTATGGTTCCCACTTATATGCAAGTTTAACATGAAAAAAAAATACCATGACATTCTACTAATCAAAGGCTACCATCTCCATGTTGGCACAATTGTCAAAGCATGCATGGATTAAATATAACAAAAATGACAAAATGGCACTTTGAGTCAAAATGACATTTTGTCAAACTTGCTCAAATGACCAAACAAGTTACACCAATGGATTCCTTGGGTGATTCTACCACAAAATCATATATCACACTCATATGTTTGTATGGAGCAACATGGCAAAACGCTAGATAGTAAAATGCCCATCATTCCTATAAGTGAAAAGTTACTAAAAATGCCCGTGTTCATAATTAAGCATAACCAGATTTGGAAATATACCAGAAATAGCAATAATCATATATATCACACAAAACACAAACAAAACAATAAAAGAAAACAACTAATAAGAGGGGGACCCACATGCATACACACCAGGGTCCCCTAGTGGATGACAAGTGGGGCCTGGCCCACTTGTCACACACACACACCACACACCACACACACATCTGCCATACACACACCACACGCACTGGATCTGCTGCCACAACAGATCCTACACACACACATACCACTATGTGCATGGCCACACCGGATCTGGCTGTGGCCGCACCGAATCCATCACATGCAACACCAGATCCTCCAATCCAGACAAAGGAAAACAAAAAAGGGGTGGTGCCCATGGGGTTTCGAACCCGGGTCTTCCCCGTGGGAGATGCGTGCGGTAACCAGTCGAGCTAGGCGAGAGATCTAAACATAGAGGGGCGGCACACCAGTAGTACTAGCACGCACGGGATCTGACGAAACTGAACATCACAGCGGTGCAAATGACAGCGGCAAGGCGAGCGCAAGGGAGGACTCCAGTGAGGGAGAACCCCGGCGGGGGATGCGGGCTCGCTAGGGACTCCATCCCCATGGCAAGGGAGCGGCAGCACGGAGCGGGAGGTGCGCGGCTAATCTGCACTCTGAACCCAAAACTTAGAGACGACGGAGCACCGGGAGCACGCCGCAGGCACGGGCGTGGCGAAGACTACATGAGGCGATAGGCGGCAAGGAAGGGCAGACGGCAAGGGGAGCTCAGCTAGTGTCTACTGGACATGTAGGCGAGGTCGGACATGTGACGGAGACGACGCAGACAATGACGGCACGTGGTGATGTCCCTGGACGCAGAGCAGAGGAGGAAGAGCTAGGGGCACAGCGACGGAGACGACCTTGCGCTCCTGCGGACGACGAGGAAGCAGAGGCCAACGGCGGGCGACCTTCCTACATCACCATCCTGGCAGGGAGCGGCACGGCGACTACCTCTAGGCACAAGCAGCAGCTTGGCCAGAGCACGACGGACACGGCAACGGCATGCGCTTGGCTACTTTACCTAGCGGCGGCTCGGCAAGGAAGAGGGGGGAACGGGGAGAAGAATCGCTAGGGTTGCGCACCGGTAGGTTTTAAAGGAGGCTCGGACCTTAATGGCGTCTCGGCATCCGTGCCACGGCGGCGCTCTCTCTCTCGCACCTCACACTGAACCTCACAGAAAAGGCGACGGGAGCAGGTGTCCGTCAAGCGCGGGGTTGGGTTGCGCGCGTGCGTCTGGCTAGACCACGGGAAAGAAAATAGGCCTAGCTCCGCTAGCTTCTCAAAGGGAAATAAAACACAGGGTTTTTTTATTTTACAATAATAATAACACAAGTTAAAACCCTCCAGATAGAAAGAAAATATTTTTTGACAAAACAAAAATACCATGACACAAAAGAAAATATGATGGCTCCTATGACTCCATGAGTGAAGATGAGATGGAAGCTTTGTAACATGTGGCAATGCACCAGCAAGTCAATCAAGATGAAGACTCTCAAATCTTTTGTGACAACGATCCAAAGCCCGCACTCGTTGTCTCCAAGGTTTTGACACTTCAACAACAATAAGACGAGGACCAATGTTGCCACATCTTCCACACCAATGCCGGTATCCATGGGAGATCCGTCAAGGTCATCATCGACGGAGGAAGTTGCCATAATTTGGCAAGTGAGGAACTTTACTCCAAGTTGCACTTGACCAAGAAAAAGTATCCTCGCCCCTACAAGGTCCAATGGCTAAGTGACTCCAGCAGAATACAAGTCGACCACACCATGCAAGTGTCCTTCAAGATCGGAGCTTACGAAGACACCTTGGAGTGTGATGTGGTGCCAATGTCCGTTTGCCACCTCCTCCTTGGGAGACCTTGGCAATTCGACCGTGGCTCCATACACAATGGCCGCACCAATCAATATAGCTTCAAGTTGAAGGGCACCGAATATGTGCTTCGCCCTATGTCTCTAAGCCAAGTGATCGCCAACAAGCAAGCTTCATCCCATCGTGGAGAGAAAAGTGAGAGAGTGATCCACCTCAAAGCGAGTGAGCGCCACAAGGCAAACTTGAGAGACTCCATGATGAGGGACATGAGTGACCTAGTTCTATTTGCCACCAAACGTGATTTGAGGGATGTGAGTGAGAGCCCATCGATCGTCCTTCACTACATGATAGTGTGCAAGGATGATGTTACCCGGCCTAACCCTTCATAACATCTTGCTCTTGTGCTATCTCAACTGTTGCAGGAATTTCAAGATGTGTTCCCCGATTAGCACCTCCAGGACTACCACCAAAACGAGTGATCGAACACCGCATCGACCTCATCCCCAGCGCACTGCTCCCCAACCAGGCTCCCTACCATGTCAACCCCGATGAAACAAAGGAGATACAAAGGCAAGTCCAAAAACTCCTAGATAAAGGGCATGTTCGCGAGAGTTTGAGTCCTTTTGTGGTTCCCGTTATATTAGTGCCTAAACATGATGGTAGTATGCACATGTATTCCTATTGCCGTCCTATAAACGCTATCACCATTTGCTACCGTCACCCTATCCCAAGTTTAAATGACATGCTAGATTAACTTAGTGGTGCCACTATATTTTCCAAGATAGACTTGAAAAGTGGTTACTACCAAATTCGCATACAAGAGGGTGATGAGTGAAAAACGACTTTCAAAACCAAATTTGGTCTCTATGAATGGCTAGTGATGCCCATGGGCTTATCCAAAGCACCGGGTACATTCATGCGCATGATGCATCATGTTTTGCGCCCCTACATTGGATATTGTGTTGTGGTCTACTTTGATGATATCCTTGTTTTTAACAAATCTCTAGAACAACAAGCCATACATGTTAGAAACGTTTTGCAAACTCTTTGGAAAGAAAAACTTTTTGCTAACATGGACAAATGCATTTTTGCTATGGAAAAAGTTGTTTTCCTAGGATTTGTGGTTTCCTCAAAGGGTGGCCATGTTGATGAGTCTAAGATTGAGGCAATTAAAAATTGGCCTATGCCCACCAATTTGCAACAAATGCATAGTTTCTTAGGACTAGCGGGTTTTAGCCGGCGGTTTGTGAAAGACTTTAGCCCTATTGCTACTCCTCTACACGCTTTGAGCAAGAAAATGCACCATTTGTTTGGGGACCATCCCAAGACACCGCTTTCCATGAACTTAAGAATTTGCTTACTCATGCCCCTTTGCTTGCCTTGCCTAATTTTGACAAAACCTTTGAAGTGCATTGTGACGCTAGTGGTAATGGCATAGGAGGTGTGCATATGCAAGAAAAGCGCCCTATTGCATATTTTAGTGGCAAACTTTCCGGTGCTCAACTCAATTAACCTATCTATGACAAGGAATTGTATGCTTTGGTGAGAGTCTTATAAGCTTGGGAACATTATTTGCGACCGCATGAATTTTTCATTCATACCGATCATGAAACTCTCAAGTGCCTAAAGGGACAAACTAAGTTGAACAAATGACATGCTAAATGTAGTGAATTTATTGAGTCTTTTCCTTATGTCATCAAATACACTAAGGGCATAGAAACTGTTGTGGCGGATGCTCTTTCCCGCAAATGCATGCCCGTTACTCAACTTGAATTGAATGCTATTAGCTTTGAGCACAAAAAAGACTTGTATGAGCATGATGATTCTTTTGCTATTCCTTATGACAATTGCAAACTGAAAACTTGTTGGGAGAACTACTACATGAAAGATGGTGATCTTATGCATGCTAACAAACTTTTCATTCCCAAGTCTTCTCTTCGTTTGTTGCTTTTGCAAGAGGCACACGGTGGAGGACTAATGGGCCACTTTGGATGCGACAAGACATATGCCACCCTCTCCGACAAGTTCGATTGGCCAAAGATGCTTCGCGATGTTGCATGCTTCACCAACCGATGCTCTACATGCCGCAAAGCTAAGTCAAAAGCTCAATCCCATGGTATTTACATGCCTCTTCCTATTCCGTTCCAACCTTGGGAGGATATTAGCATGGATTTCGTGCTTGGGTTGCCACGAACAAAAAATGGCCATGATTCCATTTTTGTTGTTGTCGATCGCTTTTCTAAAATGGCTCATTTCATTCCATGCCACAAGATCGACGGTGCTTCACATATTGCAAATCTCTTTTTAGGGACATCTTACGCCTACACGGAGTACCAAAGATCATTGTCTCGGATCACTACGTCAAGTTCTTGAGCTACTTTTGGAAGACCCTTTGCGCCAAGCTTGGCATCAAGTTACTATTCTCTTCGGCCTACCATCCAAAAAACGATGGACAAATGGGGGTGATGAACCAAACACTTGGAACTCTACTCTACATGTTGATCAAGAAGAACATCAAGGAATGGGAAGGTTGCCTCCCCATCGCCGAGTATGCCTGCAATCGCACACGACACTTCACCACCAACAAGTCTCGCTTTGAGGTGGTCTATGGCTTCAACCCATTGTCCCCATTGGACATTCTTCCGCTTCCATTACAAGAACGTGTCAACATGGATGCAAGTACAAGGGAAATCTACATCACGAAAATGCATCAAGATACAAGGAACACCATCGAGCATCAAGTGGAATGCATCACCGCCAAGCGCAACACCAAAAAACATCCCATAGTGGACATTCCGCATGACAAGTACATCATGAGCGACACCTTCAACACCGCAGACCTCTCCCCTTTCCATGGTGATGAAGATCTTGATCCGAGGACGGATCCCTAGCAAGGGGGAGATGATGCGGAGCATCCCATGAGCACCACCATAGACCCATCACCAACACCTCAAGCTACAAAAGGCCCCATGACGAGATCCCGTGCACATGCCATTGCAAACAAGGTCACATTCCTCCTTTATGATTCTCCCTTTGATGCTCTTGGAACATGGATTCTACCTCAAGCGGAGACTCTTTGCATGATTAGGTACTATGGAGACGACCTAGGAGATGCTCGGAGTGAAGGACAAGCCACCATGAAGACGGATTCAAAGACACGCAGACACAAGGACCAAGGGAAGGGAAGATCACCTCCCAGGCCCCGGACATCCGGCCCCCAGCCCGGACATCTGGCACCTGGGGACCACCATAGCGCCCACGCCAAACCTACAGCACCCGACATCCGGGCCCTCCCCGGACATCCGACACAGCCGCGGAAATCTGGGCACCTTCCCTGAAAATCTGGCATGCCTATGTTCGGTTCTCCTATAAACCACCCCCGCCGACCCGGACATCCGGGACCTAAGCCCGGACATCAGGCCCCCCACTGAAGCTCTAGACATCCGGCCCCTGGCCCGTACATCTGGCCCCTGTGTGGGCAGATTCGGGCCAAAGAACCATGTACCCCTCTCTTTTGCCCCTTTCCCCCCTAGTACTATATAAGGACCTCTGCCCCCAATCTCTAGGGTTAGCTAATGTTTGCCCTTGAGCTTAGCTCCATTACTTGCCTCTCTTGAGGAGTTTGACCTCCTTGTGGAGAAGATCCAAGTGATGCCAAGGCCCCTCTAGAGGGAAGATCCCTCGTGGATTCAAGGACCCTCCTCCGGAGTGGGAGATCGTGTGCCGCTACTTGTATCGTTGGTTGATTTGGGATCTTGTTCCTCCTATGTTATTATGGATCTGGTGGATGTGTGATTGTGTTTGCCCTTAGTGTTTCCTCTCGTTCTTCCCCGTGTTTTCCGTGTTCTTCGTGTTCTTTGTGTTTTTCCCCTCCAATTCATAAAAGATCAGCCACCACGGGTCTTGCCCTGTATCAGCAATGCTTTCTGTTCTATGGGTTTTCTTCGGCCAATTGATTTATAGATCTTCAATGGAAGTGGTGCATTAGTAGTGGGTTCAATCTTGCGGTGTCCTCACTTCATGGAAGAAGGGGTAGCGAGGCACGTATTTGTATTATTGCCATTAAGGATAAAATGATGGGGTCTTAACATATTGCATGTCTTTCTTTGTCTATATTATGGCATTTTGTGTAAAGCATTACTTTGTTTATATGAACTTAATACCATAGATGCATGTTGGATAGCGATCGATTGGTGGACTAATAGATGGAGATGCATGCATGAGTCGGAGTACTTTTCACGGACATAATGCCTATATATATGATCATGAATGAGTATCGTCATAATTATTCTCTTTTCTATCAATTTCCCAACAGTAATTTGTTTACCCACCGTATGCCATGCTAAAAGAGATATGACTCTAGTGAAAACTATGGCCCCTGGATCTACCCATATCATATTATAAAAACAAAAAATACCTTTCTGTAATTTTATTATTTTCATTTTATTTTGCAATCATCTGCCTACCATTATCAAATTTAATCCTTCCTATTCAACAAGTACAAGGGGATTGAAAACTCTCTTTCCTGCATTGGTTGCAAGTACTTGCTCTTTTGTGTGTAGGTGCTGCTACTTGCTTATTTGGTTATACTCCTACTAGTTTGATAAACCTTAGTTCTTAACTGAGGGAAATACTTTTCGCTACTTTACTACATCGCGCTTCTTCTTCGGGAAAAATCCTAACGAAACTAAAGTAGCACCACGCATCACACTCTTTATTGGCTAGGAGGTGTCGTGTGAGCAACTGTGTGAGTAGACGGGAGGCGTGTGAGCTATCCTTCGTTGCACGGGCTCACCTCGAGACGTGTGAGCAGTGCTCCACTGCACAAGCTCACCGAGAGGCATGCCAACAGTACGCTCGTAGGCTCACTGGAAGGTGTGCAAGCAGTACGCTGCACAGGCTCATCGGGAAGTGATCCCTTTGACATCCATATCCGCGTGCCTCACTTCTAACTTGTACATTAATGGTGCTTGAGCCGCTGTTTAATAACCGGCCTTACTGCCCAGTCACTCTCAATCTTATCCCTTCGCCTCCCATTCCCCTATATAATCTAGAGCTCCACCCAATCCATGGCGCACAAGGATCATATGCCACTAATCTTCCGGTTGGGTAAAGTCAGCCCGGAGCTAGAGGAGATATAACATAAAGATGAATGGGACATCATGAACATGGCCCTGAATGATCTGTAGGCCACAACAGATGATGCCCCCATGCATTGGCCAGCAACCATCCCCGCACCCGTGCCAGCAACCATCCCCCTGGCATTGACGAGATGGTTGCTAAGCACCATCATAGTGCTGGAAACTGCGGATGTCAACAAGGTCCACAAGGACCCGCACGAGCTCGTGTACCTGCAAGTGCCAGCGCATGCGCTTGTGCTTGCACACGCCCCTGCACCTGCTGCGTCGATCCCCGTGCGCATGCCCGCGATGACCGCGCATGTGCCCGTGTGCGTGCCTGCACCCATCGCGCACGTGCATGTTCCCGTGCGTGTGACTGCACCCATCGCCCCCCCCCCCCCCACACACACACACACTTAGCTGCATGGGATGCCGCAGTCGACCGCTTCCTTGCAGCACCGCTAGTCTACGTCCCCTAGTCCCCTTCCCGTCGCTAGCGTGATGCCCGACTCTTTGATTGGGAAGCCGAGAACATTTTGGGTTGATTTGAAGACTTGAACAATGGCGCCCCGAAGGATGACAACGTCGGTGCCGCCTTCGTCACAATTAGTTTTCTTTATATTATTTTATATCGATTGTATGAATGTAAAGGCATGGCTTGACTGAATGAAATCCATGGTTTAGTCAACTCATTATTTATCTCCGAATGCACATAGTAATCAAATTAAGTCAATAACCATCAATGTTTTTTCTCTGAATAAAACACTCATTGCAAACGTTTCAAATTGAATATCCGTATGCAGATCGAGAGTTGTGCTTCCTTTGCCAGTAAGCCAAGTGAAAATTTGGTGCGAATGATTGGTACGTCGCGTCATCGCAAACGATTCTCTATTATGGCATGTGTGCTTACTATAAAAAACTTGGTAAGATTTGCATTTGTTATATTAGGTATATTGCCATTTCTCAAACTAGAAACATTGACATTTATCAATCTAGTAACATTATAACACTAGCATTTGTAAAATTTTGTGGCTAAAAAATCACTAGTGCGGTCTAATTTTGCAACTGAAATTCAGTAAACATAGATTGCATTCATACATAAAGCAATCGTTCTTTGTACAAAACAGTTCAACTCATTAGCTGAACCGAACAAGATTTTCCCCAATTGTTGCCAACCATGTACTGAAATAACTAGTTCAAGTATACATACTAGCTAATTTAAATTCCACAGTACAGTTCAACCATATCTATAGTTAGATGATCTGCACAAAATTGCCCCTAAATACTACTACGGAGGGGCTTTGTACTACTTCCAGCAGCCTCTCCTCTGCCGAACACCCATGATAACCCACAAGTATAGGGGACCACGACTGTCTTTGAAGGTAGTATTTCACCTAAATTTGTTGATTCGACACAAGGGGAGCCAAAAAATATTTATGAGCCTTAGCAGTTGAGTTGTCAATTCAATCACACCTGGAGATAACTTTCTACAGCGAAGCGATTAGTAGCATAGTAACAATAGTAATGGAAGCGGCGGAAAGTGGCAGATTGTAGTGATTGTAACAATAGTATTAATAGAAGTAACTTAATGAAGATCAATATGCGAAAAGGGTAGGCATTGGATCAATGATGGATATTTGATTTGGATGACATTCATCATGTAACGGTCACGACCTAGAGCGATACAGAACTAGCTCCAATTCATCAATATAATGTAGGCATGTATTTCGTATATAGTCATACATTCTTATAATAAGAACTCACATGAAATATTTTGTCTTACCCTTCCGTGACAGCGGGGTACAAAGGGAAACTAAGGGATATTAAGGCCTTGTTTTAATAGAGATCTAGAACAAAGCATTACCAAATGGTGAATACATGAACTCCTCATACTATGGCCATCACCGGAGATGATCCCAATTTCTTTTACTTTGGGGTCTCCAGATCATAGCACATAATAGGTGCACACAACTTGCAAGATAGGATCCAAAACATTCTCATATTTGATACGCCCATTTTGCATCATGATTTCTTACTGTTATTTACAATGTTTTTATGAATAATAATTCTTCATGGACTATTTGTAATGCCTTTTCTCTCATAACTTGCAAGGTTTGCACAAAGAGGGAGAATACCGGCAGCTAGAAATCTCGACCTAAAAAAGCATGTCAGAGATACCTATTCTGCACATCTTCAATTGAGTTGAAACTTCACGGGGATTTTCTTTGGAATATATAATTAATATTGGAGCAAATAACTATCGAAGCGGGCCATCCTGGTGAGCACAATATACCGGGGGGCGCCAGGCACCTCAGGCGCGCCCTGGTGGGTTGTGCTCAGCACGGCCCACCTCCGGAGCCCACCTTCTGGTATATAAGTCGTTTTGACCTAGAAAAATCAGGATAGGACTTTCGGGATGGAACACTGACGTCTCGAGGTGGAACTTGGGCAGGAGCACTTTTGCCCTCCGGCGAAGAGATTCCACCTGAGGGAACTTCCCTCCAGGAGTGGGAAATCGAAGCCATCGTCATCACCAACAACCCTCTCATCTTTCGGAGGTTGTTCTTCATCAACAGCTTGAACAACACCATCTCCTCTCAAACCCTAGTTCATCTCTTGTGTCAATCTTTTTACCGGAACCTCGGATTGGTACCTGTGGGTGACTAGTAGTGTTGATTACCTCATGTAGTTGATTACTATATGGTTTATTTGGTGAAAAATTATATGTTCAGATCTATTATGCTATTCAATACCCCTCTGACCATGATCATGCATATTATTTGTGAGTAGTTACCTTTGTTCTTGAGGTCACGGAACAAGTCATGCTGCAAGTAATCCTGTGAATTTGATATGTGTTCGATATTCTGATGATATGTATATTGTGATTCCCTTAGTGGTGTCACACGAACGTAGACTACATGACACTTCACTATCCTTGGGCCTAAGGGAATGCATTGGGGAGTAGTTATTAGATGATGGGTTGCTAGAGTGACAGAAGCGTCAGCCCTAGTTTATGTGCTACTTCGTAAGAGGCTGATTTGGATCCATTTGTTTAATGCTATGGTTAGATGTTACCTTAATACTTTTCTCGTAGTTGCGGATTCTTGCGAGGGGGTTAATCATAAGTGGGAGGTTTTTCAAGTAATAACATCACCCAAGCACCGGTCCACCCACATACCAAATTATCGAAGTAGCGAACACGAATCAAACCAACATGACAAAAGTGATTAGATGAAATTCCCGTGTACCCTCAAGAATGCTTTGCTTATTATAAGAGACCGTTTTGGCCTGTCCTTTGCCACAAAAGGATTGGTCTACCTTGCTGTACTTTATTTAATGTTACCTTTACTTGCTCGTTACCAATTATCTTGCTATCAAACTACCTGTTACCTACAATTTTAATGCTTGCAGAAATTACCTTCCTGAAAACCGCTTGTCATTTCGTTTTGATCCTTGTTGGGTTAGACACTCTCATTTATCAAAAGGACTACGATTGACCCCCTAAACTTGTGGCTCATCAGGACTCTTTTCTGGTGCCATTTCTGGGGAGTGAAGTGCTCCTGGTATGTTGTAACATCCCAAAATTCCATTTTGGAATGTTATGAAATATAGCTATGCATCATCATCATCATTACTTGAATGTATGAAATAGTTGAATTGTTTCTTCTGACTTTCTGAAAGTCCCTTTCTATTTTCAATGTATTGCTTTCACCTATTTGAAAACCTTGGAAAAAGTTCAAAATAAGAGGGGAGTAACATGACACTCCACACCAGGGTCATCTTGGTGATATATTTGAACAATAAGAACCAGGGGGTCTTTTGAAAAATATTTGCAAAAGGTTTTAAAACCAAATAGGCAATTCTGAAAAATATTATTTTTTTAAGTATTCAAATGATAGAGGAAAAATGTTCATTGAATAGCATTAATTCTCCTGATCATTTTGATATATATATTCCCTATATCTCGAAATGTTTTGAATGCTTTTAAAGAGGTTTTACTGCCCTGGATTTAAAAAAGGAAAGAGATTTATACTTAACGGGCCGGCCCACGGGCATTTACTCGCGAATTTATTACGAGCCGGCTGACCGACGCGCAGACACCGCCTCCCTCTCACTGACAACGGGTCCCACTCGACCGTTTGCTGGATCGGCGCGGTCGCCTTCCACCTCGCGCGCGCGCCGCCCTCGCCGGTGATCTCGCCATCGCGGATCTCCCTCTCCTTCCTTCCCCTCGCTCTGCCTCGCCCCTATATAAGAGCGGCCACCCTCCTCTCTCCATTCCACACCGAAACCCCCTCCTCACCTCGCCGGAGCACTGCCCTCACCTCGCCGGAGTTCCTGTCCCAACCGAACCCTCCTCGAGCTCCTGGTCGTCGACTCCCTAGTCCCCTCACCCCACCGTCACCACCAATCGACGCAGGACGTCAGCCGCCGTCGCTTGGACCTCTCCAACGACCTCCTCGACCATCGGAGCGCCACCCCGACGACCTCACCGCTTCGGACTCGCCGGAGAACCTCCTCACCGGCGACCCCCCCCCCTTCACTGTGAGACCCCCCCCCCCCCCCGCTCTCTTCCGTTCGATCAGGGATCAACGATCCTGATTAGATCGTTTAATAACCCGAATTGTTTTTCTTTAAGTTTCGGTCACCGCTCGTTAGTTCCCGCACACACGCTAGCCTAGCCAACCACCACTTGCCACGTAGCACTGACCGTTCGGTAGATTTTTTTTTCTTTTTCTCTTTTGTTTTAGTAAACAGAAACTTTTTTGATTTTGTTTTAGCTGTATCTTTTAAACCATTTAGTGTTTTAAATTGATTCTTTTTGAATTAGCACATATATTTCATGTAGTTTCACCCTGTAGTCTTAGATTTTAAATTTGAACTCTAAATTTTGAATTGAATCAAATTTGCTCAAATCACTCAAATCTGAATAACTAGAGTTTAAAAATAGATTTTGATATGAATCTTTTTGTTACTGCTCGGTATTAGTTATTACTATCATCATGCTTAGTTTGAGGATTTTTAGGATGAATTTGTTTAGTGTTCTAGCTATAAACAGATTCTGCCTAGTAGTTAGTATAGTTTAGTTAATTTAGTTTTTAGTTAGTTTATATCAGATTTGTTATAATTTGTTTTAGTAGGTTCTGTTGCTTAACCATTAGGTGTTTTAATTTCTGTAAATAAAAATATAAAATTGCTTAGTTTATTTCTTTATTGTTATAGGAATCTCAACTCATTTTCAACTAGGTATAATTTGTTATAAAACAAACTAGTTTAGTACTAGTTAGTTTAACCAAGTTTTAGATAATTAAATTCTGTTTTGTAAGAGAGTTTTTAGTAAATTCTTTTTCTGTTAATATAATGTTTATTAATTAATAATAAGTTTTGTTTTACTCTTTGTTAGTAAAACTATAGTTACCTCATAGAGTAGTGTTTATCAAAACTTTTAAAGCCATACCAAGATTTTTCTTAACAAAACTTTAAATGGATTTAATTCTGTTATTAATAAAATATTTTATTATTTCCTTGTTGTCAACTATTGTTTTGTTAATACAAGTAGTTTTACTATGTTAGTAGTGGTTTACCCATCACCTTTTTGAAAACAAAACTTTGTGTGTTCTCTTGCTTGTGATTTGTGCATTGTTTTGTCTTGATTATTTACTAGTTCATTACTGATTTTTGTGAGTTACAATATTTTTGTTGTATGCTTATTGAGTGCTCTTGATTGATTCGTTAGATCATCCGTAGTGCGAGGTTTGTTACCTAGAGTCACTCATGTACGAAGATCATCAGTCAGGCAAGTCACTTTGATCATGTATACCTATGTTTTATTGCATTAGTTCTTCCATCACCCCAATTGCATGCAAAGTAGGTAAATTGGGAACTTGGTTACTTGCTGTAGTATCATGTGGTAGGTACCCCCTCTCAACCCTTTGACACTTTGGCCCCGGGAAACGTTCAATTATTTTGTTATGCTATTAGTAGACGGGGTTGGATGTGTGATTCATGAGAGTTGTGAGGTAATAACTTCAAGACCTATGATGATCAAGACTTCAAGATTTCCAAGTTTTAAACATACCTCTGGGTGGATGATGGTTGAACGGCGCCCTGGAGAAACCAGTGGTTAGCCTAGGTGATGCTGGAGATGTGCCAATATTCACGCGGAAAGGTCCACCCAGGCACAAAGGGATGGATGGATGCTTCAAGACCCAAGGCTTACCTGCACAGCCACAAGTCATTATGGGCTCTGGCTTGGTTGGATATCGTGGTGACCCTGGACAGGCGGTGCTACGAGATGTAGAAGAATGGTAGGAAAGGATGGGCACCGACAGAGTCACAGGGAAACCCTTTGGAAGACCATGTTTTGGTCATCCGTTTCTCAAACACCCTGAAGTGCGAGAAATCAAACGGAGGCGACCAAATCTTGTGGGGAACGTGTGCAAAACTCTGCAGAGTACTCAAACCTAATCGATTAGCCGTGTCGACGGTCATGGACGACATGAGCCAAAGGAACTGAAACTTCCGGAATTCTCAACACAATTAATATGATGATGTGGGTACTAACGACTTGGGTATGAGATTTGGTTGGTGGAACCATCTCATTAATCAACCAACTTAGTAATAAATTTTGCTTAGCCCTCTCTTGTTGTAGGAAAAATTGGCTTTACGCAAAAACTTACTACCCAACCTGCCATATATGCATATATATTAGATGATTATCTTTTCACCCCTCTCTTGTGACTTTGCCGGCATATTCCATATGCTGACCTATACGGCTGCAACGTATCATGTTGCAGAGTACTTTTCCAACCAGGAGTGAGGATACGCTCTACGCTCGGTGAGATGCCCTTGGACTCAGATGGACCCATCTACCTTCGATGCTTCCGCAAGACTTAGATATTCTCATGAGTTGGCCTTCCGCCACTTTATTGTAATCTTTATTGTAATAAAGGACTCGATATGAGATTTACGATTAATAAATGCTATGTGATTTCCCTTTGATATATACATTGATGTACCGTGTGTGTACCAGCATGATCTTGGGATGGTACACAAACACCGGAGATTCGACCTTTCAGGTCGGGTCGCTACAGAAATGGTATCAGAGCACACGCTGACCGTAGGATGTAACCTCTAGGATTGGAAAGCCTTAGGATTTGTTTCTCTTTGTCTTTAAAATTCTTATACTCTCATCCACTCGTTTCTGACTTCTCTCCGATTATTTCAAAATTTATAGATGGCCACCTTCATCCCAGTTTTGATCATGGAGTTTTCCCAGCCTGACGCAACGATGCCCTTTGGTAAGGAGCTGATGAGGATCGTCAAGGACATGAGGATTGCTTTGCCGAGCATCACCGGGACTCCTATCATGTCTTTTCCCCAAGACGGACGCTACAGGATCGAGGTGCACATCCCAGGGAAGACCTTTGGGAATCGGAAGGAACCCATCGACTTCAAGTTTGTGGCACCCAGCTGGATACTTGGGAGAGACATGGCCATTCATCGTGCCCTTGGACGTATTCAGGAGGAATACAGAGGTGGAACCATTTCACCAGGACTCGGCGTGGTTTGTCGCAGGGATGCCAATGGAAACATCATAACCACTCCCACTGCAGACACCACCATTTCCTATATCCAGACCTTGGAGACTCACATCAGGACTCTGGAGCTTCGAGTTCGTGCTGATACGAAGACAATCAAGAATCTGATGAACCACGAGATTGACCTCGAAGCTGACTTACGGGAAGCCGAGTACGAGCATGAGTATGAGGTGAAGGATTTCTTAGAGAGGATCGACAAGCTGAACATTCACATCTCCACTCTGGAGGAACAGATGGACATGGGGGAAAATCTTCACCCCGAGGGAGACTTGGCTCCTTTCATCAGCGATGATGATGACTATGAGGAGAGCACCACTGGAGGAGGCTCAGTCACCATGTACTTCTGAGGAAGACTTTAGTTATGCCCCCATGTATCTTCATTTTCGTCGTTAAAGCGTAGGTCGATGTTTAGTTTGATTGAGACTTGTATCCCGATGTTTGAATCTTTGAGTTGAATAAATGAATGAGTGTTTGGTGTGATATGTTTGTTGCATTGCATATGGGTAGTGAATTTCCCCTTTTAGGCCTTTGTTCTATTCTAATTCTCACCCCTCTGAAAACAGCAAGATGCCTCCACGACGTGAGTCCGACTTCACCTTCCCGCTGGAACTCACGCAACTCCTTCAGCAGCAGAATGCACTGATGCAGCTATTGATCCAGAATCAGACCAACAACCAGAACAACAACCACCACCATCCACCTCAGGCTGACAATCTCACCTGTTTTCTGAGGTTGAACCCTCCAACTTTCTCCAGCAGCACTGAGCCCATTGTGGCAGATGACTGGCTCCGTAAGATGGAGAGGGAACTCATCACCGCTGGATGTACTGACGCTGAGAAGGTGCGCTTTGCCGCACATCAACTGGATGGACCAGCAGCTTCATGGTGGGAGAACTACACCACCACATATCCTATTACTGATGTAACTTGGAAACAATTCAAGCAAGCTTTCCGCACCGCACATGTCTCAGCTGGAGCTATGAGTCTGAAGAAGCGCGAGTTTCGCAACTTGCGCCAGGGTAACCGTTCTGTGGCCCAATATGTGGACGAGTTCAGCATGTTGGCCCGTTATGCCCCAGGAGATGTGGCCGGTAATGCGGCCAAGCAGGAGAAGTTTCTGGAAGGACTCAACGATGAGTTGAGCATGCAGCTGGTAGTGGCTACCTTCAACAACTACCAAGAGCTGGTGGACAAGGCCCTCATCCTGGAGGGTAACAGCAGCAAATTGAGAACCGCAAGAGGAAGTATACTCAGGGGAAGTTCAACTCTGGAGCTCATCAGAAGCCCCGCTACTCCCCGTACTCAGGGAATACCGGATCAGGGACCGGTAAGTTTGGAAGGCACACTCATGCCGTGCACAACCATGGAGGCCACAACCATGGAGGAAATGGGAATGCCCGTCCCAACCATGGCAACTTCAAGACTAACAATGGGAATGGGAACAACAACCAGCACCGTCACGCTCCTACTCAGAAGGATCTGAGCCACATCACCTGTTTCAAGTGCCAGAAGACAGGGCACTATGCTACTGAGTGTCCCCAGAGCAAGCAGGGAAATGGAAACGGTAACTCCGCAGCCAAGAAGCCAAATCCGTTTCCTCGTGCCCAGGTGAACCACCTCGACGTGGAAGAAGTCTATGATCAACCCGAGACTGTGGTTGGTAAGTTCTTATTGCATTCACGTCCAGTTACAGTATTTTTTGATTCCGGTGCAACTCATTCATTCATATCAAGGGTAGTTGTGGATAAGTATGGTTTGCCCACCAAAACCCTTAGTCAGCCCATTAAGGTCAGTTCCCCAGGAGGTATGATGATGGCAGGGAAAGGATGCCATGCCTTGAAACTCAATATAGGAAACCATGTTTTTCCCACCGACCTCATCGCCTTAGAATCCCAGGGATTGGATGTAATCCTAGGCATGGACTGGATGACCAAGTATGAAGGAAATCTTGATTGCCCCAGCAAGTCTGTTTCACTCACCACTCCGGAGAACAAGAGGATTAAGTATGTATCCCGACACACACGGATGAGTGCTCGGTTAAATTCTCTCACAGGAGTTGTTCAGGAGGAAGTACCTATGGTAAAAGACTTTTCGGATGTATTCCCGGAAGAATTACCAGGCATGCCACCAGATAGGGAGATTGAGTTCCTAATTGAGCTACAACTAGGGACAGCCCCAATTTCCAAGAGACCCTATCGGATGCCCGCAAATGATTTAGTGGAAATCAAGAAGCAAATTAAGGAGTTATTGGACAAAGGGTATATTCGCCCAAGTTCTTCACCTTGGGGAGCCCTAGTTCTTTTGGTGGAGAAGAAGGATAAAACCTTGAGAATGGTAGTCGATTATCATGCCTTGAACGAGGTGACTATCAAGAACAAGTACCCTTTGCCGATGATTAATGACCTGTTTGATCAGCTAGTAGGCGCCAAAGTATTCTCCAAGATCAATCTTCGATCAGGGTATCACCAACTGAAGATTCGTGAACAGGATATACCCAAACAGCTTTCACCACAAGGTATGGCTTGTATGAGTATATTGTCATGTCCTTTGGTTTGACTAATGCTCCTGCCTACTTCATGAATTTGATGAACAAAGTGTTTATGGAATATTTGGACAAGTTTGTCGTGGTGTTCATCGATGACATATTGATATTATCCAAGAACGAGGAAGAACACAAGGAACATTTGCGTTTAGTTCTGGAGAAGCTGAGAGAGCATCAGTTATATGCCAAATTCAGCAAATGTGAATTTTGGCTGACGGAAGTCGGATTCCTTGGACATATTATTTTCGGAGAAGGAATAGCCGTAGACCACGCTAAGGTTAAAGCCGTCACCGAGTGGAAGTCACCCACCTCAATTAAGGAGATCTGCAGTTTTCTCGGACTTGCCGCATATTACCGGAGGTTCATTGAGAATTTCTCAAAGATTGCCAAGCCCATGACGGAGTTGTTGAAGAAAGAGTCTAAGTATATTTGGACTGAGGAATGTGAAGCCAGTTTCCAGGAGTTGAAGAAACGTTTGGTCACAGCCCTAGTGTTGATTTTGCCCAATATTCGGAAGGACTTCCAGGTTTATTGTGATGCTTCACGTCAAGGACTTGGAGGAGTACTCATGCAAGATGGAAAGGTTGTAGCTTATGCATCCAGAAAACTATGACCACATGAGTTGAATTATGCCACCCATGACTTGGAATTAGCAGCCATAGTGCACGCACTCAAGACCTGGAGACATTTCCTTGTCGGAAATAGTTGTGATGTTTACACCGATCATAAGAGCCTGAAGTATATCTTCACGCAGAAAGAGTTGAACCTCAGACAGAGGAGATGGTTAGAGTTAATCAAGGACTATGACATGAGATTACACTACCATCCAGGTAAAGCAAATGTGGTAGCAGATGCCTTGAGTCGGAAAACTTATGTAAACACACTCACAGCGGGAGGATTACCCCAGGAGTTAGCCGATGATCTCAGAGAGCTCAGGCTAGAGATAATTCCAAGAGGATATGTTGCCACACTAGAGATCCAGTCCACCTTGACCGAAACAATTCGCGAAGCTCAGAAGACGGACAAGGAGATAACTAAGATTAAGCAGAGAATGAAAGATGGTAAAGCTAAAGGTTTTCGTGAGGATGAACAAGGAACTCTATGGTTTGAGAACCGAATCTATGTGCCCAATGACCCAGAGCTCAGGAAATTGATACTTCAAGAAGCCCACGATTCCCCTTACTCAATACACCCAGGCAACACCAAGATGTATCTGGATTTGAAGGAAAGTTATTGGTGGACAGGTATGAAGAAGGATATTGCTGAACATGTTGCAATATGTGATGTTTGTCAGCGAGTAAAGGCAGAACATCAGAAACCAGCAGGGTCACTCCAACCTTTGCCGATACCCAAGTGGAAATGGGAAAAGCTTGGTATGGATTTCATCACAGGATTGCCCAGGACTCGTTCAGGTTATGATTCCATCTGGGTAGTGGTAGATCGCTTGACCAAGGTGGCTCATTTCATTCCCGTGAAGACCACCTATACTAGTGCTAAGCTAGCTAAGATATACATGACCAGGATCGTGTGTCTGCATGGAGTTCTGAGGAGTATCGTGTCAGATAGAGGAACACAATTTACCTCAAAGTTTTGGCATCAGTTACATGAAACTTTGGGTACAAGACTGGAGTTCAGTGCAGCTTTTCATCCATAGACCGATGGACAGGCTGAGAGAGTCAACCAGATTCTGGAAGACATGTTGAGAGCTTGTGTGCTAGATTATGGATCCAGTTGGGATGACAACTTACCTTACGCAGAATTCTCATACAACAACAGTTATCAGACCAGTTAGAAGATGGCCCCTTTCGAAGCTTTATATGGAAGGAGGTGCAGAACACCATTGATGTGGGATTCTATTGGAGACCAAAAACTTTTTGGTCCCGACCTTATCCGAGATTCTGAAGAGAAAGTCAAGCTGATTCGTGACAGACTCAAGATAGCTCAATCTCGACAGAAGAGTTATGCTGACAGCAAATGTAAGGAAGTGACATATGAAGTGGGAGACCGAGCATATCTTCATGTGTCCCCACTTCAAGGAATCAATAGGTTTGGTGTTAAAGGAAAATTAGCACCCCGATTCATAGGCCCCTACAAAATTCTTGAACGTAGAGGCGAAGTTGCATACAAGCTGGAATTGCCGGAAGGATTGTCCGGAGTTCATGATGTTTTCCATGTTTCCCAGCTGAAGAAATGCCATGCTGAGATGGCTGATATTCCCTTGAGAGACACAGTGCCCCTAGAGGCCATACAACTTGACAGTGATCTGACCTACGAGGAGAAGCCTGTCAGAATCCTCGAGACTGCCAACAGAGTTACCCGCAGCAAGATCATCAAGTTCTGTAAAGTTTTGTGGAGTCACCACACCGAGGAAGAAGCCACCTGGGAACGCGAAGAAGATCTTCGTAGAGACCACCTGCACCTATTTTCTAGCCAACCCGAATCTCGAGGGCGAGATTCATCTTAAGGTGGGTAGGTTTGTAACATCCCAAAATTCCATTTTGGAATGTTATGAAATATAGCTATGCATCATCATCATTGCTTGAATGTATGAAATAGTTGAATTGTTTCTTCTGACTTTCTGAAAGTCCCTTTCTATTTTCAATGTGTTGCTTTCACCTATTTGAAAACCTTGGAAAAAGTTCAAATAAGAGGGGAGTAACATGACACTCCACACCAAGGTCATCTTGGTGATATATTTGAACAATAAGAACCAGGGGGTCTTTTGAAAAATATTTGCAAAAGGTTTTAAAACCAAATAGGCAATTCTGAAAAATATTATTTTTTTAAGTATTCAAATGATAGAGGAAAAGTGTTCATTCAATAGCATTAATTCTCCTGATCATTTTGATATATATATTGCCTATATTTGGAAATGTTTTGAATGCTTTTAAAGAGGTTTTACTGCCCTGGATTTAAAAAAGGAAACAGATGTATACTTAACGGGCCGGCCCACGGGCATTTACTCGCGAATTTATTACGAGCCGGCTGGCCGACGCGCAGACACCGCCTCCCTCTCACTGACAGCGGGTCCCACCCGACCGTTCACTGAATCGGCGCGGCCGCCTTCCACCTCGCGTGCGCGCCGCCCTCGCAGGTGATCTCGCTGTCGCGGATCTCCCTCTCCTTCCTTCCCCTCGCTCTGCCTCGCCCCTATATAAGAGCGGCCACCCTCCTCTCTCCATTCCACACCTAAACCCCCTCCTCACCTCGCCGGCGCACTGCCCTCACCTCGCCGGAGTTCCTGTCCGACCGAACCCTCCTCGAGCTCCTGGCTGTCGACTCCCTAGTCCCCTCGCCCCACCGTCACCACCAATCGACGCCGGACGTCAGCTGCCGTCGCCTGGACCTCTCCGACGACCTCCTCGACCACTGGAGCGCCACCCCGACGACCTCACCGCTTCGGACTCGTCGGAGAACCTCCTCGCCGGCGACCCCCCCCCCCTTTTCACTGTGAGACCCCCCCCCCCCCCCCGCTCTCTTTCGTTCGATCAGAGATCAACGATCCTGATTAGATCGTTTAATAACCCGAATCGTTTTTCTTTAAGTTTCGGTCACTGCTAGTTAGTTCCCGCGCACACGCTAGCCTAGCCAACCACCACTTGCCACGTAGCAATGACCGTTCGGTAGATTTTTTTCTTTTTCTGTTTTGTTTTAGTAAACAGAAACTTTTCTGATTTTGTTTTAGCTGTATCTTTTAAACTATTTAGTGTTCCGAATTGATTCTTTTTGCATTAGCTCTCATATTTCATGTAGTTTCGCCCTGTAGTCTTAGATTTTAAATTTGACCTCTAAATTTTGAATTGAATCAAATTTGCTCAAATCACTCAAATCTGAATAACTAGAGTTTAAAAATAGATTTTGATATGAATCTTTTTGCTACTGCTTGGTATTAGTTAGGACTATCATCATGCTTAGTTTGAGGATTTTTAGGATGAATTTGTTTAGTGTTATAGCTATAAACAGATTCTGCCTAGTAGTTAGTATAGTTTAGTTAATTTAGTTTTTAGTTAGTTTATATCAGATTTGTTATAATTTGTTTTAGTAGGTTCTGTTGCTTAAACATTAGGTGTTTTAATTTCTATAAATAAAAATATAAAATTGCTTAGTTTATTTCTTTATTGTTATAGGAATCTCAACTCATTTTCAACTAGGTATAATTTGTTATAAAACAAACTAGTTTAGTAGTAGTTAGTTTAACCAAGTTTTAGATAATTAAATTCTGTTTTATAAGAGAGTTTTTAGTAAATTATTTTTCTGTTAATATAATGTTCATTAATTAATAATAAGTTTTGTTTTACTCTTTGTTAGTAAAACTATAGTTACCTCATATAGTAGTGTTTATCAAAACTTTTAAAACCATACCAAGATTTTTCTTAACAAAACTTTAAATGGATTTAATTCTGTAAAATATTTTATTATTTCCTTGCTGTCAACTATTGTTTTGTTAATACAAGTAGTTTTACTATGTTAGTAGTGGTTTACCCATCACCTTTTTGAAAACAAAACTTTGTGTGTTCTCTTGCTTGTGATTTGTGCATTGTTTTGTCTTGATTATTTACTAGTTCATTACTGATTTTTGTGAGTTACAATATTTTTGTTGTATGCTTATTGAGTGCTCTTGATTGATTCGTTAGATCATCCGTAGTGCGAGGTTTGTTACCTAGAGTCACTCATGTACGAAGATCATCAGTCAGGCAAGTCACTTTGATCATGTATACCTATGTTTTATTGCATTAGTTCTTCCATCACCCCAATTGCATGCAAAGTAGGTAAATTGGGAACTTGGTTACTTGCTGTAGTATCATGTGGTAGGTACCCCCTCTCAACCCTTTGACACTTTGGCCCCGGGAAACGTTCAATTATTTTGTTATGCTATTAGTAGACGGGGTTAGATGTGTGATTCATGAGAGTTGTGAGGTAATAACTTCAAGACCTATGATGATCAAGACTTCAAGATTTCCAAGTTTTCAACATACCTCTGGGTGGATGATGGTTGAACGGCGCCCTGGAGAAACCAGTGAACAGGCGGTGCTACGAGATGTAGAAGAACGGTAGGAAAGGATGGGCACCGACAGAGTCGCAGGGAAACCCTTTGGAAGACCATGTTTTGGTCATCCGTTTCTCAAACACCCTGAAGTGCAAGAAATCAAACGGAGGCGGCCAAATCATGTGGGGAACGTGTGCAAAACTCTGCAGAGTACTCAAACCTAATTGATTAGCCGTGTCCACGGTCATGGACGACTTGAGCCAAAGGAACTGAAACTTCCGGAATTCTCAACACAATTAATATGATGATGTGGGCACTAATGACTTGGGTATGAGATTTGGTTGGTGGAACCATCTCATTAATCAACCAACTTAGTAATAAATTTTGCTTAGCCCTCTCTTGTTGTAGGAAAAATTGGCTTTACGCAAAAACTTACTACCCCACCTGCCATATATGCATATAGATTAGATGATTATCTTTTCACCCCTCTCTTGTGACTTTGCCGGCATATTCCATATGCTGACCTATACGGCTGCAACGTATCATGTTGCAGAGTACTTTTCCGACCAGGAGTGAGGATACGCTCTACGCTCGGTGAGATGCCCTTGGAGTCAGATGGACCCATCTACTTTCGATGCTTCCACAAGACTTAGATATTCTCATGAGTTGGCCTTCCGCCACTTTATTGTAATCTTTATAATAAAGGACTCGATATGAGATTTACGATTAATAAATGCTGTGTGATTTCCCTTGATATGTACATTGATGTACCGTGTGTGTACCAGCATGATCTTGGGATGGTACAGAAACACCGGAGATTCGACCCTTCTGGTCGGGTCGCTACATATGTGGAAATCAGTAAGGAAAAACTTATACTGCATGCTGAAATTTACTTTCACTTGTCACTATGGAGAACAATCCTTTGAGGGGTTTGTTCGGGTATCGTCACCTCAACCGGAACCACAATTAGTTTCCCCTCAACCTACTGCACCTATTGAAAATACTGGTTATGAAATTCCATCGGGTGTGATAGAACGAATGCTAGCTAATCCTAATGCAGGAGACGAAACTGAACATACGGGTATGCACCTAATACATGTGGACGAAATTTGTGGATTATTTAAGCTTGCAGGTTTATCCGGAGATGAAGTTAAGAAGAATGTTTTCCCTTCATCTTTGAAGGGAAAAGCATTGAAATGGTATAGGCTATGTGATGATATTGGATCATGGAACTTGAATCGATTGAAATTGGAATTCCACCAAAAGTTTATCTTATGCATCTAGTTCATCGTGATTGGACTTATATATATAATTTTTGGCCTCGTGAACGAGAAATCATCTCTCTAGCTTGGGGGAAGCGTAAGTCAATCTTATATTCATGCCCCAATCATGATCTCTCGAGAGAAATTATTATTCAAAAAAATTATGCGCGGATTTCTCATAATGATCAATCCATGCTCGATAGTTCTTGTACTGGTTCTTTTATGAAGAAGACTATTGAATTCAAGTGGGATCTCTTATAAAGAATTAAACGCAACAATGAATATTGGTAACTCGACGAAGTTAATGAGTTGGGCATTAAGCTTGAGTTTGATTGTGTTAAATCTTTTATGAATACCGATGCTTTTCGAAAGTTTAGCACTAAATATGGACTTGAATCTAAGATAGTAGCCTCTTTTTTGAATCATTTGATACTCATGTTGATCTCCCTTAGGATAAGTGGTTTAAATATCATCCCCTATTAAAGAAGAAATGAAAGAACCATTCATAGTTAAAGAAGAAACTATCATTTACAATGTCAATCCAGTTATGCCTACTAGTTATATTGAGAAACCACCTTTTCATGTTAGGATAAAGGAACATGCTAAGGTATCAACTATGGTTCGCAATAGTAATATTAGAGCACCTAAGCTCTCTGAACAAATTAAAGTGGAACCTAGTGTTGGTATAGTTAAAGATCTCTTGGTAGAAAATATTGATGGGCATGTTATTTATTTCTCTGACAAAGCGGCTAGAAGTGCCAAACCTGATGAAAAAGATAAACATAGACCCGTAGTTGGCATGCCTGTTGTCTCGGTTAAAATAGGAGATCATTGTTATCATGGATTATGTGACTTGGGTGCTAGCGTGAGTGCTATTCCTTTTACCTTATATCAAGAAATTATGAATGACATAGCACCTACTGAAATAGAAGATATTGATGTTACTATTAAATTTCCTAATAGAGACACCATCACACCACTTGGGATTGCTAGAGATGTTGAAGTCTTGTGTGAGAAAATAAAATATCCTACTGATTTTCTAGTTCTTGGTTCCCCACAAGATGACTTTTGTCCCATTATCTTTGGTAGACCTTTCTTGAACACTGTTAATGCTAAGAAAGATTGTCAAAAAGAGACCATCAGTGTTGAGTTTGGTGATGTGTCTCGCGAGTTTAATTTTTGTAAGTTTAGTAGACAACCTCATGATAGAGAATTATCTAGTAAGGATGAAATAATTTTTCTTGCTTCTATTGTCGTTCCTCCTACCGATCCCCTAGAACAATATTTGCTAGACCATGAAAATGATATGCACTTGCGTGAAAGAAATGAAATAGATCAAAGTTTCTTTGAACAACAACCTCTACTAAAACACAATTTGCCTATTGAAACTCTAGGAGATCCTCCTCCACCTAAAGGTGATCCTGTGTTTGAATTAAAACAATTGGCTGACACTTTGAAGTATGCTTATCTTGATGAGAAAAAGATATATCATGTTATTATTAGTGCTAACCTTTCAGAACATGAAGAAGAAAGATTATTAAAAATTCTGAGGAAGCACCGAGCTGCTATTGGATATACTCTTGATGATCTTAAGGGCATTAGTCCCACTCTATGTCCGCACAAGATTAATATGGAACCTCATGCTAAACCTATTGTTGATCACCAATGACAATTGAATTCTAAGACGAAACAAGTGGTAAGAACTGAAATAGTAAAGCTTCTAGAAGCAGGTAAAATCTATCCCATAGCTAATAGTAGATGGGTGAGTCCCGTTCATTGTGTCCCTAAGAAAGGAGGTATTACTGTTGTTCCTAATGATAAAAATGAACTTATCCACAAAGAATGTTACTCGCTATAGAATGGTAACTGATGTTAGAAAACTAGATAAAGGGACTAGAAAAGATCATTATCCTCTGTCTTTCATTGATCAAATGCTAGAAAGATTATATAAGCGCGCACACTTTTGTTTCTTGGATGGATATTCTGGTTTCTCTCAAATACCTGTGTCACAATCTGATCAAGAGAAAATCACCTTTACTTGTCCTTTTGGAACCTATGCTTATAGAGTGTGCCTTTTGGTTTATGCAATGCACCTTCTACCTTTCAAAGATGTATGACTGCTATATTCTCTGATTTTTGTGAAAAGATTGTGGAGGTTTTCATGGATGATTTTTCCGTTTACGGAACTTCTTTTGATGATTGCTTAAGCAACCTTGATCGTGTTCTGCAGCAATGTGAACAAACTAATCTCGTCTTGAATTGGGAGAAGTGACACTTTATGGTAAATGAAGGTATTGTCTTGGGGCATAAAATCTCCGAACGAGATATTGAGGCGGATCAAACAAAAGTTTATGCAATTGAGAAAATGCCATGTCCTAAAGATATCAAAGGTATTCGAAGTTTCCTCAGTCATGTTGGTTTCTATAGGAGGTTTATTAAAGACTTCTCTAAAATTTCTAGGCCTCTTACTAATCTTTTACAAATTTCTCTAAGACTTCTCTAAAAGTTTACTAATTTCTTTGTTTTTTATTATTATTGTGTAGAAGCCTTTGAAACACTTAAGAAAGCCTTAACCACGGCACCTATTGTTCAACCTGCTGATTGGAACTTGCCTTTTTAAATTATGTGTGATGTTAGTGATTATGTTGTTGCTATTGTTCTAGGACAAAGATTAGAAAAGAAATTAAATGTTATCCATTATTCTAGCAAAAATCTAGACAGTGCCCAAAGAAATTATGCTACTACTGAAAAATAATTTTTAGCAACTGTGTTTGCTTGTGATAAATTTAGATCTTACATTGTTGATGCCAAAGTTATTGTTCACACTGATCATGCTGCTATAAAATAACTTATGGAAAAGAAATATGCTAAACCTAGACCCATTAGGTGGGTTCTCTTACTTCAAGAATTTAATTTGCATATCACTGATAGGAAAGGAGTTGAGAATCCCATAGCTGATAAATTGTCTAGGTTAGAAAATATTCTTGATGACCCACTACCTATTGATCATAGTTTTCCTGATGAACAAATAGCTGCAATAAATGTGTCTTGAAACACTCCTTGGTATGCTGATTATGCTAACTACATTGTTGCTAAATATATGCCACCTAGTTTCACATACCAACAAAATAAAAAATTCTTCTATGATTTAATACATTACTTTTTGGATGATCCACATCTTTATAAAGAATGAGTAGATGGTATTATTATACGTTATGTACATGAGCATGAATAGGAAGAAATCATATGGAAATGTCATTCCGAAGCTTAGGGAGGACACCATGCGGGAGATAGAACTGCTCATAAGGTATTACAATCTGGTTTTTATTGGCCTATTCTCTTCAAGGATGCTCGTAAGTTTATCTTGTCTTGTGATGAATGTCAAAGGATTGGTAATATCGATAAGCGCGAGGAAATGCCTATGAATTATTCAATTGTTGTTGACCCATTTGATGTTTGGGGTTTTGATTATGGGACCTTTTCCTTCCTCTAGTGGGTATACTCATATTTTTGTTGCTGTTGATTATGTCACTAAGTGGATAGAAGCTATTCCAAATAGTAGTGCTGATCATAACACTTTTATTAAAATTCTTAAAGAAGTTATCGAAGAGGTTTATCATTATAGAGCTATTAAGATTAATAATGCCGAAGGTACCAACCCGAAGGTGGTAAATGGACAAATAATTAAACATTATATTTCAGGTATGCCTATTAATGTTGAAAGCAATGTTATCCAAACCATGACACCAGAGGAACATATAAGAGAAACCTTACGAAACACTCCAGAATTGTGAATAAGAAGAGGTACGTGATACGGTAAGAAAACACACTCCGAAAAATCCGCAAAAATATTTTTTTGTCAGTTTTCGAATATTACAGATTTTTGGAAAATAAGAAAAAGAACAGGAAAGCAACCGAGGTGACCACAATACACCAGGGCACACCTGCCCTCCCTGACGCGCCCTGGTGGGTTGTGCCCACCTCGGGAACCTTCCCGGCTTCGTTTTCCTTCCGTTTGCTTGATTTCCAATAATATAAATTATCTATATATACCCCCCCCCCCGCTTGTCTTGACCACCGCATCGCGAGATTTTCCTCTGTTCTTGTTTCATGTTGTTTTCCTGACAGATCTGAAAATATGTCGTCTCAAGATTCGGAGGGAGAGAGCTATGTATCCAATTATGTTGCTGATCAAAAGATATTTTGGGAAATTTATCCCTATTTGTGGTCCTTGGAGGAACAAGAATACACCGACCTGGAGGAAATAGAAGACGCGGGCCCAGACGCTGGCTGAGATGAAGATGAAGCTCCACTACCTCAACTTGGAGATATGCACATTTAGTTCAAGAAGTTAATCCTTCCTAATGGTGGGAATAAACCCAATACTCCTTTTATCCGCTCTCATTTTCTGTAGGAGAGCAAGCCAACTCTATGCAAGAGGATATTGAAAGTTGAACAAGAGAATGACAATTTAAGGGAAGAAAACTTCATCCTCAAGCGTAAATTGGAGAAGAAGAAGAATACTCCATCACCACCTCCTTCTTCATCATCACCACCCAAGGAGACTTGAGTACACGAGTATGGGCACTCCCCTTGGCTTGAGCGAAGCTTGGGGAGATGCCCCGGTATCGTATAACCATCACTTTTTACCTTTGCTTTTTTCGATCCTTAGCCTTTTCGTGATTTAGTTGAATAAAAGTTTGGTATGATCTATTTTTGAGTGCTAGTTTTGTGATCTATCTATCTATGTAATCGAGTGAGAGTTATATAATAGAGTTTAGTTTGAGCTTTTGCTTCTTTATTTTCTTGTTGCAATCATAATAAAAGAGAATAAATGAAAAAGATCATATGCTAATATTATTGTGAGTAATGACATCACACAAGGAAAAGTATAAGTGGTAAAATTTATTGGAGATTGACAAACGTAGCATTAGTCAGTGATGCAATTCATGAAAGAATTAATTGGGGAAGAGAAGATTCACATGCAAATACACTATCTTGGACATCTTTTATGATTGTGAGCCCCCATTAAATATTATATGCCAAAATTGTTAATGTTGGACAAGGAAGACAACGTAATGATTTATGTTTGTTTATATTCACATATATAGAAGTTATATTGTCATAGATCCTTCAACACGTGGTGCTTGCTCAATATTTTTCTAGCAAAAAATCCTGCACTAAGTAGATATACTACTTGTGCATCCAAAATTCCAAATCCCAAACACATGTTTGAGAGTCCACGATACCTACCTATGGATTGAATAAGATCCTTCAAGTAAGTTGTCATCGGTGCACTAGGGCAATAAAAATTGCTTCTAAAAGTGTTGGATCAATTAGTGTAAGAGAAAATTGAGCGTTGCACGAACTTGCGATGGCAAAGTAATAAAAGCAACAAACTGCATAATAAAGGTTGCTATCACAAGGGGCAATACAACGTGAAGTTTTTTTGCACTAAGGTATTTGGCTTACAAACTAAAAAGCGCAAGACAA
Source organism: Hordeum marinum (assembly GCA_022496015.1). Taxonomy (NCBI): domain Eukaryota; kingdom Viridiplantae; phylum Streptophyta; class Magnoliopsida; order Poales; family Poaceae; genus Hordeum; species Hordeum marinum. The sequence continues at coordinate 166,901,103 of CM039678.1, read as the reverse complement.
CCTCTGCCTCCTTGTGCGAAGGGCCTATCTTTTACCTTTATGTATTTACTTTTATACAAGAGTCAAAGTATTCTTCCCTATTCCTTTTTATTTTTATCCTTTTGCAAGCATCATGTGGTGAGGAAAGATCTAGTCACATATATCCAGTTGGATATGACTGATGAGCATGAGTTACTATTGTTGACGTCACCCTTCAGGTGAATATGTTGGGAGGCGAAATTATAAGCCCCTATCTTTCTATGTGTCCGGTTGATACTTTTTGCCCATGGGTATGTTGTGAGTGTTAGCAATCATAGAATACTAAATGATGGTTGAGTATGTGGACTTGCCAAAAGGCTCCGACATGAGACCCTTCCTGAAAATATGATGAATTGTAGTTGCAAAGTTGATTAAGAACATAGTTTGTTGGTTCCCAATAAGGTTTATGCTTTATACTTCTATGTTCTGATGAATCGTTACTTGTGCATGAGAAGTTATATGATGTTGTTATGAAATAAAAGTTATGTGAAAGAGTTCTATGATAAAGTTTGTTGTTGTTATGATAATAAGCATGATGCTACTATGTCCGTATTTTGTTTTTATCGACACCTCTCTCTCAAACCATGTGGACATGTTTTTCGATATTGGCTTTCGCTTGAGGAAAGCGAGGTCTAAGCTTCAGGGAGTTGATACGTCCATTTTTCATCATGATTTATTACTATTATTTACAATGTTTTTATGGATAATAATACTTCATGGAGTATTTCTAATGCCTTTTCTCTCATAATTTGTAAGGTTTCACAAAGAGGGAAAATGTCGGCAGCTGGAAATCTGGACCTAAAAAAGTCACAGATACCTATTATGCACATCTTTAAATGAGCTGAAACTTCATGGGGAATTTTTATGGAATATATAAGAAACATTGGAGAAAATAACTATGGGAGGGGCCCACCCAGGTGAGCACAATAAACTAGGGCACGCTAGGCGCCCAGGCGCGCCTTGATGGATTGTGCTTAGCACAGCCCACGTCCGGAGCCCATCTTATGGTATATAAGTTGTTTTGACCACGAAAAAATCAAGAGGGGACTTTCGGGATGGAACACCGCCGTCTCGAGGCAGAACTTGGGCAGGAGCACTTTTGCCCTCTCGCGGAGCGATTCCACCAGGGAAACTTCCCTCCCTGAGGGGGAAATCGAAGCCATCGTCATCACCAACAACCCTCTCATCTTTGGGAGGCCATTCCTCATCAACATCTTCAACATAACCATCTCCTCTCAAACCCTAGTTCATCTCTTGTGTTCAATCTTTGTACCAGAACCTTAGATTGATACCTGTGGATGACTAGTAGTGTTGATTACCTTGTGTACTTGATTACTATATGGTTTATTTGGTGGAAGATTATATGTTCAGATCCATTATACTATTCAATAACCCTATGATCTTGACCATGAATATTATTTGTGAGTAGTTACCTTTGTTCTTGAGGTCACGAGAGAAGTCATGTTGCAAGTAATCATGCGAATTTGATATGTGTTCGATATTTTGATGATATGTATGTTGTGCTTCCCTTAGTGGTGTCATGTGAAAGTCGACTACATGACACTTCCCATCCTTGGGCCTAAGGGAATGCATTGTGGAGTAGCTATTAGATGATGGGTTGCTAGAGTGACAGAATCTTAAACCCTAGTTTATGCGCTACTTCGTAAGGGGCTGATTTGGGTCCACGTGTTTAATGCTATGGTTAGATGTTATCTTAATACTTTTCTCGTAGTTGCGGATGCTTGCGAGGGAGTTAATCATAAGTGGTAGTTTTGTTCAAGTAAGAGCATCACCCAAGCACCGGTCCACCCATATATCAAATTATCAAAGTAGCGAACATGAATCAAACCAACATAATGAAAGTTACTAGATGAAATTCCCATGTACCCTCAAGAACACTTTGCTTATCATAAGAGATAGTTTTGGCATATCCCTTGCCACAAAAGGATTGGGCTACCTTGCTGCACTTTACTTATTGTTACCGTTACTTGCTCGATACCAATTATCTTGCTATCAAACTACATATTCCCTACAATTTCAGTGCTTGCAGAAAATTACCTTGTTGAAAATCGCTTGTCATTTCCTTCTACTCCTCGTTGGGTTCGACACTCTTACTTATCGAAAGGACCATGATTGACCCCCTACACTTGTGGGTCATCGATATTCATAGAAACATAAATAGGTTCGTATCTGAAATCATAGCACTCAGGCCCTAGTGACAAGCATTAAGCATAGCAAAGTCATAGCAAAATCAATCTGAGAACGTAATGGACACTAGGGATCAACGCCTAACAAATTGACTCGATTACGTGATAAATCTCATCCAATCCCATCACCGTCCAACAAGCCTACAAAAGAATACTCACTCCCGATGGTGTGCATCATGGAATTATTGATGGAGAATGGTTGGTGATGACGATGACGACAAATTCCCCTCTCTAGAACCCCAAACGGACTCCAGATTAGCCCTTCCTAGAAAGGACGGGAGGCGACGGCGGCTTTGCCCTGTAAGACACGATGAATCTTTCTTTCTTATTTTTTCTAGGGAAGAATATACCTTATATCATAATATGGGCATCGGAGGCCTTCTAGGTGACCCACAAGCCACCCTGGTGGGCTCTGCAGGAGGGGGTAGGCGCGCCCCCATTACTTGTGGCCCCTTGGTGGGTCTTCTGCTGTTGGTTCCTTCATCAATAGTTTTTATATATTCCAAAATAATTCTCCATCAATTTTTATCTCATTCCGAGAACTTTTATTTCTGCACAAGAACAACAACATGGTAGTTCTGCTGAAAACAACATCAATCTGGGTTAGGTTCATTCAAATCATGCAAATTAGAGTCCAAAACAATAGAAATATTGTTTCGAAAAGTAGATACGTTTGAGAGGTATAAGTGCTCGGTAAGAGGCAGAGGAGGAGACTATAGACGAGCTGGAGGAGTCGATCCCATTGATTGCCGCTATTGCCCAACGACGCTCCAAACGTGCCTCCTCGAAGTGGCATGACTCGGTGTAGATATCCGCATTCGGTCGTTGCTACGGCTTCTACTGTGGCCATGGCGTCACCGAGCTTCTTTGTGTGTGCAACCTAGCGCTCCACCTCATTCTCTAGGAATTTGATGTATCCCACAAGGTCTCTAACGCAAAAGACGGGCAGCGGGCCTTTAGAGGACTCCACCTCCCGCGTTTGGGTTGGTGGCATAGCGAGTATTGCCCTAGCCCATGACGGTGGTGTCATAGCGAAGGTGGACGATGGTGTGGTGTCATCCAATGCTCTCGCCGATGGGGTGGAAGACACGACGAGCAGCCGCCTTAGGGAAGTGGTGGCGGAGCGTGTGGTGAGTGGCGTGCACACACCCACCAGGGACGCCACACGCACTACACACTTCAGAGGACTGTCACGCCTACGCGGTGAAGCCTCCTAGCTGGAGCTGTCCTCTAGCAAAGTGGCTGAGCGACAATGATGGGTCGGTGCCATTGGTGATTAGGGGAGAAGCAAACTTGATAAGCTATGGGGAGGGAGGGGATAAAAGCCATGTGGACTCACCGACCTTGAGGGTTTATATAGCAGGCTAACAAGCATTCGGGTTTGGGGTGATTTGGTTGAGCTCGGCAGGAAGCTTGCGCGATTGCGCGTGGGTTGGAACGGGCTCACTAATGTCGCTTCGAGCCGACATGTGGCCAAATAGAACGCATGTGCGGTGCCAAAGCGTGCATAGGAATCCTTCGGTGGCTATGCAGTGACAAGACGGGTCGAAGTGGAAACAAATGATAATTAGACAAACGAGTAATAACAAAAAAAAGTTTGTGATTTATTGTGACGCGGTCATTTCCCCAGGACACCGGTGGCTCGGAACCGCTGGCCGGCTTGTATACAGGCATTGCCTGTGTGTTCAACTGCTCTATGCATGTGGTTGCTTGCGGTTGAGGCAGCCGTAACACGCTCTTTCGGCGTCCCTTCGTGCACACTGCAGCATCCCTCCATGTTGAACCACGATACAGTTACGTGTGCCACGACGCAGTTACGCGCTGCAAAAACTGCCATGTGGACGTGCCGAAATATCGGGCCGTCCAACGGCCACCCATGTAGAAAGAGTTTAGATGTTGTGCATAGAGAAAATCACATCTCGTATGATTAAATTAAGGAACACGTCGGTGATGTTTCCATCAATTACTGACAATTGTCTACCCACAACCATTTGCCCACAACACACACAACTTATTAGGAGGAACCGTCTGTTTCATTATTGGTCTTCTCAAGCAATTATGATTATTGACATTGTTGTCGGGTATCACACACATCTTGTTAAGCCCAATCGTTTGCATTCTGCTCGATCATCACAAACAGTTTATCCGAGTGAACTGTATGTCGTCTATCGCATACATCTGGATCTATATAACTGGTTGTGGTGTTTTGGCTAATCGCAAACAGTTCATGAGGACCAACTGGATGTGATGACCCACAAGTATAGGGGATCTATCGTAGTCTTTTCGGTAAGTAAGAGTGTCGAACCCAACAAGGAGTAGAAGGAAATCACAAGCGGTTTCCAGTAAGGTATTCTCTGCAAGAACTGAAATTATCGGTAACAGATAGTTTTGTGATAAGATAATTCGTAACGAATAACAAGTAACAAGTGTAGCAAAGGTGCATCAAGGTAGCCCAATCCTTTTTGTAGCGAAGGACATGCCTGGACAACTCTTATATAAAACAAAGAGCTCCCAAGGACACATGGTAATTTCTGTCAAGCTAGTTTTCATCATGCTCACTTGATTCGCGTTCGTTACTTTGGTAATTTGATATGTGGGTGGACCGGTGCTTGGGTGCTGCCCTTACTTGGACAAACCTCCCACTTATGATTAACCCCTCTCGCAAGCATCCACAACTACGAAAGAAGAATTAAGATAAATCTAGCTACTAGATATGGTATTGAAGATCTAACAGAGATAAGAAGCCATCTAGCTACTATCTATGGACACGTAGGTCTGTGGTGGACTGCTCACGCATCATCGGAGGGGCAATGCAGTTGATGTAGACGCCCTTTGTGATCGAATACCCCTCCGACAGACTACCGGAAAAGGCTCCAAGATTGGATCTCTCGGGAACGGAGGCTTCTGTCGGCGGAAGAGTATTTGCGTGGATCTTTTTGGTGATGGGGGGATATTTGGGTATTTATAGGACGAACAATAGGGTTAGGAGACCTTCCAGGAGACAGCAAGCCTGCCAGGCGCGGCCAGGGGGTGGCCATGCCTACCAGGCTTGTGATCTCCTGGTAGGTGCCCTGGCATGCACTCCAACTCTCGTAGATCTCTTTCCTTCCAGAAAAAAATCATTCCGAATATTTTATTCCGTTTGGACTCCGTTTAATATTCCATATCTGCAAAACTCAAAAACAAGGAAAAAACACAAACTAGCACAAGGCTCTATATTAATAGGTTAGTCCCAAAAATAATATAAAATAGCATATTAATGCATATAAAACATCCAAAACAGATAATATAATGGCATGCCATCATCAAAAATTATAGATACGTTGGAGACGTGTCAGCATCCCCAAGCTTAATTCTTGCTCGTCCTTGAGTAGGTAAATGATAAAAACAGATTTTTTTTATGTGGAGTGGTACCTAACATATTTATCCATGCAATATTCTCTATTATGGCATGAATAATCAGATCAATAAGACTCAAAACAAAAGCTCAGTATTGACATAAAAACAATAACATTTCAAGCATACTAGCAAAGCAACTCTATCACTTCAAAATATAATGGCAAAAGAAAGTTATCCCTATAATATCATATGGTGTGGCTATGCTCCATCTTCCCCACACAAAGTATTTATATCATGCACAACCCCGATGACAATCAAGCAACTGTTTCACACTTACTATGTTATCAAACCTTTTCAACTCTCACGCAACACATGAGCATGAGCCATGGATATAGCACTATAGGTGGAATAGAATATGGTGGAGGTTGTCAAGGAAAAGGAGAAGATAGTCTCACATTAACTAGGCAACGGGATATGGAGAAACTCATTAATAGATATGAATGTGAGTGAGTAGGGATTGCCATGCAACGGATGCACTAGAGCTATAAGTGTATGCAATCTCAAAAAGGAACTAAGTGGACGTGCATCATGAAGAAAAATTCCACTAGTTATATGAAAGTGACAAAATAGGATACACTCTATCATGAAGATCATGGTGCTACTTTGAAGCACGAGTGTGGAAAAAGATAGTAGCAATGTCCCTTCTCTCTTTTCTCTCATTTTTTTGTTTTGGTGGGCATCTAAGGCCTCTTTTATTATTATTTTTATTTGGGCTTCGCTGGCCTCTTTTATTTTTCATAAAGTCCGGAATCTCATCCCCACTTGTGAGGGAATCATAGCTTCCATCATACCTTCCTCACATGGTACATGCTCTAATAAGGATAGTCATCACACTTCTATTTACTTACAACTCAAAAGAGAATTACAACTCGATACCTAGAACAAAATATGACTCTATATGCAATATGAAAGTGCTCGTGTATGTCATGATAAAAGGAAACGGTGGAAGTTGCATGGCAATATATCTCGGAATGGCTATGGAAATGCCATAATAGGTAGGTATGGTGGATGTTTTGAGGAAAGATATTTGGTGGCTGTTTTGAGGAATGTGTTTGGTGGCTGTTTTGAGGAAGGTGTTTGGTGTACAGGTGAAAGTTGCGCGGTACTAGAGAGGCTAGCAAAGGTGGAAGGGTGAGAGTGCATATAATCCATAGACTCACATTAGTCATAAAGAACTCACATAATTATTGCAAAAGTCTATTAGTTATCGAAGCAAAGTATTAGACGCATGCTCCTAAGGGATAGGTTGGTAGGAGTTAACCATCCCGTGCTCCCGACCCTCACACAAAGGTTGACAATCTATAAACAAATCATGCTCCAACTTCCTTACATAGCGGTTCACCATACGTGCATGCCACAGGAATCACAAACCTTTACACAAGTATTTTTACCAAATCACAATTACTTCCTAACATGACTCTTAACATTACCATCTTCACGTCTCAAAACTTGATGCAAGGAATCAAACTTCTCAAAAATACTCAATGCACTTAATATGGAAGTTTTTATTATATCCCTCTTGGATGTCTATCTTATTAGTACTAAATTCATAACCTAGACAAATTACCATGCTGTTTTAGAAACTATCAAAATAATATAAGTGAGGTACGAGGGTTCAATTATTTCTATAAAACACAAACACCACCGTGCTCTAAAAAATATAAGCGAAGTATATAGAGCAAAATTGTCTATCTCAAAAGATATAAGTGAAGCACATAGAGTGTTCTAATAAATTCACGATTCAGTGTGTCTCTCTCAAAATATGTATGCATCAAGGATGGTTGTGTCAAACTAAAAAGCAAAGAGTCATATCATACAAGACACTCAAAGCAAAACACATATCATGTGGTGAATAAAAATATAGCCTCGAGTAAATTTACCGATGGATTGAAGACGAAAGAGGGGATGCCTTCCGGGGCATCCCCAAGCTTAGGCTCTTTGGCATCCTTGAATATGACTTGGGTGCCTTGGTCATCCCCAAGCTTAGGCTTTTGGCACTCTTTATTCCTTAGTCCATCAAATCCATACCCAAAACTTGAAAACTTCAAAACACAAAACTCAATAGAAAACTCGTGAGATCCGTTGGTATAAGAAAATAAATTGCCACTTTAGGTAATGTCGTGAACTCATTATTTATTGATATTTTTGTAATACCTAATGCATTATAACTTCTCCATGGTTCATACCTCATGATTCAACCCATAGATTCATCAAAATAGGTAAACAACTCAAAGAAAACAGAATCTGCCAAAAACAGAACAGTCTGTAGCAATCTGAAAAACTTCGTCTACTTATGTAACTCAAACAATTCTTACACATTAGGAAAACCTGGGAAATTTATATATTAATCTTGTGTAAAAATTTCAGACTCATTCGACGCTCCGAAAAATTTAGAAAATTCCTGTACTGGACGCAAAAGTTTCTGTTTTTCAGCAAGATCAAATCAACAACCACCATAGATCACCCCAAAGGTTTTACTTAGCTCAAACACTAATTAAAACACAAAAAACAATTACTACAGAAGTAATAATGTGGGAAACACTCAAAAACATAAGCAAAAATAGAACATAAAAATAAAATGGGGTTGCCTCCCAACAAGCGCTATTGTTTAACGCCCCTAGCTAGGCATAACGGTTTCAATGATGCTCACATAAAAAGTAGTAATTGAAACATGAAATAGAGCATCATGAATCTCATGACAAGAACATTTAAGTCTAACCCACTTCCTATGAATAGGGATTTTGTGAGCAAACAATTTATGGGAACAAGAATCAACTAGCATAGGAAGGCAAAACAAGTATAACTTCAAAACTTTGAACGCATAGAGAGGAAACTTGATATTATTACAAATCCTACAAGCATATGTTCCTCCCTCATAATAAATTTCAGTAGCATCATGAAGAAATCTCACAATATACTATCACAAAAATCATTCTTTTCATGATCAATTATAGCATACGTATCATCACCAAAACTTAGGGAACAAAAAAATTCATCTTCATCAAGCATAACATCCCCAAGCTTGTGGTTTTGCATATCATTAGCATCATGGATATTCAGAGAATTCATACTAACAACATGGCAATCATGCTATTCATTCAAGGATATATCATGAATCACATTCTGATTTTCTTCTTTCAACACTTCATCAAAATTTCCAGATTCATGATTTTCAAACAAAACTTCAAAAAGATAATCAAATGCACTCAACTCGCTAGAAATTGGTTCATCATAATTTGGTCTTTTGAAAAGATTAGCAAGTGGATGAGGATCCATATCAATAGATTTTTAGCAAGCGAAGATGAAAGAAAATAGAAGGCACATGGCAACACAAGCAAACATAGAAAACAAGAGATCTGACGAGAAAAAGGCAAACGAAAAGGAGAGGGTGAATAAAACGGAAAATTTGTAAAGTGTGGGAGAAGAAAACGAGAGGCGAAAGGCAAATAACGTAAATGCAAGAGATAAGTTTGTGATGGGTACTTGGTAGGCTTGACGTGTATCCTCCCTGGCAACGGTGCCAGAAAGTGGCAAGTTTACGGGAGAGATCTTGTCTTGACTTGCTACGTATCCTCCCCGACAATGGCGCCAGAAATCCTTCTTGCTACCTCGTGAGATTGCGTTGGTTTTCCCTTGAATAGGAAAGGTTGATGCATCAAAGTAGATCAGTATTTCCCTCAGTTGATGAGAACCAAGGTATCAATCCAGTAGGAGGAACAAGCAAGTCACCAATGGATGCACCTACACAAACAATCAAACTCTTGCACCCAACGCTATAAAGGGGTTGTCAATCCCTTCACAGTTATTTGCAAGGATTAGCTCTGATAGAGATAGATGTAAACGACTCAAAGAACAATAAATTGCGGCAAGGTATTTTTGGTATTTTGGTTTATAGATCTGAAAATATATTATGGAAAGTAGACCTGGGGGGCCATCGATTTCACTAGAGGCTTCTCTCTTCAAGGAAAGTATCACGGTGGGTAAACAAATTACTGTCAAGCAATTGATAGAAAAGTGAATAATCATGTAGATATCCAAGGAAATGATTATGCATATAGGCATCACGTCCGTGTCAAGTAGACCGAAACGATTCTACATCTACTACTATTACTCCAAACATCAACCGACTCCTTCATGCATCTAGAGTATTAAGTTCATGAAGAATAAAGTAACGCATTAGGTAAGATGACATGATGTAGAGGGATAAACTCAAGCAATATGATGCAAACCCCATCTTTTTACCCTTGATGGCAACAATACAATACGTGCCTCGCTACCCCTACTTTGTCACTGGGTGAGGACACTGCAAGATTGAACCCAAAACTAAGCACTTCTCCCATTGCAATAATTACCAATCTAGTTGGCCAAACCAAACCAATAGCTCGAAGAGACTTGTAAAGATATGAAATCATGAATATAAGAATTGAGAAAATACTCAAATAAGATTCATGGATAATCTGAACATAAACCCACAATTCATTGGATCTTGACAAACACACCACAAAAGAGTATTACATCGAATAGATGTCCATGAAGATCATGAAGAACATGGTATTGAAGATCAAAGAGAGAGAGAAGAAGCCATATAGCTACTAGCTATGGACCCGTAGGTCTGTGGTGGACTAATCATACATCATCGGAGGGGCAATGGAGTTGATGTAGATGCCCTTCGTGATCGGATCCCCCTCCGGCAGATTACCGAAAAAGGCTTCAAGATTGGATCTCTCAGGAACGGAGGCTTTTGTCGGCAGAAAAGTATTTGTGTGGCCCTTTTTGGTGTTGGGGGAATATTTGGGTATTTATAGGACGAAGAATAGGGTTAGGAGACCTGCTAGGAGACGGCAAACCTGCCAGGCGCGGCTAGGGGGTGGTCGCGCCTACCAGGCTTGTGATCTCCTGGTAGGTGCCTTGGTGTGCACTCCAAGTCTAGTAGATCCCTTTCCTTCCAGAAAAAACCATTCCGAAGATTTTATCCCGTTTGGACTCCGTTTATATTCCATATCCGCAAAACTCAAAAACAAGGAAAAAACAGAAACTGGCACTAGGCTCTAGATTAATAGGTTAGTCCAAAAACTAATATAAAATAGCACATTAATGCATATAAAACATCCAAAATAGATAATATAATAGCATGCCATCATCAAAAATTATAGATACGTTGGAGACATATCAAGATGTCATTGATGATGTTGTCTAGATGAGAGAGGGGACATGTATTGAGACAAAAAATCAATTTTGTGTATAACGTGTTGAATTTGTTTGGACTCGAGTATTTGAGAGAACCAAATGTCGAGGACACGGTTACATATTAGCAATTGGAGCAACAAGAGGTTTTCCAGGTGATGACTTGTTGTGTAATCTTGCACAATATGATAGTGGAAGATAACGAAGATGGGGCTTCCCATACACATGACTTTGAGAGGCCCGAAGTACATGTTCGCCTTCTAAAACAAGATATAGTGCATGTTGTCAACTTCGTGAAGATGCATCGACGAACGCTCGACTCATGCAGCTCCTTTGAGATTAAAAAACGCACGTACAACTTCTCAATGATTTTGTGGAGAATAGGTGGATTCACACTGAAAATCATCAATTTGGTGATGGCATATTACTTTTATGTTTAGACTATGCACTCCGGATAATATTTATGTTCGAACTAAGAGAAACTCTAGCAGACCCTATATTAAACACGGTTTACAGTTCGTGTAGCAGGGTCTATACGGGCTCAAAATCGCTGCGTGAGAACATAATTCGTAATCTGAATTGCAAATTTTGAAAAACAAGTTTTGCGTGACAAATTATAACGCAAAAGCAGACAGATTGTTCATACATAGGGTAGATCATGCATACACAACATCAATATATTACATAAAAAGCTCGGCGAGCTACCTACCCTAGAACTAGCCAAATCGAGCTCGTCACAGCACATAGGGTTTGGTAGCTGACCTTCGAGCTCACCTGAGCCAAGCGGCGACGCTCAATCGGAGTCGGTGTCGGAGGTGAGGTCGACAAAGATCCTCTCCTGTTCAGTGGCCTCGCGGTGCCACTCCTCCTCCTTCTCACCGAACGCGACGGCCGATGCAAGGCCCTGCTCGAAGAGCATGCCATCGGTCTCCTCCTCCCTCAGGCAACATTGCCACTCCTCTTCCTCCTCCCGCGCACTGCGTAAGCATCACGGACCAAATTGCGTCCGCCTCCGCCGGGGGGAGGAAGTCCTCCGGCCCGACGACGCCACCATCCCGCCGATCTAGCTCCCTCTTCACCGTCAGGACCGGGGGAGCTCCTCTGGCTTCCTTTTCACCTGGGTGAGAGAGGAGTGCGAGTTGGACACCCCGTAGGAGCTTCCTGCGCCGGACAAGAGCCACCCTCGCGTGCGGTCACACTCCTCCGTCTCGCGGCGGATGAGCAACGGCAGCGGCGTCAGCCCGCAGTTCGTGTACCGCAGAGCGGAGCGCTTCCACACCGCGTCGGCTCTGACGAAACGTCTCCGCTCGGGGTCATCGTCACCGGGCCGGCCGGACCTCCACATCTCGCGGATCGGTGGGTGAGGCGGCTGATTTGAAGCACCAGTGATGAGAAATGCGATGAGAAAGGGGGATTTCGCTGCAGCGGAGGGATGGTGTTCGGACCCGTATCGACCTTGTGGGCAGATATACTACGCGCGGAGGGGGGGCTTGCGGCCACCATAAAACATTTACAAGCCGGATCGGGTATACGAGGTCTGATCTGGCCAAAAAAAGGCCCAAACCCATATACTCGCCAGAAATTTATAGTTCATCGACTTTTACACTATCTGCTAGAATTTCTCTAAGTTTCTTTTAATTTAAAAAATTATTTATCATTGAATTGTCGTTTGTTGTTTCCTTGTTCTATGATACTTGTACTATTGAATGATACATGTGCTTTTGTTTCATGGAGTTAAGTCTTCTGAAATGAAAGACTGTTCCCGGTGGACAAATGAGGGCTCGCCGGTTCCTTATAGCGGAGGCGTCACATTACGCAAGTGTGGTTGAAGATGCTCTTAGGGGTATATCCTTTTAGCATGAATCAACCAATTTCAACTTCCTTCTAAACCAAACACATGAATATGTCTCGGGACCATAACCAATATATCTCATCTCATGTCATAGACCAAACACATCTCTAAGGACTCAAGTCGAAAACCTTTCACTATGAAAGACCTCTTTATTTTAGTTGGACTTTAAAGCTATTGAAATTTCTTGTCGAAGGTAAGGCATAGGAAAAACATACTTTCTCCATTTCTAAATATAAGACCTTGTAGAGATTTCATTATGAACTACAGACAGATGTATATAGACACATTTTAAAATGTAAATTCATTCATTTAGCTTTGTATGTAGTCTATAGTGAAATCTCTAAAAGGTCTTATATTTAGGAACGAAGGGAGTCCATGACAGGTGGATGGATTAGATTGAGTAGTGAAAGAGGCAAAGTGTGCTTGCATGCGTGCGTGTGTGCACAGGTATAATTCAAGTCAAACCGAGCTGTGTGAGTCGAGTTAACTTGGCTTGGCTTGTTAGAACTCGTTACTATAACGAGTTAGCTCGACGCGACTTGTTAACATAACGAGCTCGGATCAAACTTGGCTTGACTTGTGTAGCTCATGAGCTAGCTCATTTAACTCATTAAACTTGTAATAGCCATGAATAAACAAATATGAATATTAGTATGCAGTTAATCTACAAAAATAAATTATTAAGAACATACTTTTCTTCACATATTACATCAATCAACAATTTACACTAAAGCAGGCACACTTCATAAATGGTAATAATCTACAGCGATATCGGTACTTATATCACGCTCCTTCTAATTAACGAGCTTAATGACCTAAACAAGTTACTCATTAGCTCACTTTTAAAGCTCACGAGTTTCGAGTTAAAATTTCAGCCCTACGTGTGTAAATATGGATGGAGATTGGGGAGAATACTTTTAAGCCAATTTTCAGAAGGAAATGAGGAGAGTACTTGTTGGTTCACAGTCTCCGGGAAGATGATTTGTGACATGCAAGTGAGGGGGCACTCATGCCTCTGATGCCCGCTTATTATTTTTGCTTTTGATTTTAAAGTTTTTATATCTTTTAAATGAAAATTTCAAATTAAGTTTTGTTTTAATATTTGTGTTTCTCGTGACCGATGCTTTTAAATAAGATTTATTTTCATGACTTTTGAAAAAATGTGTTAAGTTTCACTACTTGAAACTCAATACGAGTTATCAATAAAAAAAACCTATTAATCTATGTCTACGGCCGACAGAAAAATAGCTTAAAATTATATCTCTAAGAGCATCTGCAGCCGGACATAGCAAATATGACCTCTAAACGTCCGCGGACGCGCCCGGTCAGTCACTGGGCGTGTCCCCTATTTGTCCGTCCGCGTAGCCACACTTCTTATTTTCTTCCTCATATGTCCAGTCACTTGCACGTGATTGGTGGAAAGGAAAAGAGAGAAAGAAAAAATAAACAAAAAATAAAAGGTGGTCTGGGGTGGAGTCATATCCTACGTGGCGAACTAACCGGGCGCGCCCGGGCGTGTCCGCGAGCCCTCATATCGCCAACATATTTGAGATGAATATAAGGGTTCGCGGAGAGTCCGGGCGTATAGTGACGATACGAGGGGTCCGGTTCGGTCACTATTTTTCTTCTCTTTCTTGTTCGGTTACTGGCCGGACGCGTTCGTGGACGTATGAGGGATCGTTTGAAAGGTCCGGCCGTAGATACTCTAAAACTGGTTAAAACTTGACATTTTAAATGCAAAAGACATAAGTTTCAAACGTTAAAACTGAAAATTTACTATGTCTTCGTGCGGAATTGAACTACTGCATGAATTGTGAGGCGAAACGAGTGGGCTGACATTACTTGACACATGAGTGCCCCTGCACTCACGCCCCGTGCGAATTTTTGTGTGTCCTCGTGTTAGTCAATTATATCCGGACAGAATGTTTCAAAAAATAAAATCTCGGGGCACAAAAAAACGATAGAACGCGAACTAACTTGTGATTGGATGGTTAGAGGGACTGTGATATATACTTCAGCCCATCAGGATTCAAATCCTGATGCTCGCATTTATTTCAGGATTTCTGTCGATGTGCATACAGTGTGAGGAAACGTTTCCGTCGATGACGAGGTGTTTACGGTGACTTCGTAAATTTCAAGATGATATGTTGGCTCAGTTTCTCGAAGGTACTCATAAAGATAAGATGCGCATGTGTGCGTTCATGGGATAAGTCTATGCGCTTATGTATAAACGCGTGCGTCTGTATTTTTCTTTAAAAAAATACACGATAGAACACGCATCCTACTAGACGGGTTGCCAAGTGCACCGCTGTGCGTGCGCCTGACGGGATACGCAAGTCCCACGTCCGTTTCAGTCTTGGTCAAGGCGTACAGGTCGTCATCTGTGAACTCGCCGCGAATGACGCCGTGACATCCACCAACGGTCGTTTTAGCTGTTGAAAGAAACACGAGCTTTGCTATTGGTTAGTCCGGGAGCAATCGAACGAAGACTTCGAACAATCAAATCAAATTTGTCTCCTTTGTCGCCGGAGCACGCATGGTCAAGTTTGGATGTGCGGATCGTTCATTGGTTGTTGTGAGGGCATATGGAGCACCATGGAATACTGGGATGCGAATGATCTTACAAATCCGGGTTCTTAAAATCATGCGGGCGCTTCCATGGACACTGACCAATCACGTCTTAAAAAATGAATTCTATATCAGGGTACCTTAAATTAGAACCCCAAATTTATATTATTATATGCAACGTAGATTTAATACTAAGTGGAGGTTGTCGACTTCGTCGTGCCGATGTCTGGCGGCTGGTTGCGCCCCCTCGTAGTGTCGGTCCGACAGTCGGCGAGGTAGAGTAGGACATGGGACACTAGCCGGTTCACGGGACTCGATCCTCCGTCGTCTCCCATGCCCTACTCTTCCGTCGTCTCACGTGAGGTCGATGACACATCCGTCTAAAACGACGTCCACGACGACGCAGTTGTGGTGCCCGCAGAGGTGCACCCTGCGGGGCGCTGGAGAGTGTGACTCCGCCTCTCCAACATCCACCACCTCGAGGTCCTCCGCCACCTCCCTTGCACGATGCCTCGCCCGACGGGCACTCCGTGCCATGGCATCGTCCATGGATGGCCATGTTTCGTGCTCGGCGCGCGAACAGAGGGGTTGCGCTTCCGCCACGGCGTTCGGACGCCAGACGGACCGCACCACCTCCGTTGAGGCAACGACGCCGGATCCAAGCACCGGTTATGCGGATGCAATGGTTTCCCAGCGCTGCGAGTCCGACCGATGTCGTCGTGCGGCCACCTCCGGGGAGCGGCGGAGCGCAAGCCGGACGGTCATCTCCTCGGGACCGCGTGGGATGAGCAATTGTGGTCGACGGATCTGGAGGTGAAGGACTCAGATCCACTACCCGCCATGTCGAAGAAGGCCGGAAATCGCCGGAGATGAGTTTGGGTGGTGGATGGGAGTGAAGTGAAGTGTGTAGAGTTTGGTCTTACGAGCGGATGGGGACAAATATATGTGAGGTCGATGTGGGCTAGTGCGGGCCAGGCGGACATGTCCGGACACGCGTGGGCTCTCGTATATTGTCTTATATTTGGGCTAGAAATAAGGGGTGCCGATTAATCCGAACGTTTAAGACCGGTTTAAAGGGGTTTTTAGAGCCTTTAGTGATCGAATAATGACCGAACAGTCTACCCTTCTAGTTTAAGAGTTTAAGAAGGGTACGAGGGTCCGATGCTTTCACGACTACAACATTTTATCCTCTAGTTTGTTCCGTCACGCTGGAATCTGGTACCGTGCTCCGAGCGGCAGAGAAGTTCTCTCTTCGTGCCCTCCTGATTCCGGAAACAACACAGACCAGACAACTCAGCACGTATGCTACCGGCGACCATGCGTAACTACAGTTGAGTGCCTCACCAGACTGGGCATCGTGACATGCACCATCTACCGTGTCACAGCTGCCGAGAAGCACGGCTCGACAGCGAAGACTTTGAACAAACACTAGCTCTTGACAATCAAATGAAAGTGCACGTGCGAGACGTTTAGCGGTTTAAGTCGCCAACATGTGTCCGTCAACATTTCCTTATGTATACTTCCACCGTTTCTCATACGCTGCAGTGAAAGGTCTGGTAGACTAGCGTGCGTGGTACAAGTACGTGTGCTTCGTCGGTACGTGCACCAGATGTCCAGATCGAATTGGACACCTTGTCTGACCAAGAAAATAAGCTATGTCATTTGCAAATTTCCATGCATGTGCTTTCATTCTTTTCTAAGTTCTTGCTCCTTGCATCAAGTTGATATACGCAATGGGTACAAGTAGATGAACAATCTTGCGACAATGCACAAGTACAAGAACATTACTGCAAAACTAAGATTAATTTGTACATCCTTTTTGTTATTCTATTGCAAAAAATAACAGGCCAGAACCCATACAAGGGATCACCCTCACATATTGCAAACCCGAAGGGCATCGCCAACAACCCTGTAATACGGCACAAAAAGTGGGTGGAGTGAAAAAAATTGGGCACGAGAAAGCGGCTTCTCCAACAACAGCCCTATTTTATGCCAAAAGAGCTTTTTTTTAATTTTTTTTGAATACGAAATAACGCATAATTGTTCCAACAGCTGCCCTAAAATAAGACGGTAGCTGCGGTAAGCATATTGGGCTGGGCGGGAGGGGGAGGGTCGGAGCAGCCGGCCATGACACGGGGTGACTAGCCGGCCGACGCATCCAAGGGTTTCGGCCACATGCATGCGTTTGGAAGCAGCCTAACGTTTTGGAGCAGTCATAGAACTGCCCCAAATTTACCACACGAGAAGCCTTTTTTTAATAGAGAAGCCACTTTTTAGATCTGTCTATTTTTCTATATAAAATTTTAGGATTGGCTAGATGTTAGGCTTTTCCTTTTGGCCCTTCATGTCTTAAAAAGGACTCATACCCTATTTGAGAATTGTTGTTAGAGATGCTCTAGTGTCGCGCCCTGGCCACAACACAATGTGTCGCGTCATTCTTAATATTGGAAAAGATCAAAAGCTGATGGAGGGCATATGAGACACGTTCCAGGAAACAGTTTCATTATGCTCGTTCTAAATCTCTCACTTGGAATAAATTGTGAGCTATATAGAAAACAGGAGTAGAGGTGGTGATTTTCGTGGATAATTATTTGTTGCCAAGTAGAGACTTTGACCCACCACCTATAAATGAAAGTGATTATTTGCCCAGCCATGGGATCAAGGTTATAAGTTAACTTGTAATGAGGGGTGTTGTAACAGTCCCCCGCCGGTTCTCTAGGTTCTTCCTGTAATATATTTTATGGTTGCGATAATTATTTGTTGCATAAAACCACAGTTGATGAAAAAGAGAAGCCGGTACCGTGCAAGGTGCAACTAGCACAAGGACAAGGCACATTTGGCATTTCCGCTAGCCACGATCCAAAGTCGGCGCTGCCCAGCTAGCTCAAGTCACTACATTTGGCGTTCGGTTAGCCACGAACCTAATTCTTAGCTTCCACCACGACGCGTCCGTCCGTCGGTGGAGTCTGGCCAACGCCACCGCGTCACGCCCGCCCGCCCGCCCACAGACGGCGGTCACGCGGAAAGCCCCCAACCCGAAAGGCCACCTCGCATTCCCACGTACCCCCCGCGACCAAAACGCGTCGCGTTGCGTGCACACCAAAACCCACGGCCCACGCCTCCACGCCGCCCCGATATAAACCCCCTCCATCCTCCATCCCTAGCATCCACCACGCCGCCGCCTCCTCCTCGCAGATCAATATCCTCGACGCGGCCAAAGTCTCCAGCAGAGCTCTCCAGCGTTTCTCCGCCAAGGAAAGGGTGTGATGGCTCCCCGCGCCGCCGTGCTGCTCGTGGCCATGGCCGTGGCCTCCGTCTTCCTCGCCTCCGCGTCGGCGCAGGGCATCATGGCGCCTTCGTCGGCGCCGGCGCCCGCGCCGGACGCCGGAGCGGCCGCTGGCCTCGCCCCGGTCTCCGCCGTGGCCGTGGTGGCCTCCGCGCTGGTGTCCCTGCTCGCGGCGACCCTCCTGCAGTAGAGATGGTTGCGCTTTGTCCTGGCCGGTGGTCGGTTTCTATACATACAGAGTTTAGATCGGTGGTAGTTTGATCGGTTGGTCTTGGTAGACATTCTTTCTTTTGTCACATACATATACATAAGCATTATACTACTATGTGCCGTGATTTATATGAGATTGATATATGAATAAAGCATCATTGTCCCGTGATCATCCGGTATGGCAACAAAATGGATGGAGATGAATTTTACTTACCCAGTTGCTTTGTTTGAATCTGTAATCTGCTCTGTTTGCTGGATTCATCAAATTACCCATGAGATGTGCTCGCACGCTGCACAAGGAACGCAGATGATGTGAGACGCGAGAAATTCGGCATGTCGAGAAGATTAAATTACCGTTCTGCTCACGTTATAATGCTAGCATGCGTCATCGGACCGAGATTTCTGCAAGTCAAGCTGCAGCTTGATCCCTCTATCTGACGTCCATTTTAGATGGCTAAATTGCCCATGCCAGACGCCCACGCTTGCAGTTTTCAGCAGAAGAACAGGAACGTGCTAAAGAAGCAAAAACTGGGCAATTCAGTTTGAAATTCAGAAACATTTAGCACAGAAATTGGAGCTCTTATAATAGAAATTCAGAATCAATGGATCAATTGTAGATACAGTAACAAAGTACACAGCGCTACCAATTGCACAGAACTAACAAGCTATGCCATTTCACAGCCCTAAATCGGAGGCTTCACCGTGGAATCAACTCTTGGCCCTTATGCGGTGGCATGGCTCACCTTCCTCTCATCCATGGCGGAGCATCCCCCCAACTACGTTGTGTTGGTCGGCAACACGGGAGAGATCGAGCTCACTCTGGAAAACCTTTCATGTTACCCTGCGTTTACAAGCTGACAACAAATTTCCTACTGTAAACTCATAAATGAGGATTGTTTCCCCTTTCGGCCAATCCCCTCCATTCACTCTAGAATGGACATCAGAAAGAGGTGGTAAGTTGCAACATGATTACTGGAGTCAATATGGTCGACATGCTTGGGTGCTGAAAGGGGATGCAAGAATGGCCTACTTCCACGCCATTGTTAACTGACGTTAACGCGAATCCTTTTCCCCCTCATCTCTCATCTCACCATGGTTTTCATATGCCGCTGGTCGTGCAAATCTTTTCTTCTACCACAAATTGATGGGCTCAGATGCGCGAGGTGTGGGTGTCCTCATTACCCCTGAACTTGTTGTAGGAAAATAGTCTCTTTCACGGCCGACGAGTAAGATGTCGTGTTAACTACTATGAAGGTGGACACGGTTCCTGGATTGGACGATTTCTTGAAGAAATGTTGTGAGTTTCTATTTCCGCCTATTGTCATTTCCCCTTGGGGCCTCTGGACATCACTTGGTTGAATCTACGAGTGCTTACGCTTATCATGAAGGTTAAAGGTGTTGCTTATAGCAACCGACAGTTCTTATGAATGTTGTTTTTAAATTCGTAACCAAGGCATATGTGATTAGAGTTTCTCCGTTGGTGCCCCTTATTCATAGGGGGCAATCATCATTTACTGAAGGGTGCAACATTCTGTATGGGCGTATGTTCCATGTGATTATCCACGAGATTAAGGTCAAGGAACTTGTTTTTTCTTTACTTAATTTTAAGAAAGCATACACAGATTTTGAGGGGGTGCTTAGTAGATTTTGTGAGGGAGGAGAAAGAGCGGCAAAAGAATACAATACACAATCGAGAGAGAAGGGAGGAAGAGAACGCTAAATGCCAATGACGGGCGACCTCCATGGAGGTCTGTTTAAAAAAAGTCAACAAACATATTTCCAAGTTTCAAAAAATTCTGAAAAAAATCATACATGCTCTTATGGATGTATTAGTCTACATGCGTGCAATTCTTTCTGATGATATAAGTTATGGTGGGAGCTACACAAAAAAGACAAAATCACGATTAGAAACTGATGAATAGTGCGAATAGAAATACATGATTTTATCCTTTTTGTGTAGCTTTTACCAAAATGTATTTCATTGTTAGACTTTATACACATGTAGAATACATCCAAACGAATGTGTATATTGTTTTCAAAATGTTTGGAAACTCTAAAATGTGATTACCAAATTTTTCAAAATAACCACCTCCATGGAGCTCGACCGCCAAAAGCCCGGACTCGGAAGATTAGCCCTATCCATATTGGTGGCTCTTTGTTGATCTTATCCATTGTGGTTCATCGAAGTCTCAAATGTGATTGGATGGACTCCAAACTTGAAAATTGATTTATTGGAGCACTGGGTTTGAGACTAGTTTAGTGAGATATGTTTGTTGAGAAATCATAGGAATATTGTTAGCTTGAGGGCTGAAATGTTGTCAGATTGAGCTGAGTTTTTTACAATATGTTGATGCCTCACTATTAAATGACCGCCAAGTTTCATGTTATTTAGTTTTTAAAACAGTCCTATGGAAACCGGAGAGGACAAAATTAGTGGATTCCTTGTGTTAATATATTTTTCTACCCCTTGTTTGCTCCTGTTAGAAGTGGTCTGTGGTCATGGAAAGTTGTGTCTTGTGTTGCTGATGGTGTCGTCCTCTAGAGGATGTAGAGAAGACTAACATTGTGTCATTTTCCTAATAATGGACGTTTAAGTGGATCAACTGGCCCATGGTTTTTTACTTCTCATATCTAGGATGTTTTCCACTTAACATTGTATTTTTGCATCACATAAATCAAATATTAAAAGAGTAATTTTTTATCAAAGTCTTTTCTTAAAGAAATAAAATATGCCTTATCCATCGGAACTGGAGGAGTACATAGCTTTCAGCAAGATGGGAAAAGAAAGGCGGGAGGTCGGCCAAAGGTAAATATCACATCACCTGACATCCACTGCAAGAGTGGTGTCAATCAAGTAGCCGTCTTTTCGCCTGAGGAAAAAAAAGGCAGACTTTGTAATCTCTTCCTTGTGGTTGTGTCAAATCCTAAACTTGATCGGCACATGGTAACATTCTGGTATTCGGCAGGTGGCCACTTAGCTTCAAGCCTCGTTGCGGCCGGCCGGGCCAACGTGCAATCCCACAATGTCAGGTCGATCGACAGCCGTCGCTTTACGCCCACAAATCGGCTTTTGGCACTGATCGAGCGCGCCGGCCGCGCCGAACCACAACGTGCGTTCCCACCACACGCGACCGAACGAACGCGTCGTGGTACCACGAACACACGCGTGCGCCCGAGACCTGCCCATGTACGTACTACAGAACGCAATCGCGCGACCACCGAACCGACGGCTTTGTTGCTATATATAAACCCGACGGTATCCCCTCCATCCCACGCATCCCACCGAGCCGCCCCCAGATTACCCACTCTCCTCCTCGCCGATCCTCCGGTCCAGCCGCAAAGTCGCAAGCCCGTATCTGCTGCCATTCGGCTCGGAGCATCTTGCAAGATAGTACAGTACAAGGCTGTGATGGCTCCACGCGTCGCCGTGCTGCTCCTGGCCGTGGCCGTCCTATTTGCCTCTGCGTCGGCGCAGGACCTCATGGCGCCTTCCTCGGCCCCGGCTCCGGCGCCCGACGCCGGCGCGGCCGCCAGCGTGTCCGCGTTGGGCTTGGTGTCCTCAGCACTGGTGTCCCTTCTCGCGGCGACGATGATGCACTAGATGGATGGATGCAGCTTCGGAGTAGATTGCTGGAGCAGAGAGGCTTTCTTTGAGAGATCGGTGGTGGTTTGACGAGTGTTGCCGGGGGATTGGCCGCCACCGAGTCTTGCCACTTTTGTTTGTTCGACATTCTTTTTTTTATCATGTTGTATCTTTATATATGTGCACTGTCTATGTAATGTTATGAATAAAGGTTGTTGGGTTATGGACAATCTCGTGTCAAGACTTCCTCGTCGAAAGAGATTAATTATGTGAGCATGAGTTTGATCTTTCTCTCTTCTTGGTGAGATCAAAGTTTAATTTTTACAATGAACAATCTTATAAGGAATGGCATATAGTGGAGCGACCATGGCTTGGTGCATGACTAATATATGCGCCACACTCCCATCATCTGCTCCGATAAATCTCGATGTTATAACTTTGGCACGTATGTATTTCAACGGGTTAAGGGCATCTTCAATGCCGACCGATCGTCAATTTTGGCATGCATCATTTTGGAGACAAGAGGAACAGTCTATGAACATTGATACGGGAGTCGGTCATTTGCGCTATCCGCATACATTTCAAACATTTTTAATAAACCCAACAAATTTCATGCAGACAAGACGCTTTTTTTATATATAAATCGGATGAGATTCATGCAAACATGATGTTAGATTAAGAATTAAGCTTAACACATGAGATTATATTCCTCTCGTACATAATGTATAGAAGTACATCGGAGGAAGGAAAGAGTTTTACACACGCACACATACGCTACCAACCTAACCATCGATCTTATTATCACGTATATGGATAGAGGAGCACAGCTGGTGCATGTGCCATGCAAAGGCGGCACCGGTGGCTGGACTGACCAGCTCAAGTCAGCAGCGGTAGACTGGCTCAATAGTCTAACAGCCCTCTGCAGTCTCATCGTGGGTCGTCCGAACGTTGAGTGTGGAACGAAACTGAGTGAATATAAAAATAGGCAACCCCTCCTTCGTGAATATGTCCGCATAATGAGAGGTTGTGGGAACGTGAAGCACACAAACATTCAAGGAAACCTTATCACACACGAAATGGATGGCGATCTCAATATATTTCGCACGTCGATGTTGCACGAGGTTAGCAGACATGTAGACAACAGATACATTGTCACAATAAACTGTTGGGAGACGTAGTAGTAAATCAAAAAAAATCCTACGTGTTCATCAAGATCTATCTATGGAGAAACCAGCAACGAGTAAGGGAAGAGTGCATCTTCATACCTTTGAATATCGTTAAGTGGAAGCGTTACAAGAATGCGGTTGATGGAGTCGTATTCGTAGCGATTCAGATCGCGGTGGACTCTTAGCGCCGAACAACGGCACCTCCGCGTTCAACACACGTGCAGTCCGGTGACGTCTCCTACGCCTTGATCCAGCAAGGAGGGAGGAGAGGTTGAGGGAGAGCTCCGGCAGCACGACGGCGTGGTGACGGTGGAGCTGCGTGGTCTTTGGCAGGGCTTCGCCAAGCACTACGGAGAACAAGGAGAGGGAGGAGTAGGACTGCGCCGTGAGAGAAAGAGATGCGTATCTCAAACAGCCCAAGGGCACCACTATATATAGGAGGAGGAGGAGGGAGGGTTGCGCCCTAGGGTTCCCACCCTAGGGGCCGGCGGCAGCCCTTGATGGAACTTGGGCGGCAGCCAAGGGAGGGAGAAGTGGTGTGGCAGCCCTAGCAGCCCTAGGGTGGGCCTAGGGCTTATCTAGGCCTAGGGTTTGCCCCCCTCTCTCCTTGTTGCGCCTTGGGCCAGGTAGGAGGGGCGCACCAGCCCACCTAGGGGCTGGTTCCCTCCACCTTCGGCCCATGCAGCCCTCCGGGGCCCTTGGCCCCTCCCGATGGACCCCCGGAACCCTTCCGGTGGTCCCGGTACGTTACCGGTGACGCTCGAAACATCTCTGGTAACCAAAACCTCACTTCCTATATATCAATCTTTGTCTCCGGACCATTTCGGAACTCCTCGTGACGTCCGGGATCTCATCCGGGACTCCGAACAACCTTCGGTAACCACGTCCACTATTTCCCTATAACACTAGCATCATCGAACCTTAAGTGTGTAGACCCTACGGGTTCAAGAGACACGTAGACATGACCGAGACACCTCTTCAGTCAATAACCAACAGCGGGATATGGATACCCATGTTGGCTCCCACATGTTCCACGATGATCTCATCGGATGAACCACGATGTTGGGGATTCAATCAATCCCGTATACAATTCCCTTTGTCTACCGGTATGATACTTGCCCGAGATTCGATCGTGGGTATCCCTATACCTTGTTCAATCTCGTTACCGGCAAGTCTCTTTACTCGTTCCGCAACACATCATCCCATGGATAACTCCTTAGTCACATTGAGCTCATTATGATGATGTCTTACCGAGTGGGCCCAGAGATACCTCTCCGTCATACGGAGTGACAAATCCCAGTCTCGATTCGTGCCAACCCAAGAGACACTTTCAAAGATACCCGTAGTGCACCTTTATAGCCACCCAGTTACGTTGTGACGTTTGGCACACCCAAAGCATTCCTACGGTATCCGGGAGTTGCACAATCTCATGGTCTAAGGAAATGATACTTGACACTGGAAAAGCTTTAGCAGATGAACTACACGATCTTGTGCTATGCTTAGGATTGGGTCTTGTCCATCACATCATTCTCCTAATGATGTGATCCCGTTATCAACGACATCCAATGTCCATGGTCATGAAACCGTGACCATCTATTGATCAACGAGCTAGCCAACTAGAGGCTCACTAGGGACACATTGTGGTCTATGTATTCACACATGCATTATGGTTTCTGGTTAACTCAATTATAGCATGAACAATAGACAATTATCATGAACAAGGAAATACAATAATAACCATTTTATTATTGCCTCTAGGGCATATTTCCAACAGTCTCCCACTTGCACTAGAGTCAATAATCTAGTTACATTGTGATGAATCAAACACCCATAGCATTCTGGTGTTGATCATGTTTTGCTCGTAAGAGAGGTTTACTCAACAGATCTGCGACATCCAGATCCGTATGCACTTTACAAGTATCTATATCTCCCTCCTGAATGTAATCACGGATGGAGTTGAAGCGGCGCTTGATGTGTCTTGTCTTCTTGTGAAACCTGGGTTCCTTCGCAAGGGCAATAGCTCCAGTGTTGTCACAGAATAGAGTCATCGGGCCCGACGCATTGGGAATTACTCCTAGGTCGGTGATGAACTCCTTCATCCAGACTCCTTCCTTTGCTGCTTCCGAAGCAGCTATGTACTCCACTTCACATGTAGATGCCACCACGACGCTTTGCTTGCTGCTGCCCCAGCTGACTGCCCCTCCCTTCAAAATATACACGTATCCGGTTTGCGACTTGGAGTCGTCTGGATCTGTGTCGAAGCTAGCATCGACGTAACCCTTTACGACGAGCTCTTCGACACCTCCATATACAAGAAACATGTCCTTTGTCCTTTTCAGGTACTTCAGGATATTCTTGACCGCTGTCCAGTGTTCTGCTCCGGGATCACTTTGGTACCTCCCTACCAAACTTATGGCAAGGTTCACATCAGGTCTGGTACACAGCATGGCATACATAATAGAGCCTATGGCTGAAGCATAGGGGATGACACTCATCTCTTCTCTTGTTGGGGAACGTCGCATGGGAAACAAAAAATTTCCTACGCACACGCAAGATCTATCCATGGTGATGAGCATCTACGAGAGGGAGAGTGGATCTACATACCCTTGTAGATCGCTAAGCGGGAAGCGTTAAGAAACACGGTTGGTGTAGTCGAACGTCTTCGTGATCCAAATCACCGAGCATCCCGCGATCTCATCATGATCCGTCTCGCGATCCGATCACGATCCGTCTCGCGATCCGATCACGATCCGTCTCGCGATCCGATCACGATCCGTCTCGCGATCCGATCACGATCCGTCCCACGAACTCATCACGATCTGTCCCGCGAACTCATCACGATCCGTCTTGCGATCTTGATCACGATCCGTCCCGCAAACTCATCACGATCTGTCCCACGAACTCATCACGATCCGTCTCGCGATCTTGATCACGGTCCTTCCGATCTAGCGCCGAACGGACGGCACCTCCGCATTCAGCACATGTACAGATCGATGATGATCTCCGCCTTCTTGATCCAGCAAGAGGGAGCAGAGAGGTAGAAGAGTTCTCCGGCAGCGTGACGGCGCTCCGGCGATGGTGGTGGAGCTATTCCGGCAGGGCTTCGCCTAAGCGCTGCAGAAATCCGATCTAGAGGAGAAACTATGCACTGGAGGAACGAGCAGCACGTGGCTAAAAATTCTGTGCAAAAACCCTAAAACCTCCAGTATATATAAGAGGAAGAGAGGAGGAGTCTTGGAACAAGGGCCAAGCCTCCAAGGAGTCGGCCGAACCAGGTGGAGGAGGTGGACTCCACCTCCAATCCTAGTAGGACTAGGATTCACCCTATTTTTGCCTTTTCCCACTTTTTCTCTTTGGGCCTTTTTTCCCAAACCGCATGGGCCTTGTGTCAGACTTCCACCAGCCCATTAAGGGCTGG
Source organism: Hordeum marinum (assembly GCA_022496015.1). Taxonomy (NCBI): domain Eukaryota; kingdom Viridiplantae; phylum Streptophyta; class Magnoliopsida; order Poales; family Poaceae; genus Hordeum; species Hordeum marinum. Next base: position 166,874,212 of record CM039678.1, on the reverse strand, counting down.
TAAACACTCTCCCACATCCCATGGAGCCTCTTGGATCGAAATACCCCTCCCGATGGTCTCCCGATACACTACCGGCACTCCCGGTACACTACCGATGAGCCCGAAATTTTTCCGGCGACCAAAACAGGACTTCCTATATATGAATCTTTACCTCCGAACCATTCCGGAGCTCCTCGTGATGTACGGGATCTCATACGGGACTCTGAACAACCTTCAGTAACCACCATGCATAACGCTATACTACCGAAACGTAACCGAACCTTAAGTGTGCAGACCCTGCGGGTTCGAGAACTATGTAGACATGACCGAGACACCTCTACGGTCAATAACCAATAGCGGGACCTGGATGCCCATATTGGTTCCTATATATTCTACGAAGATCTTTATCGGTCGAACCTCTATGTCAAGGATTCAGTTAATCCCGTATGATGTTCCCTTTGTTCTTCGGTATGTTACTTGCCCGAGATTCAATCGTCGGTATCTCCATACCTAGTTCAACCTCGTTACCGGCAAGTCTCTTTTCTCGTTCCGTAATACAAGATCCCGTGACTAACACTTAGTCACATTGCTTGCAAGGCTTGTTGTGATGTTGTATTACCGAGTGGGCCCTGAGATACCTCTCCGTCACACGGAGTAACAAATTCCAGTCTTGATCCATGCCAACTCAACAGACACCCTCGGAGATACATGTAGAGCACCTTTATAGTCGTTACGTTGCGACGTTTGATACACACAAGGCACTCCTCTGGTATCCATGAGTTGCATGATCTCATGGTCATAGGAACATATACTTGACATGCAGAAAACAGTAGCAATAAACTGACACGATCATATGCTACGTTTGTAGTTTGGGTCTTGTCCATTACACCATTCTCCTAATGATGTGATCCCGTTTATCAAATGACATCTCATGTCCATGTCTAGGAAACCTTAACCATCTTTGATCAACGAGCTAGTCTATTAGAGGCATACTAGGGACATGGTTTTGTCTATGTATCCACACATGCATCTAAGTCTCCGATCAATACAATTATAGCATGGATAATAAACGATTATCATGAACAAGGAAATATGATAATAACTAATTTATTATTGCCTCTAGGGCATATTTCCAATAGTCTCCCACTTGCACTAGAGCTAATAATCTAGTTCACATCACCATGTGATTCACATTGTTATGAATCTAACACCCAATGAGTTCTGGGGCTCGATCATGCTTTGCATGTGAGAGAGGTCGTATAGTCAACGGGTCTGCGACATTCAGATCCGTGTGTACTTTGCAAATCTCTATGTCAAATAGTAAACACTGCTACCACACTCCACTTGGTACTATTCCAAATGGCTGCTCCACCATACGTATCCAGATTGCTACTACGAGTCATCTGGATTGGTGTTAAAGCTTGCATCGACGTAACTCTTTACGACGAACTCTTTATCACCTCCATAATCGAGAAACATCTCCTTAGTATTTTAGTCACTAAGGATAATCTTGACTGTTGTCCAGTGATCCACTCCTGGATCACTTTTGTACCCCTTGACTGACTCATGGCAAGGCACACACAGGTGCGGTACACAGCATGGCATACTATACAGAGCCTATGGCTAAGGCATAGGGGACAACATTCGTCCTTTCTCTTTCTTCTTCCTTGGTCGAGCTTTGAGTCTCACTCAACTTCACACCTTACAAAGCAGGCGAGAACACTTCTCTCTGACTAATCCATTTTGAACTCTTTCAAAATCTTGTCAAGGTATGTACTCATTGAAATTCTTATCAAACATCTTGATCTATCTCTATAGATCTTGATGCTCAACAATTAGCTAGCTTTATTCAGGTCTTCCTTTGAAAATCACTTTTCAAACAACCGTTTATGCTTTCCAGAAATTCCACATTATTTCTGAATAGCAATATGTCATCCACATATACTTATCAAAAACTCTATGGTGCTCCCACTCACTTTATTGCAAATACAAGTTTCTCATAAACTTTGTATAGACTCAAAAACTTTGATCACCTCATCAAAGTGTACATTCCAACTCCTAGATGCTTGCTTCATTCTATAAAAGGATCACTAAAGCTTGCACACCTTTTAGCATCCTTAGGACTGACAAAACCTTCTGGTTGTATCACATACAACCTTTCCTCAAGTAAACCGTTAAGGAAACGATGTTTTGACATCCATCTGCCAGATTTCATAATTGAAAACATAGCAACTGCTAACATAATTTCAACAGACTTTAGCATTGCTACGAGTGAGAAAGTCTCATCGCAGTAAACTCCTTGAACTTGTCGTAAACTTCTTTGCAACAAGTCGAGCTTTACAAATGGTGACATTTACCATCAGCGTCTGTCTTCATTTCAAAGATCCATTTGTACTTAACGACCTGCTGTCCAATGAGCAAGTCCACCAAAGTCCATACTTGGTTTTCATACATGGATCCTTTCTCGGATTTCATGGCCTCGAACCATTTGTTGGTTTCTGGGCCCATCATCGCTTCTCCATAGTTCGTAGGTTCATCATTGTCCAACAACTTGACCTCTAAGACAGGGTTGCCACACCACTCAGGAGTAGTACACGTCCTTGTCGACCTACGAGGTTCGATAGTAACTTGATCCGAAGCTTCACGATCATCATCATTAACTTCCTCTTCAACTAATGCAGGCTTCACAGAAACAACTTCCTACGCTGCGCTACTCTCTGGTTGAAACAGAGGTTCAATAACCTCATCAAGTTCTATCCTCCTCCCACTCAATTCTTTCAAGAGAAACTTTTTCTCGAGAAAGGACCCAGTTTTAGCAACAAAAATTTTATGCTTGGATCTGAGATAGAAGGTTCACCCAACTGTTCTTAGGGTATTCTATGAAGATACATTTGTCTGCTTTGGGTTCGAGCTCATTAGGTGAAAACATTTTCCACATTATTTCTGAATAGCAATATGTCATCCACATATACTTATCAAAAACTCTATGGTGCTCCCACTCACTTTATTGCAAATACAAGTTTCTCATAAACTTTGTATAGACTCAAAAACTTTGATCACCTCATCAAAGTGTACATTCCAACTCCTAGATGCTTGCTTCATTCTATAAAAGGATCACTAAAGCTTGCACACCTTTTAGCATCCTTAGGACTGACAAAACCTTCTGGTTGTATCACGTACAACCTTTCCTCAAGTAAACCATTAAGGAAACGATGTTTTGACATCCATCTGCCAGATTTCATAATTGAAAACATAGCAACTGCTAACATAATTTCAACAGACTTTAGCATTGCTACGAGTGAGAAATTCTCATCGCAGTAAACTCCTTGAACTTGTCGTAAACTTCTTTGCAACAAGTCGAGCTTTACAAATGGTGACATTTACCATCAGCGTCTGTCTTCATTTCAAAGATCCATTTGTACTTAACGACCTGCTGTCCAATGAGCAAGTCCACCAAAGTCCATACTTGGTTTTCATACATGGATCCTTTCTCGGATTTCATGGCCTCGAACCATTTGTTGGTTTCTGGGCCCATCATCGCTTCTCCATAGTTCGTAGGTTCATCATTGTCCAACAACTTGACCTCTAAGACAGGGTTGCCGCACCACTCAGGAGCAGTACACGTCCTTGTCGACCTACGAGGTTCGATAGTAACTTGATCCGAAGCTTCACGATCATCATCATTAACTTCCTCTTCAACTAATGCAGGCTTCACAGAAACAACTTCCTACGCTGCGCTACTCTCTGGTTGAAACAGAGGTTCAATAACCTCATCAAGTTCTATCCTCCTCCCACTCAATTCTTTCAAGAGAAACTTTTTCTCGAGAAAGGACCCAGTTTTAGCAACAAAAATTTTATGCTTGGATCTGAGATAGAAGGTTCACCCAACTGTTCTTAGGGTATTCTATGAAGATACATTTGTCTGCTTTGGGTTCGAGCTCATTAGGTGAAAACATTTTCCACCCAAGCGTCGCAGCCCCAAACATTAAGAAATGACAGCTTAGGTTTCTATCAAACCATAATTCACACGGTGTCATCTCAACGGATTTAGATGGTGCCCTATTTAAAGTGAATGTAGTTGTCTCTAATGCATAACCCCAAAATTATAGTAACAAAACAATAAGAGCCATCATAGCATGCACCATATCCAATAGAGCACGTCTATGACGTTAGGACACACCATCACACTATGGTGTTCCAGGTGGCGTGAGTTGTGAAACAATTTTCACAATGTCTAAAGTTGTATGCCAAACTCGCAACTCAGATATTCATCTCGACGATCATATCGTAGACATTTTTATCTTCTTGTCACGATGATCTTAAACTTCACTCTGAATTTGCTTGAACCTTTCAAACGATCTAGACTTGTGTTTCATTAAGCAAATATACACTATATCTACTCAAATAATCAGTGAAGGTAAGAAAATAACGATATCCACCGCACGCTATAAGACTCATTGGATTGCGTACATCAACATGCATCATTTCCAGTAAGTCACTTGCCCGCTCCATCAAAGAAGAAAACGGGGTCCTTAGTCATCTTGACCAAGAGGCATGGTCCGCATGTCTGAACCGATTCGAAATCGAATGAGTCCAAAGATCCATCAGCATGGAGTTTCTTCATGCGTTTTATACCAATATGACATTTAGCGGCAGTGCCACAAGTATGTGGTACTATTATTATTAACTCTGTATCTTTTGGCATCAATGTTATGAACATGTCTATTACTACGATCAAGATTCAACAAACCATTATCACTGGGTGCTTGACCATTGAAGGTATTATTCATGTAAACAAAATAACCATTATTCTCTAACTTAAATGAATAACTGTGTTGCAATAAACACGATCCAATCACGTTCATGCTCAACGCAAAACACCAAATAACATTTATTTAGGTTTGTCACTAATCTCGAAGGTAGAGAGAGCGTGCGATGTTGATCACATCAACCTTGGAAACATTTCCAACAAACATCGTCACCTCACCCTTAGCTAGTTCTCCGTTTCTTCCGTAGCTTTTATTCGAGTTACTAACATTTAGCAACCGAACCGGTATCCAATACCCAGGTGCTACTAGGAGTACTAGCAAGGTACACATCAATAACACATATATCAAATATACTTCTGTCGATGTTGCCAACCTTCTTATCTACCAAGTATCTAGGGTTGTTCCGCTTCAGCGACCGCTCTCCTCATAATCTAAGCACTTAGTCTCGGGTTTGGGTTCAACTTTGGGTTGCTTCATCAGAGCAACAACTAACTTGCTATCCATGAAGTTTCCCTCCTTGCCCCTGCCCTTCTCGAAACTAGTGGTTTTACTAACCATCAACACTTGATGCTCCTTCTTGATTTCTACCTTCGCGGTGTCAAACATCGCGAACAGCTCAGGGATCATTATTTCTATCCCTGGCGTTTATAGTTCATCACCAAGTTCTAGTAGCTAAGTGAAAGTGACTTGGAGAACAATATCAATCACTATCTTATCTAGAAGATCAACTCCCACTCGATTCAAGCGATTGTAGAACCCAGACAATCTGAGCACATGCTCAACGATTGAGCTATTCTCTTTCATCTTGCAGGCAAAGAATCTTGTTGGAGATCTCATATCTCGCAACACAGGCATGAGCCTGAGATCCTAATTTCAGCTCTTAGAACATCTCATATGTTCCGTGACGTTCAAAACGTTTCGGAACCTCAATTGTAAGCCGTAATGCATGACGCACTAAACTATCAAGTAGTCATCAGAACGTGCCTATCAGATGTTCACAACATCTATAGAGGACGCTAGAGGGGTTGGCGCACCGAGCGGTGCATTAAGGACATAAGCCTTCTGTGCAGCAATGAGGACAATCCTCAGATCATGGACCCAGTCCGCAATATTGCTACCATCATCTTTCAACTCTATTTCTCTAGGAACATATAAAAATTCAAGGGAGCTACAGTGTGAGCTAGTAATCTACAACATAATTTTGCAAAGTCACTACTGGCTATGTTCATGATAATGAGTTTAATTAATCATATTACTTAAGAACTCCCACTCAAATTGACATCCCTCCGGTCATTCGAGTGAAAGATGATCCAAATTCACCAACTCAAGTCCGATCATCACGTGAGTTGAGGTGGTTTCAATGGTGAACATCATCATGTTGATCATATCTACTATATGACTCATGTTCGACCTTTCGGTCTCTTGTGTTCTGAGGCCATGTCTGTACATGCTAGGCTCGGCAAGTTTAACCCGAGTGTTCTGCATGTGCAACACTGGCTTGCACCCGTTGTATGTGAATGTAGAGTCTATCACACCCGATCATCACGTGGTGTCTCAACATGACGAACTTCCGCAACGGTGCACAATCGGGGAGAACACAATTTATCTTGAAATTAAGTGAGGGATCACCTTATAATGCTACCGTTGTCCTAAGCAAAACAAGGTGCATAAAAGGATTAACATCACATGCAAATCATAAGTGACATGATATGGCCATGAACTTGTGCTTTTGATCTCCATCTAGAAAGCACCGACATGATCTCCATCGTCACCGGCATGACACCATGATCTTCATCATCTTGATCTCCATCGACGTGTCGCCATCGGGGTTGTCGCGCCCAACATGCTTCTACTACTATTGCTACCATTTAGCGATAAAGTAAAGCATTACATAGCGCTTAATGATTGACATGCAGGTCATACAATAATTAAAGACAACCCTATGGCTCATGTCGGTTGCCGTACTCATCGACATGCAAGTTGTGATAATCTATACATCACATGATCATCTCATACATCACATATATCACATCATGTAATTGGCCATATCACATCACAACATACCCTGCAAAAACAAGTTAGACGTCCTCTAATTGTTGTTGCATGTTTTACGTGGCTGCTACGGGTATCTAGCAAGAACAATTCTCATCTACACAAAAACCACAACGGTGATACACTAGTTGCTTTTCAACCTTCTCAAGGACCTCCTTTGTCGAATCCGGTCCAACTAAAATGAGAGAAACTGGCACCCGCAAGCCATCTATGCAACAAGTTGCGGTCGAGGGAACCGATCTCTCGTAAGCATACGAGTAATGTTGGTCCGGGCTGCTTCATCTCACAATACCGCTGAACCAAAATCCGACCAAGGGAGGAAGCTATCTAAGCATCAACGCCCACAAACCTTTTGTATTCTATTCGAGATCTCATCTACACATAGACCTAGCTCATGATGCCACTGTTGGGGAACGTCACATGGGAAACAAAAAATTACCTATGCACACGCAAGATCTATCCATGGTTATGAGCATCTACGAGAGGGAGAGTGGATCTACATACCCTTGTAGAACACTAAGCGGGAAGCGTTAAGAAACGCGGTTGGTGTAGTCGAACGTCTTCGCGATCCAAATCGCCGAGCGTCCCGCGATCTCATCACGATCCGTCCCGCGATCTCATCACGATCCATCCCGTGAACTCGTCACGATCCGTCCCGCGAACTCATCATGATCCGTCCCGCGAACTCATCATGATCCATCTCGCGATCTTGATCACGATCCGTCCCGCGAACTCATCACGATCAGTCTCGCGATCTTGATCACGGTCCTTCCGATCTAGCACCGAACGAACGACACCTCCGCGTTCAGCACACGTACAGCTCGATGACGATATCCACCTTCTTGATCCAGCAAGAGGGAGCAGAGAGGTAGAAGAGTTCTCCGGCAGCGTGACGGCGCTCTGGCGATGATGGTGGAGCTATTCTGGCAGGGCTTCGCCTAAGCACCGCAGAAATCTGATCTAGAGGAGAAACTATGCACTCGAGGAAAGGACAACACGTGGCTAAAAATTCTGTGCAAAAACCCTAAAACCTCCATTATATATAAGAGGAAGAGAGGAGGAGGCTTGGCACAAGGGCCAAGCCTCCAAGGAGTCGGCCGAACCAGGTGTAGGAGGTGGACTCCACCTCCAATCCTAGTAGGACTAGGGTTCACCCTATTTTTGCTTTTTTCCACTTTTTCTCTTTGGGACTTTTTTCCCAAACCGCATGGTCCTTGTGTGGGACTTCCACCAGCCCACTAAGGGCTGGTAAACACTCTCCCACAGCCCATGGAACCTCTTGGGTCGAAATACCCCTCCCGATTGTCTCCCGATACACAACTGATGAGCCCGAAACTTTTCCGGCGACCAAAAAAGGACTTCCTATATATGAATCTTTACCTCCGCACCATTCCGGAGCTCCTCGTGACGTCAGAGATCTCATCTGGGACTCCGAACAACCTTCGGTCACCACCATGCATAACTCTATACTACCGAAACGTCACCGAACCTTAAGTGTGCAGACCCTACGGGTTCGAGAACTATGTAGACATGACCGAGACACCTCTACGGTCAATAACAAATAGTGGTACCTGGATGCCCGTATTAGTTCCTACATATTATACAAAGATCTTTATCGGTCGAACCTCTATGTCAAGGATTCAATTAATCCTGTATGATGTTCCCTTTGTTCTTTGGTATGTTACTTGCCCGAGATTCGATCGTCGGTATCTCCATACCTAGTTCAACCTCGTTATCGGCAAGTCTCTTTTTCCGTAATACAAGATCCCGTGACTAACACTTAGTCACATTGCTTGCAAGGCTTGTTGTGATGTTGTATTACCGAGTGAGCCCTGAGATACCTCTCTGTCACACGGAGTAACAAATTCCAGTCTTGATCCATGCCAACTCAACAGACACCCTCGGAGATACCTGTAGAGCACCTTTATAGTCACCCAGTTATGTTGCAACATTTGATACACACAAGGCACTCCTCCGGTATCCGTGAGTTGCATGATCTCATGGTCATAGGAACATATACTTGACATGCAGAACACAGTAGCAATAAACTTACACGATCATATGCTATGTTTGTAGTTTGGGTCTTGTCCATCACACCATTCTCCAATGATGTGATCATGTTTATCAAATGACATCTCATGTCCATGGATAGGAAACCTTAACCATCTTTGATCAACAAGCTAGTCTATTAGAGGCATACTAGGGACATGGTTTTGTCTATGTATCCACACATGCATCTAAGTCTCCCATAAATACAATTATAGCATGGATAATAAACGATTATCATGAACAAGGAAATATGATAATAACTAATTTATTATTGCCTCTAGGGCATATTTCCCACATCTCTACCCTTTGCCATGGTCGGGCATTGAGTCGTACTCAATCTCACACCCTGTAACATAGGTAAGAACCCCTTCTTGGACTGATCCATATTGAACTTCTTCAATATCTTTTCAAGGCATGTGCTTTGTGAAAGACCTATGAGGCGTTTCGATCTATCTTTATAGATCTTAATGTTGGGGAACGTCGCATGGGAAACAAAAAAATTCCTACGCACACGCAAACCTATCCATGGTGATGAGCATCTACGAGAGGGAGAGTGGATCTACGTACCCTTGTAGATCGCTAAGCGGGAAGCGTTAAGAAACGCGGTTGGTGTAGTCGAACTTCTTCGCGATCCAAATCGCCGAGCGTCCCGCGATCCAATCACGAACCGTCCCACGAACACATCATGATCCGTCCCGCGAACTCATCACGATCCGTCTCACGATCTTGATCACGATCTGTCCCGCGAACTCATCACGATCCGTTTCGTGATCACATCACGAACCGTCTCGCGATCTCGATCACGGTCCTTCTCATCTAGCGCCGAACGGACGGCACCTCCGCGTTCAGCACACGTGTAGCTTGATGACGATCTCCGTCGTCTCGATCCAGCAAGAGGAGGTGGAGAGGAGAGAGAGTACACCGGCAGCGTGACGGCGCTCCGGTGATGGTGGTGGAGCAATTCCGGCAGGGCTTCGCCTAAGCGCTGCAGAAAACCGATCTAGAGGAGAAACTATGCACCGGTGTAACGGGTAGCACGTGGCCGGAAATTCTGTCCAAAAACCACCCAATCCACTAGTATATATAGGAGGAGAGGAGAGGAGAGGCAGACAAGGCCTTTGGGTCGGCTGAAATAGGAGGTGGGAGCAATCCTACTTCACCTCCAATCCTAGTTGGAGTAGGATTGCCTCCTATTGGCTGATTTTCCACTTTTTGCTTTAGGACTTTCTCTCCTGCGCCATGGGCCTTTGTGGCTGTTTTCCCAGACCACTAAGGGCTGGTTATTATTCTCCCACAGCCCATGGACCTCTTGGGGTCGAAATACCCCTCCCGGAGGCCTCCCGGTACACTACCGGCACTCCCGGTACACTACCGATGAGCCCGAAACTTTTTCGGCGACCAAACTGGGACATCCTATATACGAATCTTTACCTCCGGACCATTCCGGAACTCCTCGTGACGTCTGGGATCTCATCCGGGACTCCGAACAAACTTCGGTCACCACCATACATAACTGTACACTACCGAAACGTCACCGAACCTTAAGTGTGCGGACCCTGCGGGTTCGAGAACTATGTAGACATGACCGAGAACCCTCTACGGTCAATAAACAATGGCGGGACCTGGACGTCCACATTGGTTCCTACATATTCTACGAAGATCTTTATCGGTCGAACCTCTATGTCAAGGATTCAGTTAATCCCGTATAATGTTCCCTTTGTTCTTCGGTATGTTACTTGCCCGAGATTCGATCGTCGGTATCTCCATACCTAGTTCAACCTCGTTACTGGCAAGTCTCTTTACTCGTTCCGTAATACAAGATCCCGTGACTAACACTTAGCCACATTGCTTGCAAGGCTTGTTGTGATGTTGTATTACTGAGTGGGCCCTGGGATACCTCTCCGTCACACGGAGTAACAAATCCCAGTCTCGATCCATGCCAACTCAACAGACACCATCGGAGATACCTGTAGAGCACCTTTATAGTCACCCAGTTACGTTGCGACGTTTGATACACACAAGGCACTCCTCCGATATCCGTGAGTTGCATGATCTCATGGTCATAGGAACATATACTTGACATGCAGAAAACAGTAGCAATAAACTGACACGATCATATGCTATGTTTGTAGTTTGGGTCTTATCCATCACATCATTCTCCTAATGATGTGATCCCGTTATCAAATGACATCTCATGTCCATGGCTAGGAAACCTGAACCATCCTTTGATCAACGAGCTAGTCCATTAGAGGCATACTAGGGACATGGTTTTGTCTATGTATCCACACATGCATTTAAGTCTCCGATCAATACAATTATAGCATGGATAATAAACGATTATCATGAACAAGGAAATATGGTAATAACTAATTTATTATTGCCTCTAGGGCATATTTCCAACAGTCTCCCACTTGCACTAGAGTCAATAATCTAGTTCACATCACCATGTGATTCGCATTGTTATGAATCTAACACCCAATGAGTTGTGGGGCTCGATCATGCTTTGCATGTGAGAGAGGTCTTATAGTCAACGGGTCTGCGATATTCAGATCCGTGTGTACTTTGCAAATCTCTATGTCAAACCGTAAACACTGCTACCACACTCCACTTGGTACTATTTCCAAATGGCTGCTCCACTATACATATCCAGATTGCTACTACGAGTCATCCGGATTAGTGTTAAAGCTTGTATCGACGTAACTCCTTACGACGAACTCTTTATCACCTCCATAATCGAGAAACATCTCCTCAGTCTCTTAGTTACTGAGGATAATCTCGACCGCTGTCTAGTGATCCACTCCTGGTTCACTCTTGTACCCCCTAACGGACTATGGCAAGGCACACACAGGTGCGGTACACAGCATGGCATAATATAGAGCCTATGGCTAAGGCATAGGGGACGACGTTCGTCCTTTCTCTTTCTTCTGCCGTTGTCGAGCTTTGAGTCTCACTCAACTTCACACCTTACAAATCAAACGAGAACTATTTCTCTGGCTGATCCATTTTGAACTCTTTCAAAATCTTGTCAAGGTATGCACTCATTGAAAGTCTCATCAAGCATATTGATCTATCTCTATAGATTTTGATGCTCAACAATTAGGTAGCTTTATCCAGGTCTTCCTTTGAAAAACACTTTTCAAACAACCTTTTATGCCTTCCAGAAATTCTATATTATTTCCGATCAACAATATGTCAACCACATATACTTCTCAGAAACTCTATAGTGCTCCCACTCACTTTATTGCAAATACAAGTTTCTCGTAAACTTTGTATAAACTACAAAAACTTTGATCACCTCATCAAAGTGTATATTCCAACTCCGAGATGCTTGCTTCAGTCCATAGAAGGATCACTGAAGCTTGCTCATCTTTTAGCATCCTTAGGACTGACAAAACCTTCTGGTTGTATCACATACAACCTTTCCTTAAGTAAACCGTTAAGGAAACGATGTTTTGACATCCATCTGCCAGATTTCATAATTGAAAATGCAGCAACTGCTAACATAATTCCAACAGACTTTTAGCATCGCTACAAGTGAGAAAGCCTCATCGCAGTCAACTCCTTGAACTTGTCACAAACAACTTTGCAACAAGTCGAGCTTTACAAATGGTGACATTCACCATCAGTGTCTGTCTTCATTCTAAAGGTCCATTTGTACTCAACGACCTGCCGTCTAACGAGCAAGTCTACCAAAGTCTATACTTGGTTTTCATAAATGGATCCTATCTCGGGTTTCATGGCCTCTAACCATTTGTCGGAATCCGGGCCCATCATCGCTTCTCCATAGCTCGTAGGTTCATCGTTGTCCAACAACATGATCTCCAAGATAGAGTTGTCGTACCACTTTAGGAGCAGTACACATCCTTGTCGACCTACAAAGTTCGATAGTAACTTGATCCTGAAGCTTCATGATCATCATCATTAACTTCCTCTTCAACTAACGTAGGCATCACAGAAACATCTTTCTGCGCTGCGCTACTCTCTGGTTGAACAAAGGTTTAACAACCTCATCAAGTTCTATCTTCCTCCCACTCAATTCTTTCGAGAGAAACATTTCCTCGAGAAAGGATCCGTTTAAGCAACAAACACTTTGCACTAGGATGTGAGATTGAAGGTTCACCCAACTGATCTTAGGGTATTCTATGAAGATGCATTTGTCCGCCTTGGGTTCGACCTCATTAGGTGAAAACATTTTCCACACAAGTGTCACAGCCCCAAATATTAAGAAATGACAGCTTAGGTTTCTATCAAACCATAATTCACACGGTGTCATCTCAACGGATTTAGATGATGCCCTATTTAAAGTGAATGTGGTTGTCTCTAATGCATAACCCCAAAAATTATAGTAGTAAAACGATAAGAGACATCACATTATGCACTATATTAATAGAGCATGACTATGATGTTCGGACACACCATCACACCATGGTATTCCAGGTGGCGTTAGTTGTGAAACAAATTTCACGTTGTCTTAACTTGTATGCCAAACTCGTAACTCAGATATTCACCTCCACGGTCATATCGCGGTCATTTTTATCTTCTTGTCACGATGATCTTTAAACTTCACTCTGAATTTGCTTGAACCTTTCAAACTTTTCAGACTTGTGTTTAATTAAGTAAATATACACTATATCTACTCAAATCATCAGTGAAGGTAAGAAAATAACGATATCCATTGCACGCTACAAGACTCACTAGATTGCATGCATCAACATGTATCATTTCCAATGAATCACTTGCCCGCTCCATCCAACGGGGTCCTTTAGTCATCTTGCCCAAGAGGCATGGTTCGCATGTCTCAACCGATTCGAAATCGAATGAGTCCAAATATCCATCAACATGGAGTTTCTACATGCGCTTTATACCAATATGACATTTAGCGGCAGTGCCACAAGTATGTGGTACTATCATTATTAACTTTGTATCTTTTGACATCAATGTTATGAACATGTGTACTACTACGATCAAGATTTCAACAAACCATTCTCACTGGGTGCATGACCATTGAAGGTATTATTCATGTAAACAGAATAACCATTATTCTCTAACTTAAATGAATAACTGTATTGCAATAAACATGATCTAATCATGTTCATGCTCAACGCAAAACACCAAATAACATTTATTTAGGTTCGTCACTAATCCCGAAGGTAGAGAGAGCGTGCGATGTTGATCACATCAACCTTGGAAACACTTCCAACACATATCGTCACCTCACCCTTAGCTAGTTCTCCGTTTATTCTGTAGCTTTTATTTCGAGTTACTAACATTTAGCAACCGAACCGGTATCGAAAACCCAGGTGCTACTAAGAGTACTAGCAAGGTACACATTAGTAACTCGTATATCAAATATACTTCTATCAATGTTGCCAGCCTTCTTATCTACCAAGTATCTAGGGTTGTTCCGCTTCAGCGACCCCGCACCTCATAACAGAAGCACTTAGTCTCGGGTTTGAGTTCAACTTTGGGTTGCTTCACCGGAGCAGCAACTGACTTGCTATCCATGAAGTTTCCCTCCTTGCTCTTGCCCTTCTCGAAACTAGTGGTTTGATTAACCATCAACACTTGACGCTCCTTCTTGATTTCTACCTTCGCGGTGTCAAACATCGCGAACAGCTAAGGGATCAACATTTCTTTCCCTGGCATTTTATAGTTCATCACCAAGTTCTAGTAGCTCAGTGACAGTGACTTGGAGAACTACATCAATCACTATCTTATCTGGAAGATCAACTCCCACTTGATTCAAGCGATTTTAGTACCCAGACAGTCTGAGCACATGCTCAATGATTGAGCTATTCTCTTTCATCTTGCAGGCAAAGAATCTCGTTGGAGATCCTATATCTCGCAACTCGGGCACGAGCCTAAGATCACAATCTCAGCTCTTAGAACATCTCATATGTTCCGTGACGTTCAAAACGTTTCGGAGCCTCAATTCTAAGCCGTAATGCATGACGCACTAAACCATCAAGTAGTCATCGAAACGTGCCTGTCAGATGTTCACAACATCTACAGACGACGCTAGATGGGGTGGCGCACCGAGCGGTGCATTAAGGACATAAGCCTTCTGTACAGCAGTGAGGACAATCCTCAGATCACGGACCGAGTCCGCAATTTTGCTACCAACATCTTTCAATTCTATTTCTCTAGGAACATATAAAAATACAAGGGAGGTACAGCGCGAGCTAGTAATCTACAACATAATTTGGAAAGACACTTTGACTATGTTCATGAAAATGAGTTCAATTAATCATATTACTTAAGAACTCCCACTCAAATTGACATCCCTCCGATCATTCGAGTGATACATGATCCAAATTCACCAACTCAAGTCCGATCATCACGTGAGTTGAGGTGGCTGCAATGGTGAACATCATCATGTTGATGATATCTACTATATGACTCATGTTCGACCTTTCGGTCTCTTGTGTTCCGAGGCCATGTCTGTACATGCTAGGCTTGTCAAGTTTAACCCGAGTGTTCTGCGCGTGCAAATCTGGCTTGCACCCGTTGTATGTGAACGTAGAGTCTATCACACCCGATCATCACGTGGTGTCTCAACACGACGAACTTTCGCAACGGTGCACACTTGGGGAGAACATAGTTCATCTTGAAATTCAAGTGAGGGATCACCTTATAATGCTACCACCGTACTAAGCAAAACAAGGTGCATAAAAGGATTAACATCTCCTGCAATTCATAAGTGACATGATATGGCCATGAACTTGTGTTTAAGATCTCCATATTCGAAACATCGGCATGATCTCCATCGTCACCGGCACAACACCATGATCTCCATAATCTTGATCTCCATCAATGTGTTGCCATTGGGGTTGTGGCGCTAGCCCTGCTTCTACTTCTATTGCTACCGCTTAGCGATCAAGTAAAGCATTACATAGCGCTTAATGATTGACACGTAGGTCATACAATAATTAAAGACAACCCTATGGCTCCTGCCGGTTGCCGTACTCAACGACATGCAAGTCGTGAAATTCTATACATCACATGATCATCTCATACATCACATATATCACATCATGTAATTGGCCATATCATATCACAACATACCCTGCAAAAACAAGTTAGACGTCCTCTAATTATTGTTGCATGTTTTACGTGGCTGCTACGGGTATCTAGAAAGAACAATTCTCACCTACGCATAAACCACAACGGTGATACACTAGTTTTCTTTTCAACCTTCTCAAGAACCGCCTTTGTCGAATCCGATCCAACTAAAGTGAGAGAAACTGTCACCCGCAAGCCATCTAAGCAACAAGTTGCGTCGAGGGAACCGGTCTCTCGTAAGCGTACGAGTAATGTTGGTCCGGGCCGCTTCATCTAACAATCCCACTGAACCAAAATCCGACCAAGGAAGGAAGCAATCTAAGCATCAACGTCCACAAACCTTTTGTGTTCTACTCGAGATCTCATCGAACCATCAACCTAGCTCATGATGCCACTGATGGGGAACGTCGCATGGGAAACAAAAAATTTCCTACGCACACGCAAACCTATCCATGGTGATGAGCATCTACGAGAGGGAGAGTGGATCTACGTACCCATGTAGATTGCTAAGCGGGAGGCGTTAAGAAACGCGGTTGGTGTAGTCGAACTTCTTCGCGATCCAAATCGCCGAGCGTCCCGCGATCCAATCACGAACCGTCCCGCGAACACATCATGATCTGTCCCGCGAACTCATCACGATCCGTCTCACGATCTTGATCACGATCTGTCCCGCGAACTCATCACGATCCGTTCCGTGATCACATCACGAACCGTCTCGCGATCTCGATCACGGTCCTTCCGATCTAGCGCCGAACGGACGGCACCTCCGCGTTCAGCACACGTGTAGCTTGATGACGATATCCACCGTCTCGATCCAGCGAGAGGAGGTGGAGAGGATAGAGAGTTCACCGGCAGCGTTACGGCGCTCCGGTGATGGTGGTGGAGCAATTCCGGCAGGGCTTCGCCTAAGCGCTGCAGAAAACCGATCTAGAGGAGAAACTATGCACCGGTGTAACGGGTAGCACGTGGCCGGAAATTCTGTCCAAAAACCACCCAATCCACTAGTATATATAGGAGGAGAGGAGAGGAGAGGCAGCCAAGGCCTTTGGGTCGGCCGAAATAGGAGGTGGTAGCAATCCTACTTCACCTCCAATCCTAGTTGGAGTAGGATTGCCTCGTATTGGCTGATTTTCCACTTTTTGCTTTAGGACTTTCTCTCCTGCGCCATGGGCCTTTGTGGCTGTTTTCCCAGCCCACTAAGGGCTGGTTATTATTCTCCCACAGCCCATGGACCTCTTGGGGTCGAAATACCCCTCCCGGAGGCCTCCCGGTACACTACCGGCACTCCCGGTACACTACCGATGAGCCCGAAACTTTTCCGGCGACCAAACTGGGACATCCTATATATGAATCTTTACCTCCGGACCATTTCGGAGCTCCTCATGACGTCCGGGATCTCATCTGAGACTCCGAACAAACTTCGGTCACCACCATACATAACTCTACACTACCGAAACGTCACCGAACCTTAAGTGTGCAGACCCTGCGGGTTCGAGAACTATGTAGACATGACCGAGACACCTCTACGATCAGTAACCAATGGCGGGACCTGGACGTACACATTGGTTCCTACATATTCTACGAAGATCTTTATTGGTCAAACCTCTATGTCAAGGATTCAGTTAATCCCGTATAACGTTCCCTTTGTTCTTCGGTATGTTACTTGTCCGAGATTCGATCGTCGGTATCTCCATACCTAGTTCAACCTCGTTACTGGCAAGTCTCTTTACTCGTTCCGTAATACAAGATCCCGTGACTAACACTTAGCCACATTGCTTGCAAGGCTTGTTGTGATGTTGTATTACCGAGTGGGCCCTGGGATACCTCTCCGTCACACGGAGTAACAAATCCCAGTCTCGATCCATGCCAACTCAACAAACACCATCGGAGATACCTGTAGAGCACCTTTATAGTCACCCAGTTACGTTGCGACGTTTGATACACACAAGGCACTCCTTCGATATCCGTGAGTTGCATGATCTCATGGTCATAGGAACATATACTTGACATGCAGAAAACAGTAGCAATAAACCGACACGATCATATGCTATGTTTGTAGTTTGGGTCTTATCCATCACATCATTCTCCTAACGATGTGATCCCGTTATCAAATGACATCTCATGTCCATGGCTAGGAAACTTTAACCATCCTTTGATCAACGAGCTAGTCCATTAGAGGCATACTAGGGACATGGTTTTGTCTATGTATCCACACATGCATTTAAGTCTCTGATCAATACAATTATAGCATGGATAATAAACGATTATCATGAACAAGGAAATATGATAATAACTAATTTATTATTGCCTCTAGGGCATATTTCCAACACTTAATACCTAATGTGTAAGCAGCTTCTCCAAGGCCCTTTATTGAAAAACATTTATTCAAGCAGGCCTTCACACTTTCCAAAAGTTCTATATCATTTCCCATCAACAATATGTCATCCACATATAATACGAGAAATGCTACAGAGCTCCCACTCACTTTCTTGTAAATACAGGGTTCTCCATAAACCTGTATAAACCCAAATGTTTTAATCACCTCATTAAAGCGAATGTTCCAACTCTGAGATGCTTGCACCAACCCATAGATGGAGCGCTGGAGCTTGCATACTTTGTTAGCATCTTTAGGATCGACAAAACCTTCCGGCTGCATCATATATAGTTCTTCCTTAAGGAAGCCGTTAAGGAATGCCAATTTGACGTCCATTTGCCAGACCTCATAATCATAAAATGTGGCAATTGCTAACATGATTCGGACAGACTTCAGCATCGCTACGGGTGAGAAAGTCTCATCGTAGTCAATTCCTTGAACTTGTCGATAACCCTTAGCGACAAGCCGAGCCTTATAGACGGTCACATTACCATCCGTGTCAGTCTTGTTCTTAAAGATCCATTTATTTTCAATGGCTCGCTTATCATCAGGCAAGTCCACCAAAGTCCACACTTTGTTCTCATACATGGATCCTATCTCGGATTTCATGGCTTCAAGCCATTTGTTGGAACCCGAGCCCGCCATCGGTTCTTCATAGTTCAAAGGTTGTCCAACAACATGATCTCCAAGACAGGGTTGCCGTACCACTCTCATGCGGAACATGTCCTAGTGGACCTTCGACGTTCAATAGTAACTTGATCTGTAGTTTCATGATCATCATCATTAACTTCCTCTCCGGCTGGTGCAGGCTCCACAGAAACAACTTCCTGTGATGCGCTACTCTTCGGTTCGAGTGGAGGTACAATTACCTCATCAAGTTCTATTTTCCTCCCACTTACTTCTTTCAAGAGAAACTCTTTCTCGAGAAAGGATCCATTCTTGGCAACAAAGACTTTACCTTCGGATCTGAGGTAGAAGGTATACCCAATAGTCTCTTTGGGATATCCTATGAAGACGCATTTTTCCGCTTTGGGTTCGAGCTTCTCAGGTTGAAGTTTCTTCACATAAGCATCGCATCCCCAAACTTTTAGAAATGACAGCTTAGGTTTCTTTCCAAACCATAATTCATACGGTGTCGTCTCAACAGACTTTGACGGTGCCCTATTTAAAGTGAATGCGGCAGTCTCTAATGCATATCCCCAAAATGATAGCGGTAAACCGGTAAGAGACATCATAGATCGCACCATATCCAATAGAGTGTGATTATGACGTTCAGACACACCATTTCGCTGACGTGTGAAAGGTGGCGTGAGTTGTGAAACAATTTCACATTTCCTTAGGTGCGTGCCAAACTCGTGACTCAAATATTCTCCGCCACGATCACATCGTAGGCACTTTATTTTCCTGTCACGTTGATTCTCTACCTCACTCTGAAATTCCTTGAACCTTTCAAAGGTTTCAGACTTGTGTTTCATTAAGTAGACATACCCATATCTACTCAAGTCATCAGTGAGGGTGAGAACATAACGGTAGCCACCGCGAGCCTCGACGCTCATTGGACTGCATACATCGGTATGTATTATTTCCAACAAGTCAGTTGCTCGCTCCATTGTTCCGGAGAGCGGAGTCTTGGTCATCTTACCCATGAGGCATGGTTCGCACGTCAAATGATTCAAAATCAAGAGACTCCAAAAGTCCATCAGCATGGAGCTTCTTCATGCGTTTGCCACCAATATGACCAAGGCGGTAGTGCCACATGTAAGTGGTACTATCGTTATCAACCTTACACTTTTTGGTACTCACACTATGAATATGTGTAACATCATGTTCGAGATTCATCAAAAACAAACCATTGACCAGCGGAGCATGACCATAAAAAATTTCTCTCATATAAATAGAACAACCATTATTCTCAGATTTAAATGAGTAGCCATCTCGCATCAAGCGAGATCGAGATACAATGTTCATGCTCAAAGCCGGTACTAAATAACAATTATTGAGGTTTAAAACTAATCCCGAAGGTAGATGTAGAGGTAGCGTGCCGACGGCGATCACATCGACCTTGGAACCATTCCCGACACGCATTGTCACCTCGTCCTTTGCCAGTCTCCGCTTATTCCGCAGCTCCTGCTTGGAGTTACAAATGTGAGCAACTGCACCGGTATCAAATACCCAGGAGCTATTACGAGCGCTGGTTAGGTACACATCAATAACAAGTATATCACATATACCATTAACGTTACTGACCTTCTTATCCGCTAAGTACTTGGGGCAGTTCCGCTTCCAGTGACCGGTACCCTTGCAATAAAAGCACTCAGTCTCAGGCTTGGGTCCATGCTTGTTCTTCTTCCCGGCAACTTGCTTACCAAGCGCGGCAACAGCTTTGCCGTCCTTCTTGAAGTTCTTCTTACCCTTCCCTTTCTTGAAACTAGTGGTCTTATTCACCATCAACAATTGATGCTCCTTTTTTATCTTGACCTCCGTTGATTTCAGAATCGAGTACAACTCAGGAATGGACTTCTCCATACCCTGCATGTTCTAGTTCATCACAAAGCTCTTGTAGCTAGGTGGGAGCAACTGGAGGATTTTGTCAATAATAGAGTCATCCAGGAGATTAACTCCCAGCTGAGTCAAGCAGTTGTGCAACCCAGACATTTTGAGTATGTGCTCATTGATAGAACTATTCTCCTCCATCTTACAGCTGAAGAACTTGTCGGAGACGTCATATTTCTCAACCCGGGCATGAGCTTGGAAAACCGGTTTCAGCTCCTGGAACATCTCATATGCTCCGTGTTGCTCAAAACGCTTTTCGAGCCCCGGTTCTAAACTGTAAATCATACCGCACTGAACAAGGGAGTAATCATCACAACGCGACTGCCAAGCGTTCATAACATCTTGGTCCACTAGGAAAATGGGTGCATCACCTAGCGGTGCATCAAGGACATACAATCTTTTGGAATCTATGAGGATAATCCTCAAGCCACGGACCCAGTCCGCATAGTTGCTTCCATAATCTTTCAGCTTGGTTTTCTCTAGGAACGCGTTGAAGTTGAGGGTGACATTAGCGTTGGTCATTGGATCTACAATATAGATTGTAAAGACAATTGTTAGACTAAGTTCATGATAATTAAGTTCACATAATCAAATTATTTAAATGAACTCCCACTTAGATAGACATCTCTCTAGTCATCCAAGTGATACATGATCCATGTCAACTAGCCCGTGTCCGATCATCACGTGAGACGGACTAGTCATCCACGGTGAACATCTCCATGTTGATCGCATCTACTATACGACTCATGTTCGACCTTTCGGTCTTCTGTGTTCCGAGGCCATGTCTGTACATGCTAGGCTCGTCAAGTCAACCTAAGTGTTTCGCGTGTGTAAATCTGGCTTACACCCATTGTATGCGAACGTTAAAACCTATCACACCCGATCATCACGTGGTGCTTCGGAACAACGATCCTTAGCAACGGTGCACAGTTAGGGTGAACACCTTTCTTAAAATTTTACTGAGAGATCATCTTATTTACTACCATCATTCTAAGCAAATAAGATGTAAACATGATAAACATCACACGCAATCAATATAGTGACATGATATGGCCAATATCATCTTGCTCCTTTGATCTCCATCTTCGGGGCACCATGATCATCACTATCACCGGCACGACACCATGATCTCCATCATCATGTCTTCATAAAGTCATCTCGCCAACTATTACTTCTACTACTATGGCTAACGTTTAGCAATAAAGTAAAGTAATTACATGGCGTTTATGATTGACACGCAGATCATACAATAAAATAAGACAACTCATATGGCTCCTGCCGGTTGTCATACTCATCGACATGCAAGTCGTGAATCCTATTGCAAGAACATGCTCAATCACATACATCACAATGCATCACATCACATCCTTTGGCCATATCACATCACAAAGCATATGCTACAAAAACATGTTAGACGTCCTCTAATTTGTAGTTGCAAGTTTTTACGTGGCTGCTATAGGTTTCTAGCAAGAACGTTTCTTACCTGCGCCAAAACCACAACGTGATAGGCCAATTGCAATTTACCCTTCATAAGGACCATTTTCATCGAATCCAATCCGACTAAGGTGGGAGAGACAAACACCCGCTAGCCACCTTATGCAACAAGTGCATGTCAGGCGGTGGAACCGGTCTCACGTAAGCGTATGTGTAAAGTTGGTTCGGGCCGCTTCATCCCACAATACCGCCGAATCAGGATAAGACTAGTAGTGGTAAGCAAATTAACAAGATCGACGCCCACAACAACTTTGTGTTCTACTCGTGCATAGATTCTATGCACAGACCTAGCTCTGATACCATTGTTGGGAGACGTAGTAGTAAATCAAAAAAATTCCTACGTGTTCAGCAAGATCTATCTATGGAGAAACTAGTAACGATTAAGGGGAGAGTGCATCTTCATGCCTTTGAAGATCGCTAAGCGGAAGTGTTACAAGAACGCAGTTGGTGGAGTCGTACTCGTAGCGATTCAGACCGCGGTGGACTTCGATCTTAGCGCCAAACAAAGGCGCCTCCGCGTTCAACACACATGCAGCCCGGTGACGTCTCCTACACCTTGATCCAGCAAGGAGAGAGGATAGGTTGAGGGAGAGCTCCGGCAGGGCTTCGCCAAGCACTACGGAGAACGAGGAGAGGGAGGAGTAGGGCTGCGCCGTGGAAGAGAGAGAGATGCATGTCCCAAACAGCCCCAAGGTCACCACTATATATAGGATGAGGAGGGAGGGCTGCGCCCTAGGGTTTCCACCCTAGGGGCTGGCGGCAGCCCTAGATGGGACTTGGGCGGCAGCCAAGGGAGGGAGAGGTGGTGGGGCAGCCCTAGAATTCACGACTAAGAAGAGATATAATGTAAGTAAGGGAAGAAGAAGAGGATGCTGTGAGAATAATATCGTCGACGTAGAGGAGAAGGTAGGCGGTGTGGTTCGTTGATTTGTAAATGAAAAGGATGTTGGGGAACATGACAGAAAATAAAAAAATCGGTATAGCGAGCACGCCCAGGACCACTATGGAGACTGCATACAAGGTTTGATCTGATCCGTACCGACTCGAAGTGCAACGGAAGAAGAGTCGGTGGAGATCGTTGGTGCAGATCCCCACAGCTAAGATTTTACAACCTCCCAACCGCGAGGATGTACTCCCTCGCCGGACAGCCCTTCGGGAGGCGGTCGGACAGCCCTTCGGGAGGACCCTCAAAACTCGAACGGAGACTCGGACAGCCCTCCGAGAGGACACTCGAACAGCCCCTCAGGAAAAAGATCAAAACTACGACCTCTCTATGGGGTTGCACACATACGGTGACATCTATCCGGCACGGCTTCGCCGTCCAGAACTAGTTCCTGCCGGAACCCAGACAGCCTTTCGGCTCTACGAAACTATTTCGCTGGGAGGGAGAGAAGAAGCCAGATCATTACAATGGCATGTGTATGAGAGCAAGGGATGAAGTTTTGGTCTACCCCTCACCTCCTATTTATAGTAAAACCAAGGGGTAGGGTGGTTTTACAAGAAAACCCAAAAACCACATGGAAAGGAGTCCTTCCCAAGGACCCAAAAGGTGAAACCAAGGAACAAGTGGGGGCTCCATGGAGGAGCCCCATTGTGGTCGGCCACCCCTAGTGGGTCCCCCAAAAGGGGGATCCTATCCATCCATGTCATACCCCAACATCTTTTAAGCAAAAGCCTAAAAAGGTGGCTTTCCAATAAAGTAATCCAAAAAGCACTTTCACTATTCACGACGACATTTTTCAGCGTCCAGTCGAACTGAAAATATTTATGTGGGATTAGAACAATTCTAGTACCGCACTAAAATGATTTTCAATGCGATCCGGAACAATTCCGAAATAGTGATTTTCATCTGTGAAAAGCATCTGAAGCGGTTCCGACAGCTCCGGAACATTTCCGGTTTTTCTTCCGAAAAATTCCCAGAAGTTTCCAGAATGATTCTCGCACCCTCCAAGAATTATCACGCATGTGCCGAAACCAATTTGACTTAATGGTAACCCCTAAAACTACTTTTTAGTTTTACCGAAACTGTTTCGGTGTACTGTCTGCGGAACTTTTCCGCTGTTCGAAACTTTTCCGTTGTTCGAAACTTTTTCGGTGATTTTATCTCAGACTCCCTATCTAGTATTCAACAGATAGATGAACCTTAAGTGTGTGACCCTATAGGTTCGGTGAAGCATAGACATGACCCGGAACCCCTTCCGATCAATGATCAACATCGGAGCCGTGGACACCCATATTGACCCCTATACCCACACGAATGAGTATTCGAGTGAACCTCCAGTTGTCGTGTGCTATTCCTGTCGCTTCACGATATGTTACAATTACCCGAGGTGAGACATGTTGGCATCCCCGTGGATCAACAACTTGTCCACTATGCCAGTTACCTCGTTGCCGGTATTGTTCTCTTTTCTCGTTCCCGTGTTCTGGCGTCCCTATGATCAAATCACAAAGTGTCTGGCCAGACAATGGTCGATATCGTAACACCGAGAGGGCCCAGAGATATCTCTCCATCGACGGAGGAGCAAATCCCAATCTTGAGCTATCAAGTTACTTGACATACTTTTCCATGACCCCGTAAGCCACCGTAATAGCCACCCATTTACGGATGACGTTTAACAAACCCCAAAGCTCATGAAGCAAGCATGAAGAAACTCGATACTCTCATGGTCTAAGGAATTATGCAAACGTAAACCATCTCTATGTTATTAACCATTAACTTGTGAAGAATGTATCTCATAGCATAACATCAATTCGGATCGATTCAACACAAGTGTTCTACCAACATCGTGCCCTCAAAATTGCCGGCATAGCCATGCCCATGATTAGGTAAACAGGATCATCATGCAATACTTGAGCCAGTCTTAGAGGCAAGACTAGGAATACAATTTACCGTTTATTATACCACACGTGCACATGAGTTTCCCTCCAAGCCTCGTGGATATTGCAGACTCGAGAATCATTGCAGTTATAGCATGGATCATAAACATTCATTACAAACTTAGAGATACAAAAGTAACTGTTATTACTGCCTCTAGGGCATATCTCCTACAGACTCCCACTTGCACTAGAGTCATAATCTAGTTACATGGCTTCCCTAACACCAGTGTGAACTTTGCTCGTGGTAGAGGCTTTGTCATCGGGTCTGACACATTTAGATCCGTGTGAACTTTGCGTACTTTCACTAAACCTTCTTTGACATGATGTCGAATGGTTTATATTTGCGTTGAATATGCATTGTCTTATGTTGCGAACATGGATCCCTTGCCTCAGCCACGGCACCACTATTATCACAATAGATCTCCACCGGGTCCAGAGCACTTGGAACCACACCAAGGTCTTCAAGAAATTGCTTGATACCAACAGCTTGCTTGGAGGCTTCAGAAGCAGCAACATATTCCGCCTCCGTCGTAGAATCCGCCACAGTCTTTTGTTTGGAACTTTCCAATCAACTGCGCCACCGTTCAATATGAAAACATAGCCAGATTGAGATTTGAAGTCATCTGGGTCAGTCATGAAGCCTGCATCAGTGTAACAACTTACAATGAGCTCTTCATCACCTCCGTACACAAGGAGTAAATCCTTGGTCCTTCTGAGGTACTTAAGAATACCCTTGACTGCGGCCTAGTGTTCCAATCCTGGATCACCTTGGTACCGGCTGCTAACACTTAGCGCATAGGAAACATCCGGTCTTGTACATAGCATGGCATACATAACAGAACCAACCGCCGAAGCATATGGAATATCATTCATTTGTACTCGCTCATCGAGGGTCCGAGGACTCTGATTCTTGCAAAGCACTATGCCAGGTGACATGGGGAGTAGGCCTTTCTTGGAGTTCTCCATGTTGAACCTTTTCAACACCTTGTCTATGTACGTGCTTTGGCTAAGCGCTATTAGGCGTCTTGATCTATCACTATAGATCCTGATGCCCAATACATATCCCGCTTCACCTAAGTCTTTCATTGAAAAACTCCTTTTCAATGAGTCTTTTATTTCGCTAAGAAAATTAACATCATTTCCAATCAACAATATGTCATCCACATACAAGATTAGAAATGCTTTTGCGCTCCCACTAAACTTCTTGTAAACACAAGATTCTTCATCGGTTCTAATGAAGCCAAACTCTTTGACCACTTCATCAAAATAAATGGCTTTCTGAAGCTTACATACTTTTCCAGCATTCTTAGGATCGACAAAACCTTATGGTTGTATCATGTATACATCCTGTTCAAGGTTTCCATTTAGGAAAGCCGTTTTGACATCCATCTGCCATATTTCATAATCGAAATAAGCAGCAATTGCTAGTAATATCCGAACAGACCTAAGCATAGCTACGGGCGAGAAAGTCTCGTCGTAGTCCACTCCTGGAACTTGCGTGAACCCTTTTGCAACAAGTCTAGCTTTGTGGATAGTAATGTTACCATCCGCGTCCGTCTTTCTTTTGGAAATCCATTTACAACCAATGGGTTTTATGCCATCTAGAAGTTCTTCCAAGTTCCAAACTTGGTTTTCGTACATGGATTCCATTTCAGATCTCATGGCCTTGTGCCATTCCCTTGAGCTAGGCCCCACCATCGCTTCCTTGTAGTGCGCAGGTTCATCGTCTTCAAGAATGAAGATTTCGTTATGAAACCACTCAGGTGGCTGGATAGCCCTACCTGATTTGCGCGGTTCAGTTACAACATTGTCTGAAGTTTCCGCATCACATGCGACAACTTCCGGCCCAGTTGTAGGGATAATTTGCGGAATTACTTCCGGTTCCTTAGCCATATCAACGGTGGCCAAAGATTCACTAATCTCATTAAGTTGTACTGTCCTCCCACTAGCTTCTTTAGAGAGAAACTCTTTCTCAAGAAAGACTGCGACAAACACTTTGTGCTCGGAGGGTAGGTAGAAGGAATACCCAACAATGCTTGTTGGATAACCTAAAAAGTAACATTTGTCTGATCTGGGATAGAGTTTGCTAGGCTGTAAACGCTTTACGTATGCCTCACAACCCCAAATTTTAAGATGCGACACACAAGGTTTCTTCCCATGCCACATCTCATGTGGTGTCGTCTTAACAGACTTAGACGGTGCTTTGTTTAGTGTGTGAGCGGCAGTTTCTAGTGCATGACCCCAAAAAGATATCGGTAGATCTGTAAGAGACATCATCGACCTTACCATGTCTAACAAGGTTTGGTTACATCGTTCCGACACTCCGTTTCACTGTGGAGTTCTGGGAGGCGTAAGCTGTGAAACGATTCCACGGTCACTCAGATGTTGGCCAAACTCGTGACTAAGATATTAGCCTCCGCGATCAGACCGCAGAAACTTAATATTTTTGTTACGATGATTTTCTACCTCATTTTGAAATTCTTTGAACTTTTCGAATGTTTCCGCCTTATGCTTCATCAAGTAGATATATCCATACCTACTTAAATCATCAGTAAAAGTTACGAAGTAGAAATACCCACCCCGTGCGACTGTGCTCATTGGACCACATACATCACTATGTATTATTTCCAATAATTCACTCGCCCGTTCAGGATGACCCGTGAACGGCGTCTTAGTCATTTTTCCCATCAAGCAAGCTTCACATGTGTCAAATGATTCAAAATCAAAAGACGGTAAAACTCCATCTTTATGGAGTCTTTGCATGCGTTTCTTTCCGATGTGGCCAAGCCGATAGTGCCACATGAAAGTGGTGGTGGTATCAGCCTTCTTAAGGCGTTTAGCATTCACGTTAAAGACATCATTTTCACATTCAAGATTCAGTATGAAAAGGCCCCCAACAATGGGTGCAAATCCATAAAACATATCCTTACAATAAAGTGAACAACCATTGTTCTCAGACTTGTAGGAGTACCCATCGTGTACTAAACATGATCCAGAGATAATGTTTCTACACAACAACGGAACAAAATAACAGTTACTAAGTTCCAAAATAAATCCTGAAGGGAGACGTAGAGGCATAATGCCGACGGCTTGAGCGGCGATCCCAGCGTCATTTCCGACACGCATCATGACTTCATTCTTTGCCGGCTTGCGCACCTTCTGAAGCCCCTGTATCGAGTTGCAAATGTGAGCAACCGATCCGGTATCAAATACCCAAGACTTAGAATTTTCGCTAGCAAGCAAAATGTCAATGACATTAACTTGTATAACAATTATACCTTTTTCGGTTTTCCCGGACATCTTATCTTCCAGATACTTCTTGTAGTTTCTTTTCCAGTGACCTTTGCCCTTGCAGTAGAAGCACTCAGTTTCATTCTTGGCTCTGCCCTTAGATTTGCATTGGAAACCGGTCTTACCGGCACCCTTGCCCTTCTTTGGCTTGCCTTTCTTTTTGAAACTGGCAGTTTTATTCACAAGCAACACTTGCTTGCGATTTTTCTGCAGTCCTCCTTCAGCAGTTTTCAGCATGGCAAGCACCTCATTTGCTGTTTTGTCCATCCCATTCATGTTGTAGTTCATGATAAAACCGCCATAAGACGGGGGGAGTGAACCTAGCAACAAGTCCATAACATGCTCTTCTGGAAGTGGGAATTCCAGGATCTTAAGCCTTTCAGCGTAGCCAATCATATTGACTACGTGCTCACCAACTGAACTGCCCTCGGCCATCTTGGTCTCCGCCATCATTTTCATGATTTCAAAACATTCAGACTGTGCATTAAAATTGTAAAGAGCATCCAGATCTTTGATCATATCAAAGGAGTTATGGAATTCAAAACGTTTTTGAAGCTCTAAACTCATGCAAGATAGCATGAGGCACTGCATTAAGTTGTAATCATCATCCTTAGTGACCCTGACATTTTGTATGTCTGTCACGGCAGTTGCCGCCGGTTTAGGAGGAAGAGGTCTGTCAAGCACGTACACTTTCTTAGCACCCCTGAGGACAATCCTCAGGGTACGGACCCAGTCCGCATAGTTGTTTCCATTCGCAGCTAACTTCTCTTTCTCTAACATCGGGCCTAAGTTGAACACGCTATTGTGAGCCATTTGATCTACAACGGAAAACACAAATTCACTTAGACTTTGTTCATAATGATATTTGCACTAGTGAATAAACAGTTTTATTCTAAGGTGCGCTCCCACTCAAATCAATGTCTCTCAAAATTGATTATGAGTGATTCAAGACCCAGACTTCAATTCATCGCCATAGAATCATCATCTCCTGATGGGAATTTTAATCGATAGGCTAAATTGCCGATCACATCTCCATGTGACTCTTGTTTCTCTTTTGATGCGTGTGTTCTGAGCTCATGACTTTCATGCCTGAACGTCAAGACAACCAAGTGATATTGCTGCGAGGTCTTTACTCACCCGCCTCACACATCCCTAATCGTTCGTACCCATGCATCCATGGCGCACCCCGAAAAGTTAGGTGCCGTGACGGTGCTACACTTGGGAGAACACGAACTACTTGATATTTTATTGAGAGATCACCCTAATAAAAAGCGACTACCGCGCAATCAAGAAGGGTGCATCAAGAGGGACAAACATCTCAGGCAATTCATAATTAGCATGATATGGTATAGCCCTTTCTGACGGAGAAGTCAAGTATATCTTCGTCTTTGGCATTCGCGTCAGTGTTCACCTTTGCGAAGATTGCCACCACCTTGTCGATGCACCGGATAATATTGCTATCTCTATGGCTAATAAAATAAGTGCATTACATAAGGTTGACACGCAGGTCATTAAAGTGCAATCATATGGCTCCAGCCATCATGCCGAATCATGACACGCAGGTCATGTTAATTACATCATATAGCCATCTCATACATAATCAAATTGAATATGAGCATTGCTATACCACATCATATGCAAACCATCCTGCAAACCAAGTTAGACGCCTCTAATCGGTTTATACAAAATTTTATTTTACGTGGCTTCTAAGGTTTTGACTCAAACCGCAGCTACCAACGTTTATCATCAAGTATGATAATTCAAGTTGCTAGATTAACTTTCCAGGGTGTATGAAACATGAGATAATAAAATCTCGAGCCCCATACTAAACTTTGTCATACGCGTGACCCCCGTGCAGATCATATCTGCATTACCCTTTCGTCTGCAAAACATCCATCTTTCTTTAACTATGGTGGAACCCAAAGAACTTTTAGCACTTCGTTGATCTGTCAATCAGCATACTCAGGAGCAGCATGAAAGGATCATGGATTGCCAAAACTTTGTAAGATTCCACCATTCCATCAAGATCAGGACTACGCAAATTCACGGGAAGCAACAGGAACATCGGGTAACAGATTTCATCTGCTACCCGCACAAATAATTTTCAGCAATAGATCTCATCTACTACAAAATTATACTATGCAATACCCGTACATCTCATGTATTCTAGATCATAACATGCATATACTCATAGCCTGGCTCTTGATGCCATTGTTGGGGAACGCGACAGAAAATAAAATTTCCGGTATAGCGAGCACGCCCAGGACCACTATGGAGACTGCATACAAGGTTTGATCTGATCCGTACCAACTCGAAGCGCAGCGGAAGAAGAGTCGGTGGAGATTGTTGGTGCAGATCCCCGCAGCTAGGATTTTACAACCTCCCAACCGTGAGGATGTACTCCCTCGCCGGACAGCCCTTCGGGAGGCGGTTGGACAGTCCCCCGGACGATGTCGCAGATAGCCCTTCGGGAGGACCCTCGAAACTCGAACGGAGACTCGGACAGCCCTCCGAGAGGACACTCGAACAGCCCCTTAGGCAAAAGATCGAAACTACGACCTCTCTACGGGGTTGCACACATACGGTGACATCTATCCCGCAGGGCTTCGCCGTCCAGAACTAGTTCCTGCCGGAACCCAGACAACCTTTCGGCTCTATGAAACTATTTCGCTGGGAGGGAGAGAAGAAGCCAGATCATTGCAATGGCATGTGTATGAGAGCAAGGGATGAAGGTTTGGGATGCCCCTCACCTCCTATTTATAGGAAAACCAAGGGGTAGGGTTGTTTTACAAGAAAACCCAAAAACCACATGGAAAGGGGTCCTTCCCAAGGACCCAAAAGGTGAAACCAAGGAACAAGTGGGGGCTCCATGGAGGAGCCCCATTGTGGCCGGACACCCCTAGTGGGTCCCCCAAAAGGGGGATCCTATCCATCCATGTCATACCCCAAGATCTTTTAAGCAAAAGCCTAAAAAGGTGGCTTTCCAATAAAGTAATCCAAAAAGCACTTTCACTATTCACGACGACATTTTTCAGCGTCCAGTCGAACTGAAGATATTTATGTGGGCTTAGAACAATTCTAGTACCCCACTAAAATGATTTTCAATGCGATCCGGAACAATTCTGGAATAGTGATTTTCATCTGCGAAAAGCATCTGAAGCGGTTCCGGCAGCTCCGGAACATTTCCGGTTTTTCTTCCGGAAAATTCCCAGAAGTTTCAAGAATGATTCTCGCACCCTCCAAGAATTATCAGGCATGTGCCGAAACCAATTTAACTTAATGGTAATCCCTGAAACTACTTTTTAGTTTTACCGAAACTGTTCCGGTGTACTGTCTGCGGAACTTTTCCGGTGTCCGAAACTTTTTCGGTGTCCGAAACTTTTTTGGTGATTTTCTCTCAGACTCCCTGTCTAGTATTCAACAGATAGATGACCCTTAAGCGTGTGACCCTATAGGTTCGGTGAAGCATAGACATGACCCGGAACCCCTTCCGATCAATGATCAACATCGGAGCCGTGGACACCCATATTGACCCCTATACCCACACGAATGAATATTTGAGTGAACCTCCAGTTGTCGTGTGCTATTCCTATCGCTTCACGATATGTTACAATTACCCGAGGTGAGACATGTTGGCATCCCCGTGGATCAACAACTTGTCCATTATGCCAGTTACCTCGTTGCCGGTATTGTTCTCTTTTCTCGTTCCCGTGTTCCGGCATCCCTGTGATCAAATCACAAAGTGTCTGGCCAGACAATGGTCGATACCGTAACACCGAGAGGGCCCAGAGATATCTCTCCATTGATGGAGGAGCAAATCCCAATCTTGAGCTATCAAGTTACTTGACATACTTTTCCATGAACCCGTAAGCCGTCGTAATAGCCACCCATTTACGGATGACGGTTAACAAACCCCAAAGCTCATGAAGCAAGCATGAATAAACTCGATACTCTCATGGTCTAAGGAATTATGCAAACGTAAACCATCTCTATGTTATTAACCATTAACTTGTGACGAATGTATCTCATAGCATAACATCAATTCGGATCGATTCAACACAAGTGTTCTACCAATATCGTGCCCTCAAAATTGTCGGCATAGCCATGCCCATGATCAGGAAAACATGATCATCATGCAATACTTGAGCCAGTCTTAGAGGCAAGACTAGGAATACAATTTACCGTTTATTATACCATACGTGCACATGAGTTTCCCTCCAAGCCTCGTGGATATTGCAGACTTGAGAATCATTGCAGTTATAGCATGGATCATAAACATTCATTACAAACTTGGAGATACAAAATTAACTGTTATTACTGCCTCTAGGGCATATCTCCTACAAAGGAAGGTATGGCATTTAGAAGCAACGAATCCAATGGAACAAAGCAAATGCGGCCAAACGAGTAAACCATGCGCGCGGGGCTTGTTTAAGACCATAGAGAGATTTCTTAAGAAAACAAACATGGGACAGAGAGGCGGGGTCTTTGAAACCTAGCGGCTCCTACAAAGGGTGTGGCTGAAGGGAAGACGTCGTACAGGTCGTCGTCACTTTTGCATCGAAGAATTTCTGCCTTGGTTTGATAGTCCTTCACAGAGAGGCCATAATGATCAAATTCAACGGAAGTATAATCATCAGTGTTTAATCGACATACAGAAAGAAGATTTTTGATAAGATCAGGAGCAACCAGAGAACATTATTCATATAGAGATGCCGATTGGGATTAGGTAGAGAAGAAAACACGACATGTGTTATACGCAAAGAGCTACCGTTGGTGCATCTGGTACGGCTGCAGCTGCTGATGCTGAATGTGACCACAGAAGGCAGCTTAAGCATGTGGCGACCGTGCGTCGAGGATGCCAGGCGTTGGACGAGGCGGACGAGGCAGGGCCATGGGATAGGCATAGACCTGCCCCGTCCATGGCGGTGGTGAAGCGGCGGCGCCCTGATAGCCGTCGTTGTTGATGTAGGGACGCTATTTGTTGTGCCCTTGGTTTGGCGAAGGAGAGCCACGGTTGCAACTAGTAGAGCCCGGAGTCCACAGCGGCCTGGCCAGGCTGCCTGAGGCGCTGGCTAGGGACAACGGAGGTTTGTTCTGGACAGCGAGGGCGATGTGAGGAGTGGAATCATAGTAGTCAACACCGATTTCATCGTGCAATAGCATGCCTACATCGACATCAAAAGAAAAATGGTTGGGTGATTTCTCGATGATTCTCGTTGTGGTTTGGTGGGTGGTCCTTGTTGATGCCTTGGAGGAGCTGGATGACGAGCTCATCGTCGTCCAACACCTTGCCAGCGTCGCGGAGGGCGTCGGAGACGCCCTAGAGACGTGCGCAGAACACGGAGATCGACGAGTCTCCCTGGCGGATGGCATAGAGCTCTCTCTTTAGCTGGAACTGCCGCACCCGAAGATTGTTGACGAAGAGAGCCTCGACGGACGAGCAAGTCCGGGCGGTGAAAACCTGTCGGTCGAGCATGAAGGCCGCAAGTTTCGTGACCATCGTGCCGAGGAACCACCTTTTGACCGCCATGTTAATGATGTTCCATGCAGCGGCGCTGCTATGGCTGGTTAAGTCCGGCGAGATCTAGGCGGCAATGTCATATTGGTCGATGACCTTGAGCATCAAGCCGTAGTTCGACCCGTTCATGGCCAACCGTATGTTGAGGTTGATGACGGCGCCCTCGACCCGCATGGCGTGGGTGTAGGACGACGGGAGAAAAGAGGCGGCGGCCAGCAGCGCCGTTTGAAGAGGGAGCGGCGTGGAGACGTCGCGTAGAGGAGGGGTGTCACTTGGTAGTGGGGAGGTGGGGCTCGGTACCGGCGGCGGTGACGGCGGCTTCAACGGGCATGGCAGAAGTAGTGGATGGATCAATCTGATACCCTGTTAGATTAAGAATTCAGCTCATCAAATAAGATTATATTCCTCCCATATGGGACAGTAAATAATATATAGAAGTACTCCATCCCTTTCTAAATATAAGTCTTTCTAGCGATTTCACTAGGAGACTACATACGGAGCAAAATGAATGAATCTACATTCTAAAATATGTTCATATACATTCGTATGTAGTCTTCTAGTGAAATCTCTAAAAAGACATATATTTAGGAACAGAGGGAGTACATCACAGGGAGGAGAGAGAGTTTTACACACACATGCACTAACAACCTAACCATCGATCCTATTCTCACGTATGGATAGAGGACCGCAGCTCGTGCATGCGCCATGCAAGGGTGGCACCAGTGGCTGGGCTGACCAATTCAATTCAGCAGCGGTAGATTAGCTCAATAATCTAACACATGACGAACTTTCATTACATTTCAAACATTTAAGACAAAAACCCGACCCTAAACCTACACTACGGCAGTGGGCGGCGCCCGACATCCTTGTTGTTCCCTTCATGGGACCGCGTCCTTCATCTGCTATCTTCATGAGCACCAGCGATACAATCGATGAAGCGAAGGTGCGGTCTCCGGCGAGGAAGAGTAGAACAAGGAAAATGGGCAACCCACATTGGACACAAGGCATTGCCGCCTCCCATGCCCTACTGATCGTCGGAGGAGTTCGTGCCATGTCCTTCGTCAGTGGACATGAGGTCCACGATGAAACTGGAGGCATCGGCGCTCTCGTCGTCCATCGGGCTGCCTGAAAGTTCATCCACGACACATAGGTCATGCAGCTCGCTTGGTTCTCGTTCGCGATCGCGTGCAGCTGCGTCTCCACGATGGCCTATTCCTGGCCAGCGGCGGCTTGAGCATGGACATCCGTGTAGATCGCATGCTGCTTCTCTACGAAGTTGGGGTTCTCCACGGCCATGGCCCCCACGACCTCCTCGCTCGCGTGCTCGCCATTGATTTGGCCCTCCCGCAACGCCTGTTTTATTTGATTTCCCCGATCTATACGTCCGGTACATCATCAGGACCTCATTTTCATTTGAGGAATTTGTCCGGCGACTAATAGCGCAACCGTCCTCAAGGAGGGTCGTGCCACCTTTAGCTACTTGCCTCACGACCCAACAAGCTCGACGACGGTGAGTTGGTTTGGGGTTGAGCGTAGTTGAGTGTATGGAGTAGTTGAGCTTACTTGAGTGCCACCTTTAGCCACTTGCCTCATGACCCAACCGTCCATCGGGATGTCTAAAGTGGTCGACAACCCCGTCTTCTTGTTTTTTGGCAATGGCACGGCTAGCGCAGGGCACCTAGAACGCTCCCTTGTCAAGTGGGGTTGGAGGTCTTAGAGTTTTCTAGGCGAATGGGTTCTTCGGCGAACCAGGCGTCCTCCATGGCACAAAATTTCAGTATCAAGTCTGAGAGCTCGGAGAAAGCTTGTACTCGACGCCAGGTGAGGGTGTTTAAAACCCCCTCGTCGTCCCAATTGTGGTGAAAGGCAGCCAGTATTTCAGCGTCTTGGTAGTTGGTTATTATGTACTTAACAAAGAAGAAACCCGACTAGAATTGTTAGACGGTTTCCTCGGCTTGTTGTTTTATGTATATTAAGTCCTACACATCGGTAGGTCCCGAATTACTTGGGCAATACTCGATGTGGGGTGGGTGGGATCAAAAATTTCAATCCGATCGAGGGGACTCCAACGTGCCCCCATGTTTCTTTTGAGAAGGTTGAACGGAGAGGGAGGCATACAGGTTTGACTCAAAGTACGAAACACATGTTCCCTCTATCCGATTAATCATGCACTCATCCCTTGATGGGGAGTTCGGATTCGAGGTCTCCTCAACTCGAAGGCCATCGATCGAGCTAGTCGAAGGAGCATGATGCTCCGAGCGGAATTCCAGATCGCACCCTACCACCTCGAAGGGGGAGCACCTCTTGGGGTCCGCCGTTTGCTTTGGTGACCCGTTGGTGGTGGTCGTTGATACGACATAGGTTTCGAGGAGATTCTGATCGCCGATCGGCGAGGCCATCATTCTGAGGCGATAACACAACGATCTCCCATTGAAAGCACCAATGTCGGTGTCAAAACCGGTAGAACTTGGGTAGGGGGGCCCGAGCTATGAGATCAGATCGATGGGTTACAAGGACACATAGCTTTTACCCAGGTTCGGGCCCTTTTGAAGGAGGTAAAACGCTACGTCCTACTCTTGCTGTATTATGGGTGTAAAAAATACAGAGTTGATCTACCACGAGATTATAAGTTATGGTCTAAACCCTAGGGATGATGATAAATGTCTATGTGTCCTCTACGGGCTAAATCATTCGATTTATATAGGCACCGGGGTTATCTAGGGTTACATAAAGGTCGATTGCCATCTATAGATTACATGTCGAATCTAATTACTTGGAGTGTATGTCGAGTCTTCGGTGAAGTCCGATACACTTACGCCAAGGGTTGAGGGCCTCCAAAGTCCTTCCTTAATGACGGGCCAGCTCGGCTGGGACCCCCCTAGTCGAGGACACCGTCACCCTTATGCAGTCTCACCTTCCCGCACACGAGCTTCAAACGAAGCTACAAATAGCTTTTACAAAATTATGTGACTTCTTTTTTTGTAGGAACCACCAAACCTACGACGGTGGAGCTACTACCTATAGTCGACGGAGCTGCAAATAGCTACGACCTACAGTCGACGGAGCTGCAACCGATGATACAGAATACTACAGATGACATTTTTTCCTAGAATTAGAGAGAGTGGAGTCTGTGAATGACGCAGGAGGAGTGGGAAATAGTACCCCAAAATGCTACAACCATTGTCCGAAGAAGCTACACCGGCTTCTAAAAAATCTTCAAATAGAGTGGAACATGCATGATGGCCACCATGCAAATTGAAAAGCTGCAACCAGCTGCGAGATATCTGCAACGGCTCTTATGAAAAGTTTCAACCGAGCAATAGTGAGCTGATGATGAAGAGCAGCGACAACAAAAATCGAGCGGCAGTGCACGGGGTGATGCGACTCGGTACGTCGGCCATGCTGATTTTGTTGCAACCTTTATAGCTATTTGTTACGTCCGACGGGAGTTATTTCTACATTCATTCATGGCGGATTTGTGACTCCCGACGACAACGACATTTTTTTGCTACAACCATCATCGCTTTTTGCTACGACCGGCGAGATTTTTTTGCTACATCATTTCCATGGTGTAAGTGCATGTTGTCGTTCATGGAAACTCCTGAGGGCAAGCAGCGACGGCGAGGACAGCGGACGATGGACTGGAGTGCTGCAACCACTGAGCCGATGACAGAAAAGTTGCAACCGATCGACGACGGGATTTTTGCAACCGAGGTTCCCCTGTCAACACCATGGTCGGAGATGATGCGCAGGCTTACCGTCATGGAGGACGGCTATCCAACAGACGGCTATGATCTAACGAGCTTTGAGGTCGGCCTTTTCGTTCTCGTCCGACCTGCGCTCCCTTAATTTGGGAAAAATAGCCCATTGAGGAAGAAGCTATGGTCCCTCGCAAAAAAAAAAGGAAGAAGCTATGGCTAAGACGTGACGCATCGGACTCCCAGGATGTGATCAGCCTAAATTTGGGCCGGCCGACCGGCGCCTAATATTCGCCTCATGGAAAATACTAAACTTGATCGACAAATGGAAACGTTTCGGCATTCGGCAGGTCACCACTTTGCTTCAAGCCTCGTTGCGGCCGGCCGGGCCGACGTGCAATGCCACAATATGTCAGGTCGATCAACAGCGTTCGCTTTGCGCCCACAAATCGGCTTTTGGCCCCGATGGCACGCGCGAGCCGTGGGCGTCAGCCACGCGGAAACTCCCCCGCGCCGAACCACAACGTGCGTTCCCACACCGCGCGACCGAACGCGTCCTGCTACTAAGCACGCCCAATCCTTGCCCAATGCCCCTTGTAAACGCAAGACCGCGACCGCCGAACCGACCGTCGGCCTGCTATATAAACCACACGTCATCCCCTCCATCCTCCGCATCCCACCACGCCGCCCCAGAATACTCACTCCTTCCTGAACCGAAAAACCAAAAACCGAACCGAAAACCAAAAACCGAATTGAAATTTTGGTTTTTTTAGGTTACGGTTTCAGTTTCCGTTTCTGAATCTAGAAACCATTTAACATTTGGTTTTTTTAGTTAGAAACCAAAAGCCGTTCGGTTAAACCGAAATAACCGAAGTTTGCATTAATATGCTACCATACGAGGCAACGCTTCAGACGACCCCTTTTTTATAGCTCTCCGCCCACCGCGCTGCAGCTCGATCGGCGAGGTGGTACTAATCGCAGCACCTGGAACCGATAAGAGCAACAAGCACATGTGGTGCTTGTTTGGGTTTAAAACTATCCGGTCCATACGCTTTTATCCAGCAATTCATGCCTAGAGCGCTTCGTCCCCTCTCAGAAGCCGATCGACTTTGTCAGCACTCGAGAGAATCGGACAGGAAAGGACCCCACCAGGTGGGCGTGGCCTCGTGATCATTGCCCAATGGAGATGCGCACGATTTTCTCTCTTTCCTTTTTTATTTTACTTCCTCTTTCCTTCCTATAATCAATTCATCTACTAGTAAAGTAGTAATGCCTTAGGACCCACGTGGATGTCCAAAACCTTTCTTAATCTTTTATATTTGTTGCCATCTATAATGCATACGACTAAATTATGTCTATCAGCTAATGGTGTATACAGTCTACGTACATCGTTCTCACAAGAAAAATCTATCCTACATACATGAATTGAACATGTGACTAAAAATTACTTGTTGTTCAAAAAATCGCGTAAACTTTGGTTATTTTGGTTATTACCGAAACCGAACCGAAATAAAATGGTTATTACCGAAACCGAACCGTATCTACGATAAAACGTATAACCAAAGTATAAAAACCGTATAAACCAAAAATCGTAAAAACGAACCAAATTAAAAAAAAAACGAATGCACACCCTGACTCCTTCCTCAGTCCTCACAGATCTTTCAATCTACTCGCGAGCTACAGCGCAAGGTCGTAATGGCTCCACGCGTCGCCGTACTGCTCCTGGTCGTCGCCGTGGTCGTCTTCTTTTCCTCTACGTCGGCGCAGGACTTCATGGCGCCTTCCTCGGCCCCCGCTCCGGCACCTGACGCCGGCGCGGCCGCCAGCGTGTTTGCGTTGGGCTTGGTGTCCTCGGCACTGGTGTTCCTTCTCGCGGCGGCGATGATGCAGTAGACGGATGGATGCGGCTTCGGATTGGATTGCTGGAGCAGGGAGGCTTCATTTGAGAGATCGGTGGTGGTTTGATGAGCGTTGCTAGGTCTTGCCTATTTAGTTTGTTCGACATTCTTTTTTTATGTTATGAATAAAACTCGTTGGGTCCAGTGTTAATCTTGTGTGAAGACCTCGCAAAAAGTTTTTAATTGTATGAGTATGCGTTTGATCTTTCTCTGTTTTTGCCAAGATCAAAGTTCTTAATGACCAACTTCGGTAGACCCCCTACAAACCGTAAAACAGTGCAGGCATTGTGATTTGAACTCAAGACCTCCCAATCTAACAAGAACCACACTAACCAACTAGGACATGCTAATGCTTGTGTAAATTAACTTCTTTTCCTTGTCTAGTGTTACTTCACTTTGTGACTGGACCGGCTCATTATGATACGGTCCTTTTATCACTATCATTTTTTGTTTTTTCTATTCATTTTTTCTCTTTTTCTTTTTTAATTTATTTTTTCAGAAAATTCTCACACTTACAAAAATCTGTTCAAATTTCAAAATATGTTCGCTTTTTAAATTTTGTTCATAAAGTACAAATATTTCGCATTTCTAAAAATTTGTAAAGATATGTCAAAAAATATCCGTTTAATAGAAAAATGCTCACATCATATATTTAAATTTCTGAACGTCTATTAAATAGAAAAATGGTTCGACTAAAATAAATATCGTTTATTGCGTGTTTAAATAGAAACATGCTCACATAAAAAATCAAACACAATCAAACAATTTTAAGTTTTCTAAACATTTATTAAATAGAAAAATAAAAATGAAAATATATAAATCAGCGACTAGTTTATTATCCATTTTTGTTCCTTTTTCTTTCTTGTTATTATTTGTTTTGCCTTTTTTTCTTCCTTTTATTTTTCAACAAATGCTCACATCAATAGAATGGACCTAAATTTTTCCACACACACTAGCATCATCATGCCAAGCATCTGTGATAAATTTTATTGAATTCTCACATTTTACGCATTTCCTAATG
This sequence comes from Hordeum marinum, assembly GCA_022496015.1. NCBI lineage: Eukaryota > Viridiplantae > Streptophyta > Magnoliopsida > Poales > Poaceae > Hordeum > Hordeum marinum. The sequence goes on along the minus strand of CM039678.1, from coordinate 166,833,577 downwards.
TTTTTCTGGTGAAAAAAACCTAAAACACTAACCGAACGTGACGCAATGTGCGTTCGGTGTCCGAATTTTTTCAAACTTTGCATGGTTGTCCGCCATGAGCATGCCCACATGCTGAAAAAAATTGATGTCATTTCAAGCAGGTCAAGAAGAACATCGTGTTCAAAGTCTGATGATTTGGGTAGGCCCACAGGGCAAGGCTTTTGTTATTTGCAATCTCTGTCATTATCAATCAAAATGAACATTTTCATCTGAATTACTTTTTGAAATTTGTCAACAATTTTAGGACTTCAAATTGTGTGTGAAAATTTTATTAACATGAACACTTATTCCAAAATTGTTGCAAACTGCATACTTTGGGGGGGAATTTATTACAAACTGCATACTTTTTAAAATTTATCAACATTTTTGAAACACAAACATTTCTTAAATTTTTGAACAAAATTTTCGAAAACTGGTCCTTTTGGGGTGAATATTTAAAATAAATTGGTTTGATTTTGTTTTTCATATTTTCTGATTTTATATTTAAATTTAATTTCATAGTATTCTTCAAAACATGTTTGTATCAAAAAAATTTTTTGCTGTTTTTAAAGCATGTTCGTGTTAGGACATGCTGAGCAATTTTGAAATGCACGAACAATATTTTTTACATATCTATACAATATTTTCAAAATACGAACATTAGTACTTTATGAATAAAATGTAAGTAAAACAAACATTTCTTAGAAAAAATTACAAAATTTATAAGCGTGAGTATTTTTTGAAAAAAATAAGAGACGAATTTTGAAAAAAAAGAATTAATGATAAAAGTACAGATTCACCAATGGGACGGCCTAGCCACGAATTTAAATAGAACAAAACAAATAAAAGAAAAGAAATAACAAACACTAGGATGTCTAAGTTGGTTAGTGTGGTTGTCCTTAGACCAAGAGGTCTTGAATTCAAATCCCATTGTGTGCATAATTTTATTTTAAACAATAAACTAGGACGTCACGTATATTTACGCAGCCATGTATCGGTACGGGTGAAAGGACCATCCTATCCTTTATTATGAAGGGATATAAAGAGATCTCAGCCGTTAATGTGCTTAGGGAGGGTCTACCGAAGCAAAAATGAGTTTCTTAATTATATGAGTATACGTTTGATCTTTCTCTGTTCTTGCCAAGATCAAAGTTTAATTATATGTGTTTCAGAGTTTTACCGTTAAAATATGGAGGACAGGGGTAACAAAAGTTCCCATTATCCGGAAAAGCTAAAGTACTATACGAAGCATTTTAGCTTGAACATAGGGTTCAAATCTTTCTCAGCTACCGGCTTCGTTTGTTGAGATAGATGTTAGCGCTAGTAGAATCTTTGTGTGTTACCCAAGTTCGCCGACCGAATCACCAACCAAGGGTGATCGCATTGTGCTATCAGCCATTCATGACCCGAGAATGTTCACAAAGAAAATGACCCTAGCTAGAATGGCCGGCCTTCCACAATCTTCTGTGAAGAACTCGGAGGTAAATTTCGTACAATGTCTCATATCCGGTTCATTCAAGGACGTATAGCAACTGCAAGATCCATCGTTGTTCAAGGAAACATAGCTGAAGGTGGAGAGAAAACATGACAAGAACTTCTGAAGAAACCAACGATTGATTTGATCTTCTTTCCGGTTCAAAGTAAGTAGGATATTCGATTCCCCGTTCATCATGCCATGTGAATACAGCGCGCCCCTGTGTGACTGTGTCAATCAAGAAAGCAAAGTGCCGTTACTAAGCCCCACGCAGCACGACGCAGCAATCGGTACTCTGCAAGTCAAGTCACCACTCTGCTTCAGCCTTCCACAAGCCGCGTGACCCCGCCCGTCGGTGCGGTCGAGTCGGGCAATACGACTGCGCTTCACGTCCTCCCACCCTTCCACAATCTTCTACGCTGTCCTTTAGTATAAAACATTTCTTAACACTGACATTTTATAGTATGAGACGGAAGGGGTTGTTGATTAGTTGATGAGACAAAAAAGTTACCTGCATTTAAAAAAGGTACTACCTCTGTTCATATATAAGAGGCTTTGGCAGTTCAATCTGAACTGCTAAAACGTCTTATATTTATAAACAGAGGGAGTAGGATTTTTGGTTGATAATAAAAAATGTGGAAGCTCAAAATTCCACTAAAAGAAAAGATTTTTCCTTTGATTTTCAGATAAAAGTGTCATCCTAACTAGAGATAACCTGACACGACACAATTAGCAAGGTAACAAGACATGTGTCTATTACCAACATAACGAGTCCATTCAATATTTATTTTTTGAGTGTAAGTTCGTTCATGCGGTGTGAGTGATTGTTCAATTAGGAAAAAAATTAGCAAGATAACAAGACATGCAATGCGTCGTAACATGTTCATCAATTGATTAGGAGTATTGATAAATAATTTGTGTGCACATATTTCTGTGATGACGGATAGTTTATGTTGGACATTGTGACTTACCAGTGATGAATGATGCAATTCTTAATAATAAACGTGTTTCATCTTCTATGCAAATTATTTATACATGTACGTGATGGTTTCGTAATTGGTCTATCCTACTGAGGTCGAAGGACAATGACTTCTATAGGATGATTTCTACACGGCTAGAGCATACGACAAGGGAGGTTTCCCCCCCTCATGAATGACGGTGTAATCTTCGTAAAGAATCTGCCCCACGCTAGGTTGAACTGATTTATTATTGCTACAATATGATTTATTTTTGGTTTGTTGGATTTGATGGCCATGTGAATTATGCTATGCAGAGACTGAACATTTTTTTCAATGAGGTTGTATCATCTTGATATATTAACGTTCTTTATAGAAAATTTACCCGTCTGTCCTCTACTGCAAGAGTTTTATCAAGAAAGTAGGCATAAGTGTCGCTAGGGCATCTATATCAGGACTTATAAAATATGACTCACTAAACGCTCTCGGAAGCGTCCAGTCAGCGACCGGACGTGTCCCTATTTGTCTGTCCATGCAGCCATACTTTTCATTTTATTCTTTATATGTTCGGTCACTTGCACGTGATTAGTGGAGAGAAAGAGAAAGAAAAAAAAGAATGAATAAGGAAAAAAAAAAGGTGATTCAGGATGGGATCACGGCCTACGTGACGGACTGACCGGGCGTGTCCGGACGCGTCCGCGAGCCCTCATATCCTTCCTATATTTGAAATAAATACGAAGGTTCACGAATTGCCTGGACGTATAAGAATAATATAAGGGGTCTGATTAGGTTGGTTTTTTTTCTCTCTCTCTCATGTCTACTCAGTGACCGGATGCGCCCCGCGAACGTATAAAAGGTCGTTTGACGTGTTCGTAGATGCACTTAGACTTTGTATAATTTCGCCCTTGTGGAAAATACTAAACTTGATCGACACATGGAAACGTTTCGGCATTCGGCAGGTCACCACTTTGCTTCAAGCCTCGTTGCGTCCGGGCGGGCCAACGTGCAATGCCCCAATATGTCAGGTCGATCAAGAGCGTTCGCTGATCCTCAAAAAAAAAAAAAGATCAAGAGCGTTCGCTTTACCCCCACAAATCGGCTTTTGGCACCGATCGCGCGCGCGCGCGAGCTAGCTGTGGGCGCGAGCGACGCGGAAACTCCCCCACGCCCGCCGCGCACTCGCCGCGCCGAACCGCAACGTGCGTTGCCACCCCGCGCGAGCGCCGAACGCGTCCTGCTACGCACGAGCTGTAGAACGCAAGAGCGCGACCACCGACCCGACGGCTTGCCGCTATATAAACTCCCACGGTGCCCGTCTCCATCCCCAGCATCCCTCCGAGATTACCCATTCTCTTCGTCGCCGATTCTCTGACGATCTACTTGCAAGCCCGCAACCCACAGCGCAAGGTCGTGATGGCTCCGCGCGTCGCCGTGCTGCTCCTGGCCGTGGCGGTGGCCTCCGTCTTCTTCGCCTCTGCGTCGGCGCAGGACTTCATGGCGCCTTCCTCGGCACCCGCTCCGGCGCCCGACGCTGGCGCGGCCGCCGGCGTATCCGCGCTGGGCTTGGTGTCCTCGGCACTGGTTTCCCTTCTCGCGGCGGCGATGATGCAGTAGATGGATGGCTGCAGCTTCGGATTCATGGCTGGAGCAGTCAGCAGAGAGCTTTTTCTTTGAGAGATCGGCGGTGGTTTGATGAGCGTTGCTAGCTCTTGCCTCTTTTGTTTGTTCGACATTCTTTTATATCATTTTGTATCTCCATATTACGTGCCTTGTCTATATGATGTTATGAATGAATAAAGCTTGTTGGGTTCTCTGACAATCTTGTGTGAAGACCTCCTCGCAAAATGAGCTTAGTTATATGAGTATGCGCTTGATCTTTCTCTCGTCTTGACATGATCAAAGTTTAATTACATGTATTTTAACATTTTAACATATGGAGGCCAGGGGTAATAAAAGATTCCGTCATTTATCCGGAAAAGATTGAAGTAACTAGGGTTCAGATCTTTCTCCGTTGCCGGCTTCGTTTGTTGAGATAGATTTAGCGCTAGCAGAATCTGCCCTACGTATGCTTCCATGGGGCTATACGCTACGCAAGCAATCGGTACTGTGCAAGTCAAGTCACCGCTCTGCTTCAGCCTCCCGCAAGGCGCGTGACCCCGCCCGTCGGTGCGGTCGAGTCGGGCAACACGACTGCGCTTCACGTCCACGGTCCACGCGCCCCAAAGCCAGGGGCGCCCGCCTTCCCGCTCGAGCCATGGGCGGGATGGACGGCAAGCCCACGCGCTCGCGCCCAAGGCGCCGAACCAACCCAGTTGTATTTTATTCCCACGCCGCACGACCAGCCGGCCGTGTCGTGCCGTGTGCGCAAGCCCGCGCCCGTTCAGCACCCCTTGCCAGCAACGCGTAGCAGCTTGCTGATATATGAAGTTCAATCGAGTTCTTGAGTTCTTTTCGCTTGAGATTTTTGAGACCGAGATTCTCGATAATCTGCTCGAAAAAACTGGACGTAAAGCCCGCAACACTTGTCCGGTTGTCCCTCAATTGCATTCCACGGCTCGGAGCATCTGGCGAGATCGTGAATTCGACGGCTCCCCGGGTCGCCGTGCTGCTCGCGGCAGCGGTGGTGGCCACTGCCTTCGCGTCCGCGTGGGTGCAGGCCTTCGTCGGCGTCCGCTCCCGCCCCGGACGAATCATGCAGAGATGGATCAGGTGAGTGATGAATAGATAAGCAAGTTACTACAAAGTTTAATCCGAATAAACAGAAAGTAGATCACGACGACAAAAGCATAAACTAAACTTATCATGCAGACCAGCATAGTAACCGCATAAAACGAATCTACGACACGGAGTAGACAAAGAAATTGCAACATGATCTGAAACAGAGAGGGCAAGGTTTCATACGGTGCAGCGGGAGCAGGACCACCAGCGTTGCCGTTGTCATCCATGTCGTTGATGAAGAGGTTGGCGAAGCTGGGGAAGAAGTCGTCGTCCGGGAAGTCGTTGCTGCCAGCAGTCGCGCAAACGCGCTCCCCAAAAACCTGATCGCCCCTCTCCCGTACAGGATCACAAGAGGCGGGGTTCCGGAGGCCTGCTGTCCCTTCTCGCGGTGCACGCCGAAAGGAGGGATGGAGAAGACCTAGATGGCGGCGCAATATTCTGGAACGATGCGAAACCATATGTTGGTGGTGACGGCTAGGGTTGACAGGGACCTCACGTATATATATATGCGCGGCGGTGGAGAGACGTGGTCTAGACCCACGCCCGAGTCGGTTACAGCCCACGATCCGACGTCTCAGATCGTGCCGTGTCTGTTAAGGACTCTCCGTTCCTGACCGGCAAAAATAAGCGCGTAGATATGAGCTCGGCTCGGCTCAATCCCGCAACCCGCGGCGCGTCGTGACGAGACGTGGCGTGGCGAGGAGGAGGAGTGCGCGAGGGCCTCTTCTCTTCTCACTCTCTTACAAGTGCTAGAAAAGCTCACCTTATAAAGAGGTGTTGCTCTCCCTCCACTAGCAACGTGGGACTAAACGTTGGTCCCAACCACACCACACACATGGGCCATGAGAAATTTCAGGTTTTTAGGATGGGCTTTGGGCTAAAGGCCTTAGCAAAATCCAGCAATCCCCCACAAAGTCTCATTGGCACATCTCATTATTGCTGAGTTCCAAAACATTGTTTATATACCGGTCCTTGACGGAGACTGTTAAGTTGAACTTCCATCTAGAGATTTATGCTAAACTAGATCACAACTTGAATAGTGGACTATGCCTTGAACTACAAGTTTTCTGCGAGTCTAGTTTTACACAAATCCTTGACCGATAATAGGCTACCGCAAGGCTTCCCCGCGGGTGGAGCGTATACGTCATACTCCAAGGCCTTTCGTGAATTTATTAGAGAACACCCGATTCCCATAGACTGCGACGTTTACAGTCAAATTCATATAGGTGTGTTCCTCAGGAGATGTCCTGCAGGACAACATCTCTGCCTACCCAAATAAGCCACTTGGAACACATTAAGATAGGTATCAACCTGCCATGCAGATTACGAGAGTATTGCATCTTCGCGGAGTGGGATATCAAGTATAGGGATACTCTCCTTCTAGCTGTCCAACAGCTTGTCTCTCACTTCTACTTCACGGGATCTCCGATCACATAGAGTAGGTTACCACTATGGACAACTCATACGACGGGTCTCAAACCCATCTCCATCGATGCATTATCTATCACATTACGTGATAAACCCTTTGTGAAGGGGTCTGCCAAGTTTTTAGACGTTTGAATATAATCCAACGCAATAACTCCGGAGTTCTTCATTTTTCTGACAGATTTCAATCTCCTCTTCACATGCCTTGAGGACTTCATATTATCCTTAGAACTGTTTATCTTTATGATCACAGTTTGATTATCACAGTTCATCAGGATAGCGGGTATTGGTTTTTCAACCACAGGTAGGTCCATCAAGAGCTGACGAAGCCAATCTGCTTCAACAGTAGTTGTGTCTAACGCTGTGAGTTCTGCTTCCATAGTTGACCTCGTTAAGATGGTCTGCTTGCAAGACTTCCAGGAAACAGCACCACCACCAAGTGTAAAAACATAACCACTTGTGGCTTTAATCTCATCAGCATCAGATATCCAGTTTGAGTCACTATAACCCTCCAGTACCCTTGGGTACCCGGTGTAGTGAATCCCATAGCTCGCGGTGCCTTTCAAATAGTGCATAACTCTCTCAAGCGCATTCCAATGATCATCTCCTGGTTTTGAAACAAACCTGCTTAGTTTGCTCACAGCAAACGAGATGTCAGGCCTCGTGGCACTCGCCAAGTACATGAGCGAGCCAATAATCTAAGAATATCTCAGTTGATCTCTAGCAATCCGTCGATTCTTTCGAAGCAACACACTAGCATCATAAGGAGTAGGAGAGGGCTTGCAGTCGCTATACCCAAAACGACTCAAAACCTTTTCCACATAGTGAGACTGGAGAAGTGTAATCCCACTATTCTCATCTCTCAGCAGCTTGATGTTTAGTATAACGTCAGCCACACCAAGGTCCTTCATCTCAAAACAGTGAGATAAGAAATCCTTAACTTCCTTGATTAAATCAAGGTTGGTTCCAAAGATCAGTATGTCGTCGACATACAGACAGAGAATAACTCCTTCGCCCCCACCATGGCGATAGTATACACACTTGTCAGCTTCATTAACGACAAAACCTGCAGCAGTTAATGTTCTTTCGAACTTCTCATGCCACTGCTTAGGAGCTTGTTTAAGACCATATAAAGACTTCAATAACTTGCACACCTTTCCTTCATGACCAGGTACTACATACCCATCGGGCTGATCCATGTAAATTTCCTCGTCCAACTCTCCATTGAGGAAAGCCGTCTTGACGTCCATTTGATGAACGAGAAGACCATGTGAGGCAGCCAACGACAGTAGCACTCGAATAGTGGTAAGTCTAGCCACAGGTGAGTAAGTATCAAAGAAGTCTTCACCTTCTTTCTGGGTATAACCCTTGGCCACAAGCCGCGCCTTGTACTTTTCAATTGTACCATCAGGCCTAAGCTTTTTCTTGAACACCCACTTACATCCTACAGGTTTACACCCATAAGGACGATCGGTGATTTCCCAAGTTCCATTAGCTAAGATGGAATCCATCTCGCTATGGACAGCTTCCTTCCAGTAGTCAGCATCAGATGATGCATAAGCTTCTGAAAGGGTCTTGGGTGTGTCATCCACGAGGTACACAATGAAATCGTCACCAAAGGACTTTGTAGTCCTTCGTCTCTTACTCTGTATAGGAGTTTCATTGTCATCCTCCTCAGGATTCTCAACATGTTCCATCGCAATGGTGGGTTCAGGAATCATAGAAACTTCCTGAGTAGATAGATCAGGTATCTCCTGATTTGATGAGTTAGGCATATCCTTCATAGGAAATATGTTCTCAAAGAAAGTCGCATCATTCGACTCCATAATCGTACCAACATGCATGTCGGATACCTCAGACTTTATTATCAAAAATCTATAGCCAATGCTATGAAAAGCATAGCCCAGAAGAACACAATCCACGGTTTTTGGTCCAAGCTTGCGCTTCTTGGGAATTGGTATATTGACCTTCGCCAAACAACCCCAAGTACGTAGATAGGAGAGTTTCAGCCTTTTCCTTTCCCATTCCCCAAATGGAGTAATGGTTTTATCCTTTGTGGGAACTCGGTTTAGGACATGACAAGCAGTCATTAGCGCCTCCCCCCCCATGCCTTGGAGAGACCCGATGTGTCTAACATGGCGTTAACCAGATCAGTTAGAGTTCGGTTCTTTCTTTCGGCCACCCCATTTGATTGAGGTGAATAGGGAGGCGTCCTCTCATGAATTATACCATGTTCCGCACAAAAAGAATCAAATTCATTGGAAAAATACTCTCCACCACGATCGGACCTAAGCCGTTTAATTTTCCGATCAAGTTGGTTCTCTGCTTCAGCTTTATAGTTTTTGAAAAAGTTTAAAGCCTCATCTTTCGATTTCAGAAGATACACATAACAATATCTAGTGGAGTCATCAATTAATGTCATGAAATATTTCTTTCCACCCTTTGTCAACACGCCATTCATCTCACAAAGATCAGAATGTATAAGCTCTAGTGGTGCCAAGTCTCTCGTCTCTGCAGTCTTGTGGGACTTGCGAGGTTGCTTAGCTTGCACACACACTTGGCACTTGGAGCCCTTGACAGTAGTGAATTTCGGAATTAAACTCATATTTGCTAGCCGCATCATGCAACCAAAGTTAATATGACAAAGTCGCGAATGCCAAATATTGGACTCATTATCATGGCAAACATTATTAATAACTTTAGTGCAAATATCTGACAAAGATAAGCGGAACAAGCCTCCGCACTCATAGCCTTTTCCAACAAATTGTCCACACTTAGAAATAACAACTTTATTGGACTCGAAAACCAACTTAAAACCATCTCGACACAGACGGGAACCACTGACGAGATTTTTATTGATAGAGGGCACATGATGAACGTTCTTCAGACGCACGATCTTTCCCGAAGTAAACTTCAGATCGACCGTACCGATCCCTCGAACAGTAGCATGTGACCCGTTCCCCATCAGCACGGGGGAAGTCCCTGTGACCTGATAAGAAGAAAACATAGAGGCATCAGCACAAACATGTACATTGGCACCGATGTCAATCAACCAATCTGGAGAATGACAAACTGAAAAGATGGTAGGGAGAATACCGTACCCAGAATCTTTCATATCAGTATCACCAATGACCACATTAGCAGACTTGCCGCTCTTCTCATGTTCGCGCTCCTCATAGCGGTTAGGACATCTCGGAGCCCAGTGATTTGGATCACCGCAGACATGGCATAGTCCCTTCCCCTTCTTATGAGAGTTCTTCTTGAAGTTGGTAGATTGAAACGGCTTGTTCTTTGCAACAAACTTGCCTTTGCCCTGAGTTTTGTTCTTGTTGTTCTGGGGCTTGTTGAGATGGAAGTTCTTCTTCTGCACCACATGGGCACTAGAAGCTCCCTCAACCACTCGAGCACGTGTGTCTTTTTGCTCTCGCCTTTTCTTCAACATCAAGAGTCCCAATGAGATCCGAAACGGAAAACTCCTGTCTCTTGTGTTTCAGAGAAGTAGCAAAATTGTTCCATGACGGTGGAAGCTTGGCAATGATGCCTCCGGCCACAAACTTGTCCGGTAACACACACTTGAAGTACTCAAGTTCCTTCGCGAGCGACTGTATCTCATGAGCTTGTTGAACCACAGGGCGCTCATCAGTCATCTTGTAATCATAGAATTGCTCCATGACGTACAACTCGCTGCCAGCGTCCGAGGCTCCAAACTTGACCTCGAGCGCAGCCCACATGTCCTTGCCGTTGTCAAACGACATATACGAATCCACAATGGAATCGTCAAGAATACTCAGAAGGGCAGCCTTAAAGAGGGTATCGATCTTCTCATAAGCCTCCTGCTGTGCAGGAGTAAGATCGCCCTCGGGCTTGCCCTTGGTGGCATCATAGCAGGACATGGTCTGAAACCAGTAGACTGCTCTCGTGCGCCACCTCTTATATTGCGCCCCCTTGAAGACGAGCGGCTTTAGATGCGCAGCAAAACCACTTGGAGTAAATTGCCTATAATCAGGTTTTTGGATTGATGAATAGATAAGCAAGTTACTACAAAGTTTAATCCGAATAAACAGAAAGTAGATCACGACGACAAAAGCATAAACTAAACTTATCATGCAGTCCAGCATAGTAACCGCATAAAACGAATCTACGACACGGAGTAGACAAAGAAATTGCAACATGATCTGAAACAGAGAGGGCAAGGTTTCGTACGGTGCAGCGGGAGCAGGACCACCAGCGTTGCCGTTGTCATCCATGTCGTTGATGAAGAGGTTGGCAAAGCTGGGGAAGAAGTCGTCGTCCGGGAAGTCGTTGCTGCCAGCAGTCGCGCAAACGCGCTCCCCAAAAACCTGATCGCCCCTCTCCCGTACAGGGCGCAATATTCTGGAACGATGCGAAACCATATGTTGGTGGTGATGGCTAGGGTTGACAGGGACCTCATGTCGCGGGTCGTGACGAGACGTGGCGTGGCGAGGCGAGCGAGGAGGAGGAGTGCGCGAGGGCCTCTTCTCTTCTCACTCTCTTACAAGTGCTAGAAAAGCTCACCTTATAAAGAGGTGTTGCTCTCCCTCCACTAGCAATGTGGGACTAAACTTTGGTCCCAACCACACCACACACATGGGCCATGAGAATTTTAGATTTTTAGGATGGGCTTTGGGCCAAAGGCCTTAGCAAAATCCAGCAGTGAGTGCCCGGCCTTTGTATTCTGGGAACGTCTAAAATCCTTGCCTTTTATTTTGAGCACCGTCTACAATCCCTGCCTAAGTGTCTGGATGGACAGCCCCTCATGGGAGCTCTTAGGCCCTGTACAACAGCAGGTGCTTACACCGGTGCCTGAAGAAAAAACCCGGTTTTTTCTAGAGATGAGATTGCACCGGTGCTTAGGAAGGCAGGGCAGAAGCCATTTTTTGCTTCCGGTGCTAGCCGGTGCCTGGGAGAAATAGTTGCTTCCTACAAGACACTGACGCTTCAACCCGGTGCCTTCATTGGTAAAAAAAGAAAAGAAAAAAAGCCCAGCTAGCACCCCATACAAGGCACTCTGCGTTGGGAAGCAATAAAATCTCTGAGACGCAACACATCAAGCACCGGTGCACATGCACCTGTGTTGTACAAGGCCTTATTCCACGATTCATGCATCAGGGAAGCTTCGTGACGCCCACGCGCCAACGCTGGTGGGATGGCCCATGTAAATTTTGCATTTTATTTCCCCATGGTTTGCTCGATCACATTTAAAAAAAAATACAAAAACATTTCACAAACAAATCGTGAATTTGAAATGTTTACGGACTTTGAAAAAGGGTTCATGAATTTGAAAAGAAGTTCATGATTTGAAAAAAGGTAATCAAATTTAAAAAGGTTCATGGTATTTGAAAAAGTTCATTTAATTTCTAAAAAAATCGAAAAATTTGAAAACAATCATAGAATTTGAAAAAATCATTGATTTTGGAAAACTTCATCAAAATTCGAAATAAATCATGGATATTGAGAAAAAGAATCATCGAATTGAATAAAAAAATCTTCACTTTTAAGAAAAATTCACCCATTTCAAGAAAATTTCATGAACTTGAAAAAATTATTGAACCAGTAAGAAGAAAAAATAAAAAAGAAAAAAAGGGAAGAAGAAAGATGGAACAAATGTTAGCTATCAGATTGGGCTAGGTGGCATGGTGGTTAGTGTCGCATACCTAGATGTTGGTGGTCGCTGGTCCAGTTCACCACTGGCATGCATTTTTACGTATTAAAAACAGAAAAAGGGGAGATGGGTTGGCCCAGCCATTGAGGTGGTGTGTGTGCCGGTTTGCAAATTGCATACTAACAGGAGCTTGAAGCGCCAACTCGGAACCGCCCCCGCTCATAGCTCGGACAAAAAAAAAAGGTCATCAAATCAGACCTTTCGAACTTAGACCATATATGTACCAAATCATGGCCCCAAACGTCGTGCGTCTCCCCGGACAATGATCATACATCACATAAAATTTGTCCTTCATAATCGGATCCATCAAACTGAATCCTCAAATTCATATATTATTCTCATGCAACGTACGTACATAACTAAACACGTGTCATCCGACTACCAAAAAATTAGCATGCTCTACTAACTACGAACGAAGCGACAATGGAAGAAATTCATCCACGGCGGTCCTTGACCTTGCCTGTTCCCTTCCCATCATCCGTGCGGTAGTAGCGGTCAAAGAGGCAGAACGGATCGAGGTGGATCTACTCACTGTCGAAGTTGTTCGTATCGTCGCCTTCCTTGGCCTTCTAATTCTTGAGGGGCAGTCCGGCCATGCCACGGACCGACCAGATTTGCTCGTTTTCCATCTCCTTCACCGTCCTCATTTTTTGCTTCTCATCTATGTCGGTATGAAGAACTTCCTCCGACGTTACTTTTTGGGTTGTCTAAGTCGCCTCCGCGTCGGGGGCTGTTGTTGTCGCCTTTATTTTGAGGGTTGTCGAAGTCGCCTCCGCTTGAAGAAGCATCCCCAACCTCGTGCTACGAGCTTGCCGTTACTCCTTTTAGGATTGGCGGTGACTCATGGAGGTGCATATGGCCTCTGTTTCAACGAGTCACGCTATCGGGACGAGGTGACACCTAAATAGTTTCGGCGGCACAACGGGGTTGCACCATACGCTGGTCACAACATCTGGCGAGGCCTCGTTCACACTTCGAGATCCGCTGGCACCTGATCCGAGTGCCATTTGGGAAACGGATGCCCGATGGCTTGCAAAAGAACGCGGGAGGGCACACTCCTCCCGAGAGTGTCGGAGAGTGGCGCGGACGACCATCTGCTCCTTGGGGCTACAAGGGATGAGTTCCTAGTCCTCAGATGCGGACATCTCAGAGTTGGACCGCGTGGACACCCTGGTGGAGAATGTTGGAGCTCGCCGAAGAGAAGCTTGGTACGGTGGGAGTGGAGTGGAGTGGAGTGGAATGCGGCTAGGGTTTCGGGGTGCGGATATGGTCCAATTTATGTGGAGTCCGATGGGCTAGAGTGAGCTGGATCCGGCGTGGTGGGTGCATCGGGGTGACCTCATATCCAGCCCACATCTGGACTGGATATGGGGAGTGCTGGTCAGTTTGGGTGTTTGGGCCGGATATGCGGAGCCTAGTTGGGTGGTGTTTTTTTGTCCGAACACTGACCCAACAGCCCATGCCAGGGTGTTTGGGGGCTTGTATGGGGGGTCCGGTTCTAGATGCTCTTACGGGGCGGATATGGGGATGCCTCGACGCATATGCCACGTAGGATCCGACAGGCTTGATAACCCACAAGTATAGGGGATCACAACAGTTTTCGAGGGTAGAGTATTCAACCCAAATTTATAGATTCAACACGAGGGGAGCCAAAGAATATTTGAGAGTATTAGCAGTTGAGTTATCAATTCAACCACACGTGGAGATAAATATCTACAACAAAGTGATAAGTAGCACAATAATATGGTAGTTTGATAGCAGTGGTAATAGTAACAATAGCGATAACAGTAGCAGTGATAGTTTTGTAACGAGTGCAACTGTAGCAGCAACAATAGTAACTTAGCGAAAATAATAAGGGGAAAGATCGTAGGCACTGGATCAGAGTATTTGTTGGATGGTATTCAACATATAACTATCATAACCTAGGGCGAAACAGAACTAGCTCCAGTTCGTCAATGTAATGTAAGCATGTATTCCGTATATAGTCATACGTGCTTACGGAAAAGAACTTGCATGAAATCTTTTGTCCTACCCTCCCATGACAGCGGGGTCCATAAGGAAACTAAGGGATATTAAGGCCTCCTTTTAATAGAGAACCGGAACAAAGCATTAGCACTTACTGAATACAAGAACTCCTCAAACTACGGTCATCAGCGTGAAGTATCCCAAATATTGTCACTATGGGGTTGACGGATCATAACACATAATAGGAGCATATGACTAGGCAAGATCGGATCAAGAACATAGATATAATGATGACAACATAAACGGTTCAGATCTGAAATCATGGCACTTGGGCCCTAGTGACAAGCATTAAGCATGGCAAAGTCATAGCAGCATCAATCTTAGAACATAGTGGATACTAGGGATCAAGCCCTAACAAAACTAACTTGATTACATGATGAATCTCATCCAACTCCTCACGGACCATGTAAGTGCATCTAGTGCCACTCTTGTTTGGTTTTGGAGTATTGAAGACAAACGTGGCTTGAGGGACTCATGTGTTTGTGAGAGCTCACAGGTTAACACAACGAGAAGTCCCTGGAGTTTCGGTTTAGCCATCGAAGACGACCGCCAAAAATGTCCGAAGACATTGATGACGGCTGAAGCCATTGTTGGTGGACGAAGACATTCGTCGAAGACAATGAAACGCGAAGACGAAGTCTTTTCATAGTTTTGTTTCTTCTTTCTTGAGTCATAGGAACCACTGTACTGTTAAGTGGGGTCGATGTGATCGAAGTAAGATGTTGACATGATGCTCAATCCATACCTATTTCTTCGAGTGAAGACAATGAGAGGGAAACTCTTCCATAGGTAGTTGAGTCAGCTTTACGTGTAGCCCAAGTAAAGTTACCGCGTGCGTTCAAAATCCGACCGTTGTGACACGTGTCGGTTGCCCATTGACCCAGGGTCATTTCGGTCATATCAGGTCGGGTTGCCCTCTGGCTATAAATAACTCACCCCCCTCCATCATAAGAAGGGGGATGCTTAGAGAGAGATACAACTGTCGTCGTTTTGGAGCAACCCACCTCGAAGACTTTGAGAGAGACACATCCTACGAGAATACACCTAGACACCTACAGCTAGAGTGTTTGAGCATTACCGAAGACTTTCTGTTCTGAGAGAATTGAAGACTTATTACACTTGAAGACTGTGATCTTCCAGATGGTTAGGCGTCTAGGTCTAGACCATCCAAGAGTCATTGTGGACTGTCGGGTGACCAAGTTTGTACGTGTTTCGGAAGTCGCCCCTCAAGACTTACCTGAGTGATTGAGCACTGTCTAAGTGACTTCGGCTCAAGGGGAATAAGGTGAAGACGAGGTCTTCTGAGTTCAATCTCAGCCTCCCTAACCAGACGTACAGTTGTCACAACAACTGGAACTGGTCCAACAAATCATGTGTCTTCGTCAAGCAACTGGTTCTATCCTTCACTTTCTTACATTCCTACTCTGAACTGTTAAGTCATTGCTTGAACATTGTGCGGAGACTTTATTTGAAGACATACATATCAACTGTTTATCTTCATACCATCTAAGTTTGTCCTCAACTCATCTTAGCTATCAAGATGATAATGCTTAACTTGCTTGAATGTCTTCACTATCTTGCATGCCCTGTCTAGATCCTTGATTGTATCCCTACCTGATCCTATTTACGTTTCCGCATTATTCGAATACATTCATTGTTTCAAAGACTTTCATAAAAATTGCATATTCACCCCCCTCTAGTCGATAACTAGCACTTTCAATTGGTATCAGGGCAAGGTACTCCCTTGTTCTGTGTTTCGGTTTAACCATCGTGGAGTTTTAGCTATGTCGACTAGAGGGATAATCAAGGTCTTCTATGCGTGCCCTGTCTTCGATGGCACCAACTACCCCTACTATAAGAACAAGATGCGCATGCTTCTCGAAGCCATTGACAACGACCTATGGTATGTCGTCATGGCGGGCATTCCCAAAATTGGTGAAGGTGTTACTGCTGCTTATGTGAAGAGGTTCGCGCAACTTGACTCCACCGCTAAGAATATCATCTGTGGTCATCTGACCAAAGGACAATATGGTCTTGTGAGTGCACTTAACACATGCAAAAATCTGGGAATGGCTGTCCAAAGTAAACAAAGGCGTCTCATCTCAAAGAGACTCTCGTGTTGATGTGCTTTGCAACCTGTTCAACCGCTTCAAGAGACTCGACAACGAAAATGTTTAGCTCACCTTTGATCGCCTCACTGACATCTCAAATGAGCCGAATGCACTTGGCGCCACTGATATCACCAAACATGAATTCGTGAAGAAGCTACTCACATCACTTGACAGTTCCTTTGATACTCTCGGACTCATGATCCCAGAGAGCCCTGACTTCAAGAGTTTGGACCCAGCTAATATACACAAGAGTTGAACATCCACACATTCCAACAAGCTGAGAAGAGATATATCTATGGACCAAGCTACATTCGCTCCCCTGCATTGAAGGCCAAAGTTGTGGCTTCATTTGAAGACAACTCTGAATGCAGTTCTGATGGTGCTGAAGACTTTGGAAAGGAACTCACCTTGCTTGTCATGAAGTTTCAGAAGTTTGCCAAGTCAAAAGACTATGCTAAATCTTCAAGACGTGATTCCAAGAGGTCTGGAGATGTGTCTTCAAAGGACAGCAAGAAGCAAATCTGTCACAAGTGCAAGAAAACTGGTCACCTCATTGCTGATTGTCCTCAATGGGAAAAGGAATCCAAAAAGAAGAGCAAGAACTATGACTCCGATGAAAAGAAGAAGAAGTATGCAAAGTCTTCATCACACAAGAAGAGTTCATCAGGAAAGGCCCATGCCTTCATCGGAAAGGAGATGGATTCACAGTCTCAATCTGTCTTTGAGGCTAAGGAAGCATCTGAGCAGGAATCTGACGCGGAAGTAGCTGGACTGGCAATGGCTTCAGCTTATATTTCTACGTCTGTCTTCGAGACCGAAGACAATGGCTCCTTCTTCAACACTGAAGCCAGTAGTGATGACACTACTCTAGCCTACTGCTTCATGGCGAAAGCCTCCAAGGTATCCTCAAAGTCCTCACGTCATGACTCTGAATCTGAAGCTGAATCTGATAATGACATGAAACCAAGCTATGCTAAACTTGTAAAAATTGCCACCAAACAACAAAGTGTTGTGGAGAAAATGCAATCTACTCTAGAGAAAAGTGATGACCTATTACACGAAGAGATGAGTCTGAACGAAACTATGGCTGAAGACATGCGTAGTATTCGTTCAAGGTTTGAGGACCTCCAAGGTCGTCATGATGCCCTCTCAACTTATCATGAGAAGCTTTCTATTGAATATCTTCAGAAAAAAGATTGATCTTGAGAAGTTGAGGGAAGCACATGATGACCTATGGAAGGAAAAGGACTCACTACTAGCATAGCAGATCAGTACCACTCAGGATGAATTTGATGCTCCATGCTTAAGATGTCTTGATTGTGAAGCTAATGACTCAACTGCTGAATGTTCTAATGCTTCTGAGAATGCTCTATATTCAACTATATTTATGGCACCTAACCCCTCATCTGAGGAAGCCGCTGCTATCACTAATGACAATGACAGGTTAAAGACATTGCTTGAGACTAGCATGTACAAGAGTCTGAAAGGGCATCAGATTCATTGTGATGTCCTGAAGAAGACTATACTGAAGAAAGAGGGTGTAGGTTTCGAAAGAAACCTCAATGTTGATGGATCCTACTAGACACCTGAGCAGTACCCCAAAACCACATGGGTTGCTGCAAAAGGTCCTTCAGTTGGTCCTTCCACATTATCTGGCTTCAACTGTGCGAGTCCTCTCATTATTGATGAATCTTTTGACTCCAACTATAAACTGTTCAAATGCCAAAATGGTGAAGTGTTTGCCAGGTTTGTTGGTACTAACTGCAGGAACATATCTCCTTTGAAGAAGATCTGGGTTCCCAAAAGTCTTCTTGAAAAGCTTCGTGTGAATGTCCTGACGACATCTCTCAAGAAGAAGACAAACACCAGATCAATGTCTTCAAGAATACAAAGGCCAACATATGATCACTCTAACAAATCTATTTCGTAGGGAAGCACTCAAATGACACATGAATATGCGCATTGTGGCATGAACCATTATGTTCATCTAACCAAGAACTTCTCAGCATATTCATTTCAGTACACTAACCCTCCTGTGAAAAGTGCTATTAGGGCATCTTTGCCCAAATTCTCTGATGCTGCCTTACGTCTCATTGCTTCTAAGCCACCCCTTCGCATGTGGGTGGTTAAGAAGAACTAATATCTTCATGCAGTGCTACCTCTTGAGTGTGTGTTGGTTTTCCCTTGAAGAGGAAAGGGTTATGCGGCGAAGTAGATAAGTATTTCCTTCAGTTGTTGAGAACCAAGGTATCAATCCAGTAGGAGGAACAAGCAAGTCACCAATGGTTGCACCTACACAAACAATCAAATTCTTGCACCCAACTCTATAAAGGGGTTGTCAATCCCTTCACAATTATTTGCAAGGATTAGATCCGATAGATATAGATGTAAACGAGAACGGAAAGTAAAAGGTAAATAAATTGCAACAAAGTATAGATCTGAAAGTTTATAATGGAAAGTAGACCCGGGGGGCATAGGTTTCACTAGAGGCTTCTCTCTTGAAGGCAAATATCATGGTGGGTAAACAAATTACTGTCAAGCAATTGATAGAAAAGCAAATAATCATATAGTTATCCAAGGCAATGATCATGCATATATGCATCATGTCCGTGTCAAGTAGACCGAAACGATTCTGCATCTACTACTATTACTCCACACATCGACTGACTCCTGCCTGCATCTAGAGTATTAAGTTCATGAAGAACAGAGTAACACATTAAGAAAGATGGCATGATGTAGAGGGATAAACTCAAGCAATATCATGAAAACCCCATCTTGTTACCCTTGATGGCAACAATACAATACGTGCCTCGCTACCCCTACTATGTCACTGGGTGAGGACACCGCAAGATTGAACCCAAAACCAAGCACTTCTCCCATTGCAAGAATTACCAATCTAGTTGGCCAAACCAAACCAATAACTCGAAGAGACTTGCAAGGATATGAAATCATGCGAATAATAATTTAGAGGAGATTCAAATAAGATCCATGGATAATCTGAACATAAACTCACAATTCATCGGATCTTGACAGACACATCACAAAAGAGGATTACAACGGATAGATCTCCATGAAGATCATTAAGAACATGGTATTAAAGATCAAAGAGAGAGAAGAAGCATAGGTCTGTGGTGGACTACTCACGCATCATCGTATGGGCAATGGAGTTGATGTAGATGCCCTCCATGATCGAAACCCCCTCCGGCAGATTACCGAAAAAGGCTCCAAGATTGGATCTCTTGGGAATGGAGGCTTCCAGCGGCAGAAAAGTATTTGCGTAGCTCTTTTTGGTGTTGGGGGAATATTTGGGTATTTATAGGCCAATAATTAGGGTTTGGAGACCTGCCTGGAGGCGACAAGCCTGATAGGTGCGACCGGGAGGGGGGGCGCCTAGCAGGCTTGTGGCTCCTTGGCACCTCCCCTACCTTGCACTCCAAGCTTGATTGATTTGTTTCCTTCAAAAAAATTCCTTCCGAAGGTTTTATTCCGTTTGGAATCCGTTTAATATTCCATATCTGCAACACTCAAAAACAAGAAAAAGCAGAAACTGACACTAGGCTCTAGATTAATAGGTTAGTCTCAAAAATAATATAAAATAGCATATTAATGCATATAAAACATCCAAAATAGATAATATAATAGCATGTCATCATCAAAAATTATAGATACGTTGGATACGTATCCTGCAGCATCGGGTCTCCAGATAGGAAGAAGCCTATCCCGAAGATTATCTCTAGAGACCCGAAAACAATCTTGTTTGGACGCAAGATAATTAATGTGAATGTTATCATTCATATCGTCCAATGTCTTCATTCAACTATGCACTACTATATCATCATCAATGCATGTTACAGCTGCCTGCCTTGGTGAACCATACTAATTCTCAAACATGACTGGTGATTGAAGCGTATTGATGGAGAAAACTCTTCGACCTCTGACAAAAGACCACATTGTCTTTGATGACAAGAGCAGCAGCAAAGTATTGGGGCTAGGTAGAGTTGCTATCTCAAGGGGCCAACACATGGAAAATGTCATGCTTGTTGAATCCCTTGGTTACAACTTAATGTCTGTCTGTGACTTATATATGCTTGTAATTTTCAGCAAATTTTGGTGTGTGGTACTGATGGCTTCTGACAAAACCAAAGTCTTTGAAGGTTTTTGAAGAGGTGACTTGTACATGGTAGACTTGTCTGCAGGACCACATGTTGCCTCATGTCTTCTAGGAAAAGATTCGGAATGCTGGCTTTGGCACAAAAGGCTAGTACATCCTAGGATGAGGATCTTGCACAAACTCTCCAAGAAGAAGCTCATCATTAGCGTCGAGGGTGTCAAGTTAAAAAGGACCATCTCTGTGGTGCCTATGAAGCCGGGAAGATAACCAGGGCCAAACACCCCTCGAAGACAATCATGACGACTTCGCGTCCCTTCGAGCTGCTACACATGGATTTGTTTAGCCCCACTCATTATTCCAACTTCTCTACCACTGCGAATCTATATGGCTTCGTGATTGTTGATGATTATTCTCGATTCACTTTGGTGCATATCATTCTTTACAAAACAGAAGTGCAGGATGTCTTAAGGCGCTTCGCAAATAGGTGCATGACCAACTACAACATCAAGATCAAGCACATCAGGAGTGATAATGGCACTGAATCAAAGAACACGGGCTTGGACACCTATCTTGATACTCTTGGCATCACTCATGAGTTCTCTGCTCCATACACCCCATAGCAGAATGGCATCGTGGAGCGCAAGAATAGGACTCTTATTGAGATGGCTCGCACCATGCTTGATGAATGCAAGACACCATGGAAGCTATGCCCTGAAGCCATTGACACTGCATGCCACATCATCAACAGAGTATATCTTCACAAGTTCTTCAAGAAAACATCTTATGAGCTTCTCGTTGGTAAGAAACCCAATGTAAGTTACGTCAAAGTCTTCGGTGCAAGATGCTGGATAAGGGATCCACACCACACTTCTAAATTTGCACCAAAAGCACATGAGGGTTTCATGCTTGGTTGTGGAAAGGACTCGCACACCTACACAATCTTCAACACCTTTCACAACAAAGTTGTTGAAACTGTAGATGTGCGGTTCGATGAAACTAGCGGCTCACAAAGAAGCACCTACCTCCTGTGCTAGATGATGATGATCCACAACTGCTTTCGCCACCAACCACTAGAAACCTTTTGTTGTACTCATAGACCATGATGGTCTTGTACTTCAGCTTTTGTAATTTTACTTGGAATTTCTGTATCAAGATTGTGTCTCATCAGTTAACAGTAATCCTGGGGCTGATGAGCACAAGGGCCATTTACTAGGAAATTAATATCCTGGAAAACCGGTCCTAACAACCTTGGTATTAGAGCCAGGCTGACCATTGGCTAATCCTATCTTAGTTAGGTCAATAAAACCTAGGTTACCACCCACCAGACCTTACCATAAGCAAAGTCAAGCCTATCCTATACTATAGCCCACACAGTGACCCCGACAGCTTTTGGCAGTCGGTATCCAACCTATCAGACTAGCCCAGTAAGTCACACGCCTGCGATCGACACCTGAGTTATTCCATTCGCAAGCGTGCGAGGGAAGACCCCGTTCTCTTTTATAAGGAGACGTTTGCCCTAACCCAGTCAACCCCAGCGGTAAAGCCTAAAGAGAAGCCCCGATGTCCGCAAGGCACGCTTGACTAGATACAAATGAAGTAGACTAAGCCACTCGAGTAGTACCGAGTCTTAGTATTACTACGCCATGTAATAGTGTGACCCTATAATGCCATTAATAAAATGCAGAATTCCTGTATGCTTTTATTTTGATAGGTACCACAAGTAACCATGCATAAATAATTTGGGCGTCTGGTCTCATATTTAATTCTGAGCGTAGCTACCATTAGGACACCTAACCGACAACCATAGTAATACATCGCATTTTGCGATATATATATATATATATATATATATATATATATATATATATATATATATATATGACATTGACCCCGACCACCATAAACAGAACCGACAATTAATATTGCCCCCACACCACAATATGTCATATAGCCTAGATGTTATACATGAGGCCACTCCGTGACCCTACCAAGCACCCCTCACCTTGTGCACTGTCTCCATAGCCATTTGTTTTTCAGGTCGCACCGTGGGATCCATATAAAGGCCCCAGATGCAACACCAAGGAATTTTATTAAAATAATTGTGATTTTTTAACCACAGTACCATGAGTTCTCCCCACCCATCCCGGTACAAGTTGTTCAAATCGAGGGTCACTTTCACCCCCCTCGAAATATTGGTCAGTCAGGCACAACCCGCAGGTAGACCCGAACCAAGACCCCATGGGAGTTCCCTTTATCGGGAAAATCTATGCCCACTCCAGTAATGACCATAAAAGATTGCTGTTTATGGAGCGGTTACCCCTCTTCAATTCCTGACACCCTATGCCAGTGAATGTGGGTATTATTATTTCCCAAAATACTGCAGCAGCCAAAAAAGCCGCATCCTTTCCCTACATCTGAGCAGAGAAAGATCCGGCACTAATTAAGCTGGTGCACTATGTCATCGCTCGAGAGCGCTTGACCCAGTAGGTGATGGGATTTTTCCAAACCCTTGCTGTGATAAAACCCCAAGTCGCCATTAGCAGACCCCTGAGGCCAGACTAAGAGAGATGCATTTTGTGAGTCCTCCATCCGCTCCCTAGTAGACGAAGGATATATCCAACTACATGGAATAATTCCTCGTGACCTATAGCTTATTGCCTGAACCGTTAGTGCCTTAGTTGTATTAGTTGGTGTTGCATTTAACTACTTGCTATGATATCTGTGTTGTGTTTTAAAATTTCTTTGTATGAGTATATTGTGTTGGTTGAAGTTGTTGCTTGTGGTTGGTAATCAATTGTTTTCATTATAGCAAATTTCATAGTAAGGTTTTTCTTAAAAGACCACTTCAATGAAAAATGTTTTCCAACAAAAAATTAATTTGCATGCCCTCGCGTTATATGGCTCACAGGACGCGTACACTAAATGCAAGACCGCGCGTTCTTTTATCACCTAATCAATTACCTCTCTAGTACACCACAACTGCACATTATTCAACGATTTTACTGTGACCCCGTCATACTATGTGTATGGATTATTTATTTTTGCATGTTAAGATTGCTGCGTGATAGGAATATTATTTTTGCAACGTCCTTAGCAAATCTCGAGGACGAGATTTTTGTTAAGGGGGGTAATGCTGTAACACCCCAAAAATTTAATATTGTTTTATTAATTAAAATTTTGTCAGAAAGATTTACTTTCTATTTTTTGGCTTTTCTATTAATTCCAGAGCCACCTCTTTTCTCTGGATTTCATTTTTTTTCTTATCTAAAACTTTTGAATAATATTGTGAGACTTAAGTAATTTATTCAAGCATATTACTTAATTTAGTAAAATCAGTGAGGTTATTTTTATATAAAACTTGCCTTGCTTTAATTCTTTTAAAAGCATTTCTATTCTTTTAAAGGCATGAGTTACACTACAATCACTTCATAAACCCTTTTAAAAATTCCACAAAAATTTGTAGATGGCATGTGATGTCCCTAGATCATTTTTATGCGAAAACCCAGCTTGGTCATTTGCAAAATTTGAGCCCTACCTCAAGTTTTGAAATCTGGTTCAGTTTGTAGTTTGCACTACAACCTGTTTGAATAATTCTTTAAAAATTCCATAAAAATGTGTAGATCACATGTGTTGTCCCTGGATCACTTTTATGCTAAAACCTAACATTGTGTTTTGGAAGTTTTGAGCAAACCATCCTCATTTGCATTCTGGTCTAGTTTGGCATTTTGTACTACAACCCCATGTGATTTTTCTCTAATGGACTTGAGATTTTTTCCTGCGTGTAGTTATCCCTACCAAACCCTTAAGCCCAGGAGATTAGCATCATTAGGATCTTTTAGAAATATGCAATAATGCCCTCTACTTTCTGTCTAGAAATGGTTTTCTCAAAAACTTGCACTAGGATGTATTTTCTCTTGACAAAATAACCTTGCCATCATCACCTATGTGTAAAGAGACCCCAACCTGGAAATTTTGGTGGCCAAGAAACCTCTCTAGATGACCTTATCATTCTGTCGAGCACTTGGTGCGCCTGCCTAGTATTGACATAGAATTAAGACTGCCTTGTCAACTTGATCCCTTGGCCCAACCATCATGTCCTATAATCCTAAACCACACCCACTAAACACTCTGTTAACTTTCATCTCTATCCAAGCCTCGTAGAGGTCCCTGGCATTTCGCCGAGCAGGTGGTGTGCATGCTCTGGGCGTGTCCAGAGCGCACATTTTGCACGCGTGCAACCGAGCTGTCGCGCTCGCCTTATCCCGCCCCTGGCCTTTGCTTGCCCGCAGAGCCATGACCCCGTCCCCTTAGAATCGCTGGAGCCGCCCCGACCGCCCCTCGCGCCGTGCAGCGCCGCCGTCAGAAGCTCCTAGAGGCTAGCCTACGGCCACGTCCCCGCTCTGCCATGGACGGCGCCGCCCGAGCCACACCAGCACTCCATCTACCCCCTTGAGCAGTGCGAGCTCATCCATAGCTCGTCCGCTAGCTCCCAGCCACCGCCACGTCGCCTGCAGCAAAAGTGGCGGCTCGCCGGTGTTCTTATCCGCGCTCGCACCTGAAACGACCTAGCCGCGCTATAAAAGGAGACCTCGAGCCCTCGTCCGAAGCATGAGCCTCCCCGAACTCTCGAGCTCCCTCTAGGACGGCCAATGTAGACCGAGAGGATCATCTCCCTCGTCTCCGGTCAAGATTCGGCCGCCACCGTCGAGGTTAAATTCAGAGACCTCCATACCCCTCCCTCGCGGTAACCTTGCCACTAGGCTCTGTGAGATGCCCGGAATCCATTACCCTACCCCCCACTCTCGCCTAGAGCCCCAGTAGGAGGAGTGCACCCCGTGGCCGAAGCCTTTCCGCCATTGTAGAAGCCCAGTTCACCCCCAAGCTTCCCCAACGCCCCTTCCACATCCAACCGATGCGGCAGATCCCCCTGATCACGTGGATACACCGGGCGTCGAAATCAATGGTCTGTAGCACCGGCAATCGTCGCCGGGGACGGCCCTCTGCTCTCTGTCCAGGTGCGCGCGAGAGGAGGAAGGAACCCGACAAGCGGGCCCCGCACATCAGCGACTAGGTCGCCCTTGGCCTGTTTTAAGTAATGGGGCCTTTTTCCGCGAGTACGTCATCCCTGCCTGATAGCGTATTCTGCTTCGAACCATTTCCTTTTTATTCTGTTTCTAAAAATCAGATTTTTAACTTATCTTTGACTGGCTATATTTTTAAAAATAAATCTCCAAATCAATTGATTCTTTTTCCTACCTCTCTCAAATTTCACCTAGTTTATTTTAGGATTTATTTCAAAAATATTTAATACAACTTTTTGTGTTGTTTTTGAATTGCGTGTTCATTCATATATGTTCAAAATAGGAAATGAAGAGAGGAGCAAAATTTCAAAAGTTTTGTGATGCATCCTACCTCTCCACACATTAAAGGCAAGCATTCTGAACCCCTGGTATAGTATTTGCTATGTGATATTTGGTGTGACGAGTGAAACTACAACACATGAAGTGCACGTTATTTCATGTGAAGGTATGATCATGCGTGCAAATGAAATGATGAGGATTTCTTGCTAATGAACTTGTGATGCTTGTGGCAGTAGTCACCATCTTGTGCCACTCATGCCTACCAAAAGGAATCTGGTATAAGACTCTGTCTCGGGTGGACACGAGCTTGGGCTGACATCTCGTTGGAGCGAGGATGGTGAGTAAGGCATGATGGGATGTGATGAGTGGTGATTCTGTTTGGAATTTTGAAAAATATTTGTTGTGCTAATCATGTAGGGAACACATAAACCTCCTGAGTCGACCGTAGATTGAGTCTTGTTCCAGTAACCCTATACTTTTTTCGTACTACCACTTGTCCCTATCGCAGGTAGGGTACGGTTCAGTAAGTTGTCAACCCCTTTCTTGGCACACACCATACGGAGAGGCCATAGTGGAAGATACCAGATGCATCTGGTAGGCAAGCCACTTGGTCCGGGGGCATGGATGTTTCCGGTTGGGACCGAGAGGGGGGCACCCCTTAGAGCGCGCGATATAAGTTTGATCCCATGCTAATCGAGGTTGTGGCCTCCCCACTTAGAGTTTTGCTTAACGAGTGCCATGGGTGATTCCAGGCACCAGTAAGTTAAGCTGGTGTGTGCAGGTCAGGTGCGTTTTCAATTCAAAGACGGTAAGCGGAATTAGTCCCGATGGACTAAAGGAATCCGTTACTCGTGGGTAAATAGTACACCCTCTGCAGAGTTAATACCTAATCGAATAGCCGTGTCCGCGGTTAAGGACTATAGTCTGGGATGGGTCGAGTGTCGGTCTTAGTGTCGGTCTTTGGAGGAAAACTTCTAAACTAGAATATTGATCATGATGAGTGACAAATATGATTATAATTATTGTGGACTAACCATTTATATTATTTGAATTATTGAGTATACCTGGGAAGGTTCTACCTCCTGGATATTCATTGTGATTATTCTTATATAAGCCCTTTCTGTGGCGTCGCTCAGACGCCCGACTGTGGCATGCATACTGGTTGCTTTATCATATAAGCCCTTTCTGTAGCGTCGCTCAGACGCTCGACTGTGGCACGTTTGTTATTTATTTCCTTTATAAGCCCTTTATGTGGCATCGCTCAGACGCCCGACTGTGGCATGCTGATTATTTATTTTTCCTTATAAGCCCTTTATGTGGCGTCGCTCAAACGCCCGTCTGAGGCATGCTTTATATTATTATCCTTTCGAGGTGTCGCTTCAGACATCCGACCGGTCTATTTTTATTTCTATTCTCTGATTACTTATTCATGTTTAGTATGAATAACCTGCTTACGTGCATAATGAATTTTATTTTGTGACTGACTAAGTGATCATGGAATATTTCAGTGCATGATTATCACTCGCTATATTATACCTGTTTTCATGATGTTTGCGAGTGCATTCAAAGTAGTCACTGGCTTGTCCCTGGCTATTGTCTTGGCCAGATTCCATGCTTGGAGAGGAGTGCAATGAGGACAACTCCAGAACCTAGGCAACAAAGATAGCAGCCACGCGAAGATAGGAATTATCCAGGTCAGCTGTTCCTGTGGGAAATGGAGTCCCATAGACGCTGATGATCCGCAAGCGCTTCTGCCACCAACCACTAGAAACCTTTTGTTATACTAATAGACCACGATGGTCTTGTACTTCAGCTTTTATAATTTTGCTTGAATTTTTGTATCAAGATTGTGTCTCATCAGTTAATAGTAATCCTGGGGCTGATGAGCACAAGGGCCATTTACTGGGAATTTAATATCCTGGAAAACCGGTCCTGACATATATGCTTGTATCAAATGGATGTCAAAGGTGCATTCCTAAATGGTAAGATTGAGGAAGGAGTATATGTTTCTCAACCACCAGGGTTTGGAGATCCAAAGCATCCTGACCATGTCTTCAAGCTCAACAAAGCACTCTATGGCCTGACGCAAGCACCAAGATCTTGGTATGATAGACTCAAGGAATTCCTCATGAAGAAAGGCTTCAAACCTGGTTCACTCGATCCCACTCTCTTTACTAAATCTTATGATGGTGAACTTTTGTATGTCAAATATATGTGGGCGACATTATCTTCAGTTGTACTAACAACAAATACTGTGATGAGTTTGCTTATATGATACAAGAGAAGTATTAAATGTCGATGATGAGAGAACTGAAATTCTTCCTAGGGCTTCAAATTCAACAACAAACAAATGGCATCTTCATATCCCAGGAGAAGTACCTCAAGGACTGCCTCAAGTAATTTGGCATGAATGAAGCCAAAGGCTACAAGACGCCAATGCCTACCAACAGACACCTCTGCACTGACGAAATGGTAAAGATTTCTATCAAAAGGTATATCGCTCCATGATTGGGTCTTTGTTGTACTTATGTGCATCTAGGTCAGATATAATGCTTAGCATTTGCATGTGCGCCCGATTTTAAGCGGCACGAAAGGAGTCGCATCACCTTGCTATGAAGCGAATACTCAGATATCTGACTCACACCCCAACACTAGGATTATGGTATCCAAAGGGTTCGAAGTTTGAGCTGATTGGCTATTCGGATTCTGACTTTGCTAGCGACATAGTTGATCGCAAGTCTACATCAAGCCCTTGTCACTTTCTTGGACGATCTCTTGTATGTTGGTCTTCGAAGAAGCAGAATGGTGTTTCACTCTCCACTGCCGAAGACGAATACATTGTTGTAGGTGCATGCTGCACTCAACTTCTTTGGATGAAGTAGACCCTCAAGGACTACGGTATCAACCTAAAGCATGTACCTCTCTACTGCGAGAATGAGAGTGCAATCAAGATCCCCTACAACCATGTACAACACTCGAAGATGAAGCACATTCAGATACAACATCATTTTCTTTGGGATCACGTGATGAAGGGCGACATCAACATCAAGCATGCTGACACTCAAGATCAACTGGCAGATATCTTCATGAAGCCTTTGGATGAGAAGAGGTTTGCAAGTTATGGTGTGAGCTAAATATCTTAGAATCCTCATATGTCCTTTAGATGGGAATACATCCTAATGCTTATGCATGTTGACGACTTTGATGCACAACACACGATGTAACGTATGTCTTCAATTCATGAAGACTTACAATGTGAGTGTGAATACATTAACAAAGAATATGACTTCAGAGGGCCACGACAATTGTGTGTCGTGTCTGGGTCAAACATTATTATATGATGGGTAATGCCACCAACCAGACTCGAAGACATTGCTTTTATCTTATCTTCTTCACATGTCTTCGAGAGATGAATGTCTTCAGAACAAAACCTTATTGTTTGCATGTGTGTTTCAATTGAAAACTATTTGCAGATCTACATTTGTCCTATAGCTTTGTCTTCAACCTTTTCCTTGGCAAATGTGATCGGACCGGACATTCTCCTCTGTTCTTACCTCGTTTAAATATGTTCTAATCCGGTCATATGCATTCTATGTTGACACGTATTGATTGTCTTCATTGCGTCCTTGTCAGTCAAAGACAAATAAACCACATATTTAATTCTCAAATCTCAACTGTCTCCGTGTTTTTAGCAACAAATCCCACGCTGGCGCTTCGATTATGGTAGTGGGTTGTCAGGTGGTTTGCATTTATGCCAGGTGTCCACTTAAACCGAGGAGTCAGGGGCATATACATCCAATCGGTTTGGTTGTTTCCACCCATTATAAATACAACTTACCCCTTCCATTATTACCTTCCTCTACCTCCGCCACCCACATGCTAAAAACCCTAGTGTCGTTGCTGCAATCCATCATTGCTGGAGACAAAGTGCTTCGCTACCACGCCTTCTCCGACGACGTACTCATGGCGGCCGCATTCATCCTCTGTTCTCCGTCTCCGTAGCTATCTACCTCCACCAATTTAGGGTGAGGCAGATCGAACCGCTTGGCTTCTCCGCCTCGCCGAGTTGTTCGTCACGTTCTTCATCATGGTAAATAAAGATCTATTTCTATCACGTGCTTTGATCCAAAATTCTTACTAAAATTTGTCGGTTGTTGTTTCTTCACTTTCCACACAACCACATCTAAACCTAGATCTATCCTTGCCAACTATATTCACTTTGTTGTCTGAAACTTGGTTTGATTCCTCACTTGCATGAATCCTTGGACTTGTACAAATCTGAAATTGCCATATTCTCTATAGAAGTGAATCTCTTCAGCATAAGGTCAATGTCTTCAAAACTCCGTTTTTACTTCCAAATCTTGTGAGGATGCATATGATCTCTCCTCTTACCTCGTGTCTCTAACTCTTTCACAGGTACATGTCCGCAGCAGAATCGCTTGATCTCATAGTGTGAATTCATTTGCAGACTACTTGCAGATACATCTGGAATCCTTTGGTGCGTGCTCATACTTGCGCACTCCTATGAAGCCTTTGTTGAAGCCTTTGACGAAGCCAATGGCAGATGATAAACCAGTCAAGAAGGGAGGGAAGCAGAGACGCAAGAATACTGCTAAGGATCTTCGCCCAGACCTATATGAGCAATACAAGTCTGATAAGGAGGAGACATATCGCCAACGCAAGAATCGACTCCAATGGATTAGAAGATATTGGAGTGTGGAGTGCTTTTACTACCGCTTCGTCACTGATGAGTATGCTGAGAAGTGTGCTGAGAATGCACCCTAGACATACATCGTCTACAGAAATCTTCATCCGAAGACAAAGGCTAATGCAATCAAGATGGCATTCTACCCAAGCATGTTCGCCGCCCCCAATGCCTAATAATACCCATCCACCAAGCATCCTTGGCATCCCAAAACCCACAGGGGCGGACGCTGATGTAGTAGAGGAAGAAAATCCTCCTGATCCGCAGTCGAACCCTTTGGAGAAGCCAAAGTCTTCCAAGGCTCCACCTCCAGCAGAGTCTTAACCACAAGCTTCGTGATCCCCTTCCACAAATCCTCAGGAGCCAGAGTCTGAAGGTTGCCTTCATAGGTGTATGAAGAGAAAAGTTGTTGCCTCTCGTGGCCCGAAGCCTACCATGTATTTGATGGATGCAGCTAACATGATTGAGCTGTCTGATAACGAGTTTGATGGCGAAGCCTTAGCTAGGCTCATTCAGCAGAAAGAAGAGCAAGCCAAGCTGCTCGAAGACTTACCTCTGTTTGACCCTGTCATCTTTAAACACTTCATTGATGAATTGTTCGTCGACCCCGCCCTCAACATCGATGCACTTCAGCTCCCAATTGGCATGAGTGTCATGTTCCAAGGAATTGTGAACGAGGAACCGACTGTGGCTCAGAAGGCCCAAGAAACAAAGGCCAAGATCAGCCATGAAAAGGAGCTCTTCAAGGAAAATGTGCACAAAATCACTATCGAACAGATCAAAGGTTATGAGCTGATGATGGAAGATCGCAAAGCTGTGTTTGAGAAGAGATGTGAATCTGTCAAGGGTGCCCTTGCACACCTCAAGAGAAAGACCACTATTATGGTACAAGCTTACAATGACATGCTGAAGAGAAAGGCGCTTGGTCTGCTTGCACTTGCGCCCAAAGTCATTGCATGCTCACGTGGGGTTTCTAGTCAAGAAGGGAGGGAAGCAGAGACGCAAGAATACTGCTAAGGATCTTCGCCCAGACCTATATGAGCAATACAAGCCTGATAAGGAGGAGACATGTCGCCAATGCAAGAATCGACTCCAATGTATTCGAAGATATTGGAGTGTGGAGTGCTTTTACTACCGCTCCGTCACTGATGAGTATGCTGAGAAGTGTGTTGAGAATGCACCCTAGACAGACATCGTCTACATAAATCTTCATCCAAAGACAAAGGCTGATGCAATCAAGATGGCATTCTACCCATGCATGTCCGCCAGCCCCAATGCCTAAGAATCCCCATCCATCAAGCATCCGTGGCATCCCAAAACCCACAGGGTCGGATACTGATGTAGTAGAGGAAGAAAATCCTCCTAATCTGCAGTCGAAGCCTTTGGAGAAGCCAAAGTCTTCAAAGCCAAAGTCTTCCAAGGCTCCACCTCCAGCAGAGTCTTCACCACAAGCTTCGTGATCCCCTTCCGCAAATCCTTAGGAGCCAGAGTCTGAAGGTCGCCTTCATAGGTGTATGAAGAGAAAAGTTGTTGCCTCTCGTGGCCCGAAGCCTACCATGTCTTTGATGGATGCAGCTAACATGATTGAGCTGTCTGATGACGAGTTTGATGGCTAAGCCTTAGCCAAGCTCATTCAGCAGAAAGAAGAGAAAGCCAAGCTGCTCGAAGACTTACCTCTGTTTGACCCTGTCATCTTTGAACACTTCATTGATGAACTGTTCATCGACCCCCGCCCTCAACATCGATGCACTTCAGCTCCCAATTGGCATGAGTGTCATGTTCCAAGGATTTGTGAATGAGGAACTGATTGTGGCTCAGAGGGCCCAGCAAACAAAGGCCAAGATCAACCATGAAAAGGAGCTCTTCAAGCAAAATGTGCACAGATTCACTATCGAACAGATCAAAGGTTATGAGCTGATGATGGCAGATATCAAATCTGTGTTTGAGAAGAGATGTAAAGCTGTCAAGGGCGCCCTTGCATGCTTCAAGAGAAAGCCGACAATGAAATGCTGAAGAGAAAGGTGCTTGGTCAGCTTGCACTTGCGCCCGGAGTCATTGCACGCTCACGCCAGGTTTCAAGTCAAGAAGGGAGGGAAGCAAAGACACAAGAATACCTCTAAGGGTCTTCGCCAAGACCTATATGAGCAATACAAGTCTGATAAGGAGGAGACATATCGCCAACGCAAGAATCGACTCCAATGGATTCGAAGATATTGGAGTGTGGAGTGCTTTTACTACCGCTTCGTCACTGATGAGTATGCTGAGAAGTGTGCTGAGAATGCACCCTAGACATACATCGTCTACAGAAATCTTCATCCGAAGACAAAGGCTGATGCAATCAAGATGGTATTCTACCCATGCATGTCCGCCGCCCCCAATTCCTAAGAATCCCCATCCATCAAGCATCCTTGGCATCCCAAAACCCACAGGGTCGGACGCTGATGTAGTAGAGGAAGAAAATCCTCCTGATCCGCAGTCAAAGCCTTTGGAGAAGCTAGAGTCTTCAAAGACAAAGTCTTCCAAACCTCCACCTCCAACAGAGTCTTCACCACAAGCTTCGTGATCCCCTTCCACAAATCCTCAGGAGCCAGAGTCTGAAGGTCGCCTTCATAGGTGTATGAAGAGAAAAGTTGTTGCCTCTCGTGGCCCGAAGCCTACCATGTATTTGATGGATGCAGCTAACATGATTGAGCTTTCTGATAACGAGTTTGATGGCGAAGCCTTAGCCAGGCTCATTCAGCAGAAAGAAGAGAAAGCCAAGCTGCTCGAAGACTTACCTCTGTTTGACCCTATCATCTTTGAACACTTCATTGATGAATTGTTCGTCGACCCCGCCCTCAACATCGATGCACTTCAGCTCCCAATTGGCATGAG
Organism: Hordeum marinum; assembly: GCA_022496015.1. Lineage (NCBI taxonomy): Eukaryota > Viridiplantae > Streptophyta > Magnoliopsida > Poales > Poaceae > Hordeum > Hordeum marinum. Next base: position 166,800,117 of record CM039678.1, on the reverse strand, counting down.
TGTCACGTTCCATTGACTTGTGAACAAGGAACTGACCGTGGCTCAGAAGGCCCAACAAACAAAGGCCAAGATCAGCCATGAAAAGGTCCTCTTCAAGCAAAATGTGCACAGACTCACTGTCGAACAGATCAAAGGTTACGAGTTGATGATGGCAGATATCAAAGCTGTGTTTGAGAAGAGATGTGAAGCTGTCAAGGGCGCCCTTGCACGCCTCAAGAGAAAGACCACTATTATGGTACAAGCTCACAATGACATGCTGAAGAGAAGGGCTCTTGGTCAGCTTGCACTTGCGCCCGAAGTCATTGCACGCTCACGCGGGGTTTCTAGTCAAGAAGGGAGGGAAGCAGAGACGCAAGAATACTGCTAAGGATCTTCGCCCAGACCTATATGAGCAATACAAGCCTGATAAGGAGGAGACATATCGCCAACGCAAGAATCGACTCCAATGTATTCGAAGATATTGGAGTGTGGAGTGCTTTTACTACCGCTCCGTCACTGATGAGTATGCTGAGAAGTGTGCTGAGAATGCACCCTAGACAGACATCATCTACATAAATCTTCATCCAAGGACAAAGGCTGGTGCAATCAAGATGGTATTCTGCCCATGCATGTCCGCCGCCCCCAATGCCTAAGAATCCCCATCCATCAAGCATCCTTGGCATCCCAAAATCCACAGGGTCGGATGCTGATGTAGTAGAGGAAGAAAATCCTCCTGATCCACAGTCGAAGCCTTTGGAGAAGCCAAAGTCTTCAAAGCCAAAGTCTTCCAAGGCTCCACCTCCAGCACAGTCTTCACCACAAGCTTCGTGATCCCCTTCCGCAAATCCTTAGGAGCCAGAGTCTGAAGGTCGCCTTCATAGGTGTATGAAGAAAAAAGTTGTTGCCTCTCGTGGCCCGAAGCCTACCATGTCTGTGATGGATGCAGCTAACATGATTGAGCTATGTGATGATGAGTTTGATGGCGAAGCCTTAGCCACGCTCATTCAACAGAAAGAAGAGAAAGCCAAGCTGCTCGAAGACTTACCTCTGTTTGACCCTGTCATCTTTGAACACTTCATTGATGAATTGTTCATCGACCCGCCCTCAACATCGGTGCACTTCAGCTCCCAATTGGCATGAGTGTCACATTCCAAGGACTTGTGAACGAGGGACTGACTGTGGCTCAGAAGACCCAACAAACAAAGGCCAAGATCAGCCATGAAAAGGAGCTCTTCAAGCAAAATGTGCACAGACTCACTGTCGAATAGATCAAAGGTTATGAGTTGATGATGGCAGATCTCAAAGCTGTGTTTGAGAAGAGATGTGAAGCTCTCAAGGGCACCCTTGCATGCCTTAAGAGAAAGACCACTATTATGGTACAAGCTCACAATGACATGTTGAAGAGAAAGGCGCTTGGTCAGCTTGCACTTGCGCCTGAAGTCATTGCACGCTCACGCCAGGTTTCAAGTCAAGAAGGGAGGGAAGCAGAGACACAAGAATATTTCTAAGGATCTTCGCCCAGACCTATATGAGCAATACAAGTCTAATAAGGAGGAGACATATCGCCAACACAAGAATCGACTCCAATGGATTCGAAGATATTGGAGTGTGGAGTGCTTTACTACCGCTTCGTCACTGATGAGTATGCTGAGAAGTGTGCTGAGAATGCACCCTAGACAGACATCATCTATAGAAATCTTCATCTGAAGACCAAGGCTGATGCAATCAAGATGGTATTCTTGTTGGGAGACGTAGTAGTAAATCAAAAATTTCCTACGTTCACCAAGATCTATCTATGGAGAAACCAACAACGAGAGGGGAGAGATTGCATCTTCATACCTTTGAAGATCGCTAAGCGGAAGCGTTACAAGAACGCGGTTGATGGAGTCGTACTCGCAGCGATTCAGATCGCGGTAGATCCGATCAAGTGCCGAACGGACGGCACCTCCGCGTTCAACACACGTGCAGCCCGGTGACGTCTCCAACACCTTGATCCAGCAAGGAGGAAGGAGAGGTTGGGGAAGGGCTCCAACAGCAGCACGACGGCGTGGTGGTGGTGGAGTAGCAAGGTATTCCGACAGGGCTTCGCCTAAGCGCTGCGGAGGAGGAAGAAGAGAGGTAGGGCTTTGCCGTGAGAGAGAGAGATCAAATCTTGTCTCAAAACATCCAAAACCTCAAGTATATATAGGAGGAGGGACGTGGAGGGCTGGCTTGGCCTCTACTCCAAAGAGGAGAGGGTCGGCCGAATTAAAGGGAGAGTCCACCTCCCACAAGGGAGGTGGATCTCCTCCTTTTAAATCCTTTTTGCCTTATCTCCTTATCTCCAGCCACATGGGCCCACATAGATGGTCTTGGCCGACCCAATATGGGCTGGCACACCTCCTCTAAGGGCCCATGAGGTCCTTTGGTCGTCACACCCCTCTCGGGGGTCCTCCGGCACCCTCCTGGCACTCCCGATACACTACCGATGAGCCCGAAAACTTTCCGGTGACCAAAACTGGACTTCCTATATATCAATCTTTACCTCCGGACCATTCCGGAGCTCCTCGTGACGTCCGGGATCTCATCCGGGACTCTGAACAACCTTCGGTAATCACGTATACCATTTCCCTATAACCCTAGCGTCATCGAACCTTAAGTGTGTAGACCCTACGGGTTCGGGAGACACGTAGACATGACCGAGACACTTCTCCGGCCAATAACCAACAGCGGGATCTGGATACCCATGTTGGCTCCCACGTACTCCACGATGATCTTATCGGATGAACCACGATGTCGGGGATTCAATTAATCCCGTATACAATTCCCTTTGTCTATCGGTATGGTACTTGCCCGAGATTCGATCGTCGGTATCCCTATACCTTGTTCAATCTCGTTACTGGCAAGTCTCTTTACTCGTTCCGTAATACATCATCCCGTGGCTAACTCCTTAGTCACATTGAGCTCATTATGATGATGTCTTACCGAGTGGGCCCAGAGATACCTCTCCGTCACACGGAGTGACAAATCCCAGTCTCGATTCGTGCCAACCCAACAGATACTTTCGGAGATACCCGTAGTGCACCTTTATAGCCACCCAGTTACGTTGTGACGTTTGGCACACCCAAAGCATTCCTACAGTATCCGGGAGTTGCACAATCTCATGGTCTAAGGAAACGATACTTGACATTGAAAAGCTTGAGCAAACGAACTACACGATCTTGTGCTATGCTTAGGATTGGGTCTTGTCCATCACATCATTCTCCTAATGATGTGATCCCGTTATCAACGACATCCAATGTCCATGGTCATGAAACCGTGACCATCTATTGATCAACGAGCTAGCCAACTAGAGGCTTACTAGGGACATGTTGTGGTCTATGTATTCACACATGTATTACGGTTTCCGGTTAACACAATTATAGCATGAACAATAGACAATTATCATGAACAAGGAAATACAATAATAACCATTTTATTATTGCCTCTAGGGCATATTTCCAACAGTCTCCCACTTGCACTAGAGTCAATAATCTAGTTCACATCACCATGTGATTAACACTTACATCACCATGTGATCATATCATCATGTGATTAACACCCAATAAGTTCTGGGGTTTGTTCATGTTCTACTCGTGAAAGAGGTTTTTAGTCAGCGGGTCTGCGACATTCAGATCCGTGTGTACCTTTGCAAACTTTCCATTTCATATTTGTAGATACTGCTCCCACGCTCCACTTGGAGCTATTCCAAATGGCTGCTCCACTATACGTAGCCAGATTTCTACTAAGAGTCATCCGGATTGGAGTTAAAGCTTGCATCATCGTAACCCTTTACGATGAACTCTTTATCACCTCCATAATCGAGAAATATTTCCTTAGTTCTCAAGTTACTAAGGATAACTTTGACCGTTGTCCAGTGATCCACTCTTGGATTACTCTTGTACCCCTTGACAGACTCATGGCAAGGCACACACAGGTGCGGTACACAGCATGGCATACTATATAGAGCCTATGGCTAAAGCATAGGAGATGACACTCATCTTTTCTTTATCTTCTGCCGTGGTCGGGTATTGAGTCTTACTCAATTTCACACCTTACAATACAGTCAAGAACTCCTTCTTTGACCCATCTATTTTGAACTCCTTCAAAAACTTGTCAAGGTATGTCTTCGTCGAAAAAACTTATCAAGCGAATTGATCTATCCCTATAGATCTTGATGCTCAATAAAATAGTAGCTTTATCTGGGTCTTCCTTTGAAAAAAACTCTTTTCAAACAACCCTTCATGCTCTTCCAGAAATTCTACATCATTTCCGATCAATAATATGTCAACTACATATTCTTATAAGAAATTCTATAGTGCTCCCACTCACTTTCTTGCAGATACAAGTTTCTCATAAACTTTGTATAAACTTAAACACTTTGATCACCTCATCAAAGCATATATTCCAACTCCGAGATTCTTGCTCCAGTCCATAGAAGGATTGCTGGAGTTTGCATATTATTAGCATCCTTAGGATTGACAAAACCTTCTGGTTGTATCACATACAACTCTTCCTCACAGAAACCATTACGGAAACCTTGTTTTGTCATCCATCTGCCAGATTTCATAATCGAAAAATGCAGCAACTGCTAACAAAATTTTAATAGACTTTTAGCATCGCTACAGATGAGACAACCTCATCGCAGTCAACTCCTTGAACTTGGCGGAAACTTCTTTGCGACAAGTCGAGCTTTATAAACGGTGACATTTCACCATTAGCGTCTATGTTTATTTCAAAGGTCCATTTGTACTCAATGACCCACCATTCAACAGGCAAATCTACCAAAGTCCATACTTGGTTTTCATACATGGATCCTTTCTCGGATTTCATGGCTCCTAGCCATTTGTTGGAATCCGGGCCCACCATCGCTTCTCCATAGTTCGTAGGTTCATCATTGTCCAACAACATGATTTCCAAGACAGGGTTGTCGTACTACTCAGGAGCAGTACGCGTCCTTGTCGACCTACGAGGTTCGATAGTGACTTGATCCGAAGCTTCATGATCATCATCATTAACTTCCTTTTCAACTGAGTAGGCTCTACAGAAACATCTTTCTGTGTTGCGCTATTCTCTGGTTGAAACAAAGGTTCAACAACCTTATCAAGTTCTATCTTCCTCCCACTCAATTCTTTCGAGAGAAACTCTTTCTCAAGACAGGACCCGTTCTTAGCAACAAACACCTTTTGCGCTTGGATCTGAGATAGAAGGTATACCCAATGTCTCATTAGGGTATTCTATGAAGATGCATTTGTCTGCTTTGAGTTCGAGCTCGCTGGGTGAAAAACCCATTTTCACATAAGCGTCGCAGCCCCAAACATTAAGAAATGACAACTTAGGCTTCTGTCAAACCATAATTCTCACGGTGTCATCTCAACAGACTTAGATGGTGCCCTATTAAAGTGAATGGATTTGTCTTTAATGCATAACCCCATAACGATAGTGGTAAAACGATAAGAGACATCATAGTACTCACTATATCCAATAGAGCACGACTACGACGTTCGAACACACCATCACACTATGGTGTTCCAGGAGGCGTGAGCTGTGAAACAATTTCCACATTGTCTAAAATTGCATACCAAACTCGTAACTTAGATATTCACCTCCATGATCATATCGTAGACATTTCATCTCCTTGTCATGATGATCTTTATCTTCACTGTGAAACTCCTTGAACCTTTCAAACATTTCAGACTCGTGTTTCATTAAGTAAATATCCCCATATTTACTCAAATCATCAGTGAAGGTAAAGAAAAACAACGATATCCACTGTGTGTTTCAACACTCATTGGACCACATACATCAACATGTATTAATTCCAATAAGCCACTTGCCCGCTCCATCATATTGGATGACAGGGTCTCAGTCATCTTGCCCAAGAGGCATGGCTCGCATGTCTCAACCGATTCGAAATCGAGTGAGTCAAAAAATCCATCATCATGGAGTTTCTTCATGCGATTTATACCAATATGACATTACGTGGCAGTGCCACAAGCATGTGGTACTATCATTATTAACTTTGTATCTTTTGGTACCAACGTTATGAACATGTGTACTACTACGATCATGATTCGATAAACCATTCCGAGTGGGTGCATGACCATTGAAGGCATTATCCATGTAAACAGAATAACCATTATTCTCTAACTTATATGAATAACCGTATCGCACTAATCATGATCTAATCATGTTCATGCTCAACGCAAACACCAAATAACATTTATTTAGGTTTATCACAAATCCCGAAGGTAGAGAGAGCGTGCGATGGTGATCACATCAATCTTGGAAATACTTCCAACACACATCGTCACCTTTCACCTAGCTAGTCTCCATTTATTCTGTAGCTTTTATTTCGAGTTGCTAACACTTAGCAACCGAACCGGTATCCAATACCCAGGTGCTACTAGGAGTACCAGCAAGGTACACATCACTAACACGTATATCAAATATACTTCCATCGACATTACCAGCCTTCTTATCTACCAAGCATCTAGGGTTTTTCCGCTTCAGCGAACATTCTCCTCATAACAGAAGCACTTAGTCTCGGGTTCGGGCTCAACCTTGGATTTCTTCACTAGAGCAACAACTGGCTTGCCATTCCCGAAGTTTTCCCTTCTTACCCTTGCCCCTTTTGAAACTAGTGGTTTCACTTAACCATCAACACTTGATGCTCCTTCTTGATTTCTACCTTCGTGGTGTCAAACATCACGAACAACTCAGGGATCATCTTATCCATCCCTGGCATGTTATAGTTCATCACGAAGCTCTAGTAGCTTGGTGGCAGTGACTTGGAGAACTGCATTAATCACTATCTCATCTGGAAGATTAACTCCCACTTGATTCAAGTGATTGTAGCACACGCTCACCGATTAAGCTATTCTCCTTTATCTTGCAGACAAAGAATCTTGTTGTAGGTTTCATACCTCTCAACATAGGCACGAGCCTGAGATCACAATCTCAGCTCCTAGAACATCTCATATGTTCCGTGACGTTTAAAACGTTTTGGAGCCTCAATTCTAAGCCGTAATGCATGACGCATTGAACTATCACGTAGTCACCAAAAAGTGCCTGTCATATGTTCACAACATTTACAGACAACGCTTGAGGGAGTGGTGCAGTTAGCGGTACATCAAAAACATAAGCTTTCTGTGCAGCAATGAGGACAATACTCAGATCACGGACCCAGTCCGCATTATTGCTACCATCAACTTTCAACTTACTTTTCTCTAGGATTGTATCAATAAAACTGTGGAGCTACAGCGCGAGCTATCTACGAGATAATTTGCAAGGACATTTTAGACTAAGTTCATGATAATTAAGTTCATTTAATCAAATTATTAATGAACTCCCACTTAGATAGACATCTCTCTAGTCTTCCAAGTGATACATGATCCATGTCAACTAGCCCGTGTCCGATCATCACGTGAGACGGACTAGTCATCCATGGTGAACATCTCTATGTTGATCGTATCTTCTATACGACTCATGTTCGACCTTTCGGTCTTCCGTGTTCCGAGGCCATGTCTGTACATGCTAGGCTCGTCAAGTCAACCTAAGTGTTTCGCATGTGTAAATCTGGCTTACACCCGTTGTATGCGAACGTTAGAACCTATCACACCCGATCATCACGTGGTGCTTCGGAACGACGATCCTTAGCAACGGTGCACAGTTAGGGTGAACACCTTTCTTGAAATTTTATTGAGAGATCATCTTATTTACTACCGTCGTTCTATGCAAATAAGATGTAAACATGATAAACATCACATGCAATCAATATAGTGACATGATATGGCCAATATCATCTTGCTCCTTTGATCTCCATCTTCGGGGCACCATGATCATCACTGTCACCGGCACGACACCTTGATCTCCATCATCATGATCTCCATCATTGTGTCTTCATGAAGTTGTCTCGCCAACTATTACTTCTACTACTACAGCTAACGTTTAGCAATAAAGTAAAGTAATTACATGGCATTTATGATTGACACGCAGGTCATACAATAATATAAGACAACTCCTATGGCTCCTGCCGGTTGTCATAGTCATCGACATGCAAGTCGTGAACCCTATTACAAGAACATGATCAATTTCATACATCACAATGCATCACATCACATCCTTTTGGCCATATCACATCACACGGCATATGCTGCAAAAACAAGTTAGACGTCCTCTAATTTGTAGTTGCAAGTTTTTACGTGGTTGCTATAGGTTTCTAGCAAGAACGTTTCTTACCTACGTCAAAACCACAACGTGATATGCCAATTGCTATTTACCCTTCATAAGGACCCTTTTCATCGAATCCAATCCGACTAAGGTGGGAGAGACAGACACCCGCTAGCCACCTTATGCAACTAGTGCATGTCAGGCGGTGGAACCGGTCTCACGTAAGCGTACGTGTAAGGTTGGTCCGGGCCGCTTCATCCCACAATACCGTCGAATCAAGATAAGACTAGTAACGGCAAGCATATTAACAAAATTGACGCCCACAACTGCTTTGTGTTCTACTCGTGCATAGATTCTACGCATAGACCTAGCTCATGATGCCACTGTTGGGAGACGTAGTAGTAAATCAAAAATTTCCTACGTTCACCAAGATCTATCTATGGAGAAACCAGCAACGAGAGGGGAGATATTGCATCTTCATACCTTTGAAGATCGCTAAGCGGAAGCGTTACAAGAACGCGGTTGATGGAGTCGTACTCGCAGCGATTCAGATCGCGGTAGATCCGATCAAGTGCCGAACGGACGGCACCTCCGCGTTCAACACACGTGCAGCCCGGTGACGTCTCCAACACCTTGATCCAGCAAGGAGGAAGGAGAGGTTGGGGAAGGGATCCAACAGCAGCACGACGGCGTGGTGGTGGTGGAGTAGCAAGGTATTCCGACAGGGCTTCGCCTAAGCGCTGCGGAGGAGGAAGAAGAGAGGTAGGGCTTTGCCGAGAGAGAGAGAGATCAAATCTTGGCTCAAAACATCCAAAACCTCAAGTATATATAGGAGGAGGGACGTGGAGGGCTGGCTTGGCCTCTACTCCAAAGAGGAGAGGGTCGGCCGAATTAAAGGGAGAGTCCACCTCCCACAAGGGAGGTGGATCTCCTCCTTTTAAATCCTTTTTGCCTTATCTCCTTATCTCCAGCCACATGGGCCCACATAGATGGTCTTGGCCGACCCAATATGGGCTGGCACACCTCCTCTAAGGGCCCATGAGGTCCTTTGGTCGTCACACCCCTCTCGGGGGTCCTCCGGCACCCTCCCGGCACTCCCGGTACACTACCGATGAGCCCGAAAACTTTCCGGTGACCAAAACTGGACTTCCTATATATCAATCTTTACCTCCGGACCATTCCGGAGCTCCTCGTGACGTCCGGGATCTCATCCAGGACTCCGAACAACCTTCGGTAATCACGTATACCATTTCCCTATAACCCTAGCGTCAGCGAACCTTAAGTGTGTAGACCCTACGGGTTCGGGAGACACGTAGACATGACCGAGACACTTCTCCGGCCAATAACCAACAGCGGGATCTGGATACCCATGTTGGCTCCCACGTACTCCACGATGATCTCATCGGATGAACCACGATGTCGGGGATTCAATTAATCCCATATACAATTCCCTTTGTCTATCGGTATGGTACTTGCCCGAGATTCGATCGTCGGTATCCCTATACCTTGTTCAATCTCGTTACTGGCAAGTCTCTTTACTCGTTCCATAATACATCATCCCGTGGCTAACTCCTTAGTCACATTGAGCTCATTATGATGATGTCTTACCGAGTGGGCCCAGAGATACCTCTCCGTCACACGGAGTGACAAATCCCAGTCTCGATTCGTGCCAACCCAACAGATACTTTCGGAGATACCCGTAGTGCACCTTTATAGCCACCCAGTTACGTTGTGACGTTTGGCACACCCAAAGCATTCCTACAGTATCCGGGAGTTGCACAATCTCATGGTCTAAGGAAACGATACTTGACATTGAAAAGCTTGAGCAAACGAACTACACGATCTTGTGCTATGCTTAGGATTGGGTCTTGTCCATCACATCATTCTCCTAATGATGTGATCCCGTTATCAATGACATCCAATGTCCATGGTCATGAAACCGTGACCATCTATTGATCAACGAGCTAGACAACTAGAGGCTTACTAGGGACATGTTGTGGTCTATGTATTCACACATGTATTACGGTTTCCGGTTAACACAATTATAGCATGAACAATAGACAATTATCATGAACAAGGAAATACAATAATAACCATTTTATTATTGCCTCTAGGGCATATTTCCAACAATTGTACCCATGCATGTACGCTGCCCCCAATTCCTAAGAATCCCCATCCATCATGCATCCTTGGCATCCCAAAACCCACAGGGTCGGACGCTGATGTAGCAAAGGAAGAAAATCCTCTTGATCCACATTCGAAGCCTTTGGAGAAGCCAAAGTCTTCAAAGCCAAAGTCTTCCAAGGCTCCATCTCTAGCAGAGTCTTCACCACAAGCTTCGTGATCCCTACCGAGGATATATACCTAGGGTAGGGTCCTAGGCAAGGCCCACATACCCTACCTAGGGACACCACATGGGAGGACTTGAAGATCAAGCATGAACCTCCGAGTGGATCCCTGGAGAAGTTCAAAGTCACTCGATAGATATCCACTTGGAGACTCCTACTCTCACTCGGCAGTCGCGTGTCACTCGAAAGACCTCGCTTTCACTCGACACCACAAGACCAGGAGCCATCATCAAGAGCCGAACGGGTAGACTTTGGTTTAATGGTCATTATTAGCTTTTATTACGTATGTTACCTGTAACGGCAGTCTTTAAACCCCACGACCAGACCCTTAGATGCGGGATAATTATGAGGGGCATCAAACTCTATGTAAGCCGCCCTCCCCTCCTGCACAAGGGTTAGCAACCATTGTAATCTCAATATTCCTCACGACATAAGCTCCCGAGCACTAAGACGTAGGGTTGTTTCCTCCACAAGAGGGGACTAAACTCATACATATGTGTGTACACCCTTGCCGTAGCTAGGACTCTAACCTCTCCCTTCGTCCCCTACCATCTACTGTCAGGCTCATTCCCACGATAGTTGGCGCCCACCGTGGGGCAGGCGTCTAAGCGACTTCCGGCGAGGTTGCAATTTTCATCCTTCGACATGTCTTCCGGCGATGTTTTTGCTTTGGGCCACGAGATCCGTTTCGGAGCGCTCACCTTCATCGCCGATGATTCGGCATGGCTCCAGGAAGCACCTCTCTATGTCGAGGTGCTCCCGGTCCGCGGGGCCGCGCACTTCCGCGCGAGTCCCTGTGGCATGTTGCCGCATCAGCCATAGACTCCTTATGCATCGGCTCCTCTCGTTGTTCGCAGTCGTAAGCCGTCCGGCCGCTCATGACTTTAGCGTTGGGTCGAACATGCAGCGGTGCGTCAAACTTCTCCGCAGATTGCAGCGCTCGAGCCCGCCGAGTCCCTTCACGGCGTGTTGGAGTCGGATTCTGATCCGTCCGACGTGCCTTCCGAGTGCGAAAGCTGCGATCCTGCGGTGGAGGTTTTGATGGCAGGCTCTCATCAAAGTTCACCGCCTGGCTTCGGCCGTGGCAAGCACAAGGCTGGAGGTCCGTCGAAAGAGCAGCCACGTCATGGCGAGGAGGTTCTTCAAACTCCCATCGTCTGTGCGACTGCCGAGGCCCAAGCTTTGGAGGCCGTGCGCATTCGTCTAGAAGAGCTCCAAGCAGAGTTTGACGAGCGCGCTCGCCAGTGCCCGCCATGCCCCAGTCGACGTCATCGACAAATGTTTCCGACTGGATCTCACGATGACGTTGAGGTATACCGAACTCCTGTGCTAAATGTTGTTGCTGTTGCTAGGATAGCGGATTCCATCTAGCCGTCCCGATCAGAGGCTGGAAGAGGGTTGTTGTAGATCAGAGCGTTGTTGGATGCAGCATAGCGTTAGAATTCAGTAGTTTCTCAGTCCCGTAACAGGTTACACAGCAATTCACCCAAGGCATAGACCATTCAGTCGGCACACAGCCCTGGATCGCCCTTGCGTCGTCGAGGCAGCGGTTTCCGTCAAGGGCAAGACAGAGATCAACATCACCGTGAAGACCATGGTCGAGTGCCCACTCCTTCGCGGAGTGGTCCGTACGTGCCCCGGCGCCAGGACGACAGGCGCTCCTTCGGTGATGAGCGAGACGCGGACTTTGACGCCCGCGCCTACCTTGTTTAGAAGCGGATTGACAAGAGCAGAGCCTATAGAGAAGGACACAACAGAGCTGTTCCGAGTGGAAGCTCAGCTATGGTGTCTGGTCCCGAGTGTTTTAGCAGAGCTATACGTTCTACAGAGATCCCCCCAACTTCAGAATGGCGTCGAGAATCGGAAAGCTTTCTGGTGAGACAAAGCGAGAGACTTGGTTAGATGATTACCGAGTGGCTGTGCAGATTGGTGGCAGAAATGACAATGTTGCGATGAAGCACCTGCCCCTCATGTTGGATGGTTCAGCTCGAGCTTGCTTGAATCATTTGGCTCCCTCCAACATACATTGTTGGGAGGATCTTGCCCGAGTGTTTGTCCGAACCTTTGAGGGCACTTGCAAGCGCCCGACAGCTCTGGTCGACTTACAACACTGCGTCCAGAAGCCCAATGAAACCTTGAGGGATTATATCCAGTGATGGTCCACTCTGCATCATACGGTGGAGAATGTGTCGGAAAACCAGGCTGTTTGTGCTTTCAAGGCCGGTGTGAGATACAGAGAGCTATATCTGAAGTTTGGGCGGACGGGTGATATTTCACTCGGTAAGATGATGGAAATTGCCACGTACACCAATGGCGAAGAGGAAGATTGCCTCCATAGCGGCAAAGGAAAGGCAGTCGCCAACGAGTCTGGCGGCAACAACAATCAGAAACAGAAGCGGAAGGCTGAAGACCCGGTTCCAGCAGAGGCAATGGCAACGGCGACTCAATCGAAGAACAAGGGCAAAGCCAAGGCTTAGTATGCCCCCAAGAAAGGGAAAGGTCAATCAAGAACTGATATCATGGATCAGCCATGTGCAATTCACATGAGAAAAGATGCAGAAGGCAACCTGATTTTGCCTAAGCACTCCACTCGACAGTGTCGAACCCTTATACAGCAATTCAAGGGAGACCAGCCGAGTGAGAAATCTCCTGAAAAGGGAGATGAAGATGAGGAAAAGGAAACATTCTCGGATGTCACTGCTAGAGTCGTCTGAAAGTCATCAACAGAGAAATCAACATGGCTGTACCAGACACCCCCACCTACCTCAAATGGTCCCAATATGCTATCACATTCGACCAGACAGACCATCCTGCTCGTGTGGCCACTCCTGGTCGGCAGGCTCTGGTAGTTGATCCGGTGGTGCAGGGGACTCGACTCGGAAAGGTCCTCATGGACAGTGGCAGCGGCCTGAACATTCTTTATGCGGATACTCTGAAAGGGATGGGCATTCTGATGTCCCGTCTGAGCGAGAGCGGCATGCAGTTTCACGGGGTCATCCTAGGAAAGAAGGCCAAGTCACTTGGCCAGATAGCATTGGATTTGACATTCGGAGATGACAAAAATTTCCGAAAAGAAAAGTTAACATTTGAAGTCGTGGATTTCAAGAGTGCTTATCACGCCATTTTGGGTCGACCCGCTTATGCACATTTCATGGCCCGACCATGTTACGTGTATCTCAAGTTGAAAATGCCAGGCCCTAAGGGCGTGATCATGGTCACTGGCAATCGACAACGGGCCGAAGAGTGCCTCTAGCAAGGTTCCAAGATCGCCGATCAACAGATGGCCATGGTTGAGCTGGAGGAATACAAGAAAACCGTTGACCGTGCTGATTTGCTCCGTGCAAAGAAGTCGGCTTCCGAGTCGGCATTTCAGTCGGCAGGGGAAGTGAAGGTGCACATCCACCCGACGGATCCAACTGCTACCCCGACAAATATCTCAACAACACTGGACAGTAAATAGGAAGCCAAGCTCATCCAGTTCCTCCGTGAGAACTGGGATATCTTTGCATGGAAGCCTGCTGATATGCCGGGGATTCCCAGGGAGCTGGCTGAGCATTGTCTGCGAGTGGATCCGAAAGCCAAGCCCGTCAGGGAGCATTTGCGTTGATCAGCGGCGGAGAAGCGCAAGGCAATCGGAGAAGAAGTGGCCCGTCTCTTCCAAGCCAAGTTCATTCGGGAGATTTACCACTCCGAGTGGCTCTCGAATGTTGTGATACCAAAGAAAGATAAGTCGTTGCGCATGTGCATTGACTTCAAACATCTCAATAAGGTGTGCCCAAAAGACCATTTTCCGCTCCCCCGCATAGATCAAATTGTTGGCTCGACAGCGGGGTGCGAGCGTTTATCGTTTTTGGATGCTTATTCTGGGTACCATCAGATCCGTCTGTATGGACCGAACAAAATAAAGACAGCCTTCATCACCCCATTTGGGTGCTTTTGTTACATCACCATGCCATTTTGTCTCAAGAATGTCGGCGCTACTTTTATGCGCATGATTTAGAAATGTTTACTCGACCAGATCCCTCGGAATGTCGATTCATACATGGATGATATAGTGGTCAAGTCCCGCAAAGGTTCCGACCTGCTGGTTGATTTGGCCGAGACATTCGCCAATCTGAGGCGATTCAACATAAAGCTGAATCCAGCCAAATGTACCTTCGTTGTCCCTGGCGGCAAGTTGCTCGGTTTTCTTGTTTCCGAGCGAGGAATTGATGTCAACCCTGAGAAGATTAGCGCCATTACCTGTATGAAGACTCCCGTGCGAGTGCATGACGTTTAGAATCTCACAGGTTGCTTGGCAACATTGAGTCGATTCATTTCTCGTCTTGGTGAGAAGGCTCCGCCCTTATATCAATTGATGAAGAAGTCCGACACGTTCGACTGGACTCCCGAAGCCGAAGCAGCATTTGTTGAGCTCAAAGCCCTGCTCTGCACCCAGCCGGTGCTTGCCGCTCCTGCCAGCAAAGAGCCCTTACTCCTGTACATCGCGACCACAAATCAGGTCGTCAGTACAGTGCTGACTGTCAAGCAAGAAGAGGAGGGTAAAGCCTATAAAGTCCAGCGGCCAGTTTATTATGTCTCGGAAGTATTGTCCCCCTCAAAGCAAAGATATCCACACTATCAGAAGCTGGTTTATGGTATTTACCTATCAACGAAGAAGGTGGCGCATTATTTCCAAGACCATTCGATTTCAATCGTCAGTGATGCTCCTTTGTCCGAGATTTTCAATAATCGCGATGCATCAGGTCGAGTGTCTAAATGGGCAATTGGGCTTGGACACTTTGACATCAGATTCAAAGCCACAAAAGCAATCAAGTCCCAAGCATTGGCAGATTTCATGGCCGAGTGGACTGAACAGCAACAGCCCATCCAAGTTCACTTGGCGCATTGGACAATGTTCTTCGACGGATCCAAAATATTGAATGGGTCCGGTGCTGGTGTTGTCTTGATATCTCCCAGAGGCGACAAGCTCAGCTATGTCTTGTAGATTCACTTTGATTCCTCCAACAATGAGGCAGAGTATGAAGCAGTTTTGTATGGGTTGCGCATGGCTATCTCACTCGGCGTCAAGCGCCTGATGGTTTATGGTGACTCAGATTTGGTGGTGAATCAAGTGATGAAAGAGTGGGATGTTAGAAACCCCTCTATGACTAGATACTGCAATGCAGTCCAGAAGTTGGAGAAGAAATTCGAAGGCCTCGAACTTCATCATGTTCCCCGACTAAAAAATCAAGCGGCCGATGAGCTGTCCAAGATTGGTTCCACTCAACAGCCTGCCCCCAGCGGTGTGTTTCTGGAGCACTTGCACACTCCTTCGATTCAAGAAGATCCCTTCATCGAAGAGCCCCCACAAGCTTTGAGTTCCACTGACTCGACTGAAGTTGATGTTCCTGCTGTGATTGACCTAGTCATGGAGATTCTGGCTATCATTCCCAGCTCGACTGTGCCATACATTGCCTATATCCTCAAACAAGAGCTCCCTGAAGATGAAGCAGAGGCTCGACAGATTGTGCACAGGTCCAAGGATTTCACTGTGATGGGAGATCAACTATTCAGAGAGAGTGTGACTGGTGTCACCCAGTGCTGCATTTCCCCCGAGGAAGGTCGGATGATTCTTGACGAGATTCACTGGGGAACTTGCGGCCACCATGCGTCTTCAAGGGCGATTGTCGCTAAAGCATACCGAGCTGGTTTTTATTGGCCGCGAGCTAATGAGATGGCTAAGGACATTGTTGATCACTATGATGGCTGCCAGTTCTATGCGAACCTGTCACACAAGCCGGCGTCTGCTCTGAAGACAATTCCTCTCGCCTGACCGTTTGTGGTTTGGGGACTCGACATGGTTGGCCCCTTCCGACCCGGAAAAGGAGGATTCACCCACTTGTTGGTAGCAGTTGACAAATTCACCAAGTGGATTGAAGCCAAGCCCATCAAGAAGCCGAATTCCCGTACGGCGGTTACGTTCATGAGGGATATCATTATACGATACGGCATTCTACACAGCATCATCACGGACAATGACACTAATTTTGATTCGGAAGAATTCAGGAGATTCTGTAACTCCCAAGGCACCCGAGTGGATTATGCTTCTGTTGCGCATCCTCAAACCAATGGGAAGTCGAGCGGGCTAATGGTCTCATTCTGCAAGGTCTGAAGCCTCGTCTCAAGCACGATTTGGATCATGCCGCCGGTGCCTGGGTAACTGAATTGCCGTCTGTTTTGTGGGGATTGAGGACAACGCCTAATCGGTCGACTGGACGAACTCCTTTCTTCCTTGTCTATGGTGTTGAAGCCATATTGCCAAGTTACTTGGCCCACAATTCTCCTCGAGTGGAGCTGTACTCTGAGGCTAAAGCTGAACAGGCCAGCCAAGATGGGGTAGATCTTCTGGAGGAGGAGTGAGAGATGGCTCTGATCCGGACTACTACCTATCAGCAAGACCTGCGGCGCTTCCATGCAAAGAATGTCAAGAGTCGGGCGTTCCATGAAGGAGACTTGGTGCTCCAAGTGAATCAACACCGACCTCACAAGCTTGCTCCTGCATGGGAAGGCCCCTTTGTCGTCACTAAGGTGCTAAACAATGGAGCCTATCACCTGTATAATCTCATGAAACAGATAGATGAGCCATGAGCCTGGAATGCAGATCTGCTCCGACGTTTTTACACTTGAGACAAGAGTTTTCTAATGTAATAAGAATACTTCATCAATGCAATTCACATTTCTGCAATTTATATTGTCAACTCCGATCGTACAGTTACATTCTTGGGGATACTCAGAGTGATGAGCAATCCTCACACTCGGCGGCTTAGCTGCGAACATGTTTTGCCTAAGTTAAAAACCCTGTCGGGTGGATAGCAGTCCATTCACTCGACGGCCTATTTGCGCATCCATCTTCGCTTAGGTTCAAAAAATACTCCGAGTGATGAGCAATCCTCACACTCGGGGGCTTAGCCGCAAACATGTTTCGCCTAAGTTAAAAACATCGTTGGGTGGATAGTAATCCATTCACTCGACAACTTTGCTGCGAATCGACATTCGCCTAAGATCGAAAATACTCCAAGTGATGAGCAACCCTCACACTCGGGGGCTTAGCCGCGAACATGTTTCGCCTAAGTTAAAAACCTCGTCGGGTGGATAGTAATCCATTCACTCGACAAGTTAGCTGCGAATCGACATTCGCCTAAGTTCAAAAATACTCCAAGTGATGAGCAATCCTCACACTCGGGGGCTTAGCTGCGAACATATTTCGCCTAAGTTAAAAAAAATTGTCGGGTGGATAGCAGTCCATTCACTCGACAACTTAGCTATGAATCGACGTTCGCCTAAGTTCGAAAATATTCCGAGTAATGAGCAATCCTCTCACTCGGGGGCTTAGCTACGAAACACGTTTTGCCTAAGTTAAAAACCTCGTCGGGTGGATAGTAATCCATTCACTCGACAACTTAGCTACGAATCGACATTTGCCTAAGATCGAAAATACTCTGAGTGATGAGCAACCCTCACACTCGGGGGTTAGCCGCGAACATGTTTCGCCTAAGTTAAAAACCTCGTCGGGTGGATAGTAATCCATTCACTCGACAACTTAGCTACGAATAGACATTCGCCTAAGATCGAAAATACTCCGAGTGATGAGCAACCCTCACACTCAGGGGCTTAGCCGCGAACATGTTTCGCCTAAGTTAAAACCTCGTCGGGTGGATAGTAATCCATTCACTCGACAACTTAGCTGCGAATCGACATTCGCCTAAGATCGGAAATACTCCGAGTGATGAGCAACCCTCACACTCGGGGGCATAGCCACGAACATGTTTCGCCTAAGTTAAAAACCTCGTCGGGTGGATAGTAATCTATTCACTCGACAACTTAGCTGTGAATCGACATTCGCCTAAGTTCAAAAATATTCCGAGTGATGAGCAATCCTCTCACTCGGGGGCTTAGCTGCGAAACACGTTTTGCCTAAGTTAAAAACAAATTTAGCCGAATAGACGATTGAAAGCCAAAACACAAATGAAATCCAAAGGGTAAAACCACGGATCAACGTTTTGTGCAGAAGCAAAAGTGCTCAGGCCTAAGGCCTGAATGAAGTTTTAAGGGATACAATTCCACTCGGAATACCGAGCTAAATATAATTGTTTCTTCCAAAGACCAAGTTTTTTAAACGGGGGACGGACTGGCGGGCTCGACAAAAGTGTCCAAGTTAATGCCGTCGGTGATCCTGGTGGCTGCCTCGATGAAGGTTTCCATGAAGTCCTCAAACTGGAGTTTCTTTGTGTTTACCATGTGGAGCTCCTTCAGCTTCTCCGCCCTCACATACCTGAAGTGGACCCTGACAAGTGATAACGCCACGTCAGCCCCGCAGCGAGAAGTAGATTTTTTTCCAAGCTTGCACTCGACTGGGAAGTTCATTCAGGCGAGCCATTATAGAGTTGAGGTCGAGCTGAAGAGTGTCCTCGGGCCATAGCTCCTTGTCGATTCTTTCCATGGCAGATTTTAGTCGAGCAATGTAGGCCTGAACGCCTTGGACTAAGAAGTTGAGCCGCAGCATATTCATCACCACCGCATCAGCAACTGGTGACTTGGTGGGGTCAAGATTGGGCTCAACCTCTTCTGTTTCCTTCTCGAAGTCCTGGCAGAAGTCTGTTGAAGAATGGGGAATAGGAAGAGAATCGGTGAACTACGACCCTCAAAAAATTTACAAATGTCAGTCGACAAGAATCACTCACCGTCGAGCAGAAGATACATCTTCCTCGAGAATTCGCCCAAATGCTTCTCCAGGCCATTGCTCCTCTTGGTCAGTTGCTCGGCCTTCTTGACAAGGTTCGCACGCTCCTGCTTCAGCTTGCTGTTCTCCTCCTCCAGCTTCTTGGCAGCCACCAGCTTCCGATCCGTAGCTTCAGTCTTGTCCTTGGCCACTCATTGAGCATCAGCAAGCGCCTTGTCCTTCTCCTCCAGCGCCTTCTTCATGGAATCTAAAGAAACAACATTGTTGAGTCGCGCTCGGAGTCGACGGTTTTCATTGCGTACGTTTGTTCGAGTGAGAGCACTCCGTTCAAAACATGAAGAGTAAAGTGGAGAATGTAGAAAGTCAGCAATAATTACCTCCCAAAGACTTCATCTCAGCACGCACTCGCTCCAGAGCATTGTTGGAGACCGCCATATCCACTTGCAGCCGGTTCCTTTCATCCTCCACGTCCTTGTACTCCGCCCCAAGTTCACAAGCCCTCTGGAATCAACACAAGATAGAAATTCAGTCGGCGAGTGACGCTTGGGACAGTCCCAGGGTATCGAACGCCGGCGAATGACTATCTTAGAAGAATTCAAGCCGAAAGTCCACTCGATATGTCGAGCGGCTCTAGCGCTCCCCGCTCCATGAACAAATTCAAAAGTTGTCTCTGTTAAGACCCTTGCCAGTGCAAGCACTCGACAGCAGTCTCGGGGACTACACCCAGTGGCTGCACTAAGAGTGCCCCCACTGAGACGGTTAACTCTCGATCCGTCGAGTAACTCGTCAAAAAATATATATACACTCGAGATGTCGAGTGACCCTAGTACCACGCGTACGACAAGTTTTCAAGCCTACTGTTTACCGTCTGTGATGAATAGTAGTCTTGGGGACTACACCCAGTGGGTGCACTTAGCGTGCCCCCACTGGTTATTAAAACATTTGACAAAGTCAGCCTTGTCATGACACTCGACCCATTGAGTGACGCGCCTCCCTACTCTATGAAGTGCAGTCTATCCTTATGCAGCGTCATATCATGGTTTGCCAATAATATCCATGAAACCTGCAAGGTAGCCACGGAGTGGTGTGGTCCTAGGCGAAATGTATCATGTATACAATAAACGGTAAGACCCCCACCGGTGCAAGCACTCGACAGCGGTCTCGGGGACTACACCCAGTGGGTGCACTTAGCGTGCCCCCACTAGATCTGTCGATTCTCGATCAGTCGAGAGGCAGAAACATCCATCATGGGAATATCCATCACTTTGAGAAGTGCAGTCTATCCTTATGCAGCGTCATATCATGGTTAGTCAATAATATCCATGAAACCTACAGAGTAACTGCGGAGTGGTGAGTTCGACAAAGTTCTAAGACCCCTGCCGATGCAAGCACTCGACAGCGGTCTCGGGGACTACACCCAGTGGGTGCGCTAAGAGCGCCCCCACTGAGACGGTTAACTCTCGACCCGTCGAGTAACTCGTCAGAAAAAATATATACACTCGACATGTCGAGTGGCCCTAGTACCACGCGTACTATCAATCCCAATCCTACTCGACTTCGATCCGATCTATTCGAGTGGAGAAAGTTCAAATATTCTATAGCAATCACCCAGTGGGTGTACAGCAGCCAAGAGAAGACAGGAATTCAATCGACAATGGACTTACAATCGAACTTACTCGGACATTGGTGCAGAGGGCTGCGCTGACGTCAAATGCCAGTTTGCTGGCCTCGTACACCTCCTTGGTTCTCAGCATGAGCTGCTCTGCCTGAATCATGGCTTCCTTCGTAGCTCCGGTCTGATCTTCCGGGGTGCGATGCAGAGAGAAGGCCGTCACAGGTGGGGTCCGTGCAGTCGCTAGGGCAGCTAAGGCAGTCTGAGGGGGTCCGGTTGGAGTTGACGTCACACGTCGAGACAGCTGGAGGAGCATGCGATAGAGGTGTTGCGGGTTCAGCCCTCAGTCGTGTCGAGTCGCCTCTCCCCTGGGAAGACTCTGCAGTCGAGCGCTGAGGCGCCTACGCCGATGATGCTCTTCGGATACGAGTGCGCAAAGTGTCCAATTGCTCTTCGTCGTCCTCCACCTAAATGACCTCTACAATGACAACCGACAATGTTAACATTTGCATGTGTCGAG
Organism: Hordeum marinum; assembly: GCA_022496015.1. NCBI lineage: Eukaryota > Viridiplantae > Streptophyta > Magnoliopsida > Poales > Poaceae > Hordeum > Hordeum marinum. The sequence continues at coordinate 166,778,746 of CM039678.1, read as the reverse complement.
TCCCATTCGGACGAACCAAAAACTTTCTAACCTCTATGAGAAGTGGCTGCATCAGTAGTGTCAACATCCATTGCTTCCCCTCCATCTCGATGAGGCGAGGTCACAGATGTAGCAGCTCTGATGAATTGAACAACATTCGGTCAGATACAACTCAAGACTTCAGTCGACAGAAAAAATTCGAAAATAAACACTTATGTGGAGACGACAGGAACGACCATCCTCATGCGAGGTAGAGCTTTGCGAGGTTTGGTGGTGGCTTGCTTGGGCTGCTTGGCCAGTCTTTCACTCGACTCAACAGTCGAAGGGCGACTCCGCTTCGGGTTCTTCTCACTAGGGCCTTGAGCCCTGTCCTCAGCAGCAGCTGCCGGATCCTGGCGGGCCTTGGTGCGACCTTCGCAACGGGGAGGTGACTCGACTTCTTCCTCTTCGCCGGAGTCTTTGTATTCGTCCTCAGTGTCAGAAGGACCGTCGCTGTCCATGCTGCCACCCTCGCTCACCACGCCGTCTTCAACATGGTTCCCATTGGGAACGAGCGAGTGCATGTTCGTCCACTCCTACATGATTCAAGTGAGGAAGTCAGTTTATAAGTTAATGTATCACTCGACAGTACAACATCAGTCGACACCACACAACTCACCAGTTTCTTCAGTGGGTTTTCGGTCGAGTAAGGTCGGATCCTCTTGGCTCCCAGAGGATTGTCGCAAGCTCCAGTGATGCCACGAAGCCACTGCTCGACAGTTTTCTGTGGAACCTCTTCTGGATGTGTCCTGGTCGAGTCCTATGGGCCCGCGTAGTGCCACATGGTGTGGTCTCTGGCTTGGAGAGGCTGAATACATCGACCAAGAAACGTCTCTAGCAAATCCATTCCTGTCACTCCGCCCCGGATCAATTGCACCACCGCTTCAACTAGGATACCCACTTGGACATGCTCCTCTTCGGTCACCCTCGGAGATTTGGGAACAGCGGGACGGTCAGGTGTATAGGGGGGAAGGCCAGTCGACATATTGAGTGATGCTATATCTTTCTAGTAGAACCAAGTCGACTGCCAGCCTCTAACGGACTCGGGAAAAGTCATGGCAGGGAAGGAACTACGGGCTCTTTTCTGAACCCCTAAACTTCCACACAGCTGGAGCACGTGAGTCTTCCCATTAGCGGGGAGAGCTTTCTTCACGGTCTGGGATCTGACCATGAAGAGGTACTTGAACAACCCCCAATGGGGAGAGCAACCCAGGAAACACTCGCATAAAGTGACGAATGCAGACAGATAGGCGATGGTATTCAGTGAGAGGTGGTGCAGTTGAGCGCCGAAAAAGTTCAGAAATCCCCTAAAGAACGGGTGGGGAGGCATGGAGAAACCTCTTTCGACATGGGAGAGAAGAAGAATCCGCTCCCCGTCACGCGGCTCCAGCTCGCGCTCTTCCCCCGACAGCCTCCAAGCGCCATCCGCCATGAGCCCGTCGGAGACGAGGCCCTCCATGTCCTTGCGAGTGACTATAGAGGGGAGAAAATCCCCCTGCATCCAACCCGCCGGCGTGGTGAACCGGGCGGTCGAGGGCTTCTTGCCCTTCAGCTTCGCCGCCCCCTTCTTCGCCCGCTCCAGCTTCTCCATCATGTTCTTCATCGTCAACGCGACGGCTCTCGTCAAGGAGGAATGAAGTGAGGCGTTGGGGGCAGAGGAGGCGGAGGAAAAGAGAGGGAGAACTAGCGGAGGTACTGTGTGAACCGTGGTGCGGAAGACTTTATACGCCACCAAGTGTCTCACTGACCAGTGGGCCCGCAAGATCACCGCACACGCCAACCGCTGACGGTGCCCAGGACGTGGCGATATGACTGGCGTGAGAATCGAGGCGTCATGCCTCCACTTGCCCTAATCGTGGCGTCATCATCGCACGCATGCATGCTTCCCAAATTTTTGTATCCCGAGAAATCCAGGTCTGTCAAACCGACCCGTCGCCTCCCCAAGATACTATCAGTTCACGCGGAGCAAAATAAACGTTGAACATCCACTTGGGCACTTTTAAGGCTGAATGGATCCGGGCGAGCAGAGAAGAATTCAATCGGCGCAAGTTTCGTCGAAGCCCCGAATATCATTCGGAAGATTTTGCGTGTCGATCCTGAATGGACGTTAATACTCAGAGTTCAATCGACGCAAGTTCCATGGAAATCCCAAATATCATTCGGAGGATTTGATGCACCAACTCAAGGTCAACGTTGATACCTCCTTCCACCACTCAAACCCCGATCCATTCGGGGGCTAATGACGAGGATATATATACCTAGGGTAGGGTCCTAGGCAAGGCCCACATACCCTACCTAAGGACACCACATGGGAGGACTTGAAGATCAAGCATGAACCTCCGAGTGGATCCCTGGAGACGTTCAAAGTCACTCCACAGATATCCACTCGAAGACTCCTACTCTCACTTGGCAGTCGCGTGTCACTCGGAAGACCTTGCTTTCACTCGACGCCAAAAGACCAGGAGCCATCATCAAGAGCCCAACAGGCAGACATTGGTTCAATGGTCATTAGTAGCTTTATTTCGTACGTTACCTGTAACGGCAGACTTTAAACCCCACGACTAGACCCTTAGATGCGGGATAATTATGAGGGGCAGCGAACTCTATATAAGCCGCCCCTCCCCTCCTGCACAAGGGTTAGCAACCATTGTAATCTCAATATTCCACACGACATAAGCTCCTGAGCACTGAGACATAGGGTTGTTACCTCCATGAGAGGGGCCTGAACTCATACATCTGTGTGTACACCCTTGCCGTAGCTAGGACTCTGCCCTCTCCCTTCGTACCCCTACCATCTACTGTGAGGCTCATTGCCATGACAATCCCCTTCTGCAGATCCTTAGGAGCCAGAGTCTGAAGTTCGCCTTAATATGTGTATGAAGAGAAAAGTTGTTGCCTCTCATGGCACGAAGCCTACCATGTCTTTGATGGATGCAGCTAACATGATTGAGCTATCTAATGACGAGTTTGATGGCGAAGCCTTAGCCAAGCTCATTCAGCAGAAAGAAGAGAAAGCCAAGCTGCTCGAAGACTTACCTCTGTTTCGCCCTGTCATCTTTGAACACTTCATTGATGAATTGTTCCTCGACCCTGCCCTCAACATCGATGCACTTCAGCTCCCAATTGGCATGAGTGTCACGTTCCAAGGACTTGTGAACAAGGAACGGACTATGGCTCAGAAGTCCCAACAAACAAAGGCCAAGATCAGCCATGAAAAGGAGCTCTTCAAGCAAAATGTGCACATACTCGCTGTTGAACAGATCAAAGGTTATGAGCTGATGATGGCAGATCTCAAAGCTGTGTTTGAGAAGAGATGTGAAGTTGTCAAGGGCGCCCTTGCATGCCTCAAGAGAAAGACCACTATTACGGTACAAGCTCACAATGACATGTTGAAGAGAAAGGCGCTCGGTCAGCTTGCACTTGCGCCCGAAGTCATTGCACGCTCACGCCAAGTTTCAATGTCTTCGGAACAGCCTGCTCCTGAACGGCGTGAGAACTGTGGCATAGTCTTATGTGCTGGGTTTGCCAACCCGCGAACGCGCCCCTCTACCACTGCTACATCTAGCAAGAAGACAAAGTTGGACGAGGTTGAAAGTAAGAAGCACAAGGCAGCTGCTCTGAAGCCCAACCTCCAAAGAGGTTGAAGACAAGAAAATCCAAGTCTTCAGAACCAGCTCAAGACCAAGCACCAGAAGCACCTACTACTCCGCCATCGACTCCAGCAATGCAACAAGAGCCTCTGCTTGTTACGCCAATCTCAGTGGCTCCTCCCGCCTCAAAAAACTTGGAGAGACAAGTTGTTCTGCATGAGTCTGCTTCCATAGAGACTCAAAAACCAGAAGAGATTCCAGCTGCTGACGACACTGCAGCAGCTGAGGACTTTGCTCATGAATACATTGGTCCTCAAGACAATGTCGAGCCAGAACATGTTCTGCAAGTGGATGCACCAATGGTCTCCTCCCCACAACCAACGAGTGAATTTGTGGACACTAGGACTCCTCTCCGGCCATAAGTTCCTAAAGCTAAGCCTGGTACACCATCACCTCCTTTCTTCCCACCAGTGTCAGCCTCACCAGAATCTCCGTTTGCTCTAGAGGAGATTGAAACCACCTCCCGCACTTCCCCACTCAAATGTCTTTGTCGAGGACCTCGAGCTCTCATGTCCCCTATTCCTGAAGATGAAGTTCGAGTTTCACCGACTGCAGCAATCGAAGAAGTGTTACGGATTGAAGATGTTCCTCCCAGCCAAACTACAACAAAAAACATGGCAGCTGAAGACATTGTTGCCGATGCCCCATGGGCGATGCCAATGCCCCATCCTCTGATGGACCTCCTGTCCCTGCCACGCCATCAACTAAAGACAATGAAGATACCAATATGATGGCTCAGAATCGGGAAGAAGAGATGGTTCCTACAAGATGGCCTCGCCTTGTTACACCACCAAGGATGGGCCCTCAGTATGAGTTCAACCTGGATCGCCGCCCCTCTGTCATGAACCCCATGCATTGACTTCCAAGTCTTCGAGAGTCTGGCCCAGCACAACCCACGCCTTCGAGCTTGAAAGTTCTAGGTTGAACAACATGTTCTTTGACTCCGACCGCAATCCATACAAGAGAGAGAAAATACAGTCTGACAGGTTCTAGTGTGCTCCGTGATGTCAGTACTACATGTGTGTGATTTATGGTCAGAACAGGATATTCCTCACAGACACCTCAGCTTTGAAGCCATGAAAGGTCCTCCCTGTTTTGATTAAGCACTGGATTGTCTTCGAGATGCGGGTTTGCTGCCTTTCTGCATGGATCACGAAGACTGGAATGAGGAACTTATCCTCTAGTTCTATGCAACCCTTCACACCTCTGGCTTCGGTCGTGATTTGAACACTTGGCAAATGGACTTCATGATAAGGGATGAACACATCAATGCTTCACCACTGGAATTCTTTCGTTCAACACCTCTTGTTGCCTTCGCTGAAGACTTGGATCCTCGCTCTGAAGCCTATGTGGCTGCCACTCGAAACCTATTCCATATGCCAGAACCCAACATGACTGAGATGATGACCATGATGAAGCCTTTGGCTCGAGATGCAGAATTGCCCACTTCATTCTTCATGGTTGATCTTTAGTATTTGCCCAGGACTGTCTACCACATTCTTTGGCACACCATTTGGCCAATCAAAGGGCACAACTCCTCATGCAAGATTGAAGGGCCTCTGAAGACTTTGCTCTACAACACTGTGTATGGCATCAGATTCAATCTTCCAGACTTCTCCCTTTGCAACCTTGCTGTAAATGGCTTCAATGTCCTCGAGCCAAAGATTTATGCTCCTTGGATCATGTGCTTCATAAAGTACAGAACCAACACCAGGTTTCTTGCTTCTGCTCGCAACCATGGCATTTATCTTCTCGATATTGAAGTTGTGCAAGTAGATTTGTATCCATCCAAGAGCAAGAATCTAATTGTCAAAGGCACTAGTGGCATTGCTGATGTTGGAGGTCTTCTCATTCCCACTGATCCATCAAGGGCGAGACTTATTGGTGCTCTTCGACAACCAAGATCTGGTGCTACTAACACTGAAGCCACTGATAGCACCTTGCCTCGTCAACGCCTACCTAGAAGAGAGCATGCACTCACTGATCGTGAACTTCTAGTTTCACTGATCCAGAACCAAGATAGGCATCATGAGTGGACTCGACACCAGATGCAGTTGTTGTGCAAGACGTCAACCATGTTCGCAATCTGGCAACCAAAAAAAGCCTTCGTTGCCTATGAAACCTGTCGTTGCTCATGGAGGATCCTGACTATGTTGGCACCTGAGGATGAGCTTCGTGAAGATGGATTTCATCCATGCCACAGATTTGGTGCACCACCTCCCAGTGTGGAGAAGTGGCGCCAGACTCTATCACTCGAAGATAGTGATTTCTCATCGTCTACTCCTTCTGCCAATGTCCGACTTGTAGATGAAGCTGATGATGCAACCTCTCTGCCTTCATCGACTCGGCGTCGTGACACTACACCAAGCTCCACTGTACCGTCTTCATCAACACCTGTTGGGGACGCATAGTTCTTAATGTCTGCGTTCCTTTTTGGTCATTCGATGACAAAAGGGGGAGAAACATTAGGTGATAGTCTTCAGACGGGTCTTCTAATAAGGGTTGGGTGTTATTTTTTGCTAAGTTTACAACTCTCATTTCTAAACATCTGTTGTTTTGGGTTGTAAAAGTTAAGTCCTGATGGACGTCTGCACTTTATGTTTACCGTACTCTTTGGCACTTCTTCAAGCTATTTTATGCGCCCAAAGTCATTCCGCAGACGCCCATTTTTCAGTATGCATTTCATTATTGTCAACATATCTATTAATGCATAGTGATTAGATTACAAGATATAGGGGGATATCTCCACAAACTACGACCTATCATGTGCACTTGCATTCAAAGCAAAGTGTTCATATGCACATCTTCAGGGGGAGCTCTCTATATCCCATAATCAAAATCTTCATAACATTATCTTCACATATATTTATCCCCGTTAAAACTTCAACCAATTTGCCATCAATCAACAAAAAGGGGGAGATTGTAAGCTCATCTAGTGCCACCCTTGTTTGGTTTTGGAGTATTGAAGACAAATGTGGTTGAGGGACTATTGTGTTTGTGAGAGCTCACAGCTTAACACAAAGAGAAGTCCCTCGAATTTCGGTTTAGCCGTCGAATGACCCCCAAAGATGTCAGAAGACATTGATGACGGCTGAAGCCATTGGTGGTGGACGAAGACCTTATTCCGAATACAATGAAACGCGAAGACGAAGTGTTTAGGTAGTTTTCTTTCTTCTTTCCCGAGTCATAGGAACCACCGTACTGTTAAGTGGGGTCGATTTGATCGAAGTCAGATGCTGACGTGATGCTCAACCGATACCTATGTGTAACAGCCTGGGACCGACGCTCCAGAAGATTCCCCTTTTTTTCCATTCTCGTCTGTGTTTCGTCTGGTTGTCGCATTTGTCAATTCATCATTCGCATCATCTGCATATCATCATCTCTTGTTTTCAAAAAACTTGCATCCGTTCGTAGTTGCCGGTTCTCTCCTTTCTCGTCGACGGTCGTTTCGAGTCCAACCACACACGCACGCGCCCGCGACATTGTTAAAAAAATCGTTTGTAAGGCGCGCTAAAAATATTCTCGGATTGGGTCGAGACTTGGCATGCGGTCTTTCTTTATTGTAGGTAGGACGCCTGACAAATTTTGTCGCATTCCGAGGTGGTTTGATACCAGAACGGTCAGTCGTAGCAGTGCGGTCATCGGGTTATTCGTCGGACGTTTTCGGTTTTGCAAACTCCGTTGCCAGGCCTTCATTATCTCTCTCTTCTCAACCTTAGCCCACTACACACACAGCCCACCAGCCTTGCTCCGTCCAGCCGTCCGATTGCGATCGCTCGGCCGAAATCGACCCTGAAAGGCCCCTAACCTAGCCATCCCAGCTATAAAAGGAAGGCCTACCCTCCTAATTAGGAAAACATAATCCCACCTCGTTTTTCGTGCCGACACCAGCCTCTAGCCTCCCGCCGCAGCCTCCCTCCTCCCAGCCGTCGGAGCTGTGAGCCCAGATCGGGGCCCGCCGAGCCAATCTGGGCCATGACACGCTCACCGCCGCCATGAACTCGCGCATGGCCGCCCGAGCTCCCCTGTGCCGAGCCCTGCTCCTGCGACTGCCCTCGCCTTTGAGCCGCCCCAACTTCTTCGCCCCACTGTCTGCCGCCACTGTCCATCGATGACCTCGCCGGAGAAGGCCAACCTGGCTGCCGCCCGAAGCTCCGCCCCGTGCCCGGTCCGCGTCGCTGTCGCCTGGATTCGGAGCCCCAACCGCCGTTTGCCGCCGTTGTAGTCGGGATCCGGTGCGAGGTGGCCGGATCCACCCATCCTCGTCACCGGCTGGTGCCCCTGCGCTCCGACCATCGGTGCATCGCCAGAACCGCCATCGCTGTGCCTCGCCCCGATCGGGATCGGTAGGAGGAGGCTCCCGTTCGCCCGTTGACCCGCGGGTGGGTTGGCCAGTCCGCCTCCCCTTCGGCCCAGCTTCCGCAGCCCGCTCGCCGGCCCATGGCCACGGAGGTGAGCAGCCCTATTCCCCGCCCCATGCGCTGGTTAGCTATCCGTCGTCATGTCCTATTTCGTCCCGTAGTAGATTTGGACCATGGTAGTTTTTTTCACGTTCTGCGATTTAACCATTATCCAAGGAATAACAGATTTGCAAAAAAGTCCCCCTAGATCATGCATTTAATAACTCCATAAACGTGCATCGGATCGAAATACTTTATATGTGTAACTTGACTAAAATTTTGTGTAGTTTAATAATATTGAACTTTCACACAAGATAAAAATACTTAAACTTGCTGTTTGCATTGATTTGCGTGAATGACATGCTAAAATGATTTATTTCATAACTACTAAACCGTAGCTCCCATAAAAATGTTCCACATATGTAACTTGACTAGAAAAACATGTAGAATCTCATGCGACACTTTATTTCCATGTTTAATAAATGTAAAATTGTGTTAGGACAGATCTGGACCAAATTCATATTATGCTTATGGGGATGATTCGGGAATGCTATATGTTGCTTCCGACCTCATTTAAAATGCCTAGATGTTGTAGTTATTATTGCTTCACCACTTGCCATGTTTAACCATATTTAAAGTTGCCGAGTAAATAAACGAGACTCAACTAAATATTTGATCATGGGTTTTCATCAATATGCAACTCGTTGCATATTGAGCTTTCACTTAATGTGTAGTATTTGATTGATGTGATTTGCCATGTCATGCCTTGCATAAATGAACTGGACATGCATCATATTTGTTTGTGCATCATGTCATGCATATGTTGTGGTGTATCATGTGTTGATTGTTGTTTCGAATTGTTCCTTCTCGATAGAGTTCTGAAAGCGTTCGTAGTGTGAGGATTCGTTCGACTACGTTGACTCGAGTTCTTCATGGACTCGATCTTCTTCCGAGCGGGATCTCAGGCAAGATGACACATTTCCCTCCATACCACTACTATCATGGCTATGCTAGTTGTCCTGCTTTTATCGTTATGTCTTGCTACCTACCACTTGTTTGTCAAGCCTCCCAACATTGCCATGATAAGACTCTAACCTCCACCTCCCAGCAGACCATTGTGTGGCTATGTTATCACCTGCTCAGCCCTTCTTGTAGCGTTTCTAGCTGCAGGTGCAATTGCTTCCATGTGACAACATGGAAATTCTTTTGTTATCACAATATTATTGCTATTTAATTCAATGCACTTATACATTTGGTAAAGGGTGGAAGGCTTGGCCTTTTGCTTGGTGTTTTGTTCCACTCTTGCCGCCCTAGTTACTTGTGAACCGGTGTTATGTTTCATAATTGAGTGCTCCTAACGTGCTTGGGGTTGTTATGGGGACCCCCTTGATTTTTGGGTTAGGATAAAGCTTGTCTGCCAAGGCCCAACATTGGTACTACATTTGCTAATAGCTAGTAAACTTGCATAGGGACTTTCCGGACCTCGTGGATAATTAATCAACCCCCAGGCCAGTACTCCTCACGAGTGTTGGTCCAAAATAGAGCCACTTGCGGGGACACCTCGGGGAAACTCGAGGGATTTCTATTAGGTCATTGTACGTAGTGCTCATCCGATCGTGTCCTGAGAACGAGATACGCGACTCTTATCGGGTTCGTCGACACGTCGGGCGACCTAGCTGGATTTGTTTTACCTTTCTTGAACGTCTTGAGTGAGGAGCTCTAATCTTCTTCAAGCTATCTCGAGGTGTCGTATTTCCTTTGGAATTCCTAAGGATGATCACGAGATCCGTGGTCAAGGTTATTCCGGCTGCGTGTGGTTAATTTGTGATGGATGAGTTGGAGCACCCCTGCAGGGTTAAATCTTTCGGAAAGCCGTGCCCGCGGTTCTGTGGCAAACTTGGATATTTTGTTTAACACCCGGTCATATAAAACCTAAAGTAAACTCTAATAAAATACACCAACTGTGTGAGTAACCGTGACTGTCTCTTCTCGTGAGTCTTTATCCGAGAGAGAACACGGTGGAGTTATGTTTAACGTAAGTAGGTGTTTAGGATCATTTAGTGATCATTTATAGTTCACGTACGTTATGCGTAGACCACCCACTTTACTTTCTGTATTCGTAAGTTAGCCACTCAAATAAACGCTTAGTTGCTTGCTACAGCCTCACCACTTAACCATACCTCACCCATTAAGCTTTAATAGTCTTGATACCCTTGGAAATGAGATTGCTGAGTCCCTGTGGCTCACAGATTCTACAACAACAGTTGCAGGTACACGTAATGTGGTGCTTTCACGTGAGAGCGATGCTTGTTTGAAGTGGAGTTCTTCTTCTTCATCATCAATCTAGGATGGGTTCCAGGCGGCAGCCTGGGATAGCAAGGGTGGATGTCATTTTATCGTTTGATTTCATCCGTAGTCGGACACTGCTCTTATTTATGATGTTCGAGTATGTTGTTGTATTGATGTGCTCTTGTTGTAGCTTGTGGCGAGTGTAAGCCAATTCCATATACTCATCTCTTCGGTACATGTACTTGTAATGATATCCATTCTTGCAACACGACGAGATGCGTTCCTATCCCTGTCGAGGCCCTCGAGCCAAAATAAGGATAGGGTTGCATCTTGGGCGTGACAAGTTGGTATCAGAGCCTGTACCAACCTAGGAGCCCCCTTGATTGATCAAACTTGACCAAGTCAAGTCTAGAGAAAAACTATTTTGAGTCTAGTTATATCGGAGAGTAGGATTCTTTTTACTCCTCTTCTATGCTTTGGTGAGGAATTATAACTTAGGAATTTCTATTCTACCCTCTTCTTACTCAAAAAAAATTAGGATCATGCGGGTATTTTGGAAACTATATGATACCGATGTGACGGACTTCTGTCTTGGTGCCTCCTGTCTGACTTGATTTCTTCCAAGGAGTTGAGCTCCAGGGAATTCTTGGCACATCGTTATCATTCAGCTTCCTTAGTATCTCAAGACAGAGGGTGGTTGGAATTGCTTCAATACTTTTCGTGGTGAGATAAGGTCAGAGTCACCCAGTACTGGGGAGGCGTCCAGGGTACCACCATGGTTAGTATCATTGTGCTTTCGAGGATCTAAGTTAGATGGACTTGCGAAAGCCTCTGGTTATGTGTTGAAGGATGGATATAGTTGGAGTGTAGGTTGGTTAGTTGTGTGAGATATTTCCTCCTTGTATCCCCAACACCGGATTTCATAACCAAGAAAGTTTTCAGAAGTTCTTAGGTGAGAATTCAAGTAGTTACCTAGGATATCTTTCAACAAATCATGATGTGAGGTTGCAGTTCAACATCTAGTGGATTCATTTGTTCACGGTCTTTCTTACAGAGGACAGTCTTGATTTATGCTTCGTCAAGCCTTGTAGTTCGCTACGCCTAGGGAGCATATTCGAGCGTCATTTCAATATGACAATCCAATGTACGATCGAGCCCATGCGAACCTTACCACGAAAATATCGAGCAAAATATCTGTCATGAATTTGTTCTAGCTTGTTTCATAAGCCCCATCCTTTATTTTGTTTTGTATATGGTAATTCGAGTTGCTTCGATGAAAAGTGGTGATTTCATATGTTTCGTAAGTGTTCTCATATGTCTGTGGGATTGCTAATTCTTTTGCTCAACCGGAGTTGTCATATCAATTCTTTTCCTACCGGTGTGCTTCTATTCAAGATAATTCTATCCTCTTCAATATTGCAAGATCAATTCTATTTTCTTTCCAGAGTTCGTCTCATTTGTCTCTAGTTGTCTTTGTTTTTGCCCACCCTCCCGCCCTTTTTGTTCAATGATTAAATTCTCTTCCAGGTGCCTTCTCTTCATCAATGCTTCCGCTATCATTTCTTCATATTGTATCTGGTGATTTCTTGTGGAGATTCTCAAGAGTTTCAATTTCAAGGTCTATCCTCATAACCTTTGTTCTTGTTGTTATTCTTCTCTGGTGGATTGAATTCAAGCTTCAGTGCTCATATTATCCGTTCTCATTCGCTAGATGGTTTCCATGTTTGAATTACTTTTCCAAGCCTCTCTTGTTTATTCGTCTCTCTCTGTTCTATCCGGAATGCTGAAGATATCTCATAAGATTCATGTCTTCTTTTGGTCCTTCCAAATTATTTTGAGGTTCTCACCTCTTCAAGTTTTTCATTTGTACCGGTGCAATCTCTCTTTTAATCAATTGTTTCAACGGTGGTTTCTTTTGAGTGGGCCCATAACCCACAATTTCTTTTCCCAGGATCTTACCTGCCTCTTCTAATCTTTCCAGAGATGTTCTCAAGTTCTTTTGATATGATGTAAGAATGAATTTCATCAGTCATATGCCTTCTCGAAGATCGCTTCTAAATTATTTTCATTGTTGGCTCAACCTTCTTTATTCGTTATTCCAGAGTGTCTCGGTAATTCATGGTGGTGTTTCTCGTCATCATCCTCAGCGTTGAAGACTGAAGGAGAGTTCCTCTTAAATCGTTGTTCCAAAGATTCATGGTTTCAGGCTGTTGCTATCATCTTAATTGTTTTGATCATGAGTTATTCCTCCCATATCTATCCGGTGCATTTCATAATTGTTTTCTTCTCGATCCTCCCAAAGGCCATCATTTCAGAAGATTTCTTCGTTCTCAGCTTTCAGCTTTCATTCTCAAATTCTTTTCAATTGTTGTCTCTTCATTCATATCTCAATTATTCTGGTGCTTCGTTCAAGTTTTCTGCCAAGTGGATCATGCTCTCTTCGTTCTCATGTTATATCATTCATGTGTATCATCCTCTTTAGTTTCTAATTCTTACCGGTGTTCTCACGCAAGACTTCTTCAAGTTGGTGTTCTATCTCTCTCTTCAATCTTTTCAAGAAGAATAAGTGGTGTGCGAAATCTGTTGCTTGTCGTCAATTTAACTTGATGAAGGATAGGCATATCATAATTCTTATTCTTGTTTTATCCAAGTGATTTCAATCCTTCTTCCGGAGTTGTTCATGATATCAAATTCCTTATCTCAAGTGGTCATCTTTCTTTTCTGGAGTTCCTAGTTTTTCTCAAGTATCGTGTCCCGAAGCATCATCTAAATCATTGGAAGGCCGCAATCTTGTTCTTTTTCTACCTTCAATTCTTTTCTATCATCATTTTATTCTGGCGTTCATCCCAATGCTTCTTCGTAGTGGTTTGTTAATGGTGTAATTCTTTCTCGAAGTATTCATCAAGATTCCTGTTGGAGGTGCTCAAGTGTTCTTTATCTTGGGTTTCTAAGTTCAATTCCTTCTCCATGGTCTTTTGAAATGGTGTTATTAAATTCTTCATTATGAGGAGTCTCGAAGGAAAATTGCCAAGAATAAGATAAGTAAACCCATCTTGTATTCTATGAGTTATCTTGGGTTGGATGTCACCTAAAGCATTTCCTAAGGATTGTTGCTATCATGGTGTCATAAATTATCCAAGTTTTCTCCTCCTCTTCTTCATGAAAGAAGTTTTGCATATCTTGTTGGTCTCAAGCAATCAATTGTTTCTGTTGTTGCAGGTTGTCACCTCATAATTTTGAGATGTTTTTCATAAGCCCATAACAACCTATTCTTTTCGTTGTTGATTCTCCATCAACTCCGTTCAACCATGCTTTTCAAATTAAATGGTGGTAGAAGTTGTCATTTTCTTCTCTGTTCTCGTCTCTCCAATGATCTAGTTTCTATTCTTTTCCTCCGGAGGCGTTGTCATGTTACTCTCTTTCAACCATCATCTAGTTTGATTAAGATCATGTTCTTCCCTTGCTTGCCCATTAACCGAAGTGCTATGAAATCTTTTCATGATCTTTTTGTCTAATGAAGTTTTTACTCTAATCCAACCGAAGTTTGGTGTCTCTCTTTCAATTTCTTTCCTTCATATCAATTTTGCCCCTCTATCCTACTGAAGTGCTACCGAAATTTCTTGTGAATTCTTGCTTGTTCCTCATGTCATTATTCATCTTGTTGAAACCTTCAATGATCATTGGTATCAGAGAAGCAACTAAGTTTTAACTCTTGCTCTTTCTCTTCCCCTTCTCATTCTTAGATCTCGGGACGAGTTCCTCGTGTAGTGGAGGAGAGTTGTAACAGCCCCGGACCGACGCTCCAGAAGATTCCCCTTTTTTCCATTCTCGTCTGTGTTTCGTCTGGTTGTCGCATTCATAATTGCATCATTCACATCATCTCCATAGCATCATCTCTCGTCTTCTAAAAACTTGCATCCGTCTGTAGTTGCCGGTTCTCTCCGTTCTCGTCGACGGTCGTTTCGAGTCATGCACGTGCCCGCGACATCGTTAAAAAACCCATTTTTAAGGCACGGTAAAAATATTCTCGGATTGGGTCGAGACTTGGCGTGTGGTCTTGTTTTATTGTAGGTAGGCCGCCTGCCAAATTTCATCACATTTCGAGGTTGTTTGATACCAGAACGGTCAGTCGTAGCAGTGCGGTCATCGGGTTATTCGTCGGATGTTTTCGGTTTTGCAAACTCCGTTGCCGGGCCTTCATTCTCTATCTTCTCAACCTTAGACCACTCCATACACCGCCCACCAGCCTTGCCCTGATCTGACCGTCCGATTGCGATCGCATGGCTGAGATCGGCCCTGAAAGGCCCCTAACCTAGCCATCCCAGCTATAAAAGGAAGGCCTAGCCCTCCTAATTAGGAAAACCTAATCCCATCTCGTTTTCCACGCCGCCGCCAACCTCCAGCCTCCCGCCGCAGCCACCCTCCTCCTAGCCGCCGGGCCCGTGAGCCTAGATCGGGGCCCGTCGAGCCCATTTGGACCAGGACGCGCTCACCGCGGCCACGAGCTCGTGCATGGCCGCCCGAGCTCCCCTGTGCCGAGCCCCGCTCTTGCGGCTGCCCACGCCTCCGAGCCGCCCCAACCTCGTCGCCCCGCCGTCTGCCACTGCCGTCCATCGACGACCTCACCGGAGAAGGACAACCTCACCACCGCCCGAAGCTCCGCCCCGTGCCCGGTCCGCGTCGCCTGGATTCGGAGCCCCAACCGCCGTCTACCGCCGCCGTAGTCGGGATTCGATACGAGGTGGCCAGATCCACCCATCCTCGTCGCCGGCTGGTGCCCCTGCGCTCCAACCGCCGATGCATCGCCGGAACCGCCATCACCGTGCCTCGCCCCGATCGGGATCGGGAGGAGGAGGCTCCCGCTCACCCGTTGACCCATGGCTGGGCCAGCTCAGTCCGCCTCCCCTCCGGCCCAGCTTCTGCAGCCCGCTCACCGGCCCATGGCCATGGAGGTGAGCAGCCCTATTCCCTGCCCCGTGCGCGGGTTAGCAATCCGTCGCCATGTCCTGTTTCGGCCCATAGTAGATTTGGCCCATGGTAGTTTTTTTCACGTTCTATGATTTAACCATTATCCAAGGAATAACAGATTAGTAGAAAAGTCCCCCTAGATCATGCATTTAATAACTCCATAACCGTGCATCGTGTCAAAATAATTTATATACGTAAATTGAATAAAATTTTGTGTAGTTAAATAATATCAAATTTTCACACATGATAAAAATACTTAAACTTGCTGTTTGCATTGATTTGCGTGAATGACATGCTAAAATGATTTATTTCATAACTACTAAACCGTAGCTCCGATAAAAATATTCCACACATGTAACTTGACTAGAAAAACGTGTAGAATCTCATGACACACTTTATTTCCATGTTTAATAATATAAAATTGTGTTAGGACAGATCTGGACCAAATTCATATTATGCTTATGGGGATGCTTCGGGAATGCTATATGTTGCTTCCGGCCTCATTTAAAATGCCTAGATGTTGTAGTTGTTATTGCTTCACCTCTTGCCATGTTTAACCATATTTAAAGTTGCCAAGTAAATAAACGAGACTCAACAAAATATTTGATTGTGGAGTTTCGTCAATATGCAACTCGTTGCATATTGAGCTTCACTTAATGTGTAGTATTTGATTGATGTGATTTGCCATGTCATGCCTTGCGTAAATAAACCGGACATGCATCATATTTTTTTGTGAATCATGTCATGCATATGTTGTGGTGTATCGTGTGTTGATTGTTGTTTCGGATTGTTCCTTCTCGATAGAGTTCCGAAAGCGTTCGAAGTGTGAGGATTCGTTCGACTACATTGACTCGACTTCTTCATGGACTCGATCTTCTTCCGAGCGGGATCTCAGGCAAGATGACACATTTCCCTGGATACCACTACTATCATTGCTATGCTAGTTGTCCCACTTTTATCGTTATGTCTTGCTACCTACAACTTTTTTGTCAAGCCTCCCAACATTGCCATGATAAGCCTCTAACCTCCACCTCCCAGCAAACCATTGTGTGGCTATGTTATTGCCTGCTCAGCCCTTCTTATAGCGTTTCTAACTGCAGGTGCAATTGCTTCCATGTGACAACATGGACATTCTTTTGCTATCACAATATTATTGCTATTTAATTCAATGAACTTATACATTTGGTAAAGGGTGGAAGGCTTGGCCTTTTGCTTGGTGTTTTGTTCCACTCTTGCCGCCCTAGTTACTTGTGAACCGGTGTTATGTTCCATAATTGAGCGCTCCTAACATGCTCGGGGTTGTCATGGGGACCCCCTTGATTTTTGGGTTAGGATAAAGCTTGTCTGGCAAGGCCCAACATTGGTAATACATTTGCTAATATCTAGTAAACTTGCATAGGGACTTTCCGGACCCCATGGAAAATTAATCAACCCCCGGGCCAGTGCTCCTCATGAGTGTTGGTCCAAAACAGAGCCACTTGCGGGGCCACCTTGGGGCAACTTCGATTGATTTCTATCGGGTCGCCGTACGTAGTGTTCATCCGGTCGTGTCCTGAGAACGAGATACGCGGCTCTTATCGGGTTCGTCGACACGTCGGGCGACCTTGCTGGATTTGTTTTACCTTTCTTGAACGTCTTGAGTGAGGAACTCTGGTCTTCTTCGGGCTATCTCGAGGTGTCGTATTTCCTTTGGAATTGCCAAGGATGATCACGAGATCCGTGGTCGAGGTTATTCCCGCTACGTGTGGTTAATTTGTGATGGATGAGTTGGAGCACCCCTGCAGGGTTAAATCTTTCGGAAAGCCATGCCCGCAGTTATGTGGCAAACTTGGATATTTTGTTTAACACCCGGGCATAGCAAACCTGAAGTAAACTCTAATAAAATACACCAACTGTGTGAGTAACTGTGACTATCTCTTCTCGCGAGTCCTTATTCGAGAGAGAATGTGGTGGGGTTATGACTGACATAAGTAGGTGTTCAGGATCATTTAGTGATCATTTCTAGTTCACGTTCGTTATGCGTAGACTACCCACTTTACTTTCTGTATTCGTAAGTTAGCCACTCAAATAAATGCTTAGTCGCTTGCTGCAGCCTCACCACTTAACCAGACCTCACCCATTAAGCTTTAATAGTCTTGATACCCTTGGAAATGAGATTGTTGGGTTCCTGTGGCTCACAGATTCTACAACAACAGTTGCAGGTACAGGTAATGTGGTGCTTTCACATGAGAGCGATGCTTGTTTGAATTGGAGTTCTTCTTCTTCATCATCAATCTAGGATGGGTTCCAGACGGCAGCCTGGGATAGCAAGGGTGGATGTCATTTTATCATTTGATTTCGTCCGTACTGGGACCCTGCTCTTATGTATGATGTTCGAGTATGTTGTTGTATTGATGTGATCTTGTTGTAGCTTGTGGCGAGTGTAAGCCAATTCCATATACTCATCTCTTCTATACATATACTTGTAATGATATCCATTCTTGCAACACGACGAGATGCGCTCCTATCCCTGTCGAGGCCCTTGAGCCAAAATAAGGATAGGGTCGCATCTTGGGCGTGACAAGACAATGAGAGGAAAACTCTTCTAGAGCTGGATGAGTCAGGTTTACTTGTAGCCCAAGTAAAGTTACCGCATGCGTTCAAAACCCAACCGTTGTGAGACGTGTCGGTTGGCCATTGACCCAGGGTCATTTCGGTCATATTAGGTTGGGTTGCCCGCTGGCTATAAATAGCCCACCCCCTCCACCATAAGAAGGGGGCTGCTCAGAGAGAGATACGGTTGTTGTCGTTCTTGAGCAACCCACCTCGAATACATTGAGAGAGACACATCCTGCAAGGATACACCTAAACACCTAGAGCTAGAGTGTTTGAGCATCACTGAAGTCTTATTACACTTGAAGAATGTGATCTTCCAGACGGTTAGGTGTCTGGGTCTATACCATCCAAGAGTCAATGTGGACTGTCGGGTGATCAAGTTTGTACGGGTTTTGGAAGTCTCCCCTAAAGACTTACCTGAGTGATTGAGCGTTGTCTGAGTGACTTCGGCTCAAGGGGAATAAGGTGAAGACGAGGTCTTCCGAGTTTAATCTCAGCCTCCCTAACCAGACGTACAATTCTCGCAACAATTGGAACTGGTCCAACAAATCATGTGTCTTTCGTCAAGCAACCGGTTCTATCCTTCACTTTCTTACATTCCTACTCTGAATTGTGAAGTCATTGCTTGAACATTGCGTGAAGACTTTCTTCGAAGACATTCATATCAACTATTTATCTTCATACCATCTATGTTTGCGTTGAACTCATCTTAGTTGTCATGATGATAATGCTTAATTGATTGAATGTCTTCATCGTCTTGCATGCCCTGTCAAGATCCTTGATTGTACCCCTACATGATCTTGTTTACGTTTCTACATTATTCGAATACACATTGTTTCAAAGACTTTCATAAAAATCGCCTATTCAGCCCCCTCTAGTCGATAACTAGCACTTTTAGACCAGCAAGCCTACGAAGGGATTACTCACTCTCGGTGGGGAGCATCATGGAATTGATGATGGATAAGGGTTGATGATGATGAAGACCGAAGATTCCCCTCTCTGGAGCCCCAAACGGACTCTAGATCCGGCGTCCCAATGAAGAAAAGGAGATGGCGGCGGCTCCGTATCGTGAAACAAGGTAAAACCTTCTCCCTAATTTTTTTTCCTGGAAAAATGTGAATTTATAGCATCGGAATTAGGGCCGGGGGACCCACGAGGTATCCACCCTCCACCAGGTCGCGCCAGGGGGGGCTGGCGCACCCTGGTGAAGCGTGGGCACCCTAGGTCCCTCTCAGGTGACTTTTGGCTCCATAATTCCTCAAATATTCCATAATAATTCTCCAAAAAAATCGTTCAATTCCGAGAACTTTTATTTCCGCACAAAAAACATCATGGTAGTTCTACTGAAAACAACGTCAGTCCGGGTTAGTTTCATTCAAATCATGCAAATTAGAGTCGAAAACAAGAGCAAAAGTGTTAGGAAAAGTAGATACGTTGGAGATGTATCGGCTCCCCCAAGCTTAAACCCTTGCTTGTCCTCAAGCAATTCAATTGACGAACTGAAAGTGAGAAAGAAAAACTTTTACAAACTCTTTTGTTCTTGTTTACGTATATATGCTTAAGTAGCACCCAGGTTTTCAGCAAACATCATGACTAACCATGTCAACAATAACTCTTAAAGACTATATTAACTCATATCAATGACAAAGCAACTAGCAAGCAATAATAAGATATCTCAAGTGCAAACAATTTCTCAAAACAATCGTGTTATAATATGACAATAGTGGTATCTCGCTAGCCCTTTCTGAGACTGCAAAACATAAATGCAGAGCACCTCCAAAGTTCAAGAAGCGACTAAACATTGTAATTCATGGTAGAAAAGATTCAGCCATGATGCATCCAACATTCACTATACACAATGCATGAGGATGACAATAGTGCTCTGAAATCTGGCGCTTATTTTAGAAGGTGATGACTCAACATTAAAGTAAATAGATAGTCCCTTCGGAGAGGGAAGCAGGGATTTGCAGAGGTGCTAGAGCTCAAGGATTAAATAAGAGATAAGTATAATTTTGAGAGGTACACCCTTCCTGTCAACGTTACAACCAAGATCTATCAATATCTTCCGTGTTAAACAAATTAGTGGCGGTTCCCAAGCGATAAAAGTAAATGTTCACTCCCCCTCCACCAACAAACACACTCCACGGCAGGCCAAACCCATGGGTACCGTCCAAACCAACAACATTCCTCGGGGATTTTTGTTTAATTATTTGCATTTATTTTGATTTCGGGATTGGGAATCCCTATTACCGCCCTTCTCGTGCAAGGACGAGTGAATAAACACCCATCATGAGAGTAACCCGCTTAACATGGAAGATACTGGTCACCCCATGTCGCTCCATGAGCGGTCCAGGCACACAAAATAGATGTTCAATTGAAATTTTAGAGATGGCACATGCAAATTTACTTGGAACAGCAGGTTAATACCGCATATAGGTAGATATGGTGGACTCATCTGGAATAACTTTGGTTTAAGGATTTTGATGCACAAGCAAAATTCCCACTTAGTATAGGTGAAGGCTAGCAAATAAGTTGAGAAGCAGCCAACTAGAGAGCAATTACGGTCATAAGCATGCATTACGAATAATAAACATTGAATGCTATCGTGAGTAGGATATGGACACCATGAACATAAATATCATGAAGGCTATGTTGGTTATGATTCAACTACATGAGTGAACATGTACCAATTCAAGCCGCTTGAAACATTCAGAGGAGGATACCATATCATCATACTACATCACAACCATTTTAATGCATGTCGACATCCAAGATAAATCATCATCCACTCCTAGCTACTTGAGCATGGAATGAACCACTATAATCTCTAAGTTTCATTGCAAACATGTTCAATCATAATGTGCTGAATCACAGATACTAGGTTAAACATATTTACAAAAACAAGAACAAGTTTAGTTCATACTCGCTTTTCTCTGCCACAGTCAATTCATCAAATATCATCATTATTGCCTTTCACTTGCACAATAAAATGATATGGAAATAATATTGGTGCAAGAGTGTCATGGACTAAGCTAGAATCTAGAAACATTTTATTCAAGAGGAGAAGACAAAATAATAAGGGCTCTGTGTTAGATCAACAGCAATGCATATGAGAGCCACTCAACATTTTCATTGTGGTCTTCTCCTTTGCATGACTCGATAAAAGAAAAAGAATTTCAGAGAAACACACTAAAATATTTTTGGAGTTTTTAGTTTTTCGTGAAGAAACAAATAAGAGAAGGGAAAACAAAAACGAGAAAAACTATTTACACAGGAGAACTCGCAACAAGCAAAAGAAGAAATGAGAAATATGTTTGGGTTTTCTTTTAATACAACAACTAACTAAATAGAAAAAAAACGAAAAGAAACAAGAACTATTTTTGGATTTTCTCAAAGTTTTTCAAACACACAAGAAGAAAATGAGAAAAATAAATCTAGCATGGGTAATACAATGAAAGAGTGTGGACACCAACAACTGAAATGAAATGTGTGAACATGAATGTAATGTCGGTGGGAATACATACTCCCTCAAGCTTAGGATTTTGGCCTAGCTTGGTAGTCACCATCCGGGGCCTGGGTAATGGCCCGAGTGATAGCCTACCGAGACTCTTGGTGCAACCACCTCAGCCCTCCTGGCAGCTTCAACCTCTGCATTGTACGCACGGGCCTCATTCTCATAGACGAAGTATCTTCCCTTGCTGTTAAAATCAAAGAGAGCAGGAGCAGGCGATACAATAGGCACAATGGGACCATTATCAAACCTCAAGTTGTAGGTATAGTTATTAACTGTGCCTGTAAGGAATCTATGGCGTTTCATGGCATCAAAGTCTAAGTACTTGTTAGGTAAGATAGGATCATTAGGCCAAGGGGACACTCCCAACCTCGTAGCGAGGCGAGAGGCATAAATCCCTCCATAGAAATTACCATTAGAAGCATTGAGAGTCAATCTCCATGCAACAATTGCTCCTAAGTTGTAGTCTTTAATTCCAATTAAAGCAGTGTATATAAGACTCAAATCATGAGCACAAAACGTGCTACAATCCTGCTTGCCTACAATGCATTTACCGTTAAAAAGTGCAAGGTATTGAATACACGGGAAATGGATGCTTTTTATCCTACCTTGTGTCCGTCCTATAATTTCACCACAACAAAGGTTTCTCAATAATGATTCAAACTCAGGTTTTATTGGTTCATATAGAGAACCCCGATATAGAATTTTACACGCGTCACAAAATACGTCTAAAGGCATGGTGAAAGCATTATTATATAGACTAAATGAAACTCTTGACTCACGAGGAAAATATTTGAATTTCTTAGTAAATGTCTCCATGAGAGTGAGATGTTGAGTGTACTTATCTTCGATGAAGGGATCCAGATCGGCATTGCGAGCATACTGTTCAAATTCTTCCTTAATACCCGCACTTTCCATGAAAGTGTTACACGGTCAAAGGCATGATTTTGTTTGAGTGTCCTGTATCGAGCTTGCACTTGGCTCAACATAAGATTATCGTATAGAGCTTTCACTTGATGATGCTCCCGAGGATCTCCTCCTCAAAGAAGTCCTGAAGAATTGCATTTTATTTGTGAACAATTTCTGGAAAAAAATGTGACACAAAATTTTGTTAACAAAGCGAAATAAGATTGATAGAAACTACACCTACGGATGCATAGAGGCCATATCAAGCATTCAATCTACTTAGAACTCTAAGAATTCAACATGCAAGCTCATCTACATCAACACCAAGAGTAGCTAATTATTTTGAAAATAATCCGCTAAATCAAAAACTAATTGGAGCAATGGGGGAGTTACACACCGAGAAGCAATCCCCTAAAATAGTTTTGGAAATAGAGCTTTGACCAAAGAGACCGAAATCCATGGGTTCTTGAGGAAGAACACGTGGGAGAGAGCAATGGTGAATTGTTTTCACGAGGTAGGAGATGACATGGCCTAAATGGATAAGTGAGGGGACCCACCCGGGGCCCACCCTCTACCAGGCCACACCAGGGGGTCTCGCGCGCCCTGGTGGAGCGTGGCCACCTCATGCACCCCCGTCTTGTATTATTTGTACCAAAAATTCATAAATAAATAGAAAAAAATCATGTTAATGTTTAGGCCATTCTGAGAACTTCTATTTTTGGCTCGTTTTTTATTGCACGGGAAAAATAGAAAACTAGAAAAGCATGGATTTTATTTTATTTAACAAAGAAAAACAAATACCTAACGTAGATACAGAGGGTTGTGTCTTCTAAATTCATCAACTTAGTACCTCTCGAAAATGATTCATTAATAAGGTTGATCAAGTCTTATTAACAACCACTTTCAATTAGCATGAAACCGGAGAATTTTCGTAAAACACTAGGTTACCTCAACGGGGATAGGCATATCCCCAATCATAATAATATCATATTTCCTTTTGACAGTAGGTGGAGGTAATTGAAAGCTTCCAATAATGAGTGTCGAAGAATTTTCAATAACATTCACACCATTCACTTGGAATTGTTTCTTCCGAAAGTGCACCGTATGCTCATTACCATCGATATGAAAAGTGACCTTGCTTTTGTTGCAATTAATAACAGCCCCTGCAGTATTCAAAAAGGGTCTACCAAGGATAATCGACATGTTGTTGTCCTCGGGCATCTCAAGAATAACAAAGTCCGTTAAGATAGTAACATTTGCAACAACAATGGGCACATCCTCACAAATACCGATAGGTACAACTGTTGATTTGTTAGCCATTTTCAATGATATTTCGGTAGGTGTGAGTTTATTCAAATCAAGTATTTTATATAAAGAGAAAGGCATAATACTAACACCAGCTCCTAGATCACACAAAGCAGTTTTGACATAATTTCTTTTAACGGAGCAAGGTATAGTTGGTATTCCAGGATCTCCAAGTTTTTTAGGTACTCCATCCTTAAAAGAATAATTAGCAAGCATGGTGGAGATTTCAACTTCAGGTATCTTTATTTTACTAGTGATGATGTCTTTCATGTACTTATCATAGGGTGGCATCTTTAAGATATCTGTTAAACGGGTACGCAAAAATACTGGCCTAATCATTTTAGTAAAGCATTCAAATTCTTCATCATCCTTTTTCTTATATGGTTTAGGTCGAAAAAGGCATGGGTTTCTGAAGCCATGGTTCTCTTTCTTTACCATGTTTTCTAGCCACAAAGTATTTTTTATCATATCGTTTATTTTTAGGTTGTGGGTTATCAAGATCAAGAACAGGTTCTATTTCGACATCATTACCTAGTTCTTTATCATTACTAGGTTGAGTATCCTCATGAACATCACAATCATTATCATCATCACTAGGTGGATGTTCATTACCAGATTGAGTTTCAGCATCAGAAATAGAAATATCATTAGTATCATTAGGAGGTTTTTCTATCTCAGGTTCACTAGAAGCATGCAAAGTCCTATCATCATTCTTTTTCTTTTTCTTCTTAGAAGGATTAGGTGTGTTGACATTAATTCCTTGAGAGTCTTGTTCAATTCTTTTAGGATGACCTTCAGGATAAAGTGGTTCTTACATCATTCTACCTCCTCTAGTCACTACTCTAATAGCATGATCATTCATATTATTATTCATTTCGTTAAGCAATTCTCTTTGAGATTTAACAACTTTTTCTAACCGGGTTTGAACCATAGAGGCATGTCTTCCTACACATCTAATAGCATTACTTATTCTAAATAACAAGTCACTCAAGCATGCAATAATATCATAATTGTATTTCAACTATTTCAGAACATTTGCATTGACGTGATCTTGTTTCCTAATGTAGTTGTCAAACTCATATAAGCATTGACTAGGATGTTTATTGTAAGGGATGTCACCTTCATCAAACTTTAATAAATAATTTACCTCTACCACCTATGGAGTTGGTGGTGTGTTGAGCCCATGTATTTCTTCAATAGGTGGTAAATTCTTAACATCCTCAGCTTTAATACCTTTTTCGTTCATACATTTCTTTGCCTCTTGCATATATCCAGGACTCAGAAATAAGATACCCCTCTTCTTTGGAGTGGGTTCAATTGGTGTTTCAGGGAGAGTCCCATCATCATAGTTATTCAATATATTATTCAGTAGTTCCTCAGCTTGTTCAACAGTTCATTCCCTAAAAACACAACCAGCACAACTATCTAGGAAGTCCCTAGAAGTATCAGTTAGTCCATTATAGAAGATATCAAGTATTTCATGTTTCTTAAGAGATGATCAAGCAAAGCATTAAGCAATTGGAGAAGCCTCCCCCAAGCTTATGGAGACTCTCTTCTTCAATTTGCACAAAGTTAAATATTTCCTGTAAGGCAGCTTATTTCTTATGAGCAGGAAAATACTTTTCAGAGAAGTAGTAAATCATATCCTGGGGACTACGCACACAACCAGGAGTAAGAGTATTGTACCATATCTTAGCATCACCCTTTAATGAGAACAGAAATAATTTGAGAATATAATACTAGCGAATCTTCTCATCATGAGCAAATGGGGTGTCTATTGTTGGGAGACGTAGTAGTAAATCAAAAATTTCTACGCGTTCACCAAGATCTATCTATGGATAAACCAGCAACGAGAAGGAAGAGATTGCATCTTCATACCTTTGAATATTGCTAAGCGAAAGCGTTACAAGAATGCGGTTGGTGGAGTCGTACTCGTAGCGATTCAGATCGCGGTGGACTCAGATCTTAGCGCCGAACAACGACGCCTCTGCGTTCAACACGCGTGCAGCCCGGTGACGTCTCCTACGCCTTGATCCAACAAGGAGGGAGGAGAGGTTGAGGGAGAGCTCCGGTAGCACGACGGTGTGGTGACGGTGGAGCTACATGGTCTTCGACAGGGCTTCGCCAAGCACTACGGAGAACGAGGAGAGGGAGGAGTAGGGCTGCGCCAAGAGGGGAGGAACTCGTGTGTTGGCAGACACCCAAAAAACCCACTATATATAGGAGGAGAGGGAGGAGGGTGCCCACCCCTAGGGTTCCCACCCTAGGGTGATGTGGCAGCCCTACATGAGTTCTAGCCGGCGGCCAGAGAGGGGAGAGGGGGAGGGCGCAGCCCTAGTGGGCCTTAGGCCCATCTAGGTCTAGGGTTTCCCCTCCCTCCCACCTTTCCTGTGCCTTGGGCCAGGGTGGAGGGTGCACCAGCCCACTCTGGGGCTGGTCCCTTCAACTCTCGGCCCACGCAGCCCTCTGGGGCTGGTGTCCCCAATTGGTGGACCCCCGGAACCCTTCTGGTGGTCCCGGTACGTTGCCGGTAATTCCCGAAACACTTCCGGTGGCCAAATCCTCACTTCCTATATATCAATCTGTGTCTCCGAACCATTCCGGAACTCCTCGTGACATCCGGGATCTCATCCAGGACTCCGAACAACCTTCGGTAATCACGTACACTGTTTCCCTATAACTCTAGCGTCATCAAACCTTAAGTCTGTAGACCCTACGGGTTCGGGAGACACGTAAACATGACCGAGACACCTCTCCGGTCAATAACAAACAGCGGGATCTGGATACCCATGTTGGCTCCCACATGCTCCACGATGATCTCATCGGATGAACCACGATGTCGGGGATTCAATCAATCCCGTATTCAATTCCCTTTGTCTACTGGTATGATACTTGCCCGAGATTCGATCGTGGGTATCCCTATACCTTGTTCAATCTCGTTACCGGCAAGTCTCTTTACTCATTCCGTAACACATCATCCCGTGGCTAACTCCATAGTCACATTGAGGTCATTACGACGATGTCTTACCGAGTGGGCCCAAAGATACCTCTCCGTCATACGGAGTGACAAATCCTAGTCTCGATTCGTGCCAACCCAATAGACACTTTCGGAGATACCCGTAGTGCAACTTTATAGGCACCCAGTTATGTTGTGACATTTGGCACACCCAAAGCATTCCTACGGTATCCGGGAGTTGCAGAATCTCATGGTCTAAGGAAACGATACTTGACACTGGAAAAGCTTTAGCAGACGAACTACACGATCTTGGGCTATGCTTAGGATTGGGTCTTGTCCATCACATCATTCTCCTAATGATGTGATCCCATTATCAACGACATCCAATGTCCATGGTCATGAAACCGTGACCATCTATTGATCAACGAGCTAGCCAACTAGAGGCTCACTAGGGACATGTTGTGGTCTATGTGTTCACACATGTATTACGGTTTCTGGTTAACACAATTATAGCATGAACAATAGACAATTATCATGAACAAGGAAATACAATAATAACCATTTTATTATAGCCTCTAGGGCATATTTCCAAGAGTCTCCCACTTGCACTAGAGTCAATAATCTAGTTACATTGTGATGAATCGAACACCCATAGCATTCTGGTGTTGATCATGTTTTGCTCATGCGAGAGGTTTAGTCAACGGATCTGCGACATTCAGATCCGTATGCACTTTACAAATATCTATATCTCCCTCCTGAATGTAATCACAGATAGAGTTGAAGCGGTGCTTGATGTGTCTTGTCTTCTTGTGAAACCTGGGCTCCTTCGCAAGGGCAATAGCTCCAGTGTTGTCACAGAATAGAGTCATCGGGCCTGACGCACTTGGAATCACTCCTAGGTCGGTGATGAACTCCTTCATCCAGACTCCTTCCTTTGCTGCTTCCGAAGTAGCTATGTACTCCGCTTCACATGTAGATGTTGCCACGATGCTTTGCTTGCTGTTGCACCAGCTGACTGCCCCTCCGTTCAAAATATACACGTATCCGGTTTGCGACTTGGAGTCGTCCGGATCTGTGTTGAAGCTAGCAGCGATGTAACCCTTTACGACGAGCTCTTCGGCACCTCCATATACGAGAAACATGTCCTTTGTCCTTTTTAGGTACTTCAGGATATTCTTGACTGATGTTCAGTGTTCCACTACGGGATCACTTTGGTACCACCCTACCAAACTTATGGCAAGGTTCACATCAGGTCTGGTACACAGCATGGCATAAATAATAGAGCCTATCGCTGAAGCATAGGGGATGACACTCATCTCTTCTCTATCATTTGCCGTGGTCGGGCATTGAGTCGTACTCAATCTCACACCCTGTAACACAGGCAAGAACCCCTTCTTGGACTGATCCATATTGAACTTCTTCAATATCTTTTCAAGGTATGTGCTTTGTGAAAGACCTAAGAGGTGTCTCGATCTACCTCTATAGATCTTGATGCCTAATATGTAAGTAGCTTCTCCAAGGTCCTTCATTGAAAAACATTTATTCAAGTAGGCCTTTACACTTTCCAAAAGTTCTATATCATTTCCCATTATCAGTATGTCATCCACATATAATATGAGAAATGCTACAAAGCTTCCACTCACTTTCTTATAAATACAGGCTTCTCCATAAACCTGTACAAACCCAAACGCTTCAATCACCTCATTAAAGCAAATGTTCAAACTGCGAGATGCTTGCACCAGCCCATAGATGGAGCGCTGGAGCTTGCATACTTTGTTAGCATCTTTAGGATCGACAAAACCTTCTGGGTGCATCATATACAGTTCTTCCTTAAGGAAGCCACTAAGGAATGCCATTTTGACGTCCATTTGCCAGATCTCATAATCATAAATGCGGCAATTTCTAACATGATTCAGACAGACTTTAGCATCGCTACGGGTTAGAAAGTCTCATCGTAGTCAACTCCTTGAACTTGTCGATAACCCTTAGCGATAAGCCGAGCCTTATAGATGGTCACATTACCATCCGCGTTAGTCTTCTTCTTAAAGATCCATTTATTTTCAATGGCTCGCTTATCATCAGGCAAATCCACCAAAGTCCACACTTTGTTCTCATACATGGATCCTATCTCGGATTTCATGGCTTCAAGCCATTTGTTGGAATCCTAGCCCGCCATCGCTTCTTCATAGTTCGAAGGTTCACCGTTGTCCAACAACATGATCTCTAGGACAGGGTTGACGTACCACTCTGGTGCGGAACGTGTCCTAGTGGACCTCGACGTTCAATAGTAACTTGATATGAAGTTTCATGATCATCATCATTAACTTCCTCTCCAGCCGGTGTAGGCTCCACAAAAACAGCTTCCTGTGTTGCGCTAATCTCTGGTTCGAGTGGAGGTACAATTACCACATCAAGTTCTATTTTCCTCCCACTTACTTCTTTCAAGAGAAACTCTTTCTCGAGAAAGGATCCATTCTTGGCAACAAAGACTTTGCCTTCGGACCTGAGGTAGAAGGTATACCCAATAGTCTCTTTGGGATATCCTATGAAGACGCACTTTTCCACTTTGGGTTCGAGCTTCTCAGGTTGAAATTTCTTCACATAAGCATCGCATCCCCAAACTTTTAGAAACGACAGCTTAGGTTTCTTTCCAAACCATAATTCATACGGTGTCGTCTCAACAGACTTTGACGGTGCCCTATTTAAAGTGAATGTGGTAGTCTCTAATGCATATCCCCAAAATGATAGTGTTAAGTCGGTAAGAGACATCATGGATCACACCATATCCAATAGAGTGCGATTACGACGTTTAGACACACCATTTCGCTAAGGTGTGCCAGGCGGCATGAGTTGTGAAACAATTCCACATTTCCTTAGGTGCATGCCAAACTCGTGACTTAAATATTCTCTGCCATGATCAGATCGTAGACACTTTATTTTCCTGTCATGTTGATTCTCTACCTCACTCTGAACATAATGGCAGCCACCGCGAGCCTTGACGCTCCTTGGACCGCATACATCGGTATGTATTATCTCCAACAAGTCAGTTGCTCGCTCCATTGTTCTAGAGAACGAAGTCTTGGTAATCTTGCCCATGAGGCATGGTTCGCACGTGTCAAATGGTTCGAAATCAAGAGACTCCAAAAGTCCATCAGCATGGAGCTTCTTCATGCGTTTGACACCAATATGACCAAGGCAGCAGTGCCACATGTAAGTGGGGCTATCGTTATAAACCTTACACTTTTTGGTACTCACACTATGGACATGTGTAACATCACGTTCGAGATTCATCAAAAACAAACCATTGACCAGCAGAGCATGACCATAAAACATTTCTCTCATATAAATAGAACAACCATTATTCTCAGATTTAAATGAGTAGCCATCTCGCATCAAGCGAGATCCAGATACAATGTTCATGCTCAAAGCTGGTACTAAATAACAATTATTGAGGTTTAAAACTAATCCCGAAGGTAGATGTAGAGGTAGCGTGCCGACGGCGATCACATCGACCTTGGAACCATTCCCGACGCGTATCATCACCTCGTCCTTTGCCAGCCTCCGCTTATTTCGCAGCTCCTGCTTGGAGTTACAAATGTGAGCAACTGCACCGGTATCAAATACCCAGGAGCTACTACGAGCGTTGGTTAGGTACACATCAATAACCAGTATATCACATATACCTCTAACGTTGCCGGCCTTCTTATCCGCTAAGTACTTGGGGCAGTTCCGCTTCCAGTGACCGGTACCCTTGCAATAAAAGCACTCAGTCTCAGGCTTGGGTCCATTCTTGTTCTTCTTCCCGGCAACTTGCTTACCGGGTGCGGCAACGACTTTGCCGTACTTCTTGAAGTTCTTCTTACCCTTTCCTTTCTTGAAACTAGTGGTCTTATTCACCATCAACACTTGATGCTCCTTTTTGATCTCGTCCTCCGCTGATTTCAGCATCGAGTACAACTCAGGAATGGACTTC
This sequence comes from Hordeum marinum, assembly GCA_022496015.1. NCBI lineage: Eukaryota > Viridiplantae > Streptophyta > Magnoliopsida > Poales > Poaceae > Hordeum > Hordeum marinum. Next base: position 166,748,175 of record CM039678.1, on the reverse strand, counting down.
TCCATCCCCTGCATGTTGTAGTTCATCACAAAGCTCTTGTAGCTAGGTGGAAGCGACTGGAGGATTCTTTCAATGACCGAGTCATCCGAGTTATTAACTCCTAGCTGAGTCAAGCGGTTGTGCAACCCAGACATTTTGAGTATGTGCTCACTGACAGAACTATTCTCCTCTATATTACAGCTGAAGAACTTGTGGGAGACTTCATATCTGTCGACCCGGGCATGAGCTTGGAAAACCAGTTTCAGCTCTTGGAACATCTCATATGCTCCGTGTTGCTCAAAACGCTTTTGGAGCCCCGGTTCTAAACTGTAAAGCATGCCGCACTGAACAAGGGAGTAATCATCGCAGCATGACTGCCAAGTGTTCATAACGTCTTGGTCCGCTGGGAAAATGGGTGGGTCACCTAGCGGTGCATCAAGGACATACAATCTTTTGGAAGCTATGAGGATGATCCTCAAGCCATGGACCCAGTCCGCATAGTTGCTTCCATCATCTTTCAGCTTGGTTTTCTCTAGGAACGCGTTGAAGTTGAGGGTGACATTAGCATTGGCCATTGGATCTACAATATAGATTGTAAAGACAATTTTAGACTAAGTTCATGATAATTAAGTTCACATAATCAAATTATTTAATGAACTCCCACTTAGATAGACATCTCTCTAGTCATCCAAGTGACACATGATCCATGTCAACTAGCCCGTGTCCGATCATCACGTGAGACGGACTAGTCATCCATGGTGAACATCTCCATATTGATCGTATATTTTATACGACTCATGTTCGACCTTTCGGTCTTCTGTGTTCTGAGGCCATGTCTGTACATGCTAGGCTCGTCAAGTCAACCTAAGTGTTTCGCGTGTGTAAATCTGGCTTACACCCGTTGTATGCGAACATTAGAACCTATCACACCCGATCATCACGTGGTGCTTCGGAACAACGATCCTTAGCAACAGTGCATAGTTAGGGTGAACACCTTTCTTGAAATTTTATTGAGAGATCATCTTATTCGCTACCGTCGTTCTAAGCAAATAAGATGTAAACATGATAAACATCACATGCAGTCAATATAGTGACATGATATGTCCAATATCATCTTGCTCCTTTGATCTCCATCTTCGAGGCATCATGATCATCACTGTCACCGGCACGACACCATGATCTCCATCATCATGATCTCCATCATCGTGTCTTCATGAAGTTGTCTCACCAACTATTACTTCTACTACTATGGCTAACGTTTAGCAATAAAGTAAATTAATTACATGGCATTTATGATTGACACGCACGTCATACAATAAAATAAGCCAACTCCTATGTCTCCTGCCGGTTGTCATACTCATCGACATGCAAGTCGTGAATCCTATTACAAGAACATGATCAATCTCATACATCACAATGCATCACATCACATCCTTTTGGCCATATCACATCACAAGGCATATGCTGCAAAAACAAGTTAGACGTCCTCTAATTTGTAGTTGCAAGTTTTTACGTGGCTGCTATAGGTTTCTAGCAAGAATGTTTCTTACCTACGCCAAAACCACAACGTGATATGACAATTGCTATTTACCCTTGATAAGGACCCTTTTCATCGAATCCAATCCGACTAAGGTGGGAGAGACAAGCACCCGCTAGCCACCTTATGCAACAAGTGCATGTCAGGCGGTGGAACCGGTCTCATGTAAGCGTATGTGTAAAGTTGGTCTGGGCCGCTTCATCCCACAATACCGCCGAATCAAAATAAGACTTTAGTGGTAAGAAAATAAAAAGATCGACGCCCACAAAAAATTTGTGTTCTACTCGTGCATAGATTCTACGCATAGACCTAGCTAATGAAGCCATTATTGGGAGACGTAGTAGTAAATCAAAAATTTCTATGCGTTCACCAAGATTTATCTATGGAGAAACCAGCAACGAGAAGGAAGAGATTGCATCTTCATACCTTTGAAGATCGCTAAGCAGAAGCATTACAAGAACGCGGTTGGTGGAGTCGTACTCATAGCGATTCAGATCGCGGTGGACTCCGATCTTAGCGCCGAACAATGGCGCCTCCGCGTACAACACACGTGCAGCCCGGTGACGTGTCCTACGCCTTGATCCAGCAAGGAGGGAGGACAGGTTGAGGGAGAGCTCCGGCAGCATGACGACATGGTGACGGTGGAGCTACGTGGTCTCCGGCAGGGCTTCGCCAAGCACTATGGAGAACGAGGAGAGGGAGGAGTAGGGCTGCGCCAAGAGGAGAGGAACTCGTGTGTTGGCAGCCCCCAAAAAACCCCACTATATATAGGAGGAGAGGGAGGAGGGTGCCCACCCCTAGGGTTCCCATCCTAGGGTGGTGTGGCAGCCCTAGATGGGTTTTGGCCAGCGGCCAGAGAGGGGAGAGGGGGAGAGCGCAACCCTAGTGGGCCTTAGGCCCATCTGGGTCTAGGGTTTCCCCTTCCTCCCACCTTTCCTGCGCCTTGGGCGAGGGTGGAGGGCGCACCAGCCCACTCTTGGGCTGTTCCCTTCCACTCTCGGCCCATGCAGCCCTCTGGGGCTGGTGGCCCCACTTGGTGGACCCCCGGAACCCTTCCGGTGGTCCCGGTACGTTACCGTTAATTCCCGAAACACTTCCGGTGGCCAAATCCTCACTTCTTCCTATATATCAATATTTGTCTCCAGACCATTGCGAAACTCCTCGTGATGTCCGGGATCTCATCCGAGACTCCGAACAACCTTCAATAACCACATACACTATTTCCCTATAACCCTAGCATCATCGAACCTTAAGTGTGTAGACCCTACGGGTTCGGGAGACACGTAGACATGACCAAGACACCTCTCTGGTCAATAACCAACAGCGGGATCTGGATACCCATGTTGTCTCCCACATGCTCTATGATGATCTCATAGGATGAACCACGATGTCGGGGATTCAATCAATCATGTATTCAATTCCCTTTGTCTACCGGTATGATACTTGCTCGAGATTCGATCGTGGGTGTCCCTATACCTTGTTAAATCTCGTTACCGGCAAGTCTCTTTACTCATTCCGTAACACATCATCCCATGGCTAACTCCTTAGTCACATTGATGTCATTATGATGATGTCTTACCGAGTGGGCCCAGAGATACCTCTCCGTCATACGGAGTGACAAATCCCAGTCTCGATTCGTGCTAACCCAACAGACACTTTTGGAGATACCCGTAGAGCACCTTTATAGCCGCCAGTTACGTTGTGACATTTGGAACACCCAACGCATTCCTACGGTATCCGGGAGTTGCACAATCTCATGGTCTAAGGAAACGATACTTGACATTGGACAAGCTTTAGCAGACGAACTACACGATCTTGTGGTATGCTTAGGATTGGGTCTTGTCCATCTATTGATCAATGACATCCAATGTCCATGGTCATGAAACCGTGACCATCTATTGATCAACGAGCTAGCGAACTAGAGGCTCACTAGGGACATGTTGTGGTCTATGTGTTCACACATGTATTACGGTTTCTGGTTAACACAATTATAGCATGAACAATAGAGAATTATCATGAACAAGGAAATAATATAATAACCATTTTATTATTGCCTCTAGGGCATATTTCCAACAGCTATATCATTCAGCTTAGTAAGGTGTGCTACCAGAGTTTCAGTTTCATAGCCATGAAAAGGATCGGATTCAACAAAAGTAATTAACTCTGCGTCAACAAAGAATTCAGAATCCTTATCAGTAACAAAGATAAGTGAAGTAGCAAACTTTGGATCACATTTCATTTTAGCATTCAAAGTATTTTCTTTATACTTGCATAATAGTTTCTTAACATCATTCCTATCATTACAAGCAAGAATCTCTCTAGCTATCTCTCCATCTAAAGCATAACCTTCAGGTATCTTAGGCATTTCAAATCTAGGAGAGCTAGGCCTATTAGGTGTTTCATAATCATAGTTTTAGCAGATTCAACAGTTTCAATAATTACATTCTCTTTAGGTCTAGAAATTTGTTCATCGAGAAATTCACCTAATGGCACAGTATCATCAAGCATGGTACTAGCATCATCATAAGCATCATTCATAGCAAAGTAGCATCATCAACATCAGGATTAATAGCATGTGGTGGTGTTGCAAGCTTACTCATAACAGATGGTGAATCAAGTGCACAGTGTAATGGCAATTCCTTACCTCCCCTCGTCTTAGAGGGAAAATCTTGGTTTTAGTATCCTACAGATTCTACATAGTGATAAGTTGATATAAATCCCAAGTGATTCAGCAAATATAGATATGCTCCCCGGCAACGGTGCCAGAAAAAGGTCTTGATAACCCACAAGTATGTGGGATCACAACAGTTTTTGAGGGTAGAGTATTCAACCCAAATTTATAGATTTGACACAAGGGGAGCCAGAGAATATTTGAGAATATTAGCAGTTGAGTTTTCAATTCAACCATAGCTAGAGATAAATATCTGCAGCAAAGTGATCAGTAGCACAGTAATATGGTAGTTTGATAGCAGTGGTAATAGTAATAGTAGCGATAACAGCAGCAGTGATAGTTTTGTAACGAGTGCAACAGTAGCAGCAATAATAGTAACTTAGCAAAAACAATAAGTGGAAAGATTGTAGGCACTGGATCGTAGTATTTGTTGGATGATATTCATCATATAACTGTCATAACCAAGGGCGACACAAAACTAGCTCCAGTTCGTCAATGTAATGTAGGCATGTATATCGTATATAGTCATATATGCTTATGGAAAAGAACTTGCATGACATCTTTTGTCCTACCCTCCCGTGGCAGTAGGGCCCATAAGGAAACTAAGGGATATTAAGGCCTCCTTTTAATAGAGAACCGGAACAAAACATTAGCACTTAGTGAATACATGAACTCCTCAAACTACGTCATCACCATGAAGTATCCCAAATATTGTCACTATGGGGTTGACGGATTATAACACGTAATAGGTGCATATGACTAGGCAAGATCGGATCAAGAACATATCTATAATGATGATAACATAAACGGTTCAGATCTGAAATCATGGCACTCGGGCCCTAATGACAAGCATTAAGCATGGCAAAGTCATAGCAACATCAATCTTAGAACATAGTGGATACTAGGGATCAAGCCCTAACAAAACTAACTTGATTACATGATGAATCGCATCCAACTCCTCACCGACCAGCAAGCCTATGAAGGAATTACTCACTCTCTATGGGGAGCATCATGGAATTGGTAATGGCGAAGGGTTGATGATGACGAACACCGAAGATTCCCCTCTTCGGAACCCCAAACGTACTCCAGATCTGGCCTCCTGATGAAGAAAAGGAGGTGGCGGCGGCTCCGTATCGTGAAACAAGGTAAAACCTTCTCCCTGATTTTTTCCCGAAAAATGTGAATTTATTGTGTAGGAATTAGGGTTGGGGAACCCACGAGGTGTGCACCCTCCACCAAGCCGCGCCAGGGGGCCTGGTGCTCCCTTGTGGAGCATGGGCACCCTGGCCCCCCTCTCAAGAGGCTTTTGGCTCCATAATTCCTCAAATATTCCATAATAAATCTCCAAAAAATTTGTTCCATTCTGAGAAGTTTTATTTCTACACAAAAACAACACCATGGTAGTTCTGCTAAAAACATCGTCAGTCCGGGTTAGTTTCATTCAAATCATGCAAATTAGAGTCCAAAACAAGAGCGGAAGTGTTAGGAAAAGTAGATACGTCGGAGACATATCAAGGCTCGACTCATCCCAAATCACATCAAATTGACCAAGTCCATCAAACTAATCGACATACTCCCACGTATCTGCCTCCGTGACACTGTCCTTGTCCACCATCCTAGATGTCGAAGCCCGGTACCCTGTGATACGTCTCCATCGTATCTATAATTTTTGATTGTTTCATGACAATACTCTATAACTTTCATATACTTTTGGCAACTTTTTATACTATTTTTGGGACTAACATATCGATACAGTGCCAGTTCATGTTTGTTGCATGTTTTTTGTTTTGCAGAATATCCATACCAAAGGAAGTCCAAACGCGATACAAACTTACAGAGTTTTTTTTGGAATATATGTGATTTTTGGTAAGAAGAATCAATGAGAGACGATGTCCAAAGAGGCAAGCCTGCTAGGCGCAGCCCACCTCCTAGCCGCGTCTGGCAGGCTTGTGGCCACCCCTTAGGTCATTTGGAGCTGTCCTTTGGCCGCAAGGAAGATATTTTTATAATACAAATCCCCTCACCATTTCAGCCCGATCAGAGTTACGGATCTCCGGATATTTAAGAAACGGTGAAAGGCCAGAATCTGGGAGCGCTAAAACAGAAGGAAACAGAGAGAGAGAGAGAGAGAGAGAGAGAGAGAGAGAGAGAGAGATCCAATCTTGGAGGGGCTCTTGCCTCTCCGCCGCCATGGAGGACAAGGACTAGAGGGGGAAACCTTCTCCCATCTAGGGGGAGGCCAAGAAAGAAGAAGAAGGAGGGGGCTCTCTCCCCCTCTCTCCCGGTGGCGTCGTAACGCCGCCGGGGCCATCATCGTGACGGCGATCTACTCCAACAACTCTGTCATCTTCACCAACACCTCCATCACCTCCCCCCATCTATCTACAGTGGTCCACTCTCCCGCAACCCATTGTATCCTCTACTTGAACATGGTGCTTTATGCTTCATATTATTATCCAATGATATGTTGCCTATGGATTGATTGATGATCATGATTGGTTTGAGATGCATGTTTTATTATTGGTGCTATCATATGGTGCTCTCCGTGTCACACAAGCGTGAGGGATACTCGTTGTAGGGTGTAGCAATGTGTTCATGATCTGCCTATGGTGGGTTGTGTGAGTGACAGAAGCATAAACTTGAGTAGGTGGGTTGTTGCATATGGGAGTAAACAGGACTTGATACCTTATAATGCTATGGTTGGGTTTTACCTTAATGATCTTTAGTAGTTGCAGATGCTTGCTATAGTTCCAATCATAAGTGCATATGATCCAAGTAGAGAAATTATGTTAGCTTACGCCTCTCCCTCATATAAAATTGCAATAATGATGACCGGTCTAGTTATCGATTGCCTAGGGACAATTCACCAACTCCTACCACCACTTTTCCACTCTCGTTAAACTTACTTAGTTGTTTCTTTATCTTAGCAGCCCCTAGTTTTTAGTTACGTGCTCTTTATTATCTTGAAAACCTAACCTATCACACCTACAAAGTACTTCTAGTTTCATACTTGTTCTAGGTAAAGCGAACGTTCAGCGTGCGTAGAGTTGGTATCAGTGGTCGATAGAAGTTGAGGGAATATTTGTTCTACCTTTAGCTCCTCGTTGGGTTCTACACTCTTACTTATCGAGAAAGGCTACAATTGATCTCCTATACTTGTGGGTTATCAAGACCTTTTTCTGGCGCCGTTGCCGGGGAGCAATAGCATGGGGTGAATATTCACGTGTGTGCTTGTTTGCTTTATCACTAAGTAGATTTTATTTGATTTTCTAAGTTGTTCTATATCTTTAGTTATGGATATGGAACACGAAATACCAAACAAATTAGGTGTACTTGCTACTCATGGAGATGGGGAACCTCCTAAAACCCTTGATGCTCGTTATGTGAAAGATATTATGCACTACTTTAATAATCCTAAGAAAACCCCATTCAATTATATAATGGGATACAAGTTGGATCAACGTGAATACTTTAGGGATTATCGCTTGACTCAAAAAGGGAAACTATTATGGGTTCAAATTTATATGTTGAAATGGTATGCTTGGAATCTATGCTTGAGATATGATATTACTTGTTGCTCTAGGATGAAGGGTAAACACCTTCCCTTTTCATGTAAATTTAATGATGCTAATGGTATATATGATTACTATGATGTGGAACAAATAGAAGAGTTTGTTGCTTTTAAGGGTGCTTATGAAATTGAAGCTTTGTTTGAAAAGTATGAAGATTATGATGATGCTGTTTAGCGATCCCAAAATTTGGCTATGCTTCGTTATTGTTATGTCAATTATGAATATAATGCACATATTGATCAATTTATTGAGGAAGTATCCGCTATCCAAGAAGAGACTAATATTTTGCAGGAATCTATGGAAGAAGAAATTATGACACTATGAGCTCATTGGATGAAAACGATGAGGAGGAGAGCGAAGAACAAAAGGAGGAAGAGCGGACTAGCTACCCGTTCCCACCTTCTAATGAGAGTAACTTTTCAACTCATACATTTTCTAATTTCCATTCATTCTTACCTAAGGATGAATGCTATGATAATTGCTATGATCCCTTGGATTCGTTTGAAATATCCTTTTTTGATGAACTTGATGCTTGCTATTCTTGCGGACACAATGCCAATATATTAGTCTTTATCTTTTTGATAAAATTGTTAAGAATAAAATTGTTGCTATTGCAGCCACACATGATAGTCCTATTATCTTTTTGAATTTTCCAAACTACACTATATTTGAGAAGTTTGCACTTATTAAGGATTATATTGATGGGTTGCGTTCTACTACTGCACATGTTGATTTTGATAAATATAATATGCATGTGCTTGCTGCTCTTGCTTGCAATTATTATGATACAGTAACTACATTTCCGCCTCTCTATGTTTCCAATACGATAAAATTGCAAGAAATTGTTTATACTATGCATTGGCCTTTACTTTGTGTGCATGAATTGTTCTTTTACGACATGCCGATGCATAGGAAGAGAGTTAGAATTTTTTGTTGCATGATTTATATCACTTTGTGATCACTACTAAATTATAAATCATTGTTAATTAAAATTGGCTTTGATATACCTTGGGATCCGGGTGGATCCATTACTTGAGCACTATATGCCTAGCTTAATGGCTTTAAAGAAATCGCTGCCAGGGAGACAACCCGGAAGTTTTACAAAGTATTTTTATTCTGTTGTGTGCTTTTAAAATAATTCAAAAAATAGGGGAACCTAAAACTTTTTCAAAAAGAAAAGTGAAAGTGAGAAAGACGAGCAACGTTGAACTGAGGGCTAGCCTTGAACTTTGTTCATGCCCATGGAAACTTTGTGAATCTTTATTACAGAAACTTCTCAACAAAAAAAATTATCCCCTTGTACAAATACATTTTATTATAAAAATAATGTGCCAAGATTTGCCTTTAGGATGATTAGATTGCTTGTTTGGTGTGTGCGGTGCAAAAATAGAAACTTTGGATGTAGTGCATGAATTTACATTTTTTACTCGAACGTCAAAAGTTTCTGAAATTTTTACACAATACTGGTATGCAATTGTTTTATTTTTTCCTAATTTTTTATAATTTTGAAATTTACATAAGTACGGTGAATGTTCAGATTGCTACAGACTATCCTGTTTAAGACAGGTTCTGTTTTTTATGCATTGTTTTGCTAAGTTTTGACGAAACTATCGATTTTATCGGTGGTATAAGCCATAAAGAAGTTATAATACAATAGATAAAATGAAAAAAAATATGAATGGGCCTGCAATAGTACTTAAAGTGGTAATTTGCTTTATTATACTAACGGATCTCACGAGGGTTTTGTTAAGTTTTGTGTGATTGAAGTTTTCAAGTTTCGGGTGAGATCGCGATGGATGAAGGAATAAGGAGTAGAAAGAGACTAAGCTTGGGAATGCCCGAGGCACCCCAAGGTAATAATTAAGGACTCCCAAGAAACTAAGCTTTGGGATGCCCCGGAAGGCATCCCCTCTTTCTTTTAACAACCATCGGTAATTTTACTTGGAGCTATATTTTTATTCATCACATGATATGCGTAAATCTTGGAGCGTCGTGTGATTTTTATTTTTATTTTAATAATGAACCATGATGGTATGAGAAATTACTTGTTTCATTTATAGAAGGCTCTTTGAACCTCACTTATATCTTTTGAGTATGGCTTTATAGAATGCTTCATGTGCTTCACTTATATCATTTGAAGTTTGGATTGTCAGTTTCTCTACACATAGAAAACCGCCATTTGTAGAATGCTCTTTTGCTTCACTTATATTTGTTAGATCATGGGAATATGTTTTGTCGAAAGAACTAAACTCTCATGCTTCACTTATACCTATTTAGAGAGTTAACATGAGTTGGTCATTCACATGGTTAGTCATAAAATCCTACATAAAACTTGTAGATCACTGAATATGATGTGTTTGATTCCTTGCAATAGTTTTGCGATATAAAGATGGTGATATTAGAGTTGTGCTAGTGAGTAATTGTGGATTGGTAGAAATAATTGTGTAAAGGTTTGTGATTCCCGTAGCATGCCTGTATGGTGAACCATTATGTAAAGAAGTCGGAGCATGATTTGTTTATTGATTGTCAACCTTTGTGTGAGGGTCGGGAGCGCGCGATGGTTAACTCCTACCAACCTCTCCCCAAGGAGCATGCGCCTAATAATTTTCTTTGGTGACTAATAGACTTTGGCAATAAGTATGTGAGTTCTTTATGACTAATGTGAGTCCATGGATTATACGCACTCTCACCCTTCCACCTTTGCTAGCCTTTCTAGTATCGCGCAACTTTCGTCAGTGCATTAAACCCACCATATATCCTCCCTCAAAACAGCCACCATACCTACCTATTATGGCATTTCCATAGCCATTCCGAGATATATTGTCATGCAACTTCCACCATTCCATTTATTATGACATGCACCATCATTTTCATATTGCATTGCATGATTGTAAGATAGCTAGCATGATGTTTTCATGGCTTGTCTGTTTTTTGATGTCATTTGCTATGCTAGATCATTGCATATCCTGGTACAACGCTGAAGGCATTCATATAGAGTCATATTTTTTTCTAGATATCGAGTTGTAATTCTTGAGTTGTAAGTAAATAGAAGTGTGATGACCATCATTATTACAACATTGTCCCATGAGAGGAAAGTATGATGGAAGCTATGGTTCCCTCACAAGTGGGGATGAGACTCCAGTCTTTATGAAAAATAAAAGAGCCCAGCGAAGCCCAAATAAAAAAAAGAGGCCTTAGATGCCCACCAAAAAAGAGAGAGAAGGGACAATGCTACTATCCTTTTTCCACACTTGTGCTTCAAAGTAGCACCATGATCTTCATGATAGAGAGTCTCCTATTTTGTCACTTTCATATAGTAGTGGGAATTTTCCATTATATAACTTGGCTTGTATATTTCAATGATGGACTTTCTCAAATTTCCCTAGGTCTTCATGAGCAAGCAAGTTGGATGCACACCCACTTAGTTTCTTTTTGACCTTTCATACACTTATAGCTCTAGTGCATCCGTTGCATGACAATCCCTACTCACTCACATTAATATCTATTAATGGAAATATACATAGCCCGTTGATACGCCTAGTTGATGTGAGACTATCTCCTCCTTTTTCTTCACAACCTCCACCATATTCTGTTCCACCTATAGTGCTATATCCCTGGCTCATGCTCATGTATTGCGTGAGAGTTGAAAAAGTTTGAGAACATAAAAGGTGTGAAACAATTGCTTGACTTTTCATCGGGGTTGTGCATGATATAAATACTTTGTGTGGGGAAGATGGAGCATAGCCAGACTATATGATATTGTAGGGATAACTTTCTGTTGCCATTATATTTTGAAGAGATACAATTGCTTTATTAGTATGCTTGAAGTATTATTGTCTTAATATCAAATGATAGACTATTGCTTTGAATCACCTGTGTCTTAATATTCATGCCATGATTAGATTATATGAACAAGATTATCCTAGGTAGCATTCCACTTCAAAAATATCTTTTTTATTATTTACCTACTCGATGACGAGCAGGAATTAAGCTTGGGGATGTTAATACATCTCCGTCGTATCTATGATTTTTTATTGTTTCATGCCAATATTCTACAACTTTCATATACTTTTGGCAACTTTTTATACTATTTTTGGGACTAACATATTGATCCAATGCCCCGTGCCAGTTCATGTTTGTTGCATGTTTTTTGTTTCGCAGAATATCCATACCAAACAAAGTCCAAACACGATACAAACTTACAGAGATTATTTTTGAATATATGTGATTTTGGGGAAAAAGAATCAACGTGAGAAGATGCCCGAGGAGGTGGCAAGCCTGCTAGGCATGACCCACCCCCTGGACGCACCTGGCAGGCTTGTGGCCACCCCTTAGGTCGGTTGGAGCTCTCCTTTGGCCACAGGGAGGATATTTTTATAATGAAAATCCCCTAAAATTTCAGCCCGTTCGGAGTTACGAATCTCCGGATATTTAAGAAACGGTGAAAGGCCAGAATCTGGGAGCGCTGAAACAGAAGGAAACAAAGAGAGATCCAATCTCGGAGGGGCTCTCGCCCCTCCGTCGCCATGGAGGCCAAGAACCAGAGGGGAAATCCTCGTCCCATCTAGGGGGAGGCCAAGGAAGAATAAGAAGGAGTGGGGCTCTCTCCCCCTCTCTCCTGGTGGCGCCGAAACACCGCCGGGGCCATCATCGTGACGGCGATCTACTCCAACAACTCCGTCATCTTCACCAACACCTCCATCACCTCCCCCCATCTATCTATAGCGGTCCACTCTCCTGTAACACACTGTACCCTCTACTTGAACATGGTGATTTATGCTTTATATTATTATCCAATGATGTGTTGCCATCCTATGATGTCTGAGTAGATTTTTGTTGTCCTACGGGTTGATTGATGATCATGATTGGTTTGAGTTGCATGTTTTACTATTGGTGCTATCCTATGGTGCTCTTCGTGTCGTGCAAGCATGAGGGATCCTCCTTGTAGGGTGTAGCAATGTGTTCATGATTTGCCTATGGTGGGTTGCATGAGTGACAGAAGCATAAACCCGAGTAGGTGGGTTGTTGCATATGGGAGTAAAGAGGACTTGATACCTTATAATGCTATGGTTGGGTTTTACCTTAATGATCTTTAGTAGTTGCGGATGCTTGCTAGATTTCCAATCATAAGTGCATATGATCCAAGTAGAGAAATTATGTTAGCTTATGTCACTCCCTCATATAAAATTGCAATAATGATGACCGGTCTAGTTATCGATTGCCTAGGGACAATTCTGCAACTCCTACCACCACTTTTCCACACTCGTTAAACTAACTTAGTTGTTTCTTTATCTTAGCAGCCCCTAGTTTTTATTTACGTGCTCTTTATTATCTTGCAGACCTATCCTATCACACCTACAAAGTACTTCTAGTTTCATACTTGTTCTAGGTAAAGCGAACGTTAAGCGTGCGTAGAGTTGTATCGGTGGTCGATAGAAGTTGAGGGAATATTTGTTCTACCTTTAGCTCCTTGTTGGGTCCGACACTCTTACTTATCGAGAAAGGATACAATTGATCCCCTATACTTGTGGGTTATCACCCCGTCTCTCACCATCATGCAGAATGGCCCGATGGAGTCCGCGGGGGTCCCGGTCATTGCGACCAATCCGGAGACCATCACCCGGAGGGGTGGTGCACCTGACAGGACGTCCACGAGGCTACGGAGAAGGAGGTTGTGAAGGAGTTCTTTAACATGGACCAGGTCGCATGTGGGAGGCTATGGAGGAGTTCATCGACATGGACTTGGCCGTGTCCGCTATGCCCGTGTGAAGGTGCCCTTCAACAGTCACGCTTCAAGTTGTTTACGGCCTCGCAATGGGTGGGCATCCAGAATGCCTGAACACTGGAGGAAGTGGAGCCGCTGAGGACACACCTTATAACTCGCCGCAACTACAGTGACCACCAACAATGTCGGGAAACGCTAGTGCCAAGCATGTACATGTACTATTCAATGAAATGCGTGACCTAGAGACGCATACACACATGATTTCTTGACTCACATGTCATTTTTATTTCTTTCTTTGTTTGATACATATACCATTGGATTGCTTGCTCTATTTGCCCCATGTGTAACTTAGTTACCAACACCATCATGCATAATTTAGGACACATACATGATGAACTTAATAAATGAGGGTCAAGAGCCTATACAATATGACTTGGGTGATACCAATTCCCCTTTGTTTAATGTTGGCCAAAAATTGGACACTGTTAAAAAATAAGTCACGGAAGGTCAAGAGCCTATACAATATGACTTGGGTGATACCAATTCCCCTTTGTTTAATGTTGGCCAAAAATTGGACACTGTTAAAAAATAAGTCACGGAAGGCAAGAGGTCCAGCATTTAGAACCCATGAGGATGTGATTTTGTGTGAAGCTTGGTTCTCCACTAGCATGAACCCTATTTGTGGAACCGAGTAAAGGGGCATCAAGTATTGACAAAAAATCCACACACGCTACTATGAACTCAAGAACTATGTGGAGCCACACCCTATCTATACCACCCACAATGAGGGCTCTCTCCAACATATATGTTCCACCATTTAAAGAGCATCCACAAGTCTTTTGGATTCTATTCACAAGTGGTTGGTCAGAACCAAAGTAGCATTGGAGTCAATAGCTTTGTAAGTTTGGCTTGCTTCACATTATCATCATTTGTATTGCTAGCTTCTTTTGTTATATGGTATTGAGTGATTCTTATTTTCTAGGTGGGGTTGGCAGCCACTTTGTACAACCGAGGTCTAGCAATTCACTTTGTCCAAGTGTTGTTTGAAATTTAATAGGAGACTAAAGTGACAACTCTTCATTGAAGAGATCAAAAAAAACCACTAAGAAGATGAAGCAAAATGATGGATCAAGGTCCCAACAATCTACTGAATTGGATGATGACGATGAGCAAAGTGGAGGGGGGTGGACAAGTGATCGTGCCAAAGAGGAACCAACAAGTGATAGATAACAAGTGGGAGTAGAAGAGGGACGAGCGTGGCGTTGCGACAACCAAAATTTCCACCACGTGGATAGATGTTTCTACCACCAAGGAGAAGAAGGAGGAGGAGAGGTAAAAAATCTTCTTGGATGTGCAAAGAGAGAGGATGGACTTTGATCAAGAGAGGGTTTGTCATAGGTTGATGATCGAGGGAGAGAAAACAAACATGTAGAAGGAACTGAAATATGTAAAATTAGAGCTTAAAAGGTGAAGAAAATGTAAGGAATTTAACTTGAGAGAAATAGAGAGAGAAGTTGGGACTTCAGAGGGAAACGGAGGAGTTGGGGATCATGTTGCGATACAGTAGTCTCTTGGACGAAGAAAGCAAGAAGTGGTTGGCCAACATGAAGAATGGGATCAACGAGTCAACAATGAAGGCATTTAATTCATTTGTGTATCGCCTATCTATATATGAATTATTGAATTTTATTTTGGCATGTGTTGAATTGTTGAATCATGGTTTATTTTGGTTTAGTGAATTGGTTCTATATGATCTACATGTATGTCTTTGCATGAAAATGAGTGTTTCAATTTTAGGGGTGTGGCTGGTCGATCGGGCAAAAGAAGGGGTCATGCGGCATGATACGTCTCCAACGTATCTACAATTTTTGCTTGTTCCATGCTGTTATATTATCATTCTTGGGTGTTTTAAAATCATTTTAATACAACTTTATATTATTTTTGGGACTAACCTATTAACCTAGAGCCTAGTGCCAGTTTTTGTTTTTTCCTTGTTTTTGAGTTTTCCAGAAAAGGAATATCAAACGAAGTCCAAACGGAATAAAAATTTACGGTGATTTTTTTGGACCATAAAAGACCCACGGAGCATCGGAGTTGGGCCAGAAGACCCACGAGGCAGTCACAAGCCTTAGGGGCGCGGCCACCCCCTGGCCATGCCCTGCAGGCTTGTGACTCCCTCGTGGCCCATCCTGACTTATTTCCACCGTCATAAATTCCTATAAATACCAAAAACCCCAATGCATAACCTAGATCGGGAGTTCCGCCACCGCAAACCTCCAGAGCCATGAAAAACCAATCGGGATCCCGTTCCAGCACCCTACAGGAGGGGGAAACCATCACCGGAGGCCATCTTCATCATCCCGGCGCTCTCCATGACGAGGAGGGAGTAGTTCACCCTCGGGGCTGAGGGTATGTACACATAGCTATGTGTTTGATCTCTCTCTCGTGTTCTTGAGATGGCACGATCTTCGTGTACCGTGTGCTTTGTTGATATAGATTGAATCATATGGAGTGTTTCCTCTCTCTATCTAGTTGTGATGAATTGAGTTTTCCCTTTGAAGTTTACTTATCGGATTGAGTCTTTAAGGATTTGAGAACACTTTATGTATGTCTCGCGATGGGATATCTGTGGTGACAATGGGATGTTCTATTGATACACTTGATGTACGTTTTGGTGATCAACTTGCGGGTTCCGTGACCTTGGGAATCTATGCATAGGGGTTGGCACACGTTTTTGTCTTGACTTTCCGGTAGAAACTTTGGGGCACTCTTTGAAGTTCTTTGTGTTGAATTGAACATGATGAATCTGAAATTATGTGATGCATATCGTATAATCAAGCCCATGGGTACTTGTGGTGACATTGGAGTATCTAGGTGACATTAGGGTTTTGGTTGATGTGTATCTTAAGGTGTTATTTTAGTACGGACTCTAGGGTTGTTCGTGACACTTATATGGATAGCTCATAAGATTCATCAAAAAAGATAACTTTGAGGTGGTTTCATACCCTACAATAATTTCTCTGTTAGTTCTCCACTATTTGTGACTTTAGAGTAAACTCTTTGTCGCACGAGAGGTATTTACATATGATTCAACTATGTCAATATTGTTGAGAGAAATTGCACTAGTGAAAGTATGGACCCTGGGCCTTGTTTCCAATCATTTATACAACATTTTTCTCGTCGTTTACTATTTCTTACCTTGCTGTTTTCAGATTACAAAAAACTATATCTACCATCCATAGCACTTGTATCACCATCTCTTCGCCGAACTAGTGCACCTATACAATTTACCATTCTATTGGGTGTGTTGGGGACACAAGAGACTCTTTGCTATTTGATTGTAGGGTTGTTTGAGAGAGACCATCTTCATCCTACACCTCCTGCATACTGATAAACCTTAGGTCATCCACTTGAGGGAAAATTGCCATTGTCCTACAAAACTCTGTGCTTGGAGGCCCAACACGAGTCTACAAGAAGAAGGTTGTGTAGTAGACATCATGGCACCGGACATATCCGCACACATTTAGGGGCAGATTTTCTTTGTCCGATTGTAGATGTTCTCAACATACTCATCTGTGTGGTGGAAGGGTATGCCACCATTTGAGTGTATTATGTAAAAGGAAATACATGGCTAATTTCACACACACACGTGATTCTCGTGATCTGCGTTGGGTTTTCCGTGAAGAGGAATAGGTTATCGCAGCACAAAGTGGGTAAGTATTTCCCTCAGTTATAAAACCAGGGTTTACTGAACCAATAGGAATACCAATCCTCAACCGTCTTCAGCGGCTGCACACAAAAGAACAAACAACTTGCACCCAACACCGGCAAGAGGGTTGTCAAACCCCTTGATCTCGTTATTTGCAAGCAAGCGAGTTGTCTAGATAATTGTAAAATGCAAATAAAATAAAAGCAAATAAATAACAGCAAGGTAATGAAAGTGTTTGTGAGTATATAAGTGAATAGACCCGGGGGCCGTAGAGTTCTCTAGTGGCATCTCTCATAGAAATAGCATACGGTGGGTAAACAAATTACTGTTGGGCAATTGATAGAAAAGCAAATAATTATGCAATTTTCACGGCAATGATCATGTCTATATAGGCATCACGTCCATAAGAAAATAGGCCGACTCCTGCCTGAGCCTATTACTCTTACTCCACTCATCGACCGCTATCCAGCATGCATCAGAGTATTTAGTAAAACAGAGTAATGATTGGAGAATGATGACATGATGTAGACAAAGTAAACTCAATCAATATGAATAAACCCCATTGTTCTATCCTTAGTAGAAGCAACACAAATACAAAACTTGTACCCTTCTATCATTGGGATATAGAAACTTGTTAGGTTGAACCCACTACAACGCACCACTCCCACCAAAGAAATATCAGTCTAGTTGGCTAAACTATCTCAATAGATCGGAGAGCATTATGAAGCTATGATGATCATCCAAATAAGAATCTTAGTATTCAGGTTTCACTCAAATACTTTCCATGAATAATTTTAACATAAACTCACAATTCATCGGATCCCAACAAACACACCATACAAAGGGATTACATCAGATAGATCAAGGCAAACATGCGATGAACATTGTATTGAAGATCGAGAAAGAGAGAGATTTCCATCTAGGTACTACCTATGGACCCGTAGGTCTATGGTAAACTACTCACACATCATGGTGAGGGTAGCAAGGTTTATGAAGAGGCCCTTCGTGATCGATCTCTCCTCCGGCAGGGTGCCGGAACGGAGGTGTAGATGGCCTCCCATCGGAACATAGACTTGTCACGGTGGGAAAAGTGTTTCGGGAGCTCTTCTAGGGTTTTTGGAATATATGTTAATTTGTAGGCCAGAGAGGGGCGTCGGGAGGCGCTCGAGGGAGGCAAAAGCTATCAGGGCGTGCCCCTCTGGTGGCGCGCCCTATTGGCTTGTGTGCCCCTCGTGGCTCTCCCGGCCTCCTCCCGAAGCTTCCAGGTCTTCTTTCAGTCTAGAAAAAATCATCAAAAAGTTTCGTGGCAATTGGACTTCGTTTGGTACTATAAACCTGAAAAGTCAAAAGCACGTAGAAAACAGCAACTGGCACTGGGCACTGGGTCAATAGGTTAGTGCTCAAAAATATTATAAATTGATAAATAAATGCCCAAAAATTATCATGGAATGATAATATATTAGCATGGAACAATCAAGAATTATAGATACATTGGATACGTATTAGCATCCCCAAGCTTAATTCGTGCTCGACCTGGAATAGGTAAATGATAAAAATGGAATTTTTGATTTGACATGCTACCCATTATGTATGCTCATTGAGAAACGATGAATTAACAAACAACAACATAGTAATACTTATAAGTATAAGAAACAAAATCATGGATTTTTCAAAGTATACGATTCTAAAAGAATGTTTACCCCTACTCATCTTATTATATTAGCAAGGCATGACTCCGTCTTCACCACATCAAGACAAATGTTAAGGACCATAGTGTCCAAGTGAGGCAATTGGGTCGTACTTTTTCAATATGCATCAACTTTTTATTCTTCACGTAATACATGAGTGTGAACCATTGGACATAGCATATACGTGGAATACAATATGTGGTAGATATGAAAGGGGTAAAAAGTGGAGAAAATGGTCTCACATCAACTAGGCATACCAACGAGCTATGGAGATTCTCATCGATAGATGTCAATGCAAGTAGTAGGGATTGCCTTGCAAATGATGCACTAGAGCTATAAGTGTATGGAAGCTCAACTGAAGCTAAGTGGGTGTGCATCCAACTTGCTTGCTCATGAAGACCTTGGGCATTTGAGGGACCCCGTCACTGAATATACAAGCCAAGGTTATTATATAAAGGTAATTCCCACTAGCATGGTGGATTTTTCTTTTTTTCCTTTTTGTGACCACATTCATATTTTTTATATGGTGGGCTCATTTGGCCTCCCCCATTTTCTTATTTTTCGTCCGGAGTATCATCCCAACTTGTGGGGGAATCATAGTCTCCATCATCCTTTCCTCACTGGGACAATTCTCTAATAATGATGATCACCACTCTTTTATTTACTTACAACTCAATATGAAGAATTGATAGGAACATATGACTCTATATGAATGCCTCTCGCAGCGTACCATGATGTGCAATGATCTAGCATGACATGTATCAAAAACATGATGAACGGTGGCTTTGCCACAAATACTATGTCAGCTCTATATGATCATGCAAAGCAATATGATGATGAACGAACTAATCATGTGAAGTGACGATGGAATTTGCATGGCAATATATCTCGGAATGGCTATGGAAATGCGATAATATGTAGGTATGGTGGATGTTTTGAGTAAGATATAATGAGTCTTATGTGCAACAGAGTGTATAATGTCATGGGGTTTGGATGCACCAGCGAAAGTTTGCACCGATCCTCGAGGTGAGAATGGGTTATGCATGGTACCGAAGAGGCTAGCAGATATGAGAAGGTGAGGATACATATGTCCATGATGTCACATTAGTCATAAAGAACTCATATACTTATTGCAAAGTTTTATTAGTTTTATCACAAATCGAAGTACTCCTTGCATGCCCCGAGGGAGGAGGTTGGTAGGAGTTAACCATCGCCCGCCCCCGACTCGAAACAACACTAGGATTTCAATGAGGAATAAAAATGGTCACACATCATATCCATGCCTCTTTAATTTTTATATGAATAACGAGTTAACACCTCTTAATCTCGACACTTCTACGAATCAACAATAGTGGAATCACACCTTTTTCACATTACCACATCAATGTCATTAACCCACAACTTCTCTATATGTACTACATGACGGTTTTGATTATCATTCATTGAATGCCTATTATTTTTGGAACTAGTCTTATGAACCATGCGAATTACTGTCACTATTTATTCAGCTCTCATACAAATATAAGTGAAGAACGAGAGCATTTTATTTCTATAAAATCTACACGCCACCATGCTCAAAAAGATACAAGTGAAGTACTAGAGCAATTGCCAAGCTCAAAAGATACAAGTGAAGCACATAGAGTATTCTAGCAAATTATGATAAATGTGTCTCTCTCAAATAGGCGTGTACAACAAGTGATGATTGTGATAAACTGAAAGTAAAAGCAAATGACGCTCCAAGCAAAACACATATCATGTGATGAATAAAAATGTAGCTCCAAGTGGCATACCGACGGATTGAGACGAAAGAGGGGATGACTTCCGGGGCATCCCCAAAATTAAACACTTGAGTCTCCTTAGAATTTTACTTGGGGTGCCTTGGGAATCCCCAAGCTTAGGCTCTTGCTATTCCTTATTTCGTGGTCCATCGTGATCACACCCAAAACTTGAAAACTTCAATCAAACAAAACTCAACAAAACTTCGTGAGCTCCGTTAGTATAAGCAACATATTGCATACTTTAGGTACTGTGATAAATTGATTCTTAATTCATTTTTTCATAATAGGTACTGTATTCTAGCTTCTCCATCGCTTATACCCCTCGATACAATCCATTGAATAATTAAAACAAGCAAACTATGCAAGCAAAACAGAATTTGTTTAAGACAGAACAGTCTGTAGCAATCTGTAAAGAGCCCATACTTATGTAACTTTAGAAATTCTGAAAACTTAGGACAACGTAAATAATTGGTATAGAAATAATATGTAAATTCTTTAGATCATTATCACGCTCCGGTAAAAAATGAAAATTCATGTACTTGAGTCAAAGTTTCTGCTATGTTTCAGCATTGTTTCTACTCATCTTGTGAGCCATCCCAAAGGCTTTACTTGACACAAACACTAATTAAAACATAAAACATAATCATTACAGAGGTAACAATCATGTTAGCACAAAATAATAGAAATAATTGGGTTGTCTCCCAACAATCTCTTTCTCTATATTCATTAAGATTGGCTTGTGATAATAATGATGCTCGCATAAAAGACAAGAATTGAAGCAAAAAGAGAGTATCATATAAGAATTAATGAATACATTTAAGTCTACAATACTTCCTATGCATGGGCATTTTATAAGAAAACAAATTATCAAGGCAAGAAGTTTCTAGCATATGCAAGTAGGAAGAACAAAGCATTGACAATTTCAACTCAAAGAGAGATAATTGAGTAACATGCAAATTACTATAACCATATTTGCCTCTGTCATAATAATTACATGAAGGATCATAATCAAACTCAACAATATATCTATCATGTAAAATAGTCTATTTATGATCCATACGCATACAAGTCTTATAATCTCCCAAGGTAGTGGGATCATTATCACCTATAGTTGACGCTCTTCCAAACCACTTTTAGTAGTGTTGCAAATATGATAATCAATAATGGATTCATCATGAAGCATAGAATTATCAAGATCACAAGAAACATCATGATTATCACCCCAATCATGATCATTGTCACAATTGATATTCATAGAATTTATACTAAGAACATGGCAATCGTGCTTTTCATTCAAGGAACTATCATGAATCACTTTATCAATTTCACAATTTTTAGATTCATGATTTTCAAGCAAGACCTCATAAAGATAATCTAGTGCACTCTCACTAGCAATTGTTTCAACATAATTAGGTCTTGTGAAAATATTAGCTAGTGGATGAGGATCCGTTTATCTTAATTTTTGCATTTACTTTCTGTTTGTGTGAGACAAAAATAAAGATAACATAGCTAGGAAAGCAAGCAAATAGAATTTTTTTGCATTTTTGGTTTTTGTGAGACAAACTAAATATAATATCAAATAAAAAATAAGAACAAGTGAATGAAAATTTGTGGGAAGTTACTTGATAGTTGGTCATGGTATTCTCTGGCAACGGCGCCAGAAATCCTTCCCGATACTCGTGATCTGCGTTGGGTTTTCCGTGATGAGGAACAGGTTATCGCAAGACAAAGTGGGTAAGTATTTCCCTCAGTTATGAAACCACGGAACAGGTTATCGCAAGACAAAGTGGGTAAGTATTTCCCTCAGTTATGAAACCAAGGTTTATCGAACCAATAGGAATACCAATCCTCAACCGTCTTCAGCGGCGGCACACAAAATAACAAACAACTTGCACCCAACGCCGGCAAGAGGGTTGTCAATCCCCTTGATCTCGTTATTTGCAAGCAAGTGAGTTGTATAGATAATTGTAGATAATTGAAAATTGAAAAATAAAATAAAAGCAAAGAAATAATAGCAAGGTAATGAAAGTGTTTTTGAATATATATAAGTGAATAGACCCGGTGGCATAGAGTTCTCTAGTGGCATCTCTCATAGAAATAGCATACGGTGGGTAAACAAATTATTGTTGGGCAATTGATAGAAAAGCGAATAATTATGCAATTTTCACGGAAATGATCATGTGTATATAGGCATCACATCCATAACCATATAGTCTGAATCCTGCCTGAGCCTATTACTATTACTCCACTCATCGACCGCTATCCAGCATGCATCTAGAGTATTAAGTAAAACAGAGTAATGCTTGGAGAATAATGACATGATGTAGACAAATTAAACACAATCGATATGAACAAACCCCATCATTTTATCCTTAGTAGCAGCAACACAAAGACGCAACTTGTCCCCTTCTATCACTGGGATATAGAAACTCGTCAGGTTGAACCTACTACAACGCACCACTCCCACCGAAGAAATATCAATCTAGTTGGACAAACTATCTCAACAGATTGGAGAGCATTGTGAAGCTATGGTGATCATGCAAATAAGAATCTTAGTATTCAAGTTTGACTCAAATACTTTTCATGAATAATCTGAACATAAAATCACAATTCATCGGATCCCAACAAACACACCATACAAACGGATTACATCGGAGATCAAGGCAAAGATGCGATGAACATTGTATTGAAGATCGAGAGAGAGAGAGAGAGAGAGAAACAAAGAGAGATTGACATCTAGGTACTACCTACGGACCCATAGGTCTATGGTGAACTACTCACACATCATGGTGAGGGCAGCAAGGTTGATGAAGAGGCCCTCCGTGATCGATCTACCCTCCGGCACGGTGCCGGAACAGAGCTGTAGATGACCTCCCGTTGGAACAGAAACTTGCGGCGGTGGAAAAAGTGTTTCGGGAGCGCTTCTAGGGTTTTAGGAATATGTGTGGATTTATAGGCCAGAGAGGGGCATCGAGAGGCGCCCCAGGGAGGCACAAGCCATCAGGGCACGCCCCCCCCCTCATGGCGCTCCCTGTTGGCTTGTGGGCACCTCGTGGCTCTCCCGACCTCCTCCCAAAGCTTCCAGGTCTTCTTTTGGTCCATAAAAAGTCATCAAAAAGTTTCATGGCAATTGGACTTCGTTTGGTACTGTAAACCTGAAAAGTCAAAACACGTAGAAAACAACAACTGGCACTGGGCACTGGGCCAATAGGTTAGTACTCAAAAATATTATAAATTGGTAAATAAATGCCCAAAAAGTATCCTAGAATGATAATATATTAGCATGGAACAATCAAAAATTATAGATACGTTGGAGACGTATCAACATACCACTTCCAACTCAGCGGAACGAAATTATCAATACGTTAATATGTTACTAGCTTTATGTAACAGCCCGAGACCGACGCTTCAGATGCCTTCCATTTATTTCGAGTTTTGTTGTGTGTTCTGTTTGGTTGTCGCATTCATCATCGCATCATTCACATCATATGCATAGCATCGGCACTCCATCGCCATAATTTTTCAAAACTTGCATCCGTCCATAGTTCCCGAGTCTCTCCGTTCTTGTCGTTGATCGTTTCATGACCAACCACACTCGCACGCGCCTGCGACATTGTTAAAGTATTGTTTTTTTTAAGTGCATATAAAACTTTCTCGAAATGGTTTCAAAGTTGACATGCGTTTTTAATATACTATAGGTAGACTGCCTGCCAAATTTTGGCATATTCGGAGGTCGTTTGATAACCCAACGGACAACTGTAGCGACACCATCATCGATTAAATTAGCGGACGTTTTCAGTTTTCAAAAAAAACATGTGTCGTGCCGCAAACATCCCTCTATTCTTGGCCCAACCCCCTCTACACACCCTCACTCCATCCCACCATCACTTAACCCTAACCCCCTTCGCCTCCAGACAGTCCAATCAAGATCGAACGGTTCGAAAATGGAGCAAAACCCCTAACCCTGGCCTCCTGCCTTAGGCCTCGCCTTCCAATTTTGGAATCTCTCTCTCCTACTAAATATCTAGCGCCACCAGCCCCCTACTCACCATAGCCGCCCCTACGGCCAACCGAGGAGCCTCACGTCGCCTTGCCCCGCTCCCCACCACCGCGGCCTAGTACCCGAAGCGGGCCAAGCCGCGGCCGTTTTCGTGCGCCGTCCCCGAGCCCCCGCAACCCTACGCCAGCCCCTCCACCTTGCCGTCACGCCGTCACACCATAGGAACCCGTTGTCGTTCCCTTAGCCCGCAGGTGCCTCGAGCCGCCATCAGAGCCCTCAACTCGTGCCCTCGCCTCGCGCCATAGTCGCCGCCTGCGCCTGCGACCAGCTCTGCCACCCGTGGCCTCCGGGGCTCCCCTGCGTCGGTCGCCTCGCCGTCCTCCGGCCAAATCCGGCGGGATCCCGGTCAGACCCGTCCGCTCCGCCGCTGCATCAAGCTTGCCCCGCCGGCCGGCCGTGGCCATGCCCTATGTCACCGCCGTGGCTTCCCCCTGCCTCGATCCAATCGGGATCAGGAGGATCACAACAATAGCTTTTTGTCTTGGTGATTGCCATGGATTAATGGCTCTTTTGCAAATTCCTATGTGGGATGGATTGAAGTGCATGTTATGTTCTATATATATGTGTCATTTGATTCCATGAAATATCCTTGCTACATACTCCCTCCGTCCCAAAATTCTTGTCTTAAATTTTTCTAAACATGGATGCATCTAGATACTAAAACGTGACTAGATACATCCATATTTAGACGAATCCAAGACAGTAATTTTGGGACGGAGGGAGTACTAATATAAGACCTTGTAGAGATTACACTATAGACTACATACTGAGCAAAATGAGTGAATCTAGACTCTAAAATATGACTACATACATCCGTATGTAGTCCGTAATGAAATCTCTAAAAGGTCTTATATTTAGGAACCGAGGGAGTAGTTGTTTCTTGCTGTCAACATGCCTACCTGGTAAAAATTGTTGCTCATGTCTACTCTAATTTTTACTAAGTGTGAGAGTTTGGTTATTTCAGATAGACGTGTTGAGTTGATGCTAGCCATGGTTCTGTGAATATTTAGACCATACTCATGTTGAATGAAATGAAGTGCATCATGTCATCTATCATGCTGTAAATTTTTCTCTGTAGTATATGATTTTCTTTCTGCCAATATGTCTTCAGAATAAAACTGCTCTATTTAAAACTGTTGTTTTCATAAAGTCCCTAAATGCTAATTTTATTAGTCACGTGGTGAGCTTTCTACCATGTGATCCATGACTCTTTTGAGTATGATTCTTTTTGATGAAATGAAGTGAATGTTACACGCTACTGCCTCATGCTTAGTTTGTGCATTTTAGATTCATGTAGCTTGTGGTTTTATGTGTGCAAATTGCTAAGTTTTTGTTTTGAACATATTTTACCAAAAACTTGTGTTGGTTGTTATTGTCGAACCGTGACTCCGTTTTGAACATGCCATATATGAAATTTGCCTAAACTTTTATCAGAAACACCCCACGCAACTCCCTGATCACGTGCCTTCGGATGTGAAAATCAGACGTTGGAGACAAATAAAACAACGGAATCAGTCGGCAGAGAACTGAGCTTTTTGTCAGTTAGTTTTTTTTCTAAAGGTTACGGAGAAAGGTACTCGTGTGGAATTTCATGCAAAAAGAACTATGCTTTCTATATCCTACAAATTAAACAAACTCTATAGAAATAATTCATAAAGAATATAGTCGTTCCGTAGCAAGCCATAAAAAGACCAAACACGCCACGACCCATGTAGGCCCTTATATAAAAAGGTTGTCACCTGCTCCTTGAAAACTACACCTCATGAATTGACCTGGCACGCGAGCTAAAAGGGTTGGACCGACCCTACATGACGACCATCTCATGTAGATTTTCGGTCTTCTAGGTCGTTTTGTCCTACCGGACCTTTTGTTTTTAGCTATTCCTTTCGTTTCCAAATATAAGGCATTTTAGAGATTTTATTATGGATTAGATACAGATGTATATAGACATATTTTAGAATGTAGATTCATTCATTTTGTTCTGTATATAGTTTATGATGAAATCTTTAAAAGGTCTTATATTTAAAACGGAGAGAGTAAAAAGAAAAGGCTAAACAACCCTAAAAGGACCAAAAGAAACCCAACCAATGCTAAAAGGACTCGGCTACATTTTTTTATTTTTTTGAGACAAAGGACTCGGCTACATGTCAGGTTGCGAATAAAAGGGCTGTGTTGGGCCGGCCTTAAGGCATTTTGTTCCTGTGCATGTCAGGACAAAAAACCGTGCCCATGGGCCGACCTTAAATGCACATCGCATATGCCAACGCAATGAACTGAAAGAGGCCTTAAAAGCTGTACAAAATTGCTGATGACGTGGTGGCCCAAAGCAGAGGCGACCGATCCCCCATTTCCTCTTCGACCCGGACCAAATCCGTCGCCGTCGCCGTTGGGCGTCGGAATCCAGAAGGGGGATGGCGCGAGGAGTGGACGCCGATCAGCAGCAGCAGCAGCATCACCCCATGGCGGAGCAGGTGAAGGAGTATCAGGCGCGATCCAGGCACGCCTGGGCAGCCGCATCCTTCTTCTCCTCCACCTCCACCTCCACCGCCGGCTCCTCGTGGTAAGCAAGCGCCAAACATAAGCCATTCCGTTTCTTCTCACAAGCTTAAGTAATCTGTTTCGATGTTACCAAGTTAAGGATGAATTAAGCGATCATACAAGGGAAATCGGCCATTGTTCTGTTAGCTGGGTAAGGTTAGCAGAGGTAGCAGCAGCCATAGTTCTCCATCTTGCTATAGCTAGTGTTGGATTGTTACCTGCCCAATTGCTTCTGTTCTGAAGTTACCTTCTGTAAACCAAGCAGTGACTAGCCTCTGACATTCACTTTCCAAAGCACCAATGGACATGCTAAACAAAATGGCAGTTTCACTTTTCATTGGTTGCTACATAAATGAACCAAGCAAAATGATCATTTTAAACTAAATCTCAAGAGGGACACCTCGTGTAAACATGCCCCGATTGCTGATGTTTACTGCAAAATCACTATGTCACGGTTGTTTCTTAACAATGAAACCAAAACAGACAATGGGCATACATACCAACTTGTTCTGTATTTACAAGTTTCTTTTGACATAAATGACAACATGAATATTCAGGATTGTTAGAATGGTTATCTTCTTAGGAAGAGATTACTTTTCATGTCTCTCCTTATTTGCACTACAGTTAAATTATTGCTCGCATCCTGACTTCCACAGCTATTTTATGTTCGTTGCTGCAGGGTTGAGGTGTTACTCGTGATATGGGAACTTGCTCTGTATGCTCTGCTAGTGTTTGCGTGTATTGCTTTTTATTTCAAGTCCATAGGAATAGCTATATCCTTTACATGTATTTCCGCACTTCTTTATTTGTGCATGAGATTAACCAAGGAAGAGAGGAAGCACAAGAAAAGTAAGCAAAGAATGCTTCTTCCACTGTCCATGTAAAACATGTCTGTAAATTTCTCTGTAATTACATGTAAAGTGCTCTCATTTTAATACTGTACTAAGTATGTTTACACTCTTGGCGTTCTTTTTATACTATTTTCTCATCAATTAGCTGTATCAACTAGCCCTGATAACTTGTTTTGATGTTTAGTGTTTAGGATACATAGTCATGGATACCAATATTGAGATATTAACCGGTTTATCTTTACTTTAACACATCTTGGGTCGGCTACTTGTTGAGGTTGGATACTAATTTGATCTGAATCTACAATTTAGCCAGTTAGCTACTATGCACTTATTGAAATCCAATACTGGTTGAATCACTTATATTTTAGTCGGATTTTTCTAATTTATTGTCACTGGCCTGATCGAATATAGGCAAAGATTTGAATGGTGTGTTTCTGAGTTAATTGTGTTTCATAGACTTGTTTGGCATCCTTATCGATGCCAAGTTAACTAACATATATAATTTTGCTTTTAAACTCTCCAGCTTCCCGATTGATACTTCATGATCTTTAAAATTTTGCAATGTTTCTAGAATGAAAAATCCCAACCAGATGCACATGCATTACACTGAGCTCTACGGCGAAGGTTACGAGTCATTCCTGTATGCTCTTTGTATTTCGCTCTATGTTTGTGTGTATGAATTGTTATTTACTTTTAGTTAATCAAACAGTTTGACAAATATCAGAAACGCAGGCCAGCATTCAGTAATGCTACCTGTTTTGTGATTTCATTAGATGCGGGCCGCAAAACGACATGTGTTGGCTCTGTGGTCAGGGCCTGAGTCGGCTGGTCAGGGCCTGAGTCGGCTGCCCGACTCATGCTGACCTGCCCATTTCATCTAACTGATCCGAGAGCTGCCGGTGCTGGCACAACGTCGATGACAATCAAGAGCTGGTGGAGGAGCTGGGCACCGTGCAAGCAACCGGAATTTCGCACACAGATGAGATGTGACCGCGGCTGGGTGCGTGGCCTGGAGCCTTTGGAAAGAAAGGAACAGGCGCCGCTGCTGTCGTTGCTATCTCAGGCCCTCGCCCCCAAGACACGAACGATGTTGCCTCCTTCCTCGCCCCCCATGCGCGGCCGTTCGTCCTCGGCTGATAAATACCCAACTCCGGTATTCATTAACGTTACAGTGTAGGTAGCCAAACAAAGTACTTCCTCTGTCGTTTTAGACTGAGCATACAAATCTTTAAAACGTCTTATATTTATAAACAGTGAGAGTATGATTTTGCCCATACCGTTTACGTTAACGGTGTAACACAACTACGTTTGCGTTACCAATCTGCAACCAAACACTTAGGTTTTTCTAGTCCTGAGAGTGCTGTTGTGGGTACCTTGTAACCTCAATTTCTTTTCCCTCTTGTAATATGAACATGCAGAACTACCGTCATTGCCTCACCGTTATGGCGTACGACCCCCACCGTTATGGGGCACAACATATACGTATACCTCACTGTTACGTCTTGTTTGGGATGGGACTGATAGGCGTTACGCAACCTTCAGGGAGGACGTCGTATGCTAAGAAATGCAGAATTCACATTACAAAAAGATGGTGTGGACCTGATGAAATTGTTGGTCTTATATCATGAGCAAATAAAAACAATCAAATTTCATGGGCAAGCATCTGACCAATCAAACTTCATACCATCAAGCATGAAGCCTACTCTTTGAATTCTTTTCCTTTTTCCTCCAGCGTACACGTTATACAACCAAACGGTCTCAGTTCACCAATTGTTGGTGCGGTAGCCTTCCTCAACAGGGAAATGGCGGTTTGGAAATGAGTATTATGCATCATCCGGTCCTTCGCACAATGGCCAGGTAGCGTTCTACCGAATCACTGGTGACCACCCAGGAAGCAACACAAAGTGCATACGGAAAGGCGTTTCAGCAG
This sequence comes from Hordeum marinum, assembly GCA_022496015.1. Lineage (NCBI taxonomy): Eukaryota > Viridiplantae > Streptophyta > Magnoliopsida > Poales > Poaceae > Hordeum > Hordeum marinum. The sequence continues at coordinate 166,718,137 of CM039678.1, read as the reverse complement.
TTCTTATTATTGTAATTTTTTTCACTTTTCAAGCATACTCGCGGCATAACTTCTTTTCCATTGTTCCACCGGTCAATAGTGCTACAAGGTTAACCGGGTGTTCCGCAGCAAACTTCAAGTTTTCTGCATTAACAAGCGGTGCTGAAGTTAGTCACAAATGGTTATGTAAGAGTTTATGCATGGGAGAGGAATGATAGGTTTTTCAGCACAAAAGGATTGCCTTTGTATGTTTGGCGACAAAGCAACCACCAATAAATTGGAGATAAAGGAGCAGTTTTCGAAGATGCCTTGATTTTAACTGATGTCTTCAGAATACTGCAAATATTTGGTAGACAGCAAAATCCCAGAAAGATGCCTGGATGCAGATTTTCCAGTTCACTTTATCAACTGATAAAACAAGTAGTTTGGTAGGAATAAAATAACAAAAAATAAGAGAAGAATGGATGCAGTGCTGTTAGTGAATGTCGGGGGTTGTGATTGCTGGAGAAGTTGGATAAAATTAATTCGACCAGAGGAAATACAAACATAACTACGGGCACTGAAATTTATCACTAGAACAGCAGCATGACCATCTCCCACAACAGCAAATAAATAACATCAACGATAGGAAATGGGCATTACTTGCAAGTGACTTGACCAAAATAGTATAATCAAGTTGGTTGCATAACCCCCCAAAAGATCTTACATTCAATATATATGTAGCCGCTGGTCCCTAAAGATGCAACCGACCGAGGAAGTCTGACAACCTAGAATGTGACAGCAATACAGGAGAAAAATGAGGAGAAGTGAAATATGCAGATTGCATAAAACAGATAGAGAACACACACCTAATGTTCTTAGCAATAAGTGTACTTCCATCATCACAATCAAGATGTCGCAGTACGACTTCTTCCAAGCGGCCATCTCTGTAAGCATGCTGCAAAACATAAACGATACAAGATTGAGTCAAAAATAGAAGATAAATAAGAGGAAAGACCAATTAGTTAACATTGCAAGCTACAATAATCATATCCACAGTTTCTATACTAAATGAAGCTATCTAGGAAAATAATCAGCATGAAATCAAATATCATGTCCCCTACGACCCGAAAAAATAACGGCCGCATGCAAACTTGAACATAACATAAACTCCAACAATCTTGGTCTGCATATTCCAATCTTTATCCACCAAATAACTAACAAGGACTACTAAGCGGTGGTATCTGAGATGATACTAGAGAGGACACAAAAGACTCTTGGAAAACAAAAAGAGTAAATTGGGCTCTTTCCAGTAGACCTACAGACTGAGGAAAAGGATATTATTAGCTACCAGTGTTCCAAATAAACGAGTTATGCCAACAGTGATGGGATGGAGCTGGCCTGGTAGTGAACTCAAACTATATGGATAGGGCAAGCAGATGTGTATTCACATGTTTATAGAATGTAAGAAGTGTGTGTACCTTGTAGAAACAGCTTGTCCCAAAGGGGCAAGTGCCCGTTCCGAAATCGAAGTACTTGCAATCTATTGACCTGCAATGGTATACTTGTAGGTCAAGACAGTAGAATGATAATCAAGTACTAAGGAGCATAGTATGTTCATCTTAAATAACTTCACATGAAATCTATCAACTTGATATTCAAAAGTAAAGGAAATGTGAGCATATGAGCCAAGATAACTAGAAATGCCATTTGTAGTACATTGATAAGGCTGATTCTTCCCAGTAAGGATAAATCCAGTGACTAAATATAACAACTGAAATACTTGTAGCATTATAGTTTCACTTATATAAGCTGGGGCACAGACCACAATATGGGACAAGCCAATCTTACTTGAGCTTTGCTTTGTAGTTTTCAGTGATCTCCAACTTTTCCTCTTTCGAGAAGTACCAAAGAACACTTGGAATGACATAGTACGAAAGTTTGCGGCATATTGGGCAAGCTCTCAGTGCTGAGTTCACATCCATACCAGATGTAGGAGAGTTACCACGCCAATTTCTTATGCATGAAATACAGAAGGGATGATCACATTCAGATAATAGTCCAAATTTCCTTTCAGCAGCAGTAGGCTTTGAGAGCACACGGTCCAAGCAGACACTGCATTCTATTTCTTGGCTACGCTTCAAAGCCTCAAGCCGCTTGTGGTTCTTTTCACATAGCTTGATATGCTCCTGCCTCTCATCAGGACGATAAGGATGCAAGCACATTTTCCCACAGAACGCACACAAATCCCCATGCATGTGAGGGCACTCTTCACCATACGGGCAGTTACCACCAGCAGCAAAAGAACAAATTGGCATATCAGCAAGTTTCATGGAAGTTTGGTTTTGCGCAGTTTGAATGGACGACCAGTCAATCCCATCCTCTGATAAACTGTCAAGTTGGACCTCATTCCTCCATGCAGGCTTACTTTCAGAAAGTGACAGCTTATCCATAGATATCTGTTGCCTTTGGTTGCTTGAATTTGTTTGGTGTCCCAAATGAAGAGGACGTCCAGAACTTAAAAGTTGTAGAGATGTAGATGTTGCAGTACTTGACGATGGTGGCGGGCGAACTGGGGAATTACGTGTTGTGGTACTTGATGATGGTAGTGGAGGCACTGGGTTGTTACGAGAAACTTTGACATGGTCATATCTGCAACGGCTACCATACGAGCATGAGCCTCTCTGGTAAAACGTGCAAACCTACACAGACAAACGTCATAGTAAGGAACACTACACGATATGCATTGTGAAGTCTGGGAACGAAACTAGATCCAATCCAAGGTTTATAATACATTACATTATTTGCTTGGTCACTCCAGTCATGGGAGAACTCACAGTATTCTCCTTTCAAGCAAGCTCCATGCATGAAGAACTTGCAAAGAACCCTGAAGCAGTCAGAACAAAAAGACATGTAAGTTAACTATCAAATTGTTAGTTCCATCTTAGGCAGGAAATAATCTGACAGCAGAAAATAATGGGATTTAGGGAGCTATCTCCTGCATAATATTGCTTCTCTAAGCAAAATGTAAACTGATGGTGAACAAAGCTGCAGCAGTTAATGCTTAGATCGATTACTTAGTTAAGAATTTGAAGTTATGTCTCACGAGAGTCTAATATTATGTTAAATCTTTGTTTTCGCTTTTTTTTCACACTTCATATATTTTTACCTTTTCTGTTAACAGCAGTAAGTTTTTGCTATACAGGACAAGAGAACAAGGTTCCAGGAGAATACTCCTTACAAGTTAAATGGAGAGCGTAGCAAGCATGTGGTCCATGAAGAAATTTGCAAGCGAGGAACAGAGGCCCTAGCTATGCAAGCACATACTTATCGCTCTACCGAAGTTCCTTCTGTGCTCCAAATTTGTATGCTCGTCGCTTTCAAAATACTTACAAAAAGGATGTCACTATTATTAATCAAAGACATCGTCACCATTGGTTTTGGTTGTAGTTCTGTCTATATTGAAGAACTTCCCACTAGATTTCACAGCGCCAACATCAGTATTCACCCACCACTAAGTAATGCACAACATACAGCGTCGGTTAATTAAACTTTCAGTCTCAAACCCACGAAAAATGTTCTGTGAAATCCTCGGAACTCATCCCCAAGAATAATCTTGTGATTGTAGAACCAAGAAGTAACATGTGCACCACAATCGAACTGAAATCAGTTCTTTGAAGTTAAACTACACAGATAATCGTAATATCATCATTTACTATCAGTTGCTAACAAACAAGAAGTAACTGGACTGTAGATAGCCTTTCCCACCACACCTGCAGACAACGAAAAGAAGATACACAAGCACCAACCCAACAAACGCTGAATAAATCACAGATTCATACCCCGAAGTGGCACGACAAAGAACGCCACAGATGGTGGATGTGAACATGGTAACGCGACAGAAAGGAACGGAGGCACAATCGAAGCTCCGGAGAGTTAAAATCTTGCATCGTATCAACATCAGCTACTTACTCCCGTGCCTCTACCGCTAAGGAACATCTGGAGTACCCATTCGTCGAGCTCAACTCCCAATTGGAAGCACGAAACGCGTGTCCTCGGTTACCCCGAATCCCAAGACCCAGGCAAGCTCGACGCAGCTCAATCCATCCAGATTCCAGAGCTCAGCGGCCCCCCTACGGGAAACACCTACGCGACACTACACCACGCGAATCCCTACCAAATCCGCGCTCAGAACCGCGCGCGCGCACAATCCAATCGGGGGAACCGCGTTACCTCTTGGTGGACATGGCCCCGAATCCGGGCAGGCGGAGGCAGGGTACGCCTTCGCCGCGGCGGCCGTCGTCGCGTCGCGTCGCCTAGGGCTTGCTTGGGGTGGGTCGCGCCGCGGCCTCCTCTTCCCTCTCCGTCTGTCTGTCTCGCGCGCGCCGTCTCGTCGCGTCGTCTCGCTTTTTTTGGGGAGGAGGGAGCTCTGCCTTTCTGCGGGGGTATCGTACCGGGGAATTATTCCTAAAAACGGGAGGCGTGGGAAATGACGGATCAGGCCCCGGCGGTGGGCGTGGAGGCGCCCTCGAGGCCTGGGCATGAGCGTCATTTGGCCGACCGCGACCGGAGACCGCTCCGCGATGCGGCCGACTACACACGCTGAACTGAACGGGGGCTGTGGAGTGGGCAGGTGTGAGCGCTAGTGTGAGTGGAGTGGGCAGGTGTTGTTTCAGATTACGTTTTGTATTTTGTTTATGAAAATCTGTATATTCATATTTTTTACAAAACGGAAACAAAAGATCGGTCCATATATATTGACTACGAGGAAAAAGATGATGATGAACATCTAAGCCGGTTTCTTCTTTCCCTGGAACTCTAAACCCAGGGGGTGTGACACAGCTTTGCGCCCTTTATCCCTTTGGTCCTCGTAATGGCATGAGAGAAAAGGAGCGAGGCCCGTAACTGCCCGATCTAGCCTTTTATCGAGCTTATTTAGAGAACTCTGTTGGATTGGCCTTCGACAGTCGTCATACTCGAGACGAAGAGCGATTGGAAGAGGGAGCAGGCAACCTTTAGATGCCACTCGAGAGCGTCGGAGTGTAGCTCCACCGTAGCATAGCGAGAGACACCCCGTGGATAGACTTCAATCCTAGACCTCCTAAGTAGCGTTGGCGCCGATAGAAAAAACTTGATCATTAGTAAGTTTTGGATCAATCATCTAAAGTCGTAAGTATTTATCATAAATTTAGAAAACCAAAAGGGTGTTATAGACAAGCTAGGGTGTCAGCTGACCCCATAGACTGCGTGTAGCTTCGCCACTGCTCCTAATCCAAAGTCGTTATGGAAGAGAAGGAGAGGAGTGTAAGCGTCCCTCACAACTCTCAAAGCTAACAGTTGGGAGAGAGGAAATGAAGGAAAAGTTGTAGAGATTTAGGATTGATAAACCCACCATGAGCACATGACATTAATATCTTCTTCATTAAATATTTGGGATCTTCTTCTGTCAGTCTTACTCGTGTCCTTTCTCCTTTGACATTAATGAAGATGTCTCGATCAACGATTTCCTGGGAGTCACGACACTAAGTGAGGTGCTTCACCTTCCCTTGTTCATGCAAGCCCATGAAGAAGTACGTAGCCTACAACAGCGAATTGCTCAAATTGGGCCCGAGGATTCCATGCATGACGTTTGGCACTATGTTTGGGAGTCGAGGGAACTTAAATGTAGTGATTATTACACGTTCTACTTCAAAGATGTCCCAGCTCACCAAGCGTACAAACATCACTACAATGTTGGTAACTATCGTCGGTGTCTTCTTTGCGGGTGCACATTGAAGAAACAACTGAGCGCATGATCTTTGAATGCCAATTTAGTCAATCATGTTGGGTTGACCTGAGTGTTCACTAGAACTACTCAGCTTCTAGGTTTCAAATGGTAAGCCCACACTAGTAGAAAAACAGGGCATTTGTCCCGATTTCAAAGGGCCTTTAGTCCCGGTTCTGAAACCGGGACAACACAATCGGGACTAAAGGTCCAAACTTTTAGTCCCGGTTGGCTTACGAACCGCGACTAAAAGGGCTCCACGCGGTCGTTGTAGGCCGCCCAGACAGGAGGACATGTAGTCCCGGATGGTAACACCAACCGGGACAAAAGAGCATCCACGTGTCAGCCCCTGCAAAGCGATGGGGTCTAGTTTTTTTGGAAAGGGTCGTTTTTCATTTTGTTTTATTTTTATATTGTATTTTCATGCAGTTACACATATTAATATACAACATCATCAACACAAATTATGGAAAAAACATCCAACATCAGTACAAATTAGATGGATGCAATAGACCAAGTTGAATTAGAGGAAAATACGATGCTGCCATTGGCAACATCGTATTTTCCTCTAATTCAACTTGGTCTATTGCATCCATCTAATTTGTATTGGTATATGTCATATTACAACTCATCATCATCTTAATCAACTCTTCATCATTCTAGGTAAAAATAACATAAAAAGGTGAACTCTCCTCATCATTCTGGTTGTTATCATACTAGCAAATGATCAAGTTATCACAAGTTAGAAACACTAACTACTGCTCTTTCCTAGGTAAAATAGCATAAAAAGGTGAACTCAGGCATCTCCCCATTGAAGAATACAGATCAACCTATCTCCAACTTCTGGCTTGCGCAATTTATAGTCTCCAAGTGTTTGCCTGGATGTTGTTATTGCCTTGCTCCATCCTTTTATTTTCATGGTATTCTCACTTTGAGATATCGTGTATTTACCAGGGTAACTCATCGGCATTGGCCATAGACTAATCATATGCAAATCACCTTTGGTAAATATCCACTTGGAAACAGTCTCTCGCGGGAATACCTAATGAAGAACATAAGTTATAATAACATAGTTAGCAAACTAGTTTTGCTTAAGAACAATGTATGAAAAGGATGGACTAATGACACAAGAGTAAAAAAATTCTTACAAAGTTGTCTCTAGTGATGTTATAAGGGTTTAACTTGTGCACTACTGGCACATATCCATGATAAATGATACCAATCATGTAATGTTTCTTATGATGCTGAACACCATAAATAAATGAGATGAGATGATCTTTCTCCAACCAAGTAAGTTCGGAGTCATGACTATAGTACGTTCGATCTATTATCTGTCGGGTAGTTCTTGTAGCACGGAAATAAGCTGACAATTAAAAATAAAGAAAATTAGTCTAGATGAGTACCAAATATGCTTCAACAATCAATATAAAGTACCTAACAAATCTATTGACAAACGCACCTGGAGGTAGCACCGGAATCAAGTCATCATCTACATGCACCCAAATATCTATATTATTATCACGAACATCAAGATCGAAGTTAATGTTCATGTCCTCATCTAACCCATACGTGTGGCAAAATGCTCTCCAATTAAAACAACCAAAATATGTGTGATCTTCGTTATTTTTCACCTTAACAACAAAAGTGTAATGCTCCGTTCTTAGGTGAGCTATCATAGGCTCTGTACTGTCCTTCCTTTGGAAATGGAACTTGTCCAAGACAGCGGAACTTGCATGACAGGGAACACACTAGTCAAATGTTGGAAATATGCCCTAGAGGCAATAATAAATTGGTTATTATCATATTTCCTTGTTCATGATAATCGTTTATTATCCATGCTATAATTGTATTGATCGGAAACTCAGATACATGTGCGGATACATAGACAACACCATGTCCCTAGTATGCCTCTAATAGACTAGCTCGTTGATCAAAGATGACTATGGTTTCCTATTCATGGACATGAGATATCATTTGATAACGGGATCATGTCATTAGGAGAATGATGTGATGGACAAGACCCAAACTACAAACATAGCATATGATCGTGTCAGTTTATTGCTACTGTTTTCTGCATGTCAAGTATCTGTTCCTATGACCATGAGATCATGCAACTCACTGACACCGGAGGAGTGCCTTGTGTGTATCAAACGTCGCAATGTAACTGGGTGACTATAAAGGTACTCTACAGGTATCTTCGAGGGTGTCCGTTGGGTTGGCATGGATCAAGACTGGGATTTGTTACTCCGTGTGATGGAGAGGTATCTCAGGGCCCACTCGGTAATACAACATCACAACAAGCCTTGCAAGCAATGTGACTAAGTGTTAGTCACGGGATCTTGTATTACAGAACGAGTAAAGAGACTTGCCGGTAACGAGGTTGAACTAGGTATGGAGATACCGACGATCGAATCTCAAGCAAGTAACATACCGAAGAACAAAGGGAACATCATACGAGATTAACTGAATCCTTGACATAGAGGTTCGACCGATAAAGATCTTCGTAGAATATGTAGGAACCAATATAGGCATCGAGGTCCTGCTATTGGTTATTGACCGTAGAGTGTCTCGGTCATGTCTACATAGTTCTCGAACCCGCAGGGTTTGCACACTTAAGGTTCGGTGATGTTTCGATAGTATAGAGTTATGTGTGGTGGTTACCGAAGGTTGTTTGGAGTCCCGGATTATATCCTGGATGTCACGAGGAGCTCTGGAATGGTCCGGAGGTAAAGAATGATATATAGGAAGTCCTATTTTGGTCGCCGAAAAAGTTTCGGGCTCATCGGTTGTGTACTGGGAGTGCCGGTAGTGTACCGAGAGACCATCGGGAGGGGTATTTCGACCCAAGAGGCTAATTGGGCTGTGGGAGGGTGAATACCAGCGCTTAGTGGGCTGGTGGAAGTCCCACATAAGGCCCATGCGGCTGGGAAGAAAAGCCCAAAGAGAAAAAGGTGGAAAAGGCAAAAAGACCAAAATAAGGAGGAGTCCTAATCCTACTAGGATTGGAGGAGGAATCCTCCTCTCCTCTTGGTTCGGCCGAAGCCTAGATGGCTTGGCCCTTAGGACAAGCCTCCTCCTCTCTTCCTCTTATATATACTAGAGGTTTTAGGGTTTTTGCACTAGATTTTCAGCCACATGCTACTCGTTCCTCTAGTGCATAGTTTCTCCTCTAGATCGATTTTTCTGCAGTGCTTAGGCGAAGCCCTGCCGAAATAGCTCCACCATCATTGCCGCAGCACCGTCACACTGCCGGAGAACTCGTCTACCTCTCCACTCCCTCTTGCTGGATCAAGAAGGCGGAGATCGTCATCAAGCTGTACGTGTGCTGAACGTGGAAGTGTCGTTCGTTCGGCGCTAGATCGGAAGGACCGTGATCAAGATTGCGAGACGGATCGTGATGAGATCGCGGGACGGATCGTGATGAGTTCGCGGGATGGATTGTGATTGGATCGCGGGACGGATCGCGATGAGATCGCGGGACGCTCGGTGATTTGGATCGCGAAGACGTTCGACTACACCAACCGCGTTTCTTAACGCTTCCCGCTTAGCGATCGACAAGGGTATGTAGATCCACTCTCCCTCTCGTAGATGCTCATCACCATGGATAGATCTTGTGTGTGCATAGGAATTTTTTTGTTTCCCATGCAACATTCCCCAACAGTGGCATCAGAGCTAGGTCTATGTGTAGACGAGATCTCGAGTAGAACACAAAGAGTTTGTGGGCATTGATGCTTAGATTGCTTCCTCCCTTGGTCGTATTTTGGTTCAACGGTATTTGTGAGATGAGGCGGCCCGGACCAACATTACTCGTATGCTTACGAGAGACCGGTTCCCTCAACCGCAACTTGTTGCATAGATGTCTTGTGGGTCCCAGTTGCTCTCACTTAAGTTGGATCGGATTCGACAAAGGCGGTCCTTGAGAAGGTTGAAAAGCAACTAGTGTATCACCGTTGTGGTCTTTGCGTAGATGATAATTGTTCTTGCTAGATACCCGTAGCAGCCACGTAAAACATGCAACAACAATTAGAGGGCGTCTAACTTGTTTTTGCAGGGTATGTTGTGATGTGATATGGCCAATTACATGATGTGATATATGTGATGTATGAGATGATCATGTGATGTATAGATTATCACGACTTGCATGTCGATGAGTACGGCAACCGGCAGGAGCCATAGGGTTGTCTTTAATTATTGTATGACCTGCGTGTCAATCATTAAGCGCTATATAATGCTTTACTTTATCGCTAAACGGTAGCAATAGTAGTAGAATCATGTTGGGCGCGACAACCCCGATGGCGACACGTTGATGGAGATCATGGTGTCGTGCCGGTGACGATGGAGATCATGCGGGTGCTTTCAAGATGGAGATCAAAAGCACAAGTTCATGGCCATATCATGTCACTTATGATTTGCATGTGATGTTAATCCTTTTATGCACCTTGTTTTGCTTAGGACGACGGTAGCATTATAAGGTGATCCCTCACTTAATTTCAAGATAAATTGTGTTCTCCCCGAGTGTGCACCGTTGCGAAAGTTCGTCGTGTCGAGACACCACGTGATGATCGGGTGTGATAGACTCTACGTTCACATACAACGGGTGCAAGCCAGTGTTGCACATGCAGAACACTTGGGTTAAACTTGACGAGCCTAGCATGTACAGACATGGCCTCGGAACACAAAAGACCGAAAGGTCAAACATGAGTCATATAGCAGATATGATCAACATAATGATGTTCACCATTGAAACCACCTCAACTCACGTGATGATCGGACTTGAGTTGGTGAATTTGGATCATGTGTCACTCGAATGACCGGAGGGATGTCAATTTGAATGGGAGTTCTTTAGTAATATGATTAATTGAACTCATTATCATGAACATAGTTAGTAGTGTCTTTGCAAATTATGTTGTAGATTACTTGCTCGCGCTGTAGCTCCCTTGAATTTCTATATGTTCCTAGAGAAATAGAGTTGAAAGATGATGGTAGCAATATTGCGGACTGGGTCCGTGATCTGAGGATTGTCCTCATTGCTGCACAAAAGGCTTATGTCCTTAATGCACCGCTCAGTGCGCCACCCCCTCTAGCGTCGTCTGTAGATGTTGTGAACATCTGACAGGCACATTCCGATGACTACTTGATAGTTTAGTGCGTCATGCATTATGGCTTAGAATGTATGCTCCAAAACGTTTTGAATGTCACGGAACATATGAGATGTTATAAGAGCTGAAATTGGGATCTCAGGCTCGTGCCCATGTTGTGAGATATGAGATCTCCAACAAGATTCTTTGCCTGCAAGATGAAGGAGAATAGCTCAATTGTTAAGCATGTGCTCAGATTGTCTGGGTGCTACAATCGCTTGAATCGAGTGGGAGTTGATCTTCCAGATAAGATAGTGATTGATATAGTCCTCCAAGTCACTGTCACTAAGCTACTAGAACTTGGTGATGAACTATAAAATTCCAGGGATAGAAATAATGACCCCTGAGCTGTTCGCGATGTTTGACACCACGAAGGTAGAAATCAAGAAGGAGCATCAAGTGTTGATGGTTAGTAAAACCACTAGTTTTGAGAAGGGCAAGGGCAAGGAGGGAAACTTCATGGATGGCAAGTCAGTTGCTGCTCCAGTGAAGCAACCCAAAGTTGAACCCAAACCCGAGACTAAATGCTTCTATTATGAGGTGAGCGATCGCTGAAGCGGAACAACCCTAGATATTTGGTAGATAAGAAGGCCAGCAACGTCGACACAAGTGTATTTGATATACATGTTATTGATGTGTACCTTGCTAGTACTCCTAATAGCACCTGGGTATTGGATACCGGTTCGGTTGCTAAATGTTAGTAACTCGAAGTAAAAGCTACGGAATAAACGCAGACTAGCTAAGGGTGAGGTGATGATGTGTGTTGGAAATGTTTCCAAGGTTGATGTGATCGACATTGCACGCTCTCTCTACCTTCGGGATTAGTGACGAACCTAAATAAATGTTATTTGGTGTTTTGCGTTGAGCATGAACGTGATTAGATCGTGTTTATTGCAACACGGTTATTCATTTAAGTTAGAGAATAATTGTTATTCTGTTTACATGAATAATACCTTCAATGGTCATGCACCCAGTGAGAATGGTTTGTTGAATCTTGACCATAGTAATACACATGTTCATAACATTGATGCCAAAAGATACAAAGTTAATAATGATAGTACCACATACTTGTGGCACTGTCGCTAAATGTCATATTGGTATAAAGCGCATGACGAAACTCCATGTTGATGGATCTTTGGACTCATTCGATTTCGAATCGGTTGAGACATGCGAACCATGCCTCTTGCGCAAGATGACTAAGGACCCCGTTTTTCGGATTGATGGAGCGGGCAAGTGATTTATTGGAAATGATACATGTTGATGTATGCAATCCAATGAGTCTTGTAGCATGCAGTGGATATCGTTATTTTCTTACCTTCACTAATGATTTGAGTAGATATAGTGTATGTTTACTTAATGAAACACAAGTCTGGATCGTTTGAAAAGTTCAAGCGAATTCAGAGTGAAGTTTAAGATCATCGTGACAAGAAGATAAAAATGTCTGCGATATGATCGTGGAGGTGAATATCTGAGTTACGAGTTTGGCATACAACTTTAGACAATGTGAAAGTCGTTTCACAACTCACGCCACCTGGAACACCATAGTGTGATGGTGTGTCCGAAGGTCATAGTCGTGCTCTGTTGGATATGGTGCGGGCTATGATGTCTCTTATCGTTTTGCTACTATAGTTTTGGGGTTATGCATTAGAGACAACTACATTCACTTTAAATAGGGCACCATCTAAATCCGTTGAGATGACACCGTGTGAATTATGGTTTGATAGAAACCTAAGCTGTCATTTCTTAATGTTTGGGCTGTGACGCTTGTGTGGAAAAATGTATTCACCTAATGAGCTCGAACCCAAAGCGGACAAATGCATCTTCATAGATTACCCTAAGAACAGCTGGGCGAACCTTCTATCTCAGATCCAAGCATAAAGTGTTTGTTGCTAAAACGGGTCCTTTCCCGAGAAAAAGTTTCTCTCGAAAGAATTGAGTGGGAGGAAGATAGAACTTGATGAGGTTGTTGAACCTTCGTTTCAACCAGAGAGTAGCACAACACAGAAAGATGTTTCTGTGAAACCTACGTCAGTTGAAGAGGAAGTAAATGATGATGATCATGAAGATTCAGATCAAGTTACTATCGAACCTCGTAGGTCGACAAGGATGTGTACTGCTCCTGAGTGGTACAACAACCCTGTCTTGGAGGTCATGTTGTTGGACAACGATGAACCTATGAGATATGGAGAAGCGATGATGGGCTCAGATTCCGATAAATGGTTAGAGGCCATGAAATCTGAGAAAGGATCCATGTAGGAAAACCAAGTATAGACTTTGGTAGACTTGCTCGTTGGACGGCAGGTTGTCGAGTACAAATGGACCTTTGAGATGAAGACAGACGCTGATGGTAAATGTCACCATTTATAAAGCTCGACTTGTCACAAATAAGTTTCTGACAAGTTCAAAGAGTTTACTGCGATGAGACTTTCTCACTCGTAGCGATGCTAAAGTCTGTTGGAATTATGTTAGCAGTTGCTGCATTTTTCAATTATGAAATCTAGCAGATGGATGACAAAACATCGTTTCCTTAACAGTTTACATGAGGAAACATTGTATGTGATACAACTAGAAGGTTTTGTCAGTCCTAAGGATGCTAAAAGGTGAGCAAGCTTCAGTGATCCTTCTATGGACTGAAGCAAGCATCTCGGAGTTGGAATATACACTTAGATGAGGTGATCAAAGTTTTTGAGTATATACAAAGTTTATGAGAAACTTGTATTTACAATAAAGTGAGTGGGAGCACTATAGAGTTTCTGATAAGCATATGTGGTTGACATATTGTTGATCGGAAATGATGTAGAATTTCTGGAAAGCATAAAGGGTAGTTTGAAAGGAGTTTTTTAAAGGAAGGCCTGGATAAAGCTACCTAATTGTTGAGCATCAAGATCTATAGAGATAGACCAAGATGCTTGATGAGACTTTCAATGAGTACATACCTTGACAAGATTTTGAAAGAGTTCAAAATGGATCAGTCAGAGAAAGAGTTCTCGCTTGATTTGCGAGGTGTGAAGTTGAGTGAGACTCAAAGCTCGACAATGGCAGAAGAAAGAGAAAGGACGAATGTCGTCCCCTATGCCTTAGCCATAGGCTCTGTATAGTATGCCATGCTGTGTACCGCACCTGTGTGTGCCTTACCATGAGTCCGTCAAGGGGTACAAGAGTGATCCAGAAGTGGATCACTGGACAACGGTCAATATTATCCTTAGTGACTAAAAGACTAAGGAAATGTTTCTCGATTATGGAGGTGATAAAGGGTGCGTCGTAAAGAGTTACGTTGATGCAAGATTTAACACTAATCCGGATGACTCTTAGTAGCAATCCGGATACGTATAGTGGAGCAGCCATTTGGAATAGTACCAAGTGGAGTGTGGTAGCAGTGTTTACAGTTTGACATAGAGATTTGCAAAGTACATACGGATCTGAATGTCGCAGACCCGTTGACTATAAGACCTCTCTCACATGCAAAGCATGATCGAGCCCCAGAACTCAGTGGGTGTTAGATTCATAACAATGCAAATCACATGGTGATGTGAACTAGATTATTGACTCTAGTGCAAGTGGGAGACTGTTGGAAATATGCCCTAAAGGCAATAAAAAATTAGTTATTATCATATTTCCTTGTTCATGATAATCGTTTATTATCCATGCTATAATTGTGTTGACCGGAAACTCAGATACATGTGTGGATACATAGACAACACCATGTCCCTAGTATGCCTCTAATAGACTAGCTCGTTGATCAAAGATGGCTATGGTTTCCTAGTCATGGACATGAGATGTCATTTGGTAACGGGGTCACATCATTAGGAGAATGATGTGATGGACAAGACCCAAACTACAATAGCATATGATCGTGTCAGTTTATTGCTACTGTTTTCTGCATGTCAAGTATATGTTCCTATGACCATGAGATCATGCAACTCACTGACACCGGAGGAGTACCTTCTATGTATCAAACGTCGCAACATAACTGGGTGACTATAAAGGTGATCTACAGGTATCTCTGAGGGTGTTTGTTGGGTTGGCATGGATCAAGACTAGGATTTGTTACTCCGTGTGACGGAGAGGTATCTTAGGGCCCACTCGGTAATACAACATCATAATAAGCCTTGCAAGCAATGTGACTAAGTGTTAGTCACGGGATCTTGTATTACGGAACAAGTAAAGAGACTTGCCGGTAACGAGGTTGAACTAGGTATGAAGATACCAACGATCGAATCTCGGGCAAGTAACATACCGAAGAACAAAGGGAACATCATACGGGATTAACTGAATCCTTGACATAGAGGTTCGACCGATAAAGATCTTCGTAGAATATGTAGGAACCAATATGGGCATCGAGGTCCCGCTATTGGTTATTGACTGTAGAGGTGTCTCGGTCATGTCTACATAGTTCTCGAACCCGCAGGGTTTGCACACTTAAGGTTCGGTGATGTTTCGATAGTATAGAGTTATGTATGGTGGTTACTGAAGGTTGTTCGGAGTCCCAGATGAGATCCCGGATGTCATGAGGAGCTCCGAAATGGTGCGGAGGTAAAGATTGATATATAGTAAGTCCTATTTTGGTCGCCGAAAAAGTTTCGGGCTCATCGGTAGTGTACCGGGAGTGCCGGTAGTGTACCGGGGGACCATCGGGAGAGGTATTTCGACCCAAGAGGCTACATGGGCTGTGGGAGGAGGTAAACCAGCCCCTGGTGGGCTGGCTGAAGCCTCCTCTAAGGGCCCATGTGGCTGGAGTGGTTTGAGAAGGAAAAAAAAATTCAAAGGTGGAGAGGTGGAAAGAGTTTCCAAGTGGAAAGGAGGAATCCTACTCCTAAAAGGATTGGAGTAGGACTCCTCCACCTCCAATTTCGACCAAACCTTGAGGGTTTGAGGCTGCCTCCTCCCCTCCCTCCCTCCTATATATACTAGAGGATTTAGAGGAAAAAGCTAACCCTAATAGCCATGTGCTACCTCTCCTCTAGATCTCAGTTTCTCCTCTAGATCGATTTTCTGCAGTGCTTAGGCGAAGCCCTGCCGAAATAGCTCCACCACCATTGCCGCAACGCCATCGCGCTGCCGGAGAACTCGTCTACCTCTCTGCTCTCTCTTGCTGGATCAAGAAGGCGGAGATCGTCATCGAGCTGTACGTGTGTTGAACGCGGAGGTGTCGTCCGTTCGGCGCTAGATCAGAAGGACCGTGATCAAGATCGCGAGATGGATCGTGATGAGTTCGCGGGACAGATCATGATTGGATCGCGGGACGGATCGTCATGAGATCGCGGGATGCTCGGCGATTTGGATCACGAAGACGTTCGACTACACCAACCGCGTTTCTTAACGCTTCCCGCTTAGCGATCTACAAGGGTATGTAGATCCACTCTCCCTCTCGTAGATGCTAATCACCATGGATAGATCTTGCGTGTGCGTAGGAATTTTTTTGTTTCCCATGCAACGTTCCCCGACACTTATCTCATCATTGGTCACTTCCTTGAGATTGTCAGTTGAAGTGGTTGGAGCGTCACTTGAAGCTTTGTAAGCACCACTAGATTGTTGTGGAGCTCATTTTGTGCTTGAGTGACATTTCATGAGCGTTAGTCCTTCCCATGATTTTTTTTGGTTTGAGATATTTGTAGCTTGGCATAATTGGATTAAGTTGCACAGGGTGTCATACTTGCTATCCAAAGCTCTTAAGATCTTCCTGGTGATGAATTTGTCCGTCATTTTCTTCACTTCCTAAGCCGATAAACTCATTTTTGAAGAGATCTAGCCTAGAGTACATTTCGGCAATGCCTTCACCGTCCTTCAATCTTTAACTTATCAAATTGACATTGTAGCACATCCAACTTTGATTCCTTCATAGAGTTGGTATCTTTGTGCATTTCAACCAAAGTACCCCAAATCTCCTTGGCATTCTCAAGGTGGGTGATTTTGTTGAATTCCTCGGGACACAAGGCACTGAAGAGTATGTCACGTGCTTGAGCCTTGTATTGCAACATCTTCAATTCATCTGCGACTGCCTCATGATCCGGTACCCTTCCATCTTCAAAGATTAACCTTGCAAGCCAATACGAACAACAACCCAAGCGGTAGGGTTATGACCAAGAATATGCATTTTCATCTTATGGTTTCAAGTAGCAAAATTAGTATCACCAAAGTAAGGACCTCTATGGTAATAACTACCCTCACTAGAAGCCTACTTCTCCTTAGTGTTTAAACCAAAGCAATGGAGACCAAACTCGGATACCACTTGTATGTACAAAAGTAGGTCTAGAGGGGGGAGGGGGTGATTAGACTAGTTACCAAATTAAAGATGACTCTTTTCCCACTTTTTGTTCTCGACAGATTTTAAGAATTCTAAGCAAGTCTAGAAAAATCTACACATGCAAGTCTAGTCATAGGCAGTGGAAAGTAATGACATTGTAAAAGATGGTAGTAAAGGAATGAGTTTGAAGATATGCAAACACTGTGGTGACACGGAAGGTTTTAACCCATGGTTTTGATAGGTGGTGTTATCATACATCCACGTTCATGAAGACTTCGATCTCAACGATCAATGAGCACAAGGATAATGGTTGCGAGATTCCATTGAGGGCTCCCGCACGAATGGTCCATGAAGAAGCACCTTGATGAGACCGGATGCATATGATTCGGTGGGTCCGACTTTGACTTAGGGTTTTGACATAGTGGAAAGTGGGAAATGTTTAAGGCTTTTTGGAGCTTTATCTCTAAGCACTCGAGTACTCCCTCCCTCTCTCTATATGGCCTAATGCTTTTTTCGAGGTTAACTTTGACCACATGTTAGAGCCCTTCACCGCCACGGGAGCTGGGGCATTTTTCGAGGTTAACTTTGACCACATGTTAGAGCCCTAATGCATTTTCGAGGTTAATTTTGATCTTAGGTTAGAGTTGAAGGGTTTCGGAACGCCCCGTCACCGCTATCCAATGTTCGTGAAGGCCGTGGTGTAGGAGGCTCGATGCAGGAGATGAACTCCCAACTCTGGTCGGGGCTCAACGATCATGCGTGTTGGTGTCATCGAGATGGAGGTTAGCATCATAGACGGTTGCGACCACCGCAAAGACGTAGCCTGGACATCCGGACCCATCCGTGGTGGCGCCATTGAGATGGGTTCCAACATCATGGGCTGTTATGACCGCCGTTGCAACACCGAATCAGGCATCTTCACCGCCATCAACACGTTTCATTCGCCCTATCATAGCCTCGATGTGTGTCGTGGTCGTAGTGGTCACTTTCAAATGGTTCATTAACCTTATACATATTATTAATCATCCGTTTGATTATTTACTTGTGTTCATGTGGTTCAAAGTTCAAACACAGTAGAAAATAATTACCAGCTTCTTGGATATAGTTGTCATATTTGATACACTTACCAAAATTTCCGAGAGCAATTAGCAGGTCCCAATCCATGCCTAGTATAAATTAATAATCTGAATTTAGGTTTTTTTCATCTAATCAATTGACTATTGTTTTTCCCATCGCTTTGTAGCAACTTGTATAAAAAATATTTCCCGTTACCTTGCTCCATAGCGAAGTACGTCAACTTGTTTCTTCCGTTGCAATGCACAGTCATACATACTAGTAAATTCTTAAATATATATATTTGATTCCATACGTGTGAACTCTTTAAAAACGTCGCGGATGGAATTAAACAAACCTTCCCAGGAAACAACATGAAGAAGACGCGTTTGGAGTTTCCTTTCGTAAATGTGATTGTGCGTCTAATGGTAATCAAGTAAACTATAAGAACAACTTTAACAGGATTTTTTTTCCGCAAATGTGATCGTGCGTCTACGGGTAATCAAGTGAGCTATAAAAGCAACTTCAATCGGCTGACCCATTTCGGTCTGTTCATGTCTTTTTAGATTGTCGCGGACAAAAACGTTGGTCCAACTATTTTAATTTTGTGTTTGTTTCTGTCGGCGCGGATTCGTTTTCGTCCAAAATTTGAGCTGGGTCCGAAAAGGACAAAAAAAAGGGTTCCCTGCACGCCCCGTCTGGCCCACTTACCGTACACCCACCTTTTTATTTCTCTCTCTCTGCTGCACACCTTGCCGCTGTCGCCCCCGTAGCAATCGTGCCATCGCCCCATCCCCTTGCTCCGGCAAGACTCCGCAGGCGCCGCCGCTGCCGACGCTCAAGCTTGTCGCCGCGCTGGCTAGGACGCAGGCGCCGCCACCCAAGGACGTCGCGCGTCGAACGGCTCCGAAGAGGCGGGCGTGTCGGCGTCGGCCTCGCCTCCCTCGCGCCCAGCCGCTGCGCGCCCGCACCCGGCAGGCGACGCCACCGCGAGCCCGCGCTCGGCAGGCCACGCCACTGCAACGATGCTCGGGACTCGGGAGCAGGTCGGATAATGGTCGGGAGTGGGTCAGATACAAGTCGGAAGCACGTCCGATACTGGTCGGGAGCGTCTGAGCAAAACCGCGGTGCCCGCGCCCTTGCGTGCATGGTAGCTAGCTACCTGCCTGTCGCCGTTGGCCGAGCTAGCCGCTGCGTGCGAGCACGGCCACAGCCGCATGCTAGCTAGCTAGCAGCTAGCCGTGCGTGCCCTACCTCGCCGTTGTAGCTCATGCTTTGGAGCGCCGGAGCTCGCGCCCGGCCGCCTCGCGGCGCTCGCGCGTCCTGTCCGGCCTTGCCTCGCCACGCCCAAACGATGCTGCTGCAGCCGCTGGCCTCGCCTCTCGCCTGCGCCGGATCGATGTGCAGGCCGCCATGCTCGCCGCGCTCGCCCTGCCTCGCTGCAAGCTCCCCGCCTGCTACGTGTTCGGCAAAATGCCGGGATGGACACGCACAAAATGGGTTCGCCCCCGTTGAGCGCACCGGCCAACGCAAATGAAACGGACACGATCGGGAACCAAACAGATAAAAAACGGACAAAACACGCATCCGACGTAAATAAAACAGACATGGTTAAGCGGACGATCACCAAAACAAAAAACAAACAAAATACGCGTCCGTTGGTCGACGCGTTGGGTTGCTCTAACTTCATCATATTTTCGTACATGCACCAATGCCATTTGATGTCGCTAAACAACATCAATAAATTCAGAAGCATGTAACCATCACACCACTAGAACTTTCAATTTTCTCTTTTAAAATAGTCTTATGACATGTTATAATAATATAGCAACCATTCCATACAATAGTTTGAACAAGGCTGGGGCAAACAATACAATTACGTCAAAAAAGACAAGGAAAAAAATAAAAGAAATAATGCCAATAGCGTCGGATCGACGAAAAGCGACAGAGTCCCAAGGAAAAAAATAAAAGAAATAATGCCAATAGCGTCGGATCGACGAAAAGCGACAGAGTCCCGCAACCGCTTCCAGCACACTCCTATGTCACTGAATTGCCGCGTACGCCAACACCTTTAAGAAGGACTCACAATGACGACGTTGCTGGCCGAACGAATCCTAAAAATTCTTCAAGTACACTGAAAAGAGTGGGGAAAGGTCCACTCGACACTGAAAAGAGTGGGGAAAGGTCCACTCGACGCCCTTCGAAAAGAATGGCAACGTCCATAGACGTCATCGCATCGGTGCCAACAAGACTGGAGAAAGATTTTTTTCAACCCTCCACAACCCAGGACCAACCGCCGGCTTCACGTCCACTGCCCATCAACATGCGCCAGCACAGTGAAGAGAACACCACCATCCACCGCCCATCAACGTGCTCCAGCATAGTCAAGAGGACACCACCATCATCTCAGCACGGCAAAAAAAGTCAAGAGGACACCACCATCATCTCACCACGGCGAAAACTGCGAGGCCAGTCAGACCAAAACGAACTTTCAGCTTTCGCTTGTCCTTGCGTCTTTTTCAGCCGTATCTCAGCTCGTGCATTCCGCTAGCCCGTACCAGAATAAATGATAATGATGCTGGGCAATCAATGTGCCGTATAGTACAACAATACAAGTTACAATTCCAAAACCTGATCAGCCGTCGAATCAACGACGTCGATTCGGGCATACGGCCCATGAACCCCTGGTTCACCACCTATACAAATCTAACAACATAGGATCAGCCTATACAATCTCACACCACTATCCAGTGATCCAGTATATAGTCTACACTACCGTATATATACACTACAATGCAGGATACATACAACAGTGTACATGTAGCCAACATATATATGAGGGTTCAGTTCTGACTATCAGTGAGAAACCATCTACGAAGCAGAACCCTTTGATTGCTGAATCTCCAACGCTTGCTCCGCCACCATAATGCACGAGTCCATCTCCAAACTCGCGGCCTCGTTGTTTCCGGTGAGCAAAGGCGCTCTCGGTAACGATAGCGCGTCAGCATTGCATTGTATGTCGGGTTGGATCCCAATATGGTCGATTTCGTGCAGCGCCGGAGAGAGATACTTTGCAACCGTGATGAATAGAGCAGAGCCGTCATCCAGCTCTGTCACACTCTGCACCAACGTCAGGTTTGGTTCAGTTATACATATTTCCGAACTGAAGCATACCAAAATTCAATTATTTAGACCTACTGTCTACTGTAACAGGAGTGTCTAGAGAAATCGATCTTGCCTGTATTCTTCCTTTGCCGAAGGTCTTGTGGCCTACCAGAATGGCACGGCCATTGTCATGTAATGCCCCAGCCAAAATTTCGCTTGCACTGGCACTTTCTTCGTTGACCTACATGGCTCATGGCACACATGAACACAAGCAAGAGGCCTCTCATAAAAAAAGGTTTCACTTATTTTATAAATGAACTTTAGCAAAGAAACATTCGTGCCATGCTGGTATTTGGGGAAAACAAATAAGTATTAAAACAAAAATCATATGTAACTGTGCTCATTTGCAAATGAGAAAAAACAAATATTGCAGAATTTAAACAAAAAACATATGTAACTGCTCATTTGCAAATGAGAAAAAAAATAAACATATAAATTTTGGAGATTCATCCTATGTTGACTAGTTGAACTAATGGTCAGGTCTATATTTGTGCTTCTAAAAGTAGTCTCACTAAGTGAGAAATAGGTACTCCCTCCCGTCCAAATATGTACTGCCTCCTAGAATTTTGATTTTTGAGCCTAACTTTGACTAGCAAAACAGGAGTTATATGCATCAAAAGTATACTATTGGATTCTTAGTCGAAAGAGGTTTCTAATGGTATAAGTTTTTTAACGTACAACTCATATTTTGATAGTTAAATTTAATATCAAAGTTAGCTAAAAACTTGAGGGTGGGCTCTATATTTGGACAGAGGGAATACCTTCTTGTGAGATACTGTATTGTAACTTTGTGGTTTTACTATTTTCTCTTAGGAGAACTAAAACATTATGATTAATAACTGAACTAGAGTGAAGCAGCACCTCTATTCTGCTTGCCCTTTCTGAAAGCACGAAACATGACGGAAGAATGTGAATCTTATGAACTGTAAATTGTATGAATTTTCTACCCGTGTGGATTTGAAAAGCAACAAAGACCACATAGTCAAGTGTGCAGAGGGTGGGTACTCACAAGCACTACAAGAGGATCATGTGTTAAAGATTGGCCTTGGACCATATTTATTGCTTGCACATTGCCCTCACGGTCAACGGTGTTCACTAGAGTTTCATCTCCATCTAACCAAATTTGAGCCACATCAAGACCAGCCGTTACTAAACCGCCCTGTTATAGACAGTAACATTAATACATGATTTTTTGCATCGAAATTATAATTTATAAGAAAGACTGATGATAATAGACTGACTGGATTATTCCGCAGATCTAAAATATATGACTGGACACCTTGATCCTCCATCTTTTTAATGGCACTTTCCATTTCAGCAGCAGCAGTCTGGGTTGAAAATTAAATAAAACATGAGTGAAGTAGCTCAAATACCAGTAATAATATTAGCAAATCTGGAAAATTCATTAGCATCAAAAAAATCAATTCAATATTAGATTGACAATAAAAAATACTCGAGGTTTTATAATATTATCTTGAAGACATCGGTGCTGGATTAGTTTAGTGAGTTTGGGTGTGTATGGATGATAGAAGAATTAACATAACATGTGCATGGACATTGGCATGGAACAACCTATCACTTGGATCCATTTTTCAGTATGAGTAGGAATGTCTTTAGTACGATAATTTCGCGTAGAAAGCAATGAAAGAGCTATGTAGTTTGGTACTAAGTATAAAATCACAACTTTTCTTATCTATAAAAAACTGCAAGTGCAAAAATATAACAAAGATTGGTACTTACCTGAGAAAATGCAGCTAACCTAACATACCCAGTCTTGGCCTCATGCCCATCACCCGAACTATGGGAGATAATTGCCGTTGATAGAGGTGAAAGATTGATTACCTCACGAGATAGCTGGACCTTCCGGAAATAAAATGTGACTTGTAATTAGGAAAGTACAATATCATATGCTTAATGAGGGATACTGAACACATCTTGGATTAAATTGAATAACGCAACACTTTTCAAATCACACAAATGAAAAATGTTAGCCATGAATGTTCAAAGAAGAAGTCTAGAAATATGTTTTCGATACATTGTGTTGATGTTATTATGTGTTATTTACTGCCTTCCTCTTCAGGGAAGTTTTTATTATTACATAATGAAAATAAGTTAGGTATATACCTCTTTTTGCTTTATCCTACCACTCCTTCCAATTCCAGTACCCTGGGTATCAGTTAGAAAATACAGGAAGATGAGGAAAGTTAGGATGGAAGATGGCAAAAATATGTAACTGAGAATCTGGGATGTGATCACTACGTAACTAAGAGTTAGGATTGAGAAATGCTGCTTTTGAAAATGAAATATAGATAGAAAAACACTAACAAGAAACAAGTACTTCTCAAGTTGAGGATAAGGATAAGGAAGGGCATACATCCAATAGTTTCACTTCCACAGTCGTTCCAGCACGACCTCTAAGTCTCTGAGCCACAGCTTCTACGTCCAACCCCAAAACACTATTTCCTACAAAACCAGTCGAGATTAAGGGCATATCATATTATAAAAAGGAGAGCTCGTGAATTCAATAATAAAAACAAGTGCACCATCCACCTTAAGACTAGTTAAGAATATAAGGTTCCACCCTTTTAGTTAGAAAACCATAATCAGTTAGGAGGTACCGCTCATCTGCGACATCAGCAGATAAGCGTAGTATGTGAAGATGTGTTATTAATCTCTGCATTGCAATGCTAGTTCCGTGGGGGAGAAAAACAAGTTCTTGAATCTAGAACAACCTGGTTTTCCACTGATGGAAAAGGAACTCAAGAAGATAAGATTGACAAGTTATTTTACAAAGGTTAAATTGCACAAGACACAAAGTTTTTTTACAAAGGTTAAATTGCACAAGACACAAATTTTGCAAAGATATCATTCTGCCTTAATTGCTCAGAGACACATGTGGATCATATTATTTATCGACACCGTAGAGTTCCTACTTTTGCCAATTTTTCTTTAGTTTGGGTAACTTTTAATAGGTAGAAAGGGCGACAAAAGATATTACTAGTTGGGATATTGACTAGTATCCTGTCATCTTTAAATGTTATCAGTTGTGACCAATGAACATTGTTATTTTTATAGCCTTCTCACCGGTCAATATCAGCCGAAAATTTCATTATATGTTATTTAGCCACATAGGTCATCGGTCTGTGACTCAGATTGATATAATTTAAAAGTATGTAAGTATCGCCTTTTAGTAAAATGATGCTTTAGTATAGAAAGTAAAATACCATTGATCTCAACTAGCTCATCGCCTTCGTGTATGCCTGCTCGGTCGGCTGGGCCTCCGTCAATGCAGTTCATAACAAGCTGCAACAAGTTTTGGAGGTATAAATTGTAACACTCTTATGATGTCCTCTTACAGAAAAAAAAAATGCGACCGTACCAAGCGTCCGGAGGCAGGGTCCCTATTTATGAATATGCCAACCCCTTGCAAATTCCCGTCGCTTCCGATCCTGAAACTCTGATATTCCTGCATCTCACCAAACATACATTAGAACAACTCCAACAGCTCATGTAAAAACCTTCCCGTAAAAAGTGGTTTTATGGGATGACCGTATAATTTACGGGAAGTTGTCAGACAGCTACTTTTCTCAGTTCTCGTAAAACTTCTTCCCCTAAATCTTTTTTTCCTATTTCCCACTAAAGGTCGTTGGGGCCTACAAGTCAGTGATACAGCGGTGGGGTGTTTACGCGGGATCCCATAAAAAAAATCTGGTTTTACTGGAGCTGTTGATGAGCTTTTTTTGCCTCAACTTTCCGTAAACGGTGGTTATTTGAGGTTCTTGGGAGCTGTTGAAGTTGCTCTTCGCCTTGTGACAGTTCACCACGTGTGAGAACAAGCCTGAAGCCTGACATACATACCTTGGGGGTGATGATCTTTGTGAACGGGTCGCCTAGCGTGGACACCATCCCGCTGATCTTGCCGTAGGCGGCGTCTGCCGATTTCAGCGGGAACATCTCCACCATGGTCTGCTGAAGTTTCTGGTCCCAGTCTGCACACCGAGCAGAACCACAGACACTGGTAACTTCACTAGAACTCTATATGCAGCAACAAACACTACCAAATTTACACCACTTTTCGACGACATTTCTAAGTTATTAATTCGAAACGGCAGCAAGAACAAGTGTATGGAACCCGGTATACCTTGGTGGTTGAAGGTGGGGTCGACGAAGGTCTCGCGGATCAGCCCCCATGCCTCCACCAGCGTCCTCTGCACCCGGTTCACCTGCCAAGAACCAAAACCTGAGATTCAACCGAAAATCCCTCTTTCTTGGAAGGTGGTGTCTACGGTAGGACCACGGAGACCCACCTCTCGGGCCTTGGAGACGGGGAAGGCGACGGTGAGCGACTCGGCCCGCGCCGGCGGCGGGGCGAAGTCCCCGGCGAACCCGGACAGCGACACCACGGCAGCGGCGGCGAGCCCCGCGGCCGCCTTCCCAAGCGCCGACCCGCCGTCGCGCTCCGGCGGCGCGGAGGCCCTGACGACCGGCGGAGGCTGCTCCCGCCTCTCGGACCGCACCCGGAGCCTGGCCCTCCCTGCGGCAAGAACCGGCGCCGGGGACCTCGGGACCCGGCCGAGCACGGGCCTGGAGGCGCGGGAGGCGGCCAGGGAGCACTCTACCATTTCCATGGACGCGAGCAATCACGCAATGCGGCGACGGTGGCGGGTGTGCGGGTGGGCTCGGGGTTCCTGCGAGAGCGCGAGATATAAACCCGCCGGAGTCCACGAGAGGGAGGAGCGAGGAAGCGGGAGGAATCTTTTTGGCTGTTACCGCTGGGTTTTGGTGGACAGGAGGAGATCCGTGCCGGGGATCTCTGCGTGGCCTGTTCGGGCATGGACACGTCGCTCGGTCCAGCATTTGCGTGGTGCCGGGCGCAACAAATATGCAGAGGGATATGCAGGCGCACCGTGTTATTTCCGTGTTATTTTTTAACACAGTGCAATGAGTTGCTTGAACATATACTTAGGATCCTAAGAATACACACATATCCTATTCTTATAAACATCTTTGAAAGGTCGAGTTGACATATCATCTTAAATTGACATAGTCCCACATGCAACTCATATCCTATTCTTATAAGTATCTTCGAGAGGCCGAGTCGACGTATCATCTTAAAATTGACGAAGTCCCACATGCGACTCGTAGTCAATGGGAACGTCTCCTCTTACTAGATGAACATCGTCGAAAAGGCTTAATAAATCCAGCAAAAATGTGACCATCAATGTTAAATCTAAGACTTGAACTCCGATGGACTCAGAATACCACTGTCCTTTTAACCACCCATCACAGATTGTCATGTGATTGCACTTTCGTTACGACAAATGCAGTTACACATGTGAAGATGGGCCATTTAGATAGTAGTAGTTTTACAAAAAAGAAGAAAAAGAAATGCACCGTTGCCTCCTTGCGCGCATCATCCATCGTCGTTTCGCTCGATGATGCTGCTCCTGCTGGTGATCCCATCACGTGCACGGCTGTATGAGATAGCAAGCCTTTGGAACCCTGTCCTTTGTGATTCTGTACCGGGAGAAGGGCTATATCGTCACCTTCGACATCACCATGTCAACTAAAGTCGAAAAGAAGGCCGCCACCCTCACCCCACGATTTCGAGTGAACAGCATAAAACTATTACTTTTCGGATTAGGGTTCCAAAAAACTAATGGATTTTGTCGTTGATAACTACCAAAAGTGTGGTCGTCTATTTCAAAATAATCAAACTGCAAGTTGCTAACATTTTTACCCATTTTCTGACATGGGTGGCCCACTAGTCAGGCCATGTGCGGAGGGGGTGGCACGACAATTAATGCTCGTTGGCCGACCGACGCAGAACCATCTGGCTCGGTCATAAGTAGACCGAGTCATCGCTATCTTCCTCACTCCCATGCCCTCACTTCTCTCGCTCTCACTCTTCTCTCTGGCTCCGCCTGGTCCGACGTCGTCGTCAACGAAACCAGTGCTCACCCCTTTTCCGCCATGCCTTCCTAGAACAATGATGGATCGAGCTCTGAGACTGACTTCGACATCACCAACATGGATATGGAGTAGTGGGTAAGTTTTTTTCTGGCCGAGCTAAGGTTAGGGTTCTTATCGAGCTAGGGTTAGTGTAACTGGTGATTTGATCTATTCTTGCTGTTGTGGATGCATGAGATCCTGAGACCGCTGTAAAACCCCTTTTCTATAGCCAACTCGAGGAATTTGAACCTAAATGCATGCTGCATCGCATGAGGCCTATTAAGTGTGCGGCTTCTGAAGGAATTTTACTAGAAGACGTTTTTATGGATGTCTGGTCCAGGTTATCTAGCAACCTTTCTCTCAATTTAGCACCATATATATGAATTGCATATGTGTTGTTTCTGAACCATGCATTAGGTAGCAACTGTAACTAAATATGCCTGGTAGTATAAGTAGAAGATACAATGATATGTATTGAATGTGATGCATTAGTATGAGTAGCAGATGTAACTGAATATTTCCAAATGCATTAGTATAAGTAGTAGATGCATTAGTATAAGTAACACAATATGCCTGAACCCATTCATTAGTACAAGTACCTGACTTAAGCATGAACCTATGCACTAGTATAAGTAGCAACTCCATGTCTAGCTGATTCTAGTATTTTGAATATATACAATTTTGATAAAAAGAATGTTCATGTTAACAATGTTATGAATTAGTTGCGGTCTGTCTATCATCATCTTCATGTTAACAATTTGTTAGGTGCATGTTCACAATTAGGCAGTGTGAATTGTTATGTAATTATATAATTAAAACTGCAAGGAGGAGGTGTGAACTGTGGTGTTGTTGAGTGGCTTGACATGCATTTGCATCCTATTCTTCAGAATTGTTTGTCAAAGCCGTGTAATATGTTCCATTGGCAGAATTGTGAAAGGTTTACTACAAGAAGGCATATGAGAAACATTTATTCAAGCTTAAGAAGGACAATGAGAAACTGTCCAGTGAGTATAGCAAGCTTGTGGATGATGTTTCCAAGATGTTTGATCGACATGATGCGAAGGTCGACCACAGGGAGTACTTCAAGGCAATAGAGGAGGAAGAGTTTGAGAAGAGGAAGAGATAGCTATAGGAGAATGCTAAGTTGGAGGTTCATATGACAAAACTTAAGCTTGCCAAGGAGCAGAGGTGCATTCTAAAGAGTCAAGCTCACACTATCCAGAACACCATGAAGGAGATTGAAGTGGACTGAGATCGGCTTAAAAAAGAGAAGGTGAAGCTTCATGAGCATGTGATTCGTGAGCTACTGAAAGATGAGTATGGAAACAAGGAGAAGTTAGAGAAAATCAAGACCATCCTGGAGTCATGAACTGGTAGTTGTGGTGGTTAAGTACATCTCAAGCCTTTATAAGTAGGTGGCCTAAGAATCTGATGCTTGATTTGGGGTCTACATTTTGAGGAATGCAAAGTTACCTAGGGTTTTGGCAATGCATTTGAGATCTAATGTGTTATGTTAGAATTTTTTATGCTAAGTTATCTCTACTCCTAAAAGAGGACTTGATAGCTTCTGTTCCGGGTTTTTTCCGTCTTTCCTCCCACCTTTGTCTGGTTCTTTTTGCCTCACCTATTTCGTCTAGTTTTTTGCCTCACCTCCCACCATCCTCCCCCGTTGATTTTTTTTCTGCTTCACCTCCACACAATGAGAAAAAAAATCTGAATGGATCAGAACTTTCTATGCGTGCGCAAGTTATTTAGTAATATCATTATGTGAAAGAATCAATCACGATCAATCTCTAATCAATCTCCCTAAGACCAAATCAAAATTAATTAGTGCATTTATGTGATTTAGTCTTTCCAAACCTGACCCCTGCGCCTACTCGATCTAGATCACAAGGTCTTCTCCCGTTCGTCCCGTCCCTTGTACCAGCCATGAAAGAGAGGAAGAAGGGCAGAGAGGAGCACGGTGGCGATGTGTCGGGCTGATAGAGACATGATCGACGTGTAAGTCAATCTCTACTTCTAAAGGGGGACTTATTAGTCTTCATTTCACGTTTTTTCCGCCCCATCTTCCATCTTTGTTTTTTTCGCATCACCTATTTTGTCTATTTTTTGCCTCACCTCCCACCATCCTCTCCCGTCGATTTTTTTTCCGCTTCACCTCCACACAACGAGAAAAAAAATCTCTACTCCTAAATTTCATCGGTTTGGAAGAAAAGTTCACGAACTAAAAAACCGTGCATTTAGGAAAAAGTAAAAGGAAAAGGAAAAGGAAAAGAAGTGAAAAAAAAGAAAAGGAATAAAACAAACTGACAAACGAATAAATAGAGAAATGAAGAAATAATGCGCAAGCGGGTTAGTGTCCTGGTGGTTATCGCGTTTACTTTGGAACGATCGGGTCGCGAGTTTGATCCCGTGCCTGACACATTTTTTGGAATTTATCAAAACATAAGCGGTGCAGGTTGCTAGCAAAAAGTAATGGGCCGATCCTAGCTAACACGTTGCAGGCGTCGGTTCACAGAAACAGTTGTAACCGGTGCCTGCAGCGCCAAATAGGAAATGCGAGTGAGACTCGCCTTATGCATACACGTGTAAACCGAGGAGGGGCATGACTGAAATCACGTGGGTGGTCCCAACAGGTCAAATCACATGGGTGGGCCATGCTGGTGAAATACAATGGCTTGAAAGAGAAAATTACACGTTGGTACCACATTTGGGGCAGTGGCGGTGAATTGGTACCAAGATTGGTAATTTTTACATGCCAGTACCAAGTTTCGTGTTATACGTTGCAAATGGAACTAAACTGCGTATTTCGACGTATTGACGCCGAAACTGACGACCGGGTCATGCATGTCAGGTGCCACACTGGCCAACCCGCCCGCACCCACGCACTGACTGGACCGGTGCGGTCGAACCGGTCGATTGAATAGTCTCCTATCGTGTCCCCCTCCTCTCTATCGATGAACCCTAGCTCTCTTGCTCCTTCTCTTCGGCGATGGCGGCGGCAACCCCGGGCGGTGGTTCCAGTGGCAGTAGCAGCGGTGGTTCTAGTGGCAGTAGCGGCGGCGGCAGCAGTGGTGGAGGTGACTTCCCCGTAAACAGTCGTTGCTTGCTGAGCGTGCGCCAGGGGGAATCGACGGCGGCGGCGGCTACTCGACCTCCTCTGAGTACTCCAGCGACGACAAAGAATTCATGGATCCAGCTATCTCAATGGAGCAGCGGGTACGACTAGCACAACAATGGGTGGATAACCCTAGCATTAGCCTGGATTTGACTCATGGAGTTGGAGGTGTCTGGTAAGCTTCTTCCTTCCTGCACATGTCATTTCTAATTGGGGATTAGGGTTAGGCAGTACTAATTAGGTTAAATTGCATGTGATTGTAGTTTGTATGAAGACATTTGGAATGTTAGGATGCATTTTGATAATCAAGACACTTTAGAGAGGAAGCTATGCAGTTCAAATGTGACTTATTTGAACATTGTTGCACTGATGGAAACACGAGGGTTTACTATTTATGATGAACTGTATTACATGGAGGGTCCAGGAG
Source organism: Hordeum marinum (assembly GCA_022496015.1). Lineage (NCBI taxonomy): Eukaryota > Viridiplantae > Streptophyta > Magnoliopsida > Poales > Poaceae > Hordeum > Hordeum marinum. The sequence goes on along the minus strand of CM039678.1, from coordinate 166,687,318 downwards.
AGGAGGTCTTGGATTAGTTGATAGTAATGTGAAACTACAGTTGATCAAGAGTCAGAATGAGGAGAGATTTGTGCTTGATTTGTTAGTTAGGGCTACTCCACCACCTGTAACTGCAAGAAAGAAGCAAAAATTAGATACAATTGTTTATTCCGAGCCTGTTATTTACGATTTGTCTCAGCCCCCTCTTTATGCTGTTGATCAACAAGGTGCTATTTGAAAGTCAGAGTAGCTCCTCTAGTTTATTAATAGGCCCTGCTGTTTAAACACAAGAGAGAAGGAGTGTTAAAAAATCCAAGATTGAAAGTTGTTGTCGAAGAAGAAAAGGAGGGCTATGATGGTAGTGTTGCATCTAAAGAGGAAGGGCACTATAACAGTGACAACAATCCTTATTATATGGGGCAGTTCAGGGCTGCTGAGGACATAGAGATGGAGGAGGGGAGGAGAAACAGAGAGGAAGAAATACAATATTTAGAACAGGAAGTAACAGAGGATGAAGAATCATAAGGGGAAAAGATTCACTATGAGGGTGACACAGAGGTTGAAGATTTATTTGAGCTGGATGAGGATGATATAGTTGTTTCAGAAGAAGAAGAAGATGTATCTTTGCCCCCAAAGAAGAAGGAGAAGCTACCAGTTAGGAGGGGACCAACAACGAGATCACATAGCAGTGTTTTAGAAGAAGTGCAACCTGATTGGAAACCCTCATCAAATGAAGAAGAGAAAGGTTTACTGAAAGACAGTGAAGATGATGGATTTGAACTACTAGCATTTGTGCTACCTCAAAAAAGAAAGAGTAGGGCCAAGAAGAGGCCACCCAGAGTATGGTACAATGAGCATGTTGAGCAACCACACCATTAGTTACAAATGCACATGTGTTTCAGGGATCAACATCAATTTAGAGAAGCTTTGTCGAGTTTGCACATCACTTAGTGCAAAGACTTCAAGTACCATAGGAACTCAGATCATAGGATCATTGTGCATTGCAAACAAGATACTTGCAAATTTTGTATTGTGGCAACTGTTATAAAAGGTGAAAAAACATTTGCAATTAAGAAGATGAGACTACAACACACTTGCCCTAGGAATACAAAGACAACCAGGGTAAGTGCCAAGTGTCTTACAAAGCATTATGAGCCACTGCTCAGATCAGATGCAAGTACTAGCATCCATACTCCGATAGATGCTTGCATGGAGAAGTATGCAGTTGATTTGCCCAAGCCTATGGCATATAGGGCTAAAAACTTAGCTGTTGAGGCTGTGTTGGGAGATCATAGGAAGCAATACCCAAGGCTAAGATATAATGCACAGACTGTAATGGATACTAACCCTGGGAGCAGAGTTATATTCACCACAGTAACTCCAACACCAACTGATAAAATTCCACATCCAGGACCAAGATTCCATGCCATGCTTTTCTGCCTCAATGGTGCAAGGGAGGGATTTCTTCAAGGATGTAGACCATTCATTGGTAAATTCCATTACTTTACTGCATCAATGTCATTTTCAAGTGATTGTACATATGAATGCATTTGAAACTTATCTGTTTTGAATGTTCTTTTTAATTGCTCTTTCAGGTCTTGATGGATGTTTTATTAAACTAACATCTGGTGCACAAATCCTTGCTGCCACTGGTAGATATGGAAATAACAACATCCACCCAATTGCATTTGGAATATTTGGACAAGAGGACACACCTAACTGGTGCTGTTTTTCACACCAACTAAAAATTTGTCTAGGAGGAGAAGTTGGACAGTTTGGTCCATATACTATAATGTCTGATAGACAAAAGGTATGTGAATGCCTCTTCCATTGTATGTTGCACATATCTATTAGACAATTGCTTAGTTTGTGAAGTTTGTGCACCAGGGGCTCTTAAATGCAGTGAATGCGGTATTTTCTAATTGCCACCAAAGATTTTGTCTAAGACACATATATTCAAACTTTCAATATGCTGGGTATAGGGGGGAAGATCTGAAGAAGTGCATGGATAATGCCAGTTATGCATATAATGAACATAAATTTAATATTGCAATGGATGATCTGAAAGCTGAGAGTGAGGAAGCTTGGCAGTGGCTCGTTGCAATACCCAACAAAACATGGGCTAGGCATGCATTTGACACAAACTGCAAGACTGATTTGGTAGTTAACAATTTGTCTGAGGTTTTTAACAAGTACATCCTAGATGTTAGGAAAAACCCTATAAGGACAATGTGTGATGGCATAAAGGGTAAGCTGATGGTTAGGTGGCACATGAACAGAGAGAGTGGAAAGATAGCTAGATTGGTGATCACACCACATTATGCAAATAAACTTAGATATTGAAAAGTAAAGGGCCAAGTACTGCGAACCTATTCAAGAAGGTGTTAACCTATGGCAAGTGACTAGTGGGAAGCAAACACATGCTGTGAATTTGGAAAATGACACTTGTGGTTGCAGAAAGTGGGACCTGAGTGGCATATCATGCAACCATGCCATCTTAGCAATTAACAAGGGAAAAAGGTTTCTAGAGCACTATGTCAGTAATTTCTTCAAGAAACCATTGTACTTAGCTGCATATGAACCAATGATATATGCAGTCCCTGGTGAGCATGATTGGAAAAAGACCACTGGTCCAAACATATATCCACCTGCATTTAAAGTGAATAAAGGTAGAAGGAAAGAGAAGAGGACGAAGGGAAAATTTGAAGTTTCAAAGCCAAAGTACACTTCAAGAATGGGGACTATAACTTGTAGTAATTGTGGATTACAAGGCATATATATACAAGTTGCGTGAAATAATTGAAACCTAATTTGGCCTTGAGAAAGAACAAACATGGTAATTCATTTTGAACTAGTACTTCAGTTTTTAAATTGCTATTTCCTTGTTCATTTATTACTTGTAGTATTACTAATTGTTTATCCCTTGAATTGTTTTCCAAGCCTGCTCGTAGTGGTGCTGCAAATCCAGCAGCAAGAGCTCCTCCTGCTGGAAGATAAAGTGTAAGTGGTGATGGTAGTGCTGCTGCAAATCTAGCAGCAAGAGCTCCTCCTGCAAGGTCTGGAAGAGGAAGTCGAAGTGGTGCTTCTAGTGCTGCTGCAAATCCAGCACCAAGAGCTCCTCCCGCTGCAAGGTCTGGAAGAGGAACTGGAAATGGTGCTGCTAGAGGTGGTGGAAGAAGGTCTAGAAGAGGAAGATCATCTTCTGCAATAGGTGATAATGTGGCTCAATCTTCAAGATCTGCACCAGGTGTTGTAGGTACTTCAAGGCCCTTCTCTGCCCCAAGGCAGTATGCTGCATCAACTTCTACTGGTCCTCCACCTACTGCTGGTACACACACTTACTGGATGGCCTTTTTCACAGCTAGTGGAAACCATTGAATGGCCTGATTTGCCATGGAAACTTCTGCCGATGCTACAATGTTTTTTATTTTGGTTTGATGCTACAATGTTTTTCATTTTGGTTTGATGCGACATGATATTTTGTGTGGCAGCTATGGATATGTTGGTACTTTGCTGTCACTTGATGGATAACTTGATGGTTTAATGCCAATGCTAAGTCTACTTGGTGGTCATTGTTGTTATGTGAATTGATGTCATATCTTCATAGTTTGTGTTTGTAATTATATATATGTTGGTAATTTAATGTAACTTGATGACTTGATGGCTTGATGCCACTACTAAGTCTATTTGATCATTGTTGGGAATGTGAATTGATGTCATATCAGGGTATGTAATGCTGATCATTGTATATTTGACTCAGGGTCGATGAAACCACCAAACCCTAGCCCCTAAGGTTAATGTTATCTCGGAGTCGACGGAACCACCAAACCCTAGACCATAGGGTTAATGTTGGCTCGAGGTCGACGGAACCACCAAACCCTAGACCATAGAGTTAATGTTGGCTCAGGGTCGACGGAACCACCAAACCCTAGACCATAGGGTTAATGTTGGCTCGGGGTCGATGGAACCACCAAACCCTAGACCATAGGGTTAATGTTGGCTCGGGGTCGACAGAACCACCAAACCCTAGACCATAGGGTTAATGTTGGCTCGGGGTCGACGGAACCACCAAACCCTAGCCCATATGGTTAATGTTGGCTCGGGGTCGATGGAACCACCAAACCCTAGCCCATAAGGTTAATGTTGGCTCGGGGTCGACGGAACCACCAAACCCCAGCCCATAGGGTTAATGTTAGCCCGGGGTCGACGGAACCACCAAACCCTAGCCCATAAGGTTAAACAACTATAAACAATAAATAGACACTATAAACAACCAATTAGGAAGATATCTCATAACCCAAAGCTTAGACACTATAAATAACTATAAACAATAAGTAGACACTATAAACAACCAATTAGGAAGATATCTCACAACCCAAAGCTTAGACACCATAAACAACTATAAACAATATGTAGACACTATAAACAACCAATTAGGAAGATATCTCATAACCCAAAGCTTAGACACTATAAACAACTATAAACAATAAATAGACACTATAAACAACCAATTAGGAAGATATGTCATAACCCAAAGCTTAGATAATATAAACAGCTATAAACAATAAATAGACACTATAAACAACCAATTAGGAAGATATCTCATAACCCAAAGCTTAGACACTATAAACAACCCAAAGCACGATACAGATCTCAAATGGAGTTCAACAATACATAGTGGAGTTCAACAATGCATACATATCTCAAATGCATACATCATCCTTTGGTCACAAAAGGATGAATACATACACAACCAAAGTTCCCAACTACTACAACCATACAATACACAACCATAATTAAAAGTTACTGGGTCATTACACAACCATCCTACCCAAAAGGTCAGCAATGCCCACTAATCTCATATTCATCTTGTTCATTTATCTAGGATGGCATGGATCTCCTTGATCTTCTGCTGGAGCTTCTCCTCTCCCTCCATGAGCTCAGCAATATGAAGCTTTAGCTGGCCCTTCTCTTCAACATGGTTTTCCTCCCCCTTAAGCTTCAACTCTAGCTTCTCTTGGGTGATCTTCTCCTATGACTTTGTGAGCTGTGCATTCTGAGACTCAACTTTCATCATAGCTGAACTAAGCAATTCCTTCTCTTTCATATGCTTCAACTTTAGGTTCTGGATGACAGTTGCTTGAGCTCTTGTGAGGTTAACCAAGAGTTGATACTTGTCATTAAGATGCTGGTGATCTGCATCTTTCTTTGCCATCTTTCCCTTCATACCAGCCACCAGTTCACTTCTGCACTGCTGCTGATATGTTAGGTTAGACTACAGATAACTGAAATCAAGCATCCTTTCCTCCTGGAAATCCATAAGTACATGCACATCTTTAACTAACTTGTCATGGTTGGCCTCCAGATTGTTCTTCTTTGCTGTCAGATGGTGAATAGTTAAAGCACTTCCAAGATTATCAGTAACCCTAGCACTCTTGCTATCTTCAACCATTGCCCACAACTTCAACACTGCATTCTCCATTGTTGGGGGCCGCTGCTGATCAACCCATTCAACAAACCCACAGTTATCACCTTCCTGCAAAATAAAAGCATAGCAAGAAGAGCAAATGAGTTCATACCCTAGGGGCTACTAAATAAGAAGAGCAAGAGCTAATTGTACCTAAGCATCCCAAAATTACAGCAAGCTCCATCTCAACATATAACGTCAATACAAAATCTGTTGCATCACTACAAGAGCATTTGCACTACCGAAATCACTACAAAAGCATATTTTGCATCCTTCCAAAATAAAAAAATCATTGAACAAAATCTGTTGCATCACTACAAGAGCATTTGCACTACCTAAATCACTACAAAAGCATATTTTGCATCACTACAAAATAAAACAACCATTGAACAAAATATGTTGCATCACTACAAGAGCATTTGTACTACCTAAATCACTACAAAAGCATATTTTGCATCACTACAAAATAAAACTAACATTCAACAAAATCTATAACATCACTACAAGAGCATTTGCAGTACCTAATAATAACTAAAACCATAATTTGCATCACTACAAAATCATTTGCACTACCTAAATAACTTCAACTCAATCACTACAAGTCCATCACTACAAGATATATGGAACAATGAATGGATCATACCGGCTCTGCACAGGCTAAGAATCTTCTTCCTGTGTATGTTCCTTCAAAGGCAGCATGCCTCTCCGATGCCTTGTCGTGCTTCCCATAGAAGACCATCATATCGAGCTCGAGCCCCTTGTAATCGGGATCTTCAACGTTGAAAGTGACCTCCAGAAGCTCGGGGAAACACAATGCCCAAATCAAAACCCAACTAAATCACCCAAACCAGAAACCCCCAAATCAAAAACCCTAACCCTAAACCTAGCTCGAGTGAACTGACCTGGTTAAGCCCGTCGATGGAACCGATGGAGTGAATGTACGGGCTGGAGGTGTCATCACTACTTTCGTCTTCGAAAACCATGACGACGGCGGTCGTGGGGGCGCCGGTGCTACGGACGGCGGCAATGAAGACAGGAGCGAGGAGGAAGAGAGGAGCACGGGGGAGGGAGACTGCAGCGAGCGGGCGGGTCTGCTTAAGAAAACAGGCCGGCCGGTTCGACCGCACCGGTCCAGGTCAGCGGCGGTCACATGCGGGTTGGCCAGCGTGGCGCCTGACGCGCGGGACCCGGTCGTCAGTTTCGACGTCAATACGTCGAAATACGCAGTTTAGTTCGATTTGCAACGTATATCCCGAAACTTGGTACTGACGCATAAAAGTTACCAGTCTTGGTACCAATTCACCACCACTGTCCCAAATGTGGTACCTACTCGGCTTGAAACGAGGTAAAAAAAAGAATGAAATACAAAGGGAGTATAATTTATGACAACTTCTGAGGTGGCAAGATTCTATTGGTTGTAGATACCGGCTCCTGGCTCCCCTCAAAAAAAAAAAGATACCGGCTCCTGGCTCCGGTAAAAAGAGCTTTGCGCTGTCTAGTCAGCCACCACACCCGTCGTTCCAAACCCTAGCTAGGTGGATCCCCTGGTGCAGGGTTCCGGAGCGGAGTCCCTGGAGTAGAAGAGCCGTTTGTCCGACAAGGTCCTGGTCTACTCTTCAGAGGAGTTTCACCGTGTCTGCTTCCGTTCATACTTCCAGAATTTATAATACTGCAAATACACTACATAAAGAGCAAACTAAATTTGCTAGACACTCTTCATGTTACAAACTTTACACTGCTAGTAAGGTAGTAGTAACTAACAAAGATACAAAATTCAGAGATATTGTTACACAGAATTACGTCGCCGAACTCGATTATACTCCAGTCGTAACGCGCCAATTATTTCACCACATTCTCTTGCACAGAATTATGTGGCTGAACTCGATTATACCTGCTGATCCGGTCTCAACGCGCCAATTATTCCACCTCAGTAGCTAGGTCAGTCAGTAAGATTGTGGTCCACCGAAGATCGGTCTCATGAACCTGTCGTCGAACTTCCTCCAGTAGATGTGCACCGTGTGGATAGGTCTCTCCAACATCATCGATATGCTTCTCTTGGCTTGGACGAAACCACTTCCACTCCCCGATGCGTCTTCGTCGCCGAGAAATGGCAGGATGAACTCGTCCTTGGGGGAGTTGCTTCCTGTGCTGTGGCCTCCTGCCGGCTCCCGGTGCCGATGCTGCGGGAGCATAGTGCTTATCATCGGCCTTGTCAAGAAACCAAACACCTGAAATGAATGACAAGGTATCAACTTCTATGAGCCGTAAAGCCTTTGCCGATAGAACATCACATAGCGGAAAGTGTGGGATTCGGTTAATGGTACTACCAGGGTTGTGAAAAATACTACGACAATTGTACTGGTGATGATGGTTGCATGAACTGGATCTTGTGTTACACCTGAAAAAGTGAACTGAAAAGCATGCAAGTGTTCAACACACCACTGTATTTTAATATCTTCTCATCTATCTCGAAGGCACCCGGATGATGAGAGGATGTACCTGATTATATGCTAGCGCAATTGAAACGGCACCTCTCATGAGCCCAGCCCACCAAATCACGACCTTGACATGATCAAAGAATTTGGAGTGAGATCATTAAGTGGATCTCTAGTAGAGAAGATTGCGGATCGCCTTTCAATTGATACAGAGCACGGGAACGAGTCAAAATCATAGATTTAGAAGCAACCTGGTGCTTAAATGTGATTGGTGCTTTTTCAGAATTGCCGCTCATAAAATTTGACAGAATTGAAAGAGGGAAAACAAACGCAGCCCGTCCCAGCAAAATGAGTGAAATGATGACACCGCAAATACCAACAGAGGTCTTGAAGCTGGCAAAGTAACAAATTATGGCTCTGAGAAATGCTTTAAAGTAATTATGAAAATTGTGAAAATGCAAAAAATAGAGAAAAAAGCCAGCGAGATGCATGCTTTGATGCCCACCTTGCTTGCGTTGTCTTCCATTTATCAATGTCAAGGGCATCCATTCCAACATAAAGAAAGATGAAGGTCTCAGCAATGAACGATAGTGTCGCAAATATGTGCCTGCAGTTACATCATTTATGGTACGGTTATTTCTATCAACACATGTTTTGCATCAAAATAGGTTAATCAAAACAGATAGTTTAGTAATGCAGAAACAACACAGTAATAGCACCTTGTCGTTATTCGGGAGCTCTCTGTTACATTATGCCATGCGTAGTGGGACATAACGATGCCGCAAAAGAAAACAGTCAAAATCCCACTCAGACTTAGCAGCTGCCAAAACAAACGTTTGCTCAGTTGCATTGTGGACAAGCATATGGACTGTTTGAAGTTAAATAGTCATGGAATTACCTCTGCCAACATATACGATAAGTAAGCCATGAGAGCCATTAAGGCGACCTCCCGGTCAGTTGAATGCCTGCAAAATCAGGGGAGGAATTTCAAATATAAACTTATAAAGCATAGAAGATCAACGGAGATCAACTGATAACCTAGTATCCTGTTACTTACCTGCCAAAATACAGTGCTTTGAGAACATAAGCAGTGAACAGTCCGATCTGATATCATTCGGGAAACAAAAGTATGAAAACTAATTTGGTGCCATGCTTCTGAAAAGTATGTAGCACCATGATTATAAATATCACAGATTTAAAGTTGTTAAAAAATAGTGTCCTTACTGTAGCGCCAAGGATAGTACTAGTTGCAAAAAGATAGAGGAAATCTCCGATAACTTTTAGCACCGCCCCGCCTTTGAGCTTAGTGATATCCATATTCTTTATAGCATTGAATAGGACCACTGATGTTGCATCATTGACGACTCCTTCTCCGAACACCAAGCTGTACAACCTCGGTGTCTCATCTTGGCTTATGACCTGAGTTCAAGAAATTAAACGTATGTTTTTTGAAAAATATATAGTAGTGAGAACACTCAATAGTTCGAACTTGAACGTCCAACGGACCTGCAGCGTGCAAACGGTATCTGTTGACGAGAATATGACTCCCAGTGCTGCAATTAAGAAATCAGATCCACACTAATTAAATTGGAAGCGAAAGGAAGAGGAAAAAAGTATTTTCACAAATGCAGAAGTAAGGACCTAGATAATCCACCGCGTCAAGTTTGCCAAAACCAACTTTTGGAAGGAGCCAGTAGAAACCTAATACCAAGAAAAGTGTTATTTAGCAACAGATTGTTAGTGTGATGCACAAAACATCTTGAAAAATGGTTACCAGTACATAAAAGAGTATAAGTGAAGACAATTTTACAAAACATAGATTGGACCAACTGCACATCTTGCGAACATTTCTGCAACCGACAAGACACCCTGCCGATCACATCGTCACTCGATGCAACTTCTCCAAGCATGCACTGAAAGATCACCACTTGGGCGAAACGACAAAGCCCTATGTTTAACTGCTTGACGCACCACTCAGGGTGCAAGAGCGGCGGATGGGGGCAATGAGTTTAATAATCTCAATTCCGAAATAAGAAAAATAAATAAAAGTTTGTTCCACGCAATTGCCGCCTACACATGCCAGAATCAGAATGTGTTGAAGGAGACAAAATCAACTCATATATTTATTTATTTTTGCAACGAGAAACCAACTCATATTCAGTATTGACTGCCTATCGATGCTAAACCTAGTTTGCAATATCTACTCAGACATCACTAGTATGCAATTGCCCTTTTGTGAGCAGAATCTTCCATATCATGGCCATGAATGTTCTCCTATTTATACTTACTACTCATATAATGTGTGATGTCATAAGGAGCACTCTGAGATTCGCCCGAGCCGCTCTCGCGGGCGGCAGGGCGACACCCTAGCCGCCGCCCGCCAGCGCCTCCTCCCCGCCCCCCTCCTCCTCACCGCCACCGGAGGGCGCCGTCGGGCAAAGCCCGGCTGGCGTCGGTGGCGGTGGGGCCATCTCCCCTCCTTCACTGGCTCTCTGCGGCGCGGGGCATGGCGTACCGGTGAGGAGCGCGGCGCTCGCGCGGGGCGACGCGGCGGCGATGTGGCCGGCCATGCCGCGGGCGCGGCAGTGCGACGGCGGCTGCGCGGATCACATGGTGGGACGTGCTGGCGCGTGGTGAAGGCGGGGCGGCTAGCTTCGGCGGCGGCTTCATCAGATCCAGGCGGTTGACGACGAGGGCTGCGGCGGCGCGGGATCCCTGGATGGGGTCGCTGGTTTTGGCCAGATCTGGCCGCGGCTGGTGGCTGGATGCGTTCGTGAGATCCGGTGACTGTCCATGGTCACCGGGTTGCGGATGACGCGATGGCGGGTGCGGCACGTCGACAACAGTGACGGATCTTGACGGGCTCTCCGGATCACGTCGGATCCTGACCTGGGTCCTTCACACTGCTGGCAACTCCGGGGGAAACCCTAGGTCCCATTGGGATCGAGTGATGACGGTGCTTCTGCGTCGTAGTCCCTCTTGAGGGCATCGTCTTTGGAGTTTGCTCAGGCTGAAGAGACCAGCGACGCCGGCGGCGCACGGCCTGGTGGCACGACTGCCGATGAAAATCGTGCCGACTCCGGCCATGGCAGACGATGGCGGCGTCTCCGATGTCGTTTCCTTGTTGAGGCATCGTCATTGCTGTTTGCGTCATCAGGCTCGGGATGCTCCGGGGGAAACCCTAGATTTGGGTCTCCCGGATCGGACGATGACGACACCTTTGGTGTCGCTCTCCCTCCTGGGAGCATCGTTTTGGAGCAAGTGCTGGATGGAGAGGACTACAGGAGGAGCGGTATTTCTTCTACTGCAAGGCCGACGACGGATCCCGGTGGCATGGTGCTGCGGAGGTTCGGCGACGGGCGCGTGTGGGCGGATACGTGCAGGATGGTGGAGTTGTCTGGCGTCGTGGTGGCGTCGACGACAGGCCAGGCAAGATCGATGGCTCAGTTTTTGCTTTGGAGATGGACAGGTGGAAGACGGCGGCGGCAGCCTCTGAGAGTGCGTCGGTCTAGTATGGGACCCAGTCCCGATGTGTGGCTGGACTGGGGCATCCGGCTTTAGATGTTAGGGTTTGGTGTGATGTCCGTTTGGTATTAGGCCCGGATATTCGACACATCTTCATCAAGGGGATAGGAGTAACAACAGGTGTTGTCTAGATGGTGGCTTCAGACAGACTGTATGCATCATGCTAATGCAAAGGCCGGAGGTCACGCTCCTTTTCTAAAAAAAATATATCGTGTGATGTACATATATGCTTAAGCAATGCATGCACGAAAAGTCCAAGAATCAGTGAGTAGGTACCCGCGGAAACTATTGCGACCGAGATGAAAACCCCGAACACCCCAAAGGACATGATGGTGAGGAAATTATGGAAGAACTGCTTCTTCTTGACCTGGAACCTGCAACGAAAAGCCATGAATAATTCCACACAACACTCAGTAAAGTAATGATAGCCGGTTAATTATTTATCACCTCCAATGCAGCGCAGAATTAACAAATTCAGCTGGTGAAGATATATATATATATACACGTACGTACCCAGCGTTGAAGATTATGGGCGGGAGGACATAGATGAAGAAGAGCTGCTCGTCGAACCTCAGGATGTGCGAGTTCCTGCCTTTGCTCAGCAGAAAGATGAGAGCCCCAACAATGCACCCCTGCCATGAGAGACACAGGCCGAGGTAAATCAGTCACGCCTGAAATGTGCGTGTGTGTTGGAGGCGAGATGAGACGCCGCATCGTACGATGATGAGCGCGGTGATGGACTCGTTGACCCATTTGTTCTCCTCGAGGAGGTGGCCGGCGACGAGGCAGAGGCACAGCACCGCCGTGAAGACGCAGATGGACACCACGGTGCCGCTGCTGCCCCCCGTCGACGCCGCCACCACCAGCTCGTCCCACAGCGAAGCCGCCGCCATGGTGCCGCGCGCATGCGCAGCCCTGGTGCTCCCGCTTCGATTCGGTTCAGGTTGGTATCGGATCACCACCGCCTGCTCTGCCCTCTTCTCGCTGCCTGCCTCTGTGCGCGCCGCGACGAGCAGAGGGCTCTAACTCTGTCTACCTTCTCTGTTTCTCGTACGTACGTACACGGCTCGGTGCGGCTGTGAGTGCGGTGACGCGTGATTTTGGCGCGAGGCGGCGGCGATCGGTTTGGGGTTCGAGGAGGGGGCGGCACGCGTGGCGGGGGCCGCCTGCGTGGCGGGTGAGCTGTGCCACGCCTGGGTTCTGGATGGCGTTGAAGGATCCCTGACACGCGCTCCACTGTGGGAGCGATTGAAGAGATTCTTTTATGCGGGATAACATTAAAGAACCACGACTGGTGCCTGTGCTGCTTGGGTCCACAAAACTGTGTCTTTTATTCATCTTCGGGTCTCATTGATACAAGCATTTGATATGGATGTATTAATGGATTACATCTGATATCATGTACCCAAAATATCTAATATTACGTGAGAGTGGTGTTTTGGTTCCTGGGTATAGATACATAAAAAATATATAGAAAACATATTTCAAAATGTTAAAGAAATTCGATAAAACAACTCGCGTGTACATCCAAACATCCTATGTTCGCATATAAAATTTCGATGAAAAAACATTTTTATTGACATGTATAAAATATATTAAAAGAATGCCTCGTAAATAGCATAAGTCGTAATCAAGCATAAAAAATGTCTTTTTTTACACAAGTCGTAAAAAATAATTGTTTTTCACCGAAACTTTGTGCACGCACGTATAATATCCGGGTTTATATGTGGCATTTTTTCTCGAAATCTTTGAAGTTTTTAAAAGTGTATTTAAGCAATAAGGGTATATACATCTATGAGTCAAAGTAAATTTCTTTATGGAAACAACTTCTGACTAGGGAGTACCTCAAACACTTTGACTAGAGGTGAAAGTATTAGTGTACAAATTTCGTTGAAAAAATTGCGTGATATATTGCCACTAATAGCATGCTATAGCGTGCAGAGAATTGTCTCTTAAATTGATCAATGTACAATGTCTCACCAATAATACGCTAATAACATATTTTTAGGGACGACACTATTCTATATATCGTGCTATTTTTTTCTACAAAATCAAGGCTAGACACATGTATCCCTCACATCATTACCATTCCACCCACAATCCGCTGATGTACATCACTAAGAGTTTCTTTGTGGATGTGGAAAAATGCATATGTGTTTTTATTGTTTCCCGAGTCTACTACGCTTAAGGAGAAAGAGGTGGCTTTTATCATCGTGACATCCTTCATTCTTTTATTTAGGCCAGTTTTTTTGTCAACTTAATATTTTTTATTCAAAGGTCTGCTCTTTTATTCGTTGCGCCCCTAAACTAATTATGTATAGCTAGTTTAGAAGTCTCAGTAAATTTTGGAGGCGACTCATTTTTTAAGATAGAAAGAGACAACTTATTTTTTAAGCCGCACAAAAACAGACCCTTAATAGAATTCTACGCATTTTATCCGATAAATGTGAGAAAATCGTCTATTTGCCACTTTCAATACCGGGCTTCACAAAACTGTCACTCTCAAGATTGACTCCGTAAAAATGCCACTTAGCTCATGCACACTTTGACTACCATGTCATTTTTTCTTTTTCCATTGTTTTTCTTTTTCTTATCCATTTTCTGGGACCTAAAAGGACCAAAGAACCCTTCATGCTATATTCAGTACTTGGGAACCAGATCAATACTTGAAGAGAACGAGTGTGTGATGCACGACCGAGAATACCATGCTTGCCACATCCCTGCTCGCCTAGACTTCTTGGGTCAACCGCTGGCCGCAACCGCCATCTCCTGAACGTCGTGCCGCCGCCATCTCTTGAACATCGTGCCGCCGTCGTTTTCCTCGACGATGGGTACTGCCGATCTCCTCGAATTCGCGTGCCGCCGATCACCTCGGCGTCGCGTGCTGTCGATCTTCTCGGCATCGCGTGCTGCCCATCGGCCAGCACCGGTGAGGCTCCATGAAACCCAATCTTTGTGAACGGTATTATGTTTTACCTTTCCCTTGGTTTGGTCCTTTGATTGTAGTTGACCAAAGCTCCTCATGTGACGTATGAAATCCATGGGAAGTACGATCATCATCCCTGACCTACTTCCTGTTGATACATATTGAAATATAAATCCAAACGATGATATACTAGCTTATTGAGAAGGAATTTACAACAGAAGTAGTGCTCATAATCTAAGCATTAATTAAACAGAGGTAGTTTTGTCATTGTTATTCTGATAGGCTGTCAATTTACAACAGAAGAGTGCTCATAATGCAAGCATTAACTAAGAACGGAAGTAGTAAATTATGTTGAAGAACTAGAGGATGATTACGCATATTTTTTGCATTGGACGACATCATTTATATTGAGCTAGAGACATGCATTGTAGAAATCTATTGTAGAAATCTGATCACTAAACATGACATGCTATTTTTGATGTAATTGTCAAATTGCAATGCAACATCAAGTAAACATTACAGCAAACTGTCACTTACATGTTGCTTTCATTCAACATCTTCAGAACTGCACACACACCCATCTCCTCCTTAAGTGGCTATTGCCGTCACGCCACTGGTGACGATGTTTAGTGCCACCCCACTTCTCCAGCATGTCGCGGGGAAAGCTGCGCCAACGCGCGCAGGGGAGGGTGAGCTGTGCTGTCGCGCGCGGGCGTGGGTGAGCATCTGCGGCGAGCTGCGCTGCCGCACGCAGGCATGGACGAGCACTAGCGGCGAGCTGCGCTGGCACACGCAAGCATCCGTGACGCAAGGGTGTAGGATCGAAAGTAGGTCTAGAGGGAGGGGGTGATTAGACTACTTGACTAAATAAAATCTATTTTTTTTAATTTTAAGTGTTGATAGATTTTAGCATTCATAGCAAGTCAAGCACATCCTACACATGCATGTCTACGAATATAGCAGCGGAAAGTAAAGACAATCATGAGTAGTAAATAAAGGGTAGGAAGATCAAACACAATTTGGTGACACGAAGATGTTTCCCGTGGTTTCAATAGGTGGTGCTATCGCACGTCCATGTTTATGGAGTCTTCAACCCATAGAGGATAATGATCGTGAGAGTCCACGAAGGGCTCTACCCATGGAGGGTTCCACGAAGAAGCAACCTTGACTATACCATGATGGCCTACGTCCACGGATGGACTAGCCTAACTCGGGTAGATCTTCACGAAGTAGGCAATCTCCTTGCCCTTACAAACTTCTTGGTTCACTCCACAACACGAAGTAGGAGTCTCCCAAGCGACACCTAACCAATCTAGGAAGCACCACCCTCCAAAAGGTAATAGGCTCGATAATATCGACGAACTCCTTGCTTTTGTGCTCCAAGACGATAGACTCCTCAACACACAATCACTCTCTCACAGATTTGGCTTTGGTGGAAGAGATTGATTGGGTGGAAAGCAACTTGGGGAGGCTAGAGATCAAGATTCATATGGTTGGAATGGAATGACATGATCTCAACACATGAGTAGGTGGCTTTCTCTCAGAAAATCAGTTGGGATAAGTGGGGATATGTTCTGAGTGCTTCTCTTGCGAGTGAGTGGTGGTGGAGGGGTATATATAGACATCTCCAAAAATCCAACCGTTACACCTTAAGTGACCAACTCGGTGACACCGATGTGTGAATATCGGTGGTACCGAGTTGCTCCAAAGGTAGAAACTTTTGAATCTCGGTGAGACCTATATAGAAATCTCGGTGGTATCGATCAAGTGACCAACGGTCAGATTGCGCAACTCGATGACGCCGATCCAAAAAACTTAGTGGTACCGATTTTGTGAATCGAGGTAACAGAAAGTTGGCAACCCAAACTCGGTGGCACCAAAGTGGAATCAGTTGCACCGATGTGCTAGGGTTTGGCATGGGTCTTTCCGAGTTTGGGAACCGATGACACCGAGTGGGAATTGTTGGTTGCACCGATTTTGGATATTTGGCTTTGGACAGACTTTTGTGGAAGAACTTCTGAGTGTCTTTGGTGACTATCACTTGTGCACATTTGAGCATCTTGTTCACCTACAGTACCTTACCCCCTTTTAATAGTATTAGCTTTCATATGGACGCAAAGTGATTTCTCACAAAGTAAAATGTAGAGTCCTCTTGCTTGAAGCTTTGCCAATCCATTTCTCTGCATTTTTGGGTTTCTCCACAATCCTTTTGCCATCCCTATCATTGAACTTTTCCTGAGATATGCTTAGTGGAAACATTAGTTCAATGACATATATGTTGTTATTAATTACCAAAAGCACCAAGGGAACAAATGTGCTTTCAATCTCCCCCTTTTTGGTAATTGATGACAACATATAGATCAAAGCTTCGACATATGATATGATCAATGAATATAATCGTCACTTTTAGAAGTATGTGATAAGCAAGAGATTCCCCTAAATTTGTGCATTATTTTAAATTTGTGTTTGAATGCAAATGCACAATCGATTAGGTACATGGGGCACTCTTTCATGTCACATACAACTTGGTGGTGTGCGAGAAGAGTAATAATGAACATTGCTACTTCTTGAGCTTGCATTGGTTTTCCCTTGAAGAGGAAAGGGTGATGCAGCAAAGTAGATAAGTATTTCACTCAGTCGTTGAGAACCAAGGTATCACTCCAGTAGGAGATACAAGCAAGTCAGCAATGTATGCACCTGCACAAACAATCAAACTCTTGCACCCAACGCTATAAATGGGTTGTCAATCCCTTCACGATTGTTTGCAAGGATGAGATCTGATAGAGATAGATAGGAAAGATTGCGGAAAGTAAAAAGGTAAATAAATTGCAAAAATGTATTTTTGGTTTATAGATCTAAAAATATAATACGGAAAGTAGACCCAGGGGCCATATGTTCCACTAGAGACTTCTCTCTTGAAGGAAAATAATACGATGGGTGAACAAATTATTGTTGAGCAATTGATAGAAAAGCGAATAATTATGTAGATATTCAAGGCAATGATTATGCATATAGGCATCACGTCCGTGTCAAGTAGACCAAAACGATTCTGCATCTACTAATATTACTCCACACATCGACCGACTCCTGCCTGCATCTAGAGTATTAAGTTCATGAAGAACAGAGTAACACATTAGGTAAGATGACATCATGTAGAGGGATAAACTCAAGCAATATGATGAAAACCCCATATTTTTATCCTTGATGGCAACAATACATACGTGCCTCGCTACCCCTACTATGTCACTGGGTGAGGACACCGCAAGATTGAACCCAAAACTAAGCACTTCTCCCATTGCAAGAATTACCAATCTAGTTGGCCAAACCAAACCAATAACTCGAAGAGACTTACAAAGATATGAAATCATGCATATAAGAATTCAGAAAAGACTCACATAATATTCATGGATAATCTGAACGTAAACCCACAATTCATCGGATCTCGACAAACACACCGCAAAAGAGTATTACATCGGATAGATCTCCATGAAGATCATGAAGAACATGGTATTGAAGCACAAAGAGAGAAAAGAAGCCATATAGATACTAGCTATGGACCTATAGGTCTGTGGTGGACTACTCACGCATCATCGAAGGGGCAATGGAGTTGATGTAGATGCCCTTCATGATCGAATCTCCCTTCGGCAGATTACCTAAAAAGGCTCCAAGATTGGATCTCTCGGGGACGGATGCTTCTAGCGGCGGAAAAGTATTTGCGTGGCTCCTTTTGGTATTAGGGGAATATTTGTAAATTTATAGGACGAAGAATAGGGTTAGGAGACCTGTTGGGGGCCCACAAGCTTGCCAGGCGCGGCCAGGGGTGGTGGCTGCGCCCCCTGGCTTGTGACCACCCGACAGGTCTCTTGCCATGCACTCTAAGTTTGGTAGATGTCTTCTGGTTCAAGAAAAATCATCGCGAAGATTTTATTCCGTTTGGACTCCGTTTAATATTCCTTATCTACAATATTCAAAAACAAGGAAAAAATAGAAACTGACACAAGGCTCTAGATTAATAGGTTAGTCCCAAAAATAATATAAAATAGCATATTAATGCATACAAATCATCCAAAACATATAATATAATAGCATGGAACAATAAAAAATTATAGATACATTGGAGACGTATCAGCATCCCCAAGCTTAATTCCTGCTCGTCCTCGAGTAGGTAAATGTTAACAACAGAATTTTTGATGTGGAATGTAACCTAACATATTTATCCATGTAATATTCTTTATTGTGGCATGAATGTTCAGATCCATAAGATTCAAAACAAAAGCTTAATGTTGACATAAAACAATAATATTTCAAGCATACTAACAAAGCAATTGTATCTCTTCAAAATATAATGGCAAAAGAAAGTTATCCCTACAATATCATATAGTCTGGCTATGCTCCATCTTCCCCACACAAAGTATTTATATCATGCACAACCCCGATGACAAGTCAAGCAATTGTTTCACACCTTTTATGTTCTCAAACTTTTTCAACTCTCATGCAATACATGAGCGTGAGCCATGGATATAGCACTATAGGTGGAATAGAATATGGTGGAGGTTGTGAAGAAAAAGGAGAAGACAGTCGCACATCAACTAGGCGTATCAACGGGCTATGGAGATGCCCATTAATAGATATCAATGTGAGTGAGTAGGGATTGACATGCTACGGATGTACTAGAGCTATAAGTGTATGAAAGCTAAAAAAAACTAAGTGGGTGTGCATCCAACTTGCTTGCTCATGAAGACATAGGGCAATTTGAGGAAGCCCGTCATTGGAATATACAAGCCAAGTTATATAATGAAAAATTCCCACTAGTATATGAAAGTGACAAAATAGGAGACCCTCTATCATGAAGATCTTGGTGCTACTTTGAA
Organism: Hordeum marinum; assembly: GCA_022496015.1. Lineage (NCBI taxonomy): Eukaryota > Viridiplantae > Streptophyta > Magnoliopsida > Poales > Poaceae > Hordeum > Hordeum marinum. The sequence continues at coordinate 166,668,115 of CM039678.1, read as the reverse complement.
GCACAAATGTGGAAAAAAGACAGTTGTATTGTCCCTTCAATCTTTCTCTCATTTTTTGTATTTTTTTGGTGGGCATCTACGACCTCTTTTTTTTATATGGGCTTCGCTGACCTCTTTTATTTTTCATAAAGTCCAGAGTCTCATCCCAACTTGTGAGGGAATCATAGCTTCCATCATCCTTTTCTCACATGGGACAATGCTCTAATAATGATGGTCATCACACTTTTATTTACTTACAACTCAAGAATTACAACTCGATATCTAGAACAAAATATGACCCTATATGAATGCCTCTGGCGGTGTACCGGGATATGCAATGGTCTAGCATAGAAAATGACATAAAAAATATACAAGCCATGAAAACATCATGCTAGCTATCTTACGATCATGCAAATCAATATGAAAATGATGGTGCATGTCATAATAAACGGAATGGTGGAAGTTGCATGACAATATATATATGGATGTCTATGGAAATGCCATAATAGGTAGGTATGGTGGCTGTTTTGAGGAAGGATATATGGTGTGTTTAATGCACTGATGAGAGTTGCGCGGTACTATAGAGGCTAGCAAAAGTGGAAGGGTGAGAGTGCGTATAATCCATGGACTCACATTAGTCATAAAGAACTCACATACTTATTGCAAAAGTCTATTAGTCATCAAAGCAAAGTATTAGACGCATGCCCCTAGGGGATAGGTTGGTAGGAGTAAACCACCGCGCGCTCCTGACCCTCACACAAAGGCTGATAATCAATAAACAAATCATGCTCCGACTTCCTTACATAACGGTTCACCATACGTGCATGCTACGGGAATCACCAACCTTTACACAAGTATTTTTACCAATTCACAATTACTTCCTAACATGACTCTTTACATTACCATCTTTATATCTCAAAACTTTATGCAAGGAATCAAACTTCTCATAATACTCAATGCACTTAATATGGAAGTTTTTATTATATCCCTCTTGGATGCCTATTATATTAGAACTAAATTCATAACCTAAACCAATTACCATGTTGTTTAAAGAATCTCAAAATAATATAAGTGAGGTACGGGAGTTCAATTATTTCTATAAAACAAAACACCACCGTGCTCTAAAAAGATATAAGTGAAGCACTAGAGCAACATTACCTAGCTCAAAAGATATAAGTGAAGCACCTAGAGTATTCTAATAAATTCATGATTCATGCGTGTCTCTCTCAAAATATGTGTGAAGCAAGTATGATTGTGGAAAACTAAAAATCAAAGACTCATATCATACAAGACGCTCCAAGCAAAACACATATCATGTGGTGAATAAAAATATAGCCTGAAGTAAATTTACCGATGGATTGTAGACAAAAGAGGGGATGCCTTCCGGGGCATCCCCAAGCTTAGTCTCTTTGGCATCCTTAAATATGACTTGGGTTGACTTGGGCATCCCGAAGCTTAGGCTCTTGCCACTCCTTATTCCATAGTCCATCAAATCTTTACCCAAAACTTGAAAACTTCACAACACAAAACTTAACAAAAAACTTGTGAGATCCGTTAGTATAAGAAAATAAATCATCACTTTAGGTAATATATTGAACTTATTATTTATTTATATTCGTGTAATATCTACTTTATTCTAACTTCTCCATGGTTCATGCCCCCCGATACGACCCATAGATACATCAAAATAGGTAAACAACACAAAGAAAACAGAATCTGTCAAAACAGAACAGTTTGTAGTAGTCTAGCAACTTCGTATACTTATGTAACTCCTAAAATTATAAAACATTAGGAAAACCTGGAAAATTTATATATCAATCTTGTGTAAAATTTTCAGACTCATTCAACTCTCTGAAAAATTTATAAAATTCCTGGACTAGGGGCAAAAGTTTCTGTTTTTCAGCAAGATCAAATCAACAATCACCATAGACCATCCCAAAGGTCTTACTTGGCTAAAACACTAATTAAAACACCAAAACACAATTAATATAGAGGTAATAAAGTGTGAAACACTCAAAAAAATAAGCAAACAACATAACATAAAAATAAAATTGGGTTGCCTCCCAACAAGCACTATTGTTTAACGCCCCTAGCTAGGCAAAACACAATAGATCTAGGTATTGTCATATTTGGTATGCAATCCAAAAGTATATCTCATATTAGATTCATAATGAAATCTTATTTTATTTCTAGTAAAGTGTTCCATGCCTTTCCTTAACGGAAATTAGAATCTAATGTTTCCTTCTTTCATATCAATAATTGCACTAATCGTTCTAAGGAAAGGTCTACCAAGAATAATAGGACATGTAGGAGTGCAATCTATATCAAGAACAATGAAGTATACAGGCACATAATTCCTATTTGCAACAATAAGAACATCATTAATAATTCCCATAGGTTTCTTAATAGTGGAATCTGCAAGAGCAAATTTAAAGAGCAATCATCAAATCATGGAAACCTAGCACATCACATAAAGTTTTCGGAATCGTGGAAACGCTAGCACCCAAATCACACAAACAATGGCACTCGTAATCTAATTTTAATCTTAATAGTTGGTTCCCACTCATCATAAAGCTTTCTAGGTATAGAAACTTCCAAGTCAAGTTTTTCTTCGAAAGATTTCATCAAAGCATCAACGATATGTTTAGTAAAAGCCTTATTTTGATTATAAGCATGCGGAGAATTCAACATGGATTGAAACAAGGAAATACAATCAATCAAAGAGAAGCTATCATAATTAAAGTCCTTGAAATCCAAAAGAGTGGGTTCATTGCTATTTAAAGTTTTGACATCTTCAATCCCACTTTTATCAATTTTAGCATTGAGATCTATAAACTACGAATCATTGAGATGAATTTTAACTATAGTTGACTTATCTCCAGTACCATATTTATCAAGATTTATATTGTAAAACAAAGATTCAATAGGAGTCACACCAATCACTTTGAGATCTTCATCATTATTATCACAAGAACACACTTTCTCAAGCCATTCGCGCTTAGCACGTATTCTAGCGGTTCTTTCCTTACACTCATCAATAGAAATTCTCATAGTTTTTAAATACTAATCAATATCATGCTTGGGTGGAGTAGATCTAATTTTCAATGAATCAATCTCAAGTGAAATTCTATCAACATTCCTAGCCAAATCATCAATCGTGAGCAATTTTTCTTCAATCGAAACATTGAAAACCTTTTGAGAACTAATAAATTATTTAATATTGTTATCAAGATTATAGGGCATCTTATTATAATTTACATAAGAATTTTTGTAGGAATTACCATAACTATTAGAGGAATTACTAGGAAACGACCTAGGGTTGAAATTACATCTATACACGTTATTACCAAAATTGTTCCTACCAAAAAAATTCACATCCATAGATTCATTATTATTTCCAATCAAAGAAGACAAAGGCATATCATTAGGATCAATAGGAGCACTCTTACTAGCAAACAATTTCATCAATTCGTCCATCTTTTCACTCAAAGTATTTATTTCTTCAATAACATGCACTTTTTTACTAGTAGGAGATCTTTCGGTATGACATTGAGAGTAATTTGCCATAATATTATCTAGGAGTTTAGTAGCTTATCCTAATGTGATTTCCATAAAAGTACCACCCGCGTCGGAATCTAAAAGATTCCTAGATGCAAAATTCAATCCCGCATAAATTTTTTGTATAATCATCCATAAACACAAACCATGTGCGGGGCAATTTCTAATCATTAATTTCATCCTCTCCCAAGATTGTGCAACATGCTCATGATCAAGTTGCTTAAAATTCATTATATCATTCCTAAGGGAGATGATCTTAGCAGGCGGAAAGTATTTGGAAATAAAAGCATCTTTACACTTATTCCATGAATCAATACTATTTTTAGGCAAAGATGAAAACCAAGTTTTAGCACGATCTCACAATGAGAACGAAAATAGCTTCAATTTAACAATATCATTATCTAGATCTTTCTTCTTTTGCACGTCACACAACTCAATGAAATTATTTAGATGGGATGCGGCATCTTCACTAGGAAGGATGGAAAATTGTTCTTTTGTAACAAGATTAAGCAAAGCATTATTAATTTCATAAGATTCCACACTAGTGGCGGGAGCAATCAGAGTACTAATAAAATCATTATTATTTGTATTGTAAAATTCACACAACTTGGTATTCTAAGACATCGTGACAAAGCAAGCAATCAAGCACACAAGCAAGCAAAAAGCAAACGAAAAGGCGAACGGAAGAAGGGCGAATAAAAAGGCAAATCTTTTTGGTATTTTCTGAAAATCGTTTTAGAAGTGGGGGAGAGGAAAACAAGAGGCAAATGGCAAATAATGTAAATGCAAGAGATGAGTTTGTGATGGGTACTTGGTGGGCTTGATGTAGATCTCCCCGACAACGGCGCCAGAAATTGGCAAATTAACACGAAAGATCTTGTCTTGACTTGCTATGTATCCTCCCTGACAACGACGCCAGAAATCCTTCTTGCTACTTCTTCAGCTTGCGTTGGTTTTCCCTTGAAGAGGAAAGGGTGATGTAGAAAAGTAGATAAGTATTTCCCTCGGTTGTTGAGAACCAAGGTATCAATCCAGTAGGAGATACAAGCAAGTCACCAATGGATACACCTACACAAACAATCAAACTCTTGCACCCAACACTATAAAGGGGTTGTCAATCCCTTCACGGTTATTTGCAAGGATGAGATCTGATAGAGATAGATAGGAAAGATTGCGGAAAGTAAATATGTAAATAAATTGCAGCAAGTTATTTTTGGTTTATAGATCTGAAAATATAATATGGAAAGTAGACCCGGGGGCCATAGGTTTCACTAGAGGATTCTCTCTTGAAGGAAAATAAGACAGTCGGTGAACAACTTACTGTCGAGCAATTGATAGAATAGCGAATAATTATGAAGATATCCAAGGCAATGATTATGCATATAGGCATCACGTCAGTGTCAAGTAGACTGAAACAATTCCGCATCTACTACTATTAGTCCACACATCGACCGACTCCTGCCTGCATCTAGAGTATTAAGTTCATGAAGAACATAGTAACGCATTAGGTAAGATGACATCATGTAGAGTGATAAACTCAAGCAATATGATGAAAACCCATCTTTTTATCCTTGATGGAAACAATACAATACGTGCCTCGCTACCCCTACTATGTCACTGGGTGAGGACACCGTAAGATTGAACCCAAAACTAAGCACTTCTCCCATTGCAAGAATTACCAATCTAGTTGGCCAAACCAAACCAATAACTCGAAGAGAATTGCAAAGATATGAAATCATGCATATAAGAATTCAGAAAAGACTCAAATGATATTCATGGATAATCTGAACATAAACCCACAATTCATCGGATCTCGACAAACACACCGCGAAAGAGTATTACATCGGATAGATCTCCATGAAGATCATGAAGAACATGGTATTGAAGCACAAAGAGAGAGAATAAGCCATCTAGATACTAGCTATGGACCCGTAGGTCTGTGGTGGACTACTCACGCATCATCGGAGGGGCAATGGAGTTGATGTAGATGCCCTCCATGATCGAATCCCCCTCCGACAGATTACCGGAAAAGGCTCCAAGATTGGATCTCTCGGGAACGGAGGCTTCTGGCGGCGGAGAAGTATTTGCGTGGCTCCTTTTGGTATTGGGGGAATATTTGGGAATTTATAGGATGAAGAATAGGGTTAGGAAACCTGCTGGGGGGCCACAAGCCTACCAGGCGTGGCTAGGGGGGGGGGGCTCGCGCCCCCTGGCTTGTGACCTCCTGGCAGGTCTCTTGCCTTGCACTCCAAGTCTGGTAAATGTCTTCTGGTCCAAGAGAAATCACCGTGAATATTTTATTCCGTTTGGACTCCGTTTAATATTCCTTATCTGCAATACTCAAAAACAAGGAAAAAATAGAAACTGGCACTAGGCTCTAGATTAATAGGTTAGTCCCAAAAATAATATAAAATAACATATTAATGCATATAAAACATCCAAAAGAGATAATATAATAGCATGGAACAATCAACAATTATAGATACGTTGGAGACGTATCAAACATCATACCATAACGCAATCAAGTAAAGGTGATTGTGAAAGCACATTTGCTCCCTTGGTGGTTTTGGTAATTAATAACAATATATATGTCATTGAACTAATGTTTCCACCAAGTATATTTCAGAAAATGTTCAATGATAGGATTGGCAAAAGGATTGTGGAGATTGTGGAATACCCCCAAGATGCAAGGAAATAGGTTGACAAAGCTTCAAGCAAGATGACTCTACATTGTACATTTGTGAGAAATCATTTTGAGTCCATAGGAAAGCCAATACTATTAAAAGGGGGTAAATTTTTGTTGGTGAACAAAATGCTCATACGTGCACAAGTGATAATCACCAAGAACACCCACAAACTCTCCCACCAAAGTCTGTCCAAAGCCAAATACTCAAAATCGATGCAACCAACATTCTACACTCGATGCCACCGATTCCAAACCCTAGACAGACTCAACCAAACCCTGGATTTTTGGTACAACTGATACTGCCTTCGGTGCCACCGAGTTGGGCTGCCAATTTTCTGTTACGCAAGTTCATAGTTTCGGTCCCTCCGAGATTGTTGTCTCGGTGTCACCAAGATTGGACATTCTAACCGTTGGTCACCTTATTGGTGCAACTGAGATTCCTATATCGGTCTCATCGAGATTCAAAAGTTGCTAATTTTAAGTCACTTCGGTACAACCGAGATTCACACATCGGTTCCATCGAGTCTGACTTATTATGTGTAACGGTTGGATTTTTGGAGATGCCTATATATACCCCTCCATCACCACCTACTCGAAAGAGAATCAGTCAGAACTATTCCATACATATCCTATCAGTTTTCTGAGAGAGAACCACCTATCCTTGTGTTGAGGTCAAGATCTTCCACTCCAACCATATGGATCTTGATTTCTAGCCTCCCCAAGTTGCTTTCCACCCAATCAATCTCTTCTATCAAGCCATATCTATGAGAGAGTGATTATGTGTTGAGGAGTCTATCATCTTGAAGCACAAGAGCAAGGAGTTCATCACATTGCCGAGCCTATTACCTTTTGGAGGGTGGTGCCTCCTAGATTGGTTAGGTGTCGCTTGGAAGCCTCCTACTTAGTGTTGTAGAGTGAACCAAGAAGTTTGTAAGGGTAAGGAGATCGCCTACTTCGTGAAGATCTACCCCGAGTAAGGCTAGTCCTCCGTGGACGTAGGCCGTCATGGTATAGTCAAGGTTGCTTCTTTGTGGAACCCTTCATGGGTAGAGCCCTTCGTGGACTCTCTCGACCGTTATCCTCAATGGGTTGAAGACTCCATGAACGTGGATGTACGATAGCACCACCTATCGGAACCACGGGAAAAATCATCGTGTCATCAATTGTGTTTGATCTTCGTACCCTCTCTTTACTTTCATGTGCAATGTCTTTACTTTCTGCTGCTATACTCTTAGACATGCATGTATAGGGTGTACTTGACATACTATGAATGCTAAAATCTGCCAAGAATTAAAATTGGGAAAAAGTAGTTTTTTATTTGGTCAAGTAGTCTAATCACCCCCCTCTAGCACACTTTCGATCCTACAAGTGGTATCAGAGCTTTGGTCTCCATTGCATTGGTCTCACAACCTAGGAGAAGTATTGCGTATAGTGAGGGAAATTATCACAGTAGAGGTCCGTACTTTGATGGCACTAATTTTGCTAGTTGGAAGCACACAATGAAAACGCATTTGCTTGGTCATAACCCCGCCATTTGGGTTGTGGTTCGTGTTGGTATGCAAGGTGAATTCTTTGCGGAAGGAAGGGAACCCAATTGTGAAGCGACTGCGGATGAGTTGAAGATGTTGCAACTCAATGTTCAAGCATGTGACATTCTCTTCAACTGTCTATGCCCCGAAGAATTCAACAAAATCAGCCATCTTGAGAATGCAAAAGAGATTTGGGATACTTTGATTGATATGCATGAAGGTACAGAATCTGTGCGAGAATACAAGTTGAATGTTCTTCAAAGTCAACTTGACAAGTTCAAGATGAAGGATGGTGAAGGAGTCGATGAGATGTACTCTAGGCTAGCTCTCAATACCAATGAGATTGCCAGCTTAGGAAGCGAAGAAATGACTGACAAATTCATCATCAACAAGATACTTCGAGCTTTGGATGATCGATATGACACCGTTTGCACATTGATCCAAATGATGTCCAGCTACAAAGATCTCAAGCCAACGGAAGTGATTGGTAGAATCGTTGCTCATGAGATGACACTCAAAGATAAGGAAGAGATTCACCACAAGTCTAGCGGTGCTTACAAAGCCACAAGTGATGCTCCCACTACCTCTAGGGACAACCTTGTCAAAAATGAAGAGATAAGCCTCATGGTTAAGAAATTCAACAAGTTCTACACGAATAGAAGCAAAGATCGAAGCCCCAACTCAAGATATGAAGAGAAGCATTCGTCAAGTCGTGACTGAAACTGCTACAATTGTGGGAAGCCTGTACACTATTCCAATGAGTGCACAAATCCTTACAAGAGAAAAGAAGAGTCAACATGAAGACAAAGCTCAAGAGACGAGTCACCTCGAAGAGAGAGAAGGAGTAGAGATGATTGTTATGAACGAATACCCTCAAGGAGAAGTAGGGACTTGGAGAAGAAGGACAAGTACACCAATATCTACTCAAGAAGGAAACATCAAGCTCATGTTGGTGAATGGGTTTCCGGCTCCGAATCTGACAACCACTCCGAGAGAAGCTATCACTCCAACTCCGACTATAGTCAAGATGAAGGTGTTGCCGGACTTGCACTAGTGATTACCAACTCCTATGATCTATTTGATTCACGAAACAAAGGGAGTGGAAGTTGCTTCAGGGCTAAAGGCCCCAAGGTATCACACCCTGAGTATCTTGATTTCAATAGTGATGAAGATGACTTGCTATTTGACAAATCTAGTAATGTTAGTCAAAATGAACTTGCTAGTACTCACTCTAGTGTAGATAAGTCGTGTGATGATGATAAGTTGGAAATAGAACGACTAACTCAAGAACTAAAAACTCTTAAGTTAGCTCATGAGTCAACTCTATAAGATCATAGGGAGCTTGTAAGGACACATGAGAAGCTACGCTTTGAGAAGCTCAACTTAGAGAAAGAGCATGAGTTTCTTAAAGCTATCAATGACGACCTTCGAAATAAGACTTCCTCTTATCTAGCCAAGCGACTTCTCTTATCTACATTCATGCCACAAGTTAAGTCTAAGCAAGCTAGTAACAAAGGAAAGAAAGGTTCTTCAACTAGTAGCAATAAAAATGATAACTCCAATGATATTGCTTCTAGTAGTTCTATTGATCCCACTAACTCTTCTCTTAGCCAAGTTACTCTTGAGAAAGAAAATGAACTCTTGAAAGGGATTATAGAGAAAGGTATCTACAAGAGTCTTGAAGGGTGCAAATTTTTTGAGGAGATTGTACGCAAGCACGGAGGATACCAGAAGAATTGTGGTGTTGGCTACTTCAACGCTAATGGAGTTGAAAGGGAAGACGATAAATACCCCAATCCCAAGTTTGTTCCTCAAAAGGAGAATTATGAAAATACTCTTCCCAAGGGGACATACACTCAAGATGACCTTCCACCACAAGACCACAAGCTTCAAGAGGACATTGACTCTTATGAAGATGAATCCCAAGCTTTTGTGAAGTGGGTTCCTAAGGCTACTACAAGCTCAACTTCTACAAGTGCTACTTCAACACCAAGGATCCGCATCAACTTGATGTGGGTCCCCAAGAAGAAGAACTAGATAAGTGCTTGAGGGGTGACTCCGCCAATGAAATTCACTCATATTCATTATTGGCAAGAACTATTTGCAAGCAACATCAACTCTATGCAATAGTTCAAGGAGTCACACATTCCCTCAAAGGTAAGCAAGGGACAAGGTAATCAACAAATCAATGGACATCATAACATATGCTTTGCACTCAATGTCCATAGATATCCTTGTACTTGTCTCTTGTGTGTTGGGACTAACCCATGTAGGTGAGAAGAGTAATGAATCAACAAGGATGCTCCCAACTCTTGGTGATCTTCATCAATCTTGAGCATCCACCACTACCTCACCAACATGAAGTATTCATCGACAAAACCCAAGGTTAGTTTTTCCCTCCTACGGGGGGATGTCACATCAATGGGGAGATTTACTCTCAGACTTGAGTTAAAGCATCTCTTAGTATGTGACGACATTAATGCTTTATGTAAAAGTGATAACCCCACTTGTGCTTAAACAATGAGTATGACCTATGATCAAGTATTCTTACTTGGATCCTATGTCAATATACTCATATATAGATGATGTTGGGGAATGTTGCATGGGAAACAAAAATTTTCCTACGCACACGTGATAACGCACAAGTATAGGAGATCACAACAGTTTTCGAGGGTAGAGTATTCAACCCAAATTTATTGATTCGACACAAGGGGAGCCAAAGAATATTCTTGAGTATTAGTAGTTGAGTTGTCAATTCAACCATACCTGAAAGACTTAATATCTGCAGCAAAGTATTCAGTAGCAAAGTAATATGGTAGTAACAGTAACGGTGGCAAAGTGATAGTAGCAGTTTTGTAGTGATTGTAACAGTAGCAACGGAAAAGTGAGTGAGCGAAGATCAATATATGGAAAGCTCGTAGGCAATGGATCAGTGATGGATAATTATGTCAAATGGAATTCATCATGCAACAGTTATAACATAGGGTGACACGGAACTAGCTCCAATTCATCAATGTAATGTAGGCATGTATTCCATATATAGTCATACGTGCTTATGGAAAAGAACTTGCATGACATCTTTTTTCCTACCCTCCCATGGCAGCAGGGTCCTATTGGAAACTAAGGGATATTAAGGCCTCCTTTTAATAGAGAACCGGAGCAAAGCATTAGCACTTAGTGAATACATGAACTCCTCAAACTACGTTAATCATCGGAAAGAATCCCAGTTATTGTCACCCTGGGGGATGCGGATCATAACTCATAATAGGTGTCTACAACTTGTAGATAGGATCAAGAACACACATATATTCATGAAAACATAATAGGTTCAGATCTGAAATCATGGCACTCGGGCCCTAGTGACAAGCATTAAGCATAGCAAAGTCATAGCAACATCAATCTCAGAACATAAATCTCATCCAACCCATCACTGTCTAGCAAGCCTACGATGAGATTACTCACGAACGGTGGGGAGCATAATGGAATTGGCAATGAAGGATGATTGGTGATGACGAAGGCGTCGATTTCCCCTCTCCGGAGCCCAAAACGGACTCTAGATCTGGTCTCCTGAGGAAGAACAGGCGATGGCGGCAGCTCCGTATTGTGAAACGCGATGGACTCTTCTCTTTGATTTTTTCCTCGACAAATAGGGTTATATGGAGCTGGAGAGGAGGTCGGAGGAGCCACGAGGGCCCCACAAGCCTACTTGGCACAGCTAGTGGGGTGGCCGCGCCTAGAAAGCTTGTGGCCTGCAGGTGGGCCCCCTCTGGTTAATTCTTGCGCCAGTATTTTTATTAATTCCAAAAATATTCTTCGTAAATTTTTAGGATGATCCGAGAACTTTTATTTCTGCACAGAAATAACACCAAGGCAATTCTCTGAAAACAACGTCAGTCCGGGTTAGTTCCATTCAAATCATGCAAATTAGAGTCCAAAACAAGGGCAATAGAGTTTGGAAAAAGTATATACGTTGGAGACGTATCAACACACAAGATCTATCCATGGTGATGAGCATCTACGAGAGGGAGAGTGGATCTACATACCCTTGTAGATCACTAAGCGGGAAGCGTTAAGAAACTTGGTTGATGTAGTCGAACGTCTTCGCGATCCAAATCACCGAGCGTCCCGTGATCCCATCGCGATCCATCTCGCGATCCAATCACGATCCGTCCCGCGATCCCATCACGATCCAATCACGAATCGTCTCGCGATCATGATCATGGTCCTTCCGATCTAGCGCCAAACAGATGACACCTCCGCATTCAGCACACGTACAGCTCGATAATGATCTCTGCCTTCTTGATCCAGCAATAGGGAGCGGCGAGGTAGAAGAGTTCTCCGGCAGCACAACGGCGTGGTGGCGGTGGTGGTGAACTAATCCTGCAGGGCTTCGCCTAAGCACCGCAGAACTAATCTAGAGGAGAAATAGATCTAGAGGAAGAAGAGGGCAACACGTGGCAATTAGGGTTAGCTTTCCCCTCTAAATCCTCTAGTATATATAGGAGGGAGGTACGGGAGGAGGCAGCCTCAAACCCTCAAGAGTTGGCCGAAATTGGAGGTGGAGGAGTCCTACTCCAATCCTATTAGGAGTAGGATTCCTCCTTTCCACTTGGAAACTCTTTCCACCTCTCTGCCTTTGGATTTTTTCCTTCTCAAACCTCATGGGATTTAGTGGAGGATTCGTCCAGCCAACTAGGGGCTGGTTTGTCTCCGCCCAAAGCCCATGTAGCCTCTTGGGTCGAGACACCCCTCCTGATGGTCCCCCGGTACCCTCCCGGCACTCCCGGTACACTACCGAAGAGTTTGAAACTTTTCCGGCGACCAAAACAGGACTTCCTATATATCAATATTTACCTGTAGACCATTATGGAGCTCCTCGTGACGTCTGAGATCTCATCCGGGACTCCGAACAACCTTCGGTCACCACCATACATAAATCTATACTACCGAAACATCACCGAACCTTAAGTGTGCAGACCCTGCGGGTTTGAGAACTATGTAGACATGACCGAAACACCTCTACGGTCAATAACCAATAGTGGGACCTGGATGCCCATATTGGTTGCTACATATTCTATGAAGATCTTTATCGGTTGAACCTCTATGTCAAGGATCCAGTTAATCCCGTACGTTGTTCCCTTTGTTCTTCGGTATGTTACTTGCCTGATATTCGATCGTCGGTATCTCTATACCTAGTTCAATCTCGTTACCGGCAAGTCTCTTTACTCGTTACGTAATACAGGATCCCGTGGCTAACACTTTAGTGACATTGCTTGCAAGGCTTGTTGTGATGTTGTATTACCGAGTGGGCCCTGAGATACCTCTCCATCACACGGAATAACAAATCCCAGTCTTGATCCATGCCAACTCAATAGACACCCTCAGAGATACCTGTAGAGCACCTTTATAGTCACCTAGTTACGTTGCGACGTTTGATACACATAAGGTACTCCTCCGGTGTCAGTGAGTTGCATGATCTCATGGTCATAGGAACAGATACTTGACATGTAGAAAACTATAAAAATAAACTGACATGATCATATGCTATGTTTATAGTTTGGGTCTTGTCCATCACATCATTCTCCTAATGATGTGATCCCGTTATCAAATGACATATCATGTCCATGGCTAGGAAACCTTAACCATCTTTGATCAACGAGCTAGTCTATTAGAGGCATACTAGGGACATGGTGTTGTCTATGTATCCACACATGTATCTGAGTTTCCGATCAATACAATTCTAGCATGGATAATAAACGATTATCATGAACAAGGAAATATGATAATAACTAATTTATTATTGCCTCTAGGGAATATTTCCAACAGTCTCCCACTTGCACTTGAGTCAATAATCTAGTTCACATCACCATGTGATTCACATTGTTATGAATCTAACACCCAATGAGTTCTGGGGTTCAATCATGTTTTGCTTGTGAGAGAGGTCTTTTAGTCAACGGGTCTGCGACATTCAGATCCGTGTGTACTTTGCAAATCTCTATGTCATAGTGTAAAGACTACTACCACACTGCACTTGGAACTATTCCAAATGGCTGCTCCACTATACGTATTCGAATTGCTACTAAGAATCATCCGGATTGGTGTTAAAGCTTGCATCCACGTAACCGTTTACGACGAACTCTTTATAAACTCCATAATTGAGAAATATTTCCTTAGTCCTCTAGTTACTAAGGATAATATTGACCGCTATCCAGTGATCCACTCCTGGATCACTCTCGTACCCCTTGACAAACTCATGGCAAGGCACACATAGGTGCGGTACACAGCATGGCATACTATACAGAGCCTATGAATAAGGCATAGGGGACGACCTTCGTCCTTTCTCTTTCTTCTGCCGTGGTCGAGCTTTGAGTCTCACTCAACTCCACACCTTACAAATCAGGCAAGAACTCTTTCTTTAACTGATCCATTTTGAACTCTTTCAAAATCTTGTCTAGGTATGTACTCATTGAAAGTCTCATCAAGCATCTTGATCTATCTCTATAGATCTTGATGCCCAACAATTAGGTAGCTTTATCCAGGACTTCCTTTGAAAAACTCCTTTCAAACAACCGTTTATGCTTTCCAGAAATTCTACATTATTTCTGATCAAAAATATGTCAACCACATATACATATCAGAAATTCTACAGTGCTCCTAGTTCCTGTAAATACAAGTTTCTCATAAACTTTGTATAAACCCAAAAACTTTGATTACCTCATCAAAGCATATATTCCAACTCCGAGATGCTTGCTCCAGCCCATAGAAGGATTGCTGGAGCTTGCACACCTTTTAGCATCCTTAGGACCGACAAAACCTTCTGGTTGTATCACATACAACATTTCCTCAAGTAGACCATTAAGGAAACGATGTTTTGACATCCATCTGTCAGATTTCATAATTGAAAAATGCAATAACTGCTAGCATAATTCCAACAGACTTTGGCATCGCTAACAGTGAGAAAGTCTCATCGTAGTCAAATCCTTGAACTTGGCAAAAACTTCTTTGCGACAAGTCGAGCTTTATAAATGGTGACATTCACCATCAGCGCATGTCTTCATCTTAAAGGTCCATTTGTACTCAACGACCTGCTGTTCAACGGGTACGTCTACCAAAGTCCATACTTGGTTTTCATACATGGATCCTTTCTCGGATTTCATGGCATCTAACCATTTGATGGAATCCGGGCCCATCATAGCTTCTCCATAGCTCGTAGGTTCATCGTTGTCCAATAACATGACCTCCAAGACAGGGTTGTTGTACCACTCAGGAGCAGTATGCGTCCTTGTCGACCTACGAGGTTTGATAGTAACTTGACCCGAAGCTTCATGATCATCATCATCATTAACTTCCTCTTCAACTGACGTAGGTTCCACAGAAACATCTTTTTGCACTGCGCTACTCTTTGGTTGAAACAAAGGTTCAACAACCTCATCAAGTTCTATCTTCCTGCCACTCAATTCTTTTGAGAGAAACCTTTTTCTCGAGAAAGGACCCGTTTTTAGCAACAAACACTTTGCCCTCGGATTTGAGATAGAAGCATACCCAAATGTTTCCTTAGGGTATTCTATGAAGATGCACCTTTCCGCTTTGGGTTCAAGCTTATCAGACATAAGCAGCGTATTCCCAAACTCTGAGAAATGACAACTTAGGTTTCTACCAAATCATACGGTGTCATCTCAACGGATTTAGATGGTGCCCTATTTAAAGTGAATGTAGTTGTCTCTAATGCATAACCTCAAAACGATAGTGGCAAAAACAATAAGAGACATCACAGTACATGCCATATCCAATAAAGCACGACTACGACATTAAGACACACCATCACACTATGGTGTTCCAGTTGGTGTGAGTTTTGAAACAATTTTCACATTGTCTTAAGTTGTATACCAAACTCACAACTCAGATATTCGCCTCCACGATCATATCATAGACATTTATATCTTCTTGTCACAATGATCTTAAACTTCACTCTGAATTTGCTTGAACTTTTCAAACATTTCAGACTTGTGTTTCATTAAGTAAATATACACTATATTACTCAAATCATCAGTGAAGGTAAGAAAATAACGATATCCACCGCATGCTACAACACTCATTGGACTGTATACATCAACATGTATCATTTCCAATAAGACACTTGCCCGTTCCATCAAGTCAGAAAACGGGATTTTAGTCATCTTGCCCAAGAGGCATGGTCCGCATGTCTGAACCGATTCAAAATCGAATGAATCCAAAGATACATCAGCAAGGAGCTTCTTCATGCGATTTATACCAATATGACATTTAGTGGTAGTGCCACAAGTATGTGGTACTATCATTATTAACTTTGTATGTTTGGCATCAATGTTATGAACATGTGTATTACAATGACCAAGATTCAATAAACCATTCTCATTGGGTGTATGACCATTGAAGGTATTATTCATGTAAACAGAATAACCATTATTCTCTAACCTAAATGAATAATCGTATTGCAATAAACATGATCTAATCACGTTCATGCTCAACGCAAACACCAAATAACATTTATTTAGGTTCATCACTAATCTCGAGGGTAGAGAGAGCGTGCGATGGTGATCACATCAACCTTGGAAAACACTTCAAACACACATCGTCACCTCACCCTTAGCTAGCCTCCGTTTATTCTGTAGCTTTTATTCTGAGTTACTAACATTTAGCAATAGAACCGGTATCCAATACCCAGGTGCTACTAGGAGTACTAGCAAGGTGCACATCAATAACACATATATGAAATATACTTCTGTCGAGTTTGCCAGCCTTCTTATCTACCAAGTATCTAGGGTTGTTCCACTTTAGCGACCGCTCTCCTCATAATAGAAGCACTTAGTCTTGGGTTTGGGTTCAACCTTGGGTTTCTTCATCGGAGCAACAACTGCCTTGCCATCCATGAAGTTTCCCTCTTAGCCCTTGCCCTTCTTGAAACTAGTGGTTTCACTAACCATCAACACTTGATGCTCCTTCTTGATTTCTACCTTCGTGGTGTCAAACATCACGAATAGCTCAGGGATCATTATTTCCATCCTTGTAATTTTATAGTTCATCACGAAGCTCTAGTAGCTTAGTGACAGTGACTTGGAGAACTATATCAATCACTATCTTATCTGGAAGATCAACTCCCACTCAATTCAAGCGATTGTAGTGCCCAGACAATCTCAGAACATGCTCACCGATTGAGCTATTCTCCTTCATCTTGTGGGCAAAGAATCTTGTTGGAGGTCTCATACCTCTCAACACGGGCACGAGCCTGAAATCCAATTTTAGCTCTTGGAACATCACATATGCTCTGTGACATTCAAAACATATTTGGAGCCTGAATTCTAAGCCGCAATGCAAGACACACTGAACTATCAAGCAGTCATCAGAACATGACTGTCAGATGTTCACAATATCCATAGTCGCCATTTGAGGGTGTGGAACACTGAGCGGTGCATTAAGGACATACGCCTTTTGTGCAGCAATGAGGACAATCCTCATATCACGGACCCAGTCTGCATTATTGCTACCATCATCTTTCAACTCTATTTCTCTAGGAACATAAAAAATTCAAGGGAGCTATAGCGTGAGCTATCTACAACATAATTTGCAATGACACTTTGATTATGTTCATGATAATGAGTCCAATTAATCATATTACCTAAGAACTCCCACTCAAATTGACATCCCTCCGGTCATTCGAGTGATACATGATCCAAATTCACCAACTCAAGTCCGATCATCACGTGAGTTGAGGTGGTTTCAATGGTGAACATCATCATTGACGGGGTTATCACCCCTAGGTAGGCCAAAGCAACGGGGTTCTCCCCCTCCCCATCAAAGAGAAACTACGCGACCGGCTCCCACGACCGGTTGGAGGACGGCCGGCTCGAACTGCCGCCGGCTAGCGACACGGACGACTGGTCGTGTAGCCGGCTTGACCCCCGGCCGACTAGGCGCGGCCGGCTGCATTCCGGACCGTCTCCTCCGTTGACCCTGGGGCGGACGTGCGACGTCCCGTCCCTCTGCCCATGAGTACAACGACACGACCGCCACGACAGGTGACCCATTTGGCCACAGTGGCCGCTGATGCACGGGAGCGCATGGCTACAGTCCGGCCATCCAGACCGCTGACCTTGGCGAGCACGACCGGGCGGGGAAATAGTGCCGACACGCCCTTGCCCACTCGATTACCTGCGCCGGCGTGGCTACAGTGCAGCCGGCCGTACCGGAGACTTTGGTCGGCTAGCACTAGATGATGCCTCCCGGGCGACCTGTGCCGCGGCAGGTGGGCGAGGGCCAATCGCAGAGTCGGCTGGCAGGCCCCTCACAGGCGACGGGACCGCGCAGCCAGTGGACCCTACGGACGACGAGATGGCTCGAAGGGCGAGACCCCCTGGTCAGCCGGAGAGGCTGCCAGCCGGGTCCCCCCACCCCTGTACCGTACAATACGTTATAAAGCCGGGGGTTGGCCTATAAAACCCCCCGAGCCCCCATGCAACGGGGACGGACGATCATTCGCACATACCCACATAGAACTCTTCTCTCATTCCAGCCCTAGCAACGGAGGAAGACGAGCTGACTGCTCCTTCTTCCTACTCTAGACATAGCTCCAGGAGCATCCTTGTAAACACAACTATCCATCCAACTACACCAAGCAGGACTAGGGGTGTTACCTCCCACGGAGGGCCCTGAACCTGGGTATATCGTGTGTCATCACTGCTTGTGCCCAATCTCGCACCCTGAGCCCGTCGATGTCCTCCGGCCCCAACCACCTACGATAAGCCTACCCATGGCATCTGTCGTGAGAAAACAACGACAGTTGGCACCCACCGTGGGGCTGTACGCGGTGCCGGCCGGATTCATGCTCCGAGCGGGACCCCTCGCCATTCCCCGCCAGCGTCGCACATCCAGGAGAAACCACATGCTCTTGGGGCTTGCTCCGGCACGCCCTGCGGGCGACTCCGTCGACCTCACGGTCGATATTGACATGCTCACCGAGCGCTTCGGCAGGCTCAGCCTTGCTGAGGTTTCGGCCGCTGACGAGTACCCCAGGCAGGTGCTCGTTTGCGCTGATCCACCCACGGCTGTGGGCGCACTTGTTGTGACCCAGTCCAGCAGCTCCCACGAACGCGTGGGGGCAATGGCCATCATCTCCTCCACCTCCTCCGGACGTGCGCAGGCCGGAGTTGACGCCGCCGCGGCCCGCGTCGGCTCCTCCGAGCCACTTGGTGTGGCCCGCTGGGGCTTGTGCACCCCTATCGCCCCGACGGCGAACCCCTATGCCGTCGCGTCTGACCTCAAGGCGGTTCGCCGCATCCTGTTTGAGGACGCCACCGCCCTCGTGGCCACGCGGCGCCGCATGGAGGCTGCCTAGCAGGAATACACTTCCACCTACGGTCTCACCCCAGCTGGCACCGATCCCAGCCAGCGTGGGGCTGTGCGCGATCGCGGCCGCGTGGTCGCCGAAATCCTAGGCTGGAAGATGCCCATCTACGACACCCCTGCAGCCAACCTGCGGGCCCTCAAGGTAGCCTACGAGGACTTGGCTACCTTGTAGGGCGAAGAACGTGCCGCCCACGAGCGTCACATCAAGGAGCTCATTGACGCCGCTGACGCACAACAACATCTGCTCGCGTCGGGCAGCGCCGCCTTCGGAGGCCCCCGGCTCGAGTGCGGGGGCACGGGTACTGCGGGCTGTCAGCCGGCTCAGCATTCCTGTTCCCCTCGCGTCTCCAGCCGCCGGGTCGAAACGAACAACCCCCCAGCCCTCTCAGCTACCGGGGAGCGAGCAATCGACTGTTAATAGCCGGCGCACCAACAACCCGCCTCGCAGCGGCCGCCACCACGAAGCGCCAGCAGCTAGCTGCCGGCGCAGCCGTGGGCACACTCCACCCTCGCGGCGCGAGCCAGAACGGTCAGTTTCGCCTGTTATCCGCCCCGAGCTCTCGGCCCGGATCGGACTGTGTGTCCCTCGCAGCGAGAACGACGTCCGCAACCGCATTGACCACCTCACACAGTCTGCCGAGGAGGGCTCGATTGGCCCGGCCTCTTTTGGCCCTCGGATCTGCAACGAGCTGTTCCCAACCGGCTTCACACTCCCCCAAGACACCCCGAAGTATAACGGGGCCGCCAAGCCCCAGGACTGGTTGATCGACTACACCACCGCGGTCGGCATCGCCAGGGGGAACAAGCGCGTAGCCGTTTGCTATGCTCCCCTCATGTTGATCGGCTCGGCCCGCACCTGGCTCAACAGCCTGGCGGCCGGCAGCATCAACACCTAGACGGACTTCGAAGAGGCCTTCGTCCGCAACTTCACCAACACCTACAAGAGGCCCGGCCGCCCCCATGAACTTGCCATGTGCGTTCAGAGGCCGGACGAGTCCCTCCGCGACTACCTCACTCGATGGACCGAGCTCCACAACTCCTGTGAGGGGGTGCACGAGGTGCAAGCCGTACATTACTTCATTGAAGGCTGTCGAGACGGCACCCCCCTCAAGCACAGGCTTTTGTGCTCCAAGCCGGCCATGCTGGCCGAGCTCATGACCAAGGCGGACAAGTACGCCATGGCTGATTCAGCCATCCGGGTCAAGACGACCCCGCCCGCCAAGGCAACGACAATGCCAGTAGCATCCTAGCCGGCTGCTGACAACCGGCAGCCGCAAAACAACAAACGCAAGAACGACCAGCCAGATTCCCGCTACGGGAGCCGGCAGGTCAAGACCATTGAGGAGCAAGAGTCGGCTGTCCAGCCTTCCAGCCAGCGCCAGTGCACTGGCAAGGCTGCCTGGCAGCTGAAGCTCACCTTCGAGCAGATGCTCGACCTCCCCTACAAGAACCACTCAGGGGCCAAACCCTCTACGCACACGCTTCGGCAGTGCAGCTTCTCACAACGATTGGCCTGGGGGGACGGCCTTCCAGCTCCTCCCGTGCCGCCTGCCCGCGTGCCGGCCCCGGCCCAAGCTTCTGCTCTGGCGCCGGCTTTGGCTCCGGCCCAGAATGACGGTCGTCTGATCGACCAGATCCCTAATCAGGATGGCTGTTACGTCGTCTTCACTAGTGAAGAGACGAACAAACACGCTCAATGCTGGCTCCATCATGAGGTGAACGCCACCATGCTGACAACTGCCCAGTTCATGCACTGGTTGGAGAAGCCGGTCACTTGGAGCCGGGCGGATCATCCTGCCGTAATGCCAAGTCCCGGCAGCTATGCCTTGGTGCTCGACCCCACCATCGCCAGCGAGAAGCGCACCTGCCACTTTTCACGGGTGCTGGTAGATGGTGGCAACAGCATCAACATCCTGTACCTCGACATGATGCACAAGCTAGGGCTGAAGATAGAAGACCTACAGGCGAGATGGACGGTCTTCCATGGCATCATGCCTAGAAAGTCCTGCTCCCCTGTCGGCAATATCACGCTCGACGTCCTCTTCGGCGGACCCGGCCACTTCCGCCGCGAGCCAGTGCTGTTCGGCGTCGTGGACCTCGCAAGCCCCTACCATGCGCTGCTGGGCTGGTCAGCCCTTGTCAAATTCATGGCGGTCCCCATTATGCCTACCTCAAGCTCAATATGCCGGGCCCCAAGGGAATCATCACCATCATAGGTGGCTACAATATATCAATCGAGTGCGCTCGAGATGGCAGCTGGCTGGCCGAGGCCCTGGAAATCGCCGAGGAGAAGCGGCAGCTCGACCGGCTCGTGGCCCTTGCCGCCAGCCAGCCGGTCATGCCGCCTCCCCCCTCACAGTCCGCCGGTGAGGCCTCCTTCCAGCCATCCTAGGACACCAAGCAAAACCCGCTCGACCCGGCCAACCCAGATCAGCGCGTCACCATCTGCTCCCACCTCAATAGCAAATAGAAAGGCGAGCTCGTCGACTTCCTCCATGAGAATCGGGACATCTTTGCATGGTCCACCAAGGACATGCCGGGTGTTCCGAGGAAGTTCGCCGAGCACAAACTACACGTCCGGTCAGACAACAAGCCGGTCAAGCAACCCCTGCGCCATTTCTCCGAGGAGAAGCGGCATTCCATAGGAGAAGAGATCGCCCGGCTGCT
This sequence comes from Hordeum marinum, assembly GCA_022496015.1. Classification (NCBI taxonomy): domain Eukaryota; kingdom Viridiplantae; phylum Streptophyta; class Magnoliopsida; order Poales; family Poaceae; genus Hordeum; species Hordeum marinum. The sequence goes on along the minus strand of CM039678.1, from coordinate 166,646,314 downwards.
CGCAGCCGGGTTCATTATGGAAGTGTTCCACCCGGACTGGATGGCCAACCCAGTTCTGGTGCTGAAGAAGAATAAGACCTGGCGCATGTGCATCGACTACACTAGCCTGAACAAGGCGTGTCCCAAGGACCCATTCTCCCTGCCACGGATCGATCAAGTCATCGACTCCATTGTCGGCTTTGACTTGCTGTCCTTCCTGGACGCCTACTCCGGCTACCACCAGATCAAGCTGGACCCGGAAGACCGGCTCAAGACCTCCTTCATCATGCCCTTTGGGGCCTACTGCTACATCACCATGTCCTTCGGCCTGAAGAACGCATGCGCCACCTTCCAACGGTGCATGCAGAAGTGCCTCCTGCCTCAGATAGGCAGGAACATCCACGTCTACGTCGACGACATCGTCGTCAAAACCAAGAAGCACTTCAGCCTCCTCGACGATCTTCGGGAGACCTTCGCGAACCTGCGCGAGTACAAGATCAAGCTCAACCCGGAGAAGTGTGTCTTTGGCGTCCCAGCCGGCCAACTCCTGGGTTTCTTCGTGTCCGCTCGCGGCATTGAAGCTAACCCCGAGAAGTTCAATGCGATCGAGAGCATGCCCCAGCCGACCCGGCTCCGCGATGTCCAGAAGTTCACCGACTGCCTCGCCTCACTCAGCCAGTTCATCAGCCGACTGGGGGAGAAGGCCCTGCCCCTCTACGGGCTCCTTCGCAAGACGGCTCTGGCCGAGCCGGGTCACGCCAAGAAACCGAGCATGTTTGATTGGCCCGACAAGGTGGACGAGGCCTTCCGTGGCCTCAAGAAGGCTCTCACCCGCGCGCCCATCCTAGCCGCACCGGCTGAGAAGGAACCACTGCTTGCCTACATCGCGGCGACCACCCGTGTCATCAGCGTCATCTTGGTGGTCGAGTGGCCGGAGGAGGGCAAGTCTCTGCCGATCCAGCGTCCGTCTACTACCTCAGCGAGGTCCTCTCCGCGTCCAAGCAGAACTACCCCCACTACCAGAAGATGTGCTATGGCATATACTTTGCTGCCAAGAAGGTAAATCAATACTTCCACGAGCATACCATCACCTTGGTGAGCACGGCCCCGCTCGGCGAGATCATGAGCGGCCGGGACTCCACCGGCCGGATCGCCAAATGTGTCATCGCCCTTGCTGATCATGAGATCCGGTACGAGCCACGAACCGCCATCAAGTCACAGGCATTGGCTGACTTCCTTGTCGATTGGGCGGAGACGGAGTTCGTGCCGCCTCGCCTAGACTCCACACATTGGCGCATGCATTTTGACGGCTCGAAAATGAGGACCGGCCTGGGTGCCGGCATAGTCCTCTCCTCCCCGAAAGGTGACTAGCTCAAGTACGCCCTCCAGATCCACTTCGGCGCCTCCAACAACGTGGCCGAGTATGAGGCCATCATCCATGGCCTTTGGCTCGCCAAGGAGATCGGCATCAGGAGCATCTGTAGGACCGAAAGTATGTCTAGAGGGGGGGGGGTGATTAGACTACTTGACCAATTAAAAGTTTTGCCTATACTAAGTTTTAGGGTTGATAGTTTTTAGCATTTCATGGCAAGTCAAGTACACCCTACACATGCAAGTCTAAGAGTATATAGCAGCAAAAAGTAACAACAAGCATGTATAGAAGGGATAGGGTAGGAAGATCAAACGCGGTTGTAGACACGATGATTTTTCCCGTGGTTCCAATAGGTGGCGCTATCGTACATCCACGTTTATGGAGTATTCATCCCACGGAGGGTAACAGTCGCGAGAGTCCACGGAGGGCTCCACCCAAAAGGGTCCACGAAGTAGCAACCTTGACTATTCCATACGGCTTCCGTCCATGAAGGACTAGCCTCACTATGGGTAGATCTTCATGAAGTAGGCGATCTCCTTACCCTTACAAACTTCTTGGTTCACTCCACAACACGAAGTAGGAGGCTCCCAAGCGACACCTAACCAATCTAGGAGGCACCACCCTCCAAAAGGTAATAGGCTCGGTAATGACGATGAACTCCTTGCTCTTGTGCTTCAAGATGATAGACTCATCAGCACCCAATCACTCTCTCACAGATTTGGCATGGTGGAAGAGATGGGATTGGTGGAAAGCTACTTGGGGAGGCTAGAGATCAAGATCCATATGATTGGAGTGGAGTATCTTGACCTCAACACAAGGGTAGGTGGTTCTCTCTCAGAAAACCCGATAGGATAGGTATGTAATAGTTCTGAGTGCTTCTCTTTCGAGTAAGTGGTGGTGAAGGGGCATATATAGGCATCCCCAAAAATCCAACCGTTACACACAAAATGACCAACTCGGTGACACCGATGTGTTAATCTCGGTGGTACTGAAGTGACCAAAAGGTGGCAACTTTTGAATCTCGGTGAGACCGATATAGGAAACTCGGTTGCACCGATAAGGTAACCAACGGTCAGATTTCCAATCTTGGTGACGCCGATCCAACATTCTCGGTGGGACCGAAAATGTGAATTTGCGTAATAGAAAGTTGGCAACCTAAACTCGGTGGCACCGGTATGGAATCGGTTGCACCGAAGTGACTAGGGTTTGGCTTGAGTCTGTCTAGGTTCTGGAATCGGTGACACCGAAGTGGGAAAGTTGGTTGCACCGATTTTGAGTGTTAGTATAGAACAGACTTTGGTGGGAGAGTTTGTGGATGTTTTTGGCGACTATCACTTGTGCATGTTTGAGCATATTGTTCACCAACAAAACCTTACCCCCTTTTAATAGTATTGGCTTTCCTATAGACTCAAAGTGATTTCTCACAAATATGTGGAGTCCTCTTGCTTCAAGCTTGGCCAACCTATTTCCTTGCATCTTGGGGTTTCTCCACAATCTCCTTTTGCCAATCCCAACATTGAACATTTCCTAAAATATACTTGATGGAAACATTAGTTCAATGACTTATATGTTGTTATTAATTACCAAAACCACCAAGGGAGCAAATGTGCTTTCAATCTCCCCCTTTTTGGTAATTGATGACAACATATAGATCAAAGCTTCGACATATGATAAAATCAATGAATATAATCGTCGCTTTGAGAGGTATGTGATAAGCAAGAGGTTCCCCTAAATCTGTGCATTATTTTGAATTTGCATTTGAATGCAAATGCACAATCGATTAGGTAAATGGGGCACTTCTTCCATGTCACAAACAACTTGGTGGTGTGCGAGAATAATTAGAATGAATGACAACGCACAACACAATCAAGCAAAGGTGAATGATCATCTCATGAGCATTTAAGATGATAGGAAATAGTAGCATCTCATCACATAACAACGTATGATCACACATAAACACAAAAGTATCTCACGTCAAACCAAAAGAACCAAATGTTTTGAAAAGCGATAAAACACCAAAACGCTCTCTCGCTCGAAGCCTAAAGATCTATATACACTTCTCCCCCTTTGGCAAGAAGTTACCAAAAAGTTCAAAGGCATATATCTAAATGTTCTTGGGCATATCTCCTCCGGTTGTTGATGAAGGAGTCGAGATGACAACATCGGTGAAGATCTCTGCAGATGTCGTGGATGGAGCTAGAGTGGTCACTCGTGGAGCAGAAGCTGATGGCGCCGATGGAGCTGATGGAGCTGGCACAGTGGTTGATCTGGTCTGAGTGATGAACTGAGTGCTTGGACCGAGAGGTGATTCATCCTCATCATCATCATCATCGTCGTCTGAAGTAGAAGAGACCCGAGGGATGTGCATGGAGTCAACTTCATGCTGAAGCTCTATGACTGTCTTAGTCAGCCCGTCCACCTTATCACTAAGGGTCTTGATTCTGGTCTCAAAGATCCTGACAAGACTGTTCTGGTTGTCCAAAATCCCCTTAATGTCCTTCTGCATGCCCTGAACTGATGCTATCAACAGATCCATTTGCTCGTTCCTGGATCTAGGGACCTGAGCACTAGTGGCTCTATCTGCCTCTGCTTCCTCCTGAGCTGCAGCTGAAGTGGGATGATCAGCATCCATCACCACAACATTGTCCTCGAGATCTGGCTATAGGGGCAAATGTGGATGATCTAGGGCAAAGATGTGCTTCTCCAATTTTGAGTTTATGAGTATCTAGATGTAGGGTGCATAACAACATGAGCGCTTCTGGTCAGCAACAACCCTCTTGATTGTCTCAACAATTAGATCCATGACTCTGATCCTGGTGTGTCTGTCAAGGTGGATCAACATGTTAATGGAGTGGCCTCAGATCACCTTGTCATCTCCTGACTTGGGCATCAAAGTATGCCTCAGAATGGTGTTGATTGTGCGGAGGCCAGCCTGGGGAAAATAGATTGATCCTAGCCTGTGAGACTTCACATTTGCAGCAGGGATCTCCTTGTACATGTTAGCCATAGCATTGTGGCTAGCCTTGGATTCTGAGTAGACATCCAAGTCACCATCCTGTGCTTTAGGAACTCCTAAGATATCAACCCATTCCTCAACAGTTGATTCGTACCTTGCACCTTCAGTCATCCACACAATTCTACAATCTCCATAGAAGTGTGCAGTGGAGTAGAATTGCATGATCATTTCATCATTCCAAGCCGTGAATTCTCTGCCAACGAACTCATCCAGACCTATGAAGTGGAAGTTGTCCTGGACACTTGGAAAGTAGTCCCCATTCTCCTTGATGAACTTCCAATCAACATACCGCATATCACTGACAACTGGACTCTTGTCAAAGAGCACAGTCTCATAGAAATCCTGTTGCTCTCTGGTATAGAATCTGTAGTCCACAACAGTCTTCTTCCTTTGGGCATAAGGATCAATAGCTCTCCATGCCCTCAATCCTGAGTCCTTCCTCTTCTTCATGTCCTCAGCTAGTGGGTAGCTGGCATTGTGTACTGGAAGGTGTGGTTTGAGATTCATCAATGTTGTCAAGTCATCCACATCTTCAACTATGGAAGCAGTTCCTTTGTTCTTCTCAGAAGCTGGAATCTGCCTGATTGTCCTCTTAGGCTTATCAGCAGCCTTCTTGGATGGGCTAGTCTTAGGCATAGCATCAGACATAAGTTTCTTTGCCTTCTTCTTGGGAGGAGCCTTTGTAGTTGGCTCATCCTCCTCTTCCTCAGTAGCAGCACCAGATGCTTCCTCTGGATCTTCATACATGGAAGTAGGCCTGCTAGTCACATGAATGATCCTCTTCCTGGACTTTTTCTCCCCTGCCTTCTTAGGCATAGCTCTCTTGGGGACTTCAACTGACATAGTTGCTCTGGCAGTCTCATGAGCCTTGAAGGTAGAAGCTGGTGCATAAATTTTGCTGAAAACTCTTCGAGAGGAAGTAGCTTCAGTTGCTGACTTCTTGGCAGCCTTCTCTTGATTCTTAGCAAGAATCTCTTCTGGAATGAAGTCTGAATCTTCTTCATCTGAGTTCAGCTTCTTCCTGGTTCTGGTGGCAGGCTTGGGCAACCCATGAGAGCTGGGGGTGCCTGGGTCTGAGAAAGAACTGGCTTCTAGGCTTGTTCTAGAACTCATGTCAACTCCTTGCTCTGGTACATTTTTACTATCTTCCGAGCTTGACATACTGACCCTGTGAATAGAGTGTAGATGAGCAGAAGAAGAAGAGTTATCACAAAATTAGGCTGGTATTTGAAATTTGAGCAATGAGTTTTCAAAAAGTTTTGCAATCTGTCACATACATATCGGTGCAGTTGAAAGGAATTTTTTGGTGAGACCGATACAAACTAAATCTTTTAACAGGAACTTGGTAGCCTTTTCGGTCGGACCGAAAAGAGATACTCGGTTTCACCGAGTTAGTTCTCACCCTCACTGAAAACCATATCAGTGAGACCTATATTTTCGTTTCGGTTCCACCGAGATATATCGGGCGGACAGCAAAGCCCTAGAAAATCCATCTAACTCGAGATTTTGCAGATTTAAGTGGATGGATATATGAGCAAAGGGTGTAAATATGATAATAAAGTATCTAATGCGCAAGACTCGGATGTGGAGCGCACTAGAGATCGAATCCGTACCCTATCTTGGCGCGGATCCTCTACGGCGGCGACGATGGAGTAGATTTCGTCGACGGCAGCGATTCCCAGTAGCGAAGGAGCTCGGGAAGACAAGGGCAACGATCAGGGGTCTCGAGGCGGCAGCCTAGGGTTCTAAGGCGCAACATCGAAGATTGAATTTCAAAGCGTCGGGGTCCACAGCATATATACCCTTCACTGTCGGTGATACCGATTTTATGTTTTTGGTGTCACCGAGTTCCACAATTGTCAGTTGACAGGGAAACTCGGTGTAACCGAGAATATGAAACCGGTGTTACCGAGATTGAAAACCAGATCAACCCTAGGCAATCAGTGAGACCGAGATTGTGGGGTTGGTTCCACCGAGTTGCACTTGGGAGGTTTTAATGGTCAGTCCTTGTCGATACGGAACTCCGAGTGCTGCACACACAAAGGGATCGAAAAGCACTTGTTCAAATTTTGTGATGCAGCATGAATGGAATATGAGGTGAGAAAGCATAGATAGATAAAGAGTGGTCCTAGGCATTCTTGTCCATCCAATTGTCAAAAGATAAATCAAAAGCCAAATAGCAACAATTGGATGTCCTCGAATGAGAAAATAAATGCAGACCAACATGCTCACAAAATAAGATGTCAAAAGAAATCATGACAAACATGCACAAACACTCTAGCATCTAACAAGCACTTGGGCGATGATGAAGTCATCTATATATGAGTATTTGACTTAGGAGCCAAGTAGGAGTACTTGATCATAGGTCATACTCATCGTTTAAGCACAAGTGGGGTTACAACTTTTTCATAAAGCTTTTAATGTTGTCACACACTAAGAGATGCTTTGACTCAAGTCTTAGAGTAAAGCTCCCCCTTAATGTGACATCCCCCCATAAGAGGGATAAACTAATCTTGGTGAGGTAGTTGTGGATGCTCAATGTTGATGAAGATCACCAAGAGTTGGGAGCATCCTTGTTGTTTCCTTTCTCTTCTCACCTACATGGGTTAGTCCCAACATACAAGAGACAAATACAAGGATATCTATGGACATGGAGTGCAAAGCATATGTTATGATGTCCATTGATTAGTTGATTACCTTGTCCCTTGCTTACCTTTGAGGGAATGTGTGAATCCTTGAACTATTGCATTGAGTTGATGTTGAGTGCAAAAAGTCCTTGCCAATAATGAATGTGAGTGAATTTCATTGGCGGAGTCACCCCTCAAGAACCTTCTAGTTCTTCTTCTTGGAGACCAACATCAAGTTGATGGGGATCCTTGGTTTTGAGGTAGACTTTGTAGTAGTTGATCTTGAAGTACCCTTGGGAACCCACTCCACCAGAGCTAGGGGTTCATCTTCAAATGAGTCAATGTCCTCTTGAAGCTTGTTCTTGCCCTTGAGCTTGTGGTCTTGTTGTGGAAGGTCATCTTGAGTGTTTGTCCCCTTGGGAAGAGTATTTTCATACTTCTCCTTTTGAGGAACAAACTTGGGCTTGGGATAATTACCTTCTTCCCACTCAACTCCATTAGCGTTGAAGTAGCCAACACCACGATTCTTCTGGTATCCTCTATGCTTGCGTACAATTTCCTCAAATTGCTTACATCCGGCAAGACTCTTGTAGATACCCTTTTCAATAATTTCTTTCAATAAAGCATTTTCTTGCTCAAGTGTAACTTGGCAAGACTCTACTATAAGCAACATCATTGGGTTTAGCATTTATATTGTTGCTACTAGATGAAGAACCTTTCTTGCCTTTGTTACTAGATTTCTTAGTTTTAACTTGAGGCATGAAAGTAGACAAGAGTAGTCGTTTGGCTAGATAAGATGAGGTCTTCTTTCGGAGATCATCATTGATAGCTTTGAGAAACTCATGCTCTTGCTCCAAGTTGATATTATCGAGGCGTAGCTTCTCATGAGTTCTCACAAGCTCTCTATGATCTTCGAGAGTAGATTCATGAGCTAACTTAAGAGTGTTTAGTTCTTTAGTTAGTTGTTCTATTTTCATCTTATCATCATCAAATGACTTATCTTGACTAGCATGAGAATTATCAAGTTCATTTTGATCGACATCACTAGTTTTATCACAAAGCAAATCATCTTCATCACTATCAAAATCAAGATACTCGGGGTGTGATACCTTGGGGACTTTAGCCATGAAGAAACTTCCACTCCCTTCGTTTGGTGAATCAAATAGATCATAGGAGTTGGTAGTCACTAGAGCAATTCCGGCAACATCATCATCTTGACTATGGTCAGAGCCAGAGTGATAGCTTCTCTCGAAGTTGTTGTTGGAGTCGGAGCCGGAAACCCATTCACCGACATGAGCTTGATGTTTTCCTCTTGTATAGCTCTTGGTGTACTTGTCCTTCTTCTCCGAATCTCTACTTCTCCTTGAGTGTCTTCGTTCATAACGATCATCTCTACTCCTTCTCTCTCTTTGTGGTGACTCATTTCTTGAGCTTCGTCTTCGAGGTGACTCTTCTCTTCTTTTGTAGGGAGTCGTGCACTCATTTGAGTAGTGTCCGGGATTCCCACAATTGTAGCAATTGCGGTCACGACTTGACGAATGCTCCTCTTCATATCTTGAGTTGGAATTTCTTTCTTTGCCTCTATTCTTGTAGAACTTGTTGAATTTCTTGACCATGAGGCTTATCTTTCATTGGTGACAAGGTTGTTGCTTGAGGTTGCTGGAGCATCACTTGTGGCTTTGTAAGCACCTCTAGACTTGTGATGAAGTTCTTCCTTATCTTTGAGTGTCATCTCATGAGCAACAATCCTTCCAATGACTTCCGTAGGCTTGAGATCTTTGTAGTTTGGCATCATTTGGATCAATGTGCACACGGTGTCGTATCTCTCATCCAAAGCTCTAAGTATCTTCTTGATGATGAATTTGTCGGTCATTTCTTCGCTTCCTAAGCCGGCAATCTCATTGGTGATGAGAGCTAGCCTAGAGTACATCTCTACGACTCCTTCACCATCCTTCATCTTGAACTTGTCAAGATGACCTTGAAGAACATCTAACTTGGATTCTCTCACGGACTCGGTTCCTTCGTGCATATCAACCAAAGTATCCCAAATCCCTTTTGCATTCTCAAGACGACTGATTTTGTTGAATTCTTCGGGGCATAAACAGTTGAAGAGAATGTCGCATGCTTGAGCATTGAGTTGCAACATCTTCAATTCATCCGCGGTTGTTTCACGATCTGGTTCCCATCCATCCGCAAAGAACTCACCTTGCAAGCCAACACGAACAATAGCCCAAATGGCGGGGTTATGACCAAGAATATGCATTTTCATTTTGTGCTTCCAACTAGCAAAATTAGTGCCATCAAAGTACGAACCTCTACGGTGATAACTTCCCTCACTAGACGCCATACTTATCCTAGGTTGTGAGACCTAAGCAATGGAGACCAAAGCTCTGATACCACTTGTAGGACCGAAAGTATGTCTAGAGGGGGGGGTGATTAGACTACTTGACCAATTAAAAGTTTTGCCTATACCAAGTTTTAGGGTTGACAGTTTTTAGCATTTCATGGCATGTCTAGTACACTCTACACATGCAAGTCTAAGAGTATATAGCAGCGGAAAGTAACAACAAGCATGTATAGAAGGGATAGGGTAGGAAGATTAAACACAGTTGTAGACATGATGATTTTTCCCGTGGTTCCGATAGGTGGCGCTATCGTACATCCATGTTTATGGAGTATTCAACCCATGGAGGGTAACGGTCGCAAGAGTCCACGGAGGGCTCCACCCAAAAGGGTCCAGCGGACAACTGGACAACACAAGCTGTCCTCCCCATGTGAGGGCCTGTTCATCATCAGCAAGGCGTTGCACAACAATGCATACTACCTAATAGATGCCCAGAAGCCACAGAAGCGCAAAAGAGACGCCTCCAGCAAGGAGACGGAGCGCCCATGGAACGCGGCGCTCCTCCGTCCGTTTTACTGCTGAAAAGACCAGTGTATGTATGTACCCCTCCCCTTTTGGGCTTATGAATGCAATGGGTGCCCCAGGCCGGCTCTTGGGGCATGCCCTGTTTCGTTCCCCTCAAAGATTTCCTCGCTCCCCGGCTCCCCGGCTCGGGGGCTCGCCGGCTGGTCCTAGGTCACCTCTCTCGAAAATTGGCTAAGTAGTGTGAGCCGAGCAAGCCCTCCCACCCCTCCCAGCTACAGATCCGGCTCCCGGATGTCCGGCTGACAGGGCCTTGGGGCAGCAAAGCTTAGCTCACACAAAAGATCAATCGAAAGGAGATAGCGGCTAGGTCCAACCGGACCACCGCCTCGCCTCTGCCACTCTACTTATCTCGAAAGGCTCTCGCGGTTCCTAAGTTCTGAACCGGCTCCCTCGAGGCGGACACCCCGACCCAGCTACAGACCGGCTCCTGGCTGTCGGGCTGGCGAGGCCGAAACCAAAGGGGAAAAGGGGAGGAATGGAAAGAACCAAGAGGGCGAAAAAGGATAAGGACAAGATGCCACGAGCAATAAGGCAAACACACTAAGTATTCACAGTAAAAATGTTAAGACAAAAGTGACCCATGGCCAGCACAGTTCATTACATAACACCCCTAGTGGGTGGACTCGAGCCTAACTTGCAGGAAAGAAAAAAAGATAAAGACGCCCGAGGTCTCAGGCCACCGGCGCATCGCCAGCCGGCGTGCCTCTAGTCGGCGCATCGCTGGGCAGCTCGACTCCCATCCCGGAGGTGGCTGCGGCCTTCGGGTCGGCTTCCTTGGCCTTCGAGGCGGTCTTCGCGGTCCTGGCCATCTCGCCGCTCGAGTTGATGCTCTCGTCAGCAACCTTGTCGTCTGCTAGGCCTTGGGGGATGCCGAAGGAGTCTTCTGGCACCGGCTCGCCGTCCTTGCCAAGGGCCGGCAGGAACTCGTCCGCGTTGATGTACGACGCGAGCTTGTTGGCCCGACGGACAAGGGCCGGCTCACGAGCCTCCCTCTCCTTGGCCGGCTCGTCCCGCATGGTGGCCAGCCGGCCCAAGTCCACGTCGCGATACCACGACGTGACAAACCGGAGTGCCATCTGCATGCCGGCTCAAGCTGCTGACGCCTTCCAGGCCTCGAGCTGGGCCACGGCCTGCTCCAGCCACAAGGCCACACGGTTCGCCGGAGCTCCCCCGCGGCCTGGCCACAGAGCGGCGATGATATCCTTTCCGGCTGTCTTCAGCCGCTCCACGCTCCACTCGAGGTGGATCATCCAGTTTTCAATGGCGAGTCCAAGCTCATCCACATCCCACGCGGCGTTCTCCTTGATGGAGCGCCCACGCTCCCGAAGATACTCCTGGTGCTCCTCGATGGCGCGCTTAGCATGGCGTTGAGTTTCCGGGAAGCACCCTAAGAAAAGGAAGAGAAGAAAGGTAAGAAGAGGAAAGAAGGTCAAATCAAACACAAGAACCAGCAAAGGAAAAAGCAACCGGTTCGAGAAAGGAAAATTGGACACCTACCTTTGATGGCGTCGTCCACCCCAATGGCAATATTGAGCGACGATTTCCGCTCGGATGCCAGCGCCGCCTCCGATGCGGTGAGGGAGCCCTTGACCTAATCGAGCAACCTCTCGAGGTGGGTCACCTCATCTTGGAGGGCAGCGGTCCGCTGGGCGGCATCAGCTAACTCCTTAACGGCCGTCTCCTTGGCCACCACCTACTTCGCCACCTTGTCCTTGAGGCGATCCTGGGCCGCCTCCCCGTCCACCAGTAGCACGGCTAGCCGATCCTTCTCCCGCATGACCGCCTAGACGTCTTGCGCCAGCCAGTCCCGCTCGAAGACAAGCCCGAAGGGAGGTCAGATCACCTGCAAGACAAGGTAGGCGTCAGCCGGCTCTCGGGGGCTACATACCCCTCCTGCGAAACTCAACTTACCTTGCACACGCGCCAACTCCTCCTCCAGGCAGTAGAAGCCATGTTTGCCGCGGTCGTGGATGGTGACCGCCTCCTTGAACAGCTTCGGCCGTAGGGTGTTCCCCTCCTGTCACGTAGAGCCAAAAATCAAGACATGCTCAAGGAGATCCGGCCCGACTACCCGTCAGCCGGTCAGCCGACCCGCATCTCGGGGGCTACACCCAATGGGTGCGCTTGCGCGCCCCCATTGAAAATTCTAAAATGAAGGCAACCGTGCTTACCTTTACATGCTATAGGGTGGCGTCTGCCGCCTCTGCGAACCGGGCCATCTCCTGGCAGCACAAGTCCAAGACACTCCCCAACTCCCCAAATGAGGGGACCGGGCCGCCCGCCGAGGGAGCCGGTAGGGCTGGCACGCACGCCAGTGCCTCCTAGTCCTGGAGCACCTCCTGCATGGTCTGCAGGGTCCTCCGGGCCTAGCCGCCATTGCCGCCCAGGCTCGCCATGGTGCCGGCCGCCGGGGGCGGGTTGATGACAGCGAGGGTCCAGGAGTCGTCCCCCACCGGCCCTTCGCCCGACGCCGTCGCCGCCTCCACATCCTGCCGCTCCAACGTGACGATCACGACGGACGACACCTCCACCTCCATGGCTTCCACCTCTGGCGCCACCTCTGACGCCGCCTCCGTGGCCACCGGGGCCTCCGGCACGTCGACCTGGGCCGGCTCGGCCGCGGGCGGTGTCACGTCCGGCACCTCCGGCCGGGTCGCCTCGGGGGCCGGCTCCGCTGCCGCCGCCCTCGCTCGGGCCACCTCCTCCGCGGATGGAGGCGCATGTGGCTCCATGGCCGCCCCTCACGGCTCGCTCCACAGGGGCCTTGACAGACGGCTCGATTCCGCCGCCGAGTCTGACGCCCGCGCAGGGTCCGCGGACCTCCTCCGCCTCCCGCCGCTCGAAGTCCCAGAATGCGAGCCCCCCTTGCATTTCGGACTTTGAGGCTTGCAGCTCCGCGAGCCTCCTCTTCTCCTCCCGCTAGGTGACCGCGTGCTCGCGGGCCAGCCGGCTGGCGGCATCCGTCGGGTCCCCCGCCGGCTCCCCCTCATGAAGCTCGATGGGGTCCCTGCAGTGCACGAAGAACGATCACCCATCGTCTCGTGACCCGGAAGAAAACGCACGCAAAACATGAAAAAGGAACTTACCCGATGACGAGGGGCAAGGCCCACTTGGCATGCGCCGGCGGCTTCCGCGCGGCCACCTTCACCCGCTTTGGGACTGGTGGCGGGGCCGCCGGACCCTCCTGAGCCGGCCTCTTCGCCCGGCCGGCAGCTCCAGCCGCTGGGACTTGAGCCGGCCGCTCCTTGCTCCGCCGGCCTTGACGTGCTGAGGGAGGAGGCTCATTCAGAATCATTACATCATCATCGTCGTCATCCGTCCATTCCCTAATCGTGGGGGCAAAAGGGAACTCACCGGCTCCACTAGGCTCCCCGGCTACGCCGGACCCTCCGGCTCCGCTGGGGTCGCCGACTCGCGGGTCTGCCGGCTCGTCAACTCCTCCCGAGGAGTCCACCTCCTCTTCCGGCGGGCCTCCCCGCTCGTAGTCTTCGGAGTCGGAGTGGTCGCGCTCCCCCTTGAAAACTTGGGGGTGTGGTCCGTCCAGCGTGTTCTATCGCACCAATAGTTGCGGTCAGCACGGCGAAGTAAGGTTTTCTGTTGGCTATCGGCTGGAAGCGATCAAACAAAAAGAAGGGTCGACACATCGAAGACTTACCAGGGGGACGGTTGATGCGGTCGTATGGCTCCACTCCAAATGTCCATGAAGCGGGCTTCAGGTTGAACATCGTGAGGGCATTCACCCGCGTCTTCACCTGAGCTGGCGTCAGGTTGACGGTCAACAAGTGGCAGGGTTCCCGACGGCCGGACATGTCGCAGATCCGGTGCGGCCTCAGCTAGAGAGGCAGCACCCGGCGCGAGATGAAGGCCGCCACCAGGTCGGCGGTGACCAATCCCTCGGAGCTCTTCAGCTGCGCAAGCCAGCCAAGCTCCGCCAGAGCCACGTTGCGCGGGGCGGTCCCCAACCAGTTCAACTGGGTGGACTGCACATCAACGAACGGCGGTAGCCAAATGAAGTCCATGTTTGGATCGGCATTCTTCACGTAGAAGAACGTCCGATGCCATCCCTTGACGGACTCTATGAGAGAGAAGGGCGGGAAGCATGCGGTGCCGCGGTAGCACACCGCCGTGCCCCCGTAGGCGCTGCTCTTCCGCGCCTTGAGGTAGAAGAGGGCGTTGAAGAAGTCAAGGAAAGGAAGGATCCCGAGGTACCCCTCGCACAGTATCACGAAGCCGGCGAAGTATAGGATCGCGTTGGGGCCGAGGTGGTGCGGCTGGAGGTCAAAGGTGTCTAGGAGCAGGCGGAAGAAGTGGCTCACCGGAAGCCCGAAGTCACGGGAGAAATGCTAGAGGAAAACGACGTGTTTCCCCGGCTGTGGCGCCGGCACCACCTCATCACCCGGCACGTGAGCGACCACCCGCTCCGCCGGCGGCAGCATGTGCGCGCGGCGGAGCTCTACAATGTCCGCCTCAGTGACGAAGGAACCAGCCCAACTCCCTTCGCGTCCATCGGCCATTCTGGCGGCAGGGTAGCTTGCGGGCACGGTTGCGGGTTCGGGTGCGGTGTTGCGCAAGGGGAGGGAGGAAGACGAAGAAGGCAAGAAGGCGAGGCAGCAAGGGGGCGAATGGGATGCGGGTATCTCCGCCCCTGCCCTTCCTCCCCTTTTATAGGGGAGGCCATGACCGGGGGACGTGGGGATTAATTGCGCCCACTCCCCGGAAAACCCCGCGCGCGCGTGGGTGGCCCCTGGCCGTAGCGGCCGCTTCGCGCGCAGAAGATCCTGGCCTACGCCCCGAGGCCTACTGGGCTATGCCCGGGACCTAGCGGGCTAGGCCCAGGCCGACATCCTGTCTCCCCGCGTGCGTGGGGACCGCCACATCATTACTCGCAGCGTGGCGCACGGTGGGCCGGCTCGGGTCCTGGGGCGACGTGCCGGAACCCGAGGCATCGGGTCCAACAGCCGACCTGACGGGCCCTTCGGCTTCATACCGGAGGCGGGTACCACTGGGGGGAAGTCTCCGGCTCCCCTCCGTTTGCGAGACGCGGGCCCCACCGGCTTCGGAGACTACTGACGAGGTTATCACCCCTAGGTAGGCCAAAGCAACAGGGTTCTCCCCCTTCCGCTTTGAAGAGGAACTACACGACTGGCTGCCCACGGCCGGCTGGAGGACGGCCGGCTCGAGTTGCCGCCGGCTGGCAACGCGGACGGCTAGTCGTGTAGTCGGCTTGACCCCCGGCCGGCTGCGCACGGCCGGCTGCCTTCCGGGCTAACTCCTCTGTTGACCCTGGGGCGGACGTGTGACGTCCCGTCCCTCTGCCCGCGGGTACAACGACACGACACGACCGCCATGATAGGCGACCCTATGGCCACAGTGGCCGCTGACGCACGGGAGCACATGGCTATAGTCCGTCCGTCCAGGCCGGTGACCTTGGCGAGCGCGATCGGGCGGGGAAACAGTGCCGGCACGCTCTCGCCCACTCGATTACCTGCCCCGGCATGGCTACAGTGCAACCGGCCGTACTGGAGACATCAGCCAGCTAGCACTAGACGACGCCTCCCGGGTGACCCTTGCCGCGGCAGGTGGGCGAGGGCCAATCGCAGAGCCGGCTGGCAGGACCCTCATAGGCAACAGGACCGTGCAGCCGGTGGAACCTACAGACGACAAGACGGCTCAAAGGGCGGGACCCCTGGTCAGCCAGAGAGGCTGCCAGCTGGGTCCCCCACCCCTGTACCTTAGAATACATTATAAATCCGGGGAGTTGGCCTATAACCCCCCCCGAGCCCCCATGCAACGGGGACGAACGATCATTCACATACACCCACATAGAACTCTCCTCTCATTCCATCCCTAGCAACGGACGAAGACGAGCCGGCTGCTCCTTCTTCCTCCTCTAGACACAGCTCCAGGAGCATCCTTGTAAACACAACTATCCATCCAACTAGACCAAGCAGGACTAGGGGTGTTACCTCCCACGGAGGGCCCTGAGCCTGGGTACATCGTGTGTCATCACTGCCTTTGTCGAATCCGATCCAACTAAAGTAGGAGAAACAGACACCCGCCAGCCATCTTTGTGCAGCAAAGTTACACGTCAATCGATGGAACTAGTCTCTCGTAAGCGTACGAGTAAGGTTGGTACGGGACACTTCATCCAACAATACCACTGAATCAAAACATGACCAAGGGAGGAATCAATCTAAGCATCAACGCCCACAAACTCCTTTGTGTTCTACTCGAGATCTCATCTACACATAGACCTAGCTCATGATGCCACTGCTGGGGAATGATGCATGGGAAACAAAAAATTTCCTATGCACACACAAGATCTATCCATTGTGATGAGCATCTACGAGAGGGAGAGTGGATCTACATACCCTTGTAGATCGCTAAGCGGGAAGCATTAAGAAACGCGGTTGATGTAGTCGAACGTCTTCGCGATCCGAATCACCGAGCATCCCGCGATCCAATCACGATCCATATAGCGATCCAATCGCGATCCATCCCGCGATACAATCACGATCCATCCCACGATTCAGTCATCAATCATCTCGTGATCATGACACGGTCCTTCCGATCTAGCGCCGTACGGATGGCACCTCCACGTTTAGCACACGTACAACTCGATGACGATCTCCGCCTTCTTGATCCAACAAGAGGGAGTGGAGAGGTAGATGAGTTCTTTGGCAGAACAACGGTGTGGTGGCAGCGGTGGTGAACTAATCATGTAGGTCTTTTTCTAAGCACCACAGAACTAATCTAGAGGAGAAATAGATCTAGAGGAAGAAGAGGGCAACACGTGGAAATTAGGGTTAGCTTTCCCCTCTAAATCCTCTAGTATATATAGGAGGGAGGTAGTGGAGGAGGCAGCCTCAAACCCTCAAGAGTTGGCCGAAATTGGAGGTGGAGGAGTCCTACTCTAATCCTATTAGGAGTAGGATTCGTCCTTTCCACTTGGAAACTCTTTCCACCTCTCGAACTTTGGATTTTTTTCCTTCTCAAACCTCATGGGATTTAGTGGAGGATTTGGCCAGCCCACTAGGGGCTGGTTTGT
Source organism: Hordeum marinum (assembly GCA_022496015.1). Classification (NCBI taxonomy): domain Eukaryota; kingdom Viridiplantae; phylum Streptophyta; class Magnoliopsida; order Poales; family Poaceae; genus Hordeum; species Hordeum marinum. The sequence continues at coordinate 166,629,343 of CM039678.1, read as the reverse complement.
TTCCTCCCACAGCCCATGTAGCCTCTTGGGTCGAGACACCCCTCCCGATGGTCCCCCGATACCCTCCTGGCATTCTCGGTACACTACCGAAGAGCCCAAAACTTTTCCAGCGACCAAAACAAGACTTCCTATATGTCAATCTTTACCTCCAGACCATTTCAAAGCTCCTCATAATGTCCGCGATCTCATCCGGGACTCCGAACAACCTTCGATCACCACCATACATAACTCTGTGCTACCGAAACGTCATCGAACATTAAGTGTTCAGACCCTGCGGGTTCTAGAACTATGTAGACATGACCAAGACACCTCTACGGTCAATAGCCAATAGAGGGCCTAGATGCCCATATTGGTTCCTACATATTCTACGAAGATCTTTATCAGTTGAACCTCTATGTCAAGGATTCAGTTAATCTCGTACGCTGTTCCCTTTGTTCTTTGGTATGTTACTTGACCGAGATTCGATCGTCGGTATCTCTATACCTAGTTCAATCTTGTTACTGGCAAGTCTCTTTACTAGTTACGTAATACAAGATCCCATGGCTAACACTTTAGTTACATTGCTTGCAAGGCTTGTTGTGATGTTGCTTTATCGAGTGGGCCCTGAGATACCTCTTCATACGGAGTAACAAATCCCAGTCTTGATCCATGCCAACTCAATAGACACCCTCAAAGATACCTGTAGAGCACATTTATAGTCACCCAGTTATGTTGTGGCATTTGATACACAGAAGGTACTCCTCCGGTGTCAGTGAGTTGCATGATCTCATGGTCATAGGAACAGATACTTGACATGCAGAAAACTATAGCAATAAACTAACACAATCATATGCTATGTTTATAGTTTGGGTCTTGTCCATCACATCATTCTCCTAATGATGTGATCCCATTATCAAATGACATCTCATGTCCATGGCTAGGAAACCTTAACCATCTTTGATCAACGAGCTAGTCTATTAGAGGCATACTAGGGACATGGTGTTGTCTATGTATCCACACATGTATTTGAGTTTCTGATCAATACAATTCTAGCATGGATAATAAACGATTATCATGAACAAGGAAATATGATAATAACTAATTTATTATTGCCTCTAGGGCATATTTCCAATAGAGGACCCCGTCATCGCCAAAGTGCTTGTTAGATGCTATTGTGATTGTGCATGTTTGCCATGATTTCATTTGACATCTTATTATGTGAGCATGTTGGTCTGCATTTATTTACTCATTCGAGGATATCCAATTGTTGCTATTTGGCTTTTCATATTTGTTTGCCAATTGGATATACAAGAATGCCTAGGACCACTCCTTTATCTATCTATGCTTTCTCACCTCATACTCTATTCATGCTGCATCACAAAATTTGAACAAGTTCTTTCCGATACCTCTGTGTGTGGAGCACTCATTGTTCTGTATCGTCAAGGACTGACCATTTAAACCTCCCAAGTGCTTCTCGGTGGAACCAACCCACAATTCTCGGTCTCACCGAATGCCTAGGGTTGATCTAGTTTTCTTATCTCGGTAAGACTGATTTCATATTCTCGGTTACATCGAGTTTCCCTAGCAACTGACAGTTGTGAAACTCGATGACACCTAAAATATAAAATCGGTGTCACTGATAGCGATGGGTATATAATCGATGGACCCTGACTTTTCAAATTTATTCTTCAAACATCGCGCCTCCACAACCCTAGCTGCCACAGAAGGACCCCCTGGTCATCGCCTTGCCTTTCCCGAGTGCCTCCGCCACTGGAAACCTCGCCGTCGACGGGCATCTTCGCCGCCGTCGCCGCTGTAGCGTATCTGTCACCGTGCTAGGGTACGGATTGGACTTTTCTTGCACTCCTCGTCCAATTCTTGCACAATGAAATTGATTTTATCTATAAGCCACAGTTTGAAAACTTTCCATCCAAAAGAGAACTCCATAGGATAGAGAATGATCGATTTTCTAGGGTTTACCTTCCGCCCAATGGAACTCGGTGGAACCGAAGCAAGCAAATTGGTGTCACCGATTTGTATGTCTGTGTTGCTAAGAACTTTCTCGATGAAACCGAGTGCACCTTTCGGTCTCACCGAAAGGGGTGCCAAGTTTCGGCTAAGGAGGAAGTCTGTCTCGATAGCTCCGATGTTTTTGCTTCGGTTGTACCGATGTTCATTTGATAGAATGCAAAACTTGGAAAATATTTTATTCAAACTTTCAAAAACTTCTACATTTTGTGATGACTTATCCTATTCCACTCTTCTATACTCTATTCACAGGGTCAGCATGTCAGATTTAGACAGTCAGAATTTGCCAGAGCAGAACATTGAAATGAGTTCAAGCACGAGTCCTAAGTCTAGTTCTTCCATAGATCCAGGCACTCCCAGTTCTCATGGGTTGCCTAAGGCTGCCACTAGGACAAGGAAGAGACTCAACTCAGAGGAAGAGGATTCTGATTTTCTCCCGGAAGAGATTCTTGCTAAGAAGCAAGAGAAGGCTGCTAGGAAGTCTGCAAATGAGGTCACCTCATCTAGGAAGGTGGTCAGCAAAATTTATGCTCCTGCAGAGACCTGCAAAGCACATGAGAGTGCTAGGGCTACTATGATTGTTGAGGACCCCATGGAAGTTGTGCCAAAGAAGACAGCCAGGAAGAGGATCATCCGTGTGCAGGTGTCGGGGGGATGACCCCCGGGTACCCCAAAGACGGCTAGTTGGACGGGGTGCATGCCCGCCCGGGCCGGCTGCTCCGACTCACACCCATGGCTGACTGCTCCGACCATCCGGCTGCGCCCGCCAGCCAGCAGCCTAGAGCCAACTATGACGTCCCATCGGACATGCGCGGACCAGACGGCCGTATCTAGTGGCGGCACACTATTGGCAAGCAGTAGTGCACCATACGCGTGTCATGCAATACTATCTATAGTGTAACCTGCCTCCTGGACACTGGTTTATAAAGTGCACCAGGGGACAGACTTAGTTTAGTTCACAAGCTACTGATGGTAGCTTACATCCCAAGCTACCCACTCATGCCTATATAAAGGCCTCATGCCCACCACATATGGGGGTTCCACTCTCACGTGCTCACACATACACACACATGAGGCAAGAAGCCTCATGGCTCTCCTCACCCATACAGCTCCAGGAGCAACCATGTACCATATATTCCACAGATATACAGATATGCAGGAGTAGGGGTATTATATCTCCGGAGAGCCCCGGACATGGGTAAACCAATGTGTGATATTCGCATACCCATCCCGGATCACCCACGACAGCCTTGCTCTCACCTTGATAAGCCACCCATGGCATCTGCCGTCTCATGTGACCCCCCGTGAGAAAACAACGACAGTTGGCACCCACCGTGGAGCAAGCTGCAGCTGGAACCGTGGTCCGGGTAGGACCCTCTTCGTTGTCATCACCGTGACGTTGCCGTCGTCTCTCCGGAAGGGCTCGGGGGTCCGGCTGTTGGAAATATGCCCTAGAGGCAATAATAAAATGGTTATTATTGTATTTCCTAGTTCATGATAATTGTCTATTATTCATGCTACAATTGTGTTAACCAGAAACCGTAATACATGTGTGAATACATAGGCCATCACATGTCCCTAGTGAGCCTCTAGTTGGCTAGCTCGTTGATCAATAGATGGTCACGGTTTCATGACCATGGACATTGGATGTCGTTGATAACGGGATCACATCATTAGGAGAATGATGTGATGGACAAGACCCAATCCTAAGCATAGCACAAGATCGTGTAGTTCGTTTGCTAAAGCTTTTCAATGTCAAGTATCATTTCCTTAGACCATGAGATTGTGTAACTCCCGGATACCGTAGGAATGCTTTGGGTGTGCCAAACGTCACAACGTAACTGGGTGGCTATAAAGGTACGCTACGGGTATCTCCGAAAGTGTCTGTTGGGTTGACACGAATCAAGACTGGGATTTGTCACTCCGTGTGACGGAGAGGTATCTCTGGGCCCACTCGGTAAGACATCATCATAATGAGCTCAATGTGACTAAGGAGTTAGTCACGGGATGATGTGTTACGGAACGAGTAAAGAGACTTGCCGGTAACGAGATTGAACAAGGTATGGCGATACCGACGATCGAATCTCGGGCAAGTACCATACCGATAGACAAAGGGAATTGTATACGGGATTGATTGAATCCCTGACATCGTGGTTCATCCGATGAGATCATCGTGGAGTACGTGGGAGCCAACATGGGTATCCAGATCCCGCTGTTGGTTATTGGCCGGAGAGGTGTCTCGGTCATGTCTACGTGTCTCCCGAACCCGTAGGGTCTACACACTTAAGGTTCGATGACGCTAGGGTTATAGGGAAAAGGTATACGTGATTACCGAAGGTTGTTCGGAGTCCCGGATGAGATCCCGGACGTCACGAGGAGCTCCGGAATGGTCCGGAGGTAAAGATTGATATATAGGAAGTCCAGTTTTGGTCACTGGAAAGTTTTCGGGCTCATCGGTAGTGTACCGGGAGTGCCGGGAGGGTGCCGGAGGACCCCCGGGAGGGGTGTGACGACCAAAGGACCACATGGGCTGTTAGATAAAGTGTGCCAGCCCTTATTGGGCTGGGCAAGACTTTTGCTAAAGGCCCATGCGGCTGGAGATAAGGAGATAAGGCAAAAAGGATTTAAAAGGAGGAGATCCACCTCCCTTGTGGGAGGTGGACTCTCCCTTTAATTCAGCCGGCCATCTCCTCTTTGGAGTAGAGGCTAAGCCAGCCCTCCACGTCCCTCCTCCTATATATACTTGAGGTTTTGGATGTTTTGAGACAGGATTTGATCTCTCTCTCTCACGGCGAAGCCCTACCTCTCTTCTTCCTCCTCCGCAGCGCTTAGGCGAAGCCCTGTCGGAATACCTTGCTACTCCACCACCACCACGCCGTCGTGCTACTGTTGGAGCCCTTCCCCAACCTCTCCTTCCTCCTTGCTGGATCAAGGTGTTGGAGACGTCACCGGGCTGCACGTGTGTTGAACGCGGAGGTGCCGTCCGTTCGGCACTTGATCGGATCTACCGCGATCTGAATCGCTGCGAGTACGACTCCATCAACCGCGTTCTTGTAACGCTTCCGCTTAGCGATCTTCAAAGGTATGAAGATGCAATCTCTCCCCTCTCGTTGCTGGTTTCTCCATAGATAGATCTTGGTGAACGTAGGAAAATTTTGATTTACTACTACGTCTCCTAACAGTGGCATCATGAGCTAGGTCTATGCGTAGAATCTATGCACGAGTAGAACACAAAGCAGTTGTGGGCGTCGAGTTTGTTAATTTGCTTGCCGCTACTAGTCTTATCTTGATTCGGCGGTATTGTGGGATGAAGCGGCCCGGACCAACTTTACACGTACGCTTACGTGAGACCGGTTCCACCGCCTGACATGCACTAGATGCATAAGGTGGCTAGCGGGTGTCTGTCTCTCCTACCTTAGTCGGATCGGATTCGATGAAAAGGGTCCTTATGAAGGGTAAATAGCAATTGGCAAATCACGTTGTGGTGTTGACGTAGGTAAGAAACGTTCTTGCTAGTAACCTATAGCAGCCACGTAAAAACTTGCAACTACAAATTAGAGGACGTCTAACTTGTTTTTGCAGCATGTGCCTTGTGATGTGATATGGCCAAAGGATGTGATGTGATGCATTGTGATGTATGAATTGATCATGTTCTTGTAATAGGATTCACGACTTGCATGTCGATGATTATGACAACCGGCAGGAGCCATAGGAGTTGTCTTATTTATTGTATGACCTGCGTGTCAATCATAAACGCCATGTAATTACTTTACTTTATTGCTAAGCGTTAGCCATAGTAGTAGAAGTAATAGTTGGCGAGACAACTTCATGAAGACACAATGATGGAGATCATGGTGTCGTGCCAGTGACAGTGATGATCATGGTGCCCCGAAGATGGAGATCATAGGAGCAAAATGATATTGGCCATATCATGTCACTATATTGATTGCATGTGATGTTTATCATGTTTACATCTTATTTGCTTAGAACGACGGTAGTAAATAAGATGATCTCTCAATAAAATTTCAAGAGAAGTGTTCACCCTAACTGTGCACCGTTGCTAAGGATCGTTGTTCCGAAGCACCACGTGATGATCGGGTGTGATAGGTTCTAACGTTCGCATACAACGGGTGTAAGCCAGATTTACACACGCGAAACACTTAGGTTGACTTGACGAGCCTAGCATGTACAGACATGGCCTCGGAACACGGAAGACCGAAAGGTCGAACATGAGTCGTATAGAAGATACGATCAACATGAAGATGTTCACCATGGATGACTAGTCCGTCTCACGTGATGATCGGACACGGGCTAGTTGACATGGATCATGTATCACTTGGAAGACTAGAGAGATGTCTGTCTAAGTGGGAGTTCATTAATTTGATTAAGTGAACTTAATTATCATGAACTTAGTCTAAAATTGTCTTTACAATCTATGATGTAGATCCAATGGCCAACGCGAATGTCACCCTCAATTTCAACGCGTTCCTAGAGAAAACCAAGCTGAAAGATGATGGAAGCAACTATGCGGACTGGGTCCGTAGCTTGAGGATCATCCTCATAGCTTCCAAGAGATTGTATGTCCTAGATGCACCGCTAGGTGACGCACCCGTTCTCCCAGCGGAACAAGATGTTATGAACACTTGGCAATCACGCTGCGATGATTACTCCCTTGTTCAATGCGGCATGCTTTACAGTCTAGAACCGGGGCTCCAAAAGCGTTTTGAGCAACACGGAGCATATGAGATGTTCCAGGAGCTGAAACTGGTTTTTCAAGCTCATGCCCGGGTCGAGAGATATGATGTCTCCGACAAGTTCTTCAGCTGTAAGATGGAGGAGCATAGTTCTGTCAGTGAGCACATCCTCAAGATGTCTGGGCTACACAGCCGCTTGACTCAGCTGGGGGTTAATATCCCGGATGACTCGGTCATTGACAGAATCCTCCAGTCGCTTCCACCTAGCTTCAAGAGCTTTGTGATGAACTACAACATGCAAGGTATGGAGAAGTCCATTCCTGAGTTGTACTCGATGCTGAAATCAGCGGAGGTCGAGATCAAAAAGGAGCATCAAGTGTTGATGGTGAATAAGACCACTAGTTTCAAGAAAGGCAAGGGTAAGAAGAACTTCAAGAAGGACGGCAAAGCTGTTGCTGCGCCCGGTAAGCAAGTTGCCGGGAAGAAGAAGAAAAATGGACCCAAGCCTGAGACTGAGTGCTTTTATTGCAAGGGTACCGGTCACTGGAAGCGGAACTGCCCCAAGTATTTAGCGGATAAGAAGGACGGCAACATTAAAGGTATATGTGATATACTTGTTATTGATGTGTACTTGACCAGCGCTCGTAGTAGCTCCTGGGTATTTGATACCGGTGCAGTTGCTCACATTTGTAACTCCAAGCAGGAGCTGCGGAATAAGCGGAGGCTGGCCAAGGATGAGGTGACGATGCGTGTCGGGAATGGTTCCAAGGTCGATGTGATCGCCGTCGGCACGTTACCTCTACATCTACCTTCGGGATTAGTTTTAAACCTTAATAATTGTTATTTAGTACCAGCTTTGAGCATGAACATTGTATCTGGATCTCGCTTGGTGCGAGATGGCTACTCATTTAAATCCGAGAATAATGGTTGTTCTATTTATATGAGAGAAATGTTTTATGCTCATGCCCCGCTGGTCAATGGTTTATTTTTGATGAATCTCGAACGTGATGTTACACATGTCCATAGTGTGAGTACCAAAAAGTGTAAAGTTGATAACGATAGTCCCACTTACATGTGGCACTGCCGTCTTGGCCATATTGGTGTCAAACGCATGAAGAAGCTCCATGCTGATGGCATTTTGGAGTCACTTGATTTCGAATCATTTGACACATGCGAACCATGCCTCATGGGCAAGGTGACCAAGACTCCGTTCTCCGGAACAATGGAGCGAGCAACTGACTTGTTGGAAATAATACATACCGATGTATGCGGTCCAATGAGCGTCGAGGCTCGCGGTGGCTACCGTTATGTTCTCACCCTCACTGATGACTTGAGTAGATATGGTTATGTCTACTTAATGAAACACAAGTCTGAAACTTTTGAAAGGTTCAAGGAATTTCAGAGTGAGGTCGAGAATCAACGTGACAGGAAAATAAAATGCCTACGATCTGATCGTGGCGGAGAATATTTAAGTCACGAGTTTGGCACGCACCTTAGGAAATGTGGAATTGTTTCACAACTCACGCCGCCCGGCACACCCCAGCGAAATGGTGTGTCTGAACGTCGTAATCGCACTCTATTGGATATGGTGCGATCTATGATGTCTCTTACCGACTTACCGCTATCATTTTGGGGATATGCATTAGAGACTGCCGCATTCACTTTAAATAGGGCACCGTCTAAATCCGTTGAGACGACACCGTATGAATTGTGGTTTGGAAAGAAACCTAAGCTGTCGTTTCTAAAAGTTTGGGGATGCGATGCTTATGTGAAGAAACTTCAACCTGAGAAGCTCGAACCCAAAGCGGAAAAGTGCGTCTTCATAGGATATCCCAAGGAGACTATTGGGTATACCTTCTACCTACGATCCGAAGGCAAAGTCTTTGTTGCCAAGAATGGATCCTTTCTCGAGAAAGAGTTTCTCTCGAAAGAAGTAAGTGGGAGGAAAATAGAACTTGATGAGGAAATTGTACCTCCACTCGAACCGGAGAGTAGCGCAGCACAGGAAGTTGTTTCTGTGGAGCCTACACCGGCTAGAGAGGAAGTTAATGATGATGATCATGAAACTTCAGATCAAGTTGCTATTCGAAGGTCCACCAGGACACGTTCCGCACCAGAGTGGTACGGCAATCCTGTCCTAGAGATCATGTTGTTGGACAACGGTGAACCTTCGAACTATGAAGAAGCGATGGCGGGCCCGGATTCCAACAAATGGCTTGAGGCCATGAAATCCGAGATAGGATCCATGTATGAGAACAAAGTATGGACTTTGGTGGACTTGCCTAATGATAAGCGAGCCATTGAAAACAAATGGATCTTTAAGAAGAAGACTGACGCAGACGGTAATGTCACCGCCTATAAAGCTCGGCTTGTCGCTAAGGGTTATCGACAAGTTCAAGGAGTTGACTACGATGAGACTTTCTCACCCGTAGCGATGCTAAAGTCAGTCCGAATCATGTTAGCAGTTGCCGCATTTTATGATTATGAGATCTGGCAAATGGACGTCAAAACGGCATTCCTTAATGGCTTCCTCAAGGAAGAACTGTATATGATGCAGCCGGAAGGTTTTGTCGATCCTAAAGATGCTAACAAGGTATGCAAGCTCCAGCGCTCCATCTATGGGCTGGTGCAAGCATCTCGGAGTTGGAACATTCGCTTTAATGAGGTGATTAAAGCGTTTGGGTTTGTACAGGTTTATGGAGAACCTTGTATTTACAAGAAAGTGAGTGGGAGCTCTATAGCATTTCTTATACTGTATGTGGATGACATGCTGATAATGGGAAATAATATAGAACTCTTGGAAAGTATCAAGGCCTACTTGAATAAGTGTTTTTCAATGAAGGACCTTGGAGAAGCTGCTTACATATTAGGTATTAAGATCTACAGAGATAGATCGAAACGCCTCATTGGTCTTTCACAAAGCACATACCTTGAAAAGATATTGAAGAAGTTCAATATGCATCAGTCCAAGAAGGGGTTCTTGCCTGTGTTGCAAGGTGTGAGATTGAGTACGACTCAATGCCCGACCACGGCAAAGGATAGAGAAGAGATGAGTGTCATCCCCTATGCTTCAGCCATAGGCTCTATCATGTATGCCATGCTGTGTACCAGACCTGATGTGAACCTTGCCATAAGTTTGGTAGGGAGGTACCAAAGTGATCCCGGAGCGGAACACTGGACAGCGGTCAAGAATATCCTGAAGTACCTGAAAAGGACAAAGGACATGTTTCTCATATATGGAGGTGCCGAAGAGCTCGTCGTAAAGGGTTACGTCGATGCTAGCTTCGACACAGATCCGGACGACTCTAAGTCGCAAACCGGATACGTGTATATTTTGAATGGAGGGGCAGTCAGCTGGAGTAGCAGCAAGCAAAGCGTCGTGGCGGCATCTACATGTGAAGCGGAGTACATAGCTGCTTCGGAAGCAGCAAAGGAGGGAGTCTGGATGAAGGAGTTCATCACCGACCTAGGAGTGATTCCAAATGCGTCGGGCCCGATGACTCTACTCTGTGACAACACTGGAGCTATTGCCCTTGCGAAGGAGCCCAGGTTTCACAAGAAGACAAGACACATCAAGCGCCGCTTCAACTCCATCCGTGATTACATTCAGGAGGGAGACATAGATATTTGTAAAGTACATACGGATCTGAATGTCGCAGATCCGTTGACTAAACCTCTCTCACGAGCAAAACATGATCAACACCAGAACGCTATGGGTGTTCGATTCATCACAATGTAACTAGATTATTGACTCTAGTGCAAGTGGGAGACTATTGGAAATATGCCCTAGAGGCAATAATAAAATGGTTATTATTGTATTTCCTAGTTCATGATAATTGTCTATTATTCATGCTACAATTGTGTTAACCAGAAACCGTAATACATGTGTGAATACATAGGCCATCACATGTCCCTAGTGAGCCTCTAGTTGGCTAGCTCGTTGATCAATAGATGGTCACGGTTTCATGACCATGGACATTGGATGTCGTTGATAACGGGATCACATCATTAGGAGAATGATGTGATGGACAAGACCCAATCCTAAGCATAGCACAAGATCGTGTAGTTCGTTTGCTAAAGCTTTTCAATGTCAAGTATCATTTCCTTAGACCATGAGATTGTGTAACTCCCGGATACCGTAGGAATGCTTTGGGTGTGCCAAACGTCACAACGTAACTGGGTGGCTATAAAGGTACGCTACGGGTATCTCCGAAAGTGTCTGTTGGGTTGACACGAATCAAGACTGGGATTTGTCACTCCGTGTGACGGAGAGGTATCTCTGGGCCCACTCGGTAAGACATCATCATAATGAGCTCAATGTGACTAAGGAGTTAGTCACGGGATGATGTGTTACGGAACGAGTAAAGAGACTTGCCGGTAACGAGATTGAACAAGGTATGGCGATACCGACGATCGAATCTCGGGCAAGTACCATACCGATAGACAAAGGGAATTGTATACGGGATTGATTGAATCCCTGACATCGTGGTTCATCCGATGAGATCATCGTGGAGTACGTGGGAGCCAACATGGGTATCCAGATCCCGCTGTTGGTTATTGGCCGGAGAGGTGTCTCGGTCATGTCTACGTGTCTCCCGAACCCGTAGGGTCTACACACTTAAGGTTCGATGACGCTAGGGTTATAGGGAAAAGGTATACGTGATTACCGAAGGTTGTTCGGAGTCCCGGATGAGATCCCGGACGTCACGAGGAGCTCCGGAATGGTCCGGAGGTAAAGATTGATATATAGGAAGTCCAGTTTTGGTCACCGGAAAGTTTTCGGGCTCATCGGTAGTGTACCGGGAGTGCCGGGAGGGTGCCGGAGGACCCCCGGGAGGGGTGTGACGACCAAAGGACCACATGGGCTGTTAGATAAAGTGTGCCAGCCCTTATTGGGCTGGGCAAGACTTTTGCTAAAGGCCCATGCGGCTGGAGATAAGGAGATAAGGCAAAAAGGATTTAAAAGGAGGAGATCCACCTCCCTTGTGGGAGGTGGACTCTCCCTTTAATTCAGCCGGCCATCTCCTCTTTGGAGTAGAGGCTAAGCCAGCCCTCCACGTCCCTCCTCCTATATATACTTGAGGTTTTGGATGTTTTGAGACAGGATTTGATCTCTCTCTCTCACGGCGAAGCCCTACCTCTCTTCTTCCTCCTCCGCAGCGCTTAGGCGAAGCCCTGTCGGAATACCTTGCTACTCCACCACCACCACGCCGTCGTGCTGCTGTTGGAGCCCTTCCCCAACCTCTCCTTCCTCCTTGCTGGATCAAGGTGTTGGAGACGTCACCGGGCTGCACGTGTGTTGAACGCGGAGGTGCCGTCCGTTCGGCACTTGATCGGATCTACCGCGATCTGAATCGCTGCGAGTACGACTCCATCAACCGCGTTCTTGTAACGCTTCCGCTTAGCGATCTTCAAAGGTATGAAGATGCAATCTCTCCCCTCTCGTTGCTGGTTTCTCCATAGATAGATCTTGGTGAACGTAGGAAGATTTTGATTTACTACTACGTCTCCTAACACCGGCATCAACACACCCTCGGGCGCCCGCGTCATCTTCGGCCGCGTCCTCACCATCGACCTCTGCATCGTCCATCTCCACCGTCGACTCCCTCCTTGCCCAGTGGCAATTCGAGCTGGGGCGGCTAGTGCACTCACCGTCGTTGCCATCTTTGAGCTCGGCGGCCTTGGCGTGCTCGCCTCGCCGACTGATTCCCAAACCCCATGCGTGCCTCCAACGGCTCGCGGCCATGACGGGCCTCCGCCGTGTCTTCCTCACGCCGGCGCTGCTCCCGGCCGTCGCGCTCATGCCGGCTCCAGCCGCGTCCCAATAACGCCAGTTGCCGCCGCTCTACTCCTCCGGAGTTCGGCCATGCGCGCACCTACAGAACATGGGCCTTGGCTGAATGCGTGCATGCACGTATTGTCCAAGCGCAAGACCCACACACAGGAAGTACACCACCCATACGCATCCCGTATAATGAACATTATCTGACCAGATACTCCCCATACACTGGCCAGATACTCCAAAACAAACACCAGCTTTGTCCCACGCCATCGCGGCTGCTTCACCCATGGCCGCGCCCCTGGCGTCCTGCCTCGCTCCACCTGGCCAAGCCCATGGTCTTCGCGCACCTCCGGCCCGGCTAGCCATCGGTGACCGACGCCACCCTTCTCTGGTTCCCCCGCCTGCGAGCGGCTTCGGGCCGCTCGGCCGTGTGCCCTGCTCCGCATGACACCCCGCTTCAGGCTGTCCGCTTGCACGGCAGCGTGCCCCGCACACCCATGCCTCTCCGGGCGACCTCCTCTATGCACTTGGTTGCTCGCATCCTCCTTCTGCCAAGGCTGTGCTGGCCTGTCGGTGAACAATGCGCTGCCCCTGTGTTTGGAGGCCCGCGTCTGCCTACAGGCAGTCCTGTCGGCCGGTTACCGGTGCGCTGATCTGCCGGCGGCCGACAGGTGAGGCTGCACTGGCCTGCCGGCTAACAACGCCGGCCGCCCCACTCCGGCTCGCCGCAGCCGGTTGTGCCTCGCTCCGGCCGGAGTGCACCTCCGCCTCCCCATGTGATGGCTCCAGCGCCCCCGCGACCCGTGCGCCTCCTCTACCTGCAACGGCCGCTGCTGCCCGCGCACGCGTGCCTGCTTGCCGCTCTGGCTGGCCTGCAAGCCGGCCCCGCCAGCTCCTACCTACTCTACCTCCACGTGCTCCGGCTCATCGACCAGGCCGGCTACGCCACATTCGGCCTGACCACCACTGCGCGCGTACCCGCACCCAACCTCCGTGCTACCCGCCGGCTCCGTAGCACCTGCACCTCCCTGCTCCACCCGCTCGCACGTGCCGGCCCATGCTGCGTTGCCTGGCCGGCTCGCCGTGCCCGGCTGCCTCCCACGCGTCGGCCCATGCTGTGTTGCCTAGCCGGCTCGCCGTGCCCGGCTGCCTCCCACATGCCGGCCCATGCTGCGTTGCCTGGCCGGCTCGTCGTGCCCGGCTGCCTCCCACGCTCACCGGCCCCGCTCGCCCCACGGCCAGCTCTCTGCCTGCCGGCTTCCACCCGTGCTTGCGACGCCACGACTTGTCACCACCCCAGCCGCGCGCTTGCGCCGGCTCGCCGACCATGCCCCCCCCCCGCGGACACGCGGTTGCCCGTTGTCTTCGTGTTCGTGCCACCTCCGCGAGGTCGCCGACTCTGCCACAAGCCTTGCCGCCACCCCTCTGGCCTCCTCTAAGCTCGCGCCGCACCCTGCATCTACTCCGCGTAGCTCCGCGCCCGCGCCCGCGGTCACCCTGCTCCGGCTCCCATGGTTGCGTGCCTATGCTGGCTCCGCATCTTCCCGTGTCGCGCCGCCCCGCTCCCTGCTGGCCCCCCGCTCGGCCGGCTGGCCGCCCTGCGTCGACTGCTCCTCCCGCGCGCGCCGACTCCTCTGCCTCGCCACGCCGCACCAACCGCGCCGCCGCTCCCTGAGCTGGGCCCCTGCCTCCTCTCGTCCGCGCACTTGTGCGCCCCGTGCCGGCCGCAAGCCCGGGCGACCGCGGCTCTGCCAGGCTGCGCGCGCCTACACCCCAGCGACTGGCTCTGGTTCCAGCTCTCCCGAGCTCCTCAGCACGTCCCGGCTCCCAACGGTCGCGCTTCGGCCGGCTCCGGCTCGTCGCCCGTCAGCTCCGGCCCCTGCCTGTCGCCTGCCCGCGCGGCCTTGGCCCTGCCCTGCTCCAGCACCGCCTCCGCGCTGTCCCGTCGTGCCCACGCACAGGCCGACCTCTCGCCTCTCGCCTGCTCCGCGCACGTGCTGCGCAGGCTGCCGAATGCTCTATCCTGCCCCCGGCCTGCTTGCCCCGGCTCCCACTACTCACAAAAGTTGTGGTCGGCTGCCCTCAAGAGCGAAGCCGGGGCCGACTCTAAAAAAACAATGTGCGCCCGTCTGCCCGCATTCCCACTTGGTCGGCTGACCTGCGTCACCATCTGGTTGGCTGGTCTGCCCGTCTACTTCGACACCAGGCCGGCTCTAGCTTCCCACTCATTTTTATGTTCGGCCGGCACACCCGCCGACCGCCTGGGGCTCGACGACTAGACCCAACGGGTGCGCCGACGCGCTCAGCTGATATAAAGCCGCGCCGGCAATCATCAACAACAACCACCTCGTCGACATAAAAAAAGCAATGAAGCTCCCCGCCCGGAGGCTCGGAGGATACTTCCGACAGCGCCTCGCGCTCGTCAGCTAGCGGATTCCGTGTCTGCGCTCGGCAACGCATCGCGCACTTTAGCCGACGGACTCCACGTTCGCCCCCGGCAGTGCCTCGCGCACATCAGCCGGCACACTTCGTGTCTACGCCCGGCAGTGCCTCGCACTCTTCAAGCCGGCGGACCCCAAGTCTGCCCTCGGTAGCGCCTCACGCACATCAGCCGACGGACCCTGCGTCCATGCCTGGCAAGGCTCCGCCCCCATCAGCCGGTGGACCCCGCGTCCACCCCTGGCAGCGCCTCGCGCACATCAGCCGGCGAACTCCATGTACGCGCCCGACAGTGCCTCGCGCCCATCAGCAGGTGAACCGCAAGTCTGCACCCGGTAGCGCCTCGCGCGCGTCAGCAAGACCACGCCGACTACAAACAACATTGGCCGACATCGACAAAACCGCCTTGCCGGCACCAAAAAGCAATGTGAGGTCTCCACACACACAACCCCGAGCGACCCTCGGGGGCCATCTTCGCGTTTATTCAGCAACTTTACTATTCGCCCTGGTGCCAGCTAGTCTTGGCCGGGGGCTGGCCGCTTGGCCCGATGCGTTCGTTCCCACGAGACGGCTTAGTAGCGTGCACGGGACCGAAGACCCACTCTTTGTCTCAACTGCAGACCGCGCCGCGGCTGTCCGGCTAGCAAGAGCAAAAGCTGGAGGTCACCCCACGCGAAAAGCATCCCGGGAGATAACGGCTTGGGCAACTCGGTCATTTCATTTGTGAGTCTCTGCTCGGTCGAGTCTGATCCTGAAAATCCGAGTACTGTATGCTCCACCCTGCGGCCCACTCTCAGCCACAAACCGTCATGCGGCTGTCCGGCTAGCGAGAGCACAAGCCAAAGAGCAGAGGGCACATGAAAAAGATTGAAGGGGGCTCAGACGAAACCGAGTCGGCACCCTCTGCATAAACATACACTACCAAAATCAAATATTTGACGTATCTGCACCGACTTAACCTTGTCTTCTACACGATCATTCCCACGAGGAACCTCCTCGCCTGGAGGCTACTCCTGGCAGGTCACCCCGCCCATCAGTCGGCGGACCCTTCGTCTGTACCCGGCAACGCCTCGCGCTCGACAGCCGGCAGAACCCGCATCCACCTTCGACAGGGCTCCGTGCCCACCAGCTGGCAGACCCTCCATCCATGCCCAGCAGCGCCTTGCGCTCGACAGCCGGCAGACCCCGCATCTGCCTTCGACAGGGCTCCACGCCCATCAGCCGGCAGACCCTTCGTCTGCGCCCGGCAGCGCCTCGCGCTCCATAGCCGGCGGAACCCACGTCCGCCTTTGACAGGGCTCCACGCCCATCAGCCGACGGACCCTCCATCCACGCCCAACAGCGCCTTGCGCTCAACAACTGGCAGACCCCACGTCTGCCTTCGGCAAGGCTCCACGCCCATCAGCTGGCAGACCCTCCGTCTGTGGCCGGCAGCGCCTTGCACTCGACAGCCGGCGGACCCCGTGTCCGCCTTCAGCAGGGCTCTGATGACCCACAAGTATAGGGTTTCTATCATAGTCCTTTTGATAAGTAAGAGTGTCGAACACAATGAGGAGCATAAGGAAATGACAAGTGGTTCTCAGTAAGGTATTATCTGCAAGCACTAAAATTATCGGTAATAAATAGTTTTGTGATAAGATAATTCGTAATGAGTAGCAAGTAACAATTGTAACAAAGGTACAGCAAAGTGGCCCAATCCTTTTTATAGCAAAGGACAAGCCTGGACAAACTCTTATATAAAGCAAATCACTCCCGAGGACACATGGGAATTTATGTCAAGCTAGTTTTCATCATGCTCATACGATTCACGTTCGCTACTTTGATAATTTGATATGTGGGTGAACTGGTGCTTGGGTGCTGCCCTTACTTGGACAAGCCTCCCACTTATGATTAACCCCTCCCGCAAGCATCCGCAACTACGAAAGAAGAATTAAGATAAATCTAACCATAGCATGAAACATGTGGATCCAAATCAGCCCCTTATGAAGCAATGCATAAACTAGGGTTTAAGCTTCTGTCACTCTAGCAACCCATCATCTACTTATTACTTCCCAATGCCTTCCTCTAGGCCCAAACAATGGTGAAGTGTTATGTAGTCGATGTTCACATAACACCACTAGAGGAGAGACAATATACATCTCATCAAAATATCGAACGAATACCAAATTCACATGATTACTTATAACAAGACTTATCCCATATCCTCGGGAACAAACGTAAATACTAACAAAGCATATTCATGTTCATAATCAGAGGAGTATTAATGATGATCAAGGATCTGAACATATGATCTTCCACCAAGTAGACCAACTAGCATCAACTACAAGGAGTAATCAGCACTACTAGCAACCCACAGGTACCAATGGTTTTGAGACAAAGATCGGATACAAGAGATGAACTAGGGTTTGGAGAGGAGAGGGTGCTGATCAAGATGTTGATGGATATTCACACCCTCTCGATGAGAGGATCGTAGGTGATGACGATGGCTTCGATTTCCCCCTCTCGGAGGGAAGTTTCCCCGGCAGGATCGCCCTGTCGGAGGTCTAGATTGGTTCTTCCCAAGTTTCGCCTCGAGACGGCGGCGCTTCATCCCAAAAGCTATGTTCTGATTTTTTTTCCAGGACGAAACCCTCAATATAGCAGAAGATGGGCATCAGAGGACTGTCAGGTGGGCCACAAGCCCCAGGGGTGCGCCTAGGGGGTAGGGCACGCCCTGTGGGCTTGTGGCTGCATGGTGGCCCCCTGATGTATATCTTTTGCCCAATATTTTTTATATATTCCAAAATAATTCTCCGTAGATTTTCAGGACTTTTGGAGTTGTGCAGAACATGTATCTCAGATTTGCTCCTTTTCTAGTCCAGAACTCCAGCTGTCGGCATTCTCCCTCTTCATGTAAACCTTGTAAAATAAGAGAGAAAAGGCATAAGTGTTGTACCTAAATGTGTAATAACAGCCCATAATGCAATAAATATCAATATACAATCTTGATGCAAAATGGACGTATCAACTCCCCCAAGCTTAGACCTTGCTTGTCCTTAAGCGAAAGCCAAAATCGATAAATATGCCCACATGTTTAGAGATAGAGGTGTCAATAAAATAAAATACAGACATGAAGGCATCATGATCATCTTTAGAACAACAACATATATTGACATATAATTTCTTATGCTAAAGTAATAATTCATTCACAATAGAAAAGTATGAATCAAGAACTCTATTGAGGACCAACAAACTATGATCTCAGTCATTGAAGCAATTCCAATTTATCATAATGTAGGAAAGAGTCAATATAAGAGCTTGTAAAGCAAACCCACATACTCAATCATGTTTTAGTCTTTCACAATTGCTAACACTCACGAGGTACCTATGAGTTCAAAGTTTCAATCGGACACAGAGAAAGATAGGGGCTTATTGTGTTGCTTGCCAACTATTTACCTCAAGGGTAATGTCAACAGTAATGAGTCATGCTCGTCCACTTGCGAGTGGATATATGTGCCTAGATCATTCCCCAACACGTGACACTTGCCAGAAAATAAAGGCAAAAATAGAGAAGGTGATGGAAATCACCACGACTCTTGCATAAAGGTAAGTACTAGAAAATAAAAGTAACAGATAGGCCCTTCGCAGAGGGAAGTAGAGGTTGTCATGCGCTTTTATAGTTGGATGCACAATCTCTTAATGCAAAAGAATGTCACTTTATATTGCCCCTTGTGATAGAGAACTTTATTATGCAGTCCGTCGCTTTTATTTATTCCCTATCACAAGCTCATATAAAGTTTATTTTCCTCACATTAATAGATCACACATATTTAGAGATAACTTTTTATTGCTTGCACCGATGACAACTTACTTGAAGGATCTTATTCTATCCTTAGGTAGGTATGGTGGACTCTCATGGCAAAACTGGGTTAAAGGTGTTTGGATGCACAAGTAGTATCTCTACTTGGTGTGGAAGTTTTGGCTGATATGAGGTGGAAGCAAGTGACACATGTTGAGAGATCTATAACAATATAACTTCTATTCGGAAATAAGCAAACATAAACCAATATGTTGTCTTCCTTGTCCGACATCAACTTCTTAACATATAATATTTTAATGAGTGCTCACAATCATAAAAGATGTCCAAGATAATATATTTATATGTGATCCTCTCTTTCTTTATTACTTCCTTTTAATTGCCCCAATGACCAACAACTATGTTTATCAACCCACAACAGGTTTCAATCGACATACTTCCTGTATGTGAAGTCATCACTCCCCATAAGATTGTCATATGTACTGTTTGCTTTTATTCTATACTTCTTTCTACTTCATCTTTCTCAAGATCAAGATCATGACAAACAAGAAAAATCCATCAACTAAAAAGCAATTTTTATTATATAACTCACGGACTTGCTTACATAGGAGGAATCATAAAGCAAAGACTCAAAACTAGATCACACGAAAAATTTATTCTACTATATCAAGATATAACCAAAAGAATCAAACTAAGAAAAGATGATAAAAATAAAAATAGAAATAAAATTAAAAAATAAATAAAATATGTGATGGTGATACGATACCGGGGCACCTCCCCCAAGCTTGGCACAAGCCAAGGGGAGTGCCCATACCCATGTCTTAGTTGTCTTGCTTCGGAGGTGGCGATGCTATATACTTGGCGATGAGACCCTTCAGAATGCGATTCTCCTCCTCAACCTTGTTATTTTGCAGTCTGAGATCCATTATTTCCTTGTGAAGTTTTCCAGTGATGGTGAGAGCACCCTTAACCCATGGATGTTCCATCGCTGCGGGGGAAGAAGCAACACTCCGTTTCATATTTTCAAAAGTAAGAAATTTAGCATTGGAAGGGATAACAGAATTCGGAATTGCTGAGTTCTGAAGTTCTCCCAGCATGGCTCCAGGTTGTGGATGAGAGGTAACTTCTTGGTTTTCCTCCATGGCATCAATCCTTCTCAAATCGTCCTCCATCTCTTCTTATGTAGCCTGCCCGAAGTAGTTCTCCCCGACCGACTCTTGTGAAGACATCTTGCTCTAAATCTGCTGCAGAAATAGCTCAAAGAGAAAACAGAAGGTATTGTCGTGATACGAGTGTAAAAACCTTCGGGAGATTATATAATGAATTTTTACCGACCCGAAGGGGTATTCCAGAAGAAAATGGAGTCCGGGGGGTGCACGAGGTGGCCACAAGCCCTAGGGGCGCGCCCAGTGGAGTAGGGCACGCCCTGCAGGCTTGTCGCCTCCTTGTGCACTATTCAGACTACTTTAAATTTTCCTAATTTTTTAAATATTCCAAAACAGATAAAAATGGCCATTGAAAAAGTTTTGGAATCTTTTTTACTTACTGTACCACATACCTATTCCTTTTCGGAGTCTGAAATGTTCTCGTAGGTCTCCCTAATGTACTCCTCCGGAGCTATGGTGTTGATGATATTGGTTTCAACATTTTTGGGAGTACCTGAGATATAATGTTTGATTCTTTGACCATTCACCACCTTCGGGTTTGTGCCTTCGGCATTGTTAATCTTGATGGAACCGGAACGATATACCTCCTCGATAACGTAAGGACCTTCCCATTTAGAGAGAAGTTTTCCTGCAAAAAATCTTAAACGAGAATTGTATAGCAAAACATGATCACCTACACTAAATTCACGCTTTTGTATACTTCTATCATGCCATCTCTTGACCTTTTCTTTAAACAACTTGGCATTCTCATAGGCTTGGGTTCTCCATTCGTCAAGTGAGCTAATGTCAAATAACCTCTTCTCACCAGCAAGTTTGAAATCATAATTGAGCTCTTTGATTGCCCAGTAAGCTTTATGTTCTAGTTCTAGAGGTAAGTGACATGCTTTACCATAAACCATCTTATACGGAGACATACCATAGGATTTTTGTAAGCAGTTCTATAAGCCCACAATGCATCATCAAGTTTCTTAGACCAATTCTTTCTAGATCTATTAACAATCTTCTACAAAATCAATTTAATTTCTCTATTGCTAAATTCCACTTGACCACTAGACTAAGGATGATAAGGAGATGCAATTCTATGATTAACATCGTATTTGGCGAGCAATTTACGGAAAGCACCATGAATAAAGTGTGAACCACCATTAGTCATCAAATATCTAGGGACTCCAAATCTAGGGAAAATAACTTCATTAAGCATTTTAATAGAAGTGTTATGATCAGCGCTACTAGTTGGAATAGCTTCTACCCACTTAGTAACATAATCAACCGCAACTAGAATATGAGTATACCCGTTAGATTGTGGAAAAGGCCCCATATAATCAAAATCCCAAACATCAAATGGTTCAATAACAAGAGAATAATTCATAGGCATCTCTTGACGTCTACTAATATTACCAATTCTTTGACATTCATAACAAGACAAGACAAACTTACTAGCATCCTTGAAGATAGTAGGCTAATAAAAACCCAGATTGTAGTACCTTATGTGCAGTTCTATCTCTAGTGTGGTGTCCTCCATAAGCTTCGGAGTGACACTTGCGTAAGATCTATTCCTGTTCATGCTCAGGTACACAACGTCTAATAATACCATCTACTCCTTCTTTATAAAGGTGTGGTTCATCGCAAAAGTAATGCCTTAAATCATAGAAGAACTTTTTCTTTTGTTGGTATGTGAAACTAGGAGGTATAAATTTAGCAACAATGTAATTGGCATAATCAGCATACCAAGGAGCATTATGTGAAGCATTTACGACAGCTAATTGTTCATCATGAAAGCTATCATCAATAGGTAGTGGGTCATCAAGAACATTTTCTAATCTAGACAAGTTATCTGCCACAGGGTTATCAGCATCCTTTCTATCAATGATATGCAAATCAAATTCTTGTAGAAGGATCCACCTAATAAGTCTAGGTTTAGCATCTTTATTTTCCATAAGGTACTTAATAGCAGCATGATCTATGTGAACAGTTACTTTGGAATCAACAATATACGGTCTAAACTTATCACAAGCAAACACGCCTGCTAAAAAATTCTTTTTCAGTAGTAGCATAGTTTCTTTGAGAATTGTCTAGAGTTTTACTAGCATAATGGATAACATTTAATTTCTTATCGACTCTTTGTCCTAGAACAACACCAACAACATAATCACTAGCATCAAACATAATTTCAAAGGGTAGGTTCCAGTCAGGTGGTTGAACAACAGGTGCGGTAATCAGAGCATTCTTAAGAATTTCAAATGCTTCCACACAATCATCATCAAAAACAAACGGGACATTTTTTTGCAAAATATTTGTGAGAGGCCTAGAAATCTTAGAGAAATCTTTGATAAACCTCCTATAGAAACTAGCATGACCAAGAAAACTTCTTATACCTTTGATATCCATAGGGCACGACATTTTTCAATGGCATCAACTTTAGATTTATCAACTTCAATACCTCTTTCGAAGATCTTGTGCCCCAATACAATACCTTCATTAACCATAAAATGGCACTTTTCCTAGTT
This sequence comes from Hordeum marinum, assembly GCA_022496015.1. NCBI lineage: Eukaryota > Viridiplantae > Streptophyta > Magnoliopsida > Poales > Poaceae > Hordeum > Hordeum marinum. The sequence goes on along the minus strand of CM039678.1, from coordinate 166,606,952 downwards.
CAAGACAAGATTAGTTTCTTCACATCTCTGCAAAACTCGATCAAGGATGCTTAAACAATCATCAAATGAAGTTCCGTAAACGGAAAAATCATCCAAGAAAACCTCAAGGATCTTTTCTCAAAAGTCAGAGAATATAGCCATCATACACCTTTGAAAGGTAGAAGGTTCATGGCATAAACCAAAAGGCATACGTCTATAAGAAAAGGTACCGAAAGGGCAAGTAAAAGTGGTTTTTTCTTGATCCTGGATTGATACATGTATTTGAGAGAAACCAGAGTAACCATCTAGAAAGCAAAAATGAGAATGTTTGGATAATCTTTCTAGCATTTGATCAACAAATGGTAAAGGGTAATGATCTTTCTTAGTAGCTTTATTTAATTTCCTAAAATCAATTACCATTCTATAACATGTAACAATTCTTTGTGGGATCAATTCATTTTTATCATTAGGAACAACGGTAATACCTCACTTCTTAGGGACACAATGGACGGGACTAACCCATCTACTATTGGCAACATGATAAATTATACCTGCCTCTGGAAGCTTTAGTATTTCTTTTCTTACCACTTCTTTCATCTTAGGGTTTAATCGTCGTTGGTGATCAATAACTGGTTTGGCATCAGGCTCCATATTAATTTTATGCTAACATAGAGTGGGACTAATGCCCTTAAGATCATCAAGAGTATAACCAATAGGAGCACTATGCTTCCTCAGAGTTTTCAATAATCTCATTTCTTCATGCTCTGAAAGGTTAGCACTAATAATAACAGGATATATCTCCTTTTCATCAAGATATGCATATTTCAACGTATCAGGTAATTGCTTGAGCTCCAACACAAGATCACCCTTGGGTGGAGGAGGATCACCAAGTATTTCAACAAGTAAGTTGTGTTTGAAAATAGGCTGCTAATCAAAGAAAATTTCATCTATTTCATTCCTCTCCTTCATATGCATATCATTTTCATGGTCTAGCATATATTGTTCTAAAGGATTAGTAGGAGGCACAACAATAGAAGCGAGACCAATAATTTCATCTTTACTAGGCAATTCTTTGTCATGGGGTTGTCTACGAAATTTAGAGAAATTAAACTCATGAGACACATCCCCAAAACTCACAGTAACTATTTCTTTCTCACAATCGATCCTAGCATTAACAATATTCAAGAAGGGTCTGCCAAATATAATGGGACAAAAATTATCTTGTGGGGAACCAAGAACAAGAAAATCAGTAGGATACTTTATTTTCCCACACAAGACTTCAACATATCTAACACTCCCCATCGGTGCAATAGTGTCTCTATTAGCAAGCTTAATAGTAACATCAATTTCCTCTAGTTCAATTGGTGCAATATCATGCATGATTTCTTTGTATAAGGAATAGGGGATTGCACTTACGCTAGCACCCATATCACACAAGCCATGATAACAATTATCTCCTATTTTAACAGAAACAACAGGCACGCCAACAACTGGTCTATGTTTATGCTTAGTATCAGGTCTAGCAATTCTAGCCGCTTCATTGTAGAATGAATAACATGCCCATCAATATTATCAACCAAGAGACCTTTAACCATAGCAATACTAAGTTCAACTTTAATTTTTTCAGGGGGTGTAGGTGTTCTAATACTAATCTTACGAACCACAGTCGAAGCTTTAGCATGTTCCTTTATCCTAACAGGGAAGGGTGGTTTCTCAATGTAAGCAGTAGGGATAACAGGATCAACATTATAAGTAATAATATCCTCTTCAACTTTAATAGGTTCAACTACTTTCACTTAAATGGGAGGATGATATTTAAACCACTTCTCCTTAGGGAGATTAGCATGAGTAGCAAAAGATTCACAGAAAGAAGCTACTATCTCAGAGTCAAGTCCATATTTCGTGCTAAATTCACGAAAAGCATCGGTGTCTACGAAGGATTTAACACAATCAAACTTAAGATTCATACCTGACTCCTTACCTTCATCGAGTTCCCAGTCTTCAGAGTTGCATTTAATTCTTTCCAATAAATCCCATTTGAATTCAATATCTTTCTTCATAAAAGATACAACACAAGAAGTATCGAGCATGGATTGATCATTACGAGAAAGCCAAGCAAAAAAATTCCGAATAATAATTTCCCTCGGGAGCTAATGCTTGGGGCATGAATATAACATTGACTTAAGCCTCCGCAAAGCTTGAGCAATTCTTTCTCCTTCATAAGGTCAAAAATTGTAAATATAATTCCGATCACGATGAACAAGATGCATAGGATAGAACTTCTGATGAAATTCCATTTTCAGTCGGTTGTAGTTCCATGATCCAATATCATCACATAGCCTGTACCATGCCAATGCCTTCTCCTTCAAAGATAAAGGAAAGACCTTCTTCTTGACAAAATCCCCGGGCAAACCTGCAAGCTTAAATAATCCACAAACTTCATCCACATAGATTAGATGCAAATCCGGATGTAGTGTTCCATCTCCCGCATAAGGATTAGCTAGCAGCTTTTCTATCATACCCGAAGGAATTTCATAGTAAATATTTTCAGTGGGCTCAGTAGGTTGAGGGACAACTCTTTGTGTTTCCGGTCGAGGTGAAGATACCCCGAACAAACCCCTCAAAGGATTACTTTCCATAGTAACAAGTGACAGTAAATTTCAGCACACTATATAATTTTTTCCTTACCAAGTTCCACTCACCAAAGGCACTTCACTCCCCGGAAACGGCGCCATAAAAGAGTCTTGATGACCCACACGTATAGGTGATCCATCGTAGTCCTTTAGATAAGTAAGAGTGTCGAACCCAACAAGGAGCAGAAGGAAATGACAAGTGGTTCTCAGTAAGGTATTATCTGCAAGCACTAAAATTATCGGTAATAAATAGTTTTGTGATAAGATAATTCGTAACGGGTAGCAAGTAACAATTGTAACAAAGGTGCAGCAAGGTGGCCCAATCCTTTTTATAGCAAAGGACAAGCCTGGACAAACTCTTATATAAAGCAAAGCACTCCCGAGGACACATGGGAATTTATGTCAAGCTAGTATTCATCATGCTCATATGATTCGCGTTCGCTACTTTGATAATTTGATATGTGGGTGGACCGGTGATTGGGTGCTGCCCTTACATGGAAAAACCTCCCACTTATGATTAACCCCTCCCGCAAGCATCCGCAACTACGAAAGAAGAATTAAGATAAATCTAACCATAACATGAAACATGTGGATCCAAATCAGCCCCTTACGAAGCAACGCATAAACTAGGGTTTAAGCTTCTGTCACTCTAGCAACCCATCATCTACTTATTACTTCCCAATGCCTTCCTCTAGGACCAAAAATGGTGAAGTGTTATGTAGTCGACGTTCACATAACACCACTAGAGGAGAGACAACATACATCTCATCAAAATATCGAACGAATACCAAATTCACATGATTACTTATAACAAGACTTATCCCATGTCCTCGGGAACAAACATAACTACTCAGAAAGCATATTCATGTTCATAATAAGAGGAGTATTAATGATGATCAAGGATCTGAACATATGATCTTCCACCAAGTAAACCAACTAGCATCAACTACAAGGAGTAATCAACACTACTAGCAACCCATAGGTACCAATCTGAGGTTTTGAGACAAAGATCAGATACAAGAGATGAACTAGCGTTTGGAGAGGAGATGGTGCTGATGAAGATGTTGATGGAGATTGACCCCCTCTCGATGAGAGGATCGTTGGTGATGACGATGGCTTCGATTTACCCGTCCTAGAGGGAAGTTTCCCCGGCAGGATCGCCCTGTCGGAGCTCTAGATTGGTTCTGCCCAAGTTCCGCCTCGAGACAACGACGCTTCATCCCGAAAGCTCTGTTCTGATTTTTTCCATGACGAAACCCTCAATATAGCAGAAGATGGCCATCAGAGGGCTGCCAGGTGGGCCACAAGCCCCTAGGGAGGCTTCTGGCTGCCTGGTGTCCCCCTGGTGTATTTCTTTTGCCCAATATTTTATATATATTCCAAAATAATTCTCCGTAGATTTTCAAGACTTTTGGAGTTGTGCAGAATAGGTATCTCAGATTTGCTCCTTTTCTAGACCAGAACTCCAGCTGTCGGCATTCTCCCTCTTCATGTAAACCTTGCAAAATAAGAGAGAAAAGGCATAAGTGTTGTACCTAAATGTGTAATAACAGCCCATAATGCAATAAATATCAATATAAAATCATGAGGCAAAATGGACGTATCAGGCTCCACGCCCATCAGCCGGCGGACCCTTCGTCCGCGCCCCGCAGCGCCTCGCGCTCCACAGTCGGCGGACCCCGCGTCCGCCTTCGGCAAGGCTCCATGCCCAGCAGCCTGCGGACCCTCCATCCGCGCCCGGCAGCGCCTCGCGCTCGATAGCCGGTGGAGCCCGCGTCCACCCTCGGTAGGGCTTCACGCCCATCAGCCGGCGGATCCCGCGCCCGCCTTCGGCACCGCCTTGTGCCCTTCAGTCGGCAGACCCCGCGTCTACGCCCGACATCTTCGACACCATCGTCGGCTTCAGCAACAGCAAAGACCCTCCACCCAACTCCTCGAGTCACCCGGAGGCTCAGAGGCTACACCTAGTGGGTGCGCTGGCGCGCCCTTGCTGGAAACCGCCAGTCGGTGGACTCCGCGCTCGCCCCCGGCATCGCCTCACGCCCTTCAGCCGGTGGACTCCGCATCCACACCCGGCATCCTCGATGCCACCGTCTACTCTAGCAATAGCAAAGATCCTTCGCCCGACTCTTCGAGTCACCCGGAGGATCGAAGGCTACACCCAGCGGGTACGCTGGCGCGCCCCCGCTCGAAGCAAGCCGCGTCATCCCCAACCCGCGATCGACCGTCATCGGCAACTTTTGCAATAACAACGACAACGACTACGAAAACCCTCCGCCCGACTCTACGAGTTCGCCCGGAGGCTCGAAGGCTACCGTCGGGGGATGACCCCCGGTACCCCCAAGACGGTGAGTCGGACGGGGTGCACGCCCACCCGGGCCGGCTGCTCTGACTCACACCCTTGGTCGGCTGCTCCGACCAGCCAGGTGCGCCTACCGGCCGGCAGCTCGGAGCCAACTACGACGTCCCATCAGACACGCATGGACCAGACGGCCGTATCCAATGGCGATGGACTATTGGCAAGCAGTAGCGCACCGTACGCGCATCATGCAGTACTATCTATAGTGTAACCTACCCCTAGACACTGATTTATAAAGTGCACCAGGGGACAGACTTAGCTTAGTTCACAAGCTACATATGGCTTGACATGTAAGCTACCCATGGTAGCTTACATCCGAAGCTACCCACTCATGCCTATATAAAGGCCTCATGCCCAACACATATGTGGGTTCCACTCTCACGTGCTCACACATACACACACATGAGGCAAGAAGCCTCATGGCTCTCCTCTCCCATACAGCTCCAGGAGCAACCATGTACCAGATATTCCACAGATATACAGGAGTATTATCTCTCTGGAGAGCCCCGAACCTGGGTAAACCACTGTGTGCTATTCGCATACCCGTCCCGGATCATCCACGACAGCCTTACTCTCACCTCGATAAGCCACCCCATGGCATCTACCGTCTTGCGCGACCCCCATGAGAAAACGATGACAGTAGGGCAGGCCTACCTCAATGTATGAGGATCCAGAGGAGGCTGCTGGTGCTGGTGCTGCTGCTACTGAAGAGGAAGAGGAGGAACCTGCTGCTCAGGCCCCTCCTTAGAAGAAGGCCAAGAAACTTTTGGCTGATGCTGTGCCCAAGCCAGGCACCTCCAAGAGCACCAAGGCAACTTCAAAGAAAGCTGCTGCATAGAAGTCCAAGAGGGCTACCAGAGACATACCTACTACTGAGAAGAACAAGAAGTCCACTTTCAGAGAAGCTGCTGCTGCTGATGCTATGATTGTTCTGATGAAGCTCAGACCTCACATTCCAGTTCATGATGCCACCCACCCAGTAGTTGAGGATATGAAGAAGAGGATGGATTCAGGCTTGAGGGCATGGAGAGTTGTTGATCCATATGCCCAAAGGAGAAAGACTGTTGTGGACTACGGGTTTTACACCAAAGAGCAGCAAGACTTCTAGGAGACAGTTTTGCTAGACAAGAGCCCTGCAGTTAGTGACATGAAATATGTTGACTGGAAGTACATCAAAGATAGTGAGGATCACTTTCCATGTGTCCAAGACAACTTCCATTGTATTGGACTTGATAAATTTGTTGGGAAGGAGTTCACTGCTTGGAACGATGAGATGATCATGGAATTCTAGTCCACTGCACATTTCTATGGAGATGGTAGGATTATCTGGATGATTGAAGGTGCAAGATATGAATCTTCTGTTGATGAGTGGGCTACCATCTTAGGAGTCCCAAAGGTTCAGGATGGAGATTTGGATGTCTACACAGAATCCAAGGAGAGCCACAATGCTATGAAGGATATGTATAATCCTATCCCTGCAGATAAAGTGCAATCTCACAAGCTTGGTTCTATCTACTTTCTCCAGTCAGGCCTCCGTACCATGAACACTAGCCTGAGGCATACCTTGATGCCCAAGTCTGGAGATGAGAAGATGATTCGTGGATACTCCATCAACATGCTCATCCATCTTGATCATCACACCAGGATTCGAGTGATGGACTTGATAGTAGATACTGTAAAGAGGGTTACTGCTGATCAGAAGCACTCATGCTGCTACGCACCCTATATCCAGATGCTCATCAATTCTCATCTTGAGAAGCACATCTTTGCTGTGGACAGTCCCCATTTGCCACTTCAACCGGACTTTGAGGATAATGTTTGTGGTGATGGACCCAGACCATCCCACATCACCTGCAGCTCAGGCACATGCAGAGGCAGAAGCAGAGGCAACTCGAGCCACTAGTGCTCAGGTTCCCAGGTCCAGGAACGAGCAGATGGATCTTTTGATCACTACTATCCTGGAGATGAAGAAGGACATCACGACCATCATGGATACTCAGGAGAGCCTTGCAAACATCATTGATGATAGAGTGAAAACTCTAAATGACAAGGTTGATGGGCTGACTAAGACAGTCAATGAGCTCAATAAGGAGGTTGATAAAGCCCCAATCCATCGAACCTCTTCAGAGTCTGAGTCTTCTGATGATGAGGAGGATAGTGCACCTGTCAGGGCAACTGCCTAGTTCACTACTAAGGCCAGGACTCCTGCAGTACTAGCTCCAGAGACGAGGCCTTCGTCTTCTGCTCTAGCCACGGTATCTTCAGCTCCATCAGCTCTAGTGCCTCCAGTATCTACTCCAGCTCCATCCAGGACTTCAGTAGAAGTCTTCGCTGATGCAGTTCTCTCGACTTCGCCATCGACGACCGGAGGAGATCATCCGCTGAACAATTAGCTATAACTCTTTGAACTTTTTGGTAACTTGTTGCCAAAGGGGGAGAAGTTGTCTATAGATCTTAGGCTTCGAGTGAGAGAGTGTCTGTTTTTATTTGCTGGTTTTACAAAACATTTGGCTATTTTGGTTTGATGTGAGATACTTTTGTGTTTCTGTATGATCATACGTTGTTATGTGTGTTGCTACTATTTCCTATCATTTGATGATTATGTTATGATCACTCACTTTGCTTGTTGTGTTGTGCTATGTTCTTAACTCTAATTACTCTCGCACACCACCAAGTTGTATGTGACATGTAAGAAGTGCCCCATGTACCTAATCGATTGTGCATTTGCATTCAAACGCAAATTTAAAATAATGCACAAATTTAGGGAGAGCTCTTGCTTATCACATAGTTCTCAAAGCGACGATTATATCCATTGATTATATCATATGTTGAAGCTTTGGTCTATATGTTGTCATCAATTACCAGAAAGGGGGAGATTGAAAGCACATTTGCTCCCTTGGTGCTTTTGGTAATTAATAACAACAATACAACATACATGTCATTGAACTAATGTTTCCACCAAGTATATTTCAGGAAATGTTCAATGATAGGATTGGCAAAAGGATTGTGGAGATTGTGGAATACCCCAAGATGCAAGGAAATAGGTTGGAAAAGCTTCAAGCAAGAGGACTCTACATTTTACATTTCTGAGAAATCACTTTGAGTCCATAGGAAAGCCAATACTATTAAAGGGGGTAAAGTTTTGTTGGTGAACAAAATGCTCATACGTGCACAAGTGATAGTCACCAAGAACACCCCAAAAATCTCCCACCAAAGTCTGTCCAAAGCCAAATACTCAAAATCAGTGCAACCAACATTCTACACTCGGTGCCACCGATTCCAAACCCTAGACAGACTCAGCCAAACCCTAGATTTTCGGTACAACCGATATTGCATTCGGTGCCACCGAGTTGGGCTGCCAACTTTCTATTACGCAAGTTCACAGTTTCGGTCCCTCCGAGATTGTTGGATCGGCGTCACCGAGATTGGACATTCTGACTGTTGGTCACCTTATCGGTGCAACCGAGATTCCTATATCAGTCTCACCGAGATTCAAAAGTTGCTAACTTTAAGTCATTTCGGTACAACCGAGATTGACACATTGGTTCCACCGAGTCTGACTTATTGTGTGTAACGGTTGGATTTTTGGAGATTCCTATATATACCCCTCCACCACCACCTACTCGAAAGAGAAGCACTGTCGAGACCCCAATCCTAAGCCATAAGAATCCAGCCTGTAACACATCACATCACTTTGCGGTCTCACGCACGGTTATCTCCACGGCTGCCACCTTACCTGGGCCGGGACCGTTTGCGTCTTTTGACTCACGTATGTGAATGTGTCGCTAGCATTCAAATGTCAAAGAACCCGGGCCGACATGACTAGTCGTAGAACCCAAGTGGCACATCCATACAGGGACATGCATATGTAACCCAACAATGCAGGTGTCGATCTCTAGCGTGTGTAGACGAGTCATAGCAAGCTACAAGGACTTCATTACGCCATGGGACATAAATGTCATCACTACACGTAGACGAGTCGTAGCAGGCTACAGGGACTCCATTACACTGCGAGACATTTCCCCAAAGGGATAGACACAACAACAAAGAAGGATACATGTCGGTCAATCAATGTGTCCGGAGCAGTAGCAAGCTACCAAGGCTTGGTGGAAGCACAAAGAGGCAGTTCCCCGTAAAGAGTACTACTAAAGGCACACAACTAGGTGTCAGATCCCATACATACCGTTGCACGTCACACGTATGCACGACATGCCCGATATGCATAGATACAACTATGGCATCACAACATAACTATACAACATTACAACATTTATTTAGAAGGCTCGGAAGAGCCAACACAATAAGATGTTACAAATAGGGGTCACATGACCCAACATTTAGAGCAATCAAACAACAAGCGGAAGTTTAAATATGTTTGAGTACAGACATCTACAAAAGTGGCTAGAGGAGCCTGAAAAGCTACAACGACCCTACCAAAGGAACCAGAACTTTGTCTGGGATTCCCAAGCTAATCCGGTCAGCATCGAACTTCACGTCATAAATACTACTAATGAGACTAATGTCTCCTCTGCAAAACATAAATTAAGCAAACATGAGTACAAAGGTACTCAGCAAGACTTACATTAGAACTATCTACATATGCATCGATATCAATGAAGGGGGTTGTGGAGTTTATTGCAGCAAGCCAGCTTTGACTCTTGGCTAACCTATACTATGACTACAAGTAGTATCTTTGAGGTGGGATAGCACACACGAGTCCACATATTCTCCAATCAATACACCACTATGGATCCACTTCCGTCTCCCTATGAGAAGGCCATCCATAGCACTCATGCTTATCTTGCGTATTTTAGAGTATCCACTTCAAGTTGTCTATGAACCACATAAGTTCTCCAAGTAGTCCATATCCGAGGACGCGGCTATTCGAACAGATTATTTCACCCTACAGGGGTATACTTCTTCACACACGCTCTCGCCACTTATCACCATATGCACGTCATGCATCTCGACAACCTTCAAGCGGAAGCACTGGCATGGGCGTCGGCCACGACCGTCAACCACACAAGACCCTAGTCTAGGTTTATCGCCTATTTGAGACTGAACCCGCACGAAAGTCCGACCGAAGTTTCCGCTACGGCCTCAAACGATGTGCGCAGGGTTCCCAAGCCCACCGTTTCAGGTGCCACTTGGTACACCATGCCACTATGTCTATACCGCATCACAGTCCACCCCGTCGGGCAACGCTATGCACGGCCCCCAACACTTTGCCTACAAACACCAGAAACTAGTTGCAACTCCTGGACAGGGGTCTAGGCGATTAATAAGCCGAGAGGGGTCGAGTTACCAGAGCCCAATGTGTGGTAGTATCTTGTCTTGGATAACATACACAGAGCTCAGTTCTTAAGGACGGTCCCAATGAGACAACCCGCCATGTACTCCTACATGGCCTCCCATCGCTACCTTTACCAAATCGTGTTCACACACTTCGCTCTCACACAATAGGACATGAACATTGCCATTCTCATTCATCACCCAGATGAATCAATCCCGACATGACATGACTCTAAGCATATCAGGCACAGTAAGCAAGCATTGATGAGTAAGCACAACAAGGCTCAAGCAGTTGGTACTCATGCTAAGTGGTTTCAACTATTTACTGTGAAAAGGATAGGTCATGCAAACGAATGGGTTCAACTACCGAGAACAGGTAATAGTTGAATCATTGTTGTCCTAATGCAGTAAAGAAGAGCAGGAGCAAGAGAGTGGGTTCATATCAGTATGCTCAAGGGGATTTGCTTGCCTGATAGTTTTGAAGACATTACTCCTCTTCATTAGTGTCAACGTTCACATCGTCGAAACCATCGTCTACCGAGGGGGAACAACCACCGGCAAACACAAAGGAACAACATTCAATGCAATGCAACAAACATGATGCATGATATGACAAGTTAAGATACTAAATTGACCTAGAGGAATAATCAGTCAAGTTAATTGAAGTGGAATTCAAACAAGTTTGAATTCCAACTCTAGATGATATTTTATATGTTGCCCTAATCATAAAATGTCCTACTTGGTGATGTTAACTTGTTCAAACATGCATGATAATGGCGTAAACAGATTCCTTGGAATTTTCTGATCATTTTTCATATATAAATTATTTTCATCTGAGTTATAGATTATTTTCTATGAATTTTTGAAGTTTATACTAACTTCTGGAATTATTTTTATTATAAAAATTAACTACTCCATCAGCCTGACGTCATCATGACATCAGCAGGTCGGCTGACCTGGTCCAGGTCAAACCTGACCAGTGGAGACCACTGGTCAGTGAGCCAGGGTGAATCCCTGCGCTGACCAGGGTTTGGCTCGGGCCAGGGCCCATTGTCAGTGGCTGGGGGGTTAGTTAGCGGCTAATTAAGCCTTAATGACGTTGCCATGTCACTCGTCGGAGGTCAGCCAGTGGCGACCACAGAACGCGGCGGTGGCTCGTCGGACTTGCGCTTTCGGTGGCCATCTGGTGCGCCGAGGGCACTGGAAGGTAGCCCGCGCACGCGCGCATCTAGTGGGGGCAACAGGGGGCTCGGGGCCACCGGGGTTGAGGCCGGCGTCGAGCTGAGCGGCGGCCAGAGTTTGGGTAACAATGGCAACGAGGCTACAGGGCTTGGGAGGACCAGGTGCTGGGTGCAATCGAACCCTAGGAATAAAATGAGCACGGAGGGATGCTCAAGCACGAGCTGCGGCATCTAAAACCATGGCGACGACATGGCCGGCGGTGAGGAGTTCTCGGCCATGGCAGGGGTTAGAGCTAGGGGGCGGGCAAGGCTACATGGATAGGGCAGAGATGAAGAGCAACTCACAGGAAACTCGCAGAGAGAGTCGGGAGCCTCGGGGAGGCGTTGGGGTGGCCAAATCGACGCCAGGGGTCTCTTACTCCCAAGGTTGAAGACGGCGGCGCCGTGCTCCTGGCGAAGCTTTGATCGTCAATGGGGACGAGGACGACTCTACGAAGCTCTCCGACACGTCCAGGGCTAGGGAAGGGCAGTGGCTGCAGCTGCGAGCGGCGGTCGGCCATGGCTGCTCGGCCATGGGGGGAAGGCATAGGAGAGCGAGGGGAAAGAAATGGAGAGGGAGGACGGATCCGGATGGCTCTGGGGGGTCACGTGGCACTCTTAGGCTGCCTCCGGGCAAGCAGGCAGGCTAGAGGTGGCCTAGCGCACGGCGACCACGCGCGTCGCGTCCTCTTGGCGGGAGGACAGGGACGACTGACCACTCGGCCAGTTGGGCCAGCTGGGCTACACTCAGGTAAGCTTCGGCCCTTTTTATTTCATTTTTTCTATTCTCTGCTTTCTATTTAATTTTGTTTGGGAAAACCTATAAAACCAAAATTCCTGAAAATATTTGTGAGGTATATTTGGAATATTTCCAAACTACACAAAAAATTTCAGAAAAATTGAAGCAACTACAATATTTATAATGCTTTATTAGTGATTTTCAGAAACTTCCCTAATTTGTTTAATTTTCCAAAATAGTTGTTAATATAAAATTCACCCTTGATATGTTGCTGCCAACATTTATCAAACATGGTGAACATTTTTGAAGACCAAAATGAAACATTGAAAAACTTAGCTATTTGCAATTGTTTGAATAAGGAAGTGCTAGGGCTTGACAATCCCCATTTCAAGTTCATTAGAATTTAAGCATGATGCCATGAATGCTCACTGATGCCACTATTACAAGCAATTTCTAGGGCTGTGACAAGCACTCAGAACTATTCCATACCTATCCTATCAGTTTTCTGAGAGAAAACCACCTATCCTTGTGTTGAGGTCAAGATCTTCCACTCCAACCATATGGATCTTGATCTCTAGCCTCCCCAAGTTGCTTTCCACCCAATCAATCTCTTCTACCAAGCCATATCTGTGAGAGAGTGATTGTGTGTTGAGGAGTCTATCATCTTGAAGCACAAGAGCAAGGAGATCATCGCATTATCGAGCCTATTACCTTTTGGAGGGTGGTGCCTCCTAGATTGGTTAGGTGTCTCTTGGGAGCCTCCTACTTTGTGTTGTGGAGTGAACCAAGAAGTTTGTAAGGGCAAGGAGATTGCCTACTTCGTGAAGATCTACCCCGAGTAAGGCTAGTCCTCCATGGACGTAGGCCGTCATGGTATAGTCAAGGTTGCTTCTTTGTGGAACCCTCCATGGGTAGAGCCCTCCGTGGACTCTCGCGACCATTACCCTTCGTGGGTTGAAGACTCCATGAACGTGGATGTACGATAGTACCACCTATCGGAACCACGGGAAAAATCATCGTGTCATCAATTGTGTTTGATCTTCATACCCTCTCTTTACTTTCATGTGCAATGTCTTTACTTTCTGCTGCTATACTCTTAGACATGCATGTGTAGGGTGTACTCGACATACTATGAATGCTAAAATCTGCCAAGAATTAAAATTGGGAAAAAGTAGATTTTTATTTGGTCAAGTAGTCTAATCACCCCCCCTCTAGCACTACTTTCGATCCTACAGATTGACCATCTCATAATTATCAAAATGATAGGAAATAGTAGCAACACACATCAAGTGTATGATCAAACACACAAAGTTTAACACAAGCAAACCAAAAGATCAAATGTTTTTGAAAAATGATAAAAACCAATGTCCTTTCTCTCTCTCAAAGCCCTAATGATCTATATACAACTTCTCCCCCTTTGGCAACAAGTTACCAAAAAGTTCAAAGAGATATAGCTAATCGTCCTTTTGGGGCTGATCTCCTCTGGTAGTTGAAGTTGGAGTCGAGAGAACTGTGTCGACGAAGACCTCTATTGATGTCATGGATGGAGTTGGTGTAGTAACTGGAGGATCTGGAGGAACTAGAGGAGCTGAAGAGGCTGTAGAAGGTGCTGATGAAAAAGGCCTCAACTCTGGAGCTAGCATTGTGGCTGATCTGGCCTGGGTAGTGAAGTGAGTGCCTGGCCTGAGAGGAGAGTCATCCTCCTCCTCCTCATCATCTGTAGAATGAGGGAGAGGCACAACATCAACTTCCTTCTTGAGCTTGTTCACGGTCTTGGTCAGCCCATCCAACTTGTCATTAAGGGTCTTGATCCTATTATCCATGATCCACACAAGACTATGCTGATTCTCCAATATGACCTTGATGTCCTTCTGCATGCCCTGAATGGTAGTGATCAAAAGATCCATTTGCTCATTCCTGGATCTAGGGACTTGAGCACTAGTGTCTCTAGCTGTCTCTGCCTCTGCCTGTGCTGCAGCTGATGTGGGATGATCTGGGTCCATCACCACAAGATTGTCCTCAAAATCTGGCTGTAGGGGCAAGTGTGGCATGTCAAGAGCAAAAATGTGCTTCTCCAGCTTGGAGTTGATGAGCATCTGAATGTAGGGTGCATAGAAGCATGAGCGCTTTTGATCAGCAACAACCCTCTTCACGGTCTCCACAATCAGACCCAGCACTGTGAATCTCTGATGCCAGTCTATAAGAAGAAGTAAGTTTATGGAGTAGCCTTGGATCATCTTCTCATCTCCTGACTTGGGCATCAAAGTGTGCCTCAGAATGGTGTTGATGGTGCGAAGACCTGCCTAGAGGTGATAGATCGATCCTAGCTTATGAGAATTCAGATGTGCAGTAGGGATAGCATTGTACATGTTCTTCATGGCATTGTGGCTTGCCTTGGACTCATAGTACACATAGACATCTCCATCTTCCACCTCTGGGACTCCTAGGATGGCAGCCCATTCACCAACAATGGACTCATATCTTGCTCCTTCAGTGATCCACACAATCCTACCATCTCCATAGAAGTGAGCAGTGGAGTAGAATTGCATGATCATCTCGTCGTTCCATGCAGTGAATTCTTTGCCAACAAATTTGTCTAGGCTAATGCAGTGGAAGTTGTCTTGCACACTCGGGAAGTAGTCTTCATTCTCCTTGATGTACTTCCAATCAACATACCTCATGTCATTGACAGCTGGACTCTTGTCAAGCAACACAGTCTCATAGAAATCTTGTTGCGCCTTGGTATAAAACCTATAGTCCATAGTTGTTTTTCTCCTTTGAGAGTAAGGATCAATTGCTCTCCATTCCCTCAGACCTGAATCCTTCTTCTTCATCATGTCCTCTGCAACCAAGTGACTGACATTGTGCTCTGGAAGGTGTGGTCTAAGCTTCATCAATGCAGACATGGCATCCTCATATAGATCTCTGGAGGTAGATCCCTTGTTCTTCTCAGAAGCCAGAATATCTATGGAGAACCTCTTGGACTTCTCATTAGCAGCCTTCTTGGGTGCAGTCTTGGTGCTCTTGGATGGAGCTTGCTTTGGCATAGCATCAGCCAAAATTTTGTTTTGCTTCTTCTTGGGAGGAGCCTTTGCAACTGGCTCTTCCTCCTCATCCTCAGCACCAGCAACAGTCTCTTCTGGGTCCTCATACATGGAGGTAGCCCTACCAACAATACAGATAATTCTCTTCATGGCTTTCTTCTCACCAGCCTTCTTAGGCATAGACTTCCTAAGAGGCTCAACAGTCATGGTGCCTCTAGAGCTCTCAGGTTCTCTCATAGATTCAGAGGGGGCATACTCTTTCCTGACAGTCTTCTTAGAGGGCTTCTTGACAGACTTGTCTTGCTTGGACTTGGGAGGCACTTCATCAGGTATGAAGTCCTCATCTTCCTCATCAAAATTTAGCTTTCTCCTTACCCTAGTAGTAGCCCTGGGAAGATCAGGTGAGATGGGAATACCAACATATGAAGAGGATGAGCTATTGTTTGGACTACTGCCAGAGCTCATGTCGACATTCTGCTCCTTCAAGTTCTGACTGTCCTCTGAACAAGACATCTCCGACCCTGTGAATAGAGTGTAGAACAGTAGAAGGGGATGAGTCATCACAAAAGCAGACATTTTCAAAAGATTGACCTAATGTTGGAAATATGCCCTAGAGGCAATAAATAAAGTGTTTATTATTATATTTCCTTCTTCATGGTAATCGTTTATTGTCCATGCTATAATTGTGTTGATTGGAAACTAAATACATGTGTGGGCATACAGACAAAAACGGTGTCCCTAGTATGCCTCTAGCAGGCTAGCTCGTTGGTCAAAGATGGTTAAGGTTTCCTGGCCATGGACATGAGATGTCATTTGATATCGGGATCACATCATTAGGAGAATGATGTGATGGACAAGACCCAAACTGTAAATGTAGCATATGATCGTGTCATTTTATTGCTACAGTTTTTCTGCATGTCAAGTATATGTTCCTATGACCATGAGATCATGCAACTCACTGACATCGGAAGAGTGCCTTGTGTGTATCAAACACTGCAACATAACTGGGTGACTATAAAGGTACTCTACAGGTATCTCTAAAGGTGTCTGTTGAGTTGGCATGGATCAATACTGGGATTTGTTGCTCCATGTGGCGGAGAGGTATCTCAGGGCCCACTCGGTAATACAACATCACAACAAGCCTTGCAAGCAATGTGACTAAGTGTTACTCGCGGGACCTTGTATTACAGAACGAGTAAAGAGACTTGTCGGTAATGAGGTTGAACTAGGTATAGAGATACCGACGATCGAATCTCGGGCAAGTAACATACCAAAGGACAAAGGGAACATCATACGGGATTAACTGAATCCTTGACATAGTGGTTCGACCGATAAAGATCTTCGTAGAACATGTAGGAACCAATATGAGCATACAGGTCCCGCTATTGGTTATTGACCGTAGAGGTGTCTCGGTCATGTCTACATGGTTCTCGAACCCAGAGGGTCTGCACACTTAAGGTTCGGTGACGTTTCGGTATAGATGAGTTATGTGTGTTTGTGACAGAAGGTTGTTTGGAGTCCCGGATGAGATCCCGGACGTCACGAGGAGTTCCGGAATGGTCCGGAGGTAAAGATTCATATATGCGAAGTTGGTGTTTGAGTTCCGGAAAAGTTCCGTGACCTGCAAGTGGTGTGACGGAGTACCGAAAGTGTTCCTGGGGGTCCACCGGATGGGCCCATCTACTCCAAAAGGTCACATGGGCTGTGAGAGGGTGCAAACCAGCCCCTGGTGGGCTGGCCGCACCTCCCACCTTAAGTCTCATGCGGCTAGAGGCTTGGGCTAGGCCAAAAGGGTGGGCTAGCCACCAAACTTGGTGGCCAAGCCACCCTGGCCGCCGCACCAAACCCTAGGGGAAACCCTAGGGCGGCCAGCCCCTCCTCTTCCCCTATATATATGAGAGGGGAGGGAGGGCTGCAAACACAAGTCACGGCGCGGCCCTTCCTCCCTCCCCGATTACCTCTCCTCTAGTAGATTGGTTTGGCACCGCTTAGCGAAGCTCTCCCGGATCAGCTCCACCACCACGCTGTCGTGCTGTCGGCAAACCCATCTACCTCTCTGCTCCCTCTTGCTGAATCAAGAAGGCAGAGATCTTCATCGAGCTGCACGTGTGCTGAACGCGAAGGTGCCCTGACTTGATCGGGAGTTTGTGGGATGGCTTGCGATTTGGATCGCAGAGACGTACCACTACATCAACCGCATTCTTTAACACTTCCCCTTAGCGACCTACAAGGGTACGTAGATCCAATCTCTCCTCTCATAGATGCTCATCTCCTAGATTGATCTTGGTGAAGCGTAGGAAAACTTTTGTTTCCCATGCAACGTTCCCCAATAGTGGCATCATGAGCTAGGTCTATGCATAGATGAGATCTTGCGTAGAACACAAAGAGTTTGTGGGTGTTGATATTTAGATTGCTTCCTTCCTTTGTCTTTCTTTGGTTCAGCGGTATTGTAGGATGAAGCGGTTCGGACCGACTTTACTCGTACGCTTACGAGAGATCGTGTTCCATCGACTTACATGTGACTTCGTCGCATAAAGATTAAGACAGTCCTTGTAGAAGGTTGAAAAGCAATCTGCATATCACCGTTGTGGTTTCGCGTAGGTAAGAATCGTTCTTGCTAGATACCCATAGCAGCCACGTAAAACATGCAACAACTATTAGAGGACGTCTAACTTGTTTTTTCAGGGTATGTTGTGATGTGATATGGGCAATTACATGATGTAATATATGTGATGTATGAGATGATCATGTTTTTGTATAGAATATTATGACTTGCATGTCGATGAGTACGGCAACCGACAAGAGCCATAGGGTTGTGTTTGATTATTGTATGACCTGCGTGTCAATCTTTAAGCGCTATGTAATGTTTTACTTTATCGCTAAGCGGTAGCAATAGTAGTATGAGCATGGGGGCGCGACAACCCCGATGATGACACAATGATGGAGATCATGGTGTCATGCCGGTGACAATGGAGATCATGTCGGTGCTTTGGAGATGGAGATCAAAAGCACAAGTTCATGGCCATATCATGTCACTTATGATTTGCATGTGATGTTAATATATTTATGCACCATATTTTTCTTAGGACGACGGTAGCATTATAAGGTGATCCCTCACTTAAATTTCAAGAGGAACTGTGTTCTCCCCGAGTGTGCACCGTTGCAAAAGTTCGTCATGTCAAGACACCACGTGATGATCGGGTGTGATAGACTCTACGTTCACATACAACGGGTGTAAGCCAGTGTTGCACATGCAGAACACTCGGGTTAAACTTGACGAGCCTAGCATGTACAGACATGGCCTCGGAACACAAGAGACCGAAAGGTTGAGCATGAGTCATATAGTAGATATGATCAACATGATGATGTTCACCATTGAAACCACCTTAACTCACGTGATGATCGGAGTTGAGTTGGTGAATATGTATCATGTGTCACTCAGATGACCTGAGGGATGTAAATTTGAGTGGGAGCTTTAGTAATTTGAATAACTAAACTCATTATCATGAACAATAGTCTTAGTAACCATTGCTTATTTATGTTGTAGGTCAATGGCTCGCGCAGTAGCACCCCTAAATTTTAATGCATTCCTAGAGAAAGCTAAGTTGAAAGATGATGGAAGTAACTTTGTGGACTGGGCCCGTAATCTGAGGATTATCCTCACGGCTTCCCAGAAGGCATATGTCCTTGATGCACCGCTTGGTAACCAATCCGCAGACATGTCGTCCGAAGACGTTAAGAACGCTTGGGAGGCATGTTCTGGAGATTACTCAATAGTTCAATGTGCAATTTTGTATGTCTTAGAACCGGGACTTCAAAGACGTTTTGAACATCATGGAGCATATGAGATGTTCCAAGAGTTGGAGTTTATCTTTAAGAAGAATGCCCAGATCGAGAGGTATGAGACCTCCGATAAGTTCTATGCTTGCAAGATGGAGGAGAACGGGTCTATCAGTGAACATATACTCAGAATGTCTGGGTATTCAACCCGTCTGGCGGAGTTAGGGATGCCCCTTCCGCCGGAGGCGATCACTGATAGAGTTCTTCAATCATTGCCACCTAGCTACAAGAGCTTCATGATGAACTATAACATGCACGGGATGACCAAGTCAGTCACCGAGCTGTTTGCGATGCTGAAAGTCGCTTAGTCTGAAATCTAGAAAGAACATCAAGTGTTGATGGTCAATAAAACCACTAGTTTCAAGAAACATGGCAAGGGTAAGAAGGGTAACTCCAAGAAGGGTGGAAAACCAGTTGCTCCTCCCGTGAAGAAACCCAAGGCTGGACCCAAGCCAGAAACTGAGTGTTTTCATTGCAAGGGAACTGGTCACTAAAAGCGGAACTGCCCCAAGTACCTGGCCGACAATAAGGCGGCCAACACCAAACAAGGTATATATGATATACATGTTATTGATGTGTACCTTTCTAGCTCTCATTGTAGTGCGTGGGTATTTGATACCGGTTCGGTTGCTCACATTTGCAACTCAAAGCAGGACGTACGGAATAGACGGAGGCTGGCTAAGGATGAAGTGACGATGCGCGTGGGAAATGGTTCCAAGGTTGATGTGATCGCCGTCGACACGCTCGCTCTTAGACTACCATCGGGATTAGTGATGAACTTGAATAATTATTATTTAGTGCCTGCGTTAAGCATGAACATTATATCTGGATCTTGTTTATTGCATGACGGTTACTCATTTAATCAGAGAATAATGGTTGTTCTATTTATATGAGTAATATCTTTTATGGTCATGCACCCAATGTGAGGGGTTTATTCGTATTGAATCTCGATAGTGATGATACACATGTTCATAGCATCGATGCCAAAAGATGTATAGTTGATAATGATAGTACCACTTTCTTGTGGCACTGCCGTTTGGGTCATGTTGGTGTAAAGCGCACGAGGAAGCTCCATACTGCTGGACTTTTGGAGTCACTTGATTTTGAATCACTTGACACATGTGAACCATGCCTCATGGGCAAGATGACTAAAATGTCGTTCTCTGGAACAATGGAACAGGCGAGTGATTTGTTGGAAATCATGCATACTGATGGGTGCGGTCCAATGAACATTGAGGTGTGCGGTGGATATCGTTATTTTCTCACCTTCACTGATGACTTGAGTAGATATGGGTATATTTACTTAATGAAACACAAGTCTGAAACGTTTGAAAAGTTCAAGCAATTTCAGAGTGAAGTTGAGAATCATTGTAACAAGAAGAGTAAATTCCTAAGATTTGATTGAGGAGGAGAATATCCGAGTTATGAGTTTGGTAGTCACTTAAGACAGTGAGGAATTGTTTCACAATTGACACCGCCTGGAACATCACAGCGTAATGGTGTGTCTGAACGTCGTAATCGAACCTTATTAGATATGGTGCATTCTATGATGTCTCTTGCCAATTTGCCACTATCGTTTTGGGGTTATGCATTAGAGACAGCTGCATTCAATTTAAATAGGGCACCATCCAAATCCGTTGAGACGACACCATATGAACTGTGGTTTGGCAAGAATCCAAAGTTGTCATTTCTTAAAGTTTGGGGGTGTGATGCTTATGTCAAAAAGCTTCAGCCTAAAAAGCTGGAACCCAAAGCAGAGAAATGCGTCTTCATAGGATACCCAAAAGAGACAGTTGGGTATGCCTTCTATCTCAGATCCGAAGGAAAAGTGTTTGTCGCAAAGAATAGAACATTTCTTGAGAAAGAGTTTCTCTCGAAAGAATTGAGTGGGAGAAAAGTAGAACTTGATGAGGTTGTTGAACCTTCACTTCAACCAGAGAGTAGCACAACACAGAAAGTTGTTTCTGTGGAGCGAACAACGGTTGAAGAGGAAGTTAATGATGATGATCATGAAACTTCGGATCAAGTTGCTATTGAACCTCGTAGGCCGACAAGGACGCGTACTGCTCCTGAGTGGTACGACAACCCTGTCTTGGAGGTCATGTTGTTAGACAACAATGAACCTACGAGCTATGGAGGAGCGATGATGGGCCCAGATTCCGAGAAATGGTTAGAGGCCATGAAATCCGAGATGGGATCCATGTATGAAAACAAAGTATGGACTTTGGAAGTATTACCTAAAGGGCGAAAGGCCATTCAGAACAAATGGATCTTTAAGAAGAAGACAGACGCGTACGGTAATATCACCGTCTATAAAGCTCGACTGGTGGCAAAGGGTTTTTCACAAGTTCAAGGAGTTGGCTACGACGAGACCTTCTCACTCGTAGCGATGGTTAAGTTCATCAGAATCATGTTAGCAATAGCTGCATATTTTGACTATGAAATTTGGTAGATGGATGTCAAAACAACGTTCGTCAATGGTTTCCTTGAGGAAGAGTTGTATATGATGCAACCCGAAGGTTTTATCGATCCAGAGAATCCTGACAAAGTTTGCAAACTCCAGCGATCCATTTATGGACTGGTGCAAGCATCTCGAAGTTGGAATAAGCGCTTTGATGAGGTGATCAAAGCGTTTGGGTTTATACAAGTTTATGGAGAAGCTCGTGTTTACAAGAAAGTGAGTGGGAGCTCTATAGCGTTTCTAATATTATATGTGGATGACATATTGTGACTGGAAACAATATAGAAATGCTGGAAAGCATGAAGGAATATTTGAACAAGAGTTTTTCAATGAAGGACCTGGGAGAAGTTGCTTTCATATTAGGAATTAAGATCTATAGAGATAGATTGAGACGCTTGATAGCACTTTCACAAAGCACATACCTTGATAAAGTTTTGAAGAAGTTCAAAATGGATCAGTCTAAGAAATGGTTCTTACCTGTGTTACAAGGTGTGAAGTTGAGTAAGACTCAATGTCGAGTGACTGCAGAAGATAGAGAGAAGATGAGTCTCATCCCCTATGCTTCAGCCATAGGTTCTATCATGTATGCGATGTTGTGCACAAGACCCAATGTCAGCCTTGCCATAAATATGGCTAGAAGGTTTCAAAGTGATCCTGGAATGGAGCACTCGATGGCGGACAAGAATATCCTTAAGTACCTGAAAAGGACTAAGGAGATGTTTCTCGTTTATGGAGGTGATCAAGAGCTCCTCGTAAAGGGTTACGTCGATGCAAGCTTTGACACTGATCCGGATGACTCTAAGTCGCAAACCGGATACATACTTATTCTCAATGGGGGAGCGGTAAGCTGGTGCAGTTCCAAGCAAAGCATGGTAGCCGATTCTACATGCGAAGCGGAGTACATCGCAGCCTCGGAGGCAGCGAAGGAAGGTGTCTGGATGAAGCAGTTCATGACAGATCTTGGAATAGTGCCCAGTGCACTGAATCCGATGACTCTGTTATGTGACAACACTGGTGCCATTGCTCTGTCCAAGGAAGCAAGGTTTCACAAGAGGACCAGACAAATAAAGCGACGCTTCAATTCCATCCGCTATTATGTTGAGGAGAAGGACATAAATATTTGCAAAGTGCACACGGATCTAAATGTTGCAGACCCGTTGACTAAACCTCTTCCAAGGGCTAAATATGATCAACAGTAGGACTGCATGGGTGTTCGATTCATTACAATGTAAATCACATAGTGATGTGAACTAGATTATTGACTCTAGTGCAAGTGTGAGACTGTTGGAAATATGACCTAGAGGCAATAAATAAAGTGTTTATTATTATATTTCCTTATTGATGATAATCGTTTATTGTCCATGCTATAATTGTGTTGATAGGAAACTATACATGTGTGGACATATAGACAAACACTGTGTCCCTAGTATGCCTCTAGTAGGCTAGCTCGTTGATCAAAGATGGTTAAGGTTTCCTGGCCATGGACATGAGATGTCATTTGATATCGGGATCACATCATTAGGAGAATGATGTGATGGACAAGACCCAAACTATAAACGTAGCATATGATCATGTCAGTTTATTGCTACAGTTTTCCTGCATGTCAAGTATATGTTCCTATAACCATGAGATCATGCAACTCACTGACACCAGAAGAGTGCCTTGTGTGTATCAAATGTCGCAACGTAACTGGGTGACTATAAAGGTACTCTACAGATATCTCCGAAGGTGTCTATAGAGTTGGCATGGATCAATACTGGGATTTGTTACTCCGTGTGACGGAGAGGTATCTCAAGGCCCACTCGGTAATACAACATCACAACAAGCCTTGCAAGCAATGTGACTAAGTGTTAGTCGCGGGATCTTGTATTAAGGAATGAGTAAAGAGACTTGCCGATAACGCGGTTGAACTAGGTATAGAGATACGGACGATCGAATCTTGGGCAAGTAGCATACAGAAGGACAAAGGGAACATCATACAGGATTAAGTGAATCCTTGACATAGTGGTTCGACCGATAAAGATCTTCGTAGAACATGTAGGAACCAATATGGGCATCCATGTCCCGCTATTGGTTATTGACCATAGAGGTGTCTCGGTCATGTCTACATGGTTCTCGAACCTAGAGGGTCTGCACACTTAAGGTTCGGTGACGTTTTGGTATAGATGAGTTATGTGTGTTGGTAACCGAAGGTTGTTCGGAGTCCTGGATGAGATTCTGGATGTCACGAGGAGTTCTGAAATGGTGTGGGGGTAAAAATTCATATATGGGAAGTTGGTGTTGGAGTTCCAGAAAAGTTCTGTGACCTGCAAGTGGTGTGACGGAGTACCGGAAGTGTTCCTAGGGGTCCACCGGATGGGCCCATCTACTCCAAAGGGTCACATGGGTTGTGAGAGGGTGCAAACCAGCCCTTGGTGGGCTGGCCGCACCTCCCACCTCAAGGCCCATGCGGCTAGAGGCTTGGGATGGGCCAAAAGGGTGGGCTAGCCACCAAACTTGGTGGCCAAGCCACCCTGGCCGCCGCCCCACCTCCCTTGGCCGCCGCACCAAACCCTAGGCGAAACCCTAGGGCGGCGAGCCCCTCCTCTTCCCCTATATATATGAGAGGGGAGGGAGGGCTGCAAACACAAGTCACGGTGCGGCCCTTCCTCCCTCCCCGATTACCTCTCCTCTAGTAGATTGGTTTGGCACTGCTTAGCGATGCTCTGCCGGATCAGCTCCACCACCACCGCCTCCATGCCATCGTGCTGCCGTTGAACCCATCTACCTCTCTGCTCCCTCTTGCTGGATCAAGAAGGCGTAGATCTTCATCGAGTTGCACGTGTGCTGAACGAGGAGGTGTCGTTCGTTCGGTACTTGATCGGGAGTTCATGGGACGACTTGCGATTTGGATCGCGGAGACGTACCACTACATCAACCGCATTCTTTAACGCTTTCGCTTAGCGATCTACAAAGGTACATAGATCCAATCTCTCCTCTCATAGATGCTCATCTCCTAGATTGATCTTGGTGAAGCGTAGGAAATTTTTTGTTTCCCATGCAACGTTCCCCAACACCTAAGATTTCTCAAATTTTGCATTCTGCCAAATGTATATCGGTACAACCGAAGCAAATATTCCGGACCTACGGAGACAAACAGTCTCCTTAACAAAAACTTGGCACCACTTTCGGTGAGACCGAAAATGGGCACTTGGTTTCACCAAGACTGTTCTTAGTCGACTAGAAAAGCAAATCGGTGCTACCGATTCTTTTGCATCAGTTCTACCAAGATTCATGTGGCGGATGGCAAGACCTAAAAAATCGTTCGTTCGCTATACTACGGGAATTTATCGTGGATTAATCAATCTCAAATTATGGATAATCAATGGATAAGCCCTAATGCGCAAGATTCGGAGGTTGGAGCGCATGAGGGGGTGAAATCATACCCTAGCATGGTGACGATTTTGCTATGGCGGCCACGGGGGTGGAGATTCCGTCGATGGTCTAGACTTCCAATGACAGAGGCGCTCGGGAAGACAACGGCGATGACCAGGGGCCTCTGTTCGGCAACTTAGGGTTTTGAGGGGGCGACAGTTCAAGACAAATTTCAAAGGTCGGGGCCGCCTCTATATATACCCGTGGTTGTCGGTGACACCGATTCTAACTTTTTGGTGTCACCGAGTTCCTCAACTGTCTACTGACAGGGAAACTCGGTGTAACCGAGAATATGGAAGCGGTGGTACCGAGATTGAAAACCAGATCAACCCTAGGCATTCGGTGAGACCGATATTTTGGGTTGGTTCCACCGAGATGCACTTGGGAGGTCTTAATGGTCAGTCCTTTGTCGAGACGAAACTCCGAGTGCTCCTCACACAGAGAGATTGAAATGTACTTGTTCAAATTTTGTGATGCAGCATGAATAGAATTTGAGATGAGAAAGCATAGATAGCTAGAGGAGGGTCCTAGGCATTCTTGTTCATACAGTTGGAAAAAGAAAAATCAAAAGCCAAATAGCAACAACTGGATGTCCTCGAATGGCTAAATAAATGCACACCAACATGCTCACACAATAAGATGTCAAATAAAATCATGGCAAACATGCACATACATACTAGCATCTATCAAGCACTTTGGCGATGACGTAGTCATCTATATATATATATATGAGTATATTGACTTAGGAGCCAAGTAAGAAAGTTGATCATAGGTCATAGTCATCGTTTAAGCACGAGTGGGGTTACCACTTTTACATAAAGCATTTAATGTTGTCACATACTATGAGATGCTTTGGCTCAAGTCTTAGAGTAAAGCTCCCCCTTGGAGTGACATCCCTCCATAGGAGGGAAAAACTAACCTTGGGTTTTGTCTATGAAGACTTCATGTAGGTGAAGTAGTGGTGGATGCTCAATGTTTGATGAAGATCATCATGATTTGGGAGCATCCTTGTTGTTTCTTACTCTTATCACCTACATGGGTTAGTCCCAACGTAGATGGAACAAATACAAGGATATCTATGGACATGGAGTGCAAAGCATACATTATGATGTCCATGGATTTGTTGATTACCTTGTCCCTTGCTTACCTTTGAGGGAATGTGTGAATCCTTGAACTATTGCATGATGTTGATGTTGATTGCAACTATTTCTCGCCAATAATGAATATGAGTGAATTTCATTGGTGGAGTCACCCCTCCAGAACTTCTCTAGTTCTTATTCTTGGGGACCCACATCAAGTTGATGGGGATCCTTGGTGTTGAGGTGGCACTTGTAGAAGTTGAGCTTGTAGTAGCCTTGGAAACCAACTTCACCAAAGCTCGGGATTCATCTTCATATGAGTCAATGTCCTCTTGAAGCTTGTTCTTGCCCTTGAGCTTGGGGTCTTGTGGTGGAAGGTCATCTTGAGCTTTTGTTCCCTTGGGGAGAGTATTTTCATACTTCTCCTTTTGAGGAACATACTTGGGCTTAGGGTATTGACCTTCTTCCCATTCAACTCCATTAGCATTGAAGTAGCCAATGCCATGGTTCTTTCGGTATCCTCTGTGCTTGCGTACAATTTCCTCAAATTGCTTACATCCGGCAAGACTCTTTTAGATACCTTTCTCTATAATCTCTTTCAAAAGTTTGTTTCTTGCTCAAGTGTATGGCCAAGAGAAGTGCTAGTGTGATCAATAGAACTACTAGAAGCAATATCATTGGATTTATCATTTTTATTGCTACTAGTTGAAGAACCTTTCTTGCCTTTGTTACTAGTTTGCTTAGCCTTAACTTGTGGAATGAATGTAGACAAGAGAAGTTGTTTGGATAGATAAGAGGAAGTCTTCTTTCGAAGATCGTCATTGATAACTTTAAGGAACTCATGTTCTTGCTCTAAATTGAGCTTCTCGAAGCGGAGCTTCTCATGTGTCCTTTCAAGCTCTCTATGATCTTGTAGAGTAGACTCATGAGATAACTTAAGAGTGTTTAGTTCTCGAATTAGTCATTCTATTTCCAACTTATCATCAACACACGACTTATGTTGACTAGAGTGATTACTAGCAAGTTCATCTTGACTAACATTACTAGATTTGTCAAATAGCAAATCATCATCTACTAACAAGTCATCCTCATCACTACTGAAATCAAGATACTCGGTATGTGATACCTTGGGGCCTTTAGCCATGAAGCAACATCCACTCCCTTCATTTGGTGAATCAAATATGTCGTAGGAGTCGGTTGTCACTAGTGCAAGTCCGGCAACACCTTCATCTTGACTATAGTCGAAGTTGGAGTGATAGCTTCTCCCGGAGTGGTTGTCGGATTTGGAGCCGGAAACCCATTCACCAACATGAGCTTGATGTATTCTTCTTGAGTAGCTCTTGGTGTACTTGTCCTTCTTCTCCGAGTCCCTACTTCTCCTTGAGGGTGTTCGTTCATAACGATCATCTCTACTCCTTCCCTCTCTTCGAGGTGACTCTTCTCTTGAGCTTCGTCTTCTTGGTGACTCTTCTTTCCTTTTGTAAGGAGCCGTGCACTCATTGGAGTAGTGTCCGGGCTTCCCACAATTGTAGCAGTTTCGGTCACGACTTGACGAATATTTCTATTCATATCTTGAGTTGAAGCTTCGATCTTTGCCTCTATTCTTGTAGAACTTGTTGAATTTTTTTACCATGAGGCTTATCTCTTCATTTGTGACAAGGTTGTAGCTTGAAGTTGCGGGAGGATCACTTGTGGCTTTGTAAGCACCGCTAGGCTTGATGTGAAGCTCTTCCTTTTCATTGAGTGTCATCTCATGAGCAACAATCCTTCCAATCACTTTCGTAGGCTTGAGATCTTTGTAGTTGGGCATCATTTGGATCAATGTGCATACGGTGTCATATCTATCATACAAAGCTTGAAGTATCTTCTTGATGATGAATTTGTCGGTCATTTCTTCACTTCCTAAGACGTCAATATCTTTGGTGATGAGAGCTAGCCTAGAGTACATCTCACCGACTCCTTCGCCATCCTTCATCTTTAACTTGTCAAGCTGACTTTAAAGAACATCCAACTTGGATTCTCTCACAGATTCGGTACCTTCATGCATATCAATCAAAGTATCCCAAATCTCTTTTGCATTCTCAAGATGGTTGATTTTGTTGAATTCTTCGGGGCATAGACAGTTGAAGAGAATGTTGCATGCTTGAGCGTTGTATTGCAACATCTTCAATTCATCCACTATCGCTTCACGATCCGGTTCCCTTCCATCCGCAAAGAATTCACCTTGCAATCCAACACGAACAACAGCCCAAACGGCGGGGTTATGACCAAGGGTATGTATTTTCATTTTGTGCTTCCAACTAGGAAAATTAGTGCCATCAAAGTATGGACCTCTACGGTGATAATTTCCCTCGCTAGACACCATACTTTCCAAGGTTGTGAAACCAATGCAATGAAGACCAAAGCTTTGATACCAATTGTAGGATCGAAAGTAGGTCTAAAGGGAGGGGGTGATTAGACTACTTGACCAAATAAAATCTACTTTTTCCCAATTTCAAGTGTTGGCAGATTTTAGCATTCATAGAAAGTAGGCGATCTTCACGAAGGACTAGCCTAACTGGGGTAGATCTTCACGAAGTAGGCGATCTCCTTGCCCTTACAAACTTCTTGGTTCACTCCACAACACGAAGTAGGAGGCTCCCAAGCGACACCTAACTAATCTAGGAGGCACCACCCTCCAAAAGGTAATAGGCTCGGTAATGTCGATAAACTCCTTGCTCTTGTGCTTCAAGATGATTGACTCCTCAACACACAATCACTCTCTCACATATTTGGCTTTGGTGGAAAAGATTGATTGGGTGGAAAGCAACTTGGGGAGGCTAGAGATCAAGATTCATATGGTTGGAATGGAATGGCATGATCCCAACACATGAGTAGGTGTCTCTCTCTTAGAAAATCAGTTGGGATAAGCGGGGATCTGTTCTGAGTGCTTCTCTTGCGAGTGAGTGGTGGTGGAGGAGTATATATAGGCATCTCCAAAAATCCAACCGTTACACCTTAAGTGACCAACTCGGTGACACCGATGTGTGAATCTCGTTGGTACCGAGTTGCTTCAAAGGTAGCAACTTTTGAATCTCTATGGGACCGATATAGATTGCGCAAATCGGTGACGTCGGTGGTACTGCTCAGGTGACCAATGGTCAGATTGCGCAAATCGGTGATGTCGATCCAACAAACTCGATGGTACCAATTTTGTGAATCAAGGTAATAGAAAGTTGGCAACCCAAACTCGGTGGCACCGAAATGGAATCGGTTGCACCGATGTGCTAGGGTTTGGCATGGGTGTGTCTGAGCTTCGGAATCGGTGGCACCGAGTGGGAATTGTTGATTGCACCGATTTTGGATATTTGGCTTTGAACAGACATTTGTGAAAAAGCTTGTGGGTGTCTTTGATAACTATAACTTGTGCACGTTTGAACATGTTGTTCACCAATAATACCTTACCCCTTTTAATAGTATTGACTTTTCTATGGAGTCAAAATAATTTTTCACAAAGTAAAATATATAGTCCTCTTGGTTGAAGCTTTGCCAATCCATTTCTTTGCATTTTAAGGATTTCTCCATAATTCTTTTGCCATTCCTATCATTGAACTTTTTCTAAAATATGTTTAGTGAAAACATTAGTTTAATAACATATATGTTGTTATTCATTATCAAAACCATCAAGGAAGTAAATGTGTTTTTAGAGGACGAAATGCGTCGACGCATGCAGACATGGATTGCGCCGGCGGAGAGCTCCAGTGACGACGACGAGTTGCAGCGGTTAGCAGCCGTAGACGAGCACCAACGGCGACCTGAGGTTTGTGCATAGGCATGGGCAAGCTAGCAGCGCGCAGGAACCAGTGATGTACGGCGGCGAGCAAGCTCAACTACAAAAACGAGCTAGCCTGGAGCAATTCAATACAACCAACCAGACCACAAACGCACTGGATAAGGTTGAAACAACGAAAGTGTACTTTGATCTTTTCAGGTACCAGAAAATTGAAAAAAAAAGCAGTGCAAAAAGAGAAAATGGCATGGTAATCAGAATGCAAATGAGTTAAGTGACATTTTTACGAAGTCGAGCTTAAAAATGACAGTTTTGCGAAGCCCGATATTAAAAATGACAAATAATCGATTTTCTCGATAAATGTTGGCAATCGCTGTCGCCATCGAAAATCATTCTATGTCAGGGTCTCGGCATGTTAATTTATTCGGAAACGTGAATCTAATAAAACCATCACATGATATTCGTCGTCGTCGAGATTCCTTCAAACACCATCCCTCTCTCTACTGTCTTCCATGACCTAGGAGACATTAATCATGGACAATCATATAAAATGCTACAGCATTCCTTTTTTAAGCAGCACCTTTTTGAATGAAAAACTCTAAACATGAGATTTCCCAAACATACCAAAGCATTCGTCAAAAAAGCACTCCAAAAAAACGAAGCAGAGATTCATCCTTTGTCCCCACCGTCTCCTGTCCCTGGCCCCCACAAAATCCGGAGCCCAACGAAAGCCACTCCCATCGTCGTAATCGTAAGCTAGAGAGAAAAAGATTTGGCGCAAAGCAAGCAAGAACATCTCCCACCAATTCGACCGCCACCGCCACCGCCCCGCATCCCCCAGTCGATCGATCACGTGCTCGTCCGGCGATCCCTCCTCCCTCGTCAATTCGATCCCCCAATGCGCGCGCGAACGAGACGATCGATCCCCGTATTTCCTCTTTTGATCTGAGGCCCGCGTTGGCTAGGGCGCTCCAAGAATTGGGCTCCCCGCCGGAGACCGACGGATAGATGTCCGGGTTCGTGGGGGTCATCGTCTCCGACCCCTCCTTGCAGGGCCATTTCACGCAGGTCGAGCTCCGATCGCTCAAGGCCAAGGTGACGCACCAATCCGCTGCATTTTCCAGCTCCTGAATTCCCGATTCCGCTTCGTCATGGCCATTGCGATTCCGCTCCGAATTCCGAAATGCAATCCTGTCGTCTGGTTGTTGCAGTTTGTGTCTCTGAAGAGGGAGTCCGGCCATGTCACCACCAAGAACCTGCCGGGCTTGATGAAGAAGCTGAGGGGTCTCAATGAGGTTGTTTCCGAGGAGGAGACTGCTGCATTCTTGTCGGAGGTTTACCCCGACAGCGACCAGGAGATTGAGTTCGAGCAATTCCTTCAGGTACATGGATGGAGGGGACAATCATATCACTAATTCTTTCAAGTGGTAATTTAGGACTACTTGATTTTGATACCGTGGGTTATATGTTTGATATATGCTGTGCTGCAGGAGTACCTGAACCTGCAGGAGAGGGTGAGCTCCAAGGCGGGTGCGAGCGGGAGCAAGAACTCGTCATCGTTCCTCAAGTCGAGCACCACCACGCTGCTCCACAACACCAACCAGGCAGAGAAGTCATCCTACGTCGCGCACATCAATGCGTACCTCGGCAGCGATCCTTTTATGAAGAAGTATTTGCCGATCGACCCCGCGGGCAACGATTTGTTCGACCTCGTCAGGGACGGGGTCGTGCTCTGGTGAGATGCTGTTGCTGTGGTATCCCACTTGTGTTGTGTTGTTTTTACATATTTGGAAATATATAAATGATGCATCATCACAATGCACTTACTTGCATGAGAATTTTATTACTGTATGTTGTTTTGAGGGCCGTCCAGTCTAACTAATGCTTGCTTATTTATTTAATCACCGGATAAAACGGTCAGTAAATTGATCAACGTAGCGGTACCTGGGACTATTGATGAGAGAGCCATCAACAAGAAAAGGATCCTTAACCCATGGGAGAGAAATGAGAATCATACATTGTGCCTCAACTCTGCAAAGGCTATTGGATGTACTGTCGTGAATGTTGGCGCTCAAGACTTGGTAGAAGGAAGGGTATGCATTCATCTCTTACCACCTGTGGCGGTACATTTTTATTCTAACTATTGATATGGTAACCAAGGTTAATCAACATCAGTATTTTCCTTTTGATGGTATATATATGCGCTGATTTAGATATGCTGCTACCCTCGTTGTTATCTCATCTCAATCTGCTATATGCTCGGTTACCGTGAAAATCTTACATTCATCTCATAGTTATTTTTTCTTTTTCACTCTTCTGTTGATTGTGCTGCACATTTTCTTTTTCTTCTCGTGTCTCCAAAAATTCAAGGTGGTGTCGAATAAATCTCCAGGAATTCTTTTGGTTTTTGTTTTTGCGATGGACATCTCTAGGAATTCATTTTGTAATGTCTTTAGTTATTTAACCGTCATGTACATATACGTTATAGATACCTGCATCCCCCTTATGTTTAATCATCAATATCATTTCAGTGCAAAATAGTAAATTAATTAAAAGCAGGGTAGTAATTGTTAGGAACGAGCAACTGTCATCTCAGGAGGGCCAAGGGCCAGTACATATACATATGTACAATGGGGACAAACCGAAAAGAGAGACTATACACACACACACACATAATACATCTAACCCCCCCTCCCCCCCAAAACTCATGGTGTATCAACAACACTGAGTTTGGAAAGAAAGAACTCATGCTGCGCTCGAGTCTGTGCCTTCGTAAAGAAGTCCGCCAGTTGTAACTCAGAGGGCACATAGTGAAGAGCGAGAACCTCATCCTGCACAGCAGCACGTACAAAGTGGGCATCCACACCGATGTGCTTGGTGAGCTCATGCTTCACCGGGTCACGCGCAATACTGATATCACCGGTACTGTCTGACAGTAAGGGAGTCGAGGTGGTAGCAAACACACCAAAATCCTCAAGTAACCACCGTAACCAGATCACCTCAGCCGTCAACAGAGCCATGGCTCGTAACTCAGCCTCTGTACTCGAGCGGGAAACAGCAGTCTGCTTCTTTGTCTTCCAGGCAATAAGAGAGCCACCAAGAAAGACACAGTAAGCAGACAGCGAGCGTCGATCAGAGGGATCACTAGCCCAGGTAGCATCAGAGTAGGCCTGGAGCTCAAGAGAGCTGGAGCGGGAAAAGAAAAGGCGCCGAGAGATCGTGCCACGAAGATATCGTAGAACACGAAGGAGATGACTATAGTGGACAGAGGTGGGGGTTGAAACAAACTGACTCAGGATGTGGACAGGATAGGAGATGTCAGGACGCGTAACAGCAAGGTAGACAAGACTGCCAACGAGGTGACGATAGCGAGTGGGATTAGGAAGAGGGTCACCATCAGAGGCACGAAGCTGAACGTTGAGCTCCATAGGAGTCACAATTGTGCGCTCATCACCGAGAGCAGCGCGAGAGAGAAGGTCCTGAATATATTTCTCCTGGGAGATGTAGAAGCCATCAGAGGTCGAGGAGATCTCAATCCCAAGAAAATAGCGAAGTGGACCGAGATCAGTCATGAGGAACTGGTCGTGAAGGCGAGCCTTAACAAAGGCAATGTAGTCAGAGTCATCATCAGTGATGATCATGTCATCAACATAGAGAAGGAGAAGAGTCCGACCCCGAGGAGACATGTGAACGAACAAAGCGGGATCATGATCACTGGGTGAGAAGCCTACGGCAGTCACGACAGAGGCGAACCGCTCGAACCAGGCACGAGGGGCCTGTTTAAGACCATAGAGAGAGCGGCGAAGGCGGCAGACCAAACCATCAGGAACAGAGTACCCTGGGGATGGCTGCATATAAACCTCCTCATGCAACTCACCATTGAGAAAGGCGTTCTGAACGTCAAGCTGAGAGACAGACCAATGACGAACAAAAGCGACAGCAAGGAGAGTGCGGACAGTGGTCATGTGGGCCACAGGAGCAAATGTCTCATCATAATCGCGTCCCTGTTCCTGCTGAAAACCACGAGCCACAAGACGAGCTTTGTAGCGCTCAAGAGAACCATCGGAGCGAGTCTTAATCTTATAGACCCACTTGCAAGTGATGGGACGAACACTAGAAGGAAGAGAAACCAGATCCCACGTGCTAGAACGCTCAAGGGCAGCAAGTTCCTGGGCCATCGCAAGCTGCCATTCAGGCTGAGTCAAGGCAGCCTGATAGGAAGTCGGCTCAGCAACAACAGAGATGCCGTACGTGGTAGGAGAGTAGCGATCAAGGGGAGGGCGATGTCGAGCACGGAGGTTATGAACTGGTGGAGGCGTGGAAGGAGGAACATCGGAAGTGGAAGATGTGTCAGGAGAGTCATCCTCAACACGAGGGCGGCGAGTGTAGTGGAGAGGAAAAGGAGAGAGAGGCCGACGGATCGGAGAGGATGGTGGAGAGGAGGATGGTGGGAATTGAGGTGTCGGTGGCATGTAAGGAAGAGCGAGACGGGTCGGAGGAAGGGGAGAGACCGGAGGCACAGAGGAGGATGTATCAGGAAGGAGAAGGAAAGAAATATCGTCCAGAGAGAAACTCGAGGAGGAAGGGCGGGGGTAGTAAGAGCGAGACTCATCAAAGGTCACATCACGCGAGATGCGCAAGCGACGACCAACAGGGTCCCAACAGCGATAGCCCTTGTGCTCATCACTGTAGCCAAGGAAAACACACTCAACCGACTGAGCAGTCAGTTTGGTGCGTTCTCGCGGGGCAAGCAGGACAAAGCACACACATCCAAACATACGAAGAGATGAGTAGTCAGGAGATCGACCAGTGAGACACTCCATAGGAATACCACCCTGCAAAGCAGTCGAGGGCTGAATGTTGATGAGATAGGTGGATGCAGAAACAGCCTCAGCCCAAAAGTGGGGTGGAAGAGAAGCGGCAATCATCAGTGCACGAGCCGTCTCAAGCAGATGACGGTGCTTACGTTCAGCAACGCCATTCTGAGCATGAGCACCAGGACATGAGAACTGGGCAAGAGTACCCTGTTCCGCGAGAAAACCACGCAACAGCTGGGAGATATACTCTCCAGCGGAGTCAGCACGAAAAGTACGAATGAGCGTGGAAAACTAGGTGTGAACCATGGCAGCAAATCGTTTGTATATAGAGAGAACCTCGCTACGAGATTTCATGAAGTAGAGCCAAGTGTAGCGAGAGAAATCATCAATAAACAAAACATAGTAACGATGACCACCTTTCGAATCAAAGGGAGTAGGACCCCAGACATCAGAATGAACTAAGTCAAAAGGATGTTGAGATACAGACTCACTGGTAGGATAAGGTAATTGGGTCTGTTTGCCAAGTCTACAACCATTACAATGTAAGGAGACATCTCCAGATACAGACCCTAAGAGGCCCTGACGAACTAAAGAAGACAAGCGAGAGCCACAGACGTGACCAAGGCGATGATGCCACTGCTGGAAGGACGCAGACGAAGAGGCAGCAAGAGCATGAGAGCTGGCAGAAGTGGTGGCAGCGAAAGGAACACAAAGCCAGTCAACCTCCCAAAGGCCCTCTGACTCACGGCGCCAGGGGCCAGCACCAACCAAAGCCTTGGTGCGACGATCCTGAATGGAGCAAGAGTTGGTATCAAGAATGACACGACAACCAGAATCAGTAAGTTGGGCAGCGGAAAAAAGATTCATGGTAAGACGAGGAACATGAGAAACACTAGGAACAGAGAAAGATGGAGTAGAAAGAATGCCACGACTAGCAACGGGAAGAGGTGTGCCATCAGCAGTGAGAACATTAAGAGGAAAAGCAAGAGGTCGAAGGGAGGATAAAGCAGAAGAATCAGAGGACATATGAAAAGAAGCTCCAGAATCCAGAACCCACGAGGATGTACCTGACTGAGTAGACTCCGGCGGGGGCAGAGTGGTAGTGGCAGTCACAGCAGCAACAGAACCCGTCGAGGAAGAACCAGAGGAAGCCAGCATGTGCTTGAGTTGCATAATATCTTGGTCAGTGAGTGACGGAGTCGAGGAAGACGCATGAGTCCCACTGGAAGAAGAGCGCCTCTGGTCTCGCTGTTTCTGGCGGCAATCAGACTCTGGGTGACCTTGCCGGGAGCAATAGCCATAGAAAGTGTCACGGCGCGACCGACCCTTCTCAGCAGAAGGAGAGCGACCCACCCCCCTAAAGGTGTGGGCAGAAGCGGTGGAGCGGTGAGACGAGCAGATGACACAGGAGCTCGAGCAGCCAACACAGAGGGAACAACAAGCAACCCAGCAGAACGGAGGCGGGTCTCCTCAGCACGAAGCTCAGCAAGCACCTCCGAGATAGGAACACGACCACGAGCAAGCAAGTGAGCGCGTCGAGGCTCAAACTCGGAACGGAGGCGAGATAAGAACTCATGGACACGCTGAAACTCCAAGTCGGACCTCATAGTCTGGCAGCGACGGCAAGTTCCACAAACAACTGTCCGAAGAGAGTCAAGCTGGCGCTAGATGGCAGAACTCTGTGTATAGAACTCATCAATAGAAGTCACCTTGCTGAAGAGCATGCTCCTGACGCACCACAGATAAGTAGAGCGCATCACCAGAGGGCTGATAGCGCTGACAGATGTAGGAGCACATCGCTGCAACAGTACCGAGGCTCATGAACTCCGAAGCAAACTGAGGTAGGACACTAGCAGTGAGAACAGCAGCAGCCCGAGCATCATCATTGCACCACTGAGTGTAAGCAGACAGATCATCCCGGTAGAGAGAAAGAGCATCGGAATAGGCTGATACCTGCTGATCATAAGCATCCACCGCAGCATCATCGAGAGCCTTGGCTGCATCCCGATCAGCCTGGGAAGCACCAGCAGCAAGAACAGGCGGCACCGGTGGGGTAGGAGACACAGGAGCGACAGGGCAAGGCGGACAGGGGACCTCGCCAGAGAGAACGCCCCATAGGAGAAGGCCGCGCATGTGGATCCGCATGAAGCCCGCAAACTCGGCATAGTTGGTGCCATCGAAGATCACCGAGCACCGAGGAACAGCAACCTAGCCTGAAGCGGACATGAGGAGCTCTCTGTTTTTTTTGTGGTCAACTACTACAGTAACTGCTACAGTAGCCCGAGCCCCCGATCTGGATCGGGATCGGGCTCACCGGCCGGCGGGGCGGCAGCAGCGGCTTCGGCCGGGTGCACTAGCAGTCGGGCGCGGCTGGGCGCAGGCTAGGCGTGCCGGGGCGTAGGCCGGGCGGGACGTAGGACGCCGGCGGCGGCCGGAGAAGGGGCCGGGCGCGGCCGGCTGCAGCGGTCGCGGGCGGTGACGGCCCGGGGCGGCGCGGGCTGGGCAAGCGCCGGCGGGCGCGGGCGCGGGCGGGGAGTGGTGGAGGCGCCGGCGAGGAGCAGCAGAGCCGGCGGCTGCGGCTTCGGCGCGGGGGAGGAGGAGAGGCAGCCGGCGGGATCGGCAGCGGCAGGAGCGGCTTCGGCCGGGCGCGGGGGATGCGCAGACGGGGCGCAGCTGGCCGGCGACGGCCGCGGAAGAGACGGCCGGCGACGGGGGAGGAGGTGGCCGGAGATGGCCGGCGACGAGGTGCACGGAGCTGCGAGCGTGCAGGAGCGGGAGCGAGAGAGGAACCTAAGCATCTGATACCATGTTAGGAATGAGCAACTGTCATCTCAGGAGGGCCAAGGGCCAGTACATATACATGTGTACAATGGGGACAAACCGAAAAGAGAGACTATACACACACACATCTAATACCGTGAAAATCTTACATTCATCTCATAGTTATTTTTTCTTTTTCACTCTTCTGTTGATTGTGCTGCACATTTTCTTTTTCTTCTCGTGTCTCCAAAAATTCAAGGTGGTGTCGAATAAATCTCCAGGAATTCTTTTTGTTTTTGTTTTTGCGATGGACATCTCCAGGAATTCATTTTGTAATGTCTTTAGTTATTTAACCGTCATGTACATATACGTTATAGATACCTGCATCCCCCTTATGTTTAATCATCAATATCATTTCAGTGCAAAATAGTAAATTAATTAAAAGCAGGGTAGTAATGACTGACCCTATGCTTAATATTGCAGCCTCATCTAGTTCTTGGGTTGATATCTCAAATTATAAAGGTGAATCCTGAAATCCCCAATGTATGCTACTATGATGCAGACTACGTAAAGATGTGTAGAACTTTCCTATTACACCATCTAATATATATTTTCATGTAAATAGATACAACTTTTGGCCGATCTAAATCTTAAGAAGACACCACAGCTGGTGGAAATTTTTGATGACAGCAAGGTATTACTTTTGTCATTATGTAATGTTGTTTCTTGACATGATATATTTGTGTTGAACATAGAACATTTTTTTTAACTTTATTATTGTACAGGATATAGATGAAGTGCTGAGCTTATCACCTGAAAAGTTGCTACTTCAGTGGATGAACTATCATCTCAAGAGAGTTGATTACAAGAAAACTGTCAGCAACTTCTCTTCAGATATCAAGGTTCACGCAGCAAATAGCCTTGTCTCTTCCATGATTTATGTGTGATGCCATGTTTGATCCTCTTCATTTCAAGGGAACCGCCTGAGAAACATACAAGTACTACTTAGTGTTGCATGCATTAAACACTATTTTGCGAAAGCAAAGTCTGAATACTTTGTCTGCTGCAATCTCTAATATACAAATTGTGTAATCCTTCTAGATTCCCTGTACAAATTCAGTAATATCTCATGCATGATAGAAACATATTTTTTCATGTGTGGCACCAACAAAAAATGTGTTCATTTACTGCTCCATTAGTCTATTAGATGCTCAACGATCAATTATCTTACAAGGTAGGCTTGTACAGGATGCTGAAGCCTACGCCTATCTCATCAAAGCTCTTGCTCCAGAGCATTCCTCTGTACTTACATTTGAGACCAAGGATCCTGCTGTAAGAGCGAAATTGGTACTTAACCAATCAGAGAAGTTGGGCTGCAAAAGATACTTGAGCCCAAAGGATATTACCGAGGGCTCCCCAAATCTTAACCTTGCATTTGCTGCACAAATATTCCAACATAGGTGAGAATTACTTGTCTACTCTCTGTAGGAACCTTAGTTATCAAGCCTGTCTTTTTATTACGGTCTGCATAGTGAACACGTTTCTCATATCTTTAATGGTTCTGTGATGCCATTTCATGTTCACCGAAGTAGAATGGTTTTTTACATGCAGAAATGGCTTGAGTACTGACACCAGACAGGTTAAACTCACACAAACATCATCACGTGATGAGGTCATATTGTGCCGGGAAGAGAGAGCCTTCCGAATGTGGATCAACAGCCTTGGAGTTGCGACATACGTGAACAATGTGTTTGAAGATGTTCGAACTGGGTAAGCTTTCAGGAGAGGGAGGTCATGTTTATATGGAACAGACGAGTGATGTTAATGTCTATGCAGGTGGGTCCTACTAGAAGTGCTCGACAAAGTCTGTCCGGGATCTGTCAACTGGAAGCTAGCGACAAAGCCTCCAATAAAAATGCCATTTAGAAAACTGGAGAACTGTAATCAAGTTATAAAAATTGGGAAGGAGTTGAAGTTTTCCTTGGTAAATTTAGCTGGAAATGATATTGTTCAGGGGAACAAGAAGTTGATTGTTGGTGAGTTAATTTTACCAAAAATATGCATTTTGACAGACAACTGTTCAACTGTCATAAAATATAGTAATGTGCATTGTGATCATTGGTGATTATGATCATCCTCCGTTCTTCTATTTGCTGTTTTATATGGAGTTGCCATATTAAGTACCATCTCACGTGTTATTTCAGCACTTCTATGGCAATTGATGAGATTCAATATACTCCAGCTGTTAAACAAACTGAGATTCCACTCTCAAGGATCTCAAGGAAAAGAAATAACTGATGCTGATATCTTGAGTTGGGCGAATAACAAAGTGAAGGCTTCCGGGAGAAATTCTCGAATGGAAAGTTTTAAGGTGATTTCTTATAGTTGCACATTACCTTTCAGCCGCAGTGGAGCTTGCAGAAAAATGTAGAGGGGGGCAATAAGTGTAATAGAATTTTTGACAAATACATTTTGTGTCTTAGTTCCTAAATCACCCTAAACAACGAAAGCTATCGAGTGTCAAATTCTCTCTTTGCTTCAGGACGAGAACCAGTTGCCATATCAGTTGTTTTATCTGTCCAGCAAACCCTTATAATTCTTTCTTTGCTTCAGGACAAGAACCTATCAAGTGGAATTTTTCTACTTGAGCTTCTCAGTGCTGTACTGCCAAGGGTTGTGAACTGGAAGGTTGTATCGAAGGGTGTAGATGGTGTGTTCTTGGTCCACGGATGAATCGACTTTTCTTTTCCCTGCTGATCTTATAACTTAATCTATAAGTGTTCTCCCCCGCAGAAAGAAGAAGTTATATGTGTTTTCTTTTGGCGCATAATGGGAACCCTTTGACTGTTGCAGATGATGAGAAGAAGTTAAATGCAACCTACATCATCAGCGTGGCGCGGAAGCTTGGGTGCTCTGTTTTTCTGTTACCAGACGACATCATTGAGGTAATGGGGCATTGCTATGAAATAAACAACGTGCTATATATCGCTAAACATCAAATACATAATTATCTTTTACCTTACGATGTTAAACTAATTCACTGACAGGTGAATCAGAAGATGATCCTAACATTGACTGCTAGCATCATGTACTGGAGCCTGCAGAAACCACAGCAGCCTGAAACATCTGAACAGTCAGAATCATCTTGTGCGGCTTCAGATGCTGCTTCCGATATCGCCTCAGAGGATTCCGCTTCGATAGTAGCACCATCAGAAGGAGAAGAGGTGAATTCATTGCCTAATGGAGCGCCCAATATGCCAACTGTTGATACTGGTACTTCAGAGGCTCCTGTTTGAGTTCTCTGCCTGATACAATTGACAATATTTCAGACACCGGGACAATGTGCCATCGTGAATACAGAATGATGATTTAGAATAGTACTTTCCCTCCATTTTTGTTTTCCTGTCTCGCGCACAGAATAGATCTGAGCAAATTTGTTATTTTCATTTTGTATAGTTTTCTTACTAAGTGCACATTAAACAATGCACTGTATAGGATTGTGCTGAATATAGGTTATATCTGTTCACTGAATTTTGCTTGTATTGTCTTACAAAGTTACAATACAAAAGAAGTATACAGAGGACATCCGTTTTTATTTTATGATTTATATGCAATGCTTAGTATAGTTCAGTCACTTGAGCTGTTTACCAACCTAAACTTGGCTTTTGCTAACAATCGGCCGAATGTTGTAAGGATGAATTGTCAATTGTGTATTTCAAGATTCCTTTGTTGTCACAAAGTATGTTTTTTTTTTTTGAAAAAAAACTGTAACTTTATTAATTAGAAATAACGGTTACATCGTCAATAAGAAAAGGTACAATATCCTTCAAGGGCTCCTCAAACCAGTCCCTAGTGACAGAAAATTTTGCTAGCCTAGCAATTTCATGAGCCACTTTATTTGCTTCCCTATTACAATGTTCACATCTAATAATAGGGAAATCACAAGCCAAAAAATAACAATCATCGAAAACTGCCGCTGCCGCTGCCGCCCAGTGTCCTCCATTCTTCATTGTCTCAATCACTTCCATATTGTCTGATTTAACAACTAAGCGATTACAACCAGCCTTTTGTGCAAGGTATAATCCAAACTTTAGAGCCAAAACTTCTGCTGCTAATACATCCGCACAACAATCAATCCTCCAATTTCCACCGACGATGAATCTGCCTTTGTCGTCTCTGATGATCGCTCTAGTTGTACCCTGAAGCAGATCATTATCAAAGGAGGCATCAACGTTCAGCTTCACAAAACCCATTGGCGGAATGCTCCATCCTCTTTTTTAATAGTTGCCTTAGGGGAGTAGGCATTAACAAAGTACTCCCTCCATTCCCTTATACAAGGCCACTATGAAAAATACATTTTGCATCTATATAAGGCCACAAACAGTAATCGAGGTAAATATTAATGATGTTTCCTCGTACTAGCAACTTGTTTAATATTTGCATGCATGTATTCATAATGACACTTCGTTACTTCCTTCTCATTCATTCGTTGCATGTGGCGTATTAATGATTCCTGTTAACGAGAAGAAAACTTTACTTTTCAAG
Source organism: Hordeum marinum (assembly GCA_022496015.1). NCBI lineage: Eukaryota > Viridiplantae > Streptophyta > Magnoliopsida > Poales > Poaceae > Hordeum > Hordeum marinum. Next base: position 166,565,001 of record CM039678.1, on the reverse strand, counting down.
CGGTCATTAAATTTTGCCTTGATACCTGTAATATGAGTTTGTGACCTTGTATAAGAGAATGGATTGTTCTACTGGAATGTTTGTTTTGTTCCAGTTTTTATTGGTAATAGCTTTTTTTTCATGTCTGCATGGTCGTCGTGTCACGTCAAGGTACTGCAGAGAAAACAACTACTCCCTCCGGTGACATCAAAATTTGCTTCGGTTTTTTCTGTAGTGGATTAGTTAAACATGATCGGAGGGACTACAAAATGTGCTTCGGTTTTTTCTATAGTGGATTAGTTAACATAATGGTTGACTATATTATGTAAGACAGAAAGAATTTGACGTCGTAAGTATTTCCCGGGCAAGAATTAGAAGACATAGGAATTGGAGAAGAAAATACTGAGATGTTACATGCTCCTCCCGTCCCATAATGTAAGACAATTTGTATACTACCCATTGACTTTTTTTATACTAGCCATGGATGATACATGATCCTAAAACACAGAATTGGTTTTTAGTGGTGCCTCTGGATACTTTGAAAGATGAGACATAGTGGAGAGACAGAGAAGATGCATCCTCGGAGTAAAATAAGATGAGCTTTTAAGCACACCCAAAAATTTCTATAGGAGTGGGCTCATAAAAAGCACACACATTTCTGAGGCCCTTGTCTGGGGCTTTGAAATCCCTACAATTCAAAGCGATATTTGATGCAAGCAGGGCACAAGATTTTTTCAGGTTTCCCAACTAGCTTGAACCAGTAAAATGTAGGACCCGAATATCTAGCAAATGTCAGATTTTTAGGCATGACAAATCGAACGTTTTTCATGGCAAATTATGTTCGTCAAGGATGACAAGTTTAGTTGACGAACATGACAAATCTGTCTCAGATCATTTTTTAGTCAAAAAATTGCCGTGCTTGTAGACTAAATTTGCCATCACCGGTCAATATAAATTGCCATGAAAACATCAGCTTTGCCATGCCTAAAAATCTGACATCAGATTTTTGATGTTTCCGAGATGTAAGGACATATGCAGATTAATAACAAAAACAGCTAAACTTCTCTGCTTAAGGAGAACGCTTCATCAAAACGAGCCATCAGATCTACTAGAAAAATTGGTGTAATTCAAGTTCCATGCAAAAGTAAAATCGTAACAAAGCAACGGCATATGATGTCCTGTACAGCCAGATGGTATCACTCAAGCCAAATTAGCATTGTTTGGTTTAAAAATTGCCCGTTACGTCTGCTAAAACAATAAATCAGCTACCACCATTGAGATACTGTGCAACAAGTCTGAAACATGCTGAACTTTCCAAAAAGTTCCATTCCAGTGTAAGAAGCATCCATTGTAAAACAAAGGGGGGACATGTAATCCAGAAACTCTACATCAGCCCCTTACAGCGAAGACTACGAAAGGAAGAGCTACAGAAGAAAGGTATGAAGTTCCAGTTCTTAGTGGAGGGCAGTATTGTCATCATCACAGGCTTCCCGCTCCGCAACGAGCATAAGCATCTCCAGTCGCTCGTCAAACAGCGCTGCGCTCTGATCTCTCTCGTCTAGCTCAGCAGCTTCCGCTTCCAACCATTTCTCACGCAAGTCGTCGAGAATATTACCTTGGTCAGTGTTCCCCGCAGCCCCGGGCTGGCTGGGACGAGTCGTTCGTAGTGCGTCGTTTGCAGATGGCGGTGGGAGTGTCAAGAGCAAAGCCCTGAACTCTCTTATGTCCGCAAACATCTCGAAATTGTAGGCAATGATATCCAGGCAGTACTCCCTTATTTTCATAACGCCATAACTGCATTTGGAGAAAATATTGACCTCAGCTACAAACCAGAAATACTATTGACAGACAGACATCAAGCATGGTGAGTACATACATGTCTGACAAGATCAACCAATGGCACAGCTCTGCAGGTGAAACATGTTCCAGATTTGGTAACAGTAAATCAGCTACAGCGCGCCTAAGGGGAAACAGCAGGTATCTCGATGCGACATCAAATAGTTCTTCAGCCTGGTATAGGTTTACTTCAGTTTAGTTTCGCAACAAACTGAAGCGACTTTGTAAGAAGAGGTAAATGAATCATGTTTTGTATATCTTACCAGGGTTGGATCCATATGCTCCAGATTGTCAGTATACCTAAAATTTAAGACGAGCAGGGAATAAACCAGACAACAGCAGTAACAATAAAAATAATGGTCAAGCAAGAAAAAGTGTAAAGGGATCTTACATGTATTCAAGCATCTTTTCAAATGCTTCGATACTCAGGTCATGCTCCTCAAGAAATGGTAGATCCAGAGATTCATGCACTCGATTGTTACCTTCAAGAAAGTCCACTGTTCGAGATAGTCTGGTTTTAAAATACTCCGACCTTGAGGCTAAAATCACCTGATGGCAACGAAAGACTCTATCATCTACTTTTACAGCAAGATCAGCAAGATCATCATCCTTCCAGTTTCTGCACATCTCATTCGGCACAGTTTTTTTGAACTCTTCTTCTCTTGAATTGGTTAGACACTTGTGCAGAACACGCCGCAATGCTGATGGAAGACGATCTTCCGGTGGCAATGACTGCCCAAGTAAAACGAACCGTCTCTGACTCTGTGAATTTTCCAAACCCAACTTACTTGTTGACTTATACAGTGCAAACCTATGATGTAGAATTTCTCTATCGATTAACTTATGCAACTCCTCACACTTGCAAACTTTGCAAGTGCGTGACAAGATTTCCATGTCATCCACCGGAGCCTCGAGTCTATCGGCATAGAAGAAATGGATAAGGTTGTACAAGGCACCAAAAGATAATTTTTTATTGCAAAATCTCACTTCCTTCCTGTTTTTCCAGTCTGTCTCGAATTTCTTTTGAAAGAAGGGCGATCGGGCACAAAGGATGACCCGATGAGCTTCAATAGGTTTTCCACCCACATAGAATGTAATATCCGAGGGGAACAGACTGCCAGTTGATGCATCATCTGTTGGCCCAAATCCTGCACAAAAGGTGTTGACACAAAACTTATCAGTTGTACACTCTTCCACAAAATAAGTGAAACATAAAGCTGCATCTTAACAATATGATATCTCAACTATGTCAACAATATCTTACATGTGCACTGAACTGCTGTTGTTCTTGAGAAATACAGTGCACATTATGCCGGCTCAAATAATTCAAGCAGATATATAATTTCCGTACTATAACACTAGTTGAATCGGTTACCCACGGTGCATTCTAATGTGCAATCTTTCCGGTGACATACAGTTTATGCAATAGTGGTCTGACTGGTAAATCACAGTAACTACAGAAATCAACTATTTTTCCACCCCCAATCCAACCATCCAGTATTGTCAATCCTTACACATATTAAATAGATGATTTGAGGGCACTAGAAACACCCAATCGGATTGGCATCCACAAGATCCAGCTGCATTTGCAATCCAGGCGACAAGCAAGCCAAGAAGCAGCTGACCTTCGGCCTCGGCCAGCGCAGCGGCTTCGGCGGTGGCGCCCTCCTGGAGCAACATCTCGAGGTAGGCGGCGCGGTTGGCGGGGCAGGCGAGGAAGGTGGTCCGCAGCGCGGCGGGCAGCGGCGCGAGCGGGGGCGGGCGCGCCTCGAAGGACGTGAGGAGCCTGCGGAGGTCGAGGTTGAGCGCAGCGTAGTGGCAGCGGTCGCCGTCGAAGGTACGCTCGGCGCAGACGGCCCCGGCCTCGAGCAGCATCCGCGCGGCGTCGGCGTGGCCGGCGAGGCAAGCGTAGTAGAGCGCTACCGAGTCCCAGCGGTCGCGCGCGTTGACGTTGGCGCCGGCCTCGAGGAGGAGCGCCAGACGGTCGCAGTCGCCGGCGCGCGCCGCCTCGAAGAGGTCCCCCGCGGGGACCTTCTTCAGGGGCACCGTCGGGTGGAGGTCCTCCGGGTCCAGGTCGAGGTCGATGTCCAGGCCCATGCCGTCGGGCGGCGGCGCGTACACCATCTCTTCCGGGTGAAATTTTGTTTCTTTTTGGGTGTCGCGGCGGGCGGCGGCCGGCGGCCGGCCGTGAATCGCGTCGCGCCACGAACGTGGGAAATGGACTTGTTCGGACGGAATTCCTCCACCTGCTCGTCCAGCTCCTTCGGGCACGTTCTCCGTCTGTGGTCCGGGAGGCCGTTGATCTTGCTTCTGTGGACGGTCGATATCGACCGTTCCCACCTCCGCGTTCCTAGATCCCCGGGAAGTAGCTACGGGTAACGGCGGCTCCGGGCGTCCATGGCGGCCTAGGCAGCGGAGCGGCCATATCCACCGCGCCCTGCACGAATTGCTGCCGACGTCGCATCTCAATCTCCACCGATGGCGAACATCCTTCTCCCCCATCTTGTCCTCTCCATTGAACACGACAATGCTCTACCGGTGTGTTCGGATGTCTGTATTCGAGACCTTCGTATTAAATTAGTTTCATTTTCAATTCAGAGCCGAAATTGTAACGGACATATTACAAATTCACGTGTTCGGTTGCTAGTGAAATTAGGCCATGGAATTTTAATACCTAATCTTGTTCGAATGACATACTATTGAATTACATATGCTTTGTGTTTTATGCATCAACTCAAATTTTGTACAGTTTGTGAGTATAATTAAATGATTATATAGCAATAAAATGAACAAGTATATATTCTAGATAGAAAGGCATGAAAACACCTAATAATATCAACACATGAATAGGAACAACAATAAATCTCTAACAACAACAATAATTATGCCAACAGAGTGTAAATTCTTAACCAGACCTGTTACAACAACATATAGTTCAGATATGTAGTTTTCAAACTCTCAACAACAACAAAAACAACACATAGTTCTAGATTTAACATCATCGCACTAGTTTAAATAGGTTCAAATAGTTAAACAAGACAAACTGAAAAGCAACATTTGGATAAATTTAAGGCAACACTAACAACCATGCCTTTCTCATTTCCATGGGCAGCTCCATTAGAGCTTCAAACAAACGCTCATTAAGAACCAGCTTCCCATATGATTGCAACATGTCTGGTTTTGCCAAGTCTGGTATCAACTGAAGTGCAGCAAGAATTGCACCAGGAGTGGTAGCTTTTGGTAGTGGAAGTGGATCAGTTGTCTTCAAAGCATCTTTGAAAGTAGCACTCATTTCTCCAATCATGCACTTAATGGACTCACCTATTTGTTGCCTTTTTGGTGCCACTTCTAGAGAGATTTCTATTGGTTCTACTTCTGGATCTGCAGCAGTCTCAGGACCAGTCATTGCACCTTCACCATTGGCATGATCTTTCGAATATATGATAGACATGGACTCTCAATGCTTCACTACTTTGATCTTGTAGGAAGCTAAGCCTTTCTCTTTCTTATTAGCCTGCAAAATACACACAAGAGAAGAGTAAAGTTGCTGCCTGTTATGTGACATACGAAAAAAGTAAACATGAATGTGCATATTAGTATGGTTACCTCCACATGTTTGATCCAAACATCATCGCTATCCGTTGATAGCTTATGATTCACCCAATCGCACCCAAAACAACTTTGGGAAAGTATCTTGGTAATGACTTCATAGTACCTGTCGAAAGTCCTAAGCCTTCCCAAAATGTTGTCCCTTGTGATATCTTTATTGCACTTCTCCTTCACATTACTTATGGTGCACAATACACATGTGCTTTCCATCCATTTTGTGAATGGTCGCCATTCTTGTGATGATCCACAAGCACCTCAAGCAACGCACCATCCATCTCATCATCCCATATGGTGTAATTCATCTTCAACTTTCCATCTCCTTCAGCCATGGTGCTGGAAACAAAAAATGCACAAAGAAAAACAACATGTTTGATCAATATTATGCATAAATAAATGGTGCATGAAAGTGCAAATTTTAGAGAAACTCTATCATATCAATGGGAAGGTGATGCATGTAACATTACACAAGGCATCATCATAACTACCTATGCTATCACATAAAAGACATTCAGCAAGCGACTGCACAAATGAGACCACCACCATCTAGCTACTACACAAAATGAGACCACCATCATCTAGCTACTATATCTCTAGTTCTGCATGCCTCGCAAGGTACTCAGCATACATGTCATCTGCAAAGTGTTGCCTAAATTTGGTCCATTCATTTGTGACTTCAACAGACGTAATTAAGTTAGCGTCATTATGTGGTTCTAGTTCCAAATCATCTAGTTCATGGTCAACTTCTAGAAGCAATAGATCATCCATCACATGTTATCTATCCCTTGCAAAGTTGTGTAACACACAACATGCATTATTCGGATCTGCACAAAATTAGATTCACATTCAACATGATATCACTATCCATAAGTAACATCACTTTAACTTTTGTTACCTGGTCCTTTATATCAAAGAAAGATTGAACTCCTAGTATGGCCAATTTTTTTCCCACAATCCGAAAGTTCTCTCCACAACATTTCTAGCACGAGAATGACGCAAGTTATATATCTCTTTAGAAGTTTGGGGAATGTTGTTGACTTGCAACCCACTCTTCCAAGTGGTACCGAGTCGATCAGAATGGAGAAAGAAAGTCAGGCCCATTGGTGTAGCCAACATCCACTAAGTAATACTTTCCTATGGTGGACCAATTAAAGTTAGCTGACAAATACATGGAGAAGAAAGTAAATGTCAAGAGAAACAATCATACCCTCAAGGTACAACAAATCCACCTTGACGATTGTTTCTCGTTGCATCACGCAACACTCTCGAGTCAGATGAAGATCCTTACCAACCAGGTAGAACATAAAGAAGTTTCATGTTCAAGTCAACCACACCTAGCATGTTAGTGGTGATCGCTTGCTTTCTGTTCCTATACCTTCCTTGGTCTGCTAAAACAACACAAACATCAACATGACACCCATCTCTTGCTCCCAATGCATTGCCAAACCACTTCCATTTGTAATCATCCGGAGGCTCGATGGATGGATTGGGAAGCTTGATAAACTCCCAACTTAGGGAAAGTATGGCTGTTAACACGGAGAAGAAGTGCCTATCGACAGTATCTAAAGAATGCTTGTAAGTGCCTCGCAACATCCTCATTTTAATACCTTGTCCAATAACCAATAAAAACATAGCAACTTTTTCTTCTATAGTCACACATATGCTATCATTAAGACCACACTTCTCTCGCAACATCATGCACATAGCATGAAAGTTTCTTTTAGTTAGTCGCAACTCATCATGGCAAGCGAGTTCTGACCCATTGTACATTTATTTCAACAAATATTTCCGAAGAACGTATTTATGCTCTTCATCACTAAAGCAGCCCAAACTCTTCGGTGCCCTCTGCGTACTAAGATATGCTGGCCCAAGACAAACTGACTCAACATACATGGCTGTCATAATAATCATTTTCTCTTTCTTCTTTTGTTTTCTACAACTACAATTCATACACATCATGTCAATTTTGTGCTATATCACTAGCACACAATTTTTATTCACATAACCATGCATCACTCAATCAATAGCATAAAATCTCAAACAATATGACTAGCACAAAATCTCAATCAGTTTGACTACCACACAACTTTTAGTCACATAACCATGTAGATCATACCTTAACTCAACCTCCAGGGGTTCCCCTTATTAGCAACACCTACAAAAAAATGTACACGTGCTTTAGTAATTCATGGGAGGGGAACAAGGGAAGAACTCAATATGTTGAACATCAATGGCAGGGGAAGAACAGAACAAGGGAAGAGAAAGAAGGGGGAGGGGGTCCAGGGAAGTGGAATAAGAAGATGGAAGATGAAGGGTTATAAGATGACAAAGGAGAAGGGGATGAAGGTAGGCGGGATGGAGGGGCTGCACCGCAGCAAGGTGACCGGGATGGAAGGCGCTCCGGCCAGAGAGATGGAAGGGGTGGAGGTCGCGATGGCCAACGACACTGGCCAGATCCAGGGGCTGCGCCGACTCATGCGGTAGATGAAGGAGCGCCACAGGGGAGGGAAACTGGCGGCAGTCGGGGGCGCTTGAAGCTCCGCCGCCACTAGAGAGAGGAGGGGGAGGAAGGCCATGGCATGGGGATCCATACACGCACCATTGCCGGCTCCTGAAGCTTCACAAGCGTCTCACACAGGGAGGAAAGGGGCAGGTCGCGAGCGAACGTGTCTCAAACATTTTGTTTTGCGAGACTAGATCAATTCGAGCCAAATCGGAGGCAAAGAGCTCTGTACCGCGAGAGGGCTACGTGCATGGAGAAAATTTCGGCTTTGTATCAGGCCCGTTTTTGTTCCCTCAATTCGGTATCCATCCAAATGCCTGAATTGGCAGGTAGCCAATACCATATCCAATTTGAAAGGTCTAACTCACACATCCGAATGCAGTGTACACGATCATGGTTGTGAGCTCGCGAGCGTTCTAGTTCGGTCGATAAGGAGCTCCCACCATATCAAAATGATACATATGACATTGAAAAATAAGCTTAGTTTGTATACTAGCTGTAAATATGATAATGTGCTTATTTATTGAAAAATACTCCCTCCGCGAAGAAATATAAGAATGTTTAGATCACTACAGTAGTACTCCCTGTGCAAGGTATTATAAGAGCGTCTAGCTTTTTGAGACACAGCCGACAAAACATAATAAGGACATTTCTATTCCCATCTTCTTCCTAACCCCCGAGTTTTTAATTTCAAATCCCACATCTTCTTCCAAGCGATCCAACTGGTCTCACCTCGCTCCTTCTAGGAGATCTCCTACCACACCCACCAGGACCTCGCCGCATCTTCAGCTGCGCTTAGCAGGAGTGCCTCCTCTCACCTGAGTCTAGCAACAGTTCGTCACGCCCAGCAGCACCTCGACGCCCTTCTGTTGCACCCAATAGCTCCTGGCCATGCGCTAGCAGCTCCTGGTCACACCTAGCCCGCGCCAAGCCACTCTCCTGTCGTGCCCTGGCAGTGCCCAACACCTCCTGTCCGCTCCCGCTTCTCCAAATTTTGCCAAAAAGTAGCATCACATCAAATCTCTCCAAAGATTTCTCCAAATCATTTGCTCCTCGCTCATGCACAACACTTTAGCAGATCGACACATCCATGGAGTTTCAAATTTAAAAGCGACAACATATAGAAGCAACAAAAGCAGCAGAGAGGAGCAATAGAGCATAATAGTAGCAACAACACAGCGGCATCAACACAAAGAAGCAGCATCAGTAGCAAGAACACAGATGTATCATCAGCAACAACAAGAAAACAGCAATAGCAACAATATTAGCAGCAACAACATCAACACTACTATCAGCAGCAACACAACAACAATAGCATCAATATTATCACTAGCAAAAGGAGTACTATCAACAAAAGCAGGAAGATGATGAACATTGACCTGAACTGTTCTCCACTAGAAGATTATGAATCTGGACCTCAAGCATGCACTCCACTAGAAGAGGATGAACATGTACTCGAACCATCCTTCAAATTCTCCTGATCTAAACGCACTTGATCTTGGATATTTCAGACCCCTTAAGTATTTAACCGACTACAGAGCACCCACGACTATCAAAGAACCGATTCAAAGTGTGCAAGAAGAATTTGATGTGTAGGATGTTGGGAAACTCAACATAATATTTCTAACACTTCAAACCATCATGGTGGAAGTGATGAACTATGCAGGAGAAAATTCATATAAAATTTCACATATGCGCAAGGAGAGATTGGAAAGGCAAGGAATGCTACCTCCTATGATTCATTTTCCTCGTGAAGTTTACAACAATGCCATGGAGATTCTAGAACAATATGTCCAGTGAACATGTAGTGGAGTATGTTGAGACTTGCAATGCTTTGCAGGCGTTGTTGTGAGTATGTTGAGACTTGTAGTGCTATGATGAAACTTATTTGTGGAAACGCATCCATGAGACTTATAATTTTCCTGGAAATGGATTATTTGTAAGTATGAAATAGGTTATGTTGTGTTGTTTGAAATGGAGTACTCCATTATGTCGTTTCAAATGGAGTGTGCAAGTTTCTACAATTATCTCAAAGTTTCTAAAATTATATGCAAGATTCTTAAATTATTTTCAAGTTTCTGAAATTATATGCAAGTTTCTGAAATTGTTTGTCTGGGAAATGCATCCATTTTGAATTGTTGTGACTCAATTTATATGCAAGCTAGTTTCAAAATTTTACATGGAAGTTTCTGAATGGATAAGGGTGGAGAGGAGAGGAGAGGAGCATGCTCTACAAGCTCTACGACTACTCCATGAGCAACATTCAATTCTTGTTATGCCATTGGAGCAACAATTGATGTTGGAGTGGTTTGATGAAGCTAGGGCTACTTTTAAAGGTTACTGTTACCACAACAATAATAACAATTTAAACAAGGCCTACATATATATTGTGGCTTTATATATACTCCTGCTTTAAATAAGAGCTACATATATGGAGTGCAACTACATTCATCTCTGCACTCCAAGCTTTATATATACTCCTGCTTTAAATAAGGGCTACATATATGGAGTACAACCAGCCATCTCTGCACTCCAAATATGCTGACAGACAAGTAGATCATTCACTATAGACAAGAGGCGGCGAGAGATGATGCGTGACGAGAGGAAGAGGCGACGACGGGGGCGATAAGGATGCAGACGGCGACGCGGGCAAGAGGGATGCAGAAGGCGACATCGGAGGAGCTGGGATTTGGGCGGCAATGTCGGAGGAGCTAGGGATTTGGGGAGTGACGAGTGAGATAGTGAGTGCGACGAACGACAAGTGAGTGTGGAGGGGCAAAACAAAAAACAATAATATTTTTGTAGCGTTACGAAATTTCAACTACAGTTTCTAAACGCTCTTATAATAGGGAGTATGTTTTTTCAAGTACAACATGCTTGGTGGAAAGCAAGGAAGAAGATTATACTTTACGAATTACTTGGATTTGATAGATGAATTATAGAAAGAAAACAGTAGTTGAGTGGTATTTACAAGAGGATGGCAAGAAGGAACACTTATGTCAACATTGCCAGTGATAGACAAATAAGCCTCCGGTGGTTCAAAGATGTAAACCAGATTAGACGATATAGATAATTGTGGTGCATCTGGACCCAACCGCATGAACGTCTCAACTATCATGCAACAATACATTCTTTTTAGAGGAGGATTTTCCTGATCACTGCATCAAGTGATGCACACAACCATTTTATTAGAAAAATAGCCACAAAATACGTAGTTCAAAGCAAGTTCGCAAGCAATGAATAAAAATGAACAAAATGCCACAACGGGCAAAAACAGAGCAAGATGACTAGACATTTATCCTATTGTTTGACCATTATTCAAACCGGTTGTAAGTATCCCATGCTACTGCCTCCTAGCGATCGCGTCCATAGGCCATATGGATCCTGACTTCCGCATGGCTGAGTAGCAACCACGCACGAATTTATCCAGACGCCCGGAAGAAGATCCATAAAAAAAATTGCGATGCTCCGTATATTAAAAGTAACGTCATTCCGACAGTTTGAATTAGCCCAAAGCAATGCACAAACCCGAGTCGAATATGCTCCGTTGTCTTAGTCTCCATTCCGCTTAACCATGTTCCAAATAAATTGAAAAATGATATTAAGAGAACAGACATTAAAGGACACATGCATTATACGCCATAATAACCTGGCTAATGGGCATTTGGGAAAAAAGATGTTGGATTGATTTGTGCTGATCATAGAAACAACACCAGTTACTCCCCTCCCATCTACACTTTGTCAAGTTGTCTTTAGTCAAGATCACAGATCAATACATGAAGCCCCTAGTTTGGTGGATATGAGACACAACATGTGCCCTTATATGTCACTCCCTCCAGGAAAATACATGGATGAATCTGGATGCACTTGATATGCCAAGAAATTAGAAACTATGAAAAAAATCAGAAAATTCTGATTTTTTACAGCAAACTAAATATTCTGCTGTACTTGAAAAAAAATCACCACCAAAAAACTCCCATCGACCTTTCAGCACAAAGACAAAATTTTGAGGACACAAAAGTGTGAATAGTAACCTAAATATAGTATTGACTTTGTTTTTTGTCCCACAATACTATCAAGTCATTCCTTAGTGAAACTTTTTACACGAGTAAAATACTTGATCATGTTTGTTGCCAAAAAGGTAGCTTTTTTATAACTTTTTTGCAGTTCTATATTTTTTGAGAAACGGGTGCAGATACACCCAGGTTCCAAATGTCCTCCTCCAGTCCCTCCATCATTAATTACATTTGTCACCATATTTTGTCATTAGATCTTGATCATAAATTTCACCAATAACATTCGAATTATAGGCCATACAAATTATACCATTGGAAGCTGCATTTCAATAAAAGTTGAGTGGTTTAATTTATATGGCATGCAATGCACGTTGTGTTGGTCAATTAATGATTCAAGTTGATCATTGAAAATACGTGTGGGTCGTATAAATAGGGACCGAAGACACAATTTGTCCGATCAGAACCATCTTTTGTTTCTTTCCTGGCTAAGCTGCATGGGATAGGTGTAACTCAGGCAGTCCATTAGATTGCTGGTCAGAGATATGCTGCCACAGATGGACCATATTGTAGTGGTCTACATTTTTACTACGTATACGCGAAAATTTGCAGGGCCGTTCCGGTGGGGAAGGAGGATGACACACATCTACCCTGTTGTGCCTGGTCATACGATTGTCTCGCGATCCGCAAACTTGTTTGATTCCCCCGCAGTCCTGCACAATTTTAAGTTATATGTTTTGAAACTCAATGAATTTATCATTCACCCCTACCATGTTTTAGCAGGTGAAACTTAATAAAGCTTTAAAAACTTGTTAAGACGTATTAAAAAATGTTCTTATTTCAAAGCCCTCATCACAAAGAACTCGATAAAGCATAAATTATACTTTTGATTTAAAGGATATAATACATTCCAATTTAAAAGTCCAAAGAAAGCATGCCTGCATGAGAGATGGGGGTGTGTGCCCCAGCCCCTAGCACATGTGTATCACAAATTGCCTCGTGAGATATGTGCAACGACCATCTCTCTCCTTGATCGCCCACCCGCTCCCGTGAGCAGGGAAGGCGAACCTCGCCGCGCCGCCCCCCGTCCCTCCGCTCCGTCCCTCCCCCTCGCCGCCACTGGCGTGCACCGCCGGGCAAAGCCCGGTTGGTGTAGGCGGTGGCAAGGCGGTCCCTTCCCCTCCCATGGGTGTGTGCAGCGTGGGCTGTCGTATCTAGCCGGAGACGCGGCGCTAGCATGGGGCACTGGCGGTGGCGAGTTGGAGGCGTGGTCGGAGGACAGGGCGGCAGGTGCTTTGTGGGGATCTGGTGTGCGGCGGGGCATGCTCGGCGGGCCTGCAGTGGGCTGGCGGCGACCATCAGATCTGACGGCGGTGGCTCGGCTGGCGAAGCGCGAGGAGCGGCGCGAGCTGGGTCAGCGTGGGACGGAGGTCGCGGCCCTGCCTCCGCGCGGTCGGCTGACGGTGGCAGGTGTTGGCTGCGGCCGCGTCCAGGTGGCCAGCGGCGTGCGGTTCGGTCCTCTTGGTCTGGTCGCGCACTTGGGCACGGTGTGGGGTGCCGCTCATGGTTGGATGTGTTGTGGATGGCCATGGATGTGCCTTGTGGCTCCGGTGGGTAGGGGGCCGTCCGTGGCAGGTATATCCTTGTCCCGGTTTGGCTCCATAGTCGGAAGGTGGTGGCATCGGTCGGCGGTTCAGATGCTGTAGATGGCGATGGTGGCGGGCGGACGGCGGCGGGGTGCGGTGGTGGTGGTGCATCTCTTCTTCCTGGTTCGGGCCAGCGGCGTGGGATGCTTGCGTGGCGGGATGGCCATGACTAGGAGCCTATGCTCGGGCGAACTAGTTTTTGGCTCGAGACGGGTCGAAGCTCCGCTCCGGGTAGCCGATGGTGGGCTCGGTCTGGGGGTGCCCACGGGAGTCATGTTGCTTCTCCTTGTGGGTACAACGGTTGTTGGCGGTGGTCGGGTCATTGGGGTGCTTGTTGGGCAGATCAGAATCGGAGATCATAGATATGGCATCATGCGCACATGTTCGCTGGCGGCCGTCGGTAGTTACGGAGTTGTGCCTCCCCCAGTCCACCAGGGTTGGCTGGAGGCACAGGTGTCGACGCCCCTACGGTGGTGGTGTTGATCCAGACTTCGTGGCTGATGTCGGGCTAGGGGCGAAAGGAGGCCCCTTTTACCCCTCCTACCGTGGTGGGTACACTAGTAGAAAACATGGCTTTGGTCCAGGCCAGGCCAGCCCATTAGTCCCAGTTCAGTCATGAACCGGGACCAATGGGGGCAACGGTCCCCGTTCGTGAGGCCAAGGGGCCGGCCGGGCCACGTGAGGCATTGGTCCCGGTTCTTCGGACACCTTTGGTCCCGGTTCCTGACACGAACCGAGACCACTGTGCCTCACTCCTGGCCCACAACCATTGGTCCCGGTTCATGGATGGAACCGACACCAAAGGGGGTCCTTTAGTCCCGGTTCCAGCCACGAACCGGGACCAATGAGATGCCTATATATACCCCCTCGCCGGCGAGCAGAGCACTCCACACTGCTCTATTTTTTTGGCCGGCGAGGGAAGAGCTTTGTGGTGCTCTAGCTCACCTCCTATGCACATGAGGTGTTCGATGAAATGCCCAAGCCACATTTAAGCTTTCTCCTCTAGAAGTTCCATGTCCAAGATCCATTTTACTCAAGATTTATCTAGGTTTGGCGGTCTGTCCTGTCCCGTCCCTGTCCTCACCATCGTCGATCACCCGCGCCCATCTCGGTACCGGCACCACCGTGGTTAGCCTCTTCTTCTTATCTTCTTTCTAAAAGAAAAAAGTTTTTACTTGTATGATTTAGATAGATACTTATGTAATTTTCTTACTTTTATTATTGTATTTATTTTGGTCACTATTGTACTTTGTCTTTAATGTGATGATGAATTTCTATTAATTTGGTCACTTCTGTATTCATGATATGTTGTAATGGTTTTTAATACACTTTATTATATAACACATGCAGATGAACCGACAATGGATGTACGGTGACCGACGCACCTCCGAGTATATTAAGGGCCTGCATAATTTTCTTGAAGCAGCTGAGGCAAACAAGCAGAATGGTTTTATTCATTGTCCATGTACTGTCTGTGAGAATACGAGGGCTTTCTCCAACTCTAAAACCCTTCACTTCCACCTACTTGAGAAGGGTTTTATGACACACTATAATGTTTGGACCAAACATGGAGAAAGAGGGGTTATGATGGAAGGCAACGAAGAAGAAGAGGATGATGACAACTAAGTGCCTCCTGAATACGGTAATGTTGTAATGGGGGAAGATGAAGATCAAGAGGAACCAGACAATGTGCCCGATGGTGATCTTCGCCGGGTCATTGTTGATGCAAAGAGACAATGCGAAAGTGAAAAGGAGAAGTTGAAGTTCGATCGCATGCTAGAGGATCACAAAAAAGGTTTGTACCCCAATTGCGAAGATGGCAACACAAAGCTCGATACCACACTGGAATTTCTGCAGTGGAAGGCAGAGAATGGTGTACCTGACAAAGGATTTGAGAAGCTACTGAAAATATTGAAGAACAAGCTTCCAAAGGATAACGAATTGCCCGAGAGTACTTACGCAACAAAGAAGGTTGTATGCCCTCTAGGATTGGAGGTGCATAAGATACATGCATGCCCTAATGACTGCATCCTCTACCGCGGTGCGTACGAGGATTTGAACACATGATCGGTATGCGATGCATTGTGGTATAAGATCAGACGAGATGACCCTAGTGATGTTGACGGTGAGCACCCAAGGAAGAGGGTTCCTGCCAAAGTGATGTGGTATGCTCCTATAATACCACGGTTGAAACGTCTGTTCAGAAACAAAGAGCATGCCAAGTCGATGCGATGACACAAAGAGGACCGTAAGAAAGATGGGAAGTTGAGAGCACCCGCTCACGGGTCGCAGTGGAGAAAGATCGAGAGAAAGTGGAGCGACTTTATAGGTGACCCAAGGAATGTATGGTTTGGTTTAAGTGCAGATGGTGTTAATCCTTTTGGGGATCAGAGCAGCAAGCATAGCACATGGCATGTGATTCTATGTATGTATAACCTTTCTCCTTGGTTGTGCATGAAGCGGAAGTTCATTATGATGCCAGTGCTCATCCAAGGCCCTAAGCAACCCGGCAATGACATTGATGTGTACCTAAGGCCATTAGTTGATGAACTTTTACAACTATGGAATGTAAGAGGTGTACGTGTGTGGGATGAGAACGAAGGGGAGGAATTTGACCTACATGCATTGCTGTTTGTAACCATCAACGATTGGCCTGCTCTCAGTAACCTTTCAGGACAGACAAACAAGGGATACCATGCATGCACACACTGTTTAGATGACACCGACAGTATATATTTGGACAAATGCAGGAAGAATGTGTATCTGGGGCATCGTCGATTTCTTCCGACCAACCATCAATGTCGAAAGAAAGGAAAGAATTTCAAAGGTGAGGCAGATCACAAGAAGAAGCCCACCCTCCGTACTGGTGATCACATACTTGCTGTGGTCAATGATTTACAAGTAATCTTTGGAAAGGGTCCCGGCGGACTATCTGTTCCGAATGACGCTGAAGGACGCACACCCATGTGGAAGAAGAAATCTATATTTTGGGACCTGCCCTATTGGAAAGACCTAGAGGTCCGCTCTGCGATTGACGTGATGCACGTGACGAAGAATCTTTGTATGAACCTGCTAGGCTACTTGGGAGTGTATGGGAAGACAAAATATACACCAGAGGCACGCGAGGAACAGCAACGTGTGCATGAAAAAGACGACATGCATCCAGAGCAGTATGAAGGTCCTGCCAGCTACGCTCTTACCAAAGAAGAGAAGGAAATCTTCTTTGAATGCCTGCTCAGTATGAAGGTCCCGTCTGGCTTCTCGTCGAATATAAAGGGAATAATAAATATGGGAGAGAAAAAGTTCCAGAACCTAAAGTCTCATGACTGCCATGTGATTGTGATGCAACTGCTTCCGGTTGCATTGAGGGGGCTTCTACCGGAAAATGTTCGATTAGCCATTGTGAAGCTATGTGCATTCCTCAATGCAATCTCTCAGAAGGTGATCGATCCAGAAATCCTGCCAAGGTTAAGGAGTGATTTGGTGCAATGTCTTGTTAGTTTTGAGCTGGTGTTCCCACCGTCCTTCTTCAATATCATGACGCACGTCTTAGTTCATCTAGTCGACGAGATTGTCATTCTGGGCCCTGTATTTTTACACAATATGTTCCCCTTTGAGAGGTTCATGGGAGTCTTAAAGAAATATGTTCATAACCACGCTAGCCCAGAAGGAAGCATCTCCATGGGCCATCAAACAAAGGATGTCATTGGGTTTTGTGTTGACTTCATTCCTGACCTTAAGAAGATTGGTCTCCCTCAATCGTGGTACGAGGGGAGACTGACTGGAAAAGGCATGCTAGGAGCGGACTAAATAATATGTAGGGACGGGCATTCTTGGTCTCAGTCACACTACATAGTTCTACAAAATTCTACCTTGGTGACCCCGTATGTCGATGAACACAAGAATATTCTGTGCTCCAAACACCCGAAGCAGTGTGATGACTTGATTACATGTGAACACATCAGGACTTTCGGCAATTGGTTGCAAACACGTCTCATGCATGACAACACTGTTTCTGATGAGCTGTAATCGTTGGCCAGGGGACCATCTTCGACTGTAATGACTTACAAAGGGTACGAGACAAATGGGAATGCATTTTACATGATCGCCTAGGATCAAAAGAGCACCAACCAAAACAGCGGTGTCCGCTTTGATGCAGCAACCAAGAGGGGAAAGGACACATATTATGGTTACATAATGGACATACAGGAACTTGACTATGGACATGATTTGAAGGTCCCTTTGTTTCAGTGCAAATGGGTCAATCTGTCAAGAGGCGGGGCATAGGAAGATCCACAGTACGGAATGACAACAGTTTATCTGAACAATCTTGGGTACACAGATGAACCATTCGTCCTAGCCAATGATGTGGCGCAGGTTTTCTATGTGAAGGACATGTCTACCAAACCGAGAAAAAGAAAAGATAAGGAAGCAAATACATCATACGATGAGCCAAAGCGCCACATAGTTCTTTCAGGAAAAAGAGAGATCGTGGGATTGGAGAGCAAGACAAACATGTCTGAAGATTATGAAAATTTTCATGAAATTCCTCCCTTCAAAGTCAAGGCTAACCCAAGCACCTTGTTAAACGATGAAGATTATCCATGATTACGGCGCAATAAGCAAAGGACACAAGCGAAGAAAAAGTGAATACTTTCTCTCCACAACTATATCATTGCAGTTACATGTGAAGAAATCAAATGCCTTTTGTAACACATGAGTTTTTGTCTGAAACCCTTATACTTCGAAAGAGACTGTCCGTTTTGTACACGAAGTGCATCTAGTTTTTGCCGTAACCCTCTCAACTTTTTATAACATGCTATGTGGGTGAAATGATGATACCATGCCAACTTTCAACCTTTTCAGAGTTCATTTGAAGTGCTTTTCAATTTCAGGGTTATTTAGCTCAAAAAAATTAGTAAGTGCAGGAAAAATACCAAATGAAGTCAGAAAGGGTTGAAAATTGATGATGTGGCTTTGAATGGTGCATTTTAAGCACACAAAAAGTATGGAGTTCAAATAAGTTCAAAAAAATGAAATCCCTTCGTAACAGATGAGTTTTCGTCCGAAGCCGTGATACTTCGAAAGAGATTGTCCATTTTGTACACGAAATGCATGCATTTTTTGCCGTAACCCTCTCAACTTTTTAACACATGCTATGTGGGTGAAATGATGATACCATGCCAAATTTCAACCTTTTAAGAGTTCATTTGAAGTGCTTTTCAATTTAGGGTCATTTTAGCTCAAAATAAATGATGAAATGCATGAAAATAGCAAATGAAGTTAGAAAAGGGTTGAAAAGGGACGATGTGGCTTTGAATGGTGCATATTGAATGCAGAAAAAGTCTTGAGTTCAAATATGTTTAAAAAATTAAAATCCTTTTGTAACAGACGTGTTTTCGTGCGAAACCCTGATACTTCGAAAGAGATTCCCCATTTTGTACACGAAGTGCATCCATTTTTTGACATAACCCTCTCAACTTTTTAGCAACTGCTATGCGATGAAATGACGGTACCATGCCAAGTGTCAACCATTTCAGAGTTCATTTGGAGTGCTTTTCAATTCAGGGTCATTTTAGCTCAAATAAATGATGAAATGCATGAAAAATAGCAAATGAAGTCAGAAAAGGGTTGAAAAGGGATGATGTGGCTTTGAATGGTGCATATTGAATGCAGAAAAATTCTTGAGTTCAAATATGTATATAAAATTTGAAATCCTTTTGTAACAGACATGTTTTCGTTCGATAAAAATCATATAACTAAACTTGATATTATATACAATTCATGCAACTAAAATTATCAAAGTTATTTTTGTTAAAAGCTTTAATAGAAAAAAGAATATTCATAAATTATTTTTTGTTAAGAACTTCTAATATGCAAAAAAATAAAAAAAGAAGTGAAAATAGATGCGCTTATAGGGAAAATTCAACATAAATTCAAAGTGCTAGTAAGTACATACTAGCACATGCTAGCATTTTGAACTTAGTCAAATTTTCCGTATGAGGGCATCTATTTTTACTTTGAGAGGAGCTCAATGTAGCAGCCGCGGCGGGGCTTATAAACAGGTTCGGGCAACCTTTGCTTGGCGAGGTGGGACTAAACTTCCACCACACCGCTGTGCAAGGCCATTGGTCCGGTTGGTGGCACCAACCGGGACCAATGCCTACCTTTGTTCTCGGTTGGTGGCACCAACTAGGACCAAAGGGCTCTGCTTCCCGCCCTTTGGGCTGACGAAAAGGGACCTTTGGTCCCGGTTGGTGGCTTCAACCGGGATCAATGCCCCTTTCGTCCCGGTTGGTGCCACCAATCGGGAGCAAAGGTCCTTGTTTCCCGCCGTTTGGTCTGACAAAAAGAGACCTTTGGTCCTGGTTGGTGGCACCAACCGGGACTAAAGGTGGGCATTGGTCCCGGTTGGTGCCACAAATCGGGACCAATGTTTCTTCTATATAAGGAGCACTTAGCAAACTGGCATGTTTCATCGCCCTCCCCGTCCCCGCCGCCCCCGTCGCCACCCCCATCGTTGCCCCCGCCGCCCCCGTCGCCGCCCTGTCCCCATTGCCCCTGTCGCCACCCCGCCCCCGCCGCCGCCCCCGCCGCCCCCGTCGTCACCCCCGCCGCCCCTGTCGGAGCCCCTCCCCTGTCGCCCCCGTCGCCTCCATCGCCGCCCCCGCCGCCCCCGTCGTCGCCCCCGCCGTCCCTGTCGGAGCCCCTCCCCTGTCGCCCCCATCGCCTCCATCGCCGCCCTGCTCCCATCGCCGCCCCGCCCCCGTCGCCGCCTCGCCCCCGTCTCCGCCCCCGCCGCTCCCTCCCCCGTCGCCTCCCCTGCCGCCCCCGTCGCCGCCCCGTCGCCTCCCCGTCGCCGCCCCCGCTATGAGCCGCCGCCGCCCCTGCTCTGTGGATTTTTTAAAATATATGTTGATTTTTTATATCATGAATGTTTATGTTTTAGTTGTTTTATGTTTTATTTAATTAGTAGGAGTCTTAGGAAAAATTAGTGTGTGTATGTTAGATTACAGAAAAAATCTTGGTTTTATGAAAAATTAGTGATTAAACGATAAGAAAACGTTCTCATAGGAATTTGTCTCGACGTCGATGATGCCCGGCCCGCATCCTCATCGTCGAGTGGTCTGCGAGAGCCTGCTTGATAGGCGCCATGTCCGGGACTGGGCTCCGTCGGGCTGGTACTGGGAGGTGCTGCTTTCCTGGGCTTGAAGGTTGGTGAGGAATCCAGGTCTTGTCGTCGACCCGGAGCTTTTGTGGTGGCGGTCACGTGGGCCACTTTCGGTGCGGAGGGTGCGGGCCCCCACAGAGGTGGTACGTCGCCGTGTCAGGGAGGAGGACGAGCACGTCCATCGCTACATGGCGGCGTTGGATGCCAGGTTCGACAATACCTGGCAGATTCTTCAGGGATCTCACCCGAGTTATGATGCCGTGATGGTTCCTTATATTTGGGTGTCCACCGCCGGTGACTCAGATACCGCTAGTGAACCTAGTTCACCGTCCTCCACTCTGGATTCTAGGATATTCGATCTGTATTAGTGATCTTATATGATAATATTCGAGATGTATTGGTTAATATTTGATGATGCATTAACTGGATTGTTCGTGATGATGTATTAGTTAATATCGAGTGCTTGTGATTTGCCAGTCATTCCAGCAAAACATAGGGAATTTTTCTATGTCATTGCTTGATATATGGAACGGGTTGACTTTAGGTCTGTTTCGGCTCCTTGTGTGTCTTTCAGTGAGGGAGAGTGTCCACCATATATATATATGAGAGGAAGAATCCCGACTGTTGTCGTGGGGGTTGCTTCTCCTTCGTTCCCGTATGCTAGTCATTCTGGTGTAATGCACTCGGGGACGAATGGAGGAGCCACCATCACCGACGGTCGCAATATCAGAGGGAGTGCCCACCATATACGCGAGATGAGAGTTTACGAAGGAAAGACTCGAGAGACCTAAAGTCAACCCGTTGCATATTGAGTAATAGTGATCTATGTGTTGATCAGTTTCCTGGTAGTTTCCTTCGATCGATTTTAAATATTTAAATATTTAAAATCGATTGAAGGAAATATTAGTGATCTTATATGATAATATTCGAGATGTATTAGTTAATATTTGATGATGCATTAATAACTGGATTATTCAAGATGATGTATTAGTGATATTATATTCGAGTTCATTATAAATGTATTAGTGATATTTTATCGGTATAATGCGTGTGTGACTTTCGGTCTGTCGTTGCTCCTTGTGTGACTTTCTTGTGTGTTCTTGATGGAGGAATCCCGACTATTGGGGGTGCCTCCTCTTTTTTCTCTTCTTTGCGATATACTCGTCGGTATAATGCACAAGAAGAGAAGAGGGGGGGCGTCCATCACTGGCGGTCGAACTATTACTGTGAGAGAGTGGCCACCAACATATATACACCACCATATTAGTGTGAGAGAAAGCGCA
The DNA here is from genome assembly GCA_022496015.1 of Hordeum marinum. Classification (NCBI taxonomy): domain Eukaryota; kingdom Viridiplantae; phylum Streptophyta; class Magnoliopsida; order Poales; family Poaceae; genus Hordeum; species Hordeum marinum. The sequence goes on along the minus strand of CM039678.1, from coordinate 166,542,964 downwards.
CCAACACACCATGAGATATGAGAGTTATTTAAGGAAAGCCTCGACGGACCGAAAGTCACACACGCATTAGGATCCAAAGTGTGTCGTAATTTTTGAATTATGAACACAGGAAATGTCATCATCATCAGACGACGATAGGATCCAAGCGTGTGAATTTTGCTATGAAGATAAGGGTCTTTGTGACCGGCCTGGGCTGCGAGACGGCAGGTTCTTCAGCATGAAGCTTTACAAGGACTTTGATATTTCTATAGTATGCACCGAGGATAACTATTTTTTTGTAATTAAGAATGACTTCTGTTTCTTTCCTTCAACGTGTAATTTATGTTTCATACAATTCGACTAGTTCCTCCCCTGTCATTGTTGGGGAACGTCGCATGGGAAACAAAAAATTTCCTATGTTCACGCAAGACCTATCCATGGTGATGATCATCTACGAGAGGGAATGTGGATCTACATACCCTTGTAGATCGCTAAGCGGGAAGCATTATGAAACGCAGTTGGTGTAGTTGAACGTCTTCGCGATCCAAATCACCGAGCGTCCCGCGATCCAATCACGATCCGTCCCTATCAAGCACCGAACGGACGACACCTCCGCGTTCAGCACACGTACAGCTTGATGACGATCTCCGCCTTCTTGATCCAGCAAGAGGGAGTGGCGAGGTAGAAGAGTTCTCCAGTAGCATGATGGCGCTACGGCGATGGTGGTGGAGCTATTCCGGCAGGGCTTCGCCTAAGCACTGCAGAAATCCGATCTAGAAGAGAAACTATGCACTGGAGGAACGGGTAGCACGTGGCTGAAAATTCTATGCCCAAACCCTTAAATCCTCTAGCATATATAGGAGGAGAGGAGGAGGAGGCTTGGCTCCCAAGGATCCAGCCCTTTGGTCGGCCGAACCAAGTGGGAGAGGAGGAATCCTCCTCCGATCCTAGTAGGACTAGGATTCCTCCCTATTTTGCCTTTTTTCCACCTTATCTCTTTGGGTTCTCTCTCCCGGCCGCATGGGCCTTGTGTGGGACTTCCACCAGCCCACTAAGGGATGGTATTCATGCTCCCACAGCCCATGTAGCCTCTTGGGTCGAAATACCCCTCCCGATGGTCTCCCGGTACACTACCGACACTCCCGGTACACTACCGATGAGCCCAAAACTTTTCCGGCGACCAAAATAGGACTTCCTATATATCAATCTTTACCTACAGACCATTACAGAGCTCCTCGTGACGTCCGAGATCTCATATGGGACTCTGAACAACCTTCGGTCACCACCATACATAACTCTATACTACCGAAACGTCACCAAACCTTAAGTGTGCAGACCCTGCGGGTTCGAGAACTATGTAGACATGACCGAGACACCCCTGCGGTCAATAACCAATAGTGGTACCTGGATGTCCATATTGGTTCCTACATGTTCTACGAAGATCTTTATCACTCGAACCTCTATGTCAAGGATTCAGTTAACCCTGTATGATGTTCCCTTTGTTCTTCGGTATGTTACTTGCCCGAGATTCAATCGTCGGTATCTCCATACCTAGTTCAACCTCGTTACCGGCAAGTCTCTTTACTCTTTTCGTAATACAAGATCCTGTGACTAACACTTAGTCACATTGCTTGCAAGGCTTATTGTGATGTTGTATTACCGAGTGGGCCCTGAGATACCTCTCCGTCACACGGACTAACAAATCCCAGTCTTGATCCATGTCAACTCAACAGACACCTTCAGAGATACCTGTAGAGCACCTTTATAGTCACCCAGTTACGTTGCGACGTTTGATACACACAAGGCACTCTTCCGGTATCCGTGAGTTACATGATCTCATGGTCATAGGAACATATACTTGACATGCAGAAAACAATAGCAATAAACTGACACGATCATATGCTACGTTTGTAGTTTGGGTCTTGTCCATCACATCATTCTCCTAATGATGTGACCCCGTTATCAAATGACATCACATGTCAATGGCCAGGAAACCTTGACCATCTTTAACCAACGAGCTAGTTCACTAGAGGCATACTAGGGACAAAGTGTTGTCTATTTACCCACACATGTAATGTGTTTCCAATCAATACAATTATAGCATGGATAATAAACGATTATCATGAACAAGGAAATATAATAATAAACACTTTATTTATTGCCTCTAGGGCATATTTCTAACAGTCTCCCACTTGCACTAGAGTCAATAATCTAGTTCACATCACTATGTGATTTACATTGTAATGAATCGAACACCCATGCAGTTCTGGTGTTGATCATGTTTAGCCCTTGGAAGAGGTTTAGTCAACGGGTCTGCAACATTCAGATCCGTGTGCACTTTGCAAATATTTATGTCCTTCTCCTCGATGTAATCGCGGATGGAGTTGAAGCATCGCTTTATGTGTCTGGTCCTCTTGTGAAACCTTGGTTCCTTGGGCAGAGCAATGGCACCAGTGTTGTCACAGAATAGGTTCATTGGATTCAGTGCACTGGGCACTACTCCAAGATCTGTCATGAGCTGCTTCATCCACACACCTTCCTTCGCTTCCTCCAAGGCTGCGATGTACTCCGCTTCGCACGTAGAATCGGCTACCACGCTTTGCTTGGAACTGCACCAGCTTACTGCTCCCCCGTTGAGAATAAATACGTATCCGGTTTGTGACTTAGAGTCATCCGGATCAGTGTCAAAGCTTGCATCGACATAACCCTTTACGACGAGCTCTTTATCACCTTCATAAACGAGAAACATTTCCTTAGTCCTTTTCAGGTACTTAAGGATATTCTTGACTGCTGCCCAGTGTTCCATTCCAGAATCACTTTGAAACCATCCGGCCATACTTATGGCAAGGCTGACATCGGGTCTTGTGCACAACATTGCATACATGATGAGACTATGGTTGAATCATAGGGGATGACACTCATCTTTTCTCTATCTTCTGCAGTGACTGGGCATTGAGTCTTACTCAACTTCACACCTTGTAACATAGGCAAGAACCCCTTCTTGGACTGATCCATTTTGAACTTCTTCAAAACTTTATCAAGGTGTGTGCTCTATGAAAGTTCTATTAAGCGTCTCGATCTATCTCTATAGACCTTAATGCCTCATATGAAAGCAGCTTCTCCTAGGTCCTTCATTGAAAAAATCTTGTTCAAATATTCCTTCACGCTTTCCAACATTTCTATATTGTTTCCAATCAGCAATATGTCATCCACATATAATATTAGAAACACTATAGAGCTCCCACTCACTTTCTTGTAAATACAAGCTTCTCCATAAACTTGTATAAACTCAAACGCTTTGATCACCTCACCAAAACGCTTATTCCAACTCCGAGATGCTTGCACCAGCCCATAAATGGATCGCTGGAGTTTGCAAAACTTTGTCAGCATTCTCTGGATCGACAAAACCTTCTGGTTGCATCATATACAACTCTTCCTCAAGGAAACCGTTGAGGAACGCTGTTTTGACATCCATCTGCCAAATTTCATAGTCAAAATAAGCATCTATTGCCAACATGATTCTAACAGACTTAAGCATCGCTATGGGTGAGAAGGTCTCATCGTAGTCAACTCCTTGAACTTGTGAAAAACCCTTTGCCACAAGTCGAGCTTTATAGACGGTGACATTACCGTCCGCGTCTGTCTTCTTCTTAAAGATCCATTTGTTCTGAATGGCCTTTCGCCCTTCAGGTAATATTTCCAGAGTCCATACTTTGTTTTCATACATGGATCCCATCTCGGATTTCATGGCCTCTAACCATTTCTCGGAATCAGGGCCCATCACTGCTCCTCCATAGCTCGTAGGTTCATTGTTGTCCAACAACATGACCTCCAAGACAGGGTTGCCGTACCACTTAGGAGTAGCACGCGGCCTTGTCGACCTACGAGGTTCAATAGCAGCTTGATCCGAAGCTTCATGATCATCATCATTAACTTCCTCTTCAACCGTCGTAGGTTCCACAGAAACATCTTTATGCGTTGCGCTACTTTCTGGTTGAAGTAAAGGTTCAATAACCTCATCAAGCTCTATTTTCCTCCCACTCAATTCTTTCGAGAGAAACTCTTTCTCGAGAAATGTTCCGTTCTTAGCGACAAACACTTTGCCTTCGGATCTGAGATAGAAGGTATACCCGACTGTCTCCTTCGATTATCCTATGAAGACGCATTTCTCCGCTTTGGGTTCCAGCTTTTGAGGCTGAAGCTTTTTGACATAAGCATCACATCCCCAAACTTTAAGAAACAACAACTTTGGCCTCTTTCCAAACCATCGTTCATATGGCTTCGTCTCAACAGATTTCGATGGTGCCCTATTTAAAGTGAATGCAGCTGTCTCTAATGCATAACCCCAAAATGATAGTGGCAAAACAGCAAGAGACATCATAGAACGCACCATATCTATTAAGGTTCGATTACGACGTTCAGACACACCATTACGCTGTGGTGTTCCAGGCGGTGTCAACTATGAAACAATTCCACACTATCTTAAGTAACTGCCAAACTCATAACTCATATATTCACCTCCTCGATCAGATCGCAGGAATTTAATCTTCTTGTTACGATGATTCTCAACTTCACTCTGAAATTGCTTGAACTTTTCAAATGTTTTAGACTTGTGTTTCATTAAGTAAATATACCCATATCTACTTAAGTCATCAGTGAAGGTGAGAAAATAACGATATCCAGCACGCGCTGTAACATTCATTGGACCGCATCCATCAGTATGTATGATTTCCAATAAGTCACTCGCCCGTTCCATTGTTCCAGAGAACATCGTTTTAGTCATCTTGCCCATGAGGCATGGTTCACATGTGTCAAGTGATTCAAAATCAAGTGACTCCAAAAGTCCATCAGCATGGAGCTTCCTCATGTGTTTTACACCAATATGACCTAAACGGCAGTGCCACAAGAAAGTGGTACTATCATTATCAACTCTACATCTTTTGGCATCAATGTTATGAACATGTGTGTCATCACTATCAAGATTCAATATGAATAAACCCCTCACAATGGGTGCATGACCATAAAAGATATTACTCGTATAAATAGAACAACCTTTATTCTTTGATTTAAATGAGTAACCGTCTCGCAATAAACAAGATCCAGATATAATGTTCATGCTTAACGCAGGCACTAAATAACAATTATTCGGGTTCATCACTAATCCCGATGGTAATCGAAGAGAGAGCGTGCCGACGGCGATCACATCAACCTTGGAACCATTTCCCACGTGCATCATCACTTCATCCTTTGCCAGCCTTTGTCTATTCCGTAGTTCCTGTTTTGAGTTGCAAATGTGAGCGACCGAACCGGTATCAAATACCCAGGCACTACAACGAGAGCTAGTAAGGTACACATCAATAACATGTATATCATATATACCTTGTTTGTCGTTAGCCGCCTTCTTGTCAGCCAGGTACTTGGGGTAGTTCCGCTTCTAGTGACCAGTTCCCTTGCAATGAAAGCACTCAGTTTCTGGCTTGGGTCCATGCTTGGGCTTCTTTACAGGAGTAGCAACTGCTTTGCCATCCTTCTTGGTTTTACCCTTCTTGCCCTTGCCCTTGCCATTCTTCTTGAAACTAGTGGTTTTATTGACCATCAACACTTGATGTTCTTTCTGGATTTCAGACTCAACGACTTTTAGCATCGCAAACAGCTCAGCGACTGACTTGTTCATCCCGTGCATGTTATAGTTCATCACAAAGCTCTTGGAACTAGGTGGGAGTGATTGAAGAACTCTGTCAGTGATTGCCTCTGGCGGAAGGGAAATTCCCAACTCTGCTAGACGAGTTGAATACCCAGACATTCTGAGTATATGTTCACTGATAGACCCGTTCTCCTCCATCTTGCAAGCATAGAACTTATCGGAGGTCTCATACCTCTCGATCCGGGCATTCTTCTAAAAGATAAACTTCAACTCCTGGAACATCTCATATGCTCCATGATGTTCAAAATGTCTTTGAAGTCCCGGTTCTAAGTCATACAATATTGCACACTGAACTATTGAGTAATCTCCAGAACGTGCCTCCCAAGCGTTCTTAACGTCTTTGGAAGACATGTCTTCTGGTTGCTCACCAAGCGGTGCATCAAGGACATATGATTTCTGGGAAGCCGTGAGGATAATCCTCAGATTACGGGCCCAGTCAACAAAGTTACTTCCATCATCTTTCAACTTAGCTTTCTCTAGGAATGCATTAAAATTCAGGGGTGCTACTACGCGAGCCATTGATCTACAACATAAATATGCAAAGTTTACTTAGACTATTGTTCAAGATAATGAGTTTAGTTAATCAAATTACTAAAGCTCCCACTCAAATTGACATCCCTCAGGTCATCTGAGTGTCACATGATCCAAATTCACCAACTCAAGTCCGACCATCACGTGAGTTGAGGTGGTTTCAATGGTGAACATCATCATGTTGATCATATCTACTATATGACTCATGTTCGACCTTTCGGTCTCTTGTGTTCCGAGGCCATGTCTGTACATGCTAGGCTAGTCAAGTTTAACCCGAGTGTTCTGCATGTGCAACACTGGTTTGCACCCGTTGTATGTGAACGTAGAGTCTATCACACCCAATCATCACGTGGTGTCTCGACACGACGAACTTTCGCAACGGTGCACACTCGGGGAGAACACAATTCATCTTGAAATTTAAGTGAGGGATCATCTTATAATGCTACCGTCGTCCTAAGAAAAACAAGGTGCATAAAAGGATTAACATCACATGCAAATCATAAGTGACATGATATGGCCATGAACTTGTGCTTTTGATCTCCATCTTGAAAGCACCGGCATCATCTCCATTGTCACCGGCACGACACCATGATCTCCATCAACGTGTCGCCATCGAGGTGGTCGTGCCCATCATGCTTGTACTACTATTGCTACCGTTTAGCGATAAAGTAAAGCATTACATAGCGCTTAATGATTGACATGCAGGTCATACAATAATTAAAAAAAAACCTATGGCTCCTGCCGGTTGCCGTACTCATCGACATGCAAGTCGTGATATTCTATACAACACATGATCATCTCATACATCACATATATCACATCATGTAATTGGCCATATCACATCACAACATACCCTGCAAAAACAAGTTAGACGTCCTCTAATTGTTGTTGCATGTTTTACGTGGCTGCTACGGGTATCTAGCAAGAACAATTCTCACCTACGCATAAACCACAACGGTGATACATAAGTTGCTTTTAAACCTTCTCAAGGACCGCCGTTGTCGAATCTGATCCAACTAAAGTAGGAGAAACAAACACCCGCCATCCATCTTTATGCAACGAAGTTACACGTCAGTCGATGGAACCGGTCTCTCATAAGCGTACGAGTAAGGTTGGTCCGGGCCGCTTCATCCCACAATACCGCTGAACCAAAACATGACCAAGGGAGGAAGCAATCTAAGCATCAACGCCCACAAACTCTTTGTGTTCTACTCGAGATCTCATCTACACATAGACCTAGCTCATGATGCCACTGTTGGGGAACGTCGCATGGAAAACAAAAAATTTCCTACGTTCACGCAAGACCTATACATGGTGATGAGCATCTACGAGAGGGAGAGTGGATCTACATACCCTTGTAGATTGCTAAGCGGGAAGCGTTAAGAAACGCGGTTGGTGTAGTCGAATATCTTTGCGATCCAAATCGCCGAGCGTCCCGCGATCCAATCACGATCTGTCCCGATCAAGCACCGAACGGACGGCACCTCCGCGTTCAACACACGTACAGCTTGATGACTATCTCCGCCTTCTTGATCCAGAAAGAGGGAGCGGAGAGGTAGAAGAGTTCTCCGGCAGTGTGACGGCGCTCCGGCGATGGTGGTGGAGCTATTTCGGCAGGGCTTCGCCTAAGCACTGCGAAATCCGATCTAGAGGAGAAACTATGCACTGGAGGAATGTGTAGCACCTGGCTGAAAATTCTATGCCAAAACCCTAAAATCGTCTAGCATATATAGGAGGATAGGAGGAGGAGGCTTGGCTCCCAAGGGGCCAGCCTTTGGGTCGGCCGAACCAAGTGGGAGAGGAGAAATCCTCCTCCAATCCTAGTAGGACTAGGATTCCTCCCTATTTTGCCTTTTTTCCACCTTATCTCTTTGGGTTTTCTCTCCCAGTCGCATGGGCCTTGTGTGGGACTTCCACCAGCCCACTAAGGGCTGGTATTCACTCTCCCACATCTCATGTAGCCTCTTGGGTCGAAATACCCCTCCCGATGGTCTCCCGGTACACTACCGGTACTCCCGGTACACTACCGATGAGCCCGAAACTTTTCTGGCGACCAAAATAGGACTTCCTATATATCAATCTTTACCTCCAGACCATTCCGGAGCTCCTCGTGACGTCTAGGATCTCATCCGGGACTCCAAAAAACCTTCGGTCACCACCATACATAACTCTATACTATCGAAATGTCACCAAACCTTAAATGTGCAGACCCTGCGGGTTCGAGAAGTATGTAGACATGACTGAGACACCTCTACGGTCAATAACCAATAGCAGGACTTGGATTTCCATATTGGTTCCTACATATTCTTTGAAGATCTTTATCGGTCGAACCTCTATGTCAAGGATTCAGTTAACCCCGTATGATGTTCCCTTTGTTCTTCGGTATGTTACTTGCCCGAGATTCGATCGTCAGTATCTCCATTCCTAGTTCAACCTTGTTATTGGCAAGTCTCTTTACTCATTCCATAATACAAGATCCCGTGACTAACACTTAGTCACATTGCTTGCAAGGCTTATTGTGATGTTGTATTACCGAGTGGGCCCTGAGATACCTCTCCATCACACGGAGTAACAAATCCCAGTCTTGATCCATGCCAACTCCACAGACACCTTTGGAGATACCTGTAGAGCACCTTTATAGTCACCCAGTTACGTTGCGACGTTTGATACACAGAAGGCACTCTTCCGGTATCCGTGAGTTACATGATCTCATGGTCATAAGAACATATACTTGACATGCAAAAAACAGTAGCAATAAATTGACACGATCATATGCTACGTTTGTAGTTTGGGTCTTGTACATCACATCATTCTCCTAATGATGTGACCCCGTTATCAAATGACATCACATGTCAATGGCCAGGAAACCTTGACCATCTTTGACCAACGAGCTAGTTCACTAGAGGCATACTAGGGACAAAGTGTTGTCTATTTATCCACACATGTAATGTGTTTCCAATCAATACAATTATAGCATGGATAATAAACGATTATCATGAACAAGGAAGTATAATAATAAACACTTTATTTATTGGCTCTAGGGCATATTTCCAACAGTCATGCAAGACGGTATTTCTTGGAGAGGCTTGGTTTCGAAGAGCACGAGAGTTTAGAGACGAGGAAAGCCAACCTGACGCCTAAACATGGTCACACATTTCTTGTGAAAGTAATGAATGCACTTAATAACACAAATTTAGGGTGCTCAAATTGGTAAGCTCTTTGCAAGGCATATGTATTTCAGGAGGAGATGGAAATAACCTTCGATCTTCGTCCTGAAGATCATATTGAAGAAAACATCGACATTTGGGTGGATGTTGATATGCTTCCTGTTTTACCTCCATGTGAGTTTGTCAACCATGCATATTTGTCAAGTAATTTTCATTCTATATACATAAATATTTGGTGTTCATCCATACTAAATTTGTTAATTTTTAATTTACAGCTTATTTCGTTTCTTCGAGTGAAATTCAAAACATAATCGACACGACACACTACACTTATGGATCATATCTAACTTGGGAGGAGAAGGATGATCTTATCTACTTTGTTATTGGTGTCATAGCTGGTAGGGACATCTTCCCGTATAATTTGGGAACTGGCCCAAATTATACATTGTACAAGACACTAGTGCATAGGTTGAGGGCGGATGGCATTCGCCGAAATATTTTGGTAAGAGTTGCTAATTAAGTACACTAGTATTGTTGCATAAATGGTATTGATCACATTGCTAACTAGGCTACTATTATGTTCTTCGACAGAAATTGCCAAATGAAGTTGTGCCACCGTTGATGCAACCCGAAGGTAATATGACAATAAAAAGCCCTTCCATCCTGAGTTATCTTTTGCATACTTGACTGAGCGCAAACCACCAAGAAGGCTCCAAATTGAAGCATGAGGACAAATAAAGAAGGATCGCAAGCCAAAAGTTAGAGACCGTTGGATCTCTTTGCTTCATCATGGAGACATAGGTGTTATTCTTTTTTATGCCAATTTACCTAGGAGGGAGGAGTAGGTCCTATGAGGGAGGACTATGTCATTTTATCTTTTTTGTTTTATGAGACTTTAACTTTGTATGATTAAGATGATGATGATGAGTTGTTAGATCTTGTGTATTTAATGGTTTCCTTCATATGCTTATTAGCTAGCGTCGAGTTCTCTCTATATGTATAGTAGCTAGCAGCGTCGACCAAGCACGGAGAAAGAGAGGACACTTCTCTCTATTAATTAGCTAGCTAACACAATATGAAACCCCTAAATTAACCCTCCAAAACCCCCTAAACACCCCCCTTTCGAAAAAAAACAAAAACCCCAACAACTTTTGGTCCCGGTTGGTGATACCAACCGGGACTAAAGGTCCTCCTGCCTGGGCTCCCTACAGAGACCACATGGAGCCCCTTCTGTCCCGGTTCGTAAGCGAACCGAGACTAAAGGTTTAGGGCTTTAGTCTCGACCCTTTAGTCCTGGTTCCAGAACCGGGACTAATGGGCCTCTAGAACCGGGACAAATGGACCTTTTTCTACTAGTGGTACTCCGTGATGTGGGCGGCTGACGATGGCCTGGACATGGATGCCGGCCCCGGGTGGCGGTCCACATGGTTGGCTCTCCGGCGAGCAGCCTCGTGGCGGTGGTGACTCCCTGTCTTGGTCGCGTGGGCAACATGATGGAGGAGGTGGGTGGCTCGGGTGCCCTCTCTGTCTTCTCAGTGATGACGCTCCGATCTGGATCTGGGGATCTGACCTCACCGTGCTAGTCCTAGACACCTCGTGGTGACATGGGTGAGTTACCGAGCGAAATCTATGCGCCTCGGTGTCGACAATGGCGACACTTGCGGGCACCGCTTTCTTCCTGAAGACGTTGCCGTGGTTCTTCTCTCCGTGTCAGGGCTCCGGGTGAAAACTTTGTTCGTTGCGGACATGACAATGGCGACGCTTGGCGCCGTTTTCCCTGCTGAGGGCGTTGTCGTGGAGTTTAGGTGTACTAGGGTGTAGTGTGGTGTTGTGTTTAGTTCTTCCTGTACTTTCGTCTCGTCTCGTTGCCTGTTATCTTAGGATCGGCTTTGTAAGAGGGTCATCTCACCACCTTGTATCGTTCAGCTGTGTATCTGTTGGTTATGACTTTATTTATAAAAGAGTTAAATACACTATGAGGTGCCTCAACTTGTCATGTGCGGTCACTTTAGTGTCTAAAGTTGCAAAATACATAAAACTAGTGCTCGAACTTGTTCGTCCATGCAAATACGGTGCCTCCATCCGTATTCAAAACATACGTCCAGCCCACGTGGCATGCCAGCATGACAATGACCCACCTGTGAGTGGCTGGGACCGAGAAAGTGCTAGTGCTCCTCACGCAAGGATTTTTTGTACTGAGACATAACATGGAAAATAATTGAACCTGACAGCTCCTGGTCAAATATGGCTATCCACTGGACCGAAATATGACATGCATTCACCTATTAGCTAGAAAGCTATGTAGACAATTTTCACATACTACTCTCAATTTTTCTAATGTGTTATCTATCGTTTTTTTTTTGTTTTTTTTCAAGTTTTTTTAGTTTCATGGCATGCAAATTTTCCCATATCAAAAAATAATTATGAAATTATTTCTTATTTGAAATATTTTTTCTATTTTGATTATTGCATACTTTGAAGAGGTAGACAAGAACTTTTTCGGCCCAGTGGACATTGCCTCTGTCCAGATTGAAATAGTTCAATCTATATTAAAAATTATTGTCTCAATATATGTGTGTTCATTCTGAACAACAAGCACACACTATTATTGTTCATCTTCATTTTATTTATAAAATACCCATTTATTAACACAATGTTGTATTTTGTAAACTATTCAAATTTTATTAAAAAATATTGTGTTGAACTTTTTAATACAGTTATTCAAAATGTTACAGAATTTTTTATACACGTTGAATTTTTAAAAAATATGCATTGCCCATTTTTTTTGCAAAACATACTTTTCTTTGAAAACATGTTATAATTTTTAATACAGGTGAAACGTTTTCCAAAATATGTTCAACATTTTTTCAAATGCACTCACACTTTTTTTTCAGTTTATGGCAGTTATGATTTTTTTCCTTACATTTCTTTTTTTGAATGGTAAAAATAATATGTAAACTAAAGATAAAGAACATGCAAACATAAAAAGTGTTGATTGTTTTCACACAAAAACGTACATGGTTATCAAATTTTGTACGAAATTATGTTATATTATACCTGCAAAAGGGGACAAAAATCTGGGCAAGAAAACATGCTCAATTTTGCATGTATTTTTCTTTTTTTTTATCTGCACGTACAAAAATCTGGCCAAGAAAACAATCTGGCCACGGATATATTACACTTCTATGTGTGCACATACAAAAAAAAGTCAGCATTTTTTTAGCCGTAAAAATCCATTTCTTTGAACTTCAAAAAAAGACACAACGCGTATGTGTAACAAAGTTACTTTTCGCATAGCAATGCAATATATAGAGTTCAACCTCGGTAATATCTACTAAGCAGATTATGGGATAGTGGACAACCCGTGCGTGCAGTGCAATCCGCGGCCACGATGTCTCGAAGTTCGATTGTACATCATGCCTAAAAAAATCCAATTTGTGGAATTTTCCTACATGATTAAATGAAATATGAGGGGGTTTTATTTAAAAAAAATCCTCACGCGTGGGCCATCCAATGTTTTTCCAACTCTCAGTCACTGACAGGTGGTCACTGCCATGTTCGCACGCCACACGGGGTGGACGGATGTCCAGATACGGATGGAGGCATCGTATTTGCTTGGACGAACAAGTTCGAGCACCAGTTTTATGTACTTTACAACTTTAGGCACTAAACTAACCGCACATGACAAGTTGAGGCACCGGTAGTGTATTTAACTCTTTATAAAACGCGACGAAAGACTGTTTCGAAAGAGATACGTGCAACGGAGTGCAACGTTCTTTCCAAATTGATCTGATATTAAATGCTTTCATGTCTCACTTTGCCGACCATTTTATGTAGCAGTACGTATCAGCTAGGGCACTTCATCCTTTAGACGTGTCCACGGGAAAGTAAATACTGCGAGTGCTGAGTCAATCTTGGCAAGCTCCATCACCGTATTAATTTAGCGGCAAATGGTCACATGCAGCTACTTGCTCGGACCACGATAGAAAAGAAACATATTATTCGTTCTTGATGCCCTGCATATAGTATTCGTGCCGACAGCCTACATCGCGTCTGTATGGACATGGAGTACACTTCATGTAATTCAACATACCGGCAAATCTAGCAACAAACACACACCGTTGATAAATTTTTCTATACATTTTTTTCGGAAAGAAGGAATAGCCCGGGCCTAAGTTTTCCTATACATGCATAACATTCTCAAAATACTTTTGTTAAATAGATATTTTATTTAATCTTAATGTTTCATAATGTGATTTCCGGCCTCATCATTTTTTCTTGCGGAATGAACGCAAACACATGCATAACTCACTTGTATGAACCCAAACATGCATACCCTCTCTTGATGAGCTTATTCGAGAGACTGAGTCAGCTGGTCTTATTTTCGGATTGACGAAGTAACAATATGTGCCTCGTTATTGATAAGTGCATTGTTTATCACTGAAAATAAGAGCATCTCCAAGGTGGACTTGCAAACTGCCCGTGTCCATCCAGACCGTGCTGTCCGGACAACAAAAGCCATCCAATATGGGCCTGTATCGGTTTGCGGGGCAGTCCAGGCGTGATTTCTCTCGCAAACCTGAGACGATAGTGGGAGTTTTGTGAAAGTCCGGACACATGAAACGTATCAACCGGACATCCCTGGCCCACCCAAAACCCTTCCCGGACCCTGTGACTCCATCCTCCTCATTTTCTCCGATTCCTTCTTTCTCTCTTGCTTTCGCCGCCACTCCACCACCCCGGCCACCACGCCACACCCTTGCCGGAATTCCGCATCTCCGTCACCTCCAGTGCTCCAGCAGGGCTCCCCGCTGCTTATCCTCCGTCTTCGTTCCACCTCTGTCCTCTGACCGCCCTGCCAGGTACCTTCCTCTACTACTATTCTCACCATGCCAACAACTTTTCGATGAATCGCTGGAGCTGAAAACAGTTGTCCCTTCTTCTTTTTAACAATAGATTCTTATTTGGAGTACATATATAAGTAGTATGTTGAGTCATTCGACGGCTCGTCAGACGATGATGAGTACTCCGATGAGATGGTGATGATGCATGCGATCCTTGAAGACGCGGAGCGTGCGGATGAGCATGTTCTCAATATCAAGGGCTCGATCAATGGTCATCGAGTGCTCAACCGTAACTGGACGCGAGGGCATTTAATATTGATGGCCGACTAATTTACCCCCGATACACAATTTGTTGACCATTTTTGGTTGTGTTTTTGGATGCGCAAGACTATCTTCGATCTTTTGTACCATGGCGCACGGTCCTACGATGACTACTTCATCCTGAAGAAGGAACGATTAGCTTCTTTGGTTACTAGAAATGCACAACTGCACTCCGGATGCTTGTATATGACACAACAACAGCTAATTCGTGGGATGAGTACCTACAAATGTCTGAGAGCAACAAATGTCCGAGAGCATGCCATGGTCAGGTTTGCAATTGTCGTGGTCAAGGCGTTCGGACCTCAGTACCTGAGAGAACCAATTGTGGCAGACACCGAGAGGCTCTTGGAAATCTCAGAAGCAAGAGGGTGGCCATGTTTGCTTGGATCTCTTGACTGCATGCATTGAAAATGAAAGAAATGTCCAAAGACTTTGCAAGGGCAATATCATGATCATGTTAAGAAGCCCACACCATCATTCTTGAAGCAGTTGCATCGCATGATTTTTGGATTTGGCATGATTTTTTTTACATGTCAGGGTCTCATAATGACATCAATGTGCTGCAATGATCTCTGTTATTTGTGAGACCGACTGAAGGAAAAGTTTCTCCTTGCCAATATACTGTTACTGGACGTGAATACAACATGGGATACTATCTACTTGACAATATCTAATCTTCATGGGCTACCTTTGTCAGCACTATCTCAAACCCAGTTGGCCAGAAAAAGGGTCACTTTACCCAAAGACAAGAAGCAGCTAGAAAAGATGTCGAGAGGGCATTTTGAGTTCGCATGCCCATTTTGCAGTTGTTTGTGGACCTATAAAACAATGAGATTCAGAGACCTTGTGGGAGCTGGTGACATGTTGTGTGATCATGCACAACATGATCGTCGAGGATGAGGGTGACGATGATGTCGGGGCTCTGGATTTGAGAACTTGGGTTATCCTATCCAACTTCCGGAACAAAATCCGACCACATTTGAAGAGTTTATTCAAATGCATCAACAAATTCGGCATCGAACTCATGAGCAGCTAAAGGAAGATTTGATTAAGTATCATTGGGCGGTGAAAGATGACAACAATGTTAGAATGTAATATTTAAACTTTTTAAATTTTGAACTAGTGTTACAGGCGGCTATTTGAACATTTGTACCCTTTGCATGTGGCTATTTGATCGTGCAGACTTGAAAAAGAATGAGGAAGGACAGTTGTATGCGGTTACGATTGGATGACGTTCTTCCGTATCCATGTTCGTGGACGGGTCCTCCGTGTTCGCGAACGGACATGAAAAGAATTTTGCGGGGAACCGTTAGAGTGCGCTAAAATCATTGAATTTTGAAATAAATTAAGAAAAATATGAATACCCATGCCAAATATAGAACTTAAACCCTCGCGGGCAAGACAGGCTCCACCCCAAGTAACCAGACCAACTGAGGTGCATTCAATTCGCGGCCTCATTATAGCCACTGGTGGCCATGCCATACAGTTGGCTCTTACACATGAACGCATCAACAACTCATATGGTAGCTCGATACAAAAGAAATACAGTCTAAGGAAAAGGAGGATCGGACCCGTCCAAAGGCTATCCTCTCAATATTACTCCCTCCGTCACATAATATAAAAGCGTTTTTGATACTATATTAGTATAAAAAACAATCTTATATTAGGGACAGAGAGAGTAATTACGTAAGCACTCCATGATATTTGCGAAGTCAATCAATTAAACTGAAAATTATATACTATATCGATCATCAAAATTCAGCAATTATTCAGGCATGCACGGATGCGCCACGACGATCTCTACTTTTTTAGCTGCCTTACTCTGCAAGTTGTTCTATATTCTCGACCACACGTAAATCCACCGATGAATGTCAATGCCCGGCTCCATGGGCTAGCTAATCAAGTTGGATAACGAGATGTGCCAACGCCCAACCGTATATGGCATGTAATACTGAAACTTTAGCTCCCACCATTAACTCGATTATTACAGGCAAAAGCTGCATTGCGTCCTATAAATAGGGCATACCTGGAAACTTATATCATTACCATCTCATCATAAGCTTGCTAGATAGCTTGATCAATCTGATCACCCACAATGGCAGTCAAGTGTGTACTTTTGCTTGGTGTCGTACTAGCTTCTTTCGTGCTTCTCTGCCAGGATGGAGCAGATGCTAGAGAGCTCACCGAAGCTAAACCTAAAGGTCTCTCTCTCTCTCTCCCTCTCTCTCTCTCTCTCTCTCACACACACACACACACACACTTAAATAACATTAGCTAATACAGTTATCATTCATCAAATGTATGCACAGCTGAGCGAGATCTCCACCTGATAGCTAAATGATATTTTTCTTGTATGCATGCAGAATCCGAGGAGAAGAATATGAAACCTGGGTATGGAAACAATGGGGGAGGATACGGAAACAATGGAGGATATGGGAACAATGGAGGAGGATATGGAAACAACGGAGGATATGGAAACAATGGCGAAGGATACGGAAACAGTGGTGGATACCAGCACGGTGGAGGATACGGAAACAACGGTGGAGGATATGGAAACAACGGTGGTGGGTATGGTGGAGGGCCTGGAAACAACGGTGGTGGGTATGGTGGAGGGTCTGGAAACAGCGGTAGTGGATATGGTGGTGGGTATGGCAATCCTGGCTATGGCGGGGGCAACAATGGTGGATATGGCAATGGTGGTAACAACCCAGGGCGTGGTGGTGGCTATGGCAATCCTGGCTACGGTGCTGGCAACAATGGTGGATATGGCAGTGGCTCCGGTGGGGGGTATGGCTCTGGTGGCGGGTCTGGCGGGGGTGGAGGTTACGGTGGAGGATCCGGTGGTGGTGGCAGCGGCTATCCTTGATGTGTAGGTGGTGGAAAAGGTCAAAATGGTGATGGTATCAAGAAACAACTAGGCATATATATGTTTTAATAAAACATGTCCAGTCCAAAAAAATCATGCTTGATGTGCTTGAATAAAATTTGCTCCTTACGCTCGCATATACGAGCAAGGTACCTATTAGGGCAAGAAACCAGACGATCAAGACATCTTTTTGTTGTCTCATGTTTATGCATGATATGTCATATAGATTTTAGATATTGTGACACATGTTGTATGGAGTTGATACTGTGACACATGTTGTATGGAGTTTCATAAAGGAATAATTATCTAGTTTGTTTTTCTCTGGCTCGATAAATCATTTTTGCGTTATTATGTGCAATTTGTCTATGCTTTCCTCACAATTCAAGTCGGTCCTCGCGTTATACAAGTTTACTGTTAGGGCACAATGTATGGGCGTACAAAAGGATAATCGAGTACAACACTAGACAAAACAATATCAGGAAACTAATAAATAAGAATAAACCTTCTGTTGCAAATGAGAAAAATCATATTTATAACTTGCTTTGTGTAAGACGATACTACACACTGTTTAAAAAAATCTTCCGATTCAGCGATTTATCGCTACTCGTGGGGTGACCGATAAGATTATGCCTTATCTTCACCATTTATCTTTTGGGACGATTTATCGCTCTTAAAAGCAATTTATCGGGAATCTACCAATAAATTAGGCCTATTCCTAACACTATGTTTGTAAAAACTATGTTTATTTATGGTTTTGTGGACCTTGTTATGCAATAAGTACTATTTTCCTAATTTGCTTGTCATTATACGAGGATTCGAAGGCTAGGAATCAAGGTAATACTTCTGTTCAATATTTTGTTATTGTTGAATCAAGGTAACACACTTGAGATTTGCAAAAAATGGTCAATTAATAGTCGACCGATAAAATCGATTAATCGGCCGATTTCCGATTAATCTTTAATCCTAAGCTGACCGATACGCTAACGATAAGCGATATCCTCAACATTGATATTACATACCAACCTCTCAAGCAACCCAAATTAAACAACATGAACAAACACAAGGACTGGTGAAACAGACCATCCTGACTTCCGCCCCTTGATAGAAAGTATATCTAAGGTGGATAAGTGCCCCAAATTCGTAAAAACAGACTCCAAAAGTCTTGTTACTAGTATCACCTCATACAATAACTACTAGTTGTATATGGCTAAAATGATCTTTTGATAGAAGCAAAGGTTTTCGGTCTTTCGATGAGATATTGACTGTCGTTTTCGACTAAGTAGACTTTGATGATACGAGTATGAACGTGCGAGAACGCCGCACCTGAGCAATTGCTAAACCAACTCCGAGAGGTTATGACCATGACGAAGCACGATCAACCTGACCACGGGGGTCTAATTCCAGCACGCAAATGAATAACAAGCAAGAAACTAAAATTGCAATCTGGATATTGCTAATATAAGAAAAAACTTTATTAATAAGAGTTTGGTTCCGTGACCTATTGATCTAGTCACAAAACACAAATGAATGATGCGAAGTTGCAGCCATGGCAAACTTTTAATCTAAACAAAACCTCACCTAAAAGCTAGGGGATTGATCTATTTATATAGGACTAAGGGGTGGCAGCCAAGGAGTTGGGAAGATGTCCCAAGGCAGCCTAAATCTAATCCTTGGTCGTAGAAGTCCCATGAGCCCAAGTGGAGGTGATGCAACACCTTTTGATTTGGATTTTGACTCGGATTCTGTAGCACTGTCGCGTCATTTTGGATGTATCTCCTCACTCATAATGAATTTGAATGTGAATTCAATTAGATTGGAAAGTACATGAATGATATTTCCAACAAAAAAAGAATCACCCGATTTGGAGTCCGGATGCAAAACTTGTTGGCATTTTGAGTCAGGTATGTCTGTGCAGTCTGAATCTGAGTCCGGAACGTGAGGGACTTGGTCTCTATCTTTTCTTGGGTCAAAATTGACGTGAGGGGACTTCTTAAACACCACATACTCATTTCCTTTGACGCGAGAGCACTTCTTAAACAACGCCTAATCATTTTTTCCTTTGTCTTCACACGTGATTTGTACAAGTGTTCAGCAATTTTGTATTTAGACATGAAATGAAAATAGGTGGAGTATTTTTGTTACGGTACCATAAAAAATTATTACATAATTCTTATAAAAAATCATCTCATAAATATGCATGTTTGCACTTTTTTGGTCATATGCAAGGTAGTCATGTCCTCATCATCTTCCATCGCAGTAGTATGTGAAGCCGGCAAGGGCATGCAGGTGTGGGAGCACGTGCAAGTGATCATACATTTGATATGAGATTGGTGAACGCATGTGTGTGTGGGGGGTGGGGGTGGGGGAGGGGGTGGGGGGGGTCATGCATGCATTCATTTGGCAGAGTTGCATGTGTCACCCATCCCACCTCCCATGCCTTTTCATTTTATCTCCGAGTTTCAGGATATCGTATCTTTTGAACCGAAAGTTAAAATTAAGTTTCCTTTACATATTTGTGTTCATTGTGACTAGAACATTTGATCAAGACCACTTTTGAATACATTTTGACCAGCGCGCTAATATGTTTCCTATCATATTTAATAGAATACATTTTGTCATATTTAATATGTTTCCTATCAAGCTCGGTTCAGGGCACTAAAAGTGGGATGAGTTGAGATGTTTTTCTAGAAGTCTTCAATTCCGTTTTGTCAAGGGTGGTCTATGGGTGCCACGAGGTTGAATATGAATGGCTCTCGATGCGGCAAGCACCCCTGCTACAACAATTTTCAAACGATGGTGACACTGCCACGACATGCTTCTACAATGGTGGAGGTGCTTTAGCAACATCGGAGGTGCTGCAACGGCGTTGGTGCGTGAGGGTAGGAGACGACTATGCGCAATGGCAGTATGCAACATCAACCATGTTGCAACCTCTATGGGACGAATCGACATCAGCGACCACAATGTCAGCCATGTTGCAAATCTCCCAAGCGCAACATGGCTCATGTTGCAAAGAACTTGTGGTGCAAATCTTTGAGCACAACATGAATCAAGTTGCAAACCTCCAAGTGCAGCATGACCCATGTTGCAAACCTCGTCAAATTGGATGACTATCCCGTGGTGGATCCCACAAGGCTCACGAATGGCCGATGTTTTCAAAAGACCAGTTGGCTTACGCTTAGCTTAGAGTTCTCCATATTATTTCATGGTAAATGACCGCTATCGATATGAGGCGCGCTTCAGTTGTCACGTGATCCTCTTGATTATCCTCTCAATTTTTTCTCCTCGAAAACTATTGTCCATATACTTCCTCCCTTATCTTGTTCTTGCTAGCTAAACCCCCAGTTGACCAGCGCGCTAGCTCCGCAGTGCGAACACCCGTCCGTACCCTATGTTGTTTTGTCCAACGATCTCCTCCACAACAATTTTCTTTCATGTACATGCACTGGTAGCGTTGGTGGGGCGTCGCGAGCTGGTGGTGGTGGTGGTCGTGTGTGTGGGGGGGGGTGCTGGGGGGGGGGGGGTTGGTAGCAACCCACCCGTGAACTTCTCCAAGAGAAGGCTGCTTCCAGTGTGGCCATGGTGTTGCAAAGGGCCGGGGTCGACACGATGCTGCAACGTGCCGCCGCTGATGTGTTGCCTTCAGTATTGGCGGCTGCTACGATTGGCGCGAGTGGTGCTACAAGCTTTGTGGTAGTGATGTCGTGTGCTGCAACGGGTAGCCAGGGGTGCTGCAAAGGGCTGTAGCTGATGCTGCATGCAGTGACCGCGGGTATTGTAAGCTTATTACAAAGTGATGTTCTGTGCTGCGACGGGCGGCTAATGGTCATGCGAGCAGGGCCGACCGGTGCGGTGGCGGTGTCGGGACGGCAATGTTCCATGTGATGACGGCCACATGTGTTACGAGCGATGGTTGGTGAGTGCGACAACGGCGTCGTGGCCGGCGGTGTTATATCCAGAAATGCGGGGTGGTGTCACGCATCGGGAGCTGCTCGCAGGCCGACGTTCCCTTCTTTCGGGAGTGACATGTGCCCGTGGAAGGAAAGATGACCCGCATGAGAAAGTTGGACCTCATTCAACATGTGTCGTCGCCTGTCGTTATGACAGCCGGCCGACCCCTAGGGTCGCCTATTTCTTATGGTCTGATTAGAATCAGAAATGAATTCCGGTTTTCGCAGATCATTCATTCTATAGGTTTTCTTTTAAAAGATACCTACTCCTTTTTGATGTAAAACAAAATTCAGCCGAGTCCCACTTTTGAGAATAGTTTCGGCAAATCAGATAATTTGGAGTGAAGGCACGGGCTCGATGTAGCCCCTTTGTCGAAAAATGATCCTTATTTAGGCACCAGAACGGTCGATACATTCGATCCAAGTTCATCTTGAGTATACAGGGCACATATATATATACCATTCCCTCGCAAGTCGCAAACCACCCCAGATATCTACCTAGCTTGCTTGTACACAGAAACTACATACCATATACAGTATTACCATACACATGAATGATCTGCAAAGCAAACCAGAACTGCATTTATTTGCCAGATTCTGACGAAGAGCATCCGTCATGGGCGTCGTCCTCCGTAGGAGCCCGACCAGCCACCACCGTAGTTGTTACCTCCTGCTCTGTTGACTGCAACCATGGAAGGGCAAACATCATTAGAAATAACCATGGCCAGTAGATTTACTCCCTCCATGGAGAATTTGCAGCACACCCAACCCAACCTCAGCCATATAATCAAGCTCCTTTGCATGTGCCACTGGAAGAACACAGAAACACAAATAAACGAGGTAGAGATCAATTCAGGGGAAGAAACATTACCATGAGTGAGATCCCTAGCAGCAACCACGCCTTGCGAGACGATGACGAGGAAGGCCAAGATGACGCACAGGAAGGTCAGAGACTTGGAAGCCATTTTTGCTAGCTGAGCTTTGTGTGCTTCGACACGCTGAGATGACCAGCTTATATAGGTTGCTTGGAATTAGTTCAAAAAAAAAATGGTGCTTGGAATTGGAATGGGTGGATGTGGATGTTTCAACGTGTCACTGGTTAACCACTAGTCCCACTAACAGCTGGCTATGGATTACGATGGATGTGGACGTAGCTCTGACTCGGTCTTAATTCAAAGTGGCGACTTTGGAAAGTCAAATGTCGAGGCTAACACACATATTATTTTGTTATCTAGCTGTCCAGTCATGCTTTTACTAATTCGGGGTTCTTGACAATGCGAAGATGTTAGTCTATTAGTTTTGGTTTTTGTCTGCCCTTAGAGATGAGCAAGTAAAGCTTTCACTGTCGAAATGGTTGACAATTTCCACAGTGATTCTGAGCTTTCAAACCGCCATCTCTGTGCTTTGTCTTGCGCTCTTCAGTAAGTATAAACAACCCGGAGTCAACCACGCATTCAGTTCTGAGTAGTTGAAAAGTTCTTTTTGGTGCAATACTTATATGTTGATTTGCTTGATGTCTGTTATGAAAAATCTTAATAGAATTCTTCGGATGATTAAAATATCAAACACCTATTGGTCCCGTTGCATGTGGAATCTTAATGTGCGTTGTCGATGCGACCAAAGGGAAAGTGATGAACACAAGCTGTTGAATGTTAGTTTTTTCCTTTTTCGTGACACGAGCCTAAAGAATTGCCATTTCTAAGGATTTTGAAGCACATGTTGTGCCACTTATGCTATTGGAAGGGTTTGGAGGTAACCTTTTCAGGGGATACCCCTTAACTAATGAGTGGTGTCATCCGAGTCGGGCTTATCGGAATTGACTCTTTCAATAAACGATGTAAAGTAATCGTGGGGCTGCTATATGCGGCCCATAATGGGTAATAGCCCCGGGCCATCCGCATGTAGCTTAATAATTAACCAACATTAACATAATGGCATTTTAGGGCTTTGTCGGACAGAAGCTCCTATTCAACGCCTACGCGCCTTAATGTCACTACAACAGACCGGTCGAGCAACACAGGCCGACCCAAACTAACTTGCTCTTATTTGCTTGGCTGTTTTCGATTGCCTTAGTTTGCTGGTGGTCTATTATGATGTTTTGTTAATTAAACAATGGTGAAACAAAAAATGTTTATGGATTTAAAATATATTTATGTATTTGAATTCTTTCACATATTTCATTTTTTTATTTAATTTGTATAAATTTATTATAAATATCATGAGTTTATTTTAATTTATTTGAATAATGTTTGAGAATTTTAAAAAGCTGTAACTTTAAAATAATGTTTGTGAATTAAAATTTTCATGAATTTTAAAATGTATTCATGGATTTAAAATACTCATGTATTTTGAGAATAAAAAAATAATAAAAATTAAAATTAAAACCACTAATTTTTTTAAAAGAACATGAAGAGATACACAAAAAAGGAAAATGAAACATATAGAACCTTCTAGAATCTAAAAAAACAGATGAGGTTTCAACCAATACCCTCTTGCATGAGCTGGTCTACTACCTAAACGTGCTCACTAGGTGTGTGCACATTGTACTAAGTGCACTCTATCCGGTGCGCTGATAGGATTTAGCTCGTCCGCCCTCGCGTAGCTAAATGGGCTGCCAACAATGCAACCATTTAAAAAAGGTACAAAATTTTATATAAAAAATAGCATAAAATATATTAATTATAGTCTCTTCAAGTAAATAAATATAAGGAAAACTTTGTGTTCTAATTTCTTTTAATGATTACTTGCTTGGGGAGATACTTGTCTACATCTCCTTTGTTGTTGAAGTATTGCCTTTGGACGACCTAAACCTATATAATACATGCATGTATACATGTAATGAATACATTTATACCTGATTAAATCTTCGAAGAAATTTCATAAACATACAACATTTAGAACTAAGGTAACCCAAAACCACCAAGTCTAGGGGATTTTAACTAATACCCACAAGTCTAGGAACTTGCCCATGGTTCCCTGCATAGTGCAGTTGCTTGAGTTGTGTGAACTATTTAAAATCAACATGAATATCAAAGCATATCGACTCAATGATTAGACATGTATAGAACCCGACATTAAAAATTTATAGACTCGTTAGTATGCTATTACCTTATCACGACCCCACGCAACACCTCTAGCATCACACACCTGAAAAATCCAATTTTAGGATAACGAAGATCTAGACATGTTAGCTATCATGTAAGTCTTGTTCATGCTTAGTAGGATTACCTCCTCGCGCATGAAGGCCTCTTGAGGCTTCTTTACAATTGGCATGTGCCATCGTAGTCCAAAAATAGCACAATCATCTTAAACACTCTACTAATTATTGCTTAATGTTATGGACTTTTCTTGTCTTTAATGAGCTCCTATTTTTTTAAAAAATTGTATGTGCCCAATGAATAAACATATCACGTCCTACCTAACAAAGAACATTTTCATACAAATAGTTAAGTAGGGGCCCTCGCCCATATGGCAGGGGCATTGACCCCTCCCCTCATGGCACCTACGTCGATCCCATGTCTAAGGACTAAAAATGCCTAGACTAGGACTTCTGAGTTACTGAACAATATTTTTTTATGTTATTGAAACATCTAGATTCTAATAAATGTTTCCGAAAAATTCAAACTTTAGCCTCTCCTCTATGCCAGCTCGCTAGCTTTTGGAGGAATTCTTTCGATGACGCAATTAAAACTATTAGCACACATTTGAATATAAATAAGAAGATTACATGCATACTTCTGAGACTATATGCATTACATGTCCTTTAGTGACCAAGTCCTCTTGCGCCTCTCACTAATGAGGATCCAAAATCAAGTTTATTGCCAAGAAAGCACCTTAATGCAACATAGTAGAAACTTTTCTAGATGAAGCTTTACAAGGATTACGTTTCAATGTTCAGATGATATTCTAAAGTTTGATACCTTAAAATCATGTACATCAATTGCTTGAGCTATATCTGTTATTGACTTATTGGAGGATATACTTGACTGCATATCCCTTGTTGAAGTTCGCCTTTGGACGAACCTAAGGGCCTCTTTGATTCGCAGGATTCTCAAAAAGAAGGAATAGGAAAACTGCAGGAATAGAATGGCATGTCCTAAAGTACCCTACATAATCTGAAAGAATATTTCACACCATAGGAAAAACCAAGGAATTCTAAAAAGAGATTTGAGTGAATGGAAATTTTCCTCCAAAATGCACTACAAATGGATCCTATGGAAAAATTCCTAAGGATGCCAATCCTACGAATCAAACATCCATGAAAGAAAAAATTCCTAAGGGTCCAAAGCCTCCAATTTTTTTATGCAATTCCTTTGAATCAAAAGATCCCTAAACCTATATAATACCAACACATATACATGTAATGAATACATTTAAACCTGATTAAATATTTGACCGAATTGCATACATATATAAAATTTAGGTCTAAGTTAACAAAAAAAAATCCTAAAGTAGGTCTAAGGTAAAAAACTGAAGTATAGGGAGTTGAACTATTACCCACAACTCTAGGATGTCCTGCCCATGGCTCCCTATGTAGTGCAATTCGTCTAGTTGTATGAACTCTTTCACATGAACGTGAATAGCACAACATATCGACTCAATTATTAGACATGTATAGAACCTAAAATCAAAAAAATATAGAATCGTTAGTATGAAATTACATTATCACCACACTAAAGAAGAGAACCCTAACACAATATCTCTAGAAGCATCACACATTTTGAAAATTCAAATTTTGGATAATGAATATTTAGAAATCTTAACTATCATGTTAGTATTTTTCAAGCTTACTAGGATTAGCTCCTTAGAAATGAAGGACTTTCCAGGCTTCTTCACAACCCGCATCAGAGAGCCATCCTAGTACAAAACATCTTCCTTCCTACCCAACAACAAGTTTTTACCTACAAATAGTTAAGTTAGGGCCCTTCCCCCACCTTCCCCTCAAAAACATACATCGATCCCACATCTAAGGAATAAAATTCCTAGACTTAGGCTTATGATTCACCAGACAATAATTGTTTTTATTAGAACATGCAACTTACAAGCAATGCTAGCTCTTCACACTTGAGTCTCTCATCTATGCCAACTCTCTAGCTTTTGAAGGAATTCTTCCACTTGAATGACGACGCAACTAAATTTTTTAGCAATCATTTTATTGGATACAACTAATAAGATTACATTCATACTCATGAGACTAGATGTATTACCTAAGTTGGGTCCTTTAGTGAGTACACAGTTCTAATCCGCATGTGCTTCTTGCAGGCGAGCATCCCAAATCAACCTTCATCTCTAGAATGCACCTTAATGTAACATTGTAGAATTTTTTCTAGATGAAGCTGCAAGGATTAGATTTCAATGTTTGGATGATATTTGAAAGTTTGTTACCATAAAACCATCGTCGTCAGTTGTATCATCACAAATATAGATTGCTAGGTCCTAAGAGTTATCTCACATATATTTGTTAATGACTTACTAGAGGGGATACTTGACTGGATCTCCCTTGTTGATGTTCCCCTATAGACAAACCTAAACCTATACAGTATATATGTATATATGTAATGAATAGATTTAGACCCGATTAAATCATCAAAGAAATTGCATAAATACACGACATTTGGGATTGCAATAGCATGAACCACAAATCTAGGGGATTTTCACTAACACCCACAAGTCTAGGATGTCCTTCCCACGGCTCCCTGCATAATGTTGTTTGTCGAGTTGTGTGAACTCTTTTGCGTGAACATAAATATCAAAGCATACCGACTCACTTACCAGACATGTATAGAACTCCAAATCAACGTTATAAACTCTATCTTATCACGTCCCTTTCAGTGATGACTTAAGTAGTGAACACCAACGCAAATACCTATAAAATCACTACACATCTGGAAATTTCAAATTTAGGACAATGAACATTTAGATATGTTAACTATCATGTTAATATTGGTTAAGCTTAGTAGGATTACCTTGTCGGACATGAATGCCTTTTAAGGCTTCTTTACAATCGGCGTCATAGTGCCATGATAGTCTAAAAATAGCACAATTAGGTTCAACGCTCTTGTAATTATTGCTTAATTTTATGAATTTACTTGTATTTAATAATGTCATAATTTTTGTAAATTGTTTATGTGTAGACTGATGAATCATATCCCTCCCTACATAACAATGAGTATTCACCAACAAATAAGTAGTTAAGGACCCTCTGGTCACCTTATGTTTGGTCGGGGGACAATGGCCTCCCTCCTCATGAATCCTACATTTATCCCACGTCTAAGGACTAAAAATGCATATATTTGGACTTTCGAGTCACCACAAAATATTGTTATTTTATTAGACGATCCAACTTATGAGCAATGCTTCCAAGGACTTCAAACTGGAGCCTTTTCTCATAGGAGTTCACTAGCTATTGGAGGAATTCTTTCACCTGAATGATACAATCAAATTATCAACATTATTTTTATTGGATGTAACTAACAAGATTTCATGCATACTTGTGAGATTTGATGCATTGTCTGAGTTGGGTCCTACACACTTCTATTCCTCTTGCGCTTCTTGTAGACAAGGATCACAAATCAACCTTCTTCTCCAGAAAGCACCTTAATGCAACATAGTATAATGCTTGTATGTGAAGCTTTAAAAGGATTAGGCATCAATGTTCAAATGATATTAAAATGTGTGTACCCTTTAAAGCATCTTCGTCGATTGTATCATGACAAATATGGATTGCTAATCCAAGAGATTTGTGCGAGCTATATATTTTGATGACTTACTAGAGGAGATACTTAATTGTATGTTCCTTATTAAGGTTTGCTTTTGGACGAACCTAGACCTATATAAATTCATGCATGTTTACATGTAATGAATATGTTTAAACCCAATTAAATCTATGAAGAAATTTCATAAATACACACCATTTAGGGCTAAGGTAAGACAAAACCACAAGTCTAGGGGATTTTAACTAATACCGAGAAGTCTACAATGTTCTATCAA
The DNA here is from genome assembly GCA_022496015.1 of Hordeum marinum. Lineage (NCBI taxonomy): Eukaryota > Viridiplantae > Streptophyta > Magnoliopsida > Poales > Poaceae > Hordeum > Hordeum marinum. Next base: position 166,514,612 of record CM039678.1, on the reverse strand, counting down.
TGGCTCCTCGCGTCGCGCGGCTCGTCAAGCTATATGAACACTTTCACATGAATATGAATAGCAAAGCATATCACCTCACCGATTAGACATGTATAGAACCCCAAACCAAAAGGTTATAGACTCGTTGGTACTCCCTCCGTCTCAAAATAAGTGTCGCACATTTAGTACTAAATTAGTACAAATTGTGTACTAGATCAACGCCACTTATTTTTGGGACGGTGGGAGTATGTTATTACCTTATCACAACCCCTTTTGGTGACTTCTGGAATAGAAAGCCCCAATAAAATATCTCTAAAATAATCACACATATCTCAAAATTAGAATTTTAGGATAATGTAGATTTGGGCGTGTTAACTATCATGTATGTATTAGTGATGCGTAGTATGATTACCTCCTCAAACACGAAGGCCTTTTTGAGCTTCTTCACAATTGGTGCATGAGTGCCATTGTATTGAAAAAGTATATCCCATGCTACCTAATAACGAGTATTTGCCTAAAAATAATTAAGTCATGATATGAGGCCTTACCCCTCCACCACCTCATGTTATGGAAGGGGACATCGAGCCCCCTCCCCTCAGGACACCACACTGTATTTTCTTATGAAGTTGTCTATGTTGGAGGTCATGTACCCTACAATCATCATTGTATCCTATTATCACATACGCATGATGTACTACTTGCACTACATAGCGTCTCAAAGAGTTCGTCAAAGAGATCAAGGATATGCTATTATGAAACACACTAGTTTTGCATTTCGGTGCACTACCGACATGCTTGCATGAAGGTGAAATTGAACATCAATTTTTTATTGCCTATTTACTATATTCAGAGAATTCACCTCCCATTTGGCATTTCATTTTCTGTAGGTGCAAAATTTGGTTAAGAACATTGTGAGGAGGATTGCGATTGAATTTCCCAATGTCAAAGTGACCCATGATTAAAAGGTAAGTAGATTTAATTGGACAATAATCTTGTTTAAATGATGTAACTATATTTGCTAAATGTATGCATGTCAACAATCATCTATACTAAACTAAAATTCGGCAAGCAACAAATAAAGCAAATAAGAAGAACCAAATAAGAGGCTTACCTGACATTGATAATGCCATCTACTCTACAAGTGAGCCAGCGGTCACCATCTTTGTCCCTAATTTGCTCAACTGTTTAGAGAAGCAAGATATACTAAGAAAAACATAATTACACTAGGATCTAATAGCATTTTGGTGGAAATACTTCAACAAGTTACATGTTGCAACCATTACCAGTAAAATAGCAGTCATGTCTAATCAACATGTCTAGCTAAGAACCATCATCTACTCATTCATGTTAAGCTTCTCTACTAAATTTTACATTAATGTTTCTTTGTTTATTCAAATTAATTTAGGGTTCTACATGTGCCTAATTTCATATCAAAATTTTGTCCTGCAAGGAAGCAATTAGCATGGCAAAGGATAAGCCTGGATAGCCAAGAAGATTGTTTGTATCCATCATGCAATCTATACTATTTCACTGTAACTCAAGTTCTTAACATGACTAGAAGATAAATTCCGACACGTTGATTCATTTCTTAGCGGAGTTGGAAATCCAGAATTGCAAGGTGGGTATGGGCTTGGTTATATACTGAGTCATTTTGGAGTAGGGTATTTTGGAAACCGAGCTCCATGGAGACCTTTATTTTAAAAAAATAATCAAATTTCAGTTTTTTTAGTTTAAAAAAATTCAGAAAACAATACACAATATGCAAGGATGTAATGTGTATGAGTGAATTTTTTAAAGGATGAAATACCTTGAATTGCGAGGTACACATAAAAAAAATCATGGACTTTGAGGATGAATAGTGCATATATATGTACTAAAAAGCCACAAATTTTTCTTTTTTGTAGCTCTCATTTTAACATATTTTGACCTAAACATTTGCACACATGTACATTATGTATCTAGCTATATGTGTATTTTTCCAGATATTTTTTGAAAGAAAAACGTTTGAATTTTCAATTTCAAATTAAGGCCTGTACTTTCAAACATTTTGGATGATCTCAAGTAATCAAACCATACAACTAAAAAAATACTTGCTTTTAAATGTTTCTAGGGCAGACAATGTCTATATACTAGAGTGTAATTTACATTTGGGTACTCAAATCATGCAACCATTTTTTTTTGAGTAGTGACATTTTTCAGGAACTAGGAGGGCAGCTATGTGTCGCCTATAACAACATGAATGGCAACGTCACCTGAAAGAATGCCCCAGTGAGCCGGCCCTGTAGCAGTTTTCTTCACTTCTCCACCATGTTTTGATTTTTCTCTTTTTTTCATTTTTCCTTTTCGGTTTTTCTTTGTGTTTATATTTTTATAAAAACTAAAAATTCATATATTCCACAGACAATTATTGAAGTTTTGAAAAAAATTGTCTTGTGCTAAAAAGTTTTTGTCTACTGTTAAAAAATGTTGATATCATTACACAAATGATTGTAAATAAAACTTGTTCACGTATTTCCAAATATTGTAATGAGATCATAAAAAGATATTAATCATGTATTTTAAAATATGTTAAATATGTATAGAAAAAGGTTCTTGATGTGTACAACAAATGTACAAAGTACATGAAAGAAAAGTAGATATCAAAACATATATCTGAAAAATTGTTAACCACATATTTGAAAAACATGAAGCATGTATATATATTTTTCCTGATGTGTACGGAAAAGTAGACATGAAAACATGGCTCTATAAAAAAAGTTAATCGCTATATTTGAAAATGTAATGATGTACTAAAAATATATTAAATGTGTATAAAAAAAGTTGTTGACGTATCAAAAAGATATAAACATCAAAAACACTTATGAAAAAAAATCATATATTCCCAAATCTGAAATATGTATAAAAATAATGTTTCATACATATACCAAAATGTACAATTTATATGAAAAAAGTAGATACCAGAACACATATTGAAAATATATTAATCATCTAATTAAAAGTGTTAAAATATGCATAAAAATGTTTTTGATGTATACAAATATATATTGCGTGTGAAAAAAGTAGTCATGTGTTGAAAAAATGAAAACATAGAAAATATTTTCAAAAATATCTCTATGGTGTACCAATTATTTAAAATGTGCATGGAGAAAAGGTACATATGTGTTGGAAACAGGAAAAAAGAGAAGAAAAGCACAAAAGAAACGAACAAAATCATAGAAAGAAATAAAAAACAAAGCAAAAAAAACCTGAAAATACCAGTGAAAAATGGTGGATTGTAGCGAAAACGAATCTCTACTAATTAAGAAGACTCTAAAGTTCCTGTTTCACTCTCATTCCACCATCCTTTGTTCGAGCTTCCCCGTATAATAATCAACTACATTTATTACTTACATTCTGATCTAATTTTATCGTCTCATCAAAATATAATAACATAAATAACAGACATAAGTTAATAAACATTTATCTACACAATCACGTTAATATAGGCACATAAATAACAAGCTAAGGTATTTAAATATTTATATCTCATTGCCAAGCACGAAAATTATTCTAATAAAAATAGATGGAAACCAAGTAAAAATAATGAAAATTGAAGAAGAACAAAGAATAAAAAATCAAAAAAACATAAAGAAGAAGAAAAACCAAGGAAATTGATGCAAAATAGTAAAAACTTGACCGAGCACGACAACACATTAATGGGCCTGCCCATACGTGTGGACTCCACATGTGAGCGAGAATTTCATCTCACAATGTATGAAAAGAAAGAAAAAGAGTTTCATCTCACGATAGAGGAGATATAGATCTAGCGCGTAATGGCATCTCTAAAATGGACCCGCAAATCACCCGCAATGTTCGGATCGTGCGGTCCGGACCACAGAAGTCATCAAGCGTAATTCTATAGCAGTCCATGCAGCGGTCTAGACGTGATTTTTCCCGCAAATCGGAGACAAGCATGGGGAAGTTTACTCAACTGCTACTTCGCCTGAGTGTGACAGTCCTGCCCAGCAAAACCCATGCCTCTCCCGCGCGTGCCTCCCGTCCGGCGCCAGATGCCCGCATTCATGTCGTTTTAGAGCGGTTGTTCCCCATTGAAGAGCGAACACGACCTCTCACTAGCACCAACATTGAAACAACGTCTCGTTGGCCAAGGGCGCTGCCCGCGACACGTCTCCGGTGTCCGCATCTGTTCAGTGTCGAAGAAGCGTGACTAGACGGGATGGGACATATATCTATCACGCCCGCTCAATACCCCGTCTGTCTGTATGCCGTCATTAAGCAGGCTTGCCGACTGAGAAAACTGCTCCGGCGTCCAGCATTGACGCCTGGCCTCACCGGGATCGCCTATAGGGAAGCCACACCTGCCTATCTCTACAACACAACGTATCCTCTCCACATCCTCTCCACATCCACCTCCCTTGCACACCATTTGCCATGGCTGCTGGCAGTGAAGCTCTGTGGGACAACCTTTTCATGAAGATGAAGCACAAGCTGGCAGCCCTTGCCGCCACCTGGTAAAACCGTCGTGCCAGGCGGAACAACATCGGCTTGTCGACCAGCTTGCCTGAGGTCTCTGATGACAACAAGGATGACACCACGTGGAGACAGGCTCTAGTGACACCGCCCCAGCTCCCACAGCTCATGTGCTCTCCGGCTACACCATGGCACATGCGCACTACAACACCGCCATGGCGAGCGGCATGATGTCTACTACACAACTTTATTCTTGTAGACTCGTGTTGGGCCTCCAAGCGTAGAGTTTTGTAAGACAGTAACATTTTTCCCTCAAGTGGATGACTTAAGGTTTATCAATCCGTGGGAGGTGTAGGATGAAGATGGTCTCTCTCAAACAACCCTGCAATCAAATACAAGAAATCTCTTGTGTCCCCAACACACCCAATATAATGGCAAATTGTATAGGTGCACTAATTTGACGAAGAGATGGTGATACAAGTGCAATATGGATGATAGATATAGGTTTTTGTAATCTGACAATATAAAAACAACAAGGTAGCAAGTGTAAAACAGCGAGGAAAACGGTGTATAAATGCTTGGAAATAAGACCTAGGGTTCATACCTTCGCTAGTGCAATCTCCCAACAATGCTAACATAGTTGAATCATATGATCGTTCCTCAACATGCAACAAAGAATCACTGCAAAGTTCCTATCTAGCGGAGAACAACAAGATGAAATTATTGTAGGTAGTAGAACCACCTCAAAGTTACTCTTTCCGATCAATCTGTTGGATTATCCCTATAAGTGTCACAAAGAACCTTAGAGTTCCTACTAGAATAAACGCAATGATACATATCAATCAACCATAATGTCACCTAGATACTCCAATGTCACCTCAAGTATCTGTGGGTAAAGTACGCGACATGCATCAAACAATTTCAGATCTATCATATTCAATCCAACACAAAGAACTTCAAGGAGCACCCCAATATTTTTATAGAAGAACGTTGTATGAAAACATGCAATCAACCCCTATGCATAGATTCCTAAGGTCACTGGAATCCGCTAGTTGATGCCTTAGCATATATCAAGTGAATCAATAGAATACCCCAATGTCACTACGGGTATCCCATGCCAGACATACATCACATGTTCTAAAATCCAATATTCAATCCGACATAACGAGATCTAAAAGGAAAAGATTCAATTCATCACAACAAGATAGCAAGGGAAACACCTCATATGATCCGACTATATTAACAAAGCCCGTGATACATCAAGATCGTGCCATATCAAGAACACGAGAGAGAGAGAGAGAGATTGAACACATAGCTACTCGTACAAACCATCAGCCCCGAGGGTGGACTACTCCCTCCTCGGCATGTGAGGGAGTCCTGGATTAAGGGGTCCTTGGAAGGCCGACCAATCCCTTGTGGGCCGGATTGTATGGGCCGTTTGTCGAGCACTAGATCGATTGAAGGCCCTGTCTCCAGGAAGGAAGCTTCAGGAATTTTGGCTTGTCCTCCATGTTTGATGTAGCAAATAGGCATGTTTATCCCTTCGGCATGTAACCCTAGGTATCCTCGGCGTCTACATAAGCCAGAGGGTTTTAGGTTGTAGCAAAGGACAACTCATGTAGGGTTTAGCTCTTTGATCTCGAGGTAGATCGACTCTGTAACCTATACATCATCAATACAATCAAGCAGGACGTAGAGTATTACCTCCATAGGAGGGCCTGAACCTGGGTAAACATCGTCTCCCTTGTCTCTTGTTACCATCGATTCTAGTATCACAGCTCGGGATCCCCTACCCGAGATCCGCCGGTTTTGACACCGACATTGGTGCTTTCATTGAGAGTTGCGCTGTGATTGCCCAAGGAATCGATGGCTCGCCTTGTCATCAACGAAGAGGTCGGCAACACGGGAACTTTTGTCCCCGGGTAGATCTTCGCCTTCGACAGCATTGTGCTGCACGCCGACCCGTCCGGCCATCTAGGCCGTATCGGAAGTTTCGCCCCTGACCAAGAGGTCAGATTCGGGAACCTAGAGTTCTCCGTAGACTCTCGGGGCGACCTATCATTAACCGGGCTTGCAGTTTCGCGTGCCACGCCCGAATATTCCGAAGCTTTAACTTCGGATTCCTATTTCGGTCACACCCACGGGATGAATCCCGCCGATGACCTGACTCATAGTACGGATCCGACCATAGCGCCCGACACCCGGATATTTGTTCCTGCCAAACACTCCACTCCCCCGGACGCGTCGGAGGTCAGCTCCAAAGGCTTCGGGCAGGTTGACCCGAACGAGCTCTCGACACTTAACGAGGCCCTAGATCGGATCTCGTCAATGAGGATTACCGACAATCCAACTCTGATGTATGCTTAGGTCGGTCATAGGGCGGGTTAGAACGATTTTTTTGTCCCACCCACCACCCACTTGATAGCCACAGTCGAAGATTTAATCGACATGCTGGACTATGCCTCCGAGGAGGCAGAATACATGGATGATGAGGATTGCGCTCACACCCCCATTAACACCGGGCGATGGGCCGCTACCTCCACATACGATGTCTACATGGTGGACACTCCTGCCACTAATGGCAAGAACGCGCCCAATACCGACGGTGACAAGTCGGGCGAAGCACCATCAAGGTGTCGTAAGCCGCATAAGCGGTCAAAAGGCAAGAAGGTGAGGAAATCTATCATCAGCACCGGGGACGGAGTTACCCCAGAAGACCTCAGCGATCCCTATATCCTCGAAACCCCGATAGAGGGCCAGGAGAGGCCTGAAGGCCGGTGCAAACCCGATGACCTCAATGATTCCAAGGACAACAACTACCTCCCCTTGTCGAGGAGGAGGACATCCTGGAAGCAGATGACTTCGACATTCCCGATAACCATGAAGATCAGGAACTGTTCAGGCAACAACTTATAGCCACAACCCGTAGCCTGAAAACAAAAGAACGACAGATTAAAGTCGAACAAGATAACCTCAATGATCGATGGACGAGAGTCCTCGCAGCTGAGGAAGGATACGGTACTGGTCTGTCGGACCAACCTAAGAACTATCCACGTAGAAGGCTGCTGCCGCAATTCGACGACGAGCTCACTGATACGCCATCTCCTAAACATACCCCATACGATAGGCCAGCCGACCTCCTCGAGGACGAGATAGGTCGGCTGACGACATCGGTTATAGGCCGACGATACCCCGAAGACAGGGAAAGGAGCCACTAGAGCCCGATGATAGGTTCGACCTATGAAACGACCTGGACTACAGAGCAGGCCGTACGAGATCTATCTACGTATCCAGAGGGTACTCACCAGATAGACGGGGCGGGCATAGGCCCTGGCTCGACCGCAATGACAGAGGCCGGGAACGCAACCGGGCTAGAATAGACGCCGAATACCGGCGCGACATAGCTCGAGTCAGAGGAGCCACCCACCCACTGTGTTTCACGGACAAGGTAATGCAGCATCAGTTCCCAGAGGGGTTTAAACCCGTGAACATCGAGCAGTATGATGGGATAACTGACCCAACCGTATGGATTGAGGATTTACTCTTCCACATTCACATGGTGCAAGGAGACGATCTCCGCGCCATCAAATATCCCCCCCTAAAACTCAAGGGGCCAGCTCGACACTGGTTAAACAGCACCCCGAAAACTCCATTGGATGCTGGGAAGACCTAGAGGATGCATTCCGATCTAATTTCCAGGACACCTATGTTCGGCCACCGGATTCCTCTGACCCGAGCAACATCGTTCAGAAGCCCGGAGAGTCGGCACGACAATTCTGGAATCTGTTCTTAACCAAGAAAAACCAGATTGTTGTCTACCCGGACACTGAAGCAATAGCCTCCTTCCGGCATAATATTCGGGATGAATGGTTGGCCCGCCAGCTTGGCCAGGATAAACCTCGGACTATGTCCGCCCTTACATCACTCATGACCCGCTTTTGCGCGGGCGAAGATAACTGGCTAGCAAGACGCATCCACTACTCCGAAGATCCCGGAACCTACGAAGTTCGGGATGACAACGGGAAACCAAAACGCAACAACAACAAATGCCGTCACATAAATAGTGATGCCATTGACACAATCGTTAACGCCGGCTTCCGCAATTCCCGACCTGGGCAGTGTAAGAAGCCTCCTAAAGGCAATCGCGATGGACCCATCCCGCTGGATAAGATCATGGAAAGGCCTTGCCAAATCCATGGCACTCAAGAGAATCCTGCCAACCATACACACCGTAATTGTTGGGTGTTCAAACAAGTCACTAAAATCACGCCCAAGGACCAAGGCACGAGACCTTGTAGCGAGGATGAGGATGAGCCTCGGGGTCTGATGTGAGGCGGACAGAAGAAATTCCCTCCAGAGGTGAAAATAGTTAATATGATATACGCCACCCATATTCCCAAGAAGGAGAGGAAGCATGCCCTCCGATAGGTCTATGCCGTAGAGCGTGTAGCCCCGAAGTATAACCCATGGTCGTCATACCCGATCACCTTTGATCGACGTGATCACCCGACCAGTATTCGTCATGGGAGTTCATCCGCCCTCGTCCTCGGCCCCATTATAGACGGGTATCACCTCACAAATGTCCTAATGGACGGAGGAAGTAGCCTTAACCTGATTTACTCAGATGCGGTGAAAAATATGGGTATAGATCCATCAAGGATCAAACCCAGTAATACTACCTTTAAAGAAGTGATTCTAGGCATCGAGGCCCGGTGCATAGGCTGTGTAAGCCTGGAAGTAGTGTTCGGCTCGCCCTACAACTTTTGAAGCGAGGACTTGGTCTTTGACATGGTACCCTTCCGCAGTGGCTATCATGCCCTGCTCGGCCGAGCAGCGTTCGCTCGCTTTAATGCCGTCCCGCACTATGCATACCTCAATCTCAAGATACCCGGCCCCAAGGGAGTCATTACTGTCAATGGGAATACAGAGCGCTCTCTCCGAACCGAGGAACATGCATTGGCCCTGGCGGCCGAATTCAACTACAACAATAATCGGCAAACGCCGACATCTTCCCTAAAGGTACGCAAGGTTGGAAAGCAAGCACGGCTTCAGCTCGAACTCTCAGACCCTACCTCTCCCCTTAAATAGGGACTCACCCCCCATCGCACAACCCTAGGACCAACAAAGTACGTGCCAAGGAAGCACAACTTTGTGCTTAAAATTCCATGGGCGGCGGTGGAAAAAGGGTAAGTGTTTGGCTAAACCGAACTACTACCATCAAATGTCTTCGGATACACTACAGATACCATCAAGGGCCTACTAAAGGCGTAAAGCTTATCCACACTTCGGCGGCTTCTCAAGACCTTGTTTCCAAGATCCGCTCGCCGAACAGTACCACCTATAGAGGTGCACCACTTCCCAGGAGGTGCAAGAATAGACAAGCGACAGGGCACATCGAGGACGTAAGGTCACTATTCGAAGACCCCTGGTACAACCACTCCTATAAAATTTCTTTTCTCAAATACTGGTAAACAGTTGCTTCGGCAATCTGAGCAATAAGAGTTGTTTAGAAACATATAACATCACTATATGCGTTTATCTCGTTGTTCTTTTTGGCACATATTTTGTTTTCTCCCTCTTCTCGGGAAACAGTTCGATGTATGATGATGCAACCAGCTAATAGACGGGGGCTCTAGTTTAAAAAAATTGCCTTACATGCAATCGATTATGCATTCGGCATCTTGGAATTCGCTTTATATGCATTGGTTCCAAACTATGTCTTGGGTCAATAGTTGGGTTGCCCGGCTTCTGTGCTTGCCCCTTTACGTTCCGCTCGTTCGGCTAAAAGGGCAAAGGGAGAACCCCTGTGATTGTGTTTCCGGCTAGTCTAGTCAAGCACCTCAAGGGAGAAAGCCAAAAACTAACTGTCATAGTATGCGAGAACCGTTCTGTGAATCCGAGCTTAAAGTGTTATACTCAAATCCTTGTCAGAGGATATTCCGTGTCATACGAGGGGTTCATTTTTCATACAAACCATATGATATTGGCTTCAGCCTCTATTCATCCGAACATCAAAAAACACCGGGGGCTAGTCATCAGCCCCCCGCAGTCCTTTTCGCGCCCCTACGGCTAGGTGAAAGCCATAAAGCATTATGGTCTAATTTCTTGGTCCACCTCACTCCACCGCCTTCGGGTTCCGATAGCTCGGCTAAGGGACATAGTGCATTGGTAGAGACACCCCATGTAGTATCTACATGGGGGCTAAAGCCGACGACTCACAGCTTTCAGTTTCAACGGCCACACAGGAGTTATAAGGAATGTAAAACATTGAAAGCATGATAAATTATAACCTTAAAATGTTAAAATTTCTTCGGACACATTAAAATGTACTCATACATGTTCTCTTTCGAACATTGCGATTCTATCGCCCGAGCACCCTCCATTACTCCGGAGAAGTATAGCCCGGGACGCCTATGCTCCTTCCTAGGAGGCGGTGGGGCGGTGGCTATATTCATCAGTTCAAGCCCCAACAAGTGCACCTTGGCCTTCGTAAAGGCCAACTAAGCTCCTTCGATGCAGGAGGAGGGCTTCAGTGCGTCGATCCGGGGCAAGGCGTCGACCAGCTTCTACACCAGTCCGAAGTAGCTGCATGGCAGTGGCTCATTGGGCCATAGCCGGATACGAAGATCCTTCAAGGCCAGCTCCACCATCTGGTGCAGCTCCATAAGCTGCTTCAGCTGCTCAGTAAGGAGAGGAGAGCGCTCGGGGGCTTCAAACTCTGCCCAGAATAGACAAGCTTCTTCTTCTTCTCCCCGCGAAGCATAAAGCTGATTCGCGTCCGCTACGCTCTTTTCGAGGTCGGAGTAGGCGCCTGAGGAACGCCACACCTGGGTAAGCAACTCAAACTTTCTATCCCCGAAGACACAATGCAATAAGTACGGCTTACCATCCATTATAACCTTCTCCTGGCAAACTTGCTCTTCGAAGAACCTCCTATCCACCCGCTCCTTTTGGAGTTTGGTTTTTAGGTGGATAGTTCAGCGGCCTGCTCCTTGCCTTTCTGCTCAAGGTCCTCGCACTTGTGGTCGGTGTCCTTGAGCTCCTGTTGGATCTCCTCCAACCGAGCCTCATGCTTGTCGCTGGTGGCTCTTAAGGCTGACAATGCGAAGCCGCTTGTTCAGCCGTCACCCTCTCAACCGAAGCCTCCTGCTTCGCATTTTGTAGCTCAGCCTTGAGCTTCTCCATTTCCTTCGCTGAGGCTGTGTAAGCATCAAGAATAAGAATATTGCATCGATAGTAGGATAGCCAAATTTTTTGGATACTGAGTAAGGCTTACCTTGCGCCTTGTCAAATCTCTTGTTAAGAGCATCAAGCTCGTCTTCGGAGCTTTTGAGCTTCCCATTCAGCTCGTCTAGCTCGGAGGCATTCACAGCTGACACCGATGACGAAGCCTGCAAAAAGCAAATCCAGGTTACGTAAGCTCGAAATTACCAAACTAACGTCAATCTGATTCTATGTATGGTCTTCTTAAAAGCTGGTTAGAACGTTCTGAACACATGCTTTGGTATATAGTTCGGAAAATGATCCATTATTGACCCCTAGGTGAGTTTTTTCAAACTCACCTAGGGCTCGAGGGCTGCCATGTACATAATGATAACACAAATAAATTAATATCTTAAAAATACAGTGTCACGTGGCTCACGTGAAAGCCCGTCAGGAGACCCTTGAAGGCCTCCTTCAGTCTGTTGGCGACGGACTAAATGCTCTGCAATACCACACCCATAAGGGTGTGGTGCTCCTCAGAGATGGAGGCGCTCGATAGAGCCTTCCCCATGACGGGCCACCCATGGGTCGTTGGTGCCGGTGGTGATCGGACAACCCAATCACCTACCGAGGATTGAACCGGAGCCCCCGGAGGCAGGGTGCACTCCGTAGTGGTACTAGGAGGAGACTGAACATCTACACGTCCGGTCTCCTCAGTATCCGGGTGGGGTCCCGCCCCCGGTCTTCGGTGGCCGAGGCATTAGCCTCGACCATGGTATCGTCTCACCCACTGCTGGTGCCTGGTTGCATAGGAGCATGCTGGGATGACACCTCCGCGGTGTCCTTCATGATGCCCGGAGGAGTGGGATGCAACATGTTCCTGCTCTCTGCTAGATCGGCGGGCGGGGTCTCCCCGTCCGAGATCTGGTCGGTGGGGAGGACGCGGTGGGCTACAAAATCAGTAAGCGCTCACATGTTAGTAGCCTTTAAAACCTATCATCGACTGTGGGGACCCCGACTCATAAGTCGAGATCACCGAATGCACGTGTACAGTGATCCCAGAGATCAATGCTCGCTGAACACACAGAAACTGAATAACAAGAGTCTTACATCCATACTTAGAGTCTTACACAAATAGTGAACACAAGGGTCTTAGTTTTACATAGATAGGGCCACACGGGCCAAACACTTAAGATAGAACAAGCAACGGAAATCTTGGTCAAAAGCGTGAACCCATGCCATCTGCCTTAACCTACAGGCATTCTAACTGGGAAGTGTCCTAGTTTGCATGTTCGTCTCCAACGAACTCTTCAACATACTCCTGTTCTTCCATGCCTGGACAATTAAATAACCAGTGTCAAGCCGATGAGTACTTTGAATGTACTCGCAAGCAACCCAAGTGTGGAACGAGGTAACAATGATGCATGTTATAGCACTAAGTAGGTAAATTTCCGGAAAGCTAATTTCTTTTTGTATGCAAATGACATGATCAAATAACTAGTGACATGCATCAATAATTAGCAGATATCCATATGAACAAGTTATAGATATCAACATAAGTAGGGGACGAACATCTCATGTTCGTTCATCACGTTAAGCCATCTGACTTAGTTCAACTCTCATGCTAAGTCATCGGACTTCGCTCAGGTGACCTCTTGTCACCACCACACCATACTCACACCAAGTTTCATGAAAACACCCGGATGTGGCATAAGTAGCACCACCCAACTGTCCTTGACCATGGACACGGCTATTCGAATAGTTTTACACTCTGCAGAGGTTGCACACTTTACCCACAAGACTCGGGGAACTTCCATGTCATCCACGACTCGAGGTATATAACATACCCGAGGTAAGCACCCGAACAATGCCTTTCCCCCGGCGATACTAAACAAAGAGTCCACTCGATTGGTACCCAGCCCTCATGATGTACATCACACGAGCCTCGCTCTAATCATACCATCCATGAGGGGACCAACGGTGTGCCCGGTGCCTATGAAGACAGCGCATGATCATACATACCGGTACGACCCCGTATCGAGAGTTACCACGCCACTCCCACCACTAGTAATGTGGGCTCCTTGCCAGTACCCACCAAGGTAATCAACAAAGCCCCGTCCCATAAGGGGTATCGTGGTTGCGCATGTAAGGTTGGGATGGTCGACAATTCTTAAACCCTTCGTTTTCGAAAACACGTACTCATCTTATTCCGGCACACCACTTCTTTCTCAAGTGGTCAACCATCTCATTGTCATCTCCCTCAGGCATTAGTGGCACCCGATGGGGTTTTCGAAAAGTCTTTGAAATCACCTCTTTCTTGTCATCACTATGCATAAGTCCCATCCCATTTGCGTAGCATCTATTAGCAACCTAACTACTCTCACTCGCACAACCCTCATAAGGTGGTAGGCTCATGCACGATGCAAGTGTCAACGGAGAAGTACCGGAGGTATCCCACCAAAAAGGGGAACACCACTACACATGATCAAATACGATGAAAGTAAAGTGCTATATAACATGCAATAAAATGGTTTCTTATCATGGTCAAAGGGCTGCTTGCCTTGCTCAAGAAAGTCTCCGGGGTCTTCGAAGTCTTCGGGTCCAACTTCTTCATCAACCGCGCAATCTATCGTCGCGAAAAAAAATAACGATAAAAATAAGCAATCACACAAAATAGAGCACACAATCTACTACCAAAAATGTTCACCTACTCTGATAAATACTAAAAGTCATACTAAAAATATTCTCTTAGGGTTTTGTTGTGAAAAAGATTTTGGAAATAAAATAACAGAGGCAAAAAGGTGCCAATATATAGGTTTTAAAATAATACAACACTAAAAACATTTTCAAACATTTTTACAAATGGCACTATTAAATTCTAGGGATTATTTTATGAATTTAGGTGGAAGAAAATTTGGCGTTGGATAAATATTTCATCTTGTGGGATTTTTGGAATTTGTAGTAAAATTAAAAAGGAGAAAGAAACGAGCATAGTGCCCTGGCCGGAGGAGGCCAGCAACTGGGCCGGCCCAGAGGCCAACCAACCCAGGCGAACTGGTGTGCGCACGCGCATTCGAACCTAACGGCTGGGCCCCGACGGCCAGCGACAGAGAGAGGAGGGGGAGGGAGGTGAGGATGACAGGCGGGCCCCGCTTGTCATCTCCAACCTCGCGACAGGGTGGCCGGCATGCCCACCGGCGATGATGCAGGGCACGACGACGACAGGCGAAGGCGGGGATGAGCTTAGCGTCGACCCGCCGGTCCTCTGGAGGTGGAATGGAGGCCTGGGGTGGCTGGAGTCGCCGGCAACGAGCCCTTGCGGCAGAGGGCGCTTCGGGAGAGGTCACCAGAGCCGTCCCGTGCTACAAAAAGGATGGGAGGAAGAGGGGAAAGCATCAACGCGGCGGGGGAGGACCAACGTGAGAAGAAAGAGGGTCAGAGGTGGCCGGTACCCGGAGATCGACGGTGGCGACGCCGCGGTGATCTCCGGTCGATTCCGAGTGCCTCGAGCACAGGGAGGAGCGAGGGCCTTGCGGGCGGTCAATGAAGGAGGAGAGGGGGCCAGAGAGGAGGGAAGGGCTCGGGGGAGGCCCTTTTTGTAGGGGGGCGCGAGTCCATCGATGAGCCGTGCACCGGGAGGACGTGGCCGAGGCCAAAGGGAGAGGGAGGCTCACGGGACTGCTCGGAGACGTTCCTAGGGCTGGTCTATGCCGAGCGGGAGCAATGGGAGAGAGAGAGGAGGGCGCGCGTGTGAGGTCGCGGGTTGGCCGAGCCGGGCGGCGCTCGGCACGCGCGGGAGGAGGGAGGAGGAAGGAGAGAGAGGAGGGTCCGACATGGGTGACGTGGCGCGGACGCCGAGGGGGACCAAGTGGCGCAAGGGGGAGGCCCGAGGCTGCCGGAGCCGTGCAGTGGCCAGCGGCTATAGTGCCTGTCGGCACTGTAGCATGCTCCAGAGCGCGCATTTGGCATGCCACGGCATGCCAACGACGTCTTCTGCATGGCCACTCATGCCTAGGGGATCTAGGGGGAGTTAACAATGGAGAAAAGGGCAGGGGATGCTCTGGTGATGCCTTAGGAGAGAAGGGAGGCTAAGAGAGAGGGAGAAGACTGTTGTCCGGAGGTGAAAAATGAGAGCTTTACTCACTTACCCATGGAGCTTTGGCTAGGGAGAGTTACTGGAGGTAGCTAGTAACTCAGAGAGACTGTGGTAAAAAGCTGGGGCCAAGGGTAAAAGGATAAGAGGTGAAAATGTTGGTTTTACAAAATCACCAGAAGGTGTTTGATGAGGTTCTGGGCAATAAAGAATTACCAGGTTACTGAGATTTTTACCAGGGTCAAAGTCTAGGTGAAAATGAGATGCTCCACCAAATTTGAGCTCAAGGAGAAAAAGTTGCCAATGGAAATTTGGTGAACCCTAGAAATTGGCAGAGACTGATTTCTGTAGATCCAATGATGCTAGGATTTTACCCTTGATGCACCACTTAGTTTATCATCACTATTTGGCCATTAGAGCATGCCCACAAAGTTTGAGGCCAAGGGGAGACACTTCACAATGTAAAGTTGCTCAAATTTGATTCTGGACAAGAATGGTTTTGGGATGATTTGATGGACCAAACCAACTTGGATTGGGATGAAACTGTGCAAGATCATCACCCATGACAGTGTTGACTTGCTAGAATTTTCCTGGAATTTATTGAGAATATTTCTTATAGAAATATTCCAAAAGTTTGATCTGAGCAGAAAGGGTTTTGAGGGGTTTTGCCTATGATCTGATCATGCCCTTGTGTTGAAACTCATACATATGGAAAAATATATGTCCACTGAGTTTCTCTAAATTTTCTAAAATATTTTCAAAGGATTTAAATAGTTGTTCCCTAGGAAAAACCATTTATGGCCTTAAGAAAAAGCCTTCAAATAAAATGTGAAAATAATCTTTAAAAATAATGTTTGGTGGTTTTGAGAAGTCATATATATAGTAGGTTTGAAATAAAGCCTTTGGGAAAAAGGGTCCACCTGATTTGGGGACTTGCAGTGCAAACCTCATTTCAGGGGGTTTGGAAACTTAAATTAAATAAATCATTTTTGGTTAAAACAAAATTTGATAAAAATAGTTTTGGGCACTAATCACATGGCATGATCATTGGGCAAGGGTTTTGGATCAATGAAGATGATTATGAAGTGGAGTAGAACCTAGTAGTGCCATAAAACACAATCCACATGCAAGCAATCAACATAGCAAGCAAGCACAAACACATAGAAAAAGTTTTAGTTGGCTCCAAATTTTATAAATCCAATCATAACAATGTGCTATAATCACAGGGTGTGACATCGACAGTTGAGGAAGTCTTTGGGTCCTTACCTTTGAGCTGGGGGCTTGACCCTTAGACTCCTTTGTGGAACCCTCTCGAAGTCGTCGGACTCGGTATCCGATTCTGAACTGTCGTCGTACAGGATTACCTGTGTCCGACGCACTTTCTTCGGGGCAGGAGGGGATACCTCCTGTACGGCGTCCGATAACGCCGCCCTCTTTCTTGTGAGGGGGAATCACCCCCCTTGTCCTCGTCCTCATCCTCATGCTCCTCTTGATTCGAGGAGGCATGGGTTTCCTCGGACACAGCCTCTGGCTGGTCCCTGATGCGAAGGCCTTCTCGGCCTGATTTCTTCTTCTTCTCCTTTGTGGGTGCCTCATAAGGCGCCTCAACGAGCATCTCCGCCAACAGCTTGGACCTGGTGTCTTCGGGCTGAGGCGCCGGGCAGTCGATGCCCGTGGTGTTGCTCAACCATTTATGCAAAGGTGATTGGGAGTATGTTTTAGATTTTCTTTAGGTAAAATGAAACCGATCAGGCAAAAGTATATTATACCTCGGTAGGAGGCTTGTCGGCGTGTAGACCCCGATCCTCCTCCTCGGCTGGCCAGTCCTTCTGCGCCTTGAAGAGCACCTTGCACAGCTTCTCCCGAATAGTTCGGAAGAACTTATGAATAGTAGGCTCATCGTCAAGACGACAAGCCAACATGTGAGAACTCTAGCGGTGGAAGGGGAGGATACGCCGCCGGAACATAATAATCTGGACCACATTGGCCAGCGCAGTGTCATTTCTGATCATGGAGGCGATGCGTTTCTGCAGATGCTCCACCTCCTTGTCCGGTCCCCAATCGAGGCCCATTCGGAGCCATGAAGTCAATCTGATGGGGGGATCTGAATTCGGCCAGAGCGGCTTGGCCTTCCTTCCTTAGCTTGGTGATGTAGAACCACTATTTCTGCCATAATTTGATGGTGTCGATGAAGGTGCCGGATGGCCATCCGATGCAGGAGAGCTTGCCGATGATATCCCCGCCGCAATCTGTGTGTTTGCCTGCAAAACACTTTGTCTTGATATTAAATATCTTGAGCCAAAGTATGAAGTGTGGCTCGACTTGCAAGAAGGCCTCGTAGATGATGATGAAGGCTGATATGTGCATGAAGAAGTTTGGCGGGAGGTCGTGGAAGTCGAGGCCGTAGAAGAATATTAACCCCTTGACGAATGGATGGAGCGGGAAGCTCAGCCCCCGAATAAAGTGGGGGATGAAGACCACCCTCTCGCCGGGCTTGGGGGTGGGGATCATTTGGTCCTTCTCAGGCATGCGGTGGCCGATGTTGGTGGGGAGGTAGCCGGTGGCCTTGAGGTCCCAGATGTCCCGGTCGATGACCGTGGAAGCCTCCCACCTACCGTTGGAGCCGGAACCCACCATGGATTAGCTTGGAGGGGGTACGGTGGAAAACCTAGATCTACGTCGTGGAAGCTCAGAAGGATGGGGAAGCAGAGGATGCGAATGGGGAGCGTGGTTAAGCCTTGGGGTTTTCCTTCCTTTTTATGAGGCTTATAGCTGTGTGGCCTCCCTTTGCTATGCCGTGAATCCCTCCGCTTCCCGAGACGTGTGTGTCGTTGCATGCGCATGATTAAACATATCTCGTGTAAAATGGGGCATGATCTGTGCGTTGATGGATCGTGTTGATGAAAACATCCTCGAATCGCGAATCGAGTTTTTGCAACTGGTTTAGTGGTCGTGGTAGGCCGTGACCGTTCATCAGAAAGGTCATCAGGGGATATAATTCTACTCCTTGATGCTTGGCCTTCAGGGCCAACCTATTCAGGGCGTACGGACGCGCCTCTAATCGGAAGACTACATCGAAGGCCGAACTAAACTCGGTGGGAAGAACTCACCTCGCAAGCCGAAGACTCTGATATATGAAGAAGACAAAGCTAAGACCCTTGTCATTGGAGGCAAGTTCAGGGGCTACTGAGGGAGTCCTAGATTAAGGGGTCCTCGGGAGGCTGACCAATCCCTTGTGGGTCGGACTGTATGGGCCATTTGTCGAGCATTGGATCGATCGAAGTCCCTGTCTCCAGGAAGGAATCTTCGGGAATTGTGGCTTGTCCTCCACGTTTGATGTAGCAAATAGGCATGTTTATCCCTTCGGCGTGTAACCGACCATGTGTAAACCCTAGGTACCCTCGGTATCTATATAAGCTAGAGGGTTTTAGGTTGTAGCAGAGGACAACTCATCTAGGGTTTAGCTCTTTGATCTCGAGGTAGATCGACTCTGTAACCTATACATCATCAATACAATCAAGAAGGACGTAGTGTATTACCTCCATAGAAGGGCCCAAATCTGGGTAAACATCGTCTCCCTTGTCTCCTATTATCATCGATTCTAGTATCACAACTTGGGACCCCCTACCCGAGGTCCGCCGGTTTTGGCACCGATAGCATAGCCTCCGCCGCGATGATGAAGATGGCCACCGGAGATGATTTACCCTCTCCGGAAGGGTACTGGAACGCCTCCAGATTGGTTTTTCGTCGATACAGAGAGTTTTGGAGGTGGAACAAGGAGTCTCTATTTATTCCTGGGGTTTCTGGTATTTATCGGATTTTTCAGTGTTGGAATCATGCCAAACGGAGCCATGTGGGCCCCACCACATATCTCACCACACCACTAGGCGGGGCGGACTGTTGCATGGCGGCCCACTACCACCCCTCTCCGGTAGGTCTTTGCTCCAATGTTGCTTATTTCCTCCAGAAAAAAACGCAAAAAAGTTTCGGGCGATTCCAAAAAAATTCACAACACCACGATAATTCTGCTGAAAACAGTGTTAGTCTGGGTTAGTTCTAAATAAATCATATAAAGTGCATCAAAACCATATAAAAGTATTTCAAACATAGGTGAATATGGCATGAATACTTCATAAATTATCGATACATTGGAGGCGTATCAACATCCCCAAGCTTAATTCCTGCTAGTCCCCCGAGTAGGTAAATGATAAAAGAAATAATTTATAAAGTGTGAATGCTTAGTGAATAGTTTTGATCATTGATAATTTTAGTCACTTTTCTAGCATCATAAGCAGCAACTTTTCCTCATAAAAATTATCATGATTGAGTAGCAATCAATTCACATGTCATGGGTCAAACAATGCATTCTATTGAAACTTAACAATCTATGTTCTTGGTCACCAAACAATTTCAATACATCATCAAGTCTAAGTAAGAGCTCCACATACTCAATTATTATATAGTATTTTATGATTCCTAATAATCAAGCATAGTTTTAGAAGAAACCATATCCATCGAACACAGAGAAATATAGGGGCTTAATGTTTCGCCTCCCAACACACTTATCATAAAGATAATTGTCAACAATAATGAATCATCATCAAATATATTTGAGTGGATATATATGTTAGGGTATTTTCCCACCACATGGTGCTTGCTAAATAATAGATTGATATTGGAATAAGAAGTTGACTCAACATGAAAGTACGTAACATGAAAGTATATAGATTGTCCCTTCGCAGAGGGAAGCAGAGATTTGAATATGTGCCAGAGCTCATTGTTTAAAATAGAGATGAATATGTAATTTCAAGTGTTGTGCTTTTCCTGTCAACATCACAATAGAGTTTTCAATATCTTCCATGCTAATCACATTATTGGTGGTTCCCAAACGGAATTGAAATTTTTACTCCCCCTCCATCATTCATACACATTCCATGGTTGGCCGAATCTACTGTTGCCCTCCAAACAATCAACTTTCTTGGGGGAGTTTTTTTTCTGTTATGCATGACTTGGAATCCTTTTTACCAGCCTCTCTCGTGCATTGATAAGTGAATAAATACTCATCTTGAGAATAACTCGCTTAGCATGTAAGATAATGACCGCCCCGTAGCTTCATGGGCGGTACGAGCACAGAAAACGGATGTTTATTTGAAGGTTTTAGAGGTGGCACATGCAAATTTACTTGGAATGATAGTGAAATACCATATATAGGTAGGTATGGTGCACTCACATGGAAAACACTTGGCTCAAGTATTTGGATGCACAAGTAGTATCTCTACTTAAGACGAAGTTTTGGCTAGCAAAAGGTTCTAAACAAGCACCACATGTTGGAGGATCCGTAACAATAAAATTTCTATGCAAATATACCCAAACATAACCATCACGTTGTTTTTGAGAATAAGCCTAGATGCTTGGGTCTTCTTGAAATATTTACTTGGGGTGCGTTGGGCATCCCCAAGCTTGAGCTTTTGTATCTTGTTCAATCCTCACATATCACGATTTCACTTATTCTCGAAAACTTCATCCACACAAAACTCAAAAAGAACTCGTGAGATAGGTTAGTACACATAAGAATAAATCCACACTTCATGTAATGCCAAGACAAGTTTCAAAATAATTTTCAAACATCATCTACTATTTACTATCGTTTTCATAATTTACACCTACCAATATAGGCTACGATAACTATAGGATAAGTAGATAACAAAACTATGACAGCAATCTATCCAAACAGAACAGTCTATAGCAATTTATGAAAACAATGTACTTCTCTAACTCAATAAATTATGAAAATTTACGACGTGATAAATAATTTATTTTACAGTACCGTGTAAATATTTCAGAAACTTTCCACGTTCCAGTAAAATATGAAAATTCAAATACTGTAATTTTTTTTGTTTTTACACAACAAATACCAAACATTTAACTCAAGCATCCTAAGAGGCAATTCTTGGAATTTTTTTATTGAAAAATAAGATTATAAATATCATCTAATAGAGAAACAATTGACGCTCCAACCAAACACATATAATGTGACGAATAAAAAGATAGCTCTAAGTAAGATATATCGATAGTGTTGAAGACGAAGGAGGGGATGCCTTCCGGGCATCTCCAAGCTTAGATGCTTGAGTCTTCGTTGGATATTACCTTGGGGGTGCCTTGGGAATCCCCACGCTTAGTTCCTTGCTGGTCCTTATTCACCTCATATTGGTATCTCACCTAAAACTTGAAAACTGCAATCACACAAAACTTAACGGAACTTCGTGAGATGGGCTTAGTATAATAAAGATAGATCATTCACTTTGGTACTGTCAAAACATGATTCATAATTGTTATCACATGATACCTACTGTATTATAACATTATCATAATTTATATCACTCATTATAAGCTATGGAAACACTAAAACAAGCAAACTATGCATGCAAAACAAAATCTATCAAAAACAGAACAGTCTGTGAAGATCTGAATGAACACCATAGTTCCGTGACTCTAAAAATTCTGAAAAATTAGCAAAACGCAGATAATTTGAAAATAATTTTTTTTAAATTTTTTTAGCATTTTTGACGCTCCAGTAAGATCAGATAATTCATATACTCGATGCAAAACTTTCTGTTTTTGTACAGAATCAAATAAACAAGTTTCCACACTATCCCAAAGGCTTTACTTGGTACTTTATTGAAATAAAAGACACAAAACATGATTAATACAATAGCTTAATCATGTAACATATAAAAACAGAAAGTAAAAGTGTTGGGTTGTCTCCCAACAAGCACTTTTCTTTAATGCCTTTTAGCTAGGCATGATGATTTCAATCATGCTTGTATAGGAATTAATGTTGAAAATGCAAGAGAGCATCATAAATCACATGACAAGCACATTTAAGTCTAACCCGCTTCCTATGCATAGGGATTTTGTGAGCAAACAATTTATGGGAGCAAGAATCAACTAGCATAGGAAGGCAAAACAAGTGCAATATAACTATCACATACAACATTCTTTTCACGATCTACAAGCATAGAAAATTTATCACTCTCCACATAAGCAAACTTCTTCTCATTCATAATAGTGGGAGAAAACTCAACAAAATAGCTATCGTGTGACACCTGATTGACATAACCACATTGAATATTAAAATCATGATAACAAGTTTCTTGGTTATCATTACTCTTTATAGCATACATGTCATCACAATAATCATCATACATAGGAGGCATGCTATAATCATCATAGTTTTGCTCATTAAAACTTTGGGGACTAAAAAGATCATCTTCATCAAACATAGCATCCCCAAGCTTGTGGCTTTGCATATCATTAGCATCATGGATATTTAGATAATTCATACTAGCAATATTGTAATCATGCTCATCATTCAAGGAACTATCATGAATCACTTTATAAATAAATAAAAACTAGATTCAAGATTTTCAAGCAAGACCTCATAAAGACAATCTAGTGAACTCTCACTAGCAATTGTTCCAACTTAATCGTGTCTTTTGAAAAGATTAGCAAGTGGTGAGGATCCATTTATCTTTGTATTGTAGTTATCTTTTATAAAACCAAACTAGTGAAAAACAAGAAACTAAAAGATTTAATTGCAAGATCTAACAATATAACTTCAAGCACTCACCTCCCCGGCAATTATGCCAAAAAAAGCTTGATGTCTACTATGTAACTTTATGCTTGTAGACTCATGTTGGGCCTCCAAGCACAGAGTTTTGTAGGACAGTATCAATTTTCCCTCAAATGGATGACCTAAGGTTTATCAATCCGTGGGAGGTGTAGGATGAAGATGGTCTCTCTCAAACAAACCTGCAATCAATTACAAGAAATCTCTTGTGTCCCCAACACACCCAATACAATGGCAAATTGTATAGGTGCACTAGTTCGGCGAAGAGATGATGATACAAGTGTAATATGGATGATAGATATAGTTTTTTGTAATCTTAAAATATAAAAACAGCAAGGTACCAAGTGTAAAACAACGAGCAAAATGGTGTATAAATGCTTGGAAATCAGGCCTAGGGTTCATACTTTCACTAGTGCAATCTCGCAACAATGCTAACATAGTTGAATCATATGATCATCCCTCAACGTGCAACAAAGAAACACTCCAAAGTTCCTATCTAGCAGAGAACAATAAGATGAAATTGGTGTAGGTAGTAGAACCACCTCAAAGTTATTCTTTCCGATCAATCTGTTGGGCTATTCCTATAAGTGTCACAAACATCCCTAGAGTTCCTACTAGAATAACACTAATAATACATATCAATCAAACCTAAGGTCACCTAGATACTCCAATGTCACCTCACGTATCCGTGGGTAAATTATGCGACATGCATCAAACAATTTTGAGACCTATCATATTCAATCCAACACAAATAACTTCAAGGAGCACCCCAACATTTCTATCGGACACCTTGATTGGCATAACGACATTGAACGTGGTATGCATAGATTCCCAAGGTTACCGGAATCCGCAAGTTGATGCCTAAACATATATCAAGTGAATCAATATAATACTCTAATGCCTCTACGGGTATCCCATGCAAGACGTACATCAAGTGTTCTCAAATACAATACTCAATCCAACATAATGAGATCTTAATGGGAAAGATTCAATTCATCACAACAAGATAGCAAGGGAAACACCTCATATGATCCAACTATAGTAACAAAGCCCGTGGTACATCAAGATCGTGCCATATCAAGAACACAAGAGAGAGAGAGGGAGGGAGAGAGAGAGAGAGACTGAACACATAGCTACTCTTACAAACCATTAGCCCCGAGGGTGGACTACTCCCTTCTCGTCATGGACTCTACCAGGATGATGAAGATGGCCACCGGAGATGGTTTACCCTCTCCGGCAGGGTACTGGAACGCCTCTAGATTGGTTCTTCGTTGATTCAGAGATTTGCGACGAAGAAACAAGGAGTCTCTCTTTGTTTCTGGTATTTATGGGATTTTTCAGCGTTGGAATCACGCCAAATGGAGCCACGTCGGCCCACCACATATCTCGCCACGCCACTAGGGGGTGACCTGTTTCGTGGTGGCCCACTGGCACCCCCCCTACGACAGGTCTTTGCTCCAATGTTGCTTATTTCTTCTAGAAAATATCAAAAAAAAGTTTCGGGCGATTCCGAGAACTTTCATTTTCTGCACAAAAACAACACCCAGTAATTTTGCCGAAAACAACGTCAGTCTGGGTTAGTTCTACGTAAATCATATAAAGTGCAACAAAACCATATAAATGTATTGTAAACATAGGTGAATATGGGATGGATACTTCATAAAATATCGATACGTTGGAGACGTATCACGGCAGCCTGCGCCGACACGTACGTCGATGTTAAAGATGATGTTGGAGCAGCATCGGCTTGCATTGTATTAGATCGACAGCGAGCGCGCGAGCCAATAGGCCCTGACGGCCATGGTCATGACGAACCCGAACTTCGTCATGGAGCATCGTGCCATCTAGGATGCCATCCACTCTCAAGCCGCCTCGCCAGGAAGCGGCCGCCATGGAGGCGTAGCTACATGCGATCGCGGAGGAGAATAACACCAGCTACGCCTCCTGCGTGTTGCTGACGAAGCATCAAATATTGCCCGGTGGGATGAAGATAGTGCCGACACCACTATTTCCATCGTGGACCTCACGTCCACCTACAAAGGATAGGTCGCGGACTCCTCTAAGGATGAATATGCCATGGGAGGTAGCGAAGCCTTGTGTCCCATGCGGGTTAGTCCGTGTCCCTTGTTCTACTCTTCCTTGCCAGAGACCGCACCTTCACTTCAATGCTCTTATTGTTGGTGCTCATGAAGACGGCGTATGAAGGATGACACGGTCTTGGACGCCGTCCACTGACGCCATAGGGTAAGTTTAGGGGTGTGTCTTTTTTGTTCTAAATGTTAGAACTGTAATGAAATCCATCGTGTTTGTGTGGTTGTGTTTGTATGAAATCTGACCGTGTTTTGCATGAAATTCGTCTGGTTGGTTCAAGTTGTTTTCAAAATGTATGTGGCTACGGTTAGATGTCGCCCTTACGCATCCGTGTCGGCATACTAATCCTCTCTTTGTGCAGACGGATGCGGAAAAAAATTATGGGTTATCGTTGGAAATGTCCTAAGTAGACAGATGATGACGTGCCAGACATGAGCCATGCGTGCACGTTGCTTTGGGCGATGCATATTGCAGCCCCTTTTCAAGTTTCTGCTCCCCAAAATGTATTTCATGACCTCCTGTTTCAGACAACATACCATCATGTGTATCTCTAGTTTTAGGAAATGCGTATCTCTACTGTCTCAAAAGAATCTTTTTCTTAACACCTGAAGGGCCCCAAGAGGACCCAACGCTGCATTTAATTAGACCGTTGGACAGTACATCCTACACCAAGGACCCTATGGAAAGATAAAACTATAGACTGGCCGCCAAATATTATGGAAAAGAACCCAAACAGATATAGAAAAATGCGATGGGGTCCAAACTGCTTCCCGTATGATCGAATCACCGCCAGCGCCGGGGACAGACCACTTGGTCTGGCGAGATCTCCATGGTGAGACACCAGAGACTCCAACACAAAGCAACACTGCCGCCCTTTGTGCATCAAGGCTGGGAAGAAATATTGTGGCTGCCCTTTTGCACAGATCAGACGGATCAACGGAGTAGACCGGCCAGCCGGCGTGTGCGCCTTAGCTTCTCCAGAACCACTATCTTATTAGCTCTGGATCCCCATCATCAGCTTCCAGCACCATGGGCGAAGTCCTTCTCAGGATTGGGGGGAGACACAGCCATCGTCGGAAGCTCGAACCCTAGGCAATCCAGATAAGGTCGTTCTTCCCCATCGAGTGACTCCCGCCACCATGGCAATATGAGTCGAGGAAAGAAACCACACCACCGTCATCACCTGCAACCACATATGGCACCACGAGCTTATTGAGAGGGATTTCACGAGATCCAATGCCTCCCCCATTCCTCCACCATGGAGTTGTAGAAGACGAGGACGGCGACCACCGGCTGCTGCTCACAAGCTCCTTCAGCAGAAATCCCAATGGCATAACGCTAAGACAAAACGCAAGGCCAAACCACATAAAGACTACAACTAAACTACTATATATAAACAACTCCCATGTGCCTCTCCCTAGCCATCATCAATTTGCATCATGGATGGATGAGGCGCGAGATCAGTTCGAGCTTCCTGGAGCGACTCTCAAGGAGACAGGTGGGGTAGAAGGAGGTGGGAGGGAAGAGGGAAAAGAGTGTGAATGGCACGTTGTAGATGTGTGAAAAAAGAATCTAAGGCTCTCTCTCTGCTTGCCAAGTGCCAACATGTAGGACCAAAAGAATGTCTAGAGGGGGGTGATTAGACTACTTGACCAAATAAAAGTTTTGCCTATACCAAGTTTTAGGGTTGACAGTTTTTAGCATTTCATGGCAAGTCAAGTACACCCTACACATGCAAGTCTAAGAGTATATAGCAGCGGAAAGTAACAACAAGCATGTATAGAAGGGATAGGGTAGGAAGATCAAACGCAGTTGTAGACACGATGATTTTCCCGTGGTTCCGATAGGTGGCGCTATCGTACATCCACGTTTATGGAGTCTTCAACCCACGAAGGGTAACGGTCGCGAGAGTCCACGGAGGGCTCCACCCAAAAGGGTCCATGAAGTAGCAACCTTGACTATTCCATAACGGCTTCCGTTTACGAAGGACTAGCCTCACTATGGGTAGATCTTCACGAAGTAGGTGATCTCCTTGCCCTTACAAACTCCACAACACGAACTAGGAGGCTCCCAAGAGACACCTAATCAATCTAGGAGGCACCACCCTCCAAAAGGTAATAGGCTCGGTAATGACGATGAACTCCTTGCTCTTGTGCTTCAAGATGATAGACTCCTCAGCACCCAATCACTCTCTCACAGATTTGGCATGGTGGAAGAGATGGGATTGGTGGAAAGCTACTTGGGGAAGCTAGAGATCAAGATCCATATGATTGGAGTGGAAGATCTTGACCTCAACACAAGGGTAGGTTGTTCTCTCTCAAAAAATCTGATAGGATAGGTATGGAATAGTTCTGAGTGCTTCTATTTTGATTAGGTGGTGGTGAAGGGGTATATATAGGCATCCCCAAAAATCCAACCGTTACACACAAAATGACCAACTCAGTGACACCGATGTGTTTATCTCGGTGGTACCGAAGTGACCAAAAGGTGTCAACTTTTGAATCTCGGTGAGACCGATATAGGAAACTCGGTTGCACCGATAAGGAGACCAACGGGCAGATTTCCAATCTCGGTGACGCCGATCCAACATTCTCGGTCGGACCGAAAATGTGAATTTGTGTAACAGAAAGTTGGCAATCTAAACTCGGTGGCACCGGTATGGAATCGGATGCACCGAAGTGGCTAGGGTTTGGCTGAGTCTGTCTAGATTCTGGAATCGGTGGCACTGGTATGGGAAAGTTGGTTGCACCAATTTTGAGTGTTAGGTATAGAAGAGACTTTGGTGGGAGAGTTTGTGGATGTTTTTGGCGACTATCACTTGTGCACGTTTGAGCATATTGTTCACCAACAAAACCTTACCCCCTTTTAATAGTATTGGCTTTCCTATGGATTCAAAGTGATTTCTCACAAATATAAAATGTAGAGTCCTCTTGCTTGAAGCTTGGCCAACCTATTTCCTTGCATCTTGGGGTATGTGCACAATCTCCTTTTGGCAATCCTATCATTGAGCATTTCCTAAAATATACTTGGTGGAAACATTAGTTCAATGACTTATATGTTGTTATTAATTACCAAAACCACCAAGGGAGCAAATGTGCTTTCACAACAGGACCGCATCCTTGTGAGTCTTTGGTCCATCCACCCACCTCCATCTTTTTTTAGTCCAATCCTCTACTCCACGATTTTCCCCACGACCCTAGTCCAACCAGTTTTTCTCAACCTGGTTTTGGAAAGTGCCGATTAGTCAGCTGTAACCAGCACCTATCGTTGGTTGTATCGGTGTTGGTTGATTTGTAATACAAAGCAGGAGAAATGCTTTTTTTGGAAAGAACCAGCGATCCATTTTCATCTTCATCCTCGGCTGAGTTGCTGCCCATCCTCCTCCTCCGAGTAATCGGTTGCTGTGGCAGCAAGTAGGCCTCATGCACCATATTCACTCATGTCTGCTACTTCCCCTCTATCTGTTGTTGTTCTTGTCGCTATAGCGGCAACAACAACAATTTACACGATACTCACCTATTGGGTTTGACCCGAAGATGCTACGAGGAAGCTAGATCTGAGTCCTGCCCCGAGGGCTCGACCTTCTCGTCTGCAGTAGCGGCGGGTGTCGAATTCCCCGGTGATGGAAAACCCATCAGATCATCATCATTGCCGCCGGCTACAACCATGGATGTTGGAAATTTCATTACGTTATCACATATGAAATTGTGCCCTCTATAGAATCTATATGTGGATTAGGACAACAAATTGATCCAATATTTTTTCGAGTTAAATGCATCGGAGGTCCTAAAAGTTTTGTAGGGGTGTCACTTTAGTCCCTATTCTTCTAAAATGTACCTTTAGGTCCTAATTTTTTAGTAAGTGGTTCCGCCTTTTTTTCACGAGTGCTTGCTGACTTGCATGCGTGTTCCGTTGACCCATGCCACGTCAATTGAGGGCCCATCCACCAGCTGAGAAAAATATACGGGAGGTTTTAAAGTTTCTTGGTAGTGTCACTTTAGTCCCACTTCTTTCAAAATGCGCATTTAAGTCCTAATTCTATAGAAAGTAGTTCACCCGAGGTTCTTTTTTTCACGATCTATCGCTTACCTACTTGTGTGACACGTTGACCCGTGCCACAGCCTCCTTGTCACTAGGTTTGGAGATCCTATGTAACCAAATGTCCAGTCAGAGATGATTAATCTAATAGAGGTGGATGAGCGTCTATCTATGGCCCTAAATTCCATATCGTTCCTGGCATCCCATATCTACCATAGGATCGTTAATAGCATGAACGTCCAGCCACGAGCAGGAATAACCTAGGGAAGCGAAGCATCCCAAAGGTCCTCGATGGAGCCGGATATAGGGGTGATTCCCAGCCGCTGCTAGATGTGGTCAGCGAAGGGGCGACCTATGAAGAGGTGGGCGGCGTCCTCTGCGGAGGAGAGGTACCTTGGCCAATCGGTGATGGTGATGATTTGCTTGTTGGCAAGGTTGACCTGTCTATTGAGCCTGTCATGGAAGAGTAGCTAGGCAAAGATCTTGATTTTGTTGGGCACTTGTGATCTCCAAATCGGTTGTGCATTGATGTTGGTGTCTGCCCCCCGAGTCAGGACATCGTCTGCATCCCGTGTAAAGAAGGCCTTTACACCAAGTAGAAAGTGTTGGTCCTAATCTTGTGACGGCATGAAGTCCCACAACACATAAAAAAGAGAAACCAATTCTTGCAAGGTAGCACAAGTTAAACGATTCCGTGGGATAGATTCTAAACCGAAGCGCATGATATTTTCCACCCTAATCGTAGGTACCTCTGAGTCGGAAAATAGGTTTAGAAAAGTGACTGCCTATGGTTTTGGGGTGGGCCGGGTGTCAAACTAGAAATAGGTTGAGGTTCCAATATTTTTAAGAACAAAGTTGATTTGTTGTATTTAGGCATATGTTGGTTTATGGTTTTGCAAAGGAAGGATGAGTGGTAAGCTGGGGCTACAAAAGCATTTGGATGTTGCAAGCTAAGCCAATCTCACTAGGGGGTATTATGAGGTAGCATAGATTTAAGAGCAGACTTCAATAGCAAGCAAGTACTTTGGATACTTAAGTTTTTAATGCCTAAACCACCATACTTTTTGGGTTTACAAACATTTTTTCCAAGCGATTCGGCATTGAGCCCCAAAACAGGTGTCCTCTACCGTCCAAAAGAAGGCGCGTTTTAGTGCGTGATTGTTTTTACAACTTTCTTAGATATAAGGAAAACCAACATGTAATATGTTAGGAATGAGTGTAAGACATATGTGATAAGAATGAGCATGTCTCCTTTAGAAAACAGTTTGGCTCACCAGCCAGAGAGGAATTTTTTTGCAACGTTCAAGGATGGGAAGGAATGTATTTGGGGGCACCCGAGTAGGTGATAGTGGTAGTCCAAGATATGTTTGGTGGAAACAGGAAGTGTTATAATCTAGAATGGAGGCAATAGTGTGTGTGACATGTTGTTGGGTGTGGAGGTTTGCAAGAGTTTTTTTGAAAAGTTGATTGTGGACTGGTAGCAAGAGTGAAGGCGTTAAGAATGTTTTTGAGAGCAGATGCGGTAGAAGGGGAAGTTGTGGCGACAATTAGGGTGTTGTTTGCATATTGCAAAATAGTTGGTGGTAGGTTCGTAAAAATAGGGTGGTGAAGATGTTTGATGTCTTTGTTTTGGATGACTAGTTGTCATAGATGGTCTGCTATGATGATGAAGAGGCAGGGTGAGATTCTGGGTCGCCTTGTCCGAGGGAATTTTTGGATTCAATCCAACTACCACGTGATCCATTTAGGAGTATGGCGATTTTGCTGGTAGAGAGAATATTTTGGATCCAACCCTTGAATTTGGACGTGAAACCCTTGTAGTGTAATACTTTGTCAAGAGAAGACCAAGTCATGTGTACTATAATAGACGGTTGTTGCACCTACTGGCCATAGCCTATGATCTCAACGTGCAACGGGATGGTGAGACTACTTAGAAGGACGACAAGGACATCGACGTTGCAGCATACACTGCATTTGCCATGTAAAGATTGTGGTAAGCGTTGATACCCTATTGAGGGTCGCGCCTTCATGTTTATAGGCAGGGGCATCTCCCTGATAAGCATACAAGCGGTTGGTAAAGATTACATCTTGTGCAACAAGGAAGATCTAGGAGATAGAGAGATAAGCTAGAGTTAAACAGTTTACAAGATTCGGCTCAACCTCCTAACAACTTATCTCTATGATATGAGCTAAGCATGACAATTACACATGTGTTACATTGCGTAGTTTAACATACTCCCTTGATCACAACTAGGTCAAGTTGAGATTACACTTGAATTCTTCAAAACTCTTTGTGGGCAATGCTTTGGTGAAGCCATCTACTACCTGATCTCTAGAGTGTATGAAGCAAATCTCCAATTTCCTGTCAGCAACTCTTTCTTTGAAAAAGTGAAAGTCAATCTCAATATGTTTAGTTCTTGCATGGAAAATAGGATTGGCTGACAGGTAGGTGGGACCAAGATTGTCAGACCATAAACATGGAATTGGAGTGTATTTCACACCCAATTCCTTTTGCATTGATTGCACCCATATAATCTCTCTTGTTGCATTTGCTAGGGCTTTGTATTCAACTTATGTACTTGATCTTGACACTGTGGCATGTTTCTTTGCACACCATGATATGAGATTGGGACCGAAGAAGAGAGCAAAACCACTAGTGGAGCGTCTGTCATCAAGACTCCCTGTCCAATTTGAATCTGAAAAAGCACTCACAAGAGTGGAAGAAGACTTGCTAAAGTGAGACCAACATTCATCGTATCCTTTATATATATATATCTGACAATGCACTTTGCACCAGTCTAGTGAACTATGGTGGGTGCATGAAGAAACTGACACACTTTGTTAACAACAATGGAAATGTTAGGCCGTGTAAGAGTCAAATACAACAGTGCTCCTACTAGGCTTCTGTATCTAGTGCTATTTTATTGATTCAAGTGTTCTCCTTCTACTAAATATAACTTTTTTGTACTGGATAACGGTGTTGGTGATGACTTGCAGTTTTGCAACCCAACTCTTCTTACCAGATCGACAACATATTTTTCTTGAGAAAGATGAAGTCCATCTTCATGTTTCTTTCCCTCAATACCTAGAAAGAAGTGTAGGTCTTCTAGATCCTTGAGAGCAAAGTCAACACTCAAATCCTTCAGCAATCCTGATATGCCCTCTTTAGATGAACTTGTGAAAATAATATCATCAACACAAATAAGAACAAATATGGAGGTATTTGACATATTATAAATGAACAGTGAGGTGTCATATTTTGAGGAGACAAAACCAAGTGCCTACAGTTTCTGAGCGAGTGTTGAGTACCATGCCCTACTTGGGTGCAGCGGCGTGCTATACAAACGGTTTATAAACCCTTTCCGCAATGTAGTTCCAAACTGTTTCCTTGCATATATGGGCGATAGGGGGGGTCCATCCCACATGACATCGAAAAACCGTTGGCGATGGTTGGCGATGAATGCAAACAATCTCCAAATATAATTGTGTGCGGTGCAGGAGCAGATCGCACACATAATCTTTTTGGTGTACGTGTGGGATTTGGGTTCAATCACACACGTCCAAGACGAGTGAAACACGTCTAATTGCTCATGGAAAACAAACGGAGTTTGACCTTTGACTGTTTGCAAAACATTAAGTAATCCACACGTGCCATTGTAGACATTGTGTGTGATATCTTCATCGTCGCACACGAGATTTCTCTAGGAACCGTGTACCATATATAACATCATCAGACACGTTTCCCGAAAAATGTACGCGTGAGATCGTCTGTGCATGGAGCATGGTTTCTTGTTGGATCACGTGTGAGATATGGTGATGTCACAAACAATTGAGTAGCTCCTACACACACGTACAAGTGTTGTAAACCATTTGCGATTTCTTATTTATCACCAACGCTTTAGATTATATCTCGCGTGCTTTTCCTGTGTATCACAGGCGGTTGCGCTACGAGTTGCGTGCACTTTCTATTCTGGACCGCACACGCTTAGTTGCTTGAACCGTGTGTGCTGAAATTGCCAGGTTATTGTAAAATATCGCATTTAATTCACCCTGCAAATAGCAAATTCGCCACAATATGCAAATGAAAAATAGTGTCCACATGAAGAACATTCATCATAATTTGCTACAATACGCAATTGAACACATAGTGTCAACAAGCAGAGGATTCATCATAATTCACGACAATATGCAATTGAGAAAATGCTAGCTAAATTCGAGAGCTGTCAAACCGACATATCCAGTACATAATCATAGTGTACGAAATATGAAGACATGATCACATGGAAAATAATGCATCCATGTGTATATGTTTAGTTGATAACACTATATGAATGCATACTTATTTTTAGGAGATTTGATTCCGGAAATCCGTGTCGTCTGTAGAGGGCTTGATGTAGTGTTTCACAAATAAGGTGCTGATAAATTTCCTAAGAGACAACAATTCATTGGCGGTGAGCAGTTCAGAAGTCATCGGTGCGAAGATCAGCTGCATGACTTTTAGATCAGAATGTGACATACGTGTGGAGTAGAAGATAGTAATTAAGATCAGACTTACTTGGATTATCCTGTTAGCATCGACATCACATTCAGCATGTCTGCATAGGTTGATCATGTGTGCACAAACGCAGTATCCACATAGGCTGGTACCTTATTGTTGCTAAGGACACTGATTTTTTTACAGTATTATTCATGTATTTACCTTGTTAGGTAACAACCTAACCGGTGTAAGTTATTTTTTTCTATGAAGAGAAATATAAAGAGGTTTACTTAGAAACTTGAACATCTGACTAGTGTTTTTTGAAAATAATGGATTTCATTGTCTTATCGGAGAAACGATCACATGCTCTAGAGGTAGTTGGCAGTCAAACATATTCCCCCCTAAAGTTATGTTTTTTGACAATACACTGCAAATGAAGATGAATTTTCACACACTCAGTTCTGGAACCAGATATGAACACAACACATTAACATCGAAGAATTCAATACCTATCCATGAAATCCTGAAGACGACTCAGATCTCGAGGCGCATTTGAGTGTGAGAGAATCCATGTAGTAATTTGTGTTGCGTTTTGGAACAATGACCACCAAGATCCAGTGACCTCTACAGTTTAAGAAAACCATGAACGTACGAACTATGTTTATAACCGAAAGACGATCAATGTATGTGTGGTTGTATATGGCCACATGAAGAATTCTCCTATCGATAGGTCGAACAAGATCTTGGCGACATGAGCAATGGAAGCCGTGCGTGAAACATTATTTTCTAACAAAACGCCGTTTGTTAAATTAGAATCTATGAAATACGCATGCACCCTTGATTTTCTCTGTGTCATCAATCCCCTGAGAGGAATACAATACAGTTAGCTTTTTTGTCATTTACATCCTTGTATGGAGAAGTTGATCAGAGTTTTTGAAGTACTTACAACATCAAGCATTTGACAAGAGTGGCATCAAGCTCATCGAAGTTGAAGAAGAGATGAAAATCCTCGAAATCCACACTGATGGTACCTGGAACATTAGAGAAATGCCATTTATCGTAGTGCAATTCCACAATGTTAGTATTTTCTCCTTTTGACATTCTGTCCATGCAATATTTATGTAACTTGCGAGCACTAGAACTGCACTCCTCCAAGAAAATGCCAACAAGGAATGGTTGGCCATGTTTGTATTCGCGTTTCTCATATGTGTCTACTTTCGTACTACCAAGATGCTTTTGAAGATCTGCTTCAGCCATGCAGTCAGAATCAGGATTATCCAGCCCTTCGAAAACCTTATTGTTAATTTGGGTACGGTCGATGATTCCTTGTAGAATGAGGCTCTTGGTACTATCCATCCTCGCACTTTGGAGGCCCAACTTCATGTGTGCAACCCTACGCGCTTGTGTCTTCTTAGCTGAAGTACTTCTTATTTAACGTCTGGTTTCATCAACAACATGCTGCTGAGAAGCGTGTGAAGGTACGATGGAATGCAGATCAGATGATGCCACTATGGCGGACTGCTAAGCTGTAGTACCAGAGTCGATGGACTGCTGAACACCCGTTGAAGCTGGTGCCGACGTGTTGGTGTGTTGATGCGCGTGTGACAACGTGTTGGTTTGCTAAGCAAGCAGTGCCAACACATCGGTATGCTTATCAAGCGGTTGCGAACCACTGGACTGATTACAGGTGGTTCTTGACTTTCGAAGTGCTTAGCAGGCAGTCCCGAACTTTTGGCGTTCTTAGGAGGCAGTTCCAAACATTCAGACTCCTTAGCACGCGGTTCGGTCGGGTTTATCTGGTGAGCATGCAGTACCGATGTGTCGGCACTTTCTGCTTCAGTGGTCGGCATCTAAACCGACGATACATCTTCATCAATTGTAGGCCTTGACACAGGCTGCTCAAGATGGGACGATGACCTGGCATCTATGGCAGGAAGTCGGCCGGGCTGATCATAGGTTGATGCCTCGGGCAACTAATTCACAAGAGTATGTTCATTGGGGGAGTCACACAAGATCTGCTGTGGCGAGATGACAGCCACCGATTTGAGGGCGACATTGGTTGCTTTTGGGGGGGGGCTGGAGGGGGATCATCCAGGAAGTATATTTCTTTGTGTAGCCATTGGATATGATTTAACCGTGTTGCTTGCAAGGTCCTCTGCTCATGAGGGTCCTGAAGGACATTCTTCAGGGGAAATTCACTGAATCCAGGCTTTATTTCAGTCACGTAGCACTTCACACAACCCTCCTTCAATGGCATATTATCCAACAAGCGACCCCCATGAAAGTCAGGGTTGTAAACCCACGTTGTTGCACATTTTAAAGAACCATCATAATGTGTAAGAACGACCCTCATTCTCTCCCCCTGTCCATATAGATTAGATATAGCACCATCATGTCCAGCTGCAGCATAATTGTCGTTGGTGTCATCTAATGCACAGCTACTCTTGTGCGATGTTGCCATACAATAGGTGGCATCATCCATGCCAACACCCCCTTGCGTCTCCCGGCTATCTCTCAGCATTAGTGTCTTCTCCTGCATATATGATTCCTCAACTTCCTTTCGAACTACATGATACATGTCCCGCTTAATCTTTTCGCATAAGTCTCTCTGCCTATAATCACTCCTAGCTTTTTTTCATGTCGATCCTCTCTTCTTTTCTTAGCGAGAAGGCCCTCTTGTGTGGGACATTGACACCAATACCCCTAGCACGGCCAGGGGGCTCTTTGGTAGTTAGAGCCTCGGACAGAATGTCACATGGCCCTGAGTTCCTGTACACCCTTCTAGTGTTTTTGGAAGCCTTTGCCATCCCATCATACAGTTCTTGGTCTGCTAAGTTTTCAAAGTAATAAGAACCATCTACATGTATCCTTGCACGTGCCCAAAAGTAGTCCCTAGCACGAGTGCCCCTAATTTCACTAGAGGTCAGTTTGCCACCTGCAGCTACTACTTCTTTGTCCTCCTCCTCCCATATCGGTTTCATGCCGTAGTATCCTACCACACCCATACGATGGGAGTGTGTGTTCTTCTTCTGAAGTTCCGATTGCATGGCACTCCTCTTAATAAACTCTTCACTAGCCTTGACCCTTTAGAATTCTATCCAATCTTCCTTTGTGCACTACAAGAAATATGCTAACTTGCGACCATCAATATTGGTCACCGAATGGTCCTTGTTTTTCATTTATGACCTTTTTATGATAAAAAATAGTTGGTCAAAAGCTGACCGTCGTTAATGGAAATTAACGACCTTCCTTCTGGATTGACCGTAGACGTTTACGATCAAAAAAAAGCTGTAGGTTCTACGACCAATCATTTTGGTCGTTAGAAGTCTACCCACACCACGTCGGATCCAACGTGGCAAGCTGACCCAACAAAATTACGACCAAATAAAAAGGTCATTGATAAGAATCGGCCCGGTCCAATTCGATGTTTTATATGGGCCAAGCCCAAAAATTCGATCTTTATATTATTAATTTTCATGTGAATTCTGTTGGGTTACATGGGCCAAGCCCAACATTTCAACCTTATTACTTTTGGGCTTTAGCCTTTTACAATCTATTGATTTTCTAATTTTTGGATATTATATATTGGAGCTGGTCCTACTAGTTTTGTTCATCTCATAAATTGATACCACACATCAGAAAGTTCCAAAATTTTCATATTATTTCATAAGTGGGTCACACGAGTCAGGTTCCCATTTCACACAATATCAAATCACATTCATAATAAAATATTTCACTCAGAATCAAATATTTCAAACAGAACAGAGAACAAACGAAATTCAAGAAATAAAACTAAATTAGTCAATTACAATATTTACAGTTTATTGAACCCAGACATGCTAGACATTACAATATAACAATTTTCACCATCTATTATAGTCAAATAGAACAGACAACTCTTTGCTAGATAGGGCTTCGCGACTTTGCACTTTTGTTCACATTTTCACACTTTCCAACCATCTTAGGCGTGGAGCTCCTGTAAAAGAGGAATCAAGTAAAAAGTTACATGTAACAATATTTTCTATAGATCAGCTTTCAACTCAATATTTATGTACACCATATAGAGATTGTTTCCATTTAGTACAGAGTCATTTAATACTCATCTCCTTTATTTGTGTCCATGGACCAAAGGCAGAAAACAAAAACATTTGGCCCACAATCGTTAACTTGCCTACAAAACTGTATTCAAACAACTCACCAGGAGGATATATATATACATAGAAAAGATCATATATATACACAGATTTAACATCTAAAGCGCATCAAGCTTCAAAATTAACACGGTTGCTAGTTATTTGCCTAGGAAAAAATTAACATGGTTGCCACTCTTGCCCTTGCATAACACAACAACATAATAATAATCCATCATAATCCATCTGCTCAGAGTTACTAGTTGGATCTAGCAGTTACTGGTTGGAACTAGTGAACAAAGGCTGTGAATGGTTTTTATATGAGTATATGTACAGTCATGGTTCTGGACATGAAAAAATATATATGTATAGTCATGGTTCTGGACATGACAATATTTGATAGTTAAAAACCTTTGTTCACCTAGTACACATGCATAATGATGATGAAAAAATCAGTAGCAAAAACCCGAATCTTCCATCATCACACGCTCACAACACATCATATAACTAGTGTGGACACATATGTGATTACCATGTCACTCATGACACGAGCTAAGAGACATTCAGTTTGGAGCATTTTCCACGCAACACTTGGCATCACTAAACTACAAATCTAGCTACCAGTAGTAGTGGGTATGATCCTACATGGAGGAGCTCAAAATACATGGCACCACAGATCATCCATTCATCATGAACACTAGAAATCAACAAGTATGGCAAGCACATGGTTTAGCAGCCATGCCAGCAAACTGTACCAAGCATGCTCAACAAGTATGGCAGATCATGGGCATGAGAGAGCAGCGGGCGCCTACCAGCCATGCCGAAGCGAAAGAAGACCGGACCATAGGCATCACAGTGGAAGAAGAAGACCAAACGGTGGCGCTGTCCAGAAGCTGCAGCTGCACCTACACTTGCACGAGTTAGGGAGTGCATCCATCGGGGAACCAAATCACCAACCATGTGCAACTCACACCGACAAAACTATATGGCAGTTTGCAACACATCAATCAACAAGGAAATAGACGGCAGGTGACTCCATTTCAAGATTATTGGTGAATTTTTGCCAAGTTTCCCCCTAAAATGAAGAGAACATTTGGGTGACTCCAAAAGGAAATTAAAGCAGAGAGGACAAGTTCTGGATTCAGTTTCATATGTACAATGCCATCTATGTTGAACTGATACATGAAGTGGTGGAGCAAGTGCATGTTGTATCTGAAAGAGATTACAAAAAGCTACTCCATATTTTGAATCACACAAATTCTAGAAGAAATAGGCAGAAATATTCATGAACCATCTAACATCCAGACATATATCAAGAGGACCTGAGGATTCTGATGAACAGCCGCCGACATTCTTTTCTAAGGACAAAATCTCTTGTCGAAAATGTAAGACAGGAAACATGAAAAGTAGCAGAAGTAGACCAAATCTACATCTACAGAACAATAATAAGACAGTAAAACAACTTACGTGTGAATTTTAAGTACATTGAATAACAATGGAGTATTTTTTCTGCAAAATATTCTTATTCTTTTGATAACCTCAAAGATAAATCCCACGATTAATGTATTAATTTAGCGAAAGAGAATTGCTAGGTTAGTGATGGAATCGGGGCAAAGGCGAAAGAGAATTGCTAGGTTAGTTATGGAATCTAGGCGA
Organism: Hordeum marinum; assembly: GCA_022496015.1. Classification (NCBI taxonomy): domain Eukaryota; kingdom Viridiplantae; phylum Streptophyta; class Magnoliopsida; order Poales; family Poaceae; genus Hordeum; species Hordeum marinum. Next base: position 166,474,845 of record CM039678.1, on the reverse strand, counting down.
AGACCATACAAATGCTAAACATGCGTTCATGACATTTCTTTGGAAAAACTAAATGCTCCGCCTAAAGTATTATAAATGTCTAATCTTGAAAAAAAAATATTCTAATGGTTTAGTATTGTTTTTATACGTAATAAACAGATGTGCAAAGCACGTACAAATTACTAGTATAGCTAGTATCTATCAAACAAATGTCATCACATAGAAGCCAAATACTATTAACTGGTGATTAGTAGACACAGACATGATTCAGCTATGTAACGGCTACCGGAATCAAAAGTGACAACTGTGCAAGCAAAGCTAAACAAGAAGGTGGTTATCAAGCTGCTAGTGTACATGAGGTGCTTGAGCTCCTGTTGCTTAGTACGTATACATGGTAGGCTCCTGCTGCAAGTGTTCTCAACCAGCGCCATGCATGACGGATGATGAGATGATGTTACCGTCGCTGCCATGGTAAGCAGAAAGTCTTGAATTACCACAAAAAAGGTTCTATACAACTCGAGGACATAGGCATTTACCAGGCCCATTCGGTTGATGTACACTAACACGACCTTCCAGTGCAGTGCACCTGCATTTAAAATGATCATGAAACAGCAGCGTCAGTTACATGTGCCTGCCTTTTACCACATGATGCATCAGAAATGTATCACCAGATGCGTGCGTTTAAGGAGCTCAGTGCCGCAAACAAGGAGTTCTTGGCTGCACACGCCCAGGAAGTTGTTCTCCTCCTCGAGTGAAAGATCGCAACAGCAACTTCCTTGTCATGGAGAAAATTCAAGTGTCAGGAGAAAGAACCCAAATATACCAGATATCTAACTAGTAATTTATTAAAAATTGTGTTATATATGCTCTTACTAGTACATGCTAAGGCAAATAAGTGTGGCCGTTTGTGAACAGGAATTATTCCCATTGTGAGATGCATATATAGGATTAAAAGAGAGAGCAATGGAGCTGCCCAACCGCCCGCAAAATGTTGTTGGAGTAGAACAAATTATTGCCAAGGCACAAACCAGCAATTTAGTTTCCCCTTGGATAGTAACAACTGTTCTATTATAATATAAAACTCGCTCTTCCCTACGAAACAGGCTACATCAGGATCACCTATAGCATGATATTCTGTACAATAGCATATTGTCTTTGGTATGCAAAACAATTTTATTGTTCAGAGTTCTCAGTTCCCCTGCGTACAGTACAGATCGTGTCCAATAACAATTTCACTCAGGATGTCAGGACTCAGGATAGGCAGCAACAGGGAGTACTAGGCTAGATCTGTTCAACAAGCTTTGGATTGAGAAACCGAAGACATGAGTTAGGCTAGGGTAAGGTGATCCTGGAAGTACTAGGCTAGATCTGTTCAACAGGAGTTGCGTCGTTCTAGCAAAAGCAGGCAATGCAGAACACACAATAAACAAGCAACAGAGGCCAGGCAAAAGGCTAGATCCTGACCGACGTCGGAGACCTTGGGGACCTTGCTGATCTGGGTGGTTATCTTGCCGGCGGCGAGCACCTCCTTCACCCTGGACACGCCCCTGGAGGTGGATGGGGACGGCCTCTCCGTGTGCTTCTCCAACACCTCCTTGATGCGCTTCTTGTCCATCTCCGTGGCGCTTGCTGAAACCCCGATCCCTGTAGGCTGCATGCATATCAAGGTTCAGCAAGGTTGCGCCAGACACACACAGAGACTGGGCTGGATTGGGGACTTACTGACGTGTGGATCTCGGCCGATGGATGTGCCAGGGAGAAACACTTTGAAGGTGGAGCCATGGAGAACCTCGGACCGCCGCAGTCGCGGCCCTCTTGCATCGACGGCGGCCTCGGCAACCGCGGCGACAAGTAGGTCGCCGCCGAGTCCCCGTCCGCCATCACAATCAACGGGTCCGGCGTGAGGAGCACGAGACGGATTAGCTAGAATATGCAACGGCAGAAGACCGAAACCAGCTGGCGACGACAACGGGCGGGAAGATGCCATGGGAGGGGACGGGAGGAGGATCTGGCTAGACAAAAGGGAGCAACGAAGGCAGGGGAACTCAGATCTCATCAGATAGGAGGGAGGAGCGGAGCGTGGCGGTCATGTTGGTGTGCTGGGCGCCTTGGATTCCCGCCTGAGATCACCGAGATCGGGTGCCGGAGGTGGCTGCGGCAAGGGAGGAGCGGAGGGCTAGGGTTCGCACGCAAGAGAGAGGATGGCACGAGGGGTTGGATGGGTTTCACGTGAGAGAGAGAGGGAGTGGTTTGTTGCGGTGGGTTGGATTGATGGATGGATAGATATTTTGCCATGTCATCAATCCATGACACAGCTGATTTCACCCATACCTGGTCAAACGGTCCGGCCCGGCACGGCACGGCACGGTCCGGTACGGCCCGTTGGTAATCGTGCCCGGCCCGGCCCGGCCCACCGCGGCATGATTACTAATCGGGTCATGCCGTGCCGGTCCGCGTGCCTGGGGTGCCGGTCCAGGCACGGCACGGTGGCTAAGTGGGTCGGCCCGCGGCTCGCCAGACCCGTTTAGGCATGCCAGGCCCGATTAGGCATGCTAGGCCCGGTTATTCAATCATATATGTTTTTTCGCGGAAAAATAGCAAAAAGATCAAAAAAATGTAAAAAATGTAGAAAAATGACACGTTAGGTAAAAAAATGGAGATGAAGTGTCATCATGTGGGATAAATCTGAGAAGTAAAAGAGTACAAAGCCACGCTCTAGAATTACAAAAAGGAAAGAAAATTACAAAAGAAATAGAAAACAACTACACTACTAATCTATTCCGTGTCGTCTTCGTCAAGGTTCATATCTTCAAACATTTCCAGCAATTCCTTGTTTTCTGCGGTGTGTTGGGCTCTCCTTCTTGATAGCTCCCCATCTTTCACGGACATTAGTGTTCTCACCATATCAGGAGTGAGACTAGTTCTTCTTTCCTTAATTATTCTTCCAGCAAGGCTGAAAGCGGACTCCGATGACACAGTAGAGACGGGTACCGATAACACATCACGTGCTAATATCGAAAGCACCGGAAATGTAAGTTTGTGTTCTTGCCATCTTTGTAGTATGTTGAAGTCTTCCTCACTATCTAAATCGAACATGACTTTGTCACTGTTGAGGTACTTCGCTAACTCCCAGCAACGTTGGTTCATAGATGTTGATTTGGAAGAACTTCCGGCGGTAGAGGAGGAGGAAGAACCAAAGATCTTGCTCCATGCTCCTCTTTTTTTACCTATAGTAAGTGCTGGTGGAGGTCGTTGCATTCGGACTCCGACATACTTTTGCTCATACTTAGCAAAAACATCATAAAGCTTTTCACGAGCCATGTTAAAGTCACCCGTATAATCTAAACTTAGGGATGCAGATAGTACATTGAGTGCGCTACGATACCCTTCAAGTTTAGCTCTGGGATCCAAGATAAATGCAAATGCATACAACAGTGGAATATGTTCCCAATATTTTAAATACTTGGTTTTCATGTCGGCAACAACATTAAGTAACAATCCATCACCTTCATATGCTTTCAGATGACTAGCAATGTCTAATAAGGTATGCACCATCAAAGGAGATGTGGGGTAATAAACCCAGACAAAGATATTGTTGCATCATAGAACAACTCAAGAAATGCATACAATGATGTAATAACATGCCAAGTCTTAGTGGTGAGTAGAGGTTCAGCCCCATAATTTGCATTAATGAAACCATTGAAAGGAACTCTGTCTTGAATAACTGCCTTAAGCATCAAATATGTAGAGTTCCATCTAATAGGCATGTCTGAATTAAACTTATGAGGAGTTGCGCCTATAGCAATGCAATATCTCTTATAGTCTGAAATTCGTTGAGTTGAATTCGAAAGATAAGATATTGCAGTGCGTATGCATTCAACGTGTGATTCACATAAATGTAAAGCACTTTTAGCAATAAGATTAATGATATGGCAAGCACAACGTTGATGCATTAAAAAGGATGCAACATATACGGAGAATATAGGAGTGAGGGTGATCATTGCATTGGTGTTTGCTGAAGCATTATCCAAAGTTATTGCGAAAACCTTGTCGACAAGATGAAAATCATTCACAACTTTGAGTACAGCTTCAACAATGTTTTGACCACTATGTGATACATGTATTAATTCAAATCCTGTGACTCTTTTTTGTAGATGCCAATGTTCGTTAATATAATGAGCTACTACACTAATGTAGTCTTGCTTAGCCCGGCCAGTCCATATATTAGATGTTAACGAAACTGAAAAAATGCACGTAGAAAATTCTTCTTTTAATTTGTCTTTACCAGTTAGGTATAGCTTTTTAATATCCCTACTTGTAGTTTGTCTAGAAACTGGTCTATAATTAGGATTATGACAAGTTTAAATATATTCAACGAAACCGTCAAATTCACCAATGCCTAGTGGTAAATCATTAGAAGCGATAAAATGGCATAAACCTTCTCGCGCAGCATTAGCATTGTACACGAAATTGCTTACCGTACCGTCAGGGTTGAACCTGAGTTGAGTTTGCATACCTGCCCCTGCCGAGCTTGACGCGCTTGTTGCATCCGCCTTGGCGTGGGCGTCCGCATGCCTCTTCAGGTGGCCGGTTCCCGCCTTGGCTTCTCTAGTTAGTTCCTTCTAGCACCTTTTGCACCTTGTCGTCACCCTCCGTACACCGTCCACCATGGATATTTCTTCATCGAAATATTCCCATGCATGAGAGGTTCTACGACGAGCTCTCCTTGCACCTAGGCTAGCGGAGGAATCCGTCTCGCTACTAAATTGGTTTGACATTCGGGTTCAGGAGGGGGGTCGAGAGTGGGATTTTCGATATAGGCATGTTGCATGGGTGGGGGCATGGTAGTGGGATCGACGCTCGGAGGGAAGAGGCTATAATCCATATCCCCAACCCCAAGACCGAAATCGGAGAGTGGGAAGCTAGTATTGGCATGATCATCCATGTTTGAGTGTGAGAAATATGTGGGCTGGGTGGCCCTATTTATAGCAAAATTTTGATAATTTTCGGACTAATTTGACCCTCTAACGGTCAAAAATTTAAATTTATACATTATATTAAAAAACCACCCTAATCCCTATTAAACCCCCCTACCCCCTACCCCCCCTAAACCCTGCTCCCCTTAGCCCCGCTCCCCCCGCTCCCCCACCGATCGAGGCGAGCCAACGGCTCCCTCGCGGCGAGCGAGCCTGCCGCCCTGGCCCCCGCCAGGCGCCAGGCACTAGCTGGCAGCTGCCCCGCCCCGCCCCCGCGTGCCGTGCCGGCCGGCCATGCCGCGCGTGCCTAACGGGTCGTGCCGCGTGCCGTGTCGTGCCACGCGAGCCGGGCCGTGTCGTGGCGTGCCTCAGGCCGTGTCGTGCTGGCCCGCATGCTGGTGGTGGCGGCCTAGGCACGGCCCAAGGCGGGCCGCGGGTCTGGCACGGCCCGTTTAGCTCGTGCCGGGCCGGGCCGCGTGCCGTGCCGGCACGGTGTGCCGCTGGGCCGGCCCGTTAATCCCGGCCTGTTTGGCCAGGTTTGATTCCACCAATCAAAATTAAGCTTATAGAATTTTGTGTTTTCCTTTTGTTTCTTTTTATATTTTTAACTCTTTTGGCGCGGCGTGCCGCTGGGCCGACCCGTTAATCCCGGCCTGTTTGGCCAGGTTTGATTCCACCAATCAAAATTAAGCTTACAGAATTTTGTGTTTTCCTTTTGTTTCTTTTATATTTTTAACACTTTTATTCGGGGTAAACATTCAACATATATTGCGCACATGTGTTTATCTTGGAATGGCAAACAATGTTGCCAAAGGGACTTTACATTTTCTTTGCACATAAAATTCATTACCTATTTTTAGAGTGCCAAATATCGGGTTTTTTGTGAAGAACCTATCAAATCTTTGTGGCAAAATTGAACCGCAACATTTGTCAAAAAATATTAGACCATATTTTGCGTACAATTGACCAAATGGTTGACACTCAATACCTTTCGATCCACTGCTCATCAAATTGACATTTTTTTGTCAATTTAGTAGTAATGGGGTCAAATTTGAACTAGAGGGGCATCATAGTATGCTCATGATTTTTCCCACAAATCATTTTCAGTACATAAGTAGGCATTTTACCTAGAAATGATTTTTGGAAAAAATAAATTTTATATAATATTAGGAAATATTTAATGTATAATTGACAAAATGGTTGGGTGTTAGAAGTTTTGATCCACCTCTCATGAAAAAGACAAATCTCCGACGATTCAGAAGGAAGCGGGTCAAATTTCAACTGCAACTATCTCATAGTTTGCTCTTTATTTTTTACAAAAATTATTTTTAGGTACATAAGTATCTAATTAATCATAGAACGCCAAAAGTTCTCCAAGGTTCAACCACTAGCTAGGAACGGTCATGCCCGCCGTTTTGACAGCATTTTGAAACGGGCATGAAAAATTCAAAACAAATCAAAAAATTGAAAACCTTAGCATTGTGTCACTATATGTGAGAAAGTTACCAGGAAAAATAATAAACTTGTAATATAGTAATTATCTTAAAAAAGTGTTATGAGAAATGAGCTATCATGTGTGAAGATTCATGGCTTTCAAGCCAAATGATCAATCTTATGGCCACATTCATGGCATAGTTTGTTCAAATGATCTCATATTGTGCACAAGGGTGCATGTTGAAATGGCAAACAATGTTGCCAAAAGGAGTCTTCATTTTCTTTGCACAAAAAAATCATTTTCCTTTTTTTGAGTGCCCAAAATGAGTTTTTTTGTGAAGGACCTACCAAATATTCGTTACAAAATTGGATAAGATCATTTTTATAAAATATTTGGCCATATTTAATGCGCGAATGGCAAAATATTTGGGTTCCAAAAGCTTTCCATCCACCTCTAGTGAAAAAGACAAAACTCTCCCGATTCAGATGGATGCCGGTCAAATTTGAACTGGAGCTATCTCATAGTTTGCTCTTTATTTTTACAAAAATCATTTCTAGTTACATAAGTATCTATTTAATCAGAAATACATGGTTTGGTGGTGATACAATGAGGTTTGGATAGTGGCCGAGTGCCCCAACTCCAGAGCGCGTAAACTCGCATGCCCGCCGCGTGGTCACCGTGTGACCGTGGCGTTGCCATGCATTTTGGGCGGCCTAGGCATGTCTAGTGGGTTGGGCACACCCCAGGTAGGTGCTAGGAAGAAAATGAAAACAGAAGATTCTCACGAGGATACCAAACTATGCTCAAATATGAATTAGCAAGCAAGTGTTTGATAAGCTATACGGGAAATACACATGGACAATGGGCGTGAGTTTTTGCTGAGGATGATCATCTAATAATAAGTCTGTCTTCACAAATTTTCAGCTCAAATGGAGGAGCCTAGGTGGTACTTGCTTTGCAAAGTACCACACTGGACAAAAATATGAATGTTGAAGCTCGGCTCAAAATAATGAATGGATTGAGCTGAAATTTGGTGGAGGATGGTTATTTGGGCATAGGAAAGCACTGTAGAAAACTGATATCATTTGGACATGCCAAAGTGGTACTTCCTTCACAATGCTCTTCTCTGGACAGAAACTTGCGAAAATAAGTGAGAGAAACTGGATAAATGAAATGATCTCAAATTTGGTGTAGGTAAGTTACATAAGTATGGTCATGTCCTGGTAAATTTTTAGAAATAATTAAGCAATATATAATATAGTTGCTTCACAAAGCTTCTCTCTGGATATAAACTTTGGAAATTTTCTGAGGAAGATTTACTAGGAAAATTGAGATGAATATTATCATGTGGAAATTATTTGGGTATGGAAGAGTGCCCAAAAAGTTTAAGGGTAATAGGAGGGTCTAGATAGCACTTGCTTTGCAATGTGCCAAACTGGCCATAAAATAGAAATTGAACCTGGGCTCACATAGTTGATTTGATTGAGCAGCAATATGGAGGAGGGTGATAATGTGGGCATATGAAGTAACTGTATAAATTTCACGCCATTTGGATATATAAAAATGGTACTTCCTTCACAATTCTCTCTAGTGAATAGAAAATTGGGGAAAATATTGAGGGAACGTGGTTAAATTAAATGCGCTAAAAATTGGTGGAGGGAGGTTCTATGGGCATGGTCATATCCTAGTAAATTTGCAGCAATTATAAAGCTATATAAAGTATAGTTGCTTCACAAACTGAAAATATTACCAAAAAAAAAGATTGGATGGTGAGCTCTCATGGATTGTTAGATGGGGCTAATGTTTTTTGTAGAGCTATGATATGGGTACATAGAAGATGTGGAAAAAATTCAACTCATTAGGATATGCATAGCTAGTACTTCCTTCGCAAAGCTTCTAGCTGAACAAAAACTTTGGAAATTTGCCGAGGAAGATTTACTGGGCAAAGAGCTGAATTTTGTCACGAGGCAATGATTTGGATAGGAAAGAGTGCCCAAATTTCTTGAGGGCAATCAAGAATATATAAATATCACTTCCTTCCCAAAGTGCTATTCAGAACAAAATAGGAAAATGAATATTGTTGAATTATTTTTGAACTAGGCAAGGAAGGTTTTTGACATATTTGACGAATATATAATCCAAAGAATTTATGAGATTTTTTTTGGAAATTTTGGGAATAATAGAAATATAGGTTGCTTCACAACCTAGGGCAAAAATTGACACATGGACATGACACATAGGCAAAAATGACGAGGTGGCGCCTAGTCATCGCAACCCACCACAATTTACAAGGTTATGACCATCTGTATTGGTCATGATCAGCTAGAAATAAGGCAGCGGACCAGTGCTATTTTCTTTATGACCATTTCGTGTAAGGAAATTACGTCCTTTCTGACCAAAATGGTCATTATAGTTGAGGGTTTGGTGCCTCCGAACAACTTATGACCAATTGGTCTCAAATGGTCGTAGATTTACGACCATTTCTTCCAGGGTCACTGACAGAAGGTCACAAGTTGATATATTTCTTGTATTGGTGGTTTGGGGGTACGAGGGGATTGGGTCCTTGCCTTGACTCAAGAACTTCTTGGACAATACATGCTTCCAGTTTCTCCAAGCATCCCTGGCCTTCTTAAGTGGAGCGTGTTCCACCTGCTCTCTCCACTCCTCAGGAACATTGAAGTGCGCCATGATCTCCACTCCTGTGCCATGTTTCTATACCAGCCTTTCGAAACCCCGACAGATTAATGTTGAGCCTTGCCTTGCCAATAAATCCACACACACTCCCGAACCTCGTGTGTGCTTTATCTGGTTTAGTTGGAGCCCAAGACTTCAAATCGATGTCAGTTACTTCGTATACACCTTTAGGATGGTGTGTGGGCTTTATTGGAGCGCTCTTCCATCTCTTGACCGGATGGGTGATTGTGGTAGCTCTATCCTGTTCATTATTTCATGGTAGACGATCATCTGTCGCAGACATGTCGGCTTTGGACTAAGATGAAGATACATCGCCAGAAGTATGACTGTCGTTGTTGCTAGTAGACATCTAGATAGTACACATGCAAAATTCAGAAAAGGGTGATAATCATAAAAAATGTAACAACTTGGAAGCTAGCTGTCTAAGGCCCTATTTTTTTGGGCTTTAGCTTTGGCTTTTATAGATTTTCTAGTTTGGCCAAAAAGCCACAAAAGCTCCTAAATAGGTGCTTTTGAAGATTTTATGACTTTTGATGAATCAATATAACAATATTGGGCTCCAAAAGCCATAAAAGCTCCAAAAGCACCTATTTAGGAGCTTTTGTGGCTTTTTGGCCAAAGTGGAAAAGCTACAAAAGCCGAAGCTAAAGCCCAAACAAACAGGGCCTAAACATGACATGTGATCATTTGGAAATGTACGGCTAATATGTTCATTGAGTGTGACTCGTGTGCACATGATATGTAATTCGATAATAACTAATTGGAACAAATATGGCTTATATGTTAGAAGGTAGATGATGAACATAAATATGCTCTCCATTATTTTATAATCATTTTGGGGACAAACTAAACCAAATAGGGAAAGGGATTGCAAGATAATAGACCTCACCGCAATGAAGGTCAACAACTAACCGTTTTTCTATGCAAATCCGGCGACAGCTGGCGAGGGTACATGATCGATATGCTCGACGACGGCTGGCGAGCAAATGAAGATGGCGAGGCGTGGGCAGATGGATGTTCGGAGCGACAATGAAGGGTAGGGGTGACGCTATGAAGCGGGTACACGACTGGGTTGAGAACCACAGAGCCGGAAAGGGTTCTGGTGTGGATCTGGGGACGGGAGGGGGAGGGAGCTAGCTGTCGATGTAGTTTGGGTAGAATATGCAGACAGATGAGCGAAACGGGCAAGGGCGCCGGTTTGGGGGAGGGGAGCAGGGGCATGTGTGCGGCTTCGGTGAAAAGGGTGAAAAAATATCTCCCTGCACCCGTAGAAATACTTTGCAAACAGTTTCATATAGTAACCCATGTGCACAAGTAGCACAAATTTGTTTGAAATGAAAACCTGAAAACTTTGAAATGTAGACGTGACCTTATCGTTTTGTCTCGAAATTTTTCCCACGGTACGCAGCTATCGTTGTACCATAATATTGATTTTCGGATGCATTTCTAGGCTCGCCTGCTATATTTAAGGCACTTTTTATCATTTACGGGGGATTTATTGCATACAAACCAAATCCGAACTACAACAGCGATTGTTGACGAGAGGTATGAGGACCACCATTCGATCTAGGTGAATCATACGGTGTAGACGCACGCTCCGTGTTGTTTGGGCTTTGTCCAATCAGAAAGCAGGACTCACATTGCGCGCACTATGTTTCATAGGCCGCCGTTTAGAAAGCACACGGTTCTAGTTAATGAACTGTTTGCTATTTGTCCACGCGGAACAGTGAAATTTTCATTTCAAATGAATTTGGGACACCATCATCTCGCCTCGAATTATTTTCATCCGTAGACAATCAACTATTAGCCCATGTATTGATTTCCGGCCACATTTCATGACTTGTTTGCTAATTTGAAGGCATTTTTTCCACCAACATGGGACTTGTTAGTAATTTAATTGGAGGAAATGCAGATGTATTAATTACGAATATTAGAAAAATGGGGTGTGTCACCGTGGCATGATGTGAAAACCCCGTGCGGGAAAATTGGTAATGTCTGGCGGAAGTTGTGATGGCCTGCCCTTTGAAAACGAATGCATCTCACACAAAGGATATTGGTTTACAAAAAGTAGAGTCGGCATTTCGGACTCCAATCGGTGTCAATCTCATCCTTTTGCCTTGGTTTTTTCCATGGTATGCAAACATCATGGTACTCCTAATATTGATTTTCTGGTGGATTACATGTCTCGTTTGCTATATCTAAGTCATATTTTTGCAATTACCATGTTAATTAGTTCTTATAAATAAAACATCAGAACATGAATTACGTGTGGATGGTGGCAAGGAATCTCTTACAGATCATTTGTGTGTCACTTTGCGTGGTTCTCATCATTGTGCAACGGATGAGAAAAATTGTCAAGCATTTCGGATGGGAGATGTGTCCACCTAAATGAATGTCAGTAATTTAATTACAGGAAATGCATACGGACTCAGAGAATCACAAAAATCGGCGTGTCATCGTGGCGTGATCTCGAGACACCGTGGAAATTTTTTGGTAAAATTTGGCACAAGCTACAATGATCAGTAATTGGAAACCATGGCATTTGAGTAGAAGGATCATAGTTCCAAGGGGAGAAGTGGCAACTCGAACTCCAATCGACGGTGTCTTCATCGCCTCTCCTCACAATTTTATCGCATGGTAGTCAATCATAATTATACACCAGGGTTGATTTTCTGGCACATTTTTGGACTCGTTCGATATTTTTCAGCATTTTTTATCATTTACGGGGCATTTATTGCATACAAACCAAATCCCAACTACAACAAGGATTGTTGACGAGAGGTATATGGACCGTCGTTCGATCTGGGTGAATCCTATGGTGTAGAGGCACGATCCGTGTGGTTTGGGCTTTGTCCAATTAGAAAGCGGGACTCATGTTGCGCACACTACATTTCATAGGCCTCGGTTTAGAAAGCACATGGTTCTAGTTAACGAACCATGTGCTATGTGTAAACCAAACTGCACATGTTTAGTTCATATGTACAGGAGTGAGATGAACTGAGTGTTCTACCCATAAAGTAAATTATCATGAACATTGCAAATTCACTGCTACAGGTGACAACATATTAATCGAGATGAACATAAGGCTATGCATACCTCGCAATACAGTACATGTGAAACTTATAACAGAACAAACTCAGTACACATCTCCCACAATTCAGTACATGCAGCAATTTAGTACAGTTGACATAATGACTACTATTTTAAATCAATTCCCATGTACATGCTATGATCGCGATCATTAGGTTGACCCCTAATGAACTACAAGAATCAAGAACTTTGTCGTCTGCCATGGTAGACGGCAAAGGGCACAAAGGAGGACGGCAAAGGCCTTTGCCGTCTGCTAGCGGACGACACTATTTTGGGCCGAATGAACTCCAGCAAAGGCCTTCTTTGACGTCTGCTTCGGCCCAGCGGACGGAAAAGAATCTTTGCCGTCAGCTTGCAAACGGCAAAGGGCCTGGACAACGTACTACTGACGGTGCCACCGTTAGGTGGCTAACGGACCCCCACCCCTTTGTCATCTGCCGTCCCCACCCCTTTGCCGTTTGTCGCCCCCACCCCTTTCCTGTATGCTGCCCCCACCCCTTTGCTGTTTGCCGCCCCCTCACCCCTTTGTTGTCTGCCTCAAGCCCCCCCCTTTGTCGTCTGCCTCCCCTCGCCCCCTTTGCCGTCTGCCTCCAGCCCCCCTTTGCCATCTGCCCCGGACAGTAAAGAGCCAAATGGCCCCAACCTGGTTTCCCAGGTTTTATAGGTGGACACTACGTGGAAACTTTGCTGTCCAGGGCAGACGGCAAAGGGTCCTTTGCTGTCCCGGGCAGACGGCAAAGAGGCTGTATTCACTAGTAGAAAAAGGCCCATTTGTCCCGGTTCCGGAACCAGGACTAAGTGTCGGGACTAAAGCCCAAAACCTTTAGTCCCGGTTCTCTTACAAACTGGGACAGAAGGGGCTCCATGTGGCCTCTGCGGGGAGCCCAGGTAGGAGGACCTTTAGTCCCGGTTGGTAACATCAACCGGGACCAACAGGCATCCACGCGTCAGCATATGGCAGTTGCTTGTTTTTTATTTTGAAAGGGAGGGGGGTTTAGGGGGTTTTAGATAGTTAATTTAGGGGTTTTATATTGTTAGCTAGCTAATTGATAGAGAGAAGTGTCCTCTCTTTCTTCGTGCTTGGTCGACGCTAGCTACTATAGAGATAACTCGACACGCTAGCTAGTAAGCAAATGAAGGAACCATTAAGTACAGAAGATCATCATGAACATATGGAGATAGAAGTGATTGACCTCTCTTTCTCCGAGAGATTGGTCGTGTAACAAGTTTTCGTATATATATCTGACGCTACTAGCTACATATATACAATATAAGATCTCTTACAATCCCTAACATCTAATGTCCACTTCCAGATGGTATTCTCCGGTTTTATTTATGACGTGGTCAAGAAAGAATCCCGCCAATTCTTCTTGAATTGCTCATATGCGATCATGTGGTAGGAGTTCATCCCGCATCTGCCACATCTAATTTGAAGAAGGGGGTCAATACATATATATGGTAATAAAACAAAATTGTGAATATTATTTCTTACGCACTTCAAATTGTTTTGTAGAGTAGCCCCGCTTAGGGGTCATCACGTTGTAGATGAAGTCGCAAACATAGTATCCACATAAATCAGTCCCGTCTTCCTGCCACAAGCACTTTACGAGAAATAGAGTTCAAACAAAATGCTAATCAAGCATGATAAATGGTATTGATGAAACTAGAATCAATGGGAGATGCGCGGAACTAGCTAGCAGAACTTACTTTCGGGTGTGTAAATCGCAGCTCCTTCGGCAGTGCCAGAACAGTTGTTGTGAAATCTTTCCAAACCCTGCGAGACAAAGAAAATAATTACTTGATATCAGGAAATTAACAAATTAAAGTTTCCGATATGATGCGATAATGATCGATTGAAGTTACTTCTGGAGAATTTTAGTCATGTCCGCATAATTCTGGGGATCTTTTCGTTTCGAGTCTAAGACGATTACTACTCGCCGCTCAAGATGAATCTCTAGCAGAATAAAGTGGAAACTGTGCACGCATGCATAACTCATCAATTACATTACTATAAACCTCGAGTAATAAGGGAAATCGAATAATTATATATACATGTAATGAAAGAGATGAGCTATATACAAAGAGAGACTTAATTACAGAAGTAGCACTTACAGACAGTAGCAAGTCACGATTGTTTTGTCGATGGCCTTCTGATTGTATAACTGCCATATCTCCTCATATTCAATATTCAACATATCAATTCCAACGAGGTCGTGCTCCTCTTTAACCGACAGTACCAAAGAATCCATCCCAGACTCGCGACAGCTTTGCATGTACCATTCATGGAATCTTCGCATCATCGTTGTTAGAGGAGGATGATCGGGTTTGACGAGGGGACGCCCGTACCGGTATTTGAATTCGTCCACCTCCAACTTCTCAAACAGTACATCATCGCTCAGGTAATCACCACGTTTGGTACCAGGGACCATCCCTGGATGATTAGCGACGATATCGCAAGAAACCTTGAGCGAGGGGCACAATTGGTTCGCCTGTTCGCCGAGCTGTGGAATTTTTTCCCACTTCTTCATTTTGCTAACTTTGCATCACTAGAAGTACTTCTCGACCGCCACGCATCTTGATATGCCTTTTTAATACATCATTCATAGTTGAAATCCGACAGAGGCGGTGGTGGTCGCTTCAGGGCATCGATAGTGCGCATCGCTGTCACCGGATCTATCTTCTCCTTCGGAGCTGGAGTTTTCTTTGCAAAATGGTCCCTCACTTCGGCCTAACTTATCTCCTTGTTTTCAGACTCGGTCCTCTCATATGGTAACTTTTCCACAGGCTTGAGAGATGGACAGTATGTGTATCCCCTGCTGCCTATGCTTGTACTGCTAGCCGCCGGAGTGGCGGCGGCTCCCTTCCGTCGTTGCTTACTAGGCGCCGGAGGAGCCACAACGGCGGCGTCTGTCTTCCGCCGTTGCTGACGAGGCTGAGGAGGAGGCGTACTGCTTCGACGTGCCGGAGTAGGCGAAGGAGGAGGCGGAGTGCCCCCACGCGCCGAAGGATCCAGAGAAGGAGGCGGTGTGCCCTGATTCGCGTGAGGAGCCGAAGAAGGAGGCAGTGTGCCCTGATTCTCCTAAGAATAAGAAGGAGGCGGAGGCGTCCACTTTGGAAGCTTGATGTACTCCTTCTTCCATATACATGTACTCCTCAGGGCACGATCCAGCTTATTCTCTCCTTCACCTGTACAGTGGTCAAGCTCGAGCTCCTCAAATTCCGGCATTACTTCATCCACCATCACAATAGCATAGCCATGTGGAATCGGACGACAGTGAAAAGTTACGTTTGGTTGAGGAGGTGCAACAGAGCCAACAACCGCCTTGAAAGTGAGGTTCCGGCATTTCGTCATAAGCTCACAATGTTGAGCCTCCATGGTAGTATCCACGGGGTAGCTAGGAGACGTGATGTCGAGCTGAGCGGGCTCCGTGGAAGCGATGCTGCTTCTCTGCTGAGATGGCGGGGTAGTAGCTTCTGGGGTAGCTTCATGCCGCTGAGATGGTTGGCCGGCAGCTCGCTGGCTCTCAGCTTCCTCTAGCTTTTGTAGTCTTGCATTGAGCTTCTGAATTTCGCTCAGCTCCGCTTTCCTCTTTCTCTCTCGACTTTTGTAACCGTCTGCGTCGGGAAACCCAACCTTCCACGGAATGGAGCCTGCTGTGCCTCGTGTTCGTCCAGGGTGCTCAGCATTCCCTAGGGCCTCAGTTAGCTCGTCCTTCTCTCTGTCGGGAATGAACGTCCCTTCCTGCGCTGCAGTGATATAGTTCTGAAGCTTGTTCACGGGTATTGCAAGTTGCTCGTCCGTCCAATAGCACTTCCCTGTTTCAGGGTCCAAAGTTTCCCCAACCCCGAAGAACCAAGTCCTTGAATGGTCTGGCTAGTTTGATGTCTGTGGTACGACCCCTTTAGCAATCAAGTCATTCTCAGCTTTGTCCCACAACGGCCGGGCTTTAAGGTAGCCACCTGACCCCATGTGATGGTGAAACTGCTTCTTTGCAGCGTTGTTCTTGTTTGTCTCTGACATCTTCTTACTCTTCTCCGATGTCTTGTAGGCCACAAATGCGGGCCAGTAATCTCCTATCTTCTCATATCGGCCGACGAATGCTGGAGTCTTCCCTTTGTCGACAAACTTTGATTTCAACTCATTCTTCCACCTCCTGAATAGATCTGCCATCTTCTTAAGAGCACACGCCTTGACCCGTGGCTCTATAACTGGCTTATTCGGATCCTCCTTTGGCGGTAGGGTCAAATTTGCCTTCAGCACGGTCCAAAGATCTTCTTTCTGTCTATCGGTGACATAATCACCATCAGGGGCGCCGTCCTTAGGCTTATTCCATTGCTTGATGCTGATCGGGATGTTGTCCCTAACAATAGCTCCGCACTGAGCAAAAAATGCATTCTTGGTCCGCTTGGGTTCAATCGGATGGCCATCGTTCGTGAGTGCTGTGATCGTGAACTTTTCATCCTTGCGCAACCTCTTCTTCGGGCCTCGTCTCGTTATCAAAGTTTGGCTCTATTCGGAGGGCTATAATAGAAGAAAGAAGATTTAATTAATATATGTATGTACCAAAACAATTAATGCATCAATTAGCTAGAGTCAGCATAGGCTTAATTAATATATATACCTCGCCGGACTTTGCAACAGCTCCCTCCTCCGATCGGCCACCGGAGCCGTCATCATGGTCTCCTTCTTCCTCCGGCATTCGGTCACCGGAGCCATCATTATCATGTCCTTCCTCCTCCATTGTTCGATCACTAGAGCCATCATAACCCTCTCCTTCCAGACCATTGGCGTTGTTGAGATATGACAAGACATCACGTCCGTCGTGGATTATGTCCCCCAACAACTGTTCTTGTTCTTCATCTCTTGGATCCGTAGTTTCTGCAAATATTACAACATGACAATTAACTTGATAAACCTATGTTACCAGAGTTTTCTTCATTTAACTTGGTAAATTTGGGTGGCCTCGACAACGCTTCTAGGGTTTGGGGTTGCCTCGACAACGCTTCTAGGGTTTGGGGTGGCCTCGACAACACTTCTAGGTGCCAAAAAAATACATATATCATATATACAAAAACATGGGATACCTTAATTAGTTCAATTTTTGCCTTGACAAATCATTGAACCTTTTGACAGAAACCTCCCATAAACTCTGTCATAATTTCTTTAGCATACATCCATGCAAAAAAATAGGAAGCTACGATATTTTTTATATCATATGATAATTTTCTATATATATACATCCGTCCATCCATCCATCCATACACACACACACATATACATGGACCAAAAATGCTATAAAATGATATGAACAAAAAAAAGCATACATCATCTATCATCAACATCATAAGCTATCATCAACATCATCATCTAACTATCATATATCATCTATCATCTATATATCATCAAATTAAATCAGCAAACTCGGACAAGGGAGGAAAGGGGGCCGGCCGGACCGAACGGGGAGGAGGGGCGGCGTCATCGGGGCAGGGCTGTGGCGTGGGGTGGCGTCGGGGAGCGGCGCCAGCGTCGAGGCAGGGGCGGCGCGTTGGGGCAGGGCGGCGCGTCGGGGCACGGGGTGGCGCGTCGGGGCAGGGCGGCGCGTCGGGGCATGGGGCGACGCGTCGGGGTAGGGCGGCGCGTCGGGGCATGGGGTGGCACGTCGGGGCAGGGCGATGCGTCGGGGCAGGGGCGTCAGGGCAGAGGGCGCCGACGGCGAGCTCGGGCAGCCTGGCGGCGTCAATGTGCTCGGCGTCGTCGGGGGCAAGTGCTAGATGAAATCTGAAAAAATCGAAACTGTCGCTCATATACACAGAGCATTGGTCCCGGTTGGTGGCACCAACCGGGACCAATGCCCCCTTTACTCCCGGTTGGTGGCACCAACCGGGACCAAAGTTCTCTTTTCGGCAACCCAAAGGGCGGGAATCAGAGACCATTGGTCCCGGTTGGTGCCGCTCGGCGTCGTCGGGGGCAAGTGCTAGATGAAATCTGAAAAAATCAAAACTGTCGCTTATATACACAGAGCATTGGTCCCGGTTGGTGGCACCACCCGGGACCAATGCCCCCTTTAGTCTCGGTTGGTGGCACCAACCGGGACCAAAGGTCTCTTTTCGGCAGCCCAAAGGGCGGGAAGCAAAGACCATTGGTCCCGGTTGGTGCCACCAACCCGGACTAAAGGGATGCATTGGTCCCGGTTGGTGGCAACAACTGGGACTAAAGGGGTGCATTGGTCCCGGTTGGTGCCACCAACCGGGACCAAAAGGTGGTGTTGCTCGGGGACAAATGTTTAGTCCCACCTCGCTAGCCAAGAGGGCTCGAGAGTGGTTTATAAGCGCTGCAGCGTGAACCCTCTCGAGCTCCTCTCAACTACAGGCTTACGAGCCTAATTGCACTCTCCTCTGCCTGTGGGCCTACTGGTCCTTCTGCGGGCCTGAATCCTGGCCTAACTAGTTGTTCGGTTTCTAGTCGTATTCAGGCCATGGTGGCCCAGTAGGCGGCCTTTTTTTAAGAACTGTTTTTTGTTTTTTTGCTTTATTTATTGTTTTAATTTTTTTCCAGTATTTTTCTTCTCTTATTTTAGTTCATTCTTTTTAACAAATAAATACTTTGATAATTTTAGTTGCATAATTTCCATTATTTTGTTTTGTTTCTTGCTTTATTTATTTTTTTGCTTTATTTATTTCCAGTGTGTTTTATCATTAAATTATTTTTGCTATTAATGTTTTGAACAAAAAATACTTTGATAATTTTAGTTTCATAATTTTTATATAATTATTGTTTCAAAAATACTAGAGGTTTATAAAAGCTTTTTAGCTGATTCTTTTTTGAACTCCACTCCTACGATGTTTTGAAGAAATTAAAAAGCACCTCAAACAAACTCTGAAAAGCTTGAAAGTTGGCATGGTATCATCATTTCACCCACATAGCATGTGCTACAAAGTTGAGTGGGGTACGACAAAAACTGGATGTACTTCGTGTACAAAATGGACAATCTATTTCGAAGAATCACGGTTTCGAACGAAAACTCATCTGTTACGAAAGGATTTCATTTTTTGAACTCATTTGAACTCCAGAATTTTTGTGTGTTCAAAATGCACCGTTCAAAGCCACATCATCAATTTTCAACCCTTTCCGACTTCATTTGGTATTTTTCATGCACTTATTGATTTTTTTTGAGCTAAATGACCCTGAAATTGAAAAACACTTCAAATGAACTGTGAAAAGGTTGAAAGTTGGCATGGTATCATCATTTCACCCACATAGCATGTCATAAAAAATTGAGAGGGTTACGGCAAAAACTGGATGCACTTCGTGTACAAAATGGAGAATCTCTTTCGAAGTATTAGGGTTTCGGACGAAAACTCATGTGTTACAAAAGGCATTTCATTTCTTCACATGTCACTGCAATGATATAGTTGTGGAGCGAAAATCTTCACTTCTTCTTCGCGTGTGTCCTTTTCTTATTGCTTCGTAACCATGGACAATTTTCATCGTTTAACAGGGTGCTTGGGTCAGCCTTGACTTTGAAGGGAGGAATTTCATGAAACTTTTCATAATATTTAGACATGTCTGTCTTGCCCTCCAATCCCACGATGTCTCTTTTTCTTGAAAGAACTATGTGGCGTTTTGGCTCATCGTATGATGTATTCGCTTCCTTATCTTTTCTTTTTCTTGGTATGGTAGACATGTCCTTCACATAGAAAATCTGTGCCACATCATTGGCTAGGACGAATGGTTTGTCTGTGTACCCAAGATTGTTTAGATCCACTGTTGTCATTCCGTACTGTGGGTCTTCCGTACCCCGCCTCTTGACAGATTGACCTATTTGCACTGAAACAAAGGGACCTTCAAATCATGTCCATAGTCAAGTTCCCATATGTCCACTATGTAACCATAATATGTGTCATTTCCCCTCTTGGTTGTTGCATCAAAGCGGACACCGCTGTTTTGGTTGGTGCTCTTTTCATCTTGGGTGATCGTGTAAAACGTATTCCCATTTATCTCGGACCCTTTGTAAGTCAATAAAGTCGAAGATGGTACCCTGGCCAACGAGTACAACTCATCAGAAACAGTGTTGTCACCCATGAAACGTGGTTGCAACCAACTGCCAAAAGTCCTGATGTGTTCATATGTAATCCAGTCGTCACACTGCTCCAGGTGTTTGGAGCGTAGAATATTCTTGTGTTCATCGACATACGGGGTCACCAAGGTGGAATTCTGTAGAACTGTGTAGTGTGCTTGAAGACCAAGAATGCCCGTCCCTACATATTATTGAGTGCACTCCTAGTGTGCCTTTTCCGGTCAGTCTCCCCTCATACCGCGATTGAGGAAGACCAATCTTCTTAAGGTCAGGAATGAAGTCAACACAAAACCCGATGACATCCTTTGTTTGATGGCCCATGGAGATGCTTGCTTCTGGCCTAGTGCGGTTACGAACATATTTCTTTAAGACTCCCATGAACCTCTCAAAGGGGAACATATTGTGTAGAAATACAGGGCCCAGAACGGCAATCTCGTCGACTAGATGAACTAGGACGTGCATCATGATATTGAAGAAGGACGGTGGGAACACCAACTCGAAACTATCAAGACATTGCACCAAATCACTTCTTAACCTTGGCAGGATTTCTGGATTGATCACCTTCTGCGAGATTGCATTGAGGAATGAACATGGCTTCACAATGGCTAATCGAACGTTTTTCGGTAGAAGCCCCCTTAAAGCAACCGGCAATAGTTGTGTCATAATCACGTGGCAGTCATGCGACTTTAGGTTCTGTAACTTTTTCCCTACCATATTTATTATTCCCTTTATATTTGATGAGAAACCAGACGGGACCTTCATACTGAGCAGGCATTCAAAGAAGATTTCCTTCTCTTCTTTGGTAAGAGCATAGATGGCAGGACCTTCATAGTGCTTTGGATGCATGCCGTCTTTTTCATGCACATGTTGATGTTCCTCCCATGCCTCCGATGTATCTTTTGTCTTCCCATACACTCCCAAGAAGCCTAGCAGGTTCACACAAAGGTTCTTCGTCACGTGCATCACGTTGATTGCAGAGCGGACCTCTAGGTCTTTCCAATAGGGTAGTTCCCAAAATTTAGATTTCTTCTTCCACATGGGTGCGCGTTTGTCAGCGTCATTTGGAACAGATAGTCCGCCCGGACCCTTTCCAAATATTACTTGTAAATCATTGACCATATCAAGTATGTGATCACCAGTACGGAGGGCAGGCTTCTTCTGGTGATCTGCCTCACCTTTGAAATGCTTTCCTTTCTTTCGACATTGATGGTTGGTCGGAAGAAATCGACGATGCCCCAGGTACACATGCTTCCTGCATTTGTCCAAATATATACTGTCGGTGTCATCTAAATAGTGTGTGCATGCGTGGTATTCCTTGTGTGTCTGTCCTGAAAGGTTACTGAGAGCAGGCCAATCGTTGATGGTTACAAACAGCAACGCATGTAGGTCAAAATCCTCCTGTTCATTCTCATCCCACACACGTACACCTCTTCCATTCCATAGCTGTAAAAGTTCATCAACTAATGGCCTTAGGTACACATCAATGCCATTGCTGGGTTGCTTAGGGCCTTGGATGAGCACTAGCATCATAATGAACTTCCATTTCATGCACAACCAAGGAGGAAGGTTATACATACATAGAGTCACAGGCCATGTGCTATGCTGGCTACTCTGCTCCCCAAAAGGATTAACGTCATCTGCACTTAAACCAAACCATACCTTCCTCGGGTCACCTGTAAAGTCGCTCCACTTTCTCTCGATCTTTCTCCACTACGACCCGTCAGTGGGTGCTCTCAACTTCCCGTCTTTCTTACGGTCTTTTTTGTGCCATTGCATCAACTCAGCATGCTTTTTGTTTCCGAACAGATGTTTCAACCGTGGTATTATAGGAGCATACCACATCACCTTGGCAGGAACCCTCTTCCCGGTGCGCTGTCCCTCAACATCACCAGGGTCATCTCTTCTGATCTTATACCGCAATGCACCGCATACCGGGCATGCGTTCCGTTCCTCGTACTCACCACGGTAGAGGATGCAGTTATTAGGGCATGCATGTATCTTATGCACCTCCAATCCTAGAGGGCATAGAACCTTCTTTGCTGCGTACGTACTGTCGGGCAATTCGTTATCCTTTGGAAGCTTCTTCTTCATTATTTTTAGTAGCGAACTAAATCCCTTGTCAGATAAACCATTGTCTGCCTTCCATTGCAGAAATTCCAGTGTGGTACCGAGCTTTTTGTTCTCATCTTCGCAATTTGGGTACAACCCTTTTTTGTGATCCTCTAACATGCAATCGAACTTCAACTTCTCCCTTTCACTTTCGCATTCTCTCTGTGCATCAACAATGACCCGGCGAAGATCATCATCGGGCACATCGTCTGGTTCCTCTTGATCTTCAGCGTCCCCCATTGCAGCATCACCATATTCAGGGGGAGGGTAGTTGTCGTCATCCTCTTCTTCTTCGTTGTCTTCTATCATAACCCCTCTTTCTGCGTGCTTGGTCCAAACATTATAGTGTGGCATAAAACCCTTCTGAAGCAGGTGGAAGTGAAGGGTTTTAGAGTTGGAGAAAGACTTTGTATTCTCATAGACAGTACATGGAGAAGGCATAAAATCATTCTGCTTGTTTGCCTCAGCCGCTTTGAGAAAATTATGCAGGCCCTTAATATACTCGGAGGTGCGTCGGTCACCGTACATCCATTGCTGGTTCATCTGCGTGCGTTATTTAATAAAGTGTATTAAAAACCATTACAACATATCATGAATACAGAAGTGACCAAATTATTAGAAATCCATCATCACATTAAAGCCAAAGTACACTAATGACCAAAATAAATATGTACAGTTCATACATCGCTGTCATTATTGAACAACATATAGGTCTCTAGAGCATCTAATTAAAACATACACCGAAACTATGTAAAAAATTTAAATCCAACAACAAATGCAATCATAACCGCTACTAAGGTACCAATTGATCCAACGGCATAATGATACCAAGCCTCAGTATGAATGGCATATTTTCTAATCTTTCTAGGCTTCAAGCGCATTGCATCCATCTTGGTCTTGTGATCGGCGACGACATCGGCAACATACAACTCCAATCCCATCTTGTCAACTTCAAGCGCATTTTCTTTCAAATGACCGATTTCGTTTTCAGCTTTAGTTAACTTGTTGAGCAGAATTGCATAGTCGGTTAGAATTTCTGGTTCAACTACTTCCTATAGATAAAAACATCTATGTCAAGTTGGTGGCATAATTAATTGTCATAGACATTAGATGTGTGAAAGAGTTATATAAGAGATAATATACCACATCTGAATCATAGACTGGATGAGGGCCGACGTGGGCGGATACCATAACCATGACACTATATAATAAGAAATAATAATAAAAGTAAGAAAATCATACGTGTAAGTATATTTTCTTTTAGCAAGAAGATAAGATCAAGAGGCTCACCACGCACGGGCGATCGACGACGGTTTTAGGACGGGGACGGGACAGGACGAACCGCCAAACCTAGACAAATCTTGTCGAAAATGGAGTTTGGACAAAGAGCTTCGAGAGGAGAAAGCTTAAGTTTGGCTTGGGCATTTCATCAAACACCTCATGTGCATAGGAGGCGAGCTAGAGCACCACAAATGTCTTCCCTCGCCGGCAAAAAAACAGAGCAGTGTGTGGAGTGCTCTGCTCGCCGGCGAGGGGGTATATATAGGCATCTTATTAGTCCCGGTTCGTGGTTGGAACCAGGACTAAAGGACCCCCATTTGGTCCTCGTTCTAGCCACGGACCGGGACCAATGGTTGTGGGCCAGGAGCAAGGCCCATTGATACCGGTTCGTGTCTGGAACCGGGACCAAAGGGGCCAGACGAATCGGGACCAATGCCCCACGTGGTTCGCCCGGCCCCCTGGCCTCACGAACCGACACCGTTGCCCCCATTGGTCCCGGTTCATGACTGAACCGGGACTAATGGGCTGGCCGGCCCGAACCGATACCCTATTTTCTACTAGTTATTGCCTCTTTTTTTGTTTTTGTTGTATTCAACAATTTTCAAACAAACAATATATGATATTTATATAAATATTTCACAGAATTCATCCATACATATAGTCTCATCCATTCACCAAATTAAAAGTATCAAATGCCACATTGTTCACCATATTACAATAGGTTCATCCATACATACATATAGTCTCATAGATACAAATGACTCAATACATGAAAACAGAAAGTAAACCTAGCACTACATCAAAGCAAGCTGTCGTGAACTCGTCTCAAATCTGCAAAATTGGAAATAGGAAAGTTAGAAAAATAATACAAGAATTAAGAAGTAGAAGAAGATCTAGAATTAGAAGAAGATGAAAAGATGAAGGGGTTGCTTGGTTTCAAGACACAAATAGCCACACTTTGCCAGAACTCAACTTAGGCAAGTTTGACCATGTTAGGTGTGTCTTTGGTTCTTGCCACAACTAAGGCAAGAATTTTTTTTATTAGCACTAAGACCCACATGTTATAGATAGAAAAAGTGTGGCAATATTCCCTTAGGAAAGCCAAAGTGTGGCTAACTATTTGAGCACCTCAAGTAAGGCAAGTGTGGTAAAACTGTGGCAAGCCAAAGTGTGGAAAAATTGTGGCAAGCCAAATTGTGGCTAAGTATTTGATCACCAAAGATTCTCTCTCCGTCTCCTCTTGTTATTCTTCTTCTTATTTCTTATTGGTGTCATTTTAGAGCTAACTTAGGTAATTATCACATTTTTTACCTAACTAAGCTTAGTGTGTCATTTTGCAACAAAATAAGCTAAGTCTATGGCATCTATGAGGTTACCAAGTCTATTATGTCATTTTTGAGTTAACTAAGCTTATTATGTCAGTGTGGAGGAAACAATGCTAAATACAGGTCATTTTAGAGCTAACTTAGGTACAATATGTCATTTTGGAGGTAAGTAAGCTTACTATGTCATTTTAGAGGGAAAAAAGCTAACTTAGGTAAAACATGACATTTGTCCAAGTGCTAAGTTTGTCTAAGTGCTATGTTTGTATTTGTTTGAGAAAATGAGCCAAGTAAGTGGGATATTAGGGCTTACTGTCCTCGTCATCATGGTGGTGAAGCACTGGGGTTGCTTGGGTCGTGCGATGCGGCTCGGGAGTTATGTTGTACCAAAGATCATTTGCGTTAGCATGATGATGCTGAAAATGTTAAGACTAGTAACTAATGAACATTGAAACGAAACTCAGCATACCATTGGGTCTGGCCGGTCTTCTCGCACAAAGTCTGCACATTGGGTTTTGCCAAGTCAATCATATTGGTTATTAATGAAAACAACATGTAGTGCATGATTTGGCTAATATGAAGAAGAAACTTACCACGATGAGCTCGTACACGGCCCGGTTAGACGCATCATTCCGTGCCCTCTCCTCCTCCAACAAACTAGCAGTCCTCTCCTCCAGATCCATCTTCTCCTCCGCCGCCTGCTGGGCCTGTTCCGCCAGAAGTGCCTGGGTTGTCTCTCTCTCTTTCTGCAGAGCAGCCTGCAACACAACTCCTCATTAGCATCATAATCATCTTTTTTCACACACACAATGTAATGGATGAAACCTATCTGAGTCTGTATGACTAACCTCGATGGCGAGCTGGACTGGCCATGGATGAGTTGGCATCTTAGGACAGGAGCTCGTTTGGTGCACCTTGATCTGTCGGAGAGTTCTCGAAGACCGTATATGTCCATCTCCAATGACTATCGAGCCATGGGGACTCCTGTGGCCAGCTATCATCACCAGGTCTAGATCAAGTGGATGCTGGCTCGGGTTGAAGTCCTCCCTATTCACCGCCTTCCCCACATCTCTGTACCTCACGAGCTTGTGGTGGGAGGAGATATTGGTGAAGTTCTCGGGGTTATCGAGGTCAGGCTTAGAGAATGCCTTGACCTTCTTGTATGAGGCAGTATGGGCCATGGCATAGAGGTCGTACACCTCTGGCACCTCAATCTTATTGTGATGAGCCTACAAGAGAGGAACAAAGTATTAATAATGGGTAAACCTAGCACTACAAGAATGAATTGCAGGAATCATGAAGCAAACCACATACCCAGTTCCGCCCGAACTGATAAATGTTGGCACTGCCTTGATGGTGTGGCACGCCTTCCATTTGGGCACGCCGTGCCTTGGCATCGTCACGAACGACTCGCCATTGGTCAGAGCACCATTCATTCACCAACACCTCCCAACAACCCATCTTATCCGCACACCATCTCAGGGGCACCAAAGTTAGTAAAGATAAATTTGAGAGCTACGCCTACGAATCAAAGCAAAGGAAACTAAGTACAAGGCCTTAAAGAATACGTAATTACCTTCATGTACTGTTCCTTGTCCAGAAACTTTCGGCGAGATGACCACTTGGCCTTCTTAATACGCTACAAGGCGTAGTAGTCTCGAACAGCCTGTACCCGAGCCTCGTGCCGTAAGTTCCATAGTAGGCGCCTGCACTCGTAATCGATAGGCTTTGTTGCGGCCTCCTCGTATCCCTCCTCATACCTGTAGAAGGTCTGCAATCAAAAGTGACAACATTGTTTAGTACAATAACTAGCTATTATTGATTTTTAATAGTGTAAAGGAGAAATTACCTAGAAATTCCTGATGACCATGTGGGCCCTCGTGTGGCACAACACACCGTCAATCATCTCCTCCGGCGGGGCCAGGGCAGCCAAGTAATGCTCCCATTTCAATCCTAGCTCTTCTTGTTGACCCTCACTGGGCAACGTGACAAACCCCGTGAAGTTATGCCATAAATCACACCAAGGATGAAGTTGAACCCGCGGACATCCTTGGCATGAATCCAACCCCTGTAGTATGACAAAGCCAATGCATTAGATATGTGAAGAAACATGAAGGCAAAAGGTTTAAAATGAGTAAATGCACTTAGTTCAGCGACTCAGGCTTAATCAACCACCTCTGCTCATGGGTCGCCAGCATGGGCGGGAGCCATGTACACCCACTCTGGTAGACGGTGCCCTCAACCACCTCGTCCCCGCTATGAGAAAGCCGATCCCCACCACCATCAGCATGGCCATTTGGCTCCGGCTAATGCAGATCTAGCCGGGTATCCCATCCGGTGGAAGCCTGTGGAGTCTCGTAGGACGAAGCGTCTGGCACAGGAGTATCGCGGGACGAAGCGTCTAGCACAGGAGTCTCATGGGTGGAAGCGTCTGGGACAGAAGGATCATCGACCCGAGGCTCGTGGACAGGAGTCCTTGTAGCCTCGACCTTAGACGAGTCCATCGTAGCAGTCCTATGCTCGGGTGAATCGTCTCGGGGTGGTGGCGAGGAAGGCGTAGCAGCCTTCGTACCTCTCCCGCAACCACCATGTGTAGCTTTAGGAGCTCTCTTCTTCCCCCGACGTCCTCTCCCGGTGGGCAACTTCACCGATGAAGAAGTGCCCCAGGTGACCCAATACTGTCGTACAACGCTCTCCGAAGAGTTTGGGGGCGGAATGGAAGTACCCCTCCCACCACGCACCGACGAAGGATCCTCGGATCGCTCTCGACCTGTGCCCACCATATTTCAACACCTACCATGACAAAGAGTAAACGAAATTAGTACAACATAAAAAAATTGAATACCGACATGAATAATAATTTGTATATATATAATTTGAGTGTATCATCATCATGTATACCTAACATGAACTAATAATAACCTTCATCGTCTATATATGCTCCGTGATCAATAAATGCATCATCATCCTCACTATCATTAATAAATGCATCATCATCACTATCGGGAGCAACATGTGGAAGGCCTCCTTTATGTAATCGGTCAAGCATTGAGAGGTCATCCGTAGCAGTAACCTCTTCTTCTTCCGTCTCTTCTTGTTCCGACACAGGTGTGAAGTCGGATTCACTGTCGCTGTCTACCTCAATGTTCTGGGGTGAAGTAGAGCGGTTCTTGAAACGTTTTTTGGCAGGACGTCTTTCTTGGAAGAATTCTCCTTCATATGTTTCTGGGTTAATGTGAGGTTCATAATCATCTTCATTGAGGGGAGGTGGTCTAAAATGTGGCGACACATCATAAACGACATCCCAACCATTCGGATTTGGATTAGTTTGGCAGGACCACGGTAGATAGAAACTTGGGCTGCCTATTGAGCCGTAATATAGACATCAGGAACATCTAAATGGGTGCTTTGTTTGATTTCGATTAGTCCTATATGTTCATGAGTCCTTCTAGTCTCCTTCGACTGGAACCAATAACATTTGAAGACTACGACATTTGGTCTGTTTTCACCAAAAATATAAGTTCATAAATTGCTTCAACTCTTCCATACTACTCGACACCTCCTTCGCCAACAGCGGAGACACAACAATTTGTAGACTTTCGGTCATCCATAGATAGCTCTTTGCCAGAAGTACAAAAGTGATACCCTTTGATGTCGTATTCGTCAAATGAACGGACCTTATAGTCAAAACCATTAGCCACTTGTCTCAATTCGGCGTCCATAGACTCTGAATTAGCCTAGTAGTTTGATACGAAAGGATTGTTGCATTAGCCGCAAACTAGACGAAGAAATGAAATGGTCTAATGGAAATTACCGTTTGTTTGAACCAAGAGATGAAACCAGGATAGCCACCTCCATGCTTTGCCAGAAGCCCATACTCTTCGATGGAATCCTTTTGGATCACCGCTCCATCCGAGAATTTGGCGACATATCGACTATATCACATATCTGGGAATAAGAGCTGTTGAAAGGAATTAGAAGTTGCAAAACAATGTACCGAGAACTTACTCGATGTACAGACGCACTTCCATTAGGTTGTTGAAGATATACAACGAAATGGTCTGCCATTCTTCGACCTCCAACATTATTCCTTTCGAAGCACCCACTAGTGCGAGCTTCCCTTGGAATAGGCTGAGGTTGGACCAAACTTTTTCATGGTCGCCATCATTGTAACGAGGCTTCGGATTATGCAAATGATGATTCTTGGCTTCGTAGTGTGCTGTCACGAACTTTGTCGCCTCCTTAGTAATGGATGCCTCGGCCATCGATGCTTCAATTCTACGTTTATTTTTACATTTTTCTCGAAGCGTCTTCTGCATCCTCTCAGTTGCAAAGCACCAACAATTTTGCACGGGCAACCCCAATTTTGCCTCAGTCGGGAGATGCAAAATTAAATGTTGCATTGGATTAAAGAAGCCCAGTGGAAAGATCTTTTCTAACTTGCAGATCAACTCCGACGCCAACTCTTCCAGTTCATCTAGCACGTCAGGCAATAGTTCTTTCGCAGAAAGTGCACGGAAGAAATAGCTTAGCTCTGCCAGTACTAGCCATTCATCCTCAGGGATAAAGCCACGCAACATCACCGACATTACCCGTTCAAGCCATATGTGCGAATCATGACTCTTGAGACCAAATATTTTCAATTAGTCAAGACTCGCTCCCCTCTTTAGATTCGCTGCATACCCATTGGGAGACATCAATTGCATTTTCACCCACAAGAGCATTTCACTCATAGTTGGCCTTCCAAGATTGAACCATGCCTTTGGCTTCCTCCAGTTCTTCTTTCCTTTCGGTTGTCGTATGTTTTGTAATGGTCTATCATATAGAGCCTCTTGATCGATTCTAGCCTTAGGATTATCCTTTGTCTTTCCCTCTATGCTGAATAATGTACCAAAAAGGGCCTCGGCGATATTCTTGTCAGTGTGCGTCACATCGATGTTGTGTGGGCAAAGAAGGTCTTTAAAGTAAGGTAGATCCCACAAGCATATCTTGTGAGTCCAGGCGTGTTTCGAATTATACCCTTTGAAATACCCTGGACGATTTGGATCCGGCTCGAGACCATTTATCTGATCCAGGTTCTGTTGGCCTGTCAATGCGGGTGGTGCAGAGTTTTTGACAACTCTACCTTTCATGAAATTCTTCTTGTCTTTTCTGAACTTATGGCGTGTATCTAGGAACTGTCTATGCAAGTCGAAGGAAGAATACTTGTGACTCGCCTGCAACCAACGGAACTCAAGAGCTGCCTTGCATGTGGGGCACGGGAACCTTCCATGCACACACCAACCAATGAATAGTGCATACGCCGGCAAGTCATGCGTCAAGTACATGTACCACACATGCATTTTGAAGTTTTTTTGTAGCGGTATCATATGTCTTGATCCCATTATCCCAAGATTCTTGCAGTTCATCCTTAAGCGGTTGCATGTACACATTCAAATTCTTCCTCGGATAGTTGGGCCCTGGAATTATCAACGTCAAGAAAATGTTCTTTCTTTTCATAATCTCTCCGAGGGAGATTGAGTGGAATGACAAATACAGGCCAACAACTGTATTGGGTTGCCATCATACCAAACATTTGGAACCCATCTGTGCTGATGGCGACTCGAGGATGCCTTGGATCTCTCTCTTTATCCTTATGTAAAGCATCGAAGTGCTTCCATGCAAAAGCGTCTGAAGTGTGTCCCAATATCGGATTCCCATCTGCATCTAGTTCGGTTCTTTTTCCCAATTTATGCCACATCATCTGTCTGGCCGTCTCTTCGACCATGAAAAGACATTGAAGTCTTGGTATTATTGGCATATACCGAAGAACATTAACTGGGATTTTGGTCTGACTCTTCTCACCCATATCGTTGTCTACCACAACATACCTGGAAGACTTGCAAATGGGACAATAGCTCAAGCCCGCATACTCAAGCCTAAATAAGACACATCCATTCTCACAGTCATCTATCTTCTCATAGGGCATCTTAAGCGCACGTAGGATTTTGTACGACTGGTACAAGTTTGCTGGCAATACATGGCCTTTGGGTAGAAAGCGTCCAAATATCGTCATCATCGCGTCGTAGCATTCTCTGCCTAGGTTGAACTGAGCCTTCGGAGCCATTACTTGCGCGATGACATCCAGTTGAAAAATCCCAGTGTGCTCGTGGAGAGGAAGTTTTGAAGACTCCAACATTTCATAGAAGGCCTTTGCAGATTCTTCCATCTCATCGTCCAAATCCCGAGCATTAAAGTCTTGCACCATGTCTTCGATCCTGATACCATGCTCGTTGGTGCGACGACGAACAACCTCAGCTCTGGCACGTTGGGCAGATTCACCATGAAATTTCCACACCGTATAATCAGGCATAAAACCCCACTTATGCAAGTGTTTACCCATTTCATCCCGTGTCCACTTTTTATGGTTGTCGCACCGGACACAGGGGCACCAGGTTATTTCCTGGCTATTTGCAAATGCGGCGCTCAGAAACCCCTTGGTTTTTGTTAACCATTCAATGGTCATTTCTTTCTGACTAGGGTCACCGGTGTACATCCAAGCACGATCACTCATCTTGCCTACCTACTAAACACACAAGGAATATATATAATTCATCATCTATATTCATCCGTTAATCAAGTTTGTCAGTTTTATTACGTCCATGCATGAAACATACACGCTAATAGGTAGAGATAGGTCCTAATCTCACCCCGAGTATGTGTTGATTGGGTTCGTTTTCCCATGCTCTGCTCCGGATTCGACACAGAATTTTGGCAGCACCTTCCTGTTGTTCTCCTGATACATGTCTCGGCAATAAGCAGAGATGAGGTGTACCCGGAGAACAACAGGGAGGCACTGACGAAATTCCGCATTGGATCTGGAGCAGAGCATACGGGAAAATGAACCCAATCTACACATACTCGGGTTGTCCATGGATAACATTGGACAATTCAAAAGGATGGCGGTTATAAATATGCAAAGACATGCATATTTATATATGCCACCCTTTCGAACGGGAGACGCATACTAGTCACGCATACTGATGATTGAAGACACCTATGGTAGCAAGTTTCATCGGCACGAAGACCGGAACCAAGCAAATTAAGGGAGCCGGGGGAGGCGATGACGTTTGTGCTCACCAATGAATGCAACAGGGGAGCTCGTCAAACGCACAGGGAGGTCGTCGAACATCAGACCCTCACAGCAACAAAACAACTGCACATTGAAATGAAACTCGATCAACACAAATATGACGTTTTTCATAACAGCTAGAATCAGAATATATATATGA
Organism: Hordeum marinum; assembly: GCA_022496015.1. Classification (NCBI taxonomy): domain Eukaryota; kingdom Viridiplantae; phylum Streptophyta; class Magnoliopsida; order Poales; family Poaceae; genus Hordeum; species Hordeum marinum. The sequence goes on along the minus strand of CM039678.1, from coordinate 166,442,610 downwards.
TCTAACTCATAATTTACGAAACTATGACCCCGTCGGCCTCTGGAAGGCCGAAGAGGTGTTGGGGGTCGGGGGTCAGTGCCGCCGGGGGTCAGTGCTGTCAGGGGTCGGGGGTCAGTGCCGTCGGGAGTCAGTGGCGTCGGGGGTCGCGGGTCAGTGGTGTCGATCGAGGGTCGGCGGTCAGTGTCATTGGGGGTTTGGGGTTAGTGGTGTCGGGGTTCAATGGCGTCGGAGGTCGGGAGTCAGTGGCGTCGGGGGGTCAGTGGCGTCGGGAGTCGGTGGCGTCGGGAGTCGGTGGCATTGGGGGTCAGTGGTATCGGGGGTCGGGGTCAGTGGCGTCGAGGGTCGGGGGTCAGTGGCGTCGGGGGTCGAGGGTCAGTGGCGTTGGGGGTCGGGGGTCAGTGGCTTCTTTTTACACTTCTTTTTTTCATTTTGTTCTTCTTCTCCTCCTCCTCCTCCTCTCTTCTTCTTCTTCTTCTTCTTCTTCTTCTTTTCTTCTTCTTCTTCTTCTATTCTTCTTTCTTCTTTTTCCCTTTTCCTTTTCCCTTTTTGTTTTCTTCTTTTTTTCCTTCTAACCTAACTAGCTAACCTAACTAACCTAAACTAACCTAAACTAACCAAACTAACTGACCTAACTAAACCAATTAACTAACTAACTAATTAACATAAATAAAAACAAAAATAATAACAAAAAAACAAAAAATGCACCTTGGGGGCGACGGGGAGGGGACGGGGAGGTGGCAGCGCTGCTTGGAGGGGGGTGGCGGGGAGGGTGATGGGAGGGGGCGGTGGCCGGAGGGGGCAGTGGCGAGGATGCAGCGACCGGAGGGGGAGGGAGGGGTGTCGGCAAAGGTCTGATGTAGGGCGGTGGCGGCGGGGCGGGGAGGGGGCGGCGGTGTGGCGAGGGCTGGTGGGGAGGGGGCGGCGCGAGGAGGCGACTATGGCCGGAGGGGGCGGGAGGGGGCGTCGGCGGGGCTCTTCTCTGGGGCGGTCGCGGTGGGGCAGGAAGTGGGCAACGGTGCGGGGAGGGGGCAGCGGGAGGGAGCGGCGGCCAGAGGGGGCGTTGGCGGGGCTCTGCTACGGGGCGGCCGGGCGGCGGGGCAGCGGTGGGATGGGATGGTGCTCGGGGGCGAGAGAGAGATAAAAGGAGAGAAATAGAGTGAGAGAGTGGGGTGGCATCGGGGGGTAACGGTCGTTAGTTAGGGTGTTTCTTTGCCGTCCGCTAGCGGACAACAAAGGGCTGTGGGGCAAACGGCAAAGATTGCCCATCTGACCTAACCATCTTCATGGCCCAGTGGGTCCCAGGTGGTCGCTTTGCCGTCTGCCTCTCGGCCCTTTGCCGTCCGCCTGCCGACGGCAAAGCCATGGCTGACGATAACCGATGTGACCTAACCATCTTCACGACCCACTGGGGCCCAGGTGGACTCTTTACCGTCTGCCTCTAGGCCCTTTGTCATCCGCCTACCAACGGCAAATCCATGGCTGACGGTAACCCCTTTCTTTGCCATCAGCCTAATGTTTGCTGTCCGTTTTCTGTAAGCTGACAGCAAATACTTTCTTTGTCGTCCACTAGCGGACGACAAAGATATGGATGACGGCAAATTGCCAGATTCCAGCCTCATGAGGTGGCAACTCATCATATTGATTGTACTCCTCCTCATCACCAACATTCTCGACGGCTAGTACCCTCCTCTTCCCATACATCACTACATGGCAGTGCGTATGCAGCAGGTCTGGCACAATGAAAATCTGGGTAGCATCGCTGGCAAGAATAAATGGGTCCTTGTGATATGTCATAACTCTGCGGTCAACATATGTCTTCTTGCTATAAGCATCATCCTTTACGCTACTAAGAGGGACCCATCTGAACTTGAATAATGCCACCTTCGTTTCCACATAGTAATACCCCCAAATCTCTTCGATGGTTCCATAGTACACCTGTTTCTCATCTTCCTCTACAGTTAGGCATTCTATTCGAAGAGAGTTATTTTGATACGAGGTCTTAGCATCACGTTCCTCAGTGTAGAACGTGTTGCCATTTATGTCGTACGCTTGGTACTTCATAATCGTCGTTGATGGATTTTGTGCCAACCACGTTGCAAGGTCTTCTTGGGGTCTGTTTGCCAAAATGATCCTTCAACCATCTTATATAGCCCCTATTGTGTGCATTTGCCTCGGCAGCTGGTGACAGCACATTGGGTAAGTTGCTTTGTCGTATCTCCTCCATGTGTTCTCCATCATAAACGTCAAGTATCGGGTTGTTAAGCAGTACCGTCAAATGGGCTTGATCGTACATATCTCCAGGTACAAGAGTCTTATTGTCAGCAAGGACCGGCTTACCAGCCAGCCTTCCCTCATGGCGAGAGAGGGGCACACCTATAGGCTAAGTTTCATGTATTCGATGCAAAACTCAACCACCTCTGATACGTCTCCAATGTATCTATAATTTATGAAGTATTCATGCCATGTTTACAATAATTCTATATGATTTTGGTATGATTTTATTAGAACTAACCCGAACTGACGATGTTTTTAGCAGAATTACCATGGTGTCATTTTTTTGTGGAGAAATAAAAGTTCTCAGAATGGGCTGGAAATTTAGTATGATTTTTCTGGACCAAAAGAGACCCCCGAAGCATTGGAGTTGGGCCAGAAGAGCCACAAGGAGGTCACAAGCCTACCAGGCACGACCACCCCCTGGCCGCTCCTAGCAGGCTTGTCATCGCCTCGTGGCACCTCTTGACTTGAGATCGATGCAAAAAATTCCTATAAATATAGAAACCTCCGAAAACAAACATAGATCGGGAGTTCTGCCGCCGCAAGCCTCCAGAGCCACGAAAAACCAATCGGGAGCCCATTCCGGCACCCTACCGAAGGGGGAAACCATCACCGGAGGCCATCTTCATCATCCCGGCACTCTCCATGACGAGGAGGGAGTAGTTCACCCTCGGGGCTGAGGGTATGTACCAGTAGCAATGTTTTTGATCTCTCTCTTTCTCTCATGTTCTTGAGATGACATTATGTTGATGTACCCCGAGCTTTATTGATATAGATGAATCATATGAAAGTTTCCCCTCTCTATCTTGTTGTGTTGAATTGAGTTTTCCATTTGAAGTTTTCTTATCGAATTGAGTCTTTAAGGATTTTAGAACACTTTATGTATGTCTTGCGATGGGATATCCGTGGTGACAATGGGATGTTCTACTGATCCACTTGATGTATGTTTTGGTGATCAACTTGCAGGTTCTGTGACCTTGGGAATCTATGCATAGGGGTTGGCACACATTTTTGTCTTGACTTTCCGATAGAAACTTTGGGGACACTCTTTGAAGTTCTTTGTGTTGGATTGAATATGATAAATCTGAAATTACGTGATGCATATCGTATAATCAAGCCCATGGGTACTTGTGGTGACATTGGAGTATCTAGGTGACATTAAGGTTTTGCTTGATGTGCATCTTAAGGTGTTATTTTAGTACGAACTCTAGGGCTGTTTGTGACACTTATAGGGACAGCTCATAAGATTGATCGTAAAAGATAACTTTGAGGTGGTTTCGTACCCTAGAATAATTTCTTCGTTAGTTCTCCGCTATTTGTGACTTTGGAGTGAACTCTCTGTCGCACGAGAGGTACTTACATATGATTCAACTATGTCAATATTGCTGAGAGAAATTGCACTAGTGAAAGTATGGACCCTAGGCCTTATTTTCAAGCATTGCAATACCGTTTTTGCTCAGTTTTGTCACTTGCTACCTTGCTGTTTTTATAATTTTAGATTACAAAAACCTATATCTATCATCCATATTACACTTGTATCACCATCTCTTCGCCGAACTAGTGCACCTATACAATTTACCATAGTATTGGGTGTGTTGGGGACACAAGAGACTGTTTGTTATTTGGTTGTAGGGTTGTTTGAGAGAGACCATCTTCATCCTACACCTCCCATGGATTGATAAACCTTAGGTCATCCACTCGAGGGAAATTTGCTACTATCCTACAAAACTCTGCGCTTGGAGGACCAACATGAGGCTACAAGAAAAAGGTTGCGTAGTAGACATCGACCTCCTCCGTGGTATAACCTTGTAGGATGATTGCCTCTGGATGACATCGGTTCCGACAATAGCGCTTCAATATTCCCATGTACCGCTCAAAGTGATACATGTTGCGAAGAAACACATGACCATAATACTTTATCTCGTCCAGAAGGTGCAGAGTGAGATGGAACATGACATCAAAGAACAACATTGTGAAGAACATATCTAAGTTTGACAATATCCTTGCAATATCAGCTTGCATATTATCTAGCTCTTCAGCATCTACCACCTTCTGCCACAGTTTGTTGAAGAAATCACAGAGATAAATCAATGTGTTTCTTATGTCTGTGTCCATCATATTCCTTATGGCCACCACGAGGATTTGTGTCAATATTACGTGGAAATCATGTGACTTCATGTGAGACAACTTCTTTTTACCCAAGCTGTCATCCACGAGACTTTTGATGTTTGTGGAGTAGGAAGAGGGTGTCTTAATTGACAATAAAAATGCGAAGAACTCTTTTACTTCTGCTGCAATTAAATTGTAACTCTCGTGTTGGTGGAGCAATTTGTCATCATCTTCTGCATCATCCTTGCGTTGTGATTGATCACCACGCATATCGAGTCGTGCATCGTCACCATCCTTTCTTTTGCCTTTAATCTTGAGCAGCATACCAAGGATGCTTTCATAGACATTCTTCTCTACGTGCATGACATCGATGAAATGATGTACACTTAGGAACTCCCAGAAGGTAATTCCCAGAACACTGATTTCTTCTTAAACACTTGGTCACTGGGTGTTATTTTTGAGGTCGAATCAGATCCCTTTCCAAGCACAACATTAATTACTTTAACTATGTTGTGGACTTATTTCCCATCATAGGGTCTTGGTCCCATTCCTTTCTCTACCGTACCATCAAATTCAACAGTCATTTTTCGGTAAGGGTGATTTCTCCTTAAGAACCTATGATGACGCAAATACACGGTTTTGCGCGAGTTGGAAATAATTCTACTTCCGGTCCTATCCATCCATGTGAAACATCCTATGGGTCCCTTTGTTTTCTGCCCTGAACTGTTGCCTAATGCCAACATATCTTGAATGGTGTGCAGCAGCAACACATGTAGCCGGAAAAACTCCTTTGCGTTGGCATCATAACAGTTCACACCAGACGTCCACAATGTCTTCAGTTATTGTACCAGTAGCTCAAACTAAATGTCGATATCATTTTCAAGTTGCTTCGGGCCTTGGATAATCATCGACATGATGATGTATTTTTTCTTCATACACAACCAAGGAGGAAGGCTATATATGCACAGAAGCACCGGACAAGTGCTATGTTTCGTGTTCATATCGCCAAATGGATTAAATCCATCAGTACTCTCCCCTAGCCATATATTTGTAGGATCCTTTGCAAAATCTTTAAACCTTTAAGCGATTTGTTCCCACTGAGCCCCGTCTTTCGGGTACCTCAAAACTTATCCATAGTTCGCTCATCATGGTGCCACTGCAACCTCTTTGCCTCTCTAGGTTTTGCAAACAAACGCCTCAACCTTGGCATTACAGGCAAGTACTAAACAACCTTGAACGGGATTCCTGTCTCGATCTCTTTGTCCAATTTGTACTTGTCATGTGCTTTCCTCCGCTTGTATCGTGCGTGCTTGCATATGTGACATGAACGCAAATCTTTGTAATCACCGCAGTACAACATACTATCATTCACACAAGTGTGTATCTTCTGGACTTCAAGTTCCAATGGACAAACAATTTTCTTTGCTTCGTTTGTGCTTTTGGGGAGCACATTATCTTCTAGAAGAATGTCTTTGAAAATACTCAATAACTGTGTGAAGGCCTTGTTTGATAGACCGCTTTCTGCTTTAAATCTGAGAAGCACAAGTGTGACACTGAACTTGGAATATTTCTTTTTGCAACATGGATACAAATCATTCTCGGAGGCCGCAACAATGCTTGGCAGCTCCTTGTACCCGGCTAAATCTTTCGCTGGCCCCTGGAAATCTGTAATCATAGCAGCAAAATATGGCATATCATGAAGGTCGGTGTTGTCTGCTTCACACTCTTGGTTTTTCTTTGGTTTCTTTGGCATGCTAGTCTTCTGCCTGTAGCTTGATGTCTGAACCCCGAGGTTAAATTCATCACCCATGCGACTCTTATTGGGGTCTGACACGTCACTGACAGGCAGGTTATTACATTCATCCATAACCGACTCTTCACCATGTTTAGTCCATCTTGTGTATCCACCAATGAATCCCCTTTTGTATAAGTGTAACTCGACCTCATCAATTGGAAATGACACCGTATTGCCACAATCCTTACATGGACAGAGGACGTAATATTGTTTGCAAATTCTCTTCTTTGTCCGTTCAGCTAAAGACATGACCTCCTTCATGCCATCCCTATATCTTGAGCTTGTTCGATCCCCCATCCATCTTAATCGTTCCATCTACACACGTTGCATCCATTAGATGGGTGAATAAATCACAAGATTTTGTTTTCATAATTTATGGAGGGCGCTGGATAATGTTACCCAGCCGTGCAATGACACTAATCAACCAGTCAATTTACACGCATTGTCAATACTGCCATTATATGAATTTAATACCTTAATTAGGCTGCTCAATGAAAATAATACCTTAATTAATTAGCTGAGGCATGACGAGAAAGCAGGGTCGAGGAGCAGAGCTTAGCGGGGCACCTGCATGTAGTCCGGGCTCCACTATCCCGCCTACGACCACGAGGGACGTTCCCCAGTCATGCCGGCACTGACCATGAGGATTGAGATTGTCCTATATCTCCCGCCGCCAACCGAGGATTGACCTCCTGACATGCAGCCACCATTGACCGAGGATTGACCTCTTGTAATTCCGCCACCGCCAAGCGACCGAGGATTGACTCCATATAACACCGACACCGGATTGACCTTCTATCCGTCAGCCACTGCCTCCGTCGGCGCCGACATCTCTATGAGCATAATGTTTTTTTTGGGGGGGGGGGCTTTCCGAAGAGCGTCTGTTTACCGCACACATATGTATTAGGAAGCACATAACAAACGATCATGTTACGGAAACCGTGTATCACGCACGTTCTATCTCACATGATTTGATTTGGGAAACCATGTGCCGTACATAATAGAATGCGATAAATAGTTCACCCCACCGTTATCATCAGATCCCCATAGTTTCCCCGTCTTCCCCAAATCCCAAAAAAGCTTCAAAATCCCTAGTGTCCAAATTCCCTACATGGATCTGACATTGAGGAAATGCGGGTGAGTGGTGCTGGTGATTTTAGTCCGTCTGCACCGGTTCGTACAATCGCTCTTAGCAATGCCATTGGCGGCGCAACCACGACGACTGTCACCACCGAGAACTTGCCTAAGGTCACCAGGAGGCCGATGTACTATGGATCCGAATCGTCTTGTCAGGTCCCAATCATTCCTCACCTTTTTAGAATGACACACACATAGGAAATCGATCAAATGTCGGATCCAGAGTTTGACTCCAGCAGACTCCCGCAAACATGAGTTCGATTATGAGTTTTGCACCATCGAGAAGTACCAAAAGCTGTGTTGTGTGCACGGACACACTCCCTCTCAACGTGTATGCATGGAGGGATTCGACATTGGCAGATGGTTTCTCGATTGCCCCATAGAGGTTAGTGATAAGTTCATCCCTTAAGTTCAGTTAATGCCCCCACTCACCCTGATTATTTAACATTCACAGGGATATGAGGCTTGTGCCTTTGTTAACTGGCTGGATGATGAATGGCATTGCAGGGCTCAGAGTGTTATCACCAAGCTTGCAGAAGATAATGTAAAGCTGAAGAAGAAACTGACTAATCTGGAGTGTACAATCACTACGATGAAGCAAGAAACAATCAATCACACACAACAGATGAAAGCAAGAGACAAGAAGGAACTACCATGTGTAGTTATAGTTGCAGGATTAGCCATCTTCTATGCGCTGTTTGCAATGATCATTAGGGATTTTGTTTGATTATTAATGGCTACATAAATAAGCAGAGCTCATCTATTGCTTACCAACTGTCCTATCTTAAATGCTTACTATTATACACCCATTGTGTTTCATATAAGCGTGTGTGTAGTTAAACAATGCATCTAGCGAACCGTGTGAACTCCTAAAATGTACACATGTGAAACATTTGGCATATTGAGAGCTGCACTGCACAATAGCGAGAATTTAGAGTGACAGACCGGGTGCACACAATTGTAGTTTATTATATCGGAATTCTAACCGGCTGCCAAGGCACCAATATTATTCGTCAGTCCCCTGCTTCAATATCCATTCCTCTTGTCTTCACAACACACTTCAGTTGCCACCATCTTCATCGTCCCGGCCGGCCACCCTACACTTCCACGCACTATGCAATCTCGCTTTCTTGCCGGTTGTTTATTACGTAGCATAGTAATTTCGAGCGACAATCAGGATGATAGTTCCGCTAGTCTGGGGTCAACCGCAGAATCATTGCGCTTGTCTTCCATGAGTCCGACATCAAGCCCTAACCTCCATTTTACCCGTCTCATGGAAGGGCCGCCGCCGTCGGGGTCATCATAGGACGGCCATACGGACAAGGAGCCGCTGAAGGACGAAGAAGACGATAATGATGATGATGAGGAGGAATGTTCGGGCAAGGAGGAGTACGCCGAGGAGCCTCCGAAGGACGACGACAACGACGACGATGATGATGAGGAGGAATGGTCGACCAAGGAGAACGACGATGATGGCGATGAAAATCCAGCGGTCAGTGATACGTCTCCAACGTATCTATAATTTTTGATCGTTCCGTGCTATTATATTATCTGTTTTGGAAGTTTTATATGCATTAATATGCTATTTTATATCATTTTTGGGACTAACCTATTAATCTAGAGCCTAGTACGAGTTTCTGTTTTTTCCTTGTTTTTGAGTATTGCAGATATGGAATAATAAACGGAGTCCAAACGGAATAAAAACTTCGCGATGATTTTTTCCGGAACTGAAGAGACCTACCAGGCTTGGACTGCACGGCAAGGCACTTGCCAGGAAGTCACAAGCCAGTGGGCGCGGCCACCCCCCTGGACGCGCCTGGCAGGCTTGTGACTCCCTGGCAGGAGTCCTAGCCCTAATCTTCGTCCTATAAATACCCAAATATTCCCCAATACCAAAAAGAGCCACAGAAATACTTTTCCGCCGCTAGAAGCCTCCGTTCCTAAGAGATCCAATCTTGGAGCCTTTTTTGGTAATCTACCGGAGGGGGATTCGATCACGGAGGGCGTCTACATCAACTCCATTGCCCCTCCGATGATGCGTGAGTAGTCCACCACAAACCTACAGATCCATATCTAGTAGCTAGATGGCTTCTTCTCTCTCTTTGTGCTTCAATACCATGTTCTTGATGATCTTCATGGAGATCTATCCGATGCAATACTCTTTTACGGTGTGTTTGTCGAGATCCGATGAATTGTGGGTTTATGTTCAGATTATCCATGAATATTATTTGAGTCTTTTCTGAATTCTTATTTGCATGATTTCATATCTTTGCAAGTCTCTTCGAGTTATTGGTTTGGTTTGGCCAACTAGATTGGTAATTCTTGCAATGGGAGAAGTGCTTAGTTTTGGGTTCAATCTTGCGGTGTCGTCACCCAGAGACAAAGTAGGGGTAGCGAGGCACGTATTGTATTGTTGCCATCAAGGGTAACAAGATGGGGTTTTGATCGTATTGCTTGAGTTCATCCCTCCACAAAATGTCACCTTACCTAATGTGTTACTCTGTTCTTCATGAACTTAATACTCTAGATGCAGGCAGGAGTCGATCGATGTATGGAGTAATAGTAGTACATGCATAATCTTTTCGGTCTACTTGACACGGATGTGATGCCTATATTCATAATCATTGCCTTGGATATCTTCATAATTATTCGCTTTTCTATCAATTTCACGACAGTAATTTGTTCACCCACCATCATATTTGCCTTCAAGAGAGAAGCCTCTAGTGAAACCAATAGCCCCCGGGTCTACTTTCCAAATTATATTTTCACATCTATAAACCAAAAATACCAAAAATACCTTGCTGCAATTTATTTACTTTTTACTTTCTATAATCTATTACATCTATATCTATCGGATCTAATCCTTGCAAATAATCATGAAGGGAGTGACAACCCCTTTATAGCGTTGGTTGCAAGAGTTTGATTGTTTGTGTAGGTGCATCCATTGGTGACTTGCTTGTTCCTCCTACTCAATTGATACCTTGGTTATCATCAATTGAGGGAAATACTTATCTACTTCACTGAATCACCCTTTCCTCTTCAAGGGAAAACAAACGCAAGCTCAAGAGGTAGCAGGAAGAATTCCTCGCGCCGTTGTTGGGGAGGATACATAGCAAGTCAAGACAAGATCTCTCCCGTCAACTTGCCGATTTCTGACGCCGTTTCTGTTGGGAGACGTAGTAGTAAATCAAAAATTCCTACGATCACCAAGATCTATCTATGGACAAACCAGCAACGAGTGGGGAGATATTGCATCTTCATAACTTTGAAGATCACGAAGCGGAAGCGTTACAAGAACGCGGTTGGTGGAGTCGTACTCGCTGCGATTCAGATCACGGCGGATTCCGATCTAAGGGCCGAACAACGGCGCCTCCATGTTCAACACACGTGCAGCCCGATGACATCTCCTACGCCTTGATCCAGCAAGGAGGGGGGAGAGGTTGAGGGAGAGCTCCGGCAGCACGACGACGTGGTGACGGTGGAGCTATGTGGACTCCGGCAGGGCTTCGCCAAGCGCTACGAAGAACGAGGAAGAGGAAGGGTAGGACTGTGCCGAGAGAGAGAGAGAAGTCGAGTCTCAAATCAGCGCCAATACCTCGCGTATATATAGGAGGAGTGAGAGGGAGGGCTGCCTTGGCCCCTCCTCCAAGGAGGAGAGGTTCGACCGAGATAAGGGAGGAGTCCACCTCCCACAAGGGAGGTGGATCTCTTCCTTTTAAATCTCCTTTAGCCTTATCCTTTTATCCCTAGCTGCATGGGCCTTTCTGGAAGGACTTGGCAAGACCAATAGTGCTGGTCCACCTCCTCTAATAGCCCACGAAGTCCTTTGGTCGTCACACCCTTCCCGGGTGTCCTCCGGCACCCTCCCGGCACTCCCGGTACTACCGATGAGCCCGAAAACTTTCCAGTGACCAAAACTGGACTTCCTATATATCAATCTTTTCCTCTGGACCATTCCGGAGCTTCTCGTGACATCCAGGATCTCATCCGGGACTCCGAATCACCTTCGGTAATCACGTATACCATTTCCCTATAACCCTAGCATCATCGAACCTTAAGTGTGTAGACCCTACGGGTTTGGGAGACACGTAGACATGACCGAGACACCTCTCCGGTCAATAACCAACAACAGGATCTGGATACCATGTTGGATCCCACATGCTCCACAATGATCTCATTGGATGAACCACGATGTCGGGGATTCAATCAATCCCGTATCCAATTCCCTTTGTCTACCGGTATGATACTTGCTCGAGATTCGATCGTCGGTATCCCCATACCTTGTTCAATCTCGTTACCGACAAGTCTCTTTACTCATTCTGCAACACATCGTCCCGTGGCTAACTCCTTAGTCACATTGAGCTCACTATGATGATGTCTTACCGAGTGGGCCCAGAGATACCTCTCCGTCAATAAAAGCACTCAGTCTCAGGCTTGGGTCCATTCTTGTTCTTCTTCCCGGCAACCTGCTTACCGGGCGCGGCAACAGCTTTGACGTCCTTCTTGAAGTTCTTCTTGCCCTTGCCTTTCTTGAAACTAGTGGTATTATTCACCATCAACACTTGATGCTCCTTTTTGATCTCGACCTCCGCTGATTTCAGCATCGAGTACAACTCAGGAATGGACTTCTCCATACCCTGCATGTTGTAGTTCATCACAAAGCTCTTGTAGCTAGGTGGGAGCGACTGGAGGATTTTGTCAATAACCGAGTCAGCCAGGAGATGATCTCCCAGCCGAGTCAAGCGGTTGTGCAACCCAGACATTTTGAGTATGTGCTCACTGACAGAACTATTCTCCTCCATCTTACAGCTGAAGAACTTGTCGGAGATGTCATATCTCTCGACCCGGGCATGAGCTTGGAAAACCAGTTTCAGCTCTTGGAACATCTCATATGCTCCGTGTTGCTAAAATGCTTTTGGAGCCCCAGTTCTAAACTGTAAAGCATGCCGCACTGAACAAGGGAGTAATCATCACAGCATGACTGCCAAGCGTTCGTAACGTCTTGGTCCACTGGGAAAATGGGTGGGTCACCTAGCGGTGCATCAAGGACATACAATCTCTGGGAAGCTATGAGGATGATCCTCGAGCTACAGACCCAGTCCGCATAGTTGCTTCCATCATCTTCCCGCTTGGTTTTCTCTAGGAACGCGTTGAAGTTGAGGGTGACATTAGTGTTGGCCATTGGATCTACAATATAGATTGTAAAGACAATTTTAGAGTAAGTTCATGATAACTATGTTCACATAATCAAATTATTTAATGAACTCCCACTTAGATAGACATCTCTCTAGTCATCCAAGTGATACATGATCCATGTCAACTAGCCCGTGTCCGATCATCATGTGAGACAGACTAGTCATCCATGATGAACATCTCCATGTTGATCGCATCTACTATACGACTCATGTTCGACCTTTCGATCTTCTGTGTTCCGAGGCCATGTCTGTACATCCTAGGCTCGTCAAGTCAACCTAAGTGTTTCGCGTGTGTAAATCTGGCTTACACCCGTTGTATGCGACCGTTAGAACCTATCACACCCGATCATCACGTGGTGCTTGGAAACAACGATCCTTAGCCATGGCGCACAGTTAGGGTGAACACATTACTTGAAACTTTAGTGAGAGATCATCTTATTTACTACCTTCGTTCATAGAAAATAAGATGTAAACATGATAAACATCACATGCAATCAATATAGTGACATGATATGGCCAATATCATCTTGCTCCTTTGATCTCCATCTTCGGGGCACCATGATCATCACTGTCACCGAGACGACACCATGATCTCCATCATCGTGTCTTCATGAAGTTGTCTCGCCAACTATTACTTCTACTACTATGGCTAACGTTTAGCAATAAACTAAAGTAATTACATGGCGATCTTCATTGACACACAGGTCATACAATAAAATAAGACAACTCCTATGGCTCCTGCCGGTTGTCATATTCATCGACATGCAAGTCGTGAATCCTATTACAAGAACATGATCAATATCATACACCATAATGCATCACATCACATCCTTTGGCCATATCACATCACAAGGCATATGCTGAAAAACAAGTTAGACGTCCTCTAATTTGTAGTTGCAAGTTTTTACGTGGCTGCTATAGGTTTCTAGCAAGAACGTTTCTTACGTACGCCAAAACCACAACGTGATATGCCAATTGCTATTTACCCTTCATAAGTACCCTTTTCATCGAATCCAAACTGACTAAGGTGGGAGAGATAGACACCCGCTAGCCACCTTATGCAACAAGTGCATGTCAGGCAGTGGAACCGGTCTCACCTAAGCGTACGTGTAAAGTTGGTCCGGGCCAATTCATCCCACAATACCACCGAATCAAGATAAGACTAGTAGTGGTAAGCAAATTAACAAGATCGATGCCCACAACAACTTTGTGTTCTACTCGTGCATAGATTCTACGCATAGACCTAGCTCATGATGCCACTGTTGGGAGACGTACTAGTAAATCAAAAAAATTCCTACGATCACCAACATCTATCTATGGAGAAACCAGCAACGAGTGGGGAGAGATTGCATCTTCATACCTTTGAAGATCGCTAAGTGGAAGCGTTACAAGAACACGGTTGGTGGAGTCATACTCGCAGCGATTCAGATCACGGTGGATTTCGATCTAAGCGCCGAACAACGGCGCCTCTGCATTCAACACACGTGCAGCCCGATGATGTCTCCTACACCTTGATCCAGTAAGGAGGAGGGAGAGGTTGAGGGAGAGCTCCGGCAGCACGATGGCGTAGTGACGGTGGAGCTACGTGGACTCCGGCAGGGCTTCGCCAAGAGAGAGAGAGAAGTCGTGTCTCAAACCAGCCCAAATACCTCGGGCATATATAGGAGGAGGGATAGGGAGGGCTTCCTTGGCCCCTCCTCCAAGGAGGAGAGGTTCGGCCAAGATAAGGGAGGAGTCCACCTAGGTGGATCTCTTCCTTTTAAATCTCCTTTAAACTTATCCTTTTATCCCTAGCCGCATGGGCCTTTCTGGAAGGACTTGGCCAGCCCAATAAGGGCTGTTACACCTCCTCTAATAGCCCACGAAGTCCTTTGGTCGTCACACCCCTCCCGGGGATCCTCCGGCACCCTCCCGGCACTCCCGGTACAGTATCGATGCGCCCGAAAACTTTCCGGTGACCAAAACAGGACTTCCTATGTATCAATCTTTACCTCCGGACCATTCCAGAGCTCCTCGTGATGTCCGGGATCTCATCTGGGACTCCGAACAACCTTCAGTAATCACGTATACCATTTCCCTATAACCCTAGCGTCATCGAACCTTAAGTGTGTAGACCCTACGGGTTCGGGAGACACGTAGACATGACCGAGACACCTCTCCGGTCAGTAACCAACAGCGGGATCTAGATACCCATGTTGGCTCCCACATGCTCCACGATGATCTCATCGGATGAACCACGATGTCAGGGATTCAACCAATCCCGTATCCAATTCCCTTTGTTTACCGGTATGATACTTGCCCGAGATTCGATCGTCGGTATCCCTATGCCTTGTTCAATCTCGTTACCGACAAGTCTCTTTACTCGTTCTGCCACACATCATCCTGTGTCTAACTCCTTAGTCACATTGAGCTCATTATGATGATGTCTTACCGACTGGGCCCAGAGATACCTCTCCGTCATACGGAGTGATAAATCCCAGTCTCGGTTCGTGCCAACCCAACAGACACTTTCGGAGATACCCGTAATGCACCTTTGTAGCCACCCAGTTACGTTGTGACGTTTGGCACACCCAAAGCATTCCTACGGTATCTGGGCGTTGCACAATCTCATGGTCTAAGTAAATGATACTTGACATTGAAAAAGCTTTAGCAGACGAACTACACGATCTTGTGCTATGCTTAGGATTGGGTCTTGTCCATCACATCATTCTCCTAATGATGTGATGCCGTTATCAACGACATCCAATGTCCATGGTCATGAAACCGTGACCATCTATTGATCAACGAGCTAGTCAACTAGAGGCTCACTAGGGACATGTTGTGATCTATGTATTCACACATGCATTAATGTTTCCGGTTAACACAATTATAGCATGAACAATAGACAATTATCATGAAAAAGGAAATACAATAATAACCATTTTATTATTGCCTCTAGGGCATATTTCCAATAGTTTCTGGGGAGATCTACATCAAGCCTACCAAGTACCCATAACAAACTCATCTCTTGCATTTACATTATTTGCCATTTGCCTCTCGTTTTCCTCTTCCCCACTTCACCAATTTGCCCTTTTATTTGCCTTCTCTTTTTTGTTTGCCCGTTTTCTTGTCGGATCTTTGCTTGCTACTATGACTAGCATTACTACCTCCCCCTTTTCACGAGACTTTGAAGTTCTATACTTCAAGCAAAAAACAAGGTGAAAATCTAAAAGATGCCATGTATAGGCTAATGGAGTCCCATCGTATTTCCAATCTAAAAGGAGATACAAAAGTTCTTCTTAGAAATTTTTATATTGGATTGCCTTTACATCATAGAAAGCTTTTGGATTTTGCCTCAGAGGGGAATTTTATTGGGTGACTTACATAAACACTTAGTCGAGTTACAAAAATATCACGAACCCCTCAAGCACATTAATGGGAAACTCAGTTGCTTGAACACTTTGATTACCCTTTGCAATAAGTGTTTGGATATTTTCGATCTTAAGATGGTCCCTTTGCCCGAAAACCCTGGGAAGAAGAAAGAGCCCCCCTCGGATTTGAGAAGGCCCTCACAAAGGTTGCTAATAATAAAGATGACAACACCTAGATCAATTGTGTTTTTCCTAGCTAGGGGCGTTAAACAATAACGCTTGTTGGGAGGCAACCCAATTTTATTTTGATGTTCTGTTTTTTGCTTATGTTTTTGAGTGTTTCACACATTATTACCTCTGTAGTAATTTTGTTTTGGTGTTTTAATTAGTGTTTGAGCCAAGTAAGACCTTTGGGATGATCTATGGTGGTTGTTGATTTGATCTTGTTGAAAAACAGAAACTTTTGCGCCCAGTCCAGGAATTTAATAATTTTTTCAGAGCGTATAATGAGTCTGAAATTTTCACCCAAAATTTATAAAAAAATCCCAGGTTTTCCTAATTTTTCCTAATTTTTGTAGTTACAGAAGTATACGAAGTTTTCAGATTGCTACAGATTGTTCTGTTTTTGACAGATTCTGTTTTCTTTGTGTTGTTTACCTATTTTGATGTATCTATGGGTTGTATCGGGGGGTATGAACCATGGAGAAGTTAGAATACATTATATATTACACCAATATAAATAAATAATGAGTTCACAGTAGTACCTAAATTAGTGATTTATTTTTCTTATACTAACGGATCTCAAGAGTTTTATGTTGAGTTTTGTGTTGTGAAGTTTTCAAATTTTGGGTAAAGATTTGATGGACTATGGAATAATGAGTGGCAAGAGCCTAAGCTTGGGGATGCCCAAGGCACCCCAAGCCATATTCAAGGATGCCAAAGAGCCTAAGCTTGGGGATTCCCTAGAAGGCATCCCCTCTTTCGTCTTCAATCCATCGGTAAATTTACTCTAGGCTATATTTTTATTCACCACATGATATGTGTTTTGCTTGGAGTGTCTTCTATGATACGAGTCTTTGCTTTTTAGTTTGCCACAATCATATTTGCTGCACACATCTTGTGAGAGACACACACATGAATCATGAATATATTAGAATAGTCTATGTGCTTCACTTATATCTTTTGAGATAGGCAATTTTGCTCTATGTGCTTTACTTATATGTTTTTAGAGCACGGTGGTGTTTGGTTTTATAGAAATAATTGAACTCTCGTACCTCACTTATACAATTTTGAGAGTCCTTAAACATCATAGTAATTGGTTTAGGTTATGAATTTAGTCCTAATATGATAGGCATCCAAGAGGGATATAATAAAAAATTCCATATTAAGTGCATTGAGTATTATGATAAGTTTCATTCCTTGCATAAAGTTTTGAGATATAAATATGGTAATGTTAAGAGTTACGCTAGGAAGTAATTGTAAATTGGTAAAAATACTTGTGTAAAGGTTTGTGATTCCTGTAGCATGCACGTATGGTGAACTGTTATGTAAGTAAGTCGAAGCATGATTTGTTTATTGATTGTCGACCTTTGTGTGAGGGTCGGGAGCGCGCGATGGTTTACTCCTACCAACCTCTCCCCTAGGGGCATGCATCTAATACTTTGCTTTGATGACTAATAGACTTTTGCAATAAGTATGTGGGTTCGTTATGAATAATGTGTTTCCGTGGATTATACGCACTCTCACCTTTCCATTGTTGCTAGCCTCTCTAGTACCATGCAACTTTCACCGGTACGATGAACCCACCTCCCTAAAAACAGCCACAATATATCCTTCCTCAAAACAGCCATGATACCTTCCTATTGTGGAATTTCCATAGCCATTCCGAGATATATTGCCATGCAGCTTCCACCGTTCCGTTTATAATGACACGCACCATCATATTGCTTTGCATGATTCTAAGATAGCTAACATGATGTTTCATGGCTTGTCCGTTCTTTGATGTCATTTGCTATGCTACATCATTTCACATCTCGGTACACTGCTGGAGGCATTCATATAGAGTCATATTTTGTTCTAGATATCAAGTTATAATTCTTGAGTTGTAAGTAAATAAAAGTGTGATGACCATCATTATTAGAGCATTGTCCCATGTGAGGAAAGGATAATGGAACCTATGATTCCCTCACAAGTGGGGATGAGACTCCGGACTTTATGAAAAATAAAAGAGGCCAACGAAGCCCAAATAATAAAAAAGAGGCCTTAGATGACCACCAAAAAATGAGAGAAAGAGAGAAGGGACAATGCTACTATCTTTTTTCCACACTTGTGATTCAAAGTAGCACCATGATCTTCATGATAGAGAGTCTCCTATTTTGTCACTTTCATATACTAGTGGGAATTTTTCATTGTCTAACTTGGCTTGTATATTACAATGATGGGATTCCTCAAATTGCCCTAGGTCTTCATGAGCAAGCAAGTTAGATGCACACCCACTTAATTTCCTTTTGAGCTTTCATACACTTATAGCTCTAGTGCATCCGTTGCATGGCAATCCCTACTCACTCATATTGATATCTATTAATGTGCATCTCCATAGCCCATTGATACGCCTAGTTGATGTGAGACTATCTTCTCCTTTTCCTTCACAACCTCCAGCATATTATATTCCACATATAGTGCTATATCCATGGCTCACCCTCATGTATTGCGTGAGAGTTGAAAAAGTATGAGAAATAAAAGGTGTGAAACAATTGCTTGACTTGTCATCGGGGTTGTGCATGATATAAATACTTTGTGTGGGGAAGATGGAGCATAGCCAGAACATATGATATTGTAGGGATAACTTTCTTTTGCCATTATGTTTTGAAGAGATACGATTGCTTTGCTAGTATGCTTGAAACATTATTGTTTTTATGTCAACATTAAGCTTTTGTTTTGAGTCTTATGGATCTGAACATGCATGCCACAATAAAGAATATTACATGGATAAATATGTTAGGTAGCGTTACACATCAAAAATTCTGTTTTTATCATTTACCTACTCAAGGACGAGCAGGAATTAAGCTTGGGGATGCCAAAACGTCTCACACGTATCGATAATTTTTGATTGTTCCATGCTATTATATTATATGTTTTGGATGTTTTGGATGTTTTATATGCATTAATATGCTATTTTATATTATTTTTGGGACTAACCTATTAATCTAGAGCCTAGTGCTAGTTTCTGTCTTTTCCTTGTTTTGAGTATTGAAGATATGGAGTATCAAACGGAGTCCAAATGGAATAAAATCTTTGTGATGAATTTATCTAGAAAAGAAGAGACCTACCATGCTTGGAGTGCAAGGCAAGGCACTTGCCAGGAAGTTACAAGCCAGGGGGCACGACCACCCCTTGGCCACGCCTGGTAGGCTTGTGACTCCCTGGCGGGAGTCCTATCCCCAATCTTCATCCTATACAAAAAAGAGCGACGCAAATACTTTTCCGCTGCCAGAAGCCTTCGTTCCCGAGAGATACAATCTTGGAGCCTTTTTTGGTAATCTGTCGGAGGGGGATTCGATCACAGAAGGCAGCTACATCAACTCCATTGCCCCTCCGATGATGCGTGAGTATTCCACCACAGACTTACGGGTCCATAGCTAGTTGCTAGCTGGCTTCTTCTCTCTCTCTTTGAGATTCAATACAATGTTCTTCATGTTCTTCATGGAGATCTATCTGATGTAATACTCTTTTGCGGTGTGTTTGTCGAGATCCAATGAATTGTGGGTTTATGTTCAGATTATCCATGAATATTATTTGAGTCTTTCCTGAATTCTTATATGCATGATTTCATATCTTTGCAAGTCTCTTCGAGTTATTGGTTTGGTTCAGCCAACTAGATTGGTAATTCTTGCAATGGAAGAAGTGCTTAGTTTTGGGTTCACTCTTGCGGTGTCCTCACCTAGTGACAAAGTAGGGGTAGCGAGGCACGTATTGTATTGTTGCCATCCAGGGTAACAAGATAGGGTTTTCATCGTATTTATTGAGTTTATCCCTCTATATCATGTCATCTTACCAAATCGTTACTCTGTTCTTCATGAACTTAATACTCTAGATGCAGGCAGGAGTCGATCGATGTATAGAGTAATAGTAGTAGATGCAGAATCATTTCAGTCTACTTGACACGGACGTGGTGCCTATATGCATAATCATTGCCTTGGATATCTTCATAATTATTCACTTTTCTATCAATTGCTCGACAGTAATTTGTTCACCCATCGTGATATTTTCCTTCAAGAGAGAAGCCTCTAGTGAAACCTATGGCCCCCGGGTCTACTTTCCACATTCTATTTTCAGATCTGTAAACCAAAAATACCTTGCTGCAATTTATTTACTTTTTACTTTCCGCAATCTTTTACATATATCTCTATCAGATCTAATCCTTTCAAATAATCGTGAAGGATTTGACAAACCCTTTATAGTGTTGGGTGCTAGAGTTTGATTGTTTGTGTAGGTGCATCCATTGGTGACTTGATTGTTCCTCCTACTGGATTGATACTTTGGTTCTCATCAACTGATACTTATCTACTTTGTTGCATCACCCTTTCCTCTTCAAGGGAAAACCAACGCAAGCTCAAGAGGTAGCAGTCAGCGGCAAGAAGCATCCATGTCAAGAAGATGGCACGGGGCCACAACAACAAGAAGAAGTAAAACAAACCACAATCCTTAAAACTGTTGTCGTTTCCTCATATTTATTCCTTAACTCTGTCTACCTTCTCAATCTCATCGCAAACAGTTAAGAATACAAATTCATCAGTGATCATTCACAATATCGCACACATTTGGTTTCTTGAATTGTGTGCCATGTCGAGCACACAATTCAGAACAACAAATCATATGCGTTGTCCAGAATTATAGCACACAGTTCTGATTATCGAACTGTTTGTAGCCTATCACACACACCTTGTTACGCCGCACCGTTTGTGTTCTTATGTATCATCGCAAACATTTCATATGAGGGACCTGTATGCCGTACATCACACACATCTATATTTGATTAACCATTTGTGCCATTTCGCCTCATCACAAATAGTTCTTAAAATTCAACTGTCTATCGTAGATCGCACACGCAAATATTTTCTGAAACGTACTTGATGGATCCTACATCACACACAGTTCATGTCATTGGCGACGGATCTTGAACTATACCTTTTGCAATTCATGCATCACACACAGTTTAGTCGAAGGGTCTCTGATTGCAGTGTCGCGTTAGCAGCATTTTGAAGTAGTGCTAGGAGCTTGCTTCAACCCATATAAAGCTTTTATGAAGTTTGCATATATAATGTGGTTTGTGCTTACTTTCAAACCTAGGAGGTTGTTTCGTGTAAACTTTCTCTTCCAGAACACCATGAAGAAACGTGTTCTATAAATCTAGTTGCCTGAGACTCCATCCCCTGGAGACAGTTATGGACAAAACAAGACGAATAGTGGCAGCTTTTACAATGGGACTAAAGATATCCTCATAATGTATGCCATAATGTTGCTTAAAACCTTTTGCAACAAATCTTGCTTTATAGCGATCAATAGTTCCATGAGATTTTATTTTAATTCTGAAAACACACTTGCAGTCAATGAGATTTTTACCATGACGGGGTGGAACTAGATGCCATGTGTCATTTTTCTGGAGTGCCATGTACTCCTGTTCCATAGTCTGCTTCCATCGTGTGTCATTTAGCGCCTCTGCAATAGTGCAAGATTCACCTGTAGAAAAAGCCAAACCAAACTTGGTTTTGTAATTAGTGCGTTGAATTACGAGAAAAAATTGTTTTTTCCACTATAGCTTTTGCCAATCTTCCTTATGCCATTCTAGATTTTGACATTTCACTTTTGCCACTCTTATCTCTTGATAATTACCACAATTGCCATTTGTGGCATAAATAAAAAATTTAGAGTGGCAATTTCGATACATTGACAAAGTCTAAGAGTGGCAAAAGTGAAATAAAATTATTTGCTTTTTCCTTAGAATGACAATTGTGATAATTGGCAAAATCTAAGAGTAGCAAAAGTGAAATTTCAAAATCTAGAATGGCATAAGGAAAATTGGCAAAAACTAGAGTGGAAAAAACAAAAATTTCCCTTGAATTACCCCTTGTTGAAGGCGTGTACGTGGTACAATTCCAGAAGACAAAACATGAACATTTTCCGCAGAAGATCCCGGATATGTGGCTGGATCTACTCGGCAGGCGGATCTTCTATGGCACCGGGTGAAGACAGGGGTATGACACGTGACGCAGAAGATCTTGAGCCCTAACCCTCATCAGGTTGCGATGATGAGATGGGCTCGATAGGATCAGCACCGGGTTCTGGTCTGGTGGATGCCTCCAAACCAACGCCCGTCGGCTGGCGCGGGCGACGCGTATAGACGCCCGGTGGGTCGCAACACCGAGCGACCGGAGGTTGTGTGGCACCTGGTGAGTGGCATGGTTCGGTAGTGCACGCAACGCCCGGCGTTGTCGCTGGCCCGGGTGACGCCCCGGACCCTGACGCCGTCGATGCGGTTTCTAGCCCTGCTGGCGCCCCGGATCCCAAAGCAGATTCGCTGGCTGGTGGCAGCAGTGGCAATCCCGAGGAGGATATGCCTCCTGGTCGAGGACACATGAAATGAGCCCCTGTAGACCTGATTTCTTCATCGTTCTGCTCGTGATTTGCACCATTTTGTTCACTGATTCTTTCTACATCATTTTCATCATTAGCAAGGTATTAGTATGAGGGTTAGTCAGTAGTTGATCATCAGAATAGTTTTCCCCGTGATCTAAATTGGTGAGGTGAGTACGCAAAATAAGTATTTCTTGCCGAAGCAAGGCACCTGCATTGGGATATAGATCAGCGAAGGGGAATTTAGTGTCATCAAAAACAACATCACGAGATATCAAGACACGACCAGTGGATACGTCATGTCATTTGACACCTTTGTGTTGTGGACTATAACCTAGGAAGACACACTATGTGGAACGAAACATAAGTTTGTGTTTGTTGTAAGGTCTAAGGTTAGGCCAACAAGCACATCCAAAAACACGAAGTGTTGTGTAGTCGGGTTTGGTATGAAGAAGTCTTTCTACTGGAGTTTTGTTGTGAATGACACGACTAGGTAGCATGTTGATAAGATGAATGACAGTGAGGAAGGCTTCATACCAAAACTTTAAGGGCATGGAAGCTCGTGCTAGAAGAGCAAGACCCACATCTACAATATTCCTATGCTTGCACTCAACTGACCCGTTTTGTTGGTGAGCGTGAGGACATGACACATGACGGGAAATACCAATTGTTAGAGCATATTTCTCCATATGTGGTTTTGGTAATTGTTGACAATCCCTATGGACTAATGGTTGCCTTGAGTTATATTCCAAGGGTTTTTCCATAGGCACTTCTTGAAGTACATGTGTTGGTTTCAAGGAGTTTATATTGTGACCAAGGGTGGTATTCAAAGTTTATCCAAAGATTGGTCATATGAGAGTTGAGCTTATTGCAAGCATGCCTTGAAAAAGAAGATTGGTTGAAAACTCATGTTTACTGTCAAGACATCATCTTTATGGAGAGAGAGAAGATAAGATACAAGGTTGATCAAGACTAACTCATAGAGTGAATCAAGTTGATCAACACACAAAGCGTACAAGATGTACCGAGAGGGATCAAGTGATCCCACAGTATGGTAAGAATTTTCCATCACACTTTGTGTACTAACCCATGGTCTACGTGAGAGTTCTTTCTGGGGTTAGGTATATTTCCATGGGCTTGTGATAACCCACAAGTATAGGGGGTCGCAACAGTTTTCAAGGGTTGAGTATTCAACCCAAATTTATTGATTCGACACAACGGGAGCCAAAGATTATTCTCGAGTATTCACAACTGAGTTGTCAATTCAAACACACCTGGAAGACTTAATATCTGCAGCAAAGTATTCACTAACAAATTAGTATGGAAGTAATGGTAACGATGGCAAAAGTGACAGTAGCAGTTTTGAAGTGATTGTAACGGTAGCAACGGAAAAGTAACTTAGCAAAGATCAATATGTGAAAATCTCATAGGAAATGCATCAGTGATGGATAATTATGTCGGATGTCATTCATCACGCAACAGTTATAACATAGGGTGACACAGAACTAGCTCCAATTCATCAATGTAATTAATGTAGGCATGTATTCCATATATAGTCATACATGCTTATGGAAAAGAACTTGTAGGACATCTTTTGTCCTACCCTCTCGTGGCAGCGGGGTCCTAATAGTAACTAGGGATATTAAGGCCTCCTTTAATAGAGAACCGTACCAAAGCATTAGAACTTAGTGAATACATGAACTCCTCAAACTACGGTAATCACCGGAAAGAATCCCAATTATTGTCACCCTCGGGGATGCAGATCATAACTCGTAATAGGTGTCTACAACTTGCAAGATAGGATCAAGAACACATATATATCCGCAAAAACATAATAGGTTCAGATCTGAAATCATGGCACTCGGGCCCTAGTGACAAGCATTAAGCATAGAAAAGTCATAGCAACATCAATCTTAGAACATAGTGGATATACTAGGTATCAAACCCTAACAAGACTAACTCAATTACATGATAAATCTCATCCAACCCATCACCGTCCAACAAGCCTACGATGGGATTACTCACGAACAGCGGAGAGCATCATGGAATTGGTGATGAAGGATGGTGGGTGATGACGATCGCGTCGATTTCCCCTCTCCGAAGCCCAAAATGGACTCTAGATCTGGCCTCCCGAGGAAGAACATGAGGTCGCAGCGGCTCCATATCATGAAACACGATTATCTCTTCTCCTTGATTCTTTCCATGAATAGGAATATATAGAGTTGGAATTGAGGTCGGCGGAGCCCCAGGGGACCCACAAGCTTGCTAGGCGCGGCCAGGGGGGTGGTCACGCCGTTGGGCTTGTGACCTATGGGTGGCCCCTCCGGTTGATTCTTTTCCCAGTATTTTTTATTAATTTCAAAAATAATCTCCGTAAATTTTGAGGTCAATCTGAGGACTTTTATTTCTGCACAAAAATAACACCAAGGTAATTCGGTTGAAAATAGCGTCAGTCCAGGTTAGTTCCATTCAAATCATGCAAATTAGAGTCCAAAACAAGGGCAAAAGAGTTTGGAAAAGTGGATACGATGGACATGTATCAACTCCCCCAACCTTAACCCATTGCTTGTCCTCAAGCAATTCAGTTGATAAACTGAAAGTGATAAAGAAAAACTTTTATAAACTCTGTTTGATCTTGTTGTTGTAAATATGTCTAACTGATGTTCAGATTTTCAGCAAAGATTATAGACTAACCATGTTCACAGTAACATTTAGGTCTCACATTTACTCATAATAATGGTATAACCAACTAGCAAGAAATAATAATAACTCTCAGATGACAACACTTTTATCAAGACAATCATGATACAATATGATAAAATGGTATCTCGCTAGCTCTTTCTGAGACTGCAAAACATAAATGCAAAGCATACCTGAAGAACAAGGACTGGCTGAACATTGTAATTCATGGTAAAAGAGATCCAATCACACTCATACTCAATATTAACTAATAGCAAGACATACAAATGATGGTGGTGCTCTCTAGCTGCTATTGTTTATAAGAATATGATGATCCAACAAAGTAAATAGATAGGTCCTTCGCGGAGGGAAGCATGGATTTGCAGACGTGCTAGAGCTCGAGCCTTTAAAACATGGATGAATAACAATTCTGAGCGGTATGCTTTCATTGTGATCATAACGACCAAGAGAATTCACCATCCTTCATGCTAGATACATTATAGGCGGTTCCCAAACAGAATGAGAAAGTTTTTACTCCCCCTCCACCAATCAATCACACTCCACGGCGAGCCAAATTCACGGGTACCCTCCATACAAACACAATCCCGGGGGAGTTTTGTGTCATTATATTTTGATTTAATTTTGAGCATGGAACTGGGCATTTCGAATATCAGCAATTTTCTCGTGAATGATAGTGAATCAACACATATCATGAGAATAACCCACCTAGCATGGAAGATACTGACCGCCCCCAGTCACTACATGAGCGATTCGGGCATACAAAACAGAATATTATTTGAAGGTTTAGAGTTTGGCACATGCTAATTTACTTCGAATGGCAAGTTAATACCACATATAGGTAGGTATGGTGGACTCAGATGGAACAACTTTGGTATGAGGAAGTGGATGCACAACCATAATTCCCGCTTAGTACAAGTGAAGGCTACCAAAAGACTGGGGAGCGACCAAATAGAGAGCAACAATGGTCATCAACATGCTTTGAGATTAACCAACATTGAATGCAAGCATGAGTAGGATATAAATCACCATGAACATAAATATCGTGGAGGCTACGTTGATTTTGTCTCAACTACATGCATGAACATGTGCCAAGTCAAGCCACCTGAATCATTCAAAGGAGGATACCATCCTATCATACTACACCACAACGATTTTAATATGCATGTTGGTGATACGTCTCCCACGTATCTATAATTTTTGATGATGGCATGCTATTATATTATCTGTTTTGGATGTTTTATATGCATAAATATGCTATTTTATATTGCTTTTGGTATTAACCTATTAATCTAGAGCCAAGTGCCAGTTTCTGTTTTTCCTTATTGTTTGACTTTTGCACATATGGAATATTAAACGGAGTCCAAACGGAATAAAACCTTCGGAAGGAATTTTTCCAGACGGAAACAAGTCATCCAAGCTTGGAGTACACATCAGGGGAGGTGCTAGGGTGTCGACATTTTCTCATAATAGATGCCATAGGTAGGCTTATCGAAGGTGGTTGGGGCCGGAGGACGCCGACGGGCTCCGGGAGCGGGATTAGGCACAAGCGATGGAGACACACGATGTACCCAGGTTCAGGGCCCTCTGTGGGAGGTAACACCCCTAGTCCTGCTTGGTCTAGTTAATGGATGGGTCTGATTACAAGGTTGCTCCTAGAGCTGTCATCTAGGGGAGGAAGAGGGAGTCACCTCGCCTTCCTCTGCTACGGGGGTGAATATGTGGGAAGTGTCTCGTGTGTGCGTGTGTGTGTGTGATTCATCATCCCCGTTGCATGGGGGGCTCGGGGGGTTTTATAGGCCAACCCGCCAGCATACAATACTCTTAAGGTACAGAATGGGGGGACACGGCTGGCAGTCTCTCCGGCTGGCCAGGGGGTCCCGCCCCTTGAGCTATCTCGTCGCCCGTAGGGTCCACCGGCTGCACGGTCCCATCGCCCGCTGGGGCCCGCTAGCCTGCTCTACGATTGGCCCACGCCCACCTGCTATGGCACGGGCCGCCCGGGCGGCGTTGTCTTGCGCCAGCCGGCCAAAGTCTTCTGTAAGACCGGCTGCACTATAGCCATGCCGGAGCAGGTAATCAAGTGGGCGGAGGCGCGCCGACACTGTTGCCCTGCCCGGTCGCGGTCGGCCAAGGTCAGCGGTACGACCAGCCGAACTATAGCCACGCGCACTCGTGTGTCAACGGTCACTATGGCTACATTGGTGCCCATTGTGGGGGTCCGGTCGTGTCGTCGTACCCGCGTGTAGAGGGATGGGACGGGAGCTTGTCCACCCAAGGGTCAACGAAGGAGGCGTCCCGAAGGTAGCCGGCCGCGCCTAGCCGGCCGAGGGCCGAGTCGGCTCCTCGGACAGCCGTCCTTGATCCAGCTAGCAACACGCCTGCCGGCCGCGTGCTAGCCGACCAGGAAGCATCCGGCACATACTTTTTCTTGAAGCAGGGAAGAGAACTCCGTTTCTTTGTCCTACCTAGGGGTAATAACCCCGTTAGTAGTCCCCTAAGCCAACGGGGGACCACGTCCGCCAGACGGAGGGGAGCCGACGGCTTTCCCCTCACGGTACCTGCCTTTGGCACGAAGCCGAATAGCCAGCCAGGTCGGCACCCTCTCCCGACGCCTCGGGTTCCGACGCGCCACCCTGGGACCCGGGTCATCCCGCAACGCGTCACGTGGTAACTAATGATGTCATGGGTCCCGCGCATAAGAGCATACGGGACGTTGCCCTCAGCCTAGCCCTCTAGGCCTCGGGACGTAGGCCGAGATCTTCTGCGCCCCAATGCGGCGGTTATAGCCCAGGATGCCCACCTGCTTGCGGAGATACCTAGGGAGTGGGCACGATTAATCCCCACGTCCCCCGGTCGTGGCCTCCCCATTTAAAAGGGTAGGGAGGGAAAAGGGCGGAAGCACCTGCACCCCATTTGCCCCCTTGTCTTCCTTTCCTTCATCTTCTCCGCTCCCTCGCGCACCGCCGTTCTTCTCGATCGCGACCCTGCTCGCACGCCCTCCCGCATAGCCCCACCATCATAATGGCCAAAGGATGCTCAGGGAGCTGGGCGGCTCCGTGGTCACGGAGGCCACCATCACAGAGCTCCGCCTTGCGCGCATTCTACCGTCAGCGGAGCACATGACTGCTCACGTGCCGGGCGATGAGGTGGTGCCCGAGCCGCAGGAGGGGGAGTTCGTCGTCTTCTCCTGCCATTTCTCCCATGGCTTCAGGCTTCCGGTGAGCCACTTCTTCCATCTCATGATGGACACCTTCGACCTCCAACCGTACCACCTCGGCCCCAATGCCATTCTCTACATTACGGGCTTCGTGATGCTATGCGAGGGCTACTTGGGGATGCTCCACTTCATGGACTTCTTCAAGGCGTTGTTCTTCCTCAAGGCACTGAAAAGCACCGAGGAGCCGTTCGCCTACGGGGGCATGGCGATGTGTTGCCACGGTTCGCGCTTCCCACACTTTAGCCTCATCGACACCATCAAGGGCTGGCATCGGACATTCTTCTACGTGAAGAACGTCGACCCACAGCAGGATTACATCCGACTGCCGGAGTACGTCAACACCCCGTCCTCCGGGGTGAACTGGTCGGGGACCGCCCCGCGCGGAACCGCACTCGAAGAGCTCGGCCGACTCGTGGAGATGAGGAACGGGGAAGGGCTGGTCACCTATGATTTGGTGGTGGCCTTCATCGGGCGCCGGGTGCTGCCTCTCCAGATGAGGCCGCACCGGATCTGCGACATGTACGGCTGCCTAGACCCCTGCTGGCTGACGACCGTCGACCTGACACCGGTTCAGGTGGCGAAGCGGGTGAATGCCATCATGACCTTCAAGCTGGTGCCGACAACATGTACCTTCGACAATGAGACGTATGAACGACACCACCAAGCACCCTTGGTACGTTTTGTCGAGGCGGCCCTTCTTGTTCAAACCGCCCCAGCCGGCGCCTGATCTTACTTTTCTGTGCTGACCACAGTTGTCCGTGCAAAAGAACACGCCGGATGGCCCGCACCCCCGAGATCTTCGAGGCGGAGCGCGACCATTCCAACTCTGATGACTACGAGTAGGGAGGCCTGCCTTAAGAGGGGGTCGATTGCGCAGGGGAGGCCGAGGAGGCGGCCGACTCGGGAGCCGGAGGGCCCAACGCAGCCGGTGAGTACCCTCCCGGCCCCACGATCAGGGATTGTACTGATGATGATGATGACGTTGATGATGATGATGTTTGGATCTTGAACGCGCCTCCCCCTCAGTTCAGCAAGGCCGGCGTGGGCGGAGCGAGGAGCGGTTGGCTCGTGCCCCGACGATCGAGGCCACCAGCCGAGGGAAGAGGCCGGCTCAGGAGGAGCCGGCGGCCCTGTCACCTACCTGCAAGCGGGTGAAGGTGGCCATGCCGAAGCTCCCGGTGGGTTCTAGGCGGGCTCTATCCGTCATAACTAGGTAAGTGACCTTCTTCTTGCGTGGGTTCCTCTCAAACTTGTGTGTTGGCGGGTGTTTGACCCCTACGTGCTTCAGGGACCCCATCAAACTCCATGACGTGGAGTCGACGGTCGACCCGACAGAGGCTGCTGGCCGGCTGGCCCACAAGCATGCGGCCATGCAGCGCGAGGAGAAGAGGAGGCTCGTGGAGCTATGGGCCTCGAAGTCCGGAGCCCAAGGCGAGGCCTCGCGCTCCAGGACCTCGAGCGGCGGGAGGCGGAGGAGGTCCGCGGACCCAACGCAAGCGTCCGACTCGGCAGCATAATTGACTCGCATGTCGAGGCCCCCGTCGAGCGAGCCGCGAGGGGCGGCCATGGAGCAAACTGCGCCCCCGTCTGTGGAGGAGGTGGCCCGACCGGGGGCGGCGGCTACGGAGCTGGCCCTCGAGGAGACCCGGCTGATGGTGCCGGACATGACGCCGCCTGCGGCCGAGCCGGCCCGGGTCGACATGCCGGAGGTCCCTATGGCTCCGGAGGCGGCGCCGGAGGCACCAGCCATGGAGACGGAGGCACTGGCCGTTGCGATCGTCGCGTTGAGCCGACATCAGGAGGAGGCGGCACCAGCGCCGAGCGAGGGCCAATTGGGAACCGATTCCCATGCCCTCGCCGTTATCAACCCTCCCCCGATGTCCGACATCAAGAAGAATGCCGGGACTAGTGGTGAGGATAGCCGGACCCGGAGGTCCATGATGGACATGATCCGGGACTGGGAGGCGTTGGCGCGCGTCCCTACCCTCCTGCCTCCACCGGCAGGTAGGCCGATCCCCGCGTTTGGGGAGCTGGGGAGCATCCTGGAGCGGTGCCGCCAGGAGCTAGCCCGGTTCGCGGAGGCGCCCGACAACACCCTATGGCCCGTGGAGGTAAGCTTCGCCTGTCTTTGCTGAAATTTCCAGTGGGGGCACGCGAGCTCACCCACTGGGTGTAGCCCCCGAGATGCGGGCCGGCTGACCGGCTGTGGGGTAGCCAGGCCGGATCTCCTTGTGCGTATTCTGACTTTGGCCTCCTGTAGCAGGCGGGGAACACCCGGTGGCAGGAGATGTTCAACGAGGCGGTCACCATCCACAACCGTGGCAAGCATGGCTTCTACCGGTTGGAGGAGGAGCTAGCGAGGGTGCACGGTATGTTTGGTCTTGTGGGGGTGCGTAGCCCCCGGGAGCCGGGCCAGCCGCTTGGCAGCCGGGCCGGGCCTGGAATGTCTTTCTGACGCTGGTTTTGCTTTGCAGGGGAGCTAACCACCCTCCAGGAGGAGAAGGCCAGGGCGGTGTCTAAGCAGGACCGGCTGGCGCAGAGCGTCCAAGCGATCACCCAGGAGAGGGACCGGCTGGGCGCCCTGCTGTTGTATGGGTAGGTGGCTCAAGACCGCCTAAGAGCCGACGCGGCACGGGAGGTGGCGGCCAAGGAGAAGGCCGTCAAGGAAGCGGCTGACGCCACCCAATGGACCGTTGCCCTCCAAAACGAGGTGACCGGTCTCGAGAGGACACTCGAGGAGCACAGGGTTTCCCTTGCCGAGGCGGTTGCTGGCTGGTGTCGGAGCGAGACTCGTCGCTCCACTTTGTCATTGAGTTGGACGACTCCTTCGAGCATAAGTATTAGTTTTTCTTTTTCAGCCGTCTGCTTTGTTCTTGTCCTTGAGTTGCCTTCTTCTTATTTTCCCTTTCTTCTTTAGGACGCTTCCCGGAAACCTAGCACTGCACTGAGCGTGCCGTCGAGGACCACCGGGAATATCTCCGGGTGTGCGGGCACAACATCGAGGGGGATGCCGCTTGGGACATGGCGGAGCTTGGGCTCGCCATAGAAAACCGGCTGGTCCACCTCGAGCGGAGCGTGGAGCGGCTGAAGACGACCGGCAAGGAGGTCATCGCCGCCCTGTGGCCTGGTCATGGGGCTCCGGAGAGCCGCGTAGCCTTGTGGCTAGAGAATGCCGTGGCCCGACTCGAGGTCTAGAAGGCGTCAGCGGCTCGAGCCGGCACACAGATGGCGCTCCGGTTCGTCACGTCGTGGTACCTTGATGTCGACCTAGACAGGTTGGCCACCATGCGGGATGAGCCGGCCGAGGAGCGGGCGGCACGCGAGCCCGCCCTCGTCCGCTGGGCCAACGAGCTCGCCATGTACGTCGACCCGGACGAGCTCCTGTCGGCCCTTGGCGAGGATGGCGAGCTGGTAGCCGAGGACTCCTTCGGCAACCCCCAAGATGGAGGACGAGGAGGTCGCCGATGAGAGCACCGACTCCAGCATCGATAGTGGCGGCAAGACGGCTGGGACCATAGAGGCTGCCCCAAAGGCCACGGAGGCCGACCCGAAGGCCACAACCTCCTCTGGGACGAACGTCGAGCCGGCTGGCGGCACGCCGGCTGGTGACGCGCCGGTAGCCTGAGCCCCTAGGCGTCTTTACTTGTCTTTTATTTTTTCTGCATGTTGGACTCAAGTCCACCCACTCGAGGTGTATTGTAATGAACGTGTGGCCGTGGGCCTTTGCTATTTTTAACTTGTGCTCTGAACGCGCGATGTGCTTGTTTATTGTGCGTGCCGCCTTGTCCTTATCCCTTTTTTGCCCCCCTTGGTTCCGTCTGCGCGGCCCCTTTTCCCCTTTGGTTTCGGCCCCACCAGCCCGACAGCCGGGTGCCGATCTGTAGCTAGGTCGGGGCGTCCGCCTCGAGGGAGCTGGTTCCGAACTTGGGAACCGTGAGGGACTTTTGGGTAAGTTGAGTGGCAAAGGTGAGGACAAGGTCCGACTGGACCTAGCCGTCAAGCCCCTTCAGACTGATTTTTCACGTGCGCTAAGTTTTGCCGCCCCGAGGCCCTGTCAGCCGGACAGCCGGTAGCCCGTCAGTAGCTAGGAGGGGTGGGATGACTCGTTTAGCTCACACTACTTGGTCGGTTTCGGGGGATGCGGCCCAGGACCAGCCGGAGAGCCCCCGAGCCGGGGAGCCGGCCCCGGGAGCTGGTGAGTGATGAAACCTTGAATGGAAACTGAAAGGGCATGCCCGAAGAGCCGGCCTGGGCACCCAATGCATTCATAAGATCCGAAGACGGGAAGATAGATACATACATTGGTTTTTTCAGCAGTAAAATGGACGGAGGAGTGCCGCGTTCCACGTGTGCTCCGTCACCTCGTCGGAGGCGTCTCTCTTGCGTTTCTGTGGCTTCTGGGCGTCTATCAGGTAGTACGCGTTGTTGTGCAGTGCCATGATGATGATGAATGAGCCCTCCCATGGCGAGGACAACTTGTGCTGGTCGACTGTCCGCTAGATCCGCCTGAGCACCAGGTCCCCTTCGCGGAAGGAGATTGGCCGGATCCGCTTGTTGTGGTAGTGACGGAGCTTCTGCTGATATATGGCTGTCCGGCTCAAGGCCAATTCGTGGGCTTCTTCGAGTAGGTCGACGCCATCTTCTCTCGCCTCCTTTGCATCCTTCTCCGTGTATAGTGCGACCCGAGGCGAGTCGAACTCGATGTCGGTGGGAATGATTGCCTTGGGCCCGTACACAAGGAAGAAGGGTGTGTAGCCGATTGATCAGTTGGGAGTGGTCCTGAGGCTCCAAAGGACAGCTGGCAACTCATCAACCCAACAGCCAACTGACCTTACCAGTGGCGTTACGAGCCGGGGCTTGATGCCGAGTAGGATTAGGCCGTTCGCCCTCTCGACCTGGCCCTTTGACTATGGATGAGCGACGGACGCCAGGTCAAGCCAGATGCCCTGCTTGGAGTAGAAACGCGCCAGCACGCCCTTGGCAAAGTTCGTGCCATTGTTGGTGATGATGCTGTGGGGGACGCCGTAGCGAATCGTGATGTCATCGATGAACCGGACAGCCGTGGGGCCGTACAGCTTCTTGATCGGCCTGGCCTCGATCCACTTGGTGAATTTGTCGACGGCCACCAGCAGATGTGTCATGCCGCCTCGTGCGGTTTTGAAGGGTCCCACCATGACCAGCCCCCAGACGGCGAAGGGCCACGAGAGGGGGATGGTTTGGAGGGCCAAAACTGGCAGGTGGCTTTGCATGCTGAAGCGCTGGCAGCCTTCACACTCGTCGACCAACTTCTTGGCCTCCTCCAAGGCAGTCGACAAGTAGAAACCGTGGCGGAAAGCCTTGGCCACTAGGGTTCTAGAGGCGGCATGATGCCCGCACTCGCCCTGGTGGATGTCGAGGAGGATCTCCTGGCCCTTCTCCGACTCGACACACCGTTGGAAGACACCGGTGGTGCTGCGGTGGACGAGCTCGCGATTGATGATGCTGTAGGCCGAGGCCCGATGTTGGATTTGTCTTGTTGTGGCCTCATCCGGAGGGAGATCGCCACGCAAAAGGAACGCCAGGATGAGATGGGCCCACGAGGGAGCCGAGACGGGGGCCGGCTCGGGAGCTCCCGGGCCTGGGTGATCAGTCCCTGGGAACGGCTTGCCAGCCCCCGGGGCGAGCTCGCCAACCCCCGAGTTAGGAACGTCAGGAGAGGCGTCAACCGCTATTGGGGAACGTTGCATGGGAAACAAAAAAATTCTACGCACACACAAGATCTATCCATGGTAATGAGCATCCATGAGAGGAAGAGTGGATCCACATACCCTTGTAGATCGCTAAGCGGGAAGCGTTAAGAAATGCGGTTGATGTAGTCGAACGTCTTCACGATCCAAATCACCGAGCATCCTGCAATCCATTCCGCGATCCAATCATGATCCATCCCGCGATCTCATCACGATCCGTCCCGCGATCCAATCACGAATCGTCTCGTGATCTTGATCATGGTCCTTCCGATCTAGCGCCGAACGGATGGCACCTCTGCATTCAACACATGTACAGCATGATGACGATCTCCGCCTTCTTGATCCAACAAGAGGGAGAGCAGAGATAGAGGACTTCTCAGGCAGCGCGACGGCATTTCGGCGATGGTGGTGGAACTATTCCAGCAAAGCTTCACCTAAGCACCGTTGAAATCGATCTAGAGGAGAAACTATGAACTAGAGGAGAGGCAACATGTGGCTTAGGGTTTCTTGATGTGATCCAAGTGCTAGCACTGCCCCTTTATTTATATGCTGAGCCCTGGGGTCGAAACTTGGAGAAAAATCCTCCTCAAGGTCAGTTTGCCAGAAAGGCAAGAGTCCTCCTCGGACTCGAGGACCAGACGCCAAGGTCCTCGGCGTCTGGCCCCAGACGTCAGGGTCCCTGGCGTATGGCCCCTGGCCTCCACAAAACAGCTTTTGCACCTTCCTAAAGCCTCATGGGCTTTACCCCTTGGCCCAAATAAAGTGTTCTTGTACCCCGAAGATTTCGGGAAACATCCGAAACTATTCCGGTGAATTTCGGAACCCTTCCCTAGACCAAACACTATTATCCCATATATCAATCTTTACCTCTGGACCATTGCGGAGCTCCTCATGACGTCCGAGATATCATCCGGGACTCCGAACAACCTTCGTTCACCACCATACATAACTCTATACTACTGAAATGTCACTAAACCTTAAGTGTGCAGACCCTGCGGGTTCGAGAACTATGTAGACATGATTGAGACACCTCTATGGTCAGTAAACAATAGCGGGACCTAGATGCCCATATTGGTTCCTACATATTCTACGAAGATCTTTATCGGTTGAACCTCTATGTCAAGGATTCAGTTAATCCCCTATGTTGTTCCCTTTGTTCTTCGGTATGTTACTTGCCCGAGATTCAATCGTCTGTATCTGTATACCTAGTTCAACCTCGTTACCGCTAAGTCTCTTTACTCGTTCCGTAATACAAGATCCCGTGGCTAACACTTTAGTCACATTGCTTGCAAGGCTTGTTGTGATGTTGTATTACCGAGTGGGCCCTGAGATACCTCTCCGTCACACGGAGTAACAAATCCCAGTCTTGATCCATGCCAATCCAACAGACACCCTCGGAGATACCTGTAGAGCACCTTTATAGTCACCCAGTTACGTTGCGATGTTTGGTACACACAAGGTACTCCTCCGGTGTCAGTGAGTTGCATGATCTCATGGTCATAGGAACATCTACTTGACATGCAGAAAATAGTAGCAATATACTGACACAATCATATGCTATGTTTGTAGTTTGGGTCTTGTCCATCACATCATTCTACTAATGATGTGATCCCATTATCGAATGACATCTCATGTCCATGGCTAGGAAACCTTGACCATCTTTGATCAACGAGCTAGTCTATTAGAGGCATACTAGGGACACAGTGTTGTCTATATACCCACACATGTATTTAGTTTCCAGTCAATACAATTATAGCATGGATAATAAACGATTATCATGAACAAGGAAATATGATAATAACTAATTTATTATTGCCTCTAGGGCATATTTCCAACAGTCTCCCACTTGCACTAGAGTCAATAATCTATTTCACATCCCCATGTGATTTGCATTGTCATGAATCTAATACCCAATGAGTTCGGGGGCTCGATCATGCTTTGCATGTAAGAGAGGTATTTTAGTCAACGGGGCTGCATCACTCAGATCCGTGTGTACTTTGCAAATCTCTATGTGATACTGTAGACACTGCTACCACACTCCACTTGGAGCTATTCCAAATGGTTGCTCCACTATACGTATCCGGATTGCTACTAAGAGTCATCCGGATTGGTGTTAAAGCTTGCATTGACATAACTCTTTACGATGAACTCTTTATCACCTCCATAATCGAGAAACGTTTCCTTAGTCTTTTAGTTACTAAGGATAATCTTGACCACTGTACAGTGATCCACTCCTGGATCACTCTTGTACCCCTTGACGGACTCATGGCAAGGCACACACAGGTGCGGTACACAACATGGCATACTATATAGAGCCTATGGCTAAACCATAGGGGGCGACCTTCGTCCTTTCTCTTTCTTCTGCCGTGGTCGAGATTTGAGTCTTACTCAACTTCACACCTTACAAATCAGGCAAGAACTCTTTCTCTGACTGATCCATTTTGAACTATTTAAAAATCTTGTCAAGGTATGTACTCATTGAAAGTCTCATCAAGAATCTTGCTCTATCTCTATAAATCTTGATGCTCAACAATTAGGTAGCTTTATCTAGGTCTTCCTTTGAAAAACTCTTTTCAAACAACCGTTTATGCTTTCCAGAAAATCTACGTCATTTCCGATCAACAATATGTCATCCACATATGCTTATCGGAAACTCTATAGTGCTCCCACTCACTTTGCTGTAAATACAAGTTTCTCATAAACTTTGCATAGACTCAAAAACTTTGATCACCTCATCAAAGCATATATTCCAACTCCGAGATCCTTGCTCTAGCCCATAGAAGGATTGCTGGAGCTCGCACACCTTTTAGCATCCTTAGGACTGACAAAACCTTCTAGTTGTATCACATACAACCTTTCCTCAAGTAAACTGTTAAGGAAACAATGTTTTGACATCCATCTGCCAGATTTCATAATTGAAAAATGCAGCAACTGCTAACATAATTCCTACAGTCTTTAGCATCACTACGAGTGAGAAAGTCTCATCGCAGTCAACTCCTTGAACTTGGCGGAAACTTCTTTGCGACAAGTCGAGCTTTACAAATAGTGACATTCACCATCAGCGTGTGTCTTCATCTTAAAGGTCCATTTGTACTCAACGACCTGCCATTCAATGGGCAACTCTACCAAAGTCCATACTTGGTTTTCATACATGGATCATTTCTCGGATTTCATGGCTCCTAGCCATTCGTCGGAATCCGAGCCCATCATCGCTTCTCCATAGCTCGTAGGCTCATCATTGTCCAACAACATGACCTCTAAGACAGTGTTGCCGTACCACTCAGGAGCAGTATACGTCCTTGTCGACCTACGAGGTTCGATAGTAACTTGATCCGAAGCTTCATGATCATCATCATTAACTTCCTCTTCAACTAACGTAGGCTGCACAGAAACAACTTTTTGGGCTGCCCTACTCTCTCGTTGAAACAAAGGTTCAACAACCTCATCAAGTTCTATCTTCCTCCCACTTAATTCTTTCAAGAGAAAGGACCCATTTTAGCAACAAACACTTTGTGCTCGGATCTGAGATAGAAGGTATACCCAACTATTCTTTTGGGTATTCCATGAAGATGCATTTATCCGCTTTGGGTTCGAGCTTATTAGGTGAAAACC
Organism: Hordeum marinum; assembly: GCA_022496015.1. NCBI lineage: Eukaryota > Viridiplantae > Streptophyta > Magnoliopsida > Poales > Poaceae > Hordeum > Hordeum marinum. The sequence goes on along the minus strand of CM039678.1, from coordinate 166,404,862 downwards.
TTTTTTCACATAAGCGTCGCAGCCCCAAACATTAAGAAATGGTAGCTTAGGTTTCTATCAAACCATAATTCATAGGGTGTCATCTCAACGGATTTAGATGGTGCCCTATTTAAAGTAAATGTAGTTGTCTCTAATGCATAACCCCAAAAGGATAGTGGCAAAACAATAAGAGACATCATAATTCGCACCATATCCAATAGAGCACGACTGCAACGTATGGACACACCATCACACTATGGTGTTCCTGGTGGCGTGAGTTGTGAAATAACTTTCACATTGTCTTAAGTTGTATACCAAACTCTTAACTCAGATATTCACCTCCACTATCATATCGTAGACATTTTATCTTCTCGTCACGATGATCTCAAACTTCACTCTGATTCTTCTTGAACTTTTCAAATGATTCAGACTTGTGTTTCATTAAGTAAGCATACACTATATCTACTCAAATCATAAGTGAAGATAACAAAATAACGATATCCACCACACGCTACAAAACTCATTGGACCATATACATCAACATGTATAATTTCCAATAAGTCACTGGCCCATTCCGGAAAACAGGGTTTTAGTCATCTTGCCCAAGAGGCATGGTCCGCATGTCTCAACCGACTCAAAATCGAATGAGTCGAAAGATCCATCAGCATGGAGTTTCTTCATGTGCTTTACACCTATATGACATTTAGCGGCAATGCCACAAGTATGTGGTACTATCATTATTAACTTTGTATCTTTTGGCATCTATGTTATGAACATGTGTACTACTATGATCAAGATTCAACAAACCATTCATTGGGTGCATGACCATTGAAGGTATTATTCATGTAAGCAGAATAACCTTTATTCTCTAACTTAAATGAATAACCGTATTGCATTAAACACGATCTAATCACGTTCATGCTCAACGCAAACACCAAATATCATTTATTTATGTTCGTCACTAATCTTGAAGGTAGAGAGAGCGTGCGATATTGATCACATCAACCTTGGAAACATTTCCAACACACATCGTCACCTCACCCTTAGCTAGTCTCCATTTATTTTATAGCTTTTATTTTGAGTTACTAACATTTAGCAACCCAACCGGTATCCTATACCCATGTGCTACTAGGAGTACTAGCAAGGTAACACGTCAATAACACGTATATCAAAATATACTTCTGTCGACGTTGCCAACCTTCTTATCTACCATGTATCTAGGGTTGTTTCGCTTCAGCGGCCGCTCTCATAATAGAAGCACTTAGTCTTGGGTTTGGGTCCAACTTTGGGTTGCTTCACCGGAGCAGCAACTGACTTGCCATCCATGAAGTTTCCCTCCTTGCCCTTGCCCTTCTTAAAACTAGAGGTTTTAGTAACCATCAACACTTGATGCTCCTTCTTGATTTATACCTTTGTGGTGTCAAATATCGCGAATAGCTCAGGGATCATCATTTCCATCCCTGGCATTTCATAGTTCATCACGAAGCTCTAGTAGCTTAGTGAAAGTGACTTGGAGAACTATATCAATCACTATCTTATCTGGAAGATTAACTCCCACTCGATTCAAGCGATTGTAGTACCCAAACAATCTGAGCACATGCTCAACGATTGAGATATTCTCCTTCATTTTGCAGGCAAAGAATCTTGTTGGAGATCTCATATCTCACAACACGGGCACGAGCTTGAGATCCCAATTTCAGCTCTTAGAACATCTCATATGTTCGGTGACGTTCAAAATGTTTTGAGCCTCAATTCTAAGCCGTAATGCATGACACGCTGAACTCAAGTCCGATCATCACGTGAGTTGAGGTGCTTTCAATGGTGAACATCATCATGTTGATCATATCTACTAAATGACTCATGTTCGACCTTTCGATCTCTTGTGTTCTGAGGCCATGTCTGTACATGCTAGGCTCGTCAAGTTTAACCCGAGTGTTTTGCATGTGCAACATTGGCTTGCACCCGTTGTATGTGAACGTAGAGTCTATCACACCCAATCATCACGTGGTGTCTCGACACGACGAACTTTCGCTATTGTGCCCACTCGGGGAGAACACAATTTTACCCCTAAATTGAAGTGAGGGATCACCTCATAATGCTACCGTCGTCCTAAGAAAAACAAGGTGCATAAAAGGATTAACATCACATGCAAATCATAAGTGACATGATATGGCCATGAACTTGTGCTTTTGATCTCCATCTTGAAAGCACCGGTATGATCTCCATCGTCACCGGCATAACACCATGATCTCCATCATCGTGATCTCCATCATTGTGTCGCCATCGGGGTTGTCGCGCCCACCATGCTCATACTATTATTGCTACCGTTTAGCGATAAAGTAAAGCATTACATAGCGCTTAATGATTGACACGCAGGTCACACAATAATTAAAGACAACCCGGTGGCTATTGCCGGTTGCCGTACTCATCGACATGCAAGTCGTGATATTCTATACAAAACATGATCATCTCATACATCACATATATCTCATCATGTAATTGGCCATATCACATCACAACATACCCTGCAAAAACAAGTTAGACGTCCTCTAATTGTTGTTGCAAGTTTTACATGGCTGCTATGGGTATCTAGCAAGAACAATTCTCACCTACACGAAACCACAATGGTGATACAAAAGTTGCTTTTAAACCTTCTCAAGGACCGCCTTTGTCGAATCCGATCCAACTAAATTAGGAGAAACAGACACCCGCCAACCATCTTTGTGTAACGAGGTTACACGTCAGTCGATGGAACCGGTCTTTCGTAAGCGTATGAGTAAGGTTGGTCCGGGCTGCTTCATCCCACAATACTGCTGAACCAAAACACAACCAAGGGAGGAAGCAATCTAAGCATCAACGCCCACAAACTCTTTGTGTTCTACTCGCGATCTCATCTACACATAGACCTAGCTCTGATACCACTGTTAGGGAACGTTGCATGGGAAACAAATTTTTTCCTATGCACACGAAAGATCTATCCATGGTGATGAGCATCCACGAGAGGGAGAGTGGATCTACATACCCTAGTAGATCGCTAAGCGGGAAGCGTTAAGAAACGCGGTTGATGTAGTCGAATGTCTTCGCGATCCAAATCGCCGAGCATCTTGCGATCCCTTCACAATCAGTCCCCCGATCAAATCATGATCTGTCCCGCGATCTCATCATGATCCGTCCCGCGATCCAATCACGAATCATCTCGGGATCTTTATCACGGTCCTTCCGATCTAGCGCCGAACGGATGACACCTCTGCATTTAGCACATGTACAGCTTGATGACAATATCCACCTTCTTGATTCAGCAAGAGGGAGTAGAGAGATAGATGAGTTCTCTGACAGTGCGACGACGTTGCAGCGATGGTGGTGGAACTATTCCAGAAGGGCTTTGCCTAAGCACTGCTAAAATCGATCTAGAGGAGAAACTATGAACTAGAGGAGAGGCAGCACGTGGCTTAGGGTTTCTTGATGTGATCCAAGTGCTCGCCCCTCCCCTTTATGTATATGTTGAGCCCTGGGGTCGAAACTTGGAGAAAAATCCTCCTCAAGGTTGGTTTGCCCGAAAGGCAAGAGTCCTCCTCGGACTCAAGGACCAGACGCGAAGGTCCTCAGCGTCTGGCCCCAGACGCCAGGGTCCTTGGCGTCTGGCCCCTGGCCTCTGCAAAACAGCGTTTGCACCTTCCTAAAGCCTGATGGGATTTACCCCTTGGCCAAAATAAAGTGTTCTTGTACCCCGAACATTTCGGGGAAACATCCGAAACTATTCCAGTGAATTCCGGAACCCTTCCGTAGACCAAACACTATTATCCCATATATCAATCTTTACCTATGGACCATTCCGGAGCTCCTCGTGACGTCCGGGATATCATCCGGGACTCCGAACAACCTTTGGTCACCACCATACATAACTCTATACTACCGAAAAGTCACCGAACCGTAAGTGTGCAGACCCTATGGGTTCGAGAACTATGTAGACATGACCGGGACACCTCTATGGTCAATAACCAATAGCGGGACCTGGATGCCCATATTGGTTCCTACATATTCTACGAAGATCTTTATCGATCGAACCTTTATGTCAACGATTCAGTTAATCTCGTATGTTGTTCCCTTTGTTCTTCGGTATGTTACTTGCCCGCGATTTGATCGTCGGTATCTGTATACCTAGTTCAACCTCGTTACCGGCAAGTCTCTTTACTCGTTCCGTAATACAAGTTCCCGTTACTAACACTTTAGTCATATTGCTTGCAAGGCTTGTTGTGATGCAGTATTACCGAGTGGGCCCTGAGATACCTCTCCGTCACATGGAGTAACAAATCCCAGTCTTGATCCATGCCAATCCAACAGACACCCTCGAAGATACCTATAGAGCACCTTTATAGTCACCCAGTTACTTGCGACATTTGATACACACAAGGTACTCCTCTAGTGTCAGTGGGTTGCATGATCTCATGGTCATAAGAACAAATACTTGACATTGAGAAAACTGTAGCAATAAACTGACACAATCATATTCTACGTTTGTTGTTTGGGTCTTATCCATCACATCATTCTACTAATGATGTGATCCCGTTATCAAATGACATCTCATGTCCATGGCAAGGAAACCTTGACCATCTTTGATCAACAAGCTAGTCTATTAGAGGTATACTAGGGACACAGTGTTCTCTATATACCCACACATGTATTTAGTTTCCAATCAATACAATTATAGCATGGACAATAAACGATTATCATGAACAAGTAAATATGATAATAACTAATTTATTATTGCCTCTAGGGCATATTTCCAACAACCGCCATCATGACTTCTGTGGCGTCGGAGCCGGCTGCCTCGAATGCAGCCAGCTGGACCGACTGAGCTGGCATCGGCAAGGCAACCGGGGTGGAAGGAGCCGGTGGTGAAGATGCCGAGGGAGCAGTCGGAGCCGCCGATGGGACGGCAGCGTCGGACGGTACGAAGATGGACTCTAACTCTGGGGAAGGCTTGATTGATGGTTTGAGAAGTCGCTCGAGGGAGATGCCGGCTAGGATGGCCTGCCGGGTGGAACCGATCGTCGCTAGCGTATCGTCCGCCTCGTTGTCCGCCCGTGGGATGTGGTGGAACTCACAGCCCTCAAAGGAGTCGGTGAGTTGCTGCACGAGGAAGCGGTAGCTGGCCATGTGGGCGTCCCTAGCATCCCATTCTCTAGAGACTTGCTGCACCACGAGGTCGGAGTCGCCGAAGTATAAGATGCACCTGATGCCGATTTCGTTGGCGAGCCGGAGGCCATGGACGATGGACTCGTATTCGGCCACGTTGTTGGAGGCGGCGAAGTGGATCTAGAGGGCGTACTTGAGATGGTCACCTTTTGGTAGGAGAGGAGTATGCCGGCATCCAGGCTGGTCCTCATTTTTGAGCCGTCGAAATGCACGTGCCAATGCATGGAGTCTGGGGGAGGCAGCAAGAACTCGGGCTCTGCCCAGTCGACGAGGAAGTCAGCCAACGCCTGTGACTTGATGGCGCTACTTGGCTCGTACCGGATCTCATGGTCAGCAAGGGCGATGACCCATTTGGCGATCCGGCCGGTGTAGTCCCAGCCGCTCATGATCTCGCCGAGCAGGGTTGTGCTCACCACGGTGATGGTGTGCTCCTGGAAGTACTGCTTGACCTTGTTGGCAGCGAAGTGAATGTCGTAGCACATCTTTTGGTAATGGGGGTAGTTTTGCTTGGAGGCGGAGATGACCTCACTGAGGTAGTAGACGGGGCGCTTAACCGGCAGGGATTTGCCCTCCTCCGGCCGCTCGACCACCAAGACGACGCTGAGGACGCGTGTGGTCACCGTGATGTAGGCGAGCAAAGGTTCCTTCTCAACTGGCGCGGCCAGGATGGGCGTGTGGGTAAGAGCCCGATTGAGGCCACGGAAGGCCTCGTCCACCTCGTCAGGCTAGTCGAACATGCCTAGCCTCTTAGTGTGGCACGGCTTGACCAAAGCCGTCTTGTGAAGGAGCCCATAGAGTGGCAGGGCCTTTTCCCCCAGCTGGCTGATGAACCGGCTGAGTGAGGCAAGGCAGCCGGTGAACTTCTGGATGTCGCGGAGCCGGGTCGGTTTGGGCATGCGCTCGATCGCGCCGATCTTCTCTAGGTTGGCTTTGATGCCGCGAGGAGACATGAAGAAACCCAGGACCTGGCCGGCCGGGATGCCGAGGATGCACTTCTCCAGGTTGAGCTTGATCTTGTACTCGCACAGGTTTACGAATGTCTCCCGGAGATCGTCGAGGAGGGTGAAGTGCTTCTTGGTCTTGATGACGATGTCGTCGACGTATACGTGGACGTTCCTGCCTATCTGAGGCAGGAGGCAGTTCTGCATGCAACGCTGGAAGGTGGCGCATGCGTTCTTCAGGCCGAAGGACATGGTGATGGAGCACTAGGCTCCGAAAGGCATGCTGAAGGAGGTCTTGAGCCGGTCCTTCGGGTCCAGCTTGATCTGGTGGTAGCCGGAGTAGGCGTGCAAGAAAGACAGCAAATTGCAGCCAGCCATGAAGTCGATGACTTGATCAATCTGCGAAAGGGTGAATAGGTCCTTGGAGCATGCCTTGTTGAGGCTGGTGTAGTCGATGCACATGTGCCAGGTTTTGTTCTTCTTTAGCACCAGGACTGGGTTGGCCAGCCAGTCCGGATGAAAAACTTCCATGATGAAGCCGGCTGCGAGCAGCCAAGCGATCTCTTCTCCTATAGTGCGCCGCTTCTCCTCAGAGAAATGGCGTAGGGGTTGCTTGACCTGTTTGGTGTCCGGTCGGATGTGTAGTTTGTGCTCGGCGAACTTCCTTGGAATACCCGGCATGTCCTTGGGGGACCATGTGAAGATGTCCCGATTCTCACGGAGGAAGTCGACGAGCTCGCCTTCCTATTTGCTGTCAAGGCGGGAGCCGATGGTGACACACTGCGTGGGGTTGGCCGGGTCGTGTTGGGGAACGTTGCATGGGAAACAAAAAAATTCCTACACACACGCAGATCTATCCATGGTGATGAGCACCTACGAGAGGGAGAGTGGATCTACATACCCTTGTAGATCGCTAAGCAGGAATCGTTAAGAAACGCGGTTGGTGTAGTCGAACGTCTTCACGATCCAAATCGCCATGCGTCCCGCGATCCAATCATGATCCATCCCGCGATCCAATCACGATCCGTCCCGCAATCCGATCACGATCCGTCCCACGAACTTGATCACGATCCGTCTCACGAACTTGATCACGATCCTTCCGATCTAGTACCGAATGGACGGCACCTCCCCGTTCAGCACACGTACAGCTTGATGACAATCTCCACCATCTTGATCCAGCAAGAAGGAGTGGAGAGGAAGAAGAGTTCTCCAGCAGCCTAACGGCGCTCCGGTGATGGTGGTGGAGCAATTCCGGCAGGGCTTTTCCTAAGCACTGCGGAAAAACCGATCTAGAGGAGAAACTATGCACTGGAGGAACGGGTAGCACGTGGGTGAAATTCTAGTGCAAAACCCTAGAAATCCACCAGTATATATAGGAGGGAAGGAGGAGGAGAGGCAGCCTTAGCCTCCAAGCCTTGGAGGCTTCGGCCGTAGTGGGAGGTGGAGGAGGACTGTCCTCCTCCAATCCTAGTAGGACTAGGATTGCTCCTTTTTGCCTTTTTCCCACCTTTTCCTATTGGGTTTTTTCCTCCAGCCACATGGGCCTTGTGTGGGAATTTCCACCAGCCCACTAGGGGCTGATATTCACTCTCCCACGGCCCATGAAACCTCTTGGGTCGAAATACCCCCTACCGGAGGCCTCCCGGTACACTACCGGCTCTCCCGGTACACTACCGATGAGCCCGAAACTTTTCCGGCGACCAAAACGGGACTTCCTGTATATGAATCTTTACCTCCGGACCATTACGGAGCTCCTCGTGATGTCCGGGATCTCATCCGGGACTCTGAACAAACTTCGGTCACCACCATACATAACTCTATACTACCGAAACGTCACCAAACCTTAAGTGTACAGACCCTGCGGGTTCGAGAACTATGTAGACATGACCGAGACACCTCTACGGTCAATAACCAATGGCAGGACCTGGATGTCCACATTGGTTCCTACATATTCTACAAAGATCTTTATCGGTCGAACCTCTATGTCAAGGATTCAGTTAATCCCGTATGATGTTCCCTTTGTTCTTCGGTATGTTACTTGCCCGAGATTCGATCGTCGGTATCTCCATACCTAGTTCAACCCCGTTACTGGCAAGTCTCTTTACTCGTTCCGTAATACAGGATCCTGTAAATAACACTTAGTCACATTGCTTGCAAGGCTTATTCTGATGTTGTATTACCGAGTGGGCCCTAAGATACCTCTCCGTCACACGGAGTAACAAATCCTAGTCTTGATAAATGCCAACTCAACAGACACCCTCGAAGACACCTGTAGAGCACCTTTATAGTCACCCAGTTACGTTGCGACGTTTGATACACACAAGGTACTCCTCCGATATCTATGAGTTGCATGATCTCATGGTCATAGGAACATATACTTGACATGCAGAAAACAGTAGCAATAAACTAACACCATCATAAGCTACGTTTGTAGTTTGGGTCTTGTCCATCACATCATTCTCCTAATGATGTGATCCCGTTATCAAATGACATCTCATGTCCATGGCTAGGAAACCTTAACCATCTTTCGATCAACGAGCTAGTTCACTAGAGGTATACTAGGGACATTGTGTTTGTCTATGTATCCACACATGTATCCATGTTTCTAATTAATACAATTATAGCATGGATAATAAACGATTATCATGAACAAGGAAATACAATAATAAACACTTTATTTATTTCCTCTAGGGCATATTTCCAACAGTCTCCCACTTGCACTAGAGTCAACAATCTACTTCACATCACTATGTGATTTACATTGTAATGAATCGAACACCCATGCAGTTCTGGTGTTGATCATGTTTAGCCCTTGGAAGAGGTTTAGTCAACGGGTCTGCAACATTCAGATCCATGTGCACTTTGCAAATATTTATGTCTTTCTCCATGATGTAATCGCGGACGGAGTTGAAGCATCGCTTTATGTGTCTGGTCCTCTTGTGAGACCTTGGTTCCTTGGCCAGAGCAATGGCACCAGTGTTGTCACAGAACAGGTTCATTGGATTCAGTGCACTGGGCACTACTCCAAGATCTGTCATGAACTGCTTCATCCAGACACCTTCCTTCCCCGCCTCCGAGGCTGCGATGTATTCCGCTTCGCACGTAGAATCAGCTACCATGCTTTGCTTGGAACTGCACCAGCTTACCGCTCCCCCGTTAAGAATAAATACGTATCCGGTTTGCGACTTAGAGTCATCTGGATCAGTGTCAAAGCTTGCATCGACGTAACCCTTTACGACGAGCTCTTCTTCACCTCCATAAACGAGAAACATTTCCTTAGTCCTTTTCAGGTACTTAAGGATATTCTTGACCGCTTGCCAGTGCTCCATTCCAGGATCACTTTGAAACCTTCTGGCCATACTTATGGCAAGGTTGACATCGGGTCTTGTGCACAACATTTCATACATGATAGAGCCTATGGCTAAAGCATAGGGGATGACACTCATCTTTTCTCTATCTTCTGCAGTTACTGGGCATTGAGTCTTACTCAACTTTACACCTTGTAACACAGGCAAGAACCCCTTCTTGGATTGTTCCATTTTGACCTTCTTCAAAACTTTATCAAGGCATGTGCTCTGTGAAAGTGCTATTAAGCGTCTCGATCTATCTCTATAGATCTTAATGCCTAACATGAAAGCAGCTTCTCCTAGGTCCTTCATTGAAAAACTCTTGTTCAAATATTCTTCACGCTTTCCAGCATTTCTATATTGTTTCCAATCAGCAATATGTCATCCAAATATAATACTAGAAACGCTATAGAGCTCCCACTCACTTTCTTGTAAATACAAGCTTCACCATAAACTTGTATAAACTCAAACGCTTTGATCACCTCATCAAAGCACTTATTCCAACTCCGAGATGCTTGCACCAGTCTATAAATGGATCGCTGGAGTTTGCAAACTTTGTCAGCATTCTCTGGATCGACAAATCCTTCGGGTTGCATCATATACAACTCTTCCTCAAGGAAACCGTTGAGGAACGCTGTTTTGACATCCATCTGCCAAATTTCATAGTCGAAATAAGCAGCTATTGCTAACATGATTCTGACAGACTTAAGCATCGCTACGGGTGAGAAAGTCTCATCATAGTCAACTCCTTGAACTTCTGAAAAACCCTTTGCCACAAGTCGAGCTTTATAGAGGATGACATTACCATCCACGTGTGTCTTCTTCTTAAAGATCCATTTGTTCTGAATGGCCTTTCGCCCTTCAGGTAATACTTCCAAAGTCCATACTTTGTTTTCATACATGGATCCCATCTCAGATTTCATGGCCTTTAACCATTTCTCGGAACCCGGGCCCATCAGTGCTCCTCCATAGCTCATAGGTTCATTGTTGTCCAACAACATAACCTCCAAGACAGGGTTGCCGCACCACTCAGGGGTAGTACGCGGCCTTGTCGACCTACGAGGTTCAATAGCACCTTCATCCGAAGCTTCATGATCATCATAATTAACTTCCTCTTCTACCGTCGTAGGTTCCACAAAAACATCTTTCTACGCTGCGCTACTTTCTGGTTGAAGTAAAGGTTCAATAACCTCATCAAGCTCTATTTTCCTCCCACTCAATTCTTTCGAGAGAAACTCTTTCTCAAGAAATGTTCCATTCTTAGCGACAAACACTTTGCCTTCGGATCTAAGATAGAAGGTATACCCGACTGTCTCTTTTGGGTATCCTATGAAGACGCATTTTTCCGCTTTGGGTTCCAGCTTTTTAGGCTGAAGCTTTTTGACATAAGCATCACATCCCCAAACTTTAAGAAACGACAACTTTGGCTTCTTGCTAAACCACAGTTCATATGGCGTCGTCTCAACGGATTTTGATGGTGCCCTATTTAAAGTGAATGCAACTGTCTCTAATGCATAACCCCAAAACGATAGTGGCAAATCAACAAGAGACATCATAGAACGCACCATATCTAATAAGGTTCGATTACGACGTTCGGACACACCATTACGCTGTGGTGTTCCGGGCGGTGTCAACTGTGAAACAATTCCACACTGTCTTAAGTGACTGCCAAACTCATAACTCAGATATTCACCTCCTCGATCAGATTGCAAGAACTTAATCTTCTTGTTACAATGATTCTCAACTTCACTCTGAAATTTCTTGAACTTTTCAAACGTTTCAGACTTGTGTTTCATTAAGTAAATATACCCATATCTACTTAATTCATCAGTGAAGGTGAGAAAATAATGATATCCACCACGCGCTGTAACATTCATTGGACCGCACACATCAGTATGTATGATTTCCGATAAGTCACTCGCCCATTCCATTGTTCCAGAGAACGGCGTTTTAGTCATCTTGCCCATGAGGCATGGTTCACATGTGTCAAGTGATTCAAAATCAAGTGACTCCAAAAGTCCATCAGCATGGAGCTTCCTCATGCGTTTTACACCAATATGACCTAAGCGGCAGTGCCACAAGAAAGTGGTACTATCATTATCAACTCTACATCTTTTGGCATCAATGTTATGAACATGTGTGTCATCACTATCAAGATTCAATATGAATAAACCCCTAACATTGGGTGCATGACCATAAAAGATATTACACATATAAATAGAACAACCTTTATTCTCTGATTTAAATGAGTAACCGTCTCGCAATAAACAAGATCCAGATATAATGTTCATGCTTAACGAGGCACTAAATAACAATTATTCAGGCTCATCACTAATCCCGATGGTAATCGAAGAGAGAGTGTGCCGACGGCGATCACATAAACCTTGGAACCATTTCCCACGCGCATCGTCACTTCGTCCTTTGCCAGCCTTCGTTTATTCCGTAGTTCCTGCTTTGAGTTGCAAATGTGAGCAACCGAACCGGTATCAAATACCCAGGCACTACTACGAGAGCTAGTAAGGTACACATCAATAACATGTATATCATATATACCTTGTTTGTCGTTGGCCGCCTTCTTGTCAGCCAGGTACTTGGGGCAGTTCCGCTTCCAGTGACCAGTTCCCTTGCAATGAAAGCACTTAGTTTCTGGCTTGGGTCCATGCTTGGGCTTCTTTACAGGAGTAGCAACTGCTTTGCCATCCTTCTTGGTTTTACCCTTCTTGCCCTTGCCCTTGACTTTGCCATTTTTCTTGAAACTAGTGGTTTTATTGACCATCAACACTTGATGTTCTTTCTGGATTTCAGACTTAGCGACTTTTAGCATCGCAAACAGCTCGGCGACTGACTTGTTCATCCCGTGCATGTTATAGTTCATCACAAAGCTCTTGTAACTAGGTGGCAGTGATTGAAGAACTCTGTCAGTGATCGCCTCTGGCGGAAGGGAAATTCCCAACTCCGCTAGACGAGTTGAATACCCAGACATTCTGAGTATATGTTCACTGATAGACCCGTTCTCCTCCATCTTGCAAGCATATAACTTATCGGAGGTTTCATACCTCTCGATCTGGGCGTTCTTCTAAAAGATAAACTTCAACTCCTAGAACATCTCATATGCTACATGACATTCAAAACATCTTTGAAGTCCCGGTTCTAAGCCATACAATATTGCACACTGAACTATTGAGTAATCTCGAGTACGTGCCTCCCAAGCGTTCTTAACGTCTTCGGAGGTCATGTCTTCTGGTTGGTCACCAAGCGATGCATCAAGGACATATGATTTCTGGGAAGCCGTGAGGATAATCCTCAGATTATGGGCCCAATCAACAAAGTTACTTCCATCATCTTTTAGTTTAGCTTTCTCTAGGAACGCACTAAAATTCAGGGGTGCTATTGCGCGAGCCATTGATCTACAACATAAATATGCAAAGTTTACTTAGACTATTGTTCAAGATAATGAGTTTAGTTAATCAAATTACTAAACTCCCACTCAAATTGACATCCCTCAGGTCATCTGAGTGTCACATGATCCAAATCCACCAACTCAAATCCGATCATGACGTGAGTTGAGGTGGCTTCAATGGTGAACATCATTATGTTGATCATATCTACTATATGACTCATGTTCGACCTTTCAGTCTCTTGTGTTCCGAGGCCATGTCTGTACATGCTAGGCTCGTCAAGTTTAACCCGAGTGTTCTGCGCGTGCAACACTGGCTTGCACCCGTTGTATGTGAACGTAGAGTCTATTACACCCGATCATCACGTGGTGTCTCAACACGACGAACTTTCGCAACGGTGCACACTCGGGGAGAACACAATTTTATCTTGAAATTTAAGCGAGGGATCACCTTATAATGCTACCGCCGTACTAAGCTAAACAAGGTGCATAAAAGGATTAACATCACATGCAATTCATAAGTGACATGATATGGCCATGAACTTGTGCTTTAGATCTCCATCTTGAAAGCACCGGCATGATCTTCATCGTCACCGGCACGACACCATGATCTACATCATCTTGATCTCCATCAACGTGTCGCCATCAAGGTTGTCACGCCCTGCATGCTTCTACTACTATTGCTACCATTTTGCGATAAAGTAAAGCATTACATAACGCTTAATGATTGACATGCAGGTCATACAAAAATTAAAGACAACCCTATGGCTCCTGCCGGTTGCCGTACTCATTGACATGCAAGTCATGAAATTCTATACATCACATGATCATCCCATACATCACATATATCACATCATGTAATTGGCCATATCACATCACAACATACCCTGCAAAAACAAGTTAGACGTCCTCTAATTGTTGTTGCATGTTTTACGTGGCTGCTACGGGTTTCTAGCAAGAACGATTCTCACCTACGCATAAACCACAACGGTGATACACAATTTGCTTTTCAACCTTCTCAAGGACCGCCTTTGTCGAATCCGATCTAACTAAAGTGAGAGAAACTGCCACCCGCAAGCCATCTAGGAAACCAGTTGCGTCGAGGGAACCGGTCTCTCGTAAGCGTACGAGTAATGTTGGTCCGGGCCGCTTCAGCTCACAATACCGTTGAACCAAAATCCGACCAAGGGAGGAAGCAATCTAAGCATCAACGCCCACAAACCTTTTGTGTTCTACTCGAGATCTCATATACACATAGACCTAGCTCATGATGCCACTGTTGGGGAACGTTGCATGGGAAACAAAAAAATTCCTACGCACACTTAGATCTATCCATGGTGATGAGCACCTACGAGAGGGAGAGTGAATCCACATACCCTTGTAGATCGCTAAGTGGGAAGCGTTAAGAAACACAGTTGGTGTAGTCGATCGTCTTCGCGATCCAAATCGTCGTGCGTCCCATGATCCAATCACGATCCGTCCCGCGATCCAATCACGATCCGTCCAACGAACTTGATCATGATCCGTCTCACGAACTTGGTCACGATCCTTCCGATCTAGTACCGAACGGACGATACCTCCGCGTTCAGCACACGTACAGCTTGATGACGATCTCCACTGTCTTCATCCAGCAAGGAGTGGAGAGGAAGAAGAGTTCTCCGGCAGCCTGACGGCACTCCGGCGATGGTGGTGGAGCAATGCCGGTAGGGCTTTGCCTAAGCACTACAGAAAAACCGATCTAGAGGAGAAACTATGTACTGGAGGAACGGGTAGCACGTGGCTGAAATTCTAGTGCAAAACCCTAGAAATCCACCAGTATATATAGGAGGGAAGGAGGAGGAGAGACAGCCTTGGCCTCCAAGCCTTGGAGGCTTCGGCCGAAGTGGGAGGTGGAGGAGGACTCTCCTCCTCCAATCCTAGTAGGACTAGGATTTCTCCTTTTTGCCTTTTTTCCACCTTTTCCTATTGGTTTTTTTTCCTCTAGCCACATGGGCCTTGTGTGGGAGTTTCCATCAGCCCACTAAGGGCTGATATTCACTCTCCCACAGCCCATGAAGCCTCTTGGGTCGAAATACCCCTCCCGTAGGCCTCCCGATACACTACCGGCACTCCCGGTACACTACCGATGAGCCTGAAACTTTTCCGGTGACCAAAACGGGACTTCCTATATATGAATCTTTACCTCCGAACCATTACGGAGCTCCTCGTGATGTCCGGGATCTCATCCGGGACTCTGAACAAACTTCGGTCACCACCATACATAACTCTATACTACCAAAACGTCACCAAACCTTAAGTGTGCAGACCCTGCGGGTTCGAGAACTATGTAGACATGACCGAGACACCTCTACGGTCAATAACCAATGGCGGGACCTGGATGTCCACATTGGTTCCTACATATTCTATGAAGATCTTTATCGGTCGAACCTCTATGTCAAGGATTCAGTTAATCCCGTATGATGTTCCCTTTGTTCTTCGGTATGTTACTTGCCCGAGATTCGATTGTCGATATCTCCATACCTAGTTCAACCTCGTTACTGGCAAGTCTCTTTACTCGTTCCGTAATACAAGATCCCGTAACTAACACTTAGTCACATTGCTTGCAATGCTTATTGTGATGTTGTATTACCGAGTGGCCCTGAGATACCTCTCCGTCACACAGAGTAACAAATCCCAGTCTTGATCCATGCTAACTCAACAGACACCCTCGGAGACACCTGTAGAGCACCTTTATAGTCACCCAGTTACGTTGCGATGTTTGATACACACAAGGTACTCCTCCGATATGTGTGAGTTGCAGGATCTCATGGTCATAGGAACATATACTTGACATGCAGAAAATAGTAGCAATAAACTAACACGATCATAAGCTACGTTTGTAGTTTGGGTCTTGTCCATCACATCATTCACCTAATGATGTGATCCCGTTATCAAATGACATCTCATGTCCATGGCTAGGAAACCTTAACCATCTTTCGATCAACGAGCTAGTTCACTAGAGGTATACTAGGGACATTGTGTTTGTCTATGTATCCACACATGTATCCATGTTTCCAATTAATACAATTATAGCATGGATAATAAATGATTATCATGAACAAGGAAATACAATAATAAACACTTTATTTATTGCCTCTAGGGCATATTTCCAACAGGTCGAGCAGGATCTGCTTGGTGTCCTTGGACGGCTGGAAGGAGGCCTCGCCGACCGACTGCGAGGGAGGAGCCGGCATGGCCGACTGGCTCGCAGCAAAGGCTACGAGATGGTCGAGCTGCTGCTTTTCCTTGGCTATCTCAAGGGCCTCGGCCAGCCGGCTGTCGTCTCGAGCGCACTCGAGCAACGTCTTGTAGTCACTCGCGATGGTGATGATTCCCTTGGGGCCCGGCATCTTGAGCTTGAGGTAGGCATAGTGGGGGACCGCCATGAATTTGATGAGGGTCGGCCGGCCCAGAAGCGCGTGGTAGGGACTCTCGAGGTTAACTACCTCGAACAACACCGGCTAGCGGCTGAAGTGACCGGGGCCGCCAAAGAAGACGTCAAGTTTGATCTTGCCGACAAGGGAGCAGGACTTTCCCGGCAAGATGCCGTGGAAAACTATCCGGCTCGCCTGCAGGTCTTCTATTTTCAGCCCCAGCTTGCGCATCGTGTCGAGGTAGAGGATATTGATGTTGCTGCCACCATCAATCAGCACCCATGTGAAGTAACAGGTGTGTTTCTCGGTGGTGATGGTGGGGTCGAGGACCAAGGCATAGCTGCCAGGACTCGGCATCACAGTCGGGTGATTTCCCCGGCTCCAGGTGACCGGCTTCTCCGACCAGTGCATGAACTGGGGAGTTGTCGGGATGGTGGCGTTCACCTCATGATGGAGCCGGTGTTGATCATGTTTGCTTGTCTCTTCACTGGTTGGGGATTTGGTCGTGCAGGCGACCGTCGTTTTGGGCCGGAGCGGGAGCCGGCACGCGGGCAGGCGGCACGGGTGGAGCCGGAAGGCCGCCCCCTGGGTCAGTCGTTGTGAGAAACTGCATGGCCGGAGCGTGTGCATGGAGGGATTGGCCCTAGAGTGGTTCTTGCAGGGGAGGTCGAGCATCTACTCGAACGTGAGCTTGGGATGCCAGGCAGCCTTGCCAGTGCGCTTGCGCTGGCTGGAAGACTGGGCAACCGGTTCCTGCTCCTCGATGGTAGCAATATGCCGGCTCCCATAGAGGGAGTCCGGCTGGTCATTCTTGCACTTGTTGTTTCGCGGCTGCCGGTTGTCGGCAGCCGGTCGGGACGCCACCGGCATCGGCGTTGCCTTGGCGGGCGGGGTCATCTTGACCCGCATGGCAGAGTCGTTCATGGCGTACTTATACGCCTTGGTCATGAGTTTGGCTAGCATAGCCGGTTCGGAGCACAGGAGCTTGTGCTTGATAGGAGTGCTGTCGCGACAGCTTTCGATGAAGTACTGTATTGCTTGCACCTCGTGCACCCCCTCACAGGAGTTGCGGAGCTCGGTCCATCGGGTGAGGTAGTCGCGGAGAGACTCGTCTGGCCCCTAAACGCACATGGCCAGTTCACGCGGGCGGCCGGTTCGCTTGTAGGTGTTGGTGAAGTTGCGGACAAAGGCTTCCTCGAAGTCTGTCCAAGCGTTGATGCTACCGACCGCCAGGCTGTTGAGCCAGGTGCGGGCCGAGCCGATCAGCATGCGGGGAGCGTATTGGATGGCTACGCGCTTGTTCCCCCTGGCGATGCCAACCGTGGTGGTGTAGTCTATCAACTAGTCTTTGGGTTTGGCAGCCCCGTTGTACTTCGGGGTGTCCCAAGGGAGCGTGAAGCCAGTCGGGAATGGCTCATTGTGGATCCGGGGACTGAAGCATGCCGGGCCAATTGAGCCCTCCTCCTCGAGAAGGGTTGACTGCACGAGCCAGTTGATGCGGAGGCGAGCGTTGTTCTAGCTATGGGGGACCCACGGCCCGAGCTGGGCCGAGAGTTCAGGGCAGATAACAGGCAAGACCGAACGTTCTGGCTCGCGCCGCGGGGACGGCGTGTGTCCGTGACCGCGCCGGCAGTCGACACCTCATGGTGGTGGCCGCCGTGAGGCGGTTGTTGGTGTGCCGGCTGTTCACAGCCGGCTGCTCATTCCCCGATAGCTGAGAGTGTTGGGGGTTGCTTGCCTCGACCCGATGACCAGAGGCGTGAGGGGAACAGGAGTGCTGAGCCGGCTGACGGTTAGCGGTCCCTGTGCCCTCGCGCTCGGGCTGAGGGCCTTCGGAGGCGGCGGCGCCCGCCGCGAGCTGGTGCTGCTGTGCGTCAGCAGCGTTGATGAGGTCTTTTGATGTGACGCTCATGGACGGCACGTTCATCGCCCTCCAAGGTAGCCAAATCCTCGTAGGCTACCTTGGCGGCCCGCAGGTTGGCCTCGAGGGTGTCGTAGATGGGCATGTTGCCGCCCAAGATTTCGGCGACCACGCAACCGCGGTCACGCACAGCCCCACGCTGGCTAGGCTCGGTGCCAGCCAGGGTGAGACCATAGGTGGAGGCGTACTCCCATTGAGCAGCCTCCATGCGACGCCGTGTGGCCACGAGGGTGCTGGTATCCTTGAACAGGAGGCGGCGAGCCGCCTCTAGCTCGGCTGTGGCAATGTCAGGGTTCGCCATCGGGGCGATAGGGGTGCTCATGCCCCGAAGGTCCGTGTCGAGCGGGTCGGAGGTGCCGATGCGGGCTATGGCGGTGTCGGCCTTGGTCTGCGCACGGCCATAGGAGGTGGAGAAGATGATGGCCATTACGCCCACATGGTCCTGAGAGACGCTGGACTGGATTGCAGCAAGCGCGCCCACAACCGCGGGTGGGTCGGTGCAGTTGAGCACCTAGGTAGGGTACTCGTCGGCGACTGGCGCTTCGGCAAGGCTTAGCCTGCCAAAGTGCTCGGTGAGCGCGTCAATGTCGAGCGTGAGGTCGACGACGCTGCCTGCAAGGCCTACCGGAGAAAGCCCCACGAGCTCGCGGTTTTGCCTGGACGTGCGGTGGTGGCGGGGAATGGCGAGGGGTCCTTCCCGGAGCATGAATCCGGCCGGCGCCGTGTACAGCCCCATGGGTAGGCTTATCGAAGGTGTTTGGGGCCGAAGGATGCCGACGGGTTCCGGGAGCGGGATTAGGCACAAGCGGTGGAGACACATGATGTACCTAGGTTCAAGGCCCTCCGTGGGAGGTAACACCCCTAGTCCTGCTTGGTCTAGTTGATGGATGGGTATGATTACAAGGTTGCTCCTAGAGCTATCGTCTAGGGGAGCAAGAGGGAGCAGCCAGCTCGCCTTCCTCTGCTACGGGGGTGAATATGTGGGAAGTTTCCCATGTGTGTGTGCGAGATTCGTCGTCCCCGTTGCATGGGGGGGCTCGGGGTTTTTTATAGGCCAACCCCCCGGCTTACAATACTCTTAAGGTACGGAATGGGGGGACCAGGTTAGCAGCCTCTCCGGCTAGCCAGGGGTTCCCTCCCATTGATCCGTCTCGTCGCCCGCAGGGTCCACCGGCTGCGCGGTCCCATCGTCTGCTGGGGCCCGCCAACCGGCTCCGTGATTGGCCCCCGCGCCCACCTACTACAACACAGGCCACGCGGGCGGTGGCGTCTTGTGCCAGCCGACCAAAGTTTCCGATACGACCGGCTGCACTGTAGCCACGCCAGAGCAGGTAATCGAGTAGGCAGAGGCGTGCCCGCATCGTTTCCCCGCCCAGTCGCAGTCGGCCAAGGTCAGCGGTACGACCAGCCGAACTGTAGCCACGCACACCCGTGCGTCAGCAGTCACTATGGCTACATTGGTGCCCATTGTGGGGGTCCTGTCGTGTCACTGTACCCGCGTGCAGAGGGATGGGACGGGAGCTCGTCCACCCAAGGGTCAACAGAGGAGGCGGCCCGAAGGCAGACGGCCGCGCCTAGCCGACCGGGGGCCAAGTCGGCTCCTTGGACAGCCGTCCTCGATCCAGCCGGCAACGCGCCTGCCGACCACACACTAGCCTTCCAGGAACCATCCGGACATGTACTTTTTCTTGAAGCGGGGGAGAGAACCCCGTTGCTTTGGCCTATCCAGGGGTAATAACCCCGTCACAGGGTGCCACAAGCCTACTAGGCACAAGCCCCCCTGGCTGAGCCTAGCAGGCTCGTCGCCTCCTGGTAGGTCTCCTAACCCTAATTCTTGGCCTATAAATACCCAAATATTTCCCCAACAACAAAAAGAGCCATGCAAATACTTTTCCGCCGCCTGAAACCTCCGTTCTCGAGAGATACAATCTTGGAGCCTTTTTCGATAATCTGCCGGAGGGGGTTTCGATCACGGATGGAATCTACATCAACTCCATTGCCCCTCCGATGATGCGTGAGTATTCCACCACAGACCTACGGGTCCATAGCTAGTAGCTAGATGGCTTCTTCTCTCTCTTTGATCTTCAATACCATGTTCTTCATGATCTTCATGGAGATCTATTCGATGTAACCCTCTTATGTGGTGTGTTTGTCAAGATCTGATGAATTGTAAGTTTATGTTCAGATTATCCATGAATCTAATTTGAATCGCCTCTGATTTCTTATATGCATGGTTTCATATCTTTGCAAGTCTCTTCGAGTTATTGGTTTGGTTTGGCCAACTAGACTGGTAATTCTTGCAATGGGAGAAGTGCTTGGTTTTGGGTTCAATCTTGCGGTGTCCTCACCCAGTGACATAGTAGGGGTAGCGAGGCATGTATTGTATTGTTGCCATCAAGGGTAACAATATGGGGCTTTCATGATATTGCTTGAGTTTATCCCTCTACATCATGTCATCTTTATTAATGTGTTACTCTATTCTTCATGAACTTAATACTCTAGATGCAGGCATGAGTCGGTCGATGTGTGGAGTAATAGTAGTAGATGCAGAATCATTTTGGTCTACTTGATAAAAACATGATGCCTTTATGCATGATCATTACCTTGGATAACTACATGATTATTCTCTTTTCTATCAATTGCTTGACAGTAATTTCTTTACCCACCATGATATTTGCCTTCAAGAGAGAAGCCTCTAGTGAAACCTATGGCCCCCAGGTCTATTTTCCATCATATTTTCAGATCTATACTTGCTGCAATTTATTTACCTTTTACTTTCCGCACTCGTTACATCTATCTCTATCGGATCTAATCCTTGCAAATAACCGTGAAGGGATTGACAAACCCTTTATAGCGTTGGGTGCAAGAGTTTGATTATTTGTGTAGGTGCATCTATTGGTGACTTGTTTGTTACTCCTACTAGATTGATACCTTGGTTCTCAACAACTGAGGTAAATACTTACCTACTTTTCTGCATCACCCTTTCCTCTTCAGGGAAAACCAACGCATGCTCAAGAGGTAGCAAGAAGGATTTCTGGCGTCATTGCCGGGGAGGATACACATCAAGCCTACCAAGTACCCATCACAGACTCATCTTTTGCATTTACTTTATTTGCCATTTGCCTCTCGTTTAACTCTCCCCCACTTCTAAAATGATTTTCAGAAAATACCAAAAATATTGGGCTCTCTATTCTTCCTCTTTTGGTTGCTTCTTTCTGGCTGAACCACTATGTCTAATATTACCACGTCCCCCTTGTCACCAGATTTTGAAGTTCTTTACTTCAAACAAAAACAAGGGGAAATTTTGAAAGATGCTTGGTATAGGTTAATGGAATCTTATCATATTTCCAATCTAAAAGGGGATGCGAAAGTTTTGCTTAGAATTTTTTACATTGGTTTAGCTTTGCATCATTGGGAGCTTCTATATTTCGCCTCAAAAGGAAATTTTATTGAGCTTGACACGAATGCCGCTTATGAAGTTTTAGAAGGGATTTTGGGGGTTCCTCCACAAAAAAGGGGGTTTGGTTTCTCACAAGAGGGAGCTCAAGTGTTGGACAAATTGAGTGACTTACATAAGCACTTGGTCGCGTTACAACAATATCACGAACCCCTAAAACATATCAACGGGAACCTTAATCATTTGAATACTTTGATTACCCTTTGCAATAAGCGTTTGGACATTTTGGACACCAAGATGGATCCCCCTACAAATGGGGAAAGAGTAAAGAACCCCCTGGATTCGAGAAGGTCCTAAAAAAAGTTGCCAATACCAAAGATGAAAATACCTAGATCTATTGTGTTTTGCCTAGCTAGGGGCGTTAAACAATAGCGCTTGTTGGGAGGCAACCCAATTTTATTTTTTGTGTTCTGTTTTTTGCTTCTGTGTTTGAGTGTTTCCCACATTATTACTTATGTAGTAATTGTGTTTTGGTGTTTTAATTAGTGTTTGAGCCAAGTAAAACCTTTGAGGTGATCTATGATAGTTGTTGATTTGATCTTGCTGAAAAACAGAAACTTTTGTTCTCAGTCCAGGAATTTTATAATTTTTTCAGAGCATCGAATTAATCTGAAATATTTACACAATATTGATATATAAATTTCCCAGGTTTTCCTAATTTTTCATAATGTTTTAAGATACATAAGTATACGAAGTTTCCAGATTGCTACACACTATTCTGTTTTTGACAGATTCTGTTTTCTTTGAGTTATTTGCCTATTTTCATGAATCTATGGGTTGTATCATGTCGTATGATCCATGGAGAAGTTAGATTACAGTAGTAATAATACCAATATAAATAAATAATGAGTTCACAACAGTACCTAAAGTGGTGATTTGTTTTCTTATACTAACGGATCTCACGAGTTTTCTATTAAGTTTTGTGTTGTGAAGTTTTCAAGTTTTTGGTAAAGATTGGATGGACTATGGAATAAGGAGTGGCAAGAGCCTAAGCTTGGGGACACCCCAAGTGATATTCAAGGATACCAAAGAGACTAATCTTGGGGATGCGCCGGAAGGCATCCCCTCTTTCGTCTTCAATCCATCGGTAAATTTACTTGAGGCTATATTTTTATTCACCACATGATATGTGTTTTGCTTGCAGCATCTTGTATGATATGAGTCTTTGCTTGTTACTTTGACACAATCATCCTTGCTGCACACATATTTTGAGAGAGACATGCTGAATTATGAATTTATTAGATTACTCTTTGTGCTTCACTTATATCTTTTGAATTGGGCAATTTTGCTCTATATGGTTCACTTATATCTTTTAGAGCACGGTGGTGTTTGCGTTTTATAGAAATACTCGAACTCTCATACCTCACTTATATTATTTTGAGATTTCTAAAACAGCATGGTAATTGGTATATGTTATGAATTTAGTCCTAATATGATAGTCATCCAAAAGGGATATAATAAAAACTTCCATATGAAGTGCATTGAGTATTTATGAGAAGTTTGATTCCTTGCATAAAGTTTTGGGATATAAAGATGGTAATGTTAAGAGACATGTTAGGAAGTAAATTGTGATTTGGTAAAAATACTTGTGTAAAGGTTTGTGATTCCCGTAGCATGCACGTATGGTGAACCGCTATGTAAGGAAGTCGAAGCATGACTTGTTTATAGATTGTCGACCTTTGTGTGAGGGTCGGGGGCGTGCGATGGTTAACTCCTACCAACCTCCCCCCTAGGAGCATGCGTTCAGTGCTTTTCTTCAATGACTAATGGACTTTTGCAATAAGTATGTGAGTTCTTTATGACTAATGTTGAGTCCATGGATTATACACATTCTCACCCTTCCACTCTTGCTAGCCTTTCTAGTACCGCGCAACTTTCGCTGGTGCAACAAACACTTTCCTCAAAACAGACACCATATACCTTCCTCAAAATAGACACCATATATCTTTCCTCAAAAAAACCACCATACCTACCTATCATGGCATTTCCATAGCCATTCCGAGATGTATTGCCATGCAACTTCCACCATTTCCTTTTATGACATGCACCATGACTTCCATATTGCATATAGAGTCATATTTTGTCATAGGTATCGAGTTGTAATTTTTTTGAGTTGTAAGTAAATAAAAGTGTGATGATTTTCATTATAAAGCATGTCCCATGTGAGGAAAGGATGATGGAAGCTATGATTCCCTCACAAGTGGGGATGAGATTTCGGAATTTATGAAAAATAAAAGAGGCTAGTGAAGCCCAAATAAAAAATGAATAAAGGAGGCCTTAGATGCGCACCAATAAAAGAAAATAAAAAGAAAACAGTGAGAGAAAAGAGAGAAGGGACATTGCTACTACCTTTTTCCACACTTGTGCTTCAAAGTAGCACCATGATCTTCATGATAGAGAGTCTCCTATTTTGTCACTTTCATATAGCTAGTGGAATTTTTCTTCATGATGCACGTCCACTTAGTTTCCTTTTGACATTTCATACACTTATAGCTCTAGTGCATTCATTGCATGGCAATCCATACTCACTCACATTGATATCTATTGATGGGCATCTCCATGGCCCATTGATACGCCTAGTTGATGTGAGACTATCTTCTCCCTTTTCTTGACAACCTCCACCATATTCTATTCCACCTATAATGCTATATCATATGGTATGGCTATGCTCCATGTATTGCGTGAGAGTTGAATAAGTTTAGAAAATAAAGGTGTGAAAACAATTGCTTGACTTTTCATCGGGGTTGTGCATGATATAAATACTTTGTGTGGGGAAGATGGAGCATAGCCAGACCATATGATATTGTAGGGATAACTTTGTTTTGCCATTATATTTTGAAGAGATACAATTGCTTTGCTAGTATGCTTGAAATGTTATTGTTTCTATATCAATATTAAGTTTTTGTTTTGAGTCTTATGGATCTGAATTTTCATGCCTCAATAAATAATATTACTTGGTAAGTATGTTAGGTAGCACTCCACATCAAAATTTTTGTTTTTTATCATTTACCTACTCGCGGACGAGCATGAATTAAGCTTGGGGATGCTGATATGTCTCCAACGTATCTATAATTTTTGATGATCGCATGCTATTATATTATCTGTTTTGGATGTTTTATATGCATTAATATGCTATTTTATATTATTTTTGGGACTAACCTATTAATCTAGAGCCAGGTGCCAGTTTCTGTATTTTCCTTGTTTTTTAGTTTTGTAGATATGATATATTAAACAGAGTCCAAATGGAATAAAACCTTCGGAAGGTATTTTTCTGGAAGGAAACAAGTCATCCAAGCCATGATGCATGTCAGGGAAGGTGCTAGGGCGCCACAAGCCAGCTAGGCGCGGGCACCCTTGGCCGCGCCTAGCAGGTTTCTCGCCTCCTGGCAGGTCTCCTAACCCTAATTCTTGGCCTTTAAATACCCAAATATTCCTCCAACATCAAAAAGAGCCACACAAATACTTTTCCGCTGTCGGAAGCCTCCGTTCCCAAGAGATCCAATCTTGGAGCCTTTTTCGGTAATCTATCGGAGGGGGTTTCGATCACGGAGGGCATCTACATCAACTCCATTGGCCCTCCGATGATGCGCGAGTAGTCCACCACAGACCTACGGGTCCATAGCTAGTAGCTAGATGGGTTTTTCTCTCTCTTTGATCTTCAATAACATGTTCTTCATGATTTTGATGGAGATCTATCCGATGTAATCCTCCTTTGTGGTGTGTCTGTCAAGATCCATTGAATTGTGAGTTTATGTTCAAATTATCCATGAATCCTATATGAATCTCCTCTGATTTCTTATATGCATGATTTCATATCCTTGCAAGTCTTTGATAACCCACAAGTATAGGGGATCAATTGTAGCCTTTCTCGATAAGTAAGAGTGTCGAACCCAACGAGGAGCTAAAGGTAGAACAAATATTCCCTCAAGTTCTATCGACCACCGATACAACTCTACGCACGCTTAACGTTCGCTTTACCTAGAACAAGTATGAAACTAAAGGAACTTTGTAGGTGTGATAGGATAGGTTTGCAAGATAATAAAGAGCATGGAAATAAAAACTAGGGATATTTCAAACGAATCCAAGGGATCATAGCTTTCATGCTTCGGTAAGAACGAAGGGAAATTAAAAAATGTATGAGTTGAAAAGTTACTCTACACTCCGATCACAGATCGCATATGCACTCCGATCACGCTGAATTTTCTGATCTGACTAATCTCATCGATCATCGTGAACCCGATTCGGATTTAAGTTTCACGGTTAACCCCGATGGCGGATACCGACCGGTTGGGGTAGGTTGTGTCACGACCTCATCGATTCCGATTGGCAGAAAACATAGCCTCAACGATCCCGATGTGCAGTTGATCTCATCAACCGTGCACATAGCCGATCTCATGAACGACGACGGATCTCATCCGCCGCCTCCACATATCAAATATGCATCTGATCTGAATCCAAATCCTATAATAGAGGCTCTAATACCACTGTTGGGTTCTACCATAGGTGCATCGCATGCAAATTAAAAGTTTCCTACGTGTAGAACATCCAAGAACATGCTACGGAGATGGATCACAGTTCGTTACCACTAGACGTACAGTGTTGCGTAGCGGAAGTAGAGTTGGGGCAGCATGTTCGTGTGGTCCGTCTCCTCCTCGTCCGATCTCCCTCGAACAGCTGTCCCGATCTCCCTCGAACAGCCGGTCGCCGGATCCCACGTACAGGTTCACCGGAGCGGTGCAAGTGCACCTCCTCTAACAGTATCCGCACGTGTAGGAGGAATACCCGTGCGGCGGACTGCTAGGTCCGATCACACGGTCGATGGCGGCGAGTGGACATGGCTAGTTACAACTCATGCAAAGCCCTAATGGCGGCGCCAAAGCGATCAACCGGATGGGTGTACCAAACCTCCACTATATATAGGCATCCGACACGGGCTCAACTCTTGGGCCTCGCATGGATCCTAAAGCCCACGTGTTCCTTCCCTTAAGCGCGCGACCCTTTAGGTTCTTGTCCACTTGGTTGTGAGTCAGATGACATCCGACTCGACCGATCAGTAGCAGCCTCTAGCAAGACGTGCCGACTCCAAGTGTCCGATGAAGCTGGTTAGGCAAACCTGTACTTCACACTTCTGTTCCCTTTGACACACGAGATATGTTGTCGTGCGCAAGGCGACATGGTCATCCTTGTTGCAGCACGACATCTTTCTCGTTCCGGTGAATCCGACCAGCATTCGGATTATTTCATAATCCTCATTGCATGGCCATGCTTATCCAGGTCGGATTACCTGAGGGGCCCAGAGTATATCTCTCCTGGTTGGAGGGGCAAATCCCATCTTGCTCGACCATGTCTCGCAGCATGGGTCTGGACAAGCCTGAAACCTACCTTTGTAACTACCCAGTCACGGATTAGCCTTTGGTCGTCCCAAAGCAAGTCTGTCACCATCCCGATTACATGCGCCAACTCAGGTCTTAGGACATAGAGCGTATGTTGTACTAGAGACTCACAGATGACCTATCGCTACATCTCATAGTTGGGTCTGTCCAACTCAGACCTTATCTCGACTGGGATCCGACTATGTCAAATCTGACCAGACCTTTCTGAGTCCATATTATCCGGCTAGCATCCAATGCTACATGGTTAGTGAGATCGGACCATCCACCGTGTCATATGCTAGTCTAACTGGCTGCGCGTCCCCATAGCCCTTTCCACTAGGGACCATTTAGGACAGTCATCATACAATTCATAGTCTCACAAACAAGTCACGTACTTATTAATACACATCAATGATAATGTCCAAGAACTATCTTTATTCATAAACACATAGGAAATATTATCATACATGATTGCCTCTAGGGCATATCTCCAACAGTCTCCCACTTGCACTAGAGTCAATCAAATAGACATCAAATGCCCATAGCTCTAACATGCCCCTCATGCTTGGGTTGTGGAAGCGGCTTAGTCAACGGATCTGCAATATTTGCATCTGTATGAATCTTGCACAAATTGGTATCACCTTTCTCTACGAGCTTTCGTATCAAGTGATATTTTCAGTCTATGTGTCCGGTCTTGTGGTGTTGTCTCGGCTCCTTGGCCTGTGCGATGGCACCTGAATTATTGCAATAAAGGTCCAACGATTTTGACCAGCCCGGGAACACACCAACATCTTCTAGGAACTTCCGAGTCCAAACACCTTCCTTTGCGGCTTCACAAGCCGCAATGCATTCGGCCTCTGTTGCGGAGTCGGCCACCGTATCTTGCTTGGAACTTGTTCATCTCACTGCTCCTCCATTCATGACATACACGAATCCATTTTGCGACCGACAATCATCCCTATCAGTTTGGAAACTAGCATCAGCGTAACCCTTTACGAAGAGCTCCTCCTCACCTTCATAAACTAGGAACATCTCTTTAGTCCTTTTCAGGTACTTCAAGATAGTTTTCACCGCTGCCCAGTAACTCTCACCTGGGTCGGCCTGGTATCTGCTTGTTAAGCTTATTGCATAGGCAACATCAGGTCATGTACATAGCATGGCATACATGATGGATCCAATTGCCGAGGCATACAGAATCCTACTCATCCGGTTTCACTCATCAGAAGTCATAGGACTCTGAGTCTTGGTTAGCCTTATACCATGTGAGACGGGCAAGAACCCTTTCTTGGCCTCACTCATGTTGAACCTCTTCAACACTTTGTCTATGTATGTGCTCTGGCTTAAGCCGAGCAGCCTCCACGATCTATCTCTATAGATCTTGATGCCTAAAGTGTACACTGCCTCTCCAAGGTCTTTCATCGAAAACTTGACATTCAATGATTCCTTGACTCAGTTCAGCATCGAAACATCATTTTTGATCAGCAGTATGTCATCCACATACAAGATCAAAAATACTACCGCGCTCCCACTAGACTTCTTGTATAAACAATAGTCCTCTTAGTTCTTGATGAAACCAAGGTCAACGATGACTTCATCAAAACGAATGTTCCAACTCCGAGCTGCTTGTCTCAATCCATAAATGGATCTCTTGAGCTTGCATATTTTACCAGCGTTAGTTGGATTGACAAAACCTTCGGGCTGTATCATATATACATCCTCTTTTAAATTCCCATGAAGGAAGGCCGTTTTAAAATCCATCTGCCATATGTCATAATCGAAATATGCAGCTATAGCTAGTATGATCATCACTGACTTTAGCATCGCTACCGGCGAGTAGGTCTCGCGTAGTCAATACCTTGAACTTGTCCATAACCTTTAGCGACAAGCCGAGCTTTGTGGATCCGAACATTTCCGTCCACATCGGTTTTCTTCTTAAAGACCCATTTGCAACCAATGGCAACTACGCCACGTGGCGGATCAACCAAGTCCCATACTTGATTCTCATCCATGGACTTTAAATTTGATCTCATGATCTCTAGCCATGCCTCGGAATCTAGGCTCACCATCGCTTCAGCATACGTGACCGGCTCGTCGCTTTCTAGCAACAATACATCGCGCATTATGCACAATCTTTCCGACCTCCGTGGCTCCGGTGCCGACTCCGCTATGGGTTCTCTGACCGACTCCGGTGTGATCTCATCACCAACCGAGTTGTCCCCGAGTGGCTCTCAAATTTCTTCGAGTCGCACCGTTCTCCCACTGGCCTCCCGATTGAGAAACTCTTTCACTAGGAAAACCCCATTCCGAGCAACAAACACTTTGTTCTCTTCTCGGTTGTAGAAGTTGTATCCCAAGGTTTCCCTCGGATATCCCACGAATATGCATTTATCCGACTTGGGTGTAAGCTTGTACGACATGAGTCGCTTGACAAATGCTTCACAACCCCAAATCTTTAGAAAAGACAAACTAGGAGTCTTCCCAGTCCACATCTCATGTGGTGTCTTGTCTACGCATTTAGATTGTACCCTATTAAGTGTGAAAGCTGCAGTTTCTAGAGCGTATTCCCAGAATGACAAGGGTAAATCCGATTTGCTCATCATCGACCGGACCATGTCCAACAAGGTTCGATTTCTCCATTCTGACACACCGTTTCTCTACGGCGTACCCGGAGGTGTGAACTAAGGTACTATACCTCGGCTTTTCAGATGATTATCAAACTCCTGGCTCATGTACTCACCTCCACGGTCTAATCGTAGAAGTTTTATTGTCTTGCCGAGCTGATTTTCAACCTTGTTCTGAAACTCTGTGAACTTTTCAAAAGTTTCTGACTTGTGCCTCATCAAGTAGATATATCCATATCTACTCAAGTTGTCGGTAAAAGTCACGAAGTACTGATAGCCACCTCTGGCCGTTGTGCTCATTGGACCACACACATCACTGTGTATAAGCTCTAACAGCTCGGGCGCCCTCTCGCAACTCTTTGCCAAAAGGAGACTTAGTCATCTTGCCTAGCAAGCATGATTCACATGTCTCGAACGACCCAAAGTCGGACGAAGTTAGGAGTCCATCATAATGGAGCTTCTTCATGCGTTTCAGACTAATGTGTCCAAGCCGTCAATGCCAGAAGTATGTAGGATTTATCTCATTAGGCTTATGCCTCTTGACATTCACGTTATAGATTGGTTCCATTTCTAGATTTAAAATAAATAACCCATCTACTATGGGTGCATAGCCATGGAACATTCCCTTCAAATAAAATGAACAACCATTGTCCTTTATATTGAATTCATGACCTTGACTCATCAAACATGAGGCGGAAATAATGTTCCGAATAAGTGCGGGAATGTAATAACAATTATTGAATTCCAAAATAAATCTAGAAGGAAGCTTGAGTTGCATCGTGCCGACCTCCAACGCAACAACTCTTGCTTTGTTGTCGACCCTGATGTCAATCTCCCCTTGTGCCACATGCCTAGTTCTTACCAGCCCCTGCATCGAGTTGCAAATATGAACAACCGATCCGGTATCAAATACCCAAGAGCTACTAGGTATGTCAGCAAGGTGAATGTCTATAACATATGTAACAAGTGTACCTTTCCCTGAAGAGCTACAAGCCCGAAACCTACCTTTGTAACTACCCAGTCACAGAGTAGCGTTTGGTCGGCCCAAAGCAAGTCTGTCACCATCCCGAGTACATGCGCCAGCTTAGGTCTTAGGACATAGAACGTATGTTGTACTAGAGACTCACAGATGACATATCAGTGCGTCTCATAGTTGGGTCTGTCCAACTCAGACCTTATCTCGACTCGGATCCGACTATGTTGAATCCGACCAGATCTTTCTGAGTCCATATTATCCGGCTAGCATCCAATGCTACATGGTCAGTGAGACCGGACCATCCACTGTGTCATATGCTAGTCTAACTGGCTGCTCGTCCACGTAGCCCTTTCGACTAGGTACCATTTGGGACAGTCATCATACAATGCATAGTCTCACAAACAAGTCACGTACTTGTTAATACACATCAATGATAATGTACAAGGACTATCTTTATTCATAAACACTTAGGAAATATCATCATACATGATTGCCTCTAGAACATATCTCCAACATTATTCCCATGCAAACAACCTACTTACTCAGGTATGTGCTTCTGTCACTCATGCCACCCACCATAAGCGAATAATAAACATATTGCAAACCCTACAGCAGGGATCCCTCATGCTTGCGCGACACGGAGAGCACAATAGGACAACACCAATAATAAAACATGCAACTCAAACCAATCATGATCATCAAGCAACCCATAGGACAAAATAGATCTACTCAGACATCATAGGATGGCAACACATCATTGGATAATAATATGAAGCATGAAGCACCATGTTCAAGTAGAGCATACAGCAGGTTGCGGGAGAGTGGACCGCTGTAGATAGACGGGGGAAGGTGATGGAGGTGTTGGTGAAGATGACAGAGTTGTTGGAGTAGATCGCCATCACGATGATGGCCCCAGCGGCGTTCCGGTGCCACCGGGAGAGAGGGGGAGAGAGCCCCTGTCACGCCCAAGATACGATCCTATCCTTATTTAGGCATGAGGGCTTCGATAGGGATAGAAGCGCATCTCGTCGTGTTGCAAGAATGGATATCATTACAAGTACATGTATAGAAGAGATGAGTATATGGAATTGGCTTACACTCGCCACAAGCTGCATCAAGATCACATCAATAAAACAACATACTCAAACATCATACAGAAGATCAGGGTGTGACTACGGACGAAATCAAACGATAAAATGACATCCACCCTTGCTATCCCAGGCTGCCGCCTGGAACCCATCCTAGATCGAAGAGGAAGAAGAAGAACTCCAACAAACAAGCAACGCGCTCACGTCAAATCATTGCATTACCTGCACCTGCAACTATTTTTGTAGTAATCTATGAGCCACATGGACTCAACAATCTCATTTCCAAGGGTATCAAGACTATTAAATCTTAATAAGTGAGGTATGGTTAAGTGGTGAGGCTGTAGCAAGCGACTAAGCATTTATTTGAGTGGTTAAGTTATGAGTACAGAAATTAAAGTATGGTGATCTACGCATAATGGACATGAACTAGTAATGATCACCTAAGTGATCCTGAACACCTACTTACGTCAAACATAACCCCACCGTGTTCACTTTTGGATAACTCACGAGAAGAGACAGTCATGGTTACGCACACAGTTGGTGTATTTTATTTGAGTTTACTTCAACTTTGCTATGAATGGGTGTTAAACAAAATATCCAAGTTTGCCACATAACCGCGAGCACGGCTTCTCAAAAATATTTAACCATGTAGGGGTGCTCCAACTCATCCATCACAAATTAACCACACGCCGCGGGAATAACCTCAACCATGGATCTCGTGATCATCCTAGGCAATTCCAAAGGTAATCCAACACCTCAAGATAGCCCGAAGAAGATCAAAGCTCCTCACGCAAGACATTCGAGAAAGGTAAAACAAATCCAGCAAGGCCACCCGATGTGCCGACAATCCCGATAGGAGTCACATATCTCGTCCTCAAGGCACAACCGGATGAGCGCAGCGTACAGTGGCTTGATAGAAATCTCTCGAGTTGCCCTGGGTTGGCCCTGCACATGACTCTAGTTTGGACCAACACTCATGAGGAGCACTGGCCTGGGGGTTGATTAAATTATCCACGGGATGATCATGCCCAATGCAAATTTTAGTTGTGATTAAGCAAATAGTACCAATGTTGGGCCTTGCCAGACAAGCTTTATCCTAAAACGAAAATCAAGGGGGTCCCCATAACAACCCTGAGCATGTTAGGAGCGCTCAATTATGGAACATAACACCGGTTCACAAGTAACTAGGGGCAGCAAGAGTGGAACAAAACACCGAGCAAAAGGCCAAGCCTTCCACCCTTTACCAAGTGTATAAGTGCATTAAATTAAATAACAATAATATTGTGATCACAAAAGAATGTCCATGTTGTCACATGGAAGCAATTGCACCTGCAGCTAGAAAAGCTATAAGAAGGGCTGAGCAAGCGATAACATAGCCAAACAAAGGTTTGTTGGGATGGTGGAGGGTTATAGGCTTTCATGGCAATGTTAGGAGGCTTGGCAAATAGTGGTAGGTAGCGAGACATAACGATAAAAGAGGGACAACTAGCATGGCAATGATAGTAATGGTATCCAGGGAAATGTGTCATCTTGCCTGAGATTCTGCTCGGAAGAAGAACGAATCCATGAAGAAGACGAGCCAACGTAGTCGAACGAATCCTCACACTCCGAACACTTTCGGAACTCTATCGAGAAGAAGCAAAACGGAAACAACAATCAACACACGATACACCACAACATATGCATGATATGATGCGCAGACAAATATGATGCATGTCCGGTTTAATTATGCAAGGCATGGCAAGGCAAGAACAACAAACAACTACTACATGTTAAGTAAAGTTCAATGTGCAACGAGTTGCATATTGACGAAACTCCACGTTCGAATTATTTAGTTCACTATCATTTAGGTACTCATCAATATTAAATTATGTTTAACACGGCAAATGGTGAAGCACAAACAACTACAACATCTAGGCATTTTAGGTGAGGCCGGAAGCAATATATATCATTTCCGAAACAACCCCATATGCATATTATGAATTTGTCCCAGATCTGTCCTAACATATTTAAGAGTTGTTAAAAAGCAAAATAAATGTCACCAAGTGATTCTACGCGTTTTTCTAGTCAAGTTACATATGTGAAACATTTAATTCGGAGCTACGGTTGAGTAGTTATTGAATAAATCATTTTAGCACGCAATTACGCAAATCAATGCAAACAGCAAGGTTAAACATTTTTAACACATGGGAAAGTTGTATATTGTGATTCTACATAAAATTCTAGTCAAGTTTCCTATATAATTTGTTTTAATCCGATGCACAGATGTGAAGTTGTTAAATGCATGATCAACAAGGGGTTTTCGGTAAAAATAGCGTTCCTATGATAATTGTAAATTCGCATCAGAAAAAAAACAGCATTGGGCCAAATCTGAGGCAGGGCCCAATAGGACACATGGGTGCAGGATAATAAAATGTGCACGAGGCGGGGAATAGGGCTGCGGGGGTGGCTCACCCATGGGCTGGCCCTTGAGGGCGGCTGGGCCAGAGGGAGGCCGGCGGAGCCAGCTGGGCCGGCCCACGCGTGGCCACACACATGTCAAAGCGGTAGGGCGCTCGCCCCAGACCTCCCGCTTGCTCCCGAGCAATGGTAGATCGCTGGCGGAGGCGGTGCTCACGGCGGCGGGGCTGGCGCGGGGGAGGTCTGGGGCGGCCTGGGACTGGGGAGATCTGGCCGGCAGGCACCGGATCCGGCCGGCATCGGCGACTGGCGGCGGCGGCTAAGGCATGGCGGCGAGCTCCTACGAGAGAAGAGAGGCCGGGCTGAGAGAGATGGACGAGGTAAGGAGAGGAAGGGAGGAAAGAAGAGGAGCGGCGGCGAAGTCCGGCCTAGCTCCGGCGAGGGGCGGCGGCGAGGCGGCGGCTTCGGGGGCTCCGGCGACCGGCGAGCTGACAGGAGGTGCGGCTACGCGCTGGATCGAGGGCTCCTCCCCTCGATCTGCTCGGGCACAGGGAGCTCAGGCGGCGACGGCTCTTCGGGCCCGGGGTGGGCCCAGATGGGCTTCGGCTGGCCTGGCGGCTGAGGATAGAGGCTGGCGGCATGGATTTCAAGGAGGAGAGAGGAGAAGCCAGATTAGGAAGGGGAGGGGGTCTATTTATACTAATTATGGCTAGGGTTAGCAGTTTTTGTCCGTTTTCGGACCGTTCGATCTCGATCGGACGGTCCGAAAGCGGAAAGGGGCTAGGTGGGCTGCGGTGGCTATGTAGATGGGCTAGGTGGGGATGAGATGGAGGTTTGCGGCCCGTGACACGAGGTTTTAAAACATCAAAAAACGTCCGACAAATAACTGATGGTCGCATTGCTACGACTGACCGATGGGGTATCAAAAAACTCGGAACACGACGAAATTTGGCAGGTGGCCTACCTACAATATAACAAGACCGCATGGCAAGTTTTGACCTGATCAGATAATATTTTATACCCACTTTCAAAAATAACATTTTAACGATGTCGCGGGCGCGTGCGTGTGTGGTTGGTCTCGAAGCGAGCAACAGCAAGAACGGAGAGAACCAGCAACTACGAACGGATGCAAGTTTACGAAAACGAGTGACGATGCAATGCATGTGATGCAAATGATGCGATGATCAATGCAACAACCAAATGAAACACAGACGAGAATGTAAATAAAAGGGGAATCTTCTAGAGCGGCGGTCTCGGGCTGTTACAACTCTCCTCCACTACACGAGGATCTCGTCCCGAGACCTAGAATGAAAAGGGGAAGAGCAAGAGCAAGAGGTAAAACTTAGTTTCTTCTCTGACAATGAGTGAAACCAATGATCATGGAAGGTTGGAAAGAGATGAAGAATGATAGGAGGAACAAGCAAGAATTCACAAGAAATTTTGGTAGCACTTCGATAGGATAGAGGGGCAAAATTTATATGAAGGAAAGAACTTGAAAGAGAGACACCAAACTTCGTTTGGAAATCAAAACTTCATAAGATGGAAGGATCATGAAAAGATTTCACAGCACTCTGGTTAAATGAATAAGCAAAGAAATAACATGATCTTGACAAAGCAAGATGATAGATTGAAGAGAGCAACATCACAAGGCCTCCATAACAAGAGAATAGAAACTAGATTGATGGAAGAAAAAGAACGTATAAGAAAACGACAACTTCCAGCACAACTGGATTTGAAAAGCATAGGTTGAATGGAATTGATGAAGAATCAACAATGAAAATAATAGCTGGTTATGGCCTTATGGAAAAACATCTCAAAATTATGAGGTGACAACCTACCACAAAAGAAACAATTGATTGATTGAGAGCAACAAGATATGCAAAGCTTCTTTCACCAAGAGGTGGAGGAGACACTTGAATCATTTATGACACCATGATACCAACAATCCTTAGGAAATGCTTTAGGTGAAATCCAACCCAAGATAACTCCGAGAAGACAAGATGGGTTTACTTATCTTATTCTTGACAATTTTCCTTTGAGACTCCTCATAAACAAGAATTTAATAATACCATCTCAAAAGACAATGGAGAAGGAATTGAACTTAGAAATCCAAGATAAAGAACACTTAAGCACCTCCAACAAGAATCTTGAAGAACACTTGAAAAAGAAAGAAATCTTGATGAACCACCCTGAAGAACTTCTGGAAGAACTTTGAAACGAAAGGATGATAGATAGAATTGAAGGATTCAAAAAGAACAAGATTGAGGCCTTGCTATGAACTAGATGGAGCTTAGCGACAAGATACTTGAGAAAAACTAGGAACTCCGGAAAATAAAGATGACCACTTGGGATAAGGAATTTGATATCATGAACAACTCCAGAAGAAATATTGAAATCACTTGGATGAAACACGAATAAGAATTATGATATGCCTATCCTTTATCAAGTTGAACTGATGACAAACAACGGATTTGGCATACCACTTATCCTTTTGGAATAACTAATGATCAAAACAATTTAAGAGGATAACACGAAGCTAAAACCATGAATCTTTGGAAGAACGAACAACGATTTAAGAGAAACTCTCCTTCGATCTTCAAGCATAGAATGATGATGAGAAACAACACCATGAATTACTAAGATACTCCGGAATAATGAATAAGGAAAGGTTGAGCCAACAATGAAAATGATTTAGAAGCGACCTTCAAGAAGGCATATGACTCATGAAATTCATTCTTACGTCATATTTTAAGAGAACTTGAGGGCATATCCGGAAAGATTAGAAGAATCAGGTAGGATCCTGGGAAAACCCTGTGGGTTATGGGCCGACTCAAAAGAAACCACCTTTGAAACAATTGCTTAAAAGAGATATTGCGTCGGTACAAATTAAGTACTTGATGAAGTGAGCACCTCTAAATAATTTGGAAGGAAGGAAAGAAAACATGAATCTTCTGAGATATCTTCAGCCTCTGAATAGAACAGAGAGAGACGAAAACCAAGAGAGGCTTGGAAAATAAATTCCAACATGGAAACCATTGAACGAATGAGAAAGGATAAGATGAGCACTAAAGCTTAAATTGAATCCATCGGAGAAAAATAACAACAAGAACAAAGAATATGAGGATAGATCTTGAAATTGAAACTCTTGAGAATCTCCACAAGAAATCACCGGATACAATATGAAGAAATGATAGCGGAAGCATCACATGAATAGAAAAGGCACTTGAATGAGAATTTAATCATTGAAGAAAAGGGTGGGAGGGTGGGGAAAACAAACACAACTTGAGATATATGAAACAAACTCCGGAAATAAATGAGAATTGATCTTGAAATGTTCAAGAGGATTGAATTATCTTGAAGAGAAGCACACCGTAGGAAAAGAATTGATATGACAACTTGATTGAGAAAAAGAATTAGCAACCCCACAGAAATATGAAAACACTTAGGAAAGATATGAAATCACCACTTGACATCGAAGCAACTTGAATTACCGTATTCAAAACAAAACAAAGGATGAGGCTTATGAAACAAGCCGGAAACAAATGCATAATAGAGATTTCGTCCGATATTTTCATGGTAAGGTTCGCACGGGCTCGATCATACATTGGATTGTCATATTGAAATGATGCTCAAATATGCTCCCTAAGTGTAGTGAACTACAAGGCTTGACAAAGCATAATCGAGACTATCCTCTATAAGAAAGACCATGAACAAACAAATCGACTAGATGTCGAACCCCAACCTCACATCATGATCTGTTGAAAGATATCCTAGGTAACTACTTGAATTCCCACCTAAGAACTTCCGAAAACTTTCTTGGTTATGCAATCTGCAGTTGGGGATAGAAGGAGGAAATATCTCACAGAACTAACACACCTACACCCCAACTGTATCCATCCTTCAACACATAACCAGAGGCTTTCACAAGTCCATCTAACTCAGATCCTCGAAAGCACAACGATACTAACGATGGTGGTACCCCGAACGCCTCCCCAGTACTGGGTGACCCCGACCTTATCTCACCAAGACAAGTATTGAAGCAATTCCGAACATCCTCCGTACTAAGATACTAAGGAAGCTGAATGATAATGATGTGCCAAGAATTCCCTGGAGCTCAACTCCCCGGAAGAAATCAAGTCAGACAGGAGGCACCAAGAGAGAACTCCGTCACATCGGTATC
Organism: Hordeum marinum; assembly: GCA_022496015.1. Classification (NCBI taxonomy): domain Eukaryota; kingdom Viridiplantae; phylum Streptophyta; class Magnoliopsida; order Poales; family Poaceae; genus Hordeum; species Hordeum marinum. Next base: position 166,366,574 of record CM039678.1, on the reverse strand, counting down.
ATATAGTTTACAAAATACCCGTGTGATCCTAAAAAAAATTTCAGAGAAAAGAGGAGTAGAATCAAAATTCCTAAGTCGAATACCTCACCAGAGCATAGAAGAGGAGTAAAAAGAAACCTACTCTCCAATATAACTAGACTCAAAATAATTTTTCTCTAGACTCGACTCGGCCAAGTTCGATCAATCAAGGGGGCTCCTAGGTCGGTACTGGCTCTAATACAAACTTTTCATGCCCAAGATGTGATCCTATCCTTATTTAGGCACGAGGGCCTCGACAGGGATAGAAGCGCATCTCGTCGTGTTGCAAGAATGGATATCATTACAAGTACATGTACAGAAGAGATGAGTATATGGAATTGGCTTACACTCACCACAATCTACATCAAGATCACATCAATACAACAACATACTCAAACATCATACAGAAGAGCAGGGTCCGACTACGGACGAAATCAAACGATAAAATGAAATCCACCCTTGCTATCACAGGCTGCCGCCCGGTACCCATCCTAGATCGATGAAGAAGAAGAAGAACTCCAACAAACAAGCAACGCACTCGTGTCAAATCATGGCATTACCTGCACCTGCAACTGTTGTTGTAGTAATCTGTGAGCCACAGGGACTCAACAATCTCATTTCCATGGGTATCAAGACTATTAAAGCTTAATAGGTGAGGTATGGTTAAGTGGTGAGGCTGCAGCAAACGACTAAGCATTTATTTGAGTGGCTAACTTACGAGTACAGAAATTAAAGTATGGTGATCTATGCATAACGGACGTGAACTAGTAATGATCACCTAAGTGATCCTGAACACCTACTTACGTCAAACATAACCCCACCGTGTTCTCTTTCGGATAAGGCTCACGAGAAGAGACAGTCACGGTTACGCACACAATTGGTGTATTTTATTTGAGTTTACTTCAACTTCGCTATGAACGGGTGTTAAACAAAATATCCAAGTTTGCCACATAACCGCGGGCACGGCTTCTCGAAAAGATTTAACCATGTAGGGGTGCTCCAACTCATCCATCACAAATTAACCACACGCCGCGGGAATCACCTCGACCACGGATCTCGTGATCATCCTAGGCAATTCCAAAGGTAATCCAACACCTCAAGATATCCCGAAGAAGATCAAAGCTCCTCACGCAAGACATTCGAGAAAGGTAAAACAAATCCAGCAAGGCCGCCCGACATGCCGACAATCCCGATAGGAGCCGCATATCTCGTTCTCAGGGCACAACCTGATGAGCACAGCGTACAGTGGCCTGATAGAAATCTCCCCAGTCCCCCCCCACACGACTCAGGTTTGGACCAGCACTCATGAGGAGCACTGGCCCGGGGGTTGATTAAATTATCCACGGGATGATCATGCCCTATGAAAATTTTAGTTGTGATTAAGAAAATATTACCTATATTGGGCCTTGCCAGACAAGCTTTATCCTAAAATAAAAATCGAGGGGGTCCCCATAACAACCCCGAGCATGTTAGGAGTGGTCAATTATGGAACATAACACCAGTTCACAAGTCACTAGGGGCGGCAAGAGTGGAACAAAACACCGAGCAAAAGGCCAAGCCTTCCACCCTTTACCAAGTGTATAAGTACATTAAATTAAATAAAAATAATATTGTGATAACAAAAGAATGACCATGCTGTCACTTGGAAGCAATTGCACTTGCAGCTAGAAACGCTATAAGAAGGGCTGAGCAAGCGGTAACATAGCCAAACAAAGGTTTGCTGGGAAGGTGGAGGGTTAGAGGCTTTCATGGCAATGTTGGGAGGCTTGACAAACAAGTGGTAGGTAGCGAGACATAACGATAAAAGAGGGACAACTATCATGGCAATGATAGTAATGGTATCCAGGGAAATGTGTCATCTTGCCTGAGTCCTGCTCGGAAGAAGAACGAATCCATGAAGAAGACGAGCCAACGTAGTCGAACGAATCCTCACACTCCGAACGCTTTCGGGACTCTATCAATAAGAAGCAAACCGGAAACAACAATCAATACACAATACACCACAATATATGCATGATATCATGCGCAGACAAATAATGATGCATGTCCGGTTTAATTATGCAAGGCATGGCAAGGCAAGAACAGCAAACAACTACTACATATTAAGTGAAGTTCAATATGCAACGGGTTGCATATTGATGAAACTCCACGTTCGAATTATTTAGTTCACTCTCGTTTAGTTACTCATCAATATTAAATGTTGTTTAACATGGCAAATGGTGAAGCACAAACAGCTACAACATCTAGGCATTTTAAATGAGGCCGGAAGCAATATATATCATTTCCGAAACAACCCCATATGCATATTATGAATTTGGTCCAGATCTGTCCTAACACAATTTTACAATTGTTAAACATCACAATAAATGTCACCAAGTGATTCTACGCATTTTTCTGGTCAAGTTACATATGTGGAACATTTAATTCGGAGCTACGATTGAGTAGTTATTGAATAAATCATTTTAGCATGGCATTTACGCAAATGAATGCAAACAGCAAGGTTAAACATTTTAAACACAGGTGAAAGTTGGTATCGTGATTCTACATAAAATTTTAGTCAAGTTTCATATATAATTTGTTTCAATCCGATGCACAGATAAGAAGTTATTAAATGCATGATCAACGAGTTTTTTTTTGTAAAAATAGTGTTCCTGTGATAATTGCAAATTCGCATCAGGAAAAAAAACAGCATTGGGCCGAATCTGAGCCAGGGACCAACATGACACATGGGCGCACGATAATAAAATGTGCACGAGGCGGGGAATAGGGCTGTGGGGCGGCTTACCCATGGGCTGGGCCTTGAAGGCGGCTGGGCTAGAGGGAGGCCGACGGAGCCAGCAAGGCCGGCCCACGCGCTGCCATGTGCAGGTCAACATGGCAGGGCGCTCGCCCCTGACCTCCTGCTTGCTTCTGAGCAGGGGCAGAGCACCGGCGACGCTAGTGCTCACGACGGTGGGGCTGGCGTGGGGGAGGTCTAGGGCGGCCTGGGACGGGGGAGATCCGGCCGGCACCGGCTACTGGCGGGGGCGGCTAAGGCATGGCAGACGCTCCTGCGAGAGAAGAGAGAGGCCGGGGTGAGAGAGATGGAGGAGGGAAGGAGAGGAAGGGAGGAAGGAAGAGGAGCATCGGCGGAGTCCGTCCTGGCTCCGGCGAGGGGCTGCGGCGAGGCGGCGGCCTCGGGGGCTCCGTCGACCGGCGAGCCGACGGGAGGCGCGGCTACGCGCTGGATCGAGGGATCGTCCCCACGATCTGCTTGGGCGCAGGGAGCTCAGGCGGCGATAGCTCTTTGGGACCAAGGCGGGCCCAGATGGGCTTCAGCGGGCCTAGCGGCTGAGGAGAGAGGCTGGTGATGCGGATTTCGAGGAGGAGAGAGGAGAAGCCACATTAGGAAGGGGAGGGGGTCTATTTATACTAATTATGGCTAGGGTTAGTAGTTTTTGTCCGTTTTCAGACTGTTTGATCTCAATCGGACGGTCCAGAAGCGGAGGGGGCTAGGTGGGCTGCGGTGCGTGTGTAGATGGGCTAGGTGGGGATGAGAGGGAGGTTTGCGGCCCATGACACGAGGATTTAAAACATCGAAAAACGTCTGATGAATAACCGATGACCGCACTGCTACGATTGACCAATGGGGTATCAAACGATATCGGAACGCGATGAAATTTGGCTGGCAGCCTACCTACAATATAACAAGACTGCATGTCAAGTTTCGACTTGATCAGAGAATAATTTATACCCACTTTTGAAATTAACATTTTAGTGATGCCGTGGGCGCGGGCGTGTGTGGTTAGTCTCGAAGCAGGCAACGGCAAGAACGGAGAGAACCGGCAACTACGAACGGATGCAAGTTTACGAAAACGAGTGACGATGCAATGCATATGATGCGAATGATGTGATGATGAATGCAACAACCAAACGAAACACAAACGAGAATGGAAATAAAAGGGGAATCTTCTAGAACGTTGGTCTCTGGCTGTGACATCCCCCTCCTTCTTCTTCCTTGACCTCCTCCCTAGATGGGAGTTCCCCTCTGGTCCTTGGCCTCCATGGTGACGGAGGGGCGAGAGCCCCTCCAATATTGGATCTCTCTCTCTCTCTGTGTGTGTGTGTGTGTGTGTGTGTGTGTTTCCTTCTGTTTCTGCGCTCCCACATTATGGCCTTTCACCGTTTCTTAAATATCCGGAGATCCGTAACTCTGATTGAGCTGAAATTTTGGGGGGATCTTTATCCATAAATTATCTTTCCTGCTGCCGAAGGAGACCTACAACCGACCTAAGGGGTGGCCACAAGCCCTCAGGGCACGACCAGGGGGTGGGCCGCACCTAGCAGTCTTGTGACCTCCTCGGGCATCGTCTCGTGTTGATTCTTTTTCCCAAAAATCACATATATTCCAAAAAAATCTCAGTAAGTTTTTGTCGTGTTTGGACTTCGTTTGATATGGATTTTCTGTGAAACAAAAAACATGCAACAAACAGGAATTGGCACTGGGCACTGGATCAATATGTTAGTCCCAGAAAATAGTATAAAAGTTGCCAAAAGTATATGAAAGTTGTAGAATATTGGCATGAAACAATCAAAAATTATAGATACAACGGAGACGTATCAGCATCCCCAAGCTTAATTCCTGCTTGTCCTTGAGTAGGTAAATGATAAAAAAGATAATTTTTGATGTGGAATGCTACCTAGCATAATCTTGATCATATAATCTAATCATGGCATGAATATTAAGATACGAGTAATTAAAAGCAATATTCTATATTGACATAAAACAGTAATACTTCAAGCTCACCAACAATGCAATCGTGTCCTTTCAAAATAACATGGCCTTAGAAAGTTATCCCTACAAAATCATATGACCTGGCTATGTTCCATCTTCCCCACACAAAGTATCTAAATCATGCACAACCCCGATGAACAAGTCAAGCAATTGTTTCACACTTTTATGTTCTCAAACCTTTTCAACTCTCATGCAATACATGAGCGTGAGCCGTGGATATAGCACTATAGGTGGAATAGAATATAGTGGAGGTTGCAAGGAAAAAGGAGAAGATAGTCTCACGTTAACTATGTGTATCAACGGGCTATGGAGATGCCCATCAATAGATATCAATGTGAGTGAGTAGGGATTGCCATGCAATAGGTGCACTAGAGCTATAAGTGTATGAAAGCTCAAAAATAAACTAAGTGGTCATGCAAATTATGAAAATTCCACAAGCTATATGAAAGTGACAAAATAGGAGACTCTCTATCATGAAGATCATGGTGCTACTTTGAAGCACAAGTGTGGAAAGAGATAGTAGCATTGTCCCTTCTCTCTTTCTCTCATTTTTTTATTTTTTTTCTCTTTTTATCTTTTTTTCTTTTATTTCAGTAGGCATCTTTGGCCTCTTTTTTTAATTGGGCTTCGCTGGCCTCTTTTATTTTTTGTAAAGTATGGAGACTCCTCCCAACTTGTGAGGGAATCATAGCTTCCATCATCCTTTTCTCACAAGGGACAATGCTCTAATAATGAAAATCATCATACTTTTATTTACTTACAACTCGATACCTAGAACAAAAATATTACTCTATATGAATGATTCCGGTAGGATACCGGGATGTGCAACGATCTAGCCTAGCAAGTGACATTAAAAACGGACAAGCCATGAAAACATCATGCAAGCTGTCTTACGATCATGCAAAGCAATATGAAAATGATGGTGCATGTCATACTAAATGGAACGGTGGAAGTTGCATGGCAATATATCTCGGAATGGCTATGAAAATGCCATAATAGGTAGGTATGGTGGCTGTTTTGAGGAAGGATATATGGTGGGTTTAATGCACTGGCGAAAGTTGCGCGGTACTAGAGAGGCTAGCAAAGGTGGAAGGGTGAGAGTGCATATAATCCATGGACTCAACATTAGTCATAAAGAACTCACATACTTATTGCAAAATTCTATGAGTTATCAAACAAAGCATTAGACACATGCTCCTAGGGGAGAGGTTGGTAGGAGTTAACCATCACATGCTCCTGACCCTCACACAAAGGTTGACAATCATTAAACAAATCATGCTCCGACCTCATTACATAATGGTTCACCATACGTGCATGCTACGGGAATCACAGACTTCAACACATGTATTTATCCAATTCACAACTACTCACTAGCATGACTCTCATATTACCATCTTCATATCTCAAAACAATTGCAAGGAATCAAACATATCATATTAAGTGATCTACAAGTTTTATGTAGGATTTTATGACTAACCATGTGAATGACCAACTCCTGTTAACTCTCTAAATAGATATAAGTGAAGCATGAGAGTTTAATTCTTTCTACAAAAGATATTTCCATGCTCTAACAAATATAAGTGAAGCAAAAGAGAATTCTACAAATGGCGGTTTTCTATGGGTAGAGAAACAGACAATCCAAACTTCAAATGATATAAGTGAAGCACATGAAGCATTCCACGAAGCCATACTCAAAAGATATAACTGAGGTGCAAAGAGCCTTCTATAAATCAACCAAGGACTTTCTCATACCAGCATGGTGCATTATTAAAAGAAAAAGAAAAAGCACACGACGCTCCAAGATTTACGCATATCATGTGACGAATAAAAATATAACTCCAAGTAAAATTACCGATGGTTGTTAGAAGAAAGAGGGGATGCCTTCCAGGGCATCCCCAAGCTTAGTTTCTTGGGAGTCCTTTAATATTAACTTGGGGTGCCTCGGTCATCCCCAAACTTAGTCTCTTTCCACTCCTTATTCCTTCATCCATCGTGATCTCACCCAAAACTTGAAAACTTCAATCACACAAAACTTAACAAAACCCTCGTGAGATCCGTTAGTATAATAAAGCAAATCACAACTTTATGTACTATTGTCAACCAATTCATATTTTATTTTTGCATTGTATCTACTGTATTATAATTTTCCATGTCTTATACCACCGATACAATCGATAGTTTCATCAAAACGAGCAAAACAATGCATCAAAAACAGAATCTGTCTTAAACAGGATAGTCTGTAGAAATCTGAACATTCACCATACTTATGTAACTCTAACAATTCGGAAACATTAGGAAAAAATAAAAAATTTGCATAGCAGTACTGTGTAAAAAATTCAGAAACTTTTGACATTCCTGTAAAAAATGTAAAATCATGCACCACATCAAAGTTTTTGTTTTTGCACTGCACACACCAAACAAGCAATCTAATCATCCTAAAGGAAAATCTTGGCACATTATATTTATAATATAATGGATTTATACAAGGGGATAATTATTTTTGTTGAAAATTTTCTGTAATTAAGATTCACAAGGTTTCCATGGGCATGAACAAAGTTCAAGGCTAGCTCCCACTTTCACAATGCTCGTCTCTCTCACTTTCACTTTTCTTTTTAAAAAAGTTTTAGGTTCCCCTCTTTATTTTTTGTTTTTAAACTATATAAAATAACATAACAGAATGAAATGATGCTCTAAAACTTCTGGGTTGTCTCCCTCGCAGCGCTTTCTTTAAAGCCATTAAGCTAGGCATAAAGTGCTCAAGTAATGGATCCATCCGGATCCCAAGGTATATCAAAGCCAATTTTAATTAACAATGATTTGTAATTTAGTAGTGAGCAAAAATTAACATATATCATGCAACAACTAAGTCTAACTCTCTTCCTATGCATCAGCATGTCATAAAGAACAATTCATGCACACAAAGTAAAGGCCAATACATAGCATGAGCATTTTCTTGCAATTTAATCATATTGGAAACATAGAGAGGTGAAGATGTAGTTCATCTCTCATAATAATTGCAAGTAGGAGCAGCAATCACATGCATATAATATCTATCAAAATCATCATGTGTAATGGTAAAACGCAACCCATCAATATAATCCTTAATAAGCGCAAACTTCTCCGATATAGTGTAGTTGGGAGAATTCAAAAAGATAATAGGACTATCATGCGTGGGTGCAATAGAAAAATTTCATTCTTAACATAAGGAACTATAGCAAGTTCATCTCCATAGGCATCATTCATATTGGCATCATGGCCACAAGCATAGCAAGCATCAATTTCAACAAAAAGGGATATTTCAAATGAATCCAAGGGATCATAGCAATTATCATAGCATTCATCCTTCGGTAAGAACGAAGGGAAATTAAACAATGTATGAGTTCAAGAGTTACTCTCATTACACGGTGGGCACAGGTAGCTAATCCGTCTTCCTTCTTTTGTTATACGCTCTCCTCCTCATCTTTTTCATCTAATGAGCTCACAGCTTCAGCAATTTCTACTTCCATAGATTCCTGCAAAATATTAGTCTCCTCCAAGGCAGCAAACATTCTCTCAATAAATGCATCAATATCGTAATTATATTCATAATTTTCATAGCAATATATAAGTATAGCAAAAAAATTCAGGTCTATAAACAGCATCATCATAATTTTTCACACTTCTCAAACAAAGATTCAATTTCATAAGCACCCTTGAAAGCAATGAATTCTTCTATTCGTTCCACATCATAGTAATCATAAATACCATTAGCATAAGAAGCCAAGGTTTCATTATCATTAAATTTACATGAAAAAGGAAGGTGTGGAGCCTTCATCCTAGAGCAACAAGTATAATCATATCTCTGGCATAGATTCCAAGCATACCATTTCAACATATAAATCTGATCCCATAACAGTTTCCCTTTTTGAGTCAAGCGATAATCCATAAAGTATTCACGTTGATCCAACGTGTATCCCATGATCAAGTTGAATGGGGTTTTCTCAGGATTATCAAAGTAGTTCATATATCTTTCAAATAACGAGCATCGAGGGTTTTAGGAGGTTCCCAATCTCCATGAGTAGCAAGTACACATAATTTTTTTGGTATTTCGTGTTCCATATCCATAACTAAAGATACAGAACAACTTAGAACAACAAATAAAATCTACTTAGTGATAAAGTAAACAAGCACACATGAGAATATTCACCCCCACGCTATTGCTCCCCAGCAACGGTGCTAGAAAAAGGTCATGATAACCCACAAGTATAGGGGATCAATTGTAGCCTTTCTCGATAAGTAAGAGTGTCGAACCCAACGTGGATGTAGAGGTAGAACAAATATTCCCTCAAGTTCTATCGACCACGGATACAATTCTACGCACGCTTAATGTGCGCTTTACCTAGAACAAGTATGAAACTAGTAGTACTTTGTAGGTGTGATAGGATAGGTTTGCAAGGTAATAAAGAGCATGGAAATAAAAACTAGGGGATGCTAAGATAAATAAACAACTAAGTTAGTTTAATGAGTGTGGAAAAGTGGTGGTAGGAGTTGCGGAATTGTCCCTAGGCAATTGATAACTAGACCGGTAATCATTATTGCAATTTTATATGAGGGAGAGGCATAAGCTAACATACTTTCTGTACTTGGATCATATGCACTTATGATTGGAACTCTAGCAAGCATTCGCAACTACTAAAGATCATTAAGGTAAAACCCAACCATAGCATTATAAGGTATCAAGTTCTCTTTATTCCCATACGCAAACAACCTACTTACTCGGGTCTGTGCTTCTGTCACTCACGCCACCCACCATAAGTGAATCATAAACCTATTGCAAACCCTACAGCAGGGATCCCTCATGCTTGCGCGACACGGAGAGCACCATAGGACACCACCAATAATAAAAACATGCAACTCAAACCAATCATGATCAGCAAGCAACCCATAGGACAAAATAGATCTACTCAGACATCATAGGATGGCAACATGTCATTGGATAATAATATGAAGCATAAAGCACCATGTTCAAGTAGAGGGTACAGTGGGTTGTGGGAGAGTGGACCAATGTAGATAGATGGGGGAAGGTGATGGAGGTGTTGGTGAAGATGACGGAGTTGTTGGAGTAGATCGCCGTCACGATGATGGCCCCGGCGGCGTTTTGGTGCCACCGGGAGAGAGGGGGAGAGAACCCCCTCCTTATTATTCTTCCTTGACCTCCTTCCTATATGGGAGGAGGGTTTCCCCTCTGGTCCTTGGCCTCCATGGCGACGGAGGGGCAAGAGCCCCACCGAGAATGGATCTCTCTCTATTTCCTTCTGTTTCTGCGCTCCAAGATTCTGGCCTTTCACTATTTCTTAAATATCCGAAGATCCATAACTCTAATTGGGCTGACATTTTGAGGGGATCTTTATCCATAAATTAGCTTTCTTGTGGCCAAAGGACACCTCCAACCGACCTAAGTGGTGGCCACAAGCCTTTAGGGCGTGGCCAGGGGGTGGGCCGCGCCTAGCAGGCTTGTGACCTCCTCGGGCATCGTCTCGTGTTGATTCTTTTTCCCAAAATCACATATATTCCAAGTTTTTATGGCGTTTGGACTTTGTTTGATATGGATTTTCTATGAAACAAAAATCATGCAACAAATAGGAATTGGCATTGGGAACTGGATCAATATGTTAGTCCCAAAAAATAGTATAAAAAGTTGCCAAAAGTATATGAAAGTTGTAGAATATTGGCATGAAACAATCAAAAATTATGTATATGATGGGTATGTATCAGTCTCTTCGAGTTATTGGTTTGGTTTGGCCAACTAGATTGGTAATTCTTGCAATGGGAGAAGTGCTTGGTTTTGGGTTCAATCTTGCGGTGTCCTCACCCAGTGACTAGTAGGGGTAGCGAGGCACATATTTTATTGTTGCCATCAAGGGTAACAAGATGGGGTTTTCATCATATTTCTTGAGTTTATCCCTCTACATCATGTCATCTTTCTTAATGTGTTACTTTGTTCTTCATGAAATTAATACTCTAGATGTAGGCAGGAGTCGGTCGATGTATGGAGTAATAGTAGTAGATGTAGAACCGTTTCGGTCTACTTTATATGAAAGTGGTGCCTATATGCATGATCATTGCCTTGGATAACTACATGATTATTCACTTTTCTATCAATTGCTTGACAGTAATTTGTTTACCCACCATGATATTTGCCTTTAAGAGAGAAGCCTCTAGTGAAACCTATGGCCCCCGGGTCTATTTTCCATCATATATTTTCAGATCTATACTTGCTGCAATTTATTTACCTTTTACTTTCTGCACTCGTTACATCTATATCTATCGGATCTAATCCTTGCAAATAACCGTGAAGGGATTGACAGCCCCTTTATAGCATTGGGTGCAAGAGTTTGATTATTTGTGTAGGTGCATCCATTGGTGACTTGTTTGTTCCTCCTACTGGATTGATACCTTCATTCTCAACAACTGAGGGAAATACTTACCTACTTCTCTGCATCACCCTTTCCTCTTCAAGGGAAAACTAACCCATGCTCAAGAAGTAGCAGTTGGCACTCAAGACAAACCATTATCCACTCTTAGCTAATTAAGCATGGCATGAGTAACTATAATATCTAATTGTCATTGCAAAATATGTTTCACCCATAATGAACTGAGTTCAGAGCGATGAGCTAATCATATTTCCGAAAGCAAAATAGATCGAGTTCATACCAGCTTTTCTCCATCTCAATCTTTTCATCATATATCGTCATTATTCCCTTTCACTTGCACGATCGAACGGTGTGAATAATTATAAGAGTGCACGTGCATTGGACTAAGCTGGAATCTGCAAACAATAACTCAAAGGAGAAGACAAGGTAATATGGGATCTCTAATAGGTAAACAATAATGCATATGAGAGCCACTCGACATTTTCATTGTGGTCTTCGACATACGACCCAAAGAAAGAAAATTCAAGACAACAACGAGAAAAACTATTTACACGGGAAATCTCCCAACAAACAAAGAAGAATGAGAAACCTTTCTGGATTTTCTTTTAATACTACAACTAAACAAACTAGAAGATAAAGCTAGAACTTTTTTTTCAATTTTTCTCAAAGTTAATTAAACACGCGAGAAGAAAGCTGAAAGAAGAAATAAACTACCATGGATGGTACAATGAAAAAGTATGAACACTGACTACTAAGATGAATGTGTGAACATGAATGTAAAGTCGGTGAGAAACACGTAGTCCCCCAAGCATAGGCCTTTGGCCTATGTTGGTCTACTGCCATGTCTGGAAAAACCCTCCCCTGGATACTCCGGAGGGTCCTAAGGGTTCCATTGGTTGGCGAGCTCCCGTGGCTCCCACTGAAAAACTGGCTCCAGATATGGATCAAGGGTTGGTGCCGGTTCAGGTGCTGGGGGTTGCCACGGACCCCAATATCTGTAAATGTCCTCTCGCATAATAGTGTACCTGTTGGAATGGATATAGAACAAGGAAGAAGTAGGTAGATAATCTCACAAGTACCTTGACTAAAAACTAAGTTGTAAAGCAGCCTCCTATCATCATTCTTCCTAATAAAATCATGTGTTACCATACTGTCATAGTATAAATATTTCACGGGTAGCAACATTTCCTCTTCCTTGTCAAGCCTAATGGGTATCTCAAAGTGTTTGGCTAGACGAGATGCATAGATACCCCCGAATATGGGCCCCTTTGAACGGTTTAAGTTCAACCATTGGGCCACCATAGCGCCCAGACTAAAAGTTCTATCAGCAAATAAAGCATGGAGAAGAATGGCAAGGTCGGGAGCACTAAGGCCTCCACTCCACCACGACCAACTAAACATCTTCCCGTAAATAATGAATAATAATGTAGAACAGGAAAATGTAAACTAGCTGCTCTTGCCTTTGACACCCCTCTCTCTTCTCCTATAGTGTCTCCGGCAATAAAATCTTCCATGTCTCTAGGACATGGTTCCCTAATGCTGCCCTCATAGGGTATTTTGCAAACACTGCAAAAATCGTAAAGGTTCATCTTCTTAGGGACATCATATAGGTGAAATTCTAACGGTCTTCCCTATAATGAAAGTGAAAATTTTGCACAAAGGTATTGGTGAGCAAGAGGTACTGGTCACACTTATCGTTGAGGAAGTCGGTGATGCCTGCATTCTCAGCCAAATGATAGAAATCTTCATAAATCCCGACCGCCCTCAGGAATGCATTACTTGGCCATTCACATGGTCGAACTTCTACGACGCGAGGAAGATTGTACTTGTACTTCTTCTTCAGCTCATTTTGATCTTCTTTAGAACTCCGGCTTGAAGATCCTCTTAACAATCTCCTCATCATTTATTTTTCTAAAAAATTCTGAAATTTTTAGTGACTCAAAATAAGGCTGAATAAAACTCAACAAAACTTATAGCAACTACTCCCATAAGTGCCTAGAGGCTATATTATGCATCAAAACTACTTGGGACCATACAAATTTAAAATGCAATCTCAAGAACAAGGTCACCACAGCAGCAAAATTTGCAATATATAAAGCACTAGAACAAAAACTAAGTGGACCATTGGAGGAGTCACATACCAAACAACAATCTCCTAAAACAGTTTTGCGAATGGAGCTTTCCACAAGGAGATCAAAAATGGCAGCAAAATGAGCTAGAACACGGGTTTGACCAATGGTGGGATTTTTTCTGGAGGAAGACGAAGTGGATGGGCTCTGGAATAAGTGAAGGGGGCCCACGTGGGACCTAGAAGCCACTTGGGCGCGGCCAGGGGGTGGTCGCGCCCTGTGGGCTTGTGACCCGCTGGTGCTACCCCCTGGTATGTACTCAGGGCCAGATATGTTTAAATATTCCAGAAAATATCATGCTACATTTTTAGGGCATTTGAAGAACTTTTATTTTCAGGTCATTTTTCTATTGCACGGAAAACTCAGAAAACAAAAAAATAATAGCATTTTTACTTTATTTACTCTAACTAACAGAAAGTAAAAGTTGGGTACAGAAAGTTGTGCTTTCTAGATTCATCCATCTCATGCTCATCAAAAGGAATCCATCAAGAAGGTTGATCAAGTCTTATTAACAAACTTCTTTCGAGTAGCATGAAATCGGAGAATCTTCGGATAACACTAAATTACCTCAATGGGGATATGCATATCCCCAACAATAAGTATATCATATTTCTTCTTGACAATAGGAAGAGGGAAAGCAAAGTCTCCAATAATAATCGTTGAAATTTTTTAAATGGATTTGATACTATGAACTTGAGGTTGTTTCTTCGGAAAGTGTATCGTATGCTCATTACCATTAATTTGAAAAGTGACATTGTCCTTGTTGCAATCAATAACAGCCCCTGTAGTATTCAAAAACGGTCTACCAAAGATGATCGACATACTGTCGTCCTCGGGAATATCAAGAATAACAAAGTCTGTTAGGATAGTAGCATTTGCAACTACGACAGGCACATCCTCACAAATACCAATGGGTAAAGTAGTTGGTTTATCAACCATTTTCAAAGAGATTTTAGTAGGTGTCAACTTATTCAAATCAAGTCTACGATATAAAGAGAAAGGCATAACACTAACACCGGCGCCCAAATCACATAAAACAGTTTTAACATAATTCCCTTTAATAGAGCATGGTATAGTTGGTATTCCTGGATCTCCTAATTTCTTTGGTATTCCACCCTTAAAAGTATAATTAGCAAGCATGGTGGAAATCTCAGCTTCCGGTATCTTTATTTTATTAGTCACAATATCTTTCATATACTTAGCATAAGGAGACATTTTCAGAATATTAGTCAAGTGCATACGTAAAAAGACAGGTCTAAGCATTTCAACAAAGCACTCAAAATCTTCATCATCCTTTTCCTTGGATGGTTTAGGAGGAAAGGGCATGGGTTTCTGAACCCATGGTTCTCTTTCTTTACCATGCTTCCTAGCAACAAAGTCTCTTTTGTCATATCTTTTATTCTTAGGTTGTGGGTTATCAAGATCAACAACATGTTCAATCTCCACATCATTATAATTACTAGGTTGGGCATCAACATGAACATCATCATTAATATTATCACTAGGATCATGTTCATCACCAGATTGTGTCTCAACATCAGAAACAAAAATATCATTTGGATTTTCAGGTGTATCTATAACAGGTTCACTACTAGCATGCAAAATTCTATCATCATCCTTTTTCCTCTTATTATCGGAATGACTAGGTGCATCAGTATTAATTCCCTAAGAATCTTCCTCGGTTCTCTTAGGATGGCCCTCAGGATACAAAGGTTCGTGAGTCATTTTACCACCTCTAGTCACAACTCTAACAGAATCATCATTGTTCTTACTATTCATCTCATTAAGCAAATCATTTTGTGCCTTAAGTACTTGTTCTACTTTAGTAGTACCATGGAAGCATGTTTACTAATAAGGTTAAGATCATTGATGGTTCTACCCATATAATCACCCAAGCGATCAAGCATGTAAGCATTATGTTTCAATTGTCTACTAACATAGGCACTAAAATTTAGAAAGCTATCAAACTCATGCAAGATTTGGCTAGAAGACTTATTATAAGGAATATCACCTTCATCAAACCTATAGAGAGAATTTACATGTACTACCTGTGTCGGGTTATCAAGCCCATGTATTTCTTCAATAGGTGGTAGATTCTAACATCTTCATCTTTAATAGCTTTTTGTTCCATAGATTTCTTTGCATCTTGCATATCTTCAGGACTGAGAAATAGAATGCCTCTTTTCTTTGGAGTTGGCTTCGGATGTCGTTCGGGAATAGTCCAATCATTATCATTGCTCAATATATTATTCAATAGAAGTTCAACTTGTTCAACAGTTCGTTCCCTGAAAACACAACCAGCACAACAATCTAGGTGGTCCCTAGAAGCATCGACTAGTCCATTATAAAAGATAACAAGTATTTCGTTTTTCTTGAGAGGATGATCAGGCAAAGCATTTTGTAATTGGAGAAGCCTCCCCAAGCTTATGGGAGACTCTCTTCTTCAATTGGCACAAAATTAAATATTTCCTGCAAGGCAGCTTGTTTCTTATGGGTAGGAAAATATTTTTCAGAGAAGTAATATAGCATATCCTGGAGACTACGCACACAACCAGGAGCAAGAGAATTAAACCATATTTTAGAATCACCCTTTAATGATAAAGGAAACAACTTAAGAATATAGTAGTAACGAATTTTTCCTCATGAGTAAATAGGGTGGCTATATCATTCATCTTAGTAAGATATGCCACAACAGTTTCAGATTCATAACCATGGAAAGGATCAGATTCAACCAAAGTAATTAACTCGGGATCGACAAAGAATTCATAATCCTTATCAGTAACAAAGATAAGTGAAGTAGCAAACTTAGGATCATATCGCATCCTAGCATTCAAAGATTTTTTTCCTTCCACTTTCATAGCAATTTATTAAGATCACTTCTATCCTTACAAGCAAGAAAGTCCCTATCTACCTATCCTTCCATAACATAACCCTTAGGTATATTAGGAAATTCATATCTAGGAGAGATAGGTCTAGCAGGTGTCTCATAGTGTTCACTTTCAATAATTTCATCAGTTTCACAGATATCATCATTTTCAGCAGTGACTCTAGCAATTTGTTCATCAAGAAATTCACCCAGTGGAATAGTATTATCAAGCAATATCATCATAAGCATCATGCATAGCAGAAGTGGCATCATAAATTACTTGCGACATATCAGAATTAATAGCAGGTGGTGGTGTCGCAAATTTACTCATAACAGAAGGTGAATCAAGTGCAGAGCTAGATGGTAGTTCCTTACCTCCCCACGTAGTAGAGGGATAGATCTTGGTTTTTGGATCTTACAAATTCTTCATAGTGATCAACAGATATAAATCCCAAGTGACTCAGAGAATAGAGCTATGCTCCTCGGCAACGGCGCCGGAAAAAGATCTTGATAACCCACAAGTATAGGGGATCACAATAGTTTTTGAGGGTAGAGTATTCAACCCAAATTTATTGATTCGACACAAGGGGAGGCAAATAATATTCTCGAGTATTCACAACTGAGTTGTCAATTCAACCACACTTGGAAGACTTAATATCTACAGCAAAGTATTCAGTAGCAAAGTAGTATGGAAGTAACGATAACGGTAGCAAAAGTAAC
This sequence comes from Hordeum marinum, assembly GCA_022496015.1. NCBI lineage: Eukaryota > Viridiplantae > Streptophyta > Magnoliopsida > Poales > Poaceae > Hordeum > Hordeum marinum. The sequence continues at coordinate 166,349,654 of CM039678.1, read as the reverse complement.
AGTAGCAATTTTTAGTGATTGTAACAATAGCAATAGAAAAGTAACTTAGCAAAGATCAATATGTGAAAATCTCGTAGGCAATGGATCAGTGATGGATAATTATGTCAGATGGCATTCATCATGCAACAGTTATAACATAGGGTGGCACAGAACTAGCTTCAATTCATCAATGTGATGTAGGCATGTATTCCATTTATAGTCATACGTGCTTATGGAAAAGAACTTGCATGACATCTTTTGTCCTACCCTCCCGTGGCAGCAGGGTCCTAATGGAAACTAAGGGATATTAAGGCCTCCTTTTAATAGAGAACCGGACCAAAGCATTAGCACTTAGTGAATACATGAACTCCTCAAACTATGGTAATCACCGGAAAGAATCCCAATTATTGTCATCCTGGGGGATGCGGATCATAACTCGTAATAGGTGTCTACAACTTGCAAGATAGGATCAAGAACACATATATATTCGTGAAAACATAATAGGTTCAGATCTGAAATCATGGCACTCGGGCCCTAGTGACAAGCATTAAGCATAGCAAAGTCATAGCAACATCAATCTCAGAACATAGTGGATACTACAGATCAAACCCTAACAAAACTAACTCGATTAAATGATAAATCTCATCCAACACATCACCGTATAGCCATCCTATGATGGGATTACTCACGAATGGCGGAGAGCATCATGGAATTGGTGATGAAGGATGGTTGGTGATGACGATGGCGTCAATTTCCCCTCTCCGGAGCCCAAAACGGACACCAGATCTAGCCTCCCAAGGAAGAACAGGAGGTGGCGGTGGCTCCACGTCGTGAAACGCGATAAACTCTTCTCCTTGATTTTTCTCCACGAATAGGAATATATAGAGTTGGAATTGAGGTCAGCGAAGCTCCAGGGGGGCCACAAGCCTGCTAGGCGCGACCAGGGGGTGGCCACGCCCTTTGGTCTTGTGACCTATGGGTGGCCCCCGTCCGGTTGATTCTTCGCTAGTATTTTATTAATTCCAAAAATAATCTTCGTAAATTTCCAGGTCAATCCGAGAACTTTTATTTCTGCACAAAAATAACACCAAGGCAATTCTGCTGAAAACAGCGTCAGTCCGGGTTACTTCCATTCAAATCATGCAAATTAGAGTCCAAAACAAGGGCAAAAGAGTTTGGAAAAGTGGATACGATGGAGACGTATCATCTTGCATCAAGAGGAAGATCCCATACAACCCATGGAGGATGACATCAAGTGGTGATCATCATCAAGGTTGCGGTGTGCAAGCTGAAGTGAAGCATCACAGAGAGATCATGCTTGAAGCTTGCCGTCCATTATGATGGCAATGGACTTGTGAAGATGTGCTAAAGAGTGGCTCATCCATAGTGGAGTATGGGGGAGCAATCTAGTAGTCTTCATCGAGCCGGCACAATCAAGAAAGGTGGTCCATCTTGAGGAGGAAAAGATCGTCATCATCTAGCTCAAGTGGACTATGCGCAAAGCAAAGGTTTGACCTTGATAGGGTTTTCTATTTACCGGTCTCATGGTGGTAGTTGGGAGACAGGGTTATAGGATCGATAGCCATACTATCAAGGGGGGCTCTCAAGTGAGTACCTTGATCGTATCGTTCATTGAGAGCTCAAACCATTTGCAGCATTGCAGCATCTTTCTTGGCTCTTGATTGGTGTTTATCTTGGTGAGTTTTAGAGCTTATGTTCATCTTCATGAGAAGCTCAAGTTCATCGAAAATGGAGTCCACATGCATCTTCTATGATGTTTTCGATGTTGGCGTTTTTGCCGGGTCTTCATTCATAGAGGTTTCACACCTCTATATAATTGGATTACTCTTGTCTTACTAAATCCAACAAGCTTGAGTTTGCTCAATTCGGAGCTCATTTGCAGAAGTTATGACAATTTTGGTGTTCCCGCATTCATTCGTTTCCTATTCTGGTTTTTGAAGGTTGCGCGGTAGTACCGCTCCAGCAAGCGGTAGTAGCGCCTTGGCGCGGTAGTACCGCTCGGTACTACCAGCTAACCTTCTGTTGCCTCGTTTCAACAGAAGGTTTGCACGGTAGTAGTCAGCGATAGTACCGCCCAAGGGCGATAGTACCGCTTGTCGGTGTCAAATCTGGCATATCTCGTAGTAGGGTCCTAAGCTAGGCATCTTGGAGCGATGGTAACATGGACACAAGATTTTACCCAGGTTCGGGCTCTCTCACGGAGATAATATCATATGTCCTACTTTTCATTGTATTGATATGGGGATAGTACATAGTACATGTATCTACTATGAGATTGTACTAATGAGTATGAGATTGAGATTTTCTATTGACTAGCCTGGCCTCGGTTTATATAATGCACCGTAGGCCTAGGGTTTAGAGGAGTCCTTGTCTTGTGCGCAAAGTCTTGTGGAATCTCCCTTGTATGCATCATGGGCTCTCCAAACTGGCCCATTAGTGAATCGCCCTGGGGGTCCTCGGCCCGACCCGCTGGTCGGGAGACGATGTGGTGAGTACCCCCTAGTCCAGGACACCATCACCGCTCGCTACTACTGCCTACTCTTTTTTTCCCTAGAACCCCATGCTACCCAAGGAGGCAGTAGGACGAGGTACTACCGTTGCTCAAATTTAGTACCGCTCCTACGAGCGGTAGTACCGCTCCGGTGACACTATCGCCCCTCGGGCCGTTGCTCTCTTTAGCTGCCTCATCCGCCCGAGCGGTAGTATCGCTCCATTGAGCGGTAGTACCACTTGTCTGCAGGTTGAGGAGGTAACGGATGGATTTCTCCCACCTATGAAAGGGGGTCTTCTTCCCCAATGGATCTTACCATGTGAGCTCAAGTTTTCCCCCCATTGTTGACCTTCTTCGAGCTTGCTAATTCTCAATCCCTCCAATGATTCTTGCTAGTTCTTGAGGGAAAAGAGAGAGGAGATCTAGATCCACATTTCCACCAATCACTTTCTCCTCTATGTGAGGGGAACCCTTGGATCTAGATCTTGGAGTTCATCGTGTTCTTCTTTGTTATTCCTCTCATTTTCCTCCATAGCATTAGTTGTTATTGTGTGATTTGGGAGCGAAGGACTTGGGAACTCCGTGTGCCCTTGCCATTGCTTTGGTGCATAGGTTTGAGTTCTCCACGGTGATACGTGGAAGTGAGAAGTTGAGAAGCTTAATACTCTTGGGTGTTTGAGCACCCTAGAGCTTGTTCCTCTTGGGTGCTTTGGCTCCCAAGACAATTGGTGGTGTCTTGAAGCTCAATCATTGTGGTGTAAAGCTCCGGGGAAGCGTTAGGGTCTCCAATTAGGTTGTGGAGATTGCCCCGACCATTTGAGGTTACCTCAGAGCCACAATCCATTATTGTGAAGCTTCATGGTGTTGTTGGGAGCCTCCAATTAAGTTGTGGAGATTGCCTTAACCTTGTTTGTACGGGTTCGGTGACCGCCCTCAAGGGTCACTTAGAGAAATCACGGTAGCATGCATTGTGCGAGGGCGTGAGGAAATTACGGTGGCCCTAGTGTCTTCTTGGGGAGCATTGTGCCTCCACACCGCTCCAAACGAAGATTAGCATCCGTAAGGGTGTGAACTTCGGGATACATCATCGTCTCCACATGCCTCGATTATCTCTTACCCGGGCCCTTTACTTCTACACTTTACTTTGTGATAGCCATATTGTTTCATGCTATATATCTTGCTATCACTTAGTTGATTATCTTGCTTAGCATAAGTTGTTGGTGCACATAGGTGAGTATAGTTGTTTCAGGTTTTCTGCTTGACATATTAAACGTTAGTTTTATTCTGCTTTTGTTCAAGCCTAAACCGTAATTATTTTAAAGCGCCTATTCACCCCCGCCCTCTAGGCAAAATCCACGTCATTTCACCAATTGTTTGGAAAAATCAGATTGGAGAGCAATAATTTTGTTATCAAATTTTCGTTCAACGAGTGCTTGAAAGTTGTGAAAACTTGGAACACATAATATCTTTTCTTAAGAAGATTAATCCAAGAAATTTGTTGTAATCATCAATGAAACTCACATCATATGTGTGTCTACCAACAGAACTAGGGGCAGGAGCCCAAACATTAGAAAAAATGAGTTGCAATGGCTTGGTAGAAATACTAGTAGAGATAGGATGCGGCAATTGATGGCTTTAGCCTTTTGACAAGAATCACAAATTGTTTCAAGACTTTGCTCACCAACATATGGGAGATTATTTTTCCTAAGCACTCATTCAACTAAAGAAACCGATGCATGTCCTGGACAATCATGACACTGAGATGAAGATAATTTGGTGACACCACATGCTTGCTTATTGGATCTCCTAACCTTAGGAATCAACGGATAGAGCCTTCGGACGTATCTACCTTGACAGAGAGTTCCTCGTGGCCTGATCCTCGATCAAAACGAAGTAAGGGTGAAACTCAATGTTAACATAATTATCAACAGTAATACGATGAACTGATAGGAAATTCATAGAAGCACTAGGAACATGCACTAGTACAGGATGGTCCAAAAACAACACATCAATCAGAGACTCTTCGCCGAAACTATGTGTCATCCACCAATCGCAACCGGTATAGTTCAAGCTCCGTAGCTAATGACACGAACTGTGTACGATGGCGGATCCATCAAATACGATTCAAAAAAGAGTTGTGTGTGCGATGCTTTGCACCCGGTTTTTACAAATGATGTGCGTGTGATGTACTATATCATTGCACATAGTTATTATAATGCAACCATGTGTGATTCCATGCACACATGTTTTGCAAAAAGCGTGTGTGTAATGTAGCATATCATCCAACACAGTGTTAAAAATGAAAACGTGTGCGATGCCTTGCACCAATTTTTTTTGCATACATTGTGGCAATGTAGTCTGTCATCACATAGACTTTCACAAATGGAACCATGGGTGATGCATGAAATTAGTACTTTTTGAAAAAATACTGGTTTGCGCAATATGTTTGAAGGTGAACTGACATTCTCCTTCATCGTTTGACTTGGAATTTTTTTCTACACTTAACATGCACCATAGAATCCTCCATGTTAAATTTTGACACTTTTCAGAGCTTATTCGCTATATTTGAGTTGTTAATTGCATTTCTAGTCATTTAATGGATATAATTCAAATTTGAATTATGAATGCATGAAGCATTATGCAAAAATGATTTGACAAATCATATTTAGGTTATTGAATATATTTGTATGCAAGAAATGAATATAAATTTATTAGACATATGTGGCAAGAATCAACCACGAACATAGAGTTTACTCGTATTGAAATGATAAAAATTGTATATGTAGTCTAGAAAATATGAAACTTGGTATAGTGTCATGATATGACCTCACCATGATGTGGTTAAAATTTGAGAAGGTTTCACTTTTTTTATGTACATCCTTTAGAAATCTCACAACCTCCAAGGATGGTTTCGAGAGTGAATGTACCAAATTGGTGGCGAACTTATGCTTTCCTTTATCATTTGACCTTGAATTTTCCATAGAATAATCCACATTAAAATTTGGTGCTTTTCGGGGCTCATTTGCTATATTTGAATCATTAACAACATTTCTAGTCATTTAACGGATGCATTCAAATTTGTACAACGAGTACAGAAGAAAGTATATAAAAATGATTTGAAAAATCATATTTAGGGTAGTAAGTATATGTGTATGCCTCATACAAGAAATAAATATAAAATTCAAATATATATGTGGCACGAATCAACCGTGAACATGAACTTTATTGGTATTTTAATTGTAGAAAATGTAAATAATGTCTAACAAATATGAGACTTGGCATGTTGTCAATAGAAGACCTCAGTATACTGTAGTAAAAATTTGAAAAAGATTCATAATTATTTTGATGGCGAAAAATCAAATGGCAAGAAAGCACACATGTGTGTACTAAATTATTATTGGTGAAGACATTGAAGCCTTGCATCGATGACATGGCATGAATCCATCCGTCCACACTCCACAACCAAGACAAATATCTAGCCTTATCTCCTCACCACGTAATCAACCACATTGAAAGCACATTCGCTCCCTTGGTGGTTTTGGTAATTAATACAACATATATGTCATTGAACTAATGTTTCCACTAAGCATATTTTAGGAAAGGTTCAATGATAGGGATGGCAAAACGATTGTGGAATACCCCAAGATGCAAGGAAATAGATTGGCAAAGCTTCAAGCAAGAGGACTCTATATTTTACTTTGTGGGAAATCACTTTGAGTCCATAGGAAAACCAATACTATTAAAAGGGGGTAAGGTATTGTTGGTGAACAAAATGCTCATACATGCACAAGTGATAGTCATGAAAAACACCCACAAGATCTTCCACAAAAGTTTGTCCAAAGCCAAATACTCAAAATTGGCGCAACCAACAACTCCCACTCGATGCCACCGATTCCCAGACTTAGACGGACTCACGCCAAACCCTAACCATTCGGTGCAACCGATTCTGGTTCGATGCCACCAAGTTTGAATTACCAACTTCGTGTTGCCCCAATTCACAAAATAGGTCCCACTGAGTTTTTTAAATCAGAGTCACCGAGTTTGGCAATCTGACCGTTGGTCGCCTAATCGCTGCAACCAAGATTAATGTATCGGTCCCATCGAGATTCAAAAGTAACCTTTGGAGCAACTCGGTACCATCGAGATTCACACGTCGGTGTCACCGAGTTGGTCACTTAAGGTGTAATGGTTGGATTTTTGGAGATGCCTATATATACCCCTCCACCACCACTCACTCGCAAGAGAAGCACTCAGAACAGATCCCCACTCATACGAACTGATTTTCTGAGAGAGAGCCACCTACTCATATGTTGAGATCATGTCATTCCATTCCAACCATATGAATCTTGATCTCTAGCCTCCCCAAGTTGCTTTCCACCCAATCAATCTCTTCCACCAAAGCCAAATCTGTGAGAGAGTGATTGTGTGTTGAGGAGTCTATCATCTTGAAGCATAAGAGCAAGGAGTTCATCGAATAAAAAGACAAATCTTTTTGGTATTTTCTGAAAATCGTTTTAGAAGTGGGGGAGAGGAAAATGAGGGACAAAAGGCAAATAATGTAAATGCAAGATATGAGTTTGTGATGGGTACTTGGTAGGCTTGATGTATATCCTCCTCGGCGACGGTGCCAAAAATCCTTCTTGCTACCTCTTGAGTGTGCGTTGGTTTTCCCTTGAAGAGGAAAGGGTGATGCAGCAAAGTAGATAAGTATTTCCCTTAGTTGTTGAGAACAAAGGTATCAATCCAGTAGGATGAACAAGCAAGTCACCACTGGATGCACCTACACAAACAATCAAACTCTTGCACCCAACGCTATAAAGGGGTTGTCAATCCCTTCATCATTATTTGCAAGGATTAGATCCGATAGATATAGATGTAAACGAGAACGGAAAAGTAAAAGGTAAATAAATTTTAGCAAGGTATTTTTGGTATTTTTGGTTTATAGACCAGAAAGTATATTATGGAAAGTAGACTCGGGGGCCATAGGTTTCACTAGAGGCTTCTCTCTCGAAGTAAAATATCATGGTGGGTAAACAAATTACTGTCAAGCAATTGATAGAAAAGCGAATAATCATGTAGTTATCCAAGGCAATGATCATGCTTATAGGCATCACGTTCATATCAAGTATACCGAAATGATTCTGCATCTACTACTATTACTCCACACATTGACCAACTCCTTCTTGCATCTAGAGTATTAAGTTCATGAAGAACAGAGTAACGCATTAAGAAAGATGACATGATGTAGAGGGGTAAACTCAAGAAATATGATGAAGACCCCATCTTGTTACCCTTGATGGCAACAATACAATACGTGCCTCGCTACCCCTACTATGTCACTCGGTGAGGACACCGCAAGATTGAACCCAAAACCAAGCACTTCTCCCATTACAAGAATTACCAATCTAGTTGGCCAAACCAAAACAATAACTCGAAAAGACTTGCAAGGATATGAAATCATGCAAATAATAATTCAAGGAGATTCAAATAATATTCATGGATAATCTGAACATAAACTCACAATTCATCAGATCTTGACAAGCACACCATAAAAGAGGATTACATCAGATAGATCACCATCAAGATCATGAAGAACATGGTATTGAAGATCAAAGAGAGAGAAAAGCCATCTAGCTACTAGCTATGGACCCATACGTCTGTGGTGGACTACTCACGCATCATCGGAGGGGAATGGAGTTGATGTAGATGCCCTCCGTGATCGAAACCCCCTCTAGTAGATTACTGGAAAAGGCTCCAAGATTGGATCTCTCGGGAACAGAGGCTTTCGGCGGCGGAAAAGTATTTGTGTGGCTCTCTTTGATGTTGGGGAAATATTTGGGAATTTTTAGGCCAAAGATTAGGGTTAGTAGACCTGCTGAGAGGCAACAAGCCTGCTAGCCGCAGCCAGGGGGCACGCCTAGCAGGCTTGTGGCTCCCTGCCAGGGTCCCTACCGTGCACTCCAAGCCTAGTTGATTTGTTTCCTTCCAGAAAAATTCCTTCTGAAGGTTTTATTCCATTTGGACTCCGTTTAATATTCCATATCTGCAAAACTCAAAAACAAGGAAAAAACAGAAACTGGCACTAGGCTCTAGATTAATAGGTTAGTCCCAAAAATAATATAAAATAGCATATTAATGCATAAAAACATCCAAAATAGAGAATATAATAGCATGCCATCATCAAAAATTATAGATACGTTGGAGACGTACCAGTGCCTCCTAGCTTGGTTAGGTTTCGCTTGGGAGCCTCGTACTTCATGTTGTGGAGTGAACCAAGAAGTTTGTAAGGGCAAGGAGATCGCCTACTTCGTGAAGATCTACCTAAGTTAGGCTAGTCATCCATGGACATAGGCCATCATGGTATAGTCGAGGTTTCTTCTTCGTGGAACCCTTCGTGGGTAGAGCCCTCCGTGGACACTCGCGACCGTTACCCTCCGTGGGTTGAAGACTCCCTAAATGTGGGCGTATGATATCACCACCTATCCGAACCACGGGAAAAATCATCGTGTCTCCAAGTTGCGCTTGATCTTCCTACCCTTCCTTTACTACTCATGCTTGTATTTACTTTCTTCTGCTATACTCGTAGATGCATGTGTAGGGTGTGCTTGACTTGATATGAATGCTAAAATCTGCCAACACTTAAAATTGGGAAAAAGTAGATTTTATTTGGTCAAGTAGTCTAATCGCCCCCCTTTAGACATACTTTCGATCCTACAAGTGGTATCAAAGCATTGGTCTCCATTGCATTGGTTTCACAACCAAGGATAGTATGGCATCTAGTGAGGGAAATTATCACCGTAGAGGTTCGTACTTTGATGGCACTAATTTTGCTAGTTGGAAGCACAAAATGAAAATGCACATCCTTGGTCATAACCCCGTCGTTTGGGCTGTTGTTTGTGTTGGATTGCAAGGTGAATTCTTTGCGGATGGAAGGGAACCAGATCGCGAAGCAACTGCGGATTAATTGAAGATGTTGCAAATCAATTCTCAGGAATGTGACATTCTCTTCAATTGCTTATTCCCCAAAGAATTCAACAAAATCAACCGTCTTGAGAATGCAAAAGAGATTTGGGATACTTTGGTTGATATGCATGAAGGTACCGAATCCGTGAGAGAATCCAAGTTGGATATTCTTCAAAGTCATCTTGACAAGTTCAAGATAAAGGATGGTGAAGGAGTCGCTGAGATGTACTCAAGGCTAGCTCTCATCACCAATGTGATTTCCGGCTTAGGAAGCGAAGAAATGATTGACAAATTCATCATCAAGAAGATACTTTAAGCTTTGGATGATCATTATGACACCATATGCACATTGATCCAAATGATGCCCAATTACAAAAACCTCAAGCCAACGGAATTGATTGGAAGGATTGTTGCTCAGGAGATGACACTCAAGGACAAGGAAGAGCTTCACCACAAGTCTAATGGTGATTACAAAGCCACAAGTGATGCTCCCGCAACTTCAAGCGACAGCCTTGTCACAAATGAAGAGATAAGCCTCATGGTCAAGAAATTAAACAAGTTCCACAAGAATAGAGGCAAAGATCGAAGCTCCAACTCAAGATATGAAGAGAAGCATTCGTCAAGTCATGCCCGAAACTGCTACAATTGTGGGAAGCCCGTACACTACTCCAATGAGTGCATGACTCCTTATAAAAGGAAAGAAGAGTCACCAAGAAGACGAAGCTCAAGAGAAGAGTCACCTCGAAGAGAGAGAAGGAGTAGAGATGATCGTTATGAACGAAGACCCTCAAGGAGAAGTAGGGACTTGGAGAATAAGGACAAGTACACCAAGAGCTACTCAAGAAGAAGACATCAAGCTCATGTTGGTGAAAGGGTTTCCGGCTCCGAATGTGACAGCCACTCCACGAGAAGCTATCCCTCGAACTCCGACTATAGTCAAGATGAAGGTATTGCTGGACTTGCACTCGTGACAACCGACTCCTATGACATATTTGATTCAACAAATGAAGGGAGTGGATGTTGCTTCATGGCTAAAGGCTCCAAGGTATCACACCCCGACTATATGGATTTCAATAGTGATGGGGATGACTTGTTAATTGACGATGTCTTGCTATTTGACAAATCTAGTAATGTTAGCCAAGATGAATTTGCTAGTAATCTCTCTAGTCAAGACAAGTCGTGTGATGATGATAAATTGGAAATAGAACGACTAACTAAAGAACTAAACACTCTTAAGTTAGCTCATGAATCTATTCTACAAGATCATAGAGAGCATGAAAGGATACATGAGAAGCTCCGCTTCGAGAAGCTCAATTTAGAGCAAGAACATGAGTTCCTTAAAGCTATCAATGATGATCTTTGAAAGAAGACTTCCTCTTATATAGCCAAACGACTTCTCTTCTCTACGTTCATTCCATAAGTTAAGTCTAAGAAAACTAGTAACAAAGGCAAGAAAGGTTCTTCAACTAGTAGCAATAAAAATGATAAATCCAATGATATTGCTTCTAGTAGTTCTATTGATCCCACTAACTCTTCTCTTAGCCAAGTTACACCTGAGCAAGAAAATGAACTTTTCTTGCTATTGATCCCACGAGGAGATTGTATGGAAGCACGGAGGATATCGAAAGAACCATGGAATTGGCTACTTCAACGCTAATGGAGTTGAATGGGAAGAAGGTCAATACCCCAAGCCCAAGTTTGTTCCTCAAAAGGAGAAGTATGAAAATACTCTCCCCATGGGAACAGGAGCTCAAGATGACCTTCCACCACAAGACCCCAAGCACAAGTACAAGAACAAGCATCAAGAGGACATTGACTCATATGAAGATGAATCCCAAGCTTTGGTGAAGTGGGTTCCCAAGGCCACTGCAAGCTCAACTTCTATAAGTGCTACTTCAACACCAAGGATCCCCATCAATTTGATGTGGGTCCCCAAGAAGAAGAACTAGATAAGTTCTTGAGGGGTGACTCCGCCAATGAAATTCACTCACATTAATTATTAGTAAGAACTAGTTGCAATCAACATAAACATAATGCAATAGTTCAAGGAGTCACACATTCCCTCAAAGGTAAGAAAGGGACAAGGTAATCAACAAATCAATGGACATCATCATATATGCTTTGCACTCCATGTCCATAGATACCCTTGTATTTTTCTCTTGTGTACTGGGACTAACCCATGTAGGTGAGAAGAGTAAGGAAAAAGAAGGATGCTCCCAACTCATGGTGATCTTCATCAACTTTAAGCATCCACCACTACTTCACCTACATGAAGTCTTCATCGACACAACCCAAGGTTAGTTTATCCCTCCTATGGGGGGATGTCACATCAAGGGGGAGCTTTACTCTAAGACTTGAGTCAAAGCATCTCATAGTATGTGACAACATTAAATGCTTTATGTAAAAGTGGTAACCCCACTTGTGCTTAAACGATGAGTATGACCTATGATCAAGTATTCTTACTTGGCTCCTAAGTCAATATACCCATATATAGATGAATCCGTCATCGCCAAAGTGCTTGATAGATGCTAGTATGTTTGTGCATGTTTGACATGTTTTCATTTGACATCTTATTGTGTGAGCATGTTAGTCTGCATTTATTTACTCATTAGAGGACATCCAATTTTAGTTATTTTGCATTTTGATATTTCTTTTGCTAGTTGGTTGAACAAGAATGCCTAGGACCACTCCTCTAGCTATCTATGCTTTCTCACCTCATATTTTATTCATGCTGCATCACAAAATTTGAACAAGTACTTTCCGATCTCTCTGTGTGAGGAGCACTCGGAGTTCCGTATCGACAAAGGACTAACCATTAAAACCTCCCAAGTGCATCTCGGTGGAACCAACTCAAAAATATCGGTCTCACCGAGTGCCTAGGGTTGATCTGTTTATTCAATCTTGGTACCACAGATTCGATATTCTCGGTTACACTGAGTTTCCCTGTCAACTCACAGTTGAGGAACTCGGTGACACCAAAAATTTAGAATCAGCGTCACCGACAGCTGTGGGTATATAAAGAGGCGGACCCGACCTTTGAAAATTTCTTCAAACGGTTGCCCCTCCAAACCCTACGCTGCCGAATCGTGACCCCTGGTCGTCGCCTTTGCTTCCCCGTGCGTCTCCGCCGTTTGGAATTGCCGCCACCAACGGAATCAACACCCCCGTCATCAGCGTAGAGGATTTGTCGCCAAGTTAGGGTATGGATCCGACCTTTCTTGCGCCCCTCGTCCGAATCTTGCGCATTTAAGTTTATTCCATCGTAATCCACCATTTGCAAACCTCTCAACTTACTGGAAAGTTCATTAGATTAGCGAACCCAAAAAATTTAGGTTTAGTTGCCCGCAAAACCGCATGTCGGTGATACCGAATTGGAAAAATCGGTTCCACCGATTTTATTTTTGTTCTACTAAGGACAGTACTTGGTGAAACCGACTGGCAGTTTTTGATCTGACGGAAACTACTGCCAAGTTTCTGTTAAGGTATTGTGAGTCTCGGCAGCACCGAAAGTTTTGACTCGGTGACACCAAAATTCCTTTTTTGCTGAGAACTACATCTAAGATTTTTCTGTTCAAACTTTAAAAAATGTCTGCATTTTGTGATGACTTATCCTCTTCTACTCTTCCATACTCTATTCACAGGGTTAGATATGTCAGATGCTGAGGATAGTCAGAATGATCACAAAGAACTCAGAGTAGATGCTGATCCAGGCACTAGTCCTGAGCCTAGATCCTTTCCAGATCCAGGCACCCCCACTTCTCATGGGTTGCCCAAGGCTGCTACTAGGGCCAGGAAGAATCTGAATTCAAATGAGGAGGATTCTGATTTTTTGCCAGAGGAAGTTCTTGCCAAGAAGAAAGACAAAGCTGCCGGGAAGTCTGCTAATGAAGCCACCTCTTCCAAGAGAGTAGTCAGCAAGACATATGCCAATTCTGAGGCTGTGAGAGCACCTGAGAGTGCTAGGTCTACCATGACCATTGCGTCCCCAAAGAGGTCATTGCCTAAGAAGTCAGGAGAGAAGAAAGCCATAAAGAGGATTGTTTATGTGACTGGCAGGGCTACCTCCATGTATGAGGACCCAGATGAGGCTGTTGGTGCTGCTGTAGAGGAGGAGGAGAAGGAAGAGCTTGTTGTCAAGGCCCCTCCCAAGAAGAAGCAGAAGAAGCTATTGGCAGATGCTATGCCAAAGCAAGGACCATCCAAGAGCACCAAGTCTGTCCCCAAGAAGGATATTGCTGACAAGTCCAAGAGGTCATCCAGATAGATTCCATCTTTTGAGAAGAACAAGGGATCTACCTCCAGAGATATGGATGAGGATGCCATGTCTGCATTGATGAAGCTCAGACCACGCCTTCTAGAGCAGAATGCCAGCCAGCCGCTTGTTGTAGACATGAAGAAGAAGAAGAAGAATGCAAGTTTGCGAGAGTGGAGAGCCATTGATCCTTACTCTTAGAGGAGGAAAACAGTTGTGGACTACAGGTTCTACACCAAGGAGCAACAAGATTTCTATGAGACTCTGCTGCTTGACAAGAGTCCAGCTATGAGTGACAGGAGATATGTTGACCGGAAGTACATCAAGGAAAATCAAGACTATTTCCCAAATGTACAAGACAACTTCCATTGTGTTGTCCTAGATGAGTTTGTTGGCAAAGAATTCACTGCATGGAACAATGTGATGATCATGCAATTCTACTCCACTTCTCACTTCTATGGAGATGGTAGGATTGTATGGATGACAAAAGGAGCAAGATATGAGTCAACTGTCGATGAGTGGGCTGACATCTTAGGAGTCCCAGAGGTACATGATGGAGATGTTTGTGTGTACTCGGAGTCCAAGGCCAGCCACAATGTCATGAAGGACATGTGCAATGTTATTCCTACTACTGATATTCAGTCCCACAAGATAGGATCTATCTACTACCTCTAGGCAGGTCTTCGTACCATTAACACCATTTTGAGGCATACATTGATGCCTAAGTCAGGAGACGAGAAGATGATCCGAGGCTACTCCATCAACTTGCTACTTCATATTGACCAGCACCAAAGATCAGAGTGATGGAATTGATTGTGGAGACTATGAAGAGGGTTGCTGCTGATCAGAAGTGCTCTTGATTCTATACACCCTACATTCAAATGCGTATCAACTCCAAGATGGAGAAGCACATATTTGCTCTGGATAGACCCCATTTGCCCCTATAGCCATATTTTGAGGACAATGTTGTGGTGATGGACCCAGGCCATCCCACACCAGTTGCAGCTCAGGCACAGGTAGAGGTAGAGGCAGCTAGAGCCACTAGTGCTCAAGTCCCTAGATCCAAGAACAAGCAGATAGATCTCTTGATTTCTACCGTTCAGGTCATGTAGAAGGGCATCAAGGACGTACTAGAGAACCAGAACAGTCTTGTGAGGATCTTTGAGAATAGGGTCAATACCCTCAATGACAAGGTGGATGGGCTGACCAAGACCGTGAACGAGCTCAAGATGGAACTTGACTCTGTGCCTATTCCTCATTCTACATATGATGAGGATGATGATGTTGAGTATGTCTCTACTATTAGGCCAGGCACACACTTCACTACCCAAGCCAGATCAACCACACTGCTAGCTCCTGAGTCGAGGCCTTCTTCATCAGCATTGGCTACTATCACTTCAGCTCTATCGGCTCCTCAAGTGCCTCTAGTTGCTACTCCAATTCCGTCCATGACATCTGTAGAGGTCTTCGCCGATGCAGTTCTCTCGACTTTGACATCGACCATCGGAGGAGATCAGCCCTAGAAAAACGATTAGCTATATCTCTTTAAACTTTTTGGTTACTTGTTGCCAAAGGGGGAGAAGTTGTATATAGATCTTTAGGCTTCGAGTGAGAGAGCGTTGGTTTTTATTGTTGTTTCAAAAACATTTGGTCTTTTGGTTGCTTGTGTTAAACTTTTGTTCGTGTTTGATCATACGCTTTAATGTGTGTTGCTACTATTTCCTATCCTTTTGATGTTCATGAGATGATCATTCATTTTGCTTGCTTGTGTTTTGCTATGATATTCACTCTTATTATTCTCGCACACCACAAAGATGTATGTGACATGGAAGAAGTGCCCCATGTACCTAATCGATTATGCATTTGCATTCAAATGCAAATTAAAATAATTCACAAATTTAGGGGGAGCTCTTGCTTATTACATACTTCTCAAAGCGACGATTATATTCATTAATTATATCATATGTCAAAGCTTTGATATATATGTTGTCATCAATTACCAAAAAGGGGAATATTGAAAGCACATTTGCTCCGTTGGTGGTTTTGGTAATTAATAACAACATATATGTCATTGAACTAATGTTTCCACAAAGCATATTTCAGGAAAGGTTCAATGATAGGGATGGCAAAAGGATTGTGGAATACCCCAAGATGCAAGGAAATAGATTGACAAAGCTTCAAGGAAGAGGACTCTACATTTTACTTTGTGAGAAATCACTTTGAGTCCATAGGAAAGCCAATACTATTAAAAGGGGCTAAGGTATTGTTGGTGAACAAAATGCTCATACATGCACAAGTGATAGTCACGAAAAACACCCACAAGCTCCTCCACAAAAGTTTGTCCAAAGCCAAATACTCACAATCGGTGTAACAAACAACTCCCACTCGGTGCCACCGATTCCCTGACCCAAATAGACTCAAGCCAAACCGTAACCATTCGGTGCAACCGATTCTGGTTCAGTGCCACCGAGTTTGGGTTGTCAACTTTCTGTTGCCCCAATTCACAAAGTCGGTCCCACCGAGATTGTTGAATCGGTGTCACCGAGTTTGTCAATCTAACCGTTGGTCACCTAATCGGTGCAACCGAGATTTATGTATCGGTCTCACCGAGATTCAAAAGTTGCTACCTTTGGAGCAACTCGGTACCACCGAGATTCACACATCGGTGTCACCGAGTTGATCACTTAAGGTGTAACGGTTGGATTTTTGGAGATGCCTATATACCCCTACTCCACCACTCACTCGCAAGAGAAGCACTCAGAACAGATGCCCACTCAGACCAACTGATTTTTTGAGAGAGAGCCACCTACTCAAGTGTTGAGATCATACCATTCCATTCCAACCATATGAATCTTGATCTCTAGCCTCCCCAAGTTGCTTTCCACCCAATCAATCTCTTCCACCAAAGCTAAATCTGTGAGAGAGTGGTTGTGTGTTGACAAGTTTATCATCTTGAAGCACAAGAGCAAGGAGTTCATCGACATTATCGAGCCTATTACCTTTTGGAGGGTGGTGCCTGCTACCTCTTGAGCGTGCGTTGGTTTTCCCTTGAAGAGGAAAGGGTGATGCAGCGAAGTAGATAAGTATTTCCCTTAGTTGTTGAGAACCAAGGTATCAGTCCAGTAGGAGGAAAAAGCAAGTCACCAATGGATGCACCTACACAAACAATAAAACTCTTGCACCCAATGATATAAAGGGGTTATCAATCCATTCACGATTATTTGCAAGGATTAGATCCGATAGATATAAATGTAAACGAGAACGGAAAGTAAAAGGTAAATCAATTGCAGTAAAGTATTTTTGGTATTTCTGGTTTATAGATCTGAAAGTATATTATGGAAACTAGACCCGGGGGCCATAGGTTTCGCTAGAGGCTTCTCTCTCGGAGGAAAATATCATGGTGGGTAAACAAATTACTCTCAAGCAATTGATAGAAAAGAGAATGATCATGTAGTTATCCAAGGCAATGATCATGCATATAGGCATCACGTCTGTATCAATTAGACCGAAACGATTCTACATCTACTACTATTACTCCACACATCGACCTACTCCTGCCTGCATCTACAGTATTAAGTTCATGAAGAACCGAGTAACACATTAACAAAGATGACATGATGTAGAGGGATAAACTCAAGCAAAATGATGAAAAACTGAAAGCACATTTGCTCCCTTGGTGGTTTTGGTAATTAATAACAACATATAAGTCATTGAACTAATGTCTTCACCAAGTATATTTAAGAAAAGTTCAATGATGGGAATGGCACAAAGTTTGTCGAATTACCCCAAGATGCAAGGAAATAGGTTGGCCAAGCTTCAAGCAAGAGGACTCTACATTTTATATTTGTGAGAAATCACTTTTAGTCTATAGTAAAGCCAATACTATTAAAATGTGGTAAAGTTTTGATGGTGAACAATATGCTCAAACGTGCACAAGTGACAGTCACCAAAACATCCACATACTTTCCCACCAAAGTCTGTCCTAAGCTAAATATACCAAATCGGTGCAACCAACATTACTATCCCAGTGCCACCGAGTTCCAAACCCTAGATAGACTCAGCCAAACCCTAACACTTCGGTGCAGCCGACATAGCACTCGGTGCCACCGAGTTGGGTTGCCAACTTCCTGTTATGCAAATTCTCATTTTTGGTCCGACCGAGAATGGTGAATCGGCATCACCGAGTTTGGTAATTCTGACCGTTGGTCACCCTGTCGATGCAACTGAGAATTATATATCGGTCCATCCGAGATTCAAAAGTGGCCACTTTTTGTCACTTCGGTACCACCGAGTTTTACACTTCGGTGTCACCGAGCCTGACTTATTGTGTGTAACGATTGGATTTTTGGGGGTGCCTATATATACCCCTTCACCACCACCCACTCGACAGAGAAGCACTCAAAACTATTCCATACCTATCCTACTCAGTTTTCTAAGAGAGGACCACCTACCCTTGTGTTGAGGTCAAGATCTTCCACTCCAACCATATGGATCTTGATTTCTAGCCTCCACAAGTTGCTTTCCACCATTTCCATCTATTCTACCAAGCCAAATCTGTGTGAGAGAGATTGTGTGTTGAGGAGTCTACCATCTTGAAGCACAAGAGCAAGGAGTTTATCGTCTTTACCGAGCCTATTACCTTTTGGAGGGTGGTGCCTCCTAGATTGGTTAGGTGTCGCTTGGGAGCCTCCTACTTCGTGCTGTGGATTGAACCAAAAAGTTTGTAAGGGCAAGGAGATCGCCTAATTCGTGAAGATATATCCATAGTGAGGCTAGTCCTTCGTGGACGGAAGCTGCATGCAATAGTCAAGGTTGCTTCTTCGTGGAACCCTCCGTGGGTAGAGCCCTCCATGGACTCTCATGACCGTTACCCTCCATGGGTTGAAGACTCCATGAACATGGATGTACGATAGCACCACCTATCGGAACCACGGAAAAAAGCATCGTGTCATCACTTGTGTTTGCATTCCTAACCCTCTCTTTACTTGTATGTGCAATGTTTTTATTTTCCGCTGCTATACTGTTAGACATGCATGTGTAGGGTGTTACTTGATATGCTATGAATGCTAAAACTTGTCAAGAATTAAAATTGAAAAAAGACAAAACTTTTATTTGTTCAAGTAGTCTAATCACCCCCTCTAGACCTAATTTCGATCCTACAGGTGGTATCAAAGCTTTGGTCTCCATTGCATTAGTTTCACAACCTAGGAGAAGTATGGCATCTACTAAGGGAAATTATCACCGTAGAGTTCCATACTTTGATGGCACTAATTTTGCTAGTTGGAAGCATAAAATGAAAATGCATTTGCTTGGTCATAATCCTGCCATTTGGGTTGTTGTTCGTGTTGGCTTGTAAGGTGAATTCTTTGCAGATGGAAAGGAACTGGATCGTGAAGCATCTGCAGATGAATTGAAGATGTTGCAACTCAGCACTCAAGCATGTGACATACTCTTCAACTGCCTATGCCCTGAAGAATTCAACAAAATCAGCTCCTTGAACACGCAAAAGAGATATGGGATACTTTGGTTGATATGCATGAAGGAACTGAGTCCGTGAGAGAATCCAAGTTAGATGTTCTTCAAGGTCAACTTGACAAGTTCAAGATGAAGGATGGTGAAGGAGTCGCTGAAAGGTACTCTAAGATAGCTCTCATCACCAATGAGATTGTCGGCTTAGGAAGCGGAGAAATGACTAACAAGTTCATCGTCAAGAAGATACTTCAAGATTTGGATGAGAGATATGACACCGTGTGCACATTGATCCAAATGACGCCCAACTACAAAGATCTCAAACCAATGGAAGTGATTGGTAGAACTATTGCTCATGAGATGACACTCAAAGACGAGGAAGACCTTCATCACAAGTCTAGCGGTGCTTACAAAGCCACAAATGATGCTCCCGCTACCTCAAGCAACAACCTTGTCACAAATGAAGAGATAAGCCTCATGGTCAAGAAATTCAACAAGTTCTACAAGAATAGAAGCAAAGATCACAGCTCCAACTCCAGATATGAAGAGAAGCGTTCGTCAAGTCGTGATCAAAACTGCTACAATTGTGAGAAGTCCGGACACTACTCAAATGAGTGCTTGGCTCCCTACAAGCGAAGAGAAGAGTCACCAAGAAGACGAATCTCAAGAGATGAATCACCTCGAAGAGAGAGAAGGAGTAGAGATGATCGTTATGAACGAAGTCCCTCAAGGAGAAGTAGGGACTCAGAGAAGAAGGACAAGCACACCAAGAGCTACTCAAGAAGGAAGCATCAAGCTCATGTTGGTGAACGAGTTTCCGGCTCCGACTCCAACAACCACTCCGAGAGAAGCTATCACTTCAACTCCGACTATAGTCAAGATGATGGTGCTGCCGGAATTCCACTAGTGACAACCAACTCCTATGATATATTTGATTCACCAAAGAAGGAGGTGGAAGTTTCTTCATGGCTAAAGGCCCCAAGGTATCACACCCCGAATATCTTGATTTCAATAGTGATGAAGATGACTTGCTTTACGATGATGACTTGCTATGTGATAAAACTAGTGATGTTAATCATAATGAACTTGATATTACTCATGCTAGTCAAGATAAGTCAATTGATGATGATAAGATGAAAATAGAAGAACTAATAAAGAACACAACACTCTTAAGTTAGCTCATGAATCTACTCTTGAATATCATATAGAGCTTGTAAGAATTCATGAGAAGCTACGCTTCGAGAAGCTCAATTTGGAACAAGAACATGAATTTCTTAAAGCTATCAATGACGTTCTCCGAAAGAAGACTTCATCTTACATTGCCAAAAGACTACTCTTGCCTACATTCATGCCACAAGTCAAATATAAGCAAACTAGTAACAAAGGAAAGAAAGGTTCTTCATCTATTAGCAACAATAAAAATGCTAAACCCAATGATGTTGCTCCTAATAGTTCTATTGATTCCACTAAGGATGATTCTCTTAGCAAAGTTACACTTGAGCAATAAAATGCTTTATTGAAAGGAATTATAGAGAAAGGTATCTACAAGAGTCTTGAAGGGTACAAACAATTTGATGAGATTGTACGCAAGCACGGAGGATACTAAAAGAATCGTGGTGTTGGCTACTTCAACGCTAATGGAGTTGAGTGGAAAGAAGGTCAATATCCCAACCCCAAGTTTGTTCCTCAAATGGAGAAGTATGAAAATACTCTTCCCAAGGGAACAAACACTCAAGATGACCTTCCACCACAAGACATCAAGCTCAAGGGCAAGAACAATCTTCAAGAGGACTTTGACTCTTATGAAGATCAATCCCAAGCTTTGGTGAAGTGGGTTCCCAAGGCTACTACAAGCTCAACTTCTACAAGTGCTACTTTAACACCAAGGATCCCCATCAACTTGATGTGGATTCCCAAGAAGAAGAACTAGAGAGTTCTTGAGGGGTGACTCCGCCAATAAAATTCACTCACATTCATTATTGACAAGATCTATTTGCAATCAACATCAACCTATGCAATAGATCAAGGAGTCACACATTCCCTCAAAGGTAAGCAAGGAACAAGGTGATCAACAAATCAATGGACATCATTACACATGCTTTGCACTCCATGTCCATAGATATCCTTGTATTTGTCTCTTGTGTGTTGGGACTAACCCATGTAGGTGAGAAGAGTAAGAAAACAACAAGGATGCTCCCAACTCTTGGTGATCTTGATCAACCTTGAGCATCCACCACTACCTCACCAACATGAAGTCATGGCTCTGTGTTTGGCAAGTGGCGGCTGTTAAGTAACACAAGTTGATTATGTCGTTGTATAACTACTTGAGTATAGCTCAGTTGGGTTCAGCTAGCTGTTTTCAGAATTATCCCATGCAATGAGTAGTCAAAATCAGAGAACGTAAAAAATTGCACTTGCCAAACACGTTGATAGTTTTGCCAAAACTGAGAAAAACTGTTGTTCTTCAAAACCAAAGTATTCAATGTCCACGCATTGAAATACTGAGGTTTTCATTTACTTTGGTTTTGGAAAAACTGTGTTGCCAAACTAGGCCTAAATGTTTTTGAAAAAATCTGAATTTTTTAATAGATATTTGTGTTACTAAGCATGCCTGGCAATTTTCATTCGAGACGGAACGGTGGTGTTTCGTCAGTTAAAAAAAAATTGGATGTGACATTTTGGGGGTAGCAATTGATGTTTAGTTTGTTTTTTTACACGGGACAGAATGCTTAACCTTTTTGCCTAAAAAATCCAGATAGCATTTTGATGTACAAAAGACACACAGTATTTTTCTTGCATTTTTTTTGACATATCAAAATTTATTTTTCATGGGCAGGAGCACGTGCTCCTGGGAGCCGAATTGCATTTCCAAGAAAAATTTGCAAACTAAGAACAACTCAAAGTCTAAAACTTTAGTTAGCTGAGTAATAAAGTATAAAATCATAGATTGCTTATCACCCGAACAACGTCATGTGCTCTTGTATATACTTACTTATAATTACACCCCGTAATCTAGCACAGGAGGATGGATCCATATCCATAAACCGGGGAACACCTTAGCTTCGTGTGAAAATTAAAGAGTCCCTATATTAGACTCTAATCCTCCACAAATTGTTGTCATGATCTGGAAATTAAGACAAGCATCTATATAAAATGCTTACATAATTCGACATAGATCATCAGCCAGCACAGTATAAAACACTTGCAAACGGAGTGACAGAGGGCACTTAGACTCACATAAAAACCCTATTATTCATAAACTAATGCATAGCTACTCGCTTTATGCCCAATAATCAGATCCGCAGCATATGCTTTTCACTTGTAATTAAATCTTTGCACCTTGACGTGTATGTCCTAGACTAAGAGCTTCGTTCAATTCCAGATAATGGAAGTGTGTATTGGATTCTGCTGATTCTATAGAACCCGCAAATCACAAATAATAAATAGATCCATCATAAGTTTCGTTTTTGTAACACAATGAATAATGAACATCAAATCCATTTTTGCGATATCTGGTATGAAATAACGAAGCAAGTGTAGATGATCTAGTAAAATGATGAAGATGAAACTAGTAGTATGTAGGGTGGAAAGAATTATATGTTTTATGATAGCTTGAGCCACAAAAAAGAAACATGGCTTATAGGTTCACCTATTTATCAATGCTATCACCTGAAATCTGTACAGAACACAATTTTTTACCTTCATGAGCCACACTTGTAACCAATTACCACATGAGTTCAGCCATAATACCATCAATTAAAGTATGTCATCAGCCGCTGTAACACATAGGGAAAAATATTCAGACTTAATCATGACTGAGAGGCAGAAGAGGGATTAGTTAAAAAAAGTAAATAATCCCAAAATGAAATGAACTTAGCAGCATCATAATGAACATACTGTGCGGGGTGCTGTGGTGATATGAGCTCATTAGACAAGTTTTTTTGCTTGCAACTATAAGAAAAATGAAACGTAAATGGAGTAAAAGACCATAGTACAAACAGCCTGTCGATATAAATATCATAACATCAAACCCACAAATGCCTCCAACAAAAATAATTATGTAGAGGATCAAAGAGAAAAACCAACGTCCAACAACTGCTCCATCAGACACGAATGTGCAGAATAAACTGGAATATAGACGAAAGGAACATACCAGACTGACCCACACAACAACGGTAAAAACTTTGTGGTTGCAAATTAGAGTCCATGTCCCTGTAACTTCAAACATTAAGTTTGCTGAATTTACTCGGTGCATTCCCCACAACTGTACAGTACATCACATGAATCTACAGAAATATAAAACCTACATAAGGATTAAAAAAACAGTTCGTTCAAAGAATTAGCACACAACAATTATGATCTATCTCCTTATAACTAAAATACATGGCTCATCTTAGTTCCTCCTATTTAGTACAGAACGTGATGAAAAATTCAGATTTTGTATACTGCAAGCTCATGCTAAAACCAGCTTAATCACTTGTGATATATAGATCAATCCCCTAAACCGTCGACGATGGACGCTAGTGACGTGGTCAGAACCCGACGATTGTTAACAAATAAACACTAAAGCTTGTTGAGCTATGATGATGGGAGTACTTCTTATATTACTCACATATTCAATAAGAGAACCACCTCATAGCAGGTTGTCACCCTTTGAGCGAGCAACTGAAGGGAAAAAGAAAACAGTGGTCAGTTTAGGTAGTGTGGATTCTGTAAGACTTGGATTCAAAAGAAGATTTGCCGTGCGAGGGCTGCAGAGCGTGGAAACTTTCCATGGTGGCGCCACCAGTCGATTTCGCGGCCATCCACCACCAGCCGCCGCAGCTCCACCGGTCCGTTTTGCCGTGTGCGCCAGCTTGGCCCACCTCGCCGAGGCACAGGGGAATAAGAGAGGGAGGTAGGAGACAACGATAGGGTTGGGATATTGGGACTGTAGGAGACGCTGAGCAAATCTACCGACGCCGCGAGCTTAGATGGGGTCGAATGCGGCGGCGACGGCGGCGGCGTGTGCCTAGAAACAGAGGAGAAGAGAAAAGAAACAGAGGAGAAGAGAAAAGAAACAGATGCAGTTGTAATGTTACCTGGAGAACAGGAGGGCCGCCACCGCGCCTCCTTGTCCGTCGGCGCAGTCGCCGTCCTCGTTAGGTGGCACCGTCTCCGTTCACAAGCGCTGGGTGGCCGCCCCATGCGGTGGACGACATCCTCCTGCCCTTCCTCCTCACCGTGCCGGGAGATAACGCCAGCGAGATCCCTTGTTCCAGGTGACACGAGAGCCGTCGCCCAGATCCGCCCCATCTTCTTGCTCAGCACCAAGATGAAGAGGTAGAGCGGTGGCCCGTGGATCTTCTTGAGCGAGAGGGGGAAACAAGCGGGTAGAGAAGGAAGAGGAGGGGCGGCTGCGGCTGGCGGCTGGCGGCGTGTGGGGGAGAGGAAGACGTGCGCGTGCGACCCAATGCGAAACTGCCTTCGTTGGGAAGAAAACAATCCAATCGCTGGCTACTCGTTTTTTTCCTTCTATACGGTAAAATCGGCACAGTAAAAACCTACGTGGCATAGCCCAGCGATTGCCCAGCGTTTCGCTCCTGATGGATGTAATTATTGAATTTTTTTTCAAAACTATTGCGAAATTTGTATCAAATTTGAAAACAGGTGATACAGTTGAAAAAATGCCAAAAATAGTACCCGTCGGCCGTAGTTGGGCCGACCGGCCGACCGTCGGCTTTTACCAGGCCGAAATCGGCCCATCGGCCGAAGCCAGGCCGAACAACCCGGTCGTCGGCCCACTCCAGGCCGAGCGCCACCCGTCGGTCGCCAGGAGGCCGACCGGCCCCTAGATAAGGCCGACGCGGCCAGCCCCCTTCTTCCTCCTCCAGCTCTCTGTTTCTCTCATATTTCGGCCGAAATTCCCCCCCCCCCCCTTGATCTCCCTTTCCCTCCACCCATTTTCCGTTTCAATCCGATGAATCAATAGATCGTCTTCGTCTCCCCCTGCCCTACGGTTTTATTTTTTGAAACGTGGTAGTGATTTGTTCGTGGGGAGGAGAAATGGGATGGTGGTGGATGTGTGAATGGTGAGAAGGTGGAGTAGTGGAGAGAAAGAAGAAGATGGAGAGGAAGAAGAAGGGCACTCACGCGCCAAAGGTATAATTTTTTTCTATTAGTTTAGGTTAGTTTTTTGTTAGTTTTTTTGAATGTACGTAAAATTAGTTTAGGTTATTTTTAGTAGTGTAGTTATTTTAGGTTACTTTTATTAGTGTAGTTATTTTTATTAATGTAGTTATTTTTATTAGTGTAGTGGTTTTAGTGTATGTTTTCCGAGCGTAGGTTTAGTTAGTGTAGTCATATTAGTGTCGGTTTATTTTTGTGAAGTTCATTTTAGTGTAGGTTTATTTAGGATACGTGAGTATATTTTAGTGTACGATTTATTTTAGTGTCGATTTATTCATTGCGAATAATGAGAAGTTGGCAATGTCTGACAGGTTAAAATGTCTGAATCCGTAAATATGATTGTGTTTTACGGCTCCGGTAATGTTCGATATAATGAGTTGGGGTTGATCTTAGCGAGTTTAAAAGAGGCGAGATGACACTTTCAGACCCGGACAGACTGAACATTAGGCAGTTGAAGCACTGGTTGACAACTAGTTTTGGCCTGGATCCTGAAGTTTGTTCCGTCAGTATTCATGCCGTGTGGACTAAATCCTGTAAAAATGTGAAGTGGGATTTGATTCCGATAGATAGGATCCAACACTGATTGTCTCTGTTAAGTCGTTGCAGAGACCGAAGAATCCATCCGTCTGCCCTAGTGCCACCAGTGGCGAAGGAGGAGAATATCATACCACCCACCGTGGGGTATGAACCAGGCCAGAGTAGTCAAGTGGCTAACGAGATTTATGTATCCGGGTCACAGCCACCGGATATGAATGCTAGCCAAGCCGAGAAAGAGTCAGATTATGTGCCACACAATGTTAGTGGTCATGCTGCTGGTCAGAGTATTCAGTCGATAGTATTAGCTGCCTCTGGTGTTGCTGATGGGGATGAGAAAGACGATGAAATGCAGAGGGTGATGGAGGAAGAGGACGAGGATGGGATTGCATAGGAACTTGATTCTGGAGCTATTGCCCTTGCGAAGGAGCCCAGGTTTCACAAGAAGAGAAGACACATCAAGCGCTGCTTCAACTCCATCCGTGATTACATTCAGGAGGGAGATATAGATATTTGTAAAGTGCATATGGATCTGAATGTCACAGATCTGTTGACTAAACCTCTCTCACGAGCAAAACATGATCAACACCAGAATGCTATGGGTGTTCGATTCATCACAATGTAACTAGATTATTGACTCTAGTGCAAGTGGGAGACTGTTGGAAATATGCCCTAGAGGCAATAATAAAATGGTTATTATTGTATTTCCCTGTTCATGAAAATTGTCTATTGTTCATGCTATAATTGTGTTCACTGAAAACCGTAATACATGTGTGAATACATAGACCACGACATGTCCCTAGTGAGCCGCTAGTTGGGTAGCTCGTTGATTAATAGATGGTCACGGTTTCATGACCATGGACATTGGATGTCGTTGATAATGGGCTCACATCATTAGGAGAATGATGTGATGGACAAGACCCAATCGTAAGCATAGCACAAGATCGTGTAGTTCGTGCTAAAGCTTTTCAATGTCAAGTATCATTTCCTTAGACCATGAGATTGTGCAACTCCCGGATACCGTAGGAATACTTTGGGTGTGCCAAACGTCACAACGTAACTGGGTGGCTATAAAGGTGCACTACGGGTATCTCCGAAAGTGTCTGTTGGGTTGGCATGAATCGAGAGTGGGATTTGTCACTCCGTGTGACGGAGAGGTATCTCTAGGCCCACTCGGTAAGACATCATCATAATGAGCTCAATGTGACCAAGGAGTTGGCCACGGGATGATGTGTTACGGAACGAGTAAAGAGACTTGCCGGTAACGAGATTGAACAAGGTATAGGGATACCGACGATCGAATCTCGAGCAAGTATCATACCGGTAGACAAAGGGAATTGCATACGGGATTGATTGAATCCCCGACATCGTGGTTCATCCAATGAGATCATCATGGAGAATGTGGGAGACAACATGGGTATCCACATCCCGCTGTTGGTTATTGACCGGAGAGGTGTCTCGGTCATGTCTACATGTCTCTCGAACCCGTAGGGTCTACACACTTAAGGTTCGATGATGCCAGGGTTATAGGGAAATAGTGTATGTGGTTACCGAAGGTTTTTTGGAGTCCCGGATGAGATCCCAGACGTCACGAGGAGTTCTGGAATGGTCCGGAGACAAAGATTGATATATAGGAAGTGAGGTTTTGGTTACCGGAAATGTTTCGGGCGTCACCGGTAACATACCGGGACCACCGGAAGGGTTCTGGGGGTCCATCGGGAGGGGCCCCGGGCCCCGGAGGGCTGCATGGGCCGAAGTGGAGGGAACTAGCCCCTAGTTGGTCTGGTGCGCCCTTCCCACCTGGCCCAAGGCGCAGCATGGAGAGAGGGGAGCAAACCCTAGGCCCAGATGGGCCCTAGTCCCACCCTAGGGCTGCTAGGGCTGCCGCACCACCTCTCCCTCCCTTGGCCGCCGCCCAAGTCCCATCTAGGGCTGCCGCCGGCCCCTAGGGTGGGAACCCTAGGGCGCAGCCCTCCCTCCTCCTCCTCCTATAAATATAAGAGCCCTTGGGGCTGCCAGGGACACGCATCTCTCTCTCCCATGGTGCAGCCCTACTCCTTCATGTCCTCATTCTCCGTAGTGCTTGGTGAAGCCCTGCTGGAGACCACGCAGCTCCATCGTCACCATGTCGTCGTGCTGCCGGAGCTCTCCCTCAACCTCTCCTTCTTCCTTGTTGGATCAAGGCGTAGGAGACGTCACCGGGTTGCACGTGTGTTAAACGCGGAGGCACCGTTGTTCGGCGCTAAGATCGGAGTCCACCGCGATCTGAATCGCTACGAGTATGACTCCACCAACCGCATTCTTGTAACGCTTCCGCTTAGCGATCTTCAAAGGTATGAAGATGCACTCTCCCCTTACTCGTTGCTGGTTTCTCCATAGATAGATCTTGGTAAACACGTAGGAATTTTTTTATTTACTACTACGCTCCCCAACAACAACTACCTTTTTTGCGAAATGGTATGATATAACTACAAAGATAATTAATCTAGTATCTCTAGTTTTGATTTCTTAGTGATTTTAGCAAACAACTAAGACAAATATCAAGGAGGATCAGTGGTCATCCTTAAGATTTTACTAGTGAAAAACACATCAGGGGAAATGTGAATTTTCTATTGAAACCACCATAAATTGTACCTACACCCACCATAAATTGTAGATTCAGAAACAAACAGAAAAAATATCTGAAATTTCGGGACATCAAACGTTTGATGTACTTGGAAACATTGAGCCACAAATAACACTCGAGGAGCCCTCACAAAAGAAATCAGCGCTCAAAGTTTTGCGCACTTTTGAGTGGTGATTTTTTGTTGTTGTGAGGGCTCCTCGGATGTTATTTGTGGCTGACACTGTAAAAACAGCAAATGTTTGATCATGCTTGATGTCCTGAAATTGTAGATTTTCTACATTTTGTTTTGTATTTATTTTGAATTTACTGTTCATCCGGCTGCATCTACGGCTGGAGCAGCAACACCTTTATCATGTTGATAACTCATCTTCTCTCTGGAAGTTAGTTGTTCAAATGAAGATGGGAGTTTTCATTATAAATAATGCAATGAGCGTCAGGAGAATGCAACGGTTTTGCCTAATGTAAAGCTACTTTTGAAGCTGTTCAAATGAACCCATGTTTTTAGTTTACAGAAAGGTGTGATAGCTTTCGGTGCTGGTGTCAAATCTGACATATTTCGTTGTAGGGGTCCTAAGCTAGGCGTCTTGGAGGATGGTAACATGGACATAGGATTTTAGCTAGGTTCGGGCTCTCTCAAGGAGATAATACCCTATGTCCTGCTTTTGATTGTATTGATATGGAGATAGTACATAGTGCATGTATTTACCATAGATTGTAGTAATGAATATGAGATTGTCTAATTGTGATTATGACAGGGATCGCCCACATGTAAGTGCTGATGTGGCATAGTAGTCAAACTCCATAAGATTGAGCATTATGACAAGTGGGCCCGCATGTCGGTGTTAAAAAAACCTTTGATCTTTTTTAGCCAAATCCCCAAATCTCACCTCCTCATCCCGCCGGGCAGCCACCGTTGTGCTGGTTGGTCTCCAGTCGACTGGGCCACCGTGTTGGCTGGCTGGCCCGTGTGTGAGTGGGTCGCCGTGCCACCGTGCTAGCTGGCCTCGTGCCACTTGACCTGCGTGTGAGCGGGTGGCCGCGCTGCCGCGCTGGCTGGCCTCCGTGAGAGCTAGCCATGGCTGCTGTGAGTGCCACCGCAAAGGGCGCGAGTTGGACCTTGGCGCGGTCGAGTGGGACGAGGCACTCATCTCCTAGAACCCGTCGAGGATGCAGCAATGCCTCTTGTTGATGTCGGCAGCCTGCCAAATCCGGCGTCAACGCGGAGTGGCGGGAACTTGCCGGAAAGGAGCAGATCCGATCCGTGGGCCGCGGATCTAGCAAGGGGCGACAACGTTTTGAGATCCTTGTGGCAGCGCTTCCATGGCTCCCTATAGCATCAAAGGAGAGAGACATGGCAGGGAGAGAGCGACGGCGAGGAGGCGCGGTGGTGCCGGTGGCCGGCCAGAGTGGCGAGGGGTTGACATGGTGAGTACCCCCTAGTCCAGGACACCGTCAGTAGCCCCTGAACCGGTCTTCAAGTTGAGGATGCTCCTCGGTTCTTCCGAATAATTCTTCGTCTTCGGTCGCCAGTCTTGAAAGCTGGTTCAACAAATCCTCCCATGTCCAATCTTGAGGATCGTCGAGCTGAATCCGAAGAGTTTACATGTCGGGCATCCAAGGAGACCCTTTAAGTTATCGACCTTTATCAATGCCTTGTATTTTTTTACGCCACACCTAGGGTTTGAAGTGTTTCCCGTGTGGTAGTGTCCTCTTGTGTTCGAGCTCCAACGCCGAACTACATCCAAGGCGTCTTTTAATAGCCGAGCTCAAACAATATTTGGCATTCAAGGTATCCTCTTGCGTCTGAGCTCCAACGCCAGACTGCATTCGAGGTGTCTTTTTGCAGCCGAGCTCCAATGTTGGTCGGCATCCGAGGTGTCACAGAGTACTTCGGTCTTTGAAAAGGGTAGACGTGTTCGGCTGAGCTTAATGCCGACAATGCCCTCTATTGAGCCAACCACCTACATCCGAGCTTTACACCAGATTACTTCAGAAATAGTGCACCACCTCGGCAGTGGGCTGATTTTTCGTGGAAATAATTTTCGATCACTGCAATTTATTTACTACCGAGATTTATGGCTGGTAGCCCTCAAGGTGTGTGTCGGTCTATAACTCGAGATGCACCTGAAGGAAAATAGAAAAATCAAAATAAAACCACTAATCCTAGTAGCCCCTGAGACTTAGGTCAATTTGCAAAATCGGCCTGAGGATCAAGTTCTTGCTTGGTGGCATAAGTTAGGGATGTAAACACGGTACGTAGTAGTTTCCGAGACTCGGGTTGGGTGCGGCCGACCAACCTATGGATCGAATCTCCTCGGAAACCATATTGCACTTCAGATTTGCTGCATTGAATAGGTAACGCAGTAGTCCCCGAGCCTTAACTTAGGCACGGGTGGTCGAATTAAGGATCGATATTTGTTTGACACAAACTTTGTTATGTTTGACATAATTTATGTGTGATGATTCTATGTATCCAAGTACTTTACATCATTAATGCTCGGATCCGCATTGTACAAGACTTTGCTGACCGACCATCGGTTTCAACCTCCTTGGCCAATAGCCGAGGAGTGTTTGTCCTACTTTATAAAGCCTTTATAAGGACAAAGATTTACGACAAACAAGGCAATCCGGCCATACGGTTTTATAAACAAAGGTACGTGAAGAGATATGTTATATTACTTATTTAACATAAGAAACATCTTTTGAAAAGATAGTTAATTTATAAGTTCCTTTTCCCAAGATATCATGTTGACCATGATCGTGCAACCTCAACTCTGATCAATGTGGGAGGAAAATATTGAGGATTTAGTTCAGGGAATGTTCCCGAAGTTTGTGGTCTTTATTGAACCGAAATTTTCACTTCCGTCGTTGTCGACCAATTGTTTTCAAAAGATGGCTAGCTTTCGGCTTCACCTAGTCCGAGGTACTAACTCGGATGACCCGGAAGTAACAATCACAGAGGTTCTCCCATTACCCCCTAGCCAAACAATAGAGAACGTATGGGGTAAGCACGGGAGCCAGGCGACCAGGCTTGGCCAAAATCTTAAGTCAAATTGATGCATATTTATGGCTTTATAACAATGATTACAGAAGGCAACACTCATATTTTAAATACAAATGATTTTATGCTATATGCTATTTTGACTCCTTTACGACTGTTTATGATTTGAAAGTGGCCTATCGTCAGCTTCCACCCCTTTGTAGATGCTATGCAGGGTGTTTCCGTACAAACAAGACAACCCTTAACCGACGTATCGGTGCCCGGAGGCAGTTGTGTTAGTGGAAACAAGGCAATCATATATTCGGGCTTTATAACTTTCACTTAGTCAAGGAGCATATGTTTGGGGCAACTTCATAGCCACCAGTATACGTCGAGTTCTCGGATTATTTGAGGTCGAACCACCCACAACTTGGCCTTTTTAAGAAAGAAATACCCTTCGTTTTACTCGGATAACCTCGATCGGCCATGCATATTTGGTTGAACACCGCCTACGGTTTGCTGACCGATTTACGCTTGTTGTGATAGTCAGCTTTCGGCTTTCTCCAACCGAGGCACTCGTTAAACCGGAAGTGACAATTGCAGTGGTTCTCCCTTTACCCCTTAGCCGAACAAAGCGGAAACGTAAGGGGTAAGCACAGGAGCCGGGCAATCAAGCTATATACCAAAGACACAACTCGAAATCAATGCATATAAATGTGAAATACCAAGGACATTTTGTCGAACATTGCATGGAGAACCTCGATATTTGGTGGGTTCGGTGCTAACAGCAGACCCCCTTTAATATTGTCAATGCGTGAAATGCATCTTGCGTTGTACTGCAAGTTATGCTCGAAAAACCAAAAAACTGATGCAAAAAACTTTATGTTTGTATAAAAGAAAATTGTGCCAATCCGGAATTGGTCTAAAATTTAATTTGTGATTCGGTCGTGCTTTAACAAGATACATCCGATTTCCAGACTTCAAGCGGGTCACCCTTCGGCTTCAACCTCCATATCCCGAAGGTGGAGTGTTTCTCCAAGGTCAGTTTAACAAACTAAATGCGAGCGGCTCTAGTGAGAAACCTAGATGTGCGTCTATTGGCGACACACTCGCGTCGGAAAAAGGAATAGTAGATAAAGACTTTGCAACGACCAAGAAGAAAACACATTTATTATAAAATGACTCATATAAATTTAAGAGCCCCCAGTTTAACTTTGGGGAGAGGAAATTGTTTTTAACAAACGATTATTTTTACCAAATTTATAATGTTTGGTTGAACTGAACAAAAAGTAAAATTCTAAAGAGAGCTGAGCACGAATACGACTTAGTTGGTTAATGTGCTCGGTGTTGTCCGGGGTTGTGGTGGGACAAAGATGTTGTCCTTGGCCTGGCCGAGGTCCCAGCCCCCAAGCCCGAGGTAACCAAGCGATGAGCTCGGTTCGAGAAGTGGCAACGCAACACGGTTGCTATGATGAGGCAAAGCCCCCGATCCAGCTGAGGAGACAGAGTAGTTCGGTAGCGTGACGACGAAGCCCCCAGTTATCATGGGAAAAGGAAGTGTTTTTAACAAACATTTTTTTATTTAACATAAATATAATGTTTGGTTGAACCGAACAAAAATTTAAAATTTTGAGCATGAAAACGACTTAGCTGGTTAATGTGCTCGGTGTTGATGACGCGGGCCAAGCTTATAGCGGGTCAAGGTCCCAACCCCCAAGCTAGTCCCAAGGTGCCCAAGCAAAGAGCTTGGCTTGATGAAGTGACAACATAACACTTCCAAAGGGCCGAGGCAAAACCCCCGGTCCAGCCGAGGAGACAGAGTAGTTCAGCAGTGTGACGAGGAAGCCCTCATGTCAGTCGACCTTGTCGGCAATGCAATTTGGTTGATGAAGGCGGGACGACAGCGACAAAGCGCTAAGGTGACTGATGGTTGCTCGGAGCCTACGGCCGCTGCTTCATGTATGTGCCACTGCGCGTGAGTCCTTGAGAAGTCGGTCAGGCCAGATCTAACTGGACCATCAGGTGGTCGCAACTAAAATTGATTATCTACACACATACAAAAGTGCAAAGTAGAAGTAATAATTCAAGAGAAAATAATAATTAAAGGAACATGGCCAGGACACGGAAGTCGACTCGACGGAGTGGAAGCATTGAAGTGTCATTGCAGATCAGAATTCGCAGAACAATGGTGTCATCGGGCCACGGATAGAACATCAAACCGCTGTAGATCGCCGACTTAAAGGGAGACCGGATTGTAGAGCTGACTCAGTGGGGCATTCTAGAAACTTAATTAGCCCTAGTATCCCTTGGGGCCTTTCATGCACTTTTCCTAGTACTAGTAGTACTTGTAACCAAGTTGCTCTAGAGCTACAACATGAGAGGCAGTTGGGTTAGAATAGCAGGCTTGCATCAATCAAACCACGTTGACGTGCCACAACTACTAGTCTTATTTGATTGCTCGATGGGAAAGTGCAGCAATATAGGAAAGTGCATGAAAGAAAGATTATACACGAAAGCGTAGACGACCCCTAGCTTAATTAAATAATAAATAAAACAAAACATGAAATCTCCCTGCAGGCTGCCATCGAGACGAACTCTTGTCGGCCACAAGCAGCATGGCTCCTTGGCCGAGGTGCCGCTTGATGGATTTCTTTCGGCTGCGTGTTTGTTTCCTCAACACCTCCATGATGCATAGGAGCCGTAGCGAAGCTCAGACATAGCATCTGCCGGTCGCCGTACACTTTTATGATCCCGATTTAACGACGAATAAGGTAGCTCAAGGAAGTAGCCTTAGTTTTGCAAAAAAGATAATGTATACGATACAGATCTGATTGAAAAAATATCACCTGATCACCCACGATTTAACGACGAATAAGGTAGCTCAGTCAGACGTTGGACACAAGAGGTGTGTTTCGTTGTCGTCTACCCCCTCCCCGATAACTTCGACATGAGGGGGCACGTCGGACATGACATGAGGGGGGACGTCAGACGTCAGACATGATGGGTGAGCGTCGTTGTCGTCTACCCCCTCACCGATAACTTCGACATGAGGGGGACGTCGGATGTCGGACATGAGGGGTGAGCGTCGTTGTCATCTACCCCCTTCCCGATAACTTTGACATGAGAGGGGACGTCGGACATGACATGAGGGGGACATCAGACATGAGGGGTGAGCGTCGTTGTCGTCTACCCCCTCCCCGATAACTTCGACATGAGGGGGACGTCGGACATGACATGAGGGGGGATGCCAGACGTCGGACATGAGGGGTGAGCATCGTTGTCGTCTAGCCCCTCCCTGATAACTTCGACACGAGGGGGGACATCAGACATGACATGAGGGGGAAAATCGGACGTCGAACATGAGGGGTGAGCGTCGTTGTCGTCTACCAGCTCCTCGATAACTTTGACATGAGGGGGGGCGTCGGACATGTCATGTGGAATTTTTGACGTAGATTTATCAAGAATGTCTCCATTATGGATGTGCACAAGTTGATCCAATTTTTTTCATCTCATATATATATATATATATATATATATATATATTCTTCTATATGTCATGTTGTCTGTCAAAGTATTGAAGAAATCCATGGCTTCATCATTAGCCGGAAGTAACAGGCATATGATGAAGCCATGGTTTTCTTGAATCCTTTGACAGTAGACAACGTGACATATAGAAGGGTAGATGAGATCAGAAAAAATATGGACCATTTTTTGCACATCCATAATGGCGCCATTTTGTTAAATCCCTTAAAGGTTAAGAGAATCCCTTGTTTAACATTCATGAGATAGGCGGTCCGGACGTCGGACATTCATGAGAGAGGCGGTCCGGTCTGGTCGCCGGACATGTCATGTGATAGGTAGTATTTTTTTGTTCATAGAAAACTCCAGTAAATCTTCAACATGAGGGGGGACGTCGATCAACCCCCTCTCGCCCGACCAAACCCTAGAAGCATCGAGGCCACGCCAAACCCTAGAAGCGTTGTTGAGGCCACCCCAAATCGTAGAAGCGTCGAGGTCACTAATATGATTCCTTGTTGTGATTAGCTAGCTAGGTCTATGTTTGCCACTAATATATCCATCTCTCATGTTTGTATATTAATTGCCATGTTTTAATATTTGCAGAAACTATGGATCAAACAGACTTGGAACAAGAACAGTTGTTAGGGGACATAATCTGAGGTGGACGCGATGCCTTGTATTTTCTCAACGACACCGATGGTCTTGAAGGAGAGGATGATGGCTCCGGTGATCGAACAATGGAGGAGGAAGGACATGATCATGATGGCTCCAGTCGCCAAATGCCAGAGGAAGAAGGAGACCATGGTGACGGCTCCGGTGACCGAATGGAGGAGGGAGCTGTTGCAAAGTCCGGCGAGGTATATATATTAATTAAGCCTATGCTCATGTGTTGACTAGCTAATTTATGCATTAATTGTTTTGGTACGTACATATATTAACTCTTCTTTCTTCTTTTATATCCCTCCGGATCGAGCCAAACTTTGGTAACGAGACGAGGCCCGAAGAGAAGGTTGGGCAAGGATAAAAGGTTCACGACCAGAGCACTCGCGGATGATGGCCTACCGATTGAACCAAAGCGGACCAAGGATGCATTTGCTGCTCAGTGCGGAGCTATTTTTAGGGACAGCATCCCGATTAGCATCAACCAATGGAATAAGCCTATGGACAACGACCCTGAAATTTCTTATGTCACCGAAGACAGAAAGATGATCTTTGGACCTCGCTGAAGACAAATTTCACCCTACCACCAGAGGAGGATCCGAATAACCTAGTTATAGAGCCACTGGTCAAGGCGTGTGCTCTTAACAAGATGGCAGATCTATCCAGGAGGTGGAAGAATGAGTTGAAATCAAAGTTTGTAGACAAAGGGAAGACTCTAGAATTCATCGACCAATTTGAGAAGATAAGAGATTACTGGACCGCATTTGTGGCCTACAAGACATCGGACAAGAGTAAGAAAATGTCAGAGAAAAACAAGAAGAATGCTGCAAAAAAGCAGTGTCACCATCACACGGGGTCAGGTGGTTACCTCAAAGCCCAGCCGCTGTGGGACAAAGCTGAGAATGACCTGATTGCTAAAGGGGTCGAACCACATACATTGAACTGGCAGACCATTCAAGGACTTGGTTCTTTGGGGTTGGGGGAATTTGGACCCTGAAACAGGGAAGTGCCATTGGACGGACGAGCAACTTGCATTACCCATCAAGAGGCTTCAGAAGTATATCACCGTAGCGCAGGAAGGGACGTTCATTCCCGACAGAGAGAAGGACGAGCTGACTGAGGCCCTCGGGGATCCTGAGCACCCTGGACAAATATGAGGCACACCAGGCTTCATTCCGTTGAAGGTTGGGTTTCCCGACATAGGTGGTTACAAAAGCCGGCAGAGAAAAAGGAAAGTGGAGCTTAGCGACATGCAGAAGCTTAATGCAAGACTAGAAAAGCTAGAGGAACTTGAGAGCCAGCGAGCTGCCGGCCATCTATCTTAGCGGCATGAAGCTACCCCGGAAGCTACCCCGCCATCTCAATGAAGAAGTAGCATGGCTTCCATGGAGCTCGTTCAGCCCGACTTCACGTCTCGTAGCTACACCGTGGATACTATCACGAAGGCTCAACATTGCGAGCTTATGACAAAATTCCGGAACCTCACTTTCAAGGCGGCTGTCGGCTCTGTTGCACCTCCTCAACCCAACGGAACTTTTCACTACCTTCCGATTCCACATGGCTATGCTGTTGTGAAGGTGGATGAAGTAATGGAGGGATTTGAGGAGCTCGAGCTTGACCACCCTACAGGTGAATGGAAGAATCAACTGGTTCATGCTCTAAGGAGTACATGTCTATGGCAGAAGGAGTACATCAAACTTCCAAACTGGACACCTCCGCCTCCTCCTCCTCCTCCTCCTCCAGCGAGTCAGGGACACCACCACCTCCTCCTCCTCCCATGAGTGATCAGGGCACTCCGCCTCCTTCTACGGCTCCTCCGGCACGTGAGGGCACTCTGCCTACTCCGGCACGTCGGAGCAGTCCACCTCCTCCAGCGCGTGAGGCCACTTTGCCTCCTCCAACGCGTCAAGACACTCAGCCTCCTCCTCCGGCGTGTTAGTCCACTCCGCCTCCTCCACGACGGAAGAGATACACCGCCGTCGCTATGGTGGCTAGCAGTATAATAGGCAGGAAGAAATTCAAATTTGGTCAAAGCCTCAAGCCTGTTCCAAAGTTACCATACGAGAGGACTAACGAAGAAAACGATGAAATCAGTAAAGCCGAAGTGAAGGCCAATTTTGCACGGAAACATCCACCTCCGAAGGAAATGGTGGATCCGGTGAAAGCGAGGCGCACTCTGGATGCCCTAAAGCGACCATCACCGTCTCCGCTGCCATCAAACTATGACCGATATATTATAAATACATATAATGAAGCACAGCGGTCGATAAGTACTTCTAGTGCTGCAAGAGTCAAAGAACGAAGAAGTGGGAAAACAATTCCCCAGCTCGGCGAATAGGAGAAGCAATCGTGCCCTTCGCTCAAGGTGTCTAGCGATATTGCTAATCATCCGGTGCTACTGCCCGGTACCAAACTTGGTGATTACTTGGGGGATGATATATTTTTTGAAACGACTTAGCTAACAAAAGAAGAGTATAAATACGTGCACGGTAAGCCTCTCGTCAAACCTGATCCTCCTCCTCTAACAATGATGATGTACAAATTGCATGAGTGGTACATGAAAACCTGCAGGGAGTCTGGGAGAGACACTATGTATGTTAGAGTGAAACCAGAGCACGAATTCATTGGACTCAACGTGATGCCTATTGAATTTGTGGAGTTATTTCAATTATACAATCAACTGGCCCTCGACAAACAACTCATGACTTCCTACTGTCTTTAAGTATTACTTCTATAGTTAAGTCTCTACCTCAGCTCGTTCATTGCATGTATATATAATTATCCTCACTATATTATGCATATTGAAGATCGTCAAATGCCAAAAAGCAGGAATCTTCGACGTTGGGTTCATTAGCCCAGATGTCGTAAATTAATGGACGGTACGAAATGAAATCAAATAGACCGAGGAGAACTTGGTAAAGTCGTTCCTTACACATCAAAACAAAAGGGAAATACTCTTTCCTTATAACTTCAAGTGAGTGTTGTTGTCTTCTCTGTATACTCTGTTTTGCTTACTTGAGGTTAAGTAATGTAATTGATGAGTTATATATGCGTGCGCAGTTACCACTTTATTCTGCTATCCATTAAGCTTGACGGGGCATTAGTAACTGTCTTAGGCTCGAGATGTAAAGATCCCGAGAATTATGCGGACATGACTGCAATGCTCAAGAAGTAAGTTCAGTCGATACCGGGACCATATCGGCATGCAACTTTTGTTAATTTCCTGATATCAAGTAATCATTTTCTTTGCCTGGCAGGATTTGGAAGAAGTTCACCAGAAAGGTTGCCGGTCTAAACAAAGAGTTGCGATTTACGCACCCCAAAGTAAGTAGTACTAGCTAGTTCTGCGCATCTCTAATTGATTCAAATTTTCATTAATATATCATTACCATGCTTGCTTATCAGTTTGATTGAACTCTATTCTTGTAAAGTGCTTGTACCAGAAAGAAGGGACTGACGTATGCGAGTTCATTCGCCACTCGACCTCTGAGCGGGGCTTCTCTGACAAACAATTTGAAGTACGTCAATAATATTCACAATTTTATGTTATATATTACCATCAGTTATGTTGACTTTTCTTCATATATATGCATGTATTGACCCCCTTCTTTAAATTAGATCTGGTAGATGCGGGATGAACTCCTACCACATGATCGCATACGAGCAATTCAAGGGAAATTGACAGGATTCTTTCTTGACCACGTCATACCTAAAAATGGAGAATACTATGTGGATTTGTGATTGGATCTTAAGGATTGTAAGAGATCTTATATTGTATATATATAGCTAGTAGCGTGGGATAGATATACGAAAACTTATTGTTCGACTAATCATTTGGAGAAAGAGAGGTCGATCACTTCTCTCTGTATATGTTCATGACGATCTTGTGTACTTAATGGTTCCTTTATTTTTTTAGTAGATAGTGTGTCGAGTTCTCTCTATAGTAGCTAGCGTCGTCCAAGCACGGAGAAAGAGAGAACACTTCCCTCTATTAGCTAGCTAACACACTATGAAACCCCTAAATTAACCCTCCAAAACCCCCTAACTCCCCCTTTCAAAAAAAACCCAGCTCCTGCTAGATGCTGACACGTGGATGTCTTTTGGTCCCGGTTGGTGTTACCAACTGGGACTAAAGGTCCTCCTGCCTGGACTCCCCGCAGCGGCCACGTGGAGCCCCTTCTGTCCCGGATCGTAAGCGAACCGGGACCAAATGTTTTGGGCTTTAGTCCCGACCTTTTGTCCCGGTTTAAAAACCGGGGCTAATGGGCCTCTAGAACCGGGACAAATGAGTCGTTTTTTACTAGTGGTACATAGTATAAATATCTACCACGAGACTGTAGTAATGAACATGAGATTGTATATTGACTAGTCTGACTCCGGTTTATATAATAACAAAGGCCTAGGGTTTAGAGGAGTCTTTGTCTTGTGTGCCAAGTCTTATAGAATCTTTCTTGTATGCGTCATGGGCTACCCGAAGTGGCCCATTAGTGAATCATCATGGGGTCCTCGTCCTGACCCACTGGTTGGGCGACGACGTGGTGAGTACCTCTTAGTCTAGGACATCGTCACCCAGGTCTATGGACACCCTCTATGAATGAGTATTTAACCAAGAACTGCCACAATTCGACTTGACCTAACAAAACACTACCATTTTTAAAAAAAATTACCCGAATCTATCACTTTTTTTTAATCCTTTGCTAAAAATTGCCAAGTATGAAAAGTGGTCCATTCAGAACGTTTAATTGTGATTATGACAGGGATCGCCCGCATGTAAGTGCTGATGTGGCATAGTAGTCAAACTCCATAAGATTGACCGTTATGACAAGTGGGCCCGCATGTCAGTGTTAAAAAAACATTTGATCTTTTTTCGCCAAATCCCCAAATCTCTCCTCCTCATCCCGTCGGGCAGCCACCGTCGTGATGGTTGGCCCTCCAGTCGACTGGGCCGCCGTGCTGGCTGGCTGGCCTATGTGAGAGTGGTTCGCCGTGCCACCGCGGTAGCTGGCCTCGCGCCACTTGACCTGCGTGCGAGAGGGTGGCCGCGCCGCCGCGCTGGCTGGCCTACCAGCGATCTAGCCGCGGCGCCACCTCGCTGGTTGGCCTCCGCGAGAGCTAGCCATGGCTGCCGCGAGTGCCACCGCAAAGGGGCGAGCTGGGCCTTGGCGCGGTCGAGCGAGACGAGGCGCTCGTCTCCTAGAATCCGACGAGGATGCAGCAATGCCTCTGGTTGATGCCGGCAGCCTGCCAAATCCGGCGGCGGCGCGAAGTGGCGGGGACTTGCCGGAAAGGAGCAGATCTTATGCGGGGGCCGCGGATCTAGCAAGGGGCGACAACGCTTTGAGATCCTGGTGGCAACGCTTCCATGGCTCCCTGTAGCAGCAAAAGAGAGAGACATGGCAGGGAGAGAGCGGCGGCGAGGAGGCGCGGTGGTGCTGGTGGCCGGCTAGAGCGGCGAGGGGGCGGGCGAAGGGCCCGGGGGTGCACGCACGTGTGAGCATGAGCTCGGAATGGCCTCAGCTGGCCAAACGGCCGGCCAGGCACGGTCCGTCCAGACACGTTTAGTAAACGGGTCGTATCGTGTCAGTCTATGGGTTAGGTTTTCAAACCAGGCACGGCTCAATTATTAAACGGGTCGACATGTTGGCCCGTTTAGCATGATGAGTTATATTTTTTTAGCCTGTTGGGTTCATATTTAGGTCTACTGGGCTATATTTTTAGTATATATATATATATATAATTAAAAAATACGTAGAAAAATAAACCGTGTCATGCCGGTCCGCGTATCTAGTCTTCAGGACCAGGCATGGCCCGAGGCATGCCGCGTGTTGGACCCGGTTCGTTTACGGTCGTGCCGTGTCGGCGTGCTCGCGTGCTGGCCTATTTAGCCTAGCCTGTTTGGCCAGCTATAGCCTCAGCGTGAGCTCGGGCATGGCCGTTGCCGTCATCCAGCGGATTAGAATAATTAGTTTAGGGTTATTCAATGACTGAATTTGTTAAAAGTTTAAAAACCTGAGAAACTTTTTTAAAACTAACATATGGGCCTCACTTGTCATAATGGTCAACAGAACGGTCAATCTAACAGGGTTTGACTATTATGCCATATCATCATTTACATGCGGGCCATCCTTATCATAATCATGCTTAAACGGTCTGAATCCACCACATTTCGTACTTGGTATTTTTTAGCAAAGGATTAAAAAAATGGTAGCTTCAGTTATTTTTCTCAAAGTGGTAGTTTTTTAGGTCAAGTTGAATCGTGGTATTATTTGGTCAAATACTCTCTAAGAACAGTACATTCGAAAAATACAAAAAAAACTGAAAATATGCGACATCAAAGATGATCAAACGTTTTAGGTTCTTGCAAATTTTCATAACAAAATATCAAGTAGAGAAAGGTGTACACACGATTTTCCGATTTCAATGCTAAAAGTGATCAAAATTTTGAATACTAAAATCTTTCTCTTGTTTAGAGCTCATTGAATGTTTTTTCTGCATGAAAACTTGCAAGCACCTATAACATTTTACCATACCTGATGTCACAGAATTTACTGATTTTGTTTTCTATTTTTAATGTACTCACGCTCCCCTCCCGCACTCGCACCTGCGGGCGACAGGGGTGGGCCAGCCTAGCCGCCAGTAGAGGCCTCCTCCATTCCCTCCCCTCTCCTTGCCGCCCCTGAGACGCCCCGCCGGGCAAAGCCCAGTCAACGATAGGCGGAGATGCGGTGCTGGCAGGGGGCACTGCAACGCGGTGCGGGCGACGACGTCGAGGTCGAGTGCGTCAGGCTAGGGCATGGAGGGATTCGCGGCATGGGCTCGCGCTTGTGGTGACGGCGGCGGCTGGGTCTGGGCTCGACCCAGATCTGCTGCCTGGCAGCCACGGGTGGCCGGATCTGGTCGGTCGGCGGCGTGGGCCACAGCGGCGGGAGCCGGTGGCC
This sequence comes from Hordeum marinum, assembly GCA_022496015.1. Lineage (NCBI taxonomy): Eukaryota > Viridiplantae > Streptophyta > Magnoliopsida > Poales > Poaceae > Hordeum > Hordeum marinum. The sequence continues at coordinate 166,307,054 of CM039678.1, read as the reverse complement.
TCTGCTTCCCCTCCGGTGGCAGGGGCTACGGGTGACGGTGGTGCTCTGCCTTGGTGTGGGCTCGTCCCGGGCAGCACCAGGGTTGGGCGATGGAGCGTGTAGGGCGGGGCTGTGGTGGTGCGGCGGCCAAGCTTCTTTTGGCGGCGTGGGGCAGTGGTGTCGGCCTCCTTCTCTGGGATCTGGTCCCGACGGTGCGCGGGACTGGCCGGGTGTCGATGGTGTCGGCCGCACGCGTTTCGGGACAGGGACCGATCTAGGGTTTGTGCTCGGGCAGGTCAGATCGGGCCCGGGGCGGATCTGAGCTTTTGCTTCGGGTAGGAGAGGTTGGGATTGACCCGGGATGTGCTCGCAGGGATGCTCGGGCTTCCTTCACAGATACGGTGCTCGCCGGTGGTGGTCGTGATACCGGTGTGTCGGTGCACTAATCGACGACGATGACCACATACATGGCGTCGGGTGAGCTTGTCTGGCCATGGACTTGGGGTGGCTCATCGGCGGTCGGCGCCAGTCTCGGAGTCGTGTCCCCTCCAGTCCACTTGGTATTGGCGGGGGATGCAGGTGTGGATGCCTCCGACGGTGGAGGCGTCTACACAGACTCGGGGACTGATGCTAGGCTAGGAGTTGATGGACTGGCATCGCTCTTCCTACCATGGTTGTGTGCGACATGAGGTGCGCGACCGACGGTATCTCGCGATAGGGATGCCGGGGCAACGACCCTAGATGGCGGGTCGCATGCTTGCTCTCCGGTGGGCAGCTTTGCGATGATGGTGGCTCCCTTCCCGGGTTGTGGGGGCAACGGGAGGTGGGGTGGCGGGTAGCTCGGACGTGCTATCTCTCCCGAAGAGGTGGCGTCCTGATCCGTACTTGGGGATCTAACATCGTCGTGCTCCTCTTGGCGGCCTCATAGTGGCACGTGTGAGTTGCCGAGCGAAAGCTTCGTGCGGTGTTTGAACATAACGTTTTTCCTTTTGCCGCACCTCCGGTCACCTCCCCCACGCCTACTACACCTAAGAAACCCACCGTACCATTGCCTGGTCAATTTGTTGATGATGCATATACTCGCTTGTTGCTACCTAACCATGGTGCAGGTACTGGACGTGGAGCATGCCTTGAGCTTCTGGATGCGGAGCCACCCACGTCTTCTCTGTCGTTTGCCGTGCCAATTGCGCTGGCCGAGCCGGCTGCGCTGGAGACTGCACTGGCTACGTGTGACAGCCCAAGTGTTGTCCCTACCTTGTTGGGCATATAATCTTAAGTGAACCTTGTTGTCATGAGTTAATGAATGATTTTGCTCCTTGTCATGCCTTGTCTCATGCATTCATGCATCATGCATCATATCATTCGTCATCTTGCCATGCCTTGTTTGTGATGCGCTTTGTGACCTTGTTGTGTTGGGAGTGATCTTGTATATGGGTGTTGTGGTTGAGTGGGCTCCATCTCCTTCCCCCTCTCTTATTCTTTTTAAACAAACCCAACCTTTACCTTTTATTCCATGGACATTTTATCAACAGAATTAACTTGCTAATTAAATTGTTTTAAATTGTTCAGGAGGTAGCCTATAATGTTTTAAAATTGTGTGTGTGGTTCTTTTGTTGTTTCGAACTATATGTATTTGAGGTTTTGCCTTGAACAGGGGTTGGCTATATTTAAAAGTATTTAAATTACTTATCCTAAAAATCTTCTTGATATTTTTAGTAAATAGTGCATTTTATTTTCAATGTCAAAGTATTTTTTTTCTAGAAAATCCTTTTAATTTTTCTCTGGAGGGTTTTTCTTGTGTTGTTGTTATTTAAAAAAAAACTCCCTTTGTTTTAATGTCTGCGAGAGAGAGTGGGCACTGGGCCTTTCCCCGGCCCAGGTAACCTCCCCACGCGCGGCCCAGCCCAACCTTAGCGGCAACCTACCCCGTCTTCCTCCTTTCCGTTAGTTCACAGAAGAGCAGAGAGAGAGAGAGCGGTCGTCGCCATGATCTTCAGACGTCGAGACGCCGTCATCCCGCGCCTATTTAGTCCACTTGGCGTCCGTGCCGCCCCCTAGGGTTTCCTCTCCCTCCTCGTGCCGCCGCCCTCCACCTTTCCTCGTCCTTCGTCTCAGGTAAGGCGAGATTCAGAGAGTGGGCTGAGAGGTTCAGAGCAGGAGCTCGTCGCCGCGGAAGCTTCTCCAGCCAGCCCCTAAGCAGGCGAGCGTCGGGATCGGTCCGCGCCGTTCCCCTTCTTCCCCGTCGTCCTCTGCTGCCTCGTGGGATGCCAAGGCCGGCCTTTGCTTCATCTTCTTACTCTCGGGTCAAGCTCCTCCGCCGCAGCAGTTCGACGCCGTGGTTCCTCCTCGAGCCCGTTCGACGACATCGAACCCGCTGTAAGACCTGCGCCTCCTTTTCCCTCTTTGATTTCTCCTCGTGTAGTCGTCGTCGAGAGGCCGTGGTCGCTGTCGTCCCGTCGCCTCTGTTCGCGTCGCCACCGCATAGTCGCCATGGCTGGGCAAAGCTTGGAGCTTGTGCCCCTCTCCCCTCCTCGTAGATCCCTTCCAGGGGCGGGAATGGAATCCTCGTAGGTTCCAGCATTCCCGCGTCTGTTTCCTGTCGCCGGAGATGCCCCGCAGTCGTTGTAATCGTCGCCGCCATTTGCTGTCACCGGTGTGTGCAGGGTCGTTAGTTTTGTCAGATACCGCGCGTAGTGCTAGTACTAGTGGGCTCATTGCCCTCCTCTGTTAAGGTCTGGCGCAGTAGCGCAGTGGCAACCGGCTCGGGGGTGAGACCAGTGGGTCTGGTGTTCGATTCCCCCCAAACCCCCCTTTTTGTTTTATTTTTTCTTTCCTTGTTTTATTTCTTCTTTTATTTGTGGCATGTATGTATATGTGTACTTACATGGTTAGGTGATTGTTTTTTCCTTTTCTGTTTTAGATATATGTGTATGTGTGTGTATGTGGTGCTACATACATGTGTATGTGAGTGTGTTGTGTGTATGTGTTGCTTACATGCATGTGTAGGTGCATATATGCACTTGTGCATGTATGTGTGTGATGAGCACCACCCACATAGGTGAGTGTGTGTTCATGAGTGGAGTGTGCCCATGTGCACTTGTGCATTTGTGGCTATGTGTGAAGGTGCATGCCATGTGTATGTGTGTGTATGTTTGTGACAAGTGGGCCATGCCCACTTGTCATACCCTATCTATGTTGATGTGTGTCATGTTGTTTTGTTGGTGATAATCAGCTCTTTTCCTGTTATAGCAATATTACCAAATCTGGATAGGTTCATTATGCTCATGTACATTTTGGGTAAGTTTTCACTTATAAGAGTGGAGGATGTTCTTGCTTTGTAGTTGTTGTCATGATGCTCCATGGGACTATATGAGTATGATACATGATTTTGGGGTAGAAACACCGAAGGAATCCATTGGTGCAATTAGATTTCACTTTTGAGCAAGTTTGCAAAACTGCTATTTTCTGTTGTGATGCTACTTTGTCATTTTTGCATGAATTAATCCATGCTTGCTTTGGGGCATGTGCCAACATGGAAGTGTTAGTGTTTTATGCCTGTTATGCCATGGTATTTTTCTTTGACATGAGAATCACCCATATAAGTGGAAAACTTGCTGCAAAGTAGCTAACTTAATGTTACTGTTTTCACCATGCTAAATATTTCTAAGTCTGAGAATCTGCTGTTATTTTTATGCCATGAAGAGTGGTTGCTATCTTGTGATATGTTGTGAATTAGCTCAAGATCAGTGCTAGTGTTTTGAAGTATATGTTGTCTTCTAGCATCCTGTTAATTTTCATGCCATGAGGTGGTCTCTAACACCATTAGTTTCTTCTGTCAACTTCCCATCAGGTTAACTAAGATTCCAGAAAACTATTATTTTCACCAAGTCCCAGAAATCTGTTTCATCATGCCAACTTGTGAGCTTCATGCTTATTGAAGTGTGCCTCCTTTCCAGTTTGTGTAGTTGGATAAGTGGATAAGCATGTTATGTAGTTTCTGTCAATACCTTGTTTGTGGTTGTAGGATTCCTGTAGCTCAAGTTATTGGCTGTGAAAGTTATTATGTTGCTGTTTTGTGGCAGATTGTTTGTTTTACTGTTTTGTGACTTGTGGGAGCTATAATCCATGGAATTGCTTGATCTTTGGCTCTATTGTGGTTGTTTTTTCATTGCCTATCCAGTGGCTACCTTGGAATGCCAAGGAATATCCCAGGTCTTTCTTGTCTTGTGTTTTGCCTTTGTATCTTGTTGTGAGCGTATCGTGAGAACCGTAACTCCGTTTCTTACGTTCTTCATATGCATTTTTATCATTTTCGCATGATGCATCCACATATTACATGTTCATGCATGTCTAAATAACTTAACATAAGGTTCTGTCCAGATTCATTAATAACCAATCCTTTGCATGTGAAACATGACTAGTTAAGATTGCCATGCTAAAACTCTTCAAATAAGCATGGATCATTCTTGCTTGTGCATTGCACTGTGGTTGTTTGTTTATTCTTACTGTTTCTTTTGGGTAGACGCGAACGTTAAACCTGAGTACGAAGAGCCAGGCGAGTACAACTACAAGGATCCCGCTACTTGTTCCATCGAAGAACCAACAGGTAAGATGATCGAACCCGGATCCCGATACTATTTTTGCTTGCTAGTTGACTCGCTCTTATCGTTAAAATTGCGCTACCTACCACTTAAATGTCAGCCTCCTAATTTCCATGATAGCCTCTAACCCTCCACATCCTAGCAAACCGTTGATTGGCTAAGTTACCGTTGCTCAGCCCCTCTTATAGCGTTCTAGCTGTAGGTCCAGGTTGTTCCATGTGATAACATGGATTTGGCATATCACAAAATTATCTGTTATTTAATTTAATGCATTTGCTAGGTGTTTTGTTTTGTTGTTACCGCCATAGTTTCTTGTTACCGATGTTATGTTTCCATACTTTGCGCTCCTAACATGCTCGGGATTGTTATGGGGACCCCCTTGTTTATTCGGTTAAGATTAAAACTTGTCTGGCAAGACCCAACATTGGTACTACATTTGCTTAACAACTTAATAAAATTGCATAGGGCTTAGCTACCCCCGTGGATAATTAATCAACAACTCGGGCCAGTGCTCCTCATGAGTGTTGGTCCAAAACGGGCTGCCTGCGGGGCCGCCTCGAGGCAACTTGAGGATTGGTTTTCCCTATAGCTAGACCCATCTGCTAGTGCCCTGAGACAGAGATACGTGCGGCTCCTATTGGGATCCGGCCTGCCGGGCGGTCTTGCTGGACTTGTTTTACCTTTATCGAGTGTCTTGCGTGTGGGCTCTGACTTTCTTCGGGTTATCTCAAGGTGTTGGAATCCCTTTGGAGTTGCCTAGGATGATCACGAGATCCGTGGTCGAGGCTATTCCCGCAGAGTGTGGTTAATTTGTGATGGACTAGTTGGAGCACCCCTACAGGGTCAAATCTTTCGGAAAGCCGTGCCCGCGGTTATGTGGCAACTTGGATATTTGTTTAACACCCGATTATAGTTAACTTGAAGTAAACTCTAATAAAATGCACCAACTGTGTGAGTAACTGTGATCGTCTCTGCTCGTGAACATGATCCAAGAGAGAACACGGTGGGGTTATGATTGACGTAAGTAAGTGTTCAGGATCTCTTAGAGGTCATTCTAGATTCGATCGTTCATCGTAGGCCACATATATTTATCTTCATGTTACGTAAGTTTAGCCACCATAAATGCTTAGTGCTGCTGCAAACTAAACACATACCCCATCCCAACCTTTAAGCTTGAATAGTCCCGGTACCCGGGCGCATAATTGCTGAGTCCTTGTGGCTCACAGATTACTACAACCATCCAGGTACAGGTACATATGAGTTCGTGCAGGATGATCTGACGCAGCTCCAGTGGGAGTATGACGAGGAAAGAGGCAGGATGTACATGACTTATCCGGATGAGTAGAGGGCCATGGTCGTGATCTTCGGGCTAGCGAGATAGTATCATTGCATCTGCTTTTATCGTTTGTTTTCGTCCGTAGCCGGACCCTGTCTTCATATTTATGTTTGAACTCTTGTGTGGAATTGTAATTTAGTATGTGGTGAGTATAAGCCAACACATATACTCATCTCTTCTTGTATGTATGATGTAATGATGCTATACTTGCGAACGACAAGATGCGCCTCTATCCCTTGCGAGGCCCCCGTGCATTAATATGGATAGATGTGCATCTTGGGGCGTGACACTATGCATGGGGCTGCACTGGCTGTGTGGGTCAAACTGGCTATGCCTGGGGCTGCGACGGCTACGCCTGGGGCTGTGCCGACTGCGCTGGTCGAGCCGGCCTTGCCGGAGGCTACTGTGTCGGTTGCTTTGGTCGAACCGGTTGTGCTGGCCAAGCCGGCTATGCCGGCCTCCTTGCCCTCCTCGCTAGGCATGTCGCCTGGGCAGCAGCCGTCACCGCCACCTCCGCGGTCTACCGCTCCTCTACGTCCTCATACGCGGAGTCAAAATGGTATTGTTCGGCTGAAGAAACGTACTGATGGCACAGTTGCCTGGATTGCGGCATGCATGGCACAAACAGATGCTGACCCCACTGTCGAGCCTCATCATTTCAGGCGGCTCTTCGGATTCCTCATTGGCGCAATGCCATGGAACAGGAGTTTCAGGCGCTACAGAGGAACGATACTTGGCGAGTGGTTCCTTCTGTGTCTGGTGTCAGCGTCATTGATTCTAAGTGGGTTTTCAAGGTCAAGAAGCATGCTGACGGTTCCATTGAGCGTTACAAGGCGCGGTTGGTGGCAAAAGGTTTTAAACAACGGTATGGTCTTGATTATGAGGATACTTTCAGCCTAGTTGTCAAACCTACCACTATTCGGTTGCTCCTGTCCTTGGCTGTTGCCAAAGGGTGGTCTCTGCGCCAGCTTGATGTTCAGAATGCTTTTCTTCATGGGGTCTTGGATGAAGAAGTTTACATGCGGCAACCTCCGGGTTTTGTTGATCCAGCTCGCCCACATCATTTGTGTCATCTTGTTATGGCGCTTTATGGACTCAAGCAGGCTTCTCGTGCATGGCATGCCCGACTAGGTTTGGTTCTTCGACAGCTTGGGTTTACCCCATCCACCGCTGACACGTCTCTGTTCCTATTTCATCGTCCCGAAGTTACTATGTATCTGCTAGTGTATGTTGATGGCATTATTCTCATCAACTCCTCTGTGTCTGCTGCGGATCGTCTGCTGTCTACTCGGAGTGGTCACTTTGTTGTCAAGGATCTGGGGGCTCTCCATTACTTTGGTCTGGAGCTTTCACTGTCTTCTGCTGGTCTGACTCTTACTCAGCATAAGTACTCTTTGGATCTACTACGTCGTGCAGGTATGTTACGCTGCAAGCATGCTACCACCCCTATCTCTGCAACAGATAGGTTATCAGCTTTGGACGGTGACTTGCTCCCTTCAGATGATGCTACTAAGTATCGTAGTGTCGTTGGAGCTTTGTAGTACTTGACTATTACACGACCTGATATTTCCTATGCGGTAAACCGTGTGTGCCAGTATCTTCATGCTCCGCGGACTTCACACTAGTCAGCTGTGAAATGTATCTTGCCTTATCTCTCTCATACTGTCTCCTATGGTTTGCATCTTCGGTCTACCTCTTCGTGTGCCCTCTCAGCCTTCTCTGATGCTGATTGGGCTGGGAATCCGGATGACCGGCGATCAACGGGGGGCTATGCTGTATTTTATGGGGATAACTTGATCGCTTGGAGTGCGCGCAAGCATGCCATAGTATCCCGGAGTAGCACTGAAGCAGAGTACAAGGCGGTTGCCAATGCCATAGATGAGCTCATTTGGGTATAGTCTCTGTTAAGAGAGTTAGGTATCCCTCAACAGCAGCCACCGGTTTTTTGGTGTGATAACATTGGTGCGACATACCTTTCATCTAATCCAGTTTTTCATGCTCATACCAAGCACATCGAAGTTGACTATCACTTTGTAAGGGAACGTGTTGTACAGAAGCTTCTTCATATCAAGTTCATCTCTTCCAAGGATCAGCTTGCTGACATCTTCATGAAGCCTCTTCCACAACCTCAGTTTGAGGGATGCAGGCGCAATCTTAACTTGCTGTGTAGTTCAGGACATAGTTAAGATTGAAGGAGGGTGTTAGACTATGTATTTGTATAAGCTTCCGTATATATCCCTGTACTATGTATTCCCCTTATATATATATGAGATAGCCACACCCCGTATTGGGTGTTGTGCAATTTCCACAATACATTGTTTTACAGGCGCCAACGACGACGACACCCGTGGGTGCCGTGCTCTTCTTGAATACGTCGTTGTGGTTCTTCTCCTCGTGTCAGGGCTTCGGGTAAAGACCTCTGTCCGATGGACTCGACGGCGGCGGCGCTCTGCGTCGTTTTCCTCTTGATGACGTTGTCGTGGAGCCAAGGTTTGCTAGGTCATAGCTGGGGTTGTTTAGCTCATCCAGTGCTTGTTACTGGTAGCATAGTCGTTATGTGTGTCGGGTATTTCATGATTGACTTTGTAAAAGGGCTACCTTATCATTTTGTATCGTTTGACCATGTATTTGTGTGGTTGTTGCTTTATATATAAAGCGGAACGAAAGTCTGTTGAGACAAATATACTTTTAGTGTACTGTTCGGGATGTCCCTACACCCGGAAGTTGAAAAACCAGTGTCGTTAGTTTATCTGAAAATTATTGCTCTTTTGTCCTCTGCGGTGAGAGATAACATCAGATGCTAGCTGATGCAGTCATGTAAAGGATGATTGCTGGACTAACAAAAAAAATCACTCTCATCTTTCCGAACACTTAATGGGCGGCTACCTGCGTCATTGTTTTGTGGACTCTCCCAAGCTCAGAGCATTCTTAGTCAAAGTGACCGGTCAAGTTAAGTACTCCGTAGGAAGTAGGAGCCCAGTAGAGCGAGAGGAAAAAAAAAACAGGGCATCATTGGCTCTCTATAAATGATAGAGCCGTTGTGGTATACACTCAACACTAGCTTGTAGCCCCAACTTGTGAAGCTAACAATCAACAGTTGTGAATAGCTATGAAGGCAGGGAGCGGCGTTCGCATGGCTACCGGCAACGGGGAGAACAGCTACGCCGCAAACTCCAGGCTCCAAGTCCGTAGCCTGCACTGCACTGCTGCAATTTTGCAAGTCCACAAGCACACTACAAGCTAGTACCAGCTCTTAATTTGCTGTGTTTCATGCATGTATGCCAGGAGAAGGCCATTTTGGAGACAAGGCCGGTGCTTCGCAAGGCCATAGAGGAGGTGTACACGTCGCTCTCCGCCCGACGGAGCACCATGGTCATCGCCGACCTCGGGTGCTCGTCGGGCCCGAACACTCTGTGTGTCGTCTCCGAGGTGATCGGTGCGATCCAGGCCGGCACTCGGAAGTCGGAAGAAGAACGGCGCGCCGTGGAGGTGCAGTTCTTCCTGAACGACCTGCCAGGGAACGATTTCAACCTCGTCTTCCGGTCACTGGAGCAACTTGAAGATCTCGGCGGGAAAGAGTCGGCGCCCTACTATGTGGCCGGCCTGCCGGGATCCTACTACAGGAAGCTTTTCCCTTCCCGGAGCGTCCATTTCTTCCACTCGTCCTACTCCCTCATGTGGCGCGCTAAGGTATGCTGTATGCATGCATCATATTGTCTGCAACCTGATAATTATGTCCTTGTATTGTTCAAGTTTTAGTTAATTAAGCGATGTGTAACATCGTTGGTCGCTAACTCAAGCTTTATTTATGTGGGCGTTGTCAGATATGAACGAAGAAAACATGTTTAGGTATTGGATCAACTCCAAGATTGTTCAGTCCATATTAATTTTATGTCTGGTGGATCATAGATCTGAAGGGCACAATATTTTTTAGTGAATGCATGCAACTATGCGAGGCATAATATTACATTAGAGACCTTTTACAGTACATCAAACTATTTTAGGCCGTTTATTTTTATGATCCGATGGCCCAGAAGTCGCAATACTACACTAAAATTCGCGTAGTATATTTCGGCCTCAGGGGCAATTTTGGTAGTTCATGGTTATAAACTCCTCCAGCAGGCTCAATCTGCAAATAAGACGAAAGTTAGATTCCGAACTCCATGTCGTGTCTTTTCCAGCGTCACGGCGTCGCCATCTTCAGCACTACAATGCGTGGGGTATACAGCCGGCGCCGGCCGGTGCCCAGCCCTTGCTGCCCTTCTCCTGTACCCCTGCAACATCCGTGCCCTCGCTGCCCATATACATGCCTCCACCGCGCTGATATCCCCAGTAGGCCACCACCATCCCCCGCTCCACCAGCAGCGCAAACGGCAGCTCCGCGACCTCCGTCCACTCCAGCCGTCGCAGGGGGCATGGATGTTCACCTGGTTATCTGGCGGCACACCGCCGAGTGAGGAACTATCATGTGGGGAGCCCCCGGTCGTGCCAACGTGCACTGCGGACTCCCACAATGCCCACTACTTTGTCTGACTCTGCTCTCTGTCCAATCGCTATGATTAGAAAGATGCGATCGAGCATATTTATGTAATTATATGTGGAGAGGCATGGTCGATATTATACTGAGAAGAGAACAGCTTGCTGAGCAAACCTTGTTTGAAATCATTAGGTTGTACTAGTCTCTGTTTACCAGGTATTTGCACACGCACTTAGGACGTACTCGGGGGGAAACCATTGTGCACTCTGTGTGGGAAAGAAGAGAAACCAAGGAGAGAAGGGGCCGCCGGTCATGCAGATGAGGGATCCGCCGCTTCTATGGTCGAGGCAGGGGCAGCCGGCGGGCGTCCTTGGGCGCGACGGGAGTCAGGGATGTGCAGCTGGCGGGGACAGGCGGCTGGATGGCCGACGCAGGCAGCCGGCGGCGGCAGGACATTCGTTAGTGCGTCATACAGCTGCGAGCCTGCACTATCTCAGTTAACTAACTAGATTAATTAGGATTCATATAAAGGATAATCCTGATGGGAAATTACCAATCTATCCTCAAACAAATTCGAAGCCGAACTATGCTGGCCATTGGATCTAACTCAATACTACCCATTATATCAAGTAGTATGATGTACCGTAAAAACTTACATTATAGAGAATGTCCGTTGATTGGAAAATTTTGTCGGCGTAGTTGCAAAACTATGGAATATGCACATGTGAAAAGTTCAATTGGTAACATGAATAAATTTTAAAAACAAAGGCATGTGTGTTAGCAAAAAATTACAATAATATAAATATAATTTCAATGAGTATAAACCTATGGAATTAAATTTTACCATGCATTTCCTATATTTAGTCCACGGTAGCCTTTTCCGTAACTGTTTGTATGCTATATAGTATCCCTTTATTTAGGGGATAATATCGTTCGATGTCACTACGGTCACACTAAAATGAGCTATGGCTTAGTTCTCCGTTCGTTTGTTTTTACTTTCCATGTCAAAAAAATTACGCATACTAGGGACGAGCTAAGATGGGTTTTTTAGGCTAGAAGTGATGCTAATACATTGGTTCATGCTAGGGATGCGAGCTCTTTTCTGGTGATTGACGAGTTACGACTCGTAATTTCGTATAACTCCGCTTTTGTTTTTTACGAACCCTCGGATCTGGAAATTCATTTAAAGGTTTATTTTTCAATAGAAAGGGTAGAGTAGTAAATTAACAGGTCAATTCGCTCGCACAACATGGTCAATTCCATCAGACTTGTCTTGTTAGCCTCAATCAAACCGTCGCCCAGCCGATCTTCCCGTCGACCGTGCCGCCGCCGTCGTCCCTTCTGTCGCTCGTGCCGCCGCCGCCGACAACCCTCGCACAGCAGATGCCGCCTGCTCTCCTCTGCTGCCCCACCGCCCCCATCATCCCCTCGTCCCCACAACATCGTGTCGTAGGCAGGTAAGAAGCACCCCCACCCCTGGGGGCGGGCTTAATTTGTCATGTACCTCCTCTGACGCCGTTATCCCGCGCAGTCATCTGCTGCAGCCGAGGACGGATTTGGTCAGGTGTCTACAACCGTCGCCAGCTCTCCTGCCAAGCTTCCTGCCCAGGACGAGTATCCCTCCCAGCCCCCTGCGCCGCCGTCTGCCTCCAACGATTCCGCACGCGTATAGGTAAGCTTTGCAATTTCTGAATTCCTTTGCTATGTTCTGAAATCACTTATATAAAAATGAACAAGTTTCTGAATTAATGATCTAAAATCATCTAGTTTCTGAAAATAACTGATCTGAAAATTAGTTTCCGAATCATTGATTTGAAAATCAACAAGATAGTGACCCATTGTTATCTTCAGTAACCTAATTGCATAGATCGTAATAGCACTGCTTATAGTCCCTAATGTATTTGGCTTCTCTTCTTGCCTTAGTTAGACCGAAAGGGTGAAATTGCATACAGTTTAGCAATCTGTGAAAGTGTATACAAGTTACCAATGCTGATCAATGATCCAAACACCTCCAAATGTCCAAGTAGACTGAAATCAAATTTGGGCAGGAATCAAAATCTTGTTATTTGTGGATGATAATGTAGAATAGTATTACAGGTCTTAGGAGGGTATACTGATTTACTACAGGTCTTAGCAGATGTCACACCCATTGCAGCTGTACTAGAGCCTAGAGGTCCTACCACACATTGCAGTTGTCACACCCACTGCAGATGTACTGCATTGAGTGGTTTTGTTATAAAGCAGATGCCACGCCCATTGCGGTTTTGGTAAGAGTAGATTCAGTTTACGGTTACAAAGCAGATGTCAGACCCATTGCAGATGTGTTCGTCACGTCCAGTAGATTGAGTGGTTTTGTCATTTGTGATAAGATTTCTTCTGTGATTTACTAGTACCGTAAACTGAAATATTCCTAGCCAGTGAGTTGTAATTGCAGATGACTACTGACTATTGAGACTGTGACATTTTCTACAACAGCTTTTTCTTTCTTCATATGAACAAATACTGTAATCATAAAATGTGCAAACAAATAGGCAGTATTGAGCTACTGAGCTGGAGATGCAGTGGCATAAGCTTCGCCATGCACCTTTGACCATAACAATATATCTACCTAAATATATGTGTTGCACATCATTTCCAAAAGAAGGGGAAAAAGCATGAGCTGTTGCACATTTTTTAACTTTTGAAACTCTAAACCTTATATCTTAATGGGAATATGTGAGGATGGAAATTATTTTACTTCTGATACATGATTGAGACCAGTTGTTGATTTTTATGTGTTATGCAGGCAGTCATGGCCGATGTAAGTGATGAGTGTATGACTGAGTACGTTGACATTGTCAGCAGGATTTTTGATAGCGAGGATGAAGGTTTTGAGTTCTATAACAAGTATGCTTTTGAGAAAGGCTTTAGTGTGAGGAAAGGCTATGTTGAGTGGGATGAAGCGAACGTGAAGATAATCTTGAGGAAACTTGTCTGTAGTCGTGAAGGTTGCCGTGAAGAGAAGCACATGAAGAGGAAGAGAGAAGATAGGAAGAGGAAGCCATGGAATATCACTCGTGTGGGGTGTAAAGCGAAACTTGTCATTGCAAGAGTCGCGAAGACTGGGCGATGGTTTGTGAAGGATTTCATAGATGAACACAACCATCCTCTGGCCCCACGAGACCTTGCTTGCTTTTTGCGTTCGCACAGAAGAATCAGCGACGAGCAGAAAGCGGACATTATAGAGATGGAAAGTGTTGGAATCCAAAAACACAAAATTATGGATGTGTTGTGCATGCAGTACGGTGGATATGTTGAGGTTGGATGCACGACGAGGGACATCTATAACTTCTGCCATCGCTACAAGCAGGAAACAATCGCAACCGGTGATGCTCAGACAGTGATCCGTCACATGATGGCGCGGCAAGAGAGAGACCCGGATTATTTATTAAAATACTTGGTTGATAAAGATGGGCATCTGAAGGGATTGTTCTGGTCCGATACTCAATCTCGGCTTGACTATGAGGCTTTTGGCGATGTTGTTGTTTTTGATAGCACATATAGGAACAATAAGTACAATCTGCCGTTTGTCGGGTTGAATCACCACCGCAACACTGTTATTTTTGGATGTGGGATCATTTATCACGAAACTAACGAAGCGTACAAGTGGATGTTATGGACATTTTCTGAAGCCATGTCACAGAAGCATCCGATATCTGTAATCACTGACGGGGACCTTGCAATGCAGAGAGCAATCAGGGTGATGTGGCCTTACTCAAACCACATGCTATGCGTATGGCACATTCAACAGAACATTGTATACCATCTGCATGATGACAAGCTTAGGGAAGAATTTAGATCTTTCATATATGACTCGTCTTCTATTGAAGAGCATGAGAGAAGATGGATAGAGTTCTTACGAAGGAATGAAGTTACAAGTGAGGAGTCATGGCTGCATGAGATGTATTAGATGAGAAAGTTGTGGTGTGCTCCATACCTAGTGGGGCACTGTTTCTTAGGATTGAGCAGCAATCAACGGAGTGAGAGCCTAAACTCCATGCTACATACGCATCTTGAGGGTAAGATGACCTTGTTTGTGTTGGAAATATGCCCTAGAGGCAATAATAAATTAGTTATTATCATATTTCCTTGTTCATGATAATCGTTTATTATCTATGCTATAATTGTATTGATCGGAGACTTAAATGCATGTGTGGATACATAGACAAAACCATGTCCCTAGTATGCCTCTAATGGACTAGCTCGTTGATCAAAGGATGGCTAAGGTTTCCTAACCATGGACATGAGATGTCATTTGATAACGGGATCACATCATTAGGAGAATGATGTGATGGATAAGACCCAAACTACAAACATAGCATATGATCATGTCAGTTTATTGCTACTGTTTTGTGCATGTCAAGTATATGTTCCTATGACCATGAGATCATGCAACTCACAGATATCGGAGGAGTGCCTTGTGTGTATCAAACGTCGCAACGTAACTGGGTGACTATAAAGGTGCTCTACAGGTATCTCCGATGGTGTCTGTTGAGTTGGCATGGATCGAGACTGGGATTTGTTACTCCGTGTGACGGAGAGGTATCTCAGGGCCCACTCGGTAATGCAACATCACAATAAGCCTTGCAAGCAATGTGACTAATTGTTAGTTGCGGGATCTTGTATTACGGAACAAGTAAAGAGACTTGCCGGTAACGAGGTTGAACTAGGTATGGAGATACCGACGATCGAATCTCGGGCAAGTAACATACCGAAGAACAAAGGGAACGTTATACGGGATTAACTGAATCCTTGACATAGAGGTTCGACCGATAAAGATCTTCGTAGAATATGTAGGAACCAATGTGGACGTCCAGGTCCCACCATTGGTTATTGACCGTAGAGGTGTCTCGGTCATGTCTACATAGTTCTCGAACCCGCAGGGTCTACACACTTAAGGTTCGGTGACGTTTCGGTAGTGTAGAGTTATGTATGGTGGTGACCGAAGGTTGTTCGGAGTCCCGGATGAGATCCCGGACGTCACGAGGAGCTCCGGAATGGTACGGAGGTAAAAATTCATATATAGGATGTCCCAGTTTGGTCGCCGGAAAAGTTTCGGGCTCATCGGTAGTGTATCGGGAGTATCGGTAGTGTACCGGGAGTGCCGGTAGTGTACCGGGGGACCTTCGGGAGGGGTATTTCGACCCCAAGAGGTCCATGGGCTGTGGGAGAATAATAACCAGCCCTTAGTGGGCTGGGAAAACAGCCACAAAGGCCCATGGCGCAGGAGAGAAAGTCCTAAAGCAAAAAGTGGAAAATCAGCCAATAGGAGGCAATCCTACTCCAACTAGGATTGGAGGTGAAGTAGGATTGCTCCCACCTCCTATTTCGGCCGACCCAAAGGCCTTGGCTGCCTCTCCTCTCCTCTCCTCCTATATATACTAGTGGATTGGGTGGTTTTTGGACAGAATTTCCGGCCACGTGCTACCCGTTCCACCGGTGCATAATTTCTCCTCTAGATCGGTTTTCTGCAGCGCTTAGGCAAAGCCCTGCCGGAATTGCTCCACCACCATCACCGGAGCGCCGTCACGCTGCCGGTGAACTCTCTCTCCTCTCCACCTCCTCTTGCTGGATCAAGACGGTGGAGATCGTCATCAAGCTGCACGTGTGCTGAACACGGAGGTGCCGTCCGTTCGGCGCTAGATCGGAAGGACCGTGATCGAGATCGCGAGACGGTTCGTGATGTGATCACGGAACGGATCGTGATGAGTTCACGGGACAGATCGTGATCAAGATCGTGAGATGGATCGTGATGAGTTCACGGGACGGATCATGATGTGTTCGCGGGACGGTTCGTGATTGGATCGCGGGACGCTCGGCGATTTGGATCGCGAAGAAGTTCGACTACACCAACCGCGTTTCCTAACGCTTCCCGCTTAGCGATCTACAAGGGTACGTAGATCCACTCTCCCTCTCATAGATGCTCATCACCATGGATAGGTTTGCGTGTGCGTAGGAAATTTTTTGTTTCCCATGCGACGTTCCCCAACAGTGGCATCATGAGCTAGGTTGATGGTTCGATGAGATCTCGAGTAGAACACAAAAGGTTTGTGGGCGTTGATGCTTAGATTGCTTCCTCCCTTGGTCGGATTTTGGTTCAGCGGGATTGTGAGATGAAGCGGCCCGGACCAACATTACTCGTACGCTTACGAGAGACCGGTTCCCTCGATGCAACTTGTTGCTTAGATGGCTTGCGGGTGACAGTTTCTCTCACTTTAGTTGGATCGGATCCGACAAAGGCGGTCCTTGAGAAGGTTGAAAAGCAATCTATGTATCACCGCTGTGCTTTATGCGTAGGTGAGAATCGTTCTTGCTAGATACCCGTAGCAGCCACGTAAAACTTGCAACAACAATTAGAGGACGTCTAACTTGTTTTTGCAGGGTATGTTGTGATATGATATGGCCAATTACATGATGTGATATATGTGATGTATGAGATGATCATGTGATGTATAGATTATAACGACTTGCATGTTGATGAGTACGGCAACCGGCAGGAGCCATAGGGTTGTCTTTAATTATTGTATGACCTGCGTGTCAATCATTAAGCGCTATGTAATGCTTTACTTTATCGCTACGGTAGCAATAGTAGTAGAAGCATGCAGGGCGTGACAACCCCGATGGCGACACGTTGATGGAGATCAAGATGATGGAGATCATGGTGTCATGCCGGTGACGATGGAGATCATGCCGGTGCTTTCTAGATGGAGATCAAAAGCACAAGTTCATGGCCATATCATGTCACTTATGATTTGCATGTGATGTTAATCCTTTTTATGCACCTTGTTTTGCTTAGGACGACGGTAGCATTATAAGGTGATCCCTCACTTAATTTCAAGATAAATTGTGTTCTCCCCGAGTGTGCACCGTTGCGAAAGTTCGTCGTGTTGAGACACCACGTGCTGATCGGGTGTGATAGACTCTACGTTCACATACAACGGGTGCAAGCCAGATTTGCACGCGCAGAATACTCGGGTTAAACTTGACGAGCCTAGCATGTACAGACATGGCCTCGGAACACAAGAGACCGAAAGGTCGAGCATGAGTCATATAGTGGATATGATCAACATAATGATGTTCACCATTGAAGCCACCTTAACTCACGTGATGATCGGACTTGAGTTGGTGAATTTGGATCATGTATCACTCGAATGACCCGAGGGATGTCAATTTGAGTGGGAGTTCTTAAGTAATATGATTAATTGAACTCATTATCATGAACATAGTCAAAGTGTCTTTGCAAATTATGTTGTAGATTACTAGCTCGTGCTGTAGCTCCCTTGTATTTTTATATGTTCCTAGAGAAATAGAGTTGAAAGATGTTGGTAGCAATATTGCGGACTGGGTCCGTGATCTGAGGATTGTCCTCATTGCTGCACAGAAGGCTTATGTCCTTAATGCACCGCTCGGTGCGCCACCCCCTCTAGCGTCGTCTATAGATGTTGTGAACATCTGACGGGCACGTTTTGATGACTACTTGATAGTTTAGTGCGTCATGCATTACGGCTTAGAATTGAGGCTCGGAAACGTTTTGAACGTCACGGAACATATGAGATGTTGTAGGAGCAGAGATTGTGATCTCAGGCTCGTGCCTGTGTTGCGAGATATGAGATCTCCAACAAGATTCTTTGCCTGTAAGATGAAGGAGAGCTCAATCGTTGAGCATGTACTCAGATTGTCTGGGTACTACAATCGCTTGAATCAAGTGGGAGTTGATCTTCCAGATAAGATAGTGATTGATATAGTTCTCCAAGTCACTGTCACTAAAGCTACTAGAACTTAGTGATGAACTATAATACACCAGGGATAGAAGTATTGATCCCTGAGCTGTTCGCGATGTTTGACACCGCGAAGGTAGAAATCAAGAAGGAGCGTCAAGTGTTGATGGTTAATCAAACCACTAGTTTCGAAAAGGGCAAGAGCAAGGAGGGAAACTTCATGGATAGCAAGTTAGTTGCTGCTCCAGTGAAGCAACCCAAAGTTGAACTCAAACCCGAGACTAAGTGCTTCTATTATGAGGTGAGAGGTCGCTGAAGCGGAACAACCCTAGATACTTGGTAGATAAGAAGGCTGGCAACATCGACAGAAGTATATTTGATATACGAGTTATTGATGTGTACCTTGCTAGTACTCTTAGTAGCACCTGGGTATTGGATACCGGTTCGGTTGCTAAATGTTAGTAACTCGAAATAAAAGCTACGGAATAAACGGAGAACTAGCTAAGGGTGGGGTGACGATATGTGTTGGAAGTGTTTCCAAGGTTGATGTGATCAACATCGCACGCTCTCTCTACCTTTAGGATTAGTGACGAACCTAAATAAATGTTATTTGGTGTTTTGCGTTGAGCATGAACATGATTAGATCATGTTTATTGCAATACGGTTATTCATTTAAGTTAGAGAATAATGGTTATTCTGTTTACATGGATAATACCTTCAATGGTCATGCACCCAGTGAGAATGGTTTGTTGAAATCTTGATCGTAGTATTACACATGTTCATAACATTGATGTCAAAAGACACAAAGTTAATAATGATAGTACCACATACTGGTGGCACTGCCGCTAAATGTCATATTGGTATAAAGCGCATGTAGAAACTCCATGCTGATGGATATTTGGACTCATTCGATTTCGAATCGGTTGAGACATGCGAACCATGCCTCTTGGGCAAGATGACTAAAGGACCCCGTTGGATGGAGCGGGCAAGTGATTCATTGGAAATGATACATGTTGATGTATGCAATCTAGTGAGTCTTGTAGCGTGCAGTGGATATCGTTATTTTTTTACCTTCACTGATGATTTGAGTAGATATAGTGTATATTTACTTAATGAAACACAAGTCTGAATCGTTTGAAAGGTTCAAGCAAATTCAGAGTGAAGTTTAAAGATCATCGTGACAAGAAGATAAAAATGACTGCGATATGATCGTGGAGGTGAATATCTGAGTCACGAGTTTGGCATACAACTTAAGACAATGTGAAAGTTGTTTCACAACTAAACGCCACCTGGAACACCATAGTGTGATGGTGTGTCCGAACATCATAGCTATGCTCTATTGGACATGGTGCGTGCTATGATGTCTCTTGTCGTTTTACTACTATAATTTTGGGGTTATGCATTAGAGACAACTACATTCACTTTAAAAAGGGCACCATCTAAATCCGTTGAGATGACACCGCGTGAATTATGGTTTGATAGAAACCTAAGCTGTCATTTCTTAATATTTGGGGCTGTGACACTTGTGTGGAAAATGTTTTCACCTAATGAGGTCGAACCCAAGGCGGACAAATGCATCTTCATAGAATACCCTAAGATCAGTTGGGTGAACCTTCAATCTCAGATCCTAGTGCAAAGTGTTTGTTGCTTAAACGGATCCTTTCTCGAGGAAATGTTTCTCTCGAAAGAATTGAGTGGGAGGAAGATAGAACTTGATGAGGTTGTTAAACCTTTGTTCAACCAGAGAGTAGCGCAGCGCAGAAAGATGTTTCTGTGAAGCCTACGTTAGTTGAAGAGGAAGTTAATGATGATGATCATGAAGCTTCAGGATCAAGTTACTATCGAACGTCGTAGGTCGACAAGGATGTGTACTGCTCCTAAGTGGTACGACAACTCTGTCTTGGAGATCATGTTGTTGGACAACGATGAACCAACGAGCTATGGAGAAGCGTTGATGGGCCCGGATTCCAACAAATGGTTAGAGGCCATGAAATCCGAGATAGGATCCATGTATGAAAACCAAGTGTAGACTTTGGTAGACTTGCTTGTTGGACGGCAGGTCGTTGAGTACAAATGGATCTTTAAAATGAAGACAGACACTGATGGTGAATGTCACTATTTGTAAAGCTCGACTTGTTGCAAAGATGTTTGTGACAAGTTCAAGGAGTTGACTACGATGAGACTTTCTCACTCGTAGTGGTGCTAAAGTCTGTTGGAATTATGTTAGCAGTTGCTATGTTTTCAATTATGAAATCTGGCAGATGGATGTCAAACATCGTTTCCTTAACGGTTTACTTGAGGAAAGGTTGTATGTGATACAACTAGAAGGTTTTGTCAGGCCTAAGGATGCTAAAAGGTGTGCAAGCTTCGGTGATCCTTCCATGGACTGAAGCAAGCATCTCGGAGTTGGAATATACGCTTTGATGAGGTGATCAATGTTTTGATGTTTATACAAAGTTTACGAGAAACTTGTATTTGCAATAAAGTGAGTGGGAGCACTATAGAATTTCTGATAAGTATATGTGGTTGACATATTGTTGATCGGAAATAATGTAGAATTTCTGGAAGGCATAAAAGGTTGTTTGAAAAGTGTTTTTCAAAGGAAGACCTGGATAAAGCTACCTAATTGTTGAGCATCAAAATCTATAGAGATAGATCAAGATGCTTGATGAGACTTTCAATGAGTGCATACCTTGATAAGATTTTGAAAGAGTTCAAAATGGATCAGCCAGAGAAATAGTTCTCGTCTGATTTGTAAGGTGTGAAGTTGAGTGAGACTCAAAGCTCGACAACGGCAGAAGAAAGAGAAAGGACGAATGTCGTCTCCTATGCCTTAGCCATAGGCTCTATATTAAGCCATGCTGTGTACCGCACCTATGTGTGCCTTGCCATGAGTCTGTCAAGGGGTACAAGAGTGGTCCAGGAGTGGATCACTGGACAGCGGTCGGAATTATCCTTAGTAACCAGAGGACTAAGGAAATGTTTCTTGATTATGGAGGTGATAAAGAGTTCGTCGTAAAGAGTTACGTCGATGCAAGCTTTAACACCTATCCGGATGACTAGTAGTAGCAATCTGGATACGTATAGTGGAGCAGCCATTTGGAAATAGTACCAAGTGGAGTGTGGTAGCAGTGTTTACGGTTTGACATAGAGATTTGCAAACTACACACGGATCTGAATATCGCAGACCCGTTGACTATAAGACCTCTCTCACATGCAAAGCATGATCGAGCCCCAAAACTCATTGGGTGTTAGATTCATAACAATGCGAATCACATGGTGATGTGAACTAGATTATTGACTCTAGTGCAAGTGGGATACTGTTGGAAATATGCCCTAGAGGCAATAATAAATTAGTTATTATCATATTTCCTTGTTCATGATAATCGTTTATTATCCATGCTATAATTATATTGATCGGAGACTTAAATGCATGTGTGGATACATAGACAAAACCATGTCCCTAGTATGCCTCTAATGGACTAGCTCGTTGATCAAAGGATGGTTAAGGTTTCCTAGCATGGACATGAGATGTCATTTGATAACGGGATCACATCATTAGGAGAATGATGTGATGGATAAGACCCAAACTACAAACATAGCATATGATCGTGTCAGTTTATTGCTACTGTTTTGTGCATGTCAAGTATATGTTCCTATGACCATGAGATCATGCAACTCACAGATATCGGAGGAGTGCCTTGTGTGTATCAAACGTCGCAACGTAACTGGGTGACTATAAAGGTGCTCTACAGGTATCTCCGATGGTGTCTGTTGAGTTGGCATGGATCGAGACTGGGATTTGTTACTCCGTGTGACGGAGAGGTATCTCAGGGCCCACTCGGTAATGCAACATCACAATAAGCCTTGCAAGCAATGTGACTAATTGTTAGTTGCGGGATCTTGTATTACGGAACGAGTAAATAGACTTGCCGGTAACGAGGTTGAACTAGGTATGGAGATACCGACGATCGAATCTCGGGCAAGTAACATACCGAAGAACAAAGGGAACGTTATACGGGATTAACTGAATCCTTGACATAGAGGTTCGACCGATAAAGATCTTCGTAGAATATGTAGGAACCAATGTGGACGTCCAGGTCCCGCCATTGGTTATTGACTGTAGAGGTGTCTCGGTCATGTCTACATAGTTCTCGAACCCGCAGGGTCTGCACACTTAAGGTTCGGTGACGTTTCGGTAGTGTAGAGTTATGTATGGTGGTGACCGAAGGTTGTTCGGAGTCCCGGATGAGATCCCGGACGTCACGAGGAGCTCCGGAATGGTCCGGAGGTAAAGATTCATATATAGGATGTCCCAGTTTGGTCGCCGGAAAAGTTTCGGGCTCATCGGTAGTGTACCGGGAGTATCGGTAGTGTACCGGGAGTGCCGGTAGTGTACCGGGGGACCTCCGGGAGGGGTATTTCGACCCCAAGAGGTCCATGGGATGTGGGAGAATAATAACCAGCCCTTAGTGGGCTGGGAAAACAGCCACAAAGGCCCATGGCGCAGGAGAGAAAGTCCTAAAGCAAAAAGTGGAAAATCAGCCAATAGGAGGCAATCCTACTCCAACTAGGATTGGAGGTGAAGTAGGATTGCTCCCACCTCCTATTTCGGCCGACCCAAAGGCCTTGGCTGCCTCTCCTCTCCTCTCCTCCTATATATACTAGTGGATTGGGTGGTTTTTGGACAGAATTTCCGGCCACGTGCTACCCGTTCCACCGGTGCATAATTTCTCCTCTAGATCGGTTTTCTGCAGCGCTTAGGCGAAGCCCTGCCGGAATTGCTCCACCACCATCACCGGAGCGCCGTCACGCTGCCGGTGAACTCTCTCTCCTCTCCACCTCCTCTTGCTGGATCAAGACGGTGGAGATCGTCATCAAGCTGCACGTGTGCTGAACGCGGAGGTGTCGTCCGTTCGGCGCTAGATCGGAAGGACCGTGATCGAGATCGCGAGACGGTTCGTGATGTGATCACGGAACGGATCGTGATGAGTTCATGGGACAGATCGTGATCAAGATCGTGAGATGGATCGTGATGAGTTCACGGGACGGATCATGATGTGTTCGTGGGACGGTTCGTGATTGGATCGCGGGACGCTCGGCGATTTGGATCGCGAAGAAGTTCGACTACACCAACCGCGTTTCTTAACGCTTCCCGCTTAGCGATCTACAAGGGTACGTAGATCCACTCTCCCTCTCGTAGATGCTCATCACCATGGATAGGTTTGCGTGTGCGTAGGAAATTTTTTGTTTCCCATGCGACGTTCCCCAACAGTTTGATATGCTAGAGCACTATGAGCGTTGCCTTTCAGGACGACGCTTGAACGAGGCGATCCTAGACATCATGGCCTTGCAGTCCGTTCCATTTACAGACGCGGATGCTTCAAGTCTTGAGAAACATGCTTCTCGGGTTTTCACGCCTTGTATGTTTCAGTTGGTCAGATGGAGCACAAATGCCGTCAGCAAATGTGTTATCAACGAGATACTAGATGCATGGGAGTCGACTACATACGTTGTGGCTAAGATGGATAGAAGAGAGAAGAAGTTCGAAGTGCACTGTGAGGTGAAGGAAGGTTCTTTGTACATGATCAGTTGTTCTTGCCGTAAGCTGAAATGCTTGGGCACACCATGCTCTCACATATTCTACATCTTGGGAATATGTCAAGTAGAACTGCTGCCCAGGTGTTGTGTTCCCATGAGGTGGACGATGAGTGCGAAGTCCGCTTACCCTCCGACCAGAAAGAGCAAGATGTATGACTATTCGATAAGCCTTGTGAGGTACCGTGAGTTGCGGAACTTGAGTCACGCAACATCTTTCCGAGCATGTCAATCTAATGAGGAGTATCAGCGTCTGAAGATGGTTCTGAATGCACATGGTAGCAGCAAAGAATCAAGCTGTGTTCAGGAGGAATGCATTAGGTTTGGTCCGGTGCTGCCACAGACGACGGAAATTGATTCTGGAGATTTGGAAAAGATTCTAGATCCAGTGCATGTGCAAGGCCAGGGTGCATCGAAGAAAAGGTTGCGGGCAAAGATGAAGAAGCAAAGATCAAAGAGGAAATGTGGCTACTGTGGGTTGGAAGGTCATGATCGGCGTACATGCAATAAATTGGAAGAGGTGTGAAATATGTGTAATCTTTATTTTGCATCTGATTTACTCATTAATATAGTGCACTAATTATATATGTTGATGTGTAGGAAACGATGGCAGCAAACTGTTAGCTACAGCTCTCTTTATAACGGTTTCGTGGTAGGAAACTGTTGCACTTGTGCTCCTATAATCAAGCATTAATTTCTACAAGTATTTCATTATCTGCAAGTATTAATTTGATAGCACATACAAGACCAATAATTATAGCAGTATTTCATGGTTGGAGCAGAGAGTGAAGCTACAAATAATGACCAAGTCTCTTTCATGTAATGTGTTTTATGTCAATCATATTTGTATTTCATGATCAACTAGGTACAAGGAAGTATCCAGGCTTAGATGAGTCCATGGAGGTTGTGATCTGTCGCAGCACGAAAAGCTTGTTGATTGGTGACCAGTTCAGTACTTGCTTGTTACTTAAAGAGAACCTCTCATGTCATGTATCACTTGATATCTATGGATGATGGTCCAGTTTGACACACACCTTTAGTTCTGTTTGAAATGGATGGATTATTTTTCCCATGTACTCAAATATTTGTCAAATTTATATATTGATGTACTTTCTAGTGACGACACAATGTGGTCAGCAAGCAGTTTTGTTGTGATCATGACCTGTACAGATTTATTGCATGTACGCCGATCATGACCTTCCACCTCACAGTACATATTTTTGTCTCCATTGCTTGCTACTGCTTTGTGGTTGGAAGATGGATGATTCTTTGTTCAGTGCACGGACAAAAATAGAATACAAACTTTCCAAGGGGTTTGTGTACCCATTCCCAGGTTTAGGCGTATGCCCTTTTCTCCTAAAATGAATCACTGAATTCATATTGCGTGCGACAACACTATTTGGATGGTTGCAGCCTATGCAATAAAAAGATAAATAAAGCCACTATTCAGTGGGCGTGCTTCGAAGGAACCTTCATTTGAAAATTGTGAAACACCTCAAAGTTGAAACCATATTCTTATAAACATAGTCTCACATCTGAAAATTGTGGAAACTCCTCGAAGTCGGAAGCAAATTCTTGTAAACATAGTCTCACAACTGTGACTTAAATGAAGTGATTCTTGGTTCGGAAATAATGATAAACACTACTTGAGATAAAAGAACAATTCTAGAGCTTGGAATGGTAGAAAAACTAAAAGCCTAGTGAAGAGGCTCGTCGCTACTGCCAAAATCCAATGACTTCTTGGGATTGTTACACCACGTTTCTTCTTTATTGGTGATGAACCATCTTCGTCTGAGTCTCTCTCGGTCCTATCCGGGCTCTCACATGGATCCTTGGTTTCTTCGTACATATCCTGTCGAAAAGCACAGAATGGTAGTTAGATCAACATATAAATGACGTAGTCATTTGTTTCATATAATATGCAATAACTTGGTAGTATAACCAACCAGTCTATTTATGTCAAGTTATCTATCATCGCCTGTATCCAAGAAGTCACATCCATACATGTTTTGTTCGTACATGTCCTGTCCAAAAGCATACAATTGTAGTTCGATCAACATAGAAATGAGGTAGCCATTTGTTTCATAAAATATGTACGAACTTGACATTATAATCAACCTGTCCATTCATGTCATCATCCGAGCATGGATAATTCTTAACAACTATCAAGTCACATTTCTTTAGCCCTTCGTGTTCATGCATCAATTTATCCACATCGTCTTGACCTAAAAGCTCAACCATTCCTTCTGGTGGTACGCACCCAGGCTTGATGTAGTACACATCAGCATTCCCTTTGTACCCAACGGTAGACAAAGCATCCACCAACTTCCACCACTCCACTTGGTGGGGTTCAACAAATGTCATAGTACTAGGCCTATCATTGAAGTATGCTTGCGGAATATGAGAAAGTTCGTGCTCTACATAAACATTAAATTCCATTACAACTACCTGCATATGACTCATTGACATTAGTTTTTGCATAATATAAAAGTGTTCATACATAGGATGTGCATACCATTGTTAGGACATACTTACCGGGGGGGAGGTGGTGACGAGACAGATTGTTTCAGTGGAGGGATGTCGCATTGTGCTTGGGGTGGTGTTGAAGAGACAATTTCCTCCGGTGTAGGGATGTCACGTTGGGTTTGTTGAGCATGCCGATGTTTTAAACTGATTTTGCTTTCTGTGTGGATAACATCATGAATAATAATATAAGTAGAAGAAGGAAGGTACCTTCGTGCTTGTACTATCACGTTCCTGCATCATATTTCCTTTCATGCGGATCTGCTCCATTTTGGCCTTGTAATCCACATCATTACGGTTCAGTTGTACCTTAAGGTCCATGTCCGCACGCGTCTTCATGTTATCGACATCCATCTTATGATCCTGGAGTTGTACAACGCGGTCATGCATCATACTCCCTTCCATGCGGATCTGCTCCATCTTGGCCTTGTGATCCATGACATTACGCTCCTCTTGTAACTTAATGTCCATGTTCGCACGTGCTTGCATGATATTGAAATCAGTCTTGCCACGCTCGAGCTGTACAGTGCGGTCCATGTCCTTCCGCTCCTGCTGCAACTTGTGGTCCATATCATCAAGGAAAAGCTTCAACCTCTGATCCATGTCTGCACGCTCCTCGGCCGTCATCCGTTTCACAGCTGCACGCTCCTCCTTCCACATGCGGTCGGCGGTTGCCCGCTCCTTTTTCACATTCTCGTCCATCACCTCTTGCTCTCGGTGCATAATCTTGTCCATCTCTTCACACACTTGATGCACGTACTTGCCATCATCCCCATTGTTGTGCCATACCTTCGAACCCATTGTCCCTACAGCAACCAAAGAACAGTGTTAGTTACAATATGTTTGAAAACTGAAATATCTATATTAATTTGAAATTGTCACTATTCTGGCTAACTGATACATCAAACAATATATTTTGTAGTAACACATTTTTCATGGTCCCACGAGCATGCTTATTTGATATTTGTTTTGCCGAAGTATGGAATGATAAGCTATGAATTTTATGGAAGTATGTACGAAGCAAGTAAATAGATATTAAACCAAAAAAGGAGCATGCATGTCACATGGAAGCATATATGAAAACTCAAGGAAGCACACCACATCACAGTGGTTTGAGAGAAAAAGTATGAAGCATGGTTTGTGCAGCGGAATAATGCTTCAGCTACACGGGAAAAAAAAACTAAGCTATAAGAATGGGGTGCAGTATTACCAAGATTACTAGTTGGATATGTAGTACTACAGAGAAGCTAACCAATCCAACCTTGCGTTGTTTTATTTTGGAACTAGTTAGCCAGATAGATGGCTGCAGAGATGGGGTACTTTATTTCTTGAATTCTAAGCTTGCAAGTTTTTGAATTCTTGGTCTGCATCGCCAGCAAGAGTTAATTAGATGCATGTCTAACCAGCTATACTGATGATATCAGTAATACGTAGTTTGCTCCGCATCTGATTCGTGTCTTTTGTGCAGTTTGCTCCCATTTGGCCGTGTGAAGGGTCCAAGGAGAAACTGCGGCGGGTTTCCTTGTTGCCGAGGTGACTTCTCTCGCCTTTCTCCCCTTATATGCAAGTATATGATCCGAGGTGACACACCCGCAGCGCGCATTCAGCATGTCGATAATGATTTTGGCACTAGTGTGAGGCAGCAGTGTGCGGCGCAATTCCTTCATTGGATAATGATTTTGCAGGTACCCCGAGAGGCCCTTGAGTTTGCCGGAATGTCGATTAACTTCCGTTCCGGCAAATTCGGGTACTCCATATGTCCTATTTTCAGCAAAGGTCATGCTGAAATTTTCCATGAATTTTAGCATGACTTTGCTAAAAATAGGACATATGGGGTACTTGTGACTAATGCATGGGCCGGTGTTTGAATTCACTTAGTCGTTTTCTCCCTACTCTGCTCTGCCCACATGCACCTAAACTTATAAAGGCTGTCATACTACACCCTTGAATTGTCACACAGTTCCATCAATGAAATAAAAACACTGTAATTAATTGGACAAATGTTATTTACATACTTGTCACTGCTTGTGTCATCAGTTTCTGAGCTTTCGATTGGACAGATTGTCTCAACAATGTTTGAGAACCAAACCTTCCTCCTCTTCTTATTCCTTCCTCGTTTTGCCCTCTTGTTGCTCTTCCGGCTCTTAGACCATTTCACAATGCTTTGCCCTCCAAAACCAGCAATTGAAGTAATGCGACTCCGCCCTACGAACCACACATTTCTATCACTTGTTATGCAAATCATATTCTCATACTTTTTGAAAATATTTGCTTTGCCACTTAGCTCCAATGGGTGATTCTGTGGTTCGATCATTCTGACCACCTACGTCCACAACACAACCACAAAATCAGTACACACATTGTCACCTCAACAGCTTCTTATTATCAACAAATATTGTATACATATATACTTGGACCGTGCCCTCCTTCCGGCCTTGAATCTTGAGCAGCATTATCTTAGGATGCATCGGTGTCGACAAACCCTAAATGATGAGTCCATGATAATTCCTCACAAACCAACCCTTAAATAACACTAAGCCATTATGCCGTCACCCTTGAAGCCTTGCGGGCATTTGCAACCCTTAGCTTGTTCATTCTGTAGATTTCCAAAATTCAGTTTTGTAGGCCCTTGACAATAACCAACTTTTTGACCAAACTTTTTCCCTATTTAGAGCGAAACATGGCCCACAACGATGAGGCCGGCGGTTCGGGCAAGGCATTCTGGGAGCTGTCCCAGGAGATGGAGGAAGAACCTCACCGCTATGAGGACGCCGCGGAAGACACCTATCCCGACTACACAACCCCTAGTGACGTCGGGGATGACACCACTGATGGTGCCGCCGAGGATGCCACCACTGATGATGGCAGCGCACGCACAGATGGCAGCCAACCCAAGAGGCAACGGAAGGACCGGCGCCCGAACATGCTCGGCACCGTCAAGGAGGAATTTACTGAAGTGTCCTCCGAGGGGCATCCAACGACGCCCAAAGAATTAGTCAAGGGGTACTCGGTTCAGCTCGGGTGCATTCTCCGGAGCACCGTCTCGATCAACACCGAGAACCTAAGGCATCCTGACCGAGGGAATTTGCGCAGCCTCCTCTTCACGAAGCTGCACGAACGATACAAGTTCCCCGGTGACGTTCCAAACACACGCCTCTCAGGGAATAAAGTGAACAGTGCCGCCCTCACGAAGATGAGCACGGCCCTGTCTACTTGGAGAAGCGCGGTGAAGAAAATGATTGACAAAGGTGATAGTTATGAGAAGATCAAGGCGAAAAATCCTTCGATCAGCGAAAATGACTACAAGGAGTTCAAGATCAAGTGCGAGAGCAGCGCAACCGTGGAATCAAGTCAGTGAGGGAAAGATATGCGGGACTTGAACTTAGGGGTCCACCAACTCGGTCCCGACGGTTACAGAGTGGCGGAACCTATATGGGACAAGAAGGACGCGGAGCGTGCCGAGCAAGGCCTACCGCCCCGCTTCGAGAAATACCGTGACAAGCAGACCAGGAACTATGTCAGGGCCCGGTACAAGGTGGACCCGGTAACAAAGGAGCTTACCACGGATGCGAAGACCAAGGCGCTTGAGCGTGTTCTGGTAAGGAATACACCCCCGCGTAATTAGCTCCATATGGTTGCATTCTAATTAATGAAGCCAAATTTCTAAATGGTTCACATTCCTTCCTCAGGAGACTGAAAGCAGTAGCACGGGGTCGTCTCAGAGCTCCCCTTGGGACAACACTTTAAATAGGGCGTTGAACGTAATGAAAAACAAGGATAAGTTCAGTAAGCCGTCGTCAGCTGGTCGTGTGGCCGGCAAAGGCTTGTCCACAAAATGGCCGTCATACTATAACGCTGGTGTGCGAAAGGAGAGAAAGACCAGCTCGGAAAGCCAGTCGCGCGAGGTTCAAGAACTCAAGGCACAAGTGGCGCGGATTCTGGAGATGGTCCAAGAGCAAGTGCAACAACAACTGGGAACGACGCTCACCGCCATTGTGCCTACCTTGATTCAGGGGCTGCAGACGTGGATTGCGGGCGGCCAACAGGGGCCGCCTCCGGTTCCCAGCTTCATGGCCAGCAACTCGCACAACGCGCAGGCGGCGCCATTGGTGTCTCTGGCGGAGGCGGTATTGGTGTCTCCGGTGCCGGCACGGGCATTGGAGCTTAATGCACCCGGGTGTACGCCGGCCGGCACCTCGGCAGCAAGCGGCCACTCCGTCAGTTGCACGCCTGCCGTTGGCGGTGCCTCGACATTAGCCGAGCTCGGTGCCATCACGGTAACTAAGCCTCTCGGCCGATGACTTCATCTCCTTGCCTTTGACTGGGCATCCCTGACGCCCTACATGTTTTCGCAGGGCGCTGCCGACGTTCCATGCACTCTCCTGCACTTCGTGGGCGGCGAGTTGATCGATGTCGCCAAGGGCAGAATCATTCAACCGGGCAACCCCGTGTTCCACGGTAATCCGATGCCACCCACCGTGTATAGGGTTGAACTGGTTCGGGTGCTGCCAGGCTGCGAAGACTTGTTACCTCCGATTCGACCCGCTGGGGTCGACGAAGATGATGTGATGACCCTCAACGCCTGCGTAAGCTGGCCCTTGCTTTGGCCGAAGAGCCAGATTCGTTTGGGGGTGGGGGACACCACCCCAAAGACAACACCACCAGTCGTGCCGGCGCCAAGCCATGGCAAGACCGTCACAACGCTACCGGACATGCCGGACATGCATATGGCACAGGATCCGTACATGCATATGGCACAGGATCGGGACGACGACGACGACGACGACGGTACATTTACCAACGTCGATAAGTACTTTGCCGAACATGGGTACGGTGACGAATTTTTTGGGCCTCCTTCTCAAGAACCCAACCCTGCAAAAGACGACCGCGATCTAGCTGGTACTGCGGAGAAACCCAATTGCAACAGGCGTCGTCTGGCGTTCAGTTCTCAGGAGACGCCTCCAGCTGCCGCCTTCACCAAGCCTCAGATAGCCGAGGTGCGAAATATTATCAGCCCCAACACACTCAAGAAGGCAGTCTGTGAGTAGAACTTGATCCCATTACAGCAGAAGAAGAAGGGACGGAAAAGAAAGAATAACAAGGGCGGTGCGAGACAGCCGGCACCGAGTACGATCCGTGCTCAGGACGGGCCACCTTCACCTAAGGATATCTCGAGGAGGGTGCATGTGGCGGGTAGGCCGATGCTACCGACTAATCTGCTCAATGCTGCAATCGGTGCTATGCGGAGTCTGCATGACAGTGTTCTTTCTTTGGAGAAGCGGCGTCTCTCCGAGAATGATGTGGCATACCCAGTTTTCGTGGCCAAGGTGCCAGAGGGCAAGGGCTTTGTGGATAGCACCATCAGGGGTACGATCGTCCCGCGGTTTGATGACATCTTCGCTATGTTTAACCTTCATCCGCTGCACTACACCTTCGTTCGGCTATTTTCGCTGAGTATGGAGATGCGGATCATTAGGTACAAGACCCCGGACATCGTGATAGTCGAACCCTTCTACATGCGTGCCAAGATCTTGGGCAGTGTTGGGGACCAACAAGTCGCGATTTCACACCTCGAAGGCGTCATTCTGGCAAACCCAGATAAGGATAACTTCCTCGTGCCTTACTTTCCCGAGTAAGTCATCCCCTCACCGCCCCGTAACATATGATTTCTTAGATTTTGATCGTTCTTTTTTTCCCTAACATTCCGTGTTTTGTGCAGTGACACACATTGCACACTCATCCTCTTAAGCCCGAAATATTACATGGCCACGTATTTCGACTCGGACCGTCAGTCGAAGAAAGACTACACAAATATCAAGAAAGTTCTTGATGATGTTCTCCCCGGCTACGCCAGATCTGGAGGCACCTTCAGCAGGATAATTCGTAGGTATGGCAAGCACGTGTTTACCCACAATACGACGTTCCTCCTAAGCCGCCTGGCAGTCAGAAGGATGCCTACTACGCCCTCCATCACATACGGGCGATCGTATGGGACCAACATCACCTTCTGCTACCAAATAATCTCAAAGATTGGGCCACACGCTTGTCGGCAATCCAGGACGCGGAGATCAGACAAGAATTCTATCGCATCTAGTCGGAGTTTGCGGAAATCATTCATCAAGATGTCCTTCGTACCTCGGGGCAGTTCTACCTCAGATATCAACCGTCCAACAGTGAGATAGAAACAACGCTACAAATGCAGGCTGGCAACGTCCCCGATTTCATGACCATCACGAAAGACGGCGGCTTCATCCACGCTCCGGTACCTGAGTCGAGTCGAAAGTAGTGATGCTATGTAGTTCTGAAATGTCGATTGGCTCATGTTGTAATATTAAACTTTAATGAACTTGTATGTCTCTTTGGTTTGGACAGTCGTTCAACTTATATGTAATCAATGCTATTTATTAGTAGGACCATGAATCGTGCTATTAATGTGTTGCTTTTCTCTTCTGATCCTTTTGTTGCATACTTATATATTGCTTATGTATTGTCTGTGAATTGCTACTAACGTTTTGTTTGGCTAGTGCATAGAGATGCCGTCGTATGTCGTGTACAAGGGTAAGGTTCCCGGAGTCTACGACGACTGGGAGGAGTGTTGAAGACAGGTTCACCATTTCAGCGATAACAGTTACAAAGGGTACACCACTAGGGCGGAGGCGGAAGCTAGATACGCGCGCTATCTAGCGGGAGAGAGGAGGGAGCGTTGGAGGAACCGGATGAAGACCAGTTTCATCGCGATGATGCTCATCGTGATGACCGTAGCTCTCTTCTATGTGATGGTAGTTTAGATGATCGATATCGACTTGTAATGTGAAGACAAACTCGCTAGTCGCGGTCTCGAGACTTGTAATATTCTAATTTTGTTCGGTATTTTAAATTGGGAGACTAATATGATGAATTGTATTCGGAGACTAATCTTCTATTGTATTCGATAAATCTGCTGTTTATATGTTGTGCTGTCTATATTTTGTGCAGTAATATATTTTGTAACCTGTGCAAATATCAGAAAAGAAAAAAATCCTTAATATTCATACTAGTGGCGCACCACTCTGCACTTTAGTGGCGCACTGCAGTAAGCACACTAGTGGCGCATCATCTACAAGTGCGCCATTAGTAAGCCAGAGCACAAGGTAAATATGCCCCTCTGGGAGGCATACTAAGGGCGCACCGTGTGATATACTAATGGCGTACTCCCTGGTGCGCCATTAGTATCTGGTATACTAATGGCGCACCAGGAATGCGCCATTAGTATTAATTACTAGTGGCGTGATGCTAGTGGCGCACCTGTAGTGAGTCATTAGTGGCCAAAACAGGTGCGCCACTAGCAGGCCTTTTCCTAGTAGTGCCGGGATTAATCATTGGGGACGATTTATGGTGTTAGCATGTCCTGACGACTGATTGTACTAAAAGGATCCAAGAATCAATAGTGCTCCGATAGTATCAGACAACTCATGGTGGTACATTTATGTTTGCGGGACGCATGATGCTAGACTAGGTCTTGATGAGTTGTACAAGTATTTGCGTGTCAGTAGTACCTCTAGCGGATGGCCCAGAACTACCCGCCTACTCGATCGGACTCTCAACTACAGGTAGTTTTGGGTGGAATTACACGAATCGTGGTGGTAGCGATGTGTTGTTGTGGTCATACTCATTGGGGACCACTTGTACGGATCTTAGTCGTCCGGACCCACTGTGATCATGAGTACCGGGATTAATCGTTGGGGACGACGTATGGTGTTAGCATGTCCTGACGACTGATTCTGCTAAAAGGGATCCAAGAATCAATAGTGCTCCGATAGTATCAGACAACTCATGGTGGTACATTTATGTTTGCGGGACGCATGGCGCTAGACTAGGTCTTGATGAGTTGTACAAGTATTTGCGTGTCAGTAGTACCTCTAGCGGATGGCCCGGAACTACCCGCCTACTCGTTCGGACTCTCAACTACAGGTAGTTTTGGGTGGAATTACACGAATCGTGGTGGTAGCGATGTGTTGTTGTGGTCATA
Organism: Hordeum marinum; assembly: GCA_022496015.1. Taxonomy (NCBI): domain Eukaryota; kingdom Viridiplantae; phylum Streptophyta; class Magnoliopsida; order Poales; family Poaceae; genus Hordeum; species Hordeum marinum. The sequence continues at coordinate 166,272,775 of CM039678.1, read as the reverse complement.
CTCGTTGGGGCCCACTTGTACGGATCTTAGTCGTCCGGACCCACTATGATCATGAGTACCGGGATTAATCGTTGGGGACGACTTATGGTGTTAGCATGTCCTGACAGCTGATTGTGCTAAAAGGGTCCAAGAATCAATAGTGCTCCGATAGTATCAGACAACTCATGGTGGTGCATTTATGTTTACGGGACGCATGGTGCTAGACAAGGTCTTGATGAGTTGTACAAGTATTTGCGTGTCAGTAGTACCTCTAGTGGATGGCCCACAACTACCCGCCTACTCGATCGGACTCTCAACTACAGGTAGTTTTGGGTGGAATTACACGAATCGTGGTGGTAGCAATGTGTTGTTGTGGTCATACTCGTTGGGGCCCACTTGTACGGATCTTAATCGTTCGGACCCACTATGATCATGAGTACCGGGATTAGTCGTTGGGGACGACTTATGGTGTTAGCATATCCTGATGACTGATTGTGCTAAAAGGGATCCACGGATCAATAGTGCTGCCGGTAGTATCATGGTGGGGTGCCGCATATGAAGTTCGATGGCGGGTCCGGGGTGCTGGCCCTATCTGATTTGTTTAACGGCAAGAGGTTCGCTTTTGGTGAGCCAAAGCTACCTAACATTGATGGAGCTACATCAATCTCGGGTGAGGAGGTGATTTGTGATTCTTTCTTTGATGGCTGCTATGGTGATGCTAGAAGCAGGTGACGGGCGTTGGTGTCAAACTTAAAGATGATATGCTATCTTTTCAATTTTGTCATGTCGGTTCATACGTGACTTGTAATTTGATATTTATGATATGAACGGGACATGTATTACCTTGCAAAAAAATACTACTTGTAGTGGTGATAGCAAAAAAAATTCATAAGTACTGGTCTTGTTAACTCTGATCGTTCTTGACTGGTTTTGCAGCGAAAAGTTAACTGGTCGAATTAATGGAGCAACGAATTTTTGTTATCGTGGAAGGATAAACCCTTATCAGGCGCGTATCTAGCCCCTCCTAAATATTCTCCTAGTCCACTCCCACCTCCCCCATTATCAGCGCCCACTAACTGTCTTACCCAGGCGGCATCCCACAGACCACCACCTCCTCCGAAGCCATTCCCATCGAACGCCGTCGCCCCACATGCGACCTTCTCCTCCGACGCCATTCCCATTGAACGCCACCGCCCTTTTCACCGGCAGTATCGGAGCCACCTTTTCACCCACGGGAACGGAGCAAACTACTTCACCCACGGGAACAGAGACGACGTGCTCACCCACGGGAACGGAGCTGACTTCTTCACCCACGGGAACAGAGACGACATGCTCACCCACGGAAACGAAGCCGCCGGCGACCGCCAATCTCGCCTGCGGAATACAACATCACTGCTTCATTCACACATTGGACTTAAGGTGAGAATGCCGGATCTTGTCATCAGTTACATGTAAGGCGACGCATGAGATGATTTACAACAACATAATGGTTTTATCTGCATCTACAAAAGTCACTATCAGCATCTACAATAATGGTTTTATCTGCATCTAATAAAGTTACTATCAGCACACTCACAATCGTCACTGAATCTTATTTTTTCTCTGAATTTTGCTCCATACACAGCGTCGTGATCCAACTCTCTGCAAAAGAAAAAAAGACAAAGCAGGGGGTCAGGTAACTTTATTGATATACTAGAAAACATCACAATCTTAATCTTTCCCAGAAAAAAGACCAGAGTAAATTCCACGTCATTCCTCATACATTTGAAGGTTACATAAATATTGGCAACAAGGTTTATTTAAGTGTTTCTTTTGTTATACATCAGCAAGTTCAGTTCAAATTTCAAATTTTCCTTGAATTTCATTTGAATTTGAAGATTTGACACGAGGCGAAAATCTTTTTGTTGCATCAGTAACCAAAGCCTTAAACGTATAGAAAGAAACCATCACAATCTTTATTCAGATGAATTGATCCGGTCTCTATTTGTGCATATTTTCCAGGAATGGCTACTTCTAAAAATTCTGCTGACACAGAATTACAACTACCAGACGTAACCAATAAGGTATATCAATCGCAGTTAGTTTACAATCTTTGAAAACATAGAAACAATACACTTGCATAAATTTCAGGCTTTCTTGGAGGAACTTAGTGTGAAACATGCAAATATGAGGTTATCGTGCTCATCGACAAGGTTCGCGAAGATGATCGGACGCTTAAGTCCCAACCACAAAAAGGCCATCTGCAAAAAAACTGGTCTTGGAGGGCTCACACACATGAAGTCAGTGTCTCTTCGACGTATTATGTTGGTGCTGCTAGCCAAGAGCTACATCAGTGAAAAGCAAAGTATTCACATTGCTGGTAACGACATTCCTATAACTGAAACGAACGTGTATCAAATAATGGACCTTCCGATAGAGGGGGATGACATATATATGGAAATGGCAAAACCATACGATAAAAATATGTTAAGTGCTTATCAAACTGGCGGGAGATTTAAGCTGAGTGACCTTGAGACGAAAATTAAAGCCTCCAAAACTCCAGATGATCATTTCATCAGGCAGTTTGTTTTGTATGCTATTGGTACTATTTTAGCACCCACCCTACAGGATTATGTCGACGCCAAATATTTCATCCTTGTTCAAGACGTCGCAAGAATTCGCAGTTTTAACTGGGGATGTTTCACATTGAAACATCTGTTGAGATCCATCAATACTTTTAACCATCATGATCAAGTCAATCTACAAGGAAATCTAGCTTTGCTCCAAGTAAGTGCTACACCACTAGTTGGCGTTCTACTATTATTCATGTGATGCATATCTCTATCATTGATAAACTAATGTTTCTTACAGTTTTGGTATTGGGAACACGTCCGTGCTGGCTCACTTATGTATTCTCCTATATCCCGTCCGCTAATGGCACGGTGGGATGAAAAGACACAGCTAAAGTAAGACAAGAGGCTTATGCTAAAGGAGGACTATATAGAGGATTGGTACCTTTCTAAACTTGACTATTTTATTTACCATATTTACTTCTTAATACCGATTCTTTATATCTTTTGGAAGATTGTCATGAATATCGGTGATCCGGAACCAACCAACATTACAAATGACCAACGTACCAACAAAGATACACATACGCATGAAAATGCTACCTATCGAAGAGAACCATGTGGTCAAACTATGAGTAGCCAACAAGTAAGTTGTTTGAAGACACATCCTTTTCAATAACACAACAAAGGTCGCACCGAACGATACCTATTTGACTTCTAACAAAACGAGTTGATATTTCTTTTACACAGATGGACATGATACTTCAAACCGTAAATGATCTATTTGCAGAACAAGAGAAGAAGTTGGCCAGACAAGTAATAGAAGCTGAGCACAAATTAGATAAGAGAATAATCACCCTGACCGAGGACTTGATAAACATAAGGGGTAAAATTGCCACTCAACCTAGGTTGTCCAAGCTGGAGGACAAATTTGAAGACCTCAAAAGTGAACTCCAGGTAAGTGATACTACTACATTGATTTTACCCATTACTTCATAATTTTTCATTATATGCATTTCATGTTACAGGAATTAAGATCCCAAGTTCAAACAAACAAACAAACAATGACGAAGAATGCATATGTACAGGTGATAACTATGGCTCATCACCTTGCTAACATGAGCTAATTTCTGTTCATTGACCAACTTCTTCTTTTAGGAACAAGAGCAACAAGGCAATGCCAATTTTTCATCAACTCCTCGGTTTGACGCAACGCAAGTATGGACTTCTGCTGGAACACCTAGTGCAAAACCCATGGTGCAAAACAAAGAGTTGGACCAAGACATCCCACCACAGAAGCCGATGTCAGCGATGATTACTTGTTGACAGAAGAAGACTATGAGGCCGCACTTTTCATCCGAGGGAGTCACGACCTTGTTGAGGTAGTTCACATTGAAGACATTGTGCTAAGTGTTCAACAACTCAAGTCAAATGTCAGCAAAGGATTCTTCTTCGACGACGTAAGCCCCGTATACTACAATCTACATCAAGTATTCTAAATTGTGCCGTAATACATGACTACAATTTTCGTAGGTTATTAATGCATATGCACACATTACCAATGTTGCAACTGATGCTACATCAATCATATCCACCGTACTAACCAGAAAATTGCTAGGCGAAAATGGCGGTATTCCAATGGGATGCAATAGCCCATGGGTTGCTAATGTAGCAATAAAATTTGTAGGACGTAAAATGGTATGCATGTTTCCTGACTTGTTTAATTGCATATCTTTAATTTTCTCTAAATTGATTCCATTTTAATTTTTAGGCAGGTACATGTCCCACTAAATGTACACAACATGCACTGGTTACTATTGCTGTTTAATTTCGACAAAGAAGAGATCCAGGTCCTAAACTCCAATCAAGCATATCGTGACATGGCCAAGGAAACTGCACTAGTAAGCTTGCTCTCTTTCTGCTTCTTGGCATCAGATGACACTATATTAAAAGCACTATCGCAATCCCTTGAATTACTCATCGTACACCAGGTGGAGTCCATTCAGGCATGCATCGATGAAGCGGTCAAGGATGGCTTGGTAACACCACCTAAGCCCATCAATATTACCCAGTGGAAAATCACTTGCTATACTAACATACCACAACAGATGGATGGGTACGTATAAACAATTATATGATTGCTCACCTACACAACAATACTTAACTTTAAATTTATATCACAGTTATTCCTGCGGGGCGTACACACTGAAATACATGTTGACATGGGACGGGGATAAAATTACCGAGGATTTCACACAGGTCTTCCAAACACTAAATTACATTTACAATCATGCACTACCTATGCTTCACCGCTATCCTAACCTATGTGTCGCTATCTAATTCAGGCACAAATACATATTTTCAGCTGGCAAATATGTTCAAGCCTGCTGCGTTCAGATTCAAACAAGCTTCGGAAAAAATCATACAAGAATCCTATAATGGTAAGTGCTTCACAACTAGCATTTTATGTCATGTAGTTCCTACCTTTCATGATTGCATGTAATGCACCACTATTTTCCTCTACAGAAGGACGAGTACGAAGCCAGCATTCCAGAGGAACGAAAATGTGCAGATGACGACGTCACGATTATCGCCACCCATGATGTGACAACCAAACCAGACATATCCGGTGCCCCAAAGCATAAACGTGGACGCCCGAGGAAGAATGCCCCCCCCTAGCAATCCAGTCAAACAACAATTTGAGACCGAGACTATTGCCAAAAAAGCGGAGCTCAAAGCACGCATACGCAGACCATCAGGCGTGATGTCCAGCCCATTCGTACAGCCATGAACGGGCTGCACGGAGTGGCACTTCAAGGGCAGTTAGACATGATCGATCCTCATAGCATGTTCTTTAAATTGAAGACTACACTTCTGTTATGATGTTTTTGCATATTACTTGTATTCATAGTTTTGCAGTGTGAATGTGTGCTGCTTACTGTACATCCAAATGTGTGATACTTACTCTCCATCCAAACGTCCCGATATGCATTAAGGGTCTCTTGTCAGGGCCATTGTTTGGCTTGATTTTTCACCAGTTATTTTTTTTAAACCAGTTAATGAGCTGCATGTTTCACTTCTATCATTTGCACCAACTGATCCAACCCAATCTGTATTGGAGTATCCTTACTTCTCAAACAGTACCATGAGTGACTACTTACAAATGCATGCTCCCCATTCTATACGGCGCCATTCAATGCCTAAGTATACAACTCTGGTTTAAGTTTACTACGATTATGGCTGACGTAGGGTAATGATAGAAGCATTTTTTTAACCATTTAGGCCTAGTTTGGCAACACGTTTTTTCCAAAACCATAGTAATTGAAAACTTCAGTATTCCAATATGTGGGCAATGAATACTTTGGTTTCTGAAAACTGTAGTTTTTCTCAGTTTCAGCGAAACTACGAAGTGTTTGACAATTGTGGTTTTTCTTGGCTTGGTTTTGACTAGTACTTGCATGGATAATCCTAGATATAGCTAGATGAACCAAATTGATCTACATCAAGGAGTTGTACAACGACTTGATCATCTTGTGCTAATTAACGGCCTTGTCATGCACGCACACATCCTCTAGATGCTAGGATATCTAGTTGCTTCCAAGTATCAATACACGTGAGCATTGAGCAATGATGTAAATATCATGGTTACACTACTATCTCTCACATCACGAGTTCAGGGCCTCACCTTGAATGGCTCATTGTCTGTCCGGAATACCGTGTGCAATGCAGCCACGCAGGCACGCCCCTGAAACCCACACATAGAGCTTAAACTGTCCATTACACCACAGAAACAGAGCTGCACCAAAACAGAACAGTGAAAGGGAGGCAAGGAAGCGGTCTGATGATTTTTGTATAGACAAATATGACATAAACTGTACTAGTAGTTGAACCAGAAGCAAACCTGTTGGTGGAGAGGCATGAGCCAGGAGTCCCATGTCCCGCTTCCGATTTCTCTGAAGACAGATGAATACAAACTATAGAGTCAGACTGTAACTAGGAGATGAGATGATGATGGGAGGGGGGGAGGCGGAGGCGTACAGGCAGTGGCCGTCGGCGGCGGACCAATCGGCGAGGAGCCGGGTGAACTCGGCGACGCCGCGGTTGGCGCACTGGTCCCCAATCCCTGCTCGAATCAGGAATCAATCAGTCAATCAATCAAGCCAGGGATGGAAGCAGAGTAGGTGAGGGTGGACCGACCGTGTAGGACGATGAAGGGCACCGCCTCCGCCCGGAGGAGGAGGAGGACGACGACCGCAGCGGCGCCGGCGCCGACGAGGCGAAGCGGAGGTCTCGGCAGCATGGGCACTACCGCGGGGAAAGGAGGGGCCAGTCGATCCGGCGGGGGAAGCTCTGCCACGTGGAATAAGAGGAGGCGGGAGAGCAGGCGGGAGAGGAGGCGTCGGTCGCCGGCGTCCCAGAGAGGAGGAGAGGAGGAGGGAGAGGAACGCGGGACAGGAGGGAGCGGTCGCCGGCAGGGGAGATGAGGGGCCAGTCAATCCGGCGGGGGAGGGCTGCCGCGGGGCGGTGGAGGCTCCGCCATGTGGAATAAGAGGAGGTGGCGGTCGCCGGCGTCGCGGAGAGGAGGAATGAGAGGACGAGGGACAGGAGGCGGCGTCGCCGGCGTCACAGGAGAGGAGAGGGAGTGTTCTTTTTTTTTTTGAGGAAAAGAGGAGGAGGGAGTGTTGTGAGAAGACGGGATCGGCACAAAAGTTGTGACGAGGATATTTACACAACACATCAAATGACGAATTTGCCCTCCCATACATTAATTGGTCCCACTCAAAAGTTGTAACGGTCCCACCATTAAATGTAATTTCCTGTAATTTTAATTTCGTAACTCCACGTAACTCCTATCTTTCCACCGTTAGATTAGGATGGATGAACGGCTCCTAAAATCGTCAATCACCGTAACAGTTATAAAAAAATAATATGCAACGTAAATTGAAATGCAGAGAATAAGTCGATGTCCTTGCATAGTATAACAATGATCAAGATACAAATCACTAGTCAGCGATCTGAACCATTTTAATTTTTTGCCAGGGATCAGTGATTAATTGGGGGTGAAAGAGTTCTACTACTACTATCGTTCAAGTATTTTATTAATAATGCGATGATACTTAACTATATAGGTTCCCGAGGAACTCTCAAGCTGCACTCACGTGAACGAAGGCAACATCTACATTGGAAAGACTACCCCACCTATTGTGATTAAGCTGTTCCAAGAACAATTCAAGAAGGACTTTGAGTCGTTCCTTGCACTGCGCTCCAGAGAGCTTGTCAATGGAGGGCGAATGTTGCTAACATTTCTTGGACGAAAGAGTGAAGACATGATGATGCATGGGGACGTTAGCACCTTACTTGAATTGGTTGCTCAATCTCTCCAGGCTCTGGTCCTAAAGGTACGTTCGTATGTATTGGTTTCAACAATACTTTTCTTTGCTTTGCTTTGTTTTCTATTTACTACTATCACACCATCCCGCAAAAAATAGAAAACAATGGTTTGCTCTATTTTCTATTTACTACTATCACACCAAATTACTCTTTACTAGCAAACTTATAATTGTTTTGTGTAACTTGATGCTCCTAAGTAAATTCATTCTAGCATGACAACATTCTATGAACGGAATTTCACCTGTGTAAAACGGTGACATATATTATCCCATGAGGCGCATACAAAGTGGAAGTACACTTTCTGGTAAAAAGAAAAAAGAACTGGGAAGTACACTTAAAATTGAAGAAAAAGAATTCTCGTGCAACTTAATACAATGATTACATTGAATTTCAATGATAAAAAATTAAAAAAACGCCTTGACAAAATAAGATTTCTCATTCGATACGCTCTATCTAAAATACTATTGGGTTGGGTGATAGGGCTGTGTGGAGAAGGAGAAGCTGGACTCATTCAACCTGCCATATATACTACGCACCATCGGTTAAAGAGGTGAAGGCATTGATCAATGAGAGTAATCTCTTCGACATCGTGCTTGTCAGACTCTTTGAATCCAACTGGGATCCTCAGGACGACTCAGACAACGATGTGGTACTAGACTGTGCTAGCAGCTCACCAGTTTTTCTAAGACAAAATCTTTCTTTTGTGCTCTATTAAAAATCTCGTAAAGTCATGAATAAATTGAAGTTCCAATGGGCAATAATCAGCCCAGAACTTCTCATGTATTTCATCTTTTCAGTGGGGCAAAGACAAATGTTCCATTATGAAATTTTTCATAATACCATATGTTTGTAGTAGTGCAAGACCTTGCCCCCCCCCCCCCTCCATGCATCCGTTGATGCAGGCAACCATAATTTATGAAGATTGGGCCAAAACAATTTATGCTGAATAGTCTGTCTTTAAAAATGAAAAAAAAGCAAAGAAATAATTTTCATGAGTGGTTATCCATGAAGATGATGTCACTAGGTCTAGTGTAGCAACTACAACAATGAAAGTGGTGCTCCAATCCAACTTCCCTCGTGAAATCAATGACAATTAAACATCACCATTGTTGGATCCAACCAACGATAAACATACAGAGGGTAATTTTCAAAGTTGTAGCTCTAGGGCTAGACGTCCAACACGAGATTAGTGGTTACACTTCCAATGCTTCCAAATGGCTTTACTTCTTTGTTAGTGCCATCATCTCATTTCTTCTTTGCAATTTATTCAAAAAGGTCAATCCAGTTTTGTCGCATAAAATCCTACGTTTTCATAAATTGGCCTATAGATCTCTCTCTCTCTCACACACGCGCGCACACACCCCCGCGTGCACACACACACACAAACAGAGGTTACCTCGCAAACCAGGCGCTGTCAGTTGCTTTGAGCGTGACAGGAAAGCGACCAACAGAGAGCGTCAACTAAGAAGAGAATTGTCGAGGTCAACAAGGTACACGAGTTATCTTCTGAACATACGGTAGTGGTTCTTTGAGAGGGCAAAATAGTGTTTTTTGTGTGTGGCGAGCCTGAGATGTATTTTCTGTGATTGAGAAGCTATATAAAGAAGAGTTTGCAGCAAGCTATAGACAAACTAATGAATTTGTTTGCAGGTCGAAGGACAGATTGCTTTCCCATGAAGGACGGCGTGTACTATACCTGTCTACAGGACATACTTTTATACTACTTTTCTAAATATTTCTATTTATTAATAATATTAACTCACTGTGTAATATAGATGGCTAGATAATTGTGGTTCAGTACTTTATTCTATGATTTTTTTGTTCTAACAAATGAAAAATAAAATATTTAAGAAAGCTTGGGACGATCAGGAGCCTAAGTAATGTTTATGAGATGGTTTTTCTTTGGAACAGAGGATTGCATCTCATTGAGTGATTTTTTTCCAGTTAACTACAGAAACATTATGATTGCATTATGCACAGAAACACCAGAAAAGAAATGAACTCAAATTCAGGATATGTCATTGGAGATTGCCCTCGTTCAAAAATATGTATGTCATTGAAATTTCCGCTATCTGCACAGCACAGGCAACCACAACTGTATAGATTTTCACCTGGTTTTCCCTTAGTAAACCGAACAGTGTGGATCATCTTCTTTGTAGTGAATATAACAGCTCACAAAAGTAGCGTCGATGTCATGATGCATTAATTGGTCCCGCCACCGGCAACTCTGACGCCACCACAGAAAAAACACCAACCCACCGAAATCTAAGCTGAGGTTTCAACACAGGACAGGAAGCTGAGGATGAACGAGCAACAATGGCCAACAGTTTCTGGACCACGATCAGCATCCATGAATATCTGGCGTCCTTCCCAGCATCAACCCCGGCGAAAGAACCTGTTGGTCCTTGTGGTTTGTTAGCATACGGAACATTCTCATTCCTGCTGTTTTAAACGTGACTGCACTGATATGCATAACGTCTGGACATACAGAGGAGAGGGATAGATACCATGTACGGCGCTCTCGATTTGTCGTCACCGACTCGCCATGTTGCTGCCGCCGGTCGACGTCGAATCTCCCTCCTTGAAGTCACGAATCGCAGCCCGTATATCGTTGTGTCTGTGGTGTCGCCACCTCGCCGCCTCACTCGGAAGAGGCCGGATGAGTAGCGTGGCTTGTTTGCCGTCGCACACTCTCCACCAGAGGTAAGCGGCGGTGGCCTGGGCGCCAAGAGTTGAAAAGAGGATTATGGCGCACTTGCTACTGGGCTGAGAGATTACACTTCGGCATTACACAATGATTATGTGTCGGGTACCTCGGTTATTTCTTTCACGAGAAAACTTTCGATCTATTCATGTCTAATCAATAAACACCAGAACTAACTAAATGTACATTCAGATCCGTGGACTATATAGTAACAATTATAATCAACGAAGCGAGCCGAAGGCACGCCACTGTCATCGCCCCTTCCTAATTGAAATCGAGCAAAATTTGCTGTAATAGACAGTAAAAAAGTCATCATGTCAAATCCCTATAGCGCTAGCACGCAAGGAGAACAACCACCATCGATTAAAATAAGCGTAGATCGAAAAAAATCCAACTTAAGGACAAACAAACACAGACGAGCGAAGACTAAATATGAACAAATCCACCTAAGACAACCACCAGCCGAATTCCGCAATATCCGTCGTAGACACACCTTCACATGTCTTCCGACAATGCTAGATGCACCACCGTCGTCTTGACTTCGACACAAACCATAACAAAAATTAAAAAAACATCTACAAACAAAACCTTTTCGTCGGTAAGGGCCAAGATCCATCATGCCCCCATGGCCCTAAGGCCACAGAAGACGAGGCAGATCGACGGCACCATCGACGAGAGGCAGGAATCCTAGGCGCATGTTTACTTGGAAGAAGAGACGAAGGTGTAGTTGTCATTGGTGTACCTGCTAAATCCAGAACTGAGAAGCAAATAGTTGGTACCCATGTGTCGAGAATTTTTTTCAATATATTATATTTGGTTGAATATGATAATGAATACTATAATACATATGATTTGTTATATGGTTGTAAAGCATTTGCATAGTATAAATAATATTTTTAGGCGTGCTAAGAGTCGTGGGTTAATGGAGTGCGATACGTGCATGTTGAGAGAAGTAGTATCTGCTACACCAGTAAGCTCATTAGGAGGTGAAGGCTCTCATTCAATTGGAGGACATTGATTTTGGATTGGGTTTTTAATTTTTCACATCAATTTATATTAAGAAACTCTCTTATTCAAGTGAGATGTTCAATTTAAAATTTAATTCACAATTTTGACTGATTAATGATTTCTCAGATTACAGAAACAACCCACTTATAAAATTTATCAGTCTCGGACACGCTGACATCACCAGACAAAATATAGATGCCAACATGCAACACTAAAGCACTAATATGATTTTGGATTGGGTTTCCAATTTTTGACTTAGTCAACAATTTCTTAAGAATCTCTCATTCAAGTGAGATGTTCAGTTTTGAATTTGATTCGTGATTTTGACTGGTCATTGATTTCCCATATCAATCTGCAACAACCAGCTAATAAAAATACATGAGCCTCACACCTTCTCATCACTTGACAAAAAAAATGCTAACTAGCGACACTATAGCATCAATATAGTACATGCGATCACCGTTACAAAAGTTTCCATGCGTCGATGGATAAGATGATCATGTTTTGTATAGAATATCACGACTTGCACGTCGATGAGTATGGCAACCGGCGGGAGCCATAGGGTTGTCTTTAATTATTGTATGACATGTGTGTCAATCATTAAGCGCAATGTGAGGCTTTACTTTATCGCTAAGCGGTAGCAATAGTAGTAGAAGCATGGTGGGCGCGACAACCCTAATGGCAACACATTGATAGAGATCAAGATGGTGGAGATCATGGTGTCATGTCGGGGACGATGGAGATCATGACGGTTCTTTAAGGATGAAGATCAAAAACACAAAATCATGGCCATCTCATGTCACTTATGATTTGCATGTGATGTTAATCCTTTTATGCACCTTATTTTGCTTAGCACGATAGTAGCATTATAAGGTGATCCCTCGCTAAAAATTCAAGATAAAATTGTGTTCTCCCCGAGTGTGCACAGTTGCGAAAGTTCGTCGTTTCGAGACACCACGTGATGATCGGGTGTGATAGACTCTACGTTCACACACAACGGGTGCAAGCCAGTGTTGCACATGCAGAACACTCGGGTTAAACTTGACGAGCCTAGAATGTACAAGCATGGCCTCGGAACACAAGAGACCGAAAGGTCGAACATGAGTCATATAGTAGATATGATCAACATGATGATGTTCACCATTGAAACCACCTCAACTCACGTGATAATCGGACTTGAGTTGGTAAATTTGGATCATGTATCACTCAGATGACCTGAGGGATGTCAATTTGAGTGGGACTTTAGTAATTTGATTAACTAAACTCATTATCTTGAACAATAGTCTTAGTAAACTTTGCATATTTATATTGTAGATCAATGGCTCGTGCAGTAGTTCCCCTGAATTTTAAAGCGTTCCTATAGAAAGCAAAGCTGAAAGATGATGGAAGTAGCTTTGTGGACTGGGCCCATAATCTGAGGATTATCCTCACGGCTTCCTAGAAGGTTTATGTCCTTGATGCACCGCTTGATGATCCACCCGCTCCCGTGTCGTCCAAAGACGTTAAGAACGCTTGAGAGGCATGTTCGAGAGATTACTCAATAGTTCATTGTGCAATGTTCTATGGCTTAGAACCGATACTTCAAAGACGTTTTGAACGTCATGGAGCATATGAGATGTTCCAGGAGTTGAAGTTTATCTTTCAGAAGAATGCCCGGATCGAGAGGTATGAGACCTCCGATAAGTTCTATGATTGCAAGATGGAGGAGAACGGATCTGTCAGTGAACATATACTCAGAATGTCTAGGTATTCGAACCGTCTCACTGAGTTAGGGATGCCCCTTCCGCCGGAGGCGATCATTGTCAGAGTTCTTCAATCATAGCCACCTAGCTACAAGAGCTTTGTGTTGAACTATAACATGCACGGGATGACCAAGTCAGTCGCCGAGATGTTTGCGATGCTGAAAGTCGCTGAGTCTAAAATCCAGAAAGAACATCAAGTGTTGATGGTCAATAAAATCACTAGTTTCAAGAAGAATGGCAAGGGCAAGAAGGGTAACTCCAAGAAGGGTGGCAAAGCAGTTGCCCCCCCCCCCCCCCGTGAAGAAACCCAAGACTGGACCCAAGCCAGAAACTGAGTGCTTTCATTACAAGGGAACTGGTCACTGGAAACGGAACTGCCCCAAGTATCTAGCCGATAAGAAGGCGACCAACACCAAACAACGTATATATGATATACATGTTATTGATGTGTACCTTACCAACTCTCGTTGTATTACCTGGGTATTTGATACCGGTTCGGTTTCTCACATTTGCAACTCAAAACAGGAGCTACGGAATAGACGAAGGCTGGCAAAGGACGAAGTGGTGATGCACGTGGGAAATGGTTCGAAGGTTGATGTGATCGCCGTCAGCACGCTCGCTCTTCGATTACCATCGGGATTAGTGATGAACCTGAGTAATTGTTATTTAGTGCTTGCGTTAAGCATGAACATTATATGTGGATCTTGTTTATTGTGAGACGGTTACTCATTTAAATCAGAGAATAATGGTTGTTCTATTTATATGAGTAATATCTTTTATGGTCATGCACCCAATGTGAGGGGTTTATTCCTATTGAATCTTGATAGTGATGATACACATGTTCATAACATTGATGCCAAAAGATGTAGAGTTGATAATGATAGTACCACTTTCTTGTGGCACTACTGTTTAGGTCATATTGGTGTAAAACGCATTTACAAGCTCCACTGATGGACTTTTGGAGTCACTTCATTTTGAATGACTTGACACATGTGAACCATGCCTCATGGGCAATATGACTAAAACCCCTTTCTTTGGAACAATGGAACGGGCAAGTGACTTGTTGGAAATCATACATACTGATGTGTGTGGTCCGATAAGCATTGAGGCACGCGGTGGATATCGTTATATTCTCACCTTCACTGATGACTTAAGTAGATATGGGTATATTTACTTAATAAAACACAAGTCTGAAACGTTTGAAAAGTTCAAGCAATTTCAGAGTGAAGTTGAGAATCATTGTAACAAGAAGATTAAATTCCTACGGTCTGATCGAGGAGGAGAATATTTGAGGTATGAGTTTGGCAGTCACTTAAGATAATGTGGAATTGTTTTTCACAATTGACACCTCCTGGAACACCACATCGTAATGGTGTGTCCGAACGTCGTAATCGAACCTTATTAGATATGGTGCGTTCTATGACGTCTCTTGCCGATTTGCCACTATCATTTTGCGGTTATGCATTAGAGACAGCTGCATTCACTTTAAAATAGGGCACCATCTAAATCCATTGAGACGACGCCATATGAACTCTGGTTTGGCAAGAAGCCAAAGTTGTCGTTTCTTAAAGTTTGGGGATGTTATGCTTATCTCAAAAAGCTTCAGCCTAAAAAGCTGGAACCCAAAGCGGAGAAATGTGTCTTCATAGGATACCCAAAAGAGACAGTTGGGTACACCTTCTATCTCAGATTCGAAGGCAAAGTGTTTGTCGCTAAGAATGGAACATTTCTTGAGAAAGAGTTTCTCTCGAAAGAATTGAGAGGGAGGAAAATAGAACTTGATGAGGTTATTGAACCTTTACTTCAATCAGAGAGTAGCGCAGCGAAGAAAGATGTTTCTGTAGAGCCTGCATCGGTTGAAGAGGAAGCTAATGATGATGACCATGAAGCTTCGGATCAAGTTACTATCGAACCTCATAGGTCAACAAGGGCGCGTACTACTCCGGAGTGGTACGACAACCCTATCTTAGAGGTCATGTTGTTAGACAACGATGAACCTATGAGCTATGGAGAAGCAACCCGGATTCTGAGAAATGGTTAGGGGCCATGAAATATGAGATGGGATCCATGTATGAAAACAGAGTATGGAATTTGGAAGTATTACCTGAAGGGAGAAAGGCCATTCAGAACAAATGGATCTTTAAGAGGAAGACATACGCGGATGATAATGTCACTGTCTATAAAGCTCGACTTGTGGCAAAGGGTTTTTCACAAGTTCAAGGAGTTGACTACAATGAGACCTTCTCACCCGTAGTGATGCTTAAGTCCGTCAGAATCATGTTAGCAATAGCTGCATATTTCGACTATGAAATTTGGCAAATGGATGTCAAAACAACGTTCCTTAAATATTTCCTTAAGGAAGAGTTGTATGTGATACATCCAGAAGGTTTTGTCGATCCAGAGAATGCTAACAAAGTTGGAAAACTCCAGCGATCCATTTATGGACTGGTGCAAGCATCTCAGAATTGGAAAACTCCAGCGATCCATTTATGAGGTGATCAAAGCATTCGGGTTTATACAAGTTTACGGAGAAGCTTGTATTTACAAGAAAGTGAGTGGGAGCTCTATAACGTTTCTAATATTATATGTGGATGAAATATTGCTGATTGGAAACAATATAGAAATGCTGGAAAGCGTGAAGGAATATTTGAATAAAAGTTTTTCAATGAAGGACCTAGGAGAAGCTACTTTCATATTAGGCATTAAGGTCTATAGAGGTAGATCGAGACGCCTAATAGGACTTTCACAGAGCACATACCTTGACAAAGTTTTGAAGAAGTTCAAAATGGATCAGTCCATGAAGCGGTTCTTTCCTGTGTTGCAAGGTGTGAAGTTGAGTAAGACTCCCTGCCCCCTGGCCGCGCCTAGCAGGCTTGTCGCCTCCTGACAGGTCTCCTAACCCTAATTCTTGGCCTATAAATACCCAAATATTCCCGCAACATCAGAAAGATCCACGCAAATACTTTTCCGCCGCCGGAAGCCTCCGTTCCCGAGAGGTCCAATCTTGGAGCCTTTTCCGGTAATCTGCCAGAGGGAGTTTCGATCACGGAGGGCATCTAAATCAACTCCATTGCCCCCTCCGATGATGCATGAGTAGTCCACCATAGACCTACGGGTCCATAGCGAGTAGCTAGATGGCTTCTTCTCTTTCTTTGATCTTCAATACCATGTTCTTCATGATCTTCATGGAGATCTATCCGATGTAATCCTCTTTTGTGGTGTGTTTGTCAAGATTCGATGAATTGTGAGTTTATGTTCAGATTATCCATGAATCTTATTTGAATCTCCTCTGATTTCTTATATGCATGATTTCATATCCTTGCAAGTCTCTTCGAGTTATTGGTTTGGTTTGGCCAACTAGATTGGTAATTCTTGCAATGGGGGAAGTGCTTGGTTTTGGGTTCAATCTTGCGGTGTCCTCACCCAGTGACATAGTAGGGGTAGCGAGGCACGTATTGTATTGTTGCCATCAAGGGTAACAAGATGGGGTTTTCATCATATTGCTTGAACGTATCCCTCTACATGATGTCATCTTTCCTAATGCGTTACTCTGTTCTTCATGAACTTAATACTCTATATGCAAGCAGGAGTCGGTCGATGTGTGTAGTAACAGTAGTAGATGCACAATCATTTCGGTCTACTTGTCACGGATGTGATGCCTATATGCATGCATTACCTTGGATAACTACATGATTATTCCCTTTTCTATCAATTGCTTGACAGTAATTTGTTTACCCACCATGATATTTGCCTTCAAGAGAGAAGCATCTAGTGAAACCTATGCCCCCTGGGTCTATTTTCCATCATATATTTTCAGATCTATACTTGCTGCAATTTATTTACCTTTTACTTTCTGCACTAGTTACATCTATCTCTATCGGATCTAATCCTTGCAAATAACTGTGAAGGGATTGACAACCCCTTTATAGCATTGGGTGCAAGAGTTTGATTATTTGTGTAGGTGCATCCATTGGTGACTTGCTTGTTCCTCCTACTGGATTGAGACCTTGGTTCTCAACAACCGAGGGAAATACTTATCTACTTCGTTGTATCATCCTTTCCTCTTCAAGGGAAAACCAACGCATGCTCAAGAGGTAGAAGATGTCTGTAAAAAATCCATATCTAGGCTCCTTAGAACGTGGATAGGAATATAAGGAGAGTTGCACTCCGCTCTCTATAAAGGTGGTTTTGGTATTTTTTATGAACAAAACATTTTTCGAAAAGGGGATCAGTTAGAGCAATTTTTTAGCCTAACTCTTGTGTACTAGAATTCTTTTTGGGACAGGAGATCAGATGGAGACGCTCTCAGCGGAGGAATGCATCATATTGTAGCGGATTTACTTGATTATTTAGGCTCCTTTGCTTTATCTCTTTTCTATGGCTATTCATGGGTTTTTATGTAGTTTTTTTTCTTTCCAATCTTGGTTAATTTATATGTCAAAATTCATATTTGTGTTCACATGCTATCGTCTGCTCTAGATTATAACATTTTCATATAAAAAAGAAAAAACAAAGCAAATTTAAACAACAAACAAACAACTAAGAGGAAACGAAAAATAACATCGTCAACCCCTACTTGAGTGTGGTCGTGCAAGTGCACAACTACAATTGTGTGTCTGAATGTGGGTACAAACTGGGGGTGTAAAATGAGGGGGAAGTAAGCACTCACATTTCCATCAACCCCCTTCCTTGATCAATGCAATTCTAGTTGTGGTTGGTAGCACAGACGTGTAACTACAATTGCATGGTCACGTGGTTGTGCAAATGTTGTTGTGCGGGACATGAGGATGTACAACTAAGGAATAGAAGACATCCACTTCTCTATGAACCCTAGTTGCATGTAATGAACGTGCAACTACAATTCCACATCCCAGTGTGTGCAATTAGGGTTACCTGCATACCATGGGGTGGTACAACAGAGGGAAGATGAAAATAAATGAAAAACGTGAAACATCCATCTCTATAAATTATGAAATCCATGCAATCCTAGTTATGTGTGATTGTGTGGGCATGCAACTACATTTGTTTTTTGAGTTTTTTTAGAACTGCGACTACATTTGTGTGTACCGAGTTTTCTAGCCATTGGTTTCATGCGGGGATATGGTATATAAATAAGGAGAGAAGAATAACACCACAAAGAGAAATATATGCATCTCTACCAGCCCCATAGTTCTAAACAAAAATACTAGGACCATCACCCTCCATACCCCCTCAATTCATGCGAGCAACGAAGATGCAACTTGAAGCAATATTTTTTAGAAAAATAATAATTTAGTTGCACATGATCACAGGGCATGCATGAAATTGGGGGAGATGTTTTTATAAGATAAAAAATACAATTTAGTCGCACGCAGTCAATAGGATATGCAACCAAGGTCGTGTTTTTGGAGAAAGAAAAACCTCAAAATGGAAGCAACTGAACCCCTTAGTTCAACGAGGAAGGTGATCATGCAATTAGGGAGAAATTGACTAGAATAATAAATGGAAAGACCATTTATTTTGGAAAGCATTAGGGAACTGGCATTTCCCCTAGGGAGCTTCGAGTACACCTCCTCCCTCGCCCTTGTGTCGCCTCCAGGGCCAACATGGGGCTAATTCTATCCCCCCCCCCGCCACCACCCTGACCTCCCTTCCCTCTCCATCGTTGTCCCTAGAGATGGCCGCCAGGATAGCCTGTGCACCACTGGTGAAGGGGGCGGCGGGGATCTCGAGGCCCACGTCCATGGTGCAACTTCTTGGAGGGGTGGTGTATGGTAGCTTGGGATTGGCGCAACTTCCTAGAGAGAATTTGACTCAGGCTTGGCGTGCTCCTCTTCTCAGCTGCATGCCACGGCTCCTGGATCGTCGGTGCATGCATCGGAACCTCCTCGTACACATCTGCGCGCTGGTGTTATTCAACCTGTTAACCATGCAACTAATTAAGTACTACTTTCTGCTATTTCCATAGGCGAACCGTGCACTGTCAGTGAGGCTCTGACTGACGCCAAGTGGAAAAAGGCAATGGATGAAGAATTTTAGACTTTTCAGAAAAATCATATGTGGCATCTCGTTTCTTCACACCGAGGTAAAAAATATAATTGGTTGCAAATTGGTGTTTAGAATAAAAAAATATGATATGATGGTACCATAGATTGTTATAAGGTCAGATTTGTTGCAAAAGGGTTCAAGCAGAGGTGTGGTTTGGATTATGAGGATACCTTTATTCCCGTTGTTAAAGTTGCCACTATTCGTCTTGTTTTGTCAATTGTTGTATCTAGAGAATGGAGTCTTAGACAGCTAGATGTGTAGAATGTGTTCCTTCATGGCGTTCTGTAAGAGGAAGTCTCTATGCAGCAACCTCCTAAGTTTGAGGATCCATACTTGATAAATCTTTCTATGGACCGAAGCATGCTCCAAGACCATGGTATTCTCGTTTGAGCTACAAATTAATTACAAATGCTTGGTTTTGTTGCCTCCAAGTCGGATACATCGTTATTCATTTGCAATAAGTCACACACAACTATATTTGTACTTATCTGTGTGGATGACATTATTGTTACTAGATCATCAAATGAGGCAATAACAACTCCTTTAAAAGACTTTAACTCTGAGTTTGCTCTCAAGGATCAAGGAGATCTTCGCTTTTTTCCTTGGTATTGAGGTAAAAAGAAATAGAGAAGGTGTCCTTTATCGCTCTCAAAAAAATATGCAACTGATCTTTTGAGCAAGGATGGGTTGCAAGGATGTAAACCATCTCCAACACCACTCTCCAATTCAGAATTTTTTTCTCTTGTAGTAGTAGTACCTCTAAGTCCGGAGGATGGCACCAGGTACAGAAGTTTGTTAGGTGCACTTCATATCTGGCACTCACGAGGCCTAATATTTCCTTTGCAGTAAAGAAAGTGTGCCAATATCTTTAGGCACCCACCTCAGATCATTGGACTATTGCTAAACGTATCTTGAGATATGTGAAAAACACCTTGAGTGTTGGCCTAACCTTCAGCAAGTCATCACCTACCTTTGTGAGCGCATTTTCTGATTCTGACTTGGCAGGTTGCTTAGATCATAGACGATCAACACGTGGCTTTGCAGTTTTCTTTGGATCCAATTTAATTACATGGTGTGCAAAGAAACAAGCAACCGTGTCAAGATCAAGCATTGATGCAGAATATAAGGCACTGATCAACGCAACAACATAAATTATATGGGTTAAGTCTATGATCAAGGAGCTTTGGATGTATACATCATACACATACTCCA
This sequence comes from Hordeum marinum, assembly GCA_022496015.1. Taxonomy (NCBI): domain Eukaryota; kingdom Viridiplantae; phylum Streptophyta; class Magnoliopsida; order Poales; family Poaceae; genus Hordeum; species Hordeum marinum. Next base: position 166,252,163 of record CM039678.1, on the reverse strand, counting down.
TGTCTTTGGTGTGACCATCTTGGTGACACATAACACCAGTAGAAAACCTGGCACTAGTGTCGGTTCCAGAGGGCCTTTAGTCCCGGTTCTGCAAGCGGGACAAAACGATCGAGACTAATGCCGCTCACTTTTATTACCGGTTGGCTTACAAACCAAGACTAAAGGAGCTCCACGTGGCCGTTGTGGGGCACCTGGCAGGAGGACCTTTAGTCTCAGTTGGTAACACCGGCCGGGAGTAAAAGACAGCCACGCGTCAGTAGCTACCAGGCTCTGGTTTTTTAAAAGGAGGGGTTTAGGGGTTTTGAAGGGTTTAGGGGTTTTCATATTGTCTTTCCCCCTTTTATTTCTTTGTTTACCATTTTTATTTTATACTTTTCATTCAACTCGGCACTAGATACTACGTATAGCAATGAAAGAACCATTACACAACATAGTCATGATCAATATATAGAAAGAACCATCAGTGTCACTTGAAAGTTGTTCAACTTAAGAAACAAACATCAATGTATCACATTCATCTGAACATACTAATTAATTAACTAACAGTTCTCCAGCTGATATATTCATGACTTAGTTCTAAACATGGTCAACAACAACCATCATCTGATAGTCCTTTCGGTTGCTCTTCCTTATAGTGATTACCACAAGGGTGTCCACCCTTAGTTCTCTCTTTCCCTTGATGAACTCCTGACAGCCGGCCTTGTGGAATGATATGCGCCCGTCGGGTTCTGTCTTGTATTGGACATTCGTGACAGGCCCTCTTGGTCCATGGATTACTCCAGCACTACCGACGGCGGGGATGTCCACCCCAGAAAACATCCTCAAAGGTAACTTCTGAAGACCCCATCATTAAGAGAAAATAGAGAGCACAGAAAGTTAGACATCTCACCATACTTGGTTATGACCAAAAAGAGATGAAAGAATATAAAAAATCTCACCATCACTTTTTGACCATGTTGTTTTTTGTTAGACGGTGCACAAAGGGCTTCCCCAAGAAAGTAGAAGAGGATGGTAACATTTCTTTCACACTAGCTTTACCATCCCGAGTAAGCTTCTTCATCCTTTGAGAAAAAATTGCAGAAAGGATAGGACCATCATCTTCATCTTCGATGTCCTCCTGTTCATCTTGGTTGTCCTCATCTTCATCTTGGATGTCCTCATCTTCATCTTGGTTGTCGATGTCATCTTGGTCATCTTGGCTGACGATGTCATCTTGGTCATTGTCATCATCATCGCTTTGGACATATAATGTCCTTAACCTATTCACCTCTCCTATTAAGGAAAAAGCTACAAGTTCTCCTCCTTTAAAATTGTTCACTGCAATTTACTGCTCCCATCCATCACCATATATGATGGTTTTATTCTTTCCTTTGTGCAGATCCAATTCGAATTCGCGCTCCTCATCATCCTCAAAGGACAACACGTTACCATATGAATTGTTGAAGTCATCCCTTCTGTTGCATGGAACACACTATGCAACAGTAAATAATCAACAATAAAGTCAGAAAAATAGTTAAACAAATGATCATGTCGGCTTCTTGAATGGGGGTACCCAGACCTGCCTGCCCACGGCCCAGGGCATGGCCCACTTCGTCATCCAAATGGGACCAGACGAGGCCCCACTCAAGACAAGGCCCTCGTGAGGGCCCTAGTCCCGCGAGGAGGAAAAATGACAAGACCTGCGAAGGATGGGCCTCCTCAGGAGCCGTCCAGACCGGCGGAGATCTCTATACAAGACCCGGCCTCAGGAGTCAAAGATGACGCAAGGAAGGACAGGCAAGGACCAGGGCGCCAGGCGGCGCAGTTTCCCCTTTGGTGCAAAGGGAGCAAGGACAGACGTGGGTTCCCAAAGCACCCCCAAATGTTTCCATTCTAGTGCAAGAAGACCACAACCACCCCTCTCTGCAGAACAGACGTCATCGCTGAGCCAGCCCCTGCAGCATCGACAACTACTTTGCAGGCGAAGACTGCCTTTGGGCAGGGCGAGCACGAACCCTGGCCCCCTTCAAAATTGGCCGTTGTGGGATCCCTTCCTACCATTGTGATAAGGGAAGAGGACCCAGGCCGCCACTATATATAGAGGGTAGGCTGCTTCGTAGAAGGGGGATCCATCCGGTGGGAACCCTATCCTCAAACTCCACCCTCACCAAACCACAAGGGGCCTCGAACACCACCAAGAGCCCTCGGGAGGCCCCAAAACACTGTACTTGTTCATCCACCTCACCTCCTCGAGAGGCAATCCACCAAAGCATGAGTAGGGTATTACACTTCGCAGCGGCCCGAACCTAGGTAAATTGGCGAGTTCATCTTCTTCCTCGTCATCATGTGAGTTCTCTTTTGTGTTCATCGAGTAGCGAGCTAGGTCGGGCGAGGCTGCAGGGGATCTTTGCACACGCCCCGATGTTCGAATCTTAAGGGTTTTGCGGACCCTGAAATCCAATATTTGGCACGCCAGGTAGGGGGCTTGTCAAAATCTCCATTAGGTCTCGACTGGCTAACGCTCGTAGCACTCATGGCAGGAGGACGTCGAGTCCGCACGGAGCGGCGAGCAGCACGCGTGGCGCGTCCGGCGCATGCAAGCCAGAACGCTCGGCGGCACTCTGTCACCCCGTTAGTGGGCATCAACACTGGTCGGGTCTCCGACAGGCGCTAGGGGCTTCCGCCTTCACCAACCACACGGCACGCCCCCGTCGTCCCGGCCCTTGCTCGCGTTCAGGCCGCACCGCCGCGCCTCCAAGTTTGGCAAGACCCAACACACAGACATGTCGCGCTCCTCATGGAGCACGAGCTTGGGTGCTAACGTGCCATCCGCCACCGCTGCACTGCTGCACCGGTGAGCCCAGGCGTCCTCCTAAGCGCGACATTGCCACCGACGAAACCCAGGCGCACCACCGTGGGGCCCGCGCCCATGGACCCGCATGACCGGAGGCCACGACGTCTAGACCACGCGGGCGAATTCAAGACATCTACACCGGCACGCTCCTTCCGGGGACTTGGATCGAGCCATCAGGAGCACGGGCCCTGGCCACGTGAAGGGGGCGTGGCCTCGCGCTTCCCTACATGTTTTATGGAACCAAGGAGGAGGACCGGAGGCTCGACAACTCGACAACGACCATGTTGTCGCGCGCCCAGGACACGGAGAGGGCCACATCATCTACCACGATAGCAGGAGACACGCGCGCGAGCTCGTGAGGGGCCCCCGCGTGGACAGGTACATACAACCTCGTGGGGTGGCTCATGGGGCTGGCCTCACGAGGATGCCCGGCGCAGGGATCCTCACAAGGCACGCCCGCTGGCAGGGAGCTGCTTTGGGCAGATGTTTGGCTTTGGGGACCAGGGGTCACTCTCCTCGGAACGAAGGGTAGAACATGAGCCCTCGTATCCAGACCAAGAGGCCCCAGCTTGGGGACGGAGGGTGGAACACACGCCCATGTCCCTGGGCTAGACGATCCCAACCTGGAGGCCAAGGGTGGAACATGCGCCCTTGTCTCCGGGGGGCGCGACACTCGCTTGGGGACGGAGGGTGGAACAAACGCCCATGTCGCCAGGACAGGTTTCGCTCGATCGCCAGTGGGCGAAGGGCCCAGAGTACTGGCATGGGAACCCCCGGGGTCCCTAGCGAGGTGCGCTGGGGCAACGCCCGGGTAACTCAGGACCTTCTACTAGAGCGGGCTCTCCGGCCAGAGAGCGTTGTTGGCTTCCCCTACGCTTGGGGGCTCGCCCAGGGCACACAACACTTCGCCGCGACGAGCCCGGGGGCTACGAGTGGGCTCCATGCCTGCGAGGCGTGGGGCTCCCTATACACCCTCGGGACCTACATCAACCCGTGACACCCTCATGTAATAATGAGTGGGTTGTATATGCCCGGAGCCCCCCGAGGACGCGGAGGGTTTCCCCCCATGCAATGTGGCAGCCACAGCTCGGAGCTGGCGGAGAAGACAACACTGCCCATCAATGACTATGACCATGCAACGTGGATGCCCTACGCTCAGCGCTGGGGGAAGACGGAGGCGGGGACAACCCCAAAAAGCCGGACACGGCCGTTTTCTCGCTCTTTTTTGTATTGCAAGTTGCAGCCTTCAATGGCCTTTTTGTGCTTGAGCCTATCAGAAGCTCAAAGATTTCGTGATCCTATTTTCTAAAAGAAAAAGGGGCGGGAACTTTTTCTCTTTGTTCTCTTGTTTTACCGATTTTGAGTTCTCTCTCTCTCTCTTTGGATCGGCATTTTGCGAGGAGCTGTGGGCACTGACCACAACGCAACATCACAACATGGGGTCTCAGGGGGCCCAAGGGCCTCCTAAGGCGGCACATGGAGGGATGGAATGGTGGATCGCTCGAGCGTCAAAGGGGGCTCATGAGCAGCATGCCTCAGGAGCCTTACCGGTCATAAGTCCACTCGCCCCCTCTAGTGCCATCCTTGGTTTCTGGTCGGCATCAGGGGTGTCGGGGCCTCGCCCCGTGAAGTGCGTCATTGGTTTCCGGTTGTACCTAACGGTGGTGGGGAAATGCGCGGGACTGGGACCTGATGACGTAGAGTAGTTTGAGCGTCGAAAAAGAGGGCTCCTAGGAAACGCGCCTCGGGAACCTTAACGGTCATAATGCCACTCGACTTCCTGGTATCGTCCATAGTTTCCGGTCGGCATCAGGAGTACCGGGGCCTCGCCTCGTGAAGTATGTCCTCTCCGGTCATACCTAACGTTGGTAAGGAAATGTGTGGGACTGGGACCTACAGACGTAGAGTGCCAAAAGGGCCCCCAAACCGTCCCACGAGCAAGGGAGAAGCGCCTCAAACGGAACCACGGGCACAAGCTAAGTCGTCGCCGCCCCGCATGCATTACAACCGGACTGACAACGACCCCGGTCAAGCGGAGCATATTTAAAGGTACTGTTGAAATACATCAAAGTTGCCATTAGGCCACGTGCATAACCCTGTCAGGAACATGAGAAGTTTACTCGAGGGAAGCACACCATCGCCGAAACTCTCATTGCCGTCACCCAGTGAAGGCCCTGCACGTCCCCGCTCAAGCACGACCTTTCACCTCGTCAGAAGAAAGCTCCACCACCAGGTCATCCAGATGGTCCTAGACCCGATCGACGAGGGCAGCACAGGTCGCCTCAGTCACGGGACCAAGCACTGCCTTAAGATCGAAGTGTGGGTCGATGCGAAGGAGGTGGCATAAGAAGTTTGAGGCCGCCCACTCGAGTAGGTCACAACTCTTCTCCTCCATGAGCGTGCGGGTCTTCTCCGCTCCCACCTCAAGGCACTCCATGACCCTGGAAAAGAAGCCCAGATACCCGGTGTCGTTAGGAACCAAGGGGATCGAAACACTCGCCCCACAAACATCGTCCAAGGCCCACCTGGCCCTCTTCTCGAGGGATTGGAACATCTGGGAGCACATGTGCTGGAGGCCGCGAGCACGGACCGCCTCGTCCGAAGTCTCCTTCGCTAGGGAAGCAACACCCTTCACTTGTTTATAAAGAAAAGCTAGTTCGTCTTCGGCGGCCGCTTGGGCGTCCATCGCGTCTCGCCAGCGCCCTTCCTCTTAGTCTAACTTCTTCTTGAGGTCGTTAACCTCGCCTTTCAGGAGGTTATGTCGCTTACAGAAACGGGACTCCTAGAGCTCCAACTTCGCGAGATAATCCTGCACAAGGGGACGCCAAGCCTCTGCCACCCTGTTGTCGACCTCCTCTTGTATCCTCGCCTCGCGGGAGGCAAGGTACTCCTCGGCAAGCAACGCCTGGCACTCCCTCACCTCCAGTCTCTCCTGTTCCAGGCTCTACTCCAACGCTTCCAACGTCGATGAGTCAACAAGCGTCAGGGGGCTCGTGCCGGCAGGGAGAAGCTCGGCCGGCGGATCCACCAGTGTGTCCCTCTTGAGGCAATTCTTGGAGGCCCTATGCCGGCAATCGGCCTCCTGAGCCTCGGCGAGGGCGCATTCGCAGGCCTCCACCGCCACAGCAAGGGACCCTTCTACCTTTGTGCGGGCGCACTCGCACTGCAGACGACCTAGGTTCATGGCAACCTCAAGCTGGTGCCACCCCAACGCAAGGCGCTAGTGTTCCTTCTCCAAGTGGGCATCATTGTTGGCGAGCCCCACCCCTAGGCGTTGGAGCGCGCCCGCCATGGTATGGAGCAAACCCCTTGGCGAGGTGCTCAGGTCTTTAGTAAGCTCAAGCGGCCAAACAGATCTCCCACCTTCTCCATGGCGAACAGGGGAAGTGCGCGAGGGGCCTCCCGGCCCGAACCTATGCTCGGGGGCTAGGGCCTCACGTATAGGCACCCCATAAGAAGGAAGTGTACCCTGGGGCCCCACATTGTAGAGCAAAGGGGGTCCGGGGGGCGACGCAGCACGACCCTACAAGGGGCCACGGTCGGGGCAAGTGACCCCACTCGGGGAAGCCGGAGGCCGTGGGCGAAGAGAACCGTGGGGGACTCGCGTCCAGGGCCACCAGGCGTCAGAATTGGCTCAGGCGCAGGCGCCTCGGAGGATGGAGCCCCGCGGCATACGAGAGAAGAGACCGCAAGAGACTCAGCGATCGCAGGAGCAGGTGGCGCTAGCCTACCTCCCCCATCGTCGGTGGGGAGCCTGCAAAATAAAGGCTTAGAAGGAAGGCATTGAGAAGAAGGACAGAGGAGGGTACAAGCACTTACTCGTCTATGGTGACCCACTTCCTCTTCACCGGAGCCCACGGTGCCGAGGAGCGACCACCCCTGGGCGTCTTCCTTTTCCGACCGACGCGGGGGCCCGGGGGCGAAGGGCTAGTCACCAAAGGTTGATGAGCAATGGCAAGATCGACAACTTCCACCGAAGACTGGGTGCCGCACCCGACCCCGGCTCGACCCGGGGCAAGAGCCGGGGGAACGGGAGGCAATACACGGCCCACCTCGTCCGCGGGGAAGGCGGCGTGACCCGAGTTCTTAGAGGCTGGAGCCCCCGGGAGTCAGGCACCTCAGGCGGCAAAGAATCTCGTACAGGACATCAGGGGAAAGAGGAGGGACCTGGATCCGCATTGGGTCATGGGGACCCGTGAAGGCCCACATCAGACGGGAGTGGTGCTGAAGACGAGCGATTCGTCGGTGAGTGAATTCCCGCACCACCATCGCCATCATCATGCCCGCGTGCCTCAGCCTCGTCAGCCTGGTCAAGACCGATGCAAGCCCAGGGTCAGCAAGCTCCTCGCGCATCCACCCGCAATTCAGCGTTGCGGGGGTCAGTGGGGCTTGAAATAGAGCTTCGACCTCGGTAGTCTCAACATACACCCACTATTTCTGAAACCATTCTGCTTACGGGAAGAGTTCGGCATCAAGGGACACGCGGGACGATGCATCCACCATCCTCAAGGACACGCACCCGGAACACTGTTCCTCAGAGGCCAACTCAAGGGATAAGAAGTGGCGTAACAATGCCACGGAGGGGGAAACACCAACAAAGGCCTCGCACAGGAACACGAAGGCCGAGAGGAGAACGAGAGAGCCAGGGTCAAGGTGGAGCACGCGGATCTGGTAATGCGAGAGCACAGCAGTGAGGAAGCTCGAAAATGGTGGCAATATGCCGGAGAGGAGAGCATGGATATGAAGACGAATAGCAGAGGCCGCCATCTCGCCCCGAGGCCGCGAACCTGGCCAGATCTTGGTGGCCCCCCATTCATTGGAGCGGGCCACGACTACCAATTGGACTTTCTCCAACCCCTCGAGGTTCACCACCTACGACCGGCCCAGCGCGGGCTGGGGCATCGCTGCGGCGGACGGACCCCTCAAGCTTCTGCCTCTCACCCCCTCCGAAAATGTAGCGAGGAGGACGAAGGGGGAAACGGCGTGGCGCACGAGGACTCAACGGAAGGGGTTGGAGTCGCGCGAGAAGGGAGAACATGGGGCGGAATCGACGGGAAGCGAAGATGGCTTTGAGGCGAGAGTTGGGTTGCTCGGCAAACCTCGCTATGGCATGTCTGGTGCGGAGAAGAAGGAATGACAAGTCTTCGGGCTATCACATATAAATCCTGGCCCATAGGCAGTTGGGGCCCGCGACGCTTTGGGCCGCCATCCAAGCTTCGCTCGTAAGCCAACCCGGGCGCGCCTTAGGCCCGGGGGCTACTATCGGCGTTCTGGGAATGGGGGTACCCAGACCTGCCTGCCCGCGGCCCAGGACATGGCCCACTTCGTCAACCAAATGGGACGAGACAAGGCCCTCGTGAGGACCCTAGTCCCGCGAGGAGGAACAGCGACAAGACACGTGAAGGATGGGCCTCCTTAGGAGCCCTCCGGAGCGGCGGAGATCTCTATACAGGGCTCGGCCTTAGGAGTCAAAGATGACGCAAGGAAGGACATGCAAGGACCAGGGTGCCAGGCGGCGCAGTTTCCCCTTTGGTGCAAACACTACAAGAAATATGTCAGTTTGTGACCTTCTGTCAGTGACCGTGGAAGAAATGGTCATAAATCTACAACCATTTGAGACCAATTGGTCGTAAGCTGTTCGAAGGTCTCCAAACCCTCAACTATAACGACCATTTTGGTCAGAAAGGTCATAATTTCCTTACACAAAATGGTCGTAAAGAAGACAACACTAGTCCGCTGCCTTATTTCTAGCTGATCATGACCAATACAGATGGTCATAACCTTGTAAATTGTGGTGGGTTCCGATGACTAGGCGCCACCTCATCAGTTTTGCCTATGTGTCATGTCCATGTGTCAATTTTTGCCCTAGGTTGTGAAGCAACCTATATTTCTGCTATTCCTGAAATTCCCAAACAGTTCTCATAAATTCTTTGGATTATATATTCCTCAAATATGTCAAAAACCTTCCTTGCCTAGTTCAAAAATAATTCAACAATATCCATTTTCCTATTCTGTTCAGAACAGCACTTTGGGAAGGAAGTGATATTTATATATTCTTGATTGCCCTCAAAATTTTTGGGAACTCTTTCCTATCCAAATCATTTCATCATGACAAAATTCAACACCATTTGCCTAGTAAATCTTCCTTGGCAAATTTCCAAAGGTTTTGTTCAGCTAAAAGCTTTGCAAAGGAAGTACTAGCTATGCATATCCTAATGAGTTGAATTTTTTCCACATCTTCTATGTGCCCATATCATAGCTCTCTAAAAAGAATTAGCCCCATCTAACAATCCATGAGAGCCCACCATCCAATCTTTGTTTCTGGTAATATTTTCAGTTTGTGAAGCAACTATATTTTATATTGCTTAATAATCGCTGCAAAATTACCAGGACATGACCCTGCCCATAGAACCTCCCTCCACCAAATTTTATCTCATTTAATTTAACCACTTTACCTCAATATGTTTCGCAATTTTCTGTTCACTTGAGAGCATTGTGAAGGAAGTACCATTTTTATATATCCAAATGGAATGAAATTTATACAGTGACTTCATATGCCCACATTATCAGCCTCCTCCGAATTGCAGCTCAATCAAATCAACTATGTGAGCCCAGGTTCAATTTCTATTTCATGGCAATATTGGCACATTGCAAAGCAAGTGCTATCTAGAGCCCTCCTATTACCCTTAAACTTTTAGGGCACTCTTCCATACCCAAATCATTGCCACATGATAATATTCAGCTCAATTTTCCTAGTAAATCTTCCTCAGAAAATTTCCAAAGTTTCTATCCAGAGAGAAGCTTTGTGAAGCAACTATATTATATATTGCTTCATTACTTCTGAAAATTTATTAGGGCATTACCATACCTATTTAACTTACATAAACCAAATTTGAGCTCATTTCATGTATCCAGTTTTCCTCACTAATTTCCCCAAGTTTCTGTCTAGAGAAGAGCATTGTGAAGAAGTTCCACTTTGGCATTTCCAAATGGTATCAATTTTCTACAGTGCTTTCCTATGCCCGAATAACCATCCTCCACCAAATTTCAACTCAATCCATTCATTATTTTGCGCCCAGCTTCAACATTCATATTTCTGTCCAATGTGGTACTTTGCAAAGCAAGTACCACCTAGGCTCATCCATTTGAGCTGAAAATTTGTGAAGACAGTCTTCTTAGTAGATGATCATCCTCACTCAAAACTCACGCCCATTGTCCATGTGCATTTCCCGTACAACTTATCAAACACTTGGTTGCTAATTCATGTTTGAGCATAGTTCGGTCTCCTCGTGAGAATCTTCTGTTTTCATTTTCTTCCTAGAACCTACCTGGGGGGTGCCCAACCCACTAGACATGCCTAGGCCGCCCAGAATACATGGCAACGCCACGGTCACATGGTGACATCGCGGCGGGCATGCGAGTTTACGCGCTCTGGAGTTGGGGCACTCGACCACTATCCAAACCTCAACGTATCGCCACCAAACCATGCATTTCTGATTAAATAGATACTCATGTAACTAGAAATGATTTTTGGAAAAATAAAGAGCAAACTATAAGGCAGCTGCAGTTCAAATTTGACCCGCTTCCAACTGAATCGGCAGAGTTTTGTCTTTTTCACTAGAGGTGGATCTAAAGCTTTTGGAACCCAAATATGTTGCCAATTGTGCATTAAATATGGCCTAATATTTTATAAAAATGATTTTGTCCAATTTTGCAACAAATATTTGGTAGGTCCTTCACAAAAAAACTCATTTTGGGCAGTCGAAAAAAGGAAAATGATTTTTTTGTGCAAATAAAATGAAAACTCCCTTCGGCAACATTTTTTGAAATTTCAACATGCACCCTTGTGCACAATATGAGAACATTTGAACAAACTATGCCATGAATGTGGCCATAAGATTGATCATTTCGCTTGAAAGCCATGAATCTTCACACATGATAGCTCATTTTCTGAGAACACTTTTTTAAAATAATTACCGTATTAAAAGTTTATTATTTTTTCTGGTAACTTGGTCACATATGATGACACAACGCGAAGGTTTTGCATTTTCGATTTGTTTTGAATTGTTTATGCCCGTTTCAAAATGCGGTCAAAACGACAAGCATGACCGTTCATAGCTAGGGGTTGAATCTTGTCATACTTTTGTTGGATCTCTGATTAAATAGATACTTATTTACCTAGAAATAATTTTTGGAAAAAAAATAAAGAGCAAACTATGAGGCACCTCTAGTTCAAATTAGACCCGCTTTCAGCTAAATCGGCAGAGTTTTATCTTTTTGACGAGAGGTGGATCAAAAGCTTTTGACACCAAAACATTTGTCAATTGTGCATTAAATATGGCCTAATATTTTATAAAAAGGATTTGTCCAATTTTGCAACGAATATTTGGTAGGTCCTTCACAAAAAAACTCATTTTGCGCACTCGAAAAATGGAAAATTAATTTTCCGTGCAAAGAAAATGAAAACTTCCTTAGGCAACATTGTTTTCCATTCCAAGATGCACCCTTGTGCACAATATCAGATCGTTTGAACAAACTATGAAATGAATGTGGCCATAAGATTGATCATTTGGCTTGAAAGCCATGAATCTTCACACATGATAGCTCATTTCTGAGAAGGCTTTTTTCAAATAATTGACGTATTACAAGTTTATTATTTATCCTGGTAAATTGGTCACATATAGTGACACAATGCAAAGATTTTCTAATTTTTTTGATTTTTTTTAATTTTTCATGGCCGTTTCAAAATGCGGTCAAAACTGCGGGCATGACCGTTCCTAGCTAGTGGTTGAATCTTGGAAAACTTTTGGTGTTTCTCTGATTAAACTGATAGTTATGTACCTAGAAATAATTTTTTGAAAAAATAAAGAGCAAACTATGAGGCAGCTCCAGTTCATATTTGACTCGCTTCCTACTAAATCGGGGGAAATTTGTCTTTTTCACGAGAGATGGATCGAAATTTTTGAAACCCAACCGTTTGGTGAATTGTGCATTAAATATGGCCTTGTATTTTAGAAAATTGATTTGGTACAATATTGTAACAAATATATGGTAGGTCCTTCACAAAAAAACTTATTTTGGGCACTCAGAAAATAGAAAATAATTTAATATATTATTTTGACCCAAGATACACACATGTGCACAATATTGATTAGTTTTAACAAACTATAAGTGGTTAATATGTTGAATGTTTGCCCTAAATAAGAGGGTAAAAATCTATAAGAGAAACAAAAGGGGAAAACAAAATTACATAAGCTTAATTCTGATTGGTGGAATCCTTGTGGCATGGATCGATGACATGGCAAACATCCGTCCATCCATACATCCATCCATCCGTCCATCCAACCCACTACAGTCTCTCTCTCACTCATGCGCGTGAACCCTAGCCGATCCAGATCCCTCCCCGCCTCCGCTGCTCTCCCTGATCCAGATCCCTTTGCCGCCGCCCCGTCCTCCCCCTCCTTCCACCGGCGCCACGTCCTCCCCTTTCTTTCGCCGCCCACCTCTCCCACCACCTCTGACACCCACCTCCCCCATCTCCTCACTGGCTGCAGATCCACTAAAGCTCCTCCTCTCCCCACCCCCGATTCATCTCCAATCCCGCCGCCAACACCTAACCCCACCCCCACCAACGATCGTCTCCCCCAACCCCATCACCACCGCGACCTCCCTTCCTCGCTCCCCAGCTCTCCCTCCCTTAGGTCCGTCTGACCCATGGGCGGATGAGGCCCGAAACCCTATACCCTCACCAACCCACCAATGGATGGATGGGGACGGGGCGATGATGGCGCGGTGGCGGATACTTCCATGGCACACGCGAGCCGGCAGCTGGCCATCTCCGGCGAGCCCGACCACAGCGACCGCGGTGCGCAAGGCATGAATCCATTCTCTTCTCTGTTTCTTCTTCTCCTCACTTCTAATTCTTGCGTTTGTTTGTTTGTTTTGTGTGCAGGTTGCTCCAGTGCTGCTGCTTCTCCCTCCTCTGCTCTGCCTACTCCTCCTAGCTACCGCTCTGCCATGGATGCTGCTCGTGTTCTGCTCCGTCTTCCCCACTAGGACAACGCCATGGAATGGAAGGTTTGAAATCTCTCTCTCTCATGGAAGGTTCCGATTTGATCTCACAAACCACTTCTTATTTGTTATTATGCGTGCAGCGGCGTCAAGGTTCCTTTGGTACAACGGCAAAAAGAGGAGATGCATCATCAAGGTCAGCAGCAGCAGCTCCATGGATGCAAGGAGGCCACCACGGACGGTCTCCCTTCTCTCTCTTTTCGTTCAATTTGGTAGCCCCCCTCTCTTTGATGCATAAGTGATAGGTTTTGTTGCTTCTAGGACCAGACCACACCTACTATACTACTATCGGTTTCATTTCTACTAGTTTAGTGATGCAAGTGTTGAATGCATATTCGATTTAAATGCAACAAGGACAACTGATTTTTTTCTTTTCAGATAACTATTGCTTGAGTTGAGGATGTTTACTTACACTGCTTAATTTTGTTTATCTTGATCTTGATGGAAAAAACATCACATCACAACAAACATGTCTTTTTGATTGTTGAGCTTAACTATAGGCTCCTGTGCAGCAGCAACCGTTGATTTCGATTTCAGCTCATCAACCATTTGTCCTTGTGTAGCATGAGAGTTCCATGGGGGTACAACAGCATCAGGACGACCATGACTCCATTAAGTGCAAGCTCTAGGTACTAATCCCACTCAGCTCTTTCCTATTGCCACATCTTCTATATTAAAACCAATGGCATTCTGGAGAAGAAGTTCTGTACTTAGTTTTGCTCCGTTGGTGAACCTTACTCTCTACTATTCTGTTGGAGAATCTGAGATGTTCCTCCTACTACTACTCTAGCTAGTTGTACATTGCTGCTACCTCCACTTTGCATTCGTGCCACTCATTGACGCCTAACTGAATCACAACCTCAACCAAAAAGAAAAACTAATATCAATTTTGTTTGCTGCAGCATATGCAAATACAGTTGTGGATTCAGTTGTTGACTTGTGTAATCGTGCCATAAATTGGCACGAGTTTGTTTGCATCATAATGTACAAGACCCCGCCATGTTTGCGATGCATCCACCAGCACAGGACCGCTTCTGGTACACGTGAACCGTTTCCCCTCTCTACTCATCCACAGAAACATGTTCACGTATTTTATTCACATTGTGATATAAGATACATTGTTGGCAGCATGCAAGCTAGATTTTCTTTTCTTGCTATTCCTGAAATTTGAGAATTGAATAACTTCTTAGCATGTTACCTTGTAAGCAGCCTAAGTCTGTGTATTAGGTGTTCTAGTGTGCTCTTGTGTGCTAATTTGGAGTTTTGTTGCTCTCCTGTGAACTGTTCTATTTTTGAACAGTTTTGGTGGTTCATGCTTGCAAGAATCCTTGCGTGATCAATCTGACGGAGTGGTTTTTTGAAATCACCATGAGAGCAGTCAAACTAATTGATTCATGCAAACATCCAGTAAATGGCTGAATTGGAGCTCTCAATGACTCCTCTCCACTCTGAAATGCAGATCTGATTCCTCTCTATGTTCAGCGCCAAGGATCTCACTGTGGGGTGTGCTACTGCTATGGTGCCCACATTTGCTTCCATTTCTTTTCACAAGCATATGCACCTGCACATCTAGTCTGTGGTAATTTGTTTTAGTTCGTGGTGGATCTCTCCATCTCTTGCATGCTCTGTTTGATCTTGGTTGGAACATTTGGCCATTTGCTATTATAGTTTGTAACTTGTAAATTATCTTCTTGTTCGCATTAGTCTAATTGCCTTGTGTATTACACAACTTAATCCTCAACATGAACTATTTGTGGAAATGATTGTGTCATTGTCCAACTGTCTTGTGTATTGCTATGGATGAGGTGTGTTGTATGTTATCGATTAGCATCTAAATTAGTTCATGTTCCCACTTCCCTACCTGCTATAATGTGCTTGCAAGCTTAAATTTTGTGCTTCTATTACTACCTGCTATAATGTGCTTGCGAGCTTAAATTTTGTGCTTCTATTGCTATGGGCCCATCTTTTGCGGTAAAATAATGATGTTAGATGTATGTTGGTTGTTGTATATGGGCAATACGAATTAATCATGTTGTGTACTTGTCAATTCTAGCTTATATTGGTGTTTTGTGATCCTGTTCTTATTAATGTGTATAGTTCAAGCCCCTGTTTCTATCTAAATGTGTGCACAGAAGTTCAGTTACCTTCTAGAAAATTATTGATGCATTTTCTTTGTTTCTTAAATATAAAATATCTTGCTCATTTTAGCTATGGCATCCCTACTGTTGGCTTTCATATTGTTTCTCTGTTTTCTTGTATGAGAGTATCTAATTTTAACTAGCTGGAGAACAAAAAGCATTGTACTAGCTTAATTTGTGTTATAATTCTAAATAACTATCCTTTTCTTGAATGGTCTGTTCATATATATTTGTCACAGGTTTTTCTGATTCTTCTCTGTTGATTCATGTAACAGCGTGACCGAGGAAGGCATGTTGCTGTTTTGTTTGTTCCCAACTCTGACTATGGTTGGCCAGTGAGTCCGGCATGTTGTTCATCTGACTATGGTTGTCCAGCGAGTCCGGCATGTTGTTCATCTGATATGGTCATCCAACGAGTTTGTCATATTGTTCATGGTGGGAGCTTGTAAAGCTTGTAAAATACTATACTGTTATGGAAGGAGCTTGTAAAGCTTGTAAAATACTGTACTATGATTGCCATTGTATTACATGATCCGGTTGTTTTTATTTGAAGTATCATGTGTGTTTTCTATCTCTGCCACTTTAAATACTAGTTGAAATATGAAAAGAGCCTGATAGATGGGACCCACTTACCAGAACATGGAAAATGGGACCCAGTTACCAGAACCTAACAACGGGGACCCACCTGACTAGTTGACCCATTTTATAAAAAACAAAAAATGAAATTGTTGAGACAAAAAGGCCACGGCCCAAAAATAAAAAGGATGCAATGTCGGGCTTGGCCCATGAAGCCGACTAAAAATTGATAGGAAAAAATATAGAAAGGTTGAATTAATGGGCTTGGCCCATGTAGAACACCGAATTGGACTGGGCTAATTCTAATCGCCGACCTTTTCATTTGGTCGCAATTTTTCCACGTCAGCTTGCCATGTTAGATCCGACGTCGCCTAGGCAGACTGCTAGTGACCAAAACAATTGGTCGTAGAACCAATGACCTTTTTTTTGGTCGTAAACATTTACGACCAATCCAGAAGAAAGGTCCTTAATTTCCATTCTTGACGCTCAACTTTTGACCACTGTTTTTGGTCGTAAAAAGGTCGTAAATGAAAAACAATGACCATTCGGTGACCAATATTGATGGTCGCAAGTTAGCATATTTCTTGTAGTGAAAGGGAGCAAGGACAGACGCGGGTTCCCAAAGCACCCCCAAAGGTTTCCATCCCGGTGCAAGAAGACCACAACCACCCCTCTCTGCACGACGGACGTCATTGCTGAGCCTGCCCCTGCGACGTCGACATCTATTTTGCAGGCGAAGACCGCCTTTGGGCAGGGCTAGCACGAACCCCTGTTCCCCTTCAGAATTGGCCATTGTTGGATCCCTTCCCGCCATTGTGTTAAGGGAAGAGGACTCGGGCCGTTGCTATATAGAGAGGGTAGGCTGCTTCGTTGAAGGGGGATCCATCCGGTCAGAACCCTATCCTCAAACTCCACCCCTCACCAAACCACAAGGGGCCTCGAACACCACCAAGAGGCCTCAGGAGGCCCCAAAACACTATACTTGTTCATCCACCTCACTTCCTCGAGAGGCAATCGACCAAAGCAGGAGTAGGGTATTACGCTTCGCAACGGCTCGAACCTGGGTAAACTGGCGTGTTCACCTTCTTCCTCGTCATCGTGCAAGTTCTTTGTTGTGTTCATCGAGTAGCGAGCTAGGTCGGGCGGGGCTGCAGGGGATCTTCGTACACGTCCCTGTGTTCGAATCTTAAGGGTTTTGCGGAGCCCAAAATCCGATAGATCAGAATTCAATACAAAATCAAGTTAAAAGACCGCTACGACTTATTTTTGAAATCCCTTTTCTCAAAAATACCCCGAACTGCACTACAGTTCCAAGACTTTTCATACATGAATTTTGGTAGACCTTAATAAGCCCAAGTAGTTGCCAAACGCAAGAAAATGCAATTAAGACTTTTTTATATTTCATTTCCAAATGTAGAATAGTTCATAGATGTAAGTTATGATATATAATGTGAATCTTTAAAAACTCATAACATGACATGCCTTATTGCAACCTAAGAAACACAATTTTATATAATGTCTATGCTATTTAACTTGAGCACTATTCATTTGAATCTTTTATCCGTTCTTGTATGTAAGAAATGCAGGGTAGGGGCAGCGTCTAAGAAGCAGGACAGGGGCGGTAGTGGCGGCAGTAGCGCAGGGCATGGGATGCGGCAGCAGGACAGGGTAGGGCGGCGAAGGCCTTGGGAAAGGGGGGAGCTTACTCGGGGCGTGACGATGGAGCTGAAGGCCGGCAATGAGGAAGAGGCCGGCTCGGGGGCACGCGACGATGGGTAGGAGGGCGTGCGAGGAGGTCCAGCACCGGCAACGATCAGCGGGCTCGGGGATGGCAGGGCATCGGTGAGGGCGACAGCAAACTCCGGCAGCCTGGCGGCGGCATGGTCGTCCTCGGTGCCGTAGGCGGAGAGGAGAGAAGAAACTGATGGGGGATTGAAAAACTGCTAAGTCCCGCTTATATAGCCCCCCTTTATGTTGGAAATATGCCCTAGATGCAATAATAAAATGGTTATTATTAGATTTCCTTGTTCATGATAATCGTTTATTATGCATGCTATAATTTTATTGATTGGAAACTCAAATGCATGTGTGGATACATAGACAACATTGTGTCCCTAGCATGCCTCTAGTAGACTAGCTCGTTGATCAAAGATGGTCAAGGTTTCCTAGCCATAGACATGAGATGTCATTTGATAACGTGATCACATCATTAGGAGAATGATGTGATGGACAAGACCCGAACTATGAACGTAGCATATGATCATGTCAGTTTATTGCTATAGTTTTCTGCATGTCAAGTATCTGTTCCTATGACCATGAGACCATGCAACTCACTGACACCGGAATACCTTGTGTGTATCAAACGTTGCAACGTAACTGGGTGACTATAGAGATGCTCTATAGGTATCTTCGAAGGTGTCTGTTGAGTGGGCATGGATCAAGACTGCAATTTGTTACTCCGTGTGATGGAGAGGTATCTCAGGGCCCACTTGGTAATACAACATCACAACAAGCCTTGCAAGCAAAGTGAATAAAGTGTTAGCCACAGGATCTTGTATTACGGAACGAGTAAAGAGACTTGTCTGTAACGATATTGAACTAGGTATAGAGATACCAATGATCAAAACTCTGGCAAGTAACATACCGAAGAACAAAGGGAACAACATACGGGATTAACTGAATCCTTGACATAGAGGTTCAACCGATAAAGATCTTCACAGAATATGTAGGAACGAATATGGGCGTCCAGGTCTTGTTATTGGTTATTGACCGTAGAGGTGTCTCGGTCATGTCTACATAGTTCTCAAACCCGCAGGGTCTACACACTTAACGTTCGGTGATGTTTCGGTAGTATTTAGATACATGTGTTGGTGACCTAACGTTGTTCGGAGTCCCGGATGAGATCCCAGACATCACGAGAAGCTCCAAAATGGTTCGGAGGCAAAAATTGATATATAGGAAGTCCCGTTTTGGTCTCCGGAAAAGTTTTGGGTATTACTGGTAGTGTACCGGGGGTGTCGAAAGGGTTCCGGGGGGGCATCGGGAGGGGTCACCCACGCCGGGAGGCCACATGGGATTTAGGGTGGCTCACCATCCCTTAGTGGGCTGGGGAAGCCATCCCCTAAGGGCCCATGTGGCTAGAGGTGTAGGAAAGGGAAAAACCCCAAGTGGGGGAAGGAAATCCAAGTAGGATTGGAGGTGGACTCCTCCACCTCCTATTCGGAGGAATCCTAGGGGAAACCCTTGGGGCACCGGCCCCTCCCCTCCCTCCTATACAATATATTGGAGGGGAGAGAGGGCAGCTGCACCCAACCCTAAGCCATGGTGCAGACCTCGCTCCCCACTAGATCGTCTCCCCTAGTTTTTGGCGGTTCTTAGGCGAAACCCTGCCGAAATAGTTCTGTCGCCGCCACCACACCGTCGCGCTGCCAGAGTTCTCATCTAGCTCTTTGCTTTCTCTTGCCGGATCAAGAAGGCAGAGATCGTCATCGGCCTGTACATGTGCTGAACGCGGAGGTGTCATCCGTTCGGCACTAGATCGGGACAAATCGTGATTGGATCGCGGGACGGCTAGTGATTTGGATCATGAAGATGTTCACTACATCAACCGCGTTTCTTAATGTTTCCCTCTTAGCGATCTACAAGGGTATGTTGATCCACTCTCCCTCTCGTAGATGCTCATAACCATGGATAGATCTTGCATGTGCATAGGAAACTTTTTGTTTCCCATGCAGCGTTCCCCAACAGTGGTATCAGAGCTAGGTGTATGCGAAGATGATATCACGAGTAGAACACAAAGGAGTTTGTGGGCGTTGATGCTCACTCCAATCTGATACCTACGCCATGTTTCTCAATCAAAAATGATTTCCTCCCTTGGTCTTTTCTTGATTCGGCGGTATTGTGGGATGAAGCGGCCCGAACCAACCTTACTCGTACGCTTACGAGAGACTGGTTCCATCGACTGACATTTGACTTCGTTGCACAAATATGCATGGCAGGTGTCTTTCTCTCCTACTCTGGTTGTATCGGATTCGACAAAGGCGGTCCTTGAGAAGGTTTAATAGCAATTTGTGTATCACCGTTGTGGTTTTTACGTACGTAAGAATCATTCTTGCTAGATACCCGTAGCAGCCACGTAAAACATGCAACAACAGTTAGAGGACGTTTAACTTGTTTTTGCAGGGTATGTTGTGATCTGATATGGCCAGTTACATGATGAGATATATGTGATGTATGAGATGATCATGTTTTGTATAGAATATCATGACTTGCATGTCGATGAGTACGGCAACCAGCAGGAGCCATAGGGTTGTCTTTAATTTATTTTCTCCGTTTTGCTTTACTTTATCGCTATGAGTTACCAATAGTCGTAGAAGTAAAAGTTAGCGCGACAACCTCATGGAGACACGTTGATGGAGATCAAGATGATGGAGATAATGGTGTCATGCTGGTGATGATGGATATCATGCCGGTGCTTTGGAGATGGAGATCAAAAGCACAAGTTCATGGCCATATCATGTCACTTATGATTTGCATATGATGTTAATCCTTTTATGCATCTTATTTTTCTTAGGACGACGATAGCATTATAAGATGATCCCTCACTAAAATTTCAAGATAAAATTGTGTTCTCCCCGAGTGTGAACCGTTGCGTAAGATCGTTGTTTCAAAGCACCACGTGATGATCGGGTGTGATAGACTCTACGTTCACATACAACGGGTGCAAGCCAGTGTTGCACGTGCGGAACACTCGGGTTAAACATGACGAGCCTAGAATGTATAGACATGGCCTCGGAACACAAGAGACTGAAAGGTCGAACATGAGTCATATAGTAGATATGATCAATATCGAGATGTTCACCATTGAAACCACCTCATCTCACGTGATGATCAGACTTGGGTTGGTGAATTTGGATCATGTATCACTCGAATGACCGGAGGGATGTCAATTTTAGTGGGAGTTTTTAATTAATTTGATTAACTAAACTCTTTATCTTGAACAATAGTTTAAGTAACCTTTGAAAATTTATGTTGTAGATCAATGGGTCGCGCAGTAGTTCCCCTAAATTTTAATGCGTTCCCAGAGAAAGACAAGTTGAAAGATGATGGAAGTAACTTTGTAGAGTGGGCCCGTAATCTGAGGATTATCCTCACGGCTTCCCAAAAGTCTTATGCCCTTCATGCACCACTTGGTGATCCACTCACTCCAGTGTCGTCTAAAGACATTGTGAATGCCTGGGAGGCACGTTATGGAGATTACTCGATAGTTCAATGCACAATGTTGTATGGCTTAGAACCGGGACTTCATAGATGTTTTGAACGTCATCGAGCATATGAGATGTTCTAAGAGTTGAAGTTTATCTTTGAGAAGAATGCCCAGATCGAGAGGTATGAGACCTACGATAAGTTCTATGCTTACAAGATGGAGGAGAACGGGTATGTCAGTGAACATATACTCAGAATGTTTGGGTATTCAAACCGTCTGGGTGAGTTAGGGATGCCCCTTCCATTGGAAGCGATCACTGACAGCTTTCTTCAATCATTGGCACCTAGCTACAAGAGCTTTGTGATGAAGTATAACATGCAAGGGATGAACAAGTCAGTCGCCGAGCTGTTTGCGATGTTAAAAGTCGCTGAGTCTGTAATCCAGAAGGAGCATCAAGTGTTGATGGTCAATAAAACCACTAATTTCAAGAAGAAAGGCAAGGGCGAGGAGGGTAACTCCAAGAAGAGTGGCAAAGCAGTTGCCCCTCCGTGAACAAACCCAAGGCTGGACCCAAGCCAGAAAATGAGTGTTTTCATTGCAAGGGAACTGGTCACTGGAAGCGGAACTGCCCCAAGTATCTGGCCGACAAGAAGGCGGTCAACACCAAACAAGGTATATATGATATACATGTTATTGATGTGTACCTTACCAACTCTTGTTGTACTGCATGGGTATTTGATACTTGTTCAGTTGCTCACATTTGCAACTCAAAACAGGAGCTACAGAATAGATGAAGGTTGGCTAAGGGCAAAGTGACGATGCGCGTGGGAAATGGTTCCAAGGTTGATGTGATCAACGTCGTCACGCTCGCTCTTCGATTACCATCGGGATTAGTGATGACCATGAATAATTGTTATTTAGTGTCTGTGTTAAGTATGAACATTATATCTGGATCTTGTTTATTGCGAGATGGTTACTTATTTAAATCAGGGAATAATGGTTGTTCTATTTATATGAGTAATATCTTTTATGGTCATGCACCCATTATGAGGGGTTTATTCTTATTGAATCTCGATAGTGATGATACACATGTTCATAATATTGATGCCAAAAGATGTAGAGTTGATAATGATAGTACCACTTTCTTGTGGCACTGCCACTTAGGTCATATTTGTGTAAAACTCAAGAAGAAGCTCCATGTTGATGGACTTTTGGAGTCACTTCATTTCAACTCACTTGACACATGTGAACCATGCCTCATGGGCAAGATGACTAAGACACCGTTCTCTCGAACAATGGAACGGGCAAGTGACTTGTTGGAAATCATACATACTGATGTGTGTGGTCCAATGTGCATTGAGGCACATGGTGGATATCGATACTTTCTCACCTTCACTGATGAATTAAGTAGATATGGGTATATTTACTTAATGTAACACAAGTCTGAAACGTTTAAAAAGTTCAAGCAATTTCAGAGTGAAGTTGAGAATCATCATAACAACAAGATTAAATTCCTGCGATCTGGTCGAGGAGGATAATATCTGAGTTATGAGATTGGGAGTTACTTAAGATAATGTGGAATTGTTTCACAATTGAGACCGCCTTGAACACCACAGCGTAATGGTGTGTCTGAACGTCGTAATAGAACCTATTGGATATGGTGC
Organism: Hordeum marinum; assembly: GCA_022496015.1. NCBI lineage: Eukaryota > Viridiplantae > Streptophyta > Magnoliopsida > Poales > Poaceae > Hordeum > Hordeum marinum. The sequence continues at coordinate 166,229,675 of CM039678.1, read as the reverse complement.
GTTCTATGATGTCTCTTGCGATTTGCCACTATCGTTTTGGGGTTATGCATTAGAGACACCTGCACTCACTTTAAATAGGGCACCATCAAAATCCGGTGAGACGACGCCATATGAATTGTGGTTTGGCAAGAAACAAAGTTGTTGTTTCTTAAACTTTGGGGATGTGATGCTTATGTCAAAAACCTTCAGCCCGAAAAGCTAGAACGCACAACGGATAAATGCGTCTTCATAGGATACCCAAAAGAGATAGTTGGGTATACCTTTAATCTCAGATCCGAATTCAAAGTGTTTGTTGCTAAAAACGGAAAATTTCTTGAGAATGAGCTTCCCTCAAAAGAATTGAGTGGGAGGAAGATAGAACTTGATGAGGTTGTTCAACCTTTGTTGCGACCAGAGAGTAGCGCAGTGCAAAAACATGTTTCTGTGGAGCCTACGTCGGTTGAAGAGGAAGTTAATGATGATGATCATGAAGCTTTGGATCAAGTTACTATCAAACCTCATAGGTCGACAAGGGCACGTACTTCTCCTGAGTGGTATAGTAACCCTGTCTTAGAGGTCATGTTGTTGGACACCGATGAACCTACGAGCTATAGAGAAGTGATGATGGGCCCGGGTTCCAACAAATGGTTAGAGGCCATGAAATATGAGATGGGATCCATGTATGAAAACAAAGTATGGACTTTGGTAGTATTACATGAAGGGCGAAAGGTCATTCAGAACAAATGGATCTTTAAGAAGAAGACGGACGCGGACGGTAATGTCACCATATATAAAGCTCGACTTGTGGCAAAGGGTTTTTCACAAGTTCAAGGAGTTGACTACGATGAGACCTTCTCACTCGTAGCGATGCTTAAGTCTGTCAGAATCATGTTAGCAATAGCTGCATTTTTCGATTATGAAATTTCACAGATGGATCTCAAAACAGTGTTCCTTAACGGTTTCCTTAAGGAAGAGTTGTATATGATGCAACCAGAAGGTTTTGTAAATCCAGAGAATGCTGAGAAAGTTTGCAAACTCTAGCAATCCATTTATGGACTGGTGAAAGCACCTTGGAGTTGGAATCTTCGCTTTGATGAGGTGATCAAAGCATTTGGGTTCATGCAAGTTTACGAAGAAGGTTGTATTTACAAGAAAGTGAGTGGGAGCTCTATAATGTTTCTAATATTATATGTGGATGACATATTGCTAATTGGAAACAATATAGAAATGCTGGAAAGCCTGAAGGAATATTTGAACAAGAGTTTTTCAATTAAGGACCTAGGAGAAGCTTCTTTCATATTAGGCATCAAGATCTACAAAGATGGATCGAGATGCTTAATAGGACTTTCACATAGCACATACCTTGACAAAGTTTTGAAGAAGTTCGAAATGGATCAGTCCAAGAAGGGCTTCTTGCCTTTGTTGCAAGGTGTAAAGTTGAGTAAGACTCGATGCCCAGTGACTGCAGAAGATAGAGAAAAGACGAGTGTCATCCCCTATCCTTCAGCCATAGGCTCTATCATGTATGCAATGATGTGCACAAGAACCGATGTCAGCCTTGCCATAAGTATGGCCGGAAGGTTTCGATGTTATCCAGGAATGGAGCACTGGACGACGGTCAAGAATATCCTTAAGTACCTAAAAAGGACTAAGGATATGTTTCTTGTTTATGGAGGTGATCAAGAGCTCGTCGTAAAGGGTTACATCGATGCAACATTTGACACTGATCCGAATGACTCTAAGTCTCAAACCGGATACGTATTTATTCTCAATGGGGGAGCGGTAAGCTGGTGCAGTTCCAAGCAGAGCGTGGTAGCTGATTCTACATACGAAGCGGAGTACATCATTGCCTCGGAGGCGGCGAAGGAAGGTCTCTGGACGAAGGAGTTCATGACAGATCTTGGAGTAGTGCCCAGTGCACTAAACCCAATGACTCTGTTCTATGACAACACTGGTGCCATTGCTCTGGCCAAGGAACCAAGGTTTCACAAGAGGACCAGACACATAAAGATACGCTTCAATTCCATCCTTGATTACATCAAGGAGGAGGACATAAATAGTTGCAAAGTGCACACGGATCTGAATGTGATGGACCCGTTGACTATACCTCTTCCAAGGGCTAAACATGATCAACACCAGAACTATATGTGTGTTAGATTCATTACAATGTAAATCACATAGTGATGTGAGCTAGATTATTGACTCTAGTGCAAGTGGGAGAATGCTGGAAATATGCCCTAGAGGCAATAATAAAATGGTTATTATTATATTTCCTTGTTCATGATAATCGTTTATTATCCATGCTATAATTATATTGATTGGAAACTCAAATGCATGTGTGGATACATAGACAGCACTATGTCCCTAGTATGCCTCTAGTAGACTAGCTCATTGATAAAAGATGGTCAAAGTTTCCTAGCCATATAAATGAGATGTCATTTGATAACGGGATCACATAATTAGGAGAATGATGTGATGGACAAGACCCAAACTATGAACGTGGCATATGATCGTGTCATATGATTGCTATAGTTTTCTACATGTCAAGTATCTGTTCCTATGACCATGAGATCATGCGACTCATTGACACCGGAGGAATACCTTGTGTGTATCCAACATCGCCGCGTAACTGGGTGACTATAAATATGCTCTACAGGTATCTCCGAAGGTGTCTGTTGAGTGGGCATGGATCAAGGTTGGCATTTGTTAGTCCGTGCGACGGAGAGGTATCTCAGGGCCCACTCGGTAATACAACATCACAACAAGCCTTGCAAGCAAAGTGACTAAAGTGTTAGACACGGGATCTTGTATGAAGGAATGAGTAAAGAGACTTGTCGGTAACGAGATTGAACTAGGTATAGAGATATCGATGATCGAATCTCGGGCAAGTAACATACCGAAGAACAAAGTGAACAACATACGAGATTAACTCAATCCTTGACATAGAGGTTCAATCGATAAAGATCTTCGTAGAATATGTAGGAATCAATATGGGCATCCATATCCTGCTATTGGTTATTGACCGTAGAGGTGTCTCGGTCATGTCTACATAGTTCTTGAACCCGCAGGGTCTGCACACTTAACGTTCGATGACGTTTCGGTAGTATTGAGATACATGTGTTGGTGACCTAAGGTTGTTCGGAGTCCTGGATGAGATCCTGGACATCACAAAGAGCTCTGGAATGGTCCGTAGGTAAAGATTGATATATATGAAGTCCCGTTTTGGTGTCCGGAAAAGTTTCGGGTATTACCGGTAGTGGTAGTGCACCGGGGGTGCCGGAAGGGTTCTGGGGGGGCATTGGGAGGGGCAACCCATGCCGGGAGGCCACATGGGCCCTAGGAGTGGCGCACCAGCCCTTAGTGGGCTGTTAAAGCCAGCCTCTAAGGTCCCATCCGGCTAGAGGTGTGGGAAAGGGAAAAAACCCTAGTGAGGGAAGGAAATCCAAGTAGGATTGGAATCCTACTTGGAGTAGGATTGGAGGTGGACTCCTCCACCTCTTGTTCGGCCGACTCCTAGGGGAAACCCTAGGAGCGCCGGCCCCTCCCCTTCCTCCTATATATATTGGATGGGAGAGAGGGCAAACACAACCAACCCTAAGCCATGGTGCAGCCCTGTTTGCCCACTAGATCGTCTCCCCTAGTTTTCAGCGGTGCTTAGGCAAAGCCCTACCGGAATAGTTCCACCACCACCACCGCCACGCCGTCGTTCTGCCGGAGTTCTCATCTACCTCCCCGCTCCCTCTTGGTGGATCAAGAAGGCGGATATCTTCATTGAGTTGTACGTGTACTAAACGCGAAGGTGTCGTCTGTTCGACGCTAGATCGGGACGTGTCGTGATTGGATAGCGGGATGGCTAGCGATTTGGATCGCGATGACGTTCGACTACATCAACCGCGTTTCTTAATGCTTCCCACTTTGAGATCTACAAGGGTATGTAGAGTCACTCTCCCTCTCGTAGATGCTCATCACCATGGATAGATCTTGCGTGTGCGTAGGAAAAAAATCCCATGCAACGTTCCCCAACACTTTAGTCCTGGTTGGTGGCCACCAACTGGGACTAAAGGTCAATTTTTAGCAGCCCAAAGGGCGGGAAGAAGAGATCTTTAGTCCCGGTTGGTGCCACAAACTGGAACTAAAGGTATGTGCTTCTCGTAGCCAAAATTTAGTCCCACCTCGCTAGTCGAGAGGGGTTTAGAGTGGTTTATAAGAGATGTTGCCGCTGACCTCTCGAGCTCCTCTCTAATGCAGGCAGTACATGCCTATCACACGCCCTGATGGGCCTACTAGCAGTGTGGGCCTGCATCTTGGCCCATTTCTAGGGTTTCTAGTCGTATGCAGGTCGTGGTGCCTAGTAGGTGGGCCCTTTTTGCATATATTATGTTTTGAAATTTTTAATGTTATTTTTTGTAGATGTTATTGTTAGTTATATAATTTTAGTTGCATAAATTTTGTATAATTTTAGTTGCATAAGTTTTACTTTTTATTGATTCTTTTTAGTTGATTCCTTTTGCTATTAGAGTTTTATAAAAGCTTTTTAGTTTTCTATTAAAGCTTGTAACAAAATATACTTTATGAAAATTATTTTTACTATTAAAGTTATTAAAAAATAAATACTTAGATAATTTTAGTTAATATTATTTTGATTCTTTTTAGTTGATTCTTTTTGCTAATGTAGAATATTATATTTAATTGATTCTTTTTAATTCATTCTTTTTGCTATTAGAGTTTTATAAAATCTTTCTAGTTCATTATTTTTGCTATTAGAGTTTTATAAAAGCTTTTTAGTTCGTTCTTTTTGCTATTGGAGTTTTATGAAAGCTTTTTAGTTCATTCTTTTTGCTATTGGTTCATTCTTTGAGCTCAATGACCCTGAAATTGAAAAGCACTACAAATGAAATATAAAATGGTTGAAAGTTGGCATGGTATCATAATTCTACCCACATAGCATGCGCTAAAAAGTTGAGAGGGTTACGGGAAAAACAGGATGCACTTCGTGTACAAATTGGACAATCTCTTTCGAAGTATCAGAGTTTTGCACGAAAACTCGTATATTACATAGGGATTTCATTTTTTAAACATATTTTAACTCAAGAATTTTGTTTGCATTCAATATGCACCATTCAAAGCCACATCATCACTTTTCAACCCTTTTGTGACTTCATTTCCTATTTTTCATGCATTTCATGATTTATTTTGAGCTAAAATGACCATGAAATTGAAAAGCACTGCAAATGAACTCTAAAATGGTTGAAAGTTGGCATGGTATCATAATTTCACCCACATAGCATGTGCTAATAAGTTGAGAGGTTGCGGGAATAACTGGATGCACTTCGTGTACAAACTGGACAATCTCTTTCGAAGTATCAGGGTTTCGGACAAAAACTCGTCTGTCAAAAGTATTTCATTTCTTCACATGTAACTGCAGTGATATTGTAGATCAAAGCCATCATCAGAATAGTTGTGGAGAGAACATCTTCACTTTTTCTTCGCGTGTGTACCTTGCTTATTGCGTTGCAACCATGGATAATCTTCATCGTTTAACAAGATGCTTGGATCAGCCTTCAGTTTGAAGGGAGGAATTTCATGAAACTTTTCATAATCTTCAGACATGTCTATCTTTCCCTCCACTCCCACAATGTTTCTTTTCCCTGAAAGAAATATCTGTCGCTTTGGCTCATCGTTTGATGTATTCGCTTATCTCTTTTTCTCGGTTTGGTAGACATGTCCTTCACATAGAAAACCTATGTCACATCATTGGCTAGGACGAATGGTTCGTCTATGTACCCAAGATTGTTGAGATCCACTGTTGTCATTCCGTACTGCGAGTCTAACTGTACCTCGCCTCCTCACAGATTGACCCATTTACACTGAAACAAAGGGACCTTAAATTCATGTCCATAATCAAGTTCCCATATCTCCTCTATGTAACCATAATATGTGTCCTTTACCCTATTGGTGATTGCTGCATCAAAGCGGACACCACTATTTTGGTTGGTGCTCATTTTATCTTGGGTGATCATGTAAAATGTATTAGCATTTATCTTGTACCCTTGGTAAGTCAATATAGTCGAAGATGGTGTCCTGGCCAATAAGTACAGGTCATCTCGAACAGTGGTGTTACGTATGAGATGCATTTGCAACCAACCGCCAAAAGTCCCGATGTGTTCACGTGTAATCCATTCGTCAGACTGCTCCGAGTGTGTCCAACATAGAATATTCTTGTGTTCATTCATATACGGGGCCACCAAGGTAGAACTGTGTAGTGTGCTTGCGCCCAAGAATGCTCGTCCCTACATATTATTGATTTTGCTCCTAGCGTGCCTTTTCCACTCAGTCTCCCCTCATACCGGATTTAGGGACACCAATCGGGTTAAGTTCAGGAAAAAAGTCAACATAAAACCCAATGATCTTCTCTATTTGATGGCCTATGGAGATGCTTACTTCTGGCCTAGCACGATTACGAACATATTTCTTCAAGACTCCCATGAACCTCTCAAAGGAGAACATAATTTGTAGAAATACAGGACCCAAAATGGCAATCTCGTTGGCTAGATGAACTAGGACGTGAGTCCTGATCTTGAAGAAGGATGGTGGGAACACCAACTCGAAGCTGACAAGACATTGCACCAAATCATTCCGTAACATTGGTAGGATTTCTAGACCAATTACCTTCTAAGAGATTGCATTGAGGAATGCACATAGATTCACAATGGCTAATCAAACGTTTTCCGATAGAAGCCCCCTCAATGCAACCGAAAGAAGTTGCATCATAATCACGTGGCTGTCATGAGACTAGGTTTTGTAATTTTTTTCTCTGCCATGTTTATTATTCCCTTTATATTCGACGAGAAGCCAGATGGGACCTTCATACTGAGCAGGCATTCAAAGAAGATTTCCTTCTCTTCTTTGGTAAGAGCGTAGCTGGTAGGACCTTGATACTGCTTTGGATGCATGCCGTCATTTTCGTGCACACGTTGCTGGTCCTCCCGTGCCTTCGGTGTATCTTTTGTCTTCCCATACACACCCAAGAAGCCTAACAGGTTCATGCAAAGATTATTCGTCACGTGCATCACGTTGATTGCAGAGGGCACCTCTAGGTCTTTCCAATAGGGTAGGTCCCAAAATATAGATTTCTTCTTCCACATGGGTGTGGTCCCTCAGCGTCCGTCGGAACAGATTGTCTGCCACGACCCTTTCCAAAGATTACTTGTAAATCCTTGACCATATCAAGTATGTCATCACCAGTACAGAGGACGGGCTTCTTCTGGTGATCTACCTCAACTTTGAAATACCTGCCTTTCTATCTTAAGGCATGCTTGGTCGAAAGAAATCGACGATGTCCCAGGTACACATTCTTCTTGCATTTGTCCAAATATATACTTTGGATATCATCTAAACAATGCATGCATGTGTTGTATCCCTTGTTTGTCTGTCCTGAAAGGTTACTTGGAACAGGCCAATCATTGATGGTTACAAATACCAATGCTCGTAGGTCAAATTCCTCTTGTTCATGCTCATCCCACACACGTACACCTTTTCTGTTCCATAGCTGTAAAAGTTCTTCAACTAATGGCTTTAGGTACACATCAATGTCGTTGTCGGGTTGCTTAGGGCCTTGGATGAGCACTGGCATCATAATGTACTTCCGTTTCATGCACAACCAAGGAGGAAGGTTATCGATACATAGAGTCACGGGTCAGGTGCTATGATTGCTTCTCTGATCCCCAAAAGGATTAATGTCATCTGCACTTAAACCAAACCATACGTTCCTTGCGTCACCTGCAAAGCCCCCCCCCCCCCACTTTCTCGCGATTTTTTTCCACTGCGACCTGTCAGCCAGTGCTCTCAACTTCTCGTCTTTCTTACGGTCTTTTCTATGTCGTTGCAACAACTTGGCATGCTCTTTGTTTATGAACAGACGTTTCAACCGTGGTATTATAGGAGCATACCACATCACCTTGGTAGGAACCCTCTTCCTGGGATGCTCGCCCTCAACATCACCAGGGTCATCTCGTCAGATCTTATATCGCAATGCACTGCATACCGGGCATGCGTTCAATTCCTCGTACTCACCGCGGTAGAGGACGCAGTCATTAGGGCATGCATGTATCTTATGCACCTCTAATCCTAGAGGGCAGAGAACCTTCTTTGCTTCGTATGTAGTGTCAGGCAATTCGTTATCCTTTCGAAGCTTATTCTTCATTATTTTTAGTAACTTTTCAAATCCCTTGTCAGATAAATCATTATGTGCCTTCCATTGCAGCAATTCCAGTGTGGTATCGAGCTTTATGTTGCCATGTTCGCACTTTGGATACAACCCTTTTTTGTGATCCTCTAACATGCGATCGAACGTCAACTTCTTCCTCTCACTTTCGCAATCTCGCTGTGCATCAACAATGACCCAGCAAAGATCATCATCGGGCACAGCTGGTGCCTCTTGATCTTCAGCCTCCCCCGTTGCAGTATCATCGGATTCAGGATACATAGGACAATAGTTGTCATCATCCTCTTCTTCTTTGTTGTCTTCCATCATAACCCCTCTTTCTCCGTGCTTAGTCCAAACATTATAGTGTGGCATGAAATCCTTCTCAAGCAGGTGGGAGTGAAGGGTTTTAGATTTGAAGTAATCCTTCGTATTCTCACAGACAGTACATGGACAATACATAAAACCATTCTGTTTGTTTGCCTCAACCACTTCGAGAAATTTATGCAGGCCCTCAATGTACTCAGAGGTGCGTCGGTCACCGTACATCCATTACCGGTTCATCTACATGCATTATATAATTAAATGTATCAAAAACCATTACAGAACATCATGAATAGAGAAGCGACCAAATTAATACAAGTTCATCATCACATTAAAACCAAAGTACAATAGTGATCAAATGTCATTACGAAAAAAAATACATAAAGTTCATACATAGTTTTCATACAACAACATACAAGTAAGAAAATTATACAAGTATCTATCTAAATCATACAAGTAAGAATTTTTTTTTCTTTTAAAAAGAAGCTAAGAACAAGAGGCTCACCACGGTGGTGCCGGCGACGAGATTGGTGTGGGCGATCGACGGTGGTGAGGACGGGGACGGGGACGACACCCTACACATGTGCAGACTCTAAGAAGTTAATTTTAGCTCTAATTGTGCGTCTAAATCAAAAGAACTCCCACATACACTCCTCCACTAAAACCCACAAACCACACTCTACTTCTAGAGCATTTGAAATGAGCTAAACTAGCAGTGAGAGATGAAACAATGAAGTCGTTAACCTTTTAGAACACCTGTGTAATTGGTGCACCGCCAAACCTAAACAAATCTTGGGGAAAATGTAGCTTGTAGGTCAAGCTTGGAGAGGAGAAAGCTGAAGTATGGTTGCGACATTTCATCGAACACCACGTGTGCATAGGAGGTGAGAACAGAGAGCAGCACACCTCCCACACGCCGATCGGCCAAAAAACAGAGGAGTGAGCGGGCAAGGGGTCTCTTTAGTCCTGGTTGGTGGCTAGCACCGGGACTAAAGGGGTCTCTTTAGTCCCGGTTGGTGGCTAGCACCGGGACTAAAAGGGTTGGGCCAGGAGCGAGGCCCTTTAGTCACAGTTCGTGTCTGGAACCGGGAGTAAAGGGGCCAGACGAACCGGGACTGGTTCCTGCCGAGGCCCGACCGGCGCCCTAGCCGCTCGAACCGGGACTGATGCACCCATTGGTCCTGGTTCGTAATAGAACCGGGACTAATGCTCTGATCTGGCCGGATCAAAGCCCTGTTTTCTACTAGTGATATCTTTGAACTAACCATGTCTTTTATGCAAGAACCAAACACATTGAAATTGATTATCACTTTGTGAGAGAAAGGGTTGCTAGCAAGGAGTTGGAGATTCAGTTTGTTCCTTTAAAGGATCATATTGCATATGGCTTTACAAAGGCTTTGTCCCCAAGACCAGTAATCTAAACTTGAGAAGTTCAGATTAGGGAAGGGTGTTAAATATGTTATGTTGTCACATGTAATCAGGCACCATCTTGTGTATCAAGTCAGGAGGTTAGGTAGTTAGGAGATGTAGTTGTTTAACTTGATCTCTCTCTTATCTTAATTATCTCCTGTAATATCTTTGGTCGTTGGACCTGGCTTGCACCGTACTATGTAAAACTCCCATCGATCAATATATACTAGCGGGTCTCCCTGTATGGAAATTGAGACGCTTCCATAACCTTTTACAATCAGATGCACAAGCACAACATACATTGCTTGGACAAAATTGTCCTTTTGTTACAAGTTGTACGCAAAAGAGGCATATTCATCAAATAACTAGAAGATGCTGAGACGGGAACAAAAGATTATGGGCCACAAATGTTTGTCCAGGTAAGACTTTGAATGAGATATTTAGCATATTGCAGATCTGTGTCCAGAACCTTGGCCGTGAGGCATGTTTGTCTCGTGCAATATTATCGAAACTTGAGTGCTGGTCCCTCGGAGGAGTATGTCGCCATCTGTATATCCTCCGAGAGAACCTCATGTGCCTTTAATAATGAAGGCCACCTAAAATGTGAGACACGCTCAAGGTGACCAGCCAAGTTAAATGCTCCTCTTCCAAACAGTTATGTTACGTTTTTGTTGCCTCACCCTATAAATGATAGAGCCGTTGTACTCTATACCGCATACATGGTACAGTCAATCTAGCAAGCTTGTAGCCCCAAACTTCTATAGCTATGAAGGAAGCGAGTGGCGTTCGCATGGTTACCGGCAACGGCGAAAACAGCTACGCCGCAAACTCGAGGCTCCAAGTGTGTATCCTGCAGTGTGTTGCAATTCACTCTCGTTTCATGTTTTCTGTTTTTGTTTTTGGCAAATACGTTTCATATATAATTTGCTGTGTTTCACGCATGTATGTATGCAGGAGAAGGCCATTTTGGAGACAAGGCCGGTGCTTGGCAAGGCCTTAGAAGACCTGTGCACGCGGCTCTCCGCCCGACGGAGCACCATGGTCGTCGCCGACCTCGGCTGCTCATCGGGTCCCAACACTCTGCGCTTCATCTCCGAGGTCATCGGCACGGTCCGCTCCTGCACGCGGACTCGCAAGTCGGAAGAAGAACGGCGTGCCGTGGAGGTGCAGTTCTTCCTGAATGACCTGCCAGGGAACGATTTCAACCTCGTCTTCCGGTCACTGGAGCAACTTGAAGATCTCAGCGGGAAAGAGACGCCGCCCTACTATGTGGCAGGGCTGCCCCGATCATACTACACGAAGCTTTTCCCTTCCCGGAGCGTCCACCTCTTCCACTCGTCCTACTCCCTCATGTGGCGCTCTAAGGTATTTATTTTTCTTTTCAAAACTAATACTGTTCAAGTTTTAGCTACTACTCCATCCGTTCAAAATATATAATTAAGGTGTATTGATTCTTTTTCTATAATTAAGGTGGAGCCGCCTCCTCCACCCCCACCTCTCCTTGCCGCCGCCGGAGGCGGTCTCCGGGCAAGCCCGGGGCGCTCCTAGCCGCCTCCTCCACCCCCACCTCTCCTCGCTGCCGTCTCCCACCTCTCTGCCGCCAACCCTAGCCGCCTCCTCCACCCCCCACCTCTCCTCGCCGCCGTCTCCCACCTCTCCGCCGCCAACCCTAGCCGCCTCCTCCGCCCCCACCTCTCCTCGCCGCCGCCGGAGGCGGTCTCCGAGCAAGCCCGGGGCGTTGCCAAGGAAGGTGGCGGCGGGGCTAGCTGCTACTCTGCTTCCGCGGGGGGCTTCGGATCTAGGGCGGCGACCCCTCTGGTGAGACACCACCGCCTTAGCGGTGGGTGGTGGTGCAGGCGTTTGGTTCCGGCGTTTTTGGCCGCGCGGGCGGCGGGATCTCGGAGGACGAGGGCGTGGCGTGGGTCCTGGCGGCCGACGACGCCAGATCTGGCACCCCCTGTCCCTGTACGGCGTGTTCTCCCCCATCCGGCCTGCCCGTGATTCCATGGGTCGCCGGCGCTGGTGGTGCTAGTGGTGGGGAATTCGGTCCGGGCGAAAGCCATGGTCGGCTGCGTCGACGGCGACGCCTGAGGGCGCCGTGTCCCTCCTTGGAGGCGTCTGACAGGTCTGATCCCCCCACTCCCCCTTCCCCTAGTTCTCCCGGGCAAAAGCCCTAACTTTGTTGGGCGGCGACAACGCCATCGGCGTCGTATCCTTCTTGAAGGCGCCGTTTCGGGAGCTTGGTGGTCGGTGGGCGCTGTTGGGGGGCGGGTGGTGGCGGCGGTGGTACCCTCCTTGTCCTAGCTCTAGCTTTCCATCGCCATTGTATCTTTCCGCTCTGCAAGGCGGTGGCGATGTCTGGCGCCATGGTGCCATTGACAGTTGACCTCGCAAGGTCTTTGCGTCGGTACCTGCTCTGAAGATGGTTATGTGGATGACGGCGGCAGTTGCCTCGATGAGTGCGTCGGACCGGTGTGTGACCCATTACCGGTATATGGCTGGGATGGGGCATCCGGCTTTAGATGTTAGGTTTTGGTGCAATGTCTGTTTGGTATTAGGCTCGGACGTTCGGCACCCCTGCATCAAGGGGATAGGAGTAGCGACAGGTGTCGCCAGGATGGTGGCTTCAGACTTACTGATGTAATGCTTTGTAAGTCTTTGAGAATTATTAATAAAATGGCTACATGCATCGATCAGATGCAGAGGCTGGGGGTGATCCTCCTTTTCTAAAAAAATCTATTTGTTGATATTACGTGTGGCATTTTTGTTTGCTAAGTCAAGCTTTTTATTAAATGGGTTATAATATCAAGACATGACGTGAGAATCAAGCCTTGTATTTCCCAGCATTTGCTAGCCTTGGAACACGAGTAATAGCAAGAAATATCTACTAAACTTTAAGCAAATGAAATTTTCAGGGAAGAAAACCAAAAAATATCTGAGCAGAGTGTGTACAATAACACAAATGTAATATCAACAAATATCTGAGAAGAGTGAGTACGATAACACAAATGTAATTTTCAGGGAATATAAACTTATCTAAGACGGTCGGTATAAATTTGCTATGTATATATATTTCCTATATTCTGCACTTTCAGTACTTTCTTGTAGTTCTCTCCGATATCAATGGGGTGCGAATCCAGTGATTTATTTTCTAGTGTATATTACTCATATTTTGTTGGTAAAAATGTTAATTGAAGATTGGCACAAAATATCTCAACTATAGCCTGTCGCATTATAAGAACACACCTGAACGGTCTGAAGGCTTCACCATGTAAAGTTGCAAACAATTCAATTTGCTTCCATGGATGAGCGACTTGTCCGTGCTATGTTGAACCATTTTAGATAATATAATGACTCCTTCATTACCTAGGTTCCGGAGGAGCTCTCAAGTTACACTCACTTAAACGAAGACAACATCTACATTGGAAAAAATACTCCACGTACTGTGATTAAGCTGTTCCAAGAACAGTTCAAAAAAGACTTTGAGTTGTTCCTTGCATTGCGTTTCAAAGAGCTTGTCAGTGGAGGCCGAATGTTGCTGACATTTCTTGGTCGAAAGAGTGAAGAGATGATGGCGCATGGGGAAGTTGGCACCTTGTTTGAATTGGTTGCCGAATCTCTATTGTCTTTGGTACTAAAGGTACGGTTACATGTTAATTAAAGCAATGCTAGCTTGCTTTCTTTTCAGGTAATTATATATATTACACCATTATTACCCTTCATAATGTGGTTGTGTGCATCGTATGATGCAGAGGCATGGGGTAAAACCTCTTCGGGGAAAAATAATACTCTTCATACAGACCAACTTGTAATTGCTTATGTAACTTGATATGTTCCTAAATTGATTCATTCTTGCATGACAATATTATATGAATGAGATTACATCAATATTGACACTTATGTATATAATCTCTCATGAGGAGCATATATATAAAGTGGAAAATACACTTTATCAGGAAAAGAAGAAAAGAAGTGGCAAGTATATACACTTAAAAGTTGAGAACAGTAACTCACATTCTACAGCGTATAAGTATTAATTAGCATTCAATCATGTCAGGCAGAAGTGAACTTTTGAACGCAAAATAAGAACAGCAGTTCAGCAAAATAAGAGTTCTCATTCCACCCTACCATAAATATTATTGTGTTACATGATAGGGTCGGATGGAGAAGGAGAAGCTGAATTCATTCAATGTGCCATACTATACCCCATCCATCAAAGAGGTACGAGAGTTGATCAACAAGAGTAGGCTCTTCGACATCGAGCATATCGGACTCTTTGAATCCAACTGGGATCCTCATGACGACTCGGACGGTGATGTGGTACTAGATTGCGCTGGCAGCGGGGCAAATGTCGCCAATTGCATAAGGGCGGTGCTAGAGCCGCTGGTCATAGGCCACTTTGGGGAGGACATTATTGAGGAGCTGTTTGTGGCATTTGCCTCAATCGTTTCAAAGCATCTAGAGAAAGCAAAGGCTAAGTACCCCATCCTCGTGGTGTCATCGAAGAAGGCCATGTACTGAACTGAACAAGAGATAGTTTAATTAGTGGTATATGCAAAGTATTATAAGTGGGGGACCTACTATGCTTAAATAGTTTAATTTATGGTGCATGCTTAATATTATAAGTGGGAGGCCTATACTATGGTTAAATAGTTTAATTTGTGGTATATGTAGGGTATTATAAGTGGGAGGCCTACTATGGTTAAATATCTCTTTTGTGCTCTTCCCCTGTTTTTCTAGGACAAAAGTTCGTCTTGTGTGCTCGCTCTATAACGAAAACTTCACAAACTCTTAAGATCGTAAATAAATTTATTACATGTGCATACCAATGGATGGTAAGAGTCAGCCCTTAACTTCAACAGAAGAACACAATAGTGCGCGCGCACTATTTTGAGAGAACGAGCGGCCGGCTCCTGGCCGCTCGATCTCGCACCTATCGTCGCGCAGGTGACCAGGTGCCGCCTGGTTAGAACACCTTCCCTTCCTCGTCCCTCCGCCTCCGACCCGAGCCTCGTCTAACGGAATCACACCTCATCGCCGGCCTCCGACCCCACCCTCTCCCCTACCCCTACCCTCGTCACAAGAGAAGAGCAGAGAGGGGAAGAGGTAGATCGAGCAATCAGACCAGGTCAGGCGGCCGACAGATATACAACCGGCCCTGCAGCGACAAGGGATTCTTCCACCTGGACGGTAGAACGAGCTTGACTTGATCTCCAACCCCTCCTTCGCCCGTGCTTCGTCCTCCTATGGGCATTCCCGGCTACAGAAAGCTCGTTCTTCCTCCTCTCCCGACCGATGTAGACATGCCTATAGGTCCCAACTACAGAGTATATCAAGAAGAAGAGGAATATTTCTAAGGAATGGAGTTCTTTGCATGGCTGCTGTATGTGTATGCCCAGCGCATTCATGCTGAATTTAGCAAGACGGATGTTGTGGCTCGTAGTTAGGCTGTAGCGCGTAGGACGTACGTAGTACTAGAAGCGTACACGTTTTTCCTTTTCCCTTTTCTGCATCGTAGCAGTGCACTCCGTACCACGTGATGACACCGGTGTTCGTTTTCACTCTAGTGTAATGCTAAAATTTACATATTCACGAAACCAATGTTTGCATAATCCTCGATTTTAGGGCAAGCAAGTAATGTTGAAATCCTATAGTTGATAGGAACAACAGACAAACTGAAATGACAAAAGCCAAACAGAGAAAAAGTTGCACATCGACCATTAGACAATTGGTCGGGACAACACAGACAGTTGGACAACGTCTGACAGACAGTTGGTCGGGGCAACACACATAGTTGGATATCGTCTGATAGACAATTGATCAGGACAAAAGACAATGTTGATGTGATGAAACCACACATCCATCATTGTCAGGGAAAATGTTGCACAACGAATGCTTGACGGTTGGCTGGGGCATCAAACCGAGTTGCACATTATCTGATAGATAGTTGGTCGGGAGAACAATTTTTTTTTGCACATACTCGTCGTGTAGTAACTCACGCAAAGCGGAGTTGCACACTCACGTTGGCATAATTGCATATGCGTGGCCGCGGAGTTATACACTCTCGTCGGCGTAATTCGACATGCGTGGCCATGGAGTTGCATACTCTCGTCCTCATAGTCGCACATGTGTGGCTGCGTGGTTGCATACTCTCGTCTGCATAGTCGCACACCCACGATCGGGGAGTAGCACACTCTCGTTGTCATAGTCGTACACGTGTAGCCGCGGAGTTGCACGCTTTCGTTAGCATAGTCGCACACGCATGACAATCTTATCGACATAGTTGCACATGCGCGGCCGTGGAAGTATACACTCTCATCGACATAGTCGCACACACGCGATCGCGGAGGTGCATACTATCATCGACATAATAGCTCATGCATGACTATAAGAGTTGCACAGACACAACCATGGAGTTACACACTCTTGTCGGCATAGTAACTGACGCATAGCCATGGAGTTGCACATTCTTGTTGCCATAGTTGCACACGCGTGGCAGTCGACTTGCACACTCTCGTCCGCATAGTTACACACGGGTTGATCGTGAAGTTGCACACTCACGTCGGCATAGATGTCCACGCTTGTTGTGTTGCGGGAGTTGCATCAACATGTAGTAGTAGTTGCTCACGCGTGATTGAGGAGTTGCACACCATGGTCATCATAATGCTCATGCATGGATTGCGGAGTTGCACACTCTTGTCAGCATAGTCTCACATGCGTTGTCACGTTGTTGCATACTCTCGTCGTCATAGTCGCACACGCGTAGTCATGAAGTTGCACACTTTCGTCCGCATAGTCGCATACGCACGACCATGGAGTAGCACTCTTATCGGCATAGTTGCACATGTGCAGCGACGGAGGTGCGCACTAATCGGCATAGTTTTGGGGTGGAGGCATCATCAATGAAAACCGCACGTTCAGAGGTATTAACAAAAGTTGCACATCAATTGTCTGTTAGTTACACATCTACTGCTAGGCAGTTGCACCGAACGGGGAGTAAATTGCACACAAAATAGTTTGTCGAAACATGCCTATGCGTGATTTAGTTTTGAAAAGCACTCCGTAAGGTTTCTAACCATGAAAACGGATCTTAATTTCGACGCTTGATTCAAAAGTTATGACATTATTAGAACAATGAAACACGCATTAAATGGTTCACACATGTTCAAATCCGTAAAAACTGCATGTCCACAAGTAGAAAAAAAAGTTGCACATCGACTTTCGTTTAGTTGCACATTGTCTCCTAGACACCTGCATCACACGGGGATTAAGTTACACGAAAATAAAATTCGTCGAAACATACTCATGCGGGATCTTGTTTCGAAGAGCACGTCGCAAGGGTTCGAGCTGTGAAAACGGATCTTGATTCCAACACGACGTTTAAAAGTTATGAATTTTTGAATATTTTGAAATCCAAATTAAATGCGTTCACACCTATTCACATATGCTTTTGCATTTTATCGGTTTATATGCTACTTTTTCTCTCTAATGTGGATTAGAATTTTCTTTATAGTATAATTAAGAAGACAAATGATTTCCTTTTCTGGATTAGAGACAAAAAATGTCAAATTGGGTCGGCCGCTCTGGAGCGTTACGTGTCCTTGTTTCTTTCTTGGCTCCATGATCAGTTGCTCATGTAGCATTACATGGGTGCTTAGTTGTTTGTTGTAAATATTTAAATTCTTCTTTAAAGAAATATAATTGCATTGGGTTTCTTCCCCACTGCTCTCCTTCAATAAAATGATCTTAAAACAACTTGATAAGAAAACGTACCATTCAATTAAACCATCAGTGTTTTTTTTCTTTTGCTAGAAAATTTCTGATCTTTTCATCAGCTGTCAAGGTATAATGTGTGGGTTTATAGTCTGGATTATATTATAAGTTCGTGTCTGCACGTGTAGAAGTGACTCCCAGGGATGACCTTTCTTTGTCTTGGAAAAAAATAGATATGCATGTACATACTTACACTATGGGCAACGAACGGGTGGCAAAGAGGCTGCTGGCTCTTGATTAGCATGGTTGATGAGAATGATTGAGACATGGATGGAGTTGCACGCGAAAAACTAGGCCTGAAGCTCTAGGAAGATAATTTGCATTTCTGGTTGTTTTCTTTTTCTTTTTAAGGTGGTCCAGTGGCTCTTGGCATTATCAGGTGGTTAGCAAGAGTTTTTCCGTGAAACAAAGACACACGCAAACCATTCATCACTAACCACAAGCGTCAGCTTCATCGCCCATAATGATCGTCCTATATATCTAACTAGTTGTTCCTCCCTAACTTTAATTCTCTTGACATGCAAGTGTGTCAACCACCATGTCACGATGTATGAAAAAAAATCTTATTAGGCACTCACTTCAACACGCAATTCTTAACTCATCATGACAGCCACGACGCCCACATGTTAACATGCATTACGCATGCCACTCGTATTTAATAAATATTCTACAACTATATACAATAATAAAAATGCAATAAACCAAGTTATTTTAATTCTAGTTATCATATTTTGTAATAAAAAACAATGCTTCATACAGCGAAATCTCATTAAAGCAGTCGCAATCAATATATGCGGTAACACACGGGGTATCATCTCTAGTTTACAGGAAAATATCATCAGCGGCTTCGTCTCGGAAGAACATCAACCCACCGAAACAACGCGAGGGGCACAACCTAAGACCGCGTCAAGCAGAGACACCACGAGACTAAAAGTCATCACGGAGGCGAATATAGGTTTCTATTTATTCTTGAGGACCAGGTTTTACTCGTACTCACGCATTTATTAAGGACTAGGATTGATGTGTAACCGAGACTAAAAATCATAATACTCATACTTAAAAGGTTGTATGCATTCCTAGTTGGTGCAGAGGCCGGGGAAGTGAAATTCTCCCCCAATTTTAAGCCCGTCTAGCGCCTCCACAAGATAGTCATCCCCCTTGAATCCCTACTGGGAGAAAATAATCAAGTGGCATGTAAATTTCTTAAACCAAGCACGATGAAATAGGCCCCCGCGTCGTCCCCGCTAGGGCGACTCGGGTGGCGCCCAAACCCTAGCCGCAGGGGGCACGCACTCCCTCCTCCCCTCCCTTCGTCGTCCCCGGGGGACGCCGTTGGGCTACACCCGGGGGACGCCGCTGGGCTACACTCGGGGGCCGACGATGGCTGCGGGGGACTCCCTCTGTCTCGCGTCTCAAGGGTGGTGCGAGACCCTACACGTGTGGAGGCACGACCGATCTAGCGGAGCGGTGACGATTGTTGTGGTGACGATGGCGGTGGCCGGCCCTACCTCGGACGACGGTGGCTGCATGCGCGTCGGGCAACCCGGTTCATGGGTGGCGACATGTGGTGACTGGCCCGGTTCGGGCGGCGGCTCGATGTGGTCAACAGTGGCGGCTGGTTATGCTGCGGAGGCGTGCCATCTGGCTTCGGGTCGGCGGCGGCGTGGAGGGTCTGGTGGACTACTCCGCGGCACGTCCGGTCTGATCTGTTTTGGTCGGTGCAGCCGGTGGTGATGGTCATCTCCTTCATCAGAGGTGGTCGACCTGAGGCTAGGTGGTCCGATTTCGAGATCCGTCATCTAGTCCCAGCTGCGAGTTGGAGAGACATAGTTGCCGGTGAAAACCGAGCCCATGGCTGTCGATGGCGGCGTTCTGCGTCGTTACCTTGATGAAGGCATCGTCGTGTAACTAATGTCGACCCACTCGTGCTGCTCCGAAGGAAACCCTAGGATCTGGTTTTCCAGATCAGACAATGGCGGCACTACGGTGTCGTTTCTCTCTTGGGAGCATCGTTTTTGGAGCAGCGCTGGAAGACGGAGGCAAGAGATGGAGCGGCTTCGTCTTGAACGGAGCTTTGATGGAGATGTCAAGTCATGCGTGGCCGATAGGTTCTACGTTGTGTCATGCCTATTCGGCGGGTACTACGCACGACAGATTTTCCAGAGTCTCCGTGTCGCGATGGATGAGTGCAGGGCGGTGGCGCCGTTGGGCGCTATGGTGGCGTCGATGGATGGTCGGACTGGCAAGAATGATGTGGATCTCTCTCTTAAAGATGGGACAGTGGTTCGATGTTGATGCCTCCTTCTAAAACATGTGCATGTGTTGTACGCTTTATGTCTGGTGCATCGGTTGTTGGTTTTGAACTTCTGATACGTTATATGAGATGGATTGGCGACGACACCAGTTTTAAATATGTGGAGTGAGAGCATTTCACATTATCAAGTTTGTTGGTATGAGTGATGACTTCGGATGGTTTGATGTATGTTCTGATCAGACCTTCATGTAATAATTAATAAGGTTGTGTCCATCGCAAAGCCCAAGGGTTTAACCTCCTTTTCAAGAAGAAGAAAAAAAAGAGGCACCACGCTGACTTTTCAGATTTGCATAATGAGGCAGAGCCTACGCGCATGATGAGCATCCTTGCCATGCCAATATGCCATGCATCATCACCGGTGGCGATAACAACCTGCGGGTCCGTGTAGTTTGTTTCCATGAACGTGCATACAGAAACATCCTACTCGTGCTTTTTCAGGCGTAGCTCTCCTGATGGGCACGGCACCTGAACGTGTGTGGTATGGTAATGGTCTTGAAACCACATACAGCTAATCCGATATTTTTCTGAGCTTCTTGCTATTCGTTCGACCAAGAAACGAAGTAGCTAACAAGTCGGATATTCAATTGGGCTCTAGAAAGCACATGCTCCTGCATGCTAAAAATGAATTTTACAAATATGAGAAGAATGCTGACAGCCACATTGGTGGCCGACAAACAAAATAAATAAACAAATGCCGTTTTTAAAACGGTAATTGCCAGACAACATCAAACGCCACCTGCTTGCATTTCACGAGTAATCTATCACTAGTTACAAACGTGCTGTTGCTATACACATCCTATCAGTCAGCTGTTTGCTTCTATAGGCAGTCTTGTTCAAGATAATGCTCAAGACGAGTTTCTGTTTGATGAAGCGGGATTTGCCGGTATCAATTCCTAGGGCTGCATCGAACATTGCCAGTCAGGGTCTCTGTCATTCTTGTACAGCGTTTGCAGTCGACAAGACTGCTCCTTCATCAACTTATAGGTCGAGGGATGATCGCGTGCCACCAGGGAGAAGTCGTCACGGTACATGTGTGTTCCTTCTACCATCAACTGCCAAATAAGAGCGCCACCGCCTGCCTGAAGCTTCCTCGCTGAATCGTAGATTTTGTCGTAAACAACTCTTAGAAGAATATCTCTATCAAATGTGCTGTTACCATCTACATGCTGCAGGTACCCTACTTCTGAGAACAGGACGGGTTTTTTCAAGATGTGTTCGCTGTCATTAACGTGTGAATCAACCCAACTGGAAAGGTATCTGTTTTTTTCTTCCATGCTTGCCTTTGGTAGCCTGGGAACAAATATATGCATCAATTGGCATATAAAGCATGGTACATTTGTACAAATAATCGGGAAAAATGCATACCAGCTGTCAGGGTAAGCATGCACCGATGCGAAATCAATATTCTTGACTGCTGAGTTCTCTATGAAGTCTGAGCAGAGTGAAGCTGCCCAGTCCCCAGGATTAAAACCCAGCCTCTCAGCTATTCCAGTGCCATAAAACCCTTCAATTCCTACTGCAACAAGATGTTTAGAGTCTAGACTCTTGACATATGCTGCCATCTCTGCTATCCAAGCCTGCCAAGGGACATTGGGTTGAAATGCTGAGTGTTTTCACTAAGAAAAATCCCCCTGTTACTGAAAGTGAAAATCGATCTTTGAATGCCACGGTACCTGAAGATGAGGACCAGATGAGTTGGACACACACCTAGGCTCATTCATAAGTTCCCAAGCAAATATAGCAGGTTCATCAGAGTATCTGATTCCACTGTAAGAGTTCCTTCTGGTTAATATTGCCTGTTGGGTAATATGTCATATAGGAGTAGCGATAAAATCATCAAAATTTGGCCAGAGAAGAAAAAATGGAGAATGCGTTTCTAAATAGTGCTTCTGCAAACATAGCTGCAAGTTTTGTTTACCAAGTCATGCTAGTCACTTAGCAGTGGCCATAGCACAATACACTTTACCACTCCTAGATTAAATGTTAGAGCATATGAACATATTAGGCACATTCAACCAATATAAAACACATTTTATCTAATATCTGTTGGTTTTTAAACCGTAGACCAAACCACCCGGAGGCTATACGTACGTACGTGCTAACTAGCAACCAAGCAGGCAAGCTGCTGGATGGTTAGCAGCACAAGCGCGTAGTGGTAGCTGGCTAGCTTGAGTAGATCGATTGGCTTCGGCGCCGTCGGCGGAACGTTTCTTCGGCGAACGTAGACGGATAAAAACTGATCGGGAGATTTTGTAATAGCAACAGGGGCGTGTCGCTCCTAGACTTGTATTGCTTTTTCTCTTTTTCGTTGTGTTATTGTTACACAGGGGTATACATGTATATATATACTGCTAGACATAGCCTACTGCTAATCCTATTCGGTGTAGTACTACTAATCCTACTCGGTTTGCAATACTAACCAAACTAGGACACACATGATCTACCTAGTAAACTTACCGTAGACTACAACTATGTTAACTACTACATTCACCTCCTTAACCTGGTTGCTTTGTCTCCATTGCTTGCACTCCAACTTTCTTCCTCATCTCGATGAACTTCTGTCGACCGAGGGACTTGGTGAAAATATCGGCAAGCTGGTCTTTCGTGTTCACGTGCTGAACTTCGATCATCCCTTCCTCAATGCACTCCCGGATGTGGTGGAACCGAGTGTCTATGTGCTTGCTCCTTTCGTGATGAACCGGATTTTTGCACAATGAGATTGCAGCTTGGTTGTCGATCTTCAATGACACCTTCTGCACCTCCCGCTTCGTAAGAATAGCTAGGAGTCTTCTCAGCCACACTGCTTGACAAGCCGCCGTGCTTGCCGCTATGTATTCTGCCTTGCATGAAGACAGTACCACCACCTTTTGCTTCTGAGAATTCCAGCTAATCGGATTCGGACCAAGGTAGAATACCATGCCCGTTGTGCTCTTCCGGTCATCCACATCACCTGCCATGTCACTATCTGAATATCCACGAAGGATCAATCCTTCCTTTCCCTTTCTGTACGTGCAGCCAAGATTAATAGTGCCTTTCACATAGCGCAAGATTTGATTGACCGCGCTCATGTGTTCGGTTGTCGGATTCTCCATGAAACGACTCACGATCCCGACTGAATAAGCCAAGTCAGGTCGGGTATGCACCAAGTATCTTAGGCTGCCCACAACGCTTCGATACATTGTGGTGTCCACCGGCGGATTTGAGCTACGCTTGCTCAACTTGTGACGTTGGTCCATTGGAACTTGTGTCTCGTAGCAATCTGACATGCCACACTTTTCCAATAACTTGACCGCATAACCCGATTGACAAAGGGAAATCTCTCCGGAGCTTTGCTTCACTTCGATGCCCAAGTAATAGCTGAGTAATCCCAGATCGCTCATGCTAAACTTGTTCTTCATTTGCGCCTTGAAACGTTCAATTTCTTGTACGCTATCCCCGGTGATAATCAGATCGTCGACATAAACCCCCACTAGCAGGTTTGAGCCTTTGGAGTTCTTTGTATAGACTGCGTGCTCGAGGGGACATCTCTTGAATCCGAGCGAGACCAAACTTCGGTCTAACTTTGAGTTCCAAGCTCTTGGTGCTTGCTTCAACCCGTAAAGTGCCTTCTTGAGCTTGTAAACTTTCCCTTCTTCGCCTTTCTTCTCGTAGCCGAGGGGTTGTTCTACGTACACTTCTTCTGTGAGATCACCGTTGAGAAAAGCGGATTTAACATCCATATGATGAACCTTCCAATCCTCTTGTGCTGCCAAAGCTAGGAGCACTCTCACAGTCTCGAGTCAAGCAACCGGTGCAAACACCTCATTGTAGTCAACTCCTTGACGTTGTACATAGCCCTTTGCAACGAGTCTTGCTTTGTACTTCACAATAGCACTCTGTGTGTCCTTCTTTAACTTGTAAACCCACTTCAAACCTATGGCCTCTTGGTTCGGAGGTCGGGTTACCAAAGTCCACGTGCCATTGCTCTCAATCGCCTTCATCTCATCATCCATGGCGTGCATCCAGCTAGGACTTTTCCTTGCCTCTACGAAGTTCGACGGCTCCTCAACTCCGAGCAGACATAGTCCGGAGTACTCGAGCGTAACTGGCTTTGTGTACTTGTAGACTTTCTTGAGGGTCTTGTAGCGGCGAGGCCCGGAGGAGTCCGTTGTGGCTTGCGAAGGAGGCGACACAAATTGTGTCGGTGTTGATGCACTTGAGGAAGACGGCTGAGTCTCGGGCGTGTCATCGATGTCCGTGTCGTCGACGTAGTCGTTGTGACCGTGACCATCATCTTGATTGTCGTTGTCACTATGCGCCTCGTTGTCGATGTCGTCGCCAAGATCTCCTCTTGTGTCGTGCACGTCGTTGTCGCTATCACTTTGCGACCCATGTGCACCGTCGTCGGTGTCGGCACCATGATGATCACTAGCATTGTGGTCACCTTGGTTGGGCGTCTTGCCAACCACCTGGACGTCTTCCCCTGCATCATCATCAGGAAACTCAACTGTGAATATGTTACCGTTTGGAGCATCGTTGGCTGCTGCACTCCAATTTCACGCTTTGTTTTCTTCAAACACGACGTCGCGTGAAATCCGTAGACGCTTGGTTTGTGGATCATAGAAGCGGTATGCCTTGGTGCCGGAACTACTCTCGTATCCGATGAACACCATCTTGGTGCTACGATCGGCAAGCTTTGAGAGATGCGGCTCCGCCGTCTTCACATGCGCCACGCACCCGAACGTCCGTAGATGAGACACATTCGGCTTGCGTCCGTAAATTGCTTCATACGTAGTCTTGCCAATCACCACCTTCGTTGGAGCCCGATTGAGAAGATAGACCGCCGTCGAGACAGCTTCTCCCCAAAAAGTCCCCGGCAGGTTCTTGCTCTTGAGTAAACTCCTTGCCATGTCAACGACGGTTCGATTGCGCCTTTCAACAACCCCGTTCTGCTGCGGCGTATAAGGTGCCGTGAGGAACCTTTTTATGCCAATCTTCTCGCAGTAGTCGTTGAACTCGTTTGACGTAAACTCCCCACCGCGATCTGTCCGTAGAGCGCAAACCTTCAACTTGTGTTCCATCTCCGTTGCAGCCTTCAGCTTCTTGAACGCTTCAAATGCCTCATCTTTAGATCGTAGGAGAACGACCCACATATATCTCGAGTAGTCATCTACCACAAGGAAGAAGTACTTCTTTCCTGCGTGAGTTGCCGGGGTGATAGGGCCACATAGATCACCATGGAGCAGCTCGAGTGCATCACTTGCACGATAGGTAGACTGAGCAAGGAACGGCCTGCGGTGCTGTTTTCCAACCAAGCACCCGTCACATACTCGATCAACATGGTCGATAAATGGCATCCCGGATACCATCTCCATCTTTGACATCTTCTTCAAGGCGTAGAAGTTAACGTGTCCAAATCTAGCATGCCATAACCACGAATCATCATCACTCTTGGCGAGCCAACACTCCGGTTGAGATTGATCAAGGTTGAGGATATAGAGTCTGTTCTGTGTGCGATTAACACGGGCCAGCACGTTTTGGAGGTTGTCGAAGATCGTCATCACTCCGTTCTCGATATTCACCTTGCATCCATTCTCGTCAAGCTTCCCGATAGAGATGATGTTGTTGCGAAGCCGTGGGATGTAGTACACTCCGGTGAGTATGCGATGTTCACCCGTGAGACCCTCGAAGAGGACAGATCCTTGCCTGCAAATCTCCACAGCTGAACCATCACCGAACTTGACCGAGCCTTCAACATCGTATTCCAGCTCGAGGAATTTCTCCTTGCACCCCGTCATGTGGTTACTGGCACCTGTGTCGAGATACCACGACACGTTCTGATCCCCGGATAGCTTTGGTGTCACTTTCTTCTCATGAAGTAGCACCTTCCGGCTTGGTTTCACAACCACCGTTTCAGCGAGATCACAAACTTCGACCATCAGAAGACCAGGACCTTCGTCTTCTTGCTTCGCCAAATTTGCCTTGATCTCCCGCTTGTTAGGCTTCGGACAATCCTTTGCAAAGTGACCCATCTCGTTGCAGTTATAGCACTTGACCTCGGATAAATCCAAGTTCCGTGGCTTCCGCCCTTTAGATTGGTCCGCCTTACCACGACCTTGTGGCTTGCCTTTTCCTTTGCCTTTTCCGGTTTGTCCGTCGCGCTTCGCGTTGCTTGAGCTTTCACTACCGTCATGCCTTCCTTTGCTACTTGGGGCCTCCCAATCTGTGCGCGAGTACATGAGTTGGTCACTACCTCCTCCTTTGCCTTTCCGACAGCCACGAGCATTCTCTTCCCACGTTCGCAGGCGTCCGATTGCCTCCGTTATGGTCATGTCGTCGATGTCGTAAAGCTGCTCGAGTGTGCCGATGATGTACGTGAATTTGTCAGTCACTGAACTGAAAAATTTCTCCACAATCTCGGTCTCCTCGAGCTTTGCACCAAGCGCGCGGATCTCTCCCACCAGAGTAGTAAGACGCATGGCATAGTCGTTCACCGATTCAGTTTCCTCCATCTGCAACTTGTGAAATTGGCGCTTCAGCACTTGTGCCCGAGCCTTGGTGACGCGATCTTCTCCGATCCTCATCTCCTTGAGTGCGTTCCACGCCTCTCTTGCCGTCTCAAACTCCGCCAATGTCATCAGCACGGAATCCGGCACGGACTGGGCTATGGCGGCCATGGCACCTTCGTCGCACTCCTCGTCGACGTCGTCGTCCGTGATTGCCTGCCACACTCGAAGAGTTCGGAGAATAATCTTCATCTTCACCGCCCACACGCCATAGTTGGCGTCGGTGAGCATCGGGTACTGGATGGGGATGTTGCGATGCGCCTGGACGTTGGCGTCGCCCGTTCCTCCACCATTGGTCGCTGACTTGCCACTCTTCTTCACCTTGTCGCCGTTCTTGTTCGCCTTGGAACCGCCTTTGCCGGACTTGACCGACTCAGCGTCGCTGTCCGTCATCGTAGATCGTAGATCGTCGAGGCTCTAGATACCAATTGTTGGTTTTTAAACCGTAGACCAAACCACCCGGAGGCTATACGTACGTACGTGCTAACTAGCAACCAAGCAGGCAAGCTGCTGGATGGTTAGCAGCACAAGCACGTAGTGGTAGCTGGCTAGCTTGAGTAGATCGATTGGCTTCGGAGCCGTCGGCGGAACGTTTCTTCGGCGAACGTAGACGGATAAAAACTGATCGGGAGATTTTGTAATAGCAACAGGGGCGTGTCGCTCCTGGACTTGTATTGCTTTTTCTCTTTTTCGTTGTGTTATTGTTACACAGGGGTATACATGTATATATATACTGCTAGACATAGCCTACTGCTAATCCTACTCGGTGTAGTACTACTAATCCTACTCGGTTTGCAATACTAACCAAACTAGGACACACATGATCTACCTAGTAAACTTACCGTAGACTACAACTAGGTTAACTACTACAATATCCACTTCCCTTAGAAGATAATCTACAGAGAAAACCATGATATGTGTACAGATAAGATTAACACATTATTTTGTTGCTGAAGCCCTCATCAAAAGTAAGATGAGATGAGATTATCAAAATTAATTTTCTAATGTGCAAGTGGGGTGCACCACAAGATTGCATGAGTGCACAACTACATCTTCCGTTTTCATGATATGTGTCTTGAACCTCACAAGAATCCGTTTCAAAACAACTGTCCATTTCAAGAGTATAGTTAATACAATATTTCCACTAATTTGGAACAGGTTAAATGGTTGTAGCATGTCATTCAAGGAGGCTATACATGGTACTTTCTCATTAACTACTTCATAGATTTGGTGTTTACTTGTTATGTGCACATGGTGGGTTAAGAACAGTTAAGAAAACAGAGGTGTCACAATACGAAATAATTATTTGTTTCAAGCTAAATATTACCTTCACATAATCCTTGTAGTAACCCTTAATGGTTGGGTGATAGAAAAAGGAATCGGTTGAATTCGTCAAGTTAGCTCCAGCTGCTTGTGCCCACTTAACATATTGGGCCTTCCCTCCAAAGTTATCAAGGTTGTTGACAAGGCAAAGAATCAACCTAATATGATTTCTCCGGGCTTCGTATATAATGTAGTCCAATACCTGGAATGAAGAAAGTTGTGATTAATATTCACATGAAGAACATCACTTAGCTGTGCTTCTATAATCCTATTTGTCAAGGTATTGACATTTTAAAAGTAATCCTAAAAATGTATACCGCTTCGAAAACAATACACCTTGGGGAATGTATACAGCCATGAAGAAGAAACTAAAGAATTTTTTAGGTGGAGGAACAGAATCTAGAAATTTCATATTAACACCGTAGAAATACAAATGTATACAGCCATGAAGAAGAAACTGAAGAATTTCTTAGGCTAAGGAACAGAATCTAGAAATTTCATATTAACACGGTAGAAATACAGGGTAGAGGTTAAGCCCTAGCTAAACTATAGAGATCATGAAAAGTTTGGCACCACTTCATACTTCAGGAAAAAAAATCTAAATATCAGTTTGCATTCTGTTGTGTCAGCATTACACACTCAGAAGTCAGGATCATAAGTTAGTCATTTTGTCAGAGTCTTAAAGTAGCTTTCCGTATGACTCCTCAAGTCAAACAAGCATGCTGCCGTTGCTAATAACAGGACGTCATGTTAGGAGATTGTTACCATGACAAACTTTGTTCTTTGTTTGCACTATCTGTAAGAGGAGAGCATATGGAAAATGTAACCCATTCTTTTGTTTTTTAGCTCACTGACCATGTGCTGCCAATTTGGGGCTTAATGCCGATATTTTAGCAAGAAATCTAACAAATCTAACTGTAGTAGCTGCTGTTTTTGTTAGGCTTCATGCACTAGCCAACGCAACCAAAAGTCCGAACTGATGGAAAGGCTAGTGCAATCCACATATACTGTAACACCCCCTCTCACGTGTGACGGGGAAGACAAGTCAACATGTGCAACCGGAAGAGAGCGACGGCGAGCGAAACTCACGTATGACTCAAGAGGCCTCTACGTGGACACAAAGGGGGCTACCAGCAAATTTCAATAAATTGCGAAAGCCGGGACTTGAACTCAAGACTTTAGCTCTGATACCATGTTAGGCTTCATGCACTAGCCAACGCAACCAAAAGTCCGAACTGATGGAAAGGGCTAGTGCAATCCACATATACTGTAACAGTTTTCATTTATGCCACTGAAGCCTAAGACTGCAGAGGAAATTAGATGAAGTACGCCAGATACAAAGTACAGAGAAGTATCTAGAACTGCCCCCCGGGCCCTGCTCCCCAACCTAGGGTAGTAGCTAAGTGTGGAAGTAAAATCAACTCTTGTTCATACATGGGCTTTTTCTGGTCTGAAATGGGCCACTTCAAATAGCTTCATTGCTCCGGCCAGAATATGATTAATCCGGCCTGGGCTACGTGAGCTTCCAAGTAGTTTATCCGAGAAATTGATTATTCTGGCATTCCCAGCCCACCAAGCAAAGCCGGTGGTTTCTTGGTCACAACCAGCTAAAATAAAAGTTTGACTAAAGAGAGTTTGCACGTGGTAGAACCTCCTCAAGGATTACAAGATTTTCATGAGGCTTTATGAGTATGTTTTTTTTACTATGATTTATGAGTATGTTTCACGACTGATGCCCGCAATACAAGGCCAGGCTTGTTAATAGTAAGTAATTAACCAGGCCAGTCAGGACGCGCTATGAATTTGCAGCCGTTACATTAGCTAGGATCTTCAATAACACACGACAACAATGCGTTTGTTTAAATGCTCACATAGCTAGAATATGATTAAGAAATGCAGAAACATGCTTCAAAGAGGGGACGAGACTGGTGAAGAGGTCTGCGTGGAACGGAACTTATTCCTTGACAGAAGGTTCTAATCAAGCGAGAGGCACCAAAGAAATCGCACCACGATATATAAGCAACTCAAAAGCTAATAGGGTAAGATTTATTCGGCACGTGGCGGAAAGATGTCACCACTGGATTTATTCGGTACATGGCAGTCTTACTGTGAAGGGTATCATGGAATCTACTGAATTATGGATTTGGACAACTGAAGCATAAAGCATAACCTAATCTTGTATCGAAATTGCCC
The DNA here is from genome assembly GCA_022496015.1 of Hordeum marinum. Taxonomy (NCBI): domain Eukaryota; kingdom Viridiplantae; phylum Streptophyta; class Magnoliopsida; order Poales; family Poaceae; genus Hordeum; species Hordeum marinum. The sequence continues at coordinate 166,199,611 of CM039678.1, read as the reverse complement.
CAGTTGCATCATCATGCTTTGCAACGCACCCACGGCGCCAACGGTGGTAACCAACAGCACGAAAGATATGTCCACACGTTTGCTAACAGCAGCTATATTGCTAGCCTCGTGTACAGAAACTGGACTGCGGCAAGAATTCTGATCAGAAGAGTAGCCCCAGTAGTATGACTGTCACCAGATGGTTCGCGAGGGGGGGAGAAGGGGACTAGAGGGAGATCTGGACCTGGAAGACGGCTTCGTTGAAGCGGCCGGGGGAGATCTGAAGCGCGCCGGGGCCGCCGTCGATGAAGGCCCAGGTGCGGCAGACGCCGAGGCCCATGCGGCGTCCCCGGCGCAGCATCTCCGCCACGAGCGCGGGCGACCGCGACGAGAGCAGCCAGTAGGAGTTCCAGCCGTTGACGTAGAGCGGCGCGCCCGTGCCGGCGTCCACGAAGTGGGTGCCGTTGCGGCCCGCGAAGGACATCCGCGGCTGTAGCCACGGCACTGGCAGCTTGACGCCGCCGCCGCCGCCGGGGGCGGCGGGGTCGCGGCCCGGGAGCCAGTTGAGGTACACGACGGCGAGGAGGAGGAGGAGGCCGAGGAAGCTGTAGAGCCGCTTCTCCCGCCGCATTGCTCGGGTGGCTCCGCCTCCGGCCGCGCCGCGGCGCTGGATTTCCGTCCCTTCCTTCCCTCCCTCTCTCAGTCGGAGGCCGGCGGTGGGGGTTCGAGCGTGTGACAGGTGCCGGAATTTGGTTCGGCTGCCGATCGCGGTTTACTTTCGTAATGGTTTAGTTTGGGTTTTGCTGCCGTCATTTTTTGGCCCTTTTGACATCAATTTTGCTGTCGTCATTCGAGCGTCGAGTGTGGTTGACCTGTTGTAACTTGTGACGGTTCTCCGGCAAAAATTTGGGGGGTGTTCGGTTCGTGTCATCCGGTGAAATGTAAGAGCATCGATCCCTTAAAAATGATTAAACCCTTATAATTTTTACGTTTTACGATTTTTGTTGAAAAAAATGTTTAAAACAAAAACCGTAAAAATGGTTCAACCTGTAAAAAATTTAAAGGGTACCAAAAATCCACACCGAGACTCATATATTTAGAGGTTGGAAGGCCAAACCGAGGGTGTCCCGTATACCGGTCAAACCTCGTTGGAGCAAACACGTCGTCGCGGAATTTGTCAGAATTCGCTTGAAACTCGTTGGAATTCTCCGCACACCGAAACAAGGTTGTTGGACGCTGGAATTGATCGCCACTGATTCAAATTGGACGGGCTTGGCCTCGTTGTGGCCTCCCGTGACCTCAGTCTGGTCGTCGGAATCCTCCCGACACGGCCGGCAAAGGGGCACGACTCGACCAGCGCGGCCGGCAACGGAGCAGGGTGTGGCTGGCGGGTGACTGGGCATGGGCTCGACATAGCCGGCGTGGCGACGGGGGTGGCCGATGAGGCTGGGTGCAACCGGTGTGGCGATGGGGCGTGGTCGACGAGGCATAGCCGACGGGCTGGGGAGCGGTCTGTTGGGGGAAGGGGCGGTGCCGACTGGGCTGGAGGAATGAGCTCTTATCCCAGTTGTACAGTTTGTTTTTACAGTATATGTTCGTCTGTAGCTAAAACGAACCATTAAAATGCCTTTTTCAATCTTATCCCAATTTTACAGTTTGTGATTTTAAGGGGTCTGCAAGAGATGCTCTAATGGGTCTGTCTCACATTCAAGGATGGTTTTCATGTTTGGTTCAGCAAAGGAATCAGAACTCATTTTCCCCCTAAATTGTGCTTCTACCTTTAAATCGAGGGAACGACGCTCGCATCACTGCCAGGCCAACCTCCGCTCAACTCTCGCCTCTCCCTCAGGACGGTGTTGCCGGAGGCCTCCATCCATATGTCCCTCTCGGACGCGTTTGGTTCACATATGTGTTTTTGGCATTTTTGCATACTTGTTCCGGTTGAGCCTGGGTAAACTAATGCAGGCTAAAAACCAATATCTGCATGTAGTTTGGTTACCTGGATTAGCATATTTGCACAAGGGGACCAATATATTAACACGATGTTTGGTTGCCTGTGTCGGTGTTGTTAGACAACCACCACGTTATTTGGTTGCAACCAGCTAAAAATGTGATTACCACTTCTCGCTTGTGGTGACTGTTGGGAGACGTAGTAGTAAATCAAAAAAATTCCTACGATCACCAAGATCTATCCATGGAGAAACCAGCAACGAGAAGGGAGAGATTGCATCTTCATATCTTTGAAGATCGCTAAGCGGAAGCGTTACAAGAACGCAGTTGATGGAGTCGTACTCGCAGCGATTCAGATCGCGGTGGATTCCGATCTAAGCGCCGAACAACAGCGCCTCCGCGTTCAACACACGTACAGCCCGGTGACGTCTCCCGCGCCTTGATCCAGCAAGGAGGAGGGAGAGGTTCAGGGAGAGCTCCGGCAGCACGACGGCGTGGTGACGGTGGAGATACGTGAACTCCGGCAGGGCTTCGCCAAGCGCTACGGAGAACGACGAAGAGGAAGGGTAGGGCTGCATCGAGAGAGAAAGAAGTCGTGTGTCAAAAACAGCCCAAACCCTTGCATATATATAGGAGGAGGGAGAGGGAGGGCTTCCTTGGCCCCTCCTCCAAAGAGGAGAGGTTCGGCCGACCCTAGGGAGGAGTCCACCTCCCACAAGGGAGGTGGATCTCTTCCTTTTGAATCCTTTTCAGCCCTATCTCTTATCTTCAGCCACATGGGCCTTTCTAGACGGTCTTGGCCAGCCCAAAAAGGGCTGGCACACTTCCTCTAAGGGCCCACGAAATCCTTTGGTCGTCACACCCCTCCCAGGGGTCCTCCGGCACCCTCCCGGCACTCCCGGTACACTACCGATGAGTCCAAAAACTTTCCGGTGACCAAAACTGGACTTCCTATATATCAATCTTTACCTCCGGACCATTCCGGAGCTCCTCGTGACGTCCGGGATCTCATCCAGGACTCCGAACAACTTTCGGTAATCACGTGTACCATTTCCCTATAACCCTAGCGTCATCGAACCTTAAGTGTGTAGACCCTACGGGTTCGGGAGACACGTGGACATGACTGAGACACTTCTCCGGCCAATAACCAACAGCGGGATCTGGATACCCATGTTGGCTCCCACATACTCCACGATGATCTCATCGGATGAACCACGATGTCGGGGATTCAATCAATCTCGTATACAATTCCCTTTGTCTATCGGTATGATACTTGCCCGAGATTCGATCGTCGATATCTCTATACCTTGTTCAATCTCATTACCGGCAAGTCTCTTTACTCGTTCCGTAATAAATCATCCCGTGACTAAATCCTTTGGTCACATTGAGCTCATTATGATGATGTCTTACCGAGTGGGCCCAGAGATACCTCTCCGTCACACGGAGTGACAAATCCCAGTCTCGATTCGTGCCAACCCAACAGACACTTTCGGAGATACCCGTAGTGTGCCTTTATAGCCACCTAGTTACGTTGTGAAGTTTGGCACACCCAAAGCATTCCTACGGTATCCGGGAGTTGCACAATCTCATGGTCTAAGGAAACGATACTTGACATTGAAAAGCTTTAGCAAACGAACTACACGATCTAGTGCTATGCTTAGGATTGGGTCTTGTCCATCACATCATTCTCCTAATGATGTGATCCCGTTATCAACGACATCCAATGTCCATGGTCATGAAACCGTGACCATTTATTGATCAACGAGCTAGTCAACTAGGGGCTCACTAGGGACATGTTGAGGTCTATGTATTCACACATGTATTTGTTGGGGAACGTTGCATGGGAAACAAAAAATTTCCTACGCACACGCAAACCTATCCATGGTGATGAGCATCTAAGAGAGGGGGAGTTGATCTACGTACCCTTGTAGATCGCTAAGCGGGAAGCGTTAAGAAACGCGGTTGGTGTAGTCGAACTTCTTCGCGATCCAAATCGCCGAGCATCCCGCGATCTAATCACGAACCGTCCCGCGAACCAATCACGAACCGTCCTGCGATCTCGTCATGATCTGTCCCGCGATCCAATCACGAACGTCCCGTGGCCTTGATCACGATCCTTCCGATCTAGTACCGAACGGACGACACCTCCGCGTTCAGCACACGTGCAACTTGATGACGATCTCCACCGTCTTGATCCAGCAAGAGGAGGCAGAGAGGAGGAAGAGTTCACCGGCAGCGTGACGGTGCTCCGGCGATGGTGGTGGAGTGATTCCGGCAGGGCTTCGCCTAAGCACTGCGGAAACCGGATCTAGAGGAGCACCGGTGGAACGGGTAGCACGTGGCCGTAAAATTCTGTGCAAAAACCCTCTATTCCACCAGTATATATAGGAGGAGAGGAGAGGCAGCCTTGGCACAAGGGCAAGGCCCTCTAGGAGTCGGCCGGCCAAAGTGGAGGAGTCCTACTCCTCCTCCACTCCTAGTAGGAGTAGGACTCTTCCTTTTTTTTGCCTTTTTCTCCACTTTTCTCTTTGGGCTTTTCTCTCCTGGCGCATGGGCCTTGTGTGGCTATTCCACCAGCCCACTAAGGGCTGGTTAATACTCTCTCACATCCCATGAAGCCTCTTGGGTCGAAATACCCCTCCCGGAGGTCTCCCGGTACACTACCGGCACTACCGGCACTCCCGGTACACTACCGATGAGCCCGAAACTTTTCCGGCGACCAAAACGGGACTTCCTATATATGAATCTTTACCTCCGGACCATTCCAGAGCTCCTAGTGACGTCCGAGATCTCATCCGGGACTCCGAACAAACTTCGGTCACCACCATACATAACTCTATACTACCGAAACGTCACCAAACCTTAAGTGTGCAGACCCTGCGGGTTCGAGAACTATGTAGACATGACCGAGACACCTCTACGGTCAATAACCAATGGCGGGACCTGGATGTCCACATTGGTTCCTACATATTCTACGAAGATCTTTATCGGTCGAACCTCTATGTCAAGGATTCAGTTAATCCCGTATGATGTTCCCTTTGTTCTTCAGTATGTTACTTGCCCGAGATTCGATCGTCGGTATCTCCATACCTAGTTCAACCTCGTTACCGGCAAGTCTCTTTACTCGTTCCTTAATACAAGATCCCGTGACTAACACTTAGTCACATTGCTTGCAAGGCTTATTGTGATGTTGCATTACCAAGTGGGCCCTGAGATACCTCTCCGTCACACGGAGTAACAAATCCCAGTCTTGATCCATGCTAACTCAACAGACACCCTCGGAGATACCTGTAGAGCATCTTTATAGTCACCCAGTTACATTGCGACGTTTGATACACACAAGGCACTCCTCCGATGTCCGTGAGTTGCATGATCTCATGGTCATAGGAACATATACTTGACATGCAGAAAAACAGTAGCAATAAACTGACACGATCATATGCTACATTTGTAGTTTGGGTCTTGTCCATCACATCATTCTCCTAATGATGTGATCCCGTTATCAAATGACATCTCATGTCCATGGCTAGGAAACCTTAACCATCTTTGATCAACGAGCTAGTCCATTAGAGGCATACTAGGGACATGGTTTTGTCTATGTATCCACACATGCATCTAAGTCTCCATTTAATACAATTATAGCATTGATAATAAACGATTATCATGAACAAGGAAATATGATAATAACTAATTTATTATTGCCTCTAGGGCATATTTCCAACAGTATTATGGTTTCCGGTTAACACAATTATAGCATGAACAATAGACAATTATCATGAACAAGGAAATACAATAATAACCATTTTATTATTGCCTCTAGGGCATATTTCCAACAGTCTCCCACTTGCACTAGAGTCAATAATCTAGTTACATTGTGATGAATCGTACACCCATAGCATTCTGGTGTTGATCATGTTTTGCTCGTGAGAGAGGTTTAGTCAACGGATCTGCGACATTCAGATCTGTATGAACTTTACAAATATCTATATCTCCCTCCTGAATGTAATCACGGATGGAGTTGAAGCGGCGCTTGATGTGTCTTGTCTTCTTGTGAAACCCGGGCTCCTTCGCAAGGGCAATAGCTCCAGTGTTGTCACAGAATAGAGTCATCGGGCCCGACGCACTTGGAATCACTCCTAGGTCGATGATGAACTCCTTCATCCAGACTCCTTCCTTTGCTGCTTCCGAAGCAGCTATGTACTCCGCTTCACATGTAGATGCCGCCACGACGCTTTGCTTGCTGCTGCACCAGCTGACTGCCCCTCCATTCAAAATATAAACATATTCGGTTTGCGACTTAGAGTCGTCCGGATCTGTGTCGAAGCTAACATCGACGTAACCCTTTACGACGAGCTCTTCGGCACCTCCATATACGAGAAACATGTCCTTTGTCCTTTTCAGGTACTTCAGGATATTCTTCACCGCTGTCTAGTGTTCCGCTCCGGGATCACTTTGGTACCTCCCTACCAAACTTATGGCAAGGTTCACATCAGGTCTGGTACACAGCATGGCATACATAATAGAGCCTATGGCTGAAGCATAGGGGATGACACTCATCTCTTTTCTATCCTTTGCCGTGGTCGGGCATTGAGTCATACTCAATCTCACACCTTGTAACACAGGTAAGAACCCCTTCTTGGACTGATCCATATTGAACTTCTTCAATATCTTTTCAAGGTATGTGCTTTGTGAAAGACCTATGAGGCGTCTCGATCTATCTCTATAGATCTTAATACCTAATATGTAAGCAGCTTCTCCAAGGTCCTTCATTGAAAAACACTTATTCAAGTAGGCCTTTACACTTTCCAAGAGTTCTATATCATTTCCCATTATCAGTATGTCATCCACATATAATACGAGAAATGCTACAAAGCTCCCACTCACTTTCTTGTAAATATAGGGTTCTCCATAAACCTGTACAAACCCAAACGCTTTAATCACTTCATTAAAGCGAATGTTCCAACTCCGAGATGCTTGCACCAGCCCATAGATGGAGCGCTGGAGCTTGCATACCTTGTTAGCATCTTTAGGATCGACAAAACCTTCCGGCTGCGTCATATACAGTTCTTCCTTGAGGAAGCCATTAAGGAATGCCGTTTTGACGTCCATTTGCCAGATCTCATAATCATAAAATGCGGCAATTGCTAACATGATTCGGACAGACTTCAGCATCGCTACGGGTGAGAAAGTCTCAACGTAGTCAACTCCTTGAACTTGTCGATAACCCTTAGCGACAAGTCGAGCCTTATAGACGGTCACATTACCATCCGCGTTAGTCTTCTTCTTAAAGATCCATTTGTTTTCAATGGCTCGCTTATTATCAGGAAAGTCCACCAAAGTCCATACTTTGTTCTCATACATGGATCCTATCTCGGATTTCATGGCTTCAAGCCATTTGTTGGAATCCGGGCCTGCCATCGCTTCTTCATAGTTCGAAGGTTCACCGTTGTCTAACAACATGATCTCTAGGACAGGGTTGCCGTACCACTCTGGTGCGGAACGTGTCCTAGTGGACCTTCGACGTTCAATAGTAACTTGATCTGAAGTTTCATGATCATCATCATTAACTTCCTCTCCAGCCGGTGTAGGCTCCACAGAAACAACTTCCCGTGCTGCGCTACTCTCCGGTTCGAGTGGAGGTACAATTACCTCATCAAGTTCTATTTTCCTCCCACTTACTTCTTTCGAGAGAAACTCTTTCTCGAGAAAGGATCCATTCTTGGCAACAAAGACTTTGCCCTCAGGTCGTAGGTAGAAGGTATACCCAATAGTCTCTTTAGGATATCCTATGAAGACGCACTTTTCCGCTTTGGGTTCGAGCTTCTCAGGTTGAAGTTCCTTCACATAAGCATCGCATCCCCAAACTTTTAGAAACGACAGCTTAGGTTTCTTTCCAAACCATAATTCATACGGTGTCGTCTCAACGGATTTTGACGGTGCCCTATTTAAAGTGAATGCGGCAGTCTCTAATGCATATCCCCAAAATGATAGCAGTAAGTCGGTAAGAGACATCATAGATCGTACCATATCTAATAGAGTGCGATTATGACGTTCAGACACACTATTTCGCTGAGGTGTGCCACGCGGCGTGAGTTGTGAAACAATTCCACATTTCCTTAGGTGCGTGCCAAACTCGTGACTTAAATATTCTCCGCCACGATCAGATCGTAGGCACTTTATCTTCCTGTCACGTTGATTATCTACCTCACTCTGAAATTCCTTGAACCTTTCAAAAGTTTCATACTTATGCTTCATTAAGTAGACATACCCATATCTACTCAAGTCATCAGTGAGGGTGAGAACATAACGGTAGCCACCACGAGCCTCGACACTCATTGGACCGCATACATCGGTATGTATTATTTCCAACAAGTCAGTTGCTCGCTCCATTGTTCCGGAGAATGGAGTCTTAGTCATCTTGCCCATGAGGCATGATTTGCACGTGTCAAATGATTCGAAATCAAGAGACTCCAAAAGTCCATCAGTATGGAGCTTCTTCATACGTTTGACACCAATATGACCAAGGCGGCAGTGCCACATGTAAGTGGGACTATCGTTATCAACCTTACACTTTTTGTTACTCACACTATGGACATGTGTAACATCACGTTCGAGATTCATCAAAAATAAACCATTGACCATCGGGGCATGACCATAAAACATTTCTCTCATATAAATAGGACGACCATTATTCTCAGATTTAAATGAGTAGCCATCTCCCATCAAGCGAGATCCAGATACAATGTTCATGCTCAAAGCTGGTACTAAATAACAATTATTAAGGTTTAACACTAATCCCGAAGGTAGATGTAGAGGTAGCATGCCGACGGCGATCACATTGACCTTGGAACCATTCCTGACGCGCATCGTCACCTCGTCCTTTGCCAGCCTCCGTTTATTCCGCAGCTTCTGCTTGGAGTTACAAATGTGAGCAACTGCACCGGTATCAAATACCCAGGAGCTACTACGAGCGCTGGTTAGGTACACATCAATCACATATACCTTTAATGTTGCCGTCCTTCTTATCCGCTAAGTACTTGGGGCAGTTCCGCTTCCAGTGACCGGTACCCTTGCAGTAAAAGCACTCAGTCTCAGGCTTGGGTCCATGCTTGTTCTTCTTCTTCCCGGCAACTTGCTTACCGGGCGCGGCAACAACTTTGCCGTCCTTCTTGAAGTTCTTCTTACCCTTGCCTTTCTTGAAACTAGTGGTCTTATTTACCATCAACACTTGATGCTCCTTTCTGATCTCGATCTCTGCTGATTTCAACATCGAGTACAACTCAGGAATGGACTTCTCCATCCCTTGCATGTTGTAGTTCATCACAAAGCTCTTGTAGCTAGGTGGAAGCGACTGGAGGATTCTGTCAATGACCGAGTCATCCGGGAGATTAACTCCCAGCTGAGTCAAGCGGTTGTGTAGCCCAGACATCTTGAGGATGTGCTCACTGACAAAACTATTCTCCTTCATCTTACAGCTGAAGAACTTGTCGGAGACGTCGTATCTCTCGACCCGGGCATGAGTTTGGAAAACCATTTTCAGCTCTTGGAACATATCATATGCTCCGTGTTGCTCAAAACGCTTTTGGAGCCCCGATTCTAAACTGTAAAGCATGCCGCACTGAACAATGGAGTAATCATCGTAGCGAGAATGCCAAGCATTCGCAACGTCTTGCTGTGCTGGGAGAAGGGGTGGGTCACCTAGTGGTGCATCAAGGACATACAATTTCTTGGAAGCTATGAGGATGATCCTCAAGCCACGGACCCAGTCTGCATAGTTGCTTCCATCATCTTTCAGCTTGGTTTTCTCTAGGAATGCATTGAAATTGAGCGTGACGTTCGCGTTGGCCATTGGATCTACAATATAGATTGTAAAGATAATTTTAGACTAAGTTCATGATAATTAAGTTCACATAATCAAATTATTTAATGAACTCCCACTTAGATAGACATCTCTCTAGTCATCCAAGTGACACATGATCCATGTTAACTAGCCCGTGTCTGATCATCATGTGAGACGGACTAGTCATCCATGGTGAACATGTCCATGTTGATTGTATCTTCCATACGACCCATGTTCGACCTTTCGGTCTTCCGTGTTCCGAGGCCATGTCTGTACATGCTACGCTTGTCAAGTCAACCTAAGTGTTTCGCGTGTGTAAATCTGGCTTACACCCGTTGTATGCGAACGTTAGAACCTATCACACTCGATCATGACGTGGTGCTTCTGAACGACGATCCTTAGCAACGGTGCACAGTTAGGGTGAACACTTTTCTTGAAAATTTATTGAGAGATCATCTTATTTACTACCGTCGTTCTAAGCAAATAAGATGTTAACATGATAAACATCACATGCAATCAATATAGTGACATGATATGGCCATTATCATCTTGCTCCTTTGATCTCCATCTTCGGGGCACCATGATCATCACTGTCACCGGCACGACACCATGATCTCCATCATCATGATATCCATCACTGTGTCTTCATGAAGTTGTCTCGCCAACTATTACTTCTACTACTATGGCTAACGTTTAGCAATAAAGTAAAGTAATTACATGGTGTTTATGGTTGACACGTAGGTCATACAATAAAATAGGACAACTCCTATGGCTCCTACCGGTTGTCATACTCATCGACATGCAAGTCGTGAATCCTATTACAAGAACATGATCAATCTCATACATCACAATGCATCACATCACATCCTTTGGCCATATCACATCACAAGGCATATGCTGCAAAAACAAGTTAGACGTCCTCTAATTTGTAGTTGCAAGTTTTTACGTGGCTGCTATAGGTTACTAGCAAGAATGTTTCTTACCTACGTCAAAACCACAACGTGATATGCCAATTGCTATTTACCCTTCATAAGGACCCTTTTCATCGAATCCAATCCGACTAAGGTGGGAGAGACAGACACCCGCTAGCCACCTTATGCAACAAGTGCATGTCAGGCGGTGGAACCAGTCTCACGTAAGCGTACGTGTGAAGTCGGTCCGGGCCGCTTCATCCCACAATACCGCCAAATCAAGATAAGACTAGTAGTGGTAAGAAAATTAACAAGATCGACGCCCACAACTGCTTTGTGTTCTACTCGTGCATAGATTCTACGCATAAACCTAGCTCATGATGCCACTTTGGGAGACGTAGTAGTAAATCAAAAAAATTCCTATGATCACCAAGATCTATCCATGGAGAAACCAGCAACGAGAGGGGAGAGATTGCATCTTCATACCTTTGAACATCACTAAGCGGAAGCTTTACAAGAACGCGGTTGATGGAGTCGTACTCGCAGCGCTTCAGATCGCGGTGGATTCCGATCTAAGCGTCGAACAACAGCGCCTCCGCGTTCAACACACGTACAACCCGGTGACGTCTCCCGCGCCTTGATCCAGCAAGGAGGAGGGAGAGGTTGAGGGAGAGCTCCGACAGCACGACGGCGTGGTGACGGTGGAGCTACGTGAACTCCGGCAGGGCTTTGCCAAGCGCTACGGAGAACGATGAAGAGGAAGGGTAGGGCTGCACCGAGAGAGAAAGAAGTCGTGTGTCAAAAACATCCCAAACCCTTGCATATATATAGGAGGAGGGAGAGGGAGGGATGCCTTGGACCCTCCTCCAAAGAGGAGAGGTTCGGCCGACCCTATGGAGGAGTCCACCTCCCACAATGGAGGTGGATCTCTTCCTTTTGAATCCTTTTCGGCCCTATCTCTTATGTCCAGCCACATGGGCCTTTCTAGAAGGTATTGGCCAGCCCAAAAAGGGCTGGCACACTTCCTCTAAGGGCCCACAAAATCCTTTGGTCGTCACACCCCTCCCGGGGGTCCTCCGGCACCCTCCCGGCACTCCCGGTACACTACCGATGAGCCCGAAAACTTTCCGATGACCAAAACTGGACTTCCTATATATCAATCTTTACCTATGGACCATTCTGGAGCTCCTCGTGATGTCCAGGATCTCATCCGGGACTCCGAAAAACTTTCGGTAATCACGTATACCATTTTCCTATAACCCTAGCGTCATCGAACCTTAAGTGTGTAGACTCTACGGGTTCGGGAGACACGTGGACATGACCGAGACACTTCTCCGGCCAATAACCAATAGCGGGATCTGGATACCCATGTTGTCTCCCACATACTCCACGATGATCTCATCGGATGAACCACGATGTCGGGGATTCAATCAATCCCGTATACAATTCCCTTTGTCTATCGGTATGATACTTGCCCGAGATTCGATCGTCGGTATCTCTATACCTTGTTCAATCTCGTTACTGGCAAGTCTCTTTACTCGTTCCGTAATACATCATCCCGTGACTAATTCCTTTGGTCACATTGAGCTCATTATGATGATGTCTTACCGAGTGGGCCCAGAGATACCTCTCCGTCACACGGAGTGACAAATCCCAGTCTCGATTCGTGCCAACCCAACAGACACTTTTGGAGATACCCATAGTGCACCTTTATAGCCACCCAGTTATGTTGTGATGTTTGGCACACCCAAAGCATTCCTACGGTATCCGGGAGTTGCACAATCTCATGGTCTAAGGAAACGATACTTGACACTGAAAAGCTTTAGCAAACGAACTGCATGATATTGTGCTATGCTTAGGATTGGGTCTTGTCCATCACATCATTCTCCTAATGATGTGATATTGTTATCAACGACATCCAATGTCCATGGTCATGAAACCGTGACCATCTATTGATCAAGGAGCTAGTCAACTAGAGGCTCACTAGGGTCATGTTGAGGTGTATGTATTCACACATGTATTATGGTTTCCGGTTAACACAATTATAGCATGAACAATAGACAATTATCATGAACAAGGAAATACAATAATAACCATTTTATTATTGCCTCTAGGGCATATTTCCAACAGTGACCTTACCACGCACTCAAAACATTGTCTTTCCCTAGCTAGGAAACAAATGATAGTTTATCTAGCTACTAGCAAATGACGGTACAAATTATTAAGTGTCAATATGGCTGAATAGTCCAAAGTTCAATGATGCTAACTAGGTGGAAGTTCATCCTCATCTTCCTCTTCTGCTCCTTCTTCTCTCCCTCTTCTTCTATTGTTGTTGTTGCCTCATTTTCTTCTTCTTCAGATCCTGGTCTGACCTCTGTTATCCCGCATTGCTTGAGCCCACTCCATCCTTTTAGTCTTCCATGCTTCGTTGTCAAACACCTCCACAACATGGCTGGAGCTGATCACCTCATCAGGAGTCACATCATCATACTACGGCACATGTTCATCAGTTCCCCATTGCAGGATCCAGTTGTGAATGATGCCACATGCAAGAACAAGATGACCTGGGTAGGGTAAGGGTGGAATGGCTTTTGATCCAGGATCTTAAACCTGTTCTTCAGAGCTCCAAATGCCCTTTCAATAGTCACTCTAAGGCTGGAGTGCCTGAGATTGAACAGCTCCTGTAGAGTCCTAGGATAGTTCCTACCAGAGAACTCGTTCAAATGGTACCTGGTTTGCTTGAAGGGTGGAAGAACACCTGGTCGACAAGCATAGCCAGCATCTCCTAGGTAGAACTTGCCATCTCGAATGTTGATGCCATCAGGTCTACACATGCTATCACTGAGAATGTTAGCATCATGTATTGATCCTTCCCAGCCAGCCAAGACATATGTAAACTTCAGATCAAATTCAACAGCAGCAAGCACATTTTGGCTTGTGTAGTGATTTCTCCCTCTATATGTAGCAGCTTGTGACCTCGGTACTCTGGCAATGACATGAGTATCATCTATTGTGCTGTTATGGCTAGAACAAGAACAAGATATGAAGGCATTAACAACACACTGAAGGTGCTCACCTTAAAGTATGGATACCATCACTAGTAGAAAACACGGCTTTGGTTGAGGCCAGGATAAGGGCATTAATCCTGGTTCACTTACGAACCGGGACCAAAGGATTCATCTGTCCCGGTTCGTGAGGCCAGGGCGCTGGCCGGGCCTCGGGGGACATTGGTCCCGGTTCGGCTGACACGTTTGGTCCCGGTTCCAAACACGAACTGGGACCAGTGGGCCTCGCTCCTGGCCCAGCACCTTTAGTCCCGATTCTTGGCTGGAACCGGGACCAGAGATCAGCATTTTGTCCCGATTCTAGCCACCAATGGGGACTAAATATATTAGCCTATATATACCCCCGCCCCTGCCCGCTCACTCTCTGTTTTTTGGCCGGCCGACGTGTGCACATGAGGTGTGTGTTGCTCTAGCTCTCACCTCCTATGCACATGAGGTGTTTGATAAAATGCCCAAGCCACACTTAAGCTTTCTCCTATCCAAGTTAGACCTCCAAGCTCCATTTTCCTCAAGATTTGTCTAGGTTTGGCACTTCGTCCTGTCCCGTCCCCGTCCTCACCGTCGTCGATCGCTTGCGCCGATCTCGTCGCTGACACCACTGTGGTTAGCCCCTTGTTCTTATCTTCTTTTTAAAATAAAAAAAATTCTTACTTCTATGATTTAGATAGATACTTGTATAATTTTCTTACTTTTATTATTGTTTGATATTATATAGTGCCATGGTTCTCGTATCCGCCCCCATCGGCCCTCGTCGTGTCTATGATTCATATGTGGTATATTATATTTTATTACTATTTGTTTCATTCAGTGTTTATGACAATTATGCCGACAAATGTGACATAGATGTTTTTATCTTGGAGTTATGTGAACCAGAAATTCCGAACGACATAGAAATTCTTGTCGAGAAGTTAAATTTGGTTGAAAAAGAAAACAATTACTTGAAAGAAAAATTAAAAAGAGTTGAAGAGGAGAAGATGAAATTGTTGGAAATATGCCCTAGAGGCAATAATAAAATGGTTATTATTGTATTTCCTAGTTCATGATAATTGACCAGAGAGGTGTCTCGGTTATGTCTACATGTCTCCCGAACCCGTAGGGTCTACACACTTAAGGTTCGATGACGCTAGGGTTATAGGGAAATGGTATACATGATTACCGAAGGTTGTTCGGAGTTCCGGATGAGATCCCGGATGTCATGAGGAGCTCCGGAATGGTCCGGAGGTAAAGATTGATATATAGGAAGTCCAGTTTTGGTCACCGGAAAGTTTTCGGGCTCATCGGTAGTGTACCGGGAGTGCTGGGAGGGTGCCGGAGGACCCCCGGGAGGGGTGTGACGACCATAGGACTTTGTGGCCCTTAGGGGAGGTGTGCCAGCCCTTATTGGGCTGGCTAAGACCTTCTATAAAGGCCCATGCGACTGGAGATCAAGGGATAAGGCAAAAGGAGTTTGAAAGGAGGGAGATCCACCTCCCTTGTGGGAGGTGGACTCTTCCCTAGCTTCGGCCGAAGCTCTCCTCCTTGGAGGAGGGGCCAAGGCAGCCCTCCCTCTCCCTCCTCCTATATATATGCAAGGGTTTGGGCTGATTTGAGAAATGAATTCTCTCTCTTTCGGCGCAGCCCTACCCTTCCTCTTCCTCATTCTCCGTAGCGCTTGGCGAAGCCCTGCCGAAGTTCACGTAGCTCCACCGTCACCACGCCGTCGTGCTGCTAGAGCTCTCCCTCAACCTCTCCTTCCTCCTTTCTGGATCAAGGCATAGGAGACGTCATTGGGCTGCACGTGTGTTGAACGCGGAGGCGCCGTTGTTCGGCGCTGAGATCGGAATCCACCACGATCTGAATCGCTGCGAGTACGACTCCACCAACCGCGTTCTTGTAAAGCTTCCGCTTAGCGATCTTCAAAGGTATGAAGATGCAATCTCTCCCCACTCGTTGCTGGTTTCTCCATAGATAGATCTTGGTTATACGTAGGAATTTTTTTGATTTACTACTACGTCTCCCTACAGAAATTGGAGTTGCATGTTGCCGATGTCGTCGACGATCGCAAGATCAAGATGGATGCAATGCGCTTGAAGATTAGAAAGATTAGAAAATATGCCATTCATACTGAGGCTTGGTATCATTATGCAGTTGGATAAATTGGTACCTTAGTTGCGGTTATGATCGCATTTGTTGTTGTATTTATATTTTTTACATAGTTTGAATGTATGTTTTAATTAGATGCTCTAGAGAGCTATCTGTTGTTCAATGAGAACTATGTATGAACTTTATGTATTTATTTTGGTCACTACTATACTTTGGCTTTAATGTGATAATGATTTTCTATTAATTTGGTCACTTCTCTATTCATGATGTTTTGTAATGGTTTTTGATACACTTAATTATATAATGTACGCAGATGAACCGACAATGGATATACGGTGACCGATGCACCTCCAAGTATATTAAGGGCCTGCATAATTTTCTCGAAGCAGCTGAGGCAAACAAGCAGAATGGTTTTATGCATTGTCCATGTACTATCTGTGCGAATAAGAAAGATTACTCCAACTCTAAAACCTTTTACTTTCACATGCTTGAGAAGGGTTTCATGCCACACTATAATGTTTGGACCAAGCATGAAGAAAGATGGGTTATGATGGAAGACAACAAAGAAGAAGGGGATGATGACAACTACCCGTCCCTTGAATACAGTGATGCTATAATGAGGGAAACTGAAGATCAAGAGGAACCAGGCGATGTGCCCAATGATGATCTTCAATGGATCATTATTGATGCACAAAGGGAATGCGATCGCATGTTAGAGGATTACAAAAAAGGGTTGTACCCAAATTGCGAAGATGACAACACAAAGCTCGGTACCACACTGGAATTGCTGCAATGGAAGGCAGACAATGGTGTATCTGACAAGGGATTGGTTCACTACTGAAAATAATGAAGAAGAAGCTTCCAAAGGATAACAAATTGCCTGGCAGTACGTACGAAGCAAAGAAGGTTCTATGCCCTCTAGGATTGGATGTGCAGAAGATACATGCATGCCCTAATGACTGCATCCTCTACGGCAGTGTGTACGAGGATTTGAACGCATGCCCGGTATGTGGTGCATTGTGGTATAAGATCAGACGAGATGACCCTGGTGATGTTGAGGGCCAGTGCACTGGGAAGAGGGTTCTTGCCAAGGTGATGTGGTATGCTCCTATAATACCATGGTTGAAACCTCTGTTCAGAAACAAAAAGCATGTCAAGTTGATGCAATGGCACATAAAAGATAGTAAGAAAGATGGGAAGTTGAGAGCACTTGCCGACGGGTCGCAATGGAGAAAGGTCGAGAGAAAATGGAGGGACTTTACAGGTGACCCAAGGAACGTATGGTTTTGTTTAAGTGCAGATGGCATTAATCCTTTTGGGGAGCAGAGCAGCAAGCATAGCACATGGCATGTGACTCTATGTATGTATAACCTTCCTCCTTGGTTGTGCACGAAGCGGAAGTTCATTATGATGCCAGTGCTCATCCAAGGCCCTAAGCAACCCGACAATGACATTGATGTGTACCTAAGGCCATTAGTTGATGAACTTTTACAGCTATGGGATGGAAAATGTGTACGTGTGTGGGATGAGAACGAACAGGGGGAATTTGACCTACATGCGTTGCTATTTGTAACCATCAATGATTGGCCTGCTCTTAGTAACCTTTCAAGATAGACAAACAAGGGATACCACGCATGCACGCACTGTTTAGATGACACCAAAAATATATGTTTGGACAAATGCATGAAGAATGTGTACATGGGGCATCGTCGATTTCTTCCGACCAACCATCAATGTCGAAAGAAAGGAAAGCATTTAAAAGGTGAGGCAGATCACCGGAAGAAGCCTGCCCTCCGGACTGGTGATCACATACTTGATATGGTCAATGATTTACAAGTAATGTTTGGAAAGGGCCGTGGCGGACTATCTGTTCCGACTGACGCTGAGGGACGTGCACCCATGTGAAAGAAGAAATCTATATTTTGGGACCTACCTTATTGGAAAGACCTAGGTCCGCTCTGCAATCGACCTAATGCACGTGACGAAGAATGTTTGCGTGAACCTGCTAGGCTTCTCGGGATTGTACGGGAAGACAAAAGATACACCGTAGGCACGGGAGGACTAGCAACATGTGCACGAAAAAGACGGATCACAGAGACATAGAACAGGAAGACTTGTTGGGGGATATAATCTGCACCGGGTATAATCCCTTGGAGTATCTCAATGACACCGATGGTCAAGAAGGAGAGGACGGCTCCGGTGATCCAACAATGGAGGAGGCAAGAGATAATGACGGCTCCGGTAACCGAATGGCGGAGGAAGGAGATCATGATCACGGCTCCGGTGACCGAATAGCGGAGGAAAGAGATCATGATCACGGCTCCGGTAATCGAACGGAGGAGGGATCCTCAACTGTTGCAAAGTCCAGCGAGGTAAGGAGACGAGGCCTGAAGAAAAGGTTGCGCTAGGATGAAAGGTTCACGATCACACATGTCGCGAACGATGGCCAACCGATTGCTCCCAAGCGGACCAAGGACACATTTGTACATCAGTGTGGAGTTGTTGTTAGGGACTACGTCTCGATTAGCACCCAGCAATGGAATAAGAATAATAAGGACCCCGAAGTTTCTTATGTTCAGGATAGACTGAAAGATGATCTTTGGATCAAGCTAATGAGAAATTTCAGCCTACCGCAAGAGGAGGATCCTAATAACCCAGTTATAGAGCGAAAGGTCAAGTCGTTGGCTCTTAAGAAGATGGCAGAACTATTCAGGAACTGGAAGAAAGAGTTGAACACAAAGTTTGTCGAGAAAGATGAGACTTCGGAGTTCAAAGGTCGATATGAGAAGATAAGATATCAATGGCCCGAATTTGTGGCCTACAAGAAATCGGAGAAGAGTAAGAAAATGTCACTGCCAAACAAGGAAAATGCTGTAGCGAAGCAGTATCACCATCACACGGGGTCAGATGGCTACTACAAAGCCCGACCATTGTGGAACAAAGCTGAGCAAGACCTACTTGCTAAGAATGTCCACCCAGAGACATTGCAATGGCCAGATCATTCAAGGACTTGGTTCTTCGGGGTTGGGGGAACTTTGGACCCAGAAACAGGGAAGTGTGTCTGGACGAAAGCTCAACTTGCAATACCCATCACAAAGCTTCAGGCAGCAATCAAGGTAGTGCAGGAAGGGGCATTCATTCCCGACAAAGATAAGGATGAGCTGACTCAGGAATCCCGAACACCCTGGACGAACACGAGGTACATCAGGCTCCGTTTCGTGGAAGTATGGGTTTCCCAACGATGGTGGTTATAGAAGCCGAGAGAGAAAGAGGAAACTAGAAGCAAGCAAAATGCAGAAGCTCAGTGCAAGATTAGCAAAACTAGAGGAACTTGAGAGCCAGCGAGCTACCGGCAAACCATCTGAGCGGCACGAAGATCCTTCCTTCAACGCCGCCCCAGAAGCTACCCCACCATCTCAGCGGAGAAGCAGCGTGGCTTCCACGGAGCTCGTTCAGCCTAATTTCACGGCTCCTCGCCACCCTGTGAATAGTATCACGAAGACTCAAGATTGTAAGCTAATGAAGAGATGCCAGAACCTGACCTTTAAGGCGGCGGTCGGCTCTGTTCTACCTCCTCGAGCTGAGGGAACTTTCCATTGTCGTCTGATTCCACATGGCCATGTTGTTGTGACGGTGGATGAAATAATGGATGGATATGAGGGGCTGGAGCTTGAAAACCCTACACATGAAGAGGATATTATTCTTCTGGAAAATGATGGGAGGAGTACCTGTCTATGGAGGAAGGAGTACATCAAGCTTCCAAACTGGAAGACTCAGCAGACTTAGCCTCCTTCGGCACATCAGTGCACTCCGCCTCCTCCTCCTCCTTTGCCTCCTCCGGTGCATGAGGCCACTCCGCCTCCTCCTTCGCCTACTCCGGCGCGTGAGGCCCCTCTGCCTCCTCTGGCACGTCAGGCCACTCAGCCTCCTCCGACGCATCAGGCCACTTTGCCTCCTTCTCCTCTGGCGCGTCAGGCCACTCCGCCTCCTCCGTTGGGTTAGCCACGATGGAAGAGAGATGCCGCCGCTCCAATGGATAGCAGTACAATAGGCGGGAAGAAATACAAGTTTGGTCCAAGCCTCAAGCCTCTTGCAAAGTTACCATACAAGAGGACTGACAAAGAAAACGATGACATCAGTAAAGCCAAAGTGAAGGCCATTTTGCACGGAAACATCCACCTCCGAAGGAAATGGTAGATCCTGTGGATGCCCTGAAGTGACCATCACCGCCTGCGCTGCCATCAAACTATGACCGCTGTATTGTAAAGACATATAATGAAGCGCAGCGGTCGGGAAGTACTTCTAGTGCTGCAAGAGTCAAAGAACGAAGAAGTGGGACAACAATTCCCCAGGTTGGCAAACAGGAGAAGCATTTGTGCCCCATGCTCAAGGTGCCTAGAGATATCGCTAATCATCCGGTGCCACTGATCAGTACCAATCCTGGTGATTACTTGGGGGATGATGTACATTTTGAAACGGGTGAGGTAGCAGTACAAGACTTTAGATACATGCACTAGAAGCCTCTCGTCAAACCTGATCATCCTCATCTAATAAAGATGATGGACAAATTGCATGAGTGGTACATGAAAACCTGCAGGGAGTCTGGGAAAGATAGTATGTATATCAGAATTAAAAAAGAGCACAACTTCATTGGACTCGACCTGATGCCTATTGAACGTGTGGAGTTATTTCAGTTATACAATCAACAGGCCCTCGACAAACAACTCATGACTTGTTATTGTCTGTCAGTATTACTTCTATAGTTAAGTCTCTAGCTCAGCTCGTTCATTGCATGTATATATAATTATCCTCACTATATTATGCAGATTGAAGATCGTTGAATGCAAAAAGCAGGAATCTTTGACGTTGGGTTCATTAGCCCAGATTCCGTAAATGAATGGACAGTACGAAACAGAATCAAAGATACCGAGGAGAACTTGCTAAATTCATTCCTTAGACATCAAAACAAAAGGGAAATACTCTTTCCTTACAACTTCAAGTGAGTGTTACTATCTTCTGCATATTCGGTTTCGCTTACTCGAGGTTAAGTAATGTAATTTATGAGTTATATATGCGTGCGTAGTTACCACTTTATTCTGCTATCCATTAAGCTTGGCGGGGCATTAGTAACTGTCTTAGACTCGAGGCGCAAAGATCCCGAGGATTATGTGAACATGATGGTAATGCGCCAGAAGTAAGTTCAATCAATACCGGGAACATATCGACAACTTTCATTCATTTCCTGATATCAAGTAATCATTTTGTTTGCCTGGCAGGGTTTGGAAAAAGTTCACCCGAAAGGTTCCCGGTGTAAACAAAGAGCTACGATTTACACACCCCAAAGTAAGTAGTACTAGCTAGTTCTATGCATCTCTAATTGATTCAAATTTTCATCAATACCATTACCATACTTGCTTATCAGTTTGATTGAACTCTATTCTCGTAAAGTGCTTGTACCAGGAATCCACGACTGTTTTATGTGGATAATACGTATGCGAGTTCATTCGCCACTCGACCTCTGAGCGGGGCTTCTATAACAAACAATTTGAAGTACGTAAATAATATTCACAATTTTATTTTATATATTACCATCAATTGTGTTGAGTTTCATTCATATATATGCATGTATTGGCCCCCTTCTTTAAATTAGATATGTTAGATGCGGGATGAACTCTGTAGCGACCCGACCTGAAAGGTCGAATCTCCGGTGTTTCCGTACCATCCCAAGATCATGCTGGTACACACACGGTACATCAATGTATATATCAAAGGGAAATCACACATCATTATATTAATCGAAATCTCATATCGAGTCCTTTATTACAATAAAACTCACAATAAAGTGGCTGAAAGCCAACTCATGAGAATGTCTAAATCTTGCGGAAGCGTCGAAGGTAGATGAGTCCATCTGACTCCAAGGGCATCTCACTGAGCATAGAACGTGTCCTCACTCCTGGTCGGAAAAGTTCTCTGCAACATGATACGTTGCAGCCGTGTAGGTCAGCATATGGAATATGCCAGCAAAGTCACAAAAGAGGGGTGAAAAGATAATCATCTAGTCTACATGCTTATATGGCAGGTGGGGTGGTAAGTTTTTGCGTAAAGCCAATTTTTCCTACATCAAGAGAGGGCTAAGCAGAATATTACTAAGTTGGTTGATTAATGAGATGGTTCCACCAACCAATTCTCATACCCAAATTGTTAATACCCACATCATCATATTACTAGTGTTGAGAATTCCGAATGTTTCAGTTCCTTTGGCTCAAGTCGTCCATGACCGTGGACACGGCTAATCGATTAGGTTTGAGTACTCTGTAGAGTTTGCACACGTTCCCCACAAGATTTGGTCGCCTCCGTTTAATTTCTCGCACTTCAGGGTGTTTGAGAAACGGATGACCAAAACATGGTCTTCCAAAGGGTTTCCCTGCGACTCTGACGGTGCCCATCCTTTCCTACCGTTCTTCTACATCTCGTAGCACCGCCTGTCCAGGGTCACCATGATATCCAACCAAGCCAGAGCCCATAATGACTTGTGGCTGTGCAGGTAAGCCTTGGGTCTTGAAGCACCCATCCATCTCTTTGTGCCTGGGTGGATCTTTCCGCGTGAATACTGGCCATCTCCAGCATCACCTAGGCAAATCCACTTGTTTCTCCAGGGTGCCGTTCAACCATCATCCACCCAGAGGTATGTTGAAAACTTGGAGTCTTGAAATCTTGATCATTATGTAGGTCTTGAAATTATTAACTCTCTCAACTCTCATGAATCACACAACCAACCCCGTCTACTAATAGCATAGCAAAAAGTAAAACAACGTTTCCCGGGGCCAATGTGTCAAAGAGTTTGGGGGGGGTACCTACCACATGATACTACTACAATGTAACCAAGTTTCCAACTAACCTATCTTGCATGCAATTTGGGGAGATGGTAGAACTAATGCATATAAAACATGGGTAAACATGATCAAAGTGACTTGCCTGATTGATGATCTTCGTACGTGAGTGACTCTAAGTAACAAGCTTCGCACTCCGGATAATCTAACGAAGCAAACAAGAGCACTCAATAAGCATACAACAAAATATGGTAACTCACAACCATCAACCAAGAACTAGTAAACAATCAAGACAAAACAATGCACAAAAATCACAAGCAAGAAAACACGCAAAGTTTTGTTTTCTAAAAGATGATTGATAAAACACTACTAACATAATGAAACTATTGGTATTAACCAAAACAATAGTTGACAGCAAGAAAACAATAAAATATTTTTATTAACTAACAGAAGAAAATCAATTTAAGTTTGTTGGGAAAACTTTCGTAAAGTTTGTAAAAGTTTTGATAAACACTATATGAAACAATTATAGTTTTACTAACAAATCAGCAAAACAAAACTTATTATTTATTGACAAAACATGTTCTTAACAGAAAATAATTTACAAATAAACTTGTCTTAGAAAACAAAATTAAATTATATAAAACTCTATTAAAAGAATCTATTACTAAACTAGTTGTTTTAATCAAATTAAACCTATTTGAAAGGAAGTTGTGATTCCTATATTAACCAAGAGATAACTAAACAATTTTATATTTTTATTAACAATAAGTAAAACACTAAATGTTTAAATCAACAGAACCTACTAAACAAATTAAAACTAAATCTAAGTTAAACTAACTAAAACTAAGTAAATAAATCTATACTATAATACTAGGCAGATTCTGTTTATAGCTAGAACACTAATCAAAATCATCCTAAAAAATTTCAAACTAAGCATAAAGGTAGTTCTGACTAAGACCAAACAGTAGCAAAAAGATTCATATCAAAATCTATTTTCAAACTCTAGTTATTCAGATTTGAAAGTTTTAAGCAAATTTGATTCAATTCAAATTTTAGAGTTCAAATTTAAAATTTAAAAGTAGAGGGTGAAACTACATGAAAAATGTGAGCTATTGCAAAAAGAATCAACTCAAAACATTAAACAGATTAAAAGATATAAGCAAAACAAAATCATAACAGGTTCTGTTTAGTAAACAAAAATCAGAAAAAGGAAATATCTATCGGACGGCCAGGGGGCTACGTGGCGCTTTCCTATTGGTTGCGGGCATGTACGCGCGAGAGCTTACGGGCGGGCGACCGGTCCGAAGAGGAAAACGATTCTGAATTAAATCCGATCTAATCTAACGCGTTGATTATGGATCCGACGGTCCAGGGAGCTTACGGAGGAAAGGTCGCCGGCGTCGGAGGTCTCCGGTGGATCCGAAGGCGGCGAAGACGACGACGAGGAGCTCCGGTGGTCGAGGAAGGCAGCGAAGTGGTCTGGGCGACGGAGCTTGACGTCCGGCATCGATTGGTGGCAACGGTGGGGCGAGGGGTGGACGGAGTCGATGGCTAGTGTCGACGGGAGCTTCGGTGGTCGGAGTTACTCCGACGAGGAATTACGGCAGCCTTCCGGCGAGATAGGAGAGGGGTTTGGGGGAAAATGGATGCGGAGACTGGCCGGCTTTTATAGGAGTGCGGGGGAGCGAGGGGGGTTAAGAGGAGAGAGAGATCTGGGGAGGTGGAAAGAAACGGCCGGCGAGGTCCGGCGCGTGTGGGAGGAGGGAGGGATGACCGGTCGGGCTAACGGTCGGTCGGGGGTGGGGCCCGGT
Organism: Hordeum marinum; assembly: GCA_022496015.1. Taxonomy (NCBI): domain Eukaryota; kingdom Viridiplantae; phylum Streptophyta; class Magnoliopsida; order Poales; family Poaceae; genus Hordeum; species Hordeum marinum. The sequence continues at coordinate 166,175,140 of CM039678.1, read as the reverse complement.
GTCAGTGAGAGAGGGGGCGATGAATACGCGTCGGTCGGCCGACCGGTAACGGTCTCAGCTTTTAAAGCCGTTGGGCCGGCCGTTTAATACAAAACCGTTACCGTTTTCTGTTTAATGTTTTTCCAGAGCGTTTCAAAAACCTTTAAAGCATCCAAATCGTCTCTAAATATAGGAGTATTATATATCAAAATTAACATAATAATAAATTCCATTTAATGAACATTTTTATTCTGTCATTTGAACACTTTAAAAAAATAATATTTTTAGTAATTGCCTATTTGTTTCTAAAACCTTTTTGCAAATATTTTCAAAACAACTCCTGGTTACTTTTGTTCAAATAGATCACCAAAATGACCCTGGTGTGGAGTGTCATGTTACTCCCCTCTTATTTTGAACATTTTACCAAGATTTCAAATAGGTGAAAGCAACTTAGGGAAAGTAGAAAGGGCTTTCAGAATTTAGAAAGAACATTTCAACAATACATGTATTCAAGCAATGATGATGATGGATGTATAGCTATATTTCATAACATTCCAAAATGAAATTTTGGGATGTTACAAACCTACCCACCTTAAGATGAATCTCGCCCTCGAGATTCGGGTTGGCTAGAAAATAGGTGCGGGTGGTCTCTACGAAGATCTTCTTCGCGTTCCCAGGTGGCTTCTTCCTCAGTGTGGTGACTCCACAGAACCTTACAAAACTTGATGATCTTGCTGCGGGTAACTCTGTTGTTAGTCTCAAGGATTCTGACAGGCTTCTCCTCGTAGGTCAGATCATTGTCAAGTTGTATGGCCTCTAGGGGCACTGTGTCTCTCAAAGGAATATCAGCCATCTCAGCATGACATTTCTTCAGCTGGGACACATGGAAAACATCATGAACTCCGGATAATCCTTCCGGCAATTCCAGCTTGTATGCAACTTCGCCTCTACGTTCAAGAATTTTGTAGGGGCCTATGAATCTGGGTGCTAACTTTCCTTTAACACCAAACCTCTTGATTCCTCGAAGCAGGGACACACGAAGATATGCTCGATCTCCCACTTCATACGTCACTTCTTTACGTTTGCTGTCAGCATAACTCTTTTGTCGAGATTGAGCTATCTTGAGTCTATCGCGAATCAACCTGACTTTCTCTTTAGAATGTCGGATAAGGTCGGTACCAAAAAGTTGTCGGTCTCCAACACCATCCCATGTCAACGGTGTTCTGCACCTCCTTCCGTATAGTGCTTCGAAAGGGGCCATCTTCAGACTGGTCTGATAACTGTTGTTGTACAAGAATTCTGCGTAAGGTAAGTTGTCATCCCAACTAGATCCATAATCTAGCGCACAAGCTCTCAACATGTCTTCCAGAATCTGGTTGACTCTCTCAGTCTGTCCATCTGTTTGCGGATGAAAAGCTGTACTGAACTCCAGCCTTGTACCCAAAGTTTCATGTAATTGATGCCAAAACTTTGAGGTAAATTGTGTTCCTCTATCTGACACGATACTCCTCGGAACTCCATGTAGACATATGATCCTGGTCATATATATCTTGGCTAGCTTAGCACTGGTATAGGTGGTCTTCACTGGAATGAAATGAGCTACCTTGGTCAAGCGATCTACCACTACCCAGATGGAATCATAACCTGAATGGGTCCTAGGTAATCCTGTGATGAAGTCCATACCAAGCTTTTCCCATTTCCACTCGGGTATCGGCAAAGGTTGGAGTAACCCTGCTGGTTTCTGATGTTCAGACTTTACTCGCTGACAAACATCACATATTGCAACATGTTCTGCAATATCTTTCTTCATACCTGTCCACCAATAACTTTCCTTTAAATCCAGATACATCTTGGTATTGCCTGGGTGTATCGAGTAAGGTGAATCGTGGGCTTCCTGAAGTATCAACTTCCTGAGCTCTGGGTCATTGGGCACATAGATTCGGTTCTCAAACCACAAAGTTCCGTGTTCATCCTCAAGAAAACCTTTAGCCTTACCATATTCCATTCTCTACTTTATCTCAGCTACCTCCTTGTTTGATTTCTGGGCTTCACGAATTCTTTCGGTCAAGGTGGACTGAATCTCCAGTGTGGCAACATATCCTCTTGGGACTATCTCTAGCTTGAGCTCTTTGAGATCATCGGCTAACTCTTGGGGTAATCCTCCCGCTGTGAGTGTGTTTACATAAATTTTCCGACTCAAGGCATCGGCTACAACATTAGCCTTACCTGGATGGTAATGTAATCTCATGTCATAGTCCTTGATTAACTCTAACCATCTCCTTTGTCTGAGGTTCAACTCGTTCTGAGTGAAAATATATTTCAGGCTCTTATGGTCGGTGTAAACATCACAACTATTTCCTATAAGGAAATGTCTCCAGGTCTTGAGTGCATGCACAACGGCTGCTAGTTCCAAATCATGGGTGGCATAATTCAACTCATGAGGTCGTAGTTGTCTGGATGCATAAGCTACAACCTTTCCATCTTGCATGAGTACTCCTCCAAGTCCTTGACGTGAAGCATCACAATAAACCTGGAAGTCCTTCCGAATATTGGGCAAAATCAACATTGGGGCTGTGATCAAACATTTCTTCAACTCCTGGAAACTGGCTTCACATTCCTCAGTCCAAACATACTTGGATTCTTTCTTCAACAACTCTGTCATGGGCTTGGCTATCTTTGAGAAATTCTCAATGAATCTCCGGTAATATCCGGCAAGTCCGAGGAAACTGCGGATCTCCTTAACTGAGGTGGGTGACTTCCACTCGGTGACGGCTTCAACCTTAGCGGGGTCTATGGCTATTCCTTCTCCGGAAATAACATGTCCAAGGAATCCGACTTCCGTCAGCCAAAATTCACATTTGCTGAACTTGGCATATAACTGATGCTCTCTTAGCTTCTCCAGAACTAAACGCAGATGTTCCTTGTGTTCTTCCTCGTTCTTGGAGAATATCAAAATGTCATCGATGAACACCATGACAAACTTGTCCAAATATTCCATAAACACTTTGTTCATCAAATTCATGAAGTAGGCAGGAGCATTAGTCAAACCAAAGGACATGACAGTATACTCATACAAGCCATACCTTGTGGTGAAAGCTGTTTTGGGTATATCCTGTTCACGAATCTTCAGTTGGTGATACCCTGATCGAAGATTGATCTTAGAGAATACTTTGGCGCCTACTAGCTGATCAAACAAGTCATTAATCATCGACAGAGGGTACTTGTTCTTGATAGTCACCTCGTTCAAGGCACGATAATCGACTACCATTCTCAAGGTTTTATCCTTCTTCTCCACCAAAAGAACTGGGGCTCCCCAAGGTGAAGAACTTGGGCGTATATAACCTTTGTCCAATAACTCCTTAATTTGCTTCTTGATTTCCAACAGATCATTTGCGGGCATCCGATAGGGTCTCTTGGAAATTGGTGCTATCCCTGGCTGTAGCTCTATTAGGAACTCAATCTCCCTATCTGGTGGCATGCCTGGTAATTCTTCCGGAAATACATCCAGAAAGTCTTTTACCACAGGTACTTCCTCCTGAACAACTCCTGTGAGGGAATTTAACCGTGCACTCATCTGGGTGCGTCGGGATACATACTTAATCCTCTTGTTCTCCGGGGTGGTGAGTGAAACAGACTTGCTGGGACAATCAAGATTTCCTTCATACTTGGTCATCCAATCCATGCCTAGGATTACATCCAATCCCTGGGATTCTAAGACGATGAGGTCGGTGGGAAAAACATGGTTTCCTATGTGAAGTTTCAGGGCATGGCATCCTATTCCTGCCATCATCATACCTCCTGGGGAACTGACCTTAATGGGCTGTCTAAGGGTTTTAGTGGGCAAACCATACTTATCCACAACTACCCTTGATATGAATGAATGAGTTGCACCGGAATAAAAAAGTACTGTAACTGGACGTGAATGCAATAAAAACTTACCAACCACAGTCTCGGGTTGATCATAGACTTCTTCCACATCGAGGTGATTCACCTGGGCACGAGGAAAATGGTTTGGCTTCTTGGCTGCGGAGTTGCCGTTTCCATTTCCCTGCTTGCTCTGGGGACACTCAGTAGCATAGTGCCCTGTCTTCTGGCACTTGAAACAGGTGATGTGGCTCAGATCCTTATGAGTAGGAATGTGACGGTGCTGGTTGTTGTTCCCATTCCCATTATCAGCCTTGAAATTGCCATGGTTGGGACGGGCATTCCCATTTCCTCCATGGTTGTGGCCTCCATGGTTGTGCACGGCATGAGTGTGCCTTCCAAACTTACCGGTCCCTGATCCGGTATTCCCTGAGTACGGGGAGTAGCGGGGCTTCTGATGAGATCCAGAGTTAAACTTCCCTTGAGTGTACTTCCTCTTGCGGTTCTCAATTTGCTGCTGTTTACCCTCCAAGATGAGGGCCTTGTCCACCAGCTCTTGGTAGTTGTTGAAAGTAGCCACTACCAGCTGCATGCTCAACTCATCGTTGAGTCCTTCCAGAAACTTCTCTTGCTTGGCCGCATCATCGGCCACGTCTCCTGGTGCATAACGTGCCAATGTGCTGAAATCGTCCACGTACTGGGCCACAGAGCGATTTCCCTGGCGCAAGTTGCGAAACTCGCGCTTCTTCAGACTCATGGCTCCAGCTGAGACATGAGCGGTGCGGAAAGCAAGCTTGAACTGCTCCCAAGTCACATCTGCAATAGGATAAGTGGTGGTGTAGTTCTCCCACCATGAAGCTGCTGGTCCATCTAGTTGATGTGCGGCAAAGCGCACCTTCTCAGCGTCAGTACATCCAACGGTGACGAGTTCTCTCTCCATCTTACGGAGCCAGTCATCTGCCACAATGGGCTCAGTGCTGCTAGAGAAAGTTGGAGGATTCAACCTCAGAAAACGGGTGAGATTGTCAGTCTGGGGTGGATGTTGGTGGTTGTTGTTGTTCTGGTTGTTGGTCTGATTCTGGATCAATAGCTGCATCAGTGCATTCTGCTGCTGAAGGAGTTGCGTGAGTTCCGGCGGGAAGGTGAAGTCGGACTCACGTCGTGGAGGCATCTTGCTGTTTTCAGAGGGGTGAGAATTAGAATAGAACAAGGGCCTAAAAGGAGAAATTCACTACCCATATGCAATGCAGCAAACATATCACACCAAACACTCATTCATTTATTCAATCAATGTCAAACATCGGGAATACAAGTCTCAATCAAACTACACATCGACCTACGCTCTTAACGTTGAAAATAAAAGATACATGGAGGGCATAACTAAAGTTTTCCTCAGAAGTACATGGTGACTGAGTCTCCTCCAGTGGTGCTCTCCTCATAGTCATCATCGTCGCTAATGAAAGGAGCCAAGTCTCCCTCAGGATGAAGATTTTCCCCCATGTCCATCTGTTCCTCCAAAGTGGCGATACGAATGTTCAGCCTGTCAATCCTCTCTAAGAAATCCTTCACCTCATACTCATGCTCGTACTCAGCTTCTCGTAAGTCAGCTTCGAGGTCAATCTCGCGGTTCATCAGATTCTTGATTGTCTTCGTATCAGCACGAACTCGAAGCTCCAGAGTCCTAATGTGAGTCTCCAGGGTCTGGATATAGGAAATAGTGGTGTCTGAAGTGGGAGGAGTTATGATGTTTCCATTGGCATCTCTGCGACAAACCACGCTGAGTCCTGGTGAAATGGTTCCACCTCTGTATTCCTCCTGAATACGTCCAAGGGCACGATGAATGGCCATGTCTCTTCCAAGTATCCAGCTGGGTGCCACAAACTTGAAGTCGATGGGTTTCTTCCGATTCCCAAAGGTCTTCCCTGGGATGTGCACCTCGATCCTGTAGCGTCCATCTTGTGGAAATGACATGATAGGAATCCCGGTGATGCTTGGCAATGCAATCCTTACGTCCTTGACGATCCTCATCAGCTCCTTACCAAAAGGCATTGTTGCGTCAGGCTGGCAAAACTCCGTGATCAACACTGGGATGAAGGTGGCCATCTATAAATTTTGAAATAACCGAAGAGAAATCAGAAATGAGTAGATGAGAGTATAAGAATTTTAAAGACAAAGAGATACAATCCTAAGGCTTTCCAATCCTAGAGGTTACGTCCTACGGTCAGCGTGTGCTCTGATACCATTTCTGTAGCGACCCGACCTGAAAGGTTGAATCTCCGGTGTTTCCGTACCATCCCAAGATCATGCTGGTACACACACAGTACATCAATGTATATATCAAAGGGAAATCACACAGCATTGTATTAATCGAAATCTCATATCGAGTCCTTTATTACAATAAAACTTACAATAAAGTGGCTGAAAGCCAACTCATGAGAATGTCTAAATCTTGCGGAAGCGTCGAAGGTAGATGAGTCCATCTGACTCCAAGGGCATCTCATTGAGCATAGAACGTGTCCTCACTCCTGGTCGGAAAAGTTCTCTGCAACATGATACGTTGCAGCCGTGTAGGTCAGCATATGGAATATGCCGGCAAAGTCACAAAAGAGGGGTGAAAAGATAATCATCTAGTCTACATGCTTATATGGCAGGTGGGGTGGTAAGTTTTTGCGTAAAGCCAATTTTTCCTACATCAAGAGGGGGCTAAGCAGAATATTACTAAGTTGGTTGATTAATGAGATGGTTCCACCAACCAATTCTCATACCAGATTGTTAATACCCACATCATCATATTACTAGTGTTGAGAATTCCGAATGTTTCAGTTCCTTTGGCTCAAGTCGTCCATGACCGTGGACACGGCTAATCGATTAGGTTTGAGTACTCTGCAGAGTTTTGCACACGTTCCCCACAAGATTTGGTCGCCTCCGTTTAATTTCTCGCACTTCAGGGTGTTTGAGAAACAGATGACCAAAACATGGTCTTCCAAAGGGTTTCCCTGCGACTCTGACGGTGCCCATCCTTTCCTACCGTTCTTCTACATCTCGTAGCACCGCCTGTCCAGGGTCACCATGATATCCAACCAAGCCAGAGCCCATAATGACTTGTGGCTGTGCAGGTAAGCCTTGGGTCTTGAAGCACCCATCCATCTCTTTGTGCCTGGGTGGATCTTTCCGCGTGAATACTGGCCATCTCCAGCATCACCTAGGCAAATCCACTGGTTTCTCCAGGGTGCCGTTCAACCATCATCCACCCAGAGGTATGTTGAAAACTCGGAGTCTTGAAATCTTGATCATTATGTTGGTCTTGAAATTATTAACTCTCTCAACTCTCATGAATCACACAACCAACCCCGTCTACTAATAGCATAGCAAAAAGTAAAACAACGTTTCCCGGGGCCAATGTGTCAAAGAGTTTGGGGGGGTACCTACCACATGATACTACTACAATGTAACCAAGTTTCCAACTAACCTATCTTGCATGCAATTTGGGGAGATGGTAGAACTAATGCATATAAAACATGGGTAAACATGATCAAAGTGACTTGCCTGATTGATGATCTTCGTACGTGAGTGACTCTAAGTAACAAGCTTCGCACTCCGGATAATCTAACGAAGCAAACAAGAGCACTCAATAAGCATACAACAAAATATGGTAACTCACAACCATCAACCAAGAACTAGTAAACAATCAAGACAAAACAATGCACAAAAATCACAAGCAAGAAAACACGCAAAGTTTTGTTTTCTAAAAGATGATTGATAAAACACTACTAACATAATGAAACTATTGGTATTAACCAAAACAATAGTTGATAGCAAGAAAACAATAAAATATTTTTATTAACTAACAGAAGAAAATCAATTTAAGTTTGTTGGGAAAACTTTCGTAAAGTTTGTAAAAGTTTTGATAAACACTATATGAAACAATTATAGTTTTACTAACAAATCAGCAAAACAAAACTTATTATTTATTGACAAAACATGTTCTTAACAGAAAATAATTTACAAATAAACTTGTCTTAGAAAACAAAATTAAATTATATAAAACTCTATTAAAAGAATCTATTACTAAACTAGTTGTTTTAATCAAATTAAACCTATTTGAAAGGAAGTTGTGATTCCTATATTAACCAAGAGATAACTAAACAATTTTATATTTTTATTAACAATAAGTAAAACACTAAATGTTTAAATCAACAGAACCTACTAAAAAAATTAAAACTAAATCTAAGTTAAACTAACTAAAACTAAGTAAATAAAACTATACTATAATACTAGGCAGATTCTGTTTATAGCTAGAACACTAATCAAAATCATCCTAAAAAATTTCAAACTAAGCATAAAGGTAGTCCTGACTAAGACCAAACAGTAGCAAAAAGATTCATATCAAAATCTATTTTCAAACTCTAGTTATTCAGATTTGAAAGTTTTAAGAAAATTTGATTCAATTCAAATTTTAGAGTTCAAATTTAAAATTTAAAAGTAGAGGGTGAAACTACATGAAAAATGTGAGCTATTGCAAAAAGAATCAACTCAAAACATTAAACAGATTAAAAGATATAAGCAAAACAAAATCATAACAGGTTCTGTTTAGTAAACAAAAATCAGAAAAAGGAAATATCTATCGGACGGCCAGGGGGCTACGTGGCGCTTTCCTATTGGGTGCGGGCGTGTGCGCGCGAGAGCTTACGGGCGGGCAACCGGTCCGAAGAGGAAAACGATTCGGAACTAAATCCGATCTAATCTAACGCGTTGATTATGGATCCGACGGTCCAGGGAGCTTACGGAGGAAAGGTCGCCGGCGTCGGAGGTCTCCGGTGGATCCGAAGGCGGCGAAGACGACGGCGAGGAGCTCCGGTGGTCGAGGAAGGCAGCGAAGTGGTCCGGGCGACGGAGCTTGACGTCCGGCGTCGATTGGTGGCAACGGTGGGGCGAGGGGTGGACGGAGTCGATGGCTACGGTCGACGGGAGCTTCGGTGGTCGGAGTTACTCCGGCGAGGAATTACGGCAGCCTTCCGGCGAGATAGGAGAGGGGTTTGGGGGAAAATGGATGCGGGGACTGGCCGGCTTTTATAGGAGTGCGGGGGAGCGAGGGGGGTTAAGAGGAGAGAGAGATCCGGGGAGGTGGAAAGAAACGGCCGGCGAGGTCCGGCGCGTGCGGGAGGAGGGAGGGATGACCGGTCGGGCTAACGGTCGGTCGGGGGTGGGGCCCGGTGTCAGTGAGAGAGGGGGCGATGAATACGCATCGGTCGGCCGACCGGTAACGGTCTCGGCTTTTAAAGCCGTTGGGCCGGCCGTTTAATACAAAACCTTTACCGTTTTCTTTTTAATGTTTTTCCAGAGCGTTTCAAAAACCTTTAAAGCATCCAAATCGTGTCTAAATATAGGAGTATTATATATCAGAATTAACAGAATAATAAATTCCATTTAATGAACATTTTTATTCTGTCATTTGAACATTTTAAAAAAAATAATATTTTTAGTAATTGCCTATTTGTTTTTAAAACCTTTTTGCAAATATTTTCAAAACAACTCCTGGTTACTTTTGTTCAAATAGATCACCAAAATGACCCTGGTGTGGAGTGTCATGTTACTCCCCTCTTATTTTGAACATTTTACCAAGATTTCAAATAGGTGAAAGCAACTTAGGGAAAGTAGAAAGGGCTTTCAGAATTTAGAAAGAACATTTCAACAATACATGTATTCAAGCAATGATGATGATGGATGCATAGCTATATTTCATAACATTCCAAAATGAAATTTTGGGATGTTACAAACTCCTACCACATGATCGCATACGAGCAATTCAAGAGGAATTGGCGGGATTCTTTCTTGAGCACATCATACCTGAAGATGGACAATACCATGTGGAATTGCGATTGGATCTTAGGTAGATGATGTTAGGGATTATAAAAGATGTTATATTGTACATATGTAGTAGCGTCAGATAGATATATAAAAACTTGTTGTTCGACCAAGCATGGAGAAAGAGATGTCACTTCTCTCTATATATGTTCAACATGACGATCTTGTGTAATTAATGGTTTCCTTCATTTGCTTATTAGCCAGCGTCGAGTTCTCTCTATATGTATAGTAGCTAGCATCGACCAAGCATGGAGAAAGAGAGGTCACTTCTATCTGTTAGCTAGCTAACACAATATGAAACCCCTAAATTAACCCTCCAAAAACCCTAAACCCCCTTATAAAAAAATCCAAGCGCCTGACGCGTGCCTGCCTTTTGGTCCCGGTTGGTGTTACCAACCAGGACTAAAGGTCCTCCTGCCTAGGCGCCCCGCATCGGCCACGTGGAGCCCCTTTGGTCCCGGTTCGTAAGCGAACCGGGAGTAAAGATTTTGGGTATTAGGCCCACTTGTTTTGTCGTGGTTCCAGAACCGGGACTAAAGGCCCTCTGGAACCGGGACTAGTTCCCTGTTTTCTACTAGTGCATCTTGGGATAGTGCGAATCTTGGTAGGAGTCCGGCCGCTTGGTGACATGATCATCTCTCCTCTGAGTTCCCCAATAGCATACAACACTTGCACTGGTGCAGCGACATGCTATACAAATGGTTTTTAATGACTTTCCACGACGCGGTTTTAGACCGTCACCTTGCTTGTGTGGGCAATGGGCGGGGTCCATCCCACACGACACGAAAAACCCATCAGCGATGGTGAGAGCATGCAGACGCTTTGCAGAAACATAATTGCATGCCATGCAGGAACATATCGAAGACACTATATTTTTGGCTTACGTGTGGGATTAGGGATCAATCAAAAACGTCCATCATGAATCAAACACGTCTAATTGATCATGGAAAACAAACAGTGTTTTACATTTAACCGTTTGCAAAACGTTACCTAATCCACACGGGCCAACGTAGAAATGGTGTGTGATATATGCACCATCGCACACGAGTTTTCTTTGGCTCGCGTCAGCCATGCACGATATCATTGCACACATTTCCTAAACAATTTACGCATGGGATCATCCTTGCATCGGGCACGGTTTCCTGTTGGCTCACGTGTAAGATAAGGTGCTATCGCAAACGATTGAGGAGCTTTTATGCACACATACAAGTGCTGCAAATCGTCTTCGATTTCTTATCTATCATCAATGTTTCTGTTTTATATCTCGTGTGCTTTTAATGTATATCACGAGCGGTTGCGCTATGAATTACGTGTGCTTTCCATTCTGGATAGCACATGCTTAGTTGCTTGAACCGTGTGCGCTAAAATGGCAAGTTATTGTAAAATATTGTATTTGAATCACCTTGCAAATAACAAATTCACCACAATATGCAATCGAACAAACAATGTCCACAACATTCATCATAATTCGTCAGAGTATGCAATTGAACAAATAATGTCCACAGGAAGAACATTCATTATAGTTCACCACAATATTCAATTGAGCAAATGCTAGGTAAATTCCACAGATGTATGGACATATGCACTACTTAATCATATTATATGAAATACGAAGACATGATCACATGGAAAACAATGCATCCATGGGTATATGTTTAGCTGATAACAATATATGAATGCATACTTATTCTTGGGGGATATGAAAGCTGAAATTTTCGACGTCTTTACTGGGCTTGATATAGTGTTTCACAAACAAGGTGCTAATAAATTTCCTAATAGATATCGATTCAAGTGCGGCAAGCGGTTCAGAGGTCATCGGTCCGTAGATCAACTATAGTGGAGTAGAAGATAGTAATTAAGAAACAAACTTACTGGTTCTATTTTGTTAGCATCGGCACCACATTCAACATGTCTACATAGGTTCATCATGTGTGCGCAAACGCAGTATCTACATAGGTTTGCCCTTCTTGTTGTTGAAGACACTATAATTTTGTGTATAATATTAGTCATGTATTTGCCCTGTTAGGAACAACCTAACTAGTGTAAGTTGTTGTTCTTTCGAGGGAAATAGAAAGAGGTTTACTTAGAAACTTGAACTTCTGACTAGCATTTTCTGAAAATAACGGATTATCTTGTCTTACTGGAGAAACGATCATGTGCTGCACAGGTAGTTGGTGGTGGAACCGTGACCCTCCTAAAGTTATGTTCTTTGACAATACACTGCAAATGAAGATGAATTTTTCACATACTCAATTCTTGAACTAGATATGAACACACCATATTAACATCAAAAAATTTAATACCTATCCATGAAATCCTGAAGATGATTCTACTCCCGAGGCTTATTTGACTCTCTGAGAGAATCCATGTAGTAAATTGTGTTGCGTTTTGGAACAATGACCACCAAGATCCAGTGATGGCTACAGTTTAACAAAACCTTGAACTTACGAAATATGTTGAAACTTGAAAGACGATTAATGTATATGTGGTTGTCTATTTAACTTATCGTTCATCATATGGCCACATGAAGAATTCTCCTTCTTGTAACTTCCACAAGATATTAGCAACATGATCAATGGAAGCCTTGCATGTAACATTATTATCTAACAAAATATCGTGTGCTAAATCAGGATCTATGAAATACGCATGCACCCTTAATGATCTCTATGCCGTCAATCCCCTGGGAGGAATACAATACAGTTACCTTTTTTCATTTACAACCTTGTATGGAGAAGTTGACCAGAGTTTGTTTAGTACTTACAACATCAAGCATTTGACAAGAGTGGCAGCAAGCTCATCGAAGTTGAAGAAGATTGTTGGAACTTTGGCTGGTAGTATTAGAAAATTGCTCTTCCTTTGGATATTCTTGAGACAACTGATGATTTATCTGAGTGCCCAACAGATCTTCTCTATGCACTCGATGAGTTTTGGCGCATCAGAACGCACCAGTGGACGTGCAGTCCACTTGGGCCATGACGTAGTGAAATCTCTGGCGATTTTGAAACCATGGGGAAGCGTGCGCGTGTGAGTGTGACAGTTGTGTCAGGGAAGTGGGGGAAGTGGACGCAGTGCCTGGATTTTCGCATCGCAAATATCGCAACACATCCTTGCAATGCTGCTCGAATATTTTGCAGATCTGCATGTACTCTTTGATTGCGCGACAGCGGCTGATTTGACGGCTGTGATTGCACAGAGGCGGGGTATATAATTTGACCGTGAAGGAGGAAGAGAGAGACATCTCTTATTCTTTGCCCCCAGTTTCTCTTGTGCTCAGCCGAGAGCTTCACCTGTACCATTGTTCCTCCAATTGGTCGCCCCACCTCGCCAGAGATGACGAAGAGCGCCACCGCAAAGGACGATAAGTCGAAGAAGGACTCACATGGGTCCTCCTCGAGTGCATGCATGATGGAGGGCTTCTTCCAGGGAGATTGGCTGTCGTCACGGACCACCGTGGGCCAGCTCAAAGATCTAAAGAGCCAAGGTCTTCTGGTGGATGGGAGTTTGCGCCTAGCGGAAGCGGGCGAAGCCGAGCCGACACCTTGTGTAGACGAGCAAGTCTTTCTCACAATGCACATCGACCGAGGTCTCTCTTTGCCTCCCTCATCCCTTCTTCTGCTTGTTCTTGAACCTCTTTGGAGCAAAAGTTCATCATCATCCCCCAAGCGATATTTCCTATTTGGCGACCTTCATTTCTATTTGCGAAAACTTCCTCGGATGTCCCCCTCACTAGGGCCTATTCAAATATCTCTTGACATGCCGAGTGATGACTCTGAAGTAATGTGCGCAATCGGGAGGGAAGAAGAATGTAGTTCAATTGTGCGGGGGTTTAGGAATCCAGCTGAGGGGAAAGGATAGCTTTCCGCCGAAGAATTTTCCTGACACGGTCAAGGGATGGCAAGGGACTTGGTTCTACTGCCACGACATCCAAGTCGGCGAGGGCCAGTCAGGTCTCCCACCATACTCGGAAGAGTGCATCGGGTGACTACCCAAGTTGATAGTGACCATAGAGGAAAGCGTCGAGGTTGATATCCTCGTGACCGCCTTAGTGGCTATGGTTAACAAAGGCATCAACGGTCTTGACTTGTTGCAGATCTTCTTCTAGAGAAGGATCCAGCCCCTGCAGGCTAGGACTCGACCCATCTGGTTATACTTAGGACCGAGTGACCCCATGTGCATGCACCTAGAGGAACTCAGAGCGGAGGACGTGGAGAACAAGCTCAAGGCCATTACTCCGTCTCGTGATAACCCCAGGGGGTCGAGGCGTGTGCCTTCATTCTCGGCCGACAACCCACTGAACGAGGTAACATCTGAGTATTGTTGTCATTTTTCGAATGATTATGACGTTTGCTGGTGAAAGTCTCGACTAACGTAAATTTCATTCGACAGGTCTTCACGAGCATGGTGAGCCTAATACCTGCTGCCGACGACACCCTAGCTGATGTGACAAGTGACAACGAGTGTCATGATGACTCGGGGGGTGAGGGCGAGGAGGAGTATGTGGAGGACAACTAAGGAAAACAAGAGGAGGAGGACTCAGACTCGGACTCAGGGGACGAGGCGGAACCCTCTCCATCAGAAGAGGTTCCGCCTGAGACCCGCTCCAAAGTGCACCAGGATCCAGGGATCCGGGGAGGCAACACTAAGGGGCCGAGTGCCACCAAGCCTTCGACGCTCTCTCCTGTCACTCGGAGTTCGAAGCGTCGGCGTGGTGAGCTCGCTCCGTCGCTCGAGAAGACCGTCAAGCATCAGAAGAAGGTCACGGTCAGCAAACCTCGGAGGGTCGTCTTGCCGAAGACCAAAATGAACATGCGAGTGAACTCAGCGTGAGTATCGTTGAACCAATCTCCATTACATTTTCGAGAGAAACTTTGCTGCCTTTTTATTACCTAGTTCGCTGCAGCCTCTACCGCAATAACATCATGAATACTGTCCAGAGAAACAGAGAACCAAGTCTTACAAAGCTTATTAAGGCAGCCAACTCTAGCTAGATTATGTGTCGCGGAGTTTGCAAAATGTCTAGCCCAACACACCTTGACCTAATCCAACGACGTGAGAAGCTCCTTGATTTCCTCGATAAGATGTCGGAATCGTGACCTGTCCAGCTCGTTATTCGTCAATGCAAGCATTGCACCCTAGTTATTGATAAGTCTCCATCGTATCTGCTTTTCCAAACTCTTCTGCCCTTGTTTTGGACTCTAATTTGCATGATTTCAATGGAACTAACCCGGACTGACGCTGTTTTCAGCGTAATTGCCTTCCTGTTATTTTTGTGTAGAAATAAAAGTTCTCGAATTGACCTAAAAATTTATGGATAATATTTTTAGAATTAATAAAAAATACTGGCGAAAGAAGCAACTAGAGGGGCCCCCACCCATTGGCCACAAGCCAGGGGCACGCCTGTGACAGCCCAAGTGCTGCCCCTGCCTTTTATGGCCATGTAACCTATGTGGACCCATGTGTCATGTGTTGAATGAATATGAGTTTGCTCCTTGCCATGTCATTGTCTCATGCATCATGCATCATGTCATCTCATCATCATGTCATGCATAATATCTTGTGGTGTGCTTCCATGTGATCTTGTTGTGAGGTGTGAGAAGTTCTTGTGTGATTTGTGGTTGTGTGAATGTGTGGGATACAACTCCTCTCCTCTCCCTTATTTTCAAATCTAAACCTAAGGATTTATTTCCTTTTTTTATTTAACAAAATTAACTTGACAAATAAACCTGTTAAAAATGTTCATGGTGTAGCCAATATTGTTTTGAGATTATATAGGTTGCTCTCTCTGTGTTGGAGCTTTGGGCTCATGGGGTTTTGAATTAAACAAGGGCTGTTATTTCATAAAAGTATTTAATTTAAGTGCTCTAAAAATCAACTTGCTAATTTTATTAAATATGTCATATTTTCTTTTGTGTCATGGTATACTTTTGTCAAAAATTCTTTTCTTTCTCTCTGGAGGGTTTTAACTTGTGTTATTCTTATTCTAAAAATGAAAAAAAATCTGTGTTTTATTTCCATGTGAGAAGCTAGCGGAGCTAGTCCTGTTTTCCTTCCCGCGGCCCAGCCAAAAGCGCGCGCAGCCCAACCCCGCGCCTGACGGAGACCTGCTCCTGTCGCCTTTTCCGTCAGGTTCAGAGTGAGGTGCGAGAGAGAGAGAGTACCGCCATGGCGCGGACATCAAGACGCCGTTAGGGTCCGAGCCTCCTTTAAAACCTGCTGGTGCGCAACCCTAGAGGTTCTTCTCCCCTTTCCTCCCTTCTCCTTCCCTGCCGCCGCAGGTAAGCCTCTCCCAAGCTTCGCCTTTGCCATGCTCCCGGTGCTCCGGTCGAGCTCTGCTCGTGCCCGGATGTAGCGTCCTCGCTGCTTCTTCATTGACCTGGTGCATGAGGAGGACTCCCCCTCATGTTCCTCTTCTTCCCTGACGTCCAGGAGGGCCCTCAAGGCCGATCAGTCCGACGCTTCTTCCTCACCGTTCGGATCAGGACCTCGCCGGAGTTCCCCGCGGCGCCATCATCGATCTGCTGCATCCCAGACCCCTTCTTCTTGTCGCAGGTAGTAGAGGTACTCCCCGTGCTCGATCCCTTCCCTCTCCTTCCTTCCTAGGCTACTTTAGCCGTCATCATGGTGCTGTCGTGCGCGCGCTCCCGAAGATCTGCAAGGCCGGGCCTTTCAATGCATTCGCATCAGGTAGTTCCCGTCGCCGGGCTCGTGCGTGGGCGTGCCCTGCGCATGCAGTAGTCCGCGGTAGCATAGGCCCCCTCTTCGCGCCATGCCATGCTTTAGCTTCACCGCATCGCCATGGCCCCGAGCGAGCACCGTCTCGAGCTTGAGCCCCGCCTTAGAAGTAGGTGTTTCTCCCCCTCGGTGTGCAAGATGGGTTCCCCTAGATTCCCGTAGCCCCTGGCGGCAGTCGCCCTCGCCGAAGACCGTTGCTGCAGCCGCTGGCATGGTCGCCTCCTTCTCTGCTTCGGGGAAGAAGGGACCTCGCCCTTGTGTTGATAGTTAAGGGGCAAAGCCCTCCCTTCAGAGAAGATCTGATCGACTAGCCCAGTGGTCGCCCGCTTGCAGTGTGATCGAGAGGTCCGGGGTTCGATTCCCCCCGGCCCATTTTATTTTTTGGCTGTAGCGTGTGTTTGTGTGTGGTTGCGGATCCGGTGCGGCTACGTGGGGATCCCATGTGGCTATGGTATGTGAGTGTGTGTGCCTGCGTGTGGTCTAGATGTGTTGATATGGTGTGGCTGGCTGATCCAGTGTGTGTGTAAGTGTGTGTGGCATGTATAGCTGTGTGTGTGTGACAAGTGGGCCCAGGCCCCACTTGTCATCCACTAGGGGGCCCTGGTGTCTATGCCAGGTGGGCCCCCTCCTATTTGTTGTTTTTCGTCTATTGCTTTAGTGTTTTAAGTGGTATAAATAGGTTAATTACTGTTTCTGGTATATTTCCAAATCTGGACATGTACATATATACACGTGGGTAATTTTAGTAACTTTTCACTTATAGGAATGATGGGCATTTTGCTATCTATTGTTTTGCCATGTTGCTCCGTACAAACATAGGGGTGTGATATATGATTTTGGGGTAGAATCACCCAAGGAATTCACTGGTGCAACTTGTTTGGTCATTGGAGCAAGTTTGTCAAAATGTCATTTTGTCTCAAAGTGCCATTTTGTCATTTTAGTTATATTTAATTCATGCATGCTATGATAATTGTGTCAACATGAAATGGTAGCCTTTGATGAGTACAATGTCATGGTATTTATTTTTGTCATGTTAAACTTGCATATAAGTGGGAACCATGCTCTAAAGTAGCTACTAAAATGTTGTTGTTTTCAAACATGCTAAATATTTCCAAGTCTCAGAATCTGTTAATATTTTTATGCCATGAAGAGTGGATGCTACCAAGTGAGATGTTGAGAATTAGCTCAAACTCAGTGCTAGTGTTTTGAAGTAGATGTTGCGCTCTACCATCCTGTTAATTTTGATGCCATGAGGTGGTCTCGGTCACCATAAGTTTCTACTGTCAATTTGCTATCAGCTTAACTTAGATTCCAGAAAACTGTTATTAGTCCATAAAATCTGTTTCATCATGCCAACTTGTCAGCTTCATGCTTATTGACGTGTGCCTCCTTTCCAGGTTGTGTAGTTAGATGATTTGATAAGCATGCTATGTAGATTCTGTAAATGCCTTGTTTGTGGTTGGAGACTTCCTGTAGCTCTAGATATTTGCTGTGAAAGTTGACATGTTTCTGTTTTGTCGCAGATTGTTTGATTTGTTGTTTTGTGGCTTGTGGGAGCTATGCTCCATGGAATTGCTTGATATTTGACTCTATTGTGGTTCGTTTTTCATTGCCTAACGAGAGGCTACCTTGGAATGCCAAGGAACAACCCATGGCCTTCTTTGTCTTGTGTTTTGCCTTCGTAACTTGTCGTGAGCGTAGCGTGAGAACCATAACTCTGTTTCCTAAGTTCTACATATGCATTTGTATCGATTTTGCATGAAGCATCCATATTTTCCATGATCATGCATGTTTAAATAACTTAACATGATGTTCTGTACAGAATTGTAAACAACTAAACTAATGCATGTGAAACATGACTAGTTTAGAATTGCCATGTTAAATACTTCCAATGAATCATGCATCATCTTATTTGTGCATTGAACCTTGGTTGGTTGTTTATTATTGATGTTTATCTTGGGTAGACGTGAGTGTTGAACCTAAGTAGTAGGATCCAGGAGAGTACCACTACGAGGACCCCCCTCTTTGTCCCTCTAAAGAACCAACAGACAAGATGATCATACCCGGATCCCGACACTATTTTTGCTTTGCTAGATGTCTCGTTCTTATCATTGCATATGTGTTACCTACCACTTGAATGTCAAGCTTCCTACATTTCCATGATAGCCTCTAACCCCTCCACATCCTAGCAAACCTTGTTTGGCTAAGTTACCACTGCTCAGCCCCTCTTATAGCGTTCTTAGTTGCAGGTGCAGGTTGTTTCCATGTGATAACATGGATTTTGGCATATCACAATATTATATGCTATTTAATTTAATGCACATATATATCTTGGTATGGTGGAAGGCTTGGCGTTTTGCTTGGTGTTTTGTTCCACTTTTACCGCCATAGTTTCTTGCTACCGTTGTTATGTTTCCATATTTTGCACTCCTAACATGCTCGGGGTTGTTATGGGGACCCCCTTGATTATTAGGTTGAGATTAAAACTTATCTAGCAAGACCCAACATTGGTACTATTTGCTTAAACAACTTAATAAAACTGCATAGGGCTTTGCAACCCCGTGGATTAATCAACAACCCGGGCCAGTGCTCCTCATGAGTGTTGGTCCAACCCAGAGCAACTCGATGATTGGCGTGGTAACCATCGCTCATCCGTCGTGTCCTGAGAACGAGATGCGTGACTCTTATCGGGTTCGTCGAGACGTTGGGTGGTCTTGCTGCACTTGTTTTACCTTTATCGAGTGGCTTGTGTGTGGAACTCTAATTTTCTTCAGGCTATCTCGAGGTGTTTGAATTCCTTTGGAGTTGCCTAGGATGATCATGAGATCCGTGGTCGAGGCTATTCCCGCGGAGTGTGGTTAATTTATGATGGACTAGCTGGAGCACCCCTGTAGGGTTAAAACTTTCGGAAAGCCGTGCCCGCAGTTATGTGGCAAGTTGGATATTTGTTTAACACCCAATTATAGTTAACTTGAAGTAAACTCTAATAAAATGCAACAACTGTGTGAGTAACCGTGATTGTCTCTACTCGTGAACATGAACCGAGAGAGAACACAGTGGGGTTATGTTTGACGTAAGTAGGAGTTCAGGGTCTCTTAGAGGTCATTCTAGTTCTCGATCGTTTATCATAGACCACATATTTACTTTCATGTTCCGTAAGATTAGCCAATATAAATGCTTAGTGCTGCTTAAAACTAAACACATACTCCCTTCCAACCTATAAGCTTGAATAGTCTCGGTACCCGGGCGTGAGATTGCTGAGTCCCCATGGCTCGTAGATTACTACAACAATCCAGGTGTAGGTACATATGAGATCGTGCCAGATGAAGTGACACAGATCCAGTGGGAGTATGACGAGGAGTGTGGCAGGATGTATGTCACTTATCCAGACGAGTAGAGTGGCCATGGTCGAGATCTTTGGGCTAGCAAGCCAGTGTCATTGCATCATTTTATCATTTGATTTTGTCCGTAGCCGGACCTTGCCTTTGTATTGATGTTTGAATAAATTGTGTGGAATTGTAACTTAGCATGTGGCGAGTGTAAGCCAACTCATATACTCTTCTCTTCCTAAATGTATGTAATGATACTGTACTTGCGAACGACAAGATGCGCCTCTATCCTTGTCAAAGCCCTTGTGTCTTAATATGGAGAGGCGCGCATCTTGGGCATGACAAGTTGGTATCAGAGCCATACGACCATAGGAGCCCTTTGCTTGATCGAACTTGGCCGAGTCGAGTCTAGTAAAACTATTTTGAGTCTAGTTATATTGGAGAGTAGGTTTCTTTTTACTCCTCTTCTATGCTTTGGTGAGGTATTCGACTTAGGAATTTTGATTCTACTCCTCTTCTCGCTCAAATTTTTTTAGGATCACGCGGGTATTTTGGATTCTATATGATACCGATGTGACGGAGTTCTGTCTTGGTGCCTCCTGTCTAACTTGATTTCTTCCGGGGAGTCGAGCTCCAGGGAATTCTTGGCACATCATTATCATTTAGCTTCCTTAGTATCTCAGGATGGAGAGTGTTCGGAATTACTTCAATACTTGTTGTGGTGAGATAAGGTCGGAGTCACCCAGTACTAGGGAGGCGTCCGGGGTACCACCATGGTTAGTATCGTTGTGCTTCCGAGGATTCGAGTTAGATGGATTTGCGAAAGCCTCTAGTTATGTGTTGAAGGATGGATACAGTTGGGGTGTAGGTTTGCTAGTTGTGTGAAATATTTCCTCCTTGTATCCCCCACACCGGATTGCATAACCAGAAAGTTTTCGGAGGTTCTTAGGTGGGAACTCTTGTAGTTATCTAGGATCATCTTCTTCAGATGTATGAGGGCATATACATTTGTTCCTAGTAGTTAGCTCAATACTTTTGTGTTATTGCAAGTGGCTTCTAATATCTGATGATGTTATCGCAAAACCGAAGAAGGCATTCTTACTAATTTTTCAGTTGGAAGGCTGTTATGTTTTTCATTCTATTTCTTTCAAGCATTTGATTCGGCTTTTGAATTCATCTTATCAATGAGGTGCTGATGTTTTTGTCCATCTCCAGGATGGCTCCAACAACTCGCATGAGTGCGGGTCGTGATGGGGAGCAATCTGATGTTCCACCACCCCCGCCACCGCCTCCTCCTCCTGAAGCTTGCCAAGCTGTGATGGCCGCAAACAATGTGAATACTCAGATGTTGCTCAAGCAGTTGCAAGAATGAGATCAGGCTCAGCAAGGCTTACAAGGGAATTTTCAGAATCAACCTCAGTTTGTGACACTTAACCAGTTCCTTGCCAACCAGTCCAAGTCGTTCACCTATTGTGAGCAGCCTTTTGATGTTGATGATTAGCTCCATGACATGAGTAAGCATTTTGAGTGCAGCAATGTCAGACCAGAGGACTTTGTCAGATTCACGTCGTTCTAGTTCAAGGGTCAGGCAACAGACTGGTGGCAGCAGTACAAGGATTCCAGGGGCGATCGTGTTGTTACTTGGGACGATTTCTGTCACGACTTCAGGGCCCATTACATTCCGACAAGCTTTGTCGAGGAGATGCATGAGAAGTTCAAGCATCTGAAGCAGGGAAGCAAGTCTGTCTATCAGTACAACATCAAGTTCCAGAATTTGGCCCTCTATGCTAAGCAAGATGTTCCAGATGACAAGTCCATGATCTATCAGTTCAGAGGTGGTCTCAAGGATGAGCTTCTGCCAGGTCTAGTCCTTCAAGAGCCTTGTGAGTTTGATCAGTTCTACAATATGTCTTTGAAGGTCGAGGCAACTCAGCTCAAGTTGGAGAACTCAAGGAAGCATTCAAGGGATTCATATTCCTCTTCTTCCAGCTCTCAGGTGGTTCCTAAGCAGCAGAAATATTGGGTGCCTAATCCTCCTTCGTTTCATCCTCCTCAGCAGCAGAAGCAGTTAAGTGGCCGTGGTTCTTCCCACCCACCCAACCCAGGATATCAGTAGAGACCCTAGGAGCCAAAGTCAGCTTTTATTCCTCCTCCAGGAAACTTTCATCCGCTATCTGAGGTTACTTGTCACAAGTGTGATCAGAAGGGTCACTACTCAAACAAGTGCAACCAGCGGCGTCTTTCGCCTCCTCCAATCAGGTCTCCAGGCAATGCAATGGTGAAGCATAATCCCAAGTCTGCAAGGGTGAACATGGTGAATTTAGCTGAAGCAAAGTAGTCTCATGATGTGATTATGGGTAATATCTCAGTTAATTCTATTCCTGCTAAAGTTTTGTTTGATACTGGTGCATCGCATTCATTCATATCTAGGCCTTTTGTCGCTATGCATGAGTTATCAATGGAGCATTTAGCAAGTCCTTTTCGTGTGGTCTCTCTGGGCATGCGCATGAGTTCGCATATGGTTGTTTCGGATGTTTCTATCAAGATGGGCAATTATTCTTTTCTCGCTTTTCCAATTGTTCTCGGCAATTCTGACATTGATCTCATTCTGGGCATGAATTTCCTGGCTATGAACAAGGCATATGTTGATTGTCAAGCAAAAGAAGTCAAGATGACTCATCCTTCAGAAGATGTGATTATTTTCGCAGCTCGCGATGACACAATCCGTCTCTTTGCTCTTAATGAGAAGGGTGAAATATCGGCTATTTCTCAAATTCCGATGGTTAGCGAGTATGAAGATGTCTTTCCAGAAGAATTGCCAGGAATGCCTCCGCACCGGCCAGTCGAGTTCGTGATTGACCTCGATCCCGGAACTGAACCGGTCTGCAAGCGCCCTTATAAGCTTGGCCCCGAAGAGCTGAAAGAGTTGAAGAAGTAGCTAGATGAACAAGAACGTCTGGGTCTGATCTGACCAAGTTCTTCTCCATGGGGTTATGGTGTTTTGTTTGTCAATAAGAAGGATGGCACAGACCAACTTTGTGTCGACTACCGTCCATTGAACAAGAAGACAATCAAAAACAAGTACCCACTTCCCAACACCAATGAGTTGTTTGAACAACTGAAAGGTGCCAAGGTTTTCTCGAAGCTTGATCTTCACATGGTCTATCATCAGATTCGCATTCGCGAAGAAGATATTCCAAAGACCCCTTTCAGGATAAGTTTTGGCTCTTATGAGTACACCATCATGTCGTTTGGTCTTGCCAATGCTCCTCCCACCTTCTCAAGAATGATGAACTTCATATTCTCTCCTTTCAAGAATGGGTTCGTCTTGGTGTATTTGGATGATATCCTTGTCTTCTCGGAGATAGAAGAAGAGCATGCATAGCATCTCCGCCTTGTGCTTGACAAGCTAAGAGAACATCGATTCTATGCCAACTTTTCCATGTGTGAATTTTGTCTCAATTAAGTGGTGTACCTTGGGCATGTGATCTCTGCCGAGGGCATTGAAGTGCACCCTAAGAAAGTTGAGGCAATCTTGGAGTGGGAGCCTCCTCAGAATGAGAAGCAGCTTCGTAGTTTCCTCGGGCTTGCTAGCTATTGAAGAAGATTCATGGAGAACTTCTCTCAAATTGCTAAGCCTCTATCTAATCTCCTCCAGAAGAATGTCAAGTATGTTTGGTCTCCTGAGTGTGATGTGGCGTTCAATACGCTCAAGCAGAGACTGACTTCAGCTCTAGTTCTTGTTCCTCCCGAGAAATCAAAGCCTTTCCAAGTATTCTGTGAAGGTCTTGGTGGCATTCTCATGCAAGATAAGAAGATAGTTGCTTATACCTCGCATCAGTTGAAGCCTGCCGAGAAGAACTACCCCACTCATGATCTCGAGTTGGCGGCAGTTGTGCATGCTCTGATGACTTGGATGCATTTGTTGTTGGGTAGACCAGTTGAGGTGTGCACCGATCACAAGAGCTTGAAGTACATTTTAACTCAACCCAATCTTAATCTTCGGCAGTCTTGTTGGGTGGAAATGCTTGAGGACTTCAATCCAAGCATTGAGTATACTCCTGGAAAAGCAAATGTCATTGCAGATGCGCTCAGCCGAAAGGCATACTGCAACATTCTCATCCTGAAGCCTCTTCAACCCAAGCTTTGTGAAGCCTTCCGCAAGCTCAACCTTCAAATGAATCCGCAAGGATTTCTTGCCAATCTTCAAGTCTCTCCGACTCTGGGAGATCAGGTTCACCAAGCTCAACTTCTTGATGCAATGGTGAAGAAAGTGAAGAAAGGTGTGGCCAAGGACATTCCGAAGTATAAGTGCTTTCGCATTGATGACAAACATATCTTGTTCTTTTAGGACCATCTAGTGGTTCCAAAAGGTGATCTCAGGAAGGTTATCATGGACGAAGCACACAATTCTCTTCTTTCCATTCATCCAGGCAGTTCCAAGATGTATCAGGATCTCAAGCAAACCTTCTGGTGGACTCGCATAAAAATGTGAAATTGCTTAGTTCATGAACGAGTGTGGTGTTTGTCGCAGAGTGAAGGTAGAACATCAACGTCTAACAGGTCTCCTTCAGCCTTTGCCTATCCTAGAGTGGAAATTCGATCACGTGGAGATGGATTTCGTCACTGGGTTTCCCAAGTCCAAGAGAGGCAATGATGCCATCTTTGTGGTTATCGACAAGCTGACCAAAGTTGCTCATTTCCTTCCGGTTAAAGAATCTATCTCGACAGCTCAGCTAGCAGAGTTGTATACGTCAAGGATAGTTTCTTTGCACGGTATTCCTCAGCTCATCTCATCTGACCGTGGAAGCCTCTTTACTTCCAAGTTTTGGGAGTCCTTCCAGACTGCTATGTGTACCAAGATCCGTTTTAGCACCGCATTCCATCCGCTGACAAGTGGTCAAGTTGAGAGAGTCAATCAGATCCTTGAAGACATGCTCAGAGCCTATGTGATTTCGTTCGGCATGAAATGGGAAGACTGCCTTCCATATGCTGAATTCTCATACAACAATAGCTTTCAGGCTAGCTCAGGCAAGGCCCCTTTCGAGATTCTCTATGGCAGGAAGTGCCGTACCCCGCTTAACTGGTCTGAAACCAACGAGCGTCAAATTTTGGGCAATGACATGATCACCGAAGCAGAGGAGATGTGCCGTGTCATTCGTGAGAACCTCAAAGCAGCTCAATCCCGGCAGAAGAGTTATTACGATAACAAACATCGGGATGTCTCCTTTCAAGTTGATGATTTAGTCTATCTTAGAGGCTCTCTCATGAAGGGCACTCAGTGGTTTGGAATTAAAGGGAAGCTAGCTCCTCGCTTTGTTGGTCCTTTCAGAGTTGTTGGCAAGAGAGGTGAACTTGCATATCAACTAGAGCTTCCTCCAAACTTCACCAATGTGCACAATGTCTTCCATGTCTCTCAGCTCTGGAGGTGCTTCAAGACTCCCGAGTGTACCATTGACCTCCAATACATTGATCTCCAAGAAGACCTCTCTTTGTCGTGAGCATCCAGTGGCTATTCTCGAAGAAACTGAGCGTAAGACTCGCAACAAATCTATCAAGTTTCTCAAGGTGAAGTGGTCTCATCATTCTGACAAAGAAGCTACTTGGGAACGTGAGGATCTTCTCTGTTCCGAATATCCAGAGTTCTTTCGTTCCTAGATCTCGGGTCGAGATCCTCTTGTAGTGTGGGAGAGTTGTGACAGCCCAAGTGCCGCCCCTGCCTTTTAAGGCCATGTAACCTATGTGGACCCATGTGTCATGTGTTGAATGAAGATGAGTTTGCTCCTTGCCATGTCATTGTCTCATGCATCATGCATCATGTCATCTCATCATCATGTCATGCATAATATCTTGTGGTGTGCTTCCATGTGATCTTGTTGTGAGGTGTGAGAAGTTCTTGTGTGATTTGTGGTTGTGTGCATGTGTGGGCTACAACTCCTATCCTCTCCCTTATTTTCAAATACAAACCTCAACCTTTATTTCCTTTTGTTTTTCTTTAACAGAATTAACTTGCCAAATAAACCTGTTAAAAATATTCATGGTGTAGCCAATATTGTTTTGAGATTATATGAGTTGCTCTCTTTGTGTTGGAGCTTTGGGCTCATGGGGTTTTGAATTAAACAAGGGCTATTATTTTATAAAAGTATTTAATTTAAGTGCTCTAAAAATCAACTTGCTAGTTTTATTAAATAGGTCATATTTTCTTTTGTGTCATGGTATTTTTTGTTTTGTCAAAAAATATTTTCTTTATCTCTGGAGGGTTTTAACTTGTGTTATTCTTATTCTAAAAATGAAAAAACCTATGTTTTATTTCCTTGTGAGAAGCTAGCGGAGCTGGGCCTGTTTTCCTTCCCGCGGCCCAGCCAGACGTGCGCACGCAGCCCAGCCCCGCGCCTCACGGAGACTTTCTCCTGTCGCCTTGTCTGTCAGGTTCAGAGTGAGGTGCAAGAGAGAGAGCGCCGCCGTGGCGCGGACGTTGAGATGCGGTTAGGGTCCGAGCCTCCTTTAAAACCTGCCGATACGCAACCCTAGAGGTTCTTATCCCCTTTACTCCCTTCTCCTTCCCCCGCCGCCGCAGGTAAACCTCTCCCCAAGCTTCGCCGTCGCCATGCTCGCGGTGCTCCGGCGAGCTCTGCTCGTGCCCGGACATAGCGTCCTCGCCGCTTCTTCGTCGACTCGGTGCACGGGGAGGACTCCCCCTCGTGTTCCTCTTCTTCCTCGACGTCCAGGAGGGCCCTCAAGGCCAAACAGTCTAACGCTTCTTCCTCGTTGTTCGGATTAGGACCTCGCCAAAGTTCCCCGCGGCGCCATCGTCGGTCTGCTGCATCCCAAACCCCTTCTTATTGTCGCAGGTAGTAGAGGTACTCCCCGCGCTCGATCCCTTCCCTCTCCTTCCTTCCTAGGCCGCTATAGCCATCATCATGGTGCTTTCGTGCACGCGTTCCCGGAGCTCTGCGAGGCCGAGCCTTCCGATGCGTTTGCGTCAGGTAGTTCCCGTCGCTGGGCTCGTGCGTGGGCGTGCCCTGCGCATGCAGTAGTCCACAGTAGCGCAACCCCCCTCTTCGCGCCATGCCTCACTTCGGCTTCGCCACATCGGCATGGCCCCGAGCGAGCAACGTCTCGAGCTCGAGCCCACCTTAGCAGTAGGTGTTTCTCCCCCTCGGTGTGCAAGATAGGTTCCCCTGGATTCCTGCAGCCCCCGGCGACACTCGCCCTCCCCGGAGACCATTGCTGCAGTCGCTGGCGTGGTCGCCTCCTTCTCTGCTTCGGGGAAGAAGGGACCTCGCCCCTGTGTCGGTAGTTAAGGGGCAAAGCCCTCCCTTTGGAGCAGATCTGATCGACTAGCCCAGTGGTCGCCCACTCACAGTGTGATCGAGAGGTCCGAGGTTCGATTCCCCCCGGCCCATTTTATTTTTCGGCTATGGCGTGTCTGTGTGTGTGGGTGCGGATCCGATGCGGCTACGTGGGGATCCCGTGTGGCTGTGGTATGTGACTGTGTGTGCCTGCGTGTGGTGTAGGTGTGTTGATCTGGTGTGGATGGCTGATCCAGTGTGTGTAAGTGTGTGTGTGGTGTTGTGTGTGTGTGACAAGTGGGCCCAGGCCCCACTTGTCATCCACTAGGGGGCCCTGGTGTCTATGCCAGGTGGCCCCCCTGCTATTTGTTGTTTTTCTTCTATTGTTTTAGTGTTTTAAGTGGTATAAATAGGTTAATTACTATTTCTGGTATATTTCCAAATCTGGACATGTACATATATGCACGTGGGCAATTTTAGTAACTTTTCACTTATAGGAATGATGGGCATTTTGCTATCTATTGTTTTGCCATGTTGCTCCATACAAACATAGGGGTGTGATATATGATTTTGGGGTAGAATCACCCAAGGAATTCATTGGTGCAACTTGTTTGGTCATTGGAGCAAGTTTGTTAAAAATGTCATTTTGTCTCAAAGTGCCATTTTGTCATTTTAGTTATATTTAATTCATGCATGCTATGATAATTGTGTCAACATGAAATGGTAGCCTTTGATGAGTAGAATGCCATGGTATTTATTTTTGTCATGTTAAACTTGCATATAAGTGGGAACCATGCTCTAAAGTAGCTACTAAAATGTTGCTATTTTCAAACATGCTAAATATTTCCAAGTCTGAGAATCTGTTAATATTTTTATGCCATGAAGAGTGGATGCTACCAAGTGAGATGTTGAGAATTAGCTCAAGCTCAGTGCTAGTGTTTTGAAGTAGATGCTGCCCTCTACCATCATGTTAATTTTCATGCCATGAGGTGGTCTCTATCACCATTAGTTTCTACTGTCAACTTGCTATCAGCTTAACTCAGATTCCAGAAAACTGTTATTTTCTCTAAGTCCCTAAAATCTGTTTCATCATGCCAACTTGTGAGCTTCATGCTTGTTGATGTGTGCCTCCTTTAAAGGTTGTATAGTTAGATGATTTGATAAGCATGCTATGTAGATTCTGTAAATGCCTTGTTTGTGGTTGGAGACTTCCTGTAGCTCTAGATATTTGCTGTGGAAGTTGATATGTTGCTGTTTTGTGGCAGATTGTTTGATTTAGTGTTTTGTGGCTTGTGGGAGCTATTCTCCATGGAATTTCTTGATATTTGACTCTATTTTGGTTTGTTTTTCATTGCATAACCGGTGGCTACCTTGGAATGCGAAGGAACATCCCATGTCCTTCTTTGTCTTGTGTTTTGCCTTCGTAACTTGTCGTGAGTGTAGCGTGAGAACCGCAACTCCGTTTCGTAAGTTCTACATATGCATTTGTATCGATTTTGCATGAAGCATCCATATTTGCCATGATCATGCATGTTGAAATAACTTAACATGAGGTTATGTCCAGAATTGTAAACAACTAAACTAATGCATGTGAAACATGACTAGTTTAGGATTGCCATGTTAAATACTTCAAATGAATCATGCATCATCTTGTTTGTGCATTGCACCTTGGTTGGTTGTTTATTATTGCTGTTTCTCTTGGGTAGACGTGAGTTTTGAACCTGAGTACGAGGATCCAGGAGAGTACCACTACGAGGACCCCGCTCTTTGTCCCTCTGAAGAGCCAACAGGCAAGATGATCGTACTCGGATCCCGACACTATTTTTGCTTTGATAGATGTCTTGTTCTTATCGTTGCATATGCGTTACCTACCACTTGAATGTCATGCCTCCTACATTTCCATGATAGCCTCTAACCCCTCCATATCCTAGCAAACCTTGTTTGGCTAAGTTACCGCTGCTCAGCCCCTCTTCTAGCGTTCTTAGTTGCAGGTGCAGGTTGTTTCCATGTGATAACATGGATTTTGGCATATCACAATATTATTTGCTATTTAATTTAATGCACATATATAACTTGGTATGGTGGAAGGCTTGGCCTTTTGCTTGGTGTTTTGTTCCACTTTTACCGCCATAGTTTCTTGCTACTGGTGTTATGTTTCCATATTTTGCGCACCTAACAGGCTCGGGGTTGTTATGGGGACCCCCTTGATTATTCGGTTGAGATTAAAACTTGTCTGGCAAGACCCAACATTGGTACTATTTGCTTAAACAACTTAATAAAACTGCATAGGGCTTTACAACCCCGTGGATTAATCAACAACCCGGGCCAGTGCTCCTCATGAGTGTTGGTCCAACCCAGAGTAGCTTATTAACGCCGCTCGGGGCAACTCGGTGATTGGCGTGGTAACCATCGCTCATCCGTCATGTCCTGAGAATGAGATACGCAGCTCTTATCGGGTTCGTCAACACGTCGGGTGGTCTAGCCAGACTTGTTTTACCTTTATTGAGTGGCTTGCCAGTGGAACTCTGATTTTCATTGGGGTATCTCGAGGTGTTGATATTCCTTTGGAGTTGCCTAGGATGATCACGAGATCCATGGTCGAGGCTATTCCCGCGAAGTGTGGTTAATTTATGATGGACTAGTTGGAGCACCCCTCCAGGGTTAAAACTTTCGGAAAGCCGTGCCCGCGGTTATGTGGCAACTTGGATATTTGTTTAACACCTGGTTATAGTTAGCTTGAAGTAAACTCTAATAAAATGCATCAACTGTGTGAGTAACCATGATCGTCTCTGCTCGTGAACATGAACCGAGAGAGAACATGGTGGGGTTATGTTTGATGTAAGTAGGTGTTCAGGGTCTCTTAGAGATCATTCTAGTTCTCGATCGTTTATCGTAGACCACATATTTACTTTCATGTTCCGTAAGATGAGCCACCATAAATGCTTAGTGCTGCTGCAAACTAAACACATACCCCCTTCCAACCTATAAGATTGAATAGTCTCGGTACCCGGGCGCGAGATTGCTGAGTCCCCATGGCTCACAGATTACTACAACAATCCAGGTGCAGGTACAGATGAGATCATGCCAGATGATGTGACGCAGCTCCAGTGGGGGTACGAAGAGGAGCGTGGCAGGATGTACGTCACTTATCCAGACGATTAGAGTGGCCATGGTCGAGATCTTTGGGCTAGCAAGCCAGTGTCATTGCATCATTTTATCATTTGATTTTGTCCATAGCCGGACCCTGCCTTTGTATTGATGTTTGAATAAAGTGTGTGGAATTGTAACTTAGCATGTGGCTAGTGTAAGCCAACTCATATACTCTTCTCTTCCTAAATGTATGTAATGATACTGTACTTGCGAACGGCAAGATGCGCCTCTATCCCTGTCGAGGCCCTTGTGTCTTAATATGGATAGGCGCGCATCTTGGGCGTCCCCTAGGTGGCTTGTGGGCCTCCTGCAGCTCCACCGACCTCAATTCCAACTCTATGTATTCAAATCCATGGAGAAAAAAATCAGAGAGAAGAGTTCATCGCGTTTCATGATACAGAGCCGCCGCCACCTCCTGTTCTTCCTCGGCAGGGCAGATCTAGAGTCCGTTTTGGGCTCTGAAGCGGGGAAATCGACGCCGTCATCACCACCAACCATCCTTCATCACCAATTTCATGATGCTTTCCGCCGTTCGTGAGTAATTCCATCATAGGCTTGCTGGACGAAGATGGGTTGGACGAGATTTACCATGTAATCAAGTTAGTTTTGTTAGGGTTTGATCCCTAGTTTCCACTATGTTTTGAGATTGATGTTGCTATGAATTTGCTATGCTTAATGCTTGTCACTAGGGACTGAGTGCCATGATTCCAGATCTGAACCTATTATGTTTTCATGAATATATATATGTGTTCTTGCTCCTATCTTGCAAGTTGTAGACACCTTTTACGAGTTATGATCCGCATCCCCCAGGGTGACAATAACTGGGATTCTTTCTTGTGATTACCGTAGTTTGAGGAGTTCATGTATTCACTAAGTGCTAATGCTTTGGTCCGGTTCTCTATTAAAGGAGGCCTTAATATCCCTTAGTTTCCATTAGGGCCTTGCTGCCACAGGAGGGTAGGACAAATGATGTCATGCAAGTTCTTTTCCATAAGCACGTATGACTATATATGGAATACATGCCTACATTACATTGATGAATTGGATCTAGTTCTGTGTCACCCTATGTTATAACCGTTGCATGATGAATTCCATCCGACATAATTATCCATGGCTGATCCATTTCCTACGAGCTTTTCACATATTGATCCTTGCTAAGTTACTTTTCCATTGCTACTATTACAATCACTACAAAACATAGTTTAAAAACCGCACCGGACCGGCGGTCGAACCGGAAACAACCGGAACCGACAGCCTTATCGGCTTTTTAAGCTAATCAGACCGTTTTGCAATCGAACCGAAGAAAACCGGTCGAACCGGCCGGTTTTCTGGAAAACCGGTGTAAAAACCGGGTCATTAAACCGAGAAAAACCAGGAAAATATTTTTTTATAAATTGGGAGAAGTGGGATTTGATCCTAGGTCGTGTGAGAAGTACGTGAGGCCTGCTCATAGCCCAATAACCAACTCAGCTATGCTAGTTTGTTGTCCACTACATGAAAACAATTTTATTTGACCATTGTTTCACACTATATTAGCACATATATTACCCAACATTTATTCTTCTAATGCTTAAAAAACCGACAATCGAACCGGTGAACCAGTGGTTTGACCGGTAAAAACCTGAATGGGCAACATTTTCGGTTCGATCTCCGGTTCGGTTTTTTAAACTATGCTACAAAACTACTACTGTCACTTTTGCCATCGTTACCGTTACTTCCATACTACTTTGCTACTAAATACTTGGCTGCAGATATTAAGTCTTTCAGGTGTGGTTGAATTGACAGCTCAACTGCTAATACTCGAGAATATTCTTTGGCTCCCCTTATGTTGAATCAATAAATTTGGTTTGACTACTCTACCCTCGAAATTTGTTGCGATCCCCTACACTTGCGGGTTATCAAGACCTTTTTCTGGCATCGTTGCCGGGGAGCATAGCTCTATTCTATGGGTCACTTGGGATTTATATCTATTGATCACTATGAAGAATCTGAAAGATCCAAAAACCAAGATCTATCCCTCTACTGTGAGGGGAGGTAAGGAACTGCCATCTAGCTTTGCACTTGATTCACCTTCTGTTATGAGTAAATTTGTGACACCACCACCTTCTATTGATTCTGATATGTCGCAAGTAATTGATGATGCCACATATGATATGCATGATGGTTATGATGATACCGTGCTTAATAATATTGTGCCACTAGGTGAATTCCTTGATGAACAAATTGCTAGAGTCAATGCTGAAACTGATGATATTTCTGAAACTGGTGAAATTATTGAAACTGAACACTATGAGACACCTGTTAGACCTAGCTCTCCTAGATATGAATTGCCTAATATACCGAAGGGTTATGTTATGGAGGGAGAGGTATCTAGGGACTTTCTTGCTTGTAAGGATAGAGATGATCTTAAGAAATTGCTATGCAAGTGGAAGGAAAAATCTTTGAATGCTAGGATGCAATATGATCCTAATTTTGCTACTTCACCTATCTTTGTTACTGATAAGTATTATGAATTCTCTGTCGATCCTGAGTTAGTTACTTTGGTTGAATCTGATCCTTTCCATGGTTATGAATCTGAAACTTTTGTGGCACATCTTACTAAATTGAATGATATAGCTACCTTATTTACTCATGACGAAAAAATTTGTTATTACTATATTCTTAAGTTGTTTCTATTCTCATTAACGGGTGATGCTAAGATACGGTTTAATTCTCTTGCTCCTGGTTGTGTGCGTAGTCCCCAGGATATGATATATTACTTCACTGAAAAATATTTTCTTGCCCATAAGAAACAAGTTGCCTTGCAGGAAATATTTAACTTTGTGCAAATTAAAGAAGAGAGTCTCCCACAAGCTTGGGAGAGGCTTCTCCAATTACTTAATGCTTTGCCTGATCATCCTCTCAAGAAAAACGAAATAGTTGATATCTTTTATAATGGACTAACCAATGCTTCTAGGGACCACCTAGATAGTTGTGCTCGTTGTGTTTTCAGGGAATGAACTGTTGAACAAGCTAAACTACTATTGAATAATATATTGAGCAATGATAATGATTGGACTTTTCCCAAACCACCTACAAAGCCCACTCCGAAGAAAGGGGTATTCTATTTCCTAGTCCTGAAGATATGCAAGAGGCAAAGAAATCTATGAAAGAAAAAGGTATTAAAGCTGAAGATATTAAGAATCTAGCACCTATTAAAGAAATACATGGTCTTGATAACCCGACATATGTAATAGAGGTAAATTCTCTCCGTAGATTTGATGATGGTGATATTCCTTATAATAAGTCTAATAGCGAATGCTTGGATGAGTTTGATAACTTTATTGTTAAGCAAGAAAATTTCAATGCTTATTTTAGTAGACAATTGAAACAAAATGCTTACATGCTTGATCGCTTAGGTGATTATATGAGTAGAACTGTTAATGATCTTAAGCTTATTAGTAAACATGCTTCCATGGTAACTACTCAAGTAGAACAAGTACTTAAGGCACAAAATGATTTGCTTAATGAGGTGAATGGTAAGAAGAATGATCATTCTGTTAGAGTTGTGACTAGAGGTGGTAAAATGACTCAGGAACCTTTGTATATCAAGGGCCATCCTAAGAGAATTGAGCAATATTCTCAGAGTATTAATACCGATACACCTAGTTGTCCCATTAATAAAAGGAAAAAAGAATGATGATAGGACCTTGCATGCTGCTAGTGAGCCTGTTATAGATACACCTGAAAGCCCAAATGATATTTGTATTTTTGATGCTGAGACACAATCTGGTAATGAACATGAGCCTAGTGATAATATTAATGATGATGTTCATGTTGATGCTCAATCTAGTAATGACAATGATGTGGAGATTGAACCTGTTGTTGATCTTGATTACCCACAACCTAAGAATAAAAGATATGACAAAAGAGACTTTGTTGCTAGGAAGCATGGTAAAGAAAGAGAACCATGGCTTCAAAAACCCATGCCCTTTCCTCCTAAACCATCCAAGAAAAAGGATGATGAGGACTTTGAGCGTTTTGTCGAAATGCTTAGACCTGTCTTTTTGCGTATGCGCTTGGCTGATATTCTGAAAATGTCTCCTTATGCTAAGTATATGAAAGATATTGTGACAAATAAAAGAAAGTTACCAAAAGCTGAGATTTCCACCATTCTTGATAATTATACCTTTAAGGGTGGAATACCAAAGAAACTAGGAGATCCCGGTGTACCTACTATACCATGCTCTCTTAAGAAAAATTATGTGAAAACTGCTTTAGGTGACCTTGGAGCTGGTGTTAGTGTTATGCCTTTCTCTTTGTATTGTAGACTTGATTTGAATAAGTTGACACCTACTGAAATCTCTCTGCAAATGGCTGATAAATCAACTGCTTTACCCATCAGTATTTGTGAGGATGTGCCTGTCGTAGTTGCAACTGTTACTATCCTAACAGACTTTGTTTTTCTTGATATTCCCGAGGACGACAGTATGTCGATCATCCTTGGTAGACCTTTTTTGAATACTGTAGGGGTTGTTATTGATTACAACAAGGGCAATGTCACTTTTCATGTTAATGGTAATGAGCATACGGTACACTTTCCGAAGAAACAACCTCAAGTTCATAGTATCAACTCCATTGGAAAAATTTCAACGATTATTATTGGAGATTCTAAATTCCCTCTCCCCACTACCAGAAACAAATATGATATACTTATTGTTTGGGACATGCATATCCCCGTTGAGGTAACCTGGTGCTATTCGAAAATTCTCCAGTTCCGTGTCATTCGAAAAAAGTTTATCAATAAGACTTGATGAACCTTATTGGTGGATTCTTTTTTATGAGCATAAGATGGATGAATTTAGTAGGCACAATGTTCTGTACCCAACTTTTACTTTCTGTTATTTAGATTAAACAAAGTAAAAATGTTGTTATTTTTCTGTTTTCTGATTTATCTGTGCAATAAAGGATGACCTGAAAAATAAAAGTTCTCCAAATGCCCTGAAAATGTAGTATGTTTTTT
This sequence comes from Hordeum marinum, assembly GCA_022496015.1. NCBI lineage: Eukaryota > Viridiplantae > Streptophyta > Magnoliopsida > Poales > Poaceae > Hordeum > Hordeum marinum. The sequence goes on along the minus strand of CM039678.1, from coordinate 166,139,927 downwards.
TCTGGAATATTTTAGAATTTCTAGCACTGAGAACATATCAGGGAGCTACACCAGTGGGCCACAAGCCCATAGGGCGTGTCCACCCCCTTGGGCGTGCCCCCTTGCTTGTGGGTCCCATGTAGGCCCCCCTCACTTATTCCTGCACCCATCCACTTTGTCTTCCTTCAAAAAAATCCTACCATTGCTCTAGCCCGTGTTCTAGCTCATTTTGCTGCCATTTTCGATCTCCTTGTGCAAAGCTCCATTTGCAAAACTGTTTTGGGGGACTGATCTTCGGTATGTGATTCCTCCAATGGTTCAATTAGTTTTTGTTTTAGTGATTTATATATTGCATTTTTTTTGCTACTGTGGTGACCTTGTTCTTGAGCTTGCATGTCAAATTTGTATGGTCCGAAGTAGTTTTGATGCTTGATGTAGCCTCTAGGCACTTGTGGGAGTAGTTGCTATAGGTCTTATTGAGTTTTGTTCACCTTTATTTGAGTCAATTTCAGAAAATTTTCATAGAAAAAAAATGTTGAGGCGAATATACCAAGGCGGTTCCACGAGCAAGAAGGTCCAGAGACTCACGATACATGAGATAGACCTTGAACTACTGAGGGAAGCTCAAGTGCGTCCTTGTGAATGGCCATCGGATCAATTCATGGTTCATGCCGGTTTCAAGGAAGAATTTTATGCATACACACAAAATGCTGGCCTTGAGGATTTCATTTCAGACCAATGCAAGCACTATTATCAACTCACTGATTCTTTCTTGCGGAGGTTTGAATTTTCATCTAGGTGTAATTCTCATTCTGTTCTATTTAATCTTTATGATAAGTCCTATACCATGGACCTAGAGGATTTTAATGATGCATGCAAAATTCCATAGTGGGGTAGATCCTCATATAAATGAATATAATGATTTCCTTGCTAGCATCACGATGGGAGAAACTAGAATCATTACACAAGCTAATTTGGGGAGCATTCACTTTCCGGTTATACATTGTTTTGCTCTCTTCATAGGTAGATGTATTAACGGTAAACATGAGCATAACCACCTTTGCGTGCCTGATCTAAGTATTCTTAAGAGTGCTGTAATGGTAGATAGACGATATAACTTAGGGGCTATTATTGCCAGGAGGTTACATCTTAATGATAAGGATGGAGATTTCTTTGGTGGAATTTATGCCACCCGTGTAGCTAAGTATCTTGGGGTACCCATAAGAGAGAACGATACTGAGTTACCCCTTGCTTTTCTTGATTATGAGGCTTTCGTGCGCTACCAATTTCTTGAAAGGAACGGACAATCCCTCTCATACCAACTAATTTTTGACAGACAATATGCTGTCCATGTTACCCTTCCTGCTCCTACCTTCTTTAACTTTTAGGAAAAACAGAGATACTTTATAACCAGAGAGGAGGCAAATGGGTGCGAGAGGAACGCATAATCAACTCACCTTCACGCTGCAGTCGTTCAGGTGGTAGCCGCCACAACCCAGTACAACTCCAACTATGACTTCGGATATTATCCGGGCCAGTCATGGCCCTAGACCAACTTAGGACAAAAGCCTAAGCTTGGGGGAGTACATATTTCTCACCGACATTACATTCATGTTCACACACTCATCTTAGTAGTTGGTGATCATACTTTTTCATTGTACCATCCATGGTAGTTTATTTCTTCTTTCCGCTTTCTTCTTGTGTGCTTAATTAACCTTGAGAAAATCCAAAAAAATTAGTTCTAGCTTTACCTTCTAGTCTGTTTAGTTGTAGCATTAAAAGAAAACCCAACTCGTTCTTCTTTTGCATGTTAGGAGCTTTCCTGTGTAAATAGTTTTTCGCGTTCTTGTTTTGAAATTTCTTTCTTTGGGTTGTAAGGAGAAGACCACAATGAAAATGATGAGTGGCTCTCATATGCATTATTGTTTATCTACCAGAGAGCCCATATTACCTTGCCTTCTCCCTTGAGTTATTGTTTGCAGATTCCATCTTAGTCCAATGCACGTGCACTCTTCTTATTATTCACACCGTTTGGTCATGCAAGTGAAAGGAAATAATGAATATATATATATGATGAAGTGATTGAGATGGAGAAAAGTTGGTATGAACTCGATCTATTTTGTTTTTGTAAATATGATTAGCTCATCATTCTGGATTCAGCTCATTATGGATGAAACATGTTTGCAATGAAAATTAGAGAATCTAGTTACTTTTGACATGCTTAATTAGCTAAGAGTGTATAATGGTTTGTATTGAGTGCTAACATGCATTTTAAAATGGTTGTGATGTAGTATGATAGGATGGTATCCTCCTTTGAATGATTCAAGTGGCTTGACTTGGCACATGTTCACGCATGTAGTTGAAACAAAATCAACATAGCCTCCACGATATTTATGTTCATGGTGATTTATATCCTACTCATGCTTGCATTCAATGTTGGTTAATCTCGATGCATGTTTATGTCTGTTGTCGCTCTCTAGTTGGTCGCTTCCCAGTCTCTTGCTAGCCTTCACTTGTACTAAGTGGGATTACTGCTTGTGCATCCACTTCCTTAAACCCAAAGTTGTTCCGTTTGAGTCCACCATACCTACCTCTATGTGGTATTTACCTGCCGTTCCAAGTAAATTTGCATGTGCCAAACTCTAAACCTTCAAATAATATTCTGTTTTGTATGCCCGAATCGCTCATGTAGCGACTGGGGGCGGTCAGTATCTTCCATGCTAGGTGGGTTATTCTCACGATATGTGTTGATTCACCATCATTCACGAGAAAGTGGCTGGTATTCGGGATGCCCAGTTCCATGATCAAAAATCAAATCAAAATATAATGATACAAAACTCCCCCAGGACTATTGTTTGTATGGACGGTACCCATGGATTCGGCCAGCCGTGGAGTGTGTTCAACTGGTGGAGGGGGAGTAAAAACTTTATCATTTTGTTTGGGAACCACCTATAATGTATCTAGCATGGAAGATGGTGAAATCTCTTGGTTTTTATGTTGACAATGAAATCATACCACTCAAAATTATTATTCATCCCTGTTTTAAAAGCTCTAGCTCTCGCACCTCTGCAAATCAATGCTTCCCTCTGCGAAGGGCTTATCTACTTTACTTTACTGTTGAGTCACCCCCCTCTTATAAAAAGCACCAGTTAGAGAGCACCACCGTCAATTGTATGCTTTGCTATTAATTCATATTGAGTATGATTGTGACTAGATCTCTTTTACAATGAATTACAATTTCCAGCCAGTCCTTGTTCTTCAAGGGTGCTCCGCATTTATGTTTTGCGGTCTTAGAAAGGGCTAGCAAGATACCATTATTCCATACTGTATCATGATTGTTTTGATAAAATTGTTGTCATCCGAGATTTATTTTTATTGCTCGCTAATTTATTATAAATACTACTGTGAACTTAGTTAGTCTATAATCTTTGCTAAAATGTGAACATCAGTTATACATATTTACAACAACAAGATCAAATAGAGTTTGTAAAAGTTTTTCTTTGTCACTTTTAGTTTGTCAACTGAATTGCTTGAGGACAAGCAATGGGTTAAGCTTTGGGGGAGTTGATACATCTCCATCGTATCTACTTTTCCAAACTCTTTTGCCCTTTTTTGGACTCAAATTTGCATGATTTGAATGGAACTAACCCGGACTGACGCTGTTTTCAGCAGAATTACCTTGGTGTTATTTTTGTGTAGAAATAAAAGTTCTCGAATTGACCTGAAAATTTACGCAGAATATTTTTGGAATTAATAAAAAATACTAGCAAAAGAATCAACCATAGGGGGGCCACCCATTGGCCACAAGCCAAGGGACACGACCCCCTAGGGCGCACCTAGGTGGCTTGTGGCCCCCCTACAGCTCCGCCGACCTCAATTCCAACTCTATATACTCACATCTGTGGAGGAAAAAAATCAGAGAGAAGTGTTCATCGCGTTTCACGATACAGAGCGGCCACCACCTCCTGTTCTTCCTTGGGAGGGCAGATCTGGAGTTCCTTTTGGGCTCCGGAGAGGGGAAATCAATGTCGTCGTCATCACCAACCATCCCCCATCACCAATTTCATGATGCTCTCCGCCATTTGTGAGTAGTTCTATCGTAGGCTTGCTAGACGGTGATGGGTTGTATGAGATTTACCATGTAATATAGATAGTTTTGTTAGGGTTTGTTTCCTAGTATCCACTATGTTCTGAGATTGATGTTGCTATGAATTTTCTATGCTTAATGCTTGTCACTAGGGACCGAGTGCCATGATTTAAGATCTGAACCTATTATGTTTTCATGAATATATGTGTTCTTGATCCTATCTTGCAAGTTGTAGACACCTATTACGAGTTATGATCCGCATCCCCCAAGGTGACAATAACTGGGATTTTTTTCGGTGATTACCGTAGTTTGAGGAGTTCATGTATTCACTAAGTGCTAATGCTTTGGTCTCGTTCTCTATTAAAAGGAGGCCTTAATATCCCTTAGTTTCCATTAGGACCCCGCTACCATGGGAGAGTAGGACAAAAGACGTGATGCAAGTTCTTTTCCATAAGCACAGATGACTATATATGGAATACATGCCTACATTACATTGATGAATTGGAGCTAGTTCTGTGTCACCCTATGTTATAACCATTGCATGATGAATGCCATCCAACATAATTATCCATCACTAATCCATTGCCCATGAGCTTTTCACATATTGATCCTTGGTAAGCTACTTTTTTGTTGCTATTGTTACAATCACTAAAAAACTGCTACTGTCACTTTTGCCTTCGTTACCGTTACTTCCATACTACTTTGCTACTAAATACTTTGCTGCAGATATTATGTCTTCTAGGTGTGGTTGAATTGACAACTCAGTTTCTAATGCTCGAGAATATTATTTGGCTCCCCTTGTGTCGAATCAATAAATTTGGGTTGAATACTCTACCCTCAAAAATTGTTGCAATCCCTTATACTTGAGGGTTATCAGTTATCGGACTCCAGGGCGACCCTGCATGCTCCCACTTATAGTGCCAACTGGACACCTGGTCTGCAAGCCAACATCTACGATTGCTCCGGATCAGTGATAGATGGAAAAAATGACATGTACCTGCCACAAACATTCCATGATCATCAAGAATGACGGCACCCCCTCCCGCTCCTTGCATCATTGTTGTTGCACCATCACAATTCACTTTGAGCCATCCTTGGACAGGGGGTTGCCAAAACTCCACCGGCTTCCCTCTCCGGTAGTTGACTGGTGGCGCGTGTGCACTAGTCCACTCCTCCAGCAGTGTCCATACACGTTCGACCAAAGAACGAGCATCTTCTATGAGCTTCCCATCCTGAGTAGTGTTCCTCGCCAGCTACATGTGGTATAGAACCATCATCATCACAGTCCTATTAGCCACACATGCTACTCCAAACTAGTCAAGCATCCACAATTTTAGCATTTGTTGCCAGGCGATGTTCTTCGGTTGAGAAAATACATCATCTCCTACTCCTTGTTGATTAATGCCAACCAGTGTTTAGCGTATGGTAACTCCCAAAATCTGTGAAGGGTTGTTTTTTCTCTCTGGCAAACTGGACACCGGACTCCTTTCTTGATGTGGCGCCGAGACAATTTAGCGCCCACGGCCAGCCCATTCCTAGCCAACCTCTAGACGTGTATTTTGACTTTTGCTGGGGCATTGGTGTCCCAAAGATCAAGCCAACCCTTGTGCTCTCTCATGGAAAAGCGCCGTCTGCAGTCATTTCATGTCCATCGCTAAGAGCATCTCAAATAGGCACGCAATGCACGGCGTGCAAAAAATGGTTTTAGCGCGTGCAAGTTGCGTTTTTTAGTGCGTCACTGAGCGCTGGCTCCAGCGGCGGCCGCAAAATATAGTGCTCGGGCGGCGCTCCAGCAGACGCGCTAAAACTTGCACTATAAATTAGAGATAAAAACATAGAAATAAAAACAAAACATAGATAGTTCAAATGTTCATTGATACATAGAAATAAAAACATGCATAAAAATTAAAAGATACATAGCAGACGCGCTAAAAAAACTACTCGTGATGATCCTCTTCCTCCTCCGACTCCATCTTTGTCTCGGTACTGGTGATGGGCTCATCCAAAATCTTGATGATGGCATCAAGAAATCATTCATCGTAGATGTCCCAGGTCGACGCTTGTCCAAGGTCGATCTTGAAATCCGCGGCCGCCTTCCGCATATGGTTGTCCTCCCGATAGGCGGCTCGCTCTGCCATCCTCTCCACCCTTCTCTAGGCCCTTCTCTCCTCACTCCTTTGCAAGAAGAACTGGCGCTCGTTGATGACGTCCTACAAGAAACTTTGAAGCCATGCTTCCATGACCACCTCGTCCATCTCGGCGATGTCGAGGCGGCGCTCGTGCCTCTGGTTCCGGAGACAATACTCATCGGTGACAAGGCGCGGGCGAGGCACGAGATTCTCTGCCTCATCCCCCGTCATCATGTTGGGAAAGTTCATTTCCTGCGAGGCCATTGCTACTTCTAGAGCAAGCGTTGGTTTCCGTGAAGAGGAATGGGTGATACAAGCAAGTCCCCAATAGATGTACCTACACAAAGAATCAAACTCTTGCACCCAATGCTATAAAGGGGTTGTCAATCCCTTCACGATTACTTGCAAGGATGAGATCTGATAGAGATAGATTGCTTGAACGGAAAGTAAAACAAAAGGTAAAAATAATGCAGCAAACTATTTTTTATATTTTTTGGTTTTAGATCTGAAAGTATAAGATGCAAAATAAACCTGGGGGCCATACGTTTCACTAGAGGCTTCTCTCATGATGGCAAGTATTACAGTCGATGAACAAATTACTGTCGAGCAACTGATAGAAAAGCGAATAATTATGAAGATATCCAAGGCAATGATTACGCATATAGGCATCACGTGCGTGTCAAGTAGACCGAAACGATTCTGTATCTACTACTATTACTCCACACATCGATCGACTCCTGCCCGCATCTAGAGTATTAAGTTCATGAAGAACAGAGTAACGCATTAGGTAATATGACATGATGTAGAGGGATAAACTCAAGCAATATGATGAAAACCCCATATTGTTATCCTTGACGGCAACAATACAATACGTGCCTCGCTACCCCTACTTTGTCACTTGGTGAGGACACCGCAAGATTGAACCCAAAACTAAGCACTTCTCCCATTGCAAGAATTACTAATCTAGTTGGCCAAACCAAACAAATAACTCGAAGAGACTTGCAAAGATATGAAATCATGCATATAAGAATTCAGAACAGACTCAAATAATATTCATGGATAATCTGAACATGAACCCACAATTCATCGGATCTTGACAAACACACCACAAAAGAGTATTAGATCGGATAGATCTCCATGAAGATCATGAAGAACATGGTATTGAAGAGAAAAGAGAGAGAAGAATCCATCTAGATACTAGCTATGGACCCGAAGGTCTGTGGTGAACTACTCACGCATCATCGAAGGGGCAATGGAGTTGATGTAGATGCCCTCCGTGATCGAATCCCCCTCCGACAGATTACCGGAAAAGGCTCCAAGATTGGATCTCTCGGGAACGGAGGCTTCTGGCGGCAGAAAAGATTTTTCGTGGCTCATTCTGATATATAGGGAATATTTGGAAATTTATAGGCCGAAGATTAGGTTTAGGAGGGCTGCTGTGGGCTCACATGCCTGCAGGGCGCGCCCTACCCCCTGGGCGCCCCCCTAGGGCTTGTGGCCCCATGGTGGCTCTCGTGCATTGGTCTCCAAGCTTGGTGGTTTCCTTCCGGTCCAGAAAAAATCATTCCGAAGGTTTTATTACGTTTGGACTCCGTTTAATATTCCTTATCTACAATTCTCAAAAACAAGGAAAAAATAGAAACTGGGACTAGGCTCTAGATTAATAGGTTAGTCCCACTAATAATATAAAATAGCATATTAATGCATATAAAACATCCAAAACAGATAATATAATAGCATGGAACAATCAAAATTATAGATACATTGGAGACATATGAGCATCCCCAAGCTTAATTCTTGCTCGTCCTCGAGTAGGTAAATGATAAAAACAGAATTTTTGATGTGGAATGCTACCTAACATATTTATCCATGTAATGTTATTTATTGTGGCATGAATATTCAGATCCATAAGATTCAAAACAATAGTCTAATATTGACATAAAAATATTAATACTTCAAGCACACGAACAAGGCAGTCGTGTCCTTTTGAAATAACATGGCCTTAGAAAGTTATCCCTACAAAATCATATGGTCTGGCTATCCTCCATCTTCCCCACACAAAGTATCTAAATCATGCACAACCCCGATGAACAAGTCAAGCAATTGTTTCACACTTTTGGTGTTCTCAAACCTTTTCAACTCTCACGCAATACATGAGTGTGAGCCATGGATATAGCACTATAGGTGGAATAGAATATGGAAGGGGGTGCAAGGAAAAAGGAAGAAGATAGTCTCACATCAACTAGGCGTATCAATGGTCTATGGAGATGCCCATCAATAGATATTAATGTGAGTGAGTAGGGATTGCCATGCAACAAATGCACTTAGAGCTATAAGTGTATGGAAGCTCAAAAAGAAAACTAAATGGTCGTGCAAGATGAATATACACTAGTTATATGAAAGTGACAAAATAGGAGACTCTCTATCATGAAGATCATGGTGCTACTTTGAAGCACAAATGTGGAAAAAGATAGTAGCAATTGTCCCTTCTCTATTTCTCTCATTTTTTTATTTTTTGGTGGGATCTTTGGCCTCTTTTATTTTTTTGTTTGGGCTTCGCTGGCGTCTTTTATTTTTTTGTAAAGTCCGGATACTCATCAGAACTTGTGAGGGAGTCATGGCTTCCATCATCCTTTTCTCTCATGGGACAATTCTCTATTAATGAAAATCATCACATTTTTATTTACTTCTAATTCAAAAATGAAAATTACAACTCGATACCTATAACAAAGTATGACTCTATATGCAAGATGAAGTGATGGTGCATCTCATAAAAAACTAAATGGTGGAAATTGCATGGCAATATATCTTGGAATGGCTATGGAAATACCATAATAGGAGGTATGGTGGCTGTTTTGAGGAATATATGGTGGCTGTTTTGAGGAAGGAGGGTTTGATGTACCGGCGAAAGTTGCACGGTACTAGAGAGGCTAGCAAAGGTGGAAGGGTGAGAGTGCGTATAATCCATGGACTCAACATTAGTCATAAAGAACTCACGTACTTATTGAAAAATTCTATTAATTATCAAACAAAGCATTAGACGCATGCTCCTAGGGGAGAGGTTGGTAGGAGTTAACCATCACATGCTCCCGACCCTCACACAAAGGTTGACAATCATTAAACAAATCATGCTCCGACTTCGTTACATAACGGTTCACCATACGTGCATGCTACGGGAATCACAAACTTTAACACAAGTATCTCTTCCAATTCACAACTACTCACTAGCATGACTCTCATATTACCATCTCTATTATCTCAAAACTATATGCAAGGAACCAAACTTCTCATAGTATTCAATGCACTTAATATGAAAGTTTTTATTATATCCCTCTTGGATGCCCATTATATTAGGACTAAATTCATAACCTAAAAAAATTACCATGCTGTTTTAAGAAAATCTCAAAATAATATAAGTGAGGTACGAGAGTTCAATAATTTCTAAGAAATATAACACCATGATGCTCTAAAAAGATATAAGTGAAGCACTAGAGCAACATGCCTAGCTCAAAAGATATAAGTGAAGCACAAAGAGTATTCTAATAAATTCGCGATTCAGCGTGTCTCTCTCAAAAGATGTGTGCATCAAGGATGATTGTGGCAAACTAAAAATAAAAGACTCATATCATACAAGACGCTCCAAGAAAAACACATATCATGTGGTGAATAAAAATATAGCCTCAAGTGAATTTACCGATGGATTGAAGATGAAAGAGGGGATGCCTTCCAGGGCATCCCCAAGCTTAGGCTTTTTGGTATCCTTTAATATGGCTTGGGGTGCCTTGGTAATCCCCAATATTAGGCTCTTGCCACTCTTTATTCCATACTCCATCAAATCTTCACCCAAAACTTGAAAACTTCACAACACAAAACTCAACAGAAAACTCATGAGATCTGTTAGTATAAGAAAAATAAATCACCACTTTAGGTACTATTGTGAACTCATTATTTATTTTATTTGTGTAATACCTACTGTATTCTAACTTCTGCATGGTTCATACCCCCAAATATGACCCATAGATACATCAAAATAAGGAAACAACACAAAGAAAATAGAATCGGTGAAAAACAGTACAGTCTGTAGCAATCTGTAAACTTTGAATACTTATGAAACTCTAAAACTTGTGAAACATTAGGAAAATCAGGAAATTTGTATGTCAATGTTGTGTAAAAATTTCAGATCAAGTCGATGCTCTGAAAAATTTAGAAATTTCCTGGACTGAGCGCAAACGTTTCTGGTTTTCAGGAAGATCAAATAAAAACCTACCATAGATCACCCCAATGGTTTTACTTGGCTCAAACACTAATTAAAACACAAAAACACAATTACTATAGAAGTAATTATGTGCAAAACACACCAAAACAGAAGCAAAAAGCAGAAAGCAAAATAAAATTGGGTTGCCTCCTAACAAGCGCTATTGTTTAACGCCCCTAGCTAGGCAAACCACAATAGATCTAGGTATTGTCATCTTTGGTATGCAATCCATAAGTAGATCTCATGATAGATTCATAAGGTAACTTTATTTTCTTTCTACGAAAGTGTTCCATGCCTTTCCTTAATGTAAATTGGAATCTAGTATTCCCTTCCTTCATATCAATAATTGCACCAATCGTTCTAAGGAAAGTTGTACCAAGAATAATAGGACATGTAGGATTGCAATCTATATCAAGAACAGTGAAGTATACATGCACATAATTCCTATTTGCAACAATAAGAACATCATTAATCCTTCCCATAGGTTTCTTTATAGTGGAATCCGCAAGATGCAAATTTAAGGAACAATCATCAAATTCATGAAAACCTAGCACATCACATAAAGTTTTTGGAATCGTGGAAACACTAGCACCAAATCACACAAAGCATGTCACTCATAACCTTAAATCTTAATCTTAATAGTAGGATCCCACTCATCATATAGCTTTCTAGGTATAGGAACTTCCAACTCAAGTTTTTCTTCAAAAGCTTTCATCATAGCATCAACAATATGTTTAGTAAAAGATTTTTTTATTACAAGCACAAGGAGAATTCAAAATTGATTGCAACAAGGAAATACAATCAATCAAAGAGCAGCTATGATTATTAAAGTCCTTGAAATGTAAAAGATTGGGTTCATTGCTATTTAAAGTTTTGACCTCTTCAATCCCACTTTTCTTAGCAAGATCTATAAACTTCGAATCATTGGGACTCCTTTTAACTAAAGTTGACTCATATCCAGTCCCACCTTTATAAAGATTAACATTGGAAAACAAAGATTCAATAGGAGTCAGATCAATCACTTTAAGATCTTCATCAATATTATCACGAGAACACACTTTTTCAAGCCATTCACGCTTAGCACGTATTCTAGCGATTCTTTCCTTACACTCATTAATAAAAATTCTCATAGATTTTAGAGACTCATTAAAATAATTCTTGGGTGGAATAGATCTAATTTTTAAAGAATCAATCTCAAGAAAAATTCTATCAACGTTCTAGCCAAATCATCAATCTTGAGCAATTTTTCTTCAATCATAGCATTGAAACCTTTTTGTGTACTAATGAATTATTTAATATTATTCTCAAGATCAGAGGGAATATTATTATAATTTCCATAAGAATTGCTGTAGGAATTACCATAATTATTGGAGGAATTACTAGGAAACGGTCTAGCATTGAAATTACCTCTATAAGCGTTATTACCAAAATTGTTCCTACCAAAAAAATTCACATCCATAGATTCATTATTATTTCCAATCAAATATGACAAATACATATCATTAGGATCAATAGGAGCACTCTTACTAGCAAAAAATTTAGTCAATTCATCCATTTTTTCACTCAAAGTATTAATCTCTTCAATAGCATGCACCTTTTTACTAGTAGAAGATCTTTCGGTGTGCCATTGAGAGTAATTTGCCATAATATTATCTAGGAGTTCAGTAGCTTCTCCTAATGTGATTTCCATAAAAGTACCACCCGCGGCGGAATCTAAGAGATTCCTAGAAGCAAAATTCAATCCAGCATAGCAAATTTGTATAATCATCCATAAACTCAAACCATGCGCGGGGCAATTCCTAGTAATAAGTTTCATCCTTTCCCAAGATTGTGCAACAGGCTCATGTTCAAGTTGCTTAAAGTTCATTATATCATTCCTAAGGGAGATGATCTTAGGGGGCAGAAAGTAATTGGAAATAAAAGCATCTTTACACTTATTCCATGAATCAATACAATTTTTAGGCAAAGATGAAAACCAAGTTTTAGCATGATCTCGTAGTGAGAACGGGAATAGCTTGAATTTAACAATATCATTATCCACATCTTTATTCTTTTGCATATCACACAACTCAACAAAAGTATTTAGATGGGATGCGACATCTTCATTAGCAAGGCCGGAAAATTGTTCTTTCATAACAAGATTGAGCAAAGCAACATTAATTTCATAAGATTCCGCACTAGTGACGGGAGCAATCGGAGTACTAATAAAATCATTATTATTAGTATTGGAAAAGTCACACAACTTGGTATTCTCTTGAGTCATTGTGACAAAGCAAGCAATCTAGCACACAAGCAATAAAAAAGCAAACAAAAAGACGAATGAAAAAGGGCGAATAAAAAGGCAAATCTTTTTGGTATTTTTTGAAAATCGTTTTAGAAGTGGGGGAGAGGAAAACGAGAGGCAAATGGAAAATAATGTAAATGCAAGAGATGTGTTTGTGATAGGTACTTGGTAGGCTTGATATAGATCTCCCCGGCAATGACGCCATAAATCTTTCTTGCTACTTCTCGAGCATGCGTTGGTTTCCACGAAGAGGAAGGGGTGATGCAGCAAAGTAGATAAGTATTTCCCTTAGTTGTTGAGAACCAAGGTATCAATCCAGTAGGAGATACAAGCAAGTCCCCAATAGATGTACCTACACAAAGAATCAAACTCTTGCACCCAACACTATAAAGGGGTTGTCAATCCCTTCACGATTACTTGCAAGGATGAGATGTGATGGAGATAGATTGCTTGAACAGAAAGTAAAACAAAAGGTAAAAATAATGTAGCAAAGTATTTTTGGTATTTTTTGGTTTTAGATCTGAAAGTATAAGATGGAAAATAGACCCTAGGGCCATAGGTTTCACTAGAGGCTTCTCTCACGATGGGAAGTATTATGGTGGGTGAACAAATTACTGTTGAGCAATCGATAGAAAAGTGAATAGTTATGAAGATATCCAAGGCAATGATTATGCATATAGGCATCACGTCCGTGTCAAGTAGACCAAAACGATTTTGCATCTACTACTATTACTCCACACATCGACCGACTCCTGCCTGCATCTAGAGTATTAAGTTCATGAAGAATAGAGTAACGCATTAGGTAAGATGACATGATGTAGAGGGATAAACTCAAGCAATACGATGAAAACCCCATCTTGTTATCCCTGATGGCAACAATACAATGTGTGCCTCACTGATAACCCACAAGTATAGAGGATCGCAACCGTTTTCGAGGGTAGAGTATTCAACCCAAATTTATTGATTCAACACAAGGGGAGCCAAAGAATATTCTCGAGTATTAGCAGCTGAGTTGTCAATTTAACCACACCTAAAAGACTTAATATCTGCAGCAAAGTATTCAGTAGCAAAGTAATATGGTAGTAATGGTAACGGTGGCAAAGTGATAGTAGCAATTTGTAGTGTTTGTAACAGTAGCAATAGAAAAGTAACTGAGCGAAGATCAATATATGGAAAGCTCGTAGGCAATGGATCAATGATGGATAATTATGTCAGATGGCATTCATCATGCAACAATTATAACATAGGGTGACATAGAACTAGCTCCAATTCATGAATGTAATGCAGGCATGTATCCCATATATAGTCATACGTCCTTATGGAAAATAACTTGTATGACATCTTTTGTCCTACCCTCCCGTGGCAGCAGGGTCCTATTGGAAACTAAGGGATATTAAGGCCTCCTTTTAATAGAGAACCGGAACAAAGCATTAGCACTTAGTGAATACATGAACTCCTTAAACTACGATAATCACCGGAAAGAATCCCAGTTATTGTCACCCTGGGGGATGCAGATCATAACTCATAATAGGTGTTTACAACTTGCAAGATAGGATCAAGAAAACATATATATATTCATGAAAATATAATAGGTTCAGATCTGAAATCATGCCACTCGGGCCCTAGTGACAAGCATTAAGCATAGCAAAGTCATAGCAACATCAATCTCAGAACTTAGTGGATACTAGGGATCAAACCCTAACAAAACTAACTCGATTACATGATAAATCTCATCTAACCCATCACCGTCCAGCAAGCCTATGATGAGATTCCTCACGAACGGTGGAGTGCATCATGGAATTGGTGATGAAGGATGGTTGGTGATGACGAAGGCGTCGATTTCCCCTCTTCGGAGCCCAAAACGGACTCCAGATCTGGTTTCCCGAGGAAGAACAGGTGATGGCGGCGGCTCCATATCCTAAACCGCAATGAACTCTTCTCTCTGATTTTTTTCTCGAAAAATAGGGTTATATGGAGCTGGAGAGGAGGTTGGAGGAGCCTGGAGGGCCACCCCCTGGCCGCGCCTAGCAGGCTTGTGGCCTGTAGGTGCCCCCCCTCTGGTTACTTCTTGCACCAGTATTTTTTATGAATTCCAGAAATATTCTCCGTAAATTTTCAGGACGATCCGAGAACTTTTATTTCATCACAAAAATAACACCAAGGCAATTCTGCTGAAAACAACGTCAGTCCGAGTTAGTTCCATTCAAATCATGCAAATTAGAGTCCAAAACAAGGGCAAAAGAGTTTGGAAAAGTAGATATGTTGGAGACGTATCAACTCCCCCAAGCTTAAACCTTTGCTTGTCCTCAAGCAATTCAGTTGATAAACTGAAAGTGATAAATAAAAACTTTTACAAACTCTGTTTGATCTTGCTGTTGTAAACATGTCTAACTTATGTTCAGATTTTCAGCAAAGATTATAAACTAACCACATTCACAATAACACTTATGTCTCACATTTACTCATAGCAATGACATAACCAACTAGCGAGCAATAATAACAAGTCTCGGATGACAACAATTTTATCAAAACAATCATGATACAATAATACATAATGGTATCTTGCTAGCCCTTTCTGAGACCGCAAAACATAAATGGAGAGCACCTCTGAAGAACAAGGACTGACGAAACATCGTAATTCACGATGAGAGAGATCCAGTCATGCTCATACTCAATATCAATTAATAGCAAGGCATACAAATGACAATGCTGCTCTCTAACTAGTGCTTTGTATAAGAGGATGATGACAACAATAAAGTAAATGGAAAGACCCTTCGTAGAGGGAAGCATTGATTTGAAGAGGTGCCAGAGCTCAAGCTTTTGAAACAGATATAGGTATGATTTTGGAGCGGTATGCTTTCATTGATCACATAACGGCCAAGAGGGTTTCAATATCTTCCATGCTAGATACATTATAGGAGGTTCCCAAAGAGAATAGTAAAGTTTTTACTCCCCCTCCACCAATCAGTCACACTCCACGGCGGGCCGAATTCACGGGTACTGTCCATACAAACACGGTTCTGGGGGAGTTTTGTTTAATTATATTTTGCCTTTTATTTTGAGCATGGGACTGGGCATTCCGATTACCAGCCACTCTCTCGTGAATGATAGTGAATCAACACATATCGTGAGAATAACCCACCTAGCATGGAAGATACTAACAACCCCCAGTCGCCACATGAGCGATTTGGGCATACAAAACATAATATTTATTTGAAGGTTTAAAGTTTAGCACATGCAAATTTACTTGGAACGGCAGGTAAATACCGCATATAGGTAGATATGGTGGACTCATATGGAACAACTTTGGGTTTATTGAGATGGATGCACAAGCAGTATTCCCGCTTAGTACAAGTGAAGGTTAGCAAAAGGCTAGGGAACGACCAACTAGAGAGCGACACAGTCATCAACATGCTTTGATATTAACCAACATTGAATGCAAGCATGAGTAGGATATAATTAACTATGAACATAAATATAGTGGAGGCTATGTTGATTTGTTTCAACTACATGCGTGAGCATGTGCCAAGTCAAGCCACTTGAATCATCCAAAGGAGGATACCATTCTATCATACTACATCACAACCATTTTAATGTGCATGTTGGCACTCAAGACGAACCATTATCAACTCTTAGCTAATTAAGCATGGCTTGAATAACTCTAATCTCTAATTATCATTGCAAGCATGTTCAACCCATAATGTACTGAATTCGGAATGATGAGCTAATCATATTTACAAAAGCAAGATAGGTTGAGTTCATACCAGCTTTTCTCCATCTCAATCTTTTCATCAAATATCGTCATTATTGCCTTTCACTTGCACGACCGAATGATGTGAATAATAATAAGAGTGCACGTGCATTGGACTAAGCTCGAATCTGCAAACAGTAAACCAAAGGAGAAGACAAGGCAATATGTGCTCTTTGTAAGATAAACAATAATGCATATGAGGGACACTCAACATGTCATTGTGGTTTTCTCCTTACAACCCAAAGAAAAGAAAGGAAAATTATTTACATGGGAAAGCTCCCAACAAGGAAAAAGAAGAACGAGAAATATTTTTGGGTTTTCTCTTTAATGCTACAACTAAGCAACTAGGAAATAAAGCTAGAACTATTTTTTGTATTTTACTCAAAGTTAATTAAACACACAAGAAGAAAGCAAAACAAGAATTAAACTACCATGGATAGTATAATGAAAAATTATGAACACCGACAACTGAAATAAGTGTGTGAACATGAATGTAATGTCAGTGAGAAATACGTACTCCCCCAAGCTTAGGCGTTTAGCGTAAGTTGGTCTAGGTCCATGGCTGGAAATAACCTTCTCCGGGATACTCCGGAGGACACTGAGGGTTCCGCTGATTAGCGACCTCCTGTGGCTCCCACTAAAAGATCGGGACCTGGTATGGATCCAGAGGCGGTGCTGGCTCAGGTGCTGGGGGTTGCGCCGAAGCCCAATAACGGTAAATGTCATCGGGCATAACAGTGTACCTGCCTGAATGAATATCAAACAGAGAAGAAGCAGGCAGAGTGATAATCTCACAAGTACCCTGACTAAATACTAAATTGTAATGTAGCCTCCTATCATCATTCTTTTTAATAACATCATGGGCTACCATACGGTCATTGTCGTGGGAACAATCCTGATAGTAAATGGTAGGGGTACGTAAGGAGAGGGCAGAGTCCTAGCTACGACGAGGATGTACACACGGAGATATGAGTTCAGGCCCCTCTCATGGAGGTAACAACCCTATGTCTCAGTGCTCAGGAGCTTATGTCGTGTGGAATATAGAGATTACAATGGTTGCGAACCCTTGTGCAGGAGGGGAGGGGCGGCTTATATAGAGTTTGCTACCCCTCATAATTACCCCGCATCTAAGGGTCCGATCGTGGGGTTAAAGTCTGCCGTTACTGGTAACGTACGTAATAAAAGCTATTAATGACGATTGGACTAACATCTACCCTTTGGGCTCTTGATGGTGACTCCGTGTCTTCTGGCGTCAAGTGAGAACGAGGTCTTCTGAGTGACACGCGACTACCGAGTGGAGGAAGGAGTCTCCAAGTGGATTGCCTGTCGAGTGACTTGAACGTCTCATGGAATCCAGCCGGAAGTTTATGCTTGATCGTCAAGTCCTCCAATGTAGTGTCCTTAGGTAGGGTATGTAGGCCTTGCCTAGGACCCTACCCTAGGTACATATCCTCGTCATTAGCCCCGAGGGGGGACGGGGTTCGAGTGGTGAAATGGGGGTGTCAATGCCAATCTCGAATTAGGGTATCAAATTTTCCGAATGATATTCGGGGTTTCAATGAAACTTGCGTCGACTGAACTCTGACTATTGACATAAATTCGGGATCAAGACGCCGAATCTTTCGAATGATATTCGGGGCTTCAACGAAACTTGCGTCGATTGAATTCTTCTCCATTCGCTCGGATCCATTCAGCCTTAAAAGTGTCCGAGTGGATGTTGAGTGCCTATTTTGCTCCGAGTGAACTGAAAGCATCTTTGGAGGTGACGGGTTGGTCTATCAGACCTGGATTTTGTGGGATACGAAAATTTGGGAAGCGCGTGCGCGTGCGATGATAATGCCACGATTAGGGCAAGTGGGAGCATGACGCCTCGATCTTCGCGCCGGTCATTTCGCCACGTACTGGACGCAGACTGCAGCTGGCGTGCACAGTGATCTCGCGGGTCCAGCAATCAGCGAGGCACTCGGCGAGATATAAATCTCGGAGCGCTGCGGTTCGCACAGTACTATTCCCCAAACTCCCTCTCTTCCTCTGCCTCCCCTGTCTCCGGCACCTTATCTCATTCTTCTTCGACGAGAGCCGCCGCAACAATGACGAAGGGTACCACGGAGAAGCTAGAGCGAGTTAAGAAGGGGGCGACGAAGCTCAAGGGCAAGAAGACCTCGACCGCTCGGTTCACCGCACTGGCGGGATGGATGCAGGTGGACTTTCTCCCCTTCGTAGTCACTCGCGAGGACATGGAGGGCCTTGTCGCTGACAGGCTCATGGCGGACAGCAACTGGAGGCTGCCGGAGGGAGAGCACGAGCCGGAGTCGCGCGACGGGGAGCGGGTCCTCCTTCTCTCCCACATTGAAAGAGGTTTCTCTATGCCACCCCGCCGTTCTTTAGAGGGTTCCTAAATTTCTTCGGTGCCCAACTACATCATCTCCCACCGAATACTGTTGCATACTTGTTTGCCTTCGTTACTTTGTGTGAGTGTTTTCTGGGCTGCTCTCCCCATTGGGGGCTGTTCA
The DNA here is from genome assembly GCA_022496015.1 of Hordeum marinum. Taxonomy (NCBI): domain Eukaryota; kingdom Viridiplantae; phylum Streptophyta; class Magnoliopsida; order Poales; family Poaceae; genus Hordeum; species Hordeum marinum. The sequence continues at coordinate 166,120,929 of CM039678.1, read as the reverse complement.
AGCACATCTTTACGGTCAGATCCCAGACCGTGAAGAAAGCTCTCCCTGCTGATGGGAAGACTCATGTGCTTCAGTTGTGTGGAGGTTTGGGACTTCAGAAAAGAGCCGGTAGTTCCTTCCCTGCCATGACTTTTCCTAAGTCTTTTAGAGGCTGGCAGTCGACTTGGTTCTACTGCAAAGATATAGCATCGCCCAACATGTCGACTGGCCTTCCCCCCTATACACCTGACCGCCCAGCTGTCCCCAAGTCTCTGAGGGTGACCAAAGAGGAACATGTCCAAACGGGAATCTTGGTTGAAGTTGTGGTGGAGTTGATCCGGGGTGGGGTGACTGGTATGGATCTGTTGGAGACGTTTCTCAGTCGACGTATTCAGCCGCTCCAAGCCAGAGATCACACCATGTGGCACTACGTGGGCCCTGAGGACTCGACCAGGGCGCACCCAGAAGAGGTTCCACAAAAAACTGTCGAGCAGTGGCTTCCTAGCATCACTGGAGCATGCGACAACCCTTTGGGAGCCAAGAGGATCCGACCTTACTCGGCCGAAAATCCGCGGAAGAATCTGGTGAGTTGCATGGTGTCGACTGATGTACTTGTACTGTCGAGTGATACATTGACTTATGAACTGACTTCTTTACTTGAATCATGCAGGAGTGGACACACATGCACTTGCCCGTTCCCAATGGGAACCATGTTGAAGATGGCGTAGTGAGCGAGGGTGGCAGCATGGACGGCGACGGTCCCTCTAACTCTGAGGATGAATACGAGGACTCCGGCGAAGAGGAAGAATTCGAGTCACCTCCCCGACACGAAGGCCACACCAAGTCCCACTAGGATTCGACAGCTATTGAGGACAGGGCTCCACGCCCTAGTGAGAAGAACCCGAAGCGGAGTCGCCCTTCAACCGTTGGGTTGAGTGAGAGGCTGGCCAAGCAGCCCAAGCAAATCACGACCAAACCTCGCAAGGCTCTGCCTCGCATGAGGATGGTTGTACCTGTCTTCTCCACGTAAGTATTTAGTTTTGAATTTTTTCTGTCGACTGTGACCTTGAGATGTAGCTAACCGAGTGCTGTTCAATCCGTCAGAGCTGCTACGTCTGTAACCTCGCCTCATCGAGATGGAGGGGAGGTGATGGACATTGACACTACTGACGCTGCCAGTTCTCGTAGAGGTTAATAAGTTCTTGATTCATCCGAATGGGATTCGTCACTTGCAAAAGTTAACACTGTCGGTTGATGTTGCAGAGATCATCCATCTAGAAGACGACGAGGAACACCTAGATGCTTCGCGCACTCGCACCCGAAGAGCTTCATCAGCGTAGATGCCTCAATGTTTGACTGCAGAGTCCTCCCAAGGAATAGGTGACTCAACACATATCAGAGCTAAACCTGTAGTACCTCTGTCGAATGCCCCTCCAGCTGTCTCGACCATCGTGTCATCAACCCCAACCAGACCTGCTTAGACTGCACGTGCTGCCCTAGCAACTACACCAATCCCGCGTATGACGTCTTTCTCTCTGCATCGCTTCCTGGAAGATCAGACTAGAGCTGCGAAGGAGGCTATGATCCAGGCAGAGCGGATAATGCTGCGAACCAAGGAGGCGTATGAGGCCAGCAAGCTGGCTTACGATGTCAGCGCAGCCCTTCGCACCAATGCCCGAGTAAGTTCGATTGTAAGTACATTTCTGATTGAATTCCTGTCTTTTCTTGACTGTACACCCAGTGGGTGCTTATTATCCACTCGTAGGATGTTTGAAATTTCTCCACTCGAATTGGTCGGGTCGTAGTCAAGTAGGATTTGGGACGATAGTACGCATGGTACTGGAGTCACTCAACATGTCGAGTGCATTTCTTTTCTGACGAGTTACTTGACGGATTGAGAGTTAACCGTCTCAGTGGGGGCACTCTGAGTGCACCCACTAGGTGTAGTCCCCGAGACCACTGTCAAGTGCTCGCATCGACAGGGGTCTTAGAGCTTATCGTATATGGGATACATTTCTCCTTGGATCACACCACTCCGAAGCTACCTTGTAGGTTTCATGGATATTATTGACAAACCATGAAATCATGCTGCATAAGGATAGACTGCACTTCTCAGAGTGATGGATATTCCAGTGATGGATGTTTCTGCCACTCGACTGATCGAGAATTGGCAGATCCAGTGGGGGCACGCTAAGTGCACCCACTGGGCGTAGTCCCCAAGACCACTGTCGAGTGCTTGCACTGACAGGGGTCTTAGAGTTTATTGTATACGGGATACATTTCGCCTTGGGTCACACTACTCTGAAGCTACCTTGTAGGTTTCACGGATATTATTGACAAACCATGATATGACACTACATAAGGATAGATTGAACTTCACAGAGCCGGGAGGCGCGTCACTCGACGGGTCGAGTGACGGGTGGATGTTCTGACATGGCTAGACTTGTCGAATGTTTTAATAACCAGTGGGGGCATGCCAAGTGCACTCACTGGGTGTAGTTCCCGTGGCTACTGTTAATCACAGACGATAAGCATTAGTCTTGAAAACTTGTTGTACGCGGAGTACGGGAGTTACTCGAGATGTCGAGTGCATTTCTTTTCTGACGAGTTACTCGACAGGTTCAGTGTTAACCGTCTCAGTGGGGGCACTCTAAGTGCACCCACTGGGTGTAGTCCCCGAGACCGCTGTCGAGTGCTTGCACTAGCAGGGGTCTTAATAGAGACCACTTTGAATTTGTTTATAGCGCGCGGAGCGCCAGGGCCGCTCGACATGTCGAGTGGACTTTTTGCTTGAATTCTTCTTCCCCTGGACATGGGCTTCATGGACATCATAGGTCAACCAATATATGACGATGTTCCAAGGTTGTAAGATAGTCATTCGACGGTGTTCATAGACCAGTCGACCGTCCTTAGCATTACTGCCGATTGAATCTCTTTCTTTTGTTGGTTTCAGAGGGCTTGTGAACGTGGGATGCAGTACATGGATCTGGAAGATGAAAGGAACCAGCTGCGTGTGGATCTGGAAGCCTCCAACAATGCTCTGGAGCGAGCGCGTGCTGAGCTGAAGTCTCTGGGAGGTACTTACCATTGACTTTCTGTATTCCCATCTTCACTTTTCATGTTTTGAACCGAGTGCTCTCACTCGAATAGACGTGCACAATGAAAACCGTCGACTCCAAGTGCGACTAAACAATGTTGTTTCTTTAGATTCCATGAAGAAGGCACTGGAGGATAAGGACAAAACACTCGCCGACGCCCAACGGGTGGCCAGGGACAAGACCGAAGCTGCAGATCGGAAGCTGGCAGCCACCAAGAAGTTGGAAGAGGAGAACACGAAGCTGAAGCAGGAGCGCGTGGACCTCGTCAAAAGGGTAGAGCAGCTGAACAAAAGGAGCAACAGCCTAGAGAAGAAATTGGGCGAATTCTCGAGGAAGATGTATATCCTGCTCGACGGTGAGTGTTTCTTGTCGACTGAAATTTGTAAAATCTTTGAAGGTCATATCTCACAGATTCCCCTCCCATTCCTACTCTTCAATAGAATTCTGTCAAGATGTCGAGAAGGAGACAGAGGAGGTTGGGACCAATCTAGATCCCACTAAGTAACCTGTCGCAGACACAATGGCTATGAACATGCTCAGACTCAACTTCCGGCTCCAGGGCGTCTAGGCATATATTGTCCGACTGGAGTCTGCACTGGAGAAAATTGACAAGGAGCTATGGCCTGAGGACACCCTTCAGCTCGACCTCAACTCGATGATGGCTCGCCTGAATGAACTTCCAAGTCGAGTGCAGGCCTGGAAGAAATCTGCTGCTCGCTGTGGGGCCGGCGTGGTGTTATCACTCGTCAGGGTCCATTGCAGGGACATGAGGGAAGAGAAGCTGAAGGACCTTCGGGTGGTTAACACGAAGAAACTCCAGTTTGAGGACTTCATGGAAACCTTCATTGAAGCAGCCACCAGAATCACTAACGGTATTGACTTGGACACTTTTGTCGAGCCAGCCAGCCCGTCAAATGCTTTAAAAACTTGGTCTTTGGAAGAAAAACTTTTATTCTCCTCGGTATGCCGAGTGGAATTGTATCCCTTAAAACTTCATTCAGGCCTTAGGCCTGAGCACATTTGCTTCTTTACGAAATGTTTATCTGCGATTTGACCTTTGGATTTTATTCGTATTTGTCTTTCAATCATCTGTTCGACTCAGTTTGTTTTTAGGCTTAGGCGAAAACATGTTTGCATCTAAGCCCTCGAGTGTGAGGACTGCTCACCACTCGACATGGTTTTTAACTTAGGCGAAGTGTGTTTGCATCTAAGCCCCGAGTGTGAGGATTGCTCATCGCTCGGAGTAGTTTAGAACTTAGGCGAATGTCGATTCGCAACTAAGTTGTCGAGTGAATGGACTGCTATCCACCCGACAAGGTTTTTAACTTAGGCGAAGCGTGTTTGCAGCTAAGCCCCCGAGTGTGAGGATTTCTCAGCACTCGGAGTATTTTAGAACTTAGGCGAAACATGTTCATAGCTAAGCCCCCGAGTGTGAGGATTGCTCATCACTCGGAGTAGTTTAGAACTTAGGCGAATGTCGATTCGCACCTAAGTTGTCGAGTGAATGGACTACTATCCACCCGACAAGGTTTTTAACTTAGGCGAAGCGTGTTCGCAGCTAAGTGCCCGAGTGTGAGGATTGCTCATCACTCGGAGTATAGTTGAACCTAAGCAAAGACGGATTCATGAATAGGCCATCAAGTGAATGGACTGCTATCCACCCGACAGGGTTTTTAACTTAGGCGAAGGCATGTTTGTAGCTAAGCCCCTGAGAGTGAGGATTGCTCATCACTCGGAGTATATTTGAACCTAAGCAAATACGGATTCGCAAATAGGCCATCGAGTGAATGGACTGCTATCCACCTGACAGGGTTTTTAACTTAGGTGAAAGCATGTTCGCAGCTAAGCCCCCGAGTGTGAGGATTGCTCATCACTCGGAGTATTCCCAAGAATGTAGCTGTACGATTGGAACCGATAACATATATATTGCAGAAATGTGAATTGCATTGATGAAGTATTCTTATTACATCGGAGGATTCTTCCGTCTTAAGTATAAAAACGCCGGAGCAGATCTGCATTCCAGGCTCGTGGCTCGTCCATCCGCTCCATGAGATTGTACAGATGATAGGCTCCGTTGTTTAGCACCTTAGTGATGACGAAAGGACCTTCCCATGCAGGAGCAAGCTTGTGAGGTCTGTGTTGATTCACTTGAAACACCAGGTCTCCCTCATGAAATGATCGACTCTTGATATTCTTCGCATGGAAGCACCGCAGGTCCTGCTGATAAGCAGTAGTCTAGATCAGAGCCAATCTCTCGTTCCTCCTCCAGAAGATCTACACCATCCTGTCTGGCCTGTTTAGCTTCAGCCTCAGAATATAGATCCACTCGAGGAGAATTGTGGAACAAGTCACTCGGCAAAATGGCTTCAGCACCATAGACCAGGAAGAAAGGAGTCCGTCCAGTCAACCGATTTGGAGTAGTTCTCAGGCCCCATAACACAAATGACAGCTCAGTTACCCAGGCACAAGCGACATGATCTAGGTCACGCATGAGACGAGGCTTAAGACCATGCAAGATGAGGTCATTGGCTCGCTCGACTTGCCCATTGGTTTGTGGGTGAGCGACAGATGCATAATCTACCTGAGTGCCCTGGGAGTTGCAGAATTTCCTGAATTCTTCCGAGTCAAAACTAGTGTCGTTGTTTGTGATGATGCTGTGTGGAATGCCGTATCGATAAATTATCTCCCTCATGAATGTGACCGCCGTGCGGGAGTTCAGCTTCTTGATTGGCTTGGCTTCTATCCACTTGGTGAATTTGTCGACTACTACCAGTAAGTGAGTGAATCCTCCTTTTCCGGGTCAAAAGGGGCCAACCATGTCGAGTCCCCAAACAGCAAATGGCCAGGCAAGAGGAATTGTCTTCAAGGTAGATGCTGGCTTGTGTGACAAGTTTGCATAGAACTGGCAACCATCACAATGATCAACGATGTCTTTAGCCATCTCATTAGCTTGTGGCCAGTAAAACCAGCTCGGTATGCTTTGGCAACAATCGTCCTTGAGGATGCATGATGGCCGCAAGTTCCCGAGTAAGTCTCGTCTAGAATCATTCGACCTTCCTCGGGGGAAATGCAGCGCTGTGTAACACCAGTCGCACTCTATCTGAACAGCTGATCCCCCATCACAGTGAAAGCCTTGGACCTGCGCACAATCTGTCGAGCCTCTGTTTCATCTTCAAGGAGCTCTTGTCTAAGGATATAGGCAATGTAAGGCACAGTCCAATCGGCAGTGATAACCAGAATCTCCATGACCAGGTCAATCACTGTAGGGACATCAACTTCTATCGGGTTAGTGGAACTTAAAGCTTGCGGGGGCTCTTCGGTGAAAGGATCTTCTTGAACCGAAGGAGTGTGCAAGTGCTCCAAGAACACATCGCTGGGTACAGGCCGTCGAGTGGAACCAATCTTGGATAACTCATCGGCCGCCTGATTTTCCAGTCGGGGAACATGATGAAGTTCCAGGCCTTCAAATTTCTTCTCCAACTTTTGAACTGCATTGCAATATCCAGTCATAGCGGGGTTTCGAACATCCCACTCTTTCATCACTTGATTCACCACCAGATCTGAGTCGCCATAAACCATCAGACACTTGACACCGAGTGAGATAGCCATGCACAACCCATACAAAAGTGCCTCATACTCTGCCTCATTGTTGGAGGAATCGAAGTGAATTTGCAAGAAATAGCTAAGCTTGTCGCCCCTGGGAGATATCAAGACAACACCATCACCGCACCCATTCAACATTTTGGAGCCATCAAAGAACATTGTCCAATGCGTCGAGTGAACTTGGATAGGCTATTGCTGTTCAATCCACTCGGCCATGAAATCTGCCAATGCTTGGGACTTGATTGCTTTTTTGGCTTCGAATCTGATGTCAAATGTCCAAGCTCGATTGCCCATTTAGCCACTCGCCCTTATGCGTCTCGATTATTGAAAATTTCGGACAATGGAGCATCACTGACGACTGAAATCGAGTGGTCTTGGAAATAATGCGCCACCTTCTTCGCTGATATGTAAATACCATAAACCAGCTTCTGATAGTGTGGATATCTTTGCTTTGAGGGGGACAATACTTCCGGGACATAATAAACTGGCCGCTGGACTTCATAAGCTTTACCCTCCTCTTCCCGCTCGACAGTTAGTATTGTACTGATGACCTGATTTGTGGCTGCGATGTACAGGAGCAAGGGCTCTTTGCTGGCAGGAGCGGCAAGCACCGGCTGGGTGGAGAGCAGGGCTTTGAGCTGAACAAATGCTTCTTCGGCTTCGGGAGTCCAGTCAAGCGTGTCAGACTTCTTCATCAATTGATATAAGGGTAGAGCCTTCTCACCAAGACGAGAAATGAATCGGCTCAATGCTGCCAAGCAACCTGTGAGCTTCTAAACGTCGTGCACTCACACAGGAGTCTTCATACGGGTAATGGCGCTGATTTTCTCAGGGTTGACATCAATTCCTCGCTCGGAAATGAGAAAACCGAGTAACTTGCCGCTAGGGACGCCGAAAGTACATTTGGCCGTATTCAGCTTTATGTCGAATCGCCTCAGATTGGCGAATGTCTCGGCCAAGTCAGCCAGCAGGTCGGAACCTTTGCGGGACCTGACCACTATATCATCCATGTATGCCTCGACATTCCGAGGGATCTGGTCGAGTAAACATTTCTGAATCATGCGCATAAAAGTAGCGCCGACATTCTTGAGACCAAAAGGCATAGTGATGTAACAAAAACACCCGAATGGGGTGATGAAGGCTGTCTTTATTTCGTCTAGGCCATACAGATGGATCTGATGGTACCTAGAGTAAGCATCCAAAAACAATAAATGCTCACACCCCGCGGTCGAGTCAACAATTTGATCTATGCGGGGGAGCGAAAAATGATCTTTTGGGCACACCTTGTTGAGATGTTTGAAGTCAATGCACATGCGCAACGACTTATCTTTCTTTGGCACCATCACAACATTCGAGAGCCATGTGGAGTGGTAAATCTCCCGAATGAACTTAGCTTGCAAGAGACAGGCCACTTCTTCTCTGATTGCCTTGCGCTTCTCCGCCTCTGAGTGACGCAAATGCTCGCTGACGGGTTTCGCTTTCGGATCCACTCGTAGACGGTGCTTAGCCAGCTCCCTGGGAATCCCCGGCATGTCAGCAGGCTTCCATGCGAAGATATCCCAGTTCTCATGGAGGAACTGGATGAGCTGGACTTCCTATTTGCTGTCAAGTCTTGATGAGATATTCGTTGGGGTAGCAGTTGGATCCGTCGGATGGATGTGCACCTTCTTCACTTCCCCTGTCGACTGAAATGCCGACTCGGAAGCCATCTTCTTTGCGCGGAGCAAATCAGCAGGGTCGGCGGTTTTTTTGTACTCCTCCAACTCAACCATGGCCATCTGGTGATCGGCGATCTTGGAGCCTTGCAAGAGGCATTCCTCAGCCCGCTGTCGATTGTCTGTGACCGTGATCACGCCCTTAGGGCCTCACATCTTCAACTTGAGATACATGTAACATGGTCCGGCCATGAAACATGCATATGCGGGTCGACCCAGAATGGCGTGGTAAGCACTCTTGAAATCCACGACTTCAAATGTCAACTTTTATTTTTGGAATTTTCTGTCGTTCCCGAATGTCACATTCAATGCTATCTAGCCGAGTGACTTGGCCTTCTTTCCTGGGATGACCCCATGAAATTGCATGTTGCTTTCACTCAGACGGGACATCAGAATGCCCATCCCTTTCAGGGTGTCCACATAGAGAATGTTCAGGCCGCTACCGCCGTCCATGAGGACCTTTCTAAGTCGAGTTCCCCCCCACTGGATCAACTACCAGAGCCTGTCGACCGGGAGTGGCCACATTAGCAGGATGGTCTGTCTGGTCGAATGTGATAGCATATTGGGACCACTTGAGGTAGGTGGGAGTATCCGGTATAGCCATGTTGATTTCTTTGTTGATGACTTTCAGATGGCTCTTGCTCTCGACATCAGCAAAGATCACTAGTGTAGCAGTGACATCCGGGAATGTTTCTTTATCTTCATCTTCATCTCCCTTCTTAGGAGTTTTATCACTCGGCGGGTCCCCCTTGAATTGCTGGATAAGGGTCCGACACTATCGAGTGGTGTGCTTGGGCAAAATCAGATTGCCTTCCGCATCTTTCCTCGTGTGAATTACACACGGCTTATCCATGATATCAGTTCCTAACTGATTTTTCCCTTTCTTGGGGGCATAGTGTGCTTTAGCTTTGCCCTTGTTCTTTGACTAAGTCACCAGTGCTGCCGCTTCTGCTTGAATCGGATCTTCAGCTTTTCGCTTCTGTTTCCGATTGTTACTGCCACCAGCTTCATTGACAAATGTCTTTCCTTTGCCGCTACGGAGGTGGTCTTCTTCCTCGCCATTGGCGTACCGAGTGGCGATTTCCATCATATTGCCGAGTGAAATATCACCCGTTCGCCCAAACTTCAAATATAGCTCTCTGTATCTCACACCGGCCTTGAACGCACAAACAACATGGTGTTCCGACACATTCTCCACTATATGATGCAGAGTGGACCATCGCTGAATATAATATCTCAAAGTTTCATTGGGCTTCTGGACACAGTGCTGTAAGTCGACCAGACCTACCGGACGCTTGCAGGTGCCCTCGAATGTTCGGACAAACACTCGGGTAAGATCCTCCTAGCAATGTATACTGGAAGGAGCCAAACGATTTAGCCAAGCTCGAGCTGGACCATCTAACATCAAGGACATGTGCTTTATGGCAACATTGTCATTTCTGCCACCAATTTGCACAACCACTAGGTAATCATCTAACCAAGTCTCTAGATTTATTTCGCTAGTAAACTTCTCGATCCCTGCCGCCAACCTGAAGTTGGGGGGAATCTCTATAGAGCGTATGGCTCTGCTGAAACACTCAGGACCAGAAACCACAGCTGAGCTACCACTCGGTAATCTCTGTCGTGTCCTTCCCTATGGGCTCTGCCCCTATCAATCCGCTTCTGAATGAGGAGGTCGCGAGCGTCAAAGCCCGCATTCTGCTCATCACTGAAGGAGCGCCTATCGTCCTGGCGCAGGGGCGCGTATAGACCACTCCGCGGAAGAGTGGGAACTCGACGGTGGTCTTCGCGGTGAAACTGATCTCTAACCTGCTCTTCACGGAAACCTCCACCCTGACGGCGCAAGGGCGATCTAGGGCTGTGTGCCGACTGAACGGTCTATGCCCTGGGTGAATTACTATGTATCCTGTTGCGGGACTAAGAAACTACTGAATTCTGATGCTGCGCTGCATCTAACAGTGCTCTGATCTGCATCAACCCTCTTCCAGCCTCTGACCGGGACGGCCGAATGGAATCTGCTATCCTAGCAGCAACAACAACATTTAACATGGGAGTTCGATATACCTCAACGTCGTCGTGAGATCCAGTTGGAAACAGCTATCGCTGACATCGACTGGGGCTTGGCGGGCGCTGGCGGGCACGCTCGTCAAGTTCTGCCTGGAGCTCTTCCAAACGAATGCGCGCGGCCTCCAAAGCTTGAGCCTCGACAGTCACGCCAATGATGGGAGTATGAAGAACCTCCTCCTCGCAGCGTGGCTGCTCATTCGATAGACCACCAACCTCGCGCCTACCATGGCCGAAGCAAGGTGGCGAACTCTGATGAGAGCCCGCCATCAAGACCTTCGCTACGGAATCGCAAATTTCGCACTTGGAAGGCACGTCGGACGGATCGGAATCCGACTCGAACACGCCGTGAAGGGACTCGACAGGCTCAAGTGCTGCAATCTACGAAGAAGTTTGACGCGCCACTGCGTGTTTGACCCAGCGCTGAAGTCGTGAGCGACCAGACCACTTGCGACCGCGAACAGCGAGGGAAGCCGACGTGTAAGGAGTCGAAGGCTGACACAGCAACACACCGTAGGAACTCGCATGGAAGTGCGCGGCCCCGCGGACCGGGAGCAGCTTGACATCAAGAGGTGCTTCTTGGAGCCATGCCGAATCATCGGCGATGAAGGTGAGCGCTCTGAAACGGATCTCGTGGCCTAGAGAAAAAACACCGTCGGAAGACATGTCGAAGGATGAAAATGCAACCTCGCCGGAAGTCACTTAGATGCCTGCCCCACGATGGGCACCAATTGTCGTGGGAACGAGCCTGCCAGTAGATGGTAGGGGTACCTAAGGAGAGGGCAGAGTCCTAGCTACGGCGAGGATGTACACACGGATGTATGAGTTCAGGCCCCTCTTGTGGAGGTAACAGCCCTACGTCTCAATTCTCAGGAGCTTATGTCGTCTGGAATATAGAGATTACAATGGTTGCGAACCCTTGTGCAGGAGTGGAGGGGCGGCTTATATAGAGTTCGCTGCCCCTCATAATTACCCCACATCTAAGGGTCCGATCGTGGGGTTAAAGTCTGCCGTTACTGGTAACGTACGGAATAAAAGCTATTAATGACGATTGGACTAACGTCTGCCTGTTGGGCTCTTGATGGTGACTCCTGGTTTTCTGGCATCGAGTGAGAACGAGGTCTTCCGAGTGACACGCGACTACCGAGTGGAGGAAGGAGTCTCCGAGTGGATTGCCAGTCGAGTGACTTGAACGTCTCATGGAATCCAGCCAGAAGTTTATGCTAGATCTTCAAGTGCTCCAATGTAGTGTCCTTAGGTAGGGTATGTAGGCCTTGCCTAGGACCGTACCCTAGGTACATATCCTCGTTAGTCATAATCTAGAAACTTCGAGGGTATCATCTTTTCATCTTTCTCATGAAGCCTAGTGGGTATCTCAAAATGTTTAGCTAAACGAGATGCATATATACCTCCAAATATGGGCACCTTCGAATGGTTGGTGTTCAACCGTTGGGCCACCATAGAGCCCAGACTAAAGGTTCTATCATCAAATAAAGCATGGTAGAAAATAGCAAGGTTAGGAGCACTAAGGCTACCACTCTCGCAACGACCAACTAGACATCTTCCCGCAAATAATGAATAATAGCGTAGCACAGGAAAATGTAAACTAGCTTCCCTTGCCCTTGACATGCCTCTCTCTTCTCCTATAGTGACTTTAGCAATAAAATCTTCCATGTCTCGAGGATGTGGTTCCTTGATGCTACCCTCATAGGGTATCTTGCAAACTTTGCAAAAATCATAAAGGTTCATTTTCTTAGGTACATCATATAAGTGAAATTCTACTGTAGGAGTGTCTTCCCTAGGATGAAAGTGAAAATTTTGCACAAAGGTATTAGTGTGCAAGAGGTACTTGTCACACCTATCGTTGAGGAAGTTGGAGATGCCTACATTCTCGGCCAAATAATAGGAATCTTCATAAATTCCAGCCGCGCTCAAGAATGTGTCACATGGCCATTCACATGCTTGAATTTCTGTGACACGAGGAAGATTATATTTGGTTTTCTCCTTCATTTCATTTTCATCTTCCTTAGAACCCCGACTTGAAGAACCTCTTAGTAACCTTCTCAACATTCCTGAAAAATTCTGAAATTTTTAGTGAACTAAAATGAAGGTGAACAAAACTCAACAAAACTCATAGCAACTACTCCCTCAAGTGCCTAGAGACTATATCATGCATCAAAACTACTTGGGACCATACAAATTTGCCATGCAAGCTCAAGAACAAGGTCACCATAACAGCGAAAATTTGCAATATATAAGGCACTAGAACAAAACTAATTGGACCATTGGAGGAGTCACATACCGATGAGCAATCCCCTAAACCAGTTTTGCAAATGGAGCTTTGACCAAGGAGATCGAAAATGGCAGCAAGATGAGCTAGAACACGGGTTTGAGAAATGGTGGGATTTTTTCTAGAGGAAGATGAAGTGAATGGGTGCTAGAATAAGTGGAGGGGGCCACGTGGGACCCACAAGCGACAAGGGTGCGCCCAGGGGGGGTGGACGCGCCTTGTAGGCTTGTGGCCCACTGGTGGAGCCCCCTGATGCCTTCCTAGTGCCAAAAATTCATAAATATTCCAGAAAAATCATACTAAATTTCCAGGGAATTCTGGGAACTTTTATTTTCCAGGTCATTTTTCTATTGCATGGAAAACTCAGAAAACAGAATAATAATAGCATTTTTACTTAATTTTATCTAGGTAATAGAAAGTAAAAGTTAGGTACAGGAAGTTGTGCTTTCTAAATTCGTCCATCTCAAGGTTGATCAAGTCTTATTAACAACCTTCTTTCGAATAACATGAGACCAAAGAATTTTTGAATAACACTAAGTTACCTTAATGCTGATATGCATTCCCCCAACAATAAGTATATCATATTTCTTCTTGACAGTAGGAAGAGGGAACTCAAAGTCTCCAATAATAATTGTTGGAATTTTTTCAATAGAGTTGATACTATGAAGTTGAGGTTGTTTCTTCAGAAAGTGTACCGTATGCTCATTACCATTAATATGAAAAGTGGCATTGCCCTTGTTGCCATCAATAACAGCCCGTCAGTATTCAAAAAGGGTCTACCAAGGATGATTGACATACTGTCGTCCTCGGGAATATTAAGAATAACAAAGTCCGTCAAGATAGTAGCATTTGCAACCAAGACAGGTACATCCTCACAAATACCGATGGGTAGAGTAGTTGATTTATCAGCCATTTGTAAAGATATTTCAGTAGGTCTCAGCTTATTCAAATCAACTCTACGGTATAAAGAGAAAGGCATAACACTAACACCAGGTCCAAGATCACATAAAGCAGTTTTAACATAATTTCCTTTAATAGAGCATGGTATATTAGGTACTCCGGGATCTCCTAGTTTCTTAGGCATTCCACCTTTAAAAATATAATTAGCAAGCAAGGTGGAAATCTCAGCTTCCAATATCTTTCTTTTATTTGTCACAATATCTTTCATATACTTAGCATAAGGAGACATTTTCAAAATATCAGTGAAGCGCATACGTAAAAAGACAGGTCTAAGCATTTCAGCAAAGCGCTCAAAGTCCTCATTATCATTTTTCTTGGATGGTTTAGGAGGAAAGGGCATGGGTTTCTGAACCCATGGTTCTCTTTCTCTACCATGTTTCCTATCAATGAAGTCTCTTTTATCGTATCTTTTATTCTTAGGTTGTGGGTTATCAAGATCATCAACAGGTTCAATCTCTACATCATTATCATTACTAGGTTGAGCATCAGCATGAACATCATTATTAATGTTATCACTAGGCTCATGTTCATCACCAGATTGTGTCTCAGCATCAGAAATAGAAATATCATTTGGATTCTCAAACGTATCTATAATAGGTTCACTAGCAGCATGCAAAGTACTATCATGATTCTTTTTCCTACTCTTATTGGAAGGAATAGGTGCATCAGTATTAACTCTTTGAGAATATTTCTCATTTCTTCTAGGATGGCCCTCAGGATACAAAGGTTCCTAAGTCATTCTACCACCTCTAGTCACCACTTTAACAGAATGATCATTGTCTTTACTATTCATCTCATTAAGCAAATCATTTTGAGCCTTAAGTACTTGTTCTACTTGAGTGGTTACCATGGAAGCATGTTTACTAATAAGCTTAAGATCATTGATAGTTCTACTCAAATAATCACCCAAGTGATCAAGCATATAAGCATTATGTTTCAATTGTCTACTAACATAGGCATTGAAATTTTCTTGCTTCATAATAAAATTATCAAATTCATCCAAGCATTGGCTAGCCGACTTAATATAAGGGATATCTCCTTCATCAAATCTACTAAGAGAATTTACCTCTACTACCTGTGTTGGGTTATCAAGACCATGTATTTCTTCAATAGGTGGTAGATTCTTAACATCTTCAGCTTTAATACCTTTTTCTTTCATAGATTTCTTTGCCTCTTGCATATCTTCAGGACTGAGGAATAGAATACCTCTTTTCTTCGGAGTTGGCTTTGGAGGTGGTTAGGGAATAGTCCAATCATTATCATTGCTCAATATATTATTCAATAGTAATTCAGCTTGTTCAACAGTTTGTTCCCTAAAAACACTACCAGGACAACTATCTAGGTAGTCCCTAGAAGCATCGGTTAGTCCATTATAAAAGATATCAAGTATTTCATTTTTCTTGAGAGGATGATTAGGAAAAACATTAAGTAATTGGAGAATCCCCGCCAAGCTTGTGGGAGACTCTCTTCTTCAATTTGCACAAAGTTAAATATTTCCTGCAAGACAACTTGTTTCTTATGGGCAGGAAAATATTTTTCAAAGAAGTAATATATCGTATCCCGGGGACTACGCACACAACCAGGAGCAAAAGAATTAAACCATATCTTAGCATCACCCTTTAACGAGAAAGGAAACAACTTAAGAATATAGTAATAGCGATTTTTCCCTCATGAGTAAATAGGGTGGCTATATCATTCAATTTGGTAAGATGTGCCACAACAGTTTCAGATTCATAACCATGGAAAGGATCACATGCAGCCAAAGTAATTAACTCAGGATCGACAGAGAATTCATAATCCTTATCAGTAACAAAGATAGGTGAAGTAGAAAAATTAGTATCATATTGCATTCTAGCATTTAGATATTTTTCCTTTCACTTGCGAAGCAATTTCTTAAGATCATCTCTATCCTGACAAGCAAGAAAGTCCCTATCTACCTTTCCTTCCATAACATAACCCTCGGGTATATCAGACAATTCATATCTAGGAGAGCTAGGTCTAGCAGGTGAATCATAGTGTTCAGTTTCAATAATTTCACCAGATTCAGAAATATTATCAGTTTTAGCATAGCAATTTTTTCATCGTGAAATTCACTAGTGGCACAGTATAATCAACCAAAGTATTATCATAAGCATCATGCATAGAAGATGTGGCATCATCAATTACTTGCGACATATCAGAATTACTAGCAGGTGGTGGTGTCACAAACTTACTCATAACAGTAGGTAAATGAAGTGCAGAGCTAGATGGCAGTTCCTTACCTCCCGTCATAGTAGAGCGATAGATCTTGGTTTTTGGATCTTTTAGATTTATTGATTCGACACAAGGGGAGCCAAAGAATATTCTCAAGTATTAGCAGCTAAGTTGTCAATTCAACCACACTTGAAAGACTTAATATCTGCAGCAAAGTAATTAGTAGCAAAGTAATATGGTATTAACGGTAATGGTGGCAAAGTGATAGTAGCAATTTGTAGTGTTTGTAACAGTAGCAATGGAAAAGTAACCGAGCAAAGATCAATATATGGAAAGCTCGTAGGCAATGGATCAATGATGGATAATTATGTCAGATGGCATTCATCGTGCAACAGTTATAACATAGGGTGACACAGAACTAGCTCCAATTCATCAATGTTATATAGGCATGTATCCCATATATAGTCATACGTGCTTATGGAAAAGAACTTGCATGACATCTTTTGTCCTACCCTCCCATGGCAGCGGGGTCCTATTGGAAACTAAGGGATATTAAGGCCTCCTTTTAATAGAGAACCGGACCAAAGCATTAGCACTTAGTGAATACATGAACTCCTCAAACTACGGTAATCAATGGAAAGAATCCCAGTTATTGTCACCCTGGGGGATGCGGATCATAACTCGTAATAGGAGTCTACAACTTGCAAGATTGGAGCAGGTACACATATATATTCATGAAAACATAATAGGTTCAGATCTGAAATCATGGTGCTCAGGCCCTAGTGACAATCACTAAGCATAGCAAAGTCATAGCAACATCAATCTCAGAACATAGTGGACACTAGGGATCAAACCCTAACAAAACTAACTCGATTACATGATAAATCTCATCCAACCCATCACCATCCAGCAAGCCTATGATGAGATTACTCATGAGCGGTGGAGAGCATCATGGAATTGGTGATGAAGGATGGTTGGTGATGACGAAGGCGTCGATTGCCCCTCTCCGGAGCCCAAAACAGACTCCAGATCTGGTCTCCCGAGGAAGAACAGGCAATGGCGGCGGCTCCGTATCCTGAAACGTGATGAACTCTTCTCTCTGATTTTCTCTCTTGAAAAATAGGGTTATATGGAGCTGGAGAGGTGGTCGGACGAGCCTGGAGGGCCCCACAAGCATGCTAGGCACGGCCAGGGGGTGCCCACGCCTAGCAGGTTTGTGGCGTGCAGGTGGCCCCCCTTTGGTTACTTCTTGCGCCAGTATTTTTTATTAATTCCAGAAATATTCTCCGTAAATTTTCAGGACAATCCCAGAACTTTTATTTCTGCACAAAAATAACACCAAGGCAATTCTGCTAAAAACATCGTCAGTCCGGGTTAGTTCCATTCAAATCTTGCAAATTAGAATCCAAAACAAGGCCAAAAGAGTTTGGAAAAGTAGATATGTTGGAGACGTATCACTCGCTACCCCTACTTTGTCACTGGGTGAGGACACCGCTAGATTGAACACAAAACTAAGCACTTCTCCCATTGAAAGAATTACCAATCTAGTTGGCCAAACCAAACCAATTACTTAAAGAGACTTGCAAAGATATGAAATCATGCATATAAGAATTCAGAAAAGTCTCAAATAATATTCATGGAAAATATGAACATAAACCCACAATTCATCGGATCTTGACAAACACACCACAAAATAGTATTACATCGGCTAGATCTCCATGAAGATCATGAAGAACATGGTATTGAAGAGCAAAGAGAGAGAAGAAGCCATCTAGCTACTAGCTATGGACCCGAAGGTCTATGGTGAACTACTCACGCATCATCGGAGGGGCAATGAGTTGATGTAGATGCCCTCCATGATCGAATCCCCCTCCGGTAGATTACCGGAAAAGGCTCCAAGATTGGATCTCTCGAGAACAAAGGATTCTGGCGACAGAAAAGTGTTTTCGTGGCTTGTTCTGGTATACAGGGAATATTTGGGAATTTATAGGCCGAAGATTAGGGTTAGGAGGGCTGCCGTGGGCCCACAAGCCTGCAGGGCGCGCCCTACCCCCTAGGCGTGTCCCTAGGGCTTGTGGCCCCACGGTGGCTCTCCTGCCTTGGTCTCCAAGCTTAGTGGTTTCCTTCCGGTCTAAAAAAATCATTCCGAAGGTTTTATTCCATTTGGACTCCGTTTAATACTCCTTATCTGCAATTCTCAAAAACAAGGAAAAACAGAAACTGGCACTAGGATCTAGATTAATAGGTTAGTCCCAAAAATAATATAAAATAGCATATTAATGCATATAAAACATCCAAAACAGACAATATAATATCATCGAACAATAAAAAATTATAGATACATTGGAGACGTATCAGCCAGTGGAGGCGTCACGCCGCCGCGTCGTACGCGCGGGCGGCATGCTCGGCGGTGTTGAAGGTTCTGAGGCTTAGGCACATGTCACCGGACCGTATCTCGGCAGAGAAGGTGTCGGAGGGGCGCGCGTGGGCACCGCAGAAGCCCGACGATCCCTGGCGGTGCGGTGGCATGGCGGTGAGGTGGTATGGCAGCAAGGTGATGAAGGCACGAGAGAAGTGGTGGAAGAGCGTGGGAGGAGCGGCGGCAGGGCGCGGGAGGGGTGGGAAGAGCGCGTGTCGGGCACCCAATTTATAGCGAGCGCCGAGCGCCACACGCCAAAACTACTGCGCGCAGGGCTGCCTTTTCGTGTGCGCGCAAATGCTTCCCTCACGTGCGACTTTCCCACGCCCCTTGGAGCGCGCGAAGCCGCTCTGCACTCTAAAGCGCCTGTTTTCCTTGCGCATGCTTTTTTAGCACCGATGTTGGAGATGCTCTAAATGGTAGGCTGATCAGACAGTAAAACGCCATTTTTTGTGTGATTTCAAGCCTGAACATCCTCATGTCCGACCCCTCCCAGCGGCACTTGCAACACGTCCATCACATCAGTAGGGAGGAATGTCCATTCAACTAAAGCTTTGTCCCAGTTCTTACCCGAATAGTCCAATAGGTCCACAACCACCTCAACATTCGTGTTGTTAAGAGGGCCCAGTGGCCTCATTGAACCCGTCCTGGGAATCCAGCTGTCGAACCATACATTAATGCTATGCCCACTTCCAATACGCTAAACAAGACCCGCCTGAAGAAGCTCTCCTCCAAATAATATATTGCACCAAGTGCAGGAGGCCTTCTTCGGGTATGTCGCTTCCATGAAGTCAGTGTCCTACCCGAAGGAATTTTATACCCGAATTAGCTAAGAGTTTCTCTATCATACCCAAAGCAATCTCATAATAAATATTTTCAAAAGGTTCAGTAGGTTGAGGAGCAACTCTTTGTGCTTTCTATCAAGGTGAAGATACCTCGAACAAGCCCCTCAAAGGATTATTTTCCATAGTAACAAGTGACAGTAAAAATCAGCACACTATATAAATTTTTCCTTACCAAATTCCACTGACCAAAGATGCTTCACTCCCTGGTGATGGCACCAGAAAAGAGTCTTGATGACTCACAAGTATAGGGGATCTATCGTAGTCCTTTCGATAAGTCAGAGTGTCGAACACAATGAGGAGCGGAAGGAAATGACAAGCAGTTTTCATTAAGGTATTCTCTGCAAGCACTGAAATTAACGGTAACACATAGTTTTGTGATAAGATAATTCGTAACGGGTAGCAAGTAATAAATGTAGCAAAGGTTCATCAAGATGGCCCAATCCTTTTTGTAGAAAAGGACAAGCCTAGGCAAACTCTTATATAAAGCAAAGCGCTCTCGAGGACACATGGGAATTTCTGTCAAGCTAGTTTTCATCATGCTCATGTAATTCGCGTTCGTTACTTTGATAATTGGAGACGTGGGTGGACCAGTGCTTAGGTGCTGCCTCTCACTTATGATTAACCTCTCTTGCAAGCATCCGCAACTACGAAAGAAGAATTAAGATAAATCTAACCATAGCATGAAACATATGGATCCAAGTCAGCCCCTTACGAAGCAACGCATAAACTAGGATTTGAACTTATGTCACTCTAGCAACTCATCATCTACTTATTACTTCCCAATGCCTTCCCCTAGGCCCAAATAATGGTGAAGTGTCATGTAGTCAATGTTCACATAACACCACTAGAGGAGAGATAACATGCATCTCATCAAAATATCGAAGGAATACCAAATTCACATGATTACTTATATCAAGACTTATCCCATGTCCTCAGGAACAAACGTAACTACTCACAAAGCATATTCATGTTCATAATCATAGGAATATTAATTATCATTAAGGATTTGAACATATGGTCTTACACAAGTAAACCAACTAGCATCAACTACAAGGACTAATCAACACTACTAGCAACCCACAGGTACCAATATGAGGTTTTGAGACAAAGATCGGATACAATAAATGAACTAGGGTTTGGAGAGGAGATGGTGCTGGTGAAGATGTTGATGTAGATTGACCCCTCTCGATGAGAGGATCGTTGGTGATGACAATGGCTTCGATTTCATCTCCGGGAGGGAAGTTTCCCCGGCAGAACAGCTTCGCCAGTGCCCTAGATTGGTTCTGCCCAAGTTCCGCCTCAAGACGGCGTTGCTTCGTCCCGAAATCTCTCTTTTGAATTTTTTTCCAGGTCAAAACCCTTCATATAGCAAAATATGGGCACCGGAGGGCTACCAAGGGGCCCATAAGCTACACGGGCGTGGCCAGGGGGTAGGGCATGCCCCCCAGGCTTGTGACCTCCTAGCGGGTCCCCTCTGGTATTTCTCTCGCCCAGTATTTTTTTATATATTCCATAATAATTCTCTGTAACTTTTCAGGACTTTTGGAGTTGTGTAGAATAGGTCTCTCATATTTGCTCCTTTTCCAGTCCAGAATTCCAGCTATCGGCATTCTCCCTCTTCATGTAAACCTTGTAAAATAAGAGAGAAAATGCACAAGTATTGTACCATAATGCGTAATAAAATCCCATAATGCAATAAATATCAATATAAAAGGCATGCTGCAAAGTGGACGTATCAACTCCCCCAAGCTTAAACCTTGCTTGTCCTCAAGCGAAAGCCGAGATCAATAAATATGTCCACAAGTTTAGAGATAGAGGTGTCGATAAAATAAAATAGGGATATGAGAGCATCATGATCATCTTAAGAACAACAATACTTATTGATATATAATTTCTTATACTAGAGTAACAATTCATTTACAAGGTAAAGTATGGACCAAGAACTCTATTGAGAACCAACAAACTATGCTCTTAGTCATTGAAGCAATAGCAATTTATCATAAGATCGGAATGAGTCAATATAAGAGCCTGTAAAGCAAATCCACGTACTCAATCATCTTTTAGTCTTTCAGAATTTCTAACACTCACGCGGTACTCATGAGGTCAAAGCTTCAATTGGACACAAAGAAAGATAGGGTCTTATAGTTTTGCCTCCCAACTATTTACCTCAAGGGTAATGTCAACAGAAATAACTCATGATCACCCACATCCGAGTGGATATATGTGTCTAGATCATTCCCCAACACATGACGCTTGCCAAGAGAGAAAGGCGAAATATAGGAAGTGGTGAAGATGACCATGACTCTTGCATAAAGGTAAGTATTAGAAAGTAAAAGTAACAGATAGGCCCTTCGCAGAGGGAAGAAGAGGTTGTCATGTGCTTTTTGTTTTTGTATGTGCAAACCCTTAATGCAAAGGAATGTCGCATTGTATTGACCTTTGTGATAGCAACCTTTATTATCCAGTCCGTTGCTTTTATTTATTTACCATCACAAGTTCGTACAACACTTATTTTACCTTACAATAAAAGATCATACATAGTTAGGAGCAATTTTTATTGCTTTTTGCACCGATGAAAACTTACTTGAAGGATCTTACTCAATCCATAGGTAGGTATGGTGGACTCTCATGGCAAAACTGGGTTGAGTGTGTTTGGATGCACACGTAGTATCTCTACTTGGTGTGGAAGTTTTGGGTGATATGGGGTGGAAGCAAGCGTCACATGTTAAAGGATCTATAACCATATAACTTATATTCAGAAATAGACAAACATGACCCAGTATGTTGTCTTCCTTGTCAAACATCAACTTTTTAGCATATAATATTTTAATGAGTGCTCACAATTATATAAGATGTCCAAGATAGTATATTTATATGTGAACCTCTCCTTCTTTATTACTTCCTTTTAATTGCAACAATGACCAATCGCTATGTTTGTCAACTCTCAACAAATTTCAATCGACATACTTTTTATATGTGAAGTCATCACTCCCCATGAGATCATCATATATACTCTTTGATTTTATTCTATACTTCTTTTATTTCTTTTTCTCAAGATCATAACAGCAAGCAAAGCCCTCAACTCAAAACTACTTTTTATTATATAACTCTCGGACTCGCTTACATATGGGGAACATAAAGCAAAACTCAAAGCTAGGTTATACTAAAAACTTTATTCTACTAGATCAAGATATAACCAAAAGGATAAACCTAGGAAAAACGATAAAACTAAAAGATGTGATGGTGAGACGATACCAGGGAGCCTCCCCCAAGCTTGGAACAAGCTATGGGGAGTGCCCTTACCCATGTGTTTAGTTGTCTTTCTCTTGAGGTGGTGATGTTGGAGTTGTTGATGAGGTTGGAGTCTTGTCCTCTAACTTCCAAGGCATAGGCTCACCATCGTAAAAAGATGAACGACTCTCCGGGATCCTCAAATCTGCAATCAAACTCATTCTATTAAATATGTATTCATACTCACAGTTTTGATTTTGTAGGTTATAGATCTGGGCTTGGAGATGCTCGATTTTCTCGTAAAGCTTGAAGATGTCCTCCCCGATGTCCTTGGCGTCTAGCTTGTGCTTATGGGTAAACTCTATGATCATCATATGATTGGCATTGAGTCCATGTTCCACCATCCCTTGGCACTTGAAGACTTGATGCTCCATTGCTTCGAGCCTTGTATCCATGCTTTCGGTCTTCTCTGGCCCCTCAACATCATGGATGTGCAACACCCCCTCATGCATCTCAATGGTTTGAGGGTGTCGCAGCACCTCCGCAATATAGGGGTTGATGACCTTCTCGAAGAACTTGTCCATCGAAGCACTTGGGGACGTCATGGCAATCTAAATCTGTCCTAGAAACAACTCAAAATAAAAACAGGAGATATTGTTGTGATACGAAGGTCAAAACCTTTGGGAGATTATATATTGAATTTTTACCGACCAACAGGAGTATTCTACAAGAAAACGGAGTCCGGAGGGTGCACGGGGTGGCCACAAGCCACAGGGGTGCGCCCAGGGGGGTAGGGCGCGCCCCCCAGGCTTATCGCCTCCTTGTGCACTTTCCAGAATACTTTAGATTTTCCTAATTTATTAAATATTCTAAAATGGAGAAAAATTGCTATTGGAAAAGTTTAGGAGTCAGTTTGCTTATCGTACTACATACCCATTCCTTTTCAGAGTCTGAAGCATTGTGGTGGGTCTCCCTAATGTACTCCTTTGAAGTTATGGTATTGATAATATTGGTTTCAACATTTATGGGAGTACTTGAGATATAATTATTGATTCTTTGCCCATTTACCACCTTCGGGTTAGTGCCTTCAGCGTTGTTGATCTTGATGTCAACGGAACGATATACTTCCTCGACAATGTAAGGCCCTTCCCATTTAGAGAGAAGTTTTCCTGCAAAAACACTTAAACGAGAATTGTATAGGAATACATGGTGACCTACATTGAATTCACGCTTTTGTATCCTTTTATCATGCCATCTCTTAACCTTTTCTTTAAACAACTTGGCATTCTCATGGGCCTGGTTTCTTGCTACCTCTTGAGCATGCGTTGGTTTTCCCTTCAAGAGGAAAGGGTCATGCAGCGAAGTAGGTAAGTATTTCCCTTAGTTGTTGGGAACCAAGGTATCAATCTAGTAGGAGGAACAAGCAAGTCACCAATGGATGCACCTACACAAATAATCAAACTCTTGCACCCAACGCTATAAAGGGGTTGCCAATCCCTTCACGGTTATTTGCAAGGATTAGATCCGGTAGAGATAGATGTAAACAAGTGCGGAAAGTAAAATATAAATAAATTGCAGCAAGTATAGATCTGAAAAATATTTGATAGAAAATAGACCCGAGGGCCATAGGTTTCACTAGAGGCTTATCTCTTGAAGGCAAATATCATGGTGGGTAAACAAATTACTGTCAAGCAATTGATAGAAAAGTGAATAATCATGTAGTTATCCAAGGTAATGATCATGCATATAGGAATCACGTCCGTGACAAGTAGACCGAAACGATTCTGCATCTACTACTATTACTCCACACATCAATCGACTCCTACCTACATCTAGAGTATTAAGTTCATGAAGAACACAGTAACGCAGTAAGAAAGATGACATGATGTAGAGGGATAAACTCAAGCAATATGATGAAAACCCCATCTTGTTACCCTTGATGACAACAATATAATACGTGCCTTGCTACCCCTACTTTGTCACTGGATGAGGACACCGCAAGATTGAACCCAAAACCAAGCACTTCTCCCATTGCAAGAATTACCAAGCTAGTTGGCCAAACCAAACCAATAATTGGAAGATACTTGCAAGCATATGAAATCATGCACATAAGAAATCAGAGGAGATTCAAATAAGATTCATGGATAATATGAACATAAACTCACAATTCATCTGATCTTGACAAAGACACCAGAAAACAGGATTACATCGGATAGATCTCCATGAAGATCATGAAGAACATGGTATTGAATATCAAAGAGAGAGAAGAAGCCATATATCTACTAGCTACGGACCCGTAGGTCTGTGGTGTACTACTCACGCATCGTCGGAGGGGAAATGGAGTTGATGTAGGTGCCCTCCGTGATCGAAACCCCATCCAGCAGATTACCGGAAAAGGCTCCAAGATGGGATCTCTCGAGAATGGAGGCTTCCGGTGGAGGAAAAGTATTTGCGTGGCTCTTTTTGATGTTGGGGGAATATTTTGGTATTTATAGGCCATGAATTAGGGTTAGGAGACCTGCCAGGAGGCGACAAGCCTGCTAGGCGCGGCCGGGGGCCCCGCGCTTAGCAAGCTTGTGGAGCCCTCGCACCTCCCCTGACGTGCACTCCAAGCTTGGATGACATGTTTCCTTCCAGAAAAATTCCTTCTGCAGGTTTTACTCCATTTGGACTCCGTTTAATATTCCGTATCTGCAAAACTCAAAAACAAGGAAAAAACAGAAATTGGCACTTGGCTCTAGATTAATAGGTTAGTCCCAAAAATAATATAAAATAGCATATTAATGCATATAAAACATCCAAAATAGATAATATAATAGCATGCCATCATCAAAAATTATAGATACATTGGAGACGTATCAGTTCTCCATTCATCAAGTGAGCTAATGTCAAATAACCTCTTCTCACTAGTAAGTTTAAAATCATAGTTGAGTTGTTTAATTTCCCAATAATCTTTATGTTCTAGTTAAAGAGGTAAGTGACAAGCTTTACCATAAACTATTTTATACGGAGACATACCCATAGGGTTTTTCCAGGCAGTTCTATAAGCCCATAATGCATCATCAAGTTTCTTAGACCAATTCTTTCTAGATCTATTAACAATCTTTTGCAAGATCAATTTAATTTCTCTATTGCTTAATTCTACTTGACCACTAGACTAAGGATGATATGGAGATGCAATTCTATGATTAACATCATACTTAGCAAGCAATTTACAGAAAGCACCATGAATAAAGTGTGAACCACCATCCGTGATTAAATATCTAGGGACTCCAAATCTAGGTAAAATAACTTCTTTAAGCATTTTAATAGAAGTGTTATGATCAGCACTACTAGTTGGAATAGGTTCTACCCACTTAGTAACATAATCAACAACAACTAGAATATGAGTATACCCGTTGGACTTTGGAAAAGGTCCCATATAATAAAAAAGCAAACATCAAAAGGTTCAATAGCAAGTGAGTAGTTCATAGGCATTTCTTGATGTCTACTAATATTACCAATTCTTTGATATTCATCACAAGACAAGACAAACTTACGAGCATCCTTGAAGAGAGTAGGCAAATAAAAACCACATTGTAATACCTTGTGTGCAGTTCTATCTCCAGTGTGGTGTCCTCCGTAGGCCTCGGAATGACACTTGTGTAGGATCTTTTCATGTTCATGCTCAGGTACACAATGTCTAATAACACCATCTACCCCTTGTGTATAAAGGTGTGGATCATCCTAAAAGTAATGTCTTAAATTATAGAAGAACTTTTTCTTTTGTTGGTATGTGAAACTAGGCGTTGTAAATTTAGCAACAATGTAATTAGCAAAATCAGCATACCATGGATCATTACGTGAATCATTTATAACAACCAATTGTTCATTAGGAAAGCTATCATCAATAGGTTGTGGGTCATCAAGAACATTCTCTAACCTATACAAGTTATCTGCTACGGGGTTCTCAACACCCTTTCTCTCAATAATATGCAGATTAAATTCTTGTAGAATAAAAACCCATATAATAAGTCTTGGTTTAGCATCTTTATTTTCCATAAGATATTTAATAGGAGCATGATCGGTGTGAACAATTACTTTGGAATCAACAATATAAGGTCCGAACTTGTCACAAGCAAACACAACTGGTAAAAATTCCTTTTCAGTGGTAGCATAGTTTCTTTGAGCATTGTCTAGAGTTTTACTAGCATAATGGATAACATTTAATTTCTTATCAACTCTTTGTCTTAGAACAACACCAACGGCATAATCACTAGCATCACACATAATTTCAAAGGGTAGATTCCAATCAGGTGGTTGAACAACAGGTGCAGAAATCAAGGCTTTCTTAAGGATTTCAAATGCTTCTACACAACCATCATCAAAAACAAAAGGAACATATTTTTTTCAAGAGATTAGTGAGAGGCTAAGAAATTTTAGAGAAATCTTTAATAGATCTCCTATAGAAACCAGCATGACCAAGGAAACTTCTTATACCTCTCATATCCATGGGACAAGGCATTTTTTCAATAGCATCTACTTTAGCTTTATCAACCTCAATACCTCTTCTGGAGATTTTGTGTCCCAAGACAATGCCCTCATTAACCATAAAGTGGCACTTCTCCCAATTCAAGACAACATTAGTTTCTTCACATCTCTGCAAAACTCGATCAAGGTATCTCAAGTAATGATCAAAAGAAGTTCCGTAAACGGAGAAATCATCCATGAAAACCTCAACAATCTTTTCACAAAAGTCAGAGAATATATCAGTCATACATCTTTGAGAGGTAGCAGGTGCATTGCATAAACCAAAATTCATACGTCTATAAGCAAAGGTACTGAAAGGGCAAGTAAAAGTTGTCTTTTCTTGATCCTATTTTGACACATGTATTTGAGAGAAACCAGAATAACCATCTAAAATGTAGAAGTGTGTGTGCTTAGATTGCTTTTCTAGCATTTGATCAATAAAAGGTAGAGGGTAATGATCTTTCCTAGTAGATTTATTTATTTTCCTAAAATAAATTACCATTCTATATCTCATAACAATTCTTTGCGGGATCAATTCATTTTTATCATTAGGAACAACGGTAATACCTCCTTTCTTAGGGACACAATGAACGGGACTAACCCATCTACTATCAGCAATAGGATAAATTATACTGCCTCCAGAAGTTTTAATATTTCATTTCTTACCACTTCTTTCATTTTATGATTTAACCATCGTTGGTGATTAACAACTAGTTTAGCATCAAGTTCCATATTAATTTTATACTAACATAGAGTGGGACTAATTCCATTAAGATCATCAAGAGTATATCCAATAGCAGCATGGTGCTTCTTTAGAGTTTTCAATAATCTCTTTTCTTCATGCTCTGAAATCTTAGCACTAATAATAACAGGATATATCTTCTTTTCATCAAGATAAGCATATTTCAGAGTATCCGGTAATTTTTTAAGCTCAAACACGGGATCACCCTTGGGTGGAGGAGGATCCTCAAAATAGGATGCTGATCAAAGGAAATCCTATCTATTTCATTCCTTTTATTCATATGAATATCGTTTTCATGGTCTAGCAAATACTGTTCTAAGGGATCAATAAGAGGCACAACAATAGAAGCAAGACCAATAATTTCATCCTAACTAGAGAATTCTTTATCATGAGGTTGTCTACGAAATTTAGAAAGGGACACATCCCCAAAACTCACAGTAGCAGTTTCTTCCTCACAATCTATCTTAGCATTAAGAGTATTCAAGAAAGGCCTACCAAATATAATGGGACAAAAATCATGTTGCGGGGAACCAAGAACAAGAAAATCAGTAGGATATTTTATTTTCCCACACAAGACTTCAACATATCCAACAATCCCAAATGGTGCTATAGTATCTCTATTAGCAAGCTTAATGGTAACATCAATTTCTTCTAATTCAGCTGGTGCAATGTAGTTCATAATTTCTTGATATAAGGTAAAGGGGATTGTACTCACACTAGCACCCACATCACATAGTACATTATAACAATGATCTCCTATTTTAACAGAAACAACAGGCATGCCAACTATAGGTCTATGTTTATCTTTAGTATCAGGTCTGGCAATTCTAGCACCTTCATCACAGAAATGAATAACATGCCCATCAATATTATCAACCAAGAGATCTTTAACCATAGAAATACTAGGTTCAACTTTAATTTTTTTAGGTGGTGTATGTGTTCTAACATAGCTCTTACGAGCCACAGTTGAAGCTTTGGCATGTTCCTTTATTCTAATAGAGAAATGTGGTTTCTCAATATAAGCAGCGGGAATAACATGATCAACATTATAAGTAATAGTTTGTCCTTAAAATTTAATAGGTTAAACTACTTTAAATTCAATGGGAGGATGGTATTTAAACCACTTCTCCTTAGGGACATCAACATGAGTAGCAAATGATTCACAGGAAGAAGCTACTATCTCAGAGTCAAGTCCATATTTAGTGCTAAATTCATGAAAAGCATCGGTGTCTATAAAGGATTTAGCACAATCAAACTTAAGGTTTATACCTGACTCCTTACCTTCGTCGAGTTCCCAGTCTTCACAATTGCATTTAATTATTTCCAATAAATCCCATTTGAGTTCAATACCTTTCTTCATAAAGGAACCAGTACAAGAAGTATCGAGCATGGATTGATCATTACGAGAAAGCCGAGCATAAAAATTCCGAATAATAATTTCTCTTGAGAGCTCATGATTGGGGCATGAATATAACATTGACTTAAGGCTCCCTCAAGCTTGAGCGATACTTTATCCTTCACGTGGCCAAAAATTATAAATATAATTCCGATCACGATGAACCAGATGCTTAGGATAAAACTTCTGATGAAATTCCAATTTCAACCGGTTGTAGTTCCATGATCCAATATCATCACATAGCCTATACCATGTCAATGACTTCTCCTTCAAAGATAAAGGAAAGTCCTTCTTCTTGATATTATCCTTGGGCAAACCTGCAAGCTTAAATAATCCACATACTTCATCCAGATAGATTAGATGCAAATCAGGATGTAGTGTTCCATCTCCTGCATAAGGATTAGCTAGCACTTTCCCTATCATACCCGAAGGAATTTCATAATAAATATTTTCAGTAGGTTGAGGAGCAACTCTTGTGCTTCCGGTTGAGGTGAAGATACCCTGAACAAGCCCCTCAAAGGATTTTTTTTCCATAGTAACAAGTGATAGTAAACTTTAGCACACTATATAAATTTTTCCTTACCAAATTCCACTCACCAAAGGCGCTTCACTCCCCGGCAAATACGCCAGAAAAGAGTCTTGATGACCCAAAAATCTAGGGTATGTATCATAGTCCTTTATATAAGTATGAGTGTCAAACCAAACGAGGAGCAGAAGGAAATGAGAAGCGGTTTTCAGTAAGGTATTCTCTGCAAGCACTGAAATTATGTATAACGGATAGTTTTGTGATAAGATAATTTGTAACGGGTAGAAAGTAATAAATGTAGCAAAGGTTCAGAAAGGTGGACCAATCCTTTTTGTAGCAAAGGACAAGCCTGGACAAACTTTTATGTAAAGCAAAGCGCTACCGAGGATACATGGGAATTTCTGTCAAGCTAAATTTCATCATGGTCATATGATTCACGTTCGTTACCTTGATAATTTGATATGTGAGTGGACCGGTGCTTGGGTTCTACTCTTACTTGGACAATCCTCCCACTTATGATTAACCTCTCTTGCAAGCATCCTCAACTACAAAAGAAGAATTAAGATAAATCTAACCATAGCATGAAACATATGAATCCAAATCAGCCCCTTACGAAGCAACACATAAACTAGGGTTTAAGCTTATGTCACTCTCGCAACCCATCATCTACTTATTACTTCCCAATGCCTTCCCCTAGGACCAAATAATGGTGAAGTGTCATGTAGTCGAAGTTCACATAACACCACTAGAGGAGAGACAACATACATCTCATCAAAATATCGAACGAATACCAAATTCACATGATTACTTATAACAAGACTTATCCCATGTCCTCAGGAACAAACGTAACTACTCACAAAACATATTCATGTTCATAATCAGAGGACTATGAATTATCATTAAGGATCTAAACATATGATCTTCCACCAAGTAAACCAACTAGCATCAACTACAAGGAATAATCAACACTACTAGCAACTCGTAGGTACCAATCTGAGGTTTTGAGACAAAGATCGGATACAAGAGATGAACTAGGGTTTGGAGAGGAGATGGTGCTGGTGAAGATGTTGATGGAGATTGGACCCCTCTTGATGAGAGGATAGTTGGTGATCACGATGGCTTCAATTTCCTCCTCCGAGAGGGAAGTTTCCCTGGCAGAACAGCTCCACCAAAGCCCTAGATAGGTTCTGCCCAAGTTCCGCCTCGAGACGGTGACGCTTCGTCCTGAAAGCTCTCTTCTAATTTTTCAGGTCAAACCCCTTTATATAGCAGAAGATGGGCACTGGAGGGCTGCCAGGGGCCCCACAAACCATAGGGGCATGGCCAGGGGGTAGGGCGCGCCCCCAGGCTTGTGACCTCCTGGTAGGTCCCCTATGGTATTTCTTTCGTCCAATATTTTTTATATATTCCATAATAATTCTCTGTAACTTTTTAGGACTTTTGGAGTTGTGCGGAATAGGTCTCTCATATTTGCTCCTTTTCCAGTCCAGAATTCCAGCTGCCGACATTCTCCCTCTTCATGTAAACCTTGTAAAAAAGAGAGAAAATGCATAAGTATTGTACCATAATGTGTAATAACAACCCATAATGCAAAATGGACATATCAGTAGCATATCATCAAACCCTGGATGCATGTTGCACATTTCTTCAAACCGAAATCTTCGTTTGCTAGTGATCCTCTTTGGTTGTTCCTCCGCGACATAGATGACCAATGCCATATGGTCGCCTTACTCAGTCGCCACATGTTTAACTCTTGCCACTGGAAATATCAACTGAAATGCATCGTTACATGTGGCCCTATCAAGCCGCACCTGCACATTGTCCTCCCCATCCTGCTTATTATCCCATGTGTAAGTATATCTAGAGTAACCCAGGTCAAGGAGCTCACATTCCGCTAGGCAGTCTCTAAACAAGTCCATCTGGCGTTGCCCTCTATCGTGTTTACCTTTGCGTTCCTCCTACCAGCAGGCTTCATTGAAGTCCCCCACACATAGCCATGGACCATCATCTTGGCCTCTGAGATAGTGCAACACATCCCATGTTTCATTCCTCTGCTCTGTCCGTGGTTCACCATATACCCCAGTAAATCTCCAAGATTTATTATCACATTAGATGATAGCGTCCATGTAACACTGACACCAAGGTTTGAGTGTGACATTTATTCCGTCGTGGCACGATTGAGCCAGACCTCCACTTCGGCCCACACAGTTAACAACTTGACCATGCATGTACCCCAAACTCCACCTAAGAGAGTTCATCACCTCCCCTATCTTATTCATTTCACTTAAGAAGACCACCACTGGGTTGTAGGATCGTATCAGGTCTCTAAGTTCGCCAACTGTCGAGTCCAACCCCAACCCTCGATAGTTCCAGGCTAAAATATTCATTGGCCTTGACGTCCACGCATCGTGGGGTCCACCGCTTCTTCATCATAAGCCTCAGATATGAAGACGAATGGAGTCCTCATCACCCTCCCGCGCTTCTCTCCTCCAAAATCGTCAGCAATTGTCATATGGTCATCATCCTTGGCGACCCAAATCTGTTTAGGTCTACGCTTATGGTCAACTAGGCTTCTTCTCCTGTCACTTGTGTGTGCCTCATAATTGTCTTGGAAGGGCCTTGGCTTGCGCACAATGGTGTTTGGGAGCCTTTGTTGCTTGACATGCATGGAGCTCGAGCTAGCCCCTCCAAAGTTCTTGGTTGATGTTTCCCCTGCCCGTTGATCCCTCCAGTTAGGGTTAGCTGGGCTCCTGACCCCTCCTTTTTTTCTCCTTTTGCCCGTTGTTGTTGTTATCTTCACCGTGGCCACTATTATTGCCCTTGATATCTTTATAAAGTGCCCTCTTCAGTGGTAAGTCTATGACCCGGGCTGTCCCGTGTCTTGACTCATGTTGCTAGATGAAGCCGGAGCCTTGCCGCCCAACTTATGCGACCCCATTCCTCTGCCTGGTGAAGCTTAGAGCTGCTCTCCCCACTAAATCTATGTATCCTTCAGCGGTTTGCACCCTTCCTTCCCATGCACTAACCGACCACAGTCAAAACAAAAATGAGGGATCTTCTCGTATTGGAAATCATACCAAACCCCTTCCTTATCTTCCAGTGAAGCTCGAAGAAAATACCCTCTTGGAATATGTTCGAACAGTGAAACCTTAGCACGTACTCGATGATATTTCCCATTGGACCACCCCTCCTTATCGACATCCACCTTGATAACCTACCCTATCCAATAGCCCAAGGCTTTGCCAAAGGCTTCACATCTGTTATCCGGGTGGAGGTCCTTCACATGAACCCACACATCAATGCTCTCAATGGCCATCTCTGAGGGTCGAGTGTTCCCTTCATATTCATGCAGGTGCATGACACAGAAGTCAAACTGCCAAGGGCCGTTGTTGATGGCGTGCTTCCAATCTCATTCACTGCCAAACCTACTCACTCTTTTTGAGGATTGTGGGGGGCAATCCCACCGATTGTTATATTACTCGAAGGACGTGGTAGTGATGCAGTGTTTTCATCGAATTGATACAAACAACAAGGTAAGAGAAAAACAACAACACAACTAGGAGAGAACAGAAACTTGGCTATGCTAAGCTGAGGCAAGGAGCAAGGTGCGGAAGGCCAGCAGCTGACGACTTCCTTAGTCGCCGAACCGCTTGCTCCACACAACAAGGTCGTCGGACGCCTTCTGGAGGACAACACTCGTGTCACACCGCCGGTTGTTGAGAACAACGTCATTTCTGGTCTTCCAGACATTCCAAAGGAGAACAAGCAGTCCATCTCGCTAGCACGGCCGAGAGACAGACGTCAGGGGGGCGTAGAGCACCTCCCTAACGCAGCGGAGGGAGCCCATGTTGAGTTGCCTCCAAACCTCGATAGCGCGCGCACATCCGATGAAGAGTTAATCGTTGGTCTCGTCAGCACCGCAGGACTCACACGATGGAGTGGGGGAGCAGCCCTTGGCATGAAGGTTTACCCGCGTGCTCAGGCAATCAATGGTGAGGAGACACGCGAACACCTTGATCTTCGAAGGGAGGTGGGAGGACCAAATATCAGTAGAGGCAAGGTCGGTCCAGCCGTGTAGATAGAGCACACGGTATACCATGCACATGGAGAACCGTGTCTCCGAGCCCTAGGCCATGGATCGCTGATCAGGGCGAGGGGAGAGGTGGATAGAGCGAAGCACCCCACGGACTACATCCAGCTCCCCCCGCAGCCACAACCAACAACCGCGACTAGAGCGAGATGCCGTCATGAAGGACATCGGCGATGGTGGCGTTCGGCCGCTTCGAGTAGGAGAAGAGCGCCTTGAACTGGAAGCACAAGGCACACCCGGGGAGCCATATCTCTTGCCAGAACAAAGTAGCACAGCCATCCCTGAGGTCTACGCGGGTGACCGCCCTGTACGTCGGCAGAACCAAGTCGACGATGCTCTGGAGGAAAGAATGGGTTGACGACCCATCGCTAAGGTCACCATGGGAGCAATGGAGGAACCACCTCCTCCAACGTGGACACTCCAGGGGGTGAAGCTTGTGGTCGAAGTTGAGGAGAAAGGACATGTTTTGTCATCAAAGATCACGGATCCCAAAGCCACCTTCCTTCACATCAACACACACTTTGTCCCAAGCAATTAGACAGCAAGCACCTGAACAAGTATCCCTCCCGGTCCATAAAAAGGCATGACGCCCATGATCGATTTGCTCAATAACACCAGGGGGAAGGAAGGAGCACATAAAGTACGTGGGGAGGTTGTTGAGGACCGCGTTTCACAGGACAAGCCTGCTGCCGTAAGAGAGAAGGAGAGCCCGCCAACCGGAGAGGTAACGATCGAAAGAGCGAAGAAAAGGATCGTACACGGAAATGGGGAGTTTGAGGGGGGAGAGGGGAAGATCCAGGAAAGGTTGGGGGAAAGAGGAGATGGGGTAGACGAGGGCCACGGCCATAGTGACCGTGTCCACGTCATTACAGTGCATGGGAATAAACACAGACTTATGGAAGTTGATGGCAAGGCCAGTCGCACTCGTGAACGAATCGAGGATGTTTTTGAGGTGAACAACCAAAGAAAGGTCTGCGCGACAAAGGATCAAAGTGTCATTCGCATAGTGAAGAACATGACACGATAGAGAAGGGTCAATGGGGTGGACTAGACGGCCCACAAAACCAGCAGAATTGATAAGGCACTGGAGCACATCCGCTTTGAGGAGGAAGAGGTAGGGGAGAGGGCATTCCATTGCCGGAGACCATTCTGACAAAGGATCCAGTCCTCGGGAGAGTTGTTAAGGAGGACGGAGGTGTGATCGGTGGTAAGAATGGAGTGAATCCAGTCACACTAATCATGAAAACCTTGTCTTCTAGTTCTGAGAAATGAGCAGTGTGGTGGAGACCCCACGCCTTGTGCATCGCCTTGTCCAGGGCCGTAATGTTCAACAGTTTACGGGAAAACACTTTGCGTATAGCAGCCCGGATCAAACAAGACCAATCCCATCGCTTCTTTTTCACTCAGAACCAGATTGCCCAGCCGTGCCGTGATTTTTGACTCAGGTGAGTGCAAATGGGCACGAGCTGATTTGCCGCCACTTGTCAACTCCTTCATGTTCGGAGATGCCATCAATACCTCCCCTCCCCAATGCTGCATGTGCAGGCTTCAGGAGATCTCTACCAAGTAGGCCATCGGGAAAGATCACGTCGTCGTAATCGCCCCGCCGCCAGAAGCACTACCACCCTCGCCGATAGGGAAACCCTAAGCCCTAGCTCTTGCCTACCAATTGCCTCCACGATCGCCTCTCAGTCACCCTCTTAGGTAAACACTATGCATGGTGGACCCCCATGTCCTGGTGGACCCCAACAATCTCCATTACATTTGATTGGACGAATGTAGTGATGTTCCGAATGATTTGCTGCAGAGCCAATACTTCGAGTGCTTCTCTGGAGAAGGACAAAGATGACATTGAGGTTGCATCTTCGAAAATTATCCCTTGAATCTTCTCAGAAGTTGTATAGTATTCCGTGTGTCTTTCTGTCGCATTCATTTTCAAATGACCTTCGACTGTTATCAGGACCGCGCAAAGTAATAGAGATTGACCCACCGAACCCCTGCGCCGACCAAGACGTCGTTATGACGGGCGTTCCACCCATCCGTGCGTCAACAACTATTCGGGGAGCTTCTTCAGGGGTCGGCGTAGCACTCGGACCTCCTCTGCCAACTCCTCCCACAGCTACCATTTTTACGTTGCACCGTGTCCCGGAGGACTAGGTGGGCGCAAGCAAGGAAGCACTAATCCAGCTGAAGCTAATGAACGACAGACTGAAAGAGGCCTATGACGCTAGTGGGGCACTGCAGAAGAACATCCGAGTAAGTGATCTTGTAAGTACCGTCTTCAATCAGCTTTTTTGTCTTGTATGTGATTCCTTTGGGTCCCAAGTGGGTTTGCATCGGAGGCACATGTTGGAAATATGCCCTAGAGGCAATAATAAAATGGTTATTATTATATTTCCTTGTGCATAATGATTTTCTATTGTTCAT
This sequence comes from Hordeum marinum, assembly GCA_022496015.1. Classification (NCBI taxonomy): domain Eukaryota; kingdom Viridiplantae; phylum Streptophyta; class Magnoliopsida; order Poales; family Poaceae; genus Hordeum; species Hordeum marinum. Next base: position 166,084,842 of record CM039678.1, on the reverse strand, counting down.
GCTATAATTGTATTAACGGGATCACATCATTAGGAGAATGATGTGATGGACAAGACCCAATCCTAAGCATAGCACAAGATCGTGTAGTTCATCTGCTAGAGCTTTTCTAATGTCAAGTATCATTTCCTTAGACCATGTATTGTGCAACACCCGGATACTGTAGGAATTCTTTGGGTGTATCAAATGTCACAACATAACTGGGTGACTATAAAGGTGCACTACAAGTATCTCCGAAAGTGTCTGTTGGATTGGCACGAATCGAGACTGGGATTTGTCACTCCGTGTGATGGAGAGGTATCTCTGGACCCACTCGGTAATACATCATCATAATGAGCTCAATGTGACTAAGGAGTTAGTCATGGGATCATGTGTTATGGAACGAGTAAAGAGACTTGCCGGTAACGAGATTGAACAAGGTATAGGGATACCGATGATCGAATATCGGGCAAGTAACATATCGATGGACAAAGGGAATTGTATACAGGATTAATTGAATCCCCAACATCATGGTTCATCCAATGAGATCATCGTGTAACATGTGAGAGCCAACATGGGTATCTATATCCCGCTATTGGTTATTGGACGGAGAGGTGTCTCGGTCATGACTGCATGGTTCCCGAACCCGTAGGGTCAACACACTTAAGTTTTGGTGACGCTAGATTTGTAATGGGAATTGTATGTGGTCACCAAAAGTTGTTAGGAGTCCCGTATGAGATCCGAACGTCACAAGGAGTTCCGGAATGGTCTGGAGGTGAAGATTTATATATGGGAAGTACAGTTTCAGTCGCCGGTAAGGTTTCGGGGTTTATCGGTATTGTACCGGGACCACCAAAGGGGTTCCGGAGGTCCACTAGGAGGGGCCACCTGCCCTGGAGGGCCTAATGGGATGAAGTTGCATGGGAACCAGCCCCTTTGTGGGCTGGTGTGCCCCCAGGGCCCATTGTGCCTACGGTTGGAAACCCTAGGGGGTGGGGGCGCCTCCACCCAACTTGGGAGGCAAGTTTCCCCCTGGTCGCCGCCCCCACTAGATGGATCTAGGGGGGCCGACCACCTCTCGCCTTCCCCTTATAAATAGTGGGTGGTGGCAGGGCAGCCGCACCCCTTCCCCCTGGCACAACCCCCCTCCTACACCTCCTCCTCCTCCGCGGCGCTTAGCGAAGCCCTGCCGGAGAACCACAAGCTCCACCGCCACCATGCCGTCGTACTGCGAGAGCTCTCCCTCAACTTATCCTCCCCCTTGCTGGATCAATAAGGGGGATACGTCCCCGGGCTGTACGTGTGTTGAACGCGGAGGCACTGTCCGTTCGGCGCTTGGATCAGATCTTCCGCGATTTGAATCGCCGCGAGTACAACTCCATCAACCGCGTTCGTTGTAACGCTTCCGCTTAGCGATCTTCAAGGGTATGAAGATGCACTCCCTCTCTCTTATTGCTAGCATCTCCTAGATTGATCTTGGTGACACGTAGGAAAATTTTGAATTGTTACTACATTCCCAGCAGCACACCCACTGGATGTTTTCTGATTCAAGTGGGGGCGCGTTGAGCGCACCCATAGGGTGTAGTCCCAGAGACTGTCATCGACTAAAGTAGTCGGCAGGAGTTTTAGAGTCTGAATGACTTGTCCAAATACTTCGTCTTTAATGTAGTTCCAGTGGGGGCGCGCTGAGCACACCCACTAGGTGTAGTTCCCGAGACTACCGTGAACTAGAGCAGTCGGCGGGAGTCTTAGAGTCTGAATATCTTGTAGTTGTATCTCATTTTGGCATAATTCCAGTGGGGGCGTGTTGGGTGCACCCACTGGGTCTAGCCCCCGAGACTGTTGTTGACTGAAAGCAGTCGGCGGTAGTCTTAGAACTTTGTAATTTAACCGAATGAATATTTCCTTCTTGTATCCGATTGCCGTCATTGACATTTCTTTGTTTTTCTATCCACATAGTGTGTGCAAGCTCAGTACCAGGTATAATGCTTTGGATAAGGAGGTGCAGGACCTGCGTCTCGACCTTGAAGCCGAAAAGGCCAAAAGTGCATGTCTGGAGCAGGAGAAACAGTCACACGAAGGTAAACACTCTCTGTACGACTGCTGTAGAACTTTGTCCTCCTTCTCGGTCCAAATGAAGCTACCTTAATAGATGTACGTAGTGAGAATCTTCAACTTAAAAAGAGACTCCGGGCTTCCATTCCTATAGACTCCACGAAAGAGGCCTTGGAGAAGAAGGGCTCTGAACTGGCGCTCGCTCAGAAGGAGGCTAGTCGGAAGATGAAAGAGGCTGAGGACTGATACGTCTACAACGTATCTATAAATTTTTGCTTGTTCCATGTTATATTATCAATCTTGGATTTACAATAATTTTCTAGCAACTTTATATCATTTTTGGGACTAACCTCTTGACATAGTGCCAAAGCGTCAGTTGCTGTTTTTGCTTGTTTTTTACTTCGCAACAAATCAATACCAAATGAAGCCCAAACACCGTGAAAATTTTTGGAGAATTTTTTGGACCAGCAGACACCGGATGGGCCAAACAAGTGCCATAGAAGAGGCCCGAGGTTGGGAACACCCACCAGGGCGCTAGAGGCCCCCGACATGGCTTGGTGGGTGGTGCCCACCTCGGGACCCCCCTCCACCGACTATCGCCTCTATAAATTCTCAAATATTCATAAAACCCTAGAGGAGTCGATGAAACACAATTCTAGCTGCCATAAGTTCCAAAATTGTGAGATCCAATCTAACACCATCACAGAGGGATGCACCATCTTCATGGGTGCTTCTCCGATGATGCGTGAGTAGTTCACCATAGACCTACGGGTCTGTAGGCAGTATCTAGATGGATTCCACTCTCTTTTTTGATTCTCACTACAATGGTATCTTAGAGATCTATTTGATGTAATGACTTTTGCGGTGTGTTTGTTGGGATCCGATGAATTCTGAGTTCATGATCAGTTTCTATCCATGAATATGATTTGAGTCTTCTTTGATATCTTGTTTTCATGATTACTTATAGCCTCGTATTTCTTCTTTGAATCTTTGGTTTAGTTTGCTGACTAGATCAATTTTTCATTCCATGGGAAGAGGTGCTTTGCCATGGGTTCAATCTGGCGGTGTTCTTTCCTAGTGACAGAAGGGGCAGCAAGACACACATGTATCGTTGCTATTAAGGATAACAAGATGGGGTCTATTCCTACATGAATAGATCCTATCTACATCATGTCACCATTCTTATTGCATTGCTCTATTTTTTTCCATGAACTTAATACACTAGATGCATGCTGGATAGCGGTCGATGTGTGGTGTAATAGAAGTAGATGCAGAATCATTTCGGTCTACTTATCTTGGATGTGATGCCTATATAATGATCATTGATTGGATATCATCATGATTATTTGATCTTTTATATCAATTGCCCAACAGTAATTTGTTCACCCACCATGTGCTATACTCATGAGAGAAGCCACTAGTGAAACCTACAGCCCCTAGGTCTACTTTGTCAACATATTGCTTTCGGATCTACTATTTTGCCATTTTGTTTTCAGATCTATTAATCCAAAAACCCACAAATACCTTGCTGCACTTATTTTATTTTGTGTTCTTGCGAGATCTATTTGCCATACCTATTTCAATCTAATCTATCTTCTTACCATATAGAGATTAACAACCTCTCTTTTGCGCCGGGTTGCAAGTATTTGTTATTTGTGTGTAGGTGTTGTTTACGTAGGTGATTGATCTTCCTCTATGGATTGATACCTTGGTTTCATAACTGAGGGAAATACTTACTGTCACTATGGTCAATCATCCCTTCATTTTTGGGGAAATACTGACGTAGTGTCAAGCCACGTGAAAGGAATTTCTGGCACCATTGCCGGGGAGGAAGCAATCTCTTCCCGTGCCAATCTTGGTGCCGGGGAGACATCATCAACATCTACCAAGTCCCTAATCACACATATCATCTCCTTGCAATTTATTTTATTTTCCATTTGCGTCTCGTTTTCCTCTCCCCCACTTCACAAATTTGTCGTTTTATTCGCCTTCTTCTTCGTTTCCCTTTTTCTCGCTAGATCTCTTGTTTGCGTAGTCACGATGCCTCAACGAAAGTATTATGATGTTCCTTACCCTAATATTTTGCTTGAGATTGATAAGATTACCAATGAATATATGACTACACAATTTGAGCATAATAAATACTTTACCAAAGAGCTTAAAGAACACTCTACTGCATTAGAGGCCATAGCAAAACAACTTGATGATATTAGTAGGGAAGTTTATAATTTCCAATCTAAGTATGCTCATGCTGAAAATCTGCTAGGTAAAATATCTGATGCACAAGCCACTTTAGTAAATCAAATGGCTGCTAAGTCAGTTTCTCTAGAGGATAGCAATGATGAAGATCTCAAAATGATTGGTGTTTGCTCTATTGATTCCTTCTTTTAGTAATGTTAAAATTGATGATAAAGGGATTGAAGAAAAGACAACTTTAGCTAGAGGGCATCCCAATAATTTGGAGGGTAAAAATCTTGATGAAAATTTTGATAAAAGTGGGTTTGGAGAGGTCAAAACTTTAATTAGTGATATGCCCACTATTTTTTATTGCAAAGACTTTAATTACGAGAGTTTCTCCTTGGTTGATTGTATTTCTTTGCTGCAATCCATGATAAATTCACCTCATACTTATGAACAAAATAAACCTTTTACTAAACATGCCATGATGAAATCCTTAGAATAAAAGTTGGAATTAGAGATTTCAATTCCTAGGAAATTGCATGATGAGTGGGAACCTACCACTAAAGTCAAGACTAAATATGACGAATGCTTTACTTTGTGTGATTTGGGTGCTAGTGTTTCCACAATTCCGAAATCTCTATGTGATGTGCTTGGTCTTACCAATATTGAAGAATATTCTCTTAATTTGCACTTGGAGGATTCTACTATTAAAAAGGCTTTGGGAAAAATTAATGATGTTCTTATTCTTGCAAATAGGAACTATGTGCCCATTGATTTTATTTTTCTTGATATTAATTACAATGCATCTTGACCCATCATACTTGGTAGACCGTATTTACGCACTACAGGTGTCATGATTGATATGAAAGAAGGAAATATTAAATTTCAATTTCCACTTAGAAAGGGTATGGAAAACTTCCCTAGAACAAGAATTAATCCACCATGTAAATCAATCATGAGAGCCTTCTATGTAGTAAAAACTAAAGATGACAATACTTGAATCTATGTGTTACGCCTAGCTAGGGGCGTCAAACGATAACACTTGTTGGGAGGCAACCCAATGAATAAACTTATTTTTATCTTTTACTTTCTATTTTTTAGTGTTTGCACAGTTATGCCTTTGCTATGATTGTGTTTTAATGTTTGATTTAGTGTGTGTGCCAAGTATAACCTTTAGGATGATTCATAAGATAAGTAGAAACAATGCTGAATCAAAAACAGAAACTTTTTTCCACGTGCACGAATTTTCTTTTTTTACTGAAACATGATAATGATCTGAAATTTTAACAAAATATTTCTACAACAATTCATTATGTTTTCCTAAGTTTCATAATTTTTAGAGTTACATAAGTATGAGTAGAGTACAGATTACTACAAACTATACTGTCTGAAACGGATTTTGTTTTTGTTGCATTGCATGCTTATTTTGATGGATCTATGGCTTGTATTAGGGGGTATAAGTCTTGGTAAATTTAAAATACAGTAGAAATAATGCAATAATCAAATATGAATGGTTTTACCACAACACTTAGAGTGTTAATTTACTTTATTATACTAACGGATCTCACGAGAATTTTGTTAAGTTTTGTGTGATTGAAGTTTTCAAGTTTTGGGTGAGATCACGATGGATGAAGGAATAAGGAGTAAGAAGAGCCTAAACTTTGGGATTCACATGGCACCGCAACATAATATCCGAAGAGTAACAAGCAACTAAGCTTGGGGATTCCTCGACTGGCATCCCCTCTTTCTTCTAGCGACCATCGGTATTTTACTTGGAACTATATTTTTATTCGTCACATATAATGAGTTTTGCTTGGAGCGTCTTGTATCTGTGTTTGTTTGGATTTTTATCCTTGATTCACACACCTATTTGAGAGAGCCAAAATTATGCTATGATTTGTTAGAATTTCTCTATATGCTTTGCTTAAATCTATTGAGCTATGTAATTGCTCTAGTGCTTCACTTATATCATTTTGAGCACGACATGCTTTTACATGTTTGAAGAAATGCTCTCATGCTTAACTTATACTAATTTGAGAGTTAGAAAGTTTGAATAAATTCTCTCATGCTTCACTTATACTAATTTGAGAGTTATAAAGTTTGAATAAATTCTCTCATGCTTCACTTATATTAATTTGAGAGTTCTTAATTTTGAAGAAATTCTCTCAAGCTTCATTTATATGATTTTGAGAGATGAAACTTTTATGCTCATGATCTTCACTTAAATATATGTGAGCTTGTACAAAGCAATGACAATATATGAAACTAGTCCCAAAGTGATAGATATTCAAGAGGAACGCAATAAAACTTTCATGAAGATCATTGGATAAATTAAACTTGATTCTTTGTAATAGTTTTGAGACATGACGATAGTGATATGTGAGTTATGTTAGTGAGTAATTATGCTTAGTAAGAATATTGGTGTTAAGGTTTGTGATTCCCAATGCAAGCATGAAAGTCAATAGTTATGCAATGAAATTACCTCCTAGTTATGGTGCATTATTCGGTGTTAGTTATGCTTAATGGTCTCCTATGTGATTTTTCGTTTCTTGGTTGGATGCTTCTAAATCTATTTGCTAGCCTTCACTTATACTAAGTAGAAATACTACTTGTGCATCCAAAATCCTTAAACCCAGTTTTCCATATGAGTCCACTATACCTACCTATATGCGGTATTTCCATGCCGTTCCAAGCAAATTTGTATGTGCCATCTCTAATTTTCAAAATAAATTTTCCTTTTAGTGTACTCATACCACTCATGAAACGGTAGGGGGTGACCTATATTTTTCCATGCTAGATGTTTTATTCTCAAGACGAGTGTTTATTCACTTGTCATTGCACGAGAGTACGACGGCTAATATTTGAGTGTGTTTCATGAATGGATCAATGATTGAGCATGATGGGCTAGGGATAACTTGCTTTAGTGTTGATATTTTGAAAGACATGCTTGCTTGTTGATATGCTTGAGTATTAAAGTTTTCATGTCAAAACTAGACTATTGCTTTGAACCATCTCAAAGTCCAAATGTCCATGCTACAAAGAAAAGAATATTGTGATGAACATGTTAGGCAGCATTCCACATCAAGAAAATTGTTTTTATCACTTACCTACTCGACGACAAGTAGGAATTAAGCTTGGAGATGCTGATATGTCTCCAACGTATCTATAATTTTTGCTTGTTCCATCCTGCTATATTATCAATCAGGGATGTTTTACAATCATTTTATAGCAACTTTACATCATTTTTTGGGACTAACCTATTGACATAGTGCCAAAGTGTCAGTTGTTGTTTTTTACTTCACAGAAAATCAATACCAAACGAAGCCCAAACACCGTGAAATTTTTTGGAGAATGTTTTTGGACCAGAAGACACTAGACGGGTCAAACAAGTGCCAGAGAAGAGGCCTGAGGTGGGGAACACCCACCAGAGCGCAGCACAGGCCCTTGGTGCGGCCTGGTGGGTGGTGCCCACCTGCGGACCCCCTTCCACCGACTATCGCCTCTACGAATTCTCAAATATTCAAAAAACCATAGAGGATTCGACGAAACACAATTCTAACCGCCGCAAGTTCCAGAACCCCGAGATCCACTCTAACACCATCACGGAGGGGTGCACCGTGTTCATGGGTGTTTCTCCGATAATGTGTGAGTAGTCCACCATATACCTACGGGACTGTAGGCAGATGGCTTCCTCTCTCTCTTTTTATTATCAATACAATGGTCTCTTGTAGATCTATTTGATGTAATGACTTTTGTGGTGTGTTTGTTGGGATCCGATGAATTTTGAGTTCATGATCATTTTCTATCCATGAATACGATTTGAGTCTTGTTTGATATCTTCTTTGCATGATTACTTATAGCCTCGTATTTATTCTTCGAATCTTTGGTTTATTTAGGCAGACTAGATTGATTTTTCTTGGCATGGGAATAGGTGCTTGTGATGGGTTTGATCTTGTGATGTTCTTTCCCGGTGACAGAAGGGGCAGCAAGACACACATGTATCATTGCTATTAAGGATAACAAGATGGGGTCTATTCCTACATGAATAGATCCTATCTACATCATGTCACCATTCTTATTGTAGTACTCCATTTTTTCATGAACTTAATACACTAGATGCATGTTGGATAGCTGTCGATGTGTGGTGTAATAGAAGTAGATGTAGAATCATTTCGGTCTACTTATCTTGGACGTGATGCCTATATAATGATCATTGCCTAGATATCGTCATGATTATTTGGTATTCTATCAATTTCCCAACAGTAATTTGTTTACCCATCGTGTGCTATACTCATGAGAGAAGCCACAAGTGAAACCTACGCCCCCCGGGTCTACTTCTCCAACATATTGCTTTCCGGTCTACTATTTTGTCGTTTTGTTTTCAGATCTATTACCAAAAACCCAAAAATACCTTCCTGCCTTTTTTGTTTACTTATTTTATTTTGTGTTCTTGCGAGATCTATTTTTCATACCTATTGGAATCTAATCTCTCTTCTTACCATAGAGAGATTGACAACCTCTCTTTTGTGTCAGGTTGCAAGTATTTTGTTATTTGTGTGCAGGTGTTTGATATGTCCATTTTTCATCATGCTTTTATATTGATATTTATTGCATTATGGGATGTTATTACACGTTATGGTAGAATCCTTATGCCTTTTCTCTCTTATTTTAGAAGGTTTACATGAAGAGGGAGAATGCCGATAGCTGGAATTCTCGACTAGGAAAGGAGCAAATCTGAGATACCTATTCTACACAACTCCAAAAGCCTACGAAGAATTATTTTGGAATATATAAAAAATACTAGTGCAAGAATCAACCACAGGGGGCCACCTGCAGGCCACAAGCCTCCTAGGCACGGCCACCCCCTGGATGCACCTACCAGGCTTGTGGGGCCCCTATGGCTCCTCCAACGCCCATCTTCTCCTATATGAAGTGTTTTGACCTGGAAAAATCGAGAGAGAGATTTCGGGACGAAGTGCCACTGTCTCGAGGCAGAACTTGGACATAACCAATCTAGAGGTTTGGCAGGGTTGTTCTGTGGGGAAACTTCCCTCCTGGAAGGGGAAATCGAAGCCAGCGTCATCACCAACGATCCTCTCGTCGATAGGGGGTCAATATCCATCAACATGTTCACCAGCACCATCTCCTCTCCAAACCCTAGTTCATCTCTTGCATCCGATCTTTGTCTCAACAACTCAGATTGGTACCTTGGGTTGCTAGTAGTGTTGATTACTCCTTGTAGTTGATGCTAGTTGGTTTACTTGGTGGAAGATCATGTGGTCAGATCCTTAATGATAATTAATAATCCTTTGATCTTGACCATGAATATGTTTTGAGAGTAGTTATGTTTGTTCCTGAGGACATGGGATAAGTCTTGTGATAAGTAATCATGTGAATTTGGTATTCGTTCGATATTTTGATGAGATGTATGTTGTCTCTCCTCTAGTGGTGTTATGTGAACGTAGACTACATAATACTTCACCATTATTTGGGCCTAGGGGAAGACATTGGGAAGTAAAAAGTAGATGATGGGTTGCTAGAGTGACAGAAGCTTAAACCCTAGTTTAGGCGTTGCTTTGTAAGGGGCTGATTTGGATCCATATGTTTCATGCTATGGTTAGGTTTACCTTAATTCTTCTTTCGTAGTTGCAGATGCTTGCGATAGGGGTTAATCATAGGTGGGAGGTTTGTCCAAGTAAGGGAAGCACCCAATCACCGGTCCACCCACATATCAAATTATCAAAGTAACGAACGTGAATCAAATGAGCATGATGAAAACTAGCTTGACAGAAATTCCCATGTGTCCTCGGGAGCGCTTTGCTTTATATAAGAGTTTGTCCAGGACCGTCCTTTGATACAAAAAGGATTGGGATACCTTGCTTCACCTTTGCTACACTTTTTACTTGTTACTCGTTACGAATTATCTTATCACAAAACTATCTATTACCGATAATTTCAGTGCTTGCAGAGAATACCTTACTGGAAACCGCTTGTCATTTCCTTCTACTCCTCATTGGGTTTGACACTCTTACTTATTGAAAGGACTACGATAGATCCCCTATACTTGTGGGTCATCAAGACTCTTTTCTGGCGCCATTGCTGGGGAGTGAAGCGCCTTTGGTAAGTGGAATTTTGTAAGGAAACATTTATATAGTGTGCTAAAATTTACTTTCACTTGTCACTATGGAAAGTAATCCTTTGAGGGGCTTGTTCGGGGTATCTTCACCTCGAACGGAAACACAAAGAGTTGTCCCTCAACCTACCAAACCTACTAAAAATATTTATTATGAAATTCCTTCGGGTATGATAGAGAAGCTATTGGTTAATCCTTATGCAGGAGATGGAACACTACATCCTGATTTGCATATAATCTATGTGGATGAAGTTTGTGGATTATTTAAGCTTGCAGATCTACTCGAGGATCACGTCAAGAAGAAGGTCCTTCCTTTATATTTCAAGGAGAAGGCATTGACATGGTATATGCTATGTGATGATATTGGATCATGGAGCTACAACCGATTGAAAATGGAATTTCATCAGAAGTTCTATCCTATGCATCTAGTTCATCGTGATCGGAATTATATTTATAATTTTTGGCCTCATGAAGGAGAAAGAATCGCTCAAGCTTGGAGGAGGCTTAAGTCAATGTTATATTCATGCCCCAATCATGAGCTCTTGAAAGAAATTATTATTCAGAATTTTTATGCTCGACTTTCTCGTAATGATCAATCCATGCTCGATACTTCTTGTGCTAGTTCCTATATGAAGAAAGATAATGACTTCAAATGGGATTTATTGGAAATAATTAAACACAACTCTGAAGATTGGGAACTCGATGAAGGTAAGGAGTCAGGTATGAACCTTAAGTTTGATTGTGTTAAATCTTTTACACCAATGTTTTTCGTGAATTTAGCACTAAATATGGACTTGACTCTGAGATAGTAGCTTCTTTTTGTGAATCTGTTGCTGCTCATGTTGATCTCCCCAAGGAGAAGTGGTTTAAATATGATCCTCCCATTGAAGTGAAAGTAGTTCAACCTATTAAAATTGAAGAGAAAACTATTACTTATAATGTTGATCCTGTTATTCCCACAACTTACATTGAAAGACCACCTTTCCCTATTAGAATAAAGGAACATGCTAAAGCTTGAACTGCGGTTTGTAAGAGCTGTGATAGAACACCTACACCCCTTGAGAAAATTAAAGTTGAACCTAGTATTACTATGGTTAAGGATCTCTTGGTTGATAATATTGATGGGCATGTTATTCAATTTTGTGATGAAGCTACTAGAATTGCTAAACCTGATGCTAAAGTAAAGATAGACCAATTGTTGGCACACCTGTTGTTTCTGTTAAAATAGGAGATCATTGTTATCATGGCTTATGTGATATGGGTGCTAGTGTGGGTGCAATTCCCTTTTCCTTATATAAAGAGATTATGAATGATATTGCACCAGCTGAGTTAGAGGAAATTGATGATACAATTAAACTTCCTAATCGTGAAACTATATCTCCAGTTGGGATTATTAGAGATGTTGAAGTCTTGTGTGGGAAAATAAAATATCCTACTGATTTTCTTGTTCTTGGTTCCCCACAGGATATGTTTTGTCCCATTATATTTGGTAGAACCTTCTTGAATACCGTTAATGCAAGGATATATTGTGAGAAGGAAACAATTACCGTATGTTTTGGGGATACGTCTCATGAGTTTAATTTCTCTAAATTTCGTAGACAACCCCGTGATAAAGAATTGCCTAGGAAGGATGAAATTATTGGTCTTGCTTCTATTGCCGTTCCTCCTACTAATCCTTTAGAGCAATATTTGCTAGACCATGAAAATATATGGATATGAATGAAAGGAATAAAATAGATAGGATTTTGTTTGATCAGCATCCTATTTTGAAACAAAACTTGCATGTTGAAATACTTGGGGAATCTCCTCTAACCAAGGGTGATCCCGTGTTTGAGCTTAAACAATTACCAAATACTCTGAAATATTCTTATCTTGATGAAAAGACGATATATCCTGTTATTATTAGTGCTAAACTTTCAGAGCATGAAGAGCAGAGATTATTGAAATCTGAGGAAGCACCGTGCTGCTATTGGATATACTCTTGATGATATTAAGGGCATTAGTCCCACTCTATGTTAGGACAAAATTAAAATGGAGCCTGATGCTAAACCAGTTGTTGATCACCAATGACGGTTGAATCCTAAAATGAAGGAAGTGGTAAGAAATGAAATATTAAAGCTTCTGGAGGAAGGTATCATTTACCCTATTGCTAATAGTAGATGGGCTAGTCTCGTTCATTGTGTCCCTAAGAAAGTAGGTATTACTGTAGTTCCTAATGATAAAAATGAATTGACCCCACAGAGAATTGTTACAGGTTATAGAATGGTAATTGAATTTAGGAAATTGAATAAAGCTACTAGAAAATATCATTACCCTCTACCTTTTATTGATCAAATGTTAGAAAGATTATCCAAACACACACATTTCTTCTTTTTAGATGGTTATTCTGGTTTCTCTCAAATACCAGTGTCAAAAGAGAACCAAGAGAAGACCACCTTTACTTGCCCTTTTGGTACCTTTGCTTATAGACGTATGCCTTTTGGTTTATGCAATGCACCTTCTACCTTTCAAAGATGCATGACTACTATATTCTCTGATTTTTGTGAAAGGATTGTTGAGGTTTTCATGGATGATTTTTCTGTTTGCGGAACTTCTTTTGATGATTGTTTGAGCAACCTTGATTGAATTTCATAGAGATGTGAAGAAACTAATATTGTCTTGAATTGGGAGAAGTGGCACTTTATGGTGAATGAAGGCATTGTCTTGGGACATAAAATTTCTGAAAGAGGTATTGAAGTTGATAAGGCTAAAGTTGATGCTATTGAAAAAATGTCGTGTCCTACGGATATAAAAGGTATAAGAAATTTCCTTGGCCATGCTGGTTTCCATAGGAGATTTATTAAAGACTTCTCTAAGATTTCTAGACCTCTCACTAATATTTTGCAAAAATATGTTCCATTCGTTTTTTATGATGATTGTGTGGAAGCTTTTGAAATTCTTAAGAATGCCTTGATTTCTGCACCTGTTATTCAACCACCTGATTGGAACTTACCCTTTGAAATTATGTGTGATGCTAGTGATTACGCCGTAGGTGCTGTTCTAGGGAAAAGAGTTGATAAGAAACTAAATGTTATACATTATGCTAGCAAAACTCTAGACAGTGCTCAGAGAAACTATGCTACCACTGAAAAAGAATTTTTAGCAGTTGTGTTTGCTTGTGATAAGTTTAGACCCTATATTGTTGATTCTAAAGTAATTGTTCACATTGATCATGTTGCTATTAAATAACTCATGGAAAAGGAAGATGCTAAACCTAGACTTATTAGGTGGGTTCTTCTTCTACAAGAATTTGATTTGCATATTGTTGATAGAAAGGGTGCTAATAACCCCGTAGCAGATAACTTGTCTAGGTTAGAGAATGTTCTTGATGACCCACTAACTATTGATGATAGCTTTCCTGATGAACAATTAGCTGTCATAAATGCTTCTCATAATGCTCCTTGGTATGCTGATTATGCTAATTACATTGTTGCTAAATTTATACCACCTAGTTTCACATACCAACAAAAGAAAAAGTTCATCTATGATTTAAGGCATTACTTTTGGGATGACCAACACCTTTATAAAGAAGGAGTAGATGGTGTCATTAGACATTGTGTACCTAAGCATGAATAGGAACAGATCCTACAGAAGTGTCATTCCGACGCCTATGGAGGACACCACGCTGGAGATAGAACTGCACACAAGGTATTACAATCTGGTTTCTATTGGCCTACTCTCTTCAAGGATGCTTGTAAGTTTGTCTTGTAATGTGATGAATGTCAAAGAATTGGCAATATTAGTAGACATCAGGAAATGCCTATGAATTACTCTCTTGTTATTGAACCATTTGATGTTTGGGGTTTTGATTATATGGGACCTTTTCCAACGTCCAATGGCTATACTCATATATTAGTTGCTATTGATTATGTTACTAAATGGGTAGAAGCTATTACAACTAGTAGTATTGATCATACCACCTCCATTAAGATGCTTAAAGAAGTTATTTTCCCTAGATTTGGAGTCCCGAGATATTTAATGGCTAATGGTGGTTCACATTTTATTCATGGTGCTTTCCGTAAATTGCTTGCTAAGTATGATGTTAATCATATAATTGCATCCCCTTATCATCCTTAGTCTAGTGTTCAAGTAGAATTAAGAAATAGAGAAATTAAATTGATCTTGCAAAAGATGGTTAATATATCTAGGAAGAACTGGTCTAAGAAACTTGATGATGCATTATGGGCTTATAGAACTGCTTACAAGAATCCTATGGGTATGTCTCCGTATAAAATGGTTTACGGTAAAGCATGTCACTTACCTCTAGAGCTAGAGCATAAATATTATTGGGCAATCAAAGAGCTTAATTATGATTTCAAACTTGCTGGTGTGAAGAGGTTATTCGACATTAGCTCACTTGATGAATGGAGAACCTAGGCCTATGAGAATGCCAAGTTTTTTGAGGAGAAAGTTAAGAGATGCCATGATAAAAGAATACAAAAGTGTGAATTCAATGTAGGTGATCATGTCTATCTATACAATTCCTGGTTAAGAGTTTTTGCAAGAAAACTTCATTCTAAATGGGAAGGACCATACATCGTCGAGGAAGTATATCACTCTGGTGCCATCAAGATCAACAATGCCAAAGGCACAAATCCGAAGGTGGTGAACGGGAAAAGAATCAAACATTATATCTCAGGTACTCCCATTAATGTTGAACCCAATGTTATCAATACCATAACTTCTAAAGAGCATATTACGGAGATTTACCAGAACGTCCCAGACTCTGAAAAGGAATAGGTACGTGGTACGGTAAGTAAACCGACTCCAAAACTTTCCCAATAGCAATTTTACTCAGTTTTGGAATACTTAAAAAATTAGGAAAATAAAAAGCAGTCTGAATGATGCATGGGGAGGCGACAAGCCAGCTAGGCGTAGTCACCCCCTCTGGTCGCACCTAGGGGGCTTGTCACCACCCCGTGCGCCCTCCGGACTCTGTTTTCTTTTGGTACACCCCTTCGAGTCAGCAAAAATTCATTATATAATCTCCCGAAGGTTTCGAATTTCATATCACGACAATACCTCTTTTGTTTTGTTTTGAGCTATTTCTGTAGCAGATTTAGAGCAAGATGTCGTCCCAAGAGTTTGATGGGGAGAGCTACATATTGCACTATCTTGCCAATCCCAAGCTCTATGGGGACCTAGATACTTATGGATTATTCTTGGAGGAGGAACAAGAAGACAAGTACCAATAAGAAAACTCAGATGAAGAGGAGACTCCTATGCCTCAACTGGGAAACATGCACGTGGACTTCAGGAAATCAAGCCTCCCAAACGCAAGAAGAAAACCCAAAGTTCTATTTATCCCTTATCGTTTTCTATAGGAGAGTAAAGAAGAATTATGTCAAAGGATATTGAAGCTCGAGCAGGAAGTAGATGACCCGAGGGAATAAAATTTCATGCTTAAAACAAAATTGAACAACCTTCCAACCTCATCAACCACTCCACCACCATCACCTCCGAAGAAGGGCACCTGAGCACATGGGTATGGGCACTCCCCTTGGCGGCCCGGTATCATATCACATCACACCTTTTTCCTTTTTTGTTTTTATTATATTTCCTAGTTCGATCTTTTTTTATTTTGTTTTTGATCTAGTAGAATAAAAGTTTTTAGTATGATCCACCTTTTAGTTTTTGCTTTTGCTCCCCTTATGTAAGCAAGTCCGAGAGTTATATAATAAAAAGTAGTTTTGCTGAGAGGGCTTTGCTAGATTACTATGCTCTTGAAACTAATGAATAAAGTATAATAGAACAAAAGCAAAGAGAATACATAGTGATCTTCTGGGGAGTGATGACTTAACATATAACAAGTATGGTGATTGAAATTTGTTGGGAGTTAACAAACATACTAATTGGTCATTGGTGCAATTGAAAGGAAGTGATAAAGAAATAGAGATTCACATATAAATATATTATCTTGGACATCTTTTATGATTGTGACCACTCATTAAAATATTACATGCCAAGAAGTTGAATTTGGACAAGGAAGACAACATAATAGGTTATGTTTGCTTGCCTCTGGATTGAAGTTATATGGTTTTAGATCCTCCAACATGTCGTCCTTGCTTCCACCTCATATGAGACAAAACTGCCGCACCAAGTAGAGATACTACTCGTGCATCCAAACACCTCAACCCAGTTTTGCCATGAGAGTCCACCATTCCTACCTATGGATTGAATAAGATCCTTCAAGTAAGTTGTCATCGGTGCAAAAGGCAATAAAAATTGCTCCTAAATATGTGTGATCTTTTATTTTAAGGGAAATAAGCATTGCATGAACTTGTGGTAGTAAAGAAATAAAAGTGACAGACTACATAATAAAGGTTGCTATCACAAAGGGCAATACAATGCAGCATTCCTCTGCACTAAGAGTTTGTGCATCCAAAAATAAAAAGCGCATGACAACCTCTGCTTCCCTCTGCGAAGGGCCTGTCTGTTACTTTTACTTTTAGTACTTACCGTTATGCAACAGTGATGGTGGTCTTCACCACTTCCTATATTCCGTCTCTCTTGGCAAGCATTATGTGTTGGGAAATGATCTAGACTCATATATCCATTCGGATATCGGTGATCATGAGTTATTATTATTGACATCACCCCTGAGGTGAATAGTTGGGAGGCAAAACTATAAGCCCCTATCTTTCTCTATGTCCGATTGAAACTTTGACCTCGTGGGTACCGCGTGAGTGTTAGCAATTGTGAAATACTAAAAGATGATTGTGTATGTGGATTTTCTTTACGAGCTCTTATATTGACTCTTTTCGATGTTATGATAAATTGTCAATTGTTTCAATGACTGAGATCAAAGTTTGTTGGTTGTCAATAGAGATCTTGGTTCATACTTTATCTTGTGAATGAATTGATACTCTAGCATAAGAGATCTCATAAAATAAGTATTGTTGTTCTAAATATGTTCATGATGCCCTTATGTCCGTATTTTATTTTATCGACACCTCTATCTCTAAACATGTGGACACATTTTTCAATCTCGGCTTTCGCTTAAGGGCAAGCAAGGTCTAAGCTTGGGGGAGTTAATACGTCCATTTTGCATCATGCTTTTATATTGATATTTTTGCATTATGGGATATTATTACATGTTATGGTACAATCCTTATGCCTTTTCTCACTTATTTTGCAAGGTTTACATGAAGAGGGAGAATGCTGGCAGCTGGAATTCTGGATTGGGAAAGGAGCAAATCTGAGATACCTATTTTGCACAACTCCAAAAGTCTTGAAAATTTATGGAGAATTATTTTGGAATATATAAAAAATATTGGCGCAAGAATGACCAAAGAGGGGGGCTACCTGCAGGCCACAAGCCTACTAGGCGCGACCACCCCCCTGGTCGCGCCTAGCAAGCTTGTGGGGCCCTTGTGGATCCTCTGACGCCCATCTTCTCCTATATGAAGCGTTTTGACCTGGAAAAAAATCGAGAGAGAGCTTTTGGGACGAAGCTTTGCCATCTCGAGGAGGAACTTGGACATAACCAATCTAGAGCTCTGGCATGGCAGTTCTGCCGGGGAAACTTCCCTCCCGGAGGGGGAAATCGAAGCCATCGTCATCACCAACGATCCTCTCATCGAGAGGGGGTCAACATCCATCAACGTCTTCACGATCACCATGTCCTATCCAATCCCTAGTTCATCTCTTGTATCCGATCTTTGTAGCAACACCTCAGATTGGTACCTGTGGGTTGCTAGTAGTGTTGAGTACTCCTTGTAGTTCATGCTAGTTGGTTTACTTGGTGGAAGATCAAATGTTCAGATACTTAATGATAATGAATACTCCTATGATCTTGACCATGAAAATGTTTTGTGAGTAGTTAAGTTTGTTCTTGAGGACATGGGATAAGTCGTGTTATAAGTAATCATGTGAATTTGGTATTCGTTCGATATTTTGATGAGATGTATGTTGTCTCTCCTCTAGTGGTGTTATGTGAACGTCGACTACATAACACTTCACCCTTAGTTGGGAATAGGGGAAGACATTGGTAAGTAATAAGTAGATGATGGGTTGCTAGAGTGATAGAAGCTTAAACCCTAGTTTATGCGTTACTTTGTAAGGGGCTGATTTGGATCCATATGTTTCATGCTATGGTTTGGTTTACCTTAATTCTTCTTTCATAGTTGCGGATGCTTGTGATAGGGGTTAGTCATAAGTGGGAGGTTTGTCCAAGTAAGGGCAGCACCCAAGCACCATTCCACCCACATATCAAATTATCAAAGTAACGAACGTGAATCAAATGAGCATGAGGAAAACTAGCTTGACAGAAATTCTCATGTGTCCTTTGGAGCGTTTTTATTTATATAAGAGTTTGTCCAGGCCTGTCCTTTGCTACAAAAAGTATTGGGCTACCTTGCTTCACCTTTGATACACTTGTTACTTGTGACTCATTATTAATTATCTTATCACAAAACTATATGTTATCGATAATTTCAGTGCTTGCAGAGAATAGCTTACTGGAAACCGCTTGTCATTTCCTTCTGCACCTCGTTGGGTTCGACACTCTTACTTATCAAAATTACTATGATAAATCCCCTATACTTGTGGGTCATCAGTGTTGTTTATGTTGGTGCTTGATCTTCCTCTACGAATTGATATCTTGGTTTCATAACTAAGGGAAATACTTATCATCGCTGTGCTGCATCATCCCTTCCTCTTTGGGGAAATACCGATGCAGTCTCAAGCCACGTCAAGGACAAGTTGAAGTCCTTTGAGAAGTGGGATGAAGAGAATAAGAAGCTGGAGGCCATTGCCAAGAAATCTGCAGAGGAAGGCGCTAAGGCCGAGTCAAAATTGAGGCACGCGTCCGCAAAGCGAACCGAGTTGGAGAAGTTCATCGAAGACTGGGCAGTGAAATGAATGAGAAACTCAAAGGTATGTCAATGTTCTGAGTTTGTTCCGAGTTAGGATGATCTTTCACTCGTCTTTCAACAACTCTTTTCTACCTTTACTTCGATAGAGTTCTATGTGGACTTTGAAGAGGAGACATCCAAGATCGAAAAAGAACTGGACCCAACTGCTGGTCTTCTCCATGACAGTTCGGCCCTCGCTCTCCTCCGCCTAGAAGAATGTATTAGGGAGGTGACTATGATGTTCAATAGACTGCGTAAATCTACCAAGGACAAGGTAGAGGAAGTCTCAAGTGATCTTGATGCCCTCATGAGCCATCTGCAGGACATCCCTCGCCGAGTGCAAAGCTGGAAGAACTCTGCGGCCCGCGCCGGAGCTGACATCGCTCTGTCGCTCATTGGGGTCCATTGCAAGGGTGTTGATGAGGAGAAATTGGAGTCTCTCAAGGTCGTCAATCGAAATAGTGCCAAGATTGAAGACTTCATGGAGATGTTCCTTGAGGCTGCTACTCAGATCGCTAACGTCATCGACCTTGACACCTTCACTGATGCAGCTGTTGCGTCTCCCACCGAGTGATACTCGGATAAAACTATGAATGGGATTTGCCTCGGAATGCCGAGTGGTTGATGTAACCATACATTTGACGCGAGCTGATGGTCGCGATTATTTTACCTTTTGTTTCGAACATCATGCATTATGTTTTCCTCTATTTGACTTTGAGGTTTTATCCCCGTTTGGAAGGAGTATTAATGATCTTGTCCATTCTGATATCCGAGTGGAGGTTGTTCTCACACTCGACATATCAACACTTAAGCGAGCGCGGAGCCGCTGCTAAGCCCCCGAGTGTAAACTATGCCTTCACTCGGAGTGGTTTGTACTTAGGCGAAGTCAAGATCGCGTCTAAGTCCTCGAGTGTGGTTTTGGTCGACACTCGGAGTAGTTTTACACTTAGGCGAATACAGTTTCGCGGCCAATGAGTAAAAATGGAGGTAGTTCTTGGGAACAATGATGGTCCTATCCATCTTGATATCCGAATGGAGGTTATTCTTGCACTCAGCATATCAAAACTTAGGCGAGCCAGGGCCGCTGCTAAGCCCCCGAGTGTAGCTCATGTCTTCATTTGGAGTAGTTTGTACTTAAGTGAGGTTAGGATCACGTCTAAGTCCCTGATGGTGGTTTGGGCCGATGCTCGGAACCGTATTACGCTTAGGCGAATATAGGTTCGCAGCTAATGAGTAAAAATGAAGGTAGTTCCTGGGGGAAAATGATGGTCCTGTCCATCTTGAGATCAAAGTGGAGGTTGTTCCTGCACTCGACGTATCAACACTTAGGAGAGCACGGGGCCGCTGCTAAGCCCCCGGGTGTAGATCATGTCTTCACTCGGAGTTGTTTTACTTAGACGAGGTCAGGATCGCATCTAAGTCTCGGACTATGGTTTGCGATGACACTCGGAACATTTTTACACTTAGGTGAATACAAGTTCGCAGCTAATGATTAAAAATGAAGGCAGTTCCTGGGAACAATGATGGTCCTGTCCATCTTGATATCTGAGTGGAGCTTGTTCTTGCACTCATCGTATCAACACTTCGGTGAGCACGGGGCTACTGCTAGCCCTCGAGTGTAGATCGAGTCTTCACTCAGAGTAGTTTGTACTTAGGCGAATGCGGAATCACGTCTAAGCCCCCGAGCGTGGCTCAGGTCCACACTCAGAAAATTGTAGTTGCCACAAGAGTGATTAAGGTGAAAGGTTTTGACAAAGTGTTTAAAAAGTAAACACTTTTATTTAGCAAAGTCACTCGACAATTCATTATAGGAATGACGGAGTGTCTACTATTTTAAGCGTAGAACTTGCAGAGCAGGTCTGCGTTCCATGTACGGAGATCTTGTACATCGCCATTGATGTTATACAGTCGGTAAGCCCCGTTGTTTAGGACTTTGGAGATCACGAAATGACCTTGCCACAGAGGTGCTAACTTGTGAGGATTTTGCTGATCTTGATGGAGGACAAGGTCTCCCACCTGGAAAGCTCGCCCTCTAACCTACCTGTCGTGATAGTGTCTTAAGACTTGCTGGTATAGTGCTGACATGACCAGAGCTAGCTCTCTCTCCTCTTCCAAGAGGTCCATGTCGTCTTGTCATGCCGCTTCTACTTTAGCTTTGTTGTAAAGTTCCACTCGGGGAGCATTGTGACGTATGTCACTCGACAATACAACTTCGGATCCCTATACCATGAAGAATGGAGTGCACTTGGTTGAGTGGTTCGGGGTCATCCGAATGCCCCATAGTATAGATGGTAGCTCTTCAGCCCAGGCACCCGTGGCATACTCCAAATCCCTCATCAATCGGGGCTTTAATCCTTGTAGAATCATTCCGTTCACCCGCTCTGCTTGGCCATTCGACTGTGGGTGAGCCATAGAGGCATAGTTAATCTGAGTGCCTTGAGAATAACAGAACTCACAGAATTCACCTGAATCAAAATTCTTCCCATTGTTAGTGATGATATCATGTGGGATTCCGAATTTGAAGACAATTTGCCGGATAAAACTCACATCAGTCTTTGTATCCAAACTCTTGATGGGCTTAGCTTCAAACCACTTGGTGAACTTATCCACTCGTACTAGCACATGGGTAAATCCACTTGTCCCAATCTGTAATGGGCCGACCATATCAAGAACCCACACAGCGAACGGCCAGGTGAGCAGGGTGGTCTTTAGTGCTGATGCAGGCTTGTGTGTCTGATTCTTCTAGAACTGACATCCAACACAGAGGTCGACTAAGTCTTTTGCTGCCTCATTAGTCCGGGACCAATAAAATCCTGCACGAAATGCTTTCGCAGCCAATGTTCAAGAGGACACATGGTGGTCGTAGGTTCTCGAATGGATCTCATGGAAGATTTGTAACCCTTATTTTGGGAAATGCATTTCTGAGTCACACCTGTAGTGCTTTCCTTGTGTAACTGTTCTCCCATTACTTCAAAGGATTTAGATCGTCGAACGATCCGCCGAGCTTCCTCCTCTTCTTCAGGGAGTTCTTGCCAAAGAAAGTACGCCAAGTATGGTTGGGTCCACTTGGGGGTGATCACCAACATCTCATGGACAAGATCCACCATGGCTAGAACATTGACCTCGGTCAGATTGGAAGGTCCGACTGCTTGCGGGGGCTCCTTACTAAAAGGATCCTCTTTGACTGAGGGGTAGCGTAAATTCTCACGAAAAATGTCTTTAGGCACAACCCACTGAGTGGAGCCAATCTATGCCAGGTCATCTGCCGCCTAGTTCTTTGCTCGAGGTATATGATGCGGCTCTAAACCCTCAAAATTTTTCTCTAGTTTTTTGGCTGCATTGCAGTACCCAGTCATGGAAGGACTCCGTATATCCCATTCTTTCATAACTTGATTGACAACACGGTCCGAATCGCAGAATATCATCAAACGTCAGATTCCGAGTGAGATTGGCCAGTCGAAGCTCGTATTGGAGGGCTTCATATTCGGCCTCATTATTAGATGAGTCAAAGTGAATTTGAAGAACATAGCTCAGTCGGTCTTCCCTAGGGGAAACGGGAACCACTGCGGCACTAGAGCCTTGGAGCATCTTGTACCCGTCAAAGAACATGGTCCAGTGTTCGTTCATACTTGGGGTGGATGTTCCTGCTCGATCCATTCGGCCAAAAAGTCCACTAGAGCTTGAGACTTAGTTGCTTTCTTGTCTTCAAACTTGAGCTCCAACAAGATGAGCTCAATTGTCAATTTAACCACTCGGCCTATCGCATATATGTTATGCAGGATTTCTTACAAGGGGGCATCAATGATAATAGTGACCGAGTGCTCTTGAAAATAATGAGACACCTTCTTGACAGTGAGGTAAACACCATAAACCAGCTTCTGGCAGTGCTGATACCTTTTCTTGGAAGGGGTCAATACTTCTTAGATGCAATAGACGGGTCTTTGCACTTTGAATGCTTTTCCCGATTCCTCATGCTCCACCGTAAGGACAGTGACACCATGTAATAGATGGGTCTTTGCATTTTGAATGCTTTTCCCGATTCCTCACGCTCCACCATAAGGATAGTGCCAACCACTCGGCTAGTAGCCGCGATGTACAAGAGCAGAGGCTCTCGGCTACTAGGAGCAACTAACACCAGTTGGGTTGAAAGCAAGGTCTTGAGTTCATCAAACATGGCTTGCACTTCAGGGGTCCAGTCAAAGTTGCCAGACTTCTTCATCAATAGATAAAGAGGTAATGCCTTCTCGTCGAGTCGAGAGATAAACCTCCTTAGGACCGCGAGATAACCTATGAGCTTTTGCACATCGTGCAAACACACTGGTTGTTTCATTCGGACGATGGCACCAATTTTGTTAGGATTGGCATCGATCCCTCGTTCAGAAATGAGGAAACCAAGTAGCTTACTCGATGTCACTCTGAATGTGCACTTTGCGGGGTTGCGTTTTATCTTAAAACATCGAAGGTTGCGAAAGTTTTAGCGAGATAAGCCAGAAGGTCGGAACCTTTTATGAACTTGACCACAATATCATCCATATACACCTCAATGTTCCAACTTATTTGCCCTTGCAAACACTTTTGGATCATACGTATGAAGGTCGCCCCTGTATTTTTGAGGCCGGATGGCATTGTGATATAGCAAAAGCACTCGAATGGGGTGCTGAAGGCTGTTTTTATTTCATCGGATCCATACATTCAGATCTGGTGGTACCTAGAGTATGCATCTAGGAACGACAGGAGTTCACACCCGGCAGTAGAATCTACTATCTGGTCTATGCGGGGAATAGGAAATGGTCCTTCGGCAGGCCTGATTGAGGTGCTTGAAATCGATGCACATTTGAAGTGACTTGTCATTTTTAGGAACCAACACAGGGTTGGCGAGCCACTCGTAATGGTACACCTCATGGATGACCTCAGCGGCTAGGAGCCGAGCAAGTTCTTCACCGATTACCTTGTGCTTCTTGATGGAGGATCGACGCATGTGCTCTTTGACCGATTTGGTACTCGGATTGAATCAGAGTCGGTGCTCTGCCAGCTCCATGGGAACTCCCAGCATGCCAGACGGCTTCCATGCGAAAATATCCCAGTTCTCATAGAGGAACTGGATGAGCCCAGCTTCCTATGTATCCCCAAGTGTCATCGAGATGTTCGTGGGGGCTGCATTTGGATCACTCTGATGAACGTTAACTTTCTTGGTCTCTCCGGCCAACTGGAAAGAGGATTCCGTTGCTGGCCACTTGAGTTTGAGAAAATCATCAACATCCACTGCTTTCTTGTACCTGTTGAGTTTGACTGCGAGCACTTGCTCGTTCGCGATTTTGGAGCCCTGCTGGAGGCACTCCTTTGTGACTTTCCGATCGTCGGTCACCGTGATGATGCCCTTTGGCTCGGGCATCTTAAGCTTAAGATACACATAGGCAGGCTAGCCCAGGATGGCATGGTAGGCGCTGAGGAATTCCACCACTTCGAATGTCAGGCGTTCCTTTTGGATTTTTTTCTAATCTCCGAACACAATCTCCAGAGTGATTTGGCTGAGTGACTCTGCGTTCTTCCCGAGGATGACCCCATGTAAATGCATGTTGCTTTTGCTTAGTTGGGACATCGGAATTTCCATTTCTTCGAATGTGTCAGCATAAATTATGTTGAGCCCACTGCCACCATCCATCGTGACTTTACGCAGTCAAACTTGTTAACAGCTAGGTCTACAACCAACGCCTGCCTCCGAGGGGTGGTATGTGTCCCAGATGATCGAACAGGTCGAAGGTAATGGGAGTCTTCGCCCAATCGAGGTTCTTAACGACAGCTGGGGCCGCCATGTTCACCTCCCGATTAACAACTTTCGATCGGCTCTTACTTTCGACATCAGCAAAGATCACGTTGAGGACTTTGTCGACGTTCGGATACTTGAAAGAATCCTCACCGTCCTCTTCATCATCTTTCTCTGTGGTGGTCTCTTTACCCATCTCTTGTTTGAGCATCCTGCACTCCCGAGTGGTGTGCTTCGGGTAAATTATATTGCCCTCCTCATCTTTTTTAGTATGGACAACACCGGGTTGATCTAATACCTCAATCTCGTACTCGGGCTTCTTCTTATTGGGCTCGTCTTTCTTCTTTTTCATCTTAGGCTTCCCTTGACCAGGAACAACAGCGACCTCCGCCTTTCCCGGATGATTGGCTTTCCTTTTCTGCTTCTTGCCAGCATTTCCCCTCGATTGAGGAGCTTCGCCAGCCCGCCCTTTGCCTCTTTAGAGACGGTCTTCTTCTTCACCATTAGCATACTTATTGGGGGTTTCCATGGCTCGACTAGGAGACAGGTCTCCTAATCGACCAAACTTCAGGATGACCTCGCGATACCGAGTGCCTGCCTTGAAGGCGGAGACCACGTGATGCTCGGTAACATTCTCAACTGTGTTGTGTAGCATGGTCCAGCGCTGAATATACTCGCAGAGAGCTTCGTTGCCTTTTTGGACACGATGATGCAATTCTGTCAATCCACCCGGACGCTTGTATGTTAAAAGCACATTTACTCCCTTGGTGGTTTTGGTAAGTAATAACAACTTATATATCACTAAACTAATATTTCCACAAAGCACGTTTTAGGAAAAGTTTAATGATGGGTTGGCATAATTATTGTCGAGAAACCCCTAGATGCAAGGATTTGGATTGGCAAAAGCTTCAAGCAAAGAGGACTCTACATTTTACTTTGTGAGAAATCATTTTGAGTCCATAGGAAAAGCCAATACTATTAAAACAGGGTAAGGTACTGTTTGCGAAGAAGATGGTCAAACGTGCACAAGTGATAGTCACCAAAAAAACACCCACAAATTCTTCCAAATATTCTATATAAGCCATTCATGCAGATCGGTGCAACCAACTTTTTCCACTCTGTCCCACCGATTCCCAGAACCATGCCAAACCCTAGCACATTGGTGCTTCCGATCCCACTTCGGTGCCATCGTGTTTAGCTTGCCAACTTTCTGTTACATTGATTCACAAAATCAGAAGCTCCAAAGTTTTGGATTGGCATCACCGAGATTTGGATTCTGAACGTTGGAGACCTGATCGTTATCGTCGAGATTCCTATATCGGCCTCATCGAGATTCAAAAGTTGCTACCTTTAGAGCAACTCGGTACCATCGAGATTCACACATCGGTGTCACTGAGTTGGTCACTTAAGGTGTAACGGTTGGATTTTTGGAGATGCCTATATATACCCCTCCACCACCACTCACTCGCAAGAGAAGCACTCAGAACAGATCCCCACTTATCCCATCCGATTTTCTAAGAGAGAGCCACCTACTCATGTGTTGAGATCATGCCATTCCATTCCAACCATATGAATCTTGATCTCTAGCCTCCCCGAGTTTCTTTCCACCCAATCAATCTCTTCCACCAAAGCCAAATTTGTGAGAGAGTGATTGAGTGTTGAGGAGTCTATCATCTTGAAGCACAAGAGCAAGGAGTTCATCGACACTATCGAGCCTATTACCTTTTGGAGGGTGGTGCCTCCTAGATTGGTTAGGTGTCGCTTGGGAGCCTCCTACTTTGTGTTGTGGAGTTAACCAAGAAGTTTGTAAGGGCAAGGAGATCGCCCACTTCGTGAAGATCTACCCGAGTTAGGCTAGTCCTCCATGGACGTAGGCCATCATGGTATAGTCAAGGTTGCTTCTTCGTGGAACCCTTCGTGGGTAGAGCCCTCCGTGGACTCTCGCGACCGTTACCCTTCGTGGGTTGAAGACTCCATAAACGTGGACATACGATAGCACCACCTATCGGAACCATGGGAAAAATCTTCGTGTCTCCAAATTGCGTTTGATCTTCCTACCCTTCCTTCACTACTCATGCTTGTCTTTACTTTCTGCTGCTATACTCATAGACATGCATGTGTAGGGTGTGCTTGACTTTCTATCAATGCTATAATCTGCCAACACTAAAAATTCGGAAAAGGTAGAATTTTTATTTGGTCAAGTAGTCTAATCACCCCCCTCTAGACCTACTTTCAATCCTACATATGTGCCCTCAAAATTCTTGATGAACTCATGGGTCAGGTCTTCCCATCAGTAGATGCTGCCAGAGGGTAACTGATTCAGCCAGGCTCGTGCCGAAGCTTCGAACTTGAGAGTAAGATGCTTTATAGAGACAAAGTCATTGCCATCGCCCACCTGGACAGCCACTCGGTAATCCTTGAGCCAAGTTTCTAGCTTGGACTCGCCGTTGAATTTTCCGATTCCCGTCGCCAATCAGCAATTGGCGGGGATATCTGCCTCTCGAATGTACCTACTGAAACACTCGAGCCCTGAAGTCCCCCAACCGCCAACTCGGCCTCTAATAAGACTTCTCTTGTCCACCAAGTTCCGTCTGATGATTGATCTGGCGTAGAGCTGCGGGGGTCGCCGGCCACCTTCTTCATACCCTTTGGGCTGGGGAGGATTTCGTTCGCGATCTCCTCAGTGAGGTCAACCAACACCATAAGATCGCTTGCCGTACGAATCACCCCTCGGAGGGGGTGTCCGTCTAACATCGCGATCATCATGCTAGCGCTCTCTGTGCAAGCCACCCGGAAGAGGAGGCGAGTGTCTGCGCTTCCCTTACACATGCGGACTGTGTGCAGACTGGACCGTATCAGCCCGCGCGGACTTGTTGTGTATACGCAGGTGTGACTGTGAGACTTCTAAATTTTGCCTCAGCGCAGTCTTGAATAGAGTCTGGATCTTCGGAATACCCTCTCCGGCTGCAGAACCTGACAAGTTAATAGATTCAGCGATCTGAGTGGCCGCGGCCAGGTTCTCCATTGGCATGCGCATCATCGAGATCTCGGGGGGTTGTTGTTCTGGAACAATGGACACCGCAGTCGGCTGGTGCTGGGTTGCTCTCTAGCTGCTCGGTTGTCGAGTGAACGCTAGAGTCACTCGAACCACTCATGCTCAGCCAAAGTGGCTTGACATGTGGCCTCCAAAGCTATCTCTTCTGGGGTAGTCCCTGTGATGGGAGTGAGGAGAACTTTGTCGTCTCTCCTCCTCCTCTCTTCTTGCTGCTCCCGAGTGAGATGCTAGGGGACACAGCCACTGGTGTCGACACGATAGTGGTCACCATCTCAGCCATGGGAACCACTCGCAGAGTATCCAGGAGGCCCGTTGTTGGTGGTGTTGGCCATCAAGATCTCCACAGCATCTCCGCTGCTCTAGTACTCTGACTCCTCAGACAACTCGTCCCCCAAGGAGGGGAACATGTCGACGGTGGGCTCATTAGGGTTGAGCACATCCACTTGACTGACCGCCGACTTGTAACATCCCAAAATTTCATTTTGGAATGTTATGGAATATAGCTATGCATCATCATCACATTGTTTGAGTGAATAGAATGGTTGAAGTGCTTCCTTTGAATTTCTGAAAGGCCACTTTCATCTTTCCCTTTTTCTTGTTTCACCTATTTGAAAACCTCTGCAAAAGTTCAAAGAAAAGAGGGGAGTAACATGACACTCCACACCAGGGGAATCTTGGTGAAATATTTGAACAATAAAACCAGGGGTTATTTGAAAAATTATTGCAAAAGGATTTAAAATCAAATAAGCAATTTTTGAAAATAATTTTTTTCAAAGTATTCAATATGACAGAGGAAAAATGTTCATTAAATAGAATTAACTCTCCTGATCATTTTGATATATATAATTCCTAAGTTTGGAATTGTTTTGAATGCTTTTAAAAGAGTTTTACTTCACTGGATATTAGGAAAGGAAGGTTTTTAAAACGAATCGGGCCAGCCCACAGGCTTTAACTTCCGAATTCAATTCGAACCGGTCAACCGACGCGCTAACCTCGCCTCTTCTCTCACTGGCAAGCGGTACCCACTGACCGACGGTATCATCCTCGCGCCCATCTCCTTCCTCGCGTGCGCGTCGCCCTCGCCGGAGATCTCTCTCCCCGGATCTCCCTCCTCTCTCCCTCCCCCGACCCCGCACCTGGCCTATAAAAGCCACAGCCCTCGCCGCACTCCATTCCACCTCAAGCCCCCACTCTACCTTGCCGGAGTTCGGACTCCAACCAAACCCTCCCGAGCTCGAGGCCGTCGCCTCCGTCATCCCCAGCCCCGTCCGACGCTGCCAAACGACGCCGAAGCTTCGTCGCCGTCGCCTGAGCACCTCGGACGCCGCCCCCGACCACTGCACCGTCGCCCACGACCACCCCCGACCTCCAGCCGCCGTCGACCTCGCCGGAACCCTGACCCCCTCCGTTGTAAGTCACCACACCTCGCCGTAGCCATCGGATCCGCAGTCAATGCCCTAGATTAGATCACTTAAAAGCCCGAATTGGTACGAACTAAGTCTTGGTCGACCGCTCGTTAGCTCCCACACGCATGCCCTCGCGGCCAATCACAACCTGACACGTAGCCCCTAACCGATTGTTATCAGTTTCTCTTTTGTGTATCTGTTTTAGAAAACAGAATGTTTTCTGTTTTTTGTTAGGTTCTGTTGATTCAACTTTAGTTTAACTTTTGCTTTTAGACTTCATTAGGTTCTATTGATTCAACTTTAGGTGTATCTTTTCTGTTAATAAAATATGTTTTTCAAATTGTTTTGTACTCTAGTTTGAATACGTTCATCTTCTTTTCACCATGTATATTGTTTAGAAGAAGTTTTGTAGTACTTCTTTTAGCACAAAACTTTTATGAAATACTTTTTGTTTTCAAATAAAACTTTATATTTTTTTGCTGTTATCTAATATGAATGTCTAGTTGTTCAAGACCAATCTTGTTGACTTGTATGTCTTAGTAGGGATTTTTGACCCCAATAATTTTATAGTCTTATACTTTAAGTGATTCATCTTTTGATTCTGATTTTGTTTGTTGAAGCATTTGTTTACCTTGCTGTTGAATGAATTGTTTTGTGTTTATGCTTACGGTGTGCTCTTGTTTGATTCGTTAGATCATCCGGAGTGCGAAGCTTGTTATCTAGAGTCACTTGATTACGATGATCGTCAACAAGGCAAGTCACTTGACCATGTATACCTATGTTTTATTGCATTAGTTCTTCCATCTCCCCAATTGCATGCAAAGTAGGTAATTGGAAACTTGGTTACTTGTTGTAGTATCATGTGGTAGGTACCCCTCAACCCTTTGACACATTGGCCCCGGGAAAACGTTGATTTACATTTTGCTATGCTATTAGTAGATGGGGTTGGTCGTGTGATTCATGAGAGTTGTGAGTTAATAATTTCAAGACCTACATGATGATCAAGTCTTCAAGACTCCAAGTTTTCAACTTACCTCTGGGTGGATGATGTTTGAACGGCACCCTGGATAAACCAGTGGTTAGCCTAGATGATGTTGGAGAAGTGCCAGTATTCATGCGGAAAGGTCCACCCAGGCACAAAGAGAAGGATGGATGTTTCAAGACCCAAGGCATACCTGGACAGCCACAAGCCATTATGGGCTCTGGCTTGGTTGGATATCGTGGTGACCCTGGACAGGCGGTGCTACGAGATGTAGAAGAACGGTAGGAAAGGATGGGCACCGACAGAGTCTCGGGGAAACCCTTTTGAAGACCATGTTTTGGTCATCCATTTGTCAAACACCATGAAGTGCGAGAAGTCCAATGGAGGCGATCAAATCTTGTGGGGAACGTGTGCAAAACTCTGCAGAGTACCCAAACCTAATCGATTAGCTGTGTCCATGGACACGGACAATTTGAGCCAAAGGAACTAAAATTATCTGGAACTCTCAACACAATTAATTATATTGATGTGGGTTATTAATGTCAACTTGGGTATGAGAATTGGTTGGTGGAACCATCTCATTAATCAACCAACATTGTAGTAATTATGCCTTGCCCTCTCTTGTTGTAGGAATTTTTTTGGCTTTATGCAAAAACTTACTACCCCACTTGCCATATTTGCATATAGACTAGATGATTACTTTACCCCCTCTCTTGTGACTTTGCCGGCATATTCATTATGTTGACCTATACGACTGCAACGTATCATGTTGCAGAGTACTTTTCCGACCAGGAGTGAGGATACGCTCTACGCTCGGTGAGATGCCCTTGGAGTCAGATGGACTCAACTACCTATGGAGCTTCCGCAGGACTTTGGTTTAGTTTATCTCACGAGTTGGCTTTCAGCCACTTTATTGTAATCCCTATTGTAATAAAGGACTCGATATGAGATTTCGATTAATTAATGCTGTGTGATTTCCCTTTGATATATACATTGATGTACCGTGTGTGTACCAGCATGATCTTGGGATGGTACAGAAACACCGGAGATTCGACCTTTCAGGTTGGGTCGCTACAGAAATGGTATCAGAGCACACGCTGACCGTAGGACGTAACCTCTAGGATTGGAAAAGCCTTAGGATTTATTTCTCTTTTTTCTTTAAAATTCTTATACTCTCATCTACTCGTTTCTGACTTCCCTCCGATTTATTTTTCAAAATTTATAGATGGCCACCTTCATCCTAGTTTTGATCACGGAGTTTTGCCAGCCTGACGCAACGATGCCCTTTGGCAAGGAGCTGATGAGGATCGTTAGGGACATGAGGATTGCTTTGCCGAGCATCACCGGGACTCCTATCATGTCTTTTCCACAAGATGGACGCTATAGGATCAAGGTGCACATCCCCGGGAAGACCTTTGGAAATCGTAAGGAACCCATCGACTTCAAGTTTGTGGCACCCAACTGGATGCTTGGGAGAGACATGGCCATTCATCGTGCCCTTGGACGTATTCAGGAGGAATACAAAGGTGGAACCATTTCACCGGGACTCAGCGTGGTTTGTCGCAGGGATGCCAATGGAAATATCATAACCACTCCCACTGAAGACACCACCATTTCCTATATCCAGACCTTGGAGACACACATCAGGACCTTGGAGCTTCGGGTACGTGCCGACACGAAGATGATCAAGAGGCTGATGAACCGTGAGAATTACCTCGAAGCTGACTTACGGGAAGCCGAGTACGAGCATGAGTATGAGGTGAAGGATTTCTTAGAGAGGATCGTTAAGCTGAACACTCGCATAGCAAATCTGGAGGAACAGATGGACATGGGTGAAAATCTTCATCCAGAAGGAGACATGGCTCCTCTGATCAGCAACGATGATGACTATGAGGAGAGCACCACCGGAGGAGGCTCCTTCACCATGTACTTTTGAGGAGAACTTTAGTTATGCCCCCATATATCTTCATTTTTTCGTCGTTAAACGTAGGTCGATGTTTAGTTTGATTTTGGAGATTTGTATCTCGATGTTTGACCTTGAGTTGAATAAATGAATGAGTGTTTGGTGTGATATGTTTGTTGCATTGCATATGGGTAGTGAATTTCCCTTTTAGGTCATTGTTCTATTCTAATTCTCACCCCTCTGAAAACACCAAGATGCCTCTGCGACGTGAGCCCGACTTCACTTTCCCGCGAGAGCTCACACAACTTCTTCAGCAACAGAATGCCCTAATGCAGCTGTTGATTCAAAATCAGACCAACAACCACCCTCCACCTCAAGGCGACAACCTCACCCGTATTCTGAGACTGAATCCCCCAACTTTCTCCAACAGCACAGAGCCCATTGTGGCAGATGATTGGCTCCGCAAGATGGAGAGGGAACTCACCACCGCAGGATGCACTAAGGCTGAAAAAGTGCATTTTGCAGCCCATCAACTGGAGGGACCAGCAGCTTCATGGTGGGAGAACTACACCACCACGTACCCCATTACTGGTGTGACTTGGGAGCAGTTCAAGCAAGCTTTTCGCACCGCACATGTCTTAGCTGGAGCCATGAGTCTGAAGAGCGTGAGTTTCACAACTTACGCCAGGGGAACCGTTCCGTGGCCCAGTACGTGGACGACTTCAGAACGTTGGCTCGTTATGCACTAGGAGATGTGGACGATGATGCAGCCAAGCAGGAGAAGTTCTTGGAAGGACTCAATGATGAGTTGAGCGTGCAACTGATGGTGGCTACCTTCAGCAACTACCAGGAGCTGGTAGACAAGGCCCTCATCTTGGAGGGGAAGCAGCAGCAAATCGAGAAGCCCAGAAATCAGACAAGAAGATAGCTGAGATAAAGCAGGCAATGAAGGAAGGCAAGGCCAAAGGATTTCGTGAAGATGAACAAGGTACTCTATGGTTTGAGAACCGAATCTATGTGCCCCATGACCCAGAGCTCAAGAAGTTGATACTTCAAGAAGCCCACGATTCACCATACTCGATACACCTAGGCAACACCAAGATGTACCTGGATTTGAAGGAAAGTTAGTGGTGGACAGGTATGAAGAAAGATATTGCCGAACATTTTGCGTTATGTGATGTTTGTCAGCGAGTAAAGGCGGAACATCAGAAACCAGCAGGGTTACTCCAACCTTTGCCGGTACCCGAGTGGAAATGGGATAAGCTTGGTATGGACTTCATCACAGGACTACCCAGGACCCGTTCAGGATATGGTTCCATTTGGAATGTGGTCGATCGCTTGACCAAGGTGGCTCATTCCATTCCAATGAAGACCACCTATACCAGTGCTAAGTTAGCCAAGATCTATATGGCCAGGATCGTATGTCTACATGGAGTTACGAGGAGTATCGTGTCAGATAGAGGAACACAATTTACCTCAAAGTTTTGGCATCAGCTTCATGAAACTTTGGGTACAAGGCTGGAGTTCAGTACAACTTTTCATCCGCAAACCGATGGACAGACTGAGAGAGTTAACCAAATTCTGGAGGACATGTTGAGAGCCTGTGCGCTAGACTATGGGTCCAGTTGGGATGACAACTTACCTTACGCAGAGTTCTTGTACAACAACAGTTATCAGACCAGTCTGAAGATGGCCCCTTTCGAAGCTTTATACGGAAGGAGGTGCAGAACACCATTGACGTGGGATGGTGTTGGAGACAGAAAACTTTTTGGTCCCGGTCTCATCAGAGATTCTGAAGATAAGGTCAAACTGATTCGAGACCGACTCAAGATAGCTCAATCCCAGCAGAAGAGCTATGCTGATAACAAACGCAAGGAGGTGACATATGAAGTAGGGGATCGAGCATATCTCCGTGTGTCCCCACTTCGAGAAATCAAGAGGTTTGGTGTTAAAGGAAAGTTAGCACCCAGATTCAAGGCCCCTACAAAATTCTGGAACATAGAGGCGAAGTTGCATACAAGCTGGAATTATCAGAAGGACTGTCCGGAGTTCATGATGTTTTCCATGTTTCCCAGCTGAAGAAATGCCATGCTGAGATGGCTGATATTCCTTTGAGAGACAAAGTGCCCCTAGAGGCCATACAACTTGACAGTGACCTGACCTATGAGGAGAAGCCCGTCAGAATCCTCGAGACTGCCAACAGAGTTACCCGTAGCAGGATCATCAAGTTCTGTAAGGTTCTGTGGAGCCACCACACCGAGGAAGAAGCCACCTGGGAACGCGAAGAAGATCTTCGTAGAGACCACCCGCACCTATTTTCTAGCCAACCCGAATCTCGAGGGCGAGATTCATCTTAAGGTGGGTAGGTTTGTAACATCCCAAAATTTCATTTTGGAATGTTATGGAATATAGCTATGCATCATCATCACATTGTTTGAATGAATAGAATTGTTGAAGTGCTTCCTTTGCATTTCTGAAAGGCCACTTTGATCTTTCCCTTTTTCTTGTTTCACCTATTTGAAAACCTCTGGAAAATTTCAAAGAAAAGAGAGGAGTAACATGACACTCCACACCAGGGGCATCTTGGTGAAATATTTGAACAATAAAACCAGGGGGTTATTTGAAAAATTATTGCAAAAGGATTTAAAATCAAATAAGCAATTTCTGAAAATAATTTTTTTCAAAGTATTCAATATGACAGAGGAAAAATGTTCAATAAATAGCATTAATTCTCCTGATCATTTTGATATATATAATTCCTAAGTTTGGAATTGTTTTGAATACTTTTAAAAGAGTTTTACTACACTGGATATTAGAAAAGGAAGGTTTTTAAAACGAACCGGGCTGGCCCAAAGGCTTTAACTTCCGAATTCAATTCGAACCGGTCAACCGATGCGCTAACCTCGCCTCTTCTCTCACTGGCAAGCGGGACCCACTGACCGACGATGTCATCCTCGCGCCCATCTCCTTCCTCGCGCGCGCGCCGCCGTCGCCGGAGATCTCTCTCCCCGAATCTCCCTCCTCTCTCCCTCCCCCGACCCCGCACCTGGCCTATAAAAGCCATAGCCCTCGCCACGCTCCATTCCACCCCAAGCCCCCACTCTACCTTGCCAGAGCGCCATGCACGACCTCGCCGGAGTTCGGACTCCAACCGAACCCTCCCGAGCTCGAGGTCGTCGCCTCCGTCATCCCCAGCCCCGTCCGACGCTGCAAAACGACGCCAGAGCTTTCCCGCCGTCGCCTAAGCACCTTGGACGCCGCCCCCGACCACTGCACTATCACCCACGACCACCACCGACCTCCGGCCGCCGTCGAACTTGCCGAAACCCCGACCCCCTCCGTTGTAAGTCACCACACCTCGCCGTAGCCATCGGATCCGCAGTCAACGCCCTAGATTAGATCACTTAAAAGCCCGAACTGGTACGAACTAAGTCTCGGTCGACCGCTCATTAGCTCTCACACGCATGCCCTCGTGGCCAATCACAACCTGACACGTAGCCCCTAACCGATCGTTATCAGTTTCTCTTTTCTGTTTCTGTTTTAGAAAACAGAATGTTTTCTGTTTTTTGTTTTTATCATATCTTTTAAAATATTTAGTGTTTTTAGTTGATTCTTTTTGCGTTAGTTCAAAAATTTGATGTAGTTTATGTCTGTATGCTTAGATTTCAAATTTGAACTTTAAATTTTGAATCTAATCAAATTTGTTTAAATTACTAAAATCTGTAAAACTAGAGTTTAAAAATATATTTTTGAGTGATTCTTTTTGCCACTGTTTGGTATTAGTAAAACCTATCATTCTACATAATTTGAGAATTTTTCGAATGAATTTAGTGAATGTTTTTAACAAAAAAAGAATCTGGTTAGTTCTTAATAGATTTTAACTAAATTGACTTTTAATTAATTTAAACGTGAATTAGTTTAACTTTTGCTTTTTAGACTTCATTAGGTTCTGTTGATTCAACTTCAGGTGTATCTTTTCTGTTAATAAAATATGTTTTTCAAATTGTTTTGTACTCTAGTTTGAATACGTTCATCTTCTTTTCACCATGTATATTTTTTAGAAGAAGTTTTGTAGTACTTCTTTTAGCACAAAACTTTTATGAAATACTTTTTGTTTTCAAATAAAACTTTTTTTTCTGTTATCTAAAATGTCTAGTTGTTCAAGACCAATCTTGTTAACTTGTATGTCTTAGTAGGGATTTCTGACCCCAATAATTTTATAGTCTTATACTTTAAGTGATTCATCTTTTGATTCTGATTTTGTTTGTTGAAGCATTTGTTTACCT
Organism: Hordeum marinum; assembly: GCA_022496015.1. Lineage (NCBI taxonomy): Eukaryota > Viridiplantae > Streptophyta > Magnoliopsida > Poales > Poaceae > Hordeum > Hordeum marinum. Next base: position 166,048,207 of record CM039678.1, on the reverse strand, counting down.
TGCTGTTGAATGAATTGTTTTGTGTTTATGCTTATGGTGTGCTCTTGTTTGATTCGTTAGATCATCCGGAGTGCGAAGCTTGTTATCTAGAGTCACTTGATTACGAGGATCGTCAACAAGGCAAGTCACTTGACCATGTATACCTATGTTTTATTGCATTAGTTCTTCCATCTCCCCAATTGCATGCAAAGTAGGTAAATGGAAACTTGGTTACTTGTTGTAGTATCATGTGGTAGGTACCCCTCAACCCTTTGACACATTGGCCCCGGGAAAACGTTGATTTACATTTTGCTATGCTATTAGTAGACGGGGTTGGTCGCGTGATTCATGAGAGTTGTGAGTTAATAATTTCAAGACCTACATGATGATCAAGTCTTCAAGACTCCAAGTTTTCAACTTACCTCTGGGTGGATGATGGTTGAACGGCGCCCTGGAGAAACTAGTGGTTAGCCTAGATGCTGGAGAAGTGCCAGTATTTATGCGGAAAGGTCCACCCAGGCACAAAGAGATGGATGGATGCTTCAAGACCCAAGACTTACCTGCACAGCCACAAGCCATTATGGGCTCTGGCTTGGTTGGATATCGTGGTGACCCTGGACAGGCAGTGCTACGAGATGTAGAAGAACGGTAGGAAATGATGGGCACCGACAGAGTCTCGGGGAAACCCTTTTGAAGACCATGTTTTGGTCATCCATTTTTCAAACACCATGAAGTGCGAGAAGTCCAATGGAGGCGATCAAATCTTGTGGGGAACGTGTGCAAAACTCTGCAGAGTACCCAAACCTAATCGATTAGCCGTGTCCACGGTCATGGACAGTTTGAGCCAAAGGAACTAAAATTATCTAGAACTCTCAACACAATTAATTATATTGATGTGGGTTATTAATGTCAACTTGGGTATGAGAATTGGTTGGTGGAACCATCTCATTAATCAACCAACATTGTAGTAAATATGACTTGCCCTCTCTTGTTGTAGGAATTTTTTTGGCTTTATGCAAAAACTTACTACCCCACCTACAATATTTGCATATAGACTAGATGATTACTTTACCCCCTCTCTTGTGACTTTGCCGGCATATTCAATATGCTGACCTATACGGCTGCAATGTATCATGTTGCAGAGTACTTTTCCGACCAGGAGTGAGGATACGCTCTACGCTCGGTGAGATGCCCTTGGAGTCATATGGACTCAACTACCTATGGAGCTTCCACAAGACTTTGGTTTTGTTTATCTCATGAGTTGGCCTTCAGCCACTTTATTGTAATCCCTATTGTAATAAAGGACTCGATATGAGATTTCAATTAATTAATGCTGTGTGTTTTCCCTTTGATATATACATTGATGTACCATGTGTGTACCAGCATGATCTTGGGATGGTACAGAAACACCGGAGATTTGACCTTTCAGGTCGGGTCGCTACACGACTAGTGTGCCACGGCATGCTCAATCCATCGCAGCAGCCGTGAGTGTCTGGAACGCCTGCGACAGCCTCCAGAAAGGCAGACAAACGAGGAGCCATAAGTTTTGGAATGATATTGAAGAAGTACCCCATGTGTTGCTGCGCTGAAATGTGTCGCACCCCGGGTGGGGAACCCATCCGCTTCCAACGGTGCATCCTGCAACCACGCCGACCCGTTCGCGACGAAGCGAAGGGTGCCTGAAGAGGATCTCACCGCCGAGTGCCAACATGATGAAAGGAAAGGTTAGAATCCCACTTACTCTGGATTTATCTAGATGTGCTACCCCATGGTGGGCGCAAACTGTCATGGGAGTAATATTGACAGTAGTATGGGGGTACGTACGAGTGAGGGCGAAGCCTAGCTATGGCGCAAGTGTAATAGCCGGATGTATGAGTTCGGGCCCCACTTGGAAGTGGTAAAGACCCTACGTCTCGGGCCCTAGGGCTTAGTGTTTTTCTTATGTGAGATCCGGATTATAGAGAGTTCGTAAACCTCGTTGTGGTGCCAGGGGGTGGCTTATATAGAGTGCACTACCTACAGCCGAGCGCCATTACTTGGGCAATAAATGACGGTAACTGCTGGAGTTGCTAGAAACGACAGTGTTAACTAGAGGTGTTACAGGTACCATAGTCTTGACAACACTTTATCCAAATTAAGTCCCTTGAACGTTGTAGCTCCCACGTCGCCTATGCTTATTTACGTCCGAGTGCTAAAGCCTGGCTGGCTGGGTGATGACGTCCAAGTGACTTCTAATGATCCGAGTGGATCTAGTATGTTCGTCCGAATGTGGAGGCAGTCCAGAGACTTTCATGCACTTGTAGGCCCCCAGGTGTCGGTGTCAAAACTGGTGGATCTTGGGTAGGGGGTCCCAAACTGTGAGACTAGAATCAACGGTAATAGGAGACGAAGTGGACACGAGTTTACCCAGGTTCGGGCCCTCCTATAGAGGTAATACCCTACGTCCTTCTTGGTTGTATTGATAAGGGGTTACAGGGTCGATCTACCTCGAGATCATATAGCTAACCCTAGATGAGTTGTTCTATATCTATACCCTAAAACCCTCCGGCTTATATAGATGTCGAGGATGCCTAGGGTTTACACATGGTCTGTTACATGCGGAAGATATAAACTTGCCTAACTATTACATCAGACGTAAGTAGCCCTCATAGTTCGGCCCATAACAATAGGTCAGCTATCCGAGGACCCCCTAATCTAGGAGTCCCTCAGTAGCCCCCGAACTTGCCTCCAACACCAAGGGTCTTCAGCATCGACTGCTTTGCGAATAGAGTCTTCGGCTTGCGAGGTGAGTTCCTTCCTGCCAAACATAGTTCGGCCTCCGATGACAAGTAGTCTCCCGCATAGTGGCACATCCAAATACTGTAAATTGATTGGCTTTGAATCCCAAACATTAGGGGATAAAGAACGACCCTCTGATGACCTTTCTGACGAAAGGCTACGACCCACCACGACCTCTAGGCCAGTTGCACACACTTGATTTTTGGTTTGGGGCCGTTTTAATCATCATGATCTATCAATATACCGATCGTGTTCCATTTTATATGGGATATACTTAATCACACGCACGCAACGGCTCACGCATCTCGGTAAGTGGAGGGATTCACGGCGCGGCAAGGGGAATCCACATTAAAATGCTCATAAAAAGAGAAGGAAAACCCCAAAGGCTTTTTTATGCTCTCCATTCGACTTCTTCGCCTCCCATTCCCTTGCACATCCAGAGCATAGATCTAGGTCTCTACGCCCCCACCTTCGAGCTTAGCAATGGCGGATTCGAATGGCAAGTGGGAAGCTTCCACGGTCACCAACAAGGACATACTCGACCTCAAGAAGGCTGGTTACCTCCCCGCCAACATCCTTCACCGGGCAGCGGAGGAGGGCCAAGTGATCCCCACCCCCATGCAAGGCAAGAGGGTGGTGTTCATCCCCCACTTTGTCAGGGGGTTGAGCTTCCCACTCCACCCATTCGTCAGGGGGCTAATGTTCTTATATGGCCTCGACTTCCACGACCTCCCGCCGAACTCCATCATGCACATCTTGGCGTTCATCCTCGTCTGCGAGGCCTTCCTTCGTGTCGAGCCACACTTCGGGATCTGGCTATAGGTCTTTAACATCAAGCCCAAGTGCGTCGGTGGCAAGCATGCGGACTGCGGCGGGGCAGTCATCGGCAAGCTCGCCCGTGTCGGGTGGCCGTCGGGCACCTTCATCGACACCATCAAGGGATGGCAAAAGGAGTGGTTCTATGCCACTTTCAGATCTGGTCCCCCCACCAGAATGGCTTCATGGCCCGAAAAGGGCCTGGTCTGGGGATCAGGCAAGGAGTTGACCAATTTGAAGAAGCGCCTCCGCTTCTTGGTCGAGGAGGGCATGAAGCTAGCCGATGTGGTTCAGGTGATGCTCCGAAGATGCATCCTCCCCTGCCAGCATCGGGACACTCCCCTGTGGGCTCGAGAACTCGAAGCCGAGCCCACAGTCTGGAGACTCTTCCGCACTACGCGGGAGAAGTTATGGAAGGCGCTCTTCAAATCGGTGAAGAGCTGGCCATCCGAGGAGGAGGACAAGGGTATGCACACCGCCAAGCCCGATTCCAAGGTACTATTCCCCAGATTGGTTGGATTTATTACATAGAGAATCCCTATAACCTTCTATCCGATCTGTTCTGGCAGAGATGGCTGAATAAGGCCATCAACATCAACAGTCTAGCTCCTCAGCCCGAAGACGAGAGGACCGGGTTGTTAGCCAAGATGCTCGTGGAAAACCCTTACAAGGCTCCCACGAAGAAAGAGAAGAAGAACAAACAGGCCAGGCTGGCCTTCGCATCAGGGACCAACCTGATGCAGCATCCAGAGATACCTTGCCTCCTCAAATCTGGAGGAGGCCAAGGAGGAGGAAGAAGAGGAGGAGGAGGCCAAGGTCGAGAGCATGGGGGAGACGATTCCCCTTGCGACAAGAATAGGGCAGCGTCATTGGACACCCCGAGGCAGGTCGCTTCTCCAGTACCAGCATACGCGGGTGGTCCTATCCGACAATAGCTCAGACTCGGGCTCTACGTCCGAAGACCTCGAGGAGGTTCCACGAAGGAGCCTACGGGTCAAGCCTCCCCCCATCCAGGTTAGGATCTGAATACCGTCCTACCTATCACAAGTAGATTTAGAGTTTGCTCACACGTAGGTTACTGGTCTCATCCTACTCCAATGGAGACCCTCCCTGCCGAACTGGCGGAGAGTGGGGATGCCTCAAACACCACCACTCCAGGCGCCATGAAGGACGTTGTGGAGGTGTCGTCCCATCCTATTCCAATGGAGGCGGACACAGGGGTGAGGGAAATCGCACCATGGCCGAGGCTAACACTTCGGCCACCGAAGATCAGGGGACAACGCCTCGCCCGAACACTGAGGAGGTCGGACGAGCTGGTGATCAGTCCCCCCCCCCGAGAACATCTCCGGAGCGCACTATGCCTCCAGAGGCACCGGTCCCATCCCCGGTGGGTGATCGGGAAATCCGATCATCCCCGGCACCACCGACCAATGGATGGTCGGTCATGGAGGAGGATCTATTGAGCGCCTCCATCCTCGAGGATCACCGCACCCTTTTGGGTGTGGTACTAGAAAGCGTCCAGTCCGTTGACCACGAACTGAAGGAGGCCTTCAAAGGTCGCCTTGCAGGTTTTCAAGTAATTCACCCAATGTTTATGCAAGGATTTTATTTATTCGTATTGTATACATGGCAGCCCTCGAGCCCTAGGTGAGGTGAACAAGCTCACCTAGGGGTCACATCTGAATTTTATAATGCACTAGAACCACTTTAAGTGTTCAGCCTGCTAGAATAAATAGATATATTATCGGATTGTCTATAATTCGGGAAGTGAGTGCTGATGTAATGTATTAATTGTGTGTGTAATGTAGGCTTCGTCATCAACGGTGGCTGTCGTGGATTTGTCACGGCAGATGTCCGGGTGAACGGACTTAGGTTTGGGGCGTAGACGCAACTACGTGGTGGCTTGAAGGGGTTGAGCGGAATCGAGAGACACGGAGTTTACCCAGGTTCGGCCCCTCCGATGGAGGTAAAAGCCTACGTCCTGCTTGTCTGGTATTGATGATGATGAAGATCTCTCGGTTACAAGGGTCCTAATTGCTACCTCTAATCACGAGAGCCTCTAATCTATCTGTCTCTAATCTCTTGTGTTGTCTAAACTTGTGGACTTGTTAGTCTTGTTAACCTGTCCTTCTAGGGGTGCTCTACCCCTCCCTATATAAGTGGAGAGGGTAGGTTTACAAACAGAGTCCTACTAGGAGTAGGAGTAGGACTAGTCTCTCTAGAATCCTATTCCGGGTCTTGTTTCCTTCGGCAGGGAGTCTTTCTCTCTTTGGGCCTTCTCTTGTGAGCCGCCTGGCGCCGGCTCACACACCGGGTCTTAGACTTGGTCGTCCTACGACCCATCTACCGGGTCATCAATGAAACGTCGTGTCTATGCCGGGTCTCCCATGAGTCGCCAGGCCAGGTCATACCGCGGGGTATATCCCCCACATTATCCCCCATGTTAGCTTGAATTTATTCATGGTAAGCTCCTGAAATAACAGTAACAAATATGTTAAGTGGTCGGCTTGCTCCTTTGGCTGGCTTATGGAGTGGCTCCTCAGAAATCCGAGTCTTTCTGCATATGAATGAGTTGTCTTGAAAATCATCTTGCTTGTCAATGTCTTTTGAAAAAATATTGAGAATAGCACATCCATATGCCATTGAGTCGGCTTCCAATACTGTTGGCGGGTCATCTCCGCCGGGTCATAATCATTGATGATGCCGAGTCATTATCGTTGGTGACGCCGGGTCAAATAACTAGAATCCAGTTGACTTGATAAAAATATTGGAAAACCGGACTTCCTTTGTTGTGAAGCAGGGCGACTTATATAAACTCTGGCCGGTTATGATCTTTTGATGACGCCGGGTCATAAATGTTGGTAATGCCGGGTCTAACAATTGGACTTCATAATTAACATCTTGAAAACTCTCCTCATAGTTTTTGATATGTCCATATTACCTATAGCCCCCAAGCTCCGAGATTATCCATGATAACTTGGTGCTTTGCAAATAACATTTTGGACTGTGTAGCCCCCAAGTGCCGGGTTGTTTTGCGTGCAGCAGCCTGGGACTTATAATTGCCTTATACCTTATAAAGCTTCAGCGGGTGTAGCCCCTAAGGGTCGGCTCATCAGAAAGCTTCGGCAGGTGTAGCCCCCAAGGGCTAGCTCATCAGAAAGCTTCGGCGGGTGTAGCCCCCAAGGGCTAGCTCATCAGAAAGCTTCAGCGGGTGTATCCCCCAAGGGCCGGCTCATCAGAATGTGATGCGCCGGGTCTTCAATTTGAACCTCACAATCTGTTTAAATAGCGGAATACTGTAGCCCCCAAGTGCCGAGTCGCACGCCTGCGGTGACTTGGGACTTTATAAAATTTGATCTGAGTGATGTAGTCCCCAAGTGCCGGGTCAGTAAGAATTACTAGGCTGGGACTTTAGAAAAATATAGAAAGGGCCGGCTCATATCCTTGTGATAATATGGTCTTGCTGACAATAGTGATTTGAAAACCGACTTGCATTAGCCCCCAAGTGTCGTGGTGCAGTGACATGGGACTTGCGTAATTGATATAAACTGGCTTTGAATAGTGTAGGCCCCAAGTGTCGGGTTGTCTTCCTACGGCGACTTGGGACTATGTAAGAATAATATGACTCACCACAATTTGTTGGATGAATCCTTAGCCGTGGTTGTAATAGAACCCGGAATGAATATCCTGAAATAAATCCTTTGTCTCTGACATGAAATCCCTGCTCATGGTTGCGGTGCAACCCGACAAATATATATTGGAGAAATCCATGAGTGTTGTAGATTACTATAGAGCATAATTGAAGAAATCCGAGGACCAGCCAATTAGATGACACGACATTATATCTGATAGGGAGATTCTTCAAGAATAATCAACTTTCCAATATAACGGCGGCTCATCTTTAATAAACAAGACCTGCAAAAACAAGACAGAATATGTTCTGTGTTGCTGTAAGGGTGGCTCGAAAAAGAAGAACCCGGAGATGTTATATCTTTCATAACATTGCTCCTTCTTTCATAATCTGGCTCTGACCCGGCTTGATAAGCCGGCATGACATGTGAATATGATGAAATATATGATGCAATGTATGATGCCATGTATGATGCACAATGCCATGTATGATGTAATGTCAACTTGTCAACATTTTTTGGCATAAAGCCGGTGGATAGGCGTTAGAAGTTGTACCCGAAGGTAGGAAGCCGCCCTCGCCGCGGCTCATTTTCTTGAGCCAGAATTTTGTGCCTCTATGGCCGGCTAATAGGCGTTAGAAGCTATACCCGGAGGTTAGAAGCCGCCGTTCACCGCGACTCATTTTCTTGGGCCAGAATTTTGTGGCATAAAGCCTGGCTAATAGTCATTAGAAGCTGTACCCGGAGGTAGGAAGCTGCCGTTCGCCGGTTATTAGGTGTTCGATACACGTCGGTAAAAACCCTTCACAACTGTAGCTAAGCATGTTTTTAGCTGGAGATTTGGCATGAAGCCAGCCGATTGGGTGTTAGAAGCGGTACCCGTCGGTAAGAAGCCCCCTTTTCAGCAATTACGACACAAAGCACTGGTAGATAGGCATTAGAAGCTATACCGGCTAAAGGTAGGAAGCTGCCCTAGCCACGACTCATTTTCCTGAGCCGAATTTTTGTGGCATAACGCCTGGCTAATAGGCATTAGAAGCTGTACCCGAAGGAAAGAAGCCCCCGTTCACCGATCTCAGTTGATACATCAACCAGAATATTTTTGAACTCTTCTTGTAAGTCGCTATCTTGTAAACCACCATCTTGTATAAAGAAGCGGCATAAGCTCCAAGCGATGATCCAATAAACCGGGCACCTATGTTTGAATGGTGCATCACGGCGGTTCATCCTCTTGGGAAACTTTTAATCTTCCATCAATAATGTAATAGCCCCCAGGATTGGATTTTCTCTTGCAAAGACCCAGGGTTCTTGTTGAAAATGACCAAATGTGTCTCGCCATGTCTATAGCCCCCGAGTCTTAAGTTGACTCGAAGAGGCGGCTTGAGAATCTCCATTGAAAGTTGAGGTTGGCCGTGGCGGGTTATAGATGATCCCGCATGATTCGTTTCAATGATCCAGTTGATAGTTCGTCCCGGCTATTTGTTGAAGTGAACAAAATTGTAGTGGCGGCGACTTGTGCGCCTGTCCGTCGGGCGGCTCATATCGATGAGCACTGCACCGATATATTGATGTAGATCAAACTGTGGGCGGCATCTTGCATGCGTCTCTTGGGCGGCTCTCCCCGGTGTATGCAGCCGTTGTTGGGTTGATGTAGACATAGCGAACACCCGCGACATTGTAAGCCGGTGCTGTTGTCAAAACGCCACAACATTGGTAGCCGGTGCGGTGGTGAGAGTCAGTCACGGCATTCATTGGTGAAGACCATGTCGCGGCTATGGCGGCTTGTACTGGCAGGTGAGCACGCGCGGTACCGGCGTGTTAATGTAGATCGGACTGCCGGAGCGGCAACTCATGAGCGTCCATTCAGCAATAGTGGATGTAATTGGACGACCACCTAGACGCAGTTCGTCCTCTTGGGCCCACCTCTGAATCCCTTTTCTTCAGTTTCTTCAGGCAACAGCCATCACAGTGGTGCGGGAGGAGCCTACGACCACATCAGGGGCTGAGCTCTCAGTGGCGCGTGACGGGGCAATGGCGCACGGTGACCCGAGGTCCTAGCGTTCGAGAGCCGGCTTGAGGCGGGATCCGGAAGGAGTTGCGGCGCGGAGCAGCCGCCAGAGGAGACTCAGGCTAGGCGACGGCGGCTCAAGCAAGGCAACGGCGGCTTATACGAGGCGATGGCGACTCAGGCGGGGCGACGGCGACTCAGGTACATAGCCGGAGGAACCAGGCGACAGCGACAACGGTGACTCAGGTGAGGCGCGGGAGAGCCGAAGCAAAGCCGTCATGGCGCAGCAAGAGAAGTAGCAGCCACGCCAGCCGGGGCACACACGGGCTGCGGATGCCAGCCGGCTAGGCAAAACAACATCGATGGAAGCGTCCTAGAAGAGTCCGAGTCCGCGTTCATGTCAGCTTCCGAGTCGAGATCGTGTTGCTAGTTTTCGTTTGGTCTTTCTCCCGTGAATCCTCATGGATGTCGACTTTGTGGTTGCGAACTAAACTCTTGGTAGTCTGTCAACACGATGGATCATGGACTTTTGGAGAACCAGAGTGTATTACAGCGTCTTTGCTTTGTAGTTGAATCAACCTCATGTTCGCCTTGATTTTGACAGAGGCCGCTGTAGCGGAAATTAATCTGGCTCGGATTGGCGGATCAACCGGTAACATGCGGCAGCGCGTACGAAACGCGCCCTGGTGGCCAGAAAAACATGGGACACACCCTACATTGTCATCTTGGCAAATTGTACGATGGCGGCTAGGATGACGATAACGCACCGACGCAAACCAATTTTCCTTGATCTCAAACCTTGTATATGTGGTTTGACTATTGGCCAACGAGGTTATCTTCTGTGCCGGCTCTTCTTCATCCGACACCTGACTTGCTTCTCGATCCTTGAATAGATCCCTTCAAGAACACAACACCACCGTGCATAGGCCCCTACCTGGCGCGCCAACTGTCATGGATTTGTCATGGCAGATGTCCAGGTGAACGGACTTAGGTTCGGGGCGTAGATGCAACTACATGGCGGCTTGAAGGGGTTGAGCGGAATCGAGAGACATGGAGTTTACCCAGGTTTGGCCCCTCCGATGGAGGTAAAAGCCTACGTCCTACATGTATGGTATTGATGATGATGAAGATCTCTTTGTTACAAGGATGCTAATTGCTACCTCTAATCACGAGAGCCTCTAATCTGTCTATCTCTAATCTCTTGTGTTGTTTAAACTTGTGGACTTGTTAGTATTGTTAACTTGTCCTTCTAGGGGTGCTCTACCCCTCCTTATATAAGTGGAGAGGGTAGGTTTACAAATAGAGTCCTACTAGGAGTCGGATTAGGACTAGTCTCTCTAGAATACTATTCCGGGTCTTGTTTCCTTCGGCAGGGAGTCTTTCTCTCTTTGGGCCTTCTCTTGTGAGCCGCCTCGCGCCGGCTCACACGCCGGGTCTTAGACTTGGTCGTCCTGCGACCCGTCTGCCGGGTCATCAATGAAACGTCGTGTCTTTGCCGGGTCTCCCATGAGTTGCCAGGCCGCGTCATACCGCGGGGTATATCCCCGACAGTGGCCAGAAATGGCACCAAGCTGGAGGACTTAAATGAGAAGCTGAAGCGCTCCGGGGACAAAGTTGCAACCCTCAACCGAAGGCTCGACGAGGGTCAAGGTATGTTGAGACAAAATCTGAATACCTTCGTCTGAATTTCATAGTCCAAATACTGTCAATGCAGATTCTTTATCTATGTATACTACACTCGCAGCCTTAGCGAAGGAGGTGGAGAGGCTCAAGGCTGAGCTCCAGCGTGAGAAGGACAAGACGTCCGCCAAGAGGGCGGTTGCTAAGCAAACGACTACTGCCCTTTCCACCATGCGGGCCACTAGTGGCAAGCATGAAGCTCGGGTGGTAGAGGTCCAACAAGATCTCAAGGATGCCAGCGAGAGATGCGAGGCCTTGGAGCAAAAGAACAAAGCAAGGTCGGATGAACTGTCCACCATGAAAGCCGACCTCCGGAAGCAGTGGATGGACAGAAGGTTCTACGAGGAGCAAGTGCGCCAGGCCAAGGAAATAGTCGATGGTAAGCCATAATCATTAAAGTATGTATTCGGGGATAGCAGATTCGAGTTGCCTACCTAGGTTGGCGATCCTCAGGCGCGTCCACCGATCTCCATAAGAGCGTGGCAGACGCCAATCCGCTGTTCGCCTCACGGGGAGAGGAAGATGAAGCTCAGATGTTCTGGGCATAGTTCAGAGCCCCGAAGCGTCCTCCCCTTCTGGTGGAGCAGCTGAAACAACTGATGGAGCTGCACCAGATGGTAGAGCCAGCAATGAAGGACCTCTGCATCTGCTTACGGCCCGCCAGCCACTACCAGGCAGCTACTTCGGTCTGGTGCAGAGACTGATCACTGCCACGCCCCGCCTCGACACCGTCAAGCGCTCCTCCTACCACGCCCCGCCTCGACACCGTCAATCTGGTGGAGCAGCTGAAATAGCTGATGGAGTTGCACTAGATGACGGAGCTAGCAATGAAGGACCTCTACATCTACTTATGGCCCGGCCAGCCACTACCAGGCAACTACTTCGGTCTGGTGCAGAGACTGATCACTGCCACGCCCCGCCTCGACACCGTCAAGCACTCCTCCTGCATCGAAGGAGTTTGGATGGCCCTTTCCAAGGCCAAAGTGCACTAGCCGGGGCTCAATCTGATGAAGGTCGCCGCCGACCCGCCGTCACTCGAGAAGGAGTACCGACGCCCCGAGCTATACTTCGAAGGAGTGATGAAGAGTGCTCGGGTGATAGCATCGCAATGTTCAGGTGAAAAATTATTTGAATGAGCTTGTAACGTGTCCAAAGACTCGTGATAACTTTTTAATGATATTAGTATCCGCACTTACATGGTTTTGCATTCCTTTATAACTCCTATGTGGTTGTTTAATATTGAAAGATGCAAGTCGCCGGCTTCAGCCCCCACGTAGATACTACATGGGGTCTCTATGCCAATGGACTGTGTCCTTTAACCGTATTATCCGAACCCGAAGGCAGTGTTAGTGCGACAGACTAGGCAATCATACTATAGTGCTTTATTTCTTTCACTTAATCAAAGGGGCGTGAAAAGGACTATGTGAAGCATATGATTAGCCACTGGAGTGTTGTGATGTTCGGACAAACCATGGCCGAAGCCGACATCATAATGTTTGCACAAATGGCAACTTCCTTGTATAACACGAAATAACCACTTACAAGGATTGAAGTATAATACTTCTTGCTTGGAGTTCACAGATCGGATCACGCATACTATGACAGTCTGTTTTCGTCTTTCTCCCCTGAGGTGCTTGACCAGACTATCCGGAAATACAATTGCAGGGGTGCTCCCTTTGCCCTTTTAGCCGAACGAGTGGAACATAAAAGGGCAAGCACAGGATAGTTAAGGCGATTTGTGTTTGAAATAAAGCGAATGCCAAAACACCGAACACATGATAGTTAAGGCGATTTGTGTTTCAAATCAAGCCCCCAGTCTATTAACACGTTACCTCACATCATATCGAACAGGTTCACGGGAAGAGGGAGGAAGGAGAAAAAGTATGCGTCGAAAACAGGACAAATGAGGCGTACTTGCACCACGCAATTTTGCATTTTCTCAAAAACTCTTATAACTCGGATTGCCAAAGTAGCTGTTTACAAGTATGCGAAAGAAAATAAGAAATAAAATCATATAGGAGTTGTTGTACCAGGGGTCTTCAATTGGTGACCTGACATCCTAGATATGCCCCCTTGCTAGTTGACTCCTGCTCATGCATGCACCTTGATGGGTGTTAGCACGGGAGGATTTTGCTAACAACATCTTGAGAGGCCGACGCATTATAGGTGAGCTTTACGCCATAGGCAGGCTCTTTTAGGAGCCCCTGCATCTTGTCCGAAGACATATTGATGGTAGTAGGTCGGGCCAGCCGAACACACACCATTATTTCCCCACCGCTTCCCATGGAATCTTAAGTGCGAAGTTGTGCCTCCTCGGCACATACTTTGCTGGTCCTAAAATTGTGCGGTGGGGGTGAGTACCTATAGAGGGGAAGAGGAAGGATCTATGTTTTTGGTCTAAAGCCGAACTCGCTTCCCATCCTTACATGCCTTTATGGCGGATGTCGGAACTTGCCGATCTTCTTTGTAGCTGAATTTGGCCGCTAGGGCCAGTGCGTGTTCCTTAGTTCTAAGGGAGCGCTCGGTGTTGCCGTTGACAGTAATGACCCCCTTGGGGCTTGGCATCTTGAGCTTGAGGTATGCGTAGTGTGGGACCGTGTTGAAACAAGCAAATGTCGTCTGACCAAGCAGCATGTGATAGCCGCTGCGGAAGGGCATGATGTCAAAGATCAAGTCTTTGATGCGAAAGTTGTCAGGTGAGCCGAATACGACCTCCAGAGTTACCGAGCCCGTGCATCGGGCCTCAATGCTCGGGATCACTCCTTTGAAGGTAGTGCTGCTGGGTTTGATCCTTGACAGATCAATGCCCATATTCTTCACCATATCTAGGTAAATCAGGTTAAGGCAACTCCCTCCGTTCATTAGGAGATTTGTGAGGTGATACCCATCTATAATGGAGTCTAGGACAAGGGCGGCTGAACCCCCATGACGGATATTGGTCGGATGATCACACCGATCAAAGGTGATCGGGTATGCCGACCATGGGTTGTACTTCGGGGCTACGGGTTCCACCGTGTAGACTTCTTGGAGGGCGCGCTTCCTCTCCTTCTTTGGTATGTGGGTGGCGTATATCATGTTCACTATTTTTACTTCGGGAGGGAATTTTTTCTGTCCGCCACTGATTGGACCCTGAGGCTCATCTTCGTCCTCGCTGCGAGAGCTTTTGCCTTGGTATCTTGCCGGCCTATTTAAACACCCAGCAGTTGCGGTGTGTGTTTGGCGAGCTTTTCCAAAGTCCCATGGATTTGACAAGGCCTTTCCATGATCTTATCAAGCTGAGTGGGTCCATCACGATTGCCTTTAGGGAGCTTCTTCTGCTATTGAGTTGTGGAATCCTGCATTAACAACCATGCCATCGGCATCAATATTATTGTGTCAGCGCTTATTCTTATTGCGCTTTAGCTTTGAGTTGCCATCTTGGGCTTCAGGTGCCACGGGATCTTTAGAATTGTGGCTGCGTCTTGCCAGCCAGTTATCTTCGCCCGCGCAAAAGCGGGTCATGAGGGAGGTAAGGACGGACATAGTTCGAGGCTTGTCCTGGCCTAGCTAGCGAGCCAGCCATTCGTCTCGAATATTGTGCAGAAGGAGGCTATGGCCTCAGCATCTGGACAGTCGATGATTTGATTCTTCTTAGTCAAGAACCGATTCCAGAACTGCCGAGCAGACTCATCGGGCTTCTGGACGACGTTCCTGAGATCAGAAGAGTCTGGCGGGCGGACATCGGTCCCCTAGAAGTTAGAGCGGAACGCATCTTCTAGGTCTTCCCAGCATCCAATGGAGTTTTTGGGGAGGCTGTTTAACTAGTGCCAAGATGGCCCCTTAAGCTTAAGAGGGAGGTATTTCATGGCATGGAGATCGTCTCCTCACACCATGTGGATATGAAGGAGGAAGTCCTCGATCCATACAGTTGGGTCAGTGGTCCCGTCGTATTGTTCTATATTCACGGGTTTGAACCCCTCAGGGAACTGATGCCGCATTACCTCATCTGTGAAGCACAGAGGGTGAGCGGCTCCTCTGACCCATGCTATGTCGCACCTGTATTCGGCGTCTGTATGGGTGGTTGCATTCTCGAACTCTGTTGTTTTGGTCGAACCATGGTCTATATTTGTCGCGTTTGTCGGGCATGTACTCTCTGGATCCATAGATGGATTTAGTGCGGCCTCCTCTATGATCTAGGTCATCTCACAAGTCGAACCTATAATTGGGCTCTAATGGATCCTTGCCCTGTCTTTGGGGAACTGCCGGTATGTGACCAGCGTCGTCGGCCGTCCTGTCTCGACCACGAGGGGGCTGTTCGGCTTGTCGTACGGAGTATGGTTTGGAGATGGAGTATCAGTAAGTTCATCGTCGAATTGTGGTAATAGCCTTCTTCGAGGGTAGCTTTTGTGCTGGTTTGACAAACCAGTGTCATATACTTCCTCGGCTGAGAGGACTTTCGTCCATCGATCATTGAGGTCGGCTTGTTCGGATTTGAGCCGTCGTTCCTTGGCCTTTAGGCTGCATGCTGTTGCTATGAGTCATTGCCTGATTTCTTTCTGATCCTCGAGGTTATTAGGGATATACAAGTCATTGGCTTCCGATATATCTTCCTCCTCGATGGGGGGGGGGAGGTAATCATCTCCCTCGGGGTCATTGACGGTATCGGGGTCGTTTTGGTCCTCAGGCTCTTCTAAACCCTCAAACGGATGCTTGAGGATATTTGGATTGCCATGATCGGCGGGGGTATTACCGTCCCCGTTGTTGATAATAGTTTTTCTTCCCTTTTTGCTTTTGGACCGCTTATGTGATTTCCGGCGCCTTGATGGCGCATCGCTCAATTTGTCGCCGTCGTTGTGAGGCGGGTTGTTGTCGTTGGTGGCAGGAGTATCCACCATCGTCATATGTAGAAGTGGCGGTCCAATTCCCGGTGTTAACGGGAGTGGGAGCACAGTCCTCTTCATCTATGTATTCTGCCTGCTCGGAGGCGTAGTCTAGCACGTCGGTTAAATCTTCGATAGTGGCTATCAAATGGGTGGTGGGTGGGTTGAAAAATTCGTCCCTGCCCGCACTATAACCGGTCCGGGCGTAGATCGGGGCTGGATCATCGGTGATATTCATCGACGAGAATTGCTCCAAGGCCTCGTCGACCGCTGAGGGCCCGACCAGATCCAGCTGTTCGGAACCTGTGGACTTTACCCCCATGGAGTCCACCCATGGGGAGTGTTCGGAAGGAACACGTGACCGGTCATATGGCTTGATGGTCGGACCGGGATGAGAAATTGGCTTGTCGCCATGGGTGACCCCATTGGCATGTCTGAAGAAAGGGCTTGAGGTTAAAGCCTCAGAGTCCCCGGGGTCTACAGGCGAAGCCATGAGCCCAATTAGTGACAAGTCGCCCCGAGAGTCGACGGAGAACTCTAAGTTTCCGAATCTGACCTCTTGATCAGAGGCGAAGCTCTCAATGTGCCTAGATGGCCGCCGGCATCAGCATGCAACACAACGCTACCGAAGGCGAAGATCTGCCTGAGGACAAAAATGTCCATGTTGTAGGCCTCTTCATAGATGACTAGGCGAAGCGTCAATTCTATCTCACTCATAGAGGAACTCTCAATGAAAGCACCAATGCTGGTGTCAAAACCGGCGGATCTTGGGTAGGGGTCCTGAACTGTGAGACTAGAATCGACAGTAACAGGAGACGAAGGGGACACGAGTTTACCCAGGTTCAGGCCCTTGTATTGATGATGGAAGGGGTTACAGAGTCGATCTACTTCGAGATCGTATAGCTACATCTAGATGAGTTGTTCTATATCTATACCCTAAAACCGTCCGGCTTATATCGATGCCGAGGATTCCTAGGGTTTACAAATGGTCTGTTACATGCTGAAGAGATAAACTTGCCTAACTATTACATCAGACGTGGAGCGCAAGCCATGTTTCCCGAAGCTTCCATCTTGGAGGCTGGGCCTTCAAATCCTTCGGTGTTTGGTAAGTATCCCTCATAGTCCAGCCCATAACAATAGGTCGGCTATCCGAGGACCCCCTAATCCAGGACTCCCTCACCAGGTGTGCCCCAGATGTGAGGTCCATGACCCTACGTTGAGTATGTGACCTGATAAGCCGATAAGCTCAAGCGTGCCACCGCCAAAGAACTCTCGTGGTCACCTAGTGAAATGCCCTGCATGGCCGCGTGCCTCTGCCAACAAGAAGTCGAGTGCTATGAAGTGGAGGAGGCGGCGAACTCCCTTCGCATTGGGAAGCCGCCACGCACCAGGTAGCTGTTGGTGAGAGGCTACCGCTTTACTGCTCCCCGCTCAATGAGGGGTTATTATTTGTTTATATTTTTTCATTGTACATATTAGTCAAGTACTATCATCACATATATGTGATGATATATATATGATGTGTTCAATGAGCTATTGAACAATTAATATATATTATTAGTTTCATATTTGTATTTTTTTACACTCATTTTCTATATCTAGTTGTTACACACATTGAAACATAACAATAGAACATAAATCATTCACACATCAAAACATATCAATATTATGATTGCTGTCTAGAAATTGGGAGCGACATCAAAATGATTCAACAAAATAAAATGCGTCCATGACAACCACCCTACCTACGAAAGTTCTTGGCTTTGCCTGAACTCGATCAGGTGTTCGTCCATGCGAATGACACGCTCTCTGTTGGAGCATGATATCGAGCTCCAAGTTGGCTATTTTGTCGGAGATTACCATCTCGAGGATGCGACGACCATTTTCTTCTACTGCTCCTTACTGGACACCTGGGCCAAGGAGGCGCTCGAGCCTACCGACCAGCCCATTGGCATCGAGGGGGCTGTGGAGAAGGCGAATGGTGCGACCCATGCGAATGGCGCGGCCAGCGTCCGGTGCAAGTATGGTGTGGCCGGACTCTAGTGCAAGTATGGTGTGGCCGGACTCTGGTGCAAGTATGGCGCAGACGACCGCTACCCATTTCTGGCAAGAAATCGGGCTACTGACATGCTGTGCACACAGCTGCAACGTCATGTCGGGTGGGACAACAGGCAAGCGGTGATGGAACCGGTCTTGCTCTACCACGTGATACATCTCTAATGTATCGATAATTTATGAAGTATTCATGCCATATTTGCCTATGTTTACAATACTTTCATATGGTTTTGATGCACTTTATATGATTTATTTAGAACTAACCCGGACTGACATTGTTTTCGGCAGAATTACAAGTGTTCTTTTTCTGCAGAAAAATAGAAGTTCTCGACATCGCCCGAAACTTTTTTCTGATTTTTCTGGAGAAAATAATAAATACCGGAGCAAAGAACCATCGGAGGGGAGACACCTCTGGGCCAAAAGGCAACAGGGCACACTCACCCTCTGGGCGCGCCGTGTTGCGTGGTGGGGCCCATGTGGCTCCGACTAGCATGATTCCAATGCTGAAAAATCCTATATATGCCAAAACCCTCAAAAATAAACGAAGAACTTACGCTTTGCCGCCCCAACACTCTGTATTGAAGAAAAAACCATCTGGAGCCTTTCTAGTGCCCTACCTGAGAGGGGAAATCATCACCGGTGACCATCTTCATCATCCCTGTGGAGGCCATGATGAGGAGGGAGTAGTTCACCCTCGGGGCTGAGGGCATGCACCAGTAGCTATGTGTTCTATCTCTCTCTCTCTCATGTTATTGAGATGGCACGATCTTCATGTATCATGGGCTTTGTTAATATAGTTGGATCATCTGGTGTTCTTCCCTTGCTATCTTGATGTGATTACATGAATCTTTCCCTTTTTTGATTTTGTTATGTCGGATTGAATATTGGATTTGAGATCACTTGATGTATGTCTTGCATCTGGATACCTGTGGTGACAATGGAGTGTTCTAGATTAACTTGATATATATTTTCATACTCAACTCACTGATTCCCGAGGTGACATTGGGGAAATCCATTCACAGGGGTTGATACACGTTCTTGTCCTACTTTCTTCGATAGAAATCTTGGGGTACTCTTTGAAGTTCTATATGCTAGCTTAAATATGCTGAATCAGAAATTGTTTTATGCATGTCGAATAATTAACCAACGGATACTTGTGGCGACATTGGAATATCTAGGTGATATTAGGCTTGATTCATATGTATCATATGTGTTCTTTTACTACAAACTCTAGGGCTGTTTGTGACACTGATACGTCT
Organism: Hordeum marinum; assembly: GCA_022496015.1. Lineage (NCBI taxonomy): Eukaryota > Viridiplantae > Streptophyta > Magnoliopsida > Poales > Poaceae > Hordeum > Hordeum marinum. Next base: position 166,029,144 of record CM039678.1, on the reverse strand, counting down.
TCAATGTATCTATAATTTTTGATTGTTCCATGCTATTATATTATCATTCTAGGATACTTTTGGATGTTTATTTACCAACTAATAGTATTTTTGAATACTAACCTATTAACCAAGTGCTAGTTGATGTTTTTTGCATGTTTTGGGCTTTTCAGGTTTATAGTACCAATAGAAGTCCAATTACCATGAAACTTCAATATGATTTTCTGGACCAAAAGAAGACCTGGAAGCTTCAGGAGGAGACCAGAGGCCTCACGAGGGAGGCACCAGCCAACCAGGCGCGGCCAAGGGGGTAGGATGCGCTTGGTTGCGTCGTGCTCCCCACGGCTGCCTCCTGGTGCCCCTCACTGGCCTATAAATTCACATATATTCCAAAAACCCTAGAGAGCCTCCCAAAATACTTTTCCGGCCACCGCAAGTCTTTGTTCCGTCGTGTGCCCATCTGGAGCCCTGTTCCGATGCCCTGTCAGAGGGGGGATCTATCTCGGAGGGCCTCTACATCATCCTTGCTGCTCCCATGGTGATGTGTGAGTAGTTCCCCTCAGACCTATATGTCTGTAGTTAGTACCCAAATGGCTATCTCTTTCTCTCTCTTGGTCTTAAATACAATGATCTTTGCATCTTCGCCTTGATATATCCGATGTAATCCTTTTGTGTGGTGCATTTGTTCGGATCCGATGAATTGTGGATTTATGTTCTGATTATTCATGAAAAATACTTGAGTTTTCACTGAAATCTATTATGATTCTTATGTACATGATCTTAATAGCTTCATAAATCTCTCTGATCTATTGATTTGGTTTAGCCAAGTAGATTGATCTTTCTTCGGTGAGAGGGGTGCGTTGTAGTGGTTTCAATCTGGTAGCTTTTTATTTCCCGATGATTGAAGGGGACAAGATACGTCTTTGTATTGTTGTCACTAAGGATAAAACGATGGGGTTACTTCATATTAATTGAATTCTCTTTTTCTACATCATGTCATTGTACTCCACACATACTTTGTTTTACTTAATACTCTAGATGCATGTTAGATAGCGGTCGATGGGTGGAGTAATGGTAATAGGTGCAGGCAAGATTCAACCTATTTTCTTATGGACAGGATGCCTATATACACCTGATCATTGCCGTGAATATCACATAACTATGCGCTTTTCTATCAATTGCCCAACGCTACTTTATTTACCCACCGTATGCTTACTTTCATGAGATATGCCACTACGGAAAACTATGCCCACCCGGTCTATTCACTTATAAGTTTACAAACGCTAAAATACCTTGCTGAAATTATTTAATTTTTATTTTATTTGACGATTTACAATTATATACTACCAACCACACTACTTACAAGCTTTCAAATAACGAGTCCAAGGGGATTGACAACCCTCCTGCCCGCGTTGGATGCAAGTGTTTGCTCTTTTGTGTGTAGCCACTGAAGACGGGGTTGGTTGTTACTGCTATTGGTTCGATAAACCTTGGTTCTCTACTAAGGGAAATACTTACCTATGTTGTGCTACATCACTCGTTCGTCTTCATGAAACCCAATGCAGATCACAAGCATCAGGAAGGATTTCTGGCGCTGTTGTCGGGGAGTGTCATCAACCTACTATCAAGTATCTTCACCCAAATTATCATTCACTTGTTCTTCTTTTTATTTGCTGTTATGTTTTCCTGCTTCATAAAAATAAAAAATAAAAAATTATTTATATTTGCTAGTTACTAGTTTACTTCTTTGCTTGCCATACTTCCTAGTTTACTTTTCTGCTTGCTACTCTGCTTTCTCGGTCATCATGTCTCATGATACTACTAAGTTGTGTGATTTCTCAATCACTAATAAAAATGATTTTATTAGTACTCCTATACCACCCTCGACTAGTGGGGAGTTTTATGATATTTGTAAGTGCATCTAGTGCCCCTTAGTGGTTTTGGTGTATTGAATACTTATAGGTTAAGGAACTAATGTGTTTGTGAGTGTACACAGGCTCTATAAGTCGATGAGGAGTTTGATATATTCGGAGATTACCGACACCTCAAAATGTATGTCTTCAACTGAAGACTTTGGTGGAGACTTTGCTGAAGACTTTGGCATACCCTCAAGACTTTGAAAATGAATAAGTTGGTGTGACCTTGAAGATATGAACGAGGACTATGAAGCATGAAGACTTTTTTTCATAGTTTCATTTCCTTTCTTTGAGTCACAAGAAACACCATACTGTTAAAGGGGGTTGAGGTAATACTAAGGAAAATTTCCAACTAATTCTCAACTCAAAATCCTCAACCTATCCAATCCTCCGAGTGAAGCCTTTGGAAATCTCTTGCAGTTCAGTCGAGCTCTTCAATGACAGAGACGATGTTCTTCTGGTCTCTGATGAAATTGATCTGACTGAGGAGTTAGGATTTCACGAGTGCAGATTGCCTACAAGTGAGGAACATGATAAACCTGAGGACTTTCATAGTTTGAAATTCTGACCATTGTTGTTCTTAGCGCCAACTGTTCCCAATCATCTTATCCACATAACGTTCGTATCATTGAGGGCATTTATGTCTTATCATGTCAGGTTGCACCCTGGCTATAAATAGCCACCCCCCACAACCACTAGTTGGTTGGCTTATCCGAGAGAGAACTGACACTTGTCATTTGAGAGCAACCCATCCTTAGAGGACTTTGAGAGAAAATCACCAGTGAGGAAAAACCCAAATCCAAACCACCAAACCCAAAGTGATTTAGCATCACTAAAGAGATTGTTTCTGTGTGGAACCGACGCTTGTTACCTTTGAGGATTGTGTATCCTCCAAACGGTTAGGCATCATGGTCTAGTGCATCCAACACTCAATTTGGGATCACGGAGTGACCTTGGTCTAGAGCATCCAGCAGTAAATTGTGGATCGTCGGGTGACCAATTTGTGAGGGTTTTGGAAGTCTACCCTGAAGACTTACCATGAGTGTTGGGCGAGGAATTTGTGACCTTAGCTCAAGGAGAATACGGTAAGGACTGTGTGTCCTGGGACTATGTGTCCTCTGGTTTAAATATCAGGCCGCTCCAAACCAGACGCACGACTGTCACAATAGTTGGAACTGGGTCATCAAACCATTGTCTTCATCGAGCTACCTGGTTCTATTTCCTCAACCCCTCTATTTCCTCGTATACTTATCGATGAAATTGATCGTTACTGTTTGAAGAATTTGACTGAAGACTTTCACAATTTCCTCACCTCAAATTCTTCAAGTTATCTTGTTCCTCACCTTCTTATCTTGTATCACGCTACTTGTAATCTGTGCATGTTCATTTCATAATCATGACTATGTTGTTGCTTTGTTTCTTATGCACTTGATTACTTATTCTGCTGCTAGTTATTCATCACATTTCAAAATCCTCAAGTTGAAATTCCTCAATTGATGAATTTGTAAAAATTGCCTATTCACCCCCCTCTAGTCGATATAACCCACTTTCAATTGATAGTAGAGCAAGCTACTCCCTTGTTCTTTGTGATTTTTGTTTAACCACCTAGAGTTCTAGTTATGTCGACTGCAAGTATGATCAAGGTTTCCGCAGGGTGTCCTACATTCGATGGGACGGATTACCCCTACTGGAAGAACAAGATGCGCATGCATCTTGAGGCTATTGACAATGATCTTTTGTACGTTGTGGAAAATGGTGTTTCCCGCATTTCTCCGACTGTCACTGCTGCTGATACGAAGAAATTCAAGCAACTGGATTCTCAAACAAAGAATATCATCTGTGGCCATTTGAGCAAAGGTCAGTATGGCAGAGTAAGTGCTTTGGAGTCTGCTAAGCTTATCTGGGATAGGCTGTCCAAAGTCAACGAAGTTGTTTCCACTCAATGTGACTCTTGTGTTGATGTTCTTCGCAATCTCTTCAATCGCTTCAAGAGACTCCACAATGAAAATGTTCAGCAAACTTTTGATCATCTCACTAATATCTCCAATGAGCTTCAAGCATTGGGTGCTACTGATATCTCCGACCATGAGGTGGTGAAGAAACTGCTAAGATCTCTTGATTCCTCATTCGGTACTCTGGCTTTGATGATTCAAGAATGTGGAGACTATAAGTCACTTGATCATGTTGATATTCTTGAGAGACTCAATACTCATGAATTCCAACAAGCTGAGAACAGAGACCTCTACGGGCCAAGCTATGGAAGATCTCGTGCACTGAAGGCAAAAGCAATTTTCTCATCTGAAGGCGAAGATTCTAATAGTAGCCTAGGTGATCCTGAAGAACTGAGTCAGGAGCTGGCTATGCTCATGAGGAAATTCCAAAAGTTTTCAAGGAGAGGTGGATTTGGAAAGTCACCAAAAGGTGGCTTGAGGAAATCAGATTCCTCAGATGACTACATGAAGATAACTTGTCAAAAATGTAAGAAATCTGGTCACTTCATCTCTGACCGTCCTCTCTAGGAAAAAGAATCAAAGAAGAAGAAGAAGTACAAGGACGACAGTTGTGATGACTCGAAGAAAAGGAAGAAATCTTCAAAGTCCTCATCTGCAAAGTCCTCAATGCACAAGAAGAATAGTTCTAGAAAGGCTCGGGCTCTCATTGGCAAGGAAATCGACTCGGAAGAAGTGTCTGAAGAATATGAAGAAGAGGAAGACTCTGAGGTGTAATCTGAATCTGGTATCCCTAGCCTTGCTCTCTCTACTGCCTTTGTTAGAAAGTCCATCTTCAATGATGAAGAAAATGACTACTCCAACGACTTTGATGGATTCAATGATGACTATGCTCCTACTTACTATTTCATGGCAAAAGGCGTCAAGTCAGTCACAGAATGTCCCAATCTTGATGACATTGAATATCCTAGGTGGAAGGTTCTGATGAAGAAGCATCTGATGTCTATGAATAGTGAGCTATGAACTATTATAGAACTTGGACTGACTGAACTTTGCAAGATGGCAAATGCTGACGAAATTCGTAAGTACACTCAACTTGATGCTCATGCGAGGAACATCATCTGCTCAAGCCTATCAAGTGTCATGTTCAAAGTAATCTGTTATCTTCAAAATGCCAAGCTCATCCGGGATAGGATCTTGGACATCAATGAAGGCCATCGCACTCGTCAAGACCCCATGTTCATCAAACTCAAGAAAGTCCTCAAAACCCAGAAATCAGATCCTGGTTCATCTTCCTGACTTTGTCTTATGGCAAAAGGTTCCTAGGTACATAAGCATCACTCGTCCTCTGAATCAAGTGATGGTGAATCTGAAGAACATGTGAAACCTAGCTATGCCAAACTTGCTAATATTTCCACTAAGCAACAAAATGCACTTGAAAAGCTTCAGCAAATGCTAGACAAAACCAATGATCTGTTGAATGAGGAAGTGGATCGGACTCAAACTCTGTCCGATGATCTCAAAAGTCTTTAGAAAAATTATGGTAACCTTCAGAGTCATCATAATGCTCTCTTAGCCGATCATGAGAAGCTTTCTTATGAATTTCTTCAAAGAAACAAATATCTTGAGAAACTAAGGGTGTCACATGAGGATCTCCAAAGGGAAAACGATTCCTTGCCGGCTCAACAGATCGGTACCGCTCAGGAAGAATTTATTCCACCTTGTTTGAAATGCATCGAACGTGAAACTACTAATTCTTCACCTGAATGTTCAAATGCTTCTATTCCTGCAAATTCTTCAACTATTCTGGCGGTCAAAAATTCCTCATCTAAGTATACCACAAGTATCTCTGACGGAAATGCAGGGTTGAAGGAATTGTATGTGATAGGCATGTACAAAAGTCTCAAAGTGCATCAACCCCTTTGTGATGTCCTCAAAAAGCAGATTCTGAACAGGAACCCTAGGAAAGAGGGTATTGCCTTTGAGAGGAAACTCAACGCTGATGGATCCTACTGGACACCTGAGCAGTACCCCAAAACCTCAAGGGTTGCTGCGAAAGGACCTCCTATAGATCCATCCACTTTATCTGGCTTTACTTGTGAAACTTCATATTCCTGTGATGAGTCACTTGACTCCAACTACAAATTCTTCAAAAATCAGAAAGGTGAAGTATTTGCTAGATTTGTTGGAACTAACTGTAGGAATAGTTCTCCTGTGAAGAAAATCTAGGTTCCCAAGAGCTACCTACAAAATCTTCAAGTGAATGTCCTCACGACACCACTCATGAAGAACAGGAACCCCAGATCAAATTCCTCATATGGACCAAAGTCTTCACATGGACCAAATTCCTCAAATGGTCAAAAATATCATTCTCGTGCTAATGCATCTATTTTGTAGGTAAAATCTAAGAGTTCTGAATATGTGCATTATTCTTAAAATCATTATGTTCATAAGTCATCAAAGAATTTCTCTGCTTATTCATATGAGTACTCTAACCCTCGTCCTGTGAAATGAAGCGCACTTGCTTCAATGCCTCCCTTCTCATATGGTGCTCGCAAAATGATGAACTCTTTGCCATCCCTCCAGATGTGGGTGGTGAAGAAAATGAACTAATTTCTTATGCAGGGTCAGGTCTCCAGATGAACTTAAACGTCTAATGAATTTGCTGGCGACCTGAGGAAATGCTTGAAAGGACGCAAGCTAACCATGAAGAAATGAATTACTCATTTCTCACGTCCTCGCACTACTTGCTTACTATCTTTTGTGATGAAATTCTGTCTGATGAAATTGATGTCATATTCTTCACTCTGAAGCATATGAGTTTGTTAGTTGTACTAATTCATCTGTAGGATGAACCTCCAAAAGCTACTGAGTGGGTCCTCGATAGTGGATGCACAAACCACATGACTAGTGACAAGAATCTACTGATGAATTTGCCACTTTCTCCATCTCATATGAATAATATCACCTACGCAGGCAAAGGAAAAAGCAAGGTATTGGGTCTAGGTAAGGTTGCAATCTCAAAGGACCGAACCATGGATAAAGTGATGTTAGTTGAATCCCTCAGGTTCAACCTTATGTGTGTCTCAATGCTTTGTGACCTTGATATGGTTGTCGTATTTGGAAAATATCATTGTGTTGTCATCATGGAATCTGACAATTCCAAATTCTTCGAAGGCTTCCGGAGAGGAGACTTGTATATTGTTGATTTCTCTACAGGTCCTCAGCCTGCCACATGCCTACTTGCAAAGTCCTCAGAAGGCTGGTTGTGGCATCGACGACTTGGACATGTTGGTATGAGGAACTTGCACACACTCATGAAGAAAAAGCACGTCATTGGCATTGAAGGTGTTAAATTCCTCAAGGACCACCTTTGTGGTGCATGTGAGTCTAGGAAGATGACCTGATCCAAGCATCCCTCGAAGACAATCATGACCACAACTCAACCCTTTGAATTGCTTCACATGGATCTCTTTATCCCCACTCATTACTCCACACTAATAAATTCTTCAAGTTTGTATGGCTTTGTCATTATTGATGATTACTCTCGTTACACTTGGGTGCAAATTATTATGTACAAGTTTGAAGTGTAGGATGTCTTCAGACGATTTGCCTCAAGGGCCACCACAAACTTCAGCATTAAGATCAAGCATATCAGGAGTGATAAGGGGACTTAGTTCAAGAACACCAATCTTGATGAATATCTTGATGAACTTGGCATTACTCATAAGTTATCAGCCCCATATACTCCTCAGCAAAACAGTGTCGTGGAGCGCAAGAACAAGACTCTTGTTGAGATGGCTCGCACCATGCTTGATGAATACAAGACTCCTCGTCGCTTCTGGCCTGGGGCAATTGATACTGCATGCCACATCATCAACAGGGTATATCTTCATAAATTCTTCAAGAAGACTTCGTATGAACTTATGACTAGCAGGAAACCCAATGTAAGTTATCTCAAAGTCTTCGGTGCAAAATGCTGGATTAGAGATCCTCACCATAGTTCTAAATTTGCACCGAAAGTACATGAAGGTTTTATGCTTGGTTACGGAAAAGACTCGCACACCTATAGAGTCTTCAACACCTACCACCACAAGGTTGCTGAAATTGTAGATGTGTGGTTCGATGAAACTGACGGATCGCAAAGAGAGCACCTGCCTTCTGTGTTAGATGAACAGTCTCCTGAGGAATCCATTAAGCTGAAGGCTACTAAAGACGTCATTCCCACTGAGGAAGTCATTTCAATGAATGAAGACATTCATGCTGATACACCTGAAGAAAATGGTGTTGAAGAAAATCCTCAGCCACGTCAACCTGCTCACCCAAGAGTTGCAAATGAAGTGTAGATTGACAAAATCATCGATGACATCAATGCACCAGATCCCCTACCTCGCTCAAGAGCTTCACATTTTACTAACTTTTGTGGGCACTTCGCTTTTGTCTCAATCATAGAGCCCACCAAAGTTGATGAAGCACTCAAGGAGCCTGAGTGGATTCAAGCTATGCAAGAGGAATTGCATCAATTCAACCTCAACAACATGTGGGAACGTGTCAAGCGGCCAGATCCTCGCAAGCATAACATCATAGGTATGAAGTGGATCAACCGCAACAAGTAAGATGAAAATGGCCTTGTGGAAAGAAATAAGGCTCGTCTTGTAGCTCAAGGCTACACACAGGTTGAAGGAATTGACTTTGATAAAACTTTGCACTTGTTGCTAGACTTGAAGCTATTCGCATATTACTTGCCTATGCTAACAATCATAATATCATCTTATATCAAATGGATGTGAAAAGTGCATTCCTCAATGGTAAGCTTGAGGAAGAAGTATATGTTGCTCAACCCCCAGGTTTTGAAGACCCTAAGCATCCTTACAAAGTCTTCAGACTCAAAAAGGCGCTCTATGGCCTCAAGCAAGCCCCTCGGGCATGGTACGACACTCTGAAGGAATTCCTCATGAAGAAAGGCTACAAACCCGGTCCACTCGACCCAACTCTTTTCACTAAATCCTATGACAATAAACTGTTCATATGCCAAATATAGATAGACGATATTATCTTTGGCTGTACTGACAAATGTTACAGTGATGAATTTGCCTATATGATGAGTCAAGAATATCAAATGTCTATGATGGGAGAGTTGAAATTATTCTTAGGTCTTCAAATTCGTAAGCAAGACAATGGATCTTCATATCTCAAGAGAAATACCTCAAGGATATTCTGAGGAAATTCGACATGCAAGGTTGCAAAGGCGTCAAAACTCCAATGCCTTCAAAAGGCCACCTCTGCACTGACGAAAATGGTAAAGATTTTGAGCAGAAGGTATGTCGCTCCATGATTGTCTCATTATTGTATCTATGTGCATCTACGCCTGATATTATGTTGTGTGTTCGCATGTGTGACCGATTCCAAGCAACACCGAAGGAATCACACCATAAGGCTATGAAACATATTCTTCGATACTTAGCTCACACACCAACACTTGGATTATGGTATCCCAAGGGCTCAAATCTTCACCTCGTCAGATACTCTGATGCTGACTATGCTGGAGATCATGTGGATCGCAAGTCAACATCAGGCACATGTCATTTCGTTGGACGGTCCTTAGTTTGTTGGTCCTCGAAGAAGCAGACCTTCGTGTCACTATCTACTTCTGAAGCTGAGTACATTGCTGCTGGTTCATGTTGCACTCAGTTGTTGTGGATGAAGCAAACCCTCAAGGATTATGGCATCAAGTTGAAGAACGTGCCTCTCTACTGCGACAATGAGAGTGCCATCAAGATTGCTTACAACCCAGCTCAACATTCCAAGACCAAGCACATCTAGATTCGTCATCACTTTCTTTGAGATCATGTACTCAAGGGCGACATCTCCATCGACCACATCCCTACTGAAGAACAACTAGCTGACATCTTCACAGAGCCCTTGGATGAAAAGAGATTTTGAAAGTTGCGGTGTGAGCTAAATATCTTAGAATCTTCGAATGTTCTTTGAAAAAGGACACACATCCTAATACTTATGCAAAATTGATGACTTAGATGTGCAACACACGAAGTAACGTTTTTCTTCAATCAATGAAGAATAACCCTCTAAGTGTGAAGAAATTAATGAAGAATTTGTTTCTCAGAACCCCTATGAGAATTGTACACGGTGTCTGAAGTCATCATTCCGATACGATGGGTCACGCCACCAACCATAGTAATTCTTCAAAGTTGAGTTTTTCCTCATTTTGCAAATTCTTCAAATTTTAAAATTCCTCAAGTTTGCAAATTCCTCAACTTTTCAAATTCATCAACTATTCAAATTATGAAACTCATGTTCTTCATTGACTATATACATATATATTTGAGTTTTCAATGTCCTCAATATCATTCACTTATCGCCAATTCTTCAAGTTGATTTTCATCTAAGTGAATGTGATCGGACCCTTTTCCCCTCTATGCTAAACTCAACCTAGTCTGCTCAAAATTCTTCATATGCATTCTACTTTGAAACTCATTCAAAGTCTTCACTGTGTCCTCGATAGCTGAAGAATTTGCGAACGTAAACTTTAAAAGTTTTACTCTCAAAATTTTCGGCGTTTCCCGCTCAAACTATTTCGATTCCCACGACTGGATAACCCACGATCCCCCACTATCGCCACTACTCAGTACGTGGGTGACACATGTCGCATGGAGAGCAAGGGTCAGGGGCAATCTGGTCCAAAATCTTCGGACAGATTGGTTTTCACCTCCGCTATAAATACCCCTTCCCTTTCACTGTGCTCGGTTACTCCTCACTTCTACTCTCTCCCGAGCTCAAACCTAGCATCACCGCTAAAATCATCGCCGCCGGTGTGGAAGAGCTTCACTGCGCAACCTTGCTGTCGTCGTACTCGCATCAGCCGCGGAAGTCTTCACCCTGCTACCGTTGTAGCTGTCTCCCTCTGCCAAGGTAGGGCGTGGGAGATCTGGACGGACGAACTTCCTCGATTTCTTCTCATAGTTCGTCGTGTTCTTCATCAGGGTAAATAAAATCTTTTTTACTGCCCTTGTTTGATCTTCAAGTTTTCCTCAATTTTCTCAAAGGTGTTTATTCTTCAAGAATCTCATTCTAAATCATCTTACATGTTCACACACTTCATGTTTTTCCCTAAGTTATGATTTTCTTCAAGATTCCTCAATTGTGTGGATCCTCAAAATTTGCACATCTCTGGAACCTAAGACAAAGAACACTTAGTGAAAATCCTCAAGACACCCATGGTCAAATTCCTCACACTTGAAGTTATTGAAAAACTTCTGAGAACGCATATAACCTCTTCAAATTCCCCACACCTATACTCTGTTCACAGGTACAAACATGTCCGCTGATAAATCACTAGGTTCTCATCAACTTAACTCATTTGCAGCATTTCTTGAGGAAAAATGTGCACTTCTTCAGAATCTTCAAGAGTTCAGAATCCTCGGCCGAAGAAAATGATTGATGGGAAGAAGCCACAGAAAGGTGGAAAGAAACCTGATGTACATACTACTTTTGAGATACCTGATGACTTGTATGAGGAATATTGCATGCTAGATGAAGAAATTCATGGCAAAGAAACAACAAAGCAGAGAAAGATCTGCTTACATAAAATTGAGAGGAGATGGGCAAAGGAGTGGAAAGAATATCACTCTGTCACTCCCAAGTATATGATGAAATTCGCAGTTAAACCCCGTTACAGCAGGCCACCCTTGGCTCCAAATCAAATAGCTGATCCCACTAGTCTCAAGACTGGTAATGATTTTTCTCATGAATGGAAAAAACAACAAGACAAGCTAGCTAAGAAAGCAAAAGCGGTTGTGAAGAAATTCAACAAAGAATCTGCTACTGCTACCACTGTCGGAGCCTTTGCAAGTGCTCCGGAGAAAACTATGGTGAAGAAATCTGTTGTGAATTCAAAGTCTTCAACTTCAAAATCATCACAGCAGATTCCTCAAGCAAAGCCTTCAAAGGCCTCAGCCGGTGGTTTAGTAGCCGCTCAGTCCTCTGCTATGGCTGCTGCTAAATCCTCAACTCCTGTCCACCTAGCTTCATGTTAGAGGACAAAGGGATAATCAATTGCTTCAAAGATCTCTACAAGTCCCTCTGCTCAAGCAAAGTCTTCAACAAGTCCCACTATGTTGAAACTAAAGAAAACTGTTGGACGAGGTCAAAGACCAAGTCCTCAAACTAGCAAAGCTATAGTGAATGTACCCTCAGCATCTGAGGCTGATGATGAGGCTGATGATGAAGAACTTGAAGAAATCGTCAGAGAAAGTCAGCAAAAGGCTGCCATAGCCAAAGGCAGCTCTGTTCCTCTCATGATGGATCCCAAGATGATCCTCAACTTCATTGACATATGGCATGAGGATCCAAGCACCCCACTTTCCTCACTGAACCTGTCTCTTGGTGTAGACCATGTCCTCAGCAACTTTATTGCTGAGGAAAAATGGAAAAGAGATCAAGCTCAAAGAGCTAAGAGGAACAGGGCTCGAAAAGAAAAATTTCTGAGGAATAACGTGATGAATTTGACTCCAAATCAACTCATCATAGTTCGGTCTGAAATTCGATGCCTCTCTGAGGAACAAGACAAATATGATGCTGAATGGAAGGGCACCAAAGTGAGATTCGTTAGGGCAGCCCAAGATGCTGTTTAGGACCACAAATCCAGGGTTGCAGCTCGATCGCAACCAAAAATTCCTCAGGCTGATGAAACTGCTCCCGCGGCTGAAGAAACTCAGGCTGCTGAAGAACCTGCCAGGCCAGCTGTAGTTTTTGCTGCACCTGAGGAAATTGATACCACAAGGGCAACTGCATTAGTCGTGCCTAAAGAAAATGCACCTCCTTCACCCTCAAGGGTGAAGACAATCGTCCTTCCTTCTGCCTCAGAAGTGAAGAAGACCAAGGCTACGGAGAAGAAGGCACTAAAACGAAAAGCATCAACTTCAGATTCCTCAGCAGTGAAGAAATTGAAGACACTGTCAGGTTCTTCAACAGAACTATTTGATGCAACACCTATCAGCTCCATGCCAGACTATGCAATCGTGCCATTTGGTGTTGACTATGTCATCCCAAATGATGAGGAAAAGGATCAATCTGCTGCTACCTCAGAGCAGATTGATGAATAAATTGAAGTGGAAGAAAATGCTTCAACTCCACTAGTATCATCGCCCCAGCCTCAGTTGACTGCTGAAGAGGCCGACGTTGAAGAAATTGATGAGGACGTGGACCTTGGAAACACAACACTTGTCATCAATGATGAATATTGGGAAGCTGCTTACCCAAATTCAACAATGACCACTCCTCTGTCACAAATTCCTCAGTCTCCAGCCCAGACTGAAGAAATTGAACCAGGATCCGATGACTTTGCTGCCATTGCTACTGAAGATATCCCAGCTGCATCACCGAAAGAAATTGCTACTCCAACTACCACTAAGGAAACTGCTGCGCAAATTCCTCAGTCTGAAGAAGTTCCTCCTATGCCTAAGGAGATTGTGGGCCGCTTCAAGGGAAACCTCCAGCCAAAGCCAAGAATGCCACTCAAAGGCTCAAAGCGCCCCAAATTCATCAAGACCAATTTCTTCAATGAGCACATTTCTTCACTGGACCCAATCCATATGACTAAGAAAAGGCCGGTCGCACCAGATTCTGGACTCCAACACAGATGAATTATTATGCATCAGTATTGTTTGACAAGAAGAAAGTCTTCGAGCACCATCAAATTCCTCATGTGAATATGGAAACAATCCCATCCTTCACGTTGGTGCTCTCAGTTCTTCATGATGCGGGAATTCTTTCGTTCTGTGTGGATATCTACGATTGAAATGAAGAGATCATTCTTCAATTCTATGCCACTCTGCACATCACAGGTGATGCTTCTGACATCAACTCATGGGTGTTGGATTAGATGACTGGATCAACCCATTATGCTGCTCCAGCCTCTGAATTGCTTGGTTCAGTCCCAGTAACAATTCCCTTAGAAGAAGCTTGTTGCTTGTTTGATGAACCTGCTCTACCCGACCATACGATGCAAGTGTTGATGAAACCGCTGGCTCCTGGAAAATCTCAAAGGACAACCTTCGTTTTGAAGGATTTGCTCTATGTACCCAGGACAGTTTATCGCATCCTCACCAACACCCTTTGTCCTCAGAAGGGTCACAACTCTGAAGAAGAAAAAGTTGAGGGAATCATGAAGAACATGCTATTCAACATCATTCATGGGATTCCCATCAACTATCACGACTTCTTCATGAGGAGATTGTCCAATGCAGCATTAGCCCCATTTGAATTGAAGCCTTATGCTCCTTGGATCATGAAATTCATCACATCAAAGTCTTCAATTCCCCTCAAAGCTGACTTCCAAAATCACTTTGGCTTTCTACCCCCGATTGAAGTCCTCAAGAGCACAATTGCCTCACTTGAAGGAAAAGGCAAAGCTGTCATTGATGAAGGTACTCGTCCATTGGATGGTCAGTTTCGCAAAGCTGCATCTTACTCCACCAATGATGACACTACTACCCAGGACTCTGTTGCGAAAGCCTCATCACAAAAACCTCAAGATTCTGCCCCTCGTGTGACGACTGATCGTGAGCTTCTCATAAGTCTTCATCAGAAGGTTGATCGCAATCACACGTAGGTGAAGCATTAGTTGGCTTCCATTGTTCAGAACATGACTGTGACGCAGAACTCTATGAGGAAAAATCACTACTATGTGCATGAAATCTTCGATTGTGCATGGGCCATTCTCGCACATCTCAAGACTCCTAAGGAACTCAAAGACATGGAATTTTAGGAAAACTTTGACTAGTCTCATCCTCCTCAGAAGAAATTCAAGAAAGTTAAAGTTCCTCAGGTGGTTACATGTTCATCTTCTTCATCGCGTGAGAAGGATGAAGATGGGGATATTGATGATAGTGCGGCAGGCCCTGCATCGACAAACGACCCCGACAACGCTGGCGCTCCTTCTGCACCAACAAGATGAAATTCTTCAAGGGGCGTTAGTCCTCACTTTTTCATCCCTTTTGGTCTTCGATGACAAAGGGGCGAAAATTTGAGCTAGTCTTCAAGCGGGTCTCTATATATGGGCTATTTTTTGTGTAAGTTACAACTCTCGCTCTTCTGAAGATTTTGTTGGTTGAGTTGTAAACTTAAGTCTGATGGTGGTCTGACTCTTTTGAACTGCTTTCCGCATGCTTATTTCCTCAAGCACCTTAATGCATGCATGCTGAATTTCATCAAACACCATTTTCATCATGCATTTCAAATTCTTCATATCATATCTTCAAATGTGTGTATGAATTACAAGATATAGGGGGAGTTATCCATGATTTTAACCTGCCATGTGCATTTGTAGTCCAAAGCATATTCCTCAAATATGCACATCTTCAGGGGGAGTTCTTCTATATCTTGCAATCAAATTCCTCAAACTTAGTACTTACACTTCATATTATTATCCCTGTTGAAAACTTATCCTATTTGTCATCAATCACCAAAAAGGGGGAGATTGTAAGTGCATCTAGTGCCCCTTAGTGATTTTGGTGTATTGAAGACTTATAGATAAAGGAACTACTGTGCTTGTGAGTGTACACAGGCTCTATAAGTCGATGAGGAGTTTGATACATTCGGGGATTACCGACCCCTAAAAATGTATGTCTTGAACTGAAGACTTTGCTGAAGACTTTGGCATTCCCTGAAGACTTTGAAAATGAAGAAGTTGGTGTGACCTTGAAGATATGAACGAGGACTATGAAGCGTGAAGACTTTGGTTTTCGTAGTTTCATTTCCTTTCTTTGAGTCATAGGAAACACCGTACTGTTAAAGGGGCTGAGGTAATACTAAGGAAAATTTCCAACTGATGCTCAACTCAAAATCCTCAACCTATCCAATCCTTCGAGTGAAGCCTTTGGAAATCTCTTGCAGTTCAGTCAAGCTCTTCAGTGACAGAGACGATGTTCTTTCGGTCTGTGATGAAATTGATCTGACTGAGGAGTTAGGATTTTGCCAATGCGAATTGCCTAAAAGGAACATGATAAACCCGAGGACTTTCATAGTTCGAAATTCCGACCGTTGTTGTGCTTAGCGCTAGCTGTCCCTAATCATATTATCCACATAATTGTCATATCATTGGGGGCATTTATGTCTTATCATGTCAGGCTGCACCCTGGCTATAAATAGCCACCCCCACAACCACTAGTTAGTTGGCTGCTCCAAGAGAGAACTGACACTTGTCATTTGAGAGCAACCCATCCTCAGAGGACTTTGAGAGAAAATCATCAGTGAGGAAAAACCAAAATCAAACCACCAAACACAAAGTGATTGAGCATCACTAAAGAGATTGTTCCAATGTGGAACCGATGCTTGTTACCTTTGAGGACTGTGTATTCTCCAGACGGTTAGGCGTCATGGTCTAGTGCATCCTATAGTCAATTGGGGATCACGGAGTGACCTTGGTCTAGAGCATCCAGCAGTAAATTGTGGATCGTTCGGTGACCAGTTTGTGAAAGTTTTGTAAGTCTACCCTAAAGACTTACCACGATCTTTGGACGAGGACTTTGTGACCTTAGATCAAGGAGAATACAGTAAGGACTGTGTGTCCTCTGGTTTAAATACCAGGCCGCTCCAAACCACACATATGATTGTCATAGCAGTTGGAACTGGGTCATCAAACCATTGTCTTCATCGAGATACCTGGTTCTATTTCCTCAAATCCTATATTTCCTTGTATGCTTGTTGACGAAATTGATTGTTACTATTTGAAGAATTTGACTGAAGACTTTCACAATTTCCTCACCTCAAATTCTTCAAGTTACCTTGTTCCTCACCTGCTTATCTTGTATCACACTACTTGTAATCTGTGCATGTTCATTTCATCATCATGACTATGTTGTTGCTATGTTTTTCATGCACTTGAGTACTTATTCCGCTGCTAGTTATTCATCACATTTCAAATTCCTGAAGTTGAAATTCCTCAAGTGATGAATTTGTAAAAATCGCCTACTCATCCCCTCTAGTCGATATAACGAACTTTCAATATTAATGCTGCATTGCTGAATCTTGTCATGAAAGAATAATTTTTGGGAAGTCCTAATGAAGATCCCAGTGCTCATCTTAATAACTTTGTTGAATTATGGGAAATGCAAAAGAAAAAGGATATGGATAAGGATTTGGTCAAATTAAAAGTATTTCATTTTTCATTACGAGATAAATCTAAGGCTTGGTTTTCATCTTTACCACGTAATAGTATTGGAACATGGGATAAGTGTAAAGATGCTTTTATTGCCAAGTATTTTACTCTTGCCAAGATCATCTCCCTTAGAAATCAAATAATCAATTTTAAACATCATGATCATTAACATGTTGCACAAGCTTGGGAGATTATGAAATTTATAATTAGAAATTGCCCAACTCATGGCTTACACTTGTGGATGATTATCCAAAATTTCTATGCTAGACTAAACTTTGTGTTTAGAAATCTTCTAGATTCGGCTGCAGGTGGTACCTTCATGGAGGTGACCTTCGGAGAGGCCACCAAACTTCTGGATAACATCATGACAAACTACTCTAAATGGCACACCAAAAGAGCTCCAACTTGTAAAAAGGTAAACTATGTCGAGGAAATCGGTAATTTTAGTAAAAGTGGATGCTCTTCTGAACATGGTTGCTAATAAAAATGCTCATATTGATCTCAATGACATGCCCTTGTATACCTTTATTGATAAAAATAATGATGCTATTGATGTGAACTTTATCTCGCGAAACAATTTCAACAACAATGCCTAAAGAGGGAATTTCAATGCTAGACCATATCTTAGTAACTCCTCTAATAATTATGGAAATTCTTAAGGAAATACTTATACAGATAATAATAATTTATCCTCTAATCTTTATAAAACCATTAAGGAATTTATTAATTCTAAAAAATTTCAATACTATGGTAGAGGAAAAGTTGCATAAAATTGGTGATTTGGCTAGAAATATGGATAAAATCGCTCATGATGTGGAAACTCTTAAAAATAAAAATTTGCCACCAAAGCATAAATTTAATTAAACCATTAAATCTATCCAAATATATATATATATATATTAAATTAGGGAGAGGATCGTCAAGTTGAAAGCTAAGCAGGAATTCCTAGAAAAGGCTCTTCCACCCGGTTTTTACCGGAATCATGATGAAGATGTTAAAATGCTTGGTACTTACTCTATTGGATCTTTGTTTACTAATATTAATATAAATTATAAAGGGATTGGATATTAGTCAATTCTATCTAGAGAGTGTCCCAATTGCATGGAGGGTGATAGTTCTAATGCTAAAAGTGGAAAAGGTGGGTTTGGAGAGGTCAAAACTTTATCTAGTGATGTGCCCACTATCTTGGAACACAAGGATTTTAATTATGATAATTGTTACTTAGTAGAATGTATTTCCTTTCTTAAATACATTATTTTTCACCCAATTCTTATGAATGAAATAAAGCTTTTACTCAACACATAGTAGCAGCGGTGGTAAAAGCTTATGAAGAGAAACTTGACCTAGAAGTTTCTATTCCTAGAAAATTGCATGATTAATGGGAACCTACTATTAAAAAATCTTAAATAATATCAATGCAATGCCTTGTGTGACCTTGGAGCTAGTGTTTCAACTATACATAAATCTTTATGTGATGTGCTTGGTCTCACAAATATTCAAGATAGTTCCCTCAACTTGCATCTTGCGGATTCTACCATTAAGAAACCTTTGGGTAGAATAAATGATTTTCTTATTATTGCAAATATAAATTATGTGAATGTATATTTCATTGTGCTTTATATTGAATGCAACCATACTTGTCCAATAATACTTGGAAGACCTTTCTTACAGACTATAGGTGCAATTATTGATATGTAAGAGGGAAACATAAGGTTCCAGTTTTCATTAAAAGAAAGGGATGGAACACTTACCTAGGAAGATACTCAAACCACCTTATGAATATATCATGATGGCTACATATGGGTTGAGTGTCAAATATTACAACACGTGATCATATGCATTATGCCTAGCTAGGGGCATAAAATAATAGCGCTAGTTGGGAGGCAACCCAATAGTTATCTTTGATGTTGCTTTTTTTACTTTCTGTTTGTTTGTGATAACATGGTTATTGCTACTGTAATGATTGTGTTTTTTGTTTAAATTAGTGTTTGTGCCAAGTAAATCCTTTGGGATTACTTGCATGATAAGTAGAATTGATACGGTGCAAAAACAGAAACTTTAGCGTCCAGTGCAGAATTTCTCTGATTTTACTCAAACGTCTTTTTGATCTGAAATTATACACAGTATTTCTATACAAATTACTCAGGATTTAAATTTTTTTAATAATTTCTAGAGTTACAGAAGTATGGTTTCTTTACATATCATTACAGACTGTTCTGTTTTTGCATGCATAGTTTTTTGTTTTGATGATGCCATGGATTGTATCGGGGGGTATAAGTCATGGAGAAGTTAGAATATAGTACATTATAAAATAATAAAATAAGAATCAATTCATAATAGTACCTAAAGTATTTGATATGTTTATTATACTAATGGTTCTCGCAAAGTTTCTTGTGAGTTTTGTGTGCTGAAGTTTTCAAGTTTTGGTGTGATCGTGATGGACGGAAGAATAAGGAGCGGCAAAAGCCTAAGATTGGTGATGACCAAGCCACCCCAAGGTAATATTCTAGGAATACTCAAGCGTCTAAGCTTGCGGATGCCTCGGAAGGCGTCCCCCCTTTCGTGTCAATCCATTCGTTCGTCACTTGGAGCTATATTTTTATTCATCACATGATATGAGTTCTGCTTGGAGCGTCGTTTGCTTTTTGTTTTTAGTTTCCCACAATCATTGTTTGTTGGAGACACCTATTTGAGAGAGATACACTATCACCATGATTTGTTAGACTACTTTATGTGCTTCACTTATATCTTTTGAGTTTATCAGTTGCTCTAGTACTTCACTTATATCTTTTAGAACACGGTGACGTATATATTTTATAGAAATAATTGCACTCTCTTTCTTCACTTATATTTGTTTGATATTTAATAAATAGTGATGGTAATTTGCATGCTTTATAAGACTACTCCAAAAATAATAGATACTCAATGAGTGCATAATCAAAACCACATGTAGCACATAAAAGAGAAATCATGGTTAATGATATTAATGTGGTAATGTGAAAGAGCATGAGTGCATGATAATTGATTAATAAGAGTGTCGTGAATTAGAGATTGTTAACTTGTTGTTCATCCAAATATTATTACGTCATGGTGATGATGTGTGAGCATACTTATTTCTCGTTGAAATCCTAGTGTTATTTAAGTCGGGGGCGCGCGATGGTTAACTCTTACCAACCGCCTTCCTAGGGGCATGCGAGTAGTGCTTTGCTTCAAGAAATATAATAAAATATAATAATAAGTATGTGAATTATTTATGAATAATGTGAATCCATGGATATACGCACTCTCACCTCCACATATTTGGTAGACTGTTTGGTACCGTGCATTGCCCGTTCTCACCTTGAGGATCGATGCAAGTTTCGCCAGTGCATCCAAACCTCGTGACATGCTACGCTCTATTGCACATAAACGTCAATATATCTTCCTCAAAACAGCCACCATACCTGCCTGTCATGACATTTCCATAGCCATTCCGAGATATATTGCTAGCCAACTTCCAATGTCACATCATATGACTTATACTTCCATTGTCACATTGCATTGCATGATCGTAAGATAGCTAGCATGATATTTACATGGCTTTTCCATTTTTGGATATATTTTGCTATGCTAGATCATTACACATCCTAGTACACTACCAGAGGCATTCATATAGATTCATATCATCCCATGAGTTTTTCATATCGAGTTGTAAGTAAATAAAAGTGTAATGATCATCATTATTTAGGGCACTATCTCAGTGAGGAAAGGATCATGGAGTCAATGATTCCCCCAAGAGTCGGGAAGAGACTCCAGATGAAAAACAAAAAGGGAAAAAGAGAAAACAAAGAAAAAAATATAAAAGAGAGAAAAAGGAAAATGAGAGAAAAGAGAGAAGGGATTGTGCTACTACCTCTTATTCCACACTTGGGCCTCAAATGGCACCATGTTCTGCATACAGAGAGTCTCTTGTTTTGTCACTTCCTAATGCTAGTGGGAAATGTTTCATTATAGAACTTGGCTTGTATATTTGGTTGACGAACTTCCTCAAATGTCCGAGGTCTTCATGAGCAAGAAAGTTAGATGCACACCCACTTAGCTTCAGTTGAGCTTTCATACACTTATAGCTCTAGTGCATCTGTTGTAGGACAATGCTTACTCATCACATGGATATCTATTGATGGGCATCTCCATAACCCATTGATATGCCTAGTTTATGCCTCCCCTTTATTCTCCCCTTTCACCCCTTTGAAACCTACCACCATATTCTATTCCACCTTTATGTAATATCCATGGTTACGGCCATATATTGCACAAGTAATAAAAAGCTGAAGTGCGTAAAAAGTATGATCCAATTGCCTGACTTGACACCGTGGTGCTTAACATTTGTATTTATGTGGTGAATAGGGAGCCATGCTATGCTTATATTACAAAATGAATAGGGGTGAACATTCTTTATGGATCATATGTTGTGAAACTTGATGATTATGTTGCTTATGTTTATAAGTATTGATATCTCATGTTTATTAATTCATCATTTCTTAATGATCAAACCTGCAAAATATTACATTTTGGGTAGCAATTCACATCAAAAATTCCGTTTTTACCATTTACCTACTCAAGGACAAGCAGAATTAAGCTTGGGGATGCCGATATGTCTACAATGTATCTATAATTTCTGATTGTTCCATGCTATTATATTATCATTCTAGGATGACTTTTGTATGTTTATTTACCAATCAATATTATTTTGAGCACTAACCTATTAACCCAGTGCCTAGTGCCGGTTGCAGTTTTCTAGATGTTTTTGACTTTTCAAGTTTACACTACCAAACGATGTCCCATTGCCACGAAAATTCAATATGGTTTTTTTGGACCAAAAGAAGACCTAGAAGCTTTGGGGGAGACTAGAGGTCTCACGAGGGAGGCACGATATAACTAGGCACGACCAGGGGGTAGGGTGCGCCTGGTTGCCTCATGCTCCCCTCGGCAGCCTCCTGGTGAACCTCTATGGCCCATAAATTCAAATATATTACAAAAACCCTAGAGAGCCTCTTGAATCACTTTTCCACCGCTACAAGTTTTTTCCGCCATGTGCCCATCTGGAGCCCTGTTCCGCTGCCCTGCCAGAGGGGGGGATCGTTCACGAAGGGCCTCTACATCATCCTTGCTGCTCCCATTGTGATGTGTGAGTAGTTCCCCACAGACCTATGGGTCCATAGTTAGTACCAATATGGCTATCACTCTCTTGATCTTCAATACAACGATCATCGCATCTTCACTTTTATCTATCTGATGTAATCCTTTTGTGCAGTGTGCTTGTTGGGATCCGATTAATTGTGAATTTATGTTCAGATTATCCATAAAAACTATTTGAGTTTTCTCTGAAATCTATTATGATTCTTATGTGCATGATCATCATAGCTTTGTAAATATCTCTAATCTATTGATTTGCTTTGTCCAAGTAGATTGATCTTTCTTCAACAAGAGGGGTGTGTTGTAATGGGTTCAATCTAATGAGTTTCTATATGCCAGTGATAGAAAGGGACAAGATACGTCTCTGTATTGTTGCCATGAACGATAAAACGATGGGGTTAGTTCATATTAATTTAATTCTCTTTGTCTACATCATGTCATTGTTCTCCAAGCTTTATTTTTTTCACTTAATACTCTAGATGCATGTTGGATAGCGGTCGATGGGTGGAGTAATGGTAATAGGTGCAGGCATGAGTCGACCTATTTGCTTATGGACGTGATGCCTATATACACACGATCATCATCGTGAATATCCCATAACTATGCGCTTTTCTATCAATTGTCCAACAGTATTTTGTTTACCCACAGTATGCTTACTTTCATGAGAGATGCTACTAGGGAAAACTATGCCCTCCCGGGGTCTATTCACTTATAAGTTTACAAATGCTAGAATACCTTACTATAATTATTTACTTCTTATTTTATTTTGCAATTTACAATTATCTACTACTAACCACACTACTTACAAGCTTGCAAATAACGAGTCCAAGGGGATTGACAACCCTCTTGCTTGCGTTGGGTGGAAGTGTTTGCTCTTTTGTGTGTAGTCGCCAAAGACAGGGGTTAGTTGTTACTCCTATTGATTCGATAAACCTTGGTTCTCTACTAAGGGAAATACTTACCTATATTGTGATGCATCACCCATTCCTCCTCACGGAAAACCCAACGCAGATCACAAGTATCAAACACCCATAGGAATAGCCCAATAGTTTGATTAGAAAGGCTAATTGTGAGGTGGTTCTACTACCTACAACAATTTCATCTTATTTTCTCCACTAGATATGAACTTTGGAGTGTTTCTTTGTCACGTTTTGAGGGATGATCATGTGATTATATTATGTTAGCATTGCTGAGAGATTGCACTAGTGAAAGTATGAACCCTAGGACTTATTTCCAAGAATTTATACAACATTTTGATTGTTGTTTGCCACTTGCTACCTTGTTGTTTTTTATATTTTCAGACTACAAAAACCTATATCTACTATCCATACTACACTTGTATCACAATCTCTTCGCCTAACTAGTGCACCTATACAATTTACCATTATAGTGGGTGTGTTGGGGGCACAAGAGATTTCTTGTATCTGATTGCAGGGTTGTTTGAGAGAGACCATCTTCATTTGATTGATAAACCATAGGTCATTCACTTGAGGGAAATTGCTATTGTCCTAAAAAAACTCTGCACTTGGAGGCCCAACATACTCTACAAGAATAAAGTTGCTTAGTAGACATCACCACACATTGCGCCTCTTGCTTTGCGGCCCTCCATCGGTCTTGTTGTGTGATACGTCTCCAACATATCGATAATTTCTGAAGTATTCATGTCATATTCACTAATGTTTACAATATTTTTATATGACTTTGATGCACTTTTTATGATTTAATTAGAACTAACCCGGACTGACCTTGTTTTCAGCAGAATTACTGTGGTGTAACTTTTTTGTGCAGAGAACGAAACTTCTTGGAATCGCACAAAAAAAATTGGTATTTTTTTCTGGAACATATGAGCAACATTGGAGTGAAGATCCACTAGAGGGGGAGCCTGTTGTCCACAAGCCAATAGGGTGTGCCTAGGGGGGTCAAAGGGCCATGTTAGCTTGTGGGCTCCTCGTAACTCCGTTTTGCATGATTCCAATGCCAAAAATCATATAAATAGAGAAACCATTAGAAATTAGGAGAGACTCTCCACTCTGCGGTCGCCGCTCTCTTATTGAAGAAAAACCAATCTAGAAATAAAAAAGAGAGAGATCCAATCTCGGAGGGGTTCTCGCACCTCCAGGAGCCATGGAGCGACTCGCCAGACTCAAACTGCATAGGTAGATCGGATCAAACAAAATTAGCCTTTCTTCCATCAACAGGAATTGCTTTCATTTCTCAGTTCAAGAGGATGGCGGGGGCAGGGTGCCCCTTCTTTTTTCTAGTAAATAGTTCAAACCATTTTATCGATATGAGTGTTCTATATCAGATAAATTTTACATTAGCTATTTCCCGTTAAAATTTGGTACTAATACTAATATAGTTGTAGAAAGAGGCCAAGGACCGTAGGGAGACTGTCTCCCTGCCTATGGAGAGGCCATGGAGGAGGAAGCCTAAGGGGGGGACTCCCTCCCCCTCTCTCCCGGTGGTGCCAGAGTGTTGTCAGGGGAACCATCACCGCGGTGATCGTCTTCATCAACATCATAGTCTTCATCACCTTCATCGTATCTTTTCAGTGGTCCACTCTCCCACACGCCACTGTAACCCCCTACTTGAACATGGTGCTTTATGCCACATATTATTATTCAATGATGTGTAGCCATCCTATGATGTTTAAGTAGATTTAAGTTGTCCTTTGGGTTGATTGATAATCTTGATTGATTTAAGTGCATGTTTTATTTTGGTGTTGTCCTATGGTGCCCTCTGTGTCGTGCACACGTGAAGGATTCTCGGTGTAGGATGTTGCAATATGTTCATGATTCACTTATAATGGGTGGATAGAGTGGCAGAAGCTTACACCCGAGTAAGGGGATTGTTGTGTATGGGAGTAAAGGGGGCTTGATGTTTAATGCTATGGTTGCGTTTACCTTAATCATTTCTAGCAGTTGCGGATGCTTTCTAGAGGTCCAATCATAAGTTCATATGATCCAAGTACGGAAAGTATGTTAGCTCATGCATGTCCCTCATATGAAATTGCAAGAATGATTACTGATCTTGTTATCAATTTCTTAGGATAGTTCGACACACCATACCATCATTATCCCACAGTTGCTATTTGTAATATATTGTAATATATTCTAACTTTATTTATGCAGAAACTATTTTCATATTTTAGTTCTCCAATATAATGCAAAGCTATCCTCTTTATACCCACAATGCAATTTTATTTCTCGTTTCTAGATAGAAGCAAACGCTTGGTGTACGTAGAGTCGTATCGGTGGCAGATAGGACTTGAGAGAATATTGATCTTACCTTTAGCTACTTGTGGGTTTGACACTCCATACTTATCATTTCCATATTTGTAAAGTGCTATGATGACTCCTTTCACTTGGAGATTATCACTATGCAGCGCGCCTTGCCCTCTTGGCGTGGATGTGCATGTTTTGATTAACGGTGCACCACCAATGATCTTATTGTGTGGCGTGATGTAGCCTCTCAGCAGTAAGGCAGCTATGTTGCTCGGCGGCTAATACGTCTCCAACATATCTATAATTTTTGATTGTTCCATGCTATTATATTATCTGTTTTGGATGTTTTACATGCATAAATATGCTATTTTATATTATTTTTGGGACTAACATATTAATCTAGAGCCTAGTACCAGTTTCTGTTTTTCCTTGTTTTTGAGTTTCACATATAAGGAATATTAAACGGATTCGAAAAGGAATAAAACCTCCGGAAAAAAAATTCTGGAAAATATGGAAGCCATGAGACTTGAGAACCAAGGCAGAGGAGCTGCCACAGGGCCACAAGCCCGCTTGCCGCGGCCAGGGGGTACCCCATGCCAGGTAAGCTTGTGGGCCCCTGGCACCTCCTCTAACCCTAATCTTCAGCCTATAAATACCCAAATATTCCATCATTCTCAGAATGAGCCACGAAAACACTTTTCCACTGCCAGAAGCCTCCGTTCCCGAGCTTGGAGCTTTTCCGGTAATCTGTCGAAGGGGGATTCGATCATGGAGGGCATCTATGTCAACTCCATTGCCCCTCCGATGATGCGTGAGTAGTTCACCACAGACTTACGGGTCCATATCTAGTATCTAGATGGCTTCTTCTCTCTCTTTGCTTCTCAATACCATGTTCTTCATGATCTTCATGGAGATCTATCCGATGTAATACTCTTTTGCGGTGTGTTTCTCGAGATCCGATGAATTGTGGGTTTATGATCAGATTATCCATGAGTATTATTTGAGTCTTTCCTGAATTCTGATATGCATGATTTCATTATCTATTGGTGGTTCGCTTGTATCTCCTACTGGATTGATACCTTGGTTCTCAAAAACTGAGGGAAATACTTATCTACTTTGCTGCATCAAACCGTTCCTCTTCAGGGGAAACCAACGCATGCTCGAGAAGTAGCAAGAAGGATTTCTGGCACCGTTGTCGGGGAGATACATAGCAAGTCAAGAATACCAAGTACCCATCACAAAATCATCTATTACATTTACATTATTTGCCATTTGCCTCTCGTTTTCCTCTCCCCCATTTCTAAAACGATTTTCAAAAAGATTTGCCTTTCGCCTTTCTTCGTTTGTCTCCTCGCTTGCCTCTTGCTTATGTGCTTGATTGCTCGCTTTGCCATCATGTCTGAAACAAGGGAGGTTATCGCTGGAAATATGGGGGGTATCGCTAGTAATAACCTTGGAGGGAATCTTGATTCCCTTGATAATCACAACCTTAAAAAAGAACCCACTATCCTTCATACAAAAAGGTTCCGTATAGGTAGTGGTAATATCATTGGAAAAGGTGTTATTCAAGATTTTTTTCACTTGCACGTGAACGCTTCCTACTTTAGGAGGTTCCATTCTCAATAAAACTAATAGTCTTGCGGACGCTATAAATTTGTTAATAAGTGAACTTGAGAGACAATTCTTGCACATGCACCCTTGCATACAAATGATTTTCCTTGAGTTTTCTAATATTCAATATTCTTCTGTTAAGCATGCTGCCACTATATTCCTAGCTCACGAGTTTATATTTATCATGAAAGAGGCTAGTGAAATATTTGCTCATTATAGAATTAATGCGGGATGTCCCCCTATTCGGGAGATCCTTTTTAATCAAGAGGAGATAATGATACTACGATCTCAAGATCAAGTTGCTTATAATGAAAATTTGAGAAAGAAAGTCCCTACCGAGGTTTTGGTTCATAAGATTTCTGAACTCAATGATAATTTTGCTATACAAAATAGCGGATTAGAGTTCATTCTTAAGAAAAGGCTCACAGCCTTTAACCAAAGGAAAGCTTATAACGATGAATTGATTATACACTATAAGGGACATAAGGAGGAACCTATCCCTCCCGCACTTGATCTTGATGATCCCAATCCTCTTAAATTCGGACCGTCGGATTACTTTTTCTTGCCACAATGGAAATTAGCTCCTGAAAGAAGGGAGTATGAGATGAGCATGAATGATCTCCCTTATTTTTATTATGAAAATAAAATTGGGTTGCCTCCCAACAAGCGCTAGGGGCGTTAAACAATAGCGTTGTTGGGAGGCAACCCAATTTTATTTTACTTTCAGTTTTTTGCTTCTGTTTTGGTGTGTTTGTAACATTATTACTTATTTAGTAATTTGGTTTTTGTGTTTAAATTAGTGTTTGAGCAAGTAAAACCTTTGGGGTGATCTATGGTACTTGTTGATTTGATCTTGCTGGAAAACAGAAACTTTTGCGCTCAGTCCAGGATTTTTATGAATTTTTTAGAGCGTCAAATTGATCTGAAATATTTACACAGGATATATATACAAATTATCCTGGTTTTCCTAATTTCTCAGAATTTTTACAGTTACATAAGTATTCGAAGTTTATAGATTGCTACAGACTGTTCTATTTTTGACACATTCTGTTTTCTATGTGTTGTTTGCTTATTTTGATGTACCTATGGGTCGTATCGGGGGGTATGAGTCATGGAGAAGTTATAATACAGTAGTTATTACACAAATATAAATAAATAATGAGTTCACAACAGTACCTAAAGTGGTAATTTATTTTTCTTATACTAACGGATCTCATGAGTTTTGTGTTGAGTTTTGTGTTGTGAAGTTTTCATGTTTTGGGTGAAGATTTGATGGACTATGGAATAAAGAGTGGTAAGAGACTAATATTGGGGATGGCCATGGAACACCAAGTCATATTCAAGGATACCAAAAAGCCTAAGCTTGGGTATGCCCTGGAAGGCATCCCCTCTTTCGTCTTCAATCCATCGATAAATTTACTTGAGGCTATATTTTTATTCACCACATGATATGTGTTTTGCTTGGAGAGTCTTGTATGATATGAGTCTTTCCTTACTACTTTGCCACAATCATATTTGTTACACACATATTTGGAGACAGACAAGCTGAATCGTGAATTTGTTAGAATACTCTATATGCTTCACTTATATGTTTTGAGCTAGGCAATGTTGCTCTAGTGCTTCACTTATATCTTTTTAGAGCATGGTGATGTTATATTTTATAGAAATTATTGAACTCTCGTTCCTCACTTATATAATTTTGAGAGTTTCTTAAAACAGCATGGTAATTTGCTTAGGTTATGAATTTAGTCCTAATATAATGGCATCCAAGAGGGATATAATAAAAACTTTCATATTAAGTGCATTAACAACTATGAGAAGTTGGATTCCTTGCATATAGTTTTGAGATAATAGGGATGGTAATATGAGAGTCGTGCTAGTGATTAGTTGTGAAATGAAGATATATGTGTGTTAAATCTTGTGATTCCCGTAGCATGCACGTATGGTGAACCGCTATGTAACGAAGTCGGAGCATGACTTGTCTAATGATTGTCGACCTTTGTGTGAGGGTCGGGAGCGCGCGATGGTTAACTCCTACTAACCTCTCCCTTCGGAGCATGCGTCTAATGCTTTGTTTGATGACTAATAGACTTTTGCAATAAGTATGTGAGTTCATTATGACTAATGTGAGTCCATGGATTATACGCACTCTCACCCTTCCATCTTTGCTAGCCTCTCTAGTACCGCGCAACTTTTGCCGGTACATCAAACCCTCCTTCCTCAAAACAGCCACCATATATTCCTCAAAACAGCCACCATACCTACCTATTATGGATTTCCATAGCCATTCTGATATATATTGCTATGCAACTTCCACCATGTAGTTTTTCTATGACTGGCATCATCACTTCGTATTGGATATAGAGTTTTATCTTGTCATAGGAATCAAGTTGTAATTTCTTTTTCTTTGAGTTATAAGTAAATAAAAGTGTGATGATTTTTCATTAACAGAGCATTGTCCCATGAGAGAAAAGGATGATGGAGGCTATGAATCCCTCACAAGTTGGTACGAGGAAGGGGTTATTACCCCTAGGTAGGCCAAAGCAATGTGGTTCTCCCCCTTCTGCTTCAAAGGAAAACTACACGGCCGACTCCCCATGGCCAGCTAGAGGACGGTCGGCTCGAGCTGCCACCGACTGGCGACACGGACAGCTGGTCGTGCAGCCGCCTTGACCCCTGGTCGGCTGGGCATGGCCGGCTGCCTTCCGGGCCGCCTCCTCCGTTGACCCAAGGGGGGACGTGCGACGCCCCGTCCCTCAGCGTGCGGGTACGAGGACACGACACAACCGCCATGATGGGCGGCCCTGTGGCCACAGTGGCCGCTGACGCACGGTAGCGCATGGCTAACTTTCGTCCGTCCAGACCGCTGACCTCTTCAAGCGCGACTGGGCGGGGAAACAGTGCTGGCATGGCCTCGCCCACTCGATTACCTGCCTAGGTGTGGCTATAGTGCAGCCGGACGTACCGGAGACTTCGGCCGGCTGGCGCTAGACGACGCCTCCCGGGCGACCCGTGCCGTGGCAGGTAGGCGAGGTCCAATCGCAGAGCCGGCTGGCGGGCCCCTCACAGGTGACGGGACTATGCAGCCGGTGGACCCTACGGGCGACAAGACGGCTCGAAAGGCAGGTTCCCATGGTCAGCCGAAGAGGCTGCCAGCCGGGTCCCTCCACCCCTATACCTTAGAATACATTATAAAGCCAGGGGTTGGCCTATAAACCCCCCCGAGCCCCTCATGCAATGGGGACGGACGATCATTCGCATACACCCACATAGAGCTTTCCTCTCATATCGTCTCTAGCAACGATGAAGATGAGCCGGCTGCTCCTTCTTCCTCCTCTAGATACAGCTCCAGGAGCAACCTTGTAAACACCACTATCCATCCAACTAGACCAAGCAGGACTAGGGGTATTACCTCTCCCGGAGGGCCCTAAACCTGGGTACATCGTGTGTCACCACCGCTTGTGCCCAATCTTGCAGCCGGAGCCCGTCGGCGTCCTCTGGCCCCAAACACCTACGATAATCCTACCGATGGCATCTGTCGTGAGAAAACAATGACAGTTGGCGCCCACCATGGGGCCGTACACGGCGCCGGACAGATTCATGCTCCGGGCAGGACCCCTCGCCATTCCCTGCCGCCGCCGCACTTCCAGGCGAAACAGCGGGCACATGGGGCTTGCTCCGGCACGCCCTGCGAGCAAATCTGTCGGCCTCACGACCGATATCGATGCTCTCACCGAGCTCTTCAGCAGACTCAGCCTCGCCGAGGCTCCAATCGCTGACGAGTACCTTAGGCAGGTGCTCGTCTGCGCCGATCCTTACACGGTTGTGGGCGCACTTGCTGCGACCCAGTCCAGCGGATCCCACGATCGCATGGGGGCAATGGCCATCATCTCCTCCACCTCCTCCAGACGTGCACAGGCCGGGGCTGACGCCGCCATGGCCCGCGTCGGCACCTCCGACCCGCTTGGAGCGGCCCTCTGGGCTTGAGCACCCCTATCGCCCCAATGACAAACCCCGATGCCGCCGCGGCCGACCTCGAGGCGGTTCGCCGCGTCCTGTTCGAGGACGCCACCACCCTCATGGCCACGCGGCGCCGCATGGAGGCCACCTAGCGGGAATACGCTTCCGCCTATGGTCTCACCCCCGCTGGCACCGAGCCCTGCCGGCGTGGGGTTGTGCGCGACCGCGACCGCGTGATCGCCGAAATCCTAGATGGCAAGATGCCCATCTATGACACCCCCGCAGGCAACCTACGGGCCCTCAAGGTAGCCTACGAGGACTTGGTTACCTTGGAGGGCAAAGAACGTGTCGCGCACGAACATCACATCAAGGAGCTCATTGACACCGCTGACACGCAGCAGCATCTGCTTGCGTCAGGCGGCGCCGCCTCCAGAAGCCACAGGCTTGAGCGTGAGGGCACGAGTACTATGGGTCGTTAGCCGGCTCAACACTCCTCTTCCCCTTGCATCTCCCGCCATCGGGCCGAAACAAACAACCCCTGGCCCTCTTAGCTGTCGGGGAGCGAGCAGCCGTCTGTTAATAGCTGGCGCACCAACAACCCGCCTCGCAGCAGCCACCACCCCGAAGCACAGACAGCCGGCGTTCGGCGCAGCCGCGGGCACACTCCACCCTCGCCACGCGAGCCGGAACGGTCGGTTCCGCCCATCATCCGCCCGAGCTCTCGGCCCGGATCGGGCCGCGTGTTCCCCACAGCGAGAACGATGCCCGCAACCGCATCGCCACCTCGCGAAGTCGGCCCTCCTCGAAGAGGAGGGCTCGATTGGCCCGGCCTGTTTTGGCCCTCGGATTCGCAACGAGCCATTCCCAACCGGCTTCACTCTCCCCCGAGACACCCCTAAGTATAATTGGGCCGCCAAGCTCGAGGACTGGTTGATTAACTACACCACCGCGGTCGGCATCGCCAGGGGGGAACAAGTGTGTAGCCGTTCGCTATGCTCCCCTCATGTTGATCGGCTCGGGACGCACCTGGCTCAACAGCCTGGCGGTCGGCAGCATCAACACCTAGACGAACTTCGAGGAGTCCTTCGTCCGCAACTTCACTGGCACCTACAAGCGGCCCGGCCGCCCCCGTGAACTCATCATGTCCGTTCAGGGGCCGGACGAGTCCCTCCGAGACTACCTCACCCGGTGGACCGAGCTCCGTAACTCCTGCGAGAGGGTGCACGAGGTGCAAGCCGTACACTACTTCATCAAAGGCTATCGAGACGGCACCCCCATCAACCACAAGCTTTTGTGCTCTAAGCCGGCCACGCTTGCCGAGCTCATGACCAAGGCAGACAACTACGCCACGGCTGATTCAGCCATCCAGGTCAAGACAACCACGCCCACCAAGGCAACGACAACACTGGCAACGTCCCGACCGGCTGCCAACAACCGGCAGCCGCAGAACAACAAATGCAAGAACGACCAGCCGGATCTCCGCTACGGGAGCTGGCAGGTCAACACCATTGAGGAGCAGGAGCCGGCTGCCCAGCCTTCCAGTCAACGCTAGCACACTAGCAAAGTTGCCTGGCAGCTGAAGCTCACCTTCGAGCAAATGCTCGACCCCTCCCCTCTGCAAGAACAACTCAGGGGCCAAACCCTCTACGCACACGCTCTGGCAGTACAACTTCTCACAGCAATTGGCCCGGGGGGACAGCCTTCCGGCTCCTCCCGCGCCGCCTGCCCATGCATCGGCCCCGGCCCAAGCTGCCACCCCGGTGTCGGCTCTAGCTCCGGCCCAGAATGACGGTCGTCTGATCGACTAGTTCCCTAACCAAGACGGTTGTTACGTTGTCTTCACCAGTGAAGAGATGAGCAAACACGCTCAGCGCCGACTCCACCGTGAGGTGAACGCCATCATGCCGGCAACTCCCCAGTTCATGCACTGGTCGGAGAAGCCAGTCACCTAGAGTCGGGCGGATCATCCTGCCGTAATGCCAAGTCCCGGCAGCTACGCCCTGGTCCTCGACCCCACCATCGCCACCGAGAAGCGCACCTGCCGCTTTTCACGGGTGCTGGTTGATGGTGGCAGCAGCATCAACATCCTGTACCTCGACACGATGCACAAGCTGGGGCTAAAGATAGAAGACCTACAGGCGAGCCGGACGGTCTTCCATGGCATCGTGCTTGGAAAGTCCTGCTTCCCTGTCGGCAAGATCACATCGACGTCCTCTTTGGTGAACCCGGCCACTTCCGCCGCAAGCCAATGCTGTTCGAGGTTGTGGACCTCGCAATCCCCTACCATGCACTGTTGGGCCGGCTAGCCCTTGTCGAATTCATGGCGGTCACCCATTACGCCTACCTCAAGCTCAAGATGCCGGCCCCCAAGGGAATCATCACCATCACGGGTGACTACAAGATGTCAATCGAGTGCGCTCGAGACGGTAGCTGGCTGGCCGAGGCCCTGGAAATAGGCAAAGAGAAGCGGCAGCTCGACTGGCTCGTGGCCCTTGCTGCCAGCCAGCCGGCCGTGCCGACTCCCCCCTCGCAGTCCGCCGGCGAGGCCTCCTTCCAGCCATCCAAGGACACCAAGAAAATCCCGCTTGACCTGGCCAACCCGTCTTAGTGCGTCACTATCGCCTCCCACCTTGACAGCAAATAGGAAGGCAAGCTCGTCGGCTTCCTTTGTGAGAACCGGGACATCTTCGCATGGTCCCCCAGGGACATGCCGGGTGTTCCTAGGAAGTTCGCCGAGCACAAACTACACGTCCGGGCAGACGTCAAGTTGGTCAAGCAACCATTATGTCGTTTCTCCGAGGAGAAGCGGCATACCATAGGAGAAGACATCGCCCGGCTGCTCGCAGCCGGGTTCATCATGGAAGTGTTCCACCCGGACTGGCTGCCCAACCCAGTTCTGGTGCTGCAGAAGAACAAGACCTGGCGCATGTGCATCGACTACACTACCCTGAACAAGGCGTGTCCCAAGGTCCCATTCGCCCTGCCATGGATCGATCAAGTCATCGACTCCATGGCTGGCTGCGACTTGTTGGCCTTCCTAGACGCCTACTCCGGCTACCACCAGATCAAGCTGGACCCAGAAGACCGGCTCAAGACCTCCTTCATCACGCCATTTGGGGCCTATTGCTACATCACCATGTCCTTCGGCTTGAAGAACGCAGGCGCCACCTTCTAGCGGTGCATGCAGAAGTGCCTACTGCCTCAGATAGGCAGGAACGTCCATGTCTACATCAATGACAGCATCGTCAAAACCAAGAAGTATTTCAGCCTCCTCGATGATCTCTTGGAGACCTTCGTGAACCTACGCAAGTTCAAGATCAAGCTCAACCCTGAGAAATACGTCTTCGGTGTCCCAACCGGCCAACTCCTGGGTTTCTTCATGTCCGTTCGCGGCATCGAAGCCAACCCCGAGAAGATCAGCGTGATCGAGCGCATGCCCAAGCTGACCCGGCTCTGCGACGTCCAGAAGTTCACCAGCTGCCTTGCCTTGCTCAGCTGGTTCATTGGCCGGCTGTGGGAGAAGGCCCTGCCCCTCTACGGGCTCCTTCGTAAGATGGCTCTAATCAAGCCGGTTCACACCAAGAAACCGGGCATGTTCAATTGGCCCGATGAGGAGGACAAGGCCTTCCACGGCCTCAAGAAGGCTCTCACCCGCGCGCCCATCCTGGTCGTGCCAGCTGAGAAGGAACCTCTGCTCGCCTACATCATGGCGACCACCCGCGTCATCAGCGTCGTCCTGGTGGTCAAGCGGCCGGAGGAGGGCAAGTCCCTACCGGTCCAGCGCCCGGTCTACTACCTCAGTGAGGTTCTCTCTGCATCCAAGAAGAACTACCCCCACTACCAGAAGATGTGCTATGGCATATACTTCCCCGCCAAGAAGGTCTAGCAGTACTTCCAGGGGCACATCGGTAAGCACGGCCCTTCTCGGCGAGATCATGAGCGGCCAGGACTCCACCGGCCGGATCGCCGAGTGGGTCATCGCTCTTGCCGATCACGATATCCGGTACGAGCCACGAACCGCCATCAAGTCACATGCGTTGGCCGACTTCCTCATCGACTGGGTGGAGACGGGGTTCGTGCCACCTCCCCTAGACTCCACACATTGGCACATGCATTTTGATGCTCGAAAATGAGGACCGGCCTGGGTGCCGGCATAGTCCTCTCCTCCCCAAAAGATGACCAACTCAAGTACGCCCTCCAGATCCACTTCACCGCCTCCAACAACGTGGCCGAGTACGAGGCCATCGTCCATGGCCTCCGGCTCGCCAAGGAGATCGGTATCAGGAGCATCCTATGCTTCGGCGACTCTGACCTCGTGGTTCAGTAGGTCACTGGCAAATGGGATGCCAGGGACGCCAACATGGCCAGCTACCGCTTCCACATACAATAGCTCACCGGCTCTTTTGAGGGTTGTGAGTTCCATCACGTCCCACAGGCTGACAACGAGGCGGTCGACGCACTGGCAAAGATCGGCTCCACCCGACAGGCCATCCCTACCGGCGTCTCCCTCGAGCGGCTACTCAAGCCTTCGATCAAGCCTTCCCTAGAATCGGAGTCAATCTTCGTCGGCAGACGCCACCGGCCCATCGGCGGCTCCGGCTGCCCCTTCGCCCTCTTCACCGCCGGCTCCCACAACCTTGGCCGCCCTGCCGGCACCAGTTGAGCCGGCTGCGTTCGAGGCCGCCGGCTCCAATGACGCGGCTCTCATGATGACAATCGACCAGCTGGCCTCGGGGACTAGCGAGCGGCCTCGGGGGATAGCGAGCCGGTCCCGGGGGCTAATCTTCCAGGCCCGAGGGCTCCAGAGCTGGCCCCCGTCTCGGCTCCCTCATGGGCCCAGGTGTTGGGGAACATTGCATGGGAAACAAAAACATTCCTATGCACATGCAAGATCTATCCATGGTGATGAGCATCTATGAGAGGGAGAGTGGATCTACATACCCTTGTAGATCGCTAAGCGGGAAGCGATAAGAGAACGCGGTTGATGTATCGAACGTCTTCGTGATCCAAATCGCCGAGCATCCCATGATCTCATCACGATCCATCTTGCGATCCAGTCACGATCCGTCCCGCGATCCCATCACAATCCGTCCCACGATCCAATCATGAATCGTCTCGTGATCTTGATCACGGTTCTTTCGATCTAGCGCCGAACGGATGGCACCTCCGCGTTCAGCACACATACAGCTCGATGACGATCTCCACCTTCTTGATCTATCAAGAGGGAGCAGAGAGGTAGATATGTTCTCCGGCAGCGTGATAGCATGGCGGCGATGGTGGTGGAACAATTCCAGTAGGGCTTCGCGTAAGCACCGCTGAAACGATCTAGAGGAGAAACTACGATCTAGAGGAGAGGGTAGCACGTGGCAATTAGGGTTAGCATTCCCCTCTAAATACTATAGTATATATAGGAGGGAGGGAGGGGAGGAGGCAGCCTCAAATCCTCAAGGTTTGGTCGAAATTGGAGGTGGAGGAGTCCTACTCCAATCCTATTAGGAGTAGGATTCCTCCTTTCAACTTGGAAACTCTTTCCACCTCTCCACCTTTTGGGTTTTTCCCACCCCTAGACGCATGGGCCTTAGTGGGGCTTATTCCAGCCCACCAAGGGCTGGTTTGACTCCTCTCACAGCCCATGAGGTCCTTTGGGTCGATACACCCCTCCCGATGGTCCCCCGGCACCCTCCCAGCTCTCCCGGTACACTACCGATGAGCCCAAAACTTTTCCGGTGACCAAAACAGGACTTCCTATATATCAATCTTTACCTCCGGACCATTCCGCAGCTCCTCGTTATGTCCGAGATCTCATTCGGGACTACGAACAACCTTCGGTCACCACCATACATAACTCTATAGTACCAAAACATCACCAAACCTTAAGTGTGCAGACCCTACGGGTTCGAGAACTATGTAGACATGACAGAGAC
This sequence comes from Hordeum marinum, assembly GCA_022496015.1. Lineage (NCBI taxonomy): Eukaryota > Viridiplantae > Streptophyta > Magnoliopsida > Poales > Poaceae > Hordeum > Hordeum marinum. Next base: position 165,992,229 of record CM039678.1, on the reverse strand, counting down.
ACCTCTACAGTCAATAACCAATAGCGGGACCTGGATACCCATATTCGTTCCAACATATTCTATGAAGATCTTTATCGGTTGAACCTGTATGTCAAGGATTCAGTTAATCTTGTATGCTATTCCCTTCGTTCTTCGGTATGTTACCTGCCAGAGATTCGATCGTCGGCATCTCCATACCTAGTTAAATCTCGTTACCGGAAAGTCTCTTTACTCGTTCCATAATACAAGATTCTATGGCTAAAACTTAGTCACATTACTTGCAAGGCTTATTGTGATGTTGTATTACCGAGTGGGAGATACCTCTCTGTCACACGGAGTAACAAATCCCAGTCTTAATCCATGCCAACCCAATAGACACCCTCGGAGATACCTGTAGAGCACCTTTATAGTCACCCAGTTACATTGCGACGTTTGATACACACAAGACACTCCTCTGGTGTCAGTGAGTTTCATGATCTCATGGTCATAGGAACAGATACTTGACATGCAAAAAACAGTAGCAATAAACTGACACGATCATATGCTACCTTTATAGTTTGGGTCTTGTCCATCACATCATTCTCCTAATGATGTGATCCCATTTATCAAATGACATCTCATGTCCATGGCCAGGAAACCTTGAACATCTTTCATTAATGAGCTAGTCTATTAGAGGCATACTAGGACCATGGTGTTGTCTATGTATCCACACATGTATCTGAGTTTCTAATCAACACAGTTCTAGCACGGATAATAAACGATTATCATGAACAAGGAAATATGAGAATAACAAATTTATTATTGCCTCTAGGGTATATTTCCAACAGTCTCCCACTTGCACTAGAGTCAATAATCTAGTTCACATCACCATGTGATTCGCATTGTTATGAATCTAACACCTAATGAGTTCTGGGGCTCGATCATGTTTTGCATGTGAGAGAGGTCTTTTAGTCAACGGGTCCTTGATATTCAGATCCGTGTGTACTTTGCAAATCTCTATGAATTATTGTAGACACTGCTACCACATACCACTTGGAGCTATTCCAAATGGCTGCTCCACTATACGTATCCGGATAGCTACTCAGAGTCATCTGGATTGGTGTTAAAGCTTGCATTGACGTAACCCTTTACAACAAAATCTTTATTACATCCATAATCGAGAAACATTTCCTTATTCTTTTAGTTACTAAGGATAATCTTGACCGATGTCCAGTGATCCACTCCTGGATCACTCTTGTACCCCATGACAGACTCATGGCAAAGCACACACAGGTGTGATACACAGCATGGCATACTATATAGAGCCTATGGTAAAGCATAGGGGACGACCATCGTCCTTTCTCTTTCTCCTACCGTGGTTGATCTTTGAGTCTTACTCAACTTCACACCTTTCAAATCAGGCAAGATCTTTCTTTGATTTATCCATTTTGAACTCTTTCAAAATTTTGTCAAGGTATGTACTCATTGAAAGTCTCATCAAGCATCTTTATCTATCTTTATAGATCTTGATGCTCAACAATTAGGTAGCTTTATCCAGGTCTTTCTTTCAAAAACTCTTTTCAAACAACCATTTATGCTTTCCAAAAATTCTACATCATTTTCGATCAATAATATGTCACCCACATATGCTTATCAAAAATTCTATAGTGCTCTCACTCAGTTTATTGTAAATACAAGTTTCTCATAACCTTTGCATAGACTCACAAACTTTGATCACCTCATCAAAGCGTATATACCAACTCCAAGATGCTTGCTCCAGCCCATAGAAGGATTGCTGGAGCTCGCACACCATTTAGCTGTTGGGGAACGTCGCATGGGAAACAAAAAATTTCCTACGCACATGCAAACCTATCCATGGTGATGATCATCTACGAAAGGGAGAGTGGATCTACATACCCTTGTAGATCGCTAAGCGGGAAGCGTTAAGAAACGCGGTTGGTGTAGTCGAACATCTTCGCGATCCAAATCGCCGAGTGTCCCGCGATCACATAACGATCCGTCCCGCGATCCAATCACGATCCGTCCCGTGAACTCATCACGATCCGTCCCGCGATCTCATCACGATCCGTCCCGCGATCTCATCACGATCCGTCCCGTGAACTCATCACGAACCGTCTCGCGATCTTGTTCACGGTCCTTCCGATCTAGCGCCGAACAGACGGCACCTCCGCGTTCAGCACACGTGCAGCTTGATGACGATCTCCACCGTCTTGATCCAGCAAGAGGAAGTGGAGAGGGAGAAGAGTTCATCGGCAGTGTGACGGTGCTCCGGTGATGGTGGTGGAGCAATTCCGGCAGGGCTTCGCCTAAGCACTGCGGAAATCCGATCTAGAGGAGCACCGGTGGAACGGGTAGCACGTGGCCGTAAAATCTAGTGCAAAAACCCTCTATTCCACCAATATATATAGGAGGAGAGGAGAGGCTGGCCGGAAGGGCTGGCCCTCTTTCAATTCAGCCAAGGCAAGGAGGGGGAGGAGGACTCTCCTCCTCCAATCCTAGTAGGACTAGGATTGCTCCTTTTTGGCCTTTTTCCACCTTTTTCCTTTGGGTCTCTTTCTTCCAGCCGCATGGGCATTTGTGGAGGTTCCAACATCCCACTAAGGGCTGGTTAATACTTTCCCACAGCCCATGAAGCCTCTTGGGTCGAAATACCCCTCCCGGAGGTCTCCCGGTACACTACCGGCACTCCCGGTACACTACCAATGAGCCCGAAACTTTTCCGGCGACCAAAACATGACTTCCTATATATGAATATTTACCTCCGGACCATTTCGGAGCTCCTCGTAATGTCCCGGATCTCATCCGGGACTCCGAACAAACTTCGGTCACCACCATACATAACTCTATACTACCGAAACGTCACCAAACCTTAAGTGTGCAGACCCTGCGGGTCCGAGAACTATGTAGACATGACCGAGACACCTCTACGGTCAATAAACAATGGCGGGACCTGGATGTCCACATTGGTTCCTACATATTCTACGAAGATCTTTATCGGTCGAACCTTTATGTCAAGGATTCAGTTAATCCTGTATGATGTTCCCTTTGTTCTTCGGTATGTTACTTGCCCGAGATTCGATCGTCGGTATCTCCATACCTAGTTCAACCTCGTTACTAGCAAGTCTCTTTACTCGTTACATAATACAAGATCCCGTGACTAACACTTAGTCACATTGCTTGCAAGGCTTATTGTGATGTTGCATTACCGAGTGGGCCCTGAGATACCTCTCCGTCACACGGAGTAACAAATCCCAGTCTTGATCCATGCCAACTCAACAGACACCCTCGGAGATACCTGTAGAACACCTTTATAGTCACCCAGTTACGTTACGACGTTCGATACACACAAGGCACTCCTCCGATGTCCGTGAGTTGCATGATCTCATGGTCATAGGAACATATACTTGACATGCAGAAAACAGTAGCAATAAACTGACACGATCATATGCTACGTCTATAGTTTGGGTCTTGTCCATCACATCATTCTCCTAATGATGTGATACCGTTATCAAATGACATCTCATGTCCATGGCTAGGAAACCTTAACCATCTTTGATCAACGAGCTAGTCCATTAGAGGCATACTAGGGACATGGTTTTGTCTATGTATCCACACATGCATATAAGTCTCCGATCAATACATTTTATAGCATGGATAATAAACGATTATCATGAACAAGGAAATATGATAATAACTAATTTATTACTACCTCTAGGGCATATTTCCAACTGTCTCCCACTTGCACTAGAGTCAATAATCTAGTTCACATCACCATGTGATTCGCATTGTTATGAATCTAACGCCCAATGAGTTCTGGGGCTCGATCATGCTTTGCATGTGAGAGAGGTCTTATAGTCAACGGGTCAGCGACATTCAGATCCGTGTGTACTTTGCAAATTTCTATGTCAAAGCGTAAACACTGCTACCACACACCACTTGGTACTATTCCAAATGGCTGCTCCACTATACGTATCCAGATTGCTACTACGAGTCATCCGGATTGGTGTTAAAGCTTGCATCGACGTAAGTCTTTACGACGAACTCTTTATCACCTCCATAATCGAGAAACATCTCCTTAGTCTTTTAGTTACTAAGGTTAATCTTGACCTGCTGTCCAGTGCTCCATTCCAGGATCACTTTGAAACCTTCTGGCCATACTTATGGCAAGGCTGACATCGGGTATTGTGCACAGCATTGCATACATGATAGAGCCTATGGCCAAAGCATAGGGGATGACACTCATATTTTCTCTATCTTCTGCAGTCACTGGGCATTGAGTCTTACTCAACTTTATACCTTACAAATCAGGCGAGAACTCTTTCTCTGACTGATCCATTTTGAACTCTTTCAAAATCTTGTCAAGGTATGTACTCATTGAAAGTCTTATCAAACATCTTGATCTATCTTTATAGATTTTGATGCTTAACAATCAGGTAGCTTTATCCAGGTTTTCCTTTGAAAAACTCTTCTAAAACAACCTTTTATGCTTTCCAAAAATTCTACATTATTTCCGATCAACAATATGCCAACCACATATGCTTACCAGAAACTCTATAGTGCTCCCACTCACTTTATTGTAAATACAAGTTTCTCATAAACTTTGTATAGACTCAAAAACTTTGATCACCTCATCAAAGTGTATATTCCAACTCCGAGATGCTTGCTTCATTTCATATAAGAATCACTGAAGCTTGCACACCTTTTAGCATCCTTAGGACTGACAAAACCTTCTGGTTGTATCTCATACAACCTTTCCTTAAGGAAGGAAACGATGTTTTGGCATCCATCTGCCAGATTTCATAATTGGAAAATGCAGCAACTGCTAACATAATTCCAACAAACTTTAGCATCGCTACGAGTGAGAAAGTCTCATCGCAATCAACTCTTTGAACTTGTTGTAAACTACTTTGCAACAAGTCGAGCTTTACAAATGGTAACATTTACCATCAGCGTCTGTCTTCATTTTAAAGATCCATTTGTATTTGAACGACCAGCCGTCCAACGAGCAAGTCCACCAAAGTCTATACTTGGTTTTCATACATGGATCCTTTCTCGAATTTCATGGCCTCTAACCATTTGTTGGTCTTTGGGCCCATCATCGCTTCTCCATAGTTCATAGGTTCATCGTTGTCCAACAACATGACCTCCAAGATAGGGTTGTCGTACCGCTCAGTAGCAGTATACGTCCTTGTCGACCTACGAAGTTCGATATAACTTGATCCGAAGCTTCATGATCATCATCATTAACTTCCTCTTCAACTGACGTAGGCTTCACAGAAACATCTTTCTGTGCTGAGCCACTTTCTGGTTGAAGTAAAGGTTCAATAACCTCATCAAGTTCTATTTTCCTCGTAGGTCGATAGTAACTTGATCTGATGCTTCATGATCATCATCATTAACTTCCTCTTCAGCTGACGTAGGCTTCATAGAAACATCTTCTATGCTGCGCTACTTTCTGGTTGAAGTAGAGGTTCAATAACCTCATCAAGTTCTATCCTCCTCCCACTCAATTCTTTCAAGAGACACCTTTTCTCGAGAAAGGACCCTGTTTTAGCAATAAACATTTTATGCTTGGATCTGAGATATAAGGTTCACCCAACTGTTCTTAGGGTATTCTATGAAGATGCATTTGTCCGCTTTGGGTTCGAGCTCATTAGGCGAAATCATTTTCCACACAAGCGTCGCAGCCCCAAACATTAATAAATGATAGCTTAGGTTTCTATCAAACCATAGTTCACACGGTGTCATCTCAACGGATTTAGATGGTGCCCTATTTAAAGTGAATGTAGTTGTCTGCAATGCATAACCCCAAAATTACAGTAACAAAACGATAAGAGACATCATAGCATGCACCATATCCAATAGAGTATGACTATGACGTTCGGACACACCATCACACTATGGTGTTCCAGGTGGCGTGAGTTGTGAAACAACTTTCACATTGTCTAAAGTTGTATGCCAAACTCGTAACTCAGATATTCACCTCCATGATCATATTGCAAACATTTTTATCTTATTTTCACGATGATCTTAAACTTCACTCTGAATTTGCTTGAACCTTTCAAACGATTCAGACTTGTGTTTCATTAAGTAAATATACACTATATCTACTCAAATCATCAGTGAAGGTAAGAAAATAATGATATCCACCACACGCTACAAGACTCATTGGATTGCATACATCAACATGTATCATTTCCAATAAATCACTTGCCCGCTTCATCAAAACAGAAAATGGGGTCCTTAGTCATCTTGACCAAGAGGTATGGTTCGCATGTCTCAATCGATTCGAAATCGAATGAGTCCAAAGATCCATCAGCATGGAGTTTCTTCATGCGTTTTGTACCAATATGACATTTAGCGGCAGTGCCACAAGTATGCGGTACTATCATTATTAACTTTGTATCCTTTTTGGCATAAATGTTATGAACATGTGTATTACTACGATCAAGTTTCAACAAACCATTCTTACTCGGTGCATGACCATTGAAGGTATTATTCATGTAAACAGAATAACCATTATTCTCTAACTTAAATGAATAACCGTGTTGCAATGAACATGATGTAATCACGTTCATGCTCAACGCAAAAAAACACCAAATAACATTTATTTAGGTTCGTCACTAATCTCGAAGGTAGAGAGAGCGTGCGATGTTGATCACATCAACCTTGGAAACATTTCCAACACACATCGTCACTACACACTTAGCTAGTTCTCCGTTTATTCTGTAGCTTTTATTTCGAGTTACTAACATTTAGCAATCGAACCGGTATCCAATACCCAGGTGTTACTAGGAGCAGAAGCAAGGTACATATCAATAACACATATAACAAATATACTTCTGTCGACGTTGCCAGCCTTCTTATCTACCAAGTATCTAGGGTTGTTCCGCTTCGACAACCTCTCTCCTCATAATTGAAGCACTTAGTCTCGGGTTTGGGTTCAACTTTGGGTTGCTTCACTGGAGCAGCAACTAACTTGCCATCCATGAAGTTTCCCTCCTTGCCCTTGCCCTTCTCGAAACTAGTGGTTATACTAACCATCAACACTTGATGCTCGTTCTTGATTTCTACCTTCGCGGTGTCAAACATCGCGAACAGCTTAGGGATCATTAATTCTATCCCTGGCATTTTATAGTTCATCACCAAGTTCTAGTAGCTTAGTGAAAGTGACTTGGAGAACTATATCAATCACTATCTTATCTGGAAGATGAACTCCCACTCGATTCAAGCGATCGTAGCACCCGGACAATCTGAGCACATGCTCAACGATTGAGCTCTTCTCGTTCATCTTGCAGGAAAAGAATCTTGTTGGAGATCTTATATCTCGCAACATGGGCACGAGCCTGAGATCCTAATTTCAGCTCTTAGAACATCTCATATGTTCCATGATGTTCAAAACGTTTCGAAGCCTCAATTCTAAGCCGCAATGCATGACGCACTAAACTATCAAGTAGTCATCAGCATGTAACTGTCAGATGTTCACAACATCTACAGACGACACTAGAGGGGTTGGTGCACCGAGCGATGCATTAAGGACATAAGCCTTCTGTGCAGCAACGAGGACAATCCTCAGATCACGGATCCAATCCGCAATATTGCTACCATCATCTTTCAACTCTATTTCTCTAGGAACATAAAAATTCAAGGGAGCTACAGCGTGAGCAAGTAATCTACAACATAATTTGCAAAGACACTACTGACTATGTTCATGATAATGAGTTCAATTAATCATATTACTTAAGAACTCCCACTCAAATTGACATCCCTCCGGTCATCCGAGTGATGCATGATCCAAATTCACCAACTCAAGTCCGATCATCACGTGAGTTGAGGTGGTTACAATGGGGAACATCATCATGTTGATCATATCTTCTATATGACTCATGTTCGACCTTTCGGTCTCTTGTGTTCCGAGGCCATGTCTATACATGCTAGGCTCGTCAAGTTTGACCCGAGTGTTCTGCGTGTGCAACACTAGCTTGCACCCGTTGTATGTGAACGTAGAGTCTATCACACCCGATCATCACGTGGTGTCTCAACACGACGACTTTCGCAACGGTGCACACTCGGGGAGAACACAATTTATCTTGAAATTTAAGTGAGGGATCACCTTATAATGCTATCGTCGTACTAAGCATAACAAGGTGCATAAAAGGATTAACATCACATGCAATTCATAAATGACATGATATGGCCATGAACTCGTGCTTTAGATCTCCATCTTGAAAGCACTGGCATGATCTTCATCATCACCGGCATGACACCATGATCTCCATCATCTTGATCTCCATCAACGTGTCGCCATCGAGGTTGTCACGCCCTGCATGCTTCTACTACCATTGCTACCATTTAGCGATAAAGTAAAGCATTACATAGTGCTTAATGATTGACACGCAGGTCATACAATAATTAAAGACAACCCTATGACTCCTACCGGTTGCCGTACTCATCGACATGCAAGTCGTGAAATTCTATACATCACATGATCATCTCATACATCACATATATCACATCATGTAATTGGCCATATCACATCACAACATACCCTGCAAAAACAAGTTAGACGGCCTCTAATTGTTGTTGCATGTTTTACGTGGCTGCTACGGGTTTCTAGCAAGAACGAATCTCACCTACGCATAAACCACAACGGTGATACATAATTTGCTTTTCAACCTTCTCAAGGACCGCCTTTGTCGAATCCGATCCAACTAAAGTGAGAGAAACTGCCACCCGCAAGCCATCTAGGCAACAAGTTGCGTCGAGGGAACCGGTCTCTCGTAAGCGTACGAGTAATGTTGGTCCGGGCCGCTTCATCTCACAATACCGCTGAACAAAAATCCGACCAAGGAAGGAAGCAATCTAAGCATCAGCGCCCACAAACCTTTTGTGTTCTACTCGAGATCTCATCGAACCATCAACCTAGCTCTGATACCACTGTTGGAGAATGTCACATGGGAAACAAAAAATTTCCTACGCCCATGCAAACCTATCCATGGTGATGAGCATCTACGAGAGGGAGAGTGGATCTACATACCCTTATAGATCGCTAAGCGGGAAGCGTTAAGAAACGCGGTTGGTGTAGTCGAACATCTTTGCGATCCAAATCGCCGACCGTCCCGCGATCACATCACGATCCGTCACGCGATCCAATCACGATCCATCCCGTGAACTCATCACGATCCATCCTGCAATCTCATCACGATCCGTCCCGCGATCTCATCATGAACTGTCTCGCGATCTTGTTCACGATCCTTCCGATCTAGCGTCGAACAGACGGCACCTCCGCGTTCAGCACACGTGTAGCTTGATGACGATCTCCACCGTCTTGATCCAGCAAGAGGAAGTGGAGAGGGAGAAGAGTTCACCGGCAGCGTGACGGCGCTCCAGTGATGGTGGTGGAGCAATTCCGGCAGGGCTTCGCCTAAGCACTGCGGAAATCCGATCTAGAGGAGCACCGGTGGAACGGGTAGCACGTGGCCATAAAATCTAGTGAAAAAACCCTCTATTCCACCAATATATATAGGAGGAGAGGAGAGGCTGGCCGCAAGGGCTGGCCCTCTTTGGATTCGGCCAAGGCAAGGAGGGAGAGGAGGACTCTCCTCCTCCAATCCTAGTAGGACTAGGATTGCTCCTTTTTGGCCTTTTTCCACCTTTTTCCTTTGGGTCTCTTTCTTCCAGCCGCATGGGCCTTATGTGGAGGTTCCACCAGCCCACTAAGGGCTGGTTAATACTTTCCCACAGCCCATGAAGCCTCTTGGGTCGATACCCCTCCCGGAGGTCTCCCGGTACACTACCGGCACTCCCGGTACACTACTGATGAGCCCGAAACTTTTCCGACGACCAAAACAGGACTTCCTATATATGAATCTTTACCTCCGGACCATTCCGGAGCTCCTCGTGACGTCCAGGATCTCATCCGGGACTCCGAACAAACTTCAGTCACCACCATACATAACTCTATACTACCGAAACATCACCAAACCTTAAGTGTGCAGACCCTGTGGGTTCGAGAACTATGTAGACATGACCGAGACACCTCTATGGTCAATAACCAATGGCGGGACCTGGATGTCCACACTGGTTCCTACATATTCTACAAAGATCTTTATCGGTCGAACCTTTATGTCAAGGATTCAGTTAATCCTGTATGATGTTCCCTTTGTTCTTCGGTATGTTACTTGCCCGAGATTCGATCGTCGGTATCTCCATACCTAGTTCAACCTCGTTACTGGCAAGTATCTTTACTCGTTCCGTAATACAAGATCCCGTGAGTAACACTTAGTCACATTGCTTGCAAGGCTTATTGTGATGTTGCATTACCGAGTGGGCCCTGAGATACCTCTCCGTCACACGGAGTAACAAATCCCAGTCTTGATCCATGCCAACTCAACAGACACCCTCGGAGATACCTGTAGAGCACCTTTATAGTCACCCAGCTACATTGCAATGTTTGATACACACAAGGCACTCCTCCGATGTCCGTGAGTTGCATGATCTCATGGTCATAGGAACATATACTTGACATGCAGAAAACAGTAGCAATAAACTGACACGATCATATGCTACGTCAGTAGTTTCGGTCTTGTCCATCACATAATTCTCCTAATGATGTGATACCGTTATCAAATGACATATCATGTCCATGGCTAGGAAACCTTAACCATGTTTGATCAACGAGCTAGTCCATTAGAGGCATACTAGGGACATGGTTTTGTCTATGTATCCACACATGCATCTAAGTCTCCGATCAATACATTTTATAGCATGGATAATAAACTATTATCATGAACAAGGAAATATGATAATAACTAATTTATTACTGCCTCTAGGGCATATTTCCAACTGTCTCCCACTTGCACTAGAGTCAATAATCTAGTTCACATCACCATGTGATTCGCATTGTTATGAATCTAACGCCCAATGAGTTCTGGGGCTCGATCATGCTTTGCATGTGAGAGAGGTCTTATAGTCAATGGGTCAGCGACATTCAGATCCGTGTGTACTTTGCAAATTTCTATGTCAAACCGTAAACACTGCTACCACACTCCACTTGGCACTATTCCAAATGGCTGCTCCACTATACGTATCCAGATTGCTACTACGAGTCATCCGGATTGGTGTTAAAGCTTGCATTGACGTATGTCTTTACGACGAACTCTTTATCACCTCCATAATCGAGAAACATCTCCTTAGTATTTTAGTTACTAAGGATAATCTTGACCTGCTGTCCAGTGCTCCATTCCAGGATCACTTTGAAACCTTCTGGCCATACTTATGGCAAGGCTGACATCGGGTCTTGTGCACAGCATTGCATACATGATAGAGCCTATGGCTAAAGCATAGGGGATGACACTCATATTTTCTCTATCGTCTGCAGTCACTGGGCATTGAGTCTTACTCAACTTTATACCTTACAAATCAGGTGAGAACTCTTTCTCTGACTGATCCATTTTGAACTCTTTCAAAATCTTGTCAAGGTATGTACTCATTGAAAGTCTTATCAAACATCTTGATCTATCTTTATAGATTTTGATGCTCAACAATCAGGTAGCTTTATCCAGGTTTTCCTTTGAGAAACTCTTCTCAAACAACCTTTTATGCTTTCTAGAAATTCTACATTATTTCCGATCAACAATATGTCAACCACATATGCTTGCCAGAAACTCTATAGTGCTCCCACTCACTTTATTGTAAATACAAGTTTCTCATAAACATTGTATAGACTCAAAAACTTTGATCACCTCATCAAAGTGTATATTCCAACTCCGAGATGCTTGCTTCATTTCATAGAAGAATCACTGAAGCTTGCACACCTTTTAGCATCCTTAGGACTGACAAAACCTTCTGGTTGTATCTCATACAACCTTTCCTTAAGGAAGGAAACGATGTTTTGGCATCCATCTGCCAGATTTCATAATTGAAAAATGCAGCAACTGCTAACATAATTCCAACAGACTTTAGCATCGCTACGAGTGAGAAAGTCTCATTGCAATCAACTCTTTGAACTTGTCATAAACTACTTTGCAACAAGTCGAGCTTTACAAGTGGTAACATTTACCATCAGCGTTTGTCTTCATTTTAAAGATCCATTTATATTTGACGACCAGCCGTCCAACGAGCAAGTCCACCAAAGTCTATACTTGGTTTTCATACATGGATCCTTTCTCGGATTTCATGGCCTCTAACCATTTGTTGGTTTCTGGGCCCATCATCGCTTCTCCATAGTTCGTAGGTTCATCGTTGTCCAACAACATGACCTCCAAGACAGGGTTGTCGTACCGCTCAGTAGCAGTATACGTCCTTGTCGACCTACGAAGTTCAATAGTAACTTGATCTGAAGCTTCATGATCATCATCATTAACTTCCTTTTCAACTGACGTAGGCTTCACAGAAACATCTTTCTGCGCTGCGCCACTTTCTGGTTGAAGTAAAGGTTCAATAACCTCATCAAGTTCTATTTTCCTCGTAGGTCGATAGTAACTTGATCCGAAGCTTCATGATCATCATCATTAACTTCCTCTTCAACTGACGTAGGCTTCATAGAAACATCTTTCTATGCTACGCTACTTTCTGGTTGAAGTAGAGGTTCAATAACCTCATGAAGTTCTATCCTCCTCGCACTCAATTCTTTCAGGAGAAACCTTTTCTCGAGAAAGGACCCTGTTTTCGCAATAAAAATTTTATGCTTGGATCTGAGATAGAAGGTTCATCCAACTGTTCTTAGGGTATTCTATGAAGATGCATTTGTCCGCTTTGGGTTTGAGCTCATTAGGCGAAAACATTTTCCACACAAGCGTCGCAGCCCCAAACATTAAGAAATGACAACTTAGGTTTCTATCAAACCATAGTTCACATGGTGTCATCTCAACGGATTTAGATGGTGCCCTATTTAAAGTGAATGTAGTTGTCTCCAATGCATAACCCCAAAATTACAGTAACAAAACGATAAGAGACTATTTAGGATTCCTCCTATCCACTTGGAAACTCTTTCCACCTCTCCACCTTTTGGGTTTTTCCCACCCCTAGCCGCATGGGACTTAGTGGGGCTTATTCCATCCCACAAGGGGCTGGTTTGACTCCTCCCACAGCCCATGAGGTCCTTTGGGTCGAGACACCCCAACCGATGGTCCCCCGGCACCCTCCCGGCACTCCCGGTACACTACCGATGAGCCCAAAACTTTTTCGGTGACCAAAACAGGACTTCCTATATATCAATCTTTACCTCCGGACCATTCCGGAGCTCATCGCGACGTCCAGGATCTCATCCGAGACTCCGAACAACCTTCGGTCACCACCATACATAACTCTATACTACTGAAACGTCACCGAACCTTAAGTGTGCAGACCCTGCGGGTTCGAGAACTATGTAGACATGACCGAGACACCTCTACAGTCAATAACCAATAGCAGGACTTGGATACCCATATTGGTTCCTACATATTCTATGAAGATATTTATCGGTTGAACCACTATGTCAAGGATTCAATTAATCCCGTATGCTATTCCCTTCGTTCTTCGGTATGTTACTTGCCCGAGATTCGATCGTCGGCATGTCCATACCTTGTTCAATCTTGTTACCGACAAGTCTCTTTACTCGTTCCGTAATACAAGGTACCATGGCTAACACTTAGTCACATTGCTTTCAAGGCTTATTGTGATGTTGTATTACCGAGTGGGCCCTGAGATACCTCTTCGTCACACGGAGTAACAAATCCCAGTCTTGATCCATGCCAACCCAACAGACATCCTTGGAGATACCTGTAGAGCACATTTATCGTCACCCAGTTACGTTGTGACGTTTGATACACACAAGGCACTCCTTAGTGTCAGTGAGTTGCATGAGCTCATGGTCGTAGGAACAGATACTTGACATGTAGAAAACAATAGCAATAAACTAACACGATCATATGCTACGTTTATATTTTGGGTCTTGTCCATCACATCATTCTCCTAATGATGTGATCCTGTTTATCAAATGACATCTCATGTCCATGGCCAATAAACCTTGACCATCTTTGATTAACAAGCTAGTCTATTAGAGGCATACTAGGACCACAGTGTTGTCTATGTATCCACACATGTATCTGCGTTTCTGATCAATACAATTCTAGCATGGATAATAAACGATTATCATGAACAAGGAAATATGATAATAACAAATCTATTATTGCCTCTAGGGCATATTTCCAACACCAGCCTATCTTGGCGTTCCTTCTACAAAGCGAGGTCCCCCTAGACGAGGCCTTGGCAAGGAAAATCCAACGCCGGGCCCCCGCATACAACATCATCAACAACGAGCTCGTCCATCGCAGCACCACCGGCATCTTCCAGCGATGCGTCGAGCCAGAAAAGGGTCTAGAGATCCTCCTCGACATCCACCAGGGTGAGTGCGGGCATCATGCCGCCTCCAGGACCCTGGTGGCCAAGGCCTTTCGCCAGAGCTTCTACTAGCGCACTGCTCTCGAGGCGGCCAAGAAATTGGTCGACGAGTGCGAGGGCTGTCAGTGCTCCAACGCATAGAGCCACCTGCCTGCATCAGCCCTCCAGACCATCCCCCTCTCGTGGCCCTTTGCCGTCTGGGGGCTGGACATGGTGGGTCCTTTCAAAACCTCACGAGGCGGCATGACACACTTGCTGGTGGCTGTTGACAAATTCATCAAGTGGATCTAGGCATGACCAATCAAGAAGCTGGACGCCCCCCCGGCCATTTAGTTCATCGACGACATCACGGTTCTCTATGGCGTTCCCCAAAGCATCATCACCGACAACGGCACGAACTTTGCCAAGGGCGCACTCATGCGTTTCCGTTCCAAGCAAGGAAACTGGCTCGACCTCGCCTCCGTCGCTCATCCACAGTCAAACAGCCAGGTCAAGAGGGCAAACGGCCTCATCCTGTCTGGCTTCAAGCCCCGGCTCGTAAGGCCACTAGTAAGGACAGTCGACTGCTGGATCGACGAGCTGTCGGCCGTCCTTTGGAGTCTCAGGACCATACCCAACCGATCAACCGGCTACACACCCTTCTTCCTCGTGTACGGGTCCGAGGCGATCATCCTCACCGACATCAAGTTTGACTCACCTCGGGTCGCCCTATACATGGAGAAGGACACAAAGGAGGCAAGAGAAGACGGCGTCGATCTACTCAAGGAGGCCCACGAGCTAGCCTTGAGATGGACGGCAATCTACCAGCAGAAGCTCCAACACTACCACAACAAGCGGATCCGGCCACTCTCCTTTCGCAATGGGGACCTGGTCCTTAGGCGGATCCAGCAGACAGACGGACAACACAAGCTATACTCCCCATGGGAGGGCCCGTTCATCATCAGCAAGGCGTTGCACAACAATGCATACTACCTAATAGACGCCCAGAAGTCACAGAAGCGCAAAAGAGATGCCTCCAACGAAGAGACGGAGCGCCCATGGAACGCGGCCCTCCTCCGCCCATTTTACTGCTGAAAAGACCAGTGTATGTATGTATCCCTCCCCTTTTGGGCTTATGAATGCAATGGGTGCCCCAGGCTGGCTCCTGGGGCACGCCCTGTTTTGCTTCCCTCAAAGGTTTCCTCGCTCACCAGCTCCCCGACCAAGCTCTCGGGCCCAGGGGCTTGCCGGCTGGTCCCAATCGCCTCTCTCAAAAATTGTCTAAGTAATGTGAGCCGAGAAAACCCTCCCACCCCTCCCAGCTATAGATCCGGCTCCCATTTGTCCGGTTGATGGCGCCTCGGGGCGGCAAAGCTTAGCTCACATGAAAGATCAATCGAAAGGAGATACCGGCTAGGCCCAGCCAGACCACCGCCTTGCCTCTACTACTCTGCTTATCTCGAAAGGCTCTCGCGGTTCCTAAGTTCCGAACCGGCTCCCTCGAGGAAGACACCCCGACCCAGGTACAGACCGGCTCCCGGCTGTTGGGCTGGCGGGGCCGAAACCGAAGGGGAAAAGGGGGACGCTTGAAAAGAACCAAGAGGGCGAAAAAGGATAAGGACAAGCTGGCACGAGCAATAAGGCAAACACACTAAGTATTCACAGTATAAATGATAAGACAAAAGTGGCCCATGGCCAGCATAGTTCATTACATAACACCCCCAGTGGGTGGACCCGAGCCTAACTTGCAGGAAAGAAAAAGAAAGATAAAAACGCCCAGGGGCTCAGGCCACCGGCGCGTCGCCAGCTGGCATGCCTCCAGTATGCACATCGCTGGGAGGATCGACTCCCATCCCGGAGGTGGCTGCGGCCTTCGGGTCAGCTTCCTTGCCCTTCGAGGCGGTCTCCGCGGTCCCAGTCGTCTTGCCGCTCGAGTCGGTGCTCTTGTCGGCAACCTCCTCGTCCGTTGGGCCTTGGGGAATGCCGAAGGAGTCTTTTGGCACCGGCTCGTCGTCCTTGCCAAGGGCTGGCAGGAACTCATCCGCGTCAACGTATGACGCAAGCTCGTTGGCTCGATGAACAAGGGTCGGCTCATGGGCCTCTCGCACCTCGGCTGGCTCGTCCCGCATGGTGGCCAGCCGGCCCAAGTCCATGTCGCGATACCACGACGTGACGAACCGGAGCGCCATCTGCGTGCCGGCCCGGGCTGTTGACGCCTTCCAGGCCTCGAGCCAGGCCACGGCCTACTCCAGCCACAAGGCCACGTGGTTCACCGGAGCTCCCCCGCAGCTCGGCCATAGAGCGGCGATGATCTCCTTTCCGACTGTCTTCAGCTGCTCCATGCTCCGCTCGAGGTGGATCATTCGATTTTCAATGGCGAGCCCAAGGTCGTCCACATCCCATGCGACATCCTCCTCGATGGAGCGCCCGCACTCCCGAAGGTACTCCCGGTGCTCCTCGACGGCGCGCTCAGCGCGGCGCTGAGTTTACGGGAAGTGCCCTAAGAGAAAGGGGAAGAAGAGGAAAGAAGGGCAAATCAAGCACAAGAACCAACAAAGGAAAAAAGCAACCGGCTGGAGAAGGGAAAAATGGACACTTACCATCAATAGCGTCGTCCACCCCGATGGCGAAATTGAGTGACGCTTTCCGCTCTAACGCCAACGCTGCCTCCGATGCGGCGAGGGAGGCCTTGACCTCCTCGAGGGACCTCTTGAGGCAGGTCACCTCGTCTTGGAGGGCGGCAGTCTGCCAGGCGGCATCAGTTGCCTCCTTAATGGTCGTCTCCTTGGCGGCCACCTCCTTCGCCACCTCGGCCTTGAGGCGGTCCTGGTCCGCCTCCCCGTCCGCCAGCAGCGCGGCCAGCCGGTCCTTCTCCTACGTGACCGCCTGGACGTCTTGCACCAACCGGTCCCGCTTGGAGACAAGCCCGGTCTTCTCCGCCCGGAGGGCAGTCAGATCACCTGCAAGACAAGGCAGGCGTCAGCCGGCTCTCAGGGACCACATACACCTCCCGTGAAATTCAACTTAACTTGCACACGCGCCAGCTCCTCCAGGTGGTAGAAGCCCTGTTTGCTGCGGTCGTGGATGGCGACC
Organism: Hordeum marinum; assembly: GCA_022496015.1. Classification (NCBI taxonomy): domain Eukaryota; kingdom Viridiplantae; phylum Streptophyta; class Magnoliopsida; order Poales; family Poaceae; genus Hordeum; species Hordeum marinum. The sequence goes on along the minus strand of CM039678.1, from coordinate 165,974,796 downwards.
GCCTCCTCAAACAGCTTCCGCCACAAGGAGTTCCCCTCCTGTCATGTAGAGCCAAAAATGAAGACATGCTCAAAGAGATCCAGCCCAGCTGCCCGTCAGCCGGTCAGCCGACTCGCATCTCGGGGGCTACACCCAGTGGGTGCGCTTGCGTGCCCCCACTAAAAATTCTAAGACAAAGGCAACCGTGCTTACCCCCGCATGTTGCAGGGTGGCGTCTGCTGCCTCTACGAAACGGGCCAGCTCCTGTCGGGGACCAGGCCGCCCGCCGGGGGAGCCGCTAGGGCTGGCACGCGCGCCAGTGCCTCCCAGTCCCGGAGCACCTCCTGCATGGTCCGCAAGGTCCTCTGGGCCTGGCTGCCATTGCTGCCCGAGCTCGCCACAGTGCCGGCCAACAGGGGCGGGTTGATGACGGCGAGCGTCCGGGAGTCGCCTCCCACCAGCCCTTCGCCGGACGCCGTCGCTGCCTCCGCCTCCTGCTGCGCTGGCGCAACGATCGTGACGAATGGCGCCTCCACCTTCATGGATGCCAACTCTAGCGCCGCCTCCGGGGCCACCAGGGCCTCCGGCACGTCGACCCGGGCTGGCTCGGCCACGGGCAGTGTCACGTCCGGCACCTCCGGCCGGGCCACCTCGGGGGACCAGCTCCTGTGTCGCCGCCCTCACCTGGGTCGCCTCCTTCGCGGATGGAGGCATAGGCGGCTCCATGGCCGCCCCTCGCGGCTCACTCAACGGGGGCCTCGACAAACGGGTCGATTCCGCCGCCGAGTCTGACGCCCGCACAGGGTCCATGGACCTTCTCCGCCTCCTGCCGCTCGAAGTCCCAGAATGTGAGGCCTCGCCTCATGTTCTGGACTTTGAGGCTCAGAGCTCCGCAAGCCTCCTCTTCTCCTCCCGTTGGGTGGCTGCGTGCTCGCGGGCCAGCCGGCTGGCGGCATCCATTGGGTCCCCCTCTGGCTCCCCCTCGTGAAGCTCGATGGGGTCCCTACAGCACGCGAAGGTCGATCACCTACCAGCTCGTGACCCGGAAGAAAATGCACGCAAAACAGTAAAAGGGAACATACTCGATGACGAGGGGCAAGGCCCGCTTGGCGCGCACTGGCGGCTTCCGCGCGGCCACCTTCACCCTCTTTGGGACTGGTGGCGGGGCCACCAGTCCCTCCTGAGCCATCCTCTTCACCCGGCCGGTAGCTCCGGCCACCGGGGCTTGAGTCGGGCGCTCCTCGCTCCGCAGGGCCTGACGCGCTGAGGGAGGAGGCTCGTTCAGAATCATTACGTCATCATGATCGTCATCGTTATCCGTCCAGTCCCTGATCGTGGGGGCAAAAGGGAACTCACCGGTTCCGCTAGGCTCCCCGGCTGCGCCGGACCCTCTGGCTCCGCTGGGGTCGCCGTCTTGTGGGGCTGCCGGCTCATCGACTCCTCCCGAGGAGTCCACCACCTCTTCTGGCCTGCCTCCCTACTCGTAGTCTTCGGAGTCGGAGTGGTCGTGCTCTGCCTCGAAGACTTGGGGTGCGGTTCGTCCGGCTTGTTCTGTCACACCAACAGCCGCGGTCAGCACGGCAAAGTAAGGTCCGCTGCCGACTGCCGGCCGGAAAGAATCAAACAAAAAGAAGGGTCGGCTTGTCGAAGACCTACCAGGGGGATGGTTCATGCGGTCGTACGGCTCCACGCCAAATGTCAATGAAGCGGGCTTCAGCTTGAACGTCGTGAGGGCATTCACCTACGTCGCCACCTGAGTCGGCATCAGTTCGACAGTCGACAGCCAGAAGGGGTCCCGGTGGCCAAACATGTCGTAGATCCGGTGCGGCCTCAGCTGGAGAGGCAGCAGTCGGCGCGAGATGAAGGCCGCCACCAGATTGGCGCTGACCAATCCCTCGGAGCTCTTTAGCTGCGCGAGCCGGCCAAGCTCCACCAGAGCCACATTTTGCGAGGCAGTCCCCATCTAGTTCAACTGGGTGGACTGCGTGTCGACGAACGGCGACAGCCGGATGAAGTATAGATTCGGGCCGACATTCTTCATGTAGAAGAACGTCCGGTGCCACCCCTCGACGGACTCGATGAGAAAGAAGGGCAGGAAGCGCGCAGTGCCGCAGCAGCTGAGGGATCACTAGAAGAGTGTCTACAGGGGGGTGAATAGACTACTAGCAGAAATTTAAAACCTAACCTTTTCCCAAGTTAATTGGTTGGCAGATTTTAACAGTTTTAGCAAAGCTAGCAAGTCTAACAGCCCTACACATGCATGTCAACAAATATGGCAGCGGAAAGTAAAGACATTACATATGAAGTAAAGAGTTGAGATAGGTAGATCAAACGTAGTTGAAGACACGATGATTTTTCCCGTGGTTCCGATAGGTGGCGCTATCGTACATCCACATTTATGGAGACTTCAACCCACAGAGGGTAACGGTCGCGAGAGTCCACGGAGGGCTCCACCCAAAAGGGTCCACGAAGTAGCAACCTTGACTATTCCATACGGCTTCCGTCCACGAAGTACTAGCCTCACATGGGGTATATCTTCACGAAGTAGGCGATCTCATTGCCCTTACAAACTTCTTGGTTCACTCCACAACACAAAGTAGGAGGCTCCCAAGCGACACCTAACCAATCTAGGAGGTACCACCCTCCAAAAGGTAATAGGCTCGGTAATGACGATGAACTCCTTGCTCTTGTGCTTCAATATGATAGACTCCTCAACACACAATCTCTCTCACGGGTTTGGCATGGTATAAGAGATAGGATTGGTGGAAAGCAACTTGGGGAGGCTAGAAATCAAGATCCATATGATTGGAGTGGAAGATCTTGACCTCAACACAAGGGTAGGTGGTTCTCTCTCAGAAAATCTGATAGGATAGGTATGGAATAGTTCTAAGTGCTTCACTTTCGAGTGAGTGGTGGTGAAGGGGTATAGATAGGCATCCCCAAAAATCCAACTGTTACACACAAAATGACCAACTCGGTGACACCGATGTGTTAATCTCAGTGGTACCGAAGTGACCAAAAGGTGGCAACTTTTGAATCTCGGAGGGACCGATATACAATTCTCGGTTGCACCGATAAGGTGACCAACGGTTAGATTTCCCCTCTTGGTGATGACGATACAACATTCTCGATGGAACCAAAAATGTGAATTTGCATAACAGAAAGTTGGCAACCTAAACTCGGTTGCACCGAAGTGGCTAGGGTTTGGCAGAGTCTGTCTAGGTACTGGAATCGGTGGCACCGAAGTGGGATAGTTGGTTGCACCGATTTTGAGTGTTGGGTATAGAACGGACTTTGGTGGGAGAGTTTTGTGGATGTTTTTGGCGACTATCACTTGTGCACGTTTGAGCATATTGTTCACCAACAAAACTTTACCCCCTTTTAATAGTACTGGCTTTCCTATGGACTCAAAGTGATTTCTCACAAATATAAAATGTAGAGTCCTCTTGCTTGAAGCTTGGCCAACCTATTTCCTTGCATCTTGGGGTTTCTCCACAATCTCCTTTTTGCCAATCCTCTCATAGAACATTTCCTGAAATATACTTAGTGGAAACATTAGTTCAAGAGACAATGTATGTTGTCATGAATTATCAAAACCACCAAGGGAGCATGTTGTGCTTTAATCTCCCCCTTTTTGGTAATTGATGACAACATACAATCAAAGCTTCAAATAAAGATATGCATTGTTATACTGAAGACTTTGAGAGACACATGACTTAGACTTGGTCCCCCTAAATGTGTGTAGTTCTTTAAAGGATAGTTGCTTTTGAATGCATGAACACACATAAGGTAGAAGGGATAAAACAGGTCATGTGTATCTTGGCTATATGCATCAAATATATATGAATGAGATGTATCTTTGTTCATGACATCACTCTTGTAAACAATATGTGCAAGAAGCAAGAGATCATCTTGACCAAGGATATGATGCATATACTTACATTGAGTTCTTGAGCATCCTGGTAATAGAAGCACACTTGAGAAAATAATGTTAGGAAACACAAGAGTATTCTACCAAACAGCAAGACAATAGAACTCAAAATTTCCAAGATATGGAGGACATAAAAAAATAGTATTCCTTAGAATTGATATGTCTCCAAAATCATTGAGAATTTTCTCACGTAGATATGAAAATGGATTATCCTCTCCCCCTGAAACTTAGCATGTAGATATTAGGATTGGATAAGGTGAGAAAGGTCAAAAAAATTCTTCTCCCCCTACTTTGATATTCTCCCCCTGTTTATAAAGATATGAATATTGATGTTGGCTCTCCCCCTTGATCATATATCCCCCTTTGCATAAGCATGTATCTCCCCTTTAGCATGAAGCTTTGGTCTTCTCCCGAAATGGTTGAAGCTTTGATCTTCTCCCCCTTTGGCATTAATTTCCAAAAAGCAAGGGCGAAGAAAAAAAACAGGGATAGATACAGGGATCATTAACTGAGAAGGGATCCTTGAGAAGAAGGGTCATCGAAATGTAGGATTCATAGAAATAGAAACTAATAGTGTCATGAAAAATGATTTGTTCTTCTCCTCCTTTCTTCATTGAAGATAGGGATCCTTGAAGAGAGAAATTTTGTCCTCAAGACTAACTTTAGTTCTTCTCCCCCTAAACAATACAAGGTTTTATTCTGAGGGATCATCGAAGTAATAGAAGTATTACAAGACAGTTTACTAAGAAAACAAAGAACTGCAAAAATGAATTCAAATGAACCAGAATGAAAATCGGTGACTCCGAGATAGATAGATCGGTGGTACCGAGATGTTGTAATGCAGCTTGTCTGCAATTTCGGTAGAACCGAGATATCTGGGTCGGCGGCTCCAAAAGAGAAACCAAGTTTCTGTTTTCACAGAGTCAAGAGAAACATTTGCAATGAAATATACAAGGAACATCAACTAGAGAAGATTTGAGTGGTTATGAAAAATCATGCAATAGAGAGCAAACCACACCAGATTCTTAACTAGATGATGGGCGGTGACTAGGTCACCTATATTAGAGTATATCGACTTAGGAGCCAAGCAAGAATACTTGATCATAGGTCATACTCTACGTTAAGCTCAGAATGGGGTTACCATTTTTCGATTAAGAGTCTTAATGTCTTCATGTCGCTTGAGTTTCTTTACCTCATTTCTTGGAGTAAAGCCTTTTCAAGGACATGAGTTCATACCTTTGAGTGATGTTGATGACGTATCTTGTAGATGAACTTGTTGAGGATGCTTGAGGTTGATGAAGATCATCTTGAGTTTTGAGCAATCCTTCTAGTTCTAGTTTACTGGTTACCTACAAAGATTAGTCATGCAAGGAAGAACAATAGATATATCCAATTAACATGATACAAATTGAGAGTGTGCAATTTTGATCAAGTATATGTCAAGGATATGGTTGAGTGGCCTTCTTCCTTCCATCATCAAGAGGGGTTGTGGATACTTGGTAATGACAAGATTGCTTATGATTGGAGTTGATGGCAATCTTGTGGAATGAAGTTTTTCCAAGTACATACAAGAGATTAGATGCAATACAAGGGAGCATAGAATTCCATGGCATAAGATGAAATGTTAAGATACATGGAAATATCAAGAAAGCTCATGCCCTTGCATGCAACCGAGTGAGTCTAGCTCATGTTTGAAGCATCGATGATGTTCAACTCACTCCTCAAGTGACAAAATGTCTTCTCATCAAGTGGCTTAGTAAAGATATTGGCCAATTGCTAGTTAGTGCGAACATGCTTAAGATTAATATCTCCTTTTGCAACATGGTCACGAATGAAATGATGTCGAACTTGAATATGCTTAGTTCGAGAATGTTGCACAGGATTATGACCAATTTTAATATCACTTTCACTGTCACAAAGTAATGGAACATTTTTAACATGAATTCCATAATCCGTAAGTGTTTGTGTCATCCAAAGAAGTTGCGCACAACAAGATCCAGCAGCAATATACTCAGCTTCGGAAGTTGATAGAGATATCGAGTTTTGTTTCTTAGAGGACCAAGATACAAGAGATCTGCCCAAAAATTGACAAGTACCCGAGGTGGATTTTCTATCAACCTTGTCACCGGCATAGTCCGAATCAGAATAGCCAAGAAGGTCAAAAGAAGATCCCTTGGGATGCCAAATGCCAAAATTTGACGTTTGTATCAAGTATCTCACAATGCATTTAACAACTGAAAGATGACATTCTTTTGGTGCAGCTTGATATCTAGCGCACATGCAAACACTCAGCATAATATCGGGACGAGATGCACATAGATAAAAAAAGTGAACCAATCATAGATCGGTAAACTTTCTGATCAACCGGCTCATCCTCTCTGGTAAGATCAACATGTCCACTAGTAGGCATAGGGATTTTCATACCTTTGCATTTCTGCATGTTGAACTTTTTGATCAAGTCCTTGGTATACTTAGTTTGAGAGATGAAAGTTCCTTCTTTCGATTGTTTGATTTGCAACCCAAGAAAGAATTTCAGCTCACACATCATAGACATCTCATACTTCTCAGACATCAACCTTCCAAACCTTTCGCTAAATTTAGGGTTAGTGGAACCAATGATAATATCATCCACATAAATTTGGCACACAAATAGTTCACCATTAACTCTTTTAGTGAATAAGGTTGCATCAATTTTACGAATTTCAAAACTTTTTTCGATAAGAAACTTCGTTAAACATTTGTACCAAGCACGAGGGGCTTGCTTAAGTCCATAAAGAGCTTTATGAAGCTTGTAAACATGATTAGGTTTCTTGGGATTAACAAAGCCAGGTGGTTGCTTAACATAAACCTCTTCTTCAATCTCACCATTTAAAAATGCACTTTTAATATCCATTTGATAAAGCGTGATATCATGGTGGTTGGCATAAGCAAAAAGAATGGGAATAGCTTCAAGTCTAGCGACAGGGGCGTAGGTCTCACCGTAGTCCATACCTTCGACTTGCGTATATTCTTGAGCTACGAGGCGAGCCTTGTTGCGCACAACTTGACCGTCTTCATCTTGCTTGTTTCAAAAAACCTATTTGGTTCCAATAATGTTGTGTTCATCCTCGGTCTTCTCCACGAGGTTCCACACTTCGTTCCTTTCAAAGTTGTGAAGCTCTTCATGCATAGCGTTCACCCAATCTGCGTCTTCAAGAGCTTGTTCTACCTTCAAAGGATGAATGCTAGAAATGAAAGAATAATACTCATAGATGTTTGCTAGATGAGTTTTAGAGCGAGTGATTCTCCCTGTTTGTATATCACCAAAGATTTGATTTAGGGGATGGTTCTTGGTCACTTGTGCTTGAACTCGGGTCAGCTTCTGATTGTTGGTTGATGGAGCTTCTTCTTCATCATCATCTCTTCATCTTCGTTGTTGTTGAAGGTGTCGTTCCCTTGAGGTGGTGGTGAAGGAGGTTGTGGTGGATCTTCATGATGTACTTCCTCCTCTTCATCATCTTGTCGTGTACCGCTTGTGGATGCCTCCATGTCATGTTGTGGTTCACCTTGTCGTGAGGTAGGGGCTTCCACTTGAGTTGATGAAGTACTTTCCTTCACATCCATGGGACGAATCTTGCCGATGGGTAAATCTAGGATAGCTTCCGAAGGGTTCTTATCACCTACATCATTTGGCAATTGTTCGACTTGCGAACCATTAGATTCATCGAACTTCACATCTACCGTCTCTTCAACTTTTCGAGTGAAGTTGTTGTAGACACGATAAGTGTGAGAGTTCGATCAAAAACCAAGTAGGAAAGCTTCATGAGATTTAGGAGCAAATTTAGTACGACGATGCTTATCAAGAATGTAGCACTTAGAGCCGAATACCCGAAAGTATCCAACTCGGGGTTTGATACCGGTGAGTAGCTCGTATGTCGTTTTACCGAGAAGCTTGTGCAAGTAGAGTAGGTTTGTGGCATGACATGTTGTTTCCACGGCTTCTGCCCAAAAGTGCTTTGGCGTCTTGTATTCGTCAAGCATCGTTCTTGCCATCTCAATGAGTGTCCAGTTCTTCCTCTCAACAAATCCATTTTGTTGAGGTGTGTACATAGCCGAGAACTCATGTGAGACACCTTCTTCGTCAAGAAAGGTATCCACATGGGTGTTCTTGAACTCAGATCCATTATCGCTCTGAAACTTCTTGATCTTCACTTCAAACTGATTTTGCGCTTTGCGAGTGAAGTTCTTGAAGATCTTTTGAACCTGCGACTTATCATCAAGAAAGAATACCCACGTAAATCTTGAAAAATCATCAACTATAACTAGACCATAGGAATTTCCATCGAGACTCTTGTAAGCATTGGGACCGAAGAGATCCATGTGAAGTAACTCGAGTGGTCTCCTAGTAGTCATGATATTCTTAATAGGATGACTTCCACCTACTTGCTTTCCAACTTGACAAGCACTACAAAGTCTATCTTTGTCAAAGATAACATCTTTAACACCAAGTATATGATCACCTTTGATAAGTTTGTCTAAATTACGCATACCAACATGTCCTAATCTTCTATGCCAAAGCCACCATTTAGAAGATTTAGCAATTAAACAAGTGCAAGGTTTTGATATTTTAGTGAAATCAACAATGTATAGATCACCTCTATGGATACCGGTAAAGACAATTTTATGATTATCTTGACGAAACACTTGGCAATCTAGTTTTCTAAATAGAACATTGAAACCGAAATCAGCAAGTCTAGACACAAAAAGAAGATTGCAACCAAGAGATTCGACAAGCATAACATTTTGAATAGAACTATCATGGGATATGGCCACCTTACCAAGGCCAAGTACCTTACCCTTAGAGTTGTCTCCATAAGTCACGTACCGTCGAGGACCTTGATTAGGCATGATCTCTTGGAACATGTCTTTATCACCAGTCATATGATCCGTACATCCGCTATCGAGAATCCACTCTTTTCCTCCAGACATGTAATCCTTAAGGTTTGCCATAAAGACTCAGATTCTTCATGATCTTCTCATACTCGATGTCAAACAACTCATCTTCTTCATAATAGCCATGTTCCACACTGTCGTCATCAAGTGGGAAATCCTCATCATAAAGAACAAGAGATTCGTTAGAATAGTGATCATGACAATGTTCAAGTTTATGAGCACGAATGGCTTCAAAGATAATGTTATTGATAGTGGTGACATCTCCTTTAGCACTCATAAGATCACGGAGTTCAAATAGGCATTTATCAAAGTTTGGACCACTAGGCTTCATTTTGTGAAAAGCAATGGCTTTATGAAGAATTTCATCTAGATTCCCTAAGGAAAGATTTGGATATCGTTTCTCCAAATCAGTCCATAAGGTATATGCACATGCAAAGTTCTTCATTTGAGAAAGCACAAATCTTGGTAAACCTCTAATGATAAGATTGAAGGTTCTTAGGTTACCAAGCATGTTGATTTCCTCTTCGTGTGTGGGATGCAATTCATCAATAGGAGGCTCATAGGGGCGCATAACATATTTTCTCAATTGAAATTCGTTAAACAGCTCAAGCATCAAAGACTTCCATTGACTATAGTATTCTCCATCAAGAATGGGCACTCTACAACTCAAACTCCCTATAATAGACACATCCATCTTCCTCCTCGGTGATTAAACCGAAGCAATGGAGACCAATGCTCCGATACCAATTGAGGGATCACTATAAGAGTGTCTAGAGGGGGGTGAATAGACTACTATTAGAAATTTAAAACCTAACCTTTTCCCAAGTTAATTGGTTGGTAGATTTTAACAGTTTTAGCAAAGCTAGCAAGTCTAACGGCCCTACACATGCATGTCAACAAATATGGCAGCGGAAAGTAAAGACATTGCATATGAAGTAAAGAGTTGAGATAGGTAGATCAAATGCAGTTGAAGACACGATGATTTTTCCCGTGGTTCCGATAGGTGGTGCTATTGTACATCCACGTTTATGTAGTCTTCAACCCATGGAGGGCTCCACCCAAAAGGGTCCATGAAGTAGCAACCTTGACTATTCCATATGGCTTCCGTCCACGAAGGACGAGCCTCACTATGGGGTAGATCTTCATGAACTAGGAGATCTCCTTGACCTTACAAACTTCGCGGTTCACTCCACAACACAAAGTAGGAGGCTCCCAACCGACACCTAACCAATCTAGGAGGCACCACCCTCCAAAAGGTAATAGGCTCGGTAATGATGATGAACTCCTTGCTCTTGTGCTTCAAGATGATAGACTCCTCAACACACAATCTCTCTCTCACGGGTTTGGCTTGGTAGAAGAGATAGGATTGGTGGAAAGAAACTTGGGAAGGCTAGAAATCAAGATCCATATGATTGGAGTGGAAGATCTTGACCTCAACACAAGGGTAGGTGGTTCTCTCTCAGAAAATCTGATAGGATAGGTATGGAATAGTTCTGAGTGCTTTGCTTTCGAGTGAGTGGTGGTGAAGGGGTATATATAGGCATCCCCAAAAATCCAACCGTTACACACAAAATGACCAACTCGGTGACACCGATGTGTTAATCTCAATGGTACCGAAGTGACCAAAAGGTGGCAAGTTTTGAATCTCGGAGGGACCGATATACAATTCTCGGTTGCACCGATAAGGTGGCCAACGGTTAGATTTCCAATCTCGGTGACGCCGATACAACATTCTCGGTGGAAACGAAAATGTGAATTTGCGTAACAGAAAGTTGGCAACCTAAACTCGGTGGCATCGGTATGGAATCGGTTGCACCGAAGTGGCTAGGGTTTGGCAGAGTGTGTCTAGGTACTGGAATCGGTGGCACCAAAGTGGATAGTTGGTTGCACCGATTTTGAGTGTTGGGTATAGAACAAACTTTGGTGGGAGAGTTTTGCGGATGTTTTTGGTGACTATCACTTGTGCACGTTTGAGCATATTGTTCACCAACAAAACTTTACCCCCTTTTAATAGTATTAGCTTTCCTATGGACTCAAAGTGGTTTCTCACAAATGTAAAATGTAGAGTCCTCCTGCTTGAAGCTTGGCCAACCTATTTCCTTGCATCGTGGGGTTTCTCCACAATCTCCTTTTTGCCAATCCTCGCATAGAATATTTCCTGAAATATACTTAGTGGAACATTAGTTCAAGAGACAATGTATGTTGTCATGAATTATCAAAACCACCAAGGGAGCATGTTGTGCTTTCAGCAGCACACCGATGTGCCCTCGCAAGCGCTGATCTTCAGCGCCTTGAGGTAGAAGAGGGTTTTGAAGAAGTCCAGCAAAGGAAGGACCTCGAGGTACCCCTCACACAGCGTCACGAAGACGGTGAGGTATAGGATCGTGTTGGGGCCGAGGTGGTGCGGCTGGAGGTCGAAGGTGTCCAGGAGCAGGTGGAAGAAGTGGCTCACCAGGAGCCCAAAGCCGCGGGAGAAATGCCAGAGGAACACGATGTGCTCCCCCGGCTGCGGTGCCGGCACCAGCTCGTCGCCCGGCGCGCGAGTGACCACCTGCTCCGCCGGCGGCAGCATGTGTGCGCGGTAGAGCTTCGCAATGTCTGCCTCGGTGACGACGGAACTAGCCCAGCTCCCTCCATGTCCGTCGGCCATTGCGGCGGCAGGGCAGCGTGCGGGCGTGGTTGCGGGCTCGGGCGCGGTGTTGTGTGAGGAGAGTGGGGAAGATGAAGAAGGCAAGAAGGCGAGGCAGCAAGGGGGCGAGTGGGATGCGGGTATCTCCGCCCCCTGCCCTTCCTCCCCTTTTATAGGAGAGGCCATGACCGGGGGGCGGGGGATTAATTGCGCCCACTACCACGGAAACTACGTGCGCGCGTGGGTGGCCCCGGGCCGTAACGGCCGCTTCAGGCGTAGAGGATCCTAGCCTGCGCCCCAAGGCCTACTGGGCTATGCCCGAGGCCTAGCGGGCTAGGCCCAGGCCGACGTCCCGTCTCCCCGCATGCACGGGGCGGGCCGACTCGGGTCCCGGGGCAACGCGCCGGTACCCGAGGTGTCAGGTCAACGGCCGACCCGGCTGCCCCTTCGGCTTCACACCAGATGCGGGTACCACTGGGGGGAAGCCGCCGGCTCCCCTCCGTTTGCCGGATGCAGGCCCCCGCTAGCTTCGGGGACTACTGACGGGGTTATTACCTCTAGGTAGTCCAAAGCAACGAGGTTCTCACCCCTTCCGCTTCGAAGGAAAAGTACGCGGGTGGCTGCCCATGGCCGGCTGGAGGACGACCGGCTCAAGCTGCCACCGGCTGGCGACATGGATGGCTGGTCATGCAGCCGGCTTGACCCTTGGCCGGCTGGGTGCGGCCGGCTGCCTTCCGAGCCGCCTCCTCCATTGACTAAGGGGCGAACGTGCGACGTCCCGTCCCTCTGCGTGTGGGTACGATGACACGACACGACCGCCATGACGGGCGGCCCTGTGGCCATAGTGGTCGCTGACGCACGGAAGCGCATGGCTACAATCCGGCCATCCAGACCGCTGACCTAGGCGAGTGCGACCAGGTGGGGAAATAGTGCCAGCACGCCCTCGCCCACTCGATTACCTGCCCCGGCGTGGCTACAGTACAGCCGGCCGTACCGGAGACTTCAGCCAGCTCACGCTAGACGAAGCCTCCCTGGCGGCCCGTGTCGCGGCAGGTGGGCAAGGGCCAATCACAGAGCCGGCTGGCGGGCCCCTCACAAGTGACGGGACTGCGCAGCCGGTGGAACCTACGGACGATGAGACGGCTCAAAAGGCGGGACCCCCTGGTCAGCCGGAGAGGCTACCAGCCGGGTCCCTCCACCCCTATACCTTAGAATACATTATAAAGCTGGGGGTTGACCTATAAAAAACCCCGAGCCCCCCATGCAACGGGGACGGATGATCATTCGCATATACCCACATAGACCTTTCCTCTCATACCGTCTCTAGCAACGGAGGAAGACGAGCCGGTTGCTCCTTCTTCCTCCTCTAGATACAGCTCTAGGAGCATCCTTGTAAACACCACTATCCAACCAACTAGACCAAGCAGGACTAGGGGTATTAACTCTCCCGGAGGGCCCTGAACCTGTGTACATCGTGTTTCACCACCGCTTGTGCCCAATCTCACACCGCTTGTGCCCAATCTCGCACCCGGATCCCGTCGGCGTCCTCCGGCCCCAACCACCTACGATAAGCCTACCCATGGCATCTGTCGTCAGAAAACGATGACAGACAAGTATCCAGACTTTACAAAAAATAAAAGAGGTCAGCGAATCCCAAACAAAAAAATAAAAGAGGCCAAAGAAGCCCACCAAAATAAAAAAATGAGAGAAAGAGAGAAGGGACAATTGCTACTATCTTTTTCCACACTTGTGCTTCAAAGTAGCACCATGATCTTCATGATAGAAAGTCTCCTATTTTGTCACTTTCATATAACTAGTGGAAATTCATTATGCACGACCACTTAGTTTTCTTTTTGATCTTTGATACACTTATAGCTCTAAGTGCATTTGTTGCATGGCAATCCCTACTCACTCACATTGATATCTATTGATGGGCATCTCCATAGCCCATTACGCCTAGTTGATGTGAGACTATATTCTCCTTTTTCCTTGCACCCCCACCTTATTCTATTCCACCTATAATGCTATATCCATGGCTCATGCTCATATATTGCGTGAGAGTTGAAAAGGTTTGAGAACACCAAAATTGTGAAACAATTGCTTGACTTGTTCATCGGGGTTGTGCATGATTTAGATACTTTGTGTGGGGAAGATGGAGCATAGCCACACCATATGATTTTGTAGGGATAACTTTCTAAGGCCATGTTATTTCGAAAGGACACGACTACCTTGTTGGTGTGCTCGAAGTATTACTATTTTTATATCAATATTAGAATATTGTTTTGAATCTAATAGATCTGAATATTCATGCCACAATAAAGAATCTTACATGGATAAATATGTTGGGTAGCATTCCAAATCAAAAATTCTGTTTTTATCATTTACCTACTCGAGGACGAGCAGGAATTAAGCTTGGGGATGCTGATACGTCTCCAATGTATCTAGAATTTTTGATTGTTTCATGCTATTATATTATCTGTTTTGGATGTTTTATATGCATAAATATGCTATTTTATATTATTTTTGGGACTAACCTATTAATCTAGAGCCTAGTGCCAGTTTTTGTTTTTCCCTTGTTTTTGAGTTTTGCAGATAAGGAATATTAAACGGAGTCCAAACGGAATAAAACCTTTGAAAATATATTTTTTGGAAAATATGGAAGCCACGAGACTTGACAACCAAGACAGAGGAGTTGCCACGGGGCCACAAGCCCGCTTGCCGCGGCCAGGGGGTACCCCACGTCGAGCAGGCTTGTGGGCCCCTGTCACCTCCTCTAACCATAATCTTCGGCCTATAAATACCCAAATATTCCATCATTATCAAAATGAGCCACAAAAACACTTTTCCACCGCCAGAAGCCTCTGTTCCTAAGAGATCCAATCTTGGAGCCTTTTCGGTAATCTGCCGTAGGGGATTCGATCACGGAGGGCATCTACATAAACTCCATTGCCCCTACGATGATGCATGAGTAGTTCACCACAAACCTACGGGTCCATAGCTAGTAGCTAGATGGCTTCTTCTCTCTCTTTGCTTCTCAATACCATGTTCTTCATGATCTTCATGGAGATCTATCCGATGTAATACTCTTTTGCGGTGTGTTTGTCGAGATCCGATGAATTGTGGGTTTATGTTTAGATTATCCATGAATATTATTTGAGTATTTCCTAAATTCTTATATGCATGACTTCATATCTTTGCAAGTCTTTTCAAATTATTGGTTTGGTTTGGCCAACTAGATTGGTAATTCTTGCAATAGGAGAAATGCTTAGTTTTGGGTTCAATCTTGCGGTGTCCTCACCCAGTGACATAGTAGGAGTAGCGAGGCACGTATTGTATTGTTGCCATCAAGGGTAAAAAGATGGGGTTTTCATCATATTGGTTGAGTTTGTCCCTCTACATCATGTCAGCTTACCTAATGCATTACTCATTTCTTCATGCACTTAATACTCTAGATGTAGGCAAGAGTCGGTCGATGTGTGGAGTAATAGTAGTAGATGCAGAATCATTTCGGTCTACTTGTCACGGACGTGATGCCTATCTGCATAATCATTGCCTTGAATATCTTCATAATTATTCGCTTTTCTATCAATTGCTCGACAGTAATTTGTTCACGCACCGTAATACTTGCCATCATGAGAGAAGCCATCTAGTGAAACCTATGCCCCCCATGTCTATTTTCCATATTATATTTTCAGATCTAAAACCAAAAACACCAAAAATACTTGTTGCATTGTTTTTACTTTCCGTTCAAGCATCCTATTATATCTATCTCTACTAGATCTCATCCTTGCAAATAACTGTGAAGGGATTGACAACCCCTTTATAGCGTTGGGTGCAAGAGTTTGATTCCTTGTGCAGATATATCTATTTGTGGCTCGCTTGTATCTCCTACTGGTGACACATCCCTAGCTAGATGTCATAGGACAGCATGGGTGTTGCGTCATGTTTCAATTTTGCATCAACATGAAAGGGGACTAAAAGAAACCCCAAGCTCACATTGAATCAAAATAATTGAAGTTGGTGAAAATTCAACAAATCCAATATGCCCTACTAAAATGTTCCCTATGTCTGATAAATATGGACATGGTTATAACAGGGGCTCTTTTAAGTATTTGAACAACTGAAGCAATTTAAAAATAAATGATAAAGCTTCTGAAAATATCAAATAAAGCATTATCATTATTTTAGTTTTCAAAATATCCTGAAACTTTTTAGATAAGTTTGAGATATTCAACCTTCAATATATAAAATATTTGGGATATTTTATCAAAGCAATTGTACCTGAAAAGAAAACAAAACAAATTTCAGAAATAGGAAAACAGAAAAGAAAATAAAGCAGAAAGAAAAGGAGGATGAACCTGGGCCGGCCGAGCTGGCCCAGCTCCATCGTCGTCCTCCTGGTGGCCAGGAGGACGGGCGTGTGGCCGGAGCGAGCACACGGGCGTGCCTCCATGCCGGCAGCTGCGTGCCTGCTTCCCCTCGCCAACGCGACGGGGATAAGCTCAGAGCCGTCCCCATCACCCTCTCCCTCTCGCCCTTGCTCGCCTCTCTGCTCTTCTCCTCCTCTGCTCCGCCATGGCCGCCGGTGCCTTAGCTTCGCTGCTGCAGTTCTAGCTGCTCCCCCTCGCTTTTGAGCCCTCCAATCGCTCCACCTCATCACCTTCTCCCTCCTCGCTGAGCCGCCCATCGCCAGGAGCCCCGAAGCGTCGTCCCCGAGCTCGTCTTTCTCCCCGGACCCGAAGCTTCGCCGCTGTTGATCATCGTCTCTGAGCCATCCCCGAGCAAGCTCTCAACGGCTTCGAGTCTGCTGTGAGCTCCTGGCTCTTTCCCCTCTCCTTTCCGGCCTTTTCCCCCTCTGTATGCCCCAATTGCGCCGGCTCCCGAATGACCTGCCGCATGAGCTCATCATTGGCGATGCTCCGGTGACCAGTTGGTCCATCAGAGGCCACCCTCGAGCTCGTGGGGTCGCGTAGTGCTTGTAGGTGCTTAGTTCCGGCCGTGTCTCACTCTGGTTCGACGAGCCCGTGCTCATCCGAGTTCCGGCAGCCGCCGTGCTCATTGTCAGCGCTGACTCCGGCCATCCCAGCCCCTGGGAAGTGTCGGGCTCGACGCGCGCGAGCAAGCAGAGCAGTTTGGTGCCCTCCGCCATCCATTTGGTCGCTGGAGGAGGAATTCCGATCCCCTCCGCCATCCCTGACGTTGCCGGTGGCTCAACGCCGGCGAGTCAACCAATTTGACCACCAGGGGTTTGACCCTTGGGTCACTGGCAAGTGGGGCCGGGCCCTATTAGTCAAATCTCTATTAGTGAATTAATTAATTAATTTAATTAACCTAATTAGACACTGACTAGTGGGCCCTACCCTAACCTAATTATTAATTATTTAAATAAATAACCTGTTAGTGATTGAGTCATTGACATGAGGGTCCCACCCTGTCAGGTTTGACCTGGCCTGGTCAGCCGCCCAGCTGACGTCGTAGTGACGTCAGGCTGACGCCATTAATCCCTTTTCCAGTTTAAAAATAATTCTAGAAATTGTTTAAAACTTTAAAAATTCATATAAATTAATCTGTAAATCAAATGAAAATAATTTATGTATGAAAGTTTATCAGAAAAATCCAATGAATCCAATGGTGCTATTATCATGCATGTTAGAGAAACCTATGTAGAAGAACATTGGCATTTGCTAATAGGTTAGTTTATGGAATTTGAAATGAAGAATAATTTTGAACCTATATTCAAACTCCCTTCAAATTAACTTGGACACTAGTTGCACTAGCTCATCCATACATGCTACCATGTCATGATCATGCATCATATTGTTGCACTTGCATGTATTGAATGCTATTTATCTGCATTGCGGTAGGACCTGCTTCTAAGGATACCCCCGAGTATTCCAACGAAGGAGAGAACCTTCCCGCTAACCAGCAAGGCAAGAAACCCCCCCCCCTTTATCATTCCAATAACATCCCACTCTCTCGCTCTTGCTCTTGTTTATTGCATTAGGACAAACGTTCACTTGCCTGTCATGCATGGTAGATGAACTTATTCTTATGCATGACCTATCATTGTCACAGTAAATAGCTAAACCTTGCAACCTAGCATACCTAGTAGATGCTTGTGCCATGATGTGCTTAGCTTAATTTGCCTGCTATGCTTGCTATGCTTAGAGTTGTGTCAGGTCTGATTCATCTGGGTGATGAACTAGAGTGAAACATTGTTGTTCCGATGTGATAAGCTTATGATGAACCCGATTTGTTAAAGGTAGCGATGAGAGGCTATGTAGGAGTACATAGCGGGTTGTCTCATTGGGACCGTTCTTAGGAACTGAGTTCCGTGTTTGTGATCCAAGACTAGTTACTACCACACGTTGGGATACTTAATTGACCCTCTCGACTTATCACTCGCTTAGTCCTTGGTCCAGGAGTTGCAAGTAGTTTCTGGTGTTTATAGCATGCTAGAGGCCGGGCGTAGCGCTGACCCTAGGGTGGGTTATGATGTGGTAGGAAGTGGCATGGTGTACCAAGGGTCACCCGAATGGTGGGCTTGGGAACCCTCCGCACATCGTTTGGGGCCGTAGCGAAAACTTCGACCGGACTTCCGTGCGGGTTCAGTCTTAAATAGGTAATAGCCTGGACTAAAGGTCTTATGTGATTGACGGTCGTGGCCGACTCCGCTTGAAGGTTGCCGAGGTGCCTAGTTTTATGAGCACACAACGATAAGTGGCGAGAGCGTGTGTGAATAAGTACACCCCTGCAGGGTGTGAAACTATTCGAATAGCCGCATCATCGGATATGGACTACTTGGATAACTTATGTTGTTCACAGATAAACAAATGGATACTCATAAAAATATCAAGACAAGTGTGAGTATCGTGGATGGCACTCTCCCAGAAGAGGGAAGTGAATCCATGGTGGTGTATTGTCATGGAGTTAGTGTAGGTTAGCCATGAGTCAAAGCTGGCATTGCTGCATAAACTCCACCACCCCCTTGTTGATAGATGAGCATGAATAGACTAGGTCTGCTTTAAAGACTTGCTGAGTATGTTTGTACTCATGTTTGCTTAATAAATGTTGCAGATGAGACCCAGGACCCATCGGGTGGGTTCTTTTTAGATGTCGACGATGCCGAATAGCTGGTGTCCCAGCTACGACCTTATGCATGTGGCGGGCTGTAGATAGTCAGGTCATGTGCCTTTTTACCCTTTCATCTGTCTGTACTCAGACAGCTTTATGCTTCCGCTTGGTTTGTAAGAACTTGTTTGTATGACTTGAGTGTCGGGTCATGTGACCCCTATCTGTAAGAACATATTATGCAAGGCTCGTCTGAGCCTCTTAACTAAAAGTTGGTGTATGGTTATGTTGTGATGCCATGGTTGTATCTATGCATATAGAGCATGTCGTGCATACGTGTGATGTGCAACGGTATGTATGAGATTCGACATCTAGTTATGTGCCTTTAGTAGTACTCTTTACGG
Organism: Hordeum marinum; assembly: GCA_022496015.1. Taxonomy (NCBI): domain Eukaryota; kingdom Viridiplantae; phylum Streptophyta; class Magnoliopsida; order Poales; family Poaceae; genus Hordeum; species Hordeum marinum. The sequence continues at coordinate 165,955,850 of CM039678.1, read as the reverse complement.
GAAACTGCCTCTTTGTGCTTCCACCAAGCCATGGTAGCTTGCTACTGCTCCGGACACATCGATTGACCGACATGTATCCTTCTTTGCTGTTGTGTCTGTCCCTTCGGGGAAATTTCTTGCAGTGTAATGGAGTCCCTGTAGCCTGCTATGACTCATCTACGTGCAGTGATGGCATTTATGTCTCACGGTGTAATGGAGTCCTTGTAGCTTGCTATGATTCATCTACACACGCTTGAGGCCGACACCTGCATTGTTGGGTTACGTATGCATGTTTTCGTATGGATGTGCCACTTGGGTTCTATGACTAGTCATGTCGGCCCGGGTTCTCTGTCGTTTGATTGCCAGTGAAATCTTCACATACGTGAGCCAAAAGATGCAAACGGTCCCGGCTAAGGTAAGGCTGTAGCCGTGGAACTTACCGTGCGTGAGGCCGCAAAGTGATGTGACATGTTACAGTCTGGATTCATATGACTTAGGATCGGGGTCCCGACAACTGGATTGATACCTTGGTTCTCAAAAACTAAGGGAAATACTTATCTACATTGCTGCATCAAACCGTTCCTCTTCACGGGAAACCAACGCATGCTCGAGAAGTTTTTGGTTTGGTTTGGCCAACTAGATTAGTAATTCTTGCAATGGGAGAAGTGCTTGGTTTAGGGTTCAATTTTGCGGTGTCCTCACCCAGTGACATAGTAGGGGTAGCAAGGCACGTATTGTATTGTTGCCATCAAGGGTAACAAGATGGGTTTTTTATATTGCTTGAGTTTATCCCTGTACATCATGTCATCTTTCGTAATGCGTTACTCTGTTCTTCATGAACTTAATACTCTAGATGTAGGCAAGAGTCGGTCTATGTGTGGAGTAACAGTAGTAGATGTAGAATCGTTTCGTTCTACTTGATACGTACGTGATGCCTATATGCATCATCATTTCCTTGGGTAACTATATGATTATTCTCTTTTCTATCAATTGCTTGATAGTAATTTGTTTACCCACCCTGGTATTTTCCTTGAAGAGATAAGCCTCTAGTGAAATCTATGGCCCCCGGGTCTACTTTCCATAATATATTTTCAGATCTATAAACCAAAAATACTTTGCTGCAATTTATTTACCTTTTACTTTCCATTCTCATTTACATCTATCTCTATCGGATCTAATCCTTGCAAATAATCATGAAGGGATTGACAACCCCTTTATAGTGTTGGGTGCAAGAGTTTGATTGTTTGTGTAGGTGCATCCATTGGTGACTTGCTTGTTCCTCCTACTGGATTGATACCTTGGTTCTCAACAACTGAGGGAAATACTTATCTACTTTGTTGCATCAACCTTTCCTCTTTAATGGAAAACCAACAGAAGCTCAAGAGGTAGCAAGAAGGATTTCTGGTGCCATTGCCGAGGAGGATACACATCTAGCCTACCAAGTACCCATCACAATCTCATGTCTTGCATTTAAATTATTTTCCATTTGCCTCTCTTTTTCCTCTCTCCCACTTCTAAAATGATTTTCAGAAAATACCAACAAGATTTGCCCTTTTATTCGCCCTTCTTCCGTTTGCCTTTCATTTGCTTCTGTGCTTGATTGCTTTATTGCCACCATGTCAGAATCTAAGGAGACTTTCAATGAAAAGGATAGTAATAATCTTGAGGGGAATTTTGATGACCGTGCTAATAACAACCCTCAAACAGAACCTATTATCATTCATACAAAAAGAATCTGCAATGTAGTGGTAATATCATTGGAAAAGGTGTTATTCAAGATTTTTTTACTTGTGAGGGAACACTTCCTACCTTAGGAGGTTCCATTCTCAATAAAACTAATATTATTGTGGATGCTATAACTTTGTTAATAATTGAACTTGAGAGGCAATTCGTTCATATGCATCCTTGCATGCAAAGGATTTTTCTTGAGTTCTCTAATATTCAGTATTCTTATGTTAAGCATGTCGCCACTATATTCCTAGACCACGAGTTTAGATTTATCATGAAATAGGCTAGTGAAATTTTTGCTCATTATAAAATTAATGGTGGATGTCCCCTCATTGAGGAGATCGTTTTTAATCAACAAGAGATAATGAGATTACAATCTTCATATTATGTTGCTTATAATGAAAATTTGAGAAAAAGGGTCCCTACCGAGGTTTTGGTTGATAAGATTTCTGAACTCAATGATAATTTTGCTATACAAAATAATGGATTAGAGTTCATTCTTAGAAAAAGGATTATGACCTTTACCCAAAGGAAAGCTTATAATGATGAATTGATTATACACTATAGGGACCAAAGGAGGAATCTATCCCTCCCGCACTTGATCTTAAGGATCCTTATCCTATTAAATTTAGCCCTTTTGATTATTTTTCCTTGCCACAAAGGAAACTTGCTGCTCAAATAAGGGATTATGAGATGATCAAGGATGATGTCCCTTATTATTATGACAATACCTAGATCTTTTGCGTTTTGCCTAGCTAGGGGCGTAAAAAATAGCGCTTATTGGGAGGCAACCCAATTTTATTTTTGTGTTCTGTTTTTGCTTCTGTTTTTAGTGTTTCCCATATTATTACTTCTGTAGTAATTGTGTTTTGGTGTTTTAATTAGTGTTTGAGCCAAGTAAAACCTTTGGGGTGATCTATGGTAGTTGTTGGTTTGATCTTGCTGAAAAACAAAAACTTTTGCACTCAATCCGGGAATTTTCTAAATATTTCAGAGCGGAGTCTGGCATTTTTAAACAAGATTTATATATAAATTTCCCAGGTTTTCAAAAAAAATCAGAATTTTTTGAGTTACATAAGTATACGAAGTTTTCAGATTTCTACAAACTATTCTGTTTTTGACAGATTCTGTTTTCTTTGAGTTGTTTGCCTATTTTGATGAATCTATGGGTTGTATCATGGGGTATGAACCATGGAGAAGTTAGAATAAAGTAGTTATAACACCAATATAAATAAAGAATGAGTTCACAATAGTACCTAAAGTGGTGATTTATTTTCTTATACTAACGGATCTCACGAGTTTTCTGTTAAGTTTTGTGTTGTGAAGTTTTCAAGTTTTGGGTAAAGATTTAATGGAATATGGAATAAGGAGTGCAAATATTGTAAGCTTGGGGATTCCCAAGGCACACCAAGTCATATTCAAGGATGCCACAGAGCCTAAGCTTGGGGATGCCCCGAAAGGCATCCCCTCTTTCGTCTTCAATCCATCGGTAAATTTACTTGAGGCTATATTTTTATTCACCACATGATATGTGTTTTGCTTAGATTGTCTTGTATGATATGAGTTTTTGCTTCTTAGTTTTCTAGAATGATACTTTCTGCACACATCTTTTGAGAGAGACACGCTGAATCGTGAATTTGTTAGAATACTCTATGTGCTTCACTTATATCTTTTGAGTTAGGCAATTTTGCTCTATGTGCTTCACTTATATTTTTTAGAGCACGGTGGTGTTTGTGTTTTATAGAAATAATTGAACTCTCGTACCTAACTTATATTATTTTGAGAGTCTCTCAATAGCATGGTAATTGGTCTAGGTTATGAATTTAGTCCTAATATGATAGGCGTCCAAGAGGGATATAATAAAAACTTCCATATTAAGTGCATTGAGTATTTTTTATAAGTTTGATTCCTTGCATAAAGTTTTGAGATACAAATATGGTAATATTAAGATTCATGTTAGGAAGTAATTGTGATTTGGTAAAAATACTTATTTAAAGGTTTGTGATTCCCGTAGCATGCACGTATGGTGAACCGTTATGTAAGGAAGTCGGAGCATGATTTGTGTATATATTGTCAACCTTTATGTGAGGGTCGGGAGCGCGTGATCGTTAAGTCCTACCAACCTCTCCCCTAGGAGCATGCGTTTAATACTTTGATTCAACGACTAATAGACTTTTGCAATAAGTATGTGAGTTCTTTATGACTAATGTTGAGTCCCTGGAATATACGCACTTTCACCCTTCCACCTTTGCTAGCCTCTCTGGTACCGGCAACTTTCGTCGGTACAACAAACACCTTCCTCAAAACAGCCACCATATACTTTCCTCAAAACAGCCATCATATATCTTTCCTCAAAACAGCCACCATACCTACCTATTACGGCATTTCCATAGCCATTCCGAGATATATTGCCACGCAATTTCCACTGTTTGTCGTTATGACATGCACCATCACTTCCATATTGCATATAGAGTCATATTTTGTCATAGGTATCAAGTTGTAATTATATTTTAAGTTGTAAGTAAATAAAATTGTGATGATTATCATTAGTAGAGCATGTCCCATGTGAGGAAAGGGTGATGGAATCTATGATTCCCTCTCAAGTGGGGATGAGATTCCGGACTTTATGAAAAAAAGAGGCCAGCAAAGCCCAAATAAAAAAATAAAAGAGGCCTTAGATGCCCACCAAAAAAAGAGCAAAGAGATAAGGGACATTTCTACTATCTTTTTCAACACTTGAGCTTCAAAGTAGCACCATGATCTTCATGATAGAGTCTCCCATTTTGTCACTTTCATATACTAGTGGGAATTTTTCTTTATATAACTTGGCTTGTATATTCCAATGATGGGCTTCCTCAAATTGCCCTAGGTCTTTCATGAGCAAGCAATATGGATGCACCCCCACTTAGTTTCCTCTTGAGCTTTCATACACTTATAGCTCTAGTGCATCTGTTGCATGGCAATCCCTACTCACTCACATTGATATCTATTAATGTGCATCTCCATAGCCCGTTGATACGCCTAGTTGATGTCAGACTATCTTCTCCCTTTCCCTGACAACCTCCACCATATTCTATTCCACCTATAGTGCTATATCCATGGCTCGCGCTCAAGTATTGCGTGAGAGTTGAAAAAGTTTGAGAAAATAAAAGTGTGAAAACAATTGCTTGACTCTTCATCGGGGTTTTGCATGATATAAATACTTTGTGTGGGGAATATGGAGCATAGCCAGACCATATGATATTGTAGGGATAACTTTGTTTTGCCATTATATTTTGAAGAGATACAATTACTTTACTAGTATGCTTGAAATGTTATTGTTTTTATATCAATATTAAGCTTTTGTTTTGAGTGTTACAAATCTAAATAATCATGACCCAATAGAGAATATTACATGGATAAATATGTTAGGTAGCACACCACATCAAAAATTCTGTTTTTATCATTTACCTACTCGAGGACGAGCAGGAATTAAGCTTGGGGATGCTGATACTTCTCCAACGTATCTATATTTTTTTATGATGTCATGCTATTATATTATCTGTTTTGGATATTTTATATGCATTAATATGCTATTTTATATTATTTTTGGGACTAACCTATTAATCAAGAGCCTAGTGCCAGTTTCTGTTTTTTCCTTGAGCCACGCAAATACTTTTCCCTAGCCAGAAGCGTCTGTTCCTGAGAGATCCAATCTTGGAGCCTTTTTCTGTAATCTATCGGAGGGGGTTTCGATCACGGAGGGCATCTACATCAACTCCATTGCCCCTCCGATGATGCGTGAGTAGTCCACCACAGGCTTATGGGTCCATAGCTAGTAGCTAGATGGCTTATTCTCTCTCTTTGATCTTCAATACCATGTTCTTCATGGTATTCATGGGGATCTATCCAATGAAATCCTCCTTTGTGGTGTGTTTGTAAAGATCCGATGAATTGTGAGTTTATGTTTAGATTATCCATGAATCTTATTTGAATCTTCTCTGAATTCTTATATGCATGATTTCATATCCTTGTAAGTCTCTTCGAGTTATTAGTTTGGTTTGGCCAACTAGATTGGTAATTCTTGCAATGGGAGAAGTGCTTGGTTTTGGGTTCAATATTGTTGTGTCCTCACCAAGTGACAAGTAGGGGTAGCGAGGCACATATTGTATTGTTGCCATCAAGGGTAACAAGATGGGGTTTTCATCATGTTGCTTGAGTTTATCCCTCTACATCATGTCAGCTTTCTTAATGTGTTACTCTATTCTTCATGAACTTAATACCCTAGATGCACGCAGGAGTCGGTCTCTGTGTGGAGTAATAGTAGTAGATGCAGAATCGTTTTAGTCTACCTGATACAGACGTGATGCCTATATGCATGATCATTGCCTTGGATAACTACATGATTATTCGCTTTTCTATCAATTCCTTGACAGTAATTTGTTTACCCACCATGATATTTTCCTTCAAGAGAGAAGCCTCTAGTGAAATCTATGGCCCCCGGATCTACTTTCCATAATATATTTTCACATCTATAAACCAAAAATACCAAAAATACTTTGTTGTAATTCATTTACCTTTTACTTTCCGTTCTCGTTTACATCTATCTCTATCGGATTTAATCCCTGCAAATAATCATGAAGGGATTGACAACCCTTTTATAGCGTTGGGTGCAAGAGTTTGATTGTTTGTGTAGGTGCATCCATTGGTAACTTGCTTGTTCCTCCTACTAGATTGATACCTTGGTTCTCAACAACTGAGGAGAATACTTATCTACTTCGTTGCATCACCCTTTCCTCTTCAAGGGGAAACCAACGCTAGCTCAAGAGGTTGCACGCGCCGCTGGGCTTGCCATTGGCCTCGACAGGCTATTGCGCCTGCACCGGATCAACCTCCTCGGTGAGGAGGTTCATGGCAGAGGCATCGCTTGGTCAAGTCAACATGCTTAGTACATGGGCATTAGCAGGTGTCGCACGCTGGCTCTTATGCTCATTCCCTTGTGGTGGGAAACCAATGGGGAAGCTTGCGCGTGAAGCTGCACGCCATGCAGGAACATGGACAATAGAAATGTATGTGTGGTGTCAAAGCGTGCATAGGATTCTACGGGCGATAACGTGGTGACAAGACAAAATAGAGGAGGAAGAAATGGTAAGTTCACAAACGTGATTCTTAATAGAAACGTCTGTGTTGCACTAACCATTTGTGTGTCGCCCTTATTTTATTGTCAAGGAGGTATTGTGGGTCCATGTTTGATTAGACGGGATGCGTGCGAGTAGTCCAGCACGTAGGCTCAATGAGACGTGTGTGAGCAGTCTGCTGCGCAGGCACAACTGGCTCATCGGGAATCGAGCCCTTTGACCTCCACCCACAGCCCGCCTCGCTCCCAAGTTCTCCATTAATGCTCAACCTTCTGCTCGGTTCTTATTTATAAGGGCCGCCGCTGAGGATCGCCTCCTTTTCCGATGGAGGAGAGGCGGCCAACAAGCGGGGGCGCGTTGAGGCTTGATACTTGTGATCTACGTTGGGCTTTCAATGAAGAGGAACAGGTTACCACAACATAATGTGGGTAAGTATTTCCCTTAGTTATGAAACCAAGGTTTATCGAACTAATAGGAATATCAGTCATCAACCGTCTTCAGCGGCTGCACACAAAAGAGCAAACAACTTGCACCCAACGCTGCCAAGAGGGTTGTCATCCCCTTTGTCTCGTTATTTGCAAGCAAGTGAGTTGTGTAGATAATTTCAGATAATTGTAAATTGCAAAATAAAATTAAAGCAAATAAATGGAAGCAAGGTAATAGTATCATTTTTAAATATATATAAGTGAATAGACCCGGGGCCATAGTTTTCTCTAGTGGCATCTCTCATAAAAATTGCATACGGTGCATAAACAAATTACTAATGGGCAATTGATAGAAAAGCGGATAGTTATGTGATATTCACGACAATGATCATGTGTATATAGGCATCATGTACATAAGCAAATAGGCCGACTCCTGCCTGCACCTATTACTATTACTCCACTCATTGACCGCTATACAACATGCGTCTAGAGTGTTAAGTAAAATAGAGTAATGTTTGGACAATGATGACATGATGTAGACAAAATAAACTCAAGCAATATGAATAAACCCCATCGTTTTATCCTTAGTATCAAAAACACAAAGACGCATCTTGTCCCCTACTTTGACACTGGGTTATAGAAACTCACCATGTTGAACCTACCACAACGCACCTCTCTCACCGAAGAAATATCAATCTAGTTGACCAAACTATTTCAATAGATCAGAGAAAATTACGAAGCTATAATGATGATGCACATAAGAATCATATTAGATTTCAGAGAAGACTCAAATATTTATCATGAATAATCTGAACATAAACCCACAATTCATCGGATCCCAACAAATGCACCATACAAAGGGATACATCGGATAGATCAAGGCAAAGATGTGATGAACGTTGTATTCAATATCAAGAGAGAGAAAGAGAGATTTCCATCTAGGTACTACCTACAGACCCGTAGGTCTATGATGAACTACTCACACATCATCATCAGAGCAGCAAGGTTGATGAATAGGCCCTTCGTGATTGACCCCCCTTCCGTAGGGTATCGGAACAGAGCTCTAGATGGGATCACATTGAAACAGAGACTTGTGGTGGCATAAAAAGTGTTTAGGGACCTCCTCTAAGTTTTTTGCGATATTAGAGAATTTATATGCTAGAGAGGGGCATCAGGAGAGACACGAGGGGGGCAGCACACATCAGGGCACGCCCTGTTTCGTGCTAGTGCCCTCGTACGAATCCCGACCTCCTTCCAAAGCTTCCAGGTCTTCTTTTGGTCTAGAAAAAATTATAAAAAAGATTTGTGGCAATTAGACTTTGTTTGGTACTCTAAACCTGAAAAGTGAAAAACATGCAGAAAACAACAACTGGCATTGGGCACTCGGCCAATAGCTTAGTGCTCAAAAATATTATAAATTGGTAAATAAATGCCCAAAAAGTATCCTAGAATGATAATATATCAGCATGGAACAATCAAAAATTATAGATACGTTGGAGACGTATCAATTATCCCCAAGCTTAATTCCTGCTCCTCCTCGAGTAGGTAAATGATAAAAATAGAATTTTTGATTTGGCATGCTACCCATTATGTATGCTCATTGAGAAAAGATGAATTAACAAACATTAACATATCAATACTTATAAGTATAAGAAACAAAATCATTAATATTTCAAAGTATACGATACTTAAGGAATATTTACCCCATTCATCTTATTATATTAGCAAGGCATGGCTCCTTCTTCACCACATTCATACAAATGTTAAGCACCACAATGTCCAAATCAGGCAATTGGATCGTACTTTCTCAATATGCATCAACTTTTTATTCTTCATGCAATACATGAGTGTGAGTGATACGTCTCCAACGTATTTATAATTTTTACTTGTTCCATGATGTTATATTATCAATCTTGGATGTTTTACAATCATTTTATAGCAACTTTATATCATTCTTGGGACTAACCTATTGACATAGTGCCAAAGTGCCAATTGCCATTTTTGCTTGTCTCTTACTTTGTAGAAAATTAGTACCAAATGAAGCCCAAACGTCCTAAAAAAATTTGGAAATTTTTTTAGTCCAGAAGACATCCACTAGGCCAAAGAAGTGCCAGAGAGTAAGGCCAAGGAGGGCACAAGACACCAGGGTGTGCTAGAGGCCCCTGGCGCAGCCTGGTGGGTGGTGCCCACCTCAGAACCCCCCTCCACCAACTATCAACCCTATAAATTCACAAATATTCATACAACCCTAGAGGAGTCGACGAAACACAATTCTAGCCGCTGCAAGTTCCAAAACCACGAGATCCAATCTAAAACCATCACGGGGGGTGCACCGTCTTCATGGGTGCATCTCCGATGATGCGTGAGTAGTACAACATAGACCTATGGGCCCGTAGGCAGTATCTAGATGGATTCGTCCCTCTCTCTCTCTTGATTCTTAATACAATGGTCTCTTGGAGATCTATTTGATGTCATGACTTTTGCGGTGTGTTTGTTGGGATCCGATGAATTTTGAGTTCATGATCAGTTTCTATCCATGAATATGATTTTGAGTCTTCTTTGATATCTTATTTGCATGATTACTTATAGCCTCATATTTCTTCTTAGAATCTTTGGTTTAGTTAGGCCAACTAGATCGATTTTTATTGCCATGGGAAGAGGTGCTTTGTGATGGGATCGATCTTGCGGTGTTCTCTCCTAGTGACAGAAGGGGCAGCAAGGCACGCACGTATCATTGCCATTAAGGATAAGAAGATGGGGTCTATTCCTACATGAATAGATCTTGTCTACATCATGTCACCATTCTTATTGCATTACTCCGTTTTTCCATGAACTTAATACACCAGATGCATGCTGGATAGCGGTCGATATGTGGAGTAATAGAAGTAGATGCAGAATCGTTTTGGTCTACTTATCTTGGACATGATGCCTATGATTGGATATCATTATGATTATTTTATCTTCTATAAATTGCCCAACAGTAATTTATTCACCCACTGTGTGCTATACTCATGAGAGAAGCCACTAGTGAAACCTACAGCCCATGGGTCTACTTTTCCAACATATTGCTTTCCGATCTACTATTTTGCCTTTTTGTTTTCAGATCTATTAATGAAAAAACCCAAAAATACCTTGCTGCACTTTTTGTTTACTTATTTTATTTTGCGTTCTTGCGAGATATATTTGCCATACCTATTGCAATCCAATCTATCATCTTACCATAGAGAGATTGACAACCTCTCTTTTGTGTCGGGTTGCAAGTATTTGTTCTTTGTGTGCAGGTGTTGTTTAAGTAGGTGTGTGATCTTCCTCTATGGATTGATACCTTGGTTTCATAACCGAGGGAAATATGTATCGTCGTTGTGCTGCATCATCCCTTCCTCTTTGGGGAAATACCAACGCAGTCTCAAGCCACGTCAAAGGAATTTCTGGCGCCGTTGTCGGGGAGGAAGCGATCTCATCTACGAGGTTCCTAATCACAAATCTCATCTCATTGAAATTCACATTATTTTCCATTTGCCTCTCGTTTTCCTCTCCCCCACTTCACAAATTTGTCGTTTTATTCGCCTTCTTTTTTGTTTGCCTTTTTTCTTTTCAGATCTCTTGTTTGTTATGTTTGCTTGTGTTTCCATGTGCCTTCTATTTTCTTGCATCTTCATTTGCTAAACATCTATTGATATGGATCCTCATCCACATGCTAATATTTTGAAAAGAACAAATTATGATGAACCAATTGGTAGTGAGTTGAGTTCAATTGATTATCTCTATGAAGTTTTGTTTAAAATCATGAATCTGGAAATTTTGATGAAGTGTTGAAAGAAGAAATTTATAAGGTGATTCATGATAGCTCCTTGATTGAAAAGCATGATTACAATGATTCTAGTACAAATTCTATTGAGGTCAAGCATGTTAATCAAATGCAAAACTACAATCTTGGGGATGATAATTTTCTCATGTCCACTTCTTATTGGAATGATCATGATTCGTGTGATAATGCTTCTTATGATCTGGAAAATTTATTTAAGCCTCATGTTGAATATGTTATAGATAATAATGTTTGCAATAGTATTGAAAGTGGGTTCAGGAGAGCATCAACTTTAGGTAAAAAGAATCCCACATATTTGGAGGGTGTTCAAATCTTATGAATTTTTTGATAAAAGTGGGTTTGGGGAGGTCATGACTTTAGTTAATGTTAATCCCACTACCTTGGAAGATTGTAAGACTTTTATGCATGTGGATCATGCAGAGAATATTTTATGTGATAGCTATATTGTTGAGTTTAAATATGATCCTACATGTACTTATTATGAGAGAGGAAATATGGTTATAGAAATATTCATCTCACTAAATTACCTCTCTTCATGTTGAGATTGCTATTGTTTCTTTCTTCTTCCATGCATATGATAGATATTTCTTGTCTTGATAATTTGTTTGCTTATAAAACGCCTATGCATAGAAAGTATGTTAGACTTCAATGTGTTTGTATTATGCTGCATGATGCTCTCTTTGTGTTAAAACTACTATCTTTCATGCGAGCATCAATAAAATCTCAAGCCTATCTTAATGGCTATAAAGAAAGAGCTTGTTGGGAGGCAACCCAATGAATAAAATTTAGTTTATCTTTTCCTTTCTGTTTTTGAGTGTTTGCACAAGTATGCCTTTGTTATGATTATGTTTTTTATGTTTTATTTAGTGTTTGTGCCAAGTAAAGCCTTTAGGATGATTCATAAGATGAGTAGAAACAATGCTGAATCTGAAACAGAAACTTTACCTCCAGTGCACGAATTTTCATATTTTACTGGATCATGATAATGAGCTCAAATTTGAACACAGTATTTCCGTACAAATTATTTACGTTGTCCTAATTTTCCAGAATTGTTAGAGTTACATAAGTATGGGTAGGGTACAAATTACTACAGACTGTTCTCTCTGGAAAAAAAATCTGTTTCAGTTGCATTGTGTGCTTGTTTTGATGAATATATGACTTGTATTGGGGGTATAAGTCATGGAAGAGTTAGAATAAAGTAGATACAATAAAATAATAAAATATTAGTGGGTTTAAAACAGCACTTAGAGTGGTAATTTGCTTTATTATACTAATGGATCTCACGAGAATTTTGTTAAGTTTTGTGCGATTGAAGTTTTTAAGTTTTGGGCGAGATCACGAGGGATGAAGGAATAAGGAGTAAGAAGAGCCTAAGCTTGGGTATGCCCATGGCACCCCAAGATAATATCCAAATAGTAACAAGCAACTAAGCTTGGGGATTCCCCGAGTGGCATCCCCTCTTTCTTCTAACGACCATCGGTATTTTACTTGGAACTATATTTTTTGTCACATATCATGGGTTTTGCTTGGAGCGTCCTGTATCCTTGCTTTATTTGCTTTTTATCCTTGATGCACACGCCTATTTGAGAGAGCCAAACTTATGCTATGATTTTTTTAAATTTCTCTTTATGCTTGTCGGGTACTAAAGTTTGGGCTTTTTAGTACCCCCATACTTGTGCAGGGGCAGTTGTAGCCACACCAGCAGCGAGGCCTACCAAGGGACTGCTAGAAGCGAATATGAAGATGTCAAAGGAACATCCAAGTCAACAAGCACAAGACCGAAGCCCAAGGCTGGAACCCCAGCAAGATCTTGCCGAGGGTGACATATGGAGCCTCGGCAAGGAGTGCACCCGGCAAGGCCTCGCCACCCTGCCAGCGCAGAGGCCGGGTGTCGACCCCCAGGATACGTGTCAAGGCGCTAGCGATGGAGAGGCTAAGCGTTGCAGATGGTATGGGCTCTTGTCTCGTCCCGTAGAAGGTCGGGGACGCCTGACAGACCATTAAATGCATTTGTATCATACCATCAGTGTTAGGTATGATAGCACTGTAGCAATGTGCACCTCGTGCACGCACTGTACGCCATTGTTGGGATCCCCTTAGTCGTATAAAAGGAGGCCCAAGGCGTTATGAGAGAGGACTTTTTCTCCCACCTTCTGGCTCACGCGCGTAGAAGCTGTTCATAGCGCTCCTATAGCTGGAACCCTAAAAACACCCATAATACACCGAAGCAGGAGTAGGTTTTTGCGCTTCTCAGCGGCCCGAACCTGGGTAAAAATCTCCCCTCATGCCATTCGTTTGATCTGCTCTTTGCGCATACCTTCTCCCCGCTGAACCACAAAGGGATCCTCGCGGTCCCATAGGTGTCGTGCACCGACATCTTTGGCATGCCAGGTAGGGGGCGAGGTTGTGTGAACCTAGTCACATGATCTGTGCGCCAGTTTCTTCATCGTCTTCATTGCCATGGCCCCCAAGAAGAAGGGTTTCACGACAGTTGACCCATCCACGTACTATGTGCCGTAGCCACTCATACGGGTGGCGGTGTGGATGCAAGCGGAGGCCTCGAGCATCCACGACGTTCTGGTGATCAAGGCCAAGCCAGCGACGACATTCGTAGCGACGGTGGCAATCCATGCGCCGTTGGATCTAAAGACGAAGTTGTGTAGCCTACGGGCGGCGTGGTGAACTCTAGAGACGGTAGGGCGCCTTCCAAGACACCTACGTCGGCGCATACGCCACGGCCTTCTCAGGTCACGCATGATGAGCAGTGCCGTGACTTTGGTGGTTCCAAGCGCCCCATGGAAAGGCCCCTGTGCATCACTCCAGAGATGGGTGGGACCAACATGCACACCAAAATGCTGAGGAAGGTGGTGCGTGGTCATGGGACCGTGATGGAGCTCCTTCTAACACAGTTAGGAGTCAAAGCACCTCGCGCTCATCGCACCTTCCGCTGCCAACCTTGTCAGCAAAAGCATTGGCGCGAGCGAAGCTGCTCCTGAATTTCCCTCCTGCGGTGGAGAAGCTTGATGAGTGGAGAGCTACTATCTAGAGCCTCGTAAACTTCGCCAATAGGGGTGGACCGCAGCAGGTGGAGCCCTTGTAGTAGCAGTCCATCGAGTCAGCGCACGCTAATGGCGACAAGGCCGGAGGTGGCACGAGCATGGTGCACTGTCCTCTGCGGCAACAATGATAGTCGCTGACTCGGCCGATAGGCGCTGGTGGTGACGACTCCATGGTGTCGTCTGATCCATGAACTCGCTGCAATCAACGTCAAGTTCTTCAGGAGCATACCAAGGATGATGCTTGGACCACCATCGAGCAGCAGCGGGAAACGAGCCATCAATCCGATAAGCCCGGGGGGGCACTGTAGACAAGCCTGTGCCAGGGTATCCAGTCGACCTGCCTTATGAGGTAACTTGTCCAGCGTTTACCCGTGAGCTGCGGCGAGTCCTATGGCCCAATTCCCAAATGTTCAAACCGGAGGTCCCAGAGAAATACGACGGCAAGACCCACCCGTCAGAGTTCTTGAGCATCTACACCATTGCGGTGTAGGCTGCCGGGGGGGCTCGCAATGACAAGATACTCACCAACTACTTGCCACCGGTGCTCAAGCCCAATGTCAGTTCGTGGTTGATGCATCTGTCGGAGAATTCCATTTCTTCCTGGGCAAACCTATGCCACAAGCTTGTTGGCCCCTTTACCAGAGGCCACCAAGCTCCTGGTCAAGCAAGAGATTTGCATCTCATCCCCTAGAAGGAAGGCGAAACCATGCACAAATACATTTAGAGATTCAGTCGTATACATCACAACAACCCAGACATTCATCCTGCCGCGGTTATCAGCGCGTTTCATCAGAACATGCGTAACCGTAGGATGCACGAAGAGCTGGTGATGAATAAAGTCAAGGATGTCGCCTAGCTCTAAGCCCCGGCTGATAGGTGTGCTCGAGCTGAAGAAGGAAGGAGACTCCCCGGCGAGGATGCCGGTGCTGGACTCGACTCTGACGAAGACACTACCGCCCCGGCAAGGAAAGGCCGACGGCGGAACAAGAAATGCAAGGACAAGGCCATGCTTGCCGTCGAGGAATCCGGCAACCTTAGCGCTTCCAAGAAGACAAAGGTTGACCACCCTGGCAAGGAGGTTGTCGGGTACGCCTCTTGTCAGGCCTTGGCGGCTGCTGACAAGATGGAGGGCTTCGACAAGCAGTATTGGAAGATCCATTGCACCAAGGGCCATGATCTCCAAAACTGCTGACAAGTCGAGCAACTTGCCGAGAGGCAGAAAGCTGAGTACATAAGGCGAGACAAAAAAGGACCAAGAAGGTGCATAGGGGTCCGGCAAGAAACACGGTGGCCGAGGAGGTCGCCATGGCAAGACCAACTAGTAGGAAAGTCCCGCTCGAGGCCGCAACAAGGAAGAGGAGGAGGATGATGGCAATGAAGAGGACGATGAGTCCAGCGACAATGAGTTTTAGAGAGCTACATATTGTTGGAAATATGCCCTAGAGACAATAATAAATTATTTATTATCATATTTCCTTGTTCATGATAATCGTTTATTATCCATGCTATAATTGTATTGATCGGAGACTTAGATGCATGTGTGGATACATAGACAAAACCATGTCCCTAGTATGCCTCTAATAGACTAGCTCGTTGATCAAAAGATGGTTAAGGTTTCCTAGCCATGGACATGAGATGTCATTTGATAACGGGGTCACATCATTAGGAGAATGATGTGATGGGCAAGACCCAAACTGCAAACGTAGCATATGATCGTGTCAGTTTATTGCTACTGTTTTCCGCATGTCAAGTATGTGTTCCTATGACCATGAGATCATGCAACTCACAGATATCGGAGGAGCGTCTTGTGTGTATCAAACGTCGAAACGTAACTGGGTGACTAAAGGTGCTCTACAGGTATCTCCGATGGTGTCTGTTGAGTTGGCATGGATCGAGACTGGGATTTGTTACTCCGTGTGACGGAGAGGTATCTCGGGGCCCACTCGGTAATGCAACATCACAATAAGCCTTGCAAGCAATGTGACTAATTGTTAGTTGTGGGATCTTGTATTACGGAACGAGTGAAGAGACTTTCCGGTAATGAGGTTGAACTAGGTATGGAGATACCGACGATCGAATCTCGGGCAAGTAACATACCGAAGAACAAAGGGAACGTTATACGGGATTAACTGAATCCTTGACATAGAGGTTCGACCGATAAAGATCTTCGTAGAATATGTAGGAACCAATGTGGACGTCTAGGTCCCGCCATTGGTTATTGACCTTAGAGGTGTCTCAGTCATGTCTACATAGTTCTCGAACCCGCAGGGTCTGCACACTTAAGGTTCGGTGACGTTTCGGTAGTGTAGAGTTATGTATGGTGGTGAC
This sequence comes from Hordeum marinum, assembly GCA_022496015.1. Classification (NCBI taxonomy): domain Eukaryota; kingdom Viridiplantae; phylum Streptophyta; class Magnoliopsida; order Poales; family Poaceae; genus Hordeum; species Hordeum marinum. The sequence goes on along the minus strand of CM039678.1, from coordinate 165,939,388 downwards.
CGAAGTTTGTTCGGAGTCCCGGATGAGATCCCGGAAGTCACGAGGAGCTCTGGAATGGTCTGGAGGTAAAGATTCATATATAGGAAGTCCCAGTTTGGTTTCCGGAAAAGTTTCAGGCTCATCGGTAGTGTACTCGGAGTGCCGGTAGTGTACCGGGAGTGCCGGTAGTGTACCAGGAGGCCTCCGGGAGGGGTATTTCGACCCCAAGAGGTCCATGGGCTGTGGGAGAATAATAACCAGCCCTTAGTGGGCTGGGAAAACAGCCACAAAGGCCCATGGCGCAGGAGAGAAAGTCCTAAAGCAAAAAGTGGAAAATCAGCCAATAGGAGGCAATCCTACTCCAACTAGGATTGGAGGTGAAGTAGGATTGCTTCCCACCTCCTATTTCGGCCGACCCAAAGGGCTTGTCTTCATCTCCTCTCCTCTCCTCCTATATATACTAGTGGATTGGGTGGTTTTTGGACAGAATTTCCGGCCACGTGCTACCCGTTACACCGGTGCATAGTTTCTCCTCTAGATCGGTTTTCTGCAGCGCTTAGGCGAAGCCCTGCCGGAATTGCTCCACCACCATCACCGGAGCGCCGTCATGCTGCCGGTGAACTCTCTCTCCTCTCCACCTCCTCTTGCTGGATCGAGACGGTGGAGATCATCATCAAGCTGGACGTGTGTTGGACGCGGAGGTGTCGTCCGTTCGGCGCTAGATCGGAAGGACCGTGATCGAGATCGCGAGACGGTTCGTGATGTGATCACGGAACGGGTCGTGATGAGTTTGCAGGACAGATCGTGATCAAGATCGGGATATGGATCGTGATGAGTTTGCAGGACGGATCATGATGTGTTCGCGGGACGGTTCGTGATTGGATCGCGGGACACTCGGCGATTTGGATCGCGAAGAAGTTCGACTACACCAACCGCGTTTCTTAACGCTTCCCGCTTAGTGATCTACAAGGGTATGTAGATCCACTCTCCCTCTCATAGATGCTCATCACCATGGATAGGTTTGCGTGTGCGTAGGAAATTTTTTGTTTCCCATGCAACGTTTCCCAACAGTGGCATCATGAGCTAGGTTGATGGTTCGATGAGATCTCGAGTAGAACACAAAAGGTTTGTGGGCGTTGATGCTTAGATTGCTTCCTCCCTTGGTCGGATTTTGGTTCAACAGTATTGTGAGATGAAGCGGCCTGGACCAACATTACTCGTACGCTTACGAGAGACCGGTTCCCTCGATGCAACTTGTTGCTTAGATGGCTTGCGGGTGACAGTTTCTCTCACTTTAGTTGGATCGGATTCGACAAAGGCGGTCCTTGAGAAGGTTGAAAAGCAATCTATGTATCACCATTGTGGTTTATGCGTAGGTGAGAATCATTCTTGCTAGATACCCGTAGCAGCCAAGTAAAACATGCAACAACAATTAGAGGACGTCTAACTTGTTTTTGCAGGGTATGTTGTGATGTGATATGGCCAATTACATGATGAGATATATGTGATGTATGAGATGATCATGTGATGTATAGAATTCCACGACTTGCATGTCGTTGAGTAGGCAACCGGCAGGAGCCATAGGGTTGTCTCTAATTATTGTATGACCTGCGTGTCAATCATTAAGCGCTATGTAATGCTTTACTTTATCGCTAAGCGGTAGCAATAGAAGTAGAAGTAGGGCTGCCGCCACAACCCCAATGGCAACACATTGATGGAGATCAAGATGATGGAGATCATGGTGTTGTGCCGGTGACGATGGAGATCATGTCGGTGTTTCGAAGATGGAGATCTTAAACACAAGTTCATGGCCATATCATGTCACTTATGAATTGCATGAGATGTTAATCCTTTTATGCACCTTGTTTTGCTTAGTACGGCGGTAGCATTATAAGATGATCCCTCACTTGAATTTCAAGATGAACTGTGTTCTCCCCGAGTGTGCACCGTTGCGAAAGTTCGTCGTGTTGAGACACCACGTGATGATCGGGTGTGATAGACTCTACGTTCACATACAACGGGTGCAAGCCAGATTTGCACGCGCAGAACACTCGGGTTAAACTTGACGAGCCTAGCATGTACAGACATGGCCTCGGAACACAAGAGACCGAAAGGTCGAGCATGAGTCATATAGTGGATATGATCAACATAATGATGTTCACCATTGAAGCCACCTTAACTCACGTGATGATCGGACTTGAGTTGGTGAATGTGGATCATGTATCACTCGAATGACCCGAGGGATGTCAATTTGAGTGGGAGTTCTTAAGTAATATGATTAATTGAACTCATTATCATGAACATAGTCAATAGTGTCTTTGCAAATTATGTTGTAGATTACTAGCTCGCGCTGTAGCTCCCTTAAATTTTTATATGTTCCTAGAGAAATAGAGTTGAAAGATGTTGGTAGCAATATTGCGGACTGGGTCCGTGATCTGAGGATTGTCCTCATTGCTGCACAGAAGGCTTATGTCCTTAATGCACCGCTCGGTGCGCCACCCCCTCTAGCGTCGTCTATAGATGTTGTGAACATCTGACAGGCACGTTTCGATGACTACTTGATAGTTTAGTGTGTCATGCATTACGGCTTAGAATTGAGGCTCCGAAACGTTTTGAACATCCCGGAACATATGCGATGTCCTAGGATCAGAGATTGTGATCTCAGGCTTGTGCCTGTGTTGCGAGATATGAGATCTCCAACAAGATTCTTTGCCTGTAAGATGAAGGAGAATAGCTCAATCGTTGAGCATGTACTCAGATTGTCTGGGTACTACAATCGTTTGAATCAAGTGGGAGTTGATCTTCCAGATAAGATAGTGATTGATATAGTTCTCCAAGTCACTGTCACTAAAGCTACTAGAACTTAGTGATGAACTATAATACACCAGGGATAGAAGTATTGATCCCTGAGCTGTTCGCGATGTTTGACACCGCGAAGGTAGAAATCAAGAAGGAGCGTCAAGTGTTGATGGTTAATAAAACCACTAGTTTCGAGAAGGGCAAGAGCAAGGTGGGAAACTTCATGGATAGCAAGTCAGTTGCTGCTCCAGTGAAGCAACCCAAAGTTGAACTCAAACCCGAGACTAAGTGCTTCTATTATGAGGTGAGAGGTCGCTGAAGCGGAACAACCCTAGATACTTGGTAGATAAGAAGGTTGGCAACATCGACAGAAGTATATTTGATATACGAGTTATTGATGTGTACCTTGCTAGTATTCCTAGTAGCACCTGGGTATTGGATACCGGTTCGGTTGCTAAATGTTAGTAACTCGAAATAAAAGCTAAGGAATAAACGGAGAACTAGCTGAGGGTGAGGTGACGATGTGTGTTGGAAATGTTTCCAAGGTTGATGTGATCAACATCGCACGCTCTCTCTACCTTCAGGATTAGTGACGAACCTAAATAAATGTTATTTGGTGTTTTGTGTTGAGCATGAACATGATTAGATCATGTTTGTTGCAATACGGTTATTCATTTAAGTCAGAGAATAATGGTTATTCTGTTTACATGAATAATACCTTCAATGGTCATGCACCCAGTGAGAATGGTTTGTTGAAATCTTGATCGTAGTAATACACATGTTCATAACATTGATGTCAAAAGATACAAAGTTAAATAATGATAGTACCACATACTTGTGGCGCTGCCGCAAAATGTCATATTGGTATAAAGCGCATGAAGAAACTCCATGGTGATGGATATTTGGACTCATTCGATTTCGAATCGGTTGAGACATGCGAACCATGCCTCTTGGGCAAGATGACTAAAGGACCCCGTTGGATGGAGCGGGCAAGTGATTCATTGGAAATGATACATGTTGATGTATGCAATCTAGTGAGTCTTGTAGCGTGCAGTGGATATCGTTATTTTCTTACCTTCCCTGATGATTTGAGTAGATATAGTGTATATTTACTTAATGAAACACAAGTCTGAATCGTTTGAAAGGTTCAAGCAAATTCAGAGTGAAGTTTAAAGATCATCGTGACAAGAAGATAAAAATGACTGCGATATGATCGTGGAGGTGAATATCTGAGTCACGAGTTTGGCATACAACTTAAGACAATGTGAAAGTTGTTTCACAACTAAACGCCACCTGGAACACCATAGTGTGATGGTGTGTCCGAACATCATAGTTATGCTCTATTGGACATGGTGCGTGCTATGATGTCTCTTGTCGTTTTACTACTATAATTTTGGGGTTATGCATTAGAGACAACTACATTCACTTTAAATAGGGCACCATCTAAATCCGTTGAGATGACACCATGTGAATTATGGTTTGATAGAAACCTAAGCTGTCATTTCTTAATACTTGGGGCTGCGACACTTGTGTGGAAAATGTTTTCACCTAATGAGGTCGAACCCAAGGCGGACAAATGCATCTTCATAGAATACCCTAAGATCAGTTGGGTGAACCTTCTATCTCAGATCCAAGTGCAAAGTGTTTGTTACTAAAACGGATCCTTTCTCGAGGAAAAGTTTCTCTCGAAAGAATTAAGTGGGAGGAAGATAGAACTTGATGAGGTTGTTAAAACTTTGTTCAACCAGAGAGTAGCGCAGCGCAGGATGTTGTTTCTGTGAAGCCTACGTTAGTTGAAGAGGAAGTTAATGATGATGATCATGAAGCTTCAAGATCAAGTTACTATCGAACTTCGTAGGTTGACAAGGATGTGTACTGCTCCTAAGCGGTACGACAACCCTGTCTTGGAGGTCATGTTGTTGGACAAACGATGAACCTACGAGCTATGGAGAAGCGATGATGGGCCCGGATTCCGACAAATGGTTGGAGGCCATGAAATCCGAGATAGGATCCATGTATGAAAACCAAGTGTAGACTTTGGTAGACTTGCTCGTTGGACGGCAGGTCGTTGAGTACAAATGGATCTTTAAAATGAAGACAGACACTGATGGTGAATGTCACTATTTGTAAAGCTCGACTTGTTGCAAAGATGTTTGTGACAAGTTCAAGGAGTTGACTGCGATGAGACTTTCTCACTCGTAGTGGTGCTAAAGTCTGTTGGAATTATGTTAGCAGTTGCTGTGTTTTCAATTATGAAATCTGGCAGATGGATGTCAAAACATCGTTTCCTTCACGGTTTACTTGAGGAAAGGTTGTATGTGATACAACCAGAAGGTTTTGTCAGGCCTAAGGATGCTAAAAGGTGTGCAAGCTTCGGTGATCCTTCCATGGACTGAAGCAAGCATCTCGGAGTTGGAATATATGCTTTGATGAGGTGATCAAAGTTTTGATGTTTATACAAAGTTTACGACAAACTTGTATTTGCAATAAAGTGAGTGGGAGCACTATAGAATTTCTGATAAGTATATGTGGATGACATATTGTTGATCAGAAATAATGTAGAGTTTCTGGAAAGCATAAAATGGTTATTTGGAAAGTGATTTTCAAAGGAAGACCTGGATGAAGCTACCTAATTGTTGAGCATCAAAATCTATGGAGATAGATCAAGATGCTCAATGAGACTTTCAATGAGTGCATACCTTGACAAGATTTTGAAAGAGTTCAAAATGGATCAGTCAGAGAAAGAGTTCTCGTCTGATTTGTAAGGTGTGAAAGTTGAGTGAGACTCAAAGCTCGACAACGGCAGAAGAACGAGAAAGGACGAACATCGTCCCCTATGCCTTAGCCATAGGCTCTATATTATGCCATGCTGTGTACCGCACCTGTGTGTGCCTTGCCATGAGTCCGTCAGGGGGTACAAGAGTGAACCAGGAGTGGATCACTGGACAGCGGTCAAGATTATCCTCAGTAACTAAGAGACTGAGGAGATGTTTCTCGATTATGGAGGTGATAAAGTGTTCGTCGTAAGGAGTTACGTCGATATAAGCTTTAACACTAATCCGGATGACTCGTAGTAGCAATCTGGATACGTATAGTGGAGCAGCCATTTGGAATAGTACCGAGCGGAGTGTGGCAGCAGTGTTTACAGTTTGACATAGGTATTAGCAAAGTGTACACGGATCTGAATGTTACAGACCCGTTGATTATAAGACATCTCTCACATGCAAAGCATGATCGAGCCCCAGAACTCGTTGGGTGTTAGATTCATATATAGGAAGTCCCAGTTTGGTTTCCGGAAAAGTTTCAGGCTCATCGGTAGTGTACTGGGAGTGCCGGTAGTGTACCAGGAGGCCTCCGGGAGGGGTATTTCTACCCCAAGAGGTCCATGGGCTGTGGGAGAATAATAACCAGCCCTTAGTGGGATGGGAAAACAGCCACAAAGGCCCATGGCGCAGGAGAGAAAGTCCTAAAGCAAAAAGTGGAAAATCAGCCAATAGGAGGCAATCCTACTCCAACTAGGATTGGAGGTGAAGTAGGATTGCTTCCCACCTCCTATTTCGGCCGACTCAAAGGCCTTGGATTCCTCTCCTCTCCTCTCCTGTCCTCCTATATATACTAGTGGATTGGGTGGTTTTTGGACAGAATTTCCGGCCACGTGCTACCCGTTACACCGGTGCATAGTTTCTCCTCTAGATCGGTTTTCTACAGTGCTTAGGCGAAGCCCTGCCGAAATTGCTCCACCACCATCACCGGAGCGCCGTCACGCTGCCAATGAACTCTCTCTCCTCTCCACCTCCTCTCACTGGATCGAGACGGTGGAGATCATCATCAAGCTGCACGTGTGCTGAACGCGGAGGTGTCGTCCGTTCGGCGCTAGATCGGAAGGACCGTGATCGAGATTGCGAGACGGTTCGTGATGTGATCACGGAACGTATCGTGATGAGTTCGTAGGACAGATCGTGATCAAGATCGTGAGATAGATCGTGATGAGTTCGCGGGACGGATCATGATGTGTTCGCGGGACGGTTCGTGATTGGATCGCGGGATGCTCGGCGATTTGGATCGCGAAGAAGTTCGACTACACCAACCGCGTTTCTTAACGCTTCCCGCTTAGCAATCTACAAGGGTACGTAGATCCACTCTCCCTCTCGTAGATGCTCATCACCATGGATAGGTTTGCGTGTGCGTAGGAAAATTTTTGTTTCCCATGCGACGTTCCCCAACACATATGTCATGTGCGTCGACGGAGGCGCCTCGCTGCATTCTTCCCGCCACCAACTCAAACAGTAGGCGTGCGAGATTAATGTGACAAAACCATCTATTGAAGCCCGAAAACCTCTGAGATGGTCCCATGCGCCTATCATTTTTGATGCCAAGGATCACCCTGATCGCACAACAATGGTCGGGTGTCTGCCATTATCGGTTTCACCTATGATTCACAACCTCAAAGTGATGAAAATGTTAGTTGACAGTGGGGCCGGTCTGAATCTGATCTCGCTTGATGTGATCAAGAGATTGCAAATTCTTGACGGGGATCTTGAGGAGACAGACACTTTTCAGGGGATCAATTCGGGAAGGACTCAGCCAAAGGGCAAGATCACATTGTCGATAACATTTGGTAGTGACATGAACTTCAGAATAGAGAAGATTATTTTTTACATCGCCAAGATACCCTTACCGTATAATGGGATCCTTGGAAGCCCGGTGATGGCCAAGTTCATGGTGGCATCACGCTATGCTTACAATATGTTGAAGATGCCCGCCAAGATACCCTTACCATATAATGGGATCCTTGGACACCCGGTGATGGCCAAGTTCATGGGGCATCAAGCTATGCTTACAATATGTTGAAGATGCCCAGGCCGATCAGTGTCATCATGATCAACTCTGACAAGAAGGACGCACTTATATGTGTCGACTGCTACTTCTCGAGCATGCGTTGGTTTCCCATGAAAAGGAACGGTTTGATGGACAAAAGTAGATAAGTATTTTCCTCAGTTTTGAGAACCAAGGTATCAATCTTGTAGGAGATACAAGCGAGTCAACAATAGATGTACCTGCACAAAGAATCAAACTCTTGCACCCAACGCTATAAAGGGGTTGTCAATCCCTTCACGATTACTTGCAAGGATGAGATCTATTAGAGATAGATATAATAGGATGCTTGAACGAAAAGTAAAACTAAAAGTAAAAATAGGGCAGCAAGTATTTTTGGTATTTTTGGTTATAGATCTGAAAGTATAATATGGAAAATAGACCCGGGGGCCATAGGTTTCACTACATGGCTTCTCTTAAGATGGTAAGTATTACGGTGGGTGAACAAATTACTGTCGAGCAAGTGATAGAAAAGCGAATAATTATGAAGGTATCCAAGTCAATGATTATGCATATAGGCATCACGTCCGTGACAAGTAGACCGAAACGATTCTGCATCCACTACTATTACTCCACACATCGATCGACACCTGCCTGCATCTAGAGTATTAAGTTCATGAAGAACAGAGTAACACATTAAGTAAGATGACATGATGTAGAGGGATAAACTCAAGAAATATGATGAAAACCCCATCTTTTTACCCTTGATGGCAACAATAAAATACGTGCCTCGATACCCCTACTTTGTCACTAGGTGAGGACACTGCAAGATTGAACCCAAAACTAAGCACTTCTCCCGTTGCAAGAATTATCAATCTAGTTGGCCAAACCAAACCAATAACTCGAAGAGACTTGCAAAGATATGAAATCATGCATAAAATAATTCAGGAAAGAGTCAAATAATATTCATGGATAATCTGAACATAAACCCACAATTCATCGGATCTCGACAAACACACCACAAAAGAGTATTACATCGGATAGATCTCCATGAAGATCATGAAGAACATGGTATTGAGAAGAAAACAGAGAGAAGAAGCCATCTAGATACTAGCTATGGACCGATAGGTCTATGGTGAACTACTCATGCATCATCAGACGGGCAATGGAGTTGATGTAGATGCCCTCCGTGATCGAATCCCCCTCCGGTAGATTACCAGAAAAGGCTCCAAGATTGGATCTCTCGGGAACAGAGGCTTCTAGCGGCGGAAAAGTGTTTTCATGGCTCGTTCTGATAACGATGGAATATTTGGGAATTTATAGGCCAAAGATTAGGATTAGGGGAGTTGTCGTGGGCCCACAAGCTTGCCCGACGTGGCCTACCCCCCTGGTCGTGCCCCTAGGACTTGTGGCCCCACGGTGGCTCCTCTGCCTTGGTTCTCAAGTCTCGTACATTCCTTTTGTTCCAGAAAATTACTTTTGAAGGTTTTATTCTGTTTGGACTCCATTTAATATTCCTTATCTGCGACACTCAAAAACAAGGAAAAACAGAAAACTGGCACTACGATCTAGATGAATAGGTTAGTCCAAAATAATATAAAATAGCATATTAAGGCATATAAAACACCCAAAACAGATAATATAATAGCATGGAACAATCAAAAATTATAGATACGTTGGAGGCATATCAGCATCCCCAAGCTTAATTTCTCCTCGTCTTCGAGTAGGTAAATGATAAAAACAGAATTTTTGATGCAGGATGCTACCTAACATATTTATCCATGTAATATTCTTTATTGTGGCATGAATATTCAGATCCGTAAGATTCAAAACAATAGTCTAATATTGACATAAAAACAGTAATACTGCAAGCACACCAACAAGGTAGCCGTGTCGTTTCGAAGTAATATGGCCTTAGAAAGTCATCCCTACAAATCATATGGTCTGGCTATGCTCCATCTTCCCCACACAAAGTATCTAAATCATGCACAACCCACGTTACCAAGTTAAGAAATTGTTTCACACTTTTTGTGTCCTCAAACCTTTTCAACTCTCACGCAATACATGAGCGTGAGCCATGGATATAACATTATAGGTGTAATAGAATATGGAGGAGGTGCAAAGGGAAAAAGGAGAATATAGTCTCACATCAACTAGGCATATCAATGGGCTATGGAGATGCCCGTCAATAGATATCAATGTGAGTGAGTAGGGATTTCCATGCAACAAATGCACTTAGAGCTATAAGTAAGTGAAAGCTCAAAAAGAAAACTAAGTGGCTGTGCATAATGAATATCCACTAGTTATATGAAAGTGACAAAATTGGAGACTCTCTATCATGAAGATCATGGTGCTCCTTTGAAGCACAAGTGTGGAAAAAGGTAGTAGCAATTGTCCCTTCTCTCTTCCTCTCATTTTTTTATTTATTTTTATTTTTTGGTGGGCTTCTTTCGCCTCTTTTATTTTTTTTGTTGGGCTTCACTGGCCTCTTTTATTTTTTGTAAAGTCCAGATACTCATCCCAACTTGTGAGGGAGTCATAGCCTCCATCATCCTTTTCTCTCATGGGAAAATGCTCTATTAATGAAAAATAATCACACTTTTATTTACTTATAACTCAAAGAAAAAGAAATTATAACTCGATTCCTATGACAAGATATGACTCTATATGCAATATGAAGTGATGATGCAAGTCATAGAAAAAAACTACATGGTGGAAGTTGCATGGCAATATATCTCGAAATGGCTATGGAAATGCCATAATAGGTAGGTATGCTGGCTGTTTTGAGGAATATATGGTGGATGTTTTGAGGAAGGAGGGTTTGGTGCACCGGCGAAAGTTGCGCGGTACTAGAGAGGCTAGCAAAGGTGGAAGGGTGAGAGTGTGTATAATCCATGGACTCAACATTAGTCATAAATAACTCACATACTTATTGCAAAAGTATATTAGTTATCAAACAAAGCATTAGAAGCATGCTCCTAGGGGATAGGTTGGTAGGAGTTAACCATCTTGCGCTCCTGACCCTCACACAAAGGTCGACAATCACTAAACAAATCATGCTCCGACTTCGTTACATAACGGTTCACCATACGTGCATGCTACGAGAATCACAAGCTTTAACACACGTATCTCTTCCAATTCACAACTACTCACTAGCATGACTCTCATATTACCATCCCTATTATCTCAAAACTATATGCAAGGAATCAAACTTCTCATAGTTTTAAATGCACTTAATATGAAAGTTTTTATTATATCCCTCTTGGATGCCCATTATATTAGGACTAAATTCAAAACCTAAACAAATTATCATGTTGTTTTAATAAACTCTCAAAATAATATAAGTGAGGAACGAGAGTTCAATAATTTCTATAAAATATAACACCACCAGGCTCTATAAAGATATAAATGAAGCACTAGAGCAACATTGCCTAGCTCAAAAGATATAAGTGAAGCACATAGAGTATTCCAGCAAATTCACGATTCAGCATGTCTCTCTCAAAAGATGTGTGCATCAAGGATGATTGTGGCAAACTAACAAGCAAAGACTCATATCATACAAGACGCTCCAAGCAAAACACATATCATGTGGTGAATAAAAATATAGCCTCAAGTAAATTTACCGATGGATTGAAGACAAAAGAGGGGATGCCTTCCGGGGCATCCCCAAGCTTAGGCTTTTTGGTATCCTTGAATATGACTTGGGGTGCCTTGGGCATCCCCAAGCTTAGGCTCTTGCCACTCTTAATTCCATAGTCCATCAAATCTTCACCCAAAACTTGAAAACTTCACAACACAAAACTCAATAGAAAAATCATGAGATCCGTTAGAATAAAAGGATAAATCACCACTTTAGGTACTATTAGTGTAACACCTGCTGTATACTAACTTTTCCATGACACATACCCCCTGATACGACCCATAGATACATCAAAATAAGCAAACAACACAAAGAAAACAGAATCTGTCAAAAACAAAACAGTCTGTAGCAATCTGTAAACTTCGAATACTTCTGGAACTCTAAAAATTCTGAACAATTAGGAAAATCAGGGAAATTTGTATATCAATCTTGTGTAAACATTTCAGGTCAGTTATAATCTCTGAAAAAATGGAGAATTCCTGGACTGAGGGCCAAAGTTTCTGTTTTTCAGGAGGATCAAATCAACAACTACCATAGATCACCCCAAAGGTTTTACTTGACTCAAACACTAATCAAAACACAAAAACACAATTACTACATAAGTAATAATGTGCCAAACACACCAAAAAAGAAGCAAAAGGCAGAAAGCAAAATAAAATTGGGTTGCTCCCAACAAGCGCTATTGTTTAACGCCCCTAGCTAGGCAAAACGCAATAGATCTAGGTATTGTCATCTTTGGTATGCAATCCATAAGTAGCTCTCATGATAGATTCATAAGGTAATTTGATTTTCCTTCTAGGAAAGTGTTCCATGCCCTTCCTTAATGGAAATTGGAATCTAATATTCCCTTCCTTCATATCAATAATTGCACCAATCGTTCTAAGGAAAGGTCTACCAAGAATAATAGGACATGTAGGATTGCAATCTATATCAAGAACAATGAAATCTACGGGCACATAATTACTATTTCAACAATCAGAACATCATGAATCACATGGCAAGTATATTTAAGTCTAACCCACTTCCTATGCATAGGTATTTTGTGAGCCAACAAATTATGGGAACAAAAATCGACTACCATACGAAGACAAAACAAGCATAACTTCCAAACTTTGAACACATAGAGAGGAAACTTGGTATTATTGCAATATGTCAAAGCATATGTTCCTCTCTCATAGTAATTTTCAGTAACATCATGAATGAATCTCACAATATAACTATCACACAAAGCATTCTTTTCATGATCAATTATAGCATATATATGTCATCACCAAAACTTGGGGAACAAAAAATATCATCTTCGTCAAGCATAGCATCCCCAAGATTGTGGTTTTGCATATCATTAGCATCATGGATATTCAGAGAATTCATACTAACAACATGGCAATCATGTTTTCATTCTAGTAGATATCATGAATCACTTTATAATTTTCTTCTTCCAACACTTCATCAAAATTTTCATGATGTTCAAGCAAAACTTTATAGAGATAATCAAGTGCACTCAACTCACTAGCAATCGGTTCATCATAATTTGGTCTTTTGAAAAGATTAGCAAGTGGATGAGGATCCATATAGATAGATTTTTAACAAGATAAGATGCAAGCAAATAGAAGGCACAAGGAAACATAAGCAAACGACAGGCAAACGAAAGAAGGGAGAATAAAAAGACAAATCTTTTTGGTATTTTTTGAAAATCATTTTAGAAGTGGGGGAGAGGACAACGAGAGGCAAATGGAAAATAATGTAAATGCAAGAGATGAGTTTGTGATGGGTACATGGTAGGCTTGATGTAGATCTCCCTGTAACCAAACTAGAAATCAGCAAGTTGAAGAGAGAGTTCTTATCTTGACTTGCTATGTATCTCCCCGACAACGGCGTCAGAAATCCTTCTTGCTACTTCTCGAGCATGCGTTGGTTTCCCATGAAGAGGAACGGTTTGATGCAGAAAAGTAGATAAGTATTTCCCTCAGTTTTTGAGAACCAAGGTATCAATCTAGTAGGATATACAAGCGAGTCACCAATAGATGTACCTGCACAAAGAATCAAACTCTTGCACCCAACGCTATAAAGTGGTTGTCAATCCCTTCACGGTTACTTGCAAGGATTAGATCTAATAGATATAGATATAATAGGATGCTTGAACGGAAAGTAAAACTAAAAGTAAAAATAGGGCAGCAAGTATTTTTGGTATTTTTGGTTTTAGATCTGAAAGTATAATATGGAAAATAGGCCCGAGGGCCATAGATTTCACTAGATGGCTTCTCCCATGATGGCAAGTATTACGGTGGGTGACTAAATTACTGTCGAGCAATTGATAGAAAAAAGCGAATAATTATGAAGATATCCAAGGCAATGATTATGCATATAGGCATCACGTCCGTGACAAGTAGACCAAAACGATTATGCGTCTACTACTATTACTCCACACATCGACCGACTCTGCCTGCATCTAGAGTATTAAGTTCATGAAGAACAGAGTAACGCATTAAGTAAGACGACATGATGTATAGGGATAAACTCAAGCAATATGATGAAAACCCCATATTGTTACCCTTGATGGCAACAATAAAATACGTGCCTCGCTACCCCTACTTTGTCACTAGGTGAGGACACCGCAAGATTGAACCCAAAACTAAGCACTTCTCTCGTTGCAAGAATAACCAATCTAGTTGGCCAAACCAAACCAATAACTTGAAGAGACTTGAAAAGATATGAAATCGTGCATAAAAGAATTCAGGAGAGACTCAAATAATGTTCATGGATAATCCGAACATAAACCCACAATTCATCGGATCTCGACAAACACACCGCAAAAGAGTATTACATCGGATAGATCTCCATCAAGATCATGAAGAACATGGTATTGAGAAGCAAAGAGAGAGAATAAGCCATCTAGCTACTAGCTATGGACCCGTAGGTCTGTGGTGAACTACTCACGCATCATCGGAGGGCAATGGAGTTGATGTAGATGCCCTCCGTGACTGAATCCCCCTCAGGAAGATTACCGGAAAAGGCTCCAAGATTGGATCTCTCGGGAACGGAGGCTTCTGGCGGTGGAAAAGTGTTTTCGTGGCTCGTTCTGATAATGATGGAATATTTGGGAATTTATAGGCCGAATATTAGGGTTAGGGGATCCACCGTGGGACCACAAGCCTGCCCGGCACTGCCTACCCCCTGGCCATGCCCCTAGGGCTTGTGGCCCCACGGTGGCTCCTCTGCCTTGGTTCTCAAGTCTCGTAGATTCCTTTTGTTCCAGAAAAATTCCTTGCAAAAGTTTTATTCCGTTTGGACTCCGTTTAATATTCCTTATCTACGAAACTCAAAAACAAGAAAAAAAACAGAAACTGGCACTAGGCTCTAGATTAATAGGTTAGTCCAAAAATAATATAAAATAGCATATTAATGCATATAAAACATCCAAAACAGATAATATAATAGCATGGAACAATCAAAAATTATAGATACGTTGGAGACGTATCACCGACCAACTTTACCGGGAGGTAGTTGCAACACCTGCCGCCAAGGAACCTGCTCCTTCCGTTGAAGCTCCAGGGGGAGAAGACCGACAAGGCCTCTAGGGCACACTCCGGCAAGCGCACCTCTTCGGAGTGTTGCACTCCCGTCGACGATGTGGTAGAGAGATCCACCGGCAAGAACAAGAAATCCAAGGCAGCTCCACCAGAAACCAAGAAGGTGCCCATCAAGGAGGATGGCACGGGAGGAAGTTTCACCATAAGTTCCATCCTCGATGACAAATAGGAAAGCACGCTCATTGCCTTCCTGCGGGCGAACGTCAATGTGTTTGCATGGCAACCATATGATGTCCCCGGTGTTCCCAGGGAGGTAATTGAGCACCACCTTGTCGCATGTCCCCACACGTGGCCCGTCAAGCAGAAAGTTAGGAAGCAAGCCTTGGAGCGGCAAGAATTTATTTCCGAAGAAATCAGGAAATTGGAAGCAGCAGGCTTGGTCAGAGGAGTGCTCCATCCAACATGGTTGGCCAATCAAGTTGTAGTGCGCAAGGTGAATGGAAAATGGAGGGTATGCATTGATTATACAGATCTTAACAAAGCCTATCCAAAAGATCCTTTCCCCTTGCCATGCATCGACCAAATTGTGGACCTCACTGTAGTTGTGATTTGCTGTCATTCCTCGATGCTTGTTTAGGATACCACCAGATCTTCATGTCCAAGGAGGACGAAGAGAAGACCGCATTTATCACCCCATGTGGTACGTATTTCTTTGTATGTATGCCTTTCGGGTTGAAAAGTGCTGGTTCGACATTTGCACGAGCAGTCCAGATTGGTTTTGAGCGTCAGCTACATAGAAATATGGAAGCCTATATGGATGAAATAGTGGTTAAAACAAAGTACAAAGCAACGCTCATAAAAGATCTGGAAGAGACGTTTGCAAATCCGCACAAGATCAACTTGAAGCTCAATCCTAAGAAGTGTGTGTTTGGTGTTCCCTCCGGCAAGCTTCTTGGGTTCTTTGTGTCTCATCGCGGGATCGAGGCGAACCCCGACAAGATCAAAGCAATTGAGCATATTGAAGCACCAAAATGCGTCAAGGATGTGTGTCGTCTTGCCGGATGCGTCGCGGCTCTGAGTAGGTTCATCTCAAAGTCTGCTGAGCGTGCCCTACCCTTTTTCAAAATCTTGAAGAAGGCGGTCCAATGAAATGGGCTCCAGAAGCGGAGGCAGCACTGCAGCATTTGAAGAAATACCTCTCCTCTCCGCCAATACTAGTCGCGCCTAGACCACAAGAGCCGTTGTTGCTATACATGGAGGTAACGAATCAAGTGGCTAGTGCTGCATTGGTGGCATAGAGACAAGCCTATGAACAAGCAGCTATAGAAACAGGACCACCAAGCGACGAACTGGGGGCTTCTCTGGCAAGGTCTGGTGCCGACAAGTCAGGACCTGCATAGATGAATGAAGCAACATAGCAGAAGAAGATGGTGCAGCGCCCAGTGTACTTCGTTGGCTCCCTATTGCAAGGGGCCAGGTCAAGGTACTCTGGCATGCAAAAGTTACTTTTTGGCCTCTTCATGGCCTCAAGGAAACTACGCCATTATTTCCAAGCACATGAAATTACCGGCGTCACTTGCTTTCTGCTGCAACGGATTTTGCGAAACCCAGACACGACCGGCAGGATTGTGGAGTGGGCTTTGGAGTTGTCAAGCTTTGGCCTCAAGTTTGAAAGCACTTCAACCATCCAGAGCAGAGCCTTGGCAGAATGCATTGCAGAATGGACTCCAACGCCAGATGAAGAGATGCAAGGAAAGACCCTCCCCTGTAAAGAAACAAGACAAGAATGGGTTATGTATTTTGGTGGGGCTTTCTCCCTGCAGGGAGCCGGCGCTGGCATGCTTCTAGTCTCACCCACCGGAGAGCACCTCAAGTATGTAATTCAGACGCACTTTCCCTGGTAGAAGTCGACAAACAACACCACAGAATACAAGGGGCTGCTTGCCGGCCTCAGGATTGCAGCAGACCTTGGGATCAAGAAGCTTATTGTCAGAGGAGATTCGCAGCTTGTCGTCAAGCAAGTCAACAAGGATTATCAAAGCCAGTTGATGGAAGCTTACATAGATGAAGTGAGGAAGTTGGAGGAGCGCTTTCACGGTCTGCAAACAAAGCATGTTCCTCGTGTAGAGAATAGTGTTGCTGACGAACTGTCAAAGCGTTCTGCCCTCAAGTTACCTATGGAACCAGGAACTTTTGTGCTCCAACTGACTCAACCATCTGTATCGCCGCCGGCAAAGCAGAACAAACGAAGGAAGTTGAATTCTGGCCAGTACTTCCTGGCAGAGCTCATAGAAGCTGTCGGCAAGGAAGTTTCCAGGATCGACACCAATCTTACCGAGGGGCAAGAAGCTTGGACAGGGCCTCAAGCCCTTGCCGTAGAGACAAGCACCCTCGTGGCAGAAGACATGCCTTTAGTCCTTGCCGTCGAACCTCAGGCTCCAGCATGGGCACAGCACATAGTTCAGTTCCTTCAAACAGGAGAACTCCTAGAGGAACAGGAAGAAGCGGAGAAAGTACCCCATCAGTCTAGTATGTACCAGCTCATGGACGACATCCTGTATAGAAAGTGACCAAGCGGTGTGAAATTGAAGTGCATTCCTCGGGAAGATGGACTAGAGCTGTTGGCATAGATACATGGAGGCATATGTGGCTCCCACACAGGATCAAGAGCTCTTGCCGGGAAGGCCTTTCGGCAAGGTTTCTTTTGGCTCACTGCTCTCCAGGATGCAACTGCACTAGTAACCAAGTGTGAAGCGCGCCAGTTCCATTCGAAGAAGCTACATGAACCAGCTCAAGCTCTTCAGATAATCCCTCTTTCCTAGCCATTTTTGGTCTGGGGGCTCAACATCTTGGGCCCCTTTCCCTGTGCTACCGGCGGCTTTGAGTACTTGTACGTTGCAATCGACAAGTTCACAAAGTGGCCGGAAGTGGAAGCAGTAAGAAAGGTGACAGCGCAATCAGCCGTCAAGTTCTTCAAAGGACTAGTTTGCCGTTTTGGTGTACCTAACACGGTCATCACCGACAATGACACACGGTTCACAAGCAGCGACTTCATGCAATATGTCCAAGACCTTGGCGCCAAGATCTATTTTGCTTCTGTTGCTCATCCAACGAGCAATAGCCAAGCGGAAAGGGCAAATGCTAAAGTGCTGCGAGGACTTAAGACAAGAACTTTCGACAGGCTGGGCAAGTGCGAAAGACGCTGGATTGATGAGCTGCCGGCGGTTCTTTGGTCGATCAGAACGACGCCAAATCGAGCCATCGGCTAGACACCCTTCTCCCTGGTGTGTGGGGCGGAGGCAGTTCTCCCCACATAACTCATATACGGGTGGCCTCGAGTGCTCGCTTATGATGAGCTTGAGCAAGAGCAGTTGCACCAAGACGACGTGACGCTCCTTGAGGAAGATTGTCTTCGGGCTGTTGTGCGAGTTGCACGCTACCAGCAAGCTTTGCGCTGCTACCATAGCTAAAAAGTTCATGCCTGAAGTCTTGAAGAAGGCGACCTTGTTCTTCAGCACGTTCAGTTGGCCAGGAATTCAAACAAGTTGACGCCAAAGTGGGAAGGCCCTTATCGGGTAGTACGAGTCACCAGGCCTAGCGTAGTCCGCCTGGAGACCGAAGATGGCGTCCCAGTGAGCAACTCCTGGAACATCGAACATCTTCGTCAGTTCTATCCATAAGGCACGGTTGTCGGGGCCCTCGTAAACAACCTTTTGTACAAGTCTTGTCGGCAGGGCATGTCATCCTTTGTACAAAGCCAGGCGCAGACCCTATGCATACTTGAATAAGATCAGGCGTCTTGCAACTCGTGTTGATTCACATGTTTCTTTACATGCATGTTTATCCGAGATGTTGCATTACGCTTATTCTCGGCAAGTTCTAACGAACTGCCAAGGTTCCATATCTCTATTTTCTCTTCTTTCTTTTTCTTAAAGGATAGAAGGTTCCTTTGCGTGCAAGTTTTCTGCGGGATGAGATAGTGTGGACACCTACGGGCGACGTTCGAAGTTGGCACCTTGCGGAAAGGAGTACAACAACGAAAAGCTAAGTTAAAAAACTCTAAGTAAACTTTTACTATAAGGTTATTTTTGTCCTTGGACGATTTAAACTTTTGTATGGGAAACCTGCATGCGAGGGAACCTTGCCGTGATCGGTTGCGCCCTTGCTTTGTTTCGAGTCCGCTCAACAGTTTAAGTGGCTGCACTGAAAACGTCAAGGTAACTTGTCACAATTGGTCACGCCCTTACTATGTTTCGAGTCCGCCCAACATTTTAAGAGGTTGCACTAAAAATGTCAAGATATCTTGCCGGCAGTGGCACCGCTGAAAAAATGTGGGGGAGTTTAGACGACACAGGTTTATCCGTAGAAGCACTGAAGACGAGTTGTGTTCCATGGGTTTGGTTCAAGCTGGTTATCGGATGGACTCCACAAACGATAGGCCCCTCCCGCTAGCACTTCGTCGATGATGAAAGGACCCTCCCATTTGGGGTTGAGTTTATGCTTCTGTTTCTTCGGGAGCCGTAGGACGAGTTCACCTACGTTATATGCTTTCGCCCTGACCTCCCTACTTTGGTAACACCAAGCTTGCTGTTGGTAAGGAGTAGAACGAGCCAAAGCTATGTCGCGCTCTCCCTCCAAGGCATCTAAGTCGTCTTGCTGATCCAACTCGGTCTCCTTTTCCTCGTACATGCGCACTCTTGGTGCGGCGTGGATAATATCGCAAGGGAGGACTACCTCTATCCCATAGACCATAAAGAATGGTGTGTAACTCTTTGATCTGTTCGAGGTGGTATGTAGGACCCATAGAACGAAGTCGAGTTCCTCCATTCAATGATAGTCGGACTCGTGAAGAGATTGGACCAAACGTGGCTTGATGCCACTCATAATGAGACTGTTTGCTCGCTCGACCTGTCCATTGGTATGCGGATGATAGACCGATGCATAATCAAGCTTTATGCCCATTTTTGCGCACCAGTCCTTGACCTCTTGGGCCATGAAGTTGGATCTAGTATCCATTATTATACTATGCGTGACACAGTATCGGTGTACTACGGTAGATATAAAGTCAGTCACTGGTCCGGATTTAGCCAACTTAACGGGCTTTGCCTCTATCCATTTGGTGAACTTGTCAACCATGACCAATAGGTATTTATTTTTCTTGGTTTCCCCTTTAAGGGGTCCAACCATGTCCAGCCCCCAGACCTCAAAAGGCTAGGTGATCAGAATAGTTTGAAGAGCTGTTGGGGGCATGTGACTTTGATTTGCAAAGAGTTGACACCCTACGCAATGTTGAACAAGTGACTGGGTATCTATCCGAGCTGTAGGCCAAAAGAAACCGGCTCGGGAGGCCTTATTGACAAGGGATCTTGCTGCGGCGTGATGCCCGCCCATGCCTGCATGGATTTCGGCGAGGAGCTCCCGTCCTTCTTCCTCGAATATACACCTTTGTAATATTTTGGTGGTGCTTTTCTTGTATAACTCACCCTCGTGTACTTTGTAGGCCTTGGATCATCGAACTATGCAATGTGACTTAGTTTGATCGTCAGGGAGTTCCTTGTGAAGAAAGTAAGTGAGGAAGGGCTCTGTCCATGGCGCAATTAATGCCATTACCTCATGAGCTGAGGGTGTCTCATTCATCGTGGAGCCGCTGATAATGCCATCATCTGGCTCGTTTATAGGGGGAACAACTTTGTCCGCCATATTCAGACCGGCGCCATTGTCATCGTCCTGCCACACTACGGAGGGCTTAAAGAGCTGCTCCAGGAAGGTGTTTCTCGGGACGAGATCGCGCTTGGCTCCCATACGAGCCAGTATGTCGGTGTCTTGGTTGTTGTCTCGAGCGACGTGGTGGAATTCCAACCCCTCGAACCGAGCAGATATCTTGAGGACGGCATTTCTATATGCCGCCATCTTCGGATTTTTGGCGTCGTACTCGCCGTTAATTTGGGATATGGCCAAGTTTGAGTCTCCCCGTACCTCTAGTCATCGTATGCCCATTGATACCACCATCGGAAGACCATGAAGAAGAGCTTCGTATTCAGCGGCATTGTTGGAGTTGGCATACATGATTTGCAACACGTATCCCATGTTGTCGCCTGTGGGGGTGTGAGGATAACTCCAACCCCCATTCCGGCCAAGGTCTTGGATCCATCAAAGTACATTGTCCAATGGGAGTATGCAATGTATTCCTTGGGGAGTTCGGCCTCTGTCCATTCAGCCAGGAAGTCTGCCAGTACCTGAGATTTAATGGCGTGGCGTGGCTTGTAGGTTATTTCAAAGGGAAGGAGATCAATGGACCATTTGGCTATGCGGCCGGTGGCGTCCCTATTGTTAATTATATCATTAAGGGGGACCTTCGATGCCACTATTACCGCACACTCCTGGAAGTAGTGTCTGAGTTTCCTCGATGCCATGAATACTGTATAAGCTATTTTTTGGTAATGTGGGTATCTGGACTTGCACTGCGTTAGCACTTCTGACACATAATATACCGGTTTCTGAGTCCGGAATTTATGTCCCTCATCATCTCGCTCAACAAAGAGCATCGCACTTACGACTTTGTTGGTGGCTGATATGTATAATAACATGGGCTCACTGGCGCCCGGTGTCGTGAGTATGGGATTGGTTGCCAGTAGTGTTTTGATTTCTTCTAACGCAGCCGCTGCCTCATCGGTCCATTTGAAATTGTTGGTCCGTTTCAGTAGTTTATAGAGTGGCAAAGCCTTTTCTCCGAGGTGGGAGATAAAGCGGCTTAATGCCGCTACGCACCTGGCTAGCCTCTAGACATGCTTTAGCTCTATGGGAATTGCAAGTTCTGACAGAGCACGGATTTTAGCTGGATTTGCCTCTATTCCTCTATGGGGGACGATGAATCCAAGCAGCTTACTAGAGGGAAGTCCGAATACACATTTTCTGGATTGAGCCGTATATCATATTCGCATAAACTAGCGAAGGTTTGCCGTAAGTCGTCGATCAACTGGCCGACGTGCTTGGTTTTGATTAACACATCATCCACGTATGCCTCGACAGTCTTAGAGACCTGTGTCGCGATACAGGTTTGGATCATGCGCTGGTATGTGTCACCGGTGTTTTTTAGCCCGAAAGGCGTCGCGTTGAAGCAGAATGGCCCATAGGGGGTGATGAATGCAGTAGCCGCTTGATCGGATTTCTTCATTTTTATTTGATGGTATCCAGAGTAAGCATCAAGGAAACACAACAAATCGTGTCCGACTGTGGCGTCAATAATCTGGTCTATGTGTGGTAAGGGGAAGGGGTACTTCGGGTAGGCCTTGTTGAGTTCTTTGAAGTCGACACACAGCCTCCATGACTTGTCTTTCTTAGGTACCACCACCAAGTTCGCTAGCCACTCAGGCTGTCTAATATCCCGAATAAATCCGGCCTTGATGAATTTAGCTAATTCTTCACCCATGGCTTGCCGTTTGGGCTCGAAGAAGTGGCGCAGAGTCTGTTTTACGGGCTTAAAGCCTGAGATGATGTTTAAGCTATGTTCAGCGAGCCGACGTGGGATTCCAGGCATATCGGAAGGATGCCAGGCAAAAATGTCCCAGTTCTCACGGAGGAAATTCTACAGCGCTTCATCCACAAGGGGATCAAGCTGGGGTCCGATGGACGTTGTCTTATTGGGGTCCATTGGATGTACCTGAAATTTAATGATTTCCTCTACGGGTTTAAAGGACGTGGACTTGGGCCTTTTGCTAAGGATCACATCGTCCTTGTTAACTGTCGATCGTAAGGCGGTCAACTCTTCAGTCGCGAAAGTTTCCGCTAATGCCTCGAGGGCGAGCAATGCCGTTTATTTTTGGCCCGAAGGGCTATGTTCGGATCACTGGCGATCGTGATCACTCCGTTTGGTCCTGGCATTTTCAGTTTCATGTACCCGTAATGGGGTATAGCCAGGTATTTTGTACAGGCGTCACCTCCCAATAGGGCGTGATAGCCACTTGGGAAGGGGACAATGTGGAAGAGAAATTCTTCAGATCGATAGTTTTCGGGCATGCCGAACACCACGTCCAGGGTGATACATTCGGAACAACGCGCCTCTCTCCCTGGAATAATTCCCCGAAAGGTTGTGTTGCTATGTTCGATGCGAGATCGGACGAACTGCATTTTTTCCAGGGTGGCCTCGTATATGAGGTTAAGACCACTGCCACCATCCATTTGCACTTTATGTAGCCTATACCCATCGATGATGGGGTTCAAGACTAGTGCGGCCAGTGAGTGACCGGGAAGAATGGGCGACTGGTCAGTGTCCCCGAAAGTAATTAGTATGTTTGTCCATGGGCTAGTTACTATCACATGGTAGACTTTCTCGAGCTCCCTAAGAGCTCTTTTATGCCTATTCCTCAAGGGGAAGGTCTAGTAGACCGTCAGGACTTCGGCATTGGATCCAGGCAGCAAAGGAGAGCGCCTTCTCGACGGAGGTGCTCCGTGGATAGCCTCGCCACTTTTGGCGACTTGCCTCACGACCCAGCAAGCTCGAAGCACTATAGGAATCAGCTCATTTGTCATCTGCCATAGCAGACGACAAAGGCATGTTCGGCAAACGGCAAAGGCTTTGTCATCTGCCAGCAGACTGCCAACAGTCCGGTAGGACAAATAACGGAAAAGGCCACTTTGTCGTCTGCTAGCGGACGGCAAAGAAGCAAGCTCTTTGTCATCTGCTGTCGGATGGCAAAGAGGCTCTTTGTCGTCCGCTAGCTGACAGCAAAGAGGCCAAATAGGCCAAAGTGGCTATATAGCCCAATTTTTTCTGTTTTTTCTTATATCAATTCATTTTCGCAGAAAATTATTTATATGACCAATATAGCATATCCAACACATATTACCAATAGTCATGAACACATGTAAATTAAAAACTTTATTAATAATTGGAATAGGTAATACAAAGTCATATTATAAAGAATCAGAAATGATTAAGTAATTAAATTTACATTTCGGAAATTACAAGAAATTACCTAAAACTAAATATCTATTTTTCTAAAAACTATCTTATTACTAAGATCTTCTCTGGATCTTCTTCTTTTCTTCCAACCTGCATAACAAAAACACTATGAAAGAGAGAATGGGTTAGGAGTAGAAATGTAGCATTTCACTTGGTGAAATGCAATGCTGTAGGAGCCAGCACTTGAGATCAAGACAATCTTAGTTAAGATCCTGATTTTCAAAGTGACCTTAATTAGAAAGCCAAATAGAGTAACCAATACCAAAGAGCCAAAGGAGAGAACCAGTCAAGGACCCAATCAAGAAGCCACCACAATTAGTAGCAAGTTAAATGCCAACACAAAGACCACTATCAGTACTAGCTCCAGGAATTAAGCCAACTAAAGACTAGTGATTAAAGCCAAGGATTAGACTTCATCACCACAATCAGTTTTGTCTAGTGACAATAGGTACATGCCACTGTGCAACGCCAAAAACAAAGCTCCAGGAGGAGATATACATCACAACCAACCGACCAGACCAAGTCCCAACGCATCCAGCCACCAGCAGCTTAGAAGAGATAACTATCAAGGAGATCTTGACATAGCAAGTAGCTGTTGTTAACACCACAATCACCACAGCCACCCGTGAGGACAGCACAAACACACACACAGCTTAGTCACACCATTCAGGCCAGTATAAATAGTGTGAAGCAGCTAGGAGGAGCAGGCTGTCCACAAGAAGCAGGTTTACCAGAATCCACAAGACCAAGCTATAGAAGACCTCAAGGTATTGAGGGATTATGTGCTCAGACAGCCTGGAAGTGCCACGGCTAGTTCATCACAGCATAGGGATAGCCACATGTAAATTAAGACTAAGAGAGGGGGGCTCAGACCAGCATCACTGCCCAAATCAGATGTAGTATATGTCCTATCAGTAGAAAACTACGAAAGTAACATCCAAAACCAAGTATAGCATTTGTTCATAGGCTATTAGAAAGAGACCAATAGGAATAGCCAAACCAAGTGGTGTCGGTTCATATCAGTATTAGAAGTAAAACAACTAAGAACAAGTGAGTATTTGTTCATGAGTAAAGTAACTATAGCATAGAAGAAATAGCAGGGTAGCACCCCAAATGATTATCTGCTTTTGCAGAACACAGCACCACAGTTGCACCTGGTATTTTTCTGCAATTAGGGCACTGCACCCACAAGTACAGGGGCTAGTACCATTATAAACTGCTACTGCAAGTAATAGCAGCAGCAGCAAATAACAACAGAAGTGATAACTAATTTCCAAAGGTTAAACAGACCAATGAAAAAGAAAATGTAACACTAGAGATTCAGTTAACTGAATTAAGTTACCATCAATAGCTAGTGAGATAGCTAACAGTAGCAACAGGAGGGAGAGGTCCAAGACCACACACATGAGTAGCTACTGACCAAAGTAACAACTCCAAGAGCAACTACACAGAACAGAGCAGTACATGAGCATATATACTTCACAAATACACATAGATGGCCACTGACCAAAACCCTGACACAGCAAGAATCCATCACAGAGAGCTCCAACACAAGTTGATGCTCATTTATAGTAGCTAACCACAGCTAATAGAGCCTCGCATCCAACAAGATCAAGAGCTAGAGCTATGCATTAGAGAGATCAGATGAGGGGAGCAAGGAGAAGCTCACCAAGAGGAGTTGTAGCCGAAGCAGGATGCATCCACACCATCACTATGGTGTGACCAGCAGCACAACCAACACCAACAGAGCACGCTGGAGCTTGCCAGCGAGCACCACAATGGCGGCGCCAACGAGAGCACGGGCATGGAGGCGACCACCCAGGGGCACCACAACACAGAGGCACCACACAGGGGCACCACCGCACCACCGAACATCCAGCACTGCCGGAGGATCCTCACGGCGACTAGACCATCATCGGAGCACCACGGCCGAACCACCACCAGCACTGAAATCCTAACGGAGAGAAACCAAAGGGGACAACCGCAGGAGGCGGGGAAAAGCAAATCGATGTGGAGGAATCGATAAAGCTTGTCGAGAGAAAGCAGTAGAGGGCCACGTCAGCAACGTGGTGGCCAAAACCCTACCCGTATGGGAGGGTTGCATGTGGTCACAGGAGGACGCGCGTGTTGGATCTGGTCAGAGGGGATGGAGGAGCGGGTCGAGGGGGTCACGTGGGTGTGCTGGATGCCGTCGAATCCCGCCGGAGCTTGCCGGAATCTGCCGCCGTAGCTGCTCACACGAGGGAGAGGGAGAGACGAGCAGGAGAGAGAGAGGGGTGGGGCCAGGAAGAGAGAGGGGGGATAGATATAGAGGAGGTGGGGGCAACGGGTTTTTTACCCGCAAAAAAAAGATAGCCCCACCTCTTTGATGTGTGCAGCAGATGGCAAAGAATCTTTGCCGTCTGCTGGCACACGGCAAAGAGGTGGGGCTGGTGTGCCATTACAGCGCTGGCGTCCACTGGACCCCACCCACCTCTTTGCCGTTTGAAGCAGACGGCAAAGAATCTTTGCCATCAGCTGGCAGACGGCAAAGAATTTGCTAATGTCAAAGCCGCCCTTTGCCGTCTACTAGCTCTTTGCCGTCTGTTTTCTGCTAGCTGATGGCAAAGCCACTCTTTGTCGTCCGCTAGTAGACGGAAAATATGTGGTAGACGGAAAATCTTCTTATTCCAGTAGTGAAGTTTGTGAGTTGGGTTAGTGTTTAATAACACAGAATGTATGGGGCAAGGTTTATCCAATAGTCCGCCGAGGACAGTGCCGGTCCCTGACAATGGCTTGTTTCTTTTTTTTGACGGGTTCGTACCTGGCTGGACGATTTGGAGGTATCCTCTTTTTCTGAGCTCCTTTAGGGTGTTCGGGGAAAAATGGTTTTGAGAAAAACTGTTTGGATTGCCAGACGCTCTCCATGGCACAGTACTTTTGTACCAATTCGGATAACTCCAAAAAGTCGCTTATGCGTCGGCGGGCCAGGGCATTGAGAACCCCTTCATCGTGGCAATTGTGAATGAAAATTGCCTTTACACCTTGGTCACTAAGACCTTTTACTCTGCTCCTAGCGAGTAGGAGTCTGGCCCAAAAGTGTTGGATTGATTATCCTTGTAGTTTCTTGATATCTTGAAAGTCCGAAGACACGGGCTTTGGTGCGATACTTGGATGGTTGTCTTGGGCGGTGGGTGGGAAATTTTTTGGTTCCATGTCGCAACGAGTGTTTAGAACTACGGTTTCTAAATCATGCAAAGGATTCTGAACTGGTGATGGTCCGGCTTTAGAAAGATTCCCCACCTCTGATTCACCAATAGGGTCTTGGTGATCAAGGACTGAAGTATAGACGGTTTTTAATTCCGGCTGTCGGGCAGAATCCGAGCTGGACAATCGATGGTAGCGACAAGGTGGGTGACCAGAGGGACATGAATCTCCCTGTAATCGGGTCTGATCCCGAGCCGATCATAGATCCGAACCTGGTCATCCGATATACGCATAGCTTCGATCCGATCGAACATGTTTAAGAACGAGGCGATGCAGGGTGCGTGTCACTGATACGAGTGGATTCGTCAAGTGGCGTGACGATTCCGGAGTTATGCTGAAGTGGATCTATGTTCCGTTCCATCATGGGACCTGATGTCTTGGGCATCAAAGCATCCGGACTTACAGGTTTTTCTTCGAAGGTTGAGGGTTCCATTAGAACGAGTGTTCCCTGCGAATCAGCCACGAACTCTAGGGTTCCGAATTTGATACTATGATTGGGGGGAACCTTCCGGTCTGTCCATGACGGTTGATGGGCTAGGATGCGACAAGATGTCGTTGCCGGTGAAGCTCTGATCGGGGGCGAGAGTCCCCTCGATGCAGGTCTCGCTACTTGTGACAAGGTGAGCCATCGATCCCTTTGGCGCTCATAGAGGAAATCTCAATGGAAGCACCAATGTCGGTGTCAAAACCGGCGGATCTCGGGTAGGGGGTCCCGAACTATGAGACTATAATCGACGGTAACAGGAGACGAATGGGACAAGGATTTACCTAGGTTCGGGCCCTCCTATGGAGATAATACCCTACATCCTTCTTGGTTGTATTGATGATATGGGGGTTACAGAGTTGATCTACCTCGAGATCAAATAGCTAACCCCAGATGAGTTGTTCTCTCTCTACCCTAAACCCTCCAGCTTATATAGACGTCGAGGGTGCCCTGAGTTTACACATGGTCGGTTACATGCCGAAGATATAAACATGCCTAACTATAGCTAATAACTTGGAGAATATGTCATGGCTCCTCAAAGCTTCCATTTGGCATAGGTGGTCTTCGATCATCCGATGCTCGCTTTGTGTCCTATATAGTCCGGCCCATAAAAAATAGGTCGGCTATCCGAGGACCCCTAATCCAGGACTCCCTCAGCAAGCTCACATAGATTTAAGTGAAGATCATGAGCATAAAAATTTCATCTCTCAAAATAATATAAGTGAAGCATGAGAGAATTTCTTCAAAATTTAACTAACTCTCAAATTAATTTGAGTGAAGCATGAGAGTATTTCTTCAAAAAATTACTAACTCTAAAAATAGCATAAGTGAAGCATGAGAGTATTTCTTCAAAATTTTACTAGCACGCCGTGCTCAAAAAGATATAAGTGAAGCACTAGAGCAATTCCCTAGCTCAAAAAAATTAAGTGAAGCACGTAGAGCAATTCTAACAAATCATAACATAATTTTGGCTCTCTCAAATAGGTGTGTACAGCAAGGACACTTGTGAAAAAATAAAAAGCAAATCAAGCAAAGACTCAAATAATACAAGACACTCAAAGCAAAACTCATGATATGTGACGAATAAAAATATAGCTCCAAATAAATACCCATGGTCGTTAGAAGAAAGAGGGATGCCACTCGGGGCATCCCCAAGCTTAGTTGATTGTTACTCTTGGGATATTATCTTAGGGTGCCATGGGCGTCCCCAAGCTTAGACTCTTCTTACTCCTTATTCCTCCATCCATTGTGATCTCACCCAAAACTTGAAAACTTCAATCACGCAAAACTTAACAAAATCTTTGTGAGATCCATTAGTATAATAAAGCATGTCACCACTCTAAGTACTATTGCAAACCCATTCATATTTTATCATTGCATTAAATCTAGTGTATTGTAACTTTACCTTGACTTATACCCTCCAATACAAGCCATAGATTCATCAAAATAAGCACACAATGCAATGAAAACAGAATTTGTCTCAAATAGAACAGTCTGTAGTAATATGTACTCTAACCATACTTATGTGACTCTAAAAATTATTAAACACTAGGAAAATGTAAAGAATTTGTATATCAACATTGTGTTAAATTTTTATCTCATTATCACTCTCCAGTAAAAAATGAAAATTCACGCACCAGAGTCAAAGTTTCTGTTTCAGATTCTGCATTGCTTCTACTCATCTTATGAATCATCCTAAAGGCTTTACTTGGCACAAAGACTAAATAAAACATAAAAACACAATCATAACAGAGGCATAATTGTGTAAACACTCAAAAACATAAAGTAAAAATTAAAATAAATTTATTCATTGGGTTGCCTCCCAACAAGCGCTATCGTTTTACGCCCCTAGCTAGGCATAATGATTTCAATGATGATCACATAAAAAGTAGTAATTCAAATATGCAAGAGAGCATCATGAATCTCATGACAAGCATATTTAAGTCTAACCCACTTCCTATTCTTAGGGATTTTTGAGCAAACAATTTTGGTAACAACAATCAACTAGCATAGGAAGGCAAAACAAGCATAACTTCAAAACTTTGAATACATAGAGAGGAAACTTGATATTATTGCAATTCCTACAAGCATATGTTCCTCCCTCATAATAAATTGCAGTAGCATCATGAAGGAATACAACAATATAACTATCACATAAAGCATTATTTTCATGATGCACAAGCATAGAATTTTCATTACTCTCCACATAAGCAAATTCCTTTTCATCCATGGTAGTGGGAGCAAACTCAACAAAATAACTATCATGAGACACTTGGTTGACATAACCACATTGCAAATTAAAACCATGATGATAAGTTTCATGATTATCATTACTCATTATAGCATACGTGTCATCACCATCATCATGAATAGGAGGCATGCAATCATCATAATAAATTTGCTCATCAAAACTTGGGGGTCTAAAAACATTATCTTCATTGAACATAGCATCCCCAAGCTCGTGGGTTTGCATATCATTAGCATAATTGACATTAATAGAATTTAGAGTAACATCATTGCAATCATGCTTTTCAATCAAGGAGCTATCATGAACCACCTTATAAATTTCTTCTTTCAACACTTCATCAAAATTTCTAGATTCATGATTTTCAAACAAAACTTCATAGAGATAATCAAGTGCACTCAACTCACTAGCAATTGGTTCATCATAATTTGGACTTTTGAAAAGATTAGCAAGTGGATGAGGATCCATATCAATACATTTTTAGCAAGCGAAGATGCAATCAAATAGAAGGCACGTGGAAACACAAGCAAAGATAGCAAACAAGCAAAAAGGCAAACGAAAAAGAGGGCGGATAAAACAGCAAAATTTATGCAGTGGGGGAGAGGAAAACGAGAGGAAAATGGTAAATAATGTAAATTGCGAGGAGATGAGATTTGTGATTAGGAACCTGATAGATGTTGATGATGTCTCCCCGGTGCCAGAGATTGGCACGTTGAAGAGATTGCTTCCTCCCCGGCAACAGTGCCAGAAATTCTTTTGGCGTGGCTTGAGACTGTGTCGGTATTTCCCCAAAGAGGAAGGGATGATGCAGCACAGCTACGGTAAATAGTTCTCTCAGTTATGAAACCGAGGTATCGATCCAGAGAGGAATACCATGCAACGCCATGTAAATAGCACCTGCACACAAATAACAAACACTTGCAACCCGACGCGTAAGAGAGATTCTCAATCTCTCGACGGTAAAAAGATAGATTTAGATTTTAATAGGTTGGGAAAAATAGATCTCACAAGAACACAAAATAGAAGAGACAAATAAAAAGTGTAGCAAAGTATTTTTGGGGTTTTCGGAATAATAGATCTGAAACAAAAGAGGCAAAAAAAGATAGATCGGATAGCAATATGTTGGAAAAGTAGGGGGCGTAGGTTTCACTAGTGGCTTCTCTCATGAGTATAGCACATGGTGGATAAACAAATTACTATTGGGCAATTGATAGAAGATCAAATAATCATGACGATATCCAAGGCGATGATCATTATATAGGCATCACGTTCAAGATAACTAGACCGAAACGATTCTGCATCTACTACTATTACTCCACACATCGACCGCTCTCCAGCATGCATCTAGTGTATTAAGTTCATGGAAAAACGGAGTAATGCAATAAGAACGGTGACATGATGTAGACAAGATCTATTCATGTAGGAATAGACCTCATCTTGTTATCCTTAATAGCAACGATACATGCGTGCCTCGCTGCCCCTTCTGTCACTGGGGGAGGACACCGCAAGATCGAGCCCATCACAAAGCACCTCTTCCCATGGCAAGAAAAATCAATCTAGTTGGCCTAAGTAAACCAAAGATTCGAAGAAGAAATACGAGGCTATAAGTAATCATGCATATAAGAGATCAAAGAAAGCTCAAATAATATTCATGGATAGAAACTGATCATAAACTCAAAATTCATCGGATCCCAACAAATACACTGCAAAAAGTCATTGCATCAAATAGATCTCCAAGAGACCATTGTATTGAGAATGAAAAGAGAGAGAGAAAGCCATCTAGCTACTGCCTACGGGCCCGTAGGTCTATAGTGGACTACTCACGCATCATCGGAGAGGCACCCATGAAGACGGTGCACCCCTTAGTGATGGTGTTAGATTGGACCTTGCGGTTTTGGAACTAGCGACTTGGAATTGTGTTTCGTCGACTCCCCTAGGGTTTTTGGAATATTTGGATATTTATAGAGCTAAGAGACGGTGGAGATGCGTTCCTATGAGGGCACGATACACCAGGCCGCGCTAGGGGCCTCTGGCGTGCCCTGGTGTCTCGTGCTCTCCTCGGCCTTCTTCTCTGGCACTTCTTTGGCCCACTGGATGTCTTCTAGCACAAAAAAATCTCTAAAAAGTTTCACGGTGTTTGTGCTTCATTTGGTATTGATATTCTGCGAAGTAAAAAACAAGCAAAAAATAGCAACTAGCACTTGGCACTATGATAGATTAGTCCCAAAAATGATATAAAGTTGCTATAAAATGATTGTAAAACATCCAATTTTGATAATATAACAACATGGAACAATCAAAAATTATAGATACGTTGGAGACGTATCAATCACGAGTTCCACGAGCGCAAGAAGTTTAAACCATACCAAATTGAGAGCAAGCGTGGGTGGGTTTCGTTCGGCAAGCGTTGGAGGGTGATACAATAAGAGTGCAACAAGTTTTGTTCCACCCTTGAGAGCATCAAGGCCCGTCCTGTGAGTAGCCTTGGCATCAAAGACATGGTATACCAACATGCTTTCTTATTTGATTATCCCATAGCAAGATTCCTCATATGCTTGCTCGTTCATAATGTTTTTTGTCCATTTGTAGGTCTTCCAAGCTTTGGAAGCTTTCAAGGTCTAATACGAGGGAAATTCCTTCAACCTCACTCATTGTTGGATGATCATCAACGGAGAAAAGAGGTTCAAAGCGCAATACGCCGCCATCAAGGTGCGTAAGGGGAATGCAGCAGTTAAAGAGCATGGCGAGGAGGAGAAGCCGTGCCCGCGGGAGAAGACCAACTCCAAGAAAGAGGACAAGCGGGAGGTGGCGGCCCTTGCCTTGCAAGCTACTTTGCAAGGCACGATTACTAACAAGGATTCAAGAGAGGAGAAACACCAGCAAGACAAGGAGGAGCAAATTAGGGCCTTCATGGACATACAAAAGAAGAAGCTCGCATTGGAGGTGAAAAAGCAAGCGAAGATGCTAGAGATCGAGGCCACCAAAGCCGCAACCAGAGCAAGAGAAGTCCTACTCGCTTGCATGACGAAGGGTGTCGACATCATGAAGGTGGACTTGAGTACGGTCTCTCCGAGGAAGCGGTCTTGGTTCAAGAAGATGCAGGCCGGCATGCTCAGCCTCGATGACGAGTGATCCATGACCGAGAACGCCATATTTTTTGTATGCACGCAAGTGTGCAGGCAAGACCACGACGGAGATGGCATGATCGAACTACAGTCTTATTTTGTGTGCTAACATGTTTGCCGGCCGCTGACAAGTGCACCCAACATGAACTGCGTACTTTTTTTAAGGCTGGCATATGTATGGCGGCCACCGGCAAATCATCGGCATGAACTCTTGGCGCTGGTATGGCAACTAGCATGATCGGTAAGCAGGCCTTTTTTATAAATAAATTGTTGTGCGCAGACGAAAAATGAATCCCGTTGGCCGCACGAACGATCCATTTAAAAAAAAGTCAATTCAAACGAATAAAAAAAACGGATAAAGCGTGCATCCATTTGGTACGGAACCGAATTGCTCTAATCTGTTGGAGGGGTGGCTGCGATCGAGCCCGCTGGGGTGACGGGTCAGCTGGAGGGCAGCACCGGCCTGATCTGCTGGAGGGACGGTATCAACGTTGCTTGCTTGGCGTGACAGCGACCTGGTCTCAGTGACAAGCAGGAGGACGATGGGGTCTCTTTTTTTTTGAGACAAATCTATTCTTTCTTAATATTAGGGTTCACATTAGGCACTTCCTGGGCCAACTAGTAGTTCATTAGCATTGACCCTGAATTTAATGCTTAGAGGTAGCTAGTTATTCTTTTCTATATGTAAGATATATTTTGGTGCAAGAGGAGATAGTGTATCATAACAAGTGGCTGCCTCATCATCAATTCACTGTAGGTGTTTGAGAAAATGCAGATTGAAACAAATTTAAATTTCTATCCATTTGAGAGGTTAGGAAAATCAAACCCATCACATTCCCATTCCGTCTATGCAACCAGACACTGCAATGTCATCATTGCAGTCTACCTATTGTCTTTAATCAAATTCAGAAGCGGAACCGACATATTCTCATAAAATGTACCCCCACGGCCGGACTAGGTGCCGAGAGGAGGAGCGGATAGGATATCTATTACCACTATCTAAGGCTAGTCTAAGACTTCTTTTTACGAAAGGATTCAAACCTATTATATGTTTATGAAAGTACAAAGCACCTCAAACATGATAAAAATTACACCGAGGTTCCTAAACAACCGAGCGACCACTGCCACAGCCAGAACGAGCTGTCAACACGTTGTTGTCGATGCCATACCGGAGTCGGCTTGACTTTGTCGATGACAGCCGAGAAATCTTCACACACGTGCCCCTAAAAATCAACGTCCTAGAGAAAAAGTCGTCGCCATTAAACCCTCGAATAGATCTAAAGCACCTAACACCAAATCTCGTCATCGCGCATGCATGACAAGAAACCGTAACCTCGTTGACCCAAGGAGACGACTGGAATCTATGCCGGAGCTCTGTCGATTACGTCCGGATGAACGAACTTGAGAAGGGTCAGAGGCTGACGAACTCGAAGAAGAAGCATTACCATCCACCTCAGCACCACATCTGCAAGGGCTAAAAAATCTTAAACTAAAGTACTAGCTGAAGCGGAGGCACTAAAATTCCCCTTCCCTCCACCAATCGTGGTAGGGGAGGCGAATCCACGGCCTCATCGACAAGGCCTGAATGGGAGAGTTTTTCCTAGCACGAAGGAGAAGGAAGAAAACGCTTTGCATGGCAGAGTGTTGGATTATTTACTTGCATGTCTAGGTTAAAACTATGTTTGCACATCTATATCTACTGATAAAGGGAGGACTAACAAACGCAAACACATCTATATCTACTAATAAAGGGAGGACTGCTTCTACCCATTTGGTGCATGTTTTGTGGAAAACCCCATCAACCTGCAGCAGATTTGAAGTGTCATTTTTTTTCTTCGAAAACACCGCCGTTTGTGGTAATCAAGTCGCAGACCAGTTTTTAAGTGATGTTTTGCTTTTGCAGAGACCCCTTGTCCTTTTTGCTAATTAACCTGTAATTCATATCAAATGTCTTTAAACACATTCATATCTTCTAAACCTTAACTTTAATTTTAACATATTGTACGTGTAATTTGATTAGAAAAATGTGTACACTCTGAATATGATGTTATTGTTTAACTATGAACCATTTTCTAAATGCTATTTAGGATGCAACCTTGATCAACAGCGCACGATCGTATCAGTGTCAATCCGGGTTGAAAATGAACAACTCAACAGAAACACATTGTGACGAAAGAAATAATATGTAACCACGCATTCACGTCTCAGCAAAACCTTGCATGAAAAAACAAAACAGATTTCTCATCTTATATCGAGAGAGACGCCTTAGAATTGATCATACTCAAACATGTTATGATGTGAATGCATTGAGCCAACTGTTAGTGAGGATAGAAAGGATGATAAACGACAACACAGATAAGCCGACATTTTAAAATGACTTGGATCTATTAAGATTTTGAATCATGGTTATTAAGTTTTGTGCACGTGGTATTTTTCTCTCCCGTTATAACACATTGGGTTTTTTACTGGTGTAGAAAAAGACAGGGACTGACTAACACTACTACTCGTACCGTACACTATTGGTTGTTTCAGTTCACCGTGTTTTGGAACTTCCATGACGTGAACACCTTGGCCAATCCCCTTGTTCAGCCTTCCAAGCATCACTTGCGTCTGTCATGCGTGGAAGGGAGAAGAGTGCAAGTTTCAGCAAGCAACCGGAAGACACGGCACCCTTGTACAGTCACTCAGGCTTGGAGTTTAGCTAGATTAAGGCCTGAAGTGTAAGAGCGTGCCTAAAGAAAAAACTAGTTAGACCTGAAAATACGCAACGGAATCTCCATCTAGACGCGCCCATGTTAAAAAATAATTTTAAAATAGCAAAAAAGTCAAATGATTTAAATTTTTTTCAGCGAACACGATCCAGTGTTATACCGTTGTTGAAAGGAAGAGAGGGATTAGTGAAATCGTTGTTGTATTGCTTAAACCTCGTGGGCATATATATATAGGAATACAATGATCAATTTGGAGTACAAGACAAGGTAAGACAAATCCTACTCTATCTCATATTTCCTAATAATCAATATACTCAACATCCCCCCGCAGTCACAGCGGTAGCAACGTAAACGGTGAGACTGTAGAAGAATCCGAAGGTAAGCCGACGGTCATTCCCCCACAGATGTAACAGTCGATGCATCGTAGAAGTCGTGGCTGGACTAGAAAGCGACGAGGTTGCTCAAGCAAGGCGGTAACCCTTTGTGCCATTGCTGAAGTAGTCGAGAGCGTAGGATGGTGTAGCTATGGTTGAGGTAGCCATGGGAAGAATGTCGTGATCAATGTCGAGTCGGTGTAGCCGGTGTCGAGGAAGTCGACGTGGAGCCACGGGCGCAAGGAGGCCTTGAGTTAGTCATGGGCGCAATGGTGACGAAGTAGTGATGCGTCGGGAAGAAGATGTAGTTGACGCGTCACGCCAGGTTTGCCAAGCCCGGGGAAACATCATGGACGAAGGCACGCATCAGTGTTGCCAGCACCGCGCATGCGTAGACAGACGAAGTCGATGCTGATGATGCGTCGCTCCAGGCTTGCCAGGCCTGGAAACACACCTGGGACGAAGG
The DNA here is from genome assembly GCA_022496015.1 of Hordeum marinum. Classification (NCBI taxonomy): domain Eukaryota; kingdom Viridiplantae; phylum Streptophyta; class Magnoliopsida; order Poales; family Poaceae; genus Hordeum; species Hordeum marinum. Next base: position 165,903,012 of record CM039678.1, on the reverse strand, counting down.
CACACGGCGGTTTTTCCAGCACCGGGCATGCGTAGACGGGGACCTGCACACAACTTGTACGTCATGTCGAGGAGGTTAGCAGAAAAGTACTCGACAACGGTTGCGATGCAAATCTACGGGGGGCCAATGTCGCCTGTGGTGGTCGAAGTAGATGAAATAGTCGGGATAGACGACTATGACGCTGGTGATGAGCTGGTGCTGGAAGAAGAAGAAGGGGGTGGCCTGGCGGCACGTCTAGGGTGAGCGAGCTGCAGCAACGCCAAAGAAGAGCGGCAGCGGCGACGTCTGGTTAGGAGCGCCGCGGCGATGCTCGAAGTAGGCGAGGAAGAACCCGATAGCGTGACGAAGACCAGCGCGGACGGTGGCATTCCCGTGCCAAGAGAGGCGGAGCGACGCATACCACGGGAAGTCGCCGCGCGGGGACGACGAAGTGGACCGCGAGCCACGGCGCTACCACCCGAAGGGGCAACCCAGCGACAGGAGGCTGGTCGGGGCGACGACGGGAAGGCCTTGGGCGGCGGCGGTGACCGCGGGCCGCAGTGCTATGACCCGAAGGGGCGGCACGGCGGTGAAGCGCGGGTCGGTGCGACCGCAGGGACGGCCTCGAGCGGTGACGGGGACCGCGTGTCGGGACACTACAACCTGAAAGGGCGGTGTAGTGGCGGCGCGGGTCACGAGGACCGCGTGTCACTGCACTACAGCCTGAAGGGGTGATGTAGCGGCAACGCGCGAGTCAGTGCAGCTGCGAGGAGAACCACAAGGCGGCGGTGCTGCGGCCTGACGGGGTGACACAGTGGCAGCCCGGTGCTTGATCGATGAAGGGGTGCACTTTACTCGAGACGGTCTTCACGGGACCTGCGTAGGCACGCGCTACTGTCGGGCTAGGTTGGTCACACGGCGTGGATGAAGCGTATCGCGGCGGTGGCCGGGTGATCAATCCGATCGTGCATGAGGTTGGGGATGCCGCTCGGTGGAGGCGAGATGACGGCGGAGTCCGAGATGAAGCCGGCGACGACAGTCGGCGCGAGACGACGTGCGTACGAGCCTGACGCAGCCGGAGTCGGTGGCCGACCCGACACCGTCGGCGCGAGGCAGCCAGCGAGGCCGACACAGCTGGCGTGAGGTAGCCGGCGAGGCTGACACAGCCGCCAACCAGTAGCCGGCCCGAGGCAGCCGGTGCGCGACCGGACAAGGCGACGATGGAGATCGACGGGCAGGCCCGCACGCAAACGACGGTTGTGATGGGCAGCCGCATGGCGCGAGGCTGTCGGGTCGGGGCGATGCAGGAGTCTCGATCGGAGCAGGGCGATGACGGCCGGCGTAGATCGACGTGCGGGCCGACGCATGAACGACGGCTTTGAGGGGCCGCCGTGTTGCGCGAGGCCGTCGGGTCGGTGAAGAAGCCGGGTCACGCCGATGTCAGAGTAGAGGCGCGATGGTCGACGGCGGCGGCAGGCGACGCAAACCGATCTAAGATCCGAAACCAAAAAGAAAACGTCGATCAAAGTGACCGGCGTAAGAGAGAAAACCCTTGATCAAGAGATCGGGAAAAAGATTCTCTAGGGCAGCCGGTCAACACGACGGTCATGGAGGCCGACCATCCCGGGAACGGCACGTGGTGCGGAAGCGGTGGGCGACGACTAGGTCTAGGAACTTACGACAATACCATGTTGAAAGAGAGAGGGGTTAATGGAATTCTTGTTGTATTGCTTGAGCCTCGTGGGCATATATATAGAAATACAATGACCAACTTAAAGTACAAGACAAGGCAGGACAAATTCTAATCTATCTCATATTTCCTAATAATCAATATACTCCACGACCGGCTTTAAAGTTTCGCGAAGAAATGACTTTTATGATCATACCTGAATAGAACACTCGACCATATTTGTTACCAATAAGTTAAAGAAATGTTTATTTTATACATTTTCAGATTTAATATGGCTTAGCGAGTGCATCGTACCCATGTCCCAATGGTATGTATCGTAGTTAGACTCATTTGCTTTTTTTCTTAACACGATACAAACGCAAGCGCTCGTATATACGTGCATACACTCATCTCTATGAACGCACACACGTACACCCTATTCCTAAGAATACCACAGTCTCTTTAACTATCTAACCACGGGTTGATTCACTAGACTCATTTGTTTTTTGGCAAAGACCGCACGTGTTGTATTTGTTTTTGGGCAAAGAACACCACCAACACTTGCGGAAAACTATTTGCATTCTTATCTTAACAACTACAACTATGATTTTTCTTTAAAACCTTCGAATCTATTTACCAAACATCATGGAAGTATAAAAGAACATGAAAAGTAACAAAACTTACATCCATATCCATAGACCAACTAGCGGCAACTCCAAGTACGAGAGCTAGCCGAAGGCGCGCCGTCGTTATGACCCCTTCCTCGCACGGAGCCGAACAAACCGTGTTGTACTAGACAGTCGAAAAGTTTTCGTGCTAAGACCAAAAAAGACCAGTGCATCAGAACAATAACCGTCGCCAATATAATATCATAGATTGGAAGGAAACTTATGGAGTGTAGACACATAAATGCACACTAACAAGGTCGGATCCACTCAGATCCGCCGAAGACGAAACACCGATTGAATCTTGTGAGGTATCCCGAAGACACACCTCCACACGTCTTCCAACGACACGAGACGCATCATCAAAACATGGCTGGCCTAAGCAGGAAGAATCTTATTTCATATTCATCAAGCCACCGTCACCTCGCCTTTCTAAATAGGACAGAAACCCTAAACAAGCTTATTGCCAGTTCTTATAAAGTTTATTTCAGCTTATTGCCAAAAAAAATCAAAAGTGAAAAAGAACTCAATTTGCAAAAGCTAGCTCAGCTTATTTTCATCTTTCTTCCCTTCACAATGAAAAAAAAGCTGGTGGAGAGGTGCTTCCCGCAGCTTCTCACTTAAACCCAAAGGGGTATAGCGAAATGCGACTCTTCTTTGATCATATTACATCCGGAATGCCACTGCGAGGCCCGCGGCCACACCCGACCCCACGCCAGACTGCCCGCTCGCCCGCTCGTTCTCTTTCCCCACGCTCCTGCGATAGCAAGCGCTAGGGTTGCTCCGTAGCTAGTCGCCGCCGCCGCCGGTTCCATTCTGCGCTGCTCCTCGCCATAGCTCTCTCCGGCGAAGCTGCACGGCCGGCTGGTAGCCCCCATCTCCCACCTCGCGCCGCCCGCTCCCTGTCTCCCGCAGCAGCCGACGCCCCAATCCGGCAGATCCGAGGGCCAGCACTGTGCCTGTTGTTACTGGCCGGGCGTCTCTGCCGCCGGCGACCTTCCGGCGCCATCGAGGAGTCTGAGTCCTCACGTGCGCCATACTGTGATGTGAGGCGCGAGTCACCGTCGGCCGTGCCCGTGGCCACCCGTTGACTTGTTTTGCCTCTCCGACCGGATCCAAGCCATGGTGGCGGTCGCATCGCGTGGAGCAGTCAGCGCATATTCCTGATCTCTTGTACTCCGTATCTTGTAGTCGTTCGTTGTTTTCCATTTGAAATCATACCATATGCTTCGTTTGTCTGCTTGTTGGCTGAAGCGCATTAAACTGCGTCGTTGCCAATTCCTAACACCAAACCATCCTCTGCTCGATTCAGTTCCCAGGGGCACATACACTATAACAAAACAAGTATGGCACATGTAGATTGAAATTGTGGTGTTTGAATGTCAAAATTATATTCATATGGGCAGCAAAATGATAAAAATAACAGAATATAATTTAATCAGGACAACAATATGGTCCAAGGGCATTATAGACATTTTACTCAGCATACCATATATAAGTTGAAAAACGAACAACGAAAATAAGTGGCTAGCTTATTATCCGAAGCTTATTTCCACGTAAGCTTATCTGAAGCTTATTTTCACAGGAACTTATTTCCACAACGGGGCTCAAAAGAACTGACCCTAAAGAAACCCCAAAAGACATGAGCCCTCTAGCCGGCAAGGATCGGGGCCCATTGCGTGTCAATGATCAATGCCATAGGAGACGAGGTTGATTGGCCGGCAACGCTTATGGGAGACGAGAAACCCTAAAAGTCTGGGAGTCTTTCTTTCTTTTCGGGGAAGAAAGAAAACATGTGTTATATCTATAACGAAGATTAAGTTGCTAATACAAGTTGCAAAGGTTTAAATTCCAAAATTCTACAATATAATCTCTGCAAAACAAGGGAAATTAGGAAGACCTATTCCAAATATGTGATTGCAAATGTGAATTGTGTCATATAGTTTGTTGATGTCTTCGATTTAAAAGGATTTCATCAGTTTTTTATTCTTTTGATTTGCTTTTATGGGGCTTGTTTGATATTTTGTGATTTTTACTCATAAATTAGTTTTCTAAATGATAAGTGTCACACATTAGGTGCCTAGCACTCTGATCTCAATGTTTTTTGTGGCAACTTCAATCATGCAAGGATAACAATTTTCAATAACACATGATAAGTTTCTGTCCAAAATAAGCCGAAGCACGAAAGTTGATATGCTTGTCAATTAAAATTATCATCATTGCGTCATTAAACTTGGCGTCGAAAATGTTCGGAGTTGCCACGTACTCGCATTTGACATGTGACACTTATTAGGGTCCCATTATATTTCCTAAGAACTGCTTTGCCTATCGTTTCAAGGAAAAGAAATTGTTAGTCCGAACCTCATGAATTTTTTACCCACAAAAAGAAAAAGAACCTCATGAATTTTGTTTTCTTTACAGCTATATATGGCACACACATAATTTTAAAAACTTATTTTATCCTGTGATGCAGATAATTGTGTTCTTTACAGAGTATTTGTAGAGCATGTTTTTTCGACAGTATTCCTTATTGATTTGGAACTCTGAGAATCGATGGTGACTCAGAGTTCACCAGACTACCGCTGCTACCTGCCTTCCTTCCTCTTCTTCCTTCCGCCGCCCGCCTCCTCCCACTCCCCCACCCGCCATGGCCCATCATCACCTCCTCCTCCCTTCGCTCCTCTTCCTCCTCCTCCCCCTCTTCGCCTACGCCGCGGCCACCGGCGACGAGGCGCACCTCTCCGCGGTGATCGGCGATACGGGCCTGGCCTTCGCCAAGGATGTGCTGATCGGCGAGGCGGTGCGGTCGCTCACCCCGCTCCGCCTCCCGGGGGCGGAGAAGGCCTTCCGTGTGCCCTTCCTCGGCGGCATCCGCGCCGCCGTCTCCAACATCACGCTCTTCCACCTCGACGTGGGTGATGACTCCGTCGTTCGCCTCGGCGACTCGGCCCTCGTCGTCGTCGCCTCCGGCATTACCGCCAACATCAGCATGGCCTGGAGCTACTCCTACTACTCCTGGTACTTCCCCGTGGAGATCTCTGACAGCGGCACCGCTTCGATCCTGGTAATTGACTAATTCCCTCTGGTTATTGCGGGGCTAGAAGGGGATGGGATTTGGTGTGAACTGTGCTAGATTTAGTCTGTCATTGTTGTGAACTCTGCTTGATTTATTTTGACAGCATCATTGAATTTGTATGCTGGCACTAGTTTGACACCAGAGCATAATCGCCCTGGCTTGGATATTTCTAAATTCTAATGGTAGTTATATGAACTGTGCGAGTTCGGTGATTAAGAAACACCACCTTTAATAGTACTCTTGTATGCCTTATGAGTTTGAGTTTACCTAGCCTTCTAGTGTATTGAAGTGTGAGTTAGTTCCTGACAATCTCTTCACTTTGATGGCTCAAAGAATGGAAACAGAAGTAGATTGCTTACACAATGAGTTTGCATAGTCATGGTTTCCTTGTCTCTTATCAAACCAAGCTGGAAATATCTTCCCGGGTTCCAGATTTGCGTACTTACTAATTATATCTATCCTTTTCCACTGAGAATATTCTTTTGACAATGCATTTTAACTCAAATAGCAGAAGCTGCTTCTTGCTCTATGTTAATATTTTGCAGATCTGCAATTTTTTGACATCTTCAACAGAATTTAATTCTCAACTAGTTTACCATCACATGGCAATTGTATCACTTGTACAGTTGTTCTTTAACTCGAAGACAAACAATCGCGAATTGATGTGTTATCCTCGGTATCAGAGTTTCAAAAATCATTAATTGATCAGCTATTATTATACTATATGCAACTAGTTTTGGCCAGTTAAAAGAACTAGGCAGGAGGGGTCTAGCATAAGAATTGTATTTAAGGGTGAGGATACTTGTTGGTACAGCAAATATGCTGGAGGCCAGTACTATCTTACTGGCTCTGTTTTGTTTCTGGTTGTTACATAACATTCGTTTTTCCTTGAATTGCTTGAAGAATATTGTGAAGTCGATGTTTTCTTTTGGAAACAATAATTGGATCATCGAGTGTGGCAAAAGACAACCGATCATTGTCCCTTTACTGAAAACTTCCCGATAGTTTGATTTATGCTCGAGGAATAAATGTAATAACTGTCATGAGCATTATGGTCTTAAAATCTAAAATTAACTTGTCAAATGAGGGGTAATGTTTCATATTATATTCATGATATGCTATATATATGACTTTTGATGATATTCCATTGTTGCATCATGTAAACTTCCCAGCCAACTAAGATGCTAGGTTACTTTGTACTCTATCTTTAGTTGTTGTTTATCTACTCTATCTTTAGTTGTTGCTTATCTGTTCTGCTACTGAGAAGAAGCAGTTCATGAATTTTCCATGTGTGTAAGGTTCAAGGAATGGAAGTTGGGACAACCATGGAAATCAAGAATTACAATGGAAGTTTGGCTCTGAACGCCATACAATGTGGTTGTTCTGTGAAGGACTTGGTGATATCTCTAGATGGTGGAGCATCTTGGTTTTATCAAGGGTATGCCCTCCTTGTGTATCGCTTTAAAAATAAAATCCAAGTTCAAATAGTTTGGTAGCACTTGAGGATTTAGAGTTTAGGAAATGATGTCTCGTGGTGCAAAAATTGCATAGTTTTGGAGACTAGGAGAAACATACATGATATTTCAAGCAAGACATGATTTAGTTCAACTTTTATTCATTGTCTGTGACTAGAAAACAAATGAAGTGCATTCACAGATTTGGTCAGCCTCCTTTATAAATATGAACATATCTGATCATTTGATTTGATGTTTTCTTTTTCTATGAATATAATCAAGCATGTCAAAGGCAAAATTCTCCTAATTTAATTATGTTTCCTTCTTGGCCTCTTTCTGAAGGTTTATAAATGCTTTTGAAGACCATATTCGAGCTGCAGTAGAAAAGGTAATACCGGAAAATATTATTGAAAGCACATCAAAACTGGACTCGTTGCTTCAAGGTCTTCCTAGGAGTGTTAGTCTGGACAATGTCACTGCTCTGAACATGACTTTTGTCAATGATCCACAATACGGGAATTCCTCAATTGAGTTTGATATCAATGGATTGTTCGCTTCTGCAGTTGCTAAGACTAGCAATTTGCAGAAGCATCCCCAGCTTTCATTATCTTGTGGTGGAGCATCAAATATGCTTTTGCTTTCACTCGATGAAGATGTATTCAATTCGGCATTAGAGGCTTACTTCAAGGTAATCAAATATTTTTAATAATATAAGTCAAGAATGTTCCACCTTGTGGGTTTTACATTATCCTTTTTCACCCTTCAGGCAGGTTCCATGCATTGGGTTGTGGACAAAGTTCCTGATCAATCTCTACTGAATACAGCAGGCTGGAAATTTATCATTCCTCGCTTGTATTGGAACTATCCAAATGACGACATGGTCTTGAACATTTCGATGGCTTCATCCCCAGTTATGAGGATTACATCTGATAAGATTGGTGTTACCATTAATGCAGACATGATAATTGATGTTTTACATGGCACAGAGACGGTTCCAGTTGCATGCATCTCTGTAGTAAGAATTCTCAAATTCTAAATTTCTTTTATGATGTGCTTTTGTTGCTCCATTGATCCAAGATGGGAGAGAAGAAATTTTAAGACGTGTTTAGCCATCATTGCTTGCACTTTTAACAGTCTCCTAACTTCAACATTGCTTTTTGTATGAATCATATATTGATATTTCCATGTAGGATTCTAACAACTGGAATGATTTGTTTCCTTGCAGGTAGTAAGCGCTTCAGGTGTTGTGGAGGCATCAAGCAATAAAGTATACAGTACGGTTGATTTAGATAATTTCTCCCTATCCTTGAAGTGGAGTAAAATCGGAAACTTCCATATGTCTTTGATTCAGGTATTCCACCGTCTTTATGCACATTTATTATATTTATTTATCAGTGTTAAGGTGAGCTTAATTATTCTGTTAGCTAACCCTGTGTCTACTGCTCACCATTTTAGTACAGTAATGGGTAGCCATGTGCAGAACGCAATTGCAAGCGAAGGCTTTGTTCTTCATCTATGATTGGTTAATTAAATCATCACGGATGTTTCATTTGCAGGGAGTGATACGGGTTTTCTTGAACACCGTATGCATGCCGTATCTGAACTCTCACCTGGGGAATGGATATATCTTACCTGTGATTCATGGCTTCACTTTGAAAGACGTCCATGTAGTTACTGATACCGAGCAGTTGACGCTTTGTTCAGATATTACCTTCGCCAATGCAAGCCGACTGGCGGCTTTACCAGTTTTGTGATACCGGGTTGTACAGAATCTGTAACTTCCGTCCGAGCCACAAACTTGACCTTGGGGGAAGAGACGACAATTGCACATATGTTTACATTATTGTCCATATTCTCTTTGTTGAAATTATTCACATTCATTTGTACAAATTTATTTCTACTTTTCTAATCCAACTCATTCTTGCGTATGGATCTCTTGGAAATGAAGTGATGTTCTTGTCTGGTATGTGCACCTCTAATGTACGCAGCTAGCCGTCTTAGGGTTTCGAAATGTCAGTGTATTCCTTATTGAATTTGTGCAAGTACTTTCTAGTACAAGAGTGAAGAATCTATAAGCATGATGCTGTTACACTGTGGGAGTTTTGAAAGCTCCATAGCTCGGAGGTTCAGGTCCCCACTTGGCTCAAGGTTATATCCTTATATCTTTATTAGAAAATATGAGGTTTGAGTGGTGCTTCGGTACACCCCTCTTAAAAGCTTGCATGAATTTGGAAGTTATTTAAAAAGGCTATTGCTATATTAGCCTGCATATCATACGTATATTGAATAATAGATGGGTTTGGATACAAAAGAATATATTATCCCTTTTGACTGAAGCGGTACCTTGGAATCTCCACCTTTAATCCGCATTGAAATCCATACACTTTCCTTAGGGGTGTGTACTGAAGCAAAGTTAATAAGATTTTCATCAATGGATCTTCAGAAAGCAGGGCTTGAATGAATCCACCAGTTCCGCCAACTTGTACGGTATTAGCTTGTCCTGGTCGTGTGAATCATGCGATGTGTTAGGGACTCTTTGGACTAAAACAATTCCATAGATATTTTTGGAGAATTCATTTCTTAGGATTGGCGCGAGGCGACGCTCATGCGTTCATGCGAGGCGACGCGCGCGGCGCGCCCATCCCCTCGCCCCGCCCCGACCTGTCTTCTCCTATCTCCTCCCTCTCCCGTCTCCCTCCTCCCCCACCCTTCCCCGCCCCCGTCCAGATTCCCGTCGCTCTGCCTGGCTCTGCCGCGCGAATCCGGCTGCGGGGGGATGGCTGCGTCACTCCCCCATGCCCTCGTTCCCCGCAGGTCTCATCCACGGGCGGCTCCCCATCCCCCTCCCCCCCGGTCTTATAAGGAGGCCCTGCTCACGCCAAGTTCTCCCAACACCCGCAATCGACGCATTCTTGCTTTTGTTCCCTCCCCCGTCAAAAAGCTTTTGCCACAAGTGCTACTCAACCGAGCACCTCGTTTGGGACTGCCGCGATCCCGTTCGTTGCCGGGACTGCGGGCGCTCCGGCCATCGCAGCTCAACATGTACGTTCGCACCTCTCGTTCTCCTCTCTCCCCCGTCCACTTCTCCTTCTCCCCCCCCCAACGCTTACCTTCTCCTGCCCCTCCTCCCCGCAGGCTGCCCGATGCCCTCTGTCGCTACCCCCCTAGCTCCCCGGGAGGTTCGCCGCTGTCCTGTACTCCGTAGGGGGAGCACTGGATGGTGCGGCTGCAGTGCCTCTCGGACGAGGATCGTCCCCGTGGCTTCCCTCCTCGCCCCCCAGCACCCTTCCCCCGTGGGGCCCCGATGTCGTGCGGCTCTTGCTCGGCGGCCGCCGATGTCGCTCCCCTTCCCGCGGAGCCCCTCGGTGGTGACGGCGGCTCGCATGCCGAACGGGCGGCGGCCAACACGCGCCGCCCTGAGTATGCGAAGTGCTTCATGCCCACGATGGTCGACATGTCCCACTTGCGCTGCTTCGCCTACGCGATCGTCGATCCGCCGCCGGCCAACCCCGTAGACCTCCTCCTTTGGGCGTTCGAGTGCCGAGTCGACACCAACTCCATCGGCCTCACCATGTCCCACTACGGGACCATAATGGCCATCTTCAGCTCGGAGGCGGAGCGCAACCACGTCATGCGCCTCTTCCCCTTCCCCATCGATGGTCACGTGGTCCGGTTGGAGCGCCCGGAAGACGGGGAAAACCGCTTCGGCTGGGACTACTCCTACTTCGCCCAACTCTCCGCCACCGATTTCTCTCTCGAGCTACAACAAGATCACATCAATACAACAACATATTCAAACATCATACAGAAGAGCAGGGTCCGACTACGGACGATTTTTTTGACAAAATGACACCCATCCTTGCTATCCCAGGCTGCCGCCTCGAACCCATCCTAGATCGATGATGAAGAAGAATAACTCCAAATCAAATCAAGCATCGCGCTCATGTCAAATCATCGCATTACATGTACCTGCAACTGTTGTTGTAGTAATCTGTGAGCCATGGGGACTCAGTAATCTCATTTCCAAGGGTATCAAGACTATTAAAGCTTAATAGGTGAGGTATGGTTAAGTGGTGAGGCTGCAGCAAGCGATTAAGCATTTATTTGAGTGGCTAACTTACGAATATAGGAAATAAAATATGATGGTCTACGCATAACGGACGTGAACTAGTAATGATCACTAACTGATCCTGAACACCTACTTACATTAATCATAACCCCACCGTGTTCTCTCTCGGATAAGGACTCACGAGAAGAGATAGTCACGGTTACGCACACAGTTGGTGTATTTTATTTGAGTTTACTTCAAGTTTGCTATGACCGGGTGTTAAACAAAGTTTCCAAGTTTGCCACATAACTGCGGGTATGGCTTTCCGAAAGATTTAACCCTGCAGGGGTGTTCCAACTCGTCCATCATAAATTAACCACACGCAGCGGGAATAACCTCGACCACATATCTCGTGATCATCCTAGGCATTTTCAAAGGAAATCCGACACCTCGAGATAGCCCGAAGTATTTTCAGAATTCCTCACTCAAGACGTTTGAGAAAGGTAAAACAAATTCAGCAAGGCCGCCCAACGTGCCGACAATCCCGATAGGAGCCACGTATCTCATACTCAGGGCACGGCGGATGAGCTACGCGTACAGTGGCCTAATAGAAATCTCCCGAATTGCCTCGGGTTGGCCCCGCACAATGCTCTATTTTGGACCAACACTCATGAGGAGCACTGACCCGGGGGTTAATTAAATTATCCGCGGGTGCTGGCGGGTCCCTATGCATTTTATTAGTGATTAGGCAAATGTAATACCAATGTTGGGCCTTGCCAGATAAGTTTTATCCCAAACGAAAGTCAAGGGGGTCCCCATAACAACCCCGAGCATGTTAGGAGCACTCAATTACGGAACATAATACCGGTTCACAAGTAACTAGGGGCGGCAAGAGTGGAACAAAACACCGAGCAAAAAGCCAAGCCTTCCACCCTTTACCAAGTATATATATGCATTAAATTAAATAGCAATAATATTGTGATAACAAAAGAATGTCCATGTTGACACATGGAAGCGATTGCACCTGCAGCTAGAAACGCTATAAGAAGGGATGAGCAAGCAGTAACATAGCCAAACAATGGTTTGTTGGGATGTGGAGGGGTTAGAGGCTTTCATGGAAATGTTGGGAGGCTTGTCAAACAAGTGGTAGGTAGCGTGACATAGCGATAGAAAATGAGACATCTAGCATGGCAATGATAGTAGTGGTATCCAGGAAAATGTGTCATCTTGCCTGAGATCCCGCTTGGAAGAAGAACGAGTCCGTGAAGAAGACGAGCCAACGTAGTCGAATGAATCCTCACACTCCGAACGCTTTCGGAACTCTATCGAGAAGAAACAATCCGAAACAACAATCAACACACGGAACACCACAACACATGCATGACATGATGCGCAAACAAATATGATGCATGTCCGGTTTAAATATGCAAGGCATGACATAGCAAATCATATCGATCAAATACTACGCATTAAGTGAAGATCAACATGCAACGAGTTGCATATTGACGAAACTCCACGATCAAATATTTAGTTGAGTCTTGTTTATTTACTCGGCAACATTAAATGTTGTTAAACATGGCAAGAGGTGAAGCAATAACAAACTACACCATCTAGGCATTTTAAATGAGGCCGGAAACAACGAATAACAATTACGGAATGACCTCATATGCATATTTTAAGTTTGGTCCAGATCTGAACTAACAACATTTTAGAGTTATTAAACAGCAAAATAAATATCACCATGTGATTCCACATTTTTCTAGTCAAGTTATATATGTGGAACATTTTCAATGGAGCTATGGTTAATTAGTTATTAAATAAATCATTTTGACATGACATTAATGCAAAAACAATGGAACAACAAGTTAATTATTTTTATCACATGCGACATATGGAAATTGTGAATCTACATGAAATTCTAGTCAAGTTTCATATATAAAGTTTTTCCATACGATGCCCGGTTGGTGAGTTATTAAATGCATGAAGTGTAGGGTCTTTTCTATAAAACTGCAATTCACAGGTAATTGGACAAATTCGCAGAACAAAAAAAAACCACATGGGCCGAAAATGCTAACGGGTTGGAACCAGGTAGTGGCGCAAGATAGAAAATATCGCTCATGGCGGGGCTTAGCACGGGGTGGATCTCACCTTGCTGGGCCTCGCCCAGGTGGTGGAGTGGCTCGTAGAGGAGCGGGCTGGCGGAGGCGCTGGGCTGGGCCCGCTGGGTAGATGCGGCCAATGTGCGGGGCTGGAGTGCTGCACGCGAGCCAGCGGTTCCCCTAGGCGTTCGTTGTCCTCCTCGAGTGCCCGAGCGGAGCTAGGGCTGGTGGCGTAGGAAGCTTCAGGGCAGCTGGGATCCGGGCGGTGGGCGGCCGGATCGGGCCTCAGGTGGTCGAAGGGGGCCATGGCAGGGCTGATCTGTAGAAGAGAGAGATCCCATGGGTGAGAGAGAGAGAGAAATGGAGGGAGAGGGAAGGGAGAGGAGAGGGGCACGGGGACCTGGCCGGAGGTGGTCGGGATTCGGTGGCACGTCACCGGTGACGGCACTCCGGCGGCCCTCCGGTGAGGCGGCAAGGTCGGGTGCGGCACAGGGGGCTTGGGGCCCCTCAAGCGCCATGGGAGGAGCTCCCGCTTGGAGCTCGGGATCGGGCCCAGATGGGCTTCCCAGGGCCCGATCTGGGCTTGGCGGGCCCTGTAGCTAGCTGTGGGAGACAGGCGGCTAGCAGCGGCGGCGGCTGATGATTGGGGAGCGTGGAGTTCGAGGTGGGGCTAGGGTTAGCCAAACTAGGAAGGAGAGGGGGAATTAAATAGGAAATGGGGCTAGGTTAGGGGGATTTTTGCGCCATTTCGAGCCGTACGGTCGAGATCGGACGGCTCCGATCACGGGAATAGGCTAGGTGGGTTAAGTGGGCTGTGTAGAGGGGCTTGGTGGGGATGAGAGGGGAAGTTGCGGCCCGTGGCACGAGTTCTTAAAACATCGTAAACGTCCAATAATAAACCGATGATCGCACTGCTACGGTTGACCGTTGGGGTATCAAACGACATCTGATTGCGACGAAATTTGGCAGGCAGTCCACCTACAATATAATAAGACCGCACGCCAACTTTCAACCCAATCTGAGAATATTTTTCACGCGCTTTAAAAACGTTTTTTAAACGATGCCGCAGGCGCGTGCGTGTGAGATTGGTCTCGAAATGGGCAACGTCAAGAACGGAGAGAACCGGCGACTATGAATGGGTGCAAGTTTTCAAAAACGAGTGACGATGGCGTGTAGATGATGCAAATGATGCGATGATGAATGCAACACTCAATCGAATTGCACGACGACAACATAATAAAAGGGAAATCTTCTGGAGCATCGGTCCCGGGCTGTTACAACTCTCCTCCACTATACGAGGATCTCGTCTCGAGATCTAGAATGAGAAGGGGAAGATAAAGAGCAAGAGGTAAAACTTAGTTGCTTATTTGACAAACCAGTGAAACCAATGAAACTTGAAGGTTGGAAAGAGATGAAGAACGACATGAGGAACAAGCAAGAATTCAAAAGAAATTTCGGCAGCACTTCGGCGCCGTCATTAGGGCTTTGCATGAGTTGCAACTAGCCACCTCCACTCGCCGCTGCCGACCGTGTCCGTACCTAGCAGTCTGCCGCACGGGTGTTCCTCCTACACGTGCGGATACCGTTAGAGGTGGTGCACTTGCGCCGCTTCGGCGAACCTGTACATGGGATCCAGCGACCGGTTGTTCGAGGGAGATCGAAACGGCTGTTTGAGGGAGATCGAACGAGGAGGAGACAGACCACACGAATGCGCTGCCCCAACTCTACTTCCGCTACAGGGCACTGCGCGTCTAGTTGTAAGAATATGTGATCCATCTCCGTAGCAAGTTCTTGGATGTTCTGCGCGTAGGAAAATTTTAATTGGCATGCGATGCACCTACGATAGAACCCAACAGTGGTATCAGAGCCTCTGTTATAGGATTTGGATTCAGATCGGATGCATATTTGATATGCGGAGGCGGCGGATGAGATCCGTCATCGTTCATAAGATTGGCTATGTGCACGGTTGATGAGATCAACTGTACATCGGTATCATTGAGGCTATGTTTTGTGTCAATCGGAATCAATGAGGTCGTGACACAAGCTACCCCTACTGGTCGGTATCCGCCATCGGGGTTAACCGTGAAACGTAAATCCAAATTGGGTTCACGATGATCGATGAGATCGGTCAGATCAGAAAATCCAGCATGATCGGAGTGCAGATGCGATATGTGATTTCTTAAAATGTCGAGCGCTGCCCGCACCCGCGAGGAGCGCTGCCCCTTCGAACCCCGCCCGCTAATCGACTAGCGGGACCGTCGTGTGCGTAGCGCCTTGTATTTCGTACACGATCACACAAACCAGTAGAATGCGATTTTGTGCATAAGTTTGTTTTGTAGGTTTGATGTGAATAGTATGGCTCATATGTATGTGATGCATGTGTGTAATTTAACATGACCTACGTGTCATGATTGTCAGCCGACAGGAGCCAAAGTGTTGTCATTATATTGTATAACAACCTGCGTGTTGACTTGTGATTCTCTATAAATTCATTACTAGTTGTAGTAGTTGGAGGACAGAGATCAAGTTCAAGGTTTTGGTGTCCTGGCATGACGGACAAGATGGAGTTCCGCCTTGGTCATCGAAGTAGGAGCCGACCATGGAAGGACACCCATGAAGAAGCCATACTATTTCACATATTTATGTTTATATGTGATTGATATTGCTTCTTGTTTCTATGCATGCTATAATGGTAGAAAGATCCCTCATTAATATGAAGTATATTGCCATTCCGGATGTTGCACCTTCGCATGTCAAGTACGTATAGTAGTGGGCTCATAAAATTGAGGTGCTACTAGGTGTCCCTGAACTGGAGGGTTCGTGTCGGACACGGACATGCACTGCATCGGGTTAACTTAACGAGGCTATCAAAATGGTTTTGAGCCTTGTGGCAGAGAAGGTTGGGAGCCGGGGTATGAGATACCTACCCAACCGACAGGAGTCGTATAGAGATACGATTAGCAAGGAGTTTCTACCGAATAGGCAAGTTGGCTAGCAGTGATGCTAAAGCTCACTAGTCGCTCGCGCTAGACGGGTCCTGAATCACTGAGAGTTTGCTGAGGGATGCTGACTTCAGTGGGAGTAGTTCTGTTTAAGGCTTGAATTACTCTACATAAACACATTACTTAGTGATTGCATATTTTATGTTGTAGATCAATGGCACCACCTCCTCAACCCAACTTTGCATTGAAATCAATTCTGGAAAAGGATAAACTGGATGGAACAAACTTTACCACCTGGTATAGAAATCTGAGAATTGTTCTCAAGCATGATAAAAAGGAACATGTTCTAGAGGATCCAGTTCCAGAGGAACCTGCCGAGAATGCTAACGCCACAACCAAGAATGCCCACCAGAAACTCGTTGATGAATCAAACAAGATCAACTGCCTCATGCCGGCTTGTATGGAGCCCTATTTGCAATAGCATTTCGAAAACATTCAGGATTTCGATATGATCGAGAGTTTGAAGAGCATGTTTCAGGTGCAGGCTAGGACCGGAAGGTTCAACGTCTGGCAATCCTTGAAGGATTGTAAGCTGAAGGAGGGTGATCCACTGAGCCCGCATGTGATCAAGATGATCGGGTACGTGCAAACATTGGATCGGTTAGGCTTCCCACTTGGGGACGAGCTGTCTACGGATGCAATTTTGGGTTCTCTTCCACCTAGCCATGGGACGTTCGTCTCGAACTATCATATGCACGACATGGATAAGAAGCTCACTGAGTTGCATGGGATGCTCAAGGTGGCAGAGAAAGATATTAAGAAAGGCCCGCATCAAGTGTTGATGGTGCAGAACTCGAAGAGTTGGTCCAAGAAAAAGGGTAAGGCAAAGGGTACGGAGAAGGCTGTCTCCGCCACTGAGCCAAAGTCCGGACCGAACTCAAAGTTTATTTGCTTTCACTGCAAGGAAGCTGGTCACTGGAAGAGGAACTGTAGCAAGTGGCTTGCTGAGCACGGCAAAAAGGCCGGAGATGCTTCTTTAGGCAAAGGTACACTTGTTACATATGCTATAGACATTTACCTTGCTGACATACCTAGTAGCTCTTGGGTATTTGATACCGGATCAGTTGTTCATATTTGCAACTCGATGAAGGGCTGGTAAGAACTAGGCGTGTGGCACAAAGGGAGATTGACATCAGGGTCGGCAACAAAGCAAGAGTTGCTGCGTTGGAGGTCGGCACAATGCAACTCAAGCTTCCTTCTGGATTTATTTTGGAATTGAATAATTGTTATTACATTCCCACACTTAGTCGGAACATTATTTCTGCCTCATGTTTGATGAGTCAAGGTTATGAATTCAATATGAAGGACAATGGTTGTTCATTTTATTTGAATGGAATGTTCCATGGCTATGCACCCATAGTAGATGGGTTGTTTATTTTAAATCTAGAAATGGGACCAGTCTATAACGTGAATGTCAAGAGGCATAAGCCTAATGAGATAAATCCACCATACTTCTGGCATTGCCGGCTTGGACACATTAGTCTGAAACGCATGAAGAAGCTCCATGATGATGGACTCCTAACCTCGTCCGACTTCGGGTCGTTCGAGACTTGCGAATCATTCTTGCTAGGCAAGATCACTAAGTCTCCTTTTGCAAAGAGTTGCGAGAGGGCATCCGACCTGTTGGAGCTTATACACAGTGATGTGTGTGGTCCAATGAGCACAACAGCCAGAGGTGGCTATTAGTACTTCGTGACTTTTACCGACGACTTGAGTAGATATGAATATATCTATTTGATGAGGCACAAGTCGAAAACTTTTGAAAAGTTCAAAGAGTTTCAGAACGAGGTTGAAAATCAGCTCAACAAGACGATAAAACTTCTGCGATCAGATCGTGGAGGTGAGTACATGAGCCAGGAGTTTGATAACCATCTGAAAATCCAAGGTATAGTACCTCAACTCACACCTCCGGGTATGCCATAGAGAAACGGTGTGTCAGAACGGAGAAATCGAACCTTGTTGGACATGGTCCTGTCGATGATGAGCAAATCAGATTTACCCTTGTCATTCTGGGGATACACTCTAGAAACTGCAGCTTTCACACTTAATAGGGTACCATCAAAATCCGTTGACAAGACACCACATGAGATGTGGACTGGGAAGACTCCTAGTTTATCTTTTCTAAAGATTTGGGGTTGTGAAGCATTTTTCAAGCGACTCATGTCGGGCAAGCTTACACCCAAGTCGGATAAATGCATATTCTTGGGATATCCGAGGGAAACCTTGGGATATAACTTCTACAACCGAGAAGAGAACAAAGTGTTTGTTGCTCGGAACGGGGTTCTCCAGAGAAAGAGTTTCTTAGTCGGGAGGCCAGTGGGAGAACGGTGCAACTCGAAGAAATTCGAGAGCTACTCGGGGACAACTCAGTTGGTGATGAGATCACACCGGAGTCGGTCAGAGAACCTATAGTGGAATTGGCACCGGAGCCACGGAGGTCGGAAAGATTGCGCAGAATGCGCGATGTATTGTTGCTGGAAAGTGACGAGCCCGCCACGTATGCGGAAGCGATGGTGAGCCCAGATTCCGAGGCATGGCTAGAGGCCATGAGATCCGAGTTAAAGTCCATGGATGAGAATCAAGTCTGGGACTTGGTTGATCCGCCACCTGGCGTAGTTGCCATTGGTTGCAAATGGGTCTTTAAGAAGAAAACTGATGTGGATGGAAATGTTCAGATCCACAAAGCTCGGCTTGTCACTAAAGGTTATGGACAAGTTCAAGGAATTGACTACGACGAGACCTACTCGCCGGTAGCGATGCTAAAGCCGGTGAGGATCATACTAGCTATAGTTGCATATTTCGATTATGAGATATGGCAGATGGATGTCAAAACGGCTTTCCTTCATGGAAATTTAAAAGAGGATCTATACATGATACATCCCGAAGGTTTTTTTGATCCAACTAACGTTGGTAAAATATGCAAGCTCAAGAGATCCATTTATGGATTGAGGCAAGCAGCTCGGAGTTGGAACATTCCTTTTGATGAAGTCATCGTTGACCTTGGTTTCATCAAGAACGAAGAGGACTGTTGTTTATACAAGAAGTCTAGTGGGAGCTCGGAAGTATTTTTGATCTTATATGTGGATGACATACTGCTGATCGGAAATGGTGTTTCGATGCTGAACTCAGTCAAGGAATCATTGAATGGCAAGTTTTCGATGAAAGACCTTGGAGAGGCAGTGTACATTTTAGGCATCAAGATCTATATAGATAGATCGAGGAGGCTGCTCGGCTTAAGCCAGAGCACGTACATAGACAAAGTGTTGAAGAGGTTCAACATGAGTGAGGCCAAGAAAGGGTTCTTGCCCGTCTCACATGGTATAAGGCTAAGCAAGACTCAGAGTCCTATGACTTCTGATGAGCGAAACCGGATGACTAGGATTCCATATGCCTCGGCAATTAGATCCATCATGTATGCCATGCTATGTACACGGCCTGATGTTGCCTATGCAATAAGCTTAACAAGCAGATAGCAGGCCAACCCAGGTGAGAGTCACTAGGCAGCGGTGAAAACTATCTTGAAGTACCTAAAAAGGACTAAAGAGATGTTCCTAGTTTATGGAGGTGAGGAGGAGCTCTACGTAAAGGATTACGCTGATGCTAGTTTCCAAACCGGTAGGGATGATTGTCGAGCGCAAACTGGATTCGTGTATGTCATAAATGGAGGAGCAGTGAGCTGGACGAGTTCCAAGCAAGATACGGTGGCCGACTCCACAACAGAGGCCGAATACATTGCGGCTTGTGAAGCCGCAAAGGAAGGTGTTTGGATTCGGAAGTTCATGGAAGATGTTGGTGTGTTCTCGGGCTAGTCAAAACCGTTGGACCTTTATTGCGATAATTCAGGTGCCATTGCACAGGCTAAGGAGCCGAGACAACACCACAACACCAGGCACATAGACCGAAAATATCACTTGATACGAAAGCTCGTACATGAAGGTGATACCAATTTGTGCAAGATTCATACGGATGCAAATGTTGCAGATCCGTTGACTAAGCCGCTTCCACAACCCAATCATGAGGGGCATGTTAGAGCTATGGGCATTCGATGTCTATTTGATTGAATCTAGTGCAAGTGGGAGACTGTTGAAGATATGTCCTAGAGGCAATCATGTATGATGATATTTCCTATGTGTTTATGAATAAAGATAGTCCTTGAACATTATCATTAATGTGTATTAACAAGTACGTGACTTGTTTGTGAGACTATGTATTGTATGATAATTGTCCTAAATGGTCCCTAGTCCAAAGGGTTGTGTGGACGCACAACTAATCATACTAGCATATGACACGGTGGATGGTTCGGTCTCACTGACCATGTAGCATTGGATGCTAGCCGGATAATATGGACTCTGAAAGGTCTGGTCGGATTCGACATAGTCGGATCCGAGTCGAGATAAGGTCTGAGTTGGACAAACCCAACTATGAGACACACCGATAGGTCATCTGTGAGTATCTAGTACAACATACGTTCTATGTCCTAAGACCTGAGCTGGCGCATGTACTCGGGATGGTGACAGACTTGCTTTGGGCCAACCAAATGCTACTTCGTGACTGGGTAGTTACAAAGGCAGGCTTCGTGCTTGTCCAAACCCATGCTGCGAGACATGGTCGAGCAAGATGGGATTTGCCCCTCCGATCAGGAGAGATATACTCTGGGCCCCTCGGGTGATCCGACCTGGATAAGCATGGCCATGCGATGAGGATTATGAGATAATCCAAAGTGTTGGTCGAATTCACCAGAACGAGAAAGAGGTCGTGCTGCAACAAGGATGACCATATCGCCTTGTGAACGACAACATATATCGTGTGGCAAAGGGAACAGAAGTGTGAAGTATAGGTTCGCCTAACCAGCTTCATCGGACACTTGAAGTCGGCACGTCTTGCTAGAGGCTGCTACCGACCGGTCGAGTCAGATGTCATCTGACTCGTGACCAAGTGGATGAGAACCTAAAGGGTCACGCGCTTAAGGGAAGGAACACATGGGCTTTAGGATCCGTGCATGGCCCAAGAGTTG
This sequence comes from Hordeum marinum, assembly GCA_022496015.1. Lineage (NCBI taxonomy): Eukaryota > Viridiplantae > Streptophyta > Magnoliopsida > Poales > Poaceae > Hordeum > Hordeum marinum. The sequence continues at coordinate 165,882,006 of CM039678.1, read as the reverse complement.
AGCCCGCGCCGGATCTCTATATATAGTGGAGGTGCAGCACACCCATCTGGTTGATCGCTTCGGCATCGTCAATAGGGCTATGCATGAGTTGCAACTAGCCACCTCCACTCGCTGCCACTGACCGTGTGATCGGACTTAGCAGTCTGTTGCACGGGTGTTCCTCCTGCACGCGCGGATACCGTTAGAGGCGGTGTACTTGCGCCGCGCCGGCGAACCTGTACGTGGGATCCGGCGACCGGCTATTTGAGGGAGATCGGAACGACTGTTCGAGGGAGATCGGACAAGGAGGAGACAGACCACACGAACACGCTGCCCCAACTCTACTTCCGCTGCACGGCACTGCGCGTCTAGTGGTAACAATCTATGATCCATCTCCGTAGCAAGTTCTTGGATTTTTTGCACGTAGGAAATTTTTAATTGGCATGCGATGCACCTACGATAGAACCCAACAGCGTTGACATGGAGGCTCTTGCTCCCAGGGCAAGGGCTGAGGTGGCTGCGCGTGAGCCATGATCCTCCCTATGGCCTCCCAGATTCGCTGGGGCCCCGTTTGTTGCTTGTGTCCTAGGCCAGGCGGGGACGTAGTTTGTTCTCCCTTCCCCTCCCCCCATAGATGTCTAGGCATGTTTATCTACTCCCGTCCGTGGACCTACTTGTTAGGTTGTCGGAGCATTGTATCCTTTTTCTTTCTCTCTTTTCCTCCCGTGGGGGTTTGTAACGGCCTTAGGCCCTGTCGTGTGCTTAACATGCCTGTTCCGGTTTACTTGTGTTCCGCCTTTTCTCGATGCTCATCGTTCTCTGATGACTAGCTCTTTTGGTGTCTATACTTGGAATGTGCGTGGTCTAGGTCACAGCGACAAGTGCGTGGACATCGAGGCCAAGCAGCCCCGCTTCCTTGCTCTCCAAGAAACTAAGCTTGCTTCCCCGCCGCCGCTTAAAACTAACTCTTTCCTCACAACCCACCTCTGCACCTTCCTCCTTATCGATTCCGTTGGAGCCTCCTACGGGATTTGCTCCGCCTGGGATGACTTGTTTTTCTCCCTTTCGGGTAGTTTCACATCCGACCATGATACGTCTCCAACGTATCTATAATTTTTGATGATCGCATGCTATTATATTATCTATTTTGGATGTTTTATATGCATTAATATGCTATTTTATATTATTTTTTGGACTAACCTATTAATCTAGAGCCTAGTGCCAGTTTCTCCCTTTTTCTTGTTTTTGAGTTTTGCAGATATGGAATATTAAACGAAGTCCAACCGGAATAAAACCTTCGGAAGGAATTTTTTGGAAGCAAACAAATCAACCAGGCTTGGAGTAAACCGTAGGAAACCTGCCAGGGAGTCACAAGCCTGCTAGGCGCCCCCCTGGCCGTGCCTAGCAGGCTTGTCGTCTCCCAGCGGGTCTCCAAACCCTAATCTTTGGCCTATAAATTCCCAAATATTCCCCCAACATCAGAACGAGCCACACAAATACTTTTCCGCCGCTAGAAGCCTCTGTTCCCGTGTCACACCCCGTGATTTGCCTCATGACTAAGTTATCATGACAATCAAGGCCAATTAAAACTTTTGTGTGCTTGTTATGCTTGACTTGATTGTTGATTGTCTCATTGCTTGCTAGTGCTCTATATTCATAAAATCCCTCCTACTCTCAAAACTCTTTTCATTGATCCCCGCTCTTGTCCAATGATCATTCCAAGTGAATAGGACTTAATTATATTTTTACAAAATATTATTTTGGCCAAAAAGGTTTTATTCAAATTAGGTTTGCAAACCCCCCTGATTTGAGATTTGCACTGCAAGTCCCCAAATTGGGTGGATCCTTTTCCCCAAATGATTTATTTGGAACCTACTATATAAATAATTTCCCAAAACCACAAAATATTATTTTCATATTTTATTTAAAGGTTTTTTCACAAGGCCAGAAATGGTCTTTTATTGGGAAAAATTATTCAAATGATTTAAAAATATTTGAGAAAATTTAGGGAAACTCAGTGGACATATATTGTCCATAAATAAGAGTTTCAACACATGGTTATGTTCAAGATAGTGGACAAAACCCTTCAAAACCATTTCTGTCTATTTCAAGTTTTTGAAATATTTCTATAAGAAATATTCTCAATTAAATTGTAGAAAATTCTAGCATGTCACATGTCATACATGTGGTCATATTGTCAAGTTTAATATCAATCCCAATTGTTTTGCTTCACCAAAACATCCCAAAACCCTCTCTGTCCAGATCCAAATTTGGGCAACTCTACATTGGCAATTGTCCCATATTGTTCCCAAAATTTGTGGACATGTTTTAATCCTCCAGTAATGCATTCACACCAATTGGTGCATCAAGGAGAACATATTAACTTGTCCAAATCCCCTCAAAACCATTTCTGCTGATTTCAAGAATTTGGTAATATTACATTGCCAAGTTTCCCCATTGGGCCCCAAACATTTTGTGCATGTTATAGTCCATAAAATGTGTCACCACATCAGTGGTGCATCAAGGGGAATGGATTTGCATAGCTAGATCTAAGAAAATCTATTTCTGCCCATTTCTAGGGTTTACAACATTTGTACTGCCAACTTTTCTCAAAACAGCTCAAAACTTGTGATCACTCCTATTTTAACCCATAATTTTATCCTGTTAAATCCCACAACAAGTGGAGGTCTTTTGCTTGTCCAAAACTCTATCAAACACCATCTGGCAGAAAACCAAAACTGGTGTTTTCACCTCTTCCATTGATCTCCTTAACCTCAAATTTTTACCAGAGCCCTTAGTGGTTCCCCTTTACCTCCAGTAAGAAACCTAGCCCCCCAGCTCAATGATTTGTGTGGTAACAGCCCCATTTTTACCCCATGGACAACAAGTTTTCCCTCTCTCTTATATTATATTAGCCACCCAGGGCATCCAAGGCCAGTAAGACTTATTTTAGACCATCCTAGATACCCTAGACACCCGTGGACGTGCCCTACATGCCAAAGACATGCCTTGGCATGCAAGGCTCGCGCTCTGGAGCACGCTACAGTGCACCCACGCACTATAGCTTGCCCAATCAGAGGCACCCGACAGCCTTGGGCGCCGGGGTCGTGTCTCCTCAGGTCGCCTCGACGTCCTCATCACGCCACATGGTCGGGACCCTCCTCTCCTGCCTCCTCTCTCCTCTGCCGGGCGTGCCCGAGCACCTCCCGTGGACATGGTCCATGGTGTGACCTGTGCCGGCTATAAGAGACCCTGTGGGGCATCCCTTCCGCTCCCTTGGAGCCTCCCCATTGACTCCTTGAAGCACCCCCTCCGCTCGCCATTCCTTCCCCTCCGTAGCTGTCGCACCAGGAGTGTCTTCACCATCGGTCACCTTTGCCATGGCCAAGCTTCCCTCAGCCTCGGTCTTTCCCCGGGGCTAGGAGCCCCGAGGTGAGTGTGGACGGGCGCCCGGAGTGCCCCCGGAGATGGCCAGAGGCATCGAGGTAGGCGCCGATGGGCGCTCAGTCGGGCTCCTCCGCCCTCCCCTGCGTGGGCGGGAGGTGGAGGGAGAACCTGCCAAGCGGGGCCCGCCGGTCAGTGGCTAAGGTCGGGCCCTCCTGTTTAAGTGGAGGCGTATTCCGCCGAATACGTCACCGACGAGGCCCTTCGCGCGCGCAGCCGAACAGTTGGGCCGGCCCAGTGCTATCTCGCGCTCGGAGCAGGATTTAGCCATTTTTGGTAATTTCCTTTTTGCCTTTCTATTTTCTTCAGAGAAGCAAACAATTCATAGTAAATTCATATCAACTCCAAATCTGATGATTCAAAGTCCCAATTGTTCCAAAAATCATGCTCTATCCAACGATAAATCGTAATAATTTTCCAGATAACTTCCCTGTTGAGTTCAAATTCAAACTTGAATTTGAACTATGAATTGCCCCACTTGTAAAATAGGTAGATCCCTCATATCAGCTCCAATTTGAGTGATTCAAATTTCCAGAGGCTCTAGATGTCATGCCCTATTTTTCTAGCCATGTTGAACATTTTTACCATGCACCTATTCTGTTAGATCTAATAAATGGACCATTTTCCATTTATTCCATCTTAATAAATTCATAGGGAAGGCATCCCAACTCCAAAACCAGTGAGACCACTTTCTAAATGTTTTTAAAATCATGCCTTATTTTATGAGTGCCTCCACTCATTTTTATGAAAATATTCTTTGTTGACATCTTATAGGATCATTGATTCCTTCATTACCACCATTCACAACTCCCCCTTGACCCAAATCCGCCAAAACCTCCTTGGTTATTTTCCTTATGACCAGAGATGTCCAAGAAAAAATAAAACTCCTATTTATAGAGCACTTTATTTTATGCTTGTTGTGTTGCTTATTGCGGTTGTTTCCGGCGATAGTTGACGAAGTAGACGAAGTGCTCGGAGTGGACAAGAAGCGTGTGAAGACCTTGAAGACATTGCTAAGCCAGGCAAGCAGCCCTTTGACCATGATGAGAAACCATTTTTATTGCATGTCATATAGCACTTCACTTTCATCATAATTGATCACGTGATGTGGTGTTCCCCTTTCGGTGGGATGCCTCCGATACTTTTCCGTTGACACTTGCATCGTGCATGACACTACCACCTTATGAGGGTTATGCGGGTGGGTGTAGTTAGAATGCATATAGATGCTACACAAGTGGGATGGGATTTATGCCTAAAGATGGAAAGGAGAGAAATGATTTCAAATACTCTTTCGAAAACCCCGTCGGGTGCCACTAATGCCCGAGGGAGATGATGATGAGAAGGGTGACCACTTGAGAAAGAAGTGGTGTGCCGGAACAAGTTGAGGGTGTGTTTTCGAAAACGGATTAGATTTAATATTTGTCGACTGTCCCAACCTTACATGCGTAACCACGATACCCCTTATGGGACGGGGCTTTGTTGATTACCTTGGTGGGTACTGGCAAGGAGCCTGTATTACTAGTGGTGGGAGTGGCGTGGTCACTCTCGATACGGGGTCATACCGGTATGTATGATCATGCGCTGTCTTCACAGGCACCGGGCACACCGTTGGTCCCCTCATGGATGGTACAATTAGAGTGAGGCTCGTGTGATGTGCATCATGAGGGCTGGGTACCAATCGAGTAGACTCTTTGTTTAGTATCATCGGGGGAAAGGCATTGTTCGGGTGCTTACCTCTCGTATGTTACATACCGTGAGTCGTGGATGACACGGAAGTTCCCCAACTCTTGTGGGTAAAGTGTGCAACCTCTACAGAGTGTAAAACTATTCGAATGGCCATGTCCATGGTCAAGGATAGTTGGGTGGTGCTTCTTAGACTACGTCTGGATGTTTTCATAAAACTTGGTGTGAGTGTGGGTGTGATGGTGACAAGAGGTCACATGAGCTAAGTCCGATGACTTAGCAAGGGAATTAAACTAAGTCCGATGGCTTAGCTTGATGAATGAACATGACATGTTCTACCCCGAGTTATGATGATATTGGTAATTTGATCACATGGATACCTGTTAGTTGTTGATGCATGTTCACTAGTTACTTGATCATGTCATTGCATACAAAATTAGCTTTCCGCAAATTTACCTACTTAGTGCTATATCATGCATCATTGTTACCTTGTTCCACAACTTGGGTTGCTTGCGAGTACATTCAAAGTACTCATTGGCTTGCCATTGGTTATTTTATTGGCCAGGCATGAAAGATCAGGTTATGATGAAGATTACCTTGGTAACGGTCGTGCGATCTAGGACGCTTCCCAGTCAGAATGCTTGTAGGGTTAAGGCAAATGGCATGGGTTCACGCTGTCGTTGAAGATTTCCGCTGCAACCGTAAGAAGACTTGGCCATGAAGGCCAGGTATGTAATGGATGTAAGACTCTTGTTATTCAATTTCTGTGTGTTTAGTGAGCATTGATCTCTGGGATCACTCTACAGGTACATTCGGTGATCACGACTTATGAGTCGGGGTCCCCATAGAGCTGGTATCAGAGCCATCCTGACTGTAGGAAGCCCTTAGTTAGCATGGACGTTAGTTAAGACAAAATTGTTTTCCCAGACCCTTCAAAACACTTGCAAAGGCTACCATATTTCTTATCTCTTCTAAGATTTCAAATAAACTAAAGGATTGTTCCTAACACTTCCACCATTTCTCATTTTGGCTCTCCTTGTCTACTTTTCAAAACTTTGCAAATGGTCACTACTACCCTCGTGCCCCTGACCACGAGATTCCTTGTAATCCTCGTGGGTGACCCGGAAGGAAGCCACCTTGCCAGACGATTGCCGACATATCTTGGACCCAAGTTGGCGTCACTAGACAACGAGCTATGAACAGAAGATACCTTCTCGCGGAATGAGAATACCAAGACTCAGAAGATGGTGACACCCTCGACACTGCCCCAGGATGATGCCACCTTAGCCTTTGATGACTAGGGCATAAGACATGCAATGTCATGATAATGCATCGCTAATAGAGAAACCCTGTACTTTTCGTTGTTATATCGGTAACCACCGGTGGATGAGGACCTCGCCATTTGGTATGACTCACTATAGTGAGCAGGAAGACGGTTCTCATCATCCCCCGCTCTTGGTGCCGATGATATCGTCAACGTGACTGGCAGGATACAACTCTACCATGCCTTGTTAATGTCATTGCATAAAAGGTTGCCTACCTGGAACCCTCGACGTCTCAAAAGACTAGAAGACACTGGCACGACTACAAAGACAGTAGAAGACCCTATCAACAACTGCCGTGAAGATTCACCTTCGTCGTCAATTCAACAGACCCGAAGTCATCAAGGATTCTTCAAGCGCAACCAGGATTGTTTTGATGAACAACAACCAAAGACATAGCGACACCCGAGGAAGACATAGAAGGCTAAGCGGACTCCTCTCCAAGACACGAAGCAAACACGACTACCGAGTCCAAGAACCCATAGGGTAGGATAGGTCGTGTGTCCCCCATCCAAAGTCGAGTCCGTTTGATGGTTCGAATGGAACCGTGATGTGTGTTGCTTGTTTTTCCTGTTTGTGCTTTGGTGTGAGTCACACTTTTTCCCTAGGCAACAAGTGCGCAACTATATCGCCTACCTTACCTTGATGTTTGTGTTTGGCCTTTTCGGCATTCGTTTGATTGCACTTGCACTATACCGCCCCCTTAGGCACTCCTCTCTATGCTACTTTCCCTCTTCCCCCTCTCGTCAACTGAAGACTAGCAAGGCAAGATGCACCAAGGATCCACCTCGACAAGCAACCGACACCGAAGACTTCGACTACAACGAGCTCAACAAGACACAACCCCGTAGTGTTATGCTTTTACCTCAAGGTTGGTAACCTTCAGTTGCCCAGCCTAGACCTCACAAGCTCCCCAACACAAGTCTCTGATCACGTGTTTAATACACGGATTTGCCAGAGCACTTATTGAGCATCAATAACCCCTGCCTAGCACTGGGTTCATTATGGAGCTAGTGATCATAGTGAACAAACATCCTTCATTCTTACGCTAGCACTAGAACCTTGATGCCATAGAAAGGATCATTCGGAGGATATACTATTTGCTAACAGTGATTTGATTTAGCCATAATAGATGTCTTAAGGAGGCAGTTAAGACCCTTGGGTGGATTACGAGGCTTAATGTTGGTAGATGAGCTTGGTGGATCAAGATTGATAGAGTAGCATAGCTTGCTTGTCCCTTGAGCAAATTGGATTGGTAGGACAAATATGATCACATGCTGAAATTGTTGGACGATAATGACTTGACTTTGGCAATAATGTTGATAGTGGATTGATGACGTTACAAAAGTGACTGGAGTAACTAGTAGGGAATTCTTACTAGATGTAAGCCTTGGATTTAAATAGGTGGTCCTACTAGGAGCTCGAGATCAATTAAACCACATGGTTCGGAGTAAATTGGATTTAGTCCAATGATCTTGATAATGATACCATACTTTTCGGTGGATAATAGTAGAAGGAATTGAATGATGTTAGGGATAAATTAGGGATCTATATAAGCTTGACCTTGGAGTTTAGTTGGACATGAGATTGGTAGTTCATGGATATATTGTGATAATAGTTCTTGCAATGATATGTGGATTATATGAACTCGAGGAGATTATGTTGGACACCATCGATGCTGGATTCGTAACAGATATGAATCATGTAATAGTGTATGATACCAGTGGATCGATTAAAATGGATTCGTAGGAAGGAAACAAGATCTTGGAATGATTTATTACGTGTTTCCTTAGCATAGTAATGCAATACCTAGACCTTGGATAGGTCAGAAGGACACTTGGATTGGTAATGTCATGATCAAGCTTAGCGGCTTGTAAATTATCCCGAGGATTTCTATATAGGGATATGTGTGAGTTAGCTATAGTATACATATGAAATTTTTGGTATAGTCCTTCTCTCAAACCTTGGAGATATGAGTAGCATGTGTAATATTGGGTTTGACTCATATCAGATGATACCTTCGAGGATGTAGGGTGATTTTGTTTGGGGAAATAGGCAGTACTATTGGCATCTAAGAACCGTGCTCGAGGATAAGGTGTTAGACGTCCACTCACATCCTAAGCTCCTTGAACCCCGAAGCCTTACCGGACCATGCCATGGTAGGATAAGACCATAGGCTCTAGCTCTAAGTCAAAGGACCATGGTCGATACCCCATCGTGACCACCACCCACCATTTCCATAAGGAAGGTGGCCACAATCACCTCTACTAGGTTGGACCTCGAACCCTTTAGACTAGTGACCATCCGGGGCGAATGCCCGCTCCTCTAACATACCCCATGAGCAATGTGTTTATGTGGTACTTCGGGAAATAGGTTGTTGTCCTCTGGGATAACATGCTTATTCACCCAATGAGAGGAGGGACACCTTGGTCCTGTTTGGACCCGCCCCAGGAACACCCATTACCATGCCTCTCGAGTATAAGGTCTCACCTTGAAGGAGATGGACTACTTGAAGCACCCTCCCTACAAAAGAAGACCTTCTTGCCCAAGCAAGATGAAGAACAACTACGATTGCAGAGCCACGACAATGACGAAGAAGAATTCAACCACCACTCCTCGGCTGGCTGCATCTCGAAGCACCGACGCTCAAGCCTGATGTAGCCCTTACACACCAAGAGGATTAAGAGTCCCTTGATTTAACCAGTCACCTATTAGTTCCTGACTAGGAAGGAACCAAGGAGGTAATAACACCGCCTCACTCCACCACTTTGATGGCGTACGATAAGCATGACATCCCTACTCCCTTCAGATGCCTGGAATGCAGTGGACGACTGTCATGACTTCGTCACCAGCCCCTTGTTGGTCCAATCTAGGGTGTAAACCCTGACTCGATCATGGTAAGCCACCTGTCAAAGGTAGTTCACCCCGCTTGCCAAGACCTAGACCTTGGGGATTAGATGGCTGATCTATATTCTCAATAGTCAAGCTTGTCTAGAACCCCACTATAACCTACCTAGAGGGTAGATCCCGTTTTGACACCAAGTCTCTAAGCTCAGTCTTAGGGGTGGGACCCAGCATAGACCTTGCCACAGAGTGACGAATAGACCAAACGCTCTAAGACCCTCCAGAACGTGCGTCCATGACGATGAAGACAAAGAAGAATGAAGAATCTACCTGGGAAGCTTACTCAAGCAGAAGATCTCGACAAGAATCCAACGATGACACACCTCAGCACTCTCAAAGATGGAGACCACCTATGGCTGAAGACCCCTGCCTTAAGGAAGATAAGGACTTCCCCGTCAACGAGAAGCTACACCAAGACTCAACCCTTCTATTCTAACGAGAGACATCTAGATGTCACTAACCAACGTGAGCAGTCCCAGGACCACCACACAGACACACTACTTGGCCACGTATTCTGACCTTGGAATACACACGCAAGCCAGGCCCTTGCTAGAACCTCGTCCATGAAGCCTTTAACCATTAGGCAAGCCTAGCAAGTTCCTGGAACCGCGTTCACCCTGAGATAAACTCAATGATGCACTCGAAGACATATCACCAAGCATTTCAAGACCCAGAAGGACAACCATGCTGGAGCAGAAGCAACATGGAATGTGAAGACTACCTCACCTCTGAATTTCCGCATCCTTCTTGTGCCTAGCCTAGGAATCTCGGGGACGAGATTCTTGTAAGGGGGGTAGGTCTGTCACACCCTGTGATTTTCCTCATGACTAAGTTATCATGACTCAAAAATCAGGGCCAATTAAAACTTTTGTGTGCTTGTTATGCTTGACTTGATTGCTGATTGTCTGATTGCTTGCTAGTGCTCTATATTCATAAAATCCCTCCTACTCTCAAAAATCTTTTCCTTGATCCCCGCTCTTGTCCAATGATCATTCCAAGTGAATAGGACTTAATTATATTTTCACAAAAAATTATTTTGGCCAAAAAGGTTTTATTCAAATTAGGTTTGCAAAACCCCCTGATTTGAGATTTGCACTGCAAGTCCCCAAATTGGGTGGATCCTTTTTCCCCAAATGATTTATTTGGAACCTACTATATAAATAATTTTCCAAAACACAAAATATTATTTTAAAATATTATCTTCATATTTTATTTAAAGGCTTTTTCTTCAGGCCAGAAATGGTCTTTTATTGGGAAAATTATTCAAATGATTTAAAAATATTTGAGAAAATTTAGGGAAACTCAGTGGACATATATTGTCCATATATAAGAGTTTCAACACATGGTCATATTCAAGATATTGGACAAAACCCTTCAAAACCATTTCTGTTTGTTTCAAGGTTTTAAATATTTCTATAAGAAATATTCTCAATTAAATCCTAGAAAATTCTAGCATGTCACATGTCATATATGTGGTCATATTGCCAAGTTTCATATCAATCCCAATTGTTTTGCTTCACTAAAATATCCCAAAACCCTCTCTGTCCAAATCCAAATTTGGGCAACTCTACATTGGCAATTGTCCCCTACTGTTCCCAAAATTTGTGGACATGTTTTAATCCTCCAATAATGCATCCACACCAATTGGTGCATCAAGGAGAACATATTAACATGTCCAAATCCCCTCAAAACCATTTCTGCTGATTTCAAGAATTTGGTAATATTACATTGCCAAGTTTCCCCAATGGGCCCCAAACTTTTTGTGCATGTTATAGTCCCTAAAATGTGTCGCCACATCAGGTGGTGCATCAAGGGGAATGGATTTGCATAGCTAGATCTAAGAAAATCCATTTGTACCCATTTCTAGGGTTTACAACATTTGTACTGCCAACTTTTCTCAAAAGAGTTCAAAACTTGTGATCACTCTTATTTTTACACATAATTTTATCCTGTTGAATCCCATAGCAAGTGGAGGTCTTTTGCTTGTCCAAAACTCTATCAAACACCATCTGGCAGAAAACCAAAACTGGTGTTTTCACCTCTTCCATTGATCTCCTAACCTCAAATTTTTATCAGAGCCCTTAGTAGTTCCCCTTTACCTCCAGTAAGAAACCCAGCCCCCCAGCTCAATGATTTGTGTGGTAACATCCCCATTTTTACCCCATGGACAGCAAGTTTTCCCTCTCTCTCATATTATATCAGCCACCCAGGGCATCCAAGGCCAGTAAGACTTATTTTAGACCATCCTGGATACTCTAGACACTAGTGGCCGCGCCCTACATGCCAAAGACATGCCTTGGCATGCAAGGCTCGCGCTCTGGAGCACGCTACAGAGCACCCATGCACTGTAGCTTGCCCAATCAGAGGCACCCGATAGCCTTGGGCGCCAGGGTCGTGTCTCCCGAGGTGGCCTCGACGTCCTCGTCATGCCACACAGTCGGGCCCCTCCTCTCCTGCCCTCCTCTCTCCCCTGCCGGGCGTGCCCGAGCAGCTCCCATGGACATGGTCCATGGTGTGACCTGTGCCGGCTATAAGAGACCCCGTGGGGAATCCCTCTCACTCCCTTCGCTCTCTCCCTTCCCCTATGAACCGCCCAGACATCCCCGCTTGCCCTGCCGTGCCCTGCATCCGCCCCATGGACGCCATGTCCCCGTCGCGTCCACCGCTCGAATCTGAGCTCCTCGGTGCGCCCTCTCTTCCTCTGGCCAGCTTGGAGCCTCCCCATTGACTCCTTCAAGCCCCCCCCTCCACTTGCCATTCCTTCCCCTCGCAGCTGCCGCACCAGGAGTGTCTCCGCCATCGGTCACCTCTGCCATGCCCAAGCTTCCCTCAGCCTCGGTCTTTCCCCGGGGCCAGGAGCCCCCAGGCGAGTGTGGACGGGTGCACGGAGCCCTCTGGTGGCCGGAGCGCCCCCGAAGATGGCCGGAGCCACCGAGACAGGCGTCGACGGGCGCTCGGTCGGGCTCCTCCGCCTTCCCCTGCGTGGGCGGGAGGTGGAGGGAGAACCTGCCAAGCGGGGCCCGTCGGTCAGTGGCTAAGGCCGGGCCCCCTTGTTTAAGTGGAGGCGTATTCCGCCAAATACGTCTCCGACGTGGCCCTTCGCGCGCGTAGCCAAACAGTTGGGCCGGCCCAGTGCTATCTCGCGCTCGGAGCGGGATTTAGCCATTTTTGGTAATTTCCTTTTTGCCTTTCTATTTTCTTCAGAGAAGCAAACAATTCATAGTAAATTCATATAAACTCCAAATCTAATGATTCAAAGTCCCAATTGTTCCAAAAATCATTCTCTATCCAAAGATATATCCTAATCATTTTCCAGATAACTTCCCTATTGAGTTCATATTCAAATTTGAATTTGAACTATGAATTGCCCCACTTGTAAAATAGGTAGATCCCTCATATCAGCTCCAATTTGAGTGATTCAAATTTCTAGAGGCTCTAGATGTGATGCCCTATTTTTTATCCATGTTGAACATTTTTACCATGCACCTATTCTGTTAGATCTAATAAATGGACTATTTTCCATTTATTCCATCTTAATAAATTCATAGGGAAGGCATCCCAACTCCAAAACCAGTGAGACCACTTCCTAAATGTTTCTAAAATCATGCCCTATTTTATGAGTGCCTCCACTCATTTTTATGAAAATATTCTATGTTGACATCTAATAGGATCATCGATTACTTCATTACCACCATTCACAACTCCCCCTTGACCCACATCCACCAAAACCTCCTTGGTTATTTTCTTTATGACCAGAGATGTCCAAGAAAAAATAAAACTCCTATTTATAGAGCACTTTATTTTCTGCTTGTTGTGTTGCTTATTGCGGTTGTTTCCGGCTATAGTTGACAAAGTAGACGAAGTGCTCGGAGTGGACAAGAAGCGTGTGAAGACCTCGAAGACAATGCTAAGCCAGGCAAGCAGCCCATTGACCATGATGAGAAACCATTTTTATTGCATGTCATATAGCACTTTACTTTCATCATAATTGATCACGTGATGTGGTGTTCCCCTTTCGGTGGGATGCCTCCAATACTTTTCTGTTGACACTTGCATCGTGCATGACCCTACCACCTTATGAGGGTTATGCGTGTGGGTGTAGTTAGAATGCATATAGATGCTACGCAAGTGGGATGGGATTTATGCATAAATATGGAAAGGAGAGAAATGATTTCAAAGACTCTTTCGAAAACCCCGTCGGGTGCCACTAATGCCTCAGGGAGATGATGATGAGAAGGGTGACCACTTGAGAAAGAAGTGGTGTGCCGAAACAAGTTGAGGGTGTGTTTTCGAAAACGGATTAGATTTAAGATTTGTCGACCGTCCCAACCTTACATGCGCAACCAGGATACCCCTTATGAGATGGGGCTTTGTTGATTCCCTTGGTGGGTATTGGCAAGGAGCCCACATTACTAGTGGCAGGAGTGGCATGGTCACTCTCGATATGGGGTCGTACCGGTACGTACGATCGTGCGCTGTCTTCACAGGCACAGGGCACACTGTTGGTCCCCGCATGGATGGTACGATTAGAGCGAGGCTCGTGTGATGTGCATCATGAGGGCTGGGTACCAATCGAGTGGACTCTTTGTTTAGTATCACCGGGGGAAAGGCATTGTTCGGGTGCTTACCTCGGGTATGTTACATACCGCGAGTCGTGGATGACACGGAAGTTCCCCGAGTCTTGTGGGTAAAGTGTGCAACCTCTATAGAGTGTAAAATTATTCGAATAGCCGTGTCCATGGTCATGGACAGTTGGGTGGTGCTGCTTAGACTATGTCCAGATGTTTTCATAAAACTTGGTGTGAGTGTGGGTGTGATGGTGACAAGAGGTCACATGAGCTGAGTCCGATGACTTAGCAAGGGAATTAAACTAAGTCCGATGGCTTAGCATGATGAATGAACATGAGATGTTCTACCCCTACTTCTGATGATATCGGTAATTTGATCACATGGATACCTGCTTGTTGTTGATGCATGCTCACTAGTTACTTGATCATGTCATTGCATACAAAATTAGCTTTCCGCAAATTTACCTACTTAGTGCTATATCATGCATAATTGTTACCTTGTTCCACAACTTGGGTTGCTTGCGAGTACATTCAAAGTACTCATTGGCTTGCCACTGGTTATTTTATTGGCCAGGCATGAAAGACCAGGTTATGATGAAGATTACCTTGGTGACGGTCGTGCGAGCTAGGACGCTTCCTAGTCAGAATGCCTGTAGGGTTAAGGCAGATGGCATGGGTTCACGTTGTCGTTGAAGATTTCCACTGCAACCATAAGAAGACTTGGCCATGAAGGCCATATTTGAGTAACCCAGTATGTAATGGATGTAAGACTCTTGTTATTCAGTTTCTATGTGTTCAGTGAGCATTGATCTCTGGGATCATTGTGCACGTACATTCGGTGATCACGACTTATGAGTCGGGGTCCTCACAGAGCTGGTATCAGAGCTATCCTAACTGTAGGAAGCCCTTAGTTAGCATGGACGTTAGTTAAGACAAAATTATTTTCCCAGACCCTTCAAAACACTTGCAAAGGCTAGCATATTTCTTAGCTCTTCTAAGCTTTCAAATAAACTAAAGGATTGTGCCTAGCACTTCCACCATTTCTCATTTTGGCTCTCCTCGTCTACTTTTCAAAACTTTGCAAATGGTCGCTACTACCCTCGTGCCCCTGGCCATGGGATTCCTTGTAATCCTCATGGGTGACCCGAAAGGAAGCCACCTTGCCAGACGATTGCCGACATATCTTGGACCCAAGTTGGCGTCACTAGACAACGAGCTATGAACAGAAGATACCTTCTCGCGCAATGAGAATACCAAGACTCAGAAGATGGTGACACCCTCGACACTACCCCAGGATGATGCCACCTTAGCCTTTGATGACTAGGAAATAAGACATGCAATTTCATGATAATGCATTGCTAATAGAGCAACCATGTCCTTTTCTTTATTATATCGGTAACCACCGGTGGATGAGGACCTCGCCATTTGGCCTGGCTCACTATAGTGAGCAGGAAGACGATTCTCATCATCCTCCGCTCTTGGTGCCGATGATATCGTCAACGTGATCGACATGATAAAACTCTACCATGCCTTGTTAATGTCATTGCATAAAAGGTTGCCTACTTGGAACCCTCGATGTCTCAGAAGACTAGAAGACACCGGCACGACTACGAAGACACCAGAAGACCCTGTCAACAACTGTCGTGAAGATTCACCTTTGTTGTCAACTCAACAGACCCAAAGTCGTCAAGGATTCTTCAGGCGCAACTAGGATCGTTTTGATGAACAACAACCAAAGACATAGCGTCACCCGAGGAAGACCCAGAAGGCTAAGCGGACTCCTCTGCAAGACACGAAGCAAACATGACTACCGAGTCCGAGAACCCCTAGGGTAGGATAGGTTGTGTGTCACCCATCCGAAGTCGAGTCCGTTTGATGGTTCGAATGGAACCGTGATGTGTGTTGCTTGTTTTTCCTGTTTGTGGTTTGGTGTGAGTCACACTTTTGCCCTAGGCAACAAGTGCGCGACTATATCGCCTACCTTACCTTGATGTTTGTGTTTGGCCTTTTTGGCACTCGTTTGATTGCACTTGCACTATACCGCCCCCATAGGCACTCCTCTCTATGCTACTTTCCCTCTTCCCCCTCTCGTCAACTGAAGACCACCAAGGCAAGATGCACCAAGGATCCACCTCGACAAGCAACCAACACCGAAGACTTCGACTACAACGAGCTCAACAAGACACAACCCCGTAGAGTTATGCTTTTCCCTCAAGGTTGGAAACCTTCCCTTGCCCAACCTAGACCTCACAAGCTCCCCAGCACATGTCTCTGATCACGTGTTTAATACACGGATTTGCCAGAGAACTTATTGAGCACCAATAACCCCTGCCTTGCATTGGGTTCATTATGGAGCTAGTGATCATAGTGAACAAACAACCTTCATTCTTACACTAGCACTAGAACCTTGATGCCATAGAAAGGATCATTCGGAGGATATACTATTTGCTGACAGTGATTTGATTTAGCCATAATAGATGTCTTAAGGAGGTAGTTGAGACCCTTGGGTGGATTACGAGGCTTAATGTTGGTAGATGAGCTTGGTGGTCCCTACATCCCGAGAGATCCAATCTTGGAGCCTTTTCCGGCAATCTGCCGGAGGGGGTTTCGATCACGGAGGGCATCTACATCAACTCCCATGCCCCTCCGATGATGCATGAGTAGTCCACCCCAGACCTACGGGTCCATATCTAGTAGCTAGATGGCTTCTTCTCTCTCTTTGACCTTCGATACCATGCTCTTCATGATCTTCATGGAGATCTATCCGATGTAATCCTCTTTTGTGGTGTGTTATTCAAGATCCGATGAATTGTGAGTTTATGTTCAGATTATCCATGAATCTTATTTGAATCTCCTCTGAATTCTTATATGCATGATCTCATATCCTTGCAAGTCTCTTCGAGCTATTAGTTTGGTTTGTCCAACTAGATTGGTAATTATTGCAATGGAAGAAGTGCTTGGTTTTGGGTTCAATCTTGCGGTGTCCTCACCCAGTGACATAGTAGGGGTAGCAAGGCACGTATTGTATTGTTTCCATCAAGGGTAACAACATGGGGTTTTCATCATATTGCTTGAGTTTATCCCTCTACATCATGTCATCTTTTTAATGCGTTACTCTGTTCTTCATGAACTTAATACTCTAGATACAGGCATGAGTCGGTCGATGTGTGGAGTAATAGTAGCAGATGCAGAATCGTTTTGGTCTACTTGTTACGGACGTGATGCATATATGCATGATCATTGCCTTGGATAACTACATGATTATTCGCTTTTCTATCAATTGCTTGACAGTAATTTGTTTACCCACCATGATATTTGCCTTCAAGAGAGAAGCCTGTAGTGAAACCTATGTCCCCCGGGTCTACTTTCCATAATATATTTTCAGATCTATAACCAAAAATACCAAAAATACTTTGCTGCAATTTATTTACCTTTTACTTTCTGTTTTCGTTTACATCTATCTCTATCGGATCTAATCCTTGCAAATAACCGTGAAGGGATTAACAACCCTTTTATAGCTTTGGGTGCAAGAGTTTGATTGTTTGTGTAGGTGCATCGATTGGTGACTTGCTTGTTCCTCCTACTGGATTGATACCTTGGTTCTCAACAACTGAGGGAAATACTTATCTACTTCGCTGCATCACCCTTTCCTCTTCAAGGGAAAACCAATGCAATCTCAAGAGGTAGCAAGAAGGATTTCTTGTGCCGTTGTCGGGGTGGATACATAGCAAGTCAAGATAAGATCTCTCTAGTCAACTTGCCAATTTCTAGCAGTGTTGCTGGGGAATGTACATCAAGCCTACCAAGTACTCATCACAAACTCATCTCTTGCATTTACATTATTTTCCATTTTCCTCTCATTTTCCTCTCCCCCACTTCTAAAACGATTTTCAGAAAATACCAAAAAGATTTGCCTTTTTATTCGCCCTTCCTTTGTTTGCCTTTCATTCGCTGGTGTGCTTGATTGCTTGCTTTGTCACGATGTCTCAGAATACCAAGTTATGTGACTTTTCCAATACTAATAATAATGATTTTATTAGTACTCCGATTGCTCCCGCCACTAGTGCGGAATCTTACGAAATCAATGCTGCCTTGCTTAATCTTGTTATGAAAGTACAATTTTCTGGCCTTCCTAGTGAAGATGTTGCATCCCATCTAAATACTTTCATTGAGTTGTGTGATATGCAAAAGAATAAAGATGTGTATAATGATATTGTGAAATTGAATCTATTTCCGTTCTCACTACGAGATCGTGCTAAAACTTGGTTTTCATCTTTGCCTAAAAATAGTATTGATTCATGGAATAAGTGTAAAGATGCTTTTATCTCCAAGTACTTTCCACCAGTTAAGATCGTCTCTCTTAGGAATGATATAATGAATTTTAAGCAACTTGATCATGAGCATGTTGCACAATTGTGGGAGAGGATGAAATTAATGATTAGGAATTGTCCCGCACATGGTTTGAGTTTATGGATGATTATACAAATTTTCTATGCGGGGTTGAATTTTGCATCTGGGAATCTTTTAGATTCCGCAGCAGGTGCCACTTTTATGGAAATCACGTTAGGAGAATGTACCCAACTCCTAGATAATATTACGACAAACTACTCTCAATGGCATACCGAAGATCTCCAACTAGTAAAAAGGTGCATGATATTGAAGAAATAAATACTTTGAGTGAAAAGATGGATGAATTGATGAAAGTGTTTGCTAGTATGAGTGCTCCTATTGATCCCAATGATATGCCTTTGTATTCTTTGTTTTGGAATAATAATGAATCTATGGATGTGAATTTTGTTGGTAGGAACAATTTTAGTAATAACGCGTATTGAGGTAATTTCAACCCTAGGCCGGTTCCTAGTAATTGCTCTAATAATTATGGTAATTCCTACAACAATTCTTATGGAAATTATAATAAGATGCCCTCTGATCTTGAGAATATTTTTAAAGAATTTATTGGTTCACAAAAGGTTTTTAATGCTACTATTGAAGAAAAAGTGCTCAAGATTGATGATTTGTCTAGGAGCGTTGATAGACTTTCGCTTGAGATTGATTCTTTGAAAGTTAGATGTACTACACCTAAGAATGATATTAATGAATCTTTAAAAGCCATGAGAATTTCTATGGATGAAATTAAGGAAAGAACCGCTAGAATACGTGCTAAGCGTGAATGGCTTGAAAAAGTGTGTTCTCGTGATAATAATGATGAAGATCTCAAAGTGATTGATGTGAATCCTATTGAATCTTTGTTTTCCAATATAAATCTTGATAAAGATGTGGTTGGAGATAAGTCAACTTTACTTAAAGAGTGTCCCAATGGTTAGGAGTTTATAGATCTTAATGCTAAGATTGATAAAAGTGGGATTGAAGAGGTCAAAACTTTAAATAGCAATGAACCCACTCTTTTGGATTTCAACGACTTTGATTATGATAGTTGCTCTTTGATTGATTGTATTTCCTTTTTGCAATCCATGATGAATTCTCCTCATGCTTATAGTCAAAATAAGGCTTTTACTAAACATATAGTTGATGCTATGATGAAATCTTTTGAAGAAAAACTTGAGTTAGAAGTTTTTATTCCTAGAAAGCTTCATGATGAGTGGGAACCTACTATAAAAATGAAAACAAAATATTATGAGTGGCATGCTTTGTGTGTTTTAGGTGCTAGTGTTTCCACGATTCCGAAAACTTTATGTGATGTGCTAGGTTACCATGATCTTGATGATTGCTCTCTAAATTTGCATCTTGCGGATTCCACTATTAAGAAACCTATGGGAAGGATTAATAATGTTCTTATTGTTGCAAATAGGAATTATGTTTCCATAGATTTCATTGTTCTTTATATAGATTGCAATCCTACATGTCCTATTATTCATGGTAGACATTTCCTTAGAACGATTGGTGCAGTTATTGACATGAAGGAAGGAAACATTAGATTCCAATTTCCATTAAGGAAAGTAATGGAACAATTTACTACAAATAAAATAAGATTTCCTTATGAATCTATTATTAGAGCTACTTTTGGATTGCATACCATAGACGATAATACCTAGATCTTTTGCGTTTTGCCTAGCTAGGGGCGTTAACCAATAGCGCTTGTTGGGAGGCAACCCAATTTTATTTTTCTGTTATGTTTTTTTGCTTATTTTTTTGAGATATCCACACATTATTACTTATGTATTAATTGTGTTTTTGTGTTTTAATTAGCGTTTGATCCAAGTAAAACCTTTGGGTTGATCTATCGTAGTTGTTGATCTGATCTTGTTGAAAAAGGGAAACTTTTGCGCTCAGTCCAGGAAATTTACAAATTTTTCAGAGTGTCGAATGAGTCTGAAATTTTTACACAAGATTGATATACAAATTTCCCAGATTGTAATAATTTTTCAGAATGGTTTGAATTACATAAGTATACTAACTTTTCAGATTGTTACAGTTTGTTCTATTTTTTGACAGATTCTGTTTTCTTTGAGTTGTTTGCCCATTTTGATGAATCATTGGGTTGTATCATGGGGTATGAACCATGGATAAGTTAGAGAATACAGTAGGTATAACACCAATATAAATAAATAATGATTTAACAAAATTTCCTAAATTGGTGATTTATTTTCTTATACTAACGGATCTCATGAGTTTTCTGTTAAGTTTTGTGTTGTGAAGTTTTCAAGTTTTGGGTAAAGATTCGATGGACTATGGAATAAGGAGTGACAAGAGCCTAATATTGGGGATTACCAATGCACCACAAGTCATATTCAAGGATTAAAAAGATCCTAAGCTTGGGTATGCCCCGGAAGGCATCCCCTCTTTCGTCTTCAATCCATCGGTAAATTTACTTGAGGCTATATTTTTATTCACCACATGATATGTGTTTTGCTTGGAGCATCTTGTATCATATGAGTATTTTCTTGTTAGTTTGCCACAATCATCCTTGATGCACACATTTTTTGAGAAGGACACACTGAATCATGAATTTGTTAGAATGCTCTATGTGCTTCACTTATATCTTTTGAGTTAGGCAATTTTGCTCTATGTGCTTCACTTATATTTTTTCAGAGCATGGTGGTGTTTGCATTTTATAGAAATACTTGAACTCTAGTACCTCACTTATATTATTTTGAGAGTCTCTAAACAACATGGTAATTGGTCTAGATTATGAATTTAGTCCTAATTTTATAGGCATCCGAAAGGGATATAATAAAAACTTCCATATTAAGTGCATTGAGTATTTATAAGAAGTTTGATTCCTTGCATAAAGTTTTGAGATATAAAGATGGTAATGTTAAGAGTCATGTTAGGAAGTAATTGTGATTTGGTAAAAATACTTGTGTAAAGGTTTGTGATTCCTGTAGCATGCACGTATGGTGAACCGTTACGTAAGGAAGTCGGAGCATGACTTGTTTATAGATTGTCGACCTTTGTGTGAGGGTCGGGAGCGTGCGATGGTTAACTCCTACCAACCTCTCCCCTAGGAGCATTCATTTAATACTTTTCTTCAATGAATAATAGACTTTTTCAATGAGTATGCGAGTTCTTTATGACTAATGTTGAGTCCATGGATTATACGCACTCTCACCCTTCCACCTTTGCTAGCCTCTCTAGTACCGCGCAACTTTCGCCGGTACAACAAACACCTTCCTCAAAACAGCCACCATATATATTTTCTCAAAACAGCCACCATACCTACCTATTATGGCATTTCCATAGCCATTCCAAGATATATTTCCATGCAACTTCCACCGTTTCCTTGTATGACTTGCGCCATCACTTCCATATTGCATATATAGTCATATTTTGTCATAGGTATCGAGTTCTAATTTTTTTTGAGTTGTAAGTAAATAAAAGTGTGATGATTATCATTATTAGAGCATGTCCCATGCGAGGAAAGGATGATGGAAGCTATGATTCCCTCACAAGTGGGGATGATATTCCGGACTTTATGAAAAAAAAGGCCAGCGAAGCCCAAAAATATATATAATAAAAGAGGCCTTAGATGCCCACCCAGAAAAATGTGAGAAAAGAGAGAAGGGACATTGCTACTACCTTTTTCCACACTTGTGCTTCAAAGTAGCACCATGATCTTCATGATAGAGAGTCTCCTATTTTGTCACTTTCCTATAACTAGTGGAATTTTTCTTCATGATGCACGTCCACTTAGTTCCTTTTTGAGCTTTCATACACTTATAGCTCTAGTGCATCCATTGCATGGAAATCCCTACTCACTCACATTTATATCTATTAATGGGCATCTCCATAGCCCGTTGATACACCTAGTTGATGTGAGACTATCTTCTCCCTTTCCTTGACAACCTCCACCATATTATATTCCACCTATAGTTCTATATCCATGGCTCACACTCATGTATTGCGTGAGAGTTGAAAAAGTTTGAGAAAATAAAGGTGTGAAAACAATTGCTTGACTTTTCATCGGGGTTGTGCATGATATAAATACTTTGTGTGGGGAATATGGAGCATAGCCAGACCATATGATATTGTAGGGATAACTTTCTTTTGCCATTATATTTTGAAAAGATGCAATTGCTTTGCTAGTATGCTTGAAACGTTGTTGTTTTTATATCAATATTAAGATTTTGTTTTGAGTATTACGGATCTGAATATTCGTGTCACAATAAAGAATATTACATGGATAAATATGTTAGGTAGCACTCCACATCAAAAAATCTGTTTTTATCATTTACCTACTCGAGGACGAGCAGGAACTAAGCTTGGGGCTGCTGATACGTCTCCAACATATCTATAATTTTTTATGATGGCATGCTATTATATTATCTATTTTGGATGTTTTATATGCATTAATATGCTATTTATATTATTTTTGGGACTAACTTATTAATCTAGAGCCTAGTACTAGTTTTTGTTTTTTCCTTGTTTTTGAGTTTTGCAAATATGGAATATTAAACGGAGTCCAAACGGAATAAAACCTTCGAAAGGAAATTTTCTGGAAGGAAACAAATCAACCAGGCTTGGAGTGCACGGCAGGAACCTGCCAGGGAGTCACAAGCCTGCTTGGTGCGCCCCCTGGCCGCGCCTAGCAGGCTTGCCATCTCCGGGTAGGTCTCCTAACCCTAATCTTTGGCCTATAAATTCCCAAATACCCCCCCAACATCAGAACGAGCCACCCAAATACTTTTTCGCCGCCAGAAGCCTCAATTCCCAAGAAATCCAATCTTGGAGCCTTTTCCGGTAATCTGCTGGAGGGGGTTTCGATCACGGAGGGCTTCTACATCAACTCCACTGCCCCTCCGATGATGCGTGGGTAGTCCACCACAGACCTATGGGTCCATAGCTAGTAGCTAGATGGCTTCTTCTCTATCTTTGATCTTCCATACCATGTTCTTCATGATCTTCACGAAGATCTATCCTATGTAATCCTCTTTTGTGGTGTGTTTGTCAAGATCCGATGAATTGTGAGTTTATGTTCATATTATCCATGAATCTTATTTGAATCTCCTCTGAATTCTTATATGCATTATTTCATATCCTTGCAAGTCTCTTCGAGTTACTGGTTTGGTTTGGCCAACTAGGTTGGTAATTCTTGCAATGGGAGAAGTGCTTGGTTTTGGGTTCAATCTTGCGGTGTCCTCACCCAGTGACATGGTAGGGGTAGCGAGGCACGTATTGTATTGTTGCCATTAAGGGTAACAAGATGGGGTTTTCATCATATTTCTTGAGTTTATCCCTCTACATCATGTCATCTTTCTTCATGCGTTACTCTCTTCTTCATGAACTTAATACTCTAGATGCATGCAGGAGTCGGTCGATGTGTGGAGTAATAGTAGTAGATGTAGAATCGTTTCGGTCTACTTGATACGGACGTGATGCCTATATGCATGATCATTGCCTTGAATAACTACATGATTATTCGCTTTTCTATCCATTGCTTGACAATAATTTGTTTACCCACCATGATATTTGCCTTCAAGAGAGAAGCCTGTAGTGAAACCTATGCCCCCTGGTCTACTTTCCATAATATATTTTCAGATCTATAAACCAAAAATACTTTGTTGTAATTCCTTTTACTTTCCGTTCTCGTTTATAGTTATCTCTATCGGATTTAATCCCTGGAAATAATCGTGAAGGGATTGACAACCCTTTTATAGCATTGGGTGCAAGAGTTTGATTGTTTGTGTAGGTGCATCCATTGATGACTTGATTATTCCTCCTACTGGATTGATACTTTGGTTCTTAACAACTGAGGGAAATACTTGTATACTTTGCTGCATCACCCTTTTCTCTTCAAGGGAAAACCAACGCAAGCTCAAAAGGTAGCAGACCACGCGTTGTCTGTTGACCTCTCCCTCTGCTTCGATCACTCCCTTGTCCGTGTGATGAACGTCTATGCCCCTTGCGCCCATTTTGATAAAGCAGCTTTTCTCATCGAGATCTCCACCCATGCTCCCCTTGCATATACACCTTTGGCTATTGTTGGGGATTTTAACCTCGCTCGAGTCCCTACCGACCGTAACACCGACTCCTTCTCGCGATCGGAAGCGACTATGTTTAATGATTTTATTAACGAGCTCTCCCTCATCGATCTCCTGCTCCGTGACCGTCTCTAAACCTAGTCCAACCATCAGACCTCGCCTATCCTTGCCCGCCTAGACCGTGTCCTTGTCAGTGTGGACTAGGATGCCATGTTTCCCACCTCCACCATGTCTTCCTTCACCCGCTCCACCTCTGACCACGTCCCTCTGCTCGCTACCATTTATTCTCGTGCCCCCTCTCTAAGGTCTTCCGTTATGAGAAAGCTTGGGCACTCCACCACTCCTTCCGCACGGTTATTGTTGCTTCTTGGGCCTCCACCTCCCGCCCTGATGCGACGGCGCGCCTCGTTGCTTGCCTACGGCAATGTAGGAGCAGCTGCAAGCACTGGTCAAGGCGCCTTGCCCCGGTGGCCGTTCGAGAGTAGGAGTGCTGCTTCCTCATCAACGTCCTCGACCACCTAGAAGAGCTTCGCGCGCTCTCTCATCTTGAGGCTCTCCTTCGTTCCCTCACGGTTGATGCCATGCGGGTCTCCATTAAGGAGCGTGTCTTGTATTGGAAGCTTCGTGCTAAGGTCAGGTACGCCATCGAGGGTGACGAAAACACCCAATTCTTCCAAGCCTCTGCCTCCTCCCACTTCCGGAAAAACCACATCCTCGTCCTCTCCATGAACGGCACCGACGTCACATCCCATGGTGATAAAGGGGTCGCCCTTAGATATTACTACAGGCAGCTCCTCGACACTACCTCCCTGCGTCATTGGGATTTTTCCTTGGGGGATCTCTACCGCAACTCGCACACCCTCCCCAAGGAGCTCTTGGCCCCCTTCACCCCTCTGAGATTAAAAGTGCTTTTCTTGATATGAACAAGCTCTCTAGCCCAGGGCCGGATGGCTTTGGCCCATCCTTCTACGTCAAGTTCTGGGACATTATCGCCCCCGACGTAGAAGCTCTTTTCCATGACTTCTACCCTGGTGCCATCGACCTTTATTGCATCAACCGCGCATTCCTTGTTCTCCTGCCCAAATTCGAGGCTGCTCGCAGCCCCTCAGAGTTCCATCCCGTTCCTCTCCATAACTGCATCATGAAGTCCATAACCAAAGCCCTTTGCTCTCGGCTTCAATGCCTTGTTCATTCCCTTAGTGATCCTGACTAAACAGATTTCCTTCCCGGCCACCGTATCTTCGAGAACATTGTCTACGCTGTTGACCTTGTGTGTGCCTCTCACGTGCGGAAGGCTCCTACTCTGGTGTTCAAAATTGATTTCCGCACAGCTTTCGACTCTGTCAACTGGGACAACCTCCTCAAGATTCTCTCGGTTCGCGGCTTCGATGGTCGGTGGTGCGAATGGATTTGCTCCATTATTTCCACCGGTCACACCTCCGTCCTTCTTAACAACTGTCCTAGAGATTGGATCCTTTGCCAGAATGGTCACCGGCAAGGGGATGCCCTGTCCCCTTACCTATTCCTTCTCATGGCAGATGTGCTCCAACGCCTTATCTCCTCTGCTAGTGCTTCGGGCCGTCTAGCCCGCCCCATTGACCACTCTCTGTCGTGTCCTATTCTTCAATATGCGAACGACACCCTGATCCTCTATCGCGCGGACCTCCCCTTGGTCGTTCAGCTCAGAAACATCCTCGACTCGTTTGCAAGCGCGACTAGCCTTGCGGTCAACTTCCATAAGTTTGTGCTCATTCCCATGCATTGTAGTGACGTAGGCGCGGTTGCCATGGCTGTGGCCCTTGGTTGCCCCATCTCCTCTTTTCCCCAGCCTTATCTGGGTCTTCCCCTCTCCCCCCTCAAACTCCCCGTCCCCGCGTATGACCCTCTCCTTCACTCGTTCGATCGTTACCTCTCTAGTTGGTGGGCTCTTCTTCTCTCCTCCGATGATAGGCTTGTCCTGTGCAACGCCGTCCTAAACAACCTCCCCACGTACTTCATGGCCCGTTCCTCCTTCCCCTGGGTGTAGTTGAGAAAATCGATCGTAAGCGGCGTGCCTTTTTTTGGACCGGCAGGGATACTTGTTCAGGTGCTCGCTGTCTAATTGCTTGGCATAAGGTGTGGGTTGATGTGCAGGAAGGTGGCTTCGGGATCCGCGATCTTTGATGACAAAACATGTGCTTGCTCCTCAACTTCGTCCACCAGCTGCACCTACCAGAGTGCCCGCCTTGGAAAAGGTGGTTCCTTCGGTGCTCCCGTGGCGACCTTGGCGATGGGTCGTCAACACACTCCTTCCTCCAAAGCATCCTTGACATCGGCCTACCGACATACAGAGCGGTCACCCACATGGACCTCGGGGATGGTCATGCTACCTCTTTCTGGCAGGATAGGTGGCTCCTAGGGTGGGCCCTTTGCTTCCAGTTCGAGGCGCTCTTCTCCCACTCGACGCATCCGAACACCATTGTCGCCGATGTCCTCCGTGACGGCTTCTCCCTCCAGTCGCAGGTGTCGGCTGTGTCATCGAAGGAGATGGAGGCCGTGCGGGGGTTGCTCTGCTCTGTCCGCCTCTCCCCTCGCCCTGATCAGCGCTTCATGGCCTGGGGCTCGGAGTCGCCTCACGCACGGTCTACCATGTGCTCTCCCTGCATGGTTGTTAATACCTCGACTCCACCAAGATTTGGGCCCCCCGCCTCCCCTCAAAGATCAAGGTGTTTGTGCATCTCCTCACCTCCGATCGCCTGAGCATGTGGGTGAACCTACACGCCAAGGACTGCTCCCCCACCCCTTCGTGCAAATCCTGTGGCACTGACGAGACTTCCGTTACCTGTTTATCGATTTTGCTCGAGCTGCCAAGGTTTGGGGTGGCTCAACATGGGCAACCTGAGTTGCGTCAGCGAGGTGCTCTACTCTTGTCCCCCATCGTCTGTCTCGCGGTCGTGCTGGCACGATGGCTGCTTGTTCTCCTCTGGCACGTCTGGAAGGCCAGGAATGACGTGGTCTTCAACAACCAAGGGTGCACCGCGATCGTGGTCCTTCAAAAGGCGTCCGACGACCTTCTTGTGTGGAGCAGGCGGTTCGGCGACCGTGAAGGTCATCAACTACCGACGATCCGCACCCTACTCCTCTCCTCGGCTTAGTGTAGCTGAGTCTCCTGTCCCTGGGTTATATTGGTGTTTTTTCTTCACTTGCCTTGTTGTTTTAATCACTTCGATGAAAACACTGTATGACTGCCACGTCCTTCGAGTAATATAACAAACGGTGGGGAATCCCCCCCATCATTCTCGAAAAACAATTCTTAGGATTGTTTTTTCTATAAAGCTTGCTTTGTTTGTAGGATTAAAACTCGTAGAATTTTCTTTATGTTCTACTTCCCCCGTCTTGATTTATTAGCTCCTTTTGTATTTTGGGTCATCTTTTGAAGTGAGGTTATAAAATCAGTGGCTCACAAGGGACATAACAGTGATGAGCAACACATTCCTAAGGATGCGAGGCTTCAAGAGGAGATGAAGGGTCAGATGCTTATCATGGAGCCGAGAATTACGACGCATACTATACCAAGGCATGTAGTGGTGGAGCCAGATTTTTTTATTAGGAGGGCCAAATGACCTTAAAACTGATTGGGGAGGGCCAGACACTGAAAAAGGAGAGCTCTTAGTAGCAAATATTCACTAAATATGCATTGTACATAAGCATATTAGTAGCAAAAATCACAGATGTTAGGGGGGGCAGGGCCCCTACTGGTCCCCCTGTCTCCACCACTGTAGGCATGGGTAACTTGACTGATGACGTGACATGAGCCAGACCCCAAAATGGGATGTGGTTGGGATTTTCTCCAAGGGCGGGCCAAAGGGCCTTGTTCTGCAAACCGGGGCCGTGCTCGGGCTTCTACTTTCAGGCTTTTGGGTCGGGCTTTCATTCTTAGTTGTTGATGCATACTTAAACTCACATGTTAGGGCCGAGCTATGGGGCTCTGGGTTTGTCGCTTGGCTAGGCTTGGGCTTGAGGAGGGAGTAACTTTTGAGCTTCATGTAGGTCTTGTTCTTGTCTGGTGAAGGTTAGGCTTTCGTAAACTGGCCACGACAAATGCATAAGTTGAGAGTGGGGGCTCATGGCTCATTGGAAGAACATATCACGAGGCATTAGTTCATTCAAACCTAGGGATGAACATGACTATAACGATGATTTGAGGTACCGTTGATTTCTCTAGGGTCAACATGTAAAGTGTCGTTGAATGCGACCAGCTATGTGACAATGGTATGAGGTGGATATAGCAAGAAGGCATTAGACGACCACACAATTGTTTTGTGCACATGCCTCAAGGTTGTTTGCAATATATCCAACACGCTGTAGTTTTCTACAAATACCTTTTTGCAACACGAGTTTACCTTGTGTGCTACCTCCGACATGTTTCTTCCTACTAGCATGGTTCAAACAAAATGACTCACTTAAACAAATTTAATGGCTTATTCAACATTTGCGAAGCTCAGAGACAAAAATAAGTCAACAGACAAGTCGAATGACTTCTAGCATGTTAATATGTTTTAAAGAGGCATTTACTTAGTACTCGCTCTGTTTCATATTAGTTGTCGCTGATTTAGTACTTTTCTACTAACGGTGTTGGAAATCTTCAATGACACATCATTGATTGTGGCGGAGGCATTTGCTGAGCAAATAGTTTTTCCTTGAGCCTTCTCATTGTTGATGGTGTTGTATGCGACATCGTTTATGGTTCACAACAGTACAACACTAATTATTTTCATTTGTTCTAAATGATGAGGCTAGGGTTTATAGGGTATGTAGACGCTTCGGTGGCAGTGACTTCCTTTGCGGGTGGGTCCTCTGGTTCCATCTCCATCACATTAGTGCCCCTTTTGGCACCGTTGTGAGGTATGTGAGAATTGATGGTGGTTGGGCTCCTGGATATGCGGCTCTTTCATTTGTGGCGACTTTTACTCTAGGACAATGGTTCGGTAGGATCGTGGTCTTGATGACTTCTTGTTCATGATCAACAACCATAGGCTTACTCCGACGTTTGAATGACATGCCATGGGGCGTCATCAACCCATTTGAGATAAAGAAGGCGGTATGCCCTCAAGGTCTTAAATATGTTTTTGTTTTCTAATATTATTTGTATTGTTTGCCTTGCAACGAATCTAAAAAAGACCAATACATCTTTCACAAACTTGAATCACCCTATTTATCAATTAAAACATGTTAGCTATCTCAAAAATATATATTAAAGCATGTTAGATTTGACCTAAAATTACTTCTCTTATTTGTTTGGACGAGTGAGGAAGGGATAGACTTGTCTGGAGATACTATAGAGTTTTGTGCGACAAAATACCAGACTAGTGGGGATCTTTATGCAAAAATACACATTTTATCTCACATGTGTTTGATGTAGATCGGACGGTTAGAAATGTTCGATGACTGTACCATCGTCATCAACCGCATCTATACCTTTCAAATGCTTATATCCCATCATCCACTAGCTGCCACGTCCCTACCGTTTCTGGCCGTCAGATTTCGTGTTCCGAACATTGCTGACTGTCCAATCTATTTAGTAGCCCATCCGTAGGTTTAGATGCAGAACCTTTTCTGATCTCTGGCCCCCTCGCGTGGGGAAGAAAATTCTATGGGACGGGGTCTTATAGAGCCCAGACTGAGGCCCCTCTTCAGATTTTGACACGTCATTTCTTGCACACATCTCAAAGCTGTTTAAAATCTGCTAACCGAGAAACAGCTGTATGGATACGATACACTATCAATCGAATCAATACTTTCCATCTAATAAACGCAGCCAAAAGGTAGCCATCTTCTCGCTACGATACACTATCAATCGAATCAATACTTTCCATCTAACAAACGCAGCCAAAAGGCAGCCATCTTCTCGCACGGTCTCCGCCGCGCCAGACTGCTCAGCTCCACTCACCTGGCGCCAAGCGAGCTTTTTAAACCCCCGTCGCCTTCCAGAACCTTCTAGAAACGCACCCCTCCGCCGCGTCATGGGCAGCGGGCGGAAGCGGCCGCGGGGGGCCGGGGAGATGGGGCGGGTGGCAGAGATCGTGATGGTGCTGGCGGCGGCCGGGGAGGCGCGGGGCGGCAGGGCGCCCACGGCGGCGGAGCGGGCGCTCGTGGCGGAGGCGTGGGGGCGGCTCGCGGCGTCGGTGGCGGCCGTGGAGGTGCGGCCCAAGGAGCTGTACCCGAGTGAGGTCGTGCGCGCGCTCGTCGCGGACCTCGGGCTCGGCCGCGCCAGAGATCCCGCCGCCATGGGCTACCGCCCACGCAGGGCCTCCATCGCGGAGAGGGTCCTTCTCACCAAGCGCAAGGTTTGACACCCTCCCTTGATTCAGCCCATTTGCTGTGTCCTAATTAAGCCTGTTCGGGGGATCCACACAGAGGGATTGTTCTCTGCTTCTCTCTATTCAGTGGAGAGCCAGGCACCCTGGAAAAAAAACAGCAGCAAGCCACACATAGTAATAAGATTAAGCACATACTATCGTTGATTAGTACGAGCTAGTAGCAATTAGCCAAGCAAACAAAGAAAAAGAAGAACGAAAAGTGCAGAAAACAGAGAAGGGATGAGAGGCGCGGAGGTACCTGCTGCCTGGGTGAAGGAAGAAGGCTGCTGCCAGCACAGAGGGAGAAGGCGGAGGGGATCCTGGCGGCAGTGTCGCGTGGAGGAACATGGGGTTGGCAGTGACCGCCGAGTGCAGGCGATGGCAGTGGTGGCGAGTGCAGGCGATACTTGAGGATACAACGTATATCCATATCCAGTGACAGATGTGAATAATTTTAGCTATACTAGCATGATGCCCGTGCGTTGCCACGGAGCCATTGGCATATGAGATGGTCAAATAACGTTAGTGTTCTTGTGACCATTGCGTGATTTACAAGTATACCAAAAGATGGCAAAAATACGGTGAGAGGCATGGAGCATCAAAGAATTTTAAATGACCATAGTAGGTTGGAGAGAGAAACTAAAAACCAATATCAACTTTGAGTTGAAGTCACACTTTTGTGTTTGTTATTTGTGCCTTTTACAAAAAAGTTGGTCTCGCATGAAAATAGTGTATTTGTTTATTTATGATAGTCCCAGTCCACCTATAAATAAAGTACATTTGTTTATATGTCTCTTGGAAGGTTGCTAGTTTAACATGTGTGGATGCGTGTATTTATTTATTTCGAAAGGATGTTGGACCCACGTGTGAACTCACCACCAACTTCAATCTTTATAAGTAGGAAAAATATGCGTTGCATCAACCGTCAAATAACAAACTAGAATAATGTAAAAAATGTGAATAATTTTCTTTTTTTATAAGGAAGCATTTCAGTTTACACAATATTTTCAGTTCAATGTTCTTAGTGGTCATGGTAGCTTTTAGCTTTGGGAGTCAAATTTCTTCCGTTTCATTAATCAGCATATTAATATGCTGTAATCTAGTCCGATAATATTGGTGCATATATACCAACTGAAATTTTAAGCATCTTTAATGATTTCTCTTTTGTCTTTCCTTTTGTGAAATAGATGAACAAGTCAAGGAATCTCCAGTACGTCCAACCATTAATGTTCCTCAGACAACAACCTCAAGTGCAACCGCTATATTCCAGGATGGAGCTTCCAAGTCCACTACTAGATTACCCAGGAACCTGTCAGCTGCTGGGTCATTCCCTGCTTCAACCCCAACCCAGCAACTATGACTTCTTCTATCTTGAAGCGGTCCCGACCAAATGAAACATCAGCGGGAGTATCTTCTGTTGAATCAGCTAACCTTTCTTCAATTGTTTCTCTACCGCTGGTTGGTTCTGCAAATGTTGAAGTGGAAAAAGATGTTAATTGTTCTAATTTCAGACAAAGTGGAGGTAATTTGTCATTGTTACATCCATGCTTGCGTCACACTATCCACTTTATTCATTTTTGTAATTCTTGAATTAAATGTTCCTCCTATTCTCAAGACGACTGATGCTTATGTTTAACACTTGAACTTGGTCTAGCTCCTAATTTTCACTCAAATAAATAGGAATATCTTACATCCCATGCAGAAAGATAAACATGAGAAGCTCATAAATTACTTCCAAGAATAGTTACTTTCACCAGTATGCATTTTTTGTTGGTGTGCATCAATCTACATTTTAGCTTAACTAGCACCACTAGTGCTCTGTATGACTCATTGTTTTCGTATTTATAATGTATAATTAGGTTGTATATTATTCTTACATGAGATACTAGTGCATGTCAGTACCATGTTATCACAATTATGTCATGTATGAACAGAACATTTAATTGGAATGCCTGCTACTATGAGTGCAAAATATTTTCCATGTCTGTTAACCTAAAGATGTATACCCTGGTTACACAATAAGCTAATGTGAAGTTATATCCAGAAACTACACAGCACCAGATTTCACAACAGCATTGTTACTACGATGCCAATGTTCCCTTATTCATAATATAAATTCACAAACACTTCCACCCTATCTTTATGCTCCTAGTGGAACAGAGGTAAAAGGGCAGGGGTAGATAAACTTTTTTCTAGAAGATATCCACACCATGCAATTCTGGTATGTTTGATTTTGAGTGAGATGCATTCCTTCGTGTCTGCTGACTCAAAAAGTAATTTTGTCTATGTCACCTTTGTTGCAGCAACTATTGGCCAGACAAATAAATCAGCTCATTTTACTGCTACTAGATCCAGCCAAAGCACAGTCCAGAGTTCTAGTGCCGGGAAATCTCTTGAAAAGAAGGCACCTTCGACTCAACCTGTCAACAGGAACATTGCTATAGGAGATCATGTTCCACCGGGAGCAGCAGCATTTGTTCAACAAGAACCCTGCTTCTCCAATCACAGCGCGATAGCAAAAAATGTCCAACTGGTTCTGCACCAACCTGCCAACCATCCTAGCTGGACGGTACCATCAACTGGATATATGCATGCTCGGCTGGACTGTCAAATATGTAAAACATTTATCACTGATATGGAGAGTTTGCTCGTTTGTGATGCTTGTGAGAGGGGTGCACACTTAAAATGCCTTCAGCAGGATAGAAACGAAGGCCTGTCAATTGCAGATTGGTATTGTCCAACCTGTGTAGCGTATAGTAAGGGCAAACCTCTGCCTTAAAAATATGGCAAGGTTACAAGAACAATGGTTGCATCAAAGGCTAGTGGTGTAACTTTGCAGAGAGCTTCAGAAAACCCACGCACAAAAGATAATAGTGAAACAGGGGCAGGAGATGGAAGTTTCATCAAGCAGGACTCCAGTGAACCTGGTAGGTCTGTACGTAACAGTGACATGTTGGCCTTAGGCACTGCTAGTTCAAAAGCACAATCCGCCTCTGCTTCTGAACATCAAAAGGAAAACACTAAACATACTGACATTTTGTATAAACAAAAGGAGGGACATGGCCCACCTTCAAGAGGCGTAGTAATGAAGACCATGGAATCCTCCAGTCAACTTGAAAGTAGTGGAGCATCAGCATATAGTACTGCTGGCAATCTGTCGCAGCAGTCTCATAAGCAAAGCGAGACCATTGAGTTACTTCCATGTGCTGTGAATTCAGTAAATAATTCTACACTGCAGACTACTGCAATTTCTGACGGGGGAAATTCTAACCATTCCTTCATTGATTCATCTGAAATGTGTGGAATAGAGGGAAATCCTGACCAACTTCTGAACAAAGATGAACAAACAACCAGCAGCAGTAGAGCACCAGCAGATCAAACGCATCAAGATGTAACCGCTGATATTGAAATAGGATATCCTCAGGAGGATGAAACAACGAAAGTTCATGCCATGCCAGAACATAACAATGCGTATCTGGTGGCATCAAACAGGGACTTACGTGCTAAGCATGAAGTTATGGAAGATCCAAAGAGTGAAGCTGTAGGTCACAGCTCAGATCTTGGTGACGTGGATTGGGTTGGTGATGCCCTGAAAGTTGTGGGCAACTTAACTTATTATAACTCCTGTATCGTTGATGGTATAACATACAATCTCCAAGATCATATTTTGATCGGTTCCAAAGATAGCAAGTCTGCTCCATCCAGGCTGCAGGTATCTTTCCATTTTTGTATCATTCCCTCTACTATAGTGTAAATTTAAGCCTGTTTGAATGCTAGGATGTTGAAAGTTTAGCACTCCCCTCTTCATATGTCAAACATTGTTTATGGTAGAGTGTGTATTCTCTCTAAAACAGTCTGGGTTTCTGCTATCTTTGGCAGTCACTGTGGGAAGAGCATGACTCCCAATCTAAGCTGGCTTTGGTTAATACGTATTTCTTCGCTTCGGACATTCCAGAATCAGTTACCAAACCGTGTTCTGCTGAAGAGAATGAGGTGAGCCAAGCGTTTTGATGAAACAGCAAGTCAGAATTTGGGGTTGGATAGAAAATATTTAATCCACATGTGCCAAAAACGCAATCAACCTATGTTGTCATAGATGCTAATAGTTTGTCCATTTTTCTTTGTGGTGGTGTCTTCTTACAGGTATATGCTTCAAATAATCAAAGAACAGTAATGGTTTCTTCAATTTGTGGCCTATGTGATGTTTTGCATGTTGACAAGTTTAGAGAAGAGATTGATAGAAGCAACCAGGTGGTCAGTTCAGATAGTAAGCTACATCCAATTTTCTTTGGCAGGTTTGTTTCTGATCTTCTGATCTTATATGGAGTACTATCTGTATTAGTATGATTAGTTAAAACTTGAAATCAGAAATTTATTTATTTATTTGCTGAACCTGGCTACCTGACCAGATCATTGGTGTATCGTAGTGTAGCCATACTCATTTATCTTGTAACTTTGTGTAGCACTCAAAATAAGTGATGTTCCTGTAGCTTTGCTTGGATTTAACAATTAGAACTTCCCACACAAATAATAATTACACAAAACAAAACAGGGTAGTGGTGGGTAAGTGGCATCTGTGGGAAGAATCATCAAGCCAGCCCAATTTTATAAACGCTGATTTTGGTTCACTTCTTGTTATACATTCCTTGATTCCTACTCATTTTGTAATTGCTCAGCTAATTGGAGAAGAAAGTTTCATAATGTTCAAATGATAATTGTACATTCATGACATCTTTTCTTGAAAAGAACACTGGAAGCTTTTACTGCTGAACAGAACATATCCTACTTTCCCTGACGACAGTGCTGGTCGTTGGGTCGACTTCCTCTATTGTTGAATCATGCAGTGACCTTGCATATTCTGCTAGATTTTGATTCTACTAGCCAAGATTGGTTGGGTTTTCTTGTGATCCTGGATGGCAATATTGTACATCTGGATCGTGATCTTGACACTTGACTGGTAGTATAGGATACAGAAGTAGTTGAAGTATGAAAAGACAATTTTACAGACCTTAGTTAGCTGAATCACTGTTTTTGTGCCCATCACTGCCAACACCATAGGCGCAAACTTCCTGACAGATTGAGCCCGGGCATTTTTACAGCCCTGCTCAAGAGAACGTTTCGAGTCCATCTTATGCGTGAAATATTCTATGCTGTCGACACAAAAATGTTTCTGCTGAAGCCATTTTCTGAAACCCTATTGGAATCTTAAGGTCATATTATACATGGACTGGTTATTAATGATGGGTTTAACACAATTTCCAGTATTGTCTCGTATTCTCGTTCAGACGTGAAAATTTATTAGCCACTCCCATCATAGTTAGCTAATCATGTATCCAATTATTTTGCAGGTGGAAGTATGATGAATGCACATGCAGTTTTGTTAGTGTTGATAGTTCAATGGGTTTCTGACATTCTTTTGAATCACAGTTCACAACTGTACATTGCCGTTCGGTCTCTCGTTCCAGCCATGTTGCTGGCTGTATATATGCATGTAACTATATTATTCTGAAGAATGATGTGTATTGGTTCAGATCTTGCTGCGGGCTTGCCTCCTTGCTTCCTATCGAATTGAGCTATTTCCCGTGGAGTTATTGCAAAATTCAGACCCTTGATTTACTTGGCACTCAAGATGGGAATGGGTCGGGTCGGCCCGCCAGGTTAGTGACTGGCCCAAAAATTCGAGGCCGATGGGTCATATGGGTCGGCCTCAATTTTTTTGGGGTCAGTAGAGCCGACACCAAGTAACCCGATGGGTCAGCGGGATCGTCCCACCTTGTGAATATCTAGCAACAAGATACCAATAGAACCACGGGATCGTGTAGGCTAGGATTATGGCAATAGTGTTGGTAGGAGATGGGAATTACCCTCTCCTTGACTTGATGAACTCCCGCTGGTGGCCATAGTGGGATGGTGACGGCGGTGAGTGGACAGAGAGATGGCGAGGTGGTGGCGGCGGCGATGTGTGTGCAACGGCGGCGGTGGTGCTTCCCGTCACTATCAGCGCAAGACCTAGATCGGGTCGGGTGTATCGGTGGGGAGCCTGGCAACACGGTGAACCTCGTACTGCGTGCTGTCGGCCCCCACCTCTCTTTATAGCGCCGCGTGACAGGGCACACCAACCATTATGGGTTGGGTGCCCCCGATCAGAGCGCAGATCATAGGGCTCGGTGGGTCGTTGGGCCCACTCGATGGAGATCAACCTAACATTCTCCCCCTTGATCTCAACTTTACTTTTAACCTTATACTTTCTAGTTTATTTGTTTCATCACAGATTGGTACATAAAGCATGTTTCATCGTCACAGCTTAATTGCCGATAGAATCATACAACTACAACATACGTTTTGTTCAAAACCAAATCATGTTCCTTTTGGGCCTCTCATGATCCAGGAATCATAGGCTTTTCCTTAAACCCATGCCGGCTAAGTGTTCCTTGAACACATTGGTTGGTAAACCTTTCGTAAGCGGATCCATAAGCATATCCTTTGTCCTTATATCCTTGAGACTTAGAGTGTGATCCTGGATTTTATCTTTCACAACATAATACTTTATCTTTATTGTTTTGGCAACATTACTCGACTTGTTGTTGTGAGCATAGAATACTGTGGGCTGGTTGTCACAGTACATCTTTAGTGGTTTGTGAATACAATCTACCACTTTTAAGTCGAATATAAATTTCTTTAGCCATATCACCTGCCCCGTGGCTTCGAAGCATGCTATGAATTCTGCATACATCGTGGATGATGCAACTATTGTCTGTTTGGAGCTTTTCCATGAAATAGCTCCCCCAGCGAGAGTGAACACGTATCCCCACGTGGATTTTCTACCATCTCTGTCCCCCGCAAAATCTGCGTCTGAATACCCTCTTATCTCTAGGGAATCACTTCTCCTGTATGTTAGAATGTAGTCCTTCGTGCCTTGCGCATAATGCAATGCTTTCTTTACCATCTTCCAGTGCTCTATTCCTGAATTCTCTTGATATCTACCGAGTACCCTGGTGATAAAAGATAAGTCAGGGCGAGTGCACACTTGTGCATACTATAAGCTTCCAACAGTCGAAGCATATGGTACTGCTTTCATTTGATCGATCTCGTACTAGTTCTTGGGACATTGGAATTTCCCAAAACTATCGCCCTTGACTATAGGAGCAGGTGTGTCTTTACTCACATGCATATTATACTTTTGAAGAACCTTCTCTAGATATGCCTTCTGCGATAGTCCTAACACTCCATTGTTCCTATCTCAATGAATTTCTATGCCCAAAACATATGACGCTTCACCAAGACCTGTTATATCAAAATTTGAGGACAAGAACTTCTTTGTTTCTAGTAGTAGACTAACATCACTGCTAGCAAGCAGGATATCATCCACATACAAGATTAGGAAAATATATTTCCCATTTTTAAACCTTGCATAATGCAGTTATCCTCAATATTTTCTTTGAACCCAAACTTTTAATCGTTTGATTAAACTTTAGATACCACTATCTAGAGGTTTGCCTTAATCCATAAATGCATTTCTTCAGGCGTCATCCCATATTTTCATTGCCTTCCATGATAAAACCCTTGGGTTGTTTCATGCAGACCTTTTCTTTTAAATCACCATTCAGAAATGTCGTCTTGACATCCATTTGATGTAACTCTATATCAAAATGTGCAACTAATGCCATTATGATTCCGAAGGAGTCCTTACATGAGACTGGGGAAAAAGTCTCGTTGTAATCTATCCCTTCTCTTTGTGTAAGTCCTTTTTGCTACAAGTCTTGTTTTATACTTTTCTACATTCCTATTAGGGTCATACTTAGTTTTGTAGACCCATTTACATCCTAATGTTTTGGCTCCTTTAGGAATTTCCTCTAAGTCCCAAACATCTTTGGAACTCATCGATTTCATGTCATCTTCCATTGCTTGTAGCCATATTGATGAGTGAGAGCTCCTAATGGCTTCTTCATATGTAGTGGGGTCACCTTCCATATGAACCATTTTTGTATTATAAACTTTATAATCAGTAGAAATAGCTGATCTTCTTGTTCTATTAGATCTTCTAAGGGCCTCAGTTTCTTGCACATTATGTGCCTCAACTTCTGGCACATATTCTACAATTGGTTGCTGCACCTCCCTTTCATGCTCAACAACGGGGTCAGTCGGCTCCTGACGGACAGGTTTCGGGTCTACTCCCATAGTTGTCATGGGTGGAGTTACAGCTGGTAGTGAGAAAAATGGCTCATGAATTATCGGATTAGGTGCATGCACTCTCTTCTCCTTGAGATCAATTTTTCGAGCTACCAAGCTCCCCCTCATCATTCGTCCTCTAAGAAGACTACATGTTTTGTTTCTACAAACTTTGTATATCTGTCTGGACAGTAGAAACGAAAACCCTTTGATCTGTCTAGATAGCCAATGAAGTGGCAACTCACTGTTTTGGGATCTAACTTTGCAATATTTGGATTAAACATTTTGTCCTCAGTGGGGCACCCCACACCTTGAAGTATTGTAGGGAGGGCACTCTTCCTTTCCACAGCTCATGCAATGTTTTGGGCATCGACTTGCTTGACACTCTATTGAGAATGTGAATGGCGGTTTTAAGCGCTTCCATCCATAATCCCACTGGCAAGGTGGAGTAACTCATCATGCTACGCACCATATCCATAAGTGTATGGTTACGCCTTTCAGCTACTCCATTTTGCTGAGGCTCGCCCGACATTGAATACTGGGCTACTATGCCAGTCTCCTGTAAGAACTTTGCAAAAGGTCCAGGGACTTGGCCATATGGAGTATGCCGACCATAGTACTCCCCCCCACGGTCAGATCTTACTATCCTTATTCGTTTATCATGCTGATTTTCAACTTCAGCTTCGAATATCTTAAATTTATCCAACGCTTTAGATCTTTCTTTGATTGGATAAATATAACCATAGCGGGAGTAATCATCTGTGAATGTTATGAATGAGTTATATCCATCCACACTTTTCACCAGAAATAGTCCACAAATGTCGGTGTGGATGATTTCTAGTGTGCCTATGCTATGGATTGCACCCTTTTTGGTTTGTTTTACATACTTTCCTTTAATGCAATCTATGCATTGTTCTAAGTCTGAGAACTCTAACGGATGAAGAATTTCACTTTTTACTAGTCTTTCTATTCTCCCCCTGGAAATATGGCCCAAGCGACAATGCCATAATTTCGATGAGTCGTCAGTTCTCTTTCTTTTCTTTTGTTCTTTGTTCAACGCGGAAACATGCTCATTCACATTGCACACATAATACACTTTTTCACGGAGTGATAATAAATAAAACTCATTGTGTAGGAAAGCAACACCCACATGAGTATTATTAAACCATATGGCACATTTGCCATATCCAAAATGACATTCATAATAATTTTTATCCAAGCAGGAAACACTAATTAAGTTTCTGTGACATGAAGGAACATATAAAACATCTCTAAGTAGAAGCTTGAATCCATCAGCTAACTCCAAGGAGATGTCACCGACAGCTTCAAATTTTGCTTGAACTCCATTTGCAACTTCAATGCATCTTTCGCTTCTTTGCGTAGTCCGCGTCGAATGGAATCCCTGTAAAGAATTTGCAACATGAATAGTTACACCTAGGTCAATCCACCAAGTAGATTTCAAAAACTGTGTATACAAGGATTCATTTACAAAGGAAACAATGTTGTTACCTCTCTTTGCCATTATTGACTTTAGCCAATCAGGGCAATCTTTCTTGTAATGCGCAGTCTTCTTACAGTGGAGGCAAGTGTCTTTGTCCACTAGAAAAGACTTCTGCTAATGCTAATGCTGCATGTGAGACTTTCCATGCGCCTTTGAAGGGGAACCTTTGCTATTTGATTGTAATTCTTTTTCTTGTTATCCTTCACATAGTTCAGAGAACCACCATGTGAGGCTTTAAGTCTTTCCTCTTCATGAACACACATGGCTATAGTCTTTTTAATGTCCCATTTTTCAGGTGACATGTTGTAGTTGACAACAAAGGTGTCAAACTCTTTTGGTAGTGAAGCCATAACCAAGTTGACCAGGAGTGTAGGTTTGAGCTCCAAATCCGCATCCATGGGCTTGAGCTTGGCTGCCATGTTGCTCATCCTAAGGATGTGCTCTCTAGTGCCATGACCACAGCCTGTGTAGTTTTCTGTTACCAGTTGCTTCAGCAACTCGATGGCATATATCTTTGAAGAACTAGTGAATTGGCTCTTTATCTTTGTAAGAAACTCCCATATGGAAGTACACTCTACAATTGAGCCCACAATGGTATTCTTTATGAATGACATGCACTTTTTGTTGACGGTGAGCCACTTTTGATTGTCGAGGGTGTATGACATCTCCAATGGACCATAATCCT
Source organism: Hordeum marinum (assembly GCA_022496015.1). Classification (NCBI taxonomy): domain Eukaryota; kingdom Viridiplantae; phylum Streptophyta; class Magnoliopsida; order Poales; family Poaceae; genus Hordeum; species Hordeum marinum. Next base: position 165,840,974 of record CM039678.1, on the reverse strand, counting down.
TCCTATTTTTGTCCCATGCAACATCATCATTAGTGGCCTCTCTGACTGGCTTTATGCGTCTGACCGGCTATGGAGTGTCCACAACCCAGTCCACCTCAACACAGACAAATGTCAGGTCAACTTTCTTCCTCCACTCGGTGTAGTTGTCATATCTAGGTGTTGGAACATCTTTTAGGCAACTCATCAAGCGGTAACCTCCTGAAATTACAATTGAAGTGAGGTCATTGTAAAAATTGCATGCATTAATCTAACATTAGTCAAATTAAACATACAACTATTTATGCAAATAAATCTATATTACCGTTGGGCAAAAAATAGAAATAGATGCACTTTTTATTGCAATAATAAAACATGATCATGTTATTAACAACGTTGGTCATAAAAATAACATAATCATATTTATTTTAATAATCACTTTTATATGCTCTTTGAATTTAATTCTCTTAAACTTTTATTTTCTTTGTAAAAGAGAACTATTATTTATTTTGCCCCGGAAAAACATGAATTTAGAATTCATGAACTTTTTATTCTTTTTAGAAACTTTTCCTTTTACCAATTAAAAAGTCATGAACTTTATTATTTTATTTATAAAATTCATGAACTTTTCTTTTTCTGAAAATTTTCTATTTTTATTTTCAGAAACTTTTTTCTTTCCGGAAACATTTCTATTTCTTTATTTTCTATTTTCTAAACAAAAAATTCGTTGGAAAATAACGCATAGAAAAAGAAATTAAAACTGTATAAAATTTTGCACAAAAAATTGGCCGGAATTGCGAGGGCTCTCTGGGCCAAAAATGGCCCAGCCATTTAGCACTTGAGCCTCCTGAAGCGCAGCTCCCGGCCTGGGGCGCCCGCCCAGCCGCCCCCCTCCCTCTCAGCCCACCGCGGCCTGTGAGGGAGCCAACGCTCACCCCAACCGCCTGATTCAGGCAGGCGAGATCCGACGCCCGAGCGGGCTTCTTGCTAGGTCAAAACGGCTACGCGACGAGGACGGGGAACCCTAAAATCATGCTCCCCCCACGCGCGACATTCGTCCTCTTTATCGCTCGGGAGCGACTGCGGCCACCGGCGGTGCTCAGTACGGCCGCCGGCGACGGGGTCGAAGATCACAATGCCGCGCGTGCCTCGCGCTCGCCTCTCCTTTCTCCCACTGCACCGCTTGCTTCGTCTATCTCCACGGCCGGGCCCCGAGGCCACCAGTGAGCTAGGTCTTACCGCCGGCGACGGCGACCTGAAGCCACCACGCCGCACATGAGCGTCTGTTTCTTCTTCCCTTGCTTTTCTTTATCCATCTCAAATACAACAGAGCGAGAGAGACAGAGAGAGAGAGAGACGGGAGGGCCTCCTCTGCTCCTCCGCTTGTCCGACGGCGTTTTGTGGCGCCGTTGCATCCCCTTTCGCCGATCGCGTGCTCCCTTGCGGTGAGCGTGCCGCCATCGAGTGGATTTGCCATGATGCCCCCCTTCTTCTTTTTTGGCGATCCTTGAGGCTTGCTCGAGTGGTTCTTCTGCCGGATGGCTCGCCGTGCCGATGCCCATCCGGATCGAGAGGAACAGCACGGCCTTGCGGCAGCGCTACTTTGCCGGTGGCCTGAGGCCCTCTCCGGTGAAATATTGGGTTTTCTTTTGATTGCTTTTCTCTTTACCCTTCTAGGATTCATCTGGGGATGGGGAGTTCTTTTCTTTTTTGTACCAAAAATCCTAAACCAACCTCTGGCTGATACCATTCATAGAACCACGGGATCGTGTAGGCTAGGATTCCGGTAACAGTGGTGGTAGGAGATGGGAATTACCTTCTTCTTGACTTGATGAACTCCCGCCGGTGGCCATAGTGGGATGGTGGCGGCGGTGAGTGGACAGAGAGATGGCGAGGTGGTGGCGGCGGCGATGTGTGTGCAGCGGCGGTGGTGGTACTTCCCGTCACTATTAGCGCAAGACCTAGATCGGGTCGGGTGTATCAATGGGGAGCCTGGCAACACGGTGAACCTCGTACTGCGTGTCGCCGACCCCCAGCTCTCTTCATAGCGCTGCGTGACAGGGGCCCACCAACCATAATGGGTTGGGCGCCCCTGATTAGGGCGCAGATCATAGGGCCTGATGGGCCGTTGGGCCCACTCAGTGGAGATCAACCTAACAGATACGTCATGAACATTTTGGTGAAATGTAACTGATTTGCCAAGGAATTGTACGAGTGCTAGCTGCCAAGGGAGGGAGGAATCTTGTTGCTCTACAGAAGTAGTGATGTTTGCATGTGTATGCATGTTATAGTATTTTCCGTTGTAAATTTATCACTCCTTTGCTTCATCTTGGACTACTTTTTTTTGCTTCAGTTTTAGAAAGGAACAAAAACAAATGATCGTATTTATTCATACAAGACTGAACATCCAGCCGTTTTCAGTCAAAGCCATTTAGTGCATACAAGGGCAAATTTGACAGGCAGGGGAAGGTAGGAAAGTAGGGCATATCTCGGCCAGGACCTCGACTATGACCTGCAGCTTGTCAGGAGGGGGGGTGGAGACGCTACTTTTTTTGCGGGGAATTTAGGACTTTATTCAAACTTCTCTAGCTCCAGCACAATCAGCCATAATGCTGGTTATGAGGAAACTAGGAGGTGAGTCCATCCAACAACTCGTGACCCCCAATGTGCTTACATGTTTTGCACATAGGTGGGCTGGAGTATTAGCATTTCTAGATACATGTTGAACAATAGAATACTGGAAAGATGAGGCTAGTCCTTCAATTTCCATAAGAATTGGCGCTACGAGCGAGCGCGAGAAAGTATGTGAGGTCCAAAGATCAACCACCTCCTTGCAGTCAACCTCCAGCACCACACGCGAGTAATCTCGGAGCTTCGCGAATCGGACACCATCACACAAGGCCATAGCTTTAGCTACCAATGGTTCTGTAATTCCCGGGTAAGGCTTGCTCCAGGCAGTGAGGAAATCAACGGACGACCGGGCAATGCCCCCCTCCACCTTTGTTCTCCTCTTGTGACACACCCGCATCGGTGTTGGTTTTGATCCAATCATCTTTCGTCGGTCTCCAGCCATAACCGGTCCTGACTTTGGTCTGTTCCAATGGGATATCGAGCACATCCAAGGTCTCCTTAATCAAGCGAATAACATGAGTTGGGTTCGATCCTTCCTTATCATGTGTAATGTTGTTTCTGGAGGTCTAGATTGCCCACATCACTGAGATAATATTGGCCTTGTCGGCCATGTGGAATCTTTGGTCACATAAGATGTCCTTCGCCCACGTCTTTGGATGGAGATCGGGGAGTTTCACCTGCAGCCAGTCTTGAGCTTCCATCCAAAATCTTTTCGCATGAGAGCATTTCACCAACGCATGCATCAAGTCCTCATCTGCACCGAGGCAGACTTTGCATCTCGCCATAGTGACAATGTGTCTGTGCTGTAGTGTTTGCTCCACCAAGAGTTTACCCCGTAGAACTCACCACCAGAACACTCGCACCTTAGGCACCACCGGGAGTTGCCACAACGCTATCCATACCTGTTTATTAGTCGCTGAAGTACCCGTCATCATCCCTTCCTCTAGAGCAGAATGCTCATTACGAGTCATAAGAGCACGATAAGAAGATTTTACAGTATAGACACCCGTATTCTCCCACGCCCATGCCCAGAAGTCCTCACCTCCCCCTTGTCGTAACGGTATGTTCAATATTGCATCAGCATCGGGGGTGGTGAAGTTGTTTCTGACAATATCCACTCTCCAAGACCAGGACTCACTATTGATGAGATCGGACACTTTGTGGAGTGTGGCATTTCCAATCTGCACCGTCGGTTGCATTGAGAGTTTCCTTGGGATCCAGCTGGCATTCCATATAGATATTGAAGTGCCATCCCCAATACGCTTAATTAGGCCGGCGCTGAGCGCCTCCCTGCCTGCTATGATCGCTCGCCAGGTAGCTGAAGCATTCTTTGGAATAGTGGCCTGCATAAATTCAGAAGTCGGGAAGTACTTCCCCTTCAAAACTCGAGCACACAAAGAGCTCGGGTTAGTGGTCAATCTCCATCCATGCTTACCGAGCATAGCAAGGTTGAACATCTTCAGGTCCCAAAAACCTATACCGCCTTGTATCTTTGGTGATGTGAGCATTTTCCAGTCCACCCAATGCATGGAGTGTCTATCTAAAGAGCTGCTCCACCAATATTTTGCCATACTAGAGGAGATCCCCTTGCATACTTTCTTTGCCAATTTGAAGCAGCTCATGGAGAAGGTGGGTATTGCTTGTATGATAGATTTCAGTCGCACCTCCCGCGTTGCACAGGAGACTAGTCTCTCTATACCTCCATTTAACTTGCTTCTGATTCTTTCCCCTATGTGGTCAAATGTCCTGCTGGTAATGCGGCCCACTGCTGTCGGGAGGCCAAGGTATCTTTCATTGAAGGCCTCCGTCGTGATACCCAGCAAACTTTTCAAAACATGGCGGTCTGTGTTAGAGGTGTTTGGACTGGAAAAAATTGAGCTCTTCTCCCTATTCACACACTGACCAGATTCTAAGAATGTCATTTAACCGCCTAGCGCTTTGCTCCTTTGCCTGCATGAAGATCAGGCTATCGTCTGCAAAGAGTAGATGGTTGATCCATGGTGAGTGCACACTCACCCTAATACCTTTGTCCACATACGGCCGGCCAAAATTATTCAGCAAGGTTGTGAAGCCCTCCGCACACAACAAGAAGAGATAAGGTGACACAGCGCATCCTTGTCGTAACCCCCTGGAGAGGGAGAAAAAAGGCAACAGTTCCCCATTCACCCGAATAGCAAATCTCACCGAGGAGACACACTTGATGATGAGACGAATAAGAGATTGGCTGAAGCCTAGACCTACCATAATTTTTTCAATATAATGCCATTCGACTCAATCATAGGCCTTCATCATGTCTAGCTTCACCGCACACACATTGTTTTTTCCGTTCCTCATCTTTCTCATTGCATGGACACTCTCATAGGGGATAAGAACATTATTGTCCGTGATAAGGCGTCCCGGAACAAACGCACTCTGTTCTTTACCTATGATTTCCTCCAAGAAGATCCTCAATCTGTTTGCTATACACTTAGCAACAATTTTATATAAAACTGGACAAAGAGAGATCGGTCTATATTGATTAATACATATAATTGTATTTATTTAGGAGATGCTGCTGCTACGAGTTTCTGTTGTTCCGTGGGAGGAAGGGGCGCTGCATCAATGGCCGACAAATCATTTACTCTTCACGGATGCTCCAACTAGACCACTTGAATATCCGTATAATTGTTTCATCTATTCCTAGATTACTACTCCTTTCGTCCCAAAATAAGTGTCACAGATTTTGTACTAAATTAGTACAAATTTTGTACTAGATCATCGACACTTATTTTGGAACGGAGGGAGTACTATATAAAAATTTAGCTATCGACACATCACAAGGAAAAGCAACACATGTCATATAATTGGGTCAACCTGAAATACCCGTTGGGCCAACGAGACCACTACTATTCGTGATATGGGTCGGCCCATGTCCTCTTAAGTTGGCCCTGAGGCCACTAGGGCCAGGTCCAAGGCCAAGGCTGGGTCGGCCCATTCCCATCCTAACTTGGCACCCATTAAAATCATTTCACCTTCTACATGAGATGTTCATAGATGCTTGATGAGCCACGTGGCAGAGAAGTTGTTTTGCCATTTGATGCCCAAATTCAAGGTTATGAGTAACTCTAGAATAGTCGCCATACGGCCGGTCGCCACATGGGATATGAAGCGCACTTCATATGGATATGGAGGCTATGGTGTCTCTGTGCAAAAGTTGCCATAATGCGGCCTACATAACTTTATTTTATATTCATTTTTTGGTTGCATCAACTCAATAACCACACACTCAATTTGAGAGATTAAAACAATATTTTGAGATAACATTGCATTATAAAGGTATTACATAGTTTGTACTAAACTAATGACTTTGTACGTCTTTGGAGAAGCACCCGTTGCTTCGTATCAACAACGGTGAATGCAGGTCACTGGGTGCATGCATATGTGACCGAGTCCACTCGTCCTCTACGCATGACGGTTTGACAGTCGAACAACCTCCTTCTATTGGGGAACGTCGCATGGGAAACAAAAAATTTCGTACGCACACGCAAGATCTATCCATGGTAATGAGCATGTACGTGAGGGAGAGTGGATCTACATATCCTTGTAGATCGCTAAGTGGGAAGCGTTAAGAAACGCGGTTGGTGTAGTCGAACGTCTTCACGATCCAAATCGCCGAGCGTCCCGCAATCTCATCACGATCCGTCCCGCGAGCCAATCATGATTCGTCCCGCGAACTCATCACGATCCGTCCCGCGAACTCATCACGATCCGTCCCGCGAACTCATCATGATCCGTCCTGCGAACTCATCAGGATCCGCCTTGCGAACTCATCACGATCCGTCCCGCGAACTCATCACGATCCGTCTCGCGACCTTGATCATGGTCCTTCCGATCTAGCGCCGAACGGACGGCACCTCCGCGTTCAGCACACGTACAGCTCGATGACGATCTCCGCCTTCTTGATCCAGAAAGAAGGAGCAGAGAGGTAGAAGTGTTCTCCGACAGCATGACGGCGCTCCGGCGATGGTGGTGGAGCTATTCCGGCAGGGCTTCGCCCAAGCACTGCAGAAATCCGATCTAGAGGAGAAACTATGCACTGGAGGAACGGGCAACACGTGGCTAAAAATTCTGTGCAAAACCCCTAAAACCTCTAGTCTATATAAAAGGAATAGAGGAGGAGGCTTGGCACAAGGGCCAAGCCTCCAAGGAGTCAGCCGAACCAGGTGGAGGAGGTGGACTCCACCTCCAATCCTAGTAGGACTAGGATTCACCCTATTTTTGCCTTTTTCCACCTTTTCTCTTTGGGCCTTTTTTCCCAAACCGCATGGGCCTTGTGTGGAACTTACACCATCCAACTAAGGGCTGGTAAACACTCTCCCACAGCCCATGGAGCCTCTTGGGTCGAAATACCCCTCCCGATGGTCTCCCGGTACACTACCGGCACTCTCGGTACACTACCGATGAGCCCGAAACTTTTCCGGTGACCAAAACAGGACTTCCTATATATGAATATTTACCTACGAACCATTCCGGAGCTCCTCGTGATGTTCGGGATCTGATCCGGGACTCCGAACAACCTTCGGTCACCACCATACATAACTCTATACTACCGAAACGTCACCAAACCTTAAGTGTGGAGACCCTGCGGGTTCGAGAACTATGTAGACATGACCAAGACACCTCTACGGTCAATAACCAATAGCAGGACCTGGATGCCCATATTGGTTCCTACATATTCTACGAAGATCTTTATCGGTCGAACCTCTATGTCAAGGATTCAGTTAATCCCGTATGATGTTCCCTTTGTTCTTCGATATGTTACTTGCCCGAGATTCGATCGTCGGTATCTCCATACCTAGTTCAACCTCGTTACCGGCAAGTCTCTTTACTCGTTCCGTAATACAAGATACCGTGACTAACACTTAGTCACATTGCTTGCAAGGCTTATTGTGATGTTGTATTACCGAGTGGGCCCTGAGATACCTCTCCGTCACACGGAGCAACAAATTCCAGTCTTGATCCATGCCAACACAACAGACACCCTCGGAGATACCTGTAGAGCACCTTTATAGTCACCCAGTTACGTTGCAACGTTTGATACACACAAGGCACTCCTCCGATATCCGTGAATTGCATGATCTCATGGTCATAGGAACATATACTTGACATGCAGAAACAGTAGCAATAAACTGACATGATCATATGCTACGTTTGTAGTTTGGGTCTTTTCCATCACACCATTCTCCTAATAATGTGATCCCGTTTATCAAATGACATCTCATGTCCATGTCTAGGAAACCCGAACCATCTTTGATCAACGAGCTAGTCCATTAGAGGCATACTAGGGACATGGTTTTGTGTATGTATCCACACATGCATCTAAGTCTCTGATCAATACAATTATAGCATGGATAATAGACGATTATCATGAACAAGTAAATATGATAATAACTAATTTATTATTGCCTCTAGGGCATATTTCCAACAGTCTCCCACTTGCACTAGAGTCAATAATCTAGTTCACATCACCATGTGATTCGCATTGTTATGAATCTAACACCCAGTGAGTTATGGGGCTTGATCATGCTTTGCATGTGAGAGAGGTCTTATAGTCAACAGGTCTACGACATTCAGATCCGTGTGTACTTTGCAAACCTCTATGTCAAACCATAAACACTGCTACCACACTCCACTTGGTACTATTCCAAATGGCTGCTCCACTATACGTATCCAGATTGCTACTACGAATCATCCGGATTGGTGTTAAAGCCTGCATCGACGTAACTCTTTACGATGAAATCTTTATCACCTCCATAATCGAGAAACATCTCCTTAGTCTTTTCGTCACTAAGGATAATCTTGACCGCTGTCCAGTGATCCACTCCTGGATCACTGTTGTACACCTTGACGGACTCATGGCAAGGCACCCATAGGTGTGGTACACAGCATGGCATACTATACAGAGCCTATGGCTAAGGCATAGGGGACGACATTCGTCCTTTCTCTTTCTTCTGCCTTGGTCGAGCTTTGAGTCTCACTCAACTTCTCACCTTACAAAGCAGGCGAGAACACTTCTTTCTGACTAATCCATTTTGAACTCTTTCAAAATCTTGTCAAGGTATGTACTCATTGAAAGTCTTATCAAACATCATGATCTATCTTTATAGATCTTGATGCTCAATTAGGTAGCTTTATTTAGGTCTTCCTTTGAAAAACACTTTTCAAACAACCATTTATGCTTTCCAGAAATTCCACATTATTTCTGAATAGCAATATGTCATCCACATATACTTATCAGAAACTCTATGGTGCTCCCACTCACTTTATTGCAAATACAAGTTTCTCATAAACTTTGTATAGGCTCAAAAACTTTGATCACCTCATCAAAGTGTATAGTCCAACTCCAAGATGCTTGCTTCAGTCTATAAAAAGATCACTGAAGCTTGCACACCTTTTAGCATCCTTAGGACTGACAAAACCTTCTGGTTGTATCACATACAACCTTTCCTCAAGTAAACCATTAAGGAAACGATGTTTGACATCCATCTGCCAGATTTCATAATTGAAAGTGCAGCAACTGCTAACATAATTTCAACAGACTTTAGCATCGCTACGAGTGAGAAAGTCTCATCACAGTCAACTCCTTGAACTTGTCGTAAACTTCTTTGCAACAAGTCAAGCTTTACAAATGGTGACATTTACCATCAGCATCTGTCTTCATTTCAAAGATCCATTTGTACTTAACGACCTGCCGTCCAACGAGCAAGTCCACCAAAGTCTATACTTGGTTTTCATACATGGATCCTTTCTCGGATTTCATGGCCTCTAACCATTTGTTGGTTTCCGGGCCCATCATCACTTCTTCGTAGTTCGTAGGTTCATCGTTGTCCAACAACTTGACCTCTAAGACAGGGTTGCCGCATCACTCAGTGTTGGGGAACGTCGCATGGGAAACAAAAATTTTCCTACGCACACGCAAACCTATCCATGGTGATGAGCATCTACGAGAGGGAGAGTGGATCTACATACCCATGTAGATCGCTAAGCAGGAAGCGTTAAGAAATGCGGTTGGTGTAGTCGAACATCTTCGCGATCCAAATCGCTGAGCGTCCCGCGATCTCATCACGATCCGTCCCGCGATCCAATCACTATCCGTCCCATGAACTCATCACGATCTGTCCCGCGATCTCATCACGATCCGTCTCACGATCTTGATCACGATCTATCCCGCGAACTCATCATGATCCGTTCCGCGATCTCATCACGAACCGTCTCACGATCTCGATCACGGTCCTTCCAATCTAGCGCCGAACGGACGGCACCTCCGCGTTCAGCACACGTGCAGCTTGATGACGATCTCCACCGTCTTGATCTAGCAAGAGGAGGTGGAGAGGAGTGAGAGTTCACCGGCAGCGTGACGACGCTCCGGTGATGGTGGTGGAGTGATTCCGGCAGGGCTTCGCGTAAGCGCTGCGGAAAACCGATCTAGAGGAGAAACTGTGCACCGGTGAAACGGGTAGCACGTGGCCGGAAATTCTGTCCAAAAACCACCCAATCCACTAGTATATATAGGAGGATAGGAGAGGAGAGGCAGCCAAGGCCTTTGGGTCGGCTGAAATAGGAGGTGGGAAGCAATCCTACTTCACCTCCAATCCTAGTTGGAGTAGGATTGCCTCCTATTGGCTGATTTTCCACTTTTTGCTTTAGGACGTTCTCTCCTGCGCCATGGGCCTTTGTGGCTGTTTTCCCAGCCCACTAAGGGCTGGTTATTATTCTCCCACATCCCATGGACCTCTTGGGGTCGAAATACCCCTCCTGGAGGCCTCCCGGTACACTACCGGCACTCCTGGTACACTACCGGCACTCCCGGTACACCACCGGCACTCCCGGTACACTACCGATGAGCCCGAAACTTTTCCGGAAACCAAACTGGGACTTCCTATATATGAATCTTTACCTCCGGACCATTCTGGAGCTCCTCATGACGTTCGGGATCTCATCCGGGACTCCGAACAAACTTCGGTCACCACCATACATAACTCTACACTACCGAAACGTCACCGAACCTTAAGTGTGCAGACCCTGCGGGTTCGAGAACTATGTAGACATGACCGAGACAACTCTATGGTCAATAACCAATGGCTGGACCTGGACGTCCACATTGGTTCCTACATATTCTACGAAGATCTTTATCGGTCGAACCTCTATGTCAAGGATTCAGTTAATCCCGTATAACGTTCCCTTTGTTCTTCGGTATGTTACTTGCCCGAGATTCGATCGTCGGTATCTCCATACCTAGTTCAACCTCGTTACCGGCAAGTCTCTTTACTCGTTCCGTAATACAAGATCCTGTGACTAACACTTAGCCACATTGCTTGCAAGGCTTGTTGTGATGTTGTATTACCGAGTGGGCCCTAAGATACCTCTCCGTCACACGGAGTAACAAATCCCAGTGTCGATCCATGCCAACTCAACAGACACCATCGGAGATACCTGTAGAGCACCTTTATAGTCACCCAGTTACGTTGCGACGTTTGATACACACAAGGCACTCCTCCGATATCCGTGAGTTGCATGATCTCATGGTCATAGGAACATATACTTGACATGCAGAAAATAGTAGCAATAAACTGACATGATCATATGCTATGTTTGTAGTTTGGGTCTTATCCATCACATCATTCTCCTAATGATGTGATCCCATTATCAAATGACATCTCATGTCCATGGCTAGGAAACCTTAACCATCCTTTGATCAACGAGCTAGTCCATTAGAGGCATACTAGGGACATGGTTTTGTCTATGTATCCACACATGCATTTAAGTCTCCGATCAATACAATTATAGCATGGATAATAAACGATTATCATGAACAAGGAAATATGATAATAACTAATTTATTATTGCCTCTAGGGCATATTTCCAACAGTCTCCCACTTGCACTAGAGTCAATAATCTAGTTCACATCACCATGTGATTCACATTGTTATGAATCTAACACCCAATGAGTTCTGGGGCTCGATCATGCTTTGCATGTGAGAGAGGTCTTATAGTCAACGGGTCTGCGATATTCAGTCCGTGTGTACTTTGCAAATCTCTATGTCAAACCGTAAACACTGCTACCACACTCCACTTGGTACTATTTCCAAATGGCTGCTCCACTATACATATCCAGATTGCTACTACGAGTCATCCGGATTAGTGTTAAAGCTTGTATCGACGTAACTCCTTACGACGAACTCTTTATCACCTCCATAATCGAGAAACATCTCCTCAGTCTCTTAGTTACTGAGGATAATCTTGACCGCTGTCCAGTGATCCACTCCTAGTTCACTCTTGTACCCCCTGACGGACTCATGGCAAGGCACACACAGGTGCGGTACACAGCATGGCATAATATAGAGCCTATGGCTAAGGCATAGGGGACGACGTTCGTCCTTTCTATTTCTTCTGCCGTTGTCGAGCTTTGAGTCTCACTCAACTTTCACACCTTACAAATCAGGCGAGAACTCTTTCTCTGACTGATCCATTTTGAACTCTTTCAAAATCTTGTCAAGGTATGCACTCATTGAAAGTCTCATCGAGCATCTTGATCTATCTCCATAGATTTTGATGCTCAACAATTAGGTAGCTTCATCCAGGTCTTCCTTTGAAAATCACTTTCCAAATGACCGTTTTATGCTTTCTAGAAACTCTACATTATTTCTGATCAACAATATGTCATCCACATATACTTATCAGAAATTCTATAGTACTCCCACTCACTTTATTGCAAATACAAGTTTCTCGTAAACTTTGTATAAACATCAAAACTTTGATCACCTCATCAAAGCGTATATTCCAACTCCGAGATGCTTGCTTCAGTCCATGGAAGGATCACCGAAGCTTGCACACCTTTTAGCATCCTTAGGCCTGACAAAACCTTCTGGTTGTATCACATACAACCTTTCCTCAAGTAAACTGTTAAGGAAACGATGTTTTGACATCCATCTGCCAGATTTCATAATTGAAAACACAGCAACTGCTAACATAATTCCAACAGACTTTAGCACCACTACGAGTGAGAAAGTCTCATCGTAGTCAACTCCTTGAACTTGTCACAAACATCTTTGCAACAAGTCGAGCTTTACAAATAGTGACATTCACCATGAGTGTCTGTCTTCATTTTAAAGATCCATTTGTACTCAACGACCTGCCGTCCAACGAGCAAGTCTACCAAAGTCTACACTTGGTTTTCATACATGGATCCTATCTCGGATTTCATGGCCTCTAACCATTTATCGGAATCCGGGCCCATCATCGCTTCTCCATAGCTCGTAGGTTCATCGTTGTCCAACAACATGATCTCCAAGACAGAGTTGTCGTACCACTTAGGAGCAGTACACATCCTTGTCGACCTACGAAGTTCGATAGTAACTTGATCCTGAAGCTTCATGATCATCATCATTAACTTCCTCTTCAACTAACGTAGGCTTCACAGAAACATCTTTCTGCGCTGCGCTACTCTCTGGTTGAACAAAGGTTTAACAACCTCATCAAGTTCTATTTTCCTCCCACTCAATTATTTCGAGAGAAACATTTCCTCGAGAAAGGATCCGTTTAAGCAACAAACACTTTGCACTAGGATCTGAGATTGAAGGTTCACCCAACTGATCTTAGGGTATTCTATGAAGATGCAATTTGTCCGCCTTGGGTTCGACCTCATTAGGTGAAAACATTTTCCACACAAGTGTCACATCCCCAAATATTAAGAAATGACAGCTTAGGTTTCTATCAAACCATAATTCACATGGTGTCATCTCAACGGATTTAGATGGTGCCCTATTTAAAGTGAATGTAGTTGTCTCTAATGCATAACCCCAAAATTATAGTAGTAAAACGACAAGAGACATCATAGCACGCACCATGTCCAATAGAGCATAACTATGATGTTCGGACACACCATCACACTATGGTGTTCAAGGTGGCGATTAGTTGTGAAACAACTTTCACATTGTCTTAAGTTGTATGCCAAACTCGTGACTCAGATATTCACCTCCACGATCATATCGCAGTCATTTTTATCTTCTTGTCACGATGATCTTTAAACTTCACTCTGAATTTGCTTGAACCTTTCAAACGATTCAGACTTGTGTTTCATTAAGTAAATATACACTATATCTACTCAAATCATCAGTGAAGGTAAGAAAATAACGATATCCACGGCACGCTACAAGACTCACTAGATTGCATACATCAACATGTATCATTTCCAATGAATCACTTGCCCGCTCCATCCAACGGGGTCCTTTAGTCATCTTGCCCAAGAGGCATGGCTCGCATGTCTCAACCGATTCGAAATCGAATGAGTCCAAATATCCATTAGCATGGAGTTTCTACATGCGCTTTATACCAATATGACATTTAGTGGCAGTGCCACAAGTATGTGGTACTATCATTATTAACTTTGTATCTTTTGACATCAATGTTATGAACATGTGTAATACTACGATCAAGATTTCAACAAACCATTCTCGCTGGGTGCATGACCATTGAAGGTATTATTCATGTAAACAGAATAACCATTATTCTCTAACTTAAATGAATAACCGTATTGCAATAAACATGATCTAATCATGTTCATGCTCAACGCAAAACACCAAATAACATTTATTTAGGTTCGTCACTAATCCTGAAGGTAGAGAGAGCGTGCGATGTTGATCACATCAACCTTGAAAACACTTCCAACACATATCGTCACCTCACCCTTAGCTAGTTCTCCGTTTATTCCGTAGCTTTTATTTCGAGTTACTAACATTTAGCAACCGAACCGGTATCCAATACCCAGGTGCTACTAAGAGTACTATCAAGGTACACATTAGTAACTCGTATATCAAATATACTTCTATCAATGTTGCCAGCCTTCTTATCTACCAAGTATCTAGGGTTGTTCCGCTTCAGCGACCGCTCACCTCATAACAGAAGCACTTAGTCTCGGGTTTGAGTTCAACTTTGGGTTGCTTCACTGGAGCAGCAACTGACTTGCTATCCATGAAGTTTCCCTCCTTGCTCTTGCCCTTCTCGAAACTAGTGGTTTGATTAACCATCAACACTTGACGATCCTTCTTGATTTCTACCTTCGCGGTGTCAAACATCGCGAATAGCTCAGGGATCAACATTTCTTTCCCTGGCATTTTATAGTTCATCACCAAGTTCTAGTAGCTCAGTGACAGTGACTTGGAGAACTACATCAATCACTATCTTATCTAGAAGATCAACTCCCACTCGATTCAAGCGATTGTAGTACCCAGACAGTCTGAGCACATGCTCAACGATTGAGCTATTCTCTTTCATCTTGCAGGCAAAGAATCTCGTTGGAGATCCTATATCTCGCAACTCGGGCACGAGCCTGAGATCACAATCTCAGCTCTTAGAACATCTCATATGTTCCGTGACGTCCAAAACGTTATGGAGCCTCAATTCTAAGTCGTAATGCATGACGCACTAAACTATCAAGTAGTCATCGAAACGTGCCTGTCAGATGTTCACAACATCTACAGACGACGCTAGATGGGGTGGCGCACCGAGCGGTGCATTAAGGACATAAGCCTTCTGTGCAGCAATGAGGACAATCCTCAGATCACGGAGCCAATCCACAATTTTGCTACCAACGTCTTTCAATTCTATTTCTCTAGGAACATATAAAAATACAAGGGAGCTACAGCGCGAGCTAGTAATCTACAACATAATTTGCAAAGACACTTTAACTATGTTCATGATAATGAGTTCAACTAATCATATTACTTAAGAACTCCCACTCAAATTGACATCCCTCGGGTCATTCGAGTGATACATGATCCAAATTCACCAACTCAAGTCCGATCATCACGTGAGTTAAGGTGGCTTCAATGGTGAACATCATTATGTTGATCATATTCACTATATGACTCATGCTCGACCTTTCGGTCTCTTGTGTTCCGAGGCCATGTCTGTACATGCTAGGCTCGTCAAGTTTAACCCGACTGTTATGCGCGTTCAAATCTGGCTTGCACCCGTTGTATGTGAACGTAGAGTCTATCACACCCGATCATCACGTGGTGGCTCAACACGACGAACTTTCGCAACGGTGCACACTCGGGGAGAACACAGTTCATCTTGAAATTCAAGTGAGGGATCACCTTATAATGCTACCGTCGTACTAAGCAAAACAAGGTGCATAAAAGGATTAACATCTCATGCAATTCATAAGTGACATGATATGGCCATGAACTTGTTTTTAAGATCTCCATCTTCGAAACACCGGCATGATCTCCATCGTCACCGGCACAACACAATGATCTCCATCATCTTGATCTCCATCAATGTGTTTCCATTGGGGTTGTGGCGCCAGCCCTGCTTCTACTTCTATTGCTACCGCTTAGCGATAAACTAAAGCATTACATAGCGCTTAATGATTGACATGCAGGTCATACAATAATTAAAGACAATCCTATGGCTCCTGCCGGTTGCCGTACTCAACGACATGCGAGTCGTGAAATTCTATACATCACACGATCATCTCATACATCACATATATCTCATCATGTAATTGGCCATATCACATCACAACATACCCTGCAAAAACAAGTTAGACGTCCTCTAATTGTTGTTGCATGTTTTACGTGGCTGCTATGGGTATCTAGCAAGAACGATTCTCACCTACGCATAAACCACAACGGTGATACATAGATTGCTTTTCAACCTTCTCAAGGACCGCCTTTGTCGGATCCGATCCAACTAAAGTGAGAGAAACTGTCACCCGCAAGCCATCTAAGCAACAAGTTGCGTCGAGGGAACCGGTCTCTCGTAAGCGTACGAGTAATGTTGGTCCGGGCCGCTTCATCTCACAATCCCGCTGAACCAAAATCTGACCAAGGGAGGAAGCAATCTAAGCATCAACGCCCACAAACCTTTTGTGTTCTAATCGAGATCTCATCGAACCATCAACCTAGCTCATGATGCCACTGTTGGGGAACGTCGCATGGGAAACAAAAATTTTCCTACGCACACGCAAACCTATCCATGGTGATGAGCATCTACTATAGGGAGAGTGGATCTACATACCCTTGTAGATCGCTATCTCATCACGATCCGTCCCGCGATCTCATCACGATCCGTCCCGCGATCTCATCACGATCCGTCTCACGATATTGATCACGATCTATCCCGCGAACTCATCACGATCCGTTCCGCGATCTCATCACGAACCGTCTCGCGATCTCGATCACGGTCCTTCTGATCTAGCGCCGAACGGACGGCACCTCCGCGTTCAGCACACGTGCAGCTTGATGATGATCTCCACCGTCTTGATCCAGCAAGAGGAGGTGGAGAGGAGAGAGAGTTCACCGGCAGTGTGACGGCGCTCCGGTGATGGTGGTGGAGTGATTCTGGCAGGGCTTCGCGTAAGCGCTGCGGAAAACCGATCTAGAGGAGAAACTGTGCACCGGTGAAACGGGTAGCACGTGGCCGGAAATTCTGTCCAAAAACCACCCAATCCACTAGTATATATAGGAGGAGAGGAGAGGAGAGGCAGCCAAGGCCTTTGGGTCGGCTGAAATAGGAGGTGGGAAGCAATCCTACTTCACCTCCAATCCTAGTTGGAGTAGGATTGCCTCCTATTGGCTGATTTTCCACTTTTTGCTTTAGGACTTTCTCTCCTGCGCCATGGGCATTTGTGGCTGTTTTCCCAGCCCACTAAGGGCTGGTTATTATTCTCCCACATCCCATGGACCTCTTGGGGTCGAAATACCCCTCCTGGAGGCCTCCCGGTACACTACCGGCACTCCTGGTACACTACTGGCACTCCCGGTACACTACCGGCACTCCCGCTACACTACCGATGAGCCCGAAACTTTTCCGGAAACCAAACTGGGACTTCCTATATATGAATCTTTACCTCCGGACCATTCCGGAGCTCCTCGTGACGTCTGGGATCTCATCTGGGACTCCGAGCAAACTTCGATCACCAACATACATAACTCTACACTACCGAAACGTCACCGAAACTTAAGTGTGCAGACCCTGCGGGTTCGAGAACTATGTAGACATGACCGAGACACCTCTACGGTCAATAACCAATGGCGGGACCTAGATGTCCACATTGGTTCCTACATATTCTACGAAGATCTTTATCGGTCGAACCTCTGTGTCAAGGATTCAGTTAATCCCGTGTAACGTTCCCTTTGTTCTTCGGTATGTTACTTGCCCGAGATTCGATCGTCGGTATCTCCATACCTAGTTCAACCTTGTTACTGGAAAGTCTCTTTACTCGTTCTGTAATACAAGATCCCGTGACTAACACTTAGCCACATTGCTTGCAAGGCTTGTTGTGATGTTGTATTATCGAGTGGGCCCTGAGATACCTCTCCGTCACACGGAGTAACAAATCCCAGTCTCGATCCATGCCAACTCAACAGACACCATCGGAGATACCTGTAGAGCACCTTTATAGTCACCCAGTTACGTTGCGACGTTTGATACACACAAGGCACTCCTCCGATATCCGTGAGTTGCATGATCTCATGGTCATAGGAACATATACTTGACATGCAGAAAACAGTAGCAATAAACTGACACGATCATATGCTATTTTTGTAGTTTGGGTCGTATCCATCACATCATTCTCCTAATGATGTGATCCCGTTATCAAATGACATCTCATGTCCATGGCTAGGAAACCTTAACCATCCTTTGATCAACGAGCTAGTCCATTAGAGGCATACTAGGGACATGGTTTTGTCTATGTATCCACACATGCATTTAAGTCTCCGATCAATACAATTATAGCATGGATAATAAACGATTATCATGAACAATGAAATATGATAATAACTAATTTATTATTGCCTCTAGGGCATATTTCCAACACTCAGGAGCAGTACACGTCCTTGTCGACCTACGAGGTTCAATAGTAACTTGATCTGAAGCTTCATGATCATCATCATTCACTTCCTCTTCAACTAATGTAGGCTTCACAGAAACAACTTCCTGCGCTCCACTACTCTCTGGTTGAAACAGAGGTTCAATAACCTCATCAAGTTCTATCCTACTCCCACTCAATTCTTTCAAGAGAAACTTTTTTTCAAGAAAGGACCCAGTTTTTAGCAACAAACATTTTATGCTTGGATCTGAGATAGAAGGTTCACCCAACTGTTCTTAGGGTATTCTATGAAGATGCATTTGTACGCTGTGGGTTCGAGCTCATTAGGTGAAAACATTTTCCACACAAGTGTCACAACCCCAAACATTAAGAAATGATAGCTTAGGTTCTATCAAACCATAATTCACACGATGTCATCTCAACGGATTTCGATGGTGCCCTATTTAAAGTGAATGCAGTTGTCTCTAATGCATAACCCCAAAATTATAGTAACAAAATGATAAGAGACATCATAGCATGCACCATATCCAATAGAGCACGACTATGACGTTCGGACACACTATGGTGTTCCAGGTGGCGTGAGTTGTGAAACAATTTTCGCATTGTCTAAAGTTGTATGCCAAACTCGCAACTCAGATATTCATCTCGACGATCATATCGTAGACATTTTTATCTTCTTGTCATGATGATCTTAAAATTCACTCTAAATTTGCTTGAACCTGTCAAACGATTCAGACTTGTGTTTCATTAAGCAAATATACACTATATCTACTCAAATCATCAGCGAAGGTAAGAAAATAACGATATCCACCGCACGCTATAAGACTCATTGGATTGCATACATCAACATGTATCATTTCCAATAAATCACTTGCCCGCTTCATCAAAACAGAAAACGGGGTCCTTAGTCATCCTGCCCAAGAGGCATGGTTCGCATGTCTCAACCGATTCGAAATCGAATGGGTCCAAAGATCCATCAACATGGAGTTTCTTCATGCGTTTTATACCAATATGACATTTAGCGGCAGCGCCACAAGTATTTGGTACTATGATTATTAACTTTATATATTTTGCCATCAAAGTTATGAACATGTTTATTACTACGATCAAGTTTCAACAAACCATTCTCACTGGGTGCATGACCATTGAAGGTATTATTCCTGTAAATATAATAACCATTATTCTCTAACTTAAATGAATAACCGTGTTGCAATGAACATGATCTAATCATGTTCATGCTCAACGCAAAACACCAAATAACATTTATTTAGGTTCGTCACTAATCTCGAAGGTAGAGAAAGGGTGCGATGTTGATCACATCAACCTTGGAAATATTTCCAACACACATCGTCACCTCGCACTTAGCTAGTTCTTCGTTCATTTCGTAGCTTTTATTTCGAGTTACTAACATTTAGCAACCGAACCGGTATCCAATACCCAGGTGCTACTAGTAGTACTAGCAAGGTACACATCAATAACATGTATATCAAATATACTTCTGTCGACTTTGCCAGCCTTCTTATTTACCAAGTATCTAGGGTTGTTCTGCTTCAGTGACCGTTCTCCTCATAATCGAAGCACTTAGTCTCGGGTTTGGGTTAGACTTTGGGTTGCTTCACTAGAGTAGCAACTGACTTGCTATCCATGAAGTTTCCCTCCTTGCTCTTGGCATTCTCAAAACTAGTGGTTTGACTAACCATCAACACTTGACGCTCCTTCTTGATTTCTACCTTCGCGGTGTCAAACATCGCGAACAGCTCAGGGATCATTATTTCTATCACTGGCGTTTCATAGTTCATCACCAAGTTCTAGTAGATTAGTGACAGTGACTTGGAGAACTATATCAATCACTATCTTATCTGGAAGATCAACTCCCACTCGATTCAAGTGCTTGTAGCACCCAAACAATCTGAGCACATGCTCTACGATTGAGCTATTCTCTTTCATCTTGCATGCAAAGAATCTTGCTGGAGATCTCATATCTCGCAACACGGGCATGAGCTTGAGATCCTAATTTCAGCTCTTAGAACATCTCATATGTTCCGTGACGTTCACAACATTTCAGAGCCTCAATTCTAAGCCGTAATGCATGACGCACTAAACTATCAAGTAGTCATCAGAACGTGCCTGCCAGATGTTCACAACTTCTACGAATGGTGCTAGAGAGGTTGGCGCACCGAGCGGTGCATTAAGGACATAAGCCTTCCGTGCAGCAATGAGGACAATCCTCAGATCACGGACCCAGTCCGCAATATTGCTACCATCATCTGTCAACTCTATTTCTCTAGGAACATATAAAAATTCAAGGGAGCTACAGCGCGAGCTAGTAATCTACAACATAATTTGCAAAGACACTACTGACTATGTTCATGATAATGAGTTCAATTAATCATATTACTTAAGAACTCCCACTCAAATTGACATCCCTCAGGTCATCTGAGTGTCACATGATCAAAATTCACCAACTCAAGTCCGATCATCATGTGAGTTGAGGTGGCTTCAATGGTGAACATCATTATGTTGATCATATCTATTATATGACTCATGTTCGACCTTTCGGTCTCTTGTATTCTGAGGCCATGTATGTACATGCTAGGCTCGTCAAGTTTAACCCGAGTGTTCTGCACGTGCAACACTGCCTTGCACCCGTTGTATGTGAACGTAGAGTCTATCACACCCGATCATCATGTGGCGTCTCAACACGACGAACTTTCACAACGGTGCACGATCGGGGAGAACACAATTTATCTTGAAATTAAGTGAGGGATCACCTTATAATGCTAGCGTCGTCCTAAGCAAAACAAGGTGCATAAAAAGGATTAACATCACATGCAAATCATAAGTGACATGATATGTCCATGAACTTGTGCTTTTGATCTCCATCTAGAAAGCACTGGCATGATCTCCATCGTCACCGGCAAGACACCATGATCTCCATCATCTTGATCTCCATCAACGTGTCACCATCGGGGTTGTTGCGCCCAACATGCTTCTACTACTATTGCTACCGTTTAGCGATAAAGTAAAGCATTACATAGCGCTTAATGATTGACACGTAGGTCATACAATAATTAAGGACAACCCTATGGCTCCTGCCAGTTGCCATACTCAACGACATGCAAGTCATGATAATCTATACAGCACATGATCATCTCATACATCACATATATCACATCGTGTAATTGGCCGTATCACATCACAACATACCCTGCAAAAACAAGTTAGACGTCCTCTAATTGTTGTTGCATGTTTTACGTGGCTGCTATGGGTATCTAGCAAGAACAATGCTCATCTATGCAAAAACCACAACGGTGATACACTAGTTGCTTTTGAACCTTCTCAAGGACCGCCCTTGTCGAATCCGATCCAACTAAAGTGAGAGAAACTACCACCCGCAAGCCATCTATGCAACAAGTTGCGGTCGAGGGAACCGGTCTCTCGTAAGCGTACGAGTAATGTTGGTCCGGGCCGCTTCATCTCACAATACCGCTGAACCAAAATCCGACCAAGGGAGGAAGCAATCTAAGCATCAACGCCCACAAACTCTTTGTGTTCTACTCGAGATCTCATCTACACATAGACCTAGGTCTGATACCACTGTTGGGGAACGTCGCATGGGAAACAAAAAAATTCCTATGCACATGCAAGATCTATCCATGGTGATGAGCATCTACGAGAGGGAGAGTGGATCTACATACCCTTGTAGATCGCTAAGCGGGAAGCGTTTAGAAACGCGGTTGGTGTAGTTGAACGTCTTTGCGATCCAAATCACCGAGCGTCCCGCGATCTCATCACGATCCGTCCCGCGATCCAATCACGATTCGTCCCGCGAACTCATCATGATCCGTCCTGCGAACTCATCACAATCCGTCCCGCGAAGTCATCACGATCCGTCCCGCAAACTCATCACGATCCATCTCGCGACCTTGATCATGGTCCTTCCGATCTAGCGCCGAACGGATGGCACCTCCGCGTTCAGCACACGTACAGCTCGATGACGATCTCCGCCTTCTTGATCCAGAAAGTGGGAGCGGAGAGGTAGAAGAGTTCTCCGGCAGCGTGACGGCGCTCTAGCGATTGTGGTGGAGCTATTTCGACAGGGCTTCGCCCAAGCACTGCAAAAATCTGATCTAGAGGAGAAACTATGCATCGGAGGAACGGGCATCACGTGGTTAAAAATTCTGTGCAAAAACCCTAAACCCTCTAGTATATATAAGAGGAAGAGAGGAGGAGGCTTGGCACAAGGGCCAAGCCTCCAAGGAGTCGGCTGAACCAGGTGGAGGAGGTGGACTCCACCTCCAATCCTTGTAGGACTAGGATTCACCCTATTTTTGCCTTTTTCCACTTTTTCTCTTTGGGACTTTTTTCCCAAACCGCATGGGCCTTGTGTGGGACTTCCTACAGCCCACTAAGGGCTGGTAAACACTCTCCCACAGCCCATGGAGCCTCTTGGGTCGAAATACCCCTCCCGATGGTCTCCTGGTACACTACCGGCACTCCCGGTACACTACCGATGAGCCCGAAACTTTTCTGACGACCAAAACAGGACTTCCTATATATGAATCTTTACCTCCGGACCATTCCGGATCTCCTCGTGATGTCCAGGATCTGATCCGGGACTCCGAACAACCTTCGGTCACC
This sequence comes from Hordeum marinum, assembly GCA_022496015.1. Taxonomy (NCBI): domain Eukaryota; kingdom Viridiplantae; phylum Streptophyta; class Magnoliopsida; order Poales; family Poaceae; genus Hordeum; species Hordeum marinum. Next base: position 165,817,849 of record CM039678.1, on the reverse strand, counting down.
ACCATACATAACTCTATACTACCGAAACGTCACCAAACCTTAAGTGTGGAGACCCTGCGGGTTCAAGAACTATGTAGACATGACCGAGACACCTCTACGGTCAATAACCAATAGCGGGACCTGGATGCCCATATTGGTTCCTACATATTCTACGAAGATCTTTATCGGTCGAACCTCTATGTCAAGGATTCAGTTAATCCCGTATGATGTTCCCTTTGTTCTTCGGTATGTTACTTGCCCGAGATTTCGATCGTCGGTATTTCCATACCTAGTTCAACCTTGTTACCGGCAAGTCTCTTTACTCATTTCGTAATACAAGATCCCGTGACTAACACTTAGTCACATTGCTTGCAAGGCTTATTGTGATGTTGTATTACCGAGTGGGCCTCGAGATACCTCTCCGTCACACGGAGCAACAAATTCCAGTCTTGATCCATGCCAACTCAACAGACACCCTCGGAGATACCTGTAGAGCACCTTTATAGTCACCCAGCTACGTTGCGACGTTTGATACACACAAGGCACTCCTCCGGTATCCCTGAATTGCATGATCTCATGGTCATAGGAACATATACTTGACATGCAGAAAACAGTAGCAATAAACTGACACGATCATATGCTACGTTTGTAGTTTGGGTCTTGTCCATCACACCATTCTCCTAATGATGTGTTCCCATTTATCAAATGACATCTCACGTCCATGGCTAGGAAACCTTAACCATCTTTGATCAACGAGCTAGTCCATTAGAGGCATACTAGGGACATGGTTTTGTCTATGTATCCACACATGCATCTAAGTCTTCGATCAATACAATTATAGCATGGATAATAAACGATTATCATGAACAAGGAAATATGATAATAACTAATTTATTATTGCCTCTAGGGCATATTTCCAACACCTTCTCCGTTCCATTCCCGTTGACGGTCATCGAGGAGGGGAAGACCCAATATGTCATGAATCGTCTCGGTCCATGAAACAAATTTCCATGTTGAATTTGCACCATTTGATGTGATGCCTCTCCCGCGCCAAGTCCGCATGTTTCTCCTTGTAATGAAACCATATGTTGTGTTGCCTCTGCCCACAACACCTTCCCTGCTTAAAGATTTCGCCGAGGGCAGTTGGTGTAGGTGTAGGCCTCGTAGTGCTTATCCCATGCCTCCTTAACAGTGAGGCGAAGGGGAGCACATTGTGGCCATACGAGTTGTGTGTGTGTGCTTTCTCTGTGGGCGTCACCCCTTTCTTCTCATGGCTACACAACATCAAAGTAGCATGCCTTGCCTAGTTAAAGTAGTAGATAAAGCAAGGTAAGTAGAGCCACAGCAATGATGCATGCATGCCTTTCCTTAGTGCATGCCCTTTCTAGTAAAAGTAGTAGACAAAGTGCTATATAAGGAGCACTCCTCCCATTGTAAATTAAGGTCACTCCAGTACAATGCAAAATAATCAAGCCTCGAAGTGGTACTAGTACATGTGTGTGAGCTCTCCCACAATAGCTGGTTGTGTACAATCAACTTAGTGGTAGTACAGGAGCTACTTGTAACAATTGGCATCAGAGCCTCGTTTCGGTGGCCCTATCAAGTGACGGAAAGAAGCGCTCAGCTCTGGTGGTTCCAAGACTCTGCTAGAGCAGCAGCTACGAACCATGATGGACGGTTCCAAGGCCTTGTCGGAGTAGCAGCCATGAACCGTGGTGGATTGCTTTGAGTCGCCACCTCCACAGGAGGAGTGCCATCGCTCGGTGTGCCGCGGTCACAGCCGGCGCAGGGCCGTAGCGGTAGTGAGATTATGGTGAGGGATATTGTGCGCGAGATCATTGGAGGTGACGACGACATGAATATCAGCTTCCCGATACTCACTTTCTCGAACTACAATGAGTGGGCGCTGATCATGGAGTGCAAACTACAGGCAACAAACATGTGGTTCCACATGGAGGACGACGTCGTTTCCAAGAGGGAGGACAAGCAAGCAGTGGCGGCACTGATTAGCTCTACCCCGCCAAATACACGACATCCTCATGGTGAAGGCAAGATCCAAGGAGAAATGGGCATCCATCAGGACCCAGCGCCTCGACAACGACCGCGTGCGCGAGGCGAACACGCCGGGCTATGGGAGGACTTCAAGAACCTCACCTTCAAGGACAAAGAGCATGTCAACAACTTTGCCATGAGAATCGACGGCCTCGCGACGCAGCTCTGCCTGCTCGGCGGCACCATCAATGACGAGAGGATCATGCAAAAGTTACTGTGTGTCGTCCCCTCTTGCTTTGTTCAAGTAGCAACCGCTATCGAGACTCTGCTTGACATGCACACACTCTCCATCGAGGAGCTCACGGGCCAGTTGTAGGTGGTCGAGGACTGCCTCGACAACGACCGCGAGACTTCTGGTGGTGGATGGCTCCTTCTCTCGGAGAGGGAGTGGGAGGGAGGAAGCTGCAGTTTCACGGTGGCGACACCTCAAGCAATGGAGGCAGAGGCGAAGGCCATGCCCAACGTGGTGGCGGCTACCGCGGGAGGAAGCCTAGGCAACCCCAGCACTAGGGTAGGCCAGCCCGCGGTCCTAACAACAGCTCTGACCGGGACACGTGTTGGTATTTCGGCATAAAGGGCCACTGGACCCGCAAGTGCCATCAAAGGATAGCTGACGAGGCTCCCACAGCCGCGATGAACCTTGTCGAGGTTGACATAGATGGTGGGTTAGCAATGATGATGGCAACTGTCGAGTCTGTGCAGGAGGCATGGAGCTCCTTAATAAAATCCATCCATACGGCATTAGGCGGCTCATCGACAACATCATTCCCAGGACCTACCAACTGGGAGGTGATGAAGGCACCGGCGTGGGGAAGCGAAGTTCTATCAACCATGACCTTAATATCGTTTGAGTCTGGCAAGACCGTGCAAGAGGACACAACTCCTACTTGTGAGCTGCTCTGTGTTTTTCCCTGAACAAGAAGGATGAAGCGATATAGTAGCGATAAGTATTTCCTTCAGTGGGAACCAAGATTATCAAACCAATAGGAGAATCACAACAACTTGTCTTTCAAGTGGTACCTGCACACACAAAACCAAACACTTGCACCCAACGGGGGCAAGAGGGTTGTCAAGCCCCTTGAAGTCGTTACATGCAAGGATTCCTTCTGATAGTAGTAAATAGATAAATATAAAAGCAAAATAAAATGAAAGTAAATAAATTGTAGCAAGGTATTTTTGTGTTTTTAGCAAATATGATAAAGTAGATCCGGGGGCCATAGTACTCACTAGAGGCTTCTCTCTCGAAGGTAGCATACAGTGGGTAGAGAAATTACTATTGGGAAATTGATAGAAAAGCACATAGTTATGATTATGTATTCATGGCAATGATCATGTACATAGGCATCACGTTTGTGATAAATAGACCGAAACGATTCCGCATCTACTATTATTACTTCACCAATCGACCGCTATTCAACATGCGTCTATGATAGTAAGTCCATGACAAACAGAGTAATGCTTTAAGCAAGATGACATGATGTAGACAAAGTAAGTACAAGCAATATGTTCAAACCCTGACATTTTACCCTTAGTAGCAACAATAAAATACCTCTATTGTCCCCTTCTGTCACTAGGATATAGAGCACCACAAGATTGAATCCACTACAATGTGCTCCTCCAACTAAAGAAAAATCAATCTAGTTGGACAAATCAACTGATAGATCGAAGAGACTTACAAAGCTATAACAATCATGCATAATGGAATTCAGAGAAGACTCAATTACTTTTCATGAATAATCTGATCATAAACCCACAATTCATTGGATGCCAACAAACACACCACAAAATAAGATTATAGCGGATAGATCAACATCAAAAGCGTGAAGAACATTGTATTGAAGATCAAAGAGAGAGAAGTCATCTAGCTACTAGTTATGGACCCACAGGTCTATGGTGTACTACTCACACATCATCATGGAGGCAGAAAGTTTGATGAACATGGCCTCTGTGATGGATTCCCCCTCTGGTAGATGATGACCTACAAGTATAGGGGATCAATCATAGTCCTTTCGATAAGTAAGACTGTCTAACCCAACGAGGAGCAGAAGGAAATGACAAGCGGTTTCTAGCAAGGTATTCTCTATAAGTTCTATAAGTAACAGTGGTAGATAGTTTTGTAGAAATATAATTCATAACAAGTAACAAGTAGTAATAGTAACAAATGTGTAGCAAGGTGGCCCAATCCTTTTCTTAGAAAAGGATAAGCTTGAAAGTTCTCTTATATGAAACAAAGTGCTCTCGAGGACACATGGTAATTTCCGTCTAGTCATGTTCATCACGTTCATCATGTAGTAGAGGATTCACGTTCACTACTTTGATAATTTGATATGTGGGTGGACCGGTGCTAAGGTGTTGTTCTCACTTGAACAAAAAATCCACTTATGATTACCCCCTCTTGCAAGAATCTACAACTACGAAAGAAGAATTAAGATAAATCTAACCATTGCATTAAACGTGTGGATCCAAATGAGCCCCTTACGGAACAACCCATCAACTAGGGTTTAAGCTTCTGTCACTCTCGCAATCCATCATCTACTTATCTTTCACCAATGCTTCCCTTTAGGCCCAAACATGGTGAAGGTCATGTAGTCGACATTCACATGACATCACCGAAGGAAGAGCAACATACATATCATCAAAATATCGGACAAATACCAACATCACATGATTATTTATAACAAGACATCTCCCATGTCCTCGAGAACAAAAGTAACTACTCAAGAATTATGTTCATGTTCAAGATCAGAGGGGTGTTGAATATCATTAAGGATCTGAACATATAATCTTCCATGCTCCCTATAAACTGCGTTGGGATTTTCCCCGAAGAGGAGAGGAGATGCAGCATGGTAGAGATAACCATTGCCCTCAGTGAGAACCAAGATTATCGAACCAAAAGGAGAACCATCCAAACACTTGTCTTCAGCACCTACACAAAAAAGACCAAACACCTACACCCAATGCGTGCAAGAGGGTTGTCAAGCCCCTTGAACTCGTTACTTGCAAGCGATAAGTAGTGATAGATATATAATATAAATATAAAATAAAATAATAGTAAATAAATTGCAGAATATTTTTGGAGTTCTTGTAATATAATTTGTGAATACCCAAGGGCCATAGTTTTCGCTAGAGGCTTCTCTCTCGAAGAAAGCATACGATGGGTAAACAGATTATTGTTGGGCAATTGATAGAAAAGCACATAGTTATGAAATATTTATTCACGACAATGATCATGTATATATGCACATAAGCAAGTTGATCGAATCCTTCCTTCATCTACTACTATTAATCCACCCATCGACCGCTATCCAGCATGCATCTAGAGTATTCAATAAAAACAAAGTAATGCTTGGAACAAGATGACATGATGTAGATAAAGTAAATCTAATCAATATTAATAAACCCCATAAATTCCCCCTTAATGTAAGTAATACAATACATGTCTTGATCCCTTCTATCATGAGGATAGAGCACCGCAAGATTAAACCCATCACAACGCACCACTCTCGCTGAAGATAAATCAATCTAGTTGGCCAAACCAAACTGATAGACGGGAGAGAAATACAAAGGTATAAAAATCATGCATATAAGAATTCAGTAAAGACTCAATATATTTTTATGAATAATCTAAATATAAACCCACAATTCAATGTATGCCAACAAACACATCGCAAAGATGATTACATCGAATAGATCATTGCGATGGTGCGATGAACTTTGTATTGAAGATCATAGAGAGAGAGATCTAGGTACTAGTTATGGACCCATAGGTCTATGGTGAACTACTCACACATCATCATGGGAGCACCAAGGTTGATGTAGAGGCCCTCTGTGATCGATCCCCACTCCGATAGGGCACCAAAACAAGGCTCCAGATGGGCACACGGTGGAACAAAGACTTGTCGTGGTGGAAAAAGTATTTTGTCTCGCTCTCTGGTGTTTTCCCGATTTTATAAAAAAATATAGAGATGGGGTTAGGTCAAGAGGCGTCGGGAGGTGACCACAAGCCATCAGGGCGAGACCACCCCCTGGGCGCGCCCTGTTGGCTTGGCGCCACCTCGTGTGGTCTCCGCTCTCCCTCCGAAGCTTTGAGGTCTTATATTTGTCTAGAAAAAAACTCAAAAAGTTTCGTGGCATTTGGACTTTGTTTGGTACAACATTCTTGAAAGGCCAAAAACAAGCAGAAAACAACAACTCACACTGGGTACTAGGTTAATAGGTTAGTTCTCAAAAATGATATAAAACAGCATATGAATGCATATAAAGTATCCAAGAATGATAATATAGTAGCATGAAACAATCAAAAATTATAGATACGTTGGAGACATATCAACATACCCAAGCTTAATTTCTACTCGTCCTCGAGTAGGTAAATGATAAAAACAGAAAATTTTTATGCAACATGCTACCCAACATGTAATCCCTTTTCGGTATGATCTATGAGAAACGATGAACTAAGAAACATCAACATAGTAATATCCATAAACTTAAGCAACATAATCATTAACTTTAAAAATATATGATCATTAAAGAATGTTACTCCCCACTCATTTTATCATATTAGCATGGCATGACTCCGTCTTCACCATATAAGAACAAATCATGAGCATCACGGTGTCAAGTCAGGCAATTGGATAGCACTTCTAACGCACTTTAGCATTTTCAACCTCACTTAGTACATGAGCATGAACCATGGATATAGCGTATGGGTGGAATATAGAATATGGTGATGGAGATCAAAAGGAGTCAAAGTGGAAAGAAAGTCTCGCATGAACTAGGCGGACCAAATAAAATTGATTCATACTTTATTATCCATAGCATCACCAAAACAAGCAAATCATGCAAGTAGAATTAGAATATGTAAAAACAGAATAGCCTGTAGTGATCTGTATCAAAACTATACTTTTGTAACTTCCAAAATTCTTACAAATTAGGATAACCTCGGCAATTTGTATACCAATACTGATTCTCTAGTAAAATCAAAGAAATTCTGCACTTGACGTAAAAGTTTTTGGTTTTGCATAACATCAATTCTAGTATCTTCCAAATCATCCCAAAGGCTTTACTTGGTACAAACACTAATTTAAACACAAAAACACTACCATATTTGTAGCAACAAAAGTATAAAGTAAAAATAACAAAAAGTAAAAATAAATAAATTTAAAGATAACTATTGGGTTGACTCCCAACAAGCACCATTGTTTTATGCCCGTAGCTGCACATAGTGCAATATTTCAAGTATTGTCATAATCATAGGTAAGGTCATTTATATTCATCTCATACTCTCTTATTTCAGCAGCAAGCTGCCTAATAGGTAGGAAAAAATAATTAAAAGGGCTATACTTAATAGGGCAATGATCTGAAAGATCAAGTTCAATAGGAGGACATTCCTCTTTTGGTCCTTTGTAAGTGATGACTATATCTTCATTATAATCATTCCTATAAATATATTCTCTTATCTTATTCCCATTGTTGAGGAAATCGTTAACTGGTAGCTTCTCGGTCGGTTGGCGAATAGGGGATTAATAGGCTAATCGGCAAGTTAGTCGGCCATTTAATCAATTAATCGGGTGATTTATCAGTTAATCCGCTACTCGGTGACCCTATGAGTAGGGATTAATCGGCAAGTTAATTAGTTAATCAGATGAATTCTTGAACACGATAGTTATTCCTATGAACACATCCTAACCCATTATTTTCTATAGCAAAACTATTATTGTTTCCGATAACTTATCAATCAAGATAGAAGGAGGAACCTTTTTTCTAAGATTATCCACATACTCATTAGGATCAATTGATTTCAACTTCCTTATCTCATCATTATCATATAAGATTCTTTCTATTGGTGGGCACTCATTTTTAATATTTTAATGTGCAAAATTCTCTCACGATTCTTTCATGAGATATTTTAACCCACTTACTAGAAAATATTGTAACCAAATGCTTAACTGAAGCGTCATCAATATTGGAAAATTCTAGCATAATTCTTTGTATAGCAGGATGCATGTGCACAAATTGTGTCTCAAACTCAACTACAAGTAAAGTAATAGAATTTTCATAAATATTGGTTCTAGCAAGAATTAAACCTCCTAACATCGGTAGTGTTCCTGCACAAGTAAAGAAATCTTGTAAAACACTTCTTCCAATAATATCGCCACCACGTCTTGAAGTTTTGTATGCATGGTAGTAGTTTCTTCCTCATTAGTCAAATTTTTATTTATTTCCTTAGGCAAGTCGTCACTAGAAATTTCCACCCAGTTTCTTTTTATAGTTCCATCTCCCCTATTTCTAGGTCATGGCTCCACACTAGTGGCGTGAGAAGTGTCTTGAGACATAACGACAAGGCAAGCAAACTAACAAGAAAACAAGTAAACTAGATAACTAAGCAAACAAGCAAATATAAATATTTTTGTACTTTCATCTTTATGTAAAAGCAAATATAAAGATAAAATAAAAGACAAGCAAAAATTAGAACAAGTGATTGATAGTTTGTGTGAAGGGACGTCCAAGAAAAGTTGGTGATATCTCCTTGGCAACGGCGTCGGAAATTCTTTCTGCTACTTGTGAGCTGTGTTAGGTTTTTACCCGAAGAGGAAGGGTGAAGCAATATAGTAGCGATAAGTATTTCTCTCAATGAGAACCGAGGTTATCGACCTAGTAGGATAATCACAACAACTTGTCTTTTAAGTGGTACCTACACACACAAAATCAAACACTTGTACCCAACGCGTGCAAGAGGGTTGTCAAGCCCCTTGAACTCGTTACTTGCAAGGATTACTTATGATAGTGGTAGATAGATAGAGATAAAAGAAAAAGAAAAGTAAAGTAAATAAATAGCAGCAAGGTATTTTCTGTTTTTAGCAAATATGATTAAGTAGACTCAGGGAGCCTGGTGTTCACTAGAGGCTTCTCTCTCAAAGGTAGCACAAAGTGGGTAGATAAATTACTGTTGGGAAATTGATAAAAAACGCATACTTATGATTTTGTATTCATGGCAATGATCGTGTATATAGGCATCATGCTCATGTCAATTAGACCAAAACGATTCTGCATCTACTACTATTACTCCACCAATCGATTGCTATCCAGCATGCATCTATGGTATTAGGTCCATGACAAACAGAGTAATGCTTTAAGGAAGATGGCATAATGTAGATAAAGTAAGTACACGAAATATGTTCAAACCCCATTGTTTTACCCTTAGACGCAACAATACAATACGTATCTTGCCCCCTTCTGTCATATAGAGCACCGCAAGATTGAACTCACTAATTAGAATAGTACTCCAAGGGATGGCGCATCTCTCCCACCACCACCATCACCACCCCACCGGCGATCTCCCAATTTGACCATCAACTAGCGAATCTCTCCTGATCAATCTCTCAGGTGTCTTCTCTGGATTGTGACAATACCCATCTTTAATGGGTTCTCATGGTGGTTCTACCCTTGGCTTGGACTTCTCCAAGGGGGTGGAGTTTGCAGATGCGATCTATAGATCTACTGGTCTTTTGGTGCATCATATGGATGGAATTGGATCTTTCAAAATGATTGTTTCTGTCAGCAGGCATTGTTTTTGCCTATCTAAGGAATCTATGGCGGCGGCCCTAGAGGCGGCCATTGGAGGGTCTACCATTGAGTTTGGAGTTCTTCAAGTTGTAGATAAAGTGTATTCTTTTAATGTCTCCTCGAAGCAGGTTGGATCTCTTATTATCAAGCTTCGGTCTTATTCTTGTGTGGACTTCAAATGTTTCTTTCATCTCTGGGGGAATGAAGGCCCAAATAGGGTTAGCGAATTCAAAATTTGGAGGGAAGAATGTGATGATGAATGGGTTTTGATAAGCCCTTCTAAGCATAGAGTTGCACTAGGATTACTCGCTACTTTTCACAATTATCCTATTTGTCATGGGTATAGATATGCGGTGACTCAGAGTGAGATTGACGTTCTTTTAGAGGATGTGGGTTATTCTATTTCTGCTCATGAATGGGTTATTATTCATCCTTCACCCTCTCTGGACATTAATTGGATAGTTTCCTGGCCACATATTGTGTTTAGTTCGGTTTCTTCTCCAGTGACGGCGACACCTCCGGCGATGAGCATGAGGCCAAAGATCCCCTCAACTCCGAGTTTGGCAGGTGCGGATCTTGTGACACCTGCCACGCCCGATATTCATGGCGGGAATGGGGGAATTTTGAATCCCCTATTGATGGACGGGCAAGGTGATGGGCCAGGTGATGGGCCTGTGACTTCGCCAGGCTCGGCCCATCCGGCGCTCGATAACTTAATCACTATGTCGTCGACTCAGGAGGCTGAGAATTCTTTTAATAACCTAATTTCTGATATGGTCACGGATATTCTAACGTGTCAGGTTTGTTCCAAGGTTGGTCACTTTGCGACTAATTGCCCTGCAGTTATGATTTGCTCGGCTTGTTCGAAAGAAGGTCACCATAGGAGGGATTGTGAGGCACAGGCTAGGGAACTGGGACTTGTTTGGAGGAAGAAAAAATTGCCACAACCAAATTTTGCGGGACCCATTTCCTTCATTGAAGCGGTTACTTCAAACCGGCCTACGCCCGATGCTTCGTGCCCCTCTGCTTCCCCTGTTATGTCTAGTCCCATCAGGGAACGACCAAAACCCCCCTCTTGCCCTCTGCCAGCAACTCCATCCCCTTCATCTCCTGAGAAAACTACAACACCAATGGCGAACTTCCATATTGATCCTGAGCACTTTGTTCCAATGGGCCATCAGATTATCGATGGTGGAGAACTCCATATTTCGAGGACCTTCGTCATGCCGCCGTCTGCCATCCAGCGCCACGAGGAGTTTATGATTGCTGAGGTAATGTCAATTCCTGAGCCAAACGAGATTGGGTAGTTGCGAGATGTTGTGGTTGATTTGCTGGAGCAAAGATGAGTTCAAGTAATGTCAGACCAACCTCGGATTTTGGGAGTAGGGTTATTCAGATTGCGTGATGCTGGAGTTTGTTTTACCGTGCTACAGCTACCTCCTCTTCCGTTCGGTAATGATAGATTTGCTAGATTTATGAAGCATGATGAGGGCATGGGTTTTCGAGGTACCCAGGGTTTTCGTGATGGTTTCTTGATGTTTTTCGGGGTCCCATTGGATTTGTGTACTTCTGAACATCTGCATGCTATGGTGAACACGTTTGGAAAGTTTCATCATTGGATAGAAGATGATCCTTATTTGGTCAGAAGTATTGTCCATTCTTGTTCCCAGAGACGTGGTCTTCAATGATTATGCACATCGAGGGGGAACCAAAGTCTTCTCACGCTCAAGATGCGGTCCTATCCTTATTTCGGCACGAGGACCTCGACAGGGATAGAAGCGCATCTCGTCGTGTTGCAAGAATGGATATCATTACAAGTACATGTACAGAAGAGATGAGTATACGGAATTGACTTACACTCACCACAAGCTACATCAAGGTCACATCAATACAAAAACATACTCAAACATCATACATAAGAGTAGGGTCCGACTACGGACGAAAACAAACGACAAAATGACATCCATCCTTGCTATCCCAGGCTGCCACCTGGAACCCATCCTAGATCGCTGAAGAAGAAGAAGAAGAACTCGAAATCAAACAAGCATCGCTCTCACGTGAAAGCACCGCATTACCTGTACCTACAACTGTTGTTGTAGTAATCTGTGAGCCACAGGGACTCAGCAATCTCATTTCCAAGGGTATCAAGACTATTAAAGCTTAATGGGTGAGGTATGGTTAAGTGGTGAGGCTGCAGCAAGCGACTAAGCATTTATTTGAGTGGCTAACTTACGAATACAGAAAGTAAAGTATGGTGGTGTACGCATAACAGACGTGTACTAATAATGATCACTAACTGATCCTAAACACCTACTTACGTCAAACATAACCCCACCGTGTTCTCTCTCGGATAAGAACTCACGAGAAGAGACAGTCGCGGTTACGCACCCAGTTTGTGTATTTTATTTGAGTTTACTTCAAGTTTACTATGACCGGGTGTTAAACAAATTATCCAAGTTTGCCACATAACCGCGGGCACGGCTTTCCGAAAGATTTAACCCTGCGGGGGTGCTCCAACTCATCCATCACAAATTAACCACACGCAGCGGGAATCGTGATCATCCTAGGAAATTCCAAAGGAAATCCGACACCTCGAGATAGCCCGAAGAAGATCAGAGTTCCTCACTCAAGACATTCGAGAAAGGTAAAACAAATCCAGCAAGGCCGCCCAATGTGTCGACGAACCCGATAGGAGCCGTGTATCTCGTTCTCAGGACACGACAGATAAGCAAAGCGTACGGTGGCCTGATAGACAGCTCCTGAGTTGCCCCGGGTTGGCCCCGCACGGTGCTATAGTTTGGACCAACACTCATGAGAAGCACTGGCCCGGGTTGTTCATTAAGATCCTCGAGTTAATTACTCCCTATGTAGGTTTATTAGTTATTAGGCAAATGTAGTACCAATGTTGGGCCTTGCCAGACAAGCTTTATCCTAAAACGAAAATCATGGGGGTCCCCATAACAACCCCGAGCATGTTAGGAGCGCTCAATTATGGAACATAACACCGGTTCACAAGTAACTAGGGCGGCAAGAGTCGAACAAAACACCGAGAAAAAGGCCAAGCCTTCCACCCTTTACCAAGTGTATAAGTGCATTAAATTAAATAGAAATAATATTGTGATAACAAAAGAATGTCCATGTTGTCACATGGAAGCAATTATACCTGCAGCTAGAAACACTATAAGAAGGGTTGATCAAGCGGTAACATAGCCAAACAAAGGTTTGCTGGGATGTGGAGGGGTTAGAGGCTTTCATGGAAATGTTGGGAGGCTTGACAAACAAGTGGTAGGTAGCGATACATAACGATAAAAGCGAGACAACTAGCATAGCAATGATAGTAGTGGTATCCAGGGAAATGTGTCATCTTGCCTGAGATCCCGCTCAGAAGAAGGTCGAGTCCATGAATAAGACGGGCCAACGTAGTTGAACGAATCCTCACACTCCGAACGCTTTCGGAACTCTATCGAGAAGAAGCAATCCAGAAATAACAATCAACACAAGATACACCACAACATATGCATGACACGATGCGCAAACAAATATGATGCATGTCTGGTTTTATTATGCAAGGCATGGAAAAGCACATCAAACAACTCCTACACATTAAGTGAAGCTCGATATGCAACGAGTTGCATATTGACGAAACTCCACATTCGAATTATTTAGTTCACTCTCGTTTAGGTACTCATCAATATTAAATGTTATTTTTTTAACATGGGTGGTCATGGCATAAGGCGAAGATGGAATTAAGCAATTTTAAATGGAGAGGGACAACTTACATATGACAAGATAATAACTCTCCACATTATGAGAAAGTGGTTAATGTTGTTTATCATGGCAAGAGGTGAAGCATGAACAACTATATCATCTAGGCATTTTAAATGGGGCCGGATGCAACATATAGCATTTCGAAAACATCCCCACATGCATAATATGAATTTGGTCCAGATCTGTCATAACCCAATTATATATTTATTAAACGTGGAAATAAAGTGTGGCATGAGATTCTACACGTTTTTCTAGTCAAGTTACATATATAAAACATTTTAAACGGAGCTACGGTTATTTAGTTATGCAATAAACCGTTTTAACATGGCATTGATGCAAATTAATGCAAACAGCAAGTTTAAGTATTTTAAACATGTATGAAATTTGGATATTATTAAACTACACAAAATTTTAGTCAAGTTACATATATAAAGCATTTCAATCCGAGGCACGGTTAAGTTGCTAAGAACTAATTAATTTTAAAAAGGGCATCACGCCAATCCATGCAAACAGCGTGTTTAAATATTTTTAACATGCATGAAAGTTGAATATTAGTAAACTACACGAAATTGTGGACATTTTACATATCTACATTATTTTCATACGATGCACGGACAATTAGTTATTAGAAATTTTAAATCATGGGTTTTTTCTGAAATTATGCAATGTCCTGGTTTATTTAACAAATTCGTCCAGAGAGAAAAAAATGCATCGGGCCAAATCTGGCTAGCCCAACAGTCAGCTGGGGCGCAACATACAAAATAGCGCCAGGGGGCGCTGGATAGCGCAACAGGGGGGCTCACCTAGTGGGTCGAGCCCATGTCGGCAACAGGGAGAGGCAAGGCTGGGCCGGCTTGGACCCGCGACGCGAAGCGGCCCACCTGGCGCGGGGCAGCCCACGCACGGGCGCTAGCGCGTCGGGCATCCGACGCCCTCGACCCCACCCGGATTGAGCCGGCGGAGGCAACGAAGGCTGGCGGCGGCTGGAGGGCACTGGCGAGGGCGGCAGGCACGGGACCGGACAGATCCGGCGGCAGCACAGCCGGGGAGGCCATCGGTGGCGGCACGCAGGAAAGGTTGGCGCAGGCGCGGAGCAAGGCGGCTTGGGATGGCACAGAGGAGACCGAGGCCATGCGCGGCGGAGGGAGAGCTCGGGGTGCGAGGGAACCGGCCTGGAGCAAGCTTCGGCCGCTGGTGAGGAGGGGGCTCCGGTCGGCAGAGCTATGGCGCGAGGCTGCCATGGCGACGAGCAGCAGGAGGAGGTCGGGCGCCTCGGTGCTAGATGGCGGCGCGGATCGAGCTTCGGGACGATCAGCGGCGGGGCTTTAGGCCCAGATGGGCTCGGGCGGGCCCCTGCGCGGGCCTGGCGGGCCTGGCATGAGGAGGAGGGAGACAGGCGGCTGCAGGGGCTGGAGGCTGGCTACGGAACGGAAATCGAGGCAGGGATTAGGTTTTCCCAATTAGGAGGGCTAGGCCTTCCTTTATAGCTGGGATTTAGGGTTAGAGGGAGTTTTTGCCGGTTTTCGGACCATCCGATCACGATCGGACGGCTCCGGTCGCGGGGTTAGGCTAGGATGGGCTAGTGGGCTGTGTAGAGGGGGTTGGGCCAAGAAGAGAGGGGAGAATTGCGGCCCGTGACACGAGTTTTAAACACCGAGAAAACGTCCGATAATAAACCGATGACCGCACTAATACGGTTAACCGATGGGGTATCAAACGACCTCTAATTGAGATGAAATTTGGCAGGCGGTCCACCTACAATATAATAAGACTGCATGCCCGATTTTGACCCAATCCGAGAATATTTTTCACGCGCTTTAAAAACGGTTTTTTTATCGCTATCGCGGGCGCGGGCGTGTGTGGTTGGTCTCGAAACGGGCAACGACAAGAATGGAGAGAACTGGCGACTACGAACGGATGCAAGTTTTCTAAAACGAGTGATGATGCCATGCAGATGATGTGAATGATGCAATGATGAATGCGACAACCAAATGAATCACAGACGAGAATGGAAATAAAAGGGAAATCTTCTGGAGCGTCGGTCCCGGGCTGTTACAACTCTCCTCCACTACACGAGGATCTCGTCCCGAGATCTAGAATGAGAAGGGGAAGAGAAAGAGCAAAAGGTAAAACTTAGTTGCTTCTCTGACACACGAGTGAAACCAATTAAAACATGAAGGTTGGAAGAGATGAAGAATAACATGGGAACAAGCAAGAATCACAAGAAATTCCGGTAGCACTTCAATAGGATATAGAGGAAAAAATTGATATGAAGGAAAATAACTTAAACATATAACACAACACTCCGGTAAAATGAATAATCAAAGAAAGAACATGATCTTGATAAAACAAGATGATGGCTGAAAGAGAGCAACATAACAACGCCTCCAGAAGAAAAGAATAGAAGCTAGATCTTTGGAGAGAAGAAAACTGAGAAGAAAATGACAACTTCTACCACCATTGATTTAGAAAAGCATGGTTGAGCGGAGTTGATGGAGAATCAACAATGAAAAGAATATCTTGTTATGGGCTTATGGAAAACATCTCAAATTATGATGTGACAACCTGCCACAACAGAAAGAATTGATTGCTTGAGATTAACAAGATATGCAAAACTTCTTTCACCAAGAGGAGGAGGAGAAAACTTGGATCTTTTATGACACCATGATCGCAACAATGCTTAGGAAATGCTTTAGGTGAAATCCAACCCAAGATAACTCCGAGAAAACCAGATGGGTTTACTTATCTTATACTTGACAACTTTCCTTCGAGGCTCCTCATAATCAAGAATTTAACACCATCTCAAAAGACAATGGAGAAGGAATTGAACTTAGACATCCAAGATAAAGAACACTTAAGCATCTCCAACAAGAATCTTGAAGAACACTTGAAACTGACAGAAATCTTGATGAACCAACATGAAGAACCTCCGGAAGAACTCTGAAATGAAAGGATGATAGAAAGAATTGAAGCATGCAAAAAGAACAAGATTGAGGCCTTGCTATGAATTAGATGAACCTTAGCGACAAGATACTTGAGAAAAAAAACTAGAAACTCCGGAAAAGAAAGATGACCAGTTGGGATAAGGAATTTGATATCATGAACAACTCCGGAAGAAGGATTGAAATCGCTTAGATGAAACAAGAATAAGAATTATGATATGACTATCCTTCATCAAGTTAAATTGATGAAAAGCAAAGGATTTCACACACCACTTATTCTTCTTGAAAAGATTGAAGAGAGAGATAGAACACAAACTTGAAGAAGTCTTGCAGGAGAACACCGGTAAGAATTCGAAACGAAAGAGGTTAATACAAATGAATGATATAACATGAGAACGAACAGAGCATGATCCACCTAATAGAAAACTTGAACGAAGCATCGGAATAATTGAGATACGAACGAAGGAACAAAAATTGAGAAGAATTTGAGAACGAAAGCTGAAAGCTGAGAACGAAGAAATCTTCTGAAATGATGGCCTTCGGAGGATCAAGAAATGAAAATGATTATGAAATGCACCGGATAGATATGGGAGGAATAACTCATGATCAAATAATTTGAGATGATAGAAACAGCCTAAAACAATGAATCTTTGGAAGGACGAACAACGATTTAAGAGAAACTCTCCTTCGGTCTTTAATGCTTAGAATGATGACGAGAAACAACACCATGAATTACTGAGATACTCTGGAATAATGAATAAAGAAAAGGTTGACCAACAACGAAAATGATTCGAAGCGATCATGGAAGAGGAATATGACTGATGAAAATCATTCTTGCATCATATTTGAAAAGAACTAAGGACATCTCCGGAAAGAGTAGAAGAGTCAGGTAAGATCCTGGGGAAAAACCTGTGGGTTATGGGCCCACTCAAAAGAAACCACCATTGAAACATTGGTTAAAAGATAGATTGCACCGGTACAAATTAAGAACTTGATGAAGTGAGAACCACGAACTAATTTGGAAGGAATGAAATAAAACACGAATCTCTAAGATATCTTCAGCCTCCGGATAGAATAGGGAGAGGAAATAAAGAAAGAGGCTTGAATAAGAATTTCCAACATGGAAACCATTAAACGAATGAAAAAGGATATGATAAACACCGAGAGCTTGAATTGAATTCACTTGAGAAGAATAACAACAAGAACGAAGAATATGAGGATAAACCTTGAAATTGAAACTCTTCAGAATCTCCACAAGAAATCACCGGATACAATATGAAGAAATGATAGCGGAAGCATAGATGAAAATAAAGGCATTTGGATGAGAATTTAATCACTCAAGAAAAAGGGCGGGAGGGTGGGGGAAAAACAAAGACAACTTGGGACAGATGAGACAAACTCCGGAAAAGGATATGAGGATTGATCTTGCAATTATTGAAGAGGATAGAATTATCTTGAAGAGAAGCACACCGGTAGGAAAAGAATTGATATGATAACTTGATTGGGCAAAAGAATTATCATTCCCACAGAAATATGAGAACACTTCTTAGGAAAGATATGAGATCACCACTTGACATCGAAGCAACTCGAATTACTATATACAAAACAAAACAAAGGATGGGGCTTCCGAAACAAGCCAGAACAAATACATACCCACTATGCACTTGTTGGAAAGATAATCCTAGGTACCTACTTGAATTTCCACCTAAGAACTTCCGGAAACTTTCTGGTTATGCAATCCGGTGTGGGGGATACAAGGAGAAAATATCTCACACAACTAGCAAACCTACACCCCAACTGTATCCATCCTTCAACACATAACTAGAGGCTTCCGCAAGTCCATCTAACTCGGATCCTCGAAAGCACAACGATGCTAACCATGGTGGTACCCCGGACGCCTCCCCAGTACTGGGTGACTCCGACCTTATCTCACAATGACAAGTATTGAAGCAATTCCAAACACCCTCCGTCCTGAGATACTAAGGAAGCTGAATGATAACGATGTGCCAAGAATTCCCTGGAGCTCAACTCCACGGAAGAAATCAAGTCAGACAGGAGGCACCAAGACAAAACTCCGTCACATCGACATCATATAGTTTCCAAAATACCCGCGTGATCCTAAAAAAAATTGAGCGAGAAGAGGACTAGAATCAAAATTCCTAAGTCATAATTCCTCACCAGAGCATAGAAGATGAGTAAAAAGAATCCTACTCTCCGATATAACTAGACTCAAAATAGTTTTTTACTAGACTCGACTTGGCCAAGTTCGATCAATCAAGGGGGCTCCTAGGTCGGTATTGTCTCTGATACCAACTTGTCATGCCCAAGATGCAGTCCTATCCTTATTTCAGCACGAGGGTCTCGACAGGGATAGAAGCGCATCTCGTCGTGTTGCAAGAATGGATATCATTACAAGTACATGTACAGAAGAGATGAGTATACGGAATTGGCTTACACTCGCCACAAGCTACATCAAGGTCACATCAATACAAAAACATACTCAAACATCATACATAAGAGCAGGGTCCGACTACGGACGAAAACAAATGACAAAATGACATCCATCCTTGCTATCGCAGGCTGTCGCCTGGAACCCATCCTAGATCGATGAAGAAGAAGAAGAAGAACTCCAAATCAAACAAGCATCGCTCTCACGTGAAAGCACCATATTACCTATACCTGCAACTGTTGTTGTAGTAATCTATGAGCCACAGGGACTCAACAATCTCATTTCCAAGGGTATCAAGACTATTAAAGCTTAATGGGTGAGGTATGGTTAAGTGGTGAGGCTGAAGCAAGCGACTAAGCATTTATTTGAGTGGCTAACTTGCGAATACACAAATTAAAGTATGGTGGTCTACGCATAACGGACGTGAACTAGTAATGATCACTAACTGATCCTGAACACCTACTTACGTCAAACAGAACCCCACTGTGTTCTCTCTTGGATAAGAACTCACGAGAAGAGACAGTCACGGTTACGCACCCAGTTGGTGTATTTTATTTGAGTTTACTTCAAGTTTACTATGACCGGGTGTTAAACAAAGTATCCAAGTTTGCGACATAACCGTGGGCATGGTTTTCCTAAAGATTTAACCCTGCAGGGGTGCTCCAACTCATCCATCACAAATTAACCACACGCAGCGGGAATCGTGATCATCCTAGGCAATTCCAAAGGAAATCCGACACCTCGAGATAGCCCGAAGAAGATCAGAGTTCCTCACTCAAGACATTCGAGAAAGGTAAAACAAATCCAGCAAGGCCGCCCAATGTGTCGACGAACCCGATAGGAGCCGTGTATCTCGTTCTCAGGACACGACAGATAAGCAAAGCGTACGGTGGCCTGATAGACAGCTCCTGAGTTGCCCCGGGTTGGCCCCGCACGGTGCTATAGTTTGGACCAACACTCATGAGAAGCACTGGCCCGGGTTGTTCATTAAGATCCTCGAGTTAATTACTCCCTATGTAGGTTTATTAGTTATTAGGCAAATGTAGTACCAATGTTGGGCCTTGCCAGACAAGCTTTATCCTAAAACGAAAATCATGGGGGTCCCCATAACAACCCCGAGCATGTTAGGAGCGCTCAATTATGGAACATAACACCGGTTCACAAGTAACTAGGGCGGCAAGAGTCGAACAAAACACCGAGAAAAAGGCCAAGCCTTCCACCCTTTACCAAGTGTATAAGTGCATTAAATTAAATAGAAATAATATTGTGATAACAAAAGAATGTCCATGTTGTCACATGGAAGCAATTGCACCTGCAGCTAGAAACTCTATAAGAAGGGCTGAGCAAGCGGTAACATAGCCAAACAAAGGTTTGCTGGGATGTGGAGGGGTTAGAGGCTTTCATGGAAATGTTGGGAGGCTTGACAAACAAGTGGTAGGTAGGGAGACATAACGATAAAAGCAAGACAACTAGCATAGCAATGATAGTAGTGGTATCCAGGGAAATGTGTCATCTTGCCTGAGATCCCGCTCGAAAGAAGGTCGAGTCCATGAATAAGACGGGCCAACGTAGTCGAACGAATCCTCACACTCCGAACGCTTTCGAAACTCTATCGAGAAGAAGCAATCCGGAAACAACAATCAACACAAGATACACCACAACATATGCATGACACGATGCGCAAACAAATATGATGCATGTCCAGTTTTATTATGCAAGGCATGACAAAGCACATCAAACAACTCCTACACATTAAGTGAAGCTCAATATGCAATGAGTTGCATATTGACGAAACTCCACATTCGAATTATTTAGTTCACTCTCGTTTAGGTACTCATCAATATTAAATGTTATTTTTTTAACATGGGTGGTCATGGCATAAGGCGAAGATGGAATTAAGCAATTTTAAATGGAGAGGGACAACTTACATATGACAAGATAATAACTATCCATATTATGAGAAAGTGGTTAATGTTGTTTATCATGGCAATAGGTGAAGCATGAACAACTATATCATCTAGGCATTTTAAATGGGGCCAGATGCAACATACAGCATTTCCGAAACATCCCCATATGCATAATATGAATTTGGTCCAGATCCGTCATAACCCAATTATATATTTATTAAACATGGAAATAAAGTGTGGCATGAGATTCTACACGTTTTTCTAGTCAAGTTACATATATAAAACATTTTAAACAGAGCTACGGTCATTTAGTTACGCAATAAACCGTTTTAACATGGCATTGTTGCAAATTAATGCAAACAGCAAGTTTAAGTATCTTAAACATGTATGAAAGTTGGATATTATTAAACTACACAAAATTTTAGTCAAGTTACATATATAAAGTATTTCAATCCGAGGCACGGTTAAGTTGCTAAGAACTAATTAATTTTAAAAAGGGCATCACGCCAATCAATGCAAACAGCGTGTTTAAATATTTTTAACATGCAAGAAAGTTGAATATTAGTAAACTACACGAAATTCTGGACATTTTACATATCTACATTATTTTCATACGATGCATGGACAATAAGTTATTAGAAATTTTAAATCATGGTTTTTTCTGAAATTATGCAATGTCCTCGTTTATTTAACAAATTCGTCCAGAGAGAAAAAAACGCATCGGGCCAAATCTGGCTGGCCCAACAGCCAGCTGGGGCACAACATGCAAAATAGCGCCAGGGGGCGCTGGATAGCGCGGCTGGTGGCTCACCTAGTGGGCCGAGCCCACGTCGGCAACAGGGAGAGGCAAGGCTGAGCCGGCTTGGGCCCATGACGCGAAGCGGCCCAACTGGCTTTTGGCGGCCCACGCACGGGCGCTAGCGCGTCGGGCGTCTGGTGCCCTCGAACCCACCCGGATCGAGCCGGCGGAGGCAACGAAGGCTGGCGGCGGCTGGAGGGCACTGGCGAGGGCGGCAGGCACGGGACCGGACAGATCCGGCGGCAGCACAGCCGGGGAGGCCATCGGTGGCGGCACGCAGGAAAGGTTGGCGCAGGCGCGGAGCAAGGCGGCTTGGGATGGCACAGAGGAGACCGAGGCCATGCGCGGCGGAGGGAGAGCTCGGGGTGCGAGGGAACCGGCCTGGAGCAAGCTTCGGCCGCTGGTGAGGAGGGGGCTCCGGTCGGCAGAGCTATGGCGCGAGGCTGCCATGGCGACGAGCAGCAGGAGGAGGTCGGGCGCCTCGGTGCTAGATGGCGGCGCGGATCGAGCTTCGGGACGATCAGCGGCGGGGCTTTAGGCCCAGATGGGCTCGGGCGGGCCCCTGCGCGGGCCTGGCGGGCCTGGCATGAGGAGGAGGGAGACAGGCGGCTGCAGGGGCTGGAGGCTGGCTACGGAACGGAAATCGAGGCAGGGATTAGGTTTTCCCAATTAGGAGGGCTAGGCCTTCCTTTATAGCTGGGATTTAGGGTTAGAGGGAGTTTTTGCCGGTTTTCGGACCATCCGATCACGATCGGACGGCTCCGGTCGCGGGGTTAGGCTAGGATGGGCTAGTGGGCTGTGTAGAGGGGGTTGGGCCAAGAAGAGAGGGGAGAATTGCGGCCCGTGACACGAGTTTTAAACACCGAGAAAACGTCCGATAATAAACCGATGACCGCACTAATACGGTTAACCGATGGGGTATCAAACGACCTCTAATTGAGATGAAATTTGGCAGGCGGTCCACCTACAATATAATAAGACTGCATGCCCGGTTTTGACCCAATCCGAGAATATTTTTCACGCGCTTTAAAAACGGTTTTTTTATCGCTATCGCGGGCGCGGGCGTGTGTGGTTGGTCTCGAAACGGGCAACGACAAGAATGGAGAGAACTGGCGACTACGAACGGATGCAAGTTTTCTAAAACGAGTGATGATGCCATGCAGATGATGTGAATGATGCAATGATGAATGCGACAACCAAATGAATCACAGACGAGAATGGAAATAAAAGGGAAATCTTCTGGAGCGTCGGTCCCGGGCTGTTACAACTCTCCTCCACTACACGAGGATCTCGTCCCGAGATCTAGAATGAGAAGGGGAAGAGAAAGAGCAAAAGGTAAAACTTAGTTGCTTCTCTGACACACGAGTGAAACCAATTAAAACATGAAGGTTGGAAGAGATGAAGAATAACATGGGAACAAGCAAGAATCACAAGAAATTCCGGTAGCACTTCAATAGGATATAGAGGAAAAAATTGATATGAAGGAAAATAACTTAAACATATAACACAACACTCCGGTAAAATGAATAATCAAAGAAAGAACATGATCTTGATAAAACAAGATGATGGCTGAAAGAGAGCAACATAACAACGCCTCCAGAAGAAAAGAATAGAAGCTAGATCTTTGGAGAGAAGAAAACTGAGAAGAAAATGACAACTTCTACCACCATTGATTTAGAAAAGCATGGTTGAGCGGAGTTGATGGAGAATCAACAATGAAAAGAATATCTTGTTATGGGCTTATGGAAAACATCTCAAATTATGATGTGACAACCTGCCACAACAGAAAGAATTGATTGCTTGAGATTAACAAGATATGCAAAACTTCTTTCACCAAGAGGAGGAGGAGAAAACTTGGATCTTTTATGACACCATGATCGCAACAATGCTTAGGAAATGCTTTAGGTGAAATCCAACCCAAGATAACTCCGAGAAAACCAGATGGGTTTACTTATCTTATACTTGACAACTTTCCTTCGAGGCTCCTCATAATCAAGAATTTAACACCATCTCAAAAGACAATGGAGAAGGAATTGAACTTAGACATCCAAGATAAAGAACACTTAAGCATCTCCAACAAGAATCTTGAAGAACACTTGAAACTGACAGAAATCTTGATGAACCAACATGAAGAACCTCCGGAAGAACTCTGAAATGAAAGGATGATAGAAAGAATTGAAGCATGCAAAAAGAACAAGATTGAGGCCTTGCTATGAATTAGATGAACCTTAGCGACAAGATACTTGAGAAAAAAAACTAGAAACTCCGGAAAAGAAAGATGACCAGTTGGGATAAGGAATTTGATATCATGAACAACTCCGGAAGAAGGATTGAAATCGCTTAGATGAAACAAGAATAAGAATTATGATATGACTATCCTTCATCAAGTTAAATTGATGAAAAGCAAAGGATTTCACACACCACTTATTCTTCTTGAAAAGATTGAAGAGAGAGATAGAACACAAACTTGAAGAAGTCTTGCAGGAGAACACCGGTAAGAATTCGAAACGAAAGAGGTTAATACAAATGAATGATATAACATGAGAACGAACAGAGCATGATCCACCTAATAGAAAACTTGAACGAAGCATCGGAATAATTGAGATACGAACGAAGGAACAAAAATTGAGAAGAATTTGAGAACGAAAGCTGAAAGCTGAGAACGAAGAAATCTTCTGAAATGATGGCCTTCGGAGGATCAAGAAATGAAAATGATTATGAAATGCACCGGATAGATATGGGAGGAATAACTCATGATCAAATAATTTGAGATGATAGAAACAGCCTAAAACAATGAATCTTTGGAAGGACGAACAACGATTTAAGAGAAACTCTCCTTCGGTCTTTAATGCTTAGAATGATGACGAGAAACAACACCATGAATTACTGAGATACTCTGGAATAATGAATAAAGAAAAGGTTGACCAACAACGAAAATGATTCGAAGCGATCATGGAAGAGGAATATGACTGATGAAAATCATTCTTGCATCATATTTGAAAAGAACTAAGGACATCTCCGGAAAGAGTAGAAGAGTCAGGTAAGATCCTGGGGAAAAACCTGTGGGTTATGGGCCCACTCAAAAGAAACCACCATTGAAACATTGGTTAAAAGATAGATTGCACCGGTACAAATTAAGAACTTGATGAAGTGAGAACCACGAACTAATTTGGAAGGAATGAAATAAAACACGAATCTCTAAGATATCTTCAGCCTCCGGATAGAATAGGGAGAGGAAATAAAGAAAGAGGCTTGAATAAGAATTTCCAACATGGAAACCATTAAACGAATGAAAAAGGATATGATAAACACCGAGAGCTTGAATTGAATTCACTTGAGAAGAATAACAACAAGAACGAAGAATATGAGGATAAACCTTGAAATTGAAACTCTTCAGAATCTCCACAAGAAATCACCGGATACAATATGAAGAAATGATAGCGGAAGCATAGATGAAAATAAAGGCATTTGGATGAGAATTTAATCACTCAAGAAAAAGGGCGGGAGGGTGGGGGAAAAACAAAGACAACTTGGGACAGATGAGACAAACTCCGGAAAAGGATATGAGGATTGATCTTGCAATTATTGAAGAGGATAGAATTATCTTGAAGAGAAGCACACCGGTAGGAAAAGAATTGATATGATAACTTGATTGGGCAAAAGAATTATCATTCCCACAGAAATATGAGAACACTTCTTAGGAAAGATATGAGATCACCACTTGACATCGAAGCAACTCGAATTACTATATACAAAACAAAACAAAGGATGGGGCTTCCGAAACAAGCCAGAACAAATACATACCCACTATGCACTTGTTGGAAAGATAATCCTAGGTACCTACTTGAATTTCCACCTAAGAACTTCCGGAAACTTTCTGGTTATGCAATCCGGTGTGGGGGATACAAGGAGAAAATATCTCACACAACTAGCAAACCTACACCCCAACTGTATCCATCCTTCAACACATAACTAGAGGCTTCCGCAAGTCCATCTAACTCGGATCCTCGAAAGCACAACGATGCTAACCATGGTGGTACCCCGGACGCCTCCCCAGTACTGGGTGACTCCGACCTTATCTCACAATGACAAGTATTGAAGCAATTCCAAACACCCTCCGTCCTGAGATACTAAGGAAGCTGAATGATAACGATGTGCCAAGAATTCCCTGGAGCTCAACTCCACGGAAGAAATCAAGTCAGACAGGAGGCACCAAGACAAAACTCCGTCACATCGACATCATATAGTTTCCAAAATACCCGCGTGATCCTAAAAAAAATTGAGCGAGAAGAGGACTAGAATCAAAATTCCTAAGTCATAATTCCTCACCAGAGCATAGAAGATGAGTAAAAAGAATCCTACTCTCCGATATAACTAGACTCAAAATAGTTTTTTACTAGACTCGACTTGGCCAAGTTCGATCAATCAAGGGGGCTCCTAGGTCGGTATTGTCTCTGATACCAACTTGTCATGCCCAAGATGCAGTCCTATCCTTATTTCAGCACGAGGGTCTCGACAGGGATAGAAGCGCATCTCGTCGTGTTGCAAGAATGGATATCATTACAAGTACATGTACAGAAGAGATGAGTATACGGAATTGGCTTACACTCGCCACAAGCTACATCAAGGTCACATCAATACAAAAACATACTCAAACATCATACATAAGAGCAGGGTCCGACTACGGACGAAAACAAATGACAAAATGACATCCATCCTTGCTATCGCAGGCTGTCGCCTGGAACCCATCCTAGATCGATGAAGAAGAAGAAGAAGAACTCCAAATCAAACAAGCATCGCTCTCACGTGAAAGCACCATATTACCTATACCTGCAACTGTTGTTGTAGTAATCTATGAGCCACAGGGACTCAACAATCTCATTTCCAAGGGTATCAAGACTATTAAAGCTTAATGGGTGAGGTATGGTTAAGTGGTGAGGCTGAAGCAAGCGACTAAGCATTTATTTGAGTGGCTAACTTGCGAATACACAAATTAAAGTATGGTGGTCTACGCATAACGGACGTGAACTAGTAATGATCACTAACTGATCCTGAACACCTACTTACGTCAAACAGAACCCCACTGTGTTCTCTCTTGGATAAGAACTCACGAGAAGAGACAGTCACGGTTACGCACCCAGTTGGTGTATTTTATTTGAGTTTACTTCAAGTTTACTATGACCGGGTGTTAAACAAAGTATCCAAGTTTGCGACATAACCGTGGGCATGGTTTTCCTAAAGATTTAACCCTGCAGGGGTGCTCCAACTCATCCATCACAAATTAACCACACGCAGCGGGAATCGTGATCATCCTAGGCAATTCCAAAGGAAATCCGACACCTCGAGATAGCCCGAAGAAGATCAGAGTTCCTCACTCAAGACATTCGAGAAAGGTAAAACAAATCCAGCAAGGCCGCCCAATGTGTCGACGAACCCGATAGGAGCCGTGTATCTCGTTCTCAGGACACGACAGATAAGCAAAGCGTACGGTGGCCTGATAGACAGCTCCTGAGTTGCCCCGGGTTGGCCCCGCACGGTGCTATAGTTTGGACCAACACTCATGAGAAGCACTGGCCCGGGTTGTTCATTAAGATCCTCGAGTTAATTACTCCCTATGTAGGTTTATTAGTTATTAGGCAAATGTAGTACCAATGTTGGGCCTTGCCAGACAAGCTTTATCCTAAAACGAAAATCATGGGGGTCCCCATAACAACCCCGAGCATGTTAGGAGCGCTCAATTATGGAACATAACACCGGTTCACAAGTAACTAGGGCGGCAAGAGTCGAACAAAACACCGAGAAAAAGGCCAAGCCTTCCACCCTTTACCAAGTGTATAAGTGCATTAAATTAAATAGAAATAATATTGTGATAACAAAAGAATGTCCATGTTGTCACATGGAAGCAATTGCACCTGCAGCTAGAAACTCTATAAGAAGGGCTGAGCAAGCGGTAACATAGCCAAACAAAGGTTTGCTGGGATGTGGAGGGGTTAGAGGCTTTCATGGAAATGTTGGGAGGCTTGACAAACAAGTGGTAGGTAGGGAGACATAACGATAAAAGCAAGACAACTAGCATAGCAATGATAGTAGTGGTATCCAGGGAAATGTGTCATCTTGCCTGAGATCCCGCTCGAAAGAAGGTCGAGTCCATGAATAAGACGGGCCAACGTAGTCGAACGAATCCTCACACTCCGAACGCTTTCGAAACTCTATCGAGAAGAAGCAATCCGGAAACAACAATCAACACAAGATACACCACAACATATGCATGACACGATGCGCAAACAAATATGATGCATGTCCAGTTTTATTATGCAAGGCATGACAAAGCACATCAAACAACTCCTACACATTAAGTGAAGCTCAATATGCAATGAGTTGCATATTGACGAAACTCCACATTCGAATTATTTAGTTCACTCTCGTTTAGGTACTCATCAATATTAAATGTTATTTTTTTAACATGGGTGGTCATGGCATAAGGCGAAGATGGAATTAAGCAATTTTAAATGGAGAGGGACAACTTACATATGACAAGATAATAACTATCCATATTATGAGAAAGTGGTTAATGTTGTTTATCATGGCAATAGGTGAAGCATGAACAACTATATCATCTAGGCATTTTAAATGGGGCCAGATGCAACATACAGCATTTCCGAAACATCCCCATATGCATAATATGAATTTGGTCCAGATCCGTCATAACCCAATTATATATCTATTAAACATGGAAATAAAGTGTGGCATGAGATTCTACACGTTTTTCTAGTCAAGTTACATATATAAAACATTTTAAACAGAGCTACGGTCATTTAGTTACGCAATAAACCGTTTTAACATGGCATTGTTGCAAATTAATGCAAACAGCAAGTTTAAGTATCTTAAACATGTATGAAAGTTGGATATTATTAAACTACACAAAATTTTAGTCAAGTTACATATATAAAGTATTTCAATCCGAGGCACGGTTAAGTTGCTAAGAACTAATTAATTTTAAAAAGGGCATCACGCCAATCAATGCAAACAGCGTGTTTAAATATTTTTAACATGCAAGAAAGTTGAATATTAGTAAACTACACGAAATTCTGGACATTTTACATATCTACATTATTTTCATACGATGCATGGACAATAAGTTATTAGAAATTTTAAATCATGGTTTTTTCTGAAATTATGCAATGTCCTCGTTTATTTAACAAATTCGTCCAGAGAGAAAAAAACGCATCGGGCCAAATCTGGCTGGCCCAACAGCCAGCTGGGGCACAACATGCAAAATAGCGCCAGGGGGCGCTGGATAGCGCGGCTGGTGGCTCACCTAGTGGGCCGAGCCCACGTCGGCAACAGGGAGAGGCAAGGCTGAGCCGGCTTGGGCCCATGACGCGAAGCGGCCCAACTGGCTTTTGGCGGCCCACGCACGGGCGCTAGCGCGTCGGGCGTCTGGTGCCCTCGAACCCACCCGGATCGAGCCGGCGGAGGCTGTAGGGCATCGGCGAGGGCGGCACGCACGGGACCTGCCAGATTCGGCGACGGCACAGCCGGGGTGGCCACCGGCGGCGGCACGCAGGCAAGGTTGGCGCGGGCGCGGAGCAAGGCAGCTCGAGACGGCATAGAGGAGGCCGAGGCCATGCGCGACGGAGGGAGAGCTTGTGCCGTGAGGGAACCGGCCTAGAGCGAGCTTCGGCCGCCAGCGAGGAGGGGGCTCCGGTCGGCAGAGCTCTCGCGCGAGGCTGCCATGACGACGAGCAGTAGGAGGAGGTCGGGCGCCTCGGCACTAGGCGGCGGCGCGGATCGAGCTTCGGGACGATCGGCGGCGGGGCTTTGGGCCCAGATGGGCTCGGGCGGGCCCTTGCACGGGCCTGGCGAGCCTGGCGCAAGGAGGAGGGAGACAGGCGGCTGCGGGGGCTGGAGGCTGACAGCAGTGTGGAAATCGAGGCAGGGATTAGTTTTTCCTAATTAGGAGGGCTAGGCCTTCCTTTTATAGCTGGGATTCAGGGTTAGGGGGAGTTTTGCCCATTTCCGGACCCTTCGATCACGATCGGACGGCTCCGATCACGGGGTTAGACTAGGATGGGCTAGTGGGCTGTGTAAAGGGGGTTGGGCCAAGAAGAGAGGGGAGAATTGCGGCTCGTGACACGAGTTTTAAACACCGAGAAAACGTCCGATAATAAACGGATGACCGCACTAATACGATTAACCGATGGGGTATCAAACGACCTCTGATTGAGACGAAATTTGGCAGGCGGTCTACCTACAATATAATAAGACCGCACGCCAGGTTTCGACCCAATCCGAGAATATTTTTCGCGTGCTTTAAAAACGGTTTTTTATCGCTGTCGTGGGCGCGTGCGTGTGTGGTTGGTCTCGAAAGGGCAACGGCAAGAACGGAGAGAACCGGCGACTACAAACGGATGCAAGTTTTCGAAAATGAGTGATGATGCCATGTAGATGATGCGAATGATGCAATGATGAATGCGACAACCAAATGAATCACAGACGAGAATGGAAATAAAAAGGGAATCTTCTGGAGCGTCTGTCCCGGGCTGTTACAAGTCTCTTGGACTGTTCCATGTTACATCTTGGGGGGCAATTTTGCATAACAGATGTTGGAGGATAAGGACCACATGCCCATCAATGGCAATCCGCATCCTTTGCCCGGCCAACTCTTCCCGAAGGAACACAACTTTTTGCTTCCCCTACCCTGCTTTGGGGTGGAATGAACTTCCACCAATACCAACTCCCATGGATGATCATGTTGATGCTGACAACTAGGGCCATGGGCATTAGGGTGATGTAGCACCAGAGCAACAGCAGCCAGAGGATCCACCTGACCAAGACCAAGAATCTATGATGCTTGACCAACCTTCAGGATCTGCGTCTGAAAATGACTTCCAGTCGCAGCAGCAGCCTGATCATGTGAATTAAGAAGTTGTCCAACTGCAGCAACAGGAAAATCCTTTGGCCAGAGTTCCATTCTAGCCACCAGTGATCGATGCTCGGCAAATCTTTGTTGGTGCTGTCAGATTGGTGTATGGTCCTCCTTTGCCTCTAGAGCTTGCATGGAAGACGACTTTTCAAACGCTTCTCGAGGGAGGGTTGACATTTGAAGTGCCGAGGCCGTTGTCAGTTAAACCATTGTCGCCTCTCATCCTCTCCAAAAGGAACTGGGCTTTTTCATTTGATGAAGTTCAGGCTCTTTCTCATATTCAGTGGAACGAGGCTTCTTCTAGAAGGCCCATAAAGCCCTCTGCTCGGCCTTTGCTCTCAGAATTAGAATTGTCTACTGGTGATTGCTTGGAGCCCGTGGAATCTCAACTGCAGGATAGCACTTTGCTCACCTCTGATGTTCCTTCTTTAGAAAACTTATGCTTCAACGCTACTCCTGGCAATTCTGACATCAAAAGGCGTAAGAAGAAGGCACCAACCCCTTTGGTGGAATCGGAGGTCAGAATATGCACTCGAGGTTCTGTCAGGCGAGATGTGTTCAAGCCGGTGTTCATTGAATTAACTTCAGGGCAGAAGAAGAAGAAGCCCCACAGCAAACCTCTTTTGGAATCCAGCACGTCCAAGCAGGATACAGCTAGGGAAGGCATTCCTCCACCTACACCCATAAAGATGCTTCAGATGATTGGCGAGGAGCTTGGCATTGAATCAGAGAAGCTCATGGAGGAGCAGCTTATGGTTGTTCCCACGAAGAAGTCGGAGGACATTTCTAATGTTATTCCTAAATCTCCCAGTGGGTCTGGCGCGCCCTTAAGCTGGCCTTTATCTATATGTTCATGTTGGTGTGTGGTATCTACTATCTTATTTTGGTGTACTGTCAGCGGATATGTTTGGGTTGTATTGATATCTTTTGCATCGTGATACTCTTATGTGTGGCTAGTTACTACGTAGCTTACTATCTGATGCTACTTGTTTGGTCTTAAATGAATAGTTATCATCATAGAAAACGGAACGTTCTTTGCTGGAATGTTCGAGGTCTTAATTCAGCAGCTAGGCAAAGAGCAGTCAAACAGAAATTGGTGGAAAGCCAATGTACGGTTGCGTGTTTCCAAGAAAAAAATGTGAAAATTACTCCCTTAAGGATATCAAATCCTTCTGTCCCAAGCAGTATGATAAATTTTCTTTTTCCCCATCAGTGGGAGCCTCTAGTGGGCTTTTGGTGGTTTGGAATTCTTCTGTACTTCATGGATAATTAACTCAAGTGCAATCATTTGGACTTGTAGTTAAATTCACCTCCAAAATGAGTGTTGATGAATGGACCTTGGTGAATGTGTATGGACCATGCCAGGGTGAAGTAAGAGACCTATTTGTTCATTGGCTTTACAATCTGCAAATTGATTTTGAAGAGAACTGGCTTTTGCTGGGGGACTTCAACTTTATAAGGTCCCTAGAAAATCGAAATTTGCCAGGAGGAGATGTAAATGATATGTTCATCTTTAATGAGATTATTGGACATCTGGGTTTAGCTGAGTTGCCCATCAAAGGCCGGACATACACTTTGTCCAATATGCAGGACAACCCTTTGTTGGAACAACTTGATTGGTTTTTCACTTCAACCAATTGGGTCACTTGCTACCCTTTGAAGAAGTTTTCCCCTTGGCAAGGACTTCATCCGATCATGTCCCCTGTGTGGTGGTGATCACAACATCAATACATAAAACTAACATCTTTAGATTTGAACACTTCTGGACCAAGGTGGATGGTTTTCTAGAATGTGTAAATAACTCTTGGAATAAACCTTCACACAAGTCCAGTCCTGCAGCAGTGTTGGCCCATAAGCTTAAAAATCTGAGGTATGATGTGAAGAGGTGGAAATTGGGAATATCCAAGATGAAAATTGCTATTGATAAATCTAATAAGGTGGTTGAATGGATGGATTAAGAACTTAGGCCTCTATTTAGGCAGGAATTTAATTTCAGAAAGGTTGTAAAATCACATTTGGAGCATTTGTTACACCTACAATATTTGTATTGGAAAAAGAGATGCACTATCAGAACCATTAAGTTGGGGGAAGAGAACACCAAGTTCTTTCATGCAATGGCCTCGGAAACATATAGAAGGAATTCTATTGCCAATATGAGAATGAAGGATGGCACATTGGTCTTTGAACATAGACAAATGGAAGGGATTTTATGGTCTTCTTTCAAGGGGCACATGAGCATTGCAAAAGGTATTGTCATGGGATTTGATCTTCCAAACCTAATTAAACCAGTGCAGGGGCTAGATGGTTTGACAAAACCGTTTACTAAGGAGTAAATGGATCAGGTGGTTAAGTGTATGCATGTTGATAAATCTCCAGGCCCTGATGGTTTCAATGGGATCTTTCTCAAAAAGCGTTGGCACATAGTAAGTAAGGAATTCTATAATCTTGCCAATAATTTCTTTGAGGGACACACAAACCTGGAGCGTATTAATGGCTCTTTTATAACTTTGGTGCCTAAGAAATCTTCTCCAGAAAATGTGGGGGGTCATAGACCAATTTCCTTGACAGGGTTGGGAATTAAGTTCCTCACTAAAATGGCTGCTAATAGGTCCCAAGAAGTTATCCTTGACTGTGTTCACAAAAATCAGTATGGGTTTATTAAAACCAGAACCATTCAAGATTGTATTGGTTGGAATTTAGAGTGCATGTATCAGTGTCATCAGTCCAAGAGGCCTATACTCATTCTCAAATTGGATTTTGAAAATGCATTTGATTCAATTGAACATGAAGTCATTTTGGAAATTTTGAAGTGCAAAGGTTTTAACTCTAAACGGAGAAGATGGATACATCAGTTCCTCACATCTGGTTCATCATTTGTCCTCCTCAATGGAGTGCCTCGGAAACATTTTCAGTGCAAAGCTAGGGTGAGACAAGGGGATTCAATTTCACCCCTCTTGTTTGTCTTAGCTGCTAATATTTTGTAGTCAGTTGTTAATGACATGTTACACAAGGGCCAAATTAAGCTGCCAATACCATGTCATGACAAGGACTTCCCTCTCATTCAGTATGCTGATGATACTTTGATCATCTTCCTAGTTGTAGAGGAACAACCTATAGCTCTCAAAGAGATGTTAAAGGTATTTTCCCAATCTACTGGACTGCACATCAACTATCACAAGTCATCAATGGTTCCAATCAATGTACCTCGAGAGGAAACTGAGAGACTTGCTCGGTTTTTTGGTTGTAGGGTTGGAACTATGCCTTTTACTTATCTTGGCTTACCAGTTGGTACCTTCAAGCCCAGGATGGAACATTTTATGCCTCTAGTGACTTGTATGGAAAGAAGGATGTCCTCTAGTTCATATTTTTTTCTCAAGGTGGCAGGCTGCAATATCTAAATTCTGCCTTGTCTTCACTACCTACCTTTTTCCTCTGTAGTTTATCTATCCCCCCAGGTATTCTCAAGCAACTAGAAAGGATTCAGAGGCAGTGTTTCTGGAGAAGGAATAGGCAGGAGCATTCACCATCTCTTGCTGCTTGGGAATTGATTTGCAGACCCAAGAATAAAGGTGGCCTAGGTATTCTCAATCTTGGACTACAAAATGTAGCCCTATTAATGAAACATGCTCGTAAGTTCCTAAACAGGAAGAATTTGCCATGTGTTAATTTAATATGGAATACATATTACCATGAGAGGGTACCACAGGGTACTGAGCCCTGTGGCTCATATTGGTGGAAGAATGTTTTGAAGCTGATGGACAACTTCAAAGAAGTGACTTGGGTGCAAGTTAACAAAGGGGACACTGTACTATTTTGGCAGGATAAATGGAACATTGGAAATTCAGTAATTCCCCTAAAAGAGAGATTCTTGAGACTTTTCTCCTATGTTAAGGATCCTTGGACAATGGTTAAGGATGGATTGAGTTGTAATGATCTCTCCACTTGGTTTAACCTACCTTTATCTAAGCAGGCTTATGGTGAACTTTCAACGCTTCAAATCCTCCTGGGGGACCTTGATCTCAGTCCCAACCAGTGTGATGTCTCGTCTTGGATAGGAACTAATAAGACGTATACCCCAAAATCCTTATACTCCTATGCCCATAGAGAGCAAACTTTTAATCCATTACTTAACTGGATATGGGTTAGTTGATGCACCCTACAGATTAAGGTGTTTGTCTGGATGCTTATCATGGATAGATTAAACACCAAGGATATGGTACAAATAAGACAATGGCATATGGATGATGGAGTCAATTGTAGGACCTGCCATGCACAAGTAAGGGAAGCCAGGGGTCACCTATTCTTCTCATGCCTTTTCAGCCAACGAGTCTGGAATTGTTTGCAAATTGACTAGGGAGATAGTAATGACATGTCTGTTGTTGCTGGTCATGCAAAAAGATCATTTTGGAAGCCATTTTTCTCATAGGTGGTATTCACTACCTGCTGGCATGTTTGGTTGGTGAGAAACGCCAAAGTTTTCCAGAATGTCCAGCCTACATTTGCTAAATGGAAGTCAGGTTTTGTGACTAATATGCTACTGCTGGCACATAGGATTAAGCCCAAGTTTAAGGAAGACCTGGTGAAGTGCATATCTTTCCTGTCCCCTTAAATGTAATATCTCTTTTCTAGTTTAGGTAGCTTAGTTTCTCTTTCTTTATTTTGGTTACCGAGGTAACCATGTACATATTGTTCTAATTTTCAATAAAATATATAAGGCTCTGGGGGGACTCCCTTACGGTGTTCGGTCAAAAAAAGATTGAACTCACTACAATGCACTCCTCCCACTGAAGATAAATAAATCTTGTTGGCCCAACCAAACTGATAGATTGGAGAGACTTACAAAGCTATAACAATCATGCATAATACAATTCAGAGAAGACTCAATTACTTTTCATGAATACCTTATCATAAACTCACAGTTCATCGGATCCCAACAAACACACCGCAACAGAAGATTACATTGGATAGATCAAGACGAGAATCACGAAGAACTTTGTATTAAAGATCAAAGAGAGAAAAGAAGCCATCTAGCTACTAGATATGGACCCGTAAGTCTGTGGTGAACTACTCACACATCATCATGGAGGCAGCAAGGTTGATGAAGATGGCCTCCGTGACTGATTCCCCCTCCGACAGAGTACCAAAAAAGGCCTCCAGATGGGATCACGGAAGACCAGAGACTTGTGGCAGTGGAAAAGTTGTTTCGGGTGGCACTTTGTTGGTTTTGAGTTAATTAGGAATATATAGAAGTGGAATTAGGTCAGGAGGTGTCACAAGGGGCCCACAAGCCATGAGGGTGTGCCCTACCCCTGGCACTTGTGGCCACCAGAGACCAGCACTTCGCTTGGTGTTGGCATGCTCGGCTCGAACACCGGCACTTCGATGGGTTGCGAAACATGGCTCGTGGTAGACTCGTGCGCGGGTTGCCCCACATCATGCACGCCTACAAGCTTTGTGGTGCTTAACTTGTCGGGAAGCCGCGGCGCCTGCCATTCCTACAAAAGGTAAAGTTTATGGTGGAGAAGCATTTGCAATTGGTCCATGACGACCTCTATGGCCCAACTTGCCATTCCTGCTGCTCATCGACGACTACAACGGATTCATGTGGGCGATACTCCTCGCCTCCAAGGACGGCACAGAGCAAGCCATCATCAAACACCAAGCAGCAGCAAAACTGGAGTGCAGACACAAGTTGCACGTACTCCGCATTGATCGGGTGGAGATTTCATTTCGGCCATGTTCTACAAGCACTTCACTAAGAAAGGGGTGCAACGTAACCTCACGGCCCCTTACTCATGGAAACATAATGGTGTCATCGAGCGGAAACACCAGACGGTGCTCGGGGTGGCACGCTGCATGCTCAAGGCAAAGCAAGTGTCGCACATGTATTGGGGGGCCTTGCTCACGGATGTCTTCATCCTCAACCATTCCTTCACGAGGAGCGTTAATGAGAAGACGCCTTATGAGGCGTGGTATGTGATACGTCTCCAACGTATCGATAATTTATGAAGTATCCATGCCATATTTGCCTATGTCTACAATACTTTTATATGGTTTTGATATAATTTATATGATTTATATCGAACTAACCCGGACTGGCTTTGTTTTTAGCAGAATTACGGTGGTGGTGTTTTTGTGCAGAAAATGGAAGTTCTCAGAATCGCCCAAAACTTTTTTGTGTTTTTTTCTCGTAGAAATAAGCAATATTGGAGCGAAGAACCATCGGAGGGGAGCCACCTATGGGTCACAAGCCATCAGGGCGCGCCCCCCTAGGTCGTGCCCTCATGTGTGATGGGTCCCACGTGGCACCATTGCGTGTGATTCCATGTTGAAAAATCCTATAAATCCCAGAAACCCCAAAAATAAAGAGAGACTCTCTGCTCCGCCGTCGCAACTCTCTTTATCGACAAAAAACCAATCTGGAGTCATTCCAGTGCCCTGTCGGAGAGGGGAAACCATCAGCGATGGCCATCTTCATCATCCCGGAGGAGGCCATGATGAGGAGGTAGTAGTTCACCCTCATGATGAGGGTATGTACCAGTAGCTATGTGTTCAATCTCTCTCTCATGCGCGTGTTCTTGAGATGGCACGATCTTGATGTATCATGGGCTTTGTTAATATAGTTGGATCATATGGTGTTCTTCCCTCGCCATCTTGTTGTGATGAACTGAATCTTTCCCTTTGAGATCTCGTTATGTTGGATTGAATATTTTGGTTTGAGGGCACCTGATGTATGTCTTGCATGCGGATACCCGTAGTGACATTGGAGTATTCAAGTGATTCACTTGATATATGTTATGACATCAACTTGTGGATTCCGGTGACCTTGGGGGTCTATGCATAGGGGTTGATTGCACGTTTTCATACCACGTTCTCCGATAGAAATCTTGGGGTGCTCCTTGAATCTCTTTGTGTTGGATTTAATATTATAGATCTGAAATTGTTTGGTGCATTTAGCATAATTTACCCATGGATACTTGAGGTGACATTGGAGTATCTAGATGACATTAGGGTGGATTGATATGTATCATTGGTGTTATTATAGTACAAACTCTAGGGCTGTTTGTGACACTTATAGGAATAACTCAAAAGATTGATCAGAAAGAAAAGCTTTGAGGTGGTTCTACTAACTACACCAATTTCATCTTATTGTTCTCTGCTAGATTTGAACTTTGGAGTGGCTCTTTGTTGCACGTTGAGGGATGATCATATGATTCAACTATGTTAGTGTTGTTCGGAGATTGCGCTAGTGAAAGTATGAACCCTAGGCCTTATTTCCAAGCATTTATAGAACGTTTTTCTTGTTGTTTTCCCCTTGCTACCTTGTTGTTTTTATATTTTTAGATTACAAAAACATATATCTACTATCCATACTACACTTGTATCGCCATCTCTTCGCCGAACTAGTGCACCTATACAGTTTACCATTGTACTAGCAAATGAGCATGGGCGTTGCAATGGGTGAAAAAAACACTCACTAATCTAATAACCATGAGCCCATATATATATATATATGTCCTTTGTTTAAACACATGGAATTCCATTTGGGTTTCTATTTATCCTTCTTCCCACTCTCGTCGATGTTGGCCTCAATGTTCACACCATCACAACACGTTTGAATGTTGTCAATCGATCTTAAGACGTCTCCATCTCAACGTAGGATGATAATCTATTTTTTCCGTGAGATTTTGATGAGGCATGCATACGTGATTATAGATATTGTTTTGTTCCCATCCCGGTATGAAGGAAAGACTGATCATGCGATATTGTTTAAGCTTTCATTGTAAATAGCATTTTAAATGGTTAATGGGTAAAATAATATCGTATTTAGTTTCTGTTGGAAATATGCCCTAGAGGCAATAATAAATTAGTTATTATCATATTTCCTTGTTCATGATAATCGTTTATTATCCATGCTATAATTGTATTGATCGGAGACTTAGATGCATGTGTGGATGCATAGACAAAACCATGTCCCTAGTATGCCTCTAATAGACTAGCTCGTTGATCAAAAGATGGTTAAGGTTTCCTAGCCATGGACATGAGATGTCATTTGATAACGGGGTCACATCATTAGGAGAATGATGTGATGGACAAGACCCAAACTGCAAACATAGCATATGATCGTGTCAGTTTATTGCTACTATTTTCCGCATGTCAAGTATGTGTTCCTATGACCATGAGATCATGCAACTCACAGATATTGGAGGAGTGCCTTGTGTGTATCAAACGTCGCAATGTAACTAGGTGACTACAAAGGTGCTCTATAGGTATCTCCGATGGTGTCTGTTGAGTTGGCATGGATCGAGACTGGGATTTGTTACTCCGTGTGACGGAGAGGTATCTCGGGGCCCACTCGGTAATGCAACATCACAATAAGCCTTGCAAGCAATGTGACTAATTGTTAGTTGTGGGATCTTGTATTACGGAACGAGTAAAGAGACTTGCCGGTAACGAGGTTGAACTAGGTATGGAGATACCGACGATCGAATCTCGGGCAAGTAACATACCGAAGAACAAAGGGAACGTTATACGGGATTAACTGAATCCTTGACATAGAGGTTCGACCGATAAAGATCTTCGTAGAATATGTAGGAACCAATGTGGACGTCCAGGTCCCGCCATTGGTTATTGACCATAGAGGTGTCTCGGTCATGTCTACATAGTTCTCGAACCCGCAGGGTCTGCACACTTAAGGTTCGGTGACGTTTCGGTAGTGTAGAGTTATGTATGGTGGTGACCGAAGTTTGTTTGGAGTCCTGGATGAGATCCCGGACGTCACGAGGAGCTCCAGAATGGTCCGGAGGTAAGGATTCATATATAGGAAGTCCCAGTTTGGTTTCCGGAAAAGTTTCGGGCTCATCGGTAATGTACCAGGAGTGC
Source organism: Hordeum marinum (assembly GCA_022496015.1). Lineage (NCBI taxonomy): Eukaryota > Viridiplantae > Streptophyta > Magnoliopsida > Poales > Poaceae > Hordeum > Hordeum marinum. The sequence goes on along the minus strand of CM039678.1, from coordinate 165,778,581 downwards.
CGGTAGTGTACCAGGAGTGCCGGTAGTGTACCGGGAGGCCTCCGGGAGGGGTATTTCGACCCCAAGAGGTCCATGGGATGTGGTACAATAATAACCAGCCCTTCGTGGGCTGGGAAAACAGCCACAAAGGTCCATGGCGCAGGAGAGAAAGTCCTAAAGCAAAAAGTGGAAAATCAGCCAATAGGAGGCAATCCTACTCCAACTAGGATTGGAGGTGAAGTAGGATTTCTTCCCACCTCCTATATCGGCCGACCCAAAGGCCTTGGCTGCCTATCCTCTCCTATCCTCCTATATATACTAGTGGATTGGGTGGTTTTTGGACAGAATTTCCGGCCACGTGTTACCCGTTCCACCGGTGCATAGTTTCTCCTCTATATCGTAGTTCCGCAGTGCTTAGGCGAAGCCCTGCCGGAATCACTCCACCACCATCACCGGAGCGACGTCATGCTGCCGGTGAACTCTCTCTCCTCTCCACCTCCTCTTGCTGGATCAAGACGGTGAAGATCATCATCAAGCTGCATGTGTGCTGAACGCGGAGGTGCCGTCCGTTCGGCGCTAGATCGGAAGGACCATGATCGAGATCGCGAGACGGTTCGTGATGAGATCGCGGAACGGATCGTGATGAGTTCGCGGGACAGATCGTGATCAAGATCGTGAGACGGATCGTGATGAGATCGCGGGACAGATCGTGATGAGTTCACGGGAGGGATCGTGATTGGATCGCGGGACGGATCGTGATGAGATCGCGGGACGCTCGGCGATTTGGATCGCGAAGATGTTTGACTACACCAACCGCGTTTCTTAACGCTTCCCGCTTAGCGATCTACAAGGGTATGTAGATCCACTCTCCCTCTCGTAGATGCTCATCACCATGGATAGGTTTGCGTGTGCGTAGGAAAATTTTTGTTTCCCATGCGACATTCCCCAACAATGGCATCATGAGCTAGGTTGATGGTTCGATGAGATCTCGAGTAGAACACAAAAGGTTTGTGGGCGTTGATGCTTAGATTTCTTCCTCCCTTGGTCGGATTTTGGTTCAGCTGGATTGTGAGATGAAGCGGCCTGGACCAACATTACTCGTACGCTTACGAGAGACCGGTTCCCTCGACGCAACTTGTTGCCTAGATGGCTTGCGGGTGACAGTTTCTCTCACTTTAGTTGGATCGGATTCGACAAAGGCGGTCCTTGAGAAGGTTGAAAAGTAACTAGTGTATCACCGTTGTGGTTTATGTGTAGGTGAGAATCGTTCTTGCTAGATACCCCGTAGCAGCCACGTAAAACTTGCAACAACAACTAGAGGACGTCTAACTTGTTTTTGCAGGGTATGTTGTGATATGATATGGCCAATTGCATGATGAGATATATGTGATGTATGAGATGATCATGTGATGTATAGAATTTCACGACTTGCATGTCGATGAGTACGGCAACCGGCAGGAGCCATAGGGTTGTCTTTAATTATTGTATGACCTGCGTGTCAATCATTAAGCGCTATGTAATGCTTTACTTTATCGCTAAGCAGTAGCAATAGAAGTAGAAGCAGGGCTGGCGCCACAACCCCAATGGCAGCACATTGATGGAGATCAAGATGATGGAGATCATGGTGTTGTGCCGGTGACGATGGAGATCATGCCGGTGTTTCGAAGATGGAGATCTTAAACACAAGTTCATCGCCATATCATGTCACTTATGAATTGCATGTGATGTTAATCCTTTTATGCACCTTGTTTTGCTTAGCACGACAATAGCATTATAAGGTGATCCCTCACTTGAATTTCAAGATAAAATTGTGTTCTCCCCGAGTGTGCACCGTTGCGAAAGTTCGTCGTGTTGAGACACCACGTGATGATCGGGTGTGATAGACTCTACGTTCACATACAACGGGTGCAAGCCAGATTTGCACGCGCAGAACACTCGGGTTAAACTTGACGAGCCTAGCATGTACAGACATGGCCTCGGAACACAAGAGACCGAAAGGTCGAGCATGAGTCATATAGTAGATATGATCAACATAATGATGTTCACCATTGCAGCCACCTCAACTCACGTGATGATCGGACTTGAGTTGGTGAATTTGGATCATGTATCACTCGAATGATCGGAGGGATGTCAATTTGAGTGGGAATTCTTAAGTAATATGATTAATTGAACTTATTATCATGAACATAGTCAAAGTGTCTTTGCAAATTATGTTGTAGATTACTAGCTCGTGCTGTAGCTCCCTTGTATTTTTATATGTTCCTAGAGAAATAGAATTGAAAGATGTTGGTAGCAAAATTGCGGACTGGGTCCATGATCTGAGGATTGTCCTCATTGCTGCACGAAGGCTTATGTCCTTAATGCACCGCTCGGTGCCCCACCCCATCTAGCGTTGTCTGTAGATGTTGTGAACATCTGACAGGCACGTTTCGATGACTACTTGATAGTTTAGTGCGTCATGCATTACGGCTTAGAATTGAGGCTCTGAAATGTTTTGAACGTCACGGAACATATGAGATGTTCTAAGAGCTGAGATTGTGATCTTAGGCTCGTGCCCGAGTTGCGAGATATAAGATCTCCAACGAGATTCTTTGCCTGCAAGATGAAAGAGAATAGCTCAATCATTGAGCATGTGCTCAGACTGTCTGGGTACTACAATCGCTTGAATCAAGTGGGAGTTGATCTTCCAGATAAGATAGTGATTGATGTAGTTCTCCAAGTCACTGTCACTGAGCTACTAGAACTTGGTGATGAACTATAAAATGCCAGGGAAAGAAATGTTGATCCCTGAGCTATTCGCGATGTTTGACACCTCAAAGGTAGAAATCAAGGAGCGTCAAGTGTTGATGGTTAATCAAACCACTAGTTTCGAGAAGGGCAAGAGCAAGGAGGGAAAATTCATGGATAGCAAGTCAGTTGATGCTCTAGTGAAGCAACCCAAAGTTGAACTCAAACCCGAGACTAAGTGCTTCTATTATGAGGTGAGCGGTCGCTGAAGCGGAACAACCCTAGATACTTGGTAGATAAGAAGGCTAGCAACATTGATAGAAGTATATTTGATATACGAGTTATTGATGTGTACCTTGCTAGTACTCCTAGTAGCACCTGGGTATTGGATACCGGTTCGGTTGCTAAATGTTAGTAACTCGAAATAAAAGCTACGGAATAAACGGAGAACTAGCTAAGGGTGAGGTGACGATATGTGTTGGAAAAGTTTCCAAGGTTGATGTGATCAACATCGCACGCTCTCTCTACCTACAGGATTAGTGACAAACCTAAATAAATGTTATTTGGTGTTTTGCGTTGAGCATGGACATGATTAGATCATGTTTATTGCAATACGGTTATTCATTTAAGTTAGAGAATAATGGTTATTCTGTTTACATGAATAAAACCATCAATGGTCATGCACCCAGTGAGAATGGTTTGTTGAAATCTTGATCGTAGTAATACACATGTTCATAACATTGATGTCAAAAGATACAAAGTTAAATAATGATAGTACCACATACTTGTGGCACTGCCGCAAAATGTCATATTGGTATAAAGCGCATGAAGAAACTCCATGGTGATGGATATTTGGACTCATTCGATTTCGAATCGGTTGAGACATGCGAATCATGCCTCTTGGGCAAGATGACTAAAGGACCCCGTTGGATGGAGCGGGCAAGTGATTCATCGGAAATGATACATGTTGATGTATGCAATCTAGTGAGTCTTGTAGCGTGCAGTGGATATCATTATTTTCTTACCTTCACTGATGATTTGAGTAGATATAGTGTATATTTACTTAATTAAACACAAGTCTGAATCGTTTGAAAGGTTCAAGCAAATTCAGAGTGAAGTTTAAAGATCATCGTGACAAGAAGATAAAAATGACTGCGATATGATCGTGGAGGTGAATATCTGAGTCATGAGTTTGGCATACAACTTAAGACAATGTGAAAGTTGTTTCACAACTAAACGCCACCTGGAACACCATAGTGTGATGGTGTGTCCGAACATCATAGTTATGCTCTATTGGACATGGTGCGTGCTATGATGTCTCTTGTCGTTTTACTACTATAATTTTGGGGTTATGCATTAGAGACAACTACATTCACTTTAAATAGGGCACCATCTAAATCCGTTGAGATGACACCATGTGAATTATGGTTTGATAGAAACCTAAGCTGTCATTTCTTAATACTTGGGGTTGCGACACTTGTGTGGAAAATGTTTTCACCTAATGAGGTCGAACCCAAGGCGGACAAATGCATCTTCATAGAATACCCTAAGATCAGTTGGGTGAACCTTCTATCTCAGATCCAAGTGCAAAGTGTTTGTTACTAAAATGGATCCTTTCTCAAGGAAAAGTTTCTCTCGAAAGAATTAAGTGGGAGGAAGATAAGAACTTGATGAGGTTGTTTAAACTTTGTTCAACCAGAGAGTAGCGCAACGCAGGATGTTGTTTCTGTGAAGCCTACGTTAGTTGAAGAGGAAGTTAATGATGATGATCATGAAGCTTCACGATAAAGTTACTATCGAACTTCGTAGGTCGACAAGGATGTGTACTGCTCCTAAGCGGTACGACAACCCTGTCTTGGAAGTCATGTTGTTGGACAACGATGAACCTACGAGCTATGGAGAAGCGATGATGGGCCCGGATTCCGCAAATGGTTGGAGGCCATGAAATCCGAGATAGGATCCATGTATGAAAACCAAGTATAGACTTTCGTAGACTTGCTCGTTGGACGGCAGGTCGTTGAGTGCAAATGGATCTTTAAAATGAAGACAGACGCTGATGGCAATTGTCACCATTTGTAAAGCTCGACTTGTTGCAAAGATGTTTGTGACAAGTTCAAGGAGTTGACTGCGATGAGAATTTCTCATTCGTAGCGATGCTAAAGTCTGTTGGAATTATGTTAGCAGTTGCTGCATTTTCAATTATGAAATCTGGCAGATGGATGTCAAAACATCGTTTCCTTAATGGTTTACTGGAAGAAAGGTTGTATGTGATACAACCGGATGGTTTTGTTAGTCCTAAGGATGCTAAAAGGTTTGCAAGCTTTAGTGATCCTTCTATGGACTGAAGCAAGCATCTCAGAGTTGGAATATATGCTTTGATGAGGTGATCAAAGTTTTAATGTTTATACAAAGTTTACGAGAAACTTGTATTTACAATAAAGTGAGTGGGAGAACTATAGAATTTCTGATAAGTATATGTGGATGACATATTATTGATCGGAAATAATGTAGAATTTTTGGAAAGCATAAATGGTTGTTTGAAAAGTGATTTTCAAAGGAAGACCTGGATAAAGCTACCTAATTGTTGAGCGTCAAAATCTATAGAGATAGATCAAGATGCTTGATGAGACTTTCAATAAGTGCATACCTTGACAAGATTTTGAAAGAGTTCAAAATGGATCAGCCAGAGAAATAGTTCTCGTCTGATTTGTAAGGTGTGAAGTTGAGTGAGACTCAAAGCTCGACAACGGCAGAAGAAATAGAAAGGACTAACGTCGTCCCCTATGCCTTAGCCATAGGCTCTATATTATGCCATGCTGTGTACCGCACCTGTGTGTGCCTTGCCATGAGTCTGTCAAGGGGTACAAGAGTGGTCTAGGAGTGGATCACTAGAAAGCGGTCGAAATTATCCTTAGTAACCAGAGGACTAAGGAAATGTTTCTTGATTATGGAGGTTATAAAGAGTTCGTCATAAAGAGTTACGTCGATGCAAGCTTTAAACACTAATCCGGATGATTCATAGTAGCAATCTGGATACGTATAGTGGAGCAGCCATTTGGAAATAGTACCAAGTGGGGTGTGGTAGCAGTGTTTACAGTTTGACATAGGTATTTGCAAAGTGCACACGGATCTGAATGTTACAGACCCGTTGACTATAAGACCTCTCTCACATGCAAAGCATGATCGAGCCCCAGAACTCGTTGGGTGTTAGATTCATAACAATGCGAATCACATGGTGATGTGAACTAGATTATTGACTCTAGTGCAAGTGGGAGACTGTTGGAAAAATGCCCTAGAGGCAATAATAAATTAGTTATTATCATATTTCCTTGTTCATGATAATCGTTTATTATCCATGCTATAATTGTATTGATCGGAGACTTAGATGCATGTGTGGATGCATAGACAAAACCATGTCCCTAGTATGCCTCTAATAGACTAGCTCGTTGATCAAAAGATGGTTAAGGTTTCCTAGCCATGGACATGAGATGTCATTTGATAACGGGGTCACATCATTAGGAGAATGATGTGATGGACAAGACCCAAACTGCAAACGTAGCATATGATCGTGTCAGTTTATTGCTACTGTTTTCCGCATGTCAAGTATGTGTTCCTATGACCATGAGATCATGCAACTCACAGATATCGGAGGAGTGCCTTGTGTGTATCAAACGTCGCAACGTAACTAGGTGACTATAAAGGTGCTCTACAGGTATCTCCGATGGTGTCTGTTGAGTTGGCATGGATCGAGACTGGGATTTGTTACTCCGTGTGACGGAGAGGTATCTCGGGGCCCACTCGGTAATGCAACATCACAATAAGCCTTGCAAGCAATGTGACTAATTGTTAGTTACGGGATCTTGTATTACGGAACGAGTAAAGAGACTTGCCGGTAACGAGGTTGAACTAGGTATGGAGATACCGACGATCGAATCTCGGGCAAGTAACATACCGAAGAACAAAGGGAACGTTATACGGGATTAACTGAATCCTTGACATAGAGGTTCGACCGATAAAGATCTTCGTAGAATATGTAGGAACCAATGTGGGCGTCCAGGTCCCGCCATTGGTTATTGACCATAGAGGTGTCTCGGTCATGTCTACATAGTTCTCGAACCCGCAGGGTCTGCACACTTAAGGTTCGGTGACGTTTCGGTAGTGTAGAGTTATGTATGGTGGTGACCGAAGTTTGTTCGGAGTCCCATATGAGATCCCGGACGTCACTAGGAGCTCCGTAATGGTCCGGAGGTAAAGATTCATATATAGGAAGTCCCAGTTTGGTTTCCGGAAAAGTTTCGGGCTCATCGGTAGTGTACCGAGAGTGCCGGGAGTGTACCGGGAGGCCTCCAGGAGGGGTATTTTGACCCCAAGAGGTCCATGGGATGTGGGAGAATAATAACCAGCCCTTAGTGGGCTGGGAAAACAGCCACAAAGGCCCATGGCGCAGGAGAGAAAGTCCTAAAGCAAAAAGTGGAAAATCAGCCAATAGGAGGCAATCCTACCCCAACTAGGATTGGAGGTGAAGTAGGATTTCTTCCCACCTCCTATTTCGGCCGACCCAAAGGCCTTGGCTGCCTCTCCTCTCCTCTCCTCCTATATATACTAGTGGATTGGGTGGTTTTTGGACAGAATTTCCGGCCACGTGCTACCCGTTCCACCGGTGCATAGTTTCTCCTCTAGATCGTAGTTCCGCAGTGCTTAGGCGAAGCCCTGCCGGAATCACTCCACCACCATCACCGGAGCGCCGTCATGCTGCCGGTGAACTCTCTCTCCTCTCCACCTCCTCTTGCTGGATCAAGACGGTGGAGATCGTCCTCAAGCTGCATGTGTGCTGAACGCGGAGGTGTCGTCCGTTCGGCGCTAGATCGGAAGGACCGTGATCGAGATCGCGAGACGGTTTGTGATGAGATCGCGGAACGGATCGTGATGAGTTCGCGGGACAGATCGTGATCAAGATCGTGAGACGGATCATGATGATATCGCGGGACGGATCGTGATGAGTTCACGGGACGTATCGTGATTGGATCGCGGGACGGATCGTGATGAGATCACGGGATGCTCGGCGATTTGGATCGCGAAGATGTTCAACTACACCAACCGCGTTTCTTAACGCTTCCCGCTTAGCGATCTACAAGGGTATGTAGATCCACTTTCCCTCTCGTAGATGCTCATCACCATGGATAGGTTTGCGTGTGCGTAGGAAAATTTTTGTTTCCCATGCGACGTTCCCCAACAGTTTCTACATATTTTTCTTATCAAATTTCATATATAACATGTTAAATTTGGAGTTAGGATTAAAAAGATATGGATTTTCCAAAATATGTACTATAGATTAATTAATAGAAACTTGAGGGGGTATTATGCAAAATAGCATGACGGACCAAGAATATCTATTTTATTTATTAGTAGGTATATATTGGGTGTGTTGGGGACACAAGAGATTTCTTGTATTTGATTGCAGGGTTGTTTGAGAGAGACCATCTTCATCCTACACCTCCCACCGATTGATAAACCTTAGGTCATCCACTTGAGGGAAAATTGCTATTGTCCTACAAAACTCTGCGCTTGGAGGCCCAACACAGTCTACAAGAATAAAGTTGCATAGTAGACATCAGTATGAGAGTAAACCTTTGGCTACATCGGGCACGTCAATACGGTGCACCCATAGCTCAAGAAGCTCGACGACAGGAGCACCACAATGGTGTTTGTAGGCTACGAGATGGGTTCGAAGGCGTACAAGATGTACGACCCCATCTCGGAGAGCATGCATGTCTCTCGTGATATCATCTTCGACGAGGATGCACACTGGAGGTGGGAGGCACCGGGGAAGGTGTCAGCAAGAAACTCCTTCACCGTGGAGTACACGGTGTGCACACGTGTTGGTGCTCCGGTAGCAACCTCGAGCACAACAGCAACCCCCGGTAGAGCGATCCTGGGTACAAAAACCCCAAGCATTGTGGCCCCAAGCGCATTAGCTCCAAGCATAGTGGGCACAAAAACACGCGCTCACCAACCACGGACACCTCAAGCAAAGTTGTGCTAGTTCAGTTTGCAGCCCCACCCACAGCATGGTCGGATATGTTCAACGCCAATGATAGTGTCGATGTCCCACACAGGTACTGATGCATCGATGACCTTATTGCTGATCCGTCACACTTGGCGGAGAATTTTGATGACGACGACGATGAGGTGTTGCATCTGATGGTCGGCAAGGAGCCAATCACGTTCGCAGAGGTCGAGCAAGAGGATTGCTGGCATCACGCGATGCTGGACGAATTGGCATCGATCAACGACACTGCCACTTGGACACTCACCACACTGCTCACATGGCACCGAGCCATTGGGCTCAAGTGGGTGTTCAAGGTGAAGAAGGACGACCATGGTGCCATTGTCAAGCACAAGGCACACCTCGTCACAAAAGGGTATGTGCAACGTGTAGGGGTGGACTTCAAAGAAGTATTCGCACCCGTGGCAAGGCTCGAGTCGTGCGACTGATCCTTGCCCTGGTGGCACATCAAGGCTGGGAAGTCCACCACATGGACGTCAAGTCAGTTCCTCAATGGCGACCTTGAGAAGGATGTCTACGTCTCCCAGCCACCTGGCTTCATCGCCAAAGGACGCGAACAAGGCATGTACGAGCTACACAAGGCCCTGTATGGTCTCTGGCAAGCACCAAGGACATGGAACACCAAGACGGAGACAATCTTGGCCACATTCGGCTTCACTCGTAGGACCCCCGAGCATGGTGTGTACGCACGTGGAAATGGGGACGCACTGCTCATCGTCGGCATCTACGTCGATGACCTCGTCATCACTAGCGTCGAGCACACCGAGGTGATTCGCTTCAAGGAGGAGATGAAGCGCCACTTTAACATGAGTGACATCGAGCTCTTGCGGTACTACCTCGTGCTAGAGGTGAACCAGGAGTGTGGTCGTATGACGATCACTCAGGCGTCCTATGCCACCAAGATGCTCGAGCATGCACGGTGGACTGCCACACCATGCATTACCTGATGGAGGCATGGTGCAAGCTCGGCAAGGAGAGAAAGGATAAGACGATGGCCACTACTTTATATCAAAGCATCATCGGTGGCCTGAGGTATCTTGTACACACCCGCCCGGACATCTCGTTCGTAGTCGGGTTCCTGAGCAGGTTCATGCAGGCTCCTGCTAGTGATCATCTTGCAGCGGTCAAGCACCTACTTGGGTACATAGCAGGAATGATCACACACGTTTGTGTGTATCGGCATGGCGACGACGAGAACCTAGTCGACTACAGCGACTCCGAGAACACTAGTCACGTGGACTCTAGGAAGAACACATCTGGCATGTTGTTCTTCCTTGGGAGCAGTCCTGTCAGCTGGCAATTGGTGAGGCAGAAGGTTGTCGCCGCTTCTTCATGCGAGGTGGAGTACATTGCAGCGGCTACATCATCATGTCGTAAATGTGGCTGGCTCACCTTCTTAGCGACATGCTGAACCAAGAAACCACGCCTGCGCTCATCTTTGTCGACAACAAATCAGGGATTTCCCTCTGCAAGAACCCAGTGCTCCATGACCACAACAAACACATCAATCTCCTCTATCACTTCATACATGACTGCATCAAGAAGGGCACGGTGGTCATTTAGTTCATCTGAATTGGTGAATAGAAGTCGGACATCCTGACGAAGGCTCTCGGCCGTGTCTGGTTTCAGGAGCTACGCGACAGGGTGGGGATCATCTACATCAAGCCCCTTCGATAGGGTTTAGGGGGGGATTGTGAGTGTCACCCCTGTCTTCAGATGGCTATGCGGCAAAAACGTTGTATGCATTTCCTAGTTAAAGTAGTAGGTAAAGGAAGGTAAATAGCACAGCAGTAGCAGCGGTGCATGCCTTTTCGAGCTAAAGTGCTAGTTAAGGCAAGGTAAAGAATGCAACAGCAGCGTGCATGCCTTTCCTATTTAAAATAGCAGACAAAATGCTATATATGGAGCTGTAAATTAAGGCCATTCTAGTACAATGCAAAATAATGAAGCCTCAAAGTGGTACTAGTAGGTGTGTGTTTGTGTGAGATCTTCCACAATAGTTGGTTGTGTACAATCAACTTAGTAGTAGTACAGGAGCTACTTCTGTTCATGTGTGTAGGGTGCATACAAGAAGCTAGTTACGTTGTAGTTTCGGGTTGACACTCTCCTGCTAATGTGGGATCAGCTCGTAGTCGCCATGCAAATCAAACTCGATGAAGTGTGTTTTGGGATTTCAATCCAGCCACTCATTGACGGTGAGATCCTGCTTCGAGGCCTCCAATGTGTAAAGGTGATCCTCCTCCTCCTCCTCGGTAACGAGGTGGGCTTCCTCCTTCGTTGCCTCGTCGCCTAGGATTTGCTCCTCCTCCTTTGAGAGCAACACTCAGGTATGACCGCGGGAGAAGCGACATGGTGACAATGAGGGAAGTGGAGGCTATGGATGACGGGATAAGAGCTATTCAGGCATGGCGATAGGTGGGGGTGGAGGATGTAAGCGAAGGTGTTCGAACTGGATCTTGTGAGCTGTTCAACCATGGTGACGACCTTTCTATAGCCACATGCGGCAAACGGTAGGGAACATGGCGTTAAGGGCTGCAGATATTTGGCACACAACCGACCACCTTGGCATGATTCCCAGTGCCATGGCGTCTACTGTCTAAGCCATTGACAGGGCGAGGAGATGGGTTGCACGGGAGGACAAGGGACATGAAACTTCCCGCCCCCGCGCACAACCTCCAAATACGAAGGCGGCTGGATATGGGTTACCATCAATAAATTATGGCGACACGAGGCTGTATGGCGACTATGCTAAAGTGTCATTTTGGACCTTAAATAGTCATATTAGTGATTATTATAACGATCAAGCTAATATGACAACTTTGCTAGAGTAGCTCTAGCGTATCTTTCTACTTAGGTGAAAGGCCGCTGACACGTGTTTTTGGCGGGCCCTCTAGTGTCACGGCACCACTACGAAAAGTCGCATTTTTGGAAAATTATAGTCACTAAGATTTTATATCAAAAGAACAAGTCGACGGCTAAAACCGTTCAGTTTATTTGAGGAAAACCAGGCGGAAACACGTACAAAGAACACAACTCACCTAACTAAATTAGGTCTAAAGCACCATAAGACATAAAAACGACAATAGGCCAACCAAACACAAGAAAAACACCAACAAAAGAAGCGTCATTGTACATCGCCAACTACACTAATGGCCCAACAACTTCGATTTTGCTCATGACTACCATAAGCCACACATGTCGCTTCGGTCCCAAGTGGGTGGACAACGTGAGAGGGCGGCTAACGTGATTCGTCCTACAATGCGTGCATGCCAAGAGTGTTACCAATGGCCAACATCGTCGGCCAAGGGAAAAAGCTAAACGCACGCACCACCACAAACAAGCTGCAACAGCTGTCAAAACGCCGGCCTTACCGCCAATGATCCGCGTCCGCCCCTCCCCTTTACCTTCCCATGGAGTATGATCTTGACAAGCTAGTCATTGAGGTGGCGCCGATGTCACGTGAATGTCTCCATGGTGGTTCTGGACCGGTCGAGGGCCCATGCCTCCACCAGCGCGGGGTTTGCGCAGACCTAGTTTAACCCGACATCTGACATCGCGAGCATTGCTCGACGTTGTGCGTTGTGGCGCTCCTGTCGCTCCTCTTTGGTTGACATGGTAATGTTGTCACGACCGAGGTAATGGAGGAGACGCCTACGTCCGCTCGCGAGTGCCAGGGAGCTCCTGCTTCACTGCGAGCGGGCATCGACGAGGTGAGGATGGTGGTAACCTCTACTTATCGCGCTAGAAGCAGGAGAGCGGTGATACCGGCCGGTTGAAGCGGCCCAGAATGCGGCACGGCGGTGAGGCTGGCTCCTCCGTGATGCGAAGTCTGATTTGGACCCCATGGTTTCATCGGGGGAAGGAGACTCATGCTTGACGTAGTGGCGAGGTGGTGACGTGGCGACGACAGATCCTCCTTAACGCAGTGGACATGCCGCGAGGGAGGCGCAACCATGATCGCGGAACGACTGCTCGAGGAGGAGCTCTAACTCCGCCTAGTACCCCTCATTCGTCGCGGCGGCCTCCGCGATGAGGGGCGGCTGCTCCTTGTTGTCACCGAACGAGAGCATGATCTCCTCCTTGTTTGTCGGGATGATGGAGGATGAAGGCTCCGGAGAATGTGGCCGGCAGCGCCACGATCTAGAGGTAGAGCCAAATCCACCCGCCAATGTCGAAAACCAGTCGCTCTAGCCGAACTTGTCCATCTTATCGGAGAGGAGTGGAGTGGTGACGGTGATGAACGAAAGGCAAAGGAATGAGAAGGCAGGTGTGAAGAGGATATGAGATGTGTTCTGCCCGGTGTCGATGCCATGCTTAAATAGCCGAGACATGCAGAACAACACCGCTTCAATGTGGCGCGGTGGCTAGAGTAGGCTTCTCCCGCACTCCCGCCCGGTCACATCGATCTCGCCGGCATAAAGGTTGTCGAGTCGCGTCCTCTCTCGAGCAACATACCAACATGAATGTGTGGCGACGATTCTGGAGCAGGATGCGGGGCTATGACTTTGAGCGACATACCACCATGAATGTGTGACGACGATTCAAGAGCAGGATACGAGGCGATGACTTTGACGCTTTGGACACCACATTAGATGACAAAAATGATCCGGACATTTGTAGGAGCTTTGTGGTACCCTTAGCCTGTGTGCGAAAAAGCAACGTGGCAGTTTTGGTGCGCCCTATATAAATAGCATGCGCTCGCCCACAAACTCACCGACCACATTGCCTTGTTCCTCGCCTTCGCCACCCCTTGCGCTTCCTGGTCTTCGGCGCCCTCCTCCCTCGCCCCCCGCCTCCCTTTCTCATCGCCACGATGTCGTCGTGCCTCGGAGGTAGTTCCGGCTTCCGCGACGTTCGTGCCCGCCCCTCCGGCGTGTTTTACGCGGACATACGCTCCGGAGACATGCGCCTCGGGCTCGTCTCTTTTGAGACCGCCGAAGCAGCCGCCCGTGCGTACGACGTGGCGGCATGGCGGCTCTCCGGGCCGCGTTCGTAGATGAACTTTACAATCGTCCGAACGTGCGGGGAGGCACATGCTCATTCGCCTCCCCCGCAGCTAATCATCGAGGAGGGCCGCCGCATCTAGCGGAGACGGCATCGTCGCCTCCTCATCGCCGAGACGGACGAGCAGGCCATGGAGGCGTGAGGCGAGCGCTTCCCGCAGGATGTCATCGACGTGCATGAGTTCTGGGCGCGACAAAGGCCGGTGCGAGACGCGGAGCGGGCGGAGCGGCATGAGCGGAAGGCTGTAGCGGGAGCCCAATGCGACCTGGAGGCGGCGTCGACATGGAGCGAGTATGATGAACGCTACGATGACGCCTTCCTCATGGCAGACTACACCACCGATGAAAGCGAGGAGGAGTAGTTTTCTAGTATATCTAGTTCTAGTTTTATCTATCTAGTTAGTTTCCGTTCGTATTGTTTGGACTTGAACTATGTTAACAATGTTATAAACTTCTATTGTTGTTTTATTTTTGTGTTTTTGATCTTCTTTTAATGATTCAAAAGTAAAAAAAAAATGTGTGTGCTCGATGCAGGTGCTTTTAAATTTAGCACGCTTGATAGAGTTGTTTCATCGTGTCCAATTTTCCATCGCCTACGCGCCATGCCGCACGCTAAAAATGTCTATTTTAGTGTTGTAGAAAACTTTTAGGGCGCCTTCCGTGTTTTTGGAGTTGCTCTTAAAGCATCTCCAATAAGTGCATAAAAATCACGCTACTAAAATAGTTTTAGCGTGTCATTGTAGCAACTTTATTGTGCCGGGACCAACATTGGTTTAGCAAAGCCCAAAAACACGCACCCAAAATAACACGCAGTGCAAACTGTAAAGCACGTGCTATCCGCCGTCTCAAATTTACAGCTTTTGATAACGCTTTTTAGTGCATGCCAAAAAAAAATTACGCGTAGTATTTTACAGCATTTGTTGAAGCTGTTCGGCGCAAAAAAAAACAAATTTTTAGCACGTAGCTGTTTTTTGGCACCTGCTGAAGATGCTCTTAGAGGTAACGGCAAGGAAATCTAGGTTGAGCTTCAGCACCCGAGTCACTCCGGGAGGGGCGGAGCTGTTTTTTGGCGCCGTTGAAGATGCTCTTACGTACCGGCAAGGGAATTAGGTTGAGCTTCAGCACCCGAGTCACTCCAGAGGAGCGACGCAGGGGCAGTCGGGTATTATGGAACCATAAAGTTGTGGTCGTAACACCTGACCCCTCCGGCGTGTCAACATAGAGTAGAACCTTGCAGAGTGCGGATCTTCAATACCAAGCAATGGCCAATATAGCCTTATCACAAAACTCTGAAAACAAATGACTCAATGTGACACAAAGAAACAGTTTGCTAAAGACCTCCTTTCATCTCCTAGATTTGTGTAGCAACCCCAGCGATCTTGTATGTATGCAACCACGGAACACCTCCATCTCCACGTTGGTCGTAATTACAGTATAGTGTATTTACACAAGATGTCTTCTCCGAGGACCAGGCGGCTAATGAGTTTCTGCAGAAGGGTTCGTCAGGAGATCCAGCGCGCGCTTCAGGTGCTCCACAGCAATCGACACATCGTCGAACGCAAGAGCGCCAACGGCAAATCTTGCTGCCTTGTGAGCCTCAGCAATCTTCTCGACTGCCGGCTGGTAATTGCTGTCATAGGCGTATTGGCTAGCTGGTGGCGCAGCGGGAGGGGTAACCTGGTGTGTAACATCAGCACTGGGATGGTACTGCGTTGGTGCAGGATGATTTGACGCTGAAGGAGAGTATGATGGAGCAGTTGGCGCGCCACCATCACTAGCAGGATGGAACGAAGGTTGATGGGTTGTGACAGAAGGTAGTGTGCTGTCCTGGAAGCTTGGATAAGACTGGAAATTAGGGTAGTTGTATGGAGCAGGTGGGGTTTCTGTAGCGTAGTAGTTCTGAGAGGTGTGCTGGGGTTCAATTGTGTAGGGTGGCTGGTGGTATGTCTGAGGATAAGCTGAAACATCTGGCTTATCATTGCTCTGAGGATTGTAACCATCGTCCGAAGGGTGGTCTGCTCTTGTGTACGGGGGTGGTGAATAATTGGATGGTGGTTTATGCACCTCACTGGTAGGGTAGTCTGTGCTTGTGTACGAGGGGGTTGAATAATTGGGGTGTGGGGTGTGGACGTCCGGAGGAGGGTAATCTGTTCCTTGGTACGAGGGAGAGGAATAAGATGAATGTGGTGGGGGTGAGAACTGGGACTGTGGAGATGAGAACTCAGACGGTGGAGGTGGTGGTGAAAAGTGTGCCTGGGCAGAGACATGATCATTGAACTTCTCTGCACCTTGTCGAGAAGATACATTTCCTGGCTGGACAGCAGAAAAGCTATCTCTCCTGCTAAAATCCTGTATATAGGAAGATAATAAAATTAAGAAAACTTAAGCTTCTTCAACAATCCCTCAAAAAAAAAGCTTCTCCAACAAAGAGGAAAAAATAAATAAAGACTAGCCAAATGACCTTGTCTGTAGGATGAGGTAATGCTTCATTTCCATTCTGCCTGCTACCAAAAGACTGGCTTCGCCCCATATCCTGATTAATAGACCCAAAAAAAAGTGACTGTTAATCAGTGAATGCCAAATCTGCACAACAGTACTGTTGCACGTCTGCTATTATTCTTCCATGCCATGAGACATGCACCTAATTCAACAAAACAATGCAGCATGAAGAAAAGGTACAAGTAACCTTTTGCGCCTTTTACAATGCGTTGAATTTTACCGAGCAATCACATTTTAGCGAGCCATCACAATTTGATGAGCAATCACATCTTGTTTGAAAGATAGTCAAGCATATAGGCAACAATACTGAAGTCCACTGTTGATCACCGCAAATCATCAGACATGCAAGGTTTTAGTAACAAGATGAAGAAACAAACTATTGAATGTTCATTTTTTTCACTTTGCATAAGGTTGCCATTTTATCTCCCCATAGTAATAATCTTAGCAAGATGAAAATTGATTGTAACTTCGGAAGTGGAAACCACAGGTGACACCTGGCCTTGTTGGTAAGGTTCAGGAGAGTTGTCAATGGCGAAATGGTACAAAAAAATAGAGACTGGTCATAACAAGGCTTGGGACATGTCTGGTTTCCAGCCACAGTTTGCCACGTCTAGCAATAGTCAAACAGAATATTGCATGTGTGTATCCTCCAGAATAGAACGCCAGAATGGTCTGTTTGTTGAATGGATAATTATCATTCACAACTGATAACTGTGTGTGCTTGAGTTCTAAGAGTCCTCAAGACTGAACACTGGGAGTGGTACTTATTGAATACAAACTGGACTTAAGTGATAAAAACAAGGACACAGTGTCATACAGGCTACCGATACACACAAAAACTTACCCTCAAACAGACAACCATGTATAAGCAAACTAAAGCATTGTACAGATCTGTCGCTGATGTTGTTTAAGTGGTTTATCATAGATCAAAATTGCTCAGTCGCCAATTCTCATGCATATGGGGGTGACTACTGTGCCACGTAAGTGTGATGCTGCCAAATGCTTGAGAATAGCCAACTGGTGTAATTTCGACCCACCATGAATGCATTAGGCTACACTACCTCACGTTTGTATTTAAGCAACAGTTAAGTTTTTCACATACTTCAACCTGCCTCGTGAGTTGTTGTACCTCTGGTGCAATTTACCCTTCTCAAAATAATAATGCTGACCAATAAATTATTGATTCCACGGTGTGTGAACAACCAAAGGCATCATAGAAAAGCCAAATTTACCGACAAATACAAGTATGTGTCATTAATGAAAGGATTGCCAGAGTTAAGGAAGTTACATGATCATTCGTAGTGGTGCTGGCAGGTGCTTCATCTTTGTCCCCACCAGGAGGGCCAGCTTCAGGCTTCCGTCCTTCTTTGAGAGCTTTTCTAATTTCAGCAGCTTTCCAGATGGCATATTTCTGCTTCTGCTCCAGCTGTTAAAGTACAGTTAAAGCATAAATACATGTATATATTTTGAAATTTTGACATGACATAGTAAAATGTTAGACAACGGCATACTAGGCTTAAATTAAGATTTATTTACAAATGTAGACATCACCATATTACACTTACATCAGGTTGAAGCTCACCAAACTGACTGAGAATCTCAAAAAAGATGCTGGCGGCATAGAAGGTTTTTGCGGTGTTTCTGCAGAATGTGAAGTGCGTTAGTGAGACTACAAATAGCTAATCTTGATATGACTGAAGTAGAATAAGAATAGTTCAGTATAATACATGTCAGCTCGTCCAGCACGATCCTGTTTGTCTGCTTTAGCAAAGACACTTGATGCAAACCCCTCCAAATGAAGATGGTCATCGGGCCCCAGTGTCAAAGATTTCTTATCCTGGAGGATATGGAACTTAATTAGGACAGTAATCTGAGAGAAAGAAACTTACTAATCTATACTGCGGCAGATCAAGGGTATGATATAAAGGATTATTACTTCGACACATGCAAGTGATCAGGTGGCAACCCTTAAAATCACAAGCCCAAAATGAATCCAATCACAGAGCACTACCGCCCCATTTGAAACCCAGTGGGTGGCATCAAAGTGCCCACCACGACCGTGGAGAACACAGTACAAAAACTTAACACTAATACTGATCCATTGGAATTTGACGCCAATGGAAGATCGGCACACATTGCTGAGTGGTTACATACTTACATTACTTGATTATCATACAAGAAAATCGATGTAAATTCAGGTGGAGCCAATTCCTAGGATCCCAATGGAAACATGGGAATCCATAAAGTAATCACTGCAGTGCACTAATATGCTAACAGCAAAAACGATTTAAACACCCTTATTATTCTTACAGGTAGTCACATAGCTGGTTGCTAATCAAAACAAAATACGTTGTCGTTCTCGTTCCCGAACCCTCAATGCCACGAACGCAACAGATCCAGACTAAATTAGAGTCCACAACCGCTTAGCTCCCCCACTACCACTAAGGAAACAAGCGAAGGTAAAAAGGGGACAGATGCGTGCGACACCTTCTCGAGCTGGTTGATGAGGGAGACGAGGATGGAGTTGGTCATCTTGGTGCGCTCCTTCTGCGGGATCACCAGCCCCTTCTCCATCGCGTACAACCGACCTGCTCAAACCCAAATCGAAATCTCAGACCGAACCCTAGCAATCAGCGGCGATTCACGGCGATCGCCGCAAGGAAGATGGGCGGCGGGGCGTCGTCGCTCACAGTAGTAGGCGACGAGGGGCTCGTGCTTCTGCAGCTCGTCGGCGCGCTGCAGGTAGGGCAGCAGCCCCTTGGCCGGCTCCGTGCCGCTCCCCATCGGCCGCGGGGGGACGGCTGCCTCGCTGCGGGAGAGGGCGGCGGACGGGGATTGGGGTTTGGGTTTGGGTTCGGGGAGGCGGCGATTTGGTTGGGTTTTTCTGTTCGATTTGGGTAGGTTTTCTGCTCTGGGAGTCGTTGCGCGGATGCCGCGGCTTCGTCGGGAAGGAACGCAGAGGTGAGGTGGGAGGGAGGGAAGGAGAAGCTTCTTTCCGATCGTGGGGGTGGGGGTGGACTTTTATGCGAAGGTTCCTGGCGTTGCTGCGCATTTGCACCCCGCTCCTTCCTTGCTCTCACTCGCCGACCGTCTGATCACGTGATGAACATTCCGGGAAAATAGACCGTTAACACGGGCCGCCCTTGTTTGTTTTATCCTGCAACTTTTCTTCGTATATTCCACAAAAATGCATATTCTAACTTACTAGCAAATATGTCTGTGTGTTACAACGAAAGATAAAAATATTATGCGCTAACCAAAGAAATATGACTGGTACCCAGATATATGAACGTACTCTATTTTAACACAGTGGCTGGCCATGTTGTCACTTACTTTTTTTCTCACCATCGCCGATGATGGTCACGATATCCACGTGCTCACAATGCATTCGAAGTGGTAACTGCTATTTACTGATTATAGTCTGCTTCCTTCGTTTTTAAATATTTGTCTTTTTTAGAGATTCAACTACGAACTATATACGAAGCAAAAATGAGTAAATCTACATTTTGAATTATATCTATATACATCCATATGTAGTCCGTATGAAATTTCTAAAAAAACAGATATTTAGGAACGGGGTAGTAGAGAACTACCTTGTCCTACCAAAGTAAAAAAAAATGTTGTAACACTTCAAATTCGTTAGGGATGCATAACGGTGCTACATCCTGCTAGATGTGCTCAATAGCCATCATGTAGACCATTGAAAAAAGCATCAAACAATGTAGGAAATGAACAACATGGATGGATAATAAACATGGTACACAAAGTTCATGAGTATGCATGCTCAAATGGACTTCTGAAAATCCATATCAGCTAAAATAGCATCGCAATAATATCAATGTTACTACATCCTGAACCTTGAGGCAGAGCCGCACCATACGCAGGTTCGACACGACACAAGGAACTCGCCACATGGGAAACGAGGTACATCCATGTGGATGACTCGCCATCAATTTTTTTTATCGTGCTAAGTGCCCCAAGTCCTCCTCCGGCACCAATGGTGATGGCGCCCATTCATATGCTCAAATACATTAAACTATGTTAAGAGAAATTACCACATGGAGTTCCGTTATTACTATAAACATAAAATAAACTAATAAAATGTCTAAAGAAGTATGAGTTAATATAACTCATATAAGACGGTTTTTTGCACCATCGTTGTGTAAAAAAACATTTTATATTTAGTTACAGAGGTAGTATACACTAACTCAATGCATCTTTAATGAACAAATCAAGAAATAAAAGCATGAAAGAATATTGAGTACAGATATTCCAAACATTTTAAATTTATGTCTTGTGAACTTATATTATTAACGAACTGAGAATCACAAATGAATGCAAAAACACTTAAGTAGCCAAAGATGCTTATTTAGGCTTCACAGTTACAGCCAAAAAGAAGTGTGTGTTAAGAATTGAGGGTACCAATCAAAAGCTCTAACCTAAACATCTCTCACAAATCAGTCCCTAGTTTATATTTTGTCAAGAACAAATCAACTTTGTGATTTTAATCAAATTGCAAATGACTTTATCATAAATAGTCAATTTCCTTTTCTCCTCCGGATTCCTATCTCTTGATTTGAATCAGCCTGATAGAAGAGAAGGTAAACAAAAAACAAAACAAAAATAATCAAAAAAGGTTGAAGAGTGGATTCGAATATGAGTGTCCCAGGTAGAAGGCTGGCATAGTGGGTAATTTATATCAACTTTGAGAATAATTATTGGACGGACGACCAGAAGCAATAGATGCTTTATTATTATTATTATTATTATTATTATATTATTATTATTAGAGAAAGAATAATATAAATCTTTTCTTTGAAAAATGATTGCCATCACCAGACCGATTCTAGTGTGCGTCGGCCACATCTGGGACTGTCATATTAATGTCGATCGTACGACGAACAACAAACCCTCATTACACGCACAAGCTTTCAACTTGGCCCGTGTTGCGGAGGTTGCTTTTGCAACAACAGTTCTGTTGCATGTCCAATCACACAACTATTCGTCACGTTGTTCGCATAGGACCCGCGATCACTCTCCCATTCTTATCTCAAACGATGAGAGCACAACCACCTGTTTCCTTTGAGCATCATCTTCTACTTCCACGTCCCTTTCATGGATGTGCCTCCCGAGCACATATCCAAAATAGTATGTCATGTGTGAGAAGCAAGAGCGCCCATGCCTAGATCTAGCTGCTAGAAAGCTTGTTTCCTGTTGTGAGCTCGGGGAGAGGGAGAAGTTATCGGTGTCTACCCGCGCCTCCAGTCGTGGTGAACTTTGTATTGAAGACCAGAGAGAGAAGAAGTCATCTAGGTACTAGCTATGGACTCATGGTCTATGGTGGACTACCCACACATCATCATGGAGACAACAAGGTTGATGTAGATGGCCTTCGTGATCAATTCCCCCTCCGACAGGGCATCGAAAAAGGGCTCTAGATGGCCTCCCGTCGGAAAAGAGACTTGCAGCGACGAAAATATCTTTCGGGTGGCTCTCCGTTGGTCTCAAAATTTTAGAGAATGTATGGAGATTTAATTAGGTCATACGAAACCACATGGGGCCCACAAGGCATTGATAACCCACAAGTATAGGGGATCACAACTGTTTTCGAGGGTAGAATATTCAACCCAAATTTATTGATTCGACACAAGGGGAGCCAAAGAATATTCTCGAGTATTTGCAGCTGAGTTATCAATTCAAGCACACCTGAAAGACTTAATACCTGCAGCAAAGTAGTATGAAAGTAACGGTAACGATGGCAAAGATGACAGTAGCAGTTTGGTAGCGATTGTAACAGTAGCAACGGTAAAGTAACTTAGCAAAGACCAATATGTGGAAAGCTCGTAGGCAATGGATCGGTGATGGATGATTATGTCGGATGGCATTCATCATGCAACACTTATAACATAGGGTGACACAGAACTAGCTCCAAGTCATCAATGTAATGTAGGCATGTATTCCATATATAGTCATACGTGCTTATGGAAAAGAACTTGCATGACATCTTTTGTCCTACCCTCTCATGGCAACATGGTCCTAATGGAAACTAAGGGATATTAAGGCCTCCTTTTAATAGAGAACCGGACCAAAGCATTAGCACTTAGTGAATACATGAACTCCTCAAACTATGGTAATCACCGGAAAGAATCCCAATTATTATGACCCTGGGGGATGCGGATCATAACTCGTAATAGGTGTCTACAACTTGCAAGATAGGATCAAGAAAACATATATATTCATGAAAACATAATAGGTTCAGATCTAAAATCATGGCACTCGAGCCCTCGTGACAAGCACTAAGCATAGCCAAGTCATAGCAACATCAATCTCAGAACATAGTGGATACTAGGGATCAAACCCTAACAAAACTAACTCGATTACATGATAAATCTAATCCAACCCATCACCGTCCAATAAGCCTATGATGGGATTACTCACGAACGGCGGAGAGCATCATGGAATTGGTGATGAAGGATGGTTGGTGATGACGAAGGCGTCGATTTCCCCTCTTCGGAGCCCAAAACAGACTCCGGATCTGGCCTCCCGAGGAAGAATAAGAGGTGGCAGCGACACCATATCGTGAAACACGATGAACTCTTCTCCTTGATTTTTTTCTCTCCGCGAATATGAATATATAGGAGTGGAATTGAGGTTGGTGGAGCCACAGGGGCCCACAAGCCTGCCAGGCGCGACCAAGGGGGTGGTCGCGCCTGGTGGGCTTGTCACCTGTGGGTGGCCCCCCTCTAGTTGATTCTTTCGCCAGTATTTTTTATAAACTCCAAAAATATTCTCCATAAATTTTCAGGTCAATCCGAAAACTTTTATTTCTGCAAAAAATAACACCAAGGCAATTCTGCTGAAAACAGTGTCAGTCCGGGTTAGTTCCATTCAAATCATGCAAATTAGAGTCCAAAACAAGGACAAAAGAGTTTGGAAAAGTAGATACGACGGAGATGTATCAACTCCCCAAAGTTTAACCCACTGCTTGTCCTCAAGCAATTCAGTTGATAAACTGAAAGTGGTAAAGAAAAACTTTTTACAAACTCTGTTTGATCTTGTTGTTTGCAAATATGTCTAACTGATGTTCAGATTTTTAGCAAAGATTATGGACTAACCACGTTCACAATAACCTTTAGGTCTCACATTTACTCATATCAATGGCTTAATCAACTAGCGAGTAATAGTAATAACTCTTGGATGACAACACTTTTATCAAACCATTCATGATACAATATAACAAAATGGTATCTCGTTAGCCCTTTCTGAGACCGCAAAACATAAATGCAGAGCACCTCTAAAGAACAATGACTGACTAGACATTACAATTCACGGTAAAAGAGATCTAGTCATACTCATACTCAACATCAATTAACAGCAAGGCATACAAATGACGGTGGTGCTCTCTAACTGGTGCTTTATTATAAGAGGAGGATGACTCAACAATAAAGTAAAATAGATAGGCCCTTCGTAGAGGGAAGCATTGATTTGCAGAGGTGCCACAGCTCGAGCTTTTAAAACAAGGATGAAAAATGATTTTGAGCGGTATGCTTTCATTGCCAACATAGCGACCAAGAGTTTTCACTATCTTCCATGCTAGATACAATATAGGCAGTTCCCAAACGGAGTGATAAAGCTTTTACTCCCCTCCACCAATCAATCACACTCCACGGCGAGCCGAATCCATGGGTATCGTCCATACAAGCACACTTTTTGGGGGAGTTTTGTTTAATTATTTACATTTTTCTTTCTTTGATTTCGGGACTGGGAATCCCTATTACTAGCCACTTTCTCGTGAATGATAGTGAATCAACACATATCGTGAGAATAACCCACCTAGCATGGAACATACTGACAGCCCCTAGTCGCTACATGAGTGATTTGGGCATACAAAACAGAATATTTTTTGAAGATTTAGGGTTTGGCACATGCAAATTTACTTAGAACGGTAGGTAAATACCACGTATGGATAGATATGGTGGACTCATGTGGAACAACTTTGGGTTTGAGAAATTGGATGCACAAGCAGAATTCTTGCTTAGTACAAGTGAAAGCTAGCAAAATACTAGGGAGCGACCAACTAGAGAGCGACACAGTCATCAACATGCTTTGAGGTTAACCAACATTGAATGCAAGCTTGAGTAGGATATAAATCACCATGAATATAAATATCGTAGATGCTACGTTGATCTTGTTTCAACTACATGGATGAACATGTGCCAAGTCGAGCCACTGGAATCATTCAGAGGAGGATACCATCCTATCATACTACATCACAACCATTTTAGTATGTATGTTGGCACACAAGACAAACCATTATCCACTCTTAGCTAATTAAGCATGGTATGAGTAACTATAATCTCTAGTTGTTATTGTAAATATATTTGACCCATAATGAACTGAATTCGGAACGATGAGCCAATCATATTTACGAAAGCAAAATAGGTCGAGTTCATACCAGCTTTTCTTCATCTCAATATTTTCATCATATATCGTCATTATTGCCTTTCACTTGCACGACCGAACGGTGTGAATAATAATAAGAGTGCACGTGCATTGGACTAAGCTGAATCTACAAACCATAACTCAAAGGAGAAGACAATGTAATATGGGCTCTCTAATAGGTAAAAAATAATGCATATGAGAGCCAGCCAACATTTTCTGTGGTCTTCTCCTTGTGACCCAAAGAAAGAAAATTCAAAACAAGAACGAGAAAAACTATTTACACGGGAAAGCTCCCAACAAGCAAAACAAGAACGAAAAATCTTTTTGGGTTTTCTTTTGAATGCTACAACTAAACAAACTAGAAGGTAAAGTTATAACTAATTTTTTTGAATTTTTGATTTTTCTCAAAGTTAATTAAACACACAAGAAGAAAGCAGAAAAAAGAAAATAAACTACCATGGATGGTACAATGAAAAATATGAATACCGACTACTAAGATGGATGTGTGAACATGAATGTAAAGTCGATGAGAAATACATACTCCCCCAAGCTTAGGCTTTTGGCCTAAGTTGCTCTAGGGCCATGGCTGGAAGTAACCCTCTCCTGGATACTCTGGTGCGTCCCCATAGTTCCACTGGTTGGCAAGCTCCTGTGTCTCCCACTGAAAAACTGGCTCAGGATACGGTTCAAGGGCTGGTGCCGATTCAGGAGCTAAGGGTTGCGACAGACCCCAATATCTGTAAATGTCTTTGGGCATAATGGTGTACCTGCCTGAATGAATATCGAACAAAGAGGAAGCAGGCAGAGTAATAATCTCATAAGTACCCTGACTAAAAACTAAGTTGTAAAGCAGCCTCCTATCATCATTCTTCTTAATAACATCATGTGTTGCCATATGATCATAGGCTAACAATTTCGAGGGTAATAGCATCTCCTCTTCATCATCAAGCCTGACGAGTATCTCAAAGTGTTTAGCTAGACGAGATGCATAGATGCCTCCGAATATAGGCCCCCTCGAACGGTTTAAGCTCAACCGTTGGGCCACCATAGCGCCCAGACTAAAAGTTCTATCGGCAAATAAAGTGTGGCAAAGAATGGAGAGGTCGGGAGCACTAAGGCCTCCACTCTCCCCCCGACCAGCTAAACATCTCCCCGCAAATAATGAATAATAGCATAGAATAGGAAAATGTAAACTAGCTGCTCTTGCCTTCGACACCCCTCTCTCTTCTCCCACCGTGACCGCGGCAATAAAATCTTCCATGTCCCTAGGACGTGGTTCCCTGATGCTTCCCTCATAGGGTATTTTGCAAACTTTGCAAAAATTGTAAAGGTTCATTTTCTTAGGCACATCATATAAATGAAATTCTATAGTAGGAGGGTCTTCCCTAAAATGAAAGTGAAAATTTTGCACAAAGGTATTAGTGAGCAAGAGGTACTGGTCACACTTATCGTTGAGGAAGTCGGTGATGCCTGCTCTCTTGGCCAAATAATAGAAATCTTCATAAATTTCGACCGCCCTCAAGAATGCATTACTTGGCCATTCACATGGTCCAACTTCCACAACACGAGGAAGATTGTATCTAGACTTCTTCTTCACCTCATTTTCATCCTCTTTAGAACCCCGGCTTGAAGAGCCCCTTAACAACCTCCTCAACATTTTTCTTTCTCTAAATAAATTCTGAAATTTTTACCGACTCAAAACAAAGGTGAATAAAACTCAATAAAACTCATAGCAACTACTCCCACAAGTGCGTAGAGGCTATATCATGCATCAAAACTACTTGGGACCATACAAATTTGACATGCAATCTCAAGAACAAGGTCACCACAGCAGCAAAAATTTGCAATATATGAAGCACTAGGACAAAAACTAATTGGACCATTCGAGGAGTCACATATCGAAGAACAATCTCGTAAAGCAGTTTTGCAAATGGAAGTTTGAACTAGGAGATCGAAAATGGCAGAAAAATGATCTAGAACACGAGTTTGATCAATGGTGGGATTTTTTTCTAGAGGGAGAAGAAGTGGATGGGAGCTCGAATAAGTGAAGGGGGGCACGTGGGACCCACAAGCCACCTAGGCGTGGGCAGGGGGGTGGTCGCGCCCTGTGGGCTTGTGACCCACTGGTGCTGCCCCCTGCTGTGTGCTCAGTGCCAGGAATTTTTAGATATTCCAGAAAAAATCATACTACATTTTCAAGGCATTTGAAGAAATTTTATTTTCAGGTCATTTTTCTATTGCACGGAAAACTCAGAAAACAGAAAAATAACAACATTTTTACTTTATTTACTCTAACTAACAGAAAGTAAAAGTTGGGTATAGAAAGTTGTGCTTTCTAAATTTATCCATCTCATGCTTATCAAAAGGAATCCATCAATAAGGTTGATCAAGTCTTATTAACGAACTTCTTTCGAGTGACATGAAACCGGAGAATTTGTGAATTACACTATGTTACCTCAATGGTAATATGCACATCCCCAACAATAAGTATATCATATTTCTTCTTGACAGTAGGAAGAGGGAATTCAAAGCCTCCAATAATAATCGTCAAAAAAATCAATGGAGTTGGTACTATGAACTTGAGGTTGTTTCTTCGGAAAGTGCACCGTATGCTCATTACCATTAATATGAAAAGTGACATTGCCCTTGTTGCAATCAATAACAACCCCTGCAGTATTGAAGAAGGGTCTACCAAGGATGATCGACATACTATCGTCCTCGGGAATATCAAGCATAAAAAAGTCCGTTAAGATAGCAGCATTTGCAACTATGACAAGCTCATCCTCGCAAATACCGATAGGTAAAGCAGTTGATTTATCAGCCATTTGCAAGGAGGTTTCAGTAGGTGTCAACTTATTCAAATCATGTCTACTATATAAAGAGAGAGGCATAACACTAACACCAGCTCCCAAATCACATAAAGCGGTTTTAACATAATTCCCTTTAATAGAGCATGGTATAGTGGGTACTCCTGGATCTCCCAATTTCTTTGGTACTCTACCCTTAAAAGTATAGTTAGCAAGCATGGTGGAAATCCCAGCTTTCGGTATTTTTCTTTTATTAGTCACAATATCTTTCATATACTTAGCATAAGGAGACATTTTCAGAATATCAGTCAAGCGCATACGTAAAAAGACAGGTCTAAGGATTTCAACAAAGTGCTCAAAATCCTCATCATCCTTTTTCTTGGATGGTTTAGGAGGAAAGGGCATGGGTTTCTGAACCCATGGTTCTCTCTCTTTACCATGCTTCCTAACAACAAAGTCTCTTTTGTCATATCTTTTATTCTTAGATTGTGGGTTATCAAGATTAACAGAGGTTCATTCTCCACATCATTTTCATTACTAGGTTGAGCATTAACATGAACATCATCATTAATATTATCACTAGGCTCATGTTCATCACCAGATTGTGTCTCAGCATCAGAGACAAAAATATCAATTGGGTTTTCAGGTGTATCTATATCAGGTTCACTAGCAGCATGCAAAGCTCTATCATCATCCTTATTCCTCTTATTACTGGAACGACTAGGTGCATCGGTATTACTCCTTTGAGAATCTTGCTCAATTCTCTTAAGATGTCCCTCAGGATACAGAGGTTCCTAGGTCATTCTAGCACCTCTAATCACAACTCTAACAGAATGATCATTGTTCTTACTATTCATCTCATTAAGCAAATCATTCTGTCCTTTAAGTACTTGTTCTACTTGAGTGGTTACCATGGAAGCATGTTTACCAATAAGCTTAAGATCATTGATAGTTCTACTCATATAATGACCTGAGCGGTCAAGCATGTAAGCATTATATTTCAATTGTCTACTAACATAAGCATTGAAATTTTCTTGCCTAACAAGAAAATTATCAAACTCATCAAAGCATTGGCTAGCAGACTTATTATAAGGAATATCACCTTCATCAAATCTACGAAGAGAATTTACCTCTACTACCTATGTTGGGTTATCAAGACCATGTATTTCTTCAATAGGTGGTAGATTCTTAACATCTCCAGCTTTAATGCCTTTTTCTTTCATATATTTCTATGCCTCTTGCATATCTTTGGGACTGAGAAATAGAATACCTCTTTTCTTCGGAGTTGGCTTCAGAGGTGGTTCGGGAATAGTCCAATCATTATCATTGCTCAATATATTATTCAATAGTAGTTTAGCTTGTTCAACAGTTCGTTCCGTGAAAACACAACCAACACAACTATCTAGGTGGTCCCTAGAAGCATCGGTTAGTCCATTATAAAAGATATCAAGTATTTCATTTTTCTTGAGAGGATGATCAGGCAAAGCATTAAGTAATTATAGAAGCCTCCCCCAAGCTTGTGGGAGACTCTCTTCTTCAATTTGCACAAAATTAAATATTTCCTGCAAGGCAGCTTGTTTCTTGTGGGCAGGGAAATATTTTTCAGAGAAGTAATATATCATATCATGGGGACTACACACACAACCAGGAGCAAGAGAATTAAACAATATCTTAGCATCACGCTTTAATGAGAAAGAAAAGAACTTAAGAATATAATAATAACGAATTTTTTCCTCATGAGTAAACAGGGTGGCTATATCATTCAATTTAGTAAGATGTGCTACAACAGTTTCAGATTCATAGCCATGGAAAGGATCAGATTCAACCAAAGTGATTAACTCAGGATCGACAGAGAATTCATAATCCTTATCAGTAATAAAGATAGAAGTAGCAAACTTAGGATCATATTTCATTCTAGCATTCAAAGATTTTTCTTTCCACTTGCACAGCAGTTTCTTAAGATCATGCCTATCCTTACAAGCAATAAAGTCCCTAGCTACCTCTCCTTCCATGACATAACCCTCGGGTATATCAGGCAATTCATATCTAGGAGAGCTAGATCTAGTAGGTGTCTCATAGTGTTCAATTTCAATAATTTCATCAGTTTCATAAGTATCATAATGTTCAGCATTGACTCTAGCAATTTGTTCATCAAGAAATTTACCCAGTGGCACAGTATTATTAAGCAAAGTATTATCATAAGAATCATGCATAGCACAAGTGGCATCATCAATTACTTGCGACATATCAGAATTACTAGCAGGTGGTGGTGTCGCAAGTTTACTCACAACAGAAGGTGAATCAAGTGCAGAGCTAGATGGCAGTTCCTTACCTCCACTCGTAGTAGAAGGATAGATCTTGGTTTTTGGATCTTTCAGATTCTTCATAGTGATCAGCAGATATACATACCAAGTGACTCAGAGAATAGAGCTATGCTTCCCGGCAATGGTGCCAGAAAAAGGTCTTGATAACCCACAAGTATAGGGGATCGCAACAGTTTTTGAGGGTAGAGTACTCAACCCAAATTTATTGATTCAACACAAGGGGAGCCAAAGAATATTCTCGAGTATTCGCAGCAGAGTTGTCAATTCAACCACACGTGAAAGACTTTATATCTGCGGCAAAGTATTTAGTAGCAAAGTAGTATGGAAGTAACGGTAACGATGGAAAAGATGACAATAGCAGTTTGGTTGCGATTGTAATAGTAGAAATGGTAAAGTAACTTAGCAAAGATCAATCTGTGGAAAGATTATGTCTGATGGCATTCATCCAATTCATCAATGTAATGTAGGCATGTATTCCATATATAGTCACACGTGCTTATGGAAAAGAACTTGCACGACATCTTTTGTCCTACCCTCCCGTGGCAACAGGGTCCTAATGGAAACTAAGGGATATTAAGGCATCCTTTTAATAGAGAACTGGACCAAAGCATTAGCACTTAGTGAATACATGAACTCCTCAAACTATGGTAATCACCGGAAAGAATCCCAATTATTGTCACCCTGGGGGATGCAGATCATAACTCGTAATAGGTGTCTACAACTTGCAAGATAGGATCAAGAACATACATATATTCATGAAAACATAATAGCTTCAGATCTGAAATCAAGGCACTCGGGCCCTAGTGACAAGCATTAAGCATAGCAAAGTCATAGCAACATCAATCTGATAACATAGTGGATACTAGGATTCAAAACCTAACAAAACTAACTCGATTACATGATAAATCTCATCCAACCCATCATCGTCCAACAAGCTTACGATGGGATTGAGGGAGTCCTGGATTAGGGGGTCCTCGGATAACCGACCTATTGTTATGGGCCAGACTATGAGGGCTACTTACCGAACACCGAAGGATTTAAAGGCCCAATCTCCAAGATGGAAGCTTCGGGAAACACGGATTGCGCTCCACGTCCGATGTAATAGTTAGGCAAGTTTATCTCTTCGACAAGTAACCGACCATGTGTAAAT
Organism: Hordeum marinum; assembly: GCA_022496015.1. Taxonomy (NCBI): domain Eukaryota; kingdom Viridiplantae; phylum Streptophyta; class Magnoliopsida; order Poales; family Poaceae; genus Hordeum; species Hordeum marinum. The sequence goes on along the minus strand of CM039678.1, from coordinate 165,747,583 downwards.
CCTAGGCATCCTCGGCATCTAAATAAGTCGGAGGGTTTTAGGGCGTAGAGACCAACTCATCTAGGATTAGCTATACGATCTTGAGGTAGATCAACTCGTTAACCCCTTACACCATTAATACAATCAAGTAGTACGTAGGGTATTACCTCCATAGGAGGGCCCAAACCTGGGTAAACTCGTGTCCCTTTCGTCTCCTGTTACCGTCGAACACAGTTCAGGACCCCCTACCCGAGATCTGCCGGTTTTGACACCGACGGTGCTTTCATTAAAAGTTCCTCTGTGAGCGAGATGGAATTGACGCCTCGCCTATTCATCAACGAAGAGGTCCGCAACATGGACGTTTTTGTCCCCGGGCAGATCTTTGCCTTCGGCAGCGTTGTGCTGCATGCTGATTCCACTGGCCATCTAGGCCATGTTGAGAGCTTCGCCACTGATCAGGAAGTCAGATTCAGAAACTTAGAGTTCTCCGTCGACTCTCCAGGCGACTTGTCACTAATCGGGCTCACGGCTTCGCCTATAGCCCCCGAGGACTCCGAGGCTTTAACCTCGAGCCCCTTCATCGGACAAGCCAATGGGATCACCCATGGTGGCAGTCCGATCTCTCATCCCAGTCTGGCCATCAAGCCATATGACCGAACATGTGTTCCTTCCGAACACTCCCCATGGGTGGACTTCATGGGGGTTAACTCCTTGGGTTCCGAACAGCTAGATCTGATCGGGCCCTCAACAGTCGACGAGGCCTTGGAGCAATTCTCGTCGATGAGGATCACCGACGATCCAGCCTTGATCTACGCCCAGCCCAGTTACAGTTCGGGCAGGGACGAAATTTTCAACCCACCCACCACCCACTTGATAGCTCTCGTCGAAAATTTAACCGACGTACTAGACTATGCCTCCAGGAGGCAGAATACATGGATGAAGAGGACCATGCTCCCACCCGCGTTAACACCGGGAGTTGGACCACCACTTCTACATACGACGTCTACATGTTGGATACTCCTGCCACCAACGGCGACAATACGCCTCACAACGGCGGCGACAAATCGGGCGATGCACCATCAAGGCGCCGGAAATCGCATAAGCGGTCCAAAAGAAAAAGGGAAGAAGAGCTATTATTAGCAACGGGGACGGTAATGCCCCCGCCGATCATGACAATCCTGGTATCCCTGAGCACCCGTTTGAGGGTCTGGAAGAGCCTGAGAACCAAATCGACCCCGATATCATCAATGACCCCGAAGGCGATGATTACCTCCCCAACGTCGAGGAGGAAGATATATCGAAAGCCGATGACCTATACATCCCAAATAACCTTGAGGATCAGGAAGAAATCAAGCAATGGCTCGTAGCCTGAAGGCTAAAGAATGGGAACTCAAAGCCCAACAAACCGACCTCAATGATCGATGAACGAAAGTCCTCTCAGCCGAGGAAGTATACGACACTGGTCTGTCAAACCAGCCCAAAAGCTACCCTTGGAGAAGGTTTCTGCCGCAATTCAACGACGAACTTACTGACACTCCATCTCCAAACCGTACTTTGTACGACAAACCGGACCGCCCCCCTCGTGGTCGAGATAGGACAGTCAACGACGCTAGCTACATACCGATAGTGCCTCAAAGACAGGGCAAGGAGCCATTCAAGCCCAATGGCAGGTTCGACCTGCGAGATGACTTGGATCACAGAGCAGCCCACACTAGATCCATCTATGGATCTAGAGAGTACGCGTTTGATAGACACAATGAATACAGACCATGGTTTGACCAAAACAACAGAGTCCGAGAACGCAACTGGCCCCATACAAATGCCGAGTACAGGCGGGACATAGCTCGGGTCAGAGGCGCCGCTCACCCACTGTGCTTCATAGATGAGGTGATGCGGCATTAGTTCCCCAAAGGGTTCAAACCCGTAAATATAGAATAGTATGATGGGACCACTGACCCAACTATATGGATTGAGCACTTCCTCCTCCATATCCACATGGTGCGAGGAGATGATCTCCACGTCATCACATATCTCCCTCTTAAGCTTAAGGGGCCAGCTCGGCACTGGTTAAACAGCCTCCCCGAAAACTCCGTTGGATGCTGGGAAGACCTGGAGGATGCGCTCCGCTCTAACTTCCAGGGAACCTATGTCCACCCGCCGGACACCTCCGATCTCAGCAACATCGTCCAGAAGCCCGGTGAGTCCGCCTGGCAATTCTGGAATCGGTTCTTGACTAAGAAGAACCAAATCGTCGACTGTTCGGATGCCGAGGCTATAGCCTCCTTCCGGCAAACCATTTGGGATGAATGGCTGGCCCGCCAGCTTGGCCAGGATAAACCTCAGACCATGTCCGCCCTCACTACCCTCATGATCCGCTTCTATGCGGGTGAAGACAATTGGCTGGCAAAACGCGGCCATAATGCCGAGGACCCCGTGGCACCTGAAGCCCGGGATGGCAACTTGAAATCGAAGCGTGATAAGAATAAGCGCTGGCACACTAATAGCAATGCCGATGACACGGCCGTAAACACCGGATTCCGCAACTCCCAACCTGGGCAGCGGAAGAAGCCTCCTAAAGGCAATCACGACGAACCCACTCAGCTCGAGAAAATCATGGAAAGGCCTTGCCAAATCCATGGCACTTAGAACAAGCCCGCCAACCACACACATCGCAATTGTTGGGTGTTCAAACAGGTCGGCAAGATAGCATCCGAAGACCAGGGCAAAAGCTCTCGCAGCGAGGACGAAGATGAACCCCGGGGTCCAATTGGTGGCGGACAGAAGAAGTTCCCTCCTGAAGTAAAAACGGTGAACATGATATATGCCACTCATATACCCAAGAAGGAAAGGAAGCGCACCCTTCGAGAAGTCTACGTGGTGGAACCTGTAGCCCCGAAGTACAACCCATGGCCGGCATACCCGATCACCTTTGATCGGCGTGATCATCTGACCAGTATCCGTCATGGGGGTTCGGTGGCCCTCGTCCTAGACCCCATTATAGATGGGTATCACCTCAAAAAGGTCCTAATGAACGGAGGAAGTAGCCTCAACCTGATTTACTCAGATACGATGAAAAAGATGGGCATTGACCCTGCAGCACTACCTTCAAAGGAGTGATCCTGGGCGTTGAGGCCCGATGCATGGGCTTGGTAACTCTAAAGGTCGTGTTCGGCTCACACGATAACTTTCACAGCGAAGACTTGATCTTCGACATTGTGCCCTTCCGCAGCGGCTATCATGCGTTGCTTGGTCGGACTGCGTTCGCTCGCTTCAATGCGGTCCCACACTACGCATACCTCAAGCTCAAGATGTCGGGCCCCAAGGGGGTCATTAGTATCAACGGCAACACTGAGCACTCACTTAGAGCCGAGGAGCATGCACTGGCCCAAGCAGCCGAATTTTGTTACAAAGATGATCGGCAAGTTCCGACATCCGCCATAAAGGCACATAAGGCTGGGAAGCGAGTTTGGATTTAGACCGAGAACTCAGATCCTCCCTCCTCCCCTCTATAGGGACTCGCGCCCCACCGCACAACCTTAGGACCAGCAAAGTATGTACCACGTAAGCACAATTTCGCACTTAAGATTGCATGGGTAGCGGTGGGGAAATTAAGATGGGTGTTCGGCTGCCCCGAACTGGTACCATCCACAAGTCTTCGGACAAATGCACGCGCTATTAAAAGAGCTTGCCTACGGCCGTAAAGCTCTCCTACAATTCGGTGGCCTCTAAAGATTTCGTTAACAAAATCCGCCCGCCGAACATTAACACCCATCAAGGTGCATCCAAGAGTAGGAGTCAACTAGCAAGGGGGCATATCGAGGACGTCAGGTCACCAATTGAAGACCCCTCGTACAACAACTCATGTACAATTTTATTTCTTATTTTATTTTGCATACCTGTAAACAGTTGCTTCGACAATCCGAGTTATAAGAGTTGTTGAGAAAATGCAAAATTGCGTGGCGCAAGTACGCCTCATCTGTCATGTTTTCGGCGCATACCTTTTCTCCTTTCTCCTTCTTCTTGTGAACCTGTTCGGTATGAAGTGAGGTAACCGGCTAATAGACCGGGGGCTCAATTTCAAACTCAAATCGCCTTAACTATCTTGTGTTTGGCGTCTCGGCGTTCGCTTTATATGCATCGGTTCCGAACTATGTCTTTGGTCATTAAGTTGGGTTGCCCGGCTCCTGTGCTTACCCCTTTATGTTCCGCTCGTTCGGCTAAAAGGGCAAAGGGAGCACCCCTGCGATTGTGCTTCCGGATAGTCCGGTCAAGCACCTTAGGGGAGAAAGCCGAAAACGGACCGTGATAGTATGCGTGATCCGATCTGTGAACCCTAAGCTAGAAGTATTATACTTCAACCCTCGTAAGTGGTTATTCCGTGATATACGAGGTACTTGCCCTTTGTGCAAACATTATGATGTTGGCTTTGGCATCAGTTCATCCAAACATCGCAAACACTCAAGTGGCTAATCGTACGCTTCCCGTAGTCCTTTTTGCGCCCCTTCGGTTAAGTGAAATAAGTAAAGCACTATAGTCTGATTGCCTAGTCTGCCGCACTACACCGCCTTAGGGTTCCGATAATACGGCTAAGGGACATAGTGCATTGGCATAGACACCCCATGTAGTATCTACGTGGGGGCTGAAGCCGACGACTCGCATCTTTTAGTATTAAACAACCACACAGGAGTTATAAAGGAATGCAAAACCATATAAGAGCGGATACTAATATCATTTAAAGTTATCATGAGCCTTTGGACACGTCACAAGCTCATTCAAATAATTTTTCACCCGAACATTGTGACACTATCACCCGAGCACTCTCCATCACTCCATCGAAGTGTATCTCGGGGCGTCGGTGCTCCTTCCTGGCTGGCGGCGGGTCGGTGGCGAGATTCATTTGATTGAGCCCCGACGAGTGCACTTTGGACTTGGCAAGGGCCATCCAAACTCCTTCGATGTAAGAGGAGTGCTTGACTATGTCGAGGTGGGGCGTGGCAGCGATCAGTATATGCACCAGGCCGAAGTAACTGCCTCGTAGCGGCTCGGCGGGCCATAAGCGGATGCGGAGGTCTTTCATGGCCGGCTCCGCCATCTGGTGCAGCTCCATTAGCTGTTTCAGCTGCTCCACTGGAAGAGGAGGACGCTCGGGGGCTTCGAACTGTGCCCAGAACATCCGAGCTTCATCTTCCTCTCCCCGCGAGGTGAATAGCTGATTGGCGTCCGCCACGCTCCTTTGGAGATCGACGGATGCGCCTGAGGATCGCTACACCCGGGTCAGCAATTCGAATCATCTATCCCCGGATACGCACTTTAGGGAGTATGGCTTACCATCTGCTATTTCCTTGGCTTGGCGCACTTGCTCCTCGTAGAACCGTCTGTCCGTCTGCTCCTTCTGGAGATCGGATTTCATGGTGTACAGTTCGACCGAGCTCGCCTTATTCTTTTGCTCCAAGGACTCGCACTTTTTACTAGCGTCCTTGAGCTCATCCTGTATCTCCGCCACACGAGCCAGATGCTTATCGCTGGTGGCTCGTAGGGCGGAGAGTGCGGTGGCCGCTTCTTTGGCCGCCGCTTTCTCAACGACCGCTTCGTCCTTGGCACGTTGAAGCTCGGCCTTGAGCTTTTCCATCTCTTTTGACAAGGCTGCAAAACGATAAAACTTCATATAAAAGGATACTGCATTGACAGTATTCATGGAAAGTATTCGGATTTTGTTCAGACTTACCCTGTGCCTCGTCGAACCTCTTGTCGAGGGTTTCCACCTCATCCTCGGAGCACTTGAGCTTCCGATGTAGCTCGTCCAGCTCGACACCATTTTTGGTCACCGCTGATGTCGAAGCCTACATTACACACATAGTTAATACATTACATCAGGGCTAACCTCCCGAATTATAGACAATCCGATCATGTATCGATTTATCCTTGCATGTTGAACACTTAAAGTGCTTCTAGTGCGTTATCGGATTCAGATGTGACCCCTAGGTGTGCTTGTTCACCTCACCTATGGATCGGGGGCTGCCATGTATGCAATACGAATAAATAAAATCCTGGCATAAACATTGCGTGACTTACTTGAAAGCTCGCAAGGAGACCTTTGAAGGCTTACTTCAGTCCGTTGTCAATGGACTAGACGCTTTGCAGCACCGCACCCATAAGGGTGTGCTACTTCTCGAGCATGCGTTGGTTTCACGTGAAGAGGAACGGTCTAATGCAGCAAAGTAGATAAGTATTTCCCTCGGTTTTTGAGATCCAAGGTATCAATCTAGTAGGAGATACAAGCGAGCCACCAATAGATGTACCTGCACAAAGAATCAAACTCTTGCACCCAACGCTATAAAGGGGTTGTCACTCCCTTCACGGTTATTTGCAAGGATGAGATCTAGTAGAGATAGATATAATAGGATGCTTGAACGGAAAGTGAAACTGAAAGTAAAAATAGGGCAACAAGTATTTTTGGTATTTTTGGTTTTAGATCTGAAAGTATAATATGGAAAATAGACCCGGGGGCCATAGGTTTCACTAGATGGTTTCTCTAATGATGGCAAGTATTACGATGGGTGAACAAATTACTCTGGAGCAATTGATAGAAAAGCGAATAATTATGAAGATATCCAAGGCAATAATTATGCATATAGGCATCACGTCCGTGACAAGTAGACCGAAATGATTCTGCATCTACTACTATTACTCCACACATCGACCGACTCGTGCCTGCATCTAGAGTATTAAGTTCGTGAAGAGCAGAGTAACGCATTAAGCAAGATGACATGATGTAGAGGGATAAACTCAAGCAATATTATGAAAACCCCTTATTTACCCTTGATGGAAACAATACAATACATGCCTCACTACCCCTACTTTGTCACTGGGTGAAGGCACCGCAAGATTGAACCCAAAACTAAGCACTTCTCCGATTGCAAGAATGACCAATCTAGTTGGCCAAACCAACCCAATAACTTGAAGAGACTTGCAAAGGTATGAAATCATGCATATAAGAATTCAGGAAAGACTCAAATAATATTCCTGGATAATCTGAACATAAACCCACAATTCATCGGATCTCGACAAACACACCACAAAAGAGTATTACATCGGATAGATCTCCATGAAGATCATGAAGAACATGGTATTGAGAAACAAAGAGAGAGAAGAAGCCATCTAGCTACTAGCTATGGACTCGTAGGTCTATGGTGAACTACTCACGCATCATCGGAGGGGTAATGGAGTTGATGTAGATGCCCTTTGTGATCGAGTCCCCCTTCGGCAGATTATCGGAAAAGGCTCCAAGATTGGATCTCTCGAGAACGGAGGCTTCTGGCGGCGGAAAAGTATTTTCGTGGCTCTTTTTGATAATGATGGAATATTTGGGTATTTATAGGCCAAAGATTAGGATTAGGTGAGTTGCCAGGGGCCCACAAACCTGCCCGGCACGGGGTACCCCATGGCTGCAGCAAGCGGGCTTGTGGCCCCGTGGCAGCTCCTCTACCTTGGTTCTCAAGTCTCGTGGCTTCCTTTTATTCCATAAAAAATCATTCTGGAGGTTTTATTCCGTTTGGACTCCGTTTAATATTCCTTATCTGCAAAACTCAAAAACAAGGAAAAAAACAGAAACTGGCACTAGGCTCTAGATTAATAGGTTAGTCCAAAAAATAATATAAAATAACATATTTATGCACATATAAAACATCCAAAACAGATAATATAATAGCATGGAACAATCAAAAATTATAGATATACTGGAGACGTATCAGGGTGCGGTGATCCTCGGGAATGGAGGCGCTCGATAGAGCCTCCTCCATGGCCGACCACCGGTTGGTCGGCGGTGCCGGGGATGATCGGATTTCCTGATTACCCACTAGGGATTGGATCGGTGCCTCCGGTGGCATAGTGCGCTCCGAAGATGTTCTCGGAGGGGACTGATCGCCCACTCGTCCGGTCTCCTTGGTGTCCGGGTGCGGCGTTGTCCCCCGGTCTTCGGTGGCCGAAGCATTAGCCTTGGCCACGGTGTGATCTCCCTCGCCCCCTATGTCCGCCTTCATTGGAGTAGGCTGGGACGACACCTCCACAGCGTCCTTCGTGGCGCCTGGAGAGGTGGGGTGCGATGCATCCCCGCTCTCTACCAGTTCGGTGGGCAGGGTCTCCCCATCCGATACCACCTCGGTGGGGATAACGCGCGGGGGGCTGTAGGACCAATAACCTGCGTATTATCAAACTCTGAATCTACTTGTGATAGGTAGGAGGGTCTTTGGATCGTAACCTGGATGGGGGGGGGCTTGATACGTCTCCATCGTATCTATAATTTTTGATTGGTTCATGCCAATATTCTTCAACTTTCATATACTTTTGGCAACTTTTTATACTATTTTTGGGACTAACATATTGATCCAGTGCCCAGTGCCAGTTCCTGTTTGTTGCATGATTTTTGTTTTACAGAAAATCCATACCAAACGAAGTCCAAACGGGATAAAAAATTACTAAGATTTTTTCTGGAATATATGTGAATTTTGGGAAGTGGAATCAACAGAAGGCGGCGCCCTAGGGGCCCACAAGCCAGGAGAACGTGCCCTGGGGGGTAAGGCATGCCCTGAGGGCTTGTGCCCACCCTTATGTCGGTTGGAGCTGTCCTTTGGCCGCAAGAAAGATAATTTTTGGATAAAGATCCCCTCAAAATTTCAGCCCGATCGGAGTTACAGATCTCCGGGAATATAAGAAACGGTGAAAGGACAGAATCCGGGAGTGCAGAAACAGAAGGAAACAGGGAGAGAGATCCAATCTCGGAGGGGCTCTCGCCCCTCCGCCGACATGGAGGCCATGAACCAGAGGGGAAATCCTTCTCCCATCTAGGGGAGGATCAAGGAAGAAGAAGAAGGAGGGGGCTCTCTCCCCCTCTCTCCCGGTGGCACCGGAACGCCACCGGGGCCATCATCGTGACGACAATCTACTCCAACAACTTCGCCATCTTCACCATCACCTCCATCACCTTTCCCCATCGATCTATAGTGGTCCACTCTCCCGCAACCCTTTGTAGCCTCTACTTTAACATGGTGCTTTATGCTTCATATTATTATCCAATGATGTGTTGATTGATGATCATGATTGGTTTGAGTTACATGTTTTATTATTGGTGCTGTCCTATGGTGCTCTCCGTGTCGAGCAGGCATGAGGGATCCTCGTTGTAAGGTGTTGCAATGTGTTCATGATTCTCCTATGATTGGTTGCTTGAGTGACAAAAGCATAAACCTGAGTAGGTGGGTTGTTGCATATGTGATTAAAGAGGACTTGATACCTTATAATGCTAGGGTTGGGTTTTACCTTAATGATCTTTAGTAGTTGCGGATGCTTGCTAGAGCTCCAATCCTAAGTGCATATGATCTAAGTAGAGAAAGTATGTTAGCTTATGCGTCTCCCTCATATAAAATTGCAATAATGTTTACCGGTCTAGTTATCGATTGCCTAGGGACAATTCCGCAACTCCTACCACCACTTTTCCACACTCGTTAAACTAACTTAGTTGTTTCCTTATCTAAGAAGGCCCTAGTTTTTATTTGCATGCTCTTTATTATCTTGCAAACCTATCCTATCACACCTACAAAGTACTTCTAGTTTCACACTTGTTCTAGGTAAAGCGAATGTTAGGCATGCATAGAGTTGTATCGGTGGTCGATAGAACATGACGGAATATTTGTTCTACCTTTAGCTCCTCTTTGGGTTCAACACTCTTACTTATCGAGAAAGGCTACAATTGATCTCCTATACTTGTGGGTTACCAAGACCTTTTTCTGGCGCCATTGTCGGGGAGCAATAGCGTGGGGTGAATATTCTCGTGTGTGCTTGTTTGCTTTATCACTAAGTAGATTTTATTTGCTGTTCTAAGTTGTTCTCTATCCTTAGCTATGGATATGGAACACGAAATGCCAAAAAATTAGGTGTACCTGCTACTCATGGAGATGGGGAACCTCCTAAAACCCTCGATGCTCGTTATGTGAAAGATATTATGCACTACTTTAATAATCCTGAGAAAACCCCATTCAATTATATAATGGGAGACACGTTGGATCAACGTGAATACTTTAGGGATTATCGCTTGACTCAAAAAGGGAAAGTGTTATGGGATCAGATTTATATGTTGAAATGGTATGCTTGGAATCTATGCCAGAGATATGATTATACATGTTGATCTAGGATGAAGGCTCAACACCTTCCTTTTTCATGTAAATTTAATGATAATGAAACCTTGGCTTCTTATGCTAAAGGTATTTATGATTACTATGATGTAGAACGAATAGAGGAATTTGTTGCTTTTAAGGGTGCTTATGAAATTGAATCTTTGTTTGAGAAGTGTGGAAATTATGATGATGTTGTTTATAGACTTGAAAATTTTGCTATACGTAAATATTGCTATGAGAATTATGAATATAATTCTGATATCGATGCATTTATTGAGAGAATGTCTTCTGCCTTGGAAGAGACTAATATTTTGTAGGAATCTATGGAAGAAGAAATTGATGACATTGTGAGCTCATTGGATGAAAAAGATGAGGAGGAGAGCGAAGAACAAAAGGAGGAAGAGCGGATTAGCTACCCGTGCCCACCTTCTAATGAGAGTAACTCTTCAACTCATACATTGTTTAATTTCCCTTCGTTCTTACTGAAGGATGAATGCTATGATAATTGCTATGATCCCTTGGATTCGTTTAAAATACCCCTTTTTGATGAACTTGATGCTTGCTATGCTTGTGGCCATGATGCCAATATGAATGATGCTTATGGAGATGAACTTGCTATAGTTTCTTATGTTAAACATGAAATTGTTGCTATTGCACCCACACATGATAGTCCTATTATCCTTTTCAATTCTCCTAACTACACCATATTGGAGAAGTTTGCACTTATTAAGGATTATATAGATGGGTGCCTTTTACTATTACACATGATGATTTTGATAGATATAATATGCATGTGCTTGCTGTTCCTACTTGCAATTATTATGCGAGAGGAACTAAATCTCCGCCTCTCTATGTTTCCAATATGATAAAATTGCAAGAAACTGCTTATGCTATGTATTGGCCTTTACTTTGTGTGCATGAATTGTTCTTTTATGACATGCCGATGCATAGGAAGAGAGTTAGACTTAGTTGTTGCATGATATATGTTACTTTGTGCTCAATACTAAATTAAAAAACATTGTTAATTAAAATTGGCTTTGATATACCTTGGGATCCGGGTGGATCCATTACTTGAGCACTTTATGCCTAGCTTAATGGCTTTAAAGAAAGCGCTGCCAGGGAGACAACACAGAAGTTTTATAGAGTCATTTTATTCTGTTGTGTGCTTTTATATAGTTCAAAAACAGAAAATAAATAAATAGGGGAACCTAAAACTTTTTCAAAAAAAAGAGAAGTGAAAGTAAGAAGGATGAGCACCGTTGAAGTGGGGGAGCTCCTTGAACTTTGTTCATGCCCATGGAAACTTTGCAAATCTTGATTACAGAAACTTTTCAACAAAAATAATTATCCCCTTGTATAAATCCATTGTATTATAAAAATAATGTGCCAAGATTTGCCTTTAGGATGATTAGATTGCTTGTTTGGTGTGTGCAGTGCAAAAACAGAAACTTTGGCTGTAGTGCGTGAATTTACATTTTTTACTGGAATGTCAAAAGTTTCTGAAATTTCTACACAGTACTGATATGCAAATGTATTATTTTGTCCTAATGTTTCAGAACTTTTAGAGTTACATAAGTATGGTGAATTTTCAGATTACTACAGACTGTCGTGTTTATGATAGATTTTGTTTTTGATGCATTGTTTTGCTAGTTTTGATAAAACTATCAATTTTATCGATGGTATAAGCCATAAAGAAGTCATATTAAAGTAGATAAAATGCAAAAACGAAATATGAATTGGTTGGCAACAGTACTTAAAGTGGTGATTTGTTTTATTATACTAACGGATCTCACGAGGGTTTTGTTAAGTTTTGTGTGATTGAAGTTTTCAAGTTTTGGGTGAGATCACGATCCATGAAGGAATAAGGAGTCGAAAGAGACTAAGCTTGGGGATGCCCAAGGCACCCCAAGGTAATATTCAAGGACTCCCAAGAAACTAACCTTAGGGATGCCCCGAAAGGCATCCCCTCTTTCTTCTAACAACCATCGGTAATTTTACTTGGAGCTATATTTTTTCGTCACTTGATTTGCGTAAATCTTGGAGCGTCGTGTGCCTTTTATTTTTCTTTTAATAATGCACCATGCCGGTATGATAAAGTCTTTGGTTGGTTTATAGAAGGCTCTTTGCACCTCACTTATATCTTTTGAGTATGGCTTTATAGAATGCTTCATGTGCTTCACTTATATCATTTGAAGTTTGGATTGCGTGTTTCTCTACACATAGAAAACCGCCATTTGTAGAATGCTCTTTTGCTTCATTTATATTTTTTAGAGCATGGGCATATCTTTTGTAGAAAGAATTAAACTCTCATGCTTCACTTATATCTATTTAGAGAGTTAACAGGAGTTGGTCATTCACATGGTTAGTCATAAAATCCTACATAAAACTTGTAGATCACTGAATACGATATGTTTGATTCCTTGCATATAGTTTTGAGATATGAAGATGGTAATATGAGAGTCATGCTAGTGAATAGTTGTGAATTGGATAAATACATGTGTTGAAGTTTGTGATTCCCGTAGCATGCACGTATGGTGAACCGTTATGTAACGAAGTCGAAGCATGATTTGTTTAATGATTGTCAACCTTTGTGTGAGGGTTGGGAGCACGCGATGGTTAACTCCTACCAACCTCTCCCCTAGGAGCATGCGTCTAATGCTTTGTTTGATAACTAATAGACTTTTTCAATAAGTATGTGAGTTCTTTATGACTAATGTTGAGTCCATGGATTATATGCACTCTCACCCTTCCACCTTTGCTAGCCTCTATAGTACCGCACAACTTTCGCCGGTGCATCAAACCCACCTTCCTGAAAACAGCCACCATATATTTTCCTCAAAACAGCCACCATACCTACCTATTATGACATTTCCATAGCCATTCTCAGATATATTTCCATGCAACTTCCACCGTTCCGTTTAGTATGACATGCACCATCATTTTCATATTGCTTTGCATGATCGTAAGACAGCTTGCATGATCTTTTCATGGCTTGTCCGTTTTTGGATGTCATTTGCTAGGCTAGCTCGTTGCACATCCCGGTATCCTATCAGAAGCATTCATATAGAGTCATATTTCTGTTCTAGGTATCGAGTTGTAAGTAAATAAAAGTGTGATGATTTTCATTATTAGAGCATTGTCCCATGTGAGAAGAGGATGACGGAAGTTATGATTTCGTCACAAGTTGGGAGGAGTCTCCGGACTTTACAAAAAAATAAAAGAGGCTAGGGAAGCCCAAATAAAAAAAGAGGCCAAAGACGCCCACCAAAAAAATAAAAAAAGAGAAAAAAGAAAAAAATGAGAGAAAGAGAGAAGGGACAATGCTACTATCTTTTTCCACACTTGTGCTTCAAAGTAGCACCATGATCTTCATGATAGAGAGTCTCCTATTTTGTCACTTTCATATAGCTAGTGGAATTTTCATCATTTGCATGACCACTTATTTTTCTTTTTGAGCTTTCATACACTTATAGCTCTAGTACACCCGTTGCATGGCAATCCCTACTCACTCACATTGATATCTATTGATAGGCATCTCCATAGCCCGTTGATACGCCTAGTTGATGTGAGACTATCTTCTCCTTTTTCCTCATCACCTCCACCATATTCTATTCCACCTATAGTTCTATATCCATGGCTCACACTCATGTATTGTGTGAGAGTTGAAAAGGTTTGAGAACATAAAAGTGTGAAACAATTGCTTGACTTGTTCATCGGGCTTGTGCATGATTTAGATACTTTGTGTGGGGAAGATGGAGCATAGCCAGACCATATGATTTTGTAGGGATAACTTTCTAAGGCCATGTTATTTCGGAAGGACACGATTGCCTTGTTGGTGTTCTCGAAGTATTATTATTTTTATGTCAATATGGACTATTGCGTTGAATCACTCGTGTCTTAATATTCATGCCATGATTAGATTACATGATCAAGATTATGCTAGGTAGCATTCTACATCAAAAATTATCCTTTTATCATTTACCTACTCGAGGACGAGGAGGAATTAAGCTTGGGGATGCTAATACGTCTCCATCATATCTATAATTTTTGATTGTTTCATGCCAATATTCTACAACTTTTATATACTTTTGGAAACTTTTTATACTATTTTTGGGACTAACATATTGATCCAGTGCCCAGTGCCAGTTCCTGTTTGTTGGATGATTTTTGTTTCGCAGAAAATCCATACCAAACAAATTCCAAACGGGATAAAAGTTTAAGGAGATTTTTTTGGAATATATGTGAATTTTGGGAAGTGGAATCAACAAAAGGCGGTGCCCGAGGGGCCCACAAGCCAGGAGGACACACCCTAGGGGGTAGGGCGTGCCCTGAGGGCTTGTGCCCACCCCTTATGTCGGTTGGAGTTGCTATTTGGCCGCAAGAAAGCTAATTTTGGATAAAGATCCCCTCACAATTTCAGCCCGATCGGAGTTATGAATCTCCGGGAATATAAGAAACGGTGAAAGGCCAGAATCTGGGAGCGCAGAAACAGAAGGAAACAGAGAGAGAGAGATCCAATCTCGGAGGGGCTCTCACCCCGCCGCCGCCATGGAGGCCATGGACCATAGGGGAAACCCTTCTCCCATTTAGGGGAAAGGTCAAGTAAGAATAAGGAGGGGGGCTCTCTCCCCCTCTCTCCTGGTGGCACCGGAACGCCGCCAGGGCCATCATCGTGACGACAATCTACTACAACAACTCCGCCATCTTCACCAACACCTCCATCACCTTCCCCCATCTGTCTACAATGGTCCACTCTCTCGCAACCCGCTGTACCCTCTACTTGAACATGGTGCTTTATTCTTCATATTATTATCCAATGATGTGTTGCCATCCTATGATGTCTGAGTAGATTTTTGTTGTCCTCTTGGTTGATTGATGATCATGATTGGTTTGAGTTGCATGTTTTATTATTGGTGTTGTCCTATGCTGCTCTCCATATCGCCCAAGCATGAGGGATCCTCGCTGTAGGGTGTTGCAATGTGTTCATGATTCGCCTATGGTGGGTTGCTTGAGTGACAGAAGCATAAACCCGAGTAGGTGGGTTGTTGCATATGGGAGTAAAGAGGACTTTATACCTTATAATGCTATGTTGGGTTTTACCTTAATGATCTTTAGTAGTTGCGGATGCTTGCTAGAGTTCCAATCATAACTGCATATGATCTAAGTAGAGAAAGTATGTTAGCTTATGCGTCTCCCTCATATAAAATTGCAATAATGATTACCGGTCTAGTTATCGATTGCCTAGCAACAATTCCGCAACTCCTAACACCACTTTTCCACACTCGTTAAACTAACTTAGTTGTTTCCTTATCTAAGAAGCCCCTAGTTTTTATTTTCGTGCTCTTTATTATCTTGCAAACCTATCCTATCACACCTACAAAGTACTTCTAGTTTCATACTTGTTCTAGGTAAAGCGAACGTTTAGCGTGCGTAGAGTTGTATCGGTGGTCGATAGAACTTGAGGGCATATTTGTTCTACCTTTAGCTCCTCATTGGGTTCGACACTCTTACTTATCAATAAAGGCTACAATTGATCCCCTATACTTGTGGGTTATCAGGGCTTGACCCGTGGGCTCCTTTGCGGAACCTCCTTGAGGTCTTCAAACGCAGAGCTCGAGTCTGAGCTATCGTCGGTCAGGACCACCCGCGTTTGCTGCGTCCTCTTCAGGGCAGGAAAAGCTACTTGCCCTCGGGCGTGTGAAGATGCCGCTCTCTTCTTAGCGTGGGAGGGATTGCCTCCCCCTTTCTCTCGACCTCCTCTTCCTCTTCCTCCTCCTCTTCGGCCTCCTCCTGATTTGAGGAGGCGGGGGTGTCTTTGGATGCAGCATCAGGCTGGTCCCTGATGCGAAGGCCAGCCTGACCTGGTTTCTTCTTCTTCTCTTTCTTAGTGGGAGCCTCGTAAGGCTTCTCCATGAGCATCCTGTCTAACAGCCCGGTCCTCTTGTCTTCGGGATGAGGAGCCGGACTGTTGATGTTGATGGCTTTCTTATGCCATCTCTGTCAAAACAGATCGGATAAGAGGATATAGGGATTCTCTATGTAATAAAGCCAACCAAGCTAGGGAATATCTTACCTCGGAATCAGGCTTGGCGGCTTGCAGACCCTTGTCCTCCTCCTTGGATGGCCAGCTCTTCATCGATTTGAAGAGCGCCTTCCACAACTTCTCCCACGTAGTGCAGAAGATATTCTAGACTGTGGGCTCAACTTTGAGTTGTCGAGTCCATAGGGGAGTGTCCTGACGCTGGTAGGAGAGGATGCATCTTCGGAGCATCACCTGGACCACATCGGGTAGCTTGGTGCCCGCGTCGACTAGGGAGTGGAGGCGCTTCTGCAGATCGGTCACCTCTTTGCCCGATCCCCAGACCAGGCCCTTTTTGGGTCATGAAGCCAGTCTAGTGGGGGGGACCGGATCTGAATGCGATGGCGGGGAGTTGGCCCTCTTCTTGTGGTTCGCTGACATAGAACCACTCCTTTTGCCATCCTTTGATGGTGTCGATGAAGGTGCCCGACGGCCACCCAACGCGGGCGAGCTTGCCGATGACTGCCCCACCACAGTCCGCGTGCTTGCCTCCGACGCACTTGGGCTTGATATTGAAAACCTGCAGTCAGAGCCCAAAGTGCGGCTCGACGCATAGGAAGGCCTCACAAACGAGAATGAACATCGAGATGTGCATGATGGAGTTCGACGGGAGGTTGTGGAAGTCGAGGTCGTAGAAGAACATTAACCCCCTGACAAAGGGATGGAGTGGGAAGCTCAACCCCTTGATGAAGTGGGGGATGAACACCACCCTCTCGCCTGGCTTGGGGGTAGGGATCACTTGGCCCTCCTTCGTCGTGTGGTGAGGGATGTTGGCAGGGAGGTAACCGGCTTTCTTGAGGTCGAGTATGTCCTTGTTGGTGACCGTGGAAGCTTCCCACTAGCCGTTGGAGCCCGCCATTTGCTGAGCTTGGAGGTGGGGTTGGAGAAACCTAGATCTGTGCTCTAAGGGCGCAAGAGAATGGAAGGCGGAGAAGTCGAATGGGGAGCGTGAAATGGCCTTTTGGGTTTTCTTTCTCTTTTTATGAGGCCTATCGATTTAGACTCCCCTTGCTGCACCATGAATCCCTCCACTTCCCGAGACGTATGAGCCGTTGAGCATGCGTGGTTAAGTATACCCCATAAAAATGGGACACAATCAGTATATTGATAGATCGTGATGATTGAAACGGCCTCGAACCGCGAATCGAGTCTAGGCAAATGGCCTAGCAGTCATGGTGAGCCGTAGCCTTTCTTCAGAAAGGCCGCCAGAGGGCCGTTGTGTACCCCTTGACGTTTGGCCTTCAAAGCCAATTAATCTACAGTATTCGGACGTGCCACCATGCGGGAGACTACTTATCATCGGAGGCCGAATTATGATTCGGTAGGAAGGAACTCACCTCGCAAGCCAAAGACTTTGTTCGCGAAGCAGTCGGAGCTGAAGAACCTTGGCGTTGGAGGCAAGTTCGGGGGATACTAAGGGAGTCCTGGATTATGGGGTCTTCGGATAGCCGACCTATTGTTGAGGGCCGGACTATGAGGGATACTTACTAAACACCGAAGGATTTGAAGGCCCAATCTCCAAGATGGAAGCTTCGGGAAACACGGCTTGCGCTCCACGTCTGATGTAATATTTAGGCAAGTTTATCTCTTCGGCAAGTAACCGACCATGATTAAACCCTCGGCATCCTCAACATCTATATAAGACAGAGGGTTTTAGGGCGTAGAGACCAACTCATCTAGGGTTAGCTATACGATCTCGAGGTAGATCAACTCTGTAACCCCTTACACCATCAATACAATCAAGCATGACATAGGGTATTACCTCCATAGGAGGGCCCAAACCTGGGTAAACTCATGTCCCCTTCATCTCCTGTTACCGTTGATTCTAGTCTCATAGTTCAGGACCCCCTACCCGAGATCTGCCGATTTTGACACCGACAGGGATTACTTACGAACGGCGGAGAGCATCATGGAATTGGTGATGAAGGATGGTTGGTGATGATGAAGGCGCCGATTTCCCCTCTCTGGAGCCCAAAACGGACTCCAGATCTGGCCTCCCGAGGAAGAACAGGAGGTGGCGGTGGCTCCGTATCGTGAAACGCGATGAACTCTTCTCCTTGTTACTACATGGCATCATGAACCTTGAGGCAGAGCCGCGCCACACGCAGGTTCGACATGACACAAGGAACTCGCCACATGGGAAACGAAGTACATCCATGTGGATGACTCACCATCGATTTTTTTATCATGCTAAGCGCCCCAAGTCCTCCTCCAACACCAATGGTGATGGCGCCCATTCATATGCTCAAATACATTAAACTAAGTTAAGAGAAATTACCACGTGGAGTTCCGTTATTACTATAAACATAAAATAAACTAATAAAATGTCTAAAGAAGTATGAGTTAATATAAATCATATAAGACGTTTCTTTGCACCATCGTTGTGTCAAAAAAACATTTTATATTTAGTTACAGAGGTAGTATACACTAACTCAATGCATCTTTAATGAACAAATCAAGAAATAAAAGCATGAAAGAATATTGAGTACAAGTATTCCAAACATTTTAAATTTATGTCTTGTGAACTTATATTATTAACGAACTGAGAAACACAAATGAATGCAAAAACACTTAAGCAGCCAAAGAAGCTTATTTAGGCTTCATAGTTACAACCAAAAAGAAGTGTGTGTTAAGAATTGAGGGTACCAATCAAAACTGGTACTGCTCTAACCTAAACATCTCTCACAAATCAGTCCCTGGTTTATATTTTGTCAAGAACAAATCAACTTTGTGATTTTAATCAAATTGAAAATGACTTTATCATAAATAGTCAATTTCCTCTTCTCCTCTTGATTCCTATCTCATTATTTGAATCAGCGTGATAGAAGAGAAGGTAAACAAAAATAAACAAAAAAGGTTGAAGAGTGGATTCGAATATGAGTGTCCCAAGTAGAAGGCTGGTGCTCTAGCCAGCAGGCTGCGACGTCTTAGTTGACACATACGTGCTCACTGGATCATAAACCAAAATCTGGTGGAGCAACTAGTGATGATAAAAATGAATTGTTTGTCTACTTATAGGTGGCATAGTGGGTAATTTATAGCAACTTTGAGGATAATTATTGGACGGACGACCAGAAGGAGTACGTACTTTATTATTATTAGAGAAAGAATAATATAAATCTCTTCTTTGGAAAACGATTGCCATCACCAGACCGATTCTAGTGTGTGTCAGCCACATCTGGGACCGTCATATTAATGTCGATCGTACGACGAACAACAAACCCTCATTACACGCACAAGCTTTCAACTTGGCCCGTGTTGCGAAGGTTGCTTTTGCAACAAAAGTTGTGTTGCATGTCCAATCACACGACTATGCGTCACGTGTTCACATAGGATCCGCCATCACTCTCCCATTCTTATCTCAAACGATGAGAGCACAACCACTTATTTCCTTTGAGCATCATCTTCAAATTCCACTTCCCTTTCATGGATGTGCTTCCCCCAAGCACATATCCAAAATAGTCTGTCACGTGTGAGAACGAAGAGTGCCCATGCCTGGATCTAGCTGCTAGAAAGCTTGTTGCCTGTTGCGAGCTCGGGGAGAGGGAGAAGTTATCGGTGTCTACCCGCATCCGCTCGTGGTGAACTCTGTATTGAAGACTAGAGGGAGAAGAAGTCATCTAGGTACTAGCTATGGGCTCGTGGTCTATGGTGGAATACTCACAGATCATCATGGAGACAACAAGGTTGATGTAGATGGCCTTCGTGATCAATTCCCCCTCTGGCAAGGCACCGGAAAAGGGCTCCAGATGGCCTCCCATCGGAAAAGAGACTTGCGGCGGTGAAAAATCTTTCAGGTGGCTCTCCGTTGGTCTCAAAATTTCAGACAATGTATGGAGGTGTAATTAGGTCATACGAAACCACATGGGGACCACAAGGCATTGATAACCCACAAGTATAGGGGATCACAACAGTTTTCGAGGGTAGAGTATTCAACCCAAATTTATTGATTTGACACAAGGGGAGCCAAAGAATATTCCCAAGTATTCGCAGCTGAGTTGTCAATTCAACCACACCTAAAAGACTTAATATCTGCAGCAAATTATTGAGTAGCAAAGTAGTACGGAAGTAACAGTAACAATGGCAAAGATGACAGTAGCAGTTTGGTAGTGATTGTAACAGTAGCAACGGTAAAGTAACTTAGCAAAGATCAATATGTGGAAAGCTCATAGACAATGGAGCGGTGATGGATGATTATGTCGGATGGCATTCATCATGAAACACTTATAACATAGGGTGACACAGAACTAGCTCCAAGTCATCAATGTAATGTAGGCATGTATTCCATATATAGTCATACGTGCTTATGGGAAAGAACTTGCATGGCATCTTTTGTCCTACCCTCTCGTGGCAACATGGTCCTAATGGAAACTAAGGGATATTAAGGCCTCTTTTTAATAGAGAACCGGACCAAAGCATTAGCACTTAGTGAATACATGAACTCCTCAAACTATGGTAATCACCGGAAAGAATCCCAATTATTATGACCCCGGGGGATGCGGATCATAACTCGTAATAGGTGTCTACAACTTGCAAGATAGGATCAAGACAACATATATATTCATGAAAACATAATAGGTTCAGATCTGAAATCATGGCACTCGGGCCCGAGTGACAAGCATTAAGCATAGCAGAGTCATAGCAACATCAATCTCAGAACATAGTGGATACTAGGGATCAAACCCTAACAAAACTAACTCGATTACATGATAAATCTAATCCAACCCATCACCGTCCAGCAAGCCTATGATGGGATTACTCACGAACGGCGGAGAGCATCATGGAATTGGTGATGAAGGATGGTTGGTGATGACGAAGGCGTCGATTTCCCCTCTCCGGAGCCCAAAATGGACTCTGGATCTGGCCTCCCGAGGAAGAATAGGAGGTAGCAGCGGCTCCATATCATGAAACGCGATGAACTCTTCTCCTTGATTTTTTTTCTCCGCGAATATGAATATATAGGAGTGGAATTGAGGTCGGTGGAGCCATAGGGGGCCCACAAGCCTGCCAGGCGTGACCAGGGGGTGGGCGCGCCTGGTGGGCTTGTCACCTGTGGGTGGCCCCCTCTGGTTGATTCTTTCGCCAATATTTTTTATAAATTCCAAAAATATTCTTCATAAATTTTCAGCTCAATCCAAGAACTTTATTTCTGCACAAAAAATAACACCAAGGCAATTCTGCTGAAAACAGCGTTAGTCCGGGTTAGTTCCATTCAAATCTTGCAAATTAGAGTCCAAAACAAGGGCAAAAGGGTTTGGAAAAGTAGATACAATGGAGACGTATGAGGCATCAGGGCACGCCTACCCCCTAGGCACACCCTGTAGCCTTGTGGTCTCCTCGTATGTCGTCTGCTCTCCCTACGAAGCTTCCAGGTCCTCTTTTGGTGCATAGAAATGTTGGAAATGTACCCTAGAGGCAATAATAAATTGGTTATTATCATATTTCGTTGTTCATGATAAACGTCTATTATCCATGCTAGAATCGTATTGATCGGAAACCCAAATACATGTGTGGATACATAGACAACCCCTTGTCCGTAGTGAGCATCTACTAGAGTAGCTCGTTGATCAAAGATGGTTATTGTTTCGTGACCATAGACATGAGTTGTCATTTGATAACGGGATCACATCATTAGGAGACTGATGTGATGGACTTGACACAACCGTAAGCATAGCAGTTCGTGTTAGTTTATTGCTACTGCTTTATCCATGTAAAGTATCGGTTCCTATGACCATGAGATCAAGCAACTCCCTGACACCGAAGGAATGCCTTGTATGTATCAGACGTCGCAACGTAACTGGGTGACTATAAAGGTGCTCTATAGGTATCTCCGAGGGTGTCTGTTGGGTTGGCGTGGATCGAGACTGGGATTTGACACTCTGTATGACGGAGAGGTATCTCTGGGTCCACTCGGTAATACAACATCACAAGAAGCTTGTAAGAAATGTGACTAAGGATTTAGTCACATGATCTTGTATTACGGAACGATTAAAGAGACTTGTCGGTAACCAGATTGAACTAGGTATGGAGACATCGACGATCGAATCTCGGGCAAGTAACATACCGATGGACAAAGGGAACTGCATACGGGATTGTCTGAATCCTTGACATCGTGGTTCAGCCGATAAAGATCTTCGTAGAATATGTAGGAACCAATATGGGCATCTAGGTCCCGCTATTAGTTATTGACCGTAGAGTTGTCTCGATCATGTCTACATAGTTCTCGAACCCGCAGGGTCTGCATAGTTAATGTTCGGTGATGATTTGGTATTGTTGAGTTATGTATGTTGGTGACTGAAAGTTGTTCGGAGTCCCGGATGAGATCCCGGGCATCACGAGGAGCTCCGGAATGGTTCGTAGGTAAAGAGTCATATATGGGAAGTCATATTTTGGCTACCGGAAAAAATTCGGGTTTTTTCCGGTATTGTACCGGGAAGCTTCTAGAAGGTTCCATAAACTGCCGGAGGGGTCCAAAAGTCCACCAAGGGTTCCACCACTTCCCAAGGGTTTGCAAGGACTAAGGGGAGGCACCCTGGCCTTATTGGGCCAGGCACACAAGTCCCTCAAGGCCATGTGGCTTGGGAAAGGTGGAAAGTCCACCTGGTTTTGGAAAGGGAGGGAATTGGACTAGGAGTCCAACTCGTCCCCCTTGGCTGCGCCCTAGGGGTTGGCGAGGATGATCTCCACGCCCCTCCACCTGTATATAGAGGGGAGGGGGCACCCCAAGAGCACACACGAAGCCCTTGGCGCCCCTCTCTATCCCTAGATCGTTTTCTCCTCTGTTCGCGGTTTCGATAGCACTAGGCGTAGCCCTGCCGGGATAGCACCACCACCATCGCCGCCATACCGTCGCATTGTCGAAGAACTCATCTACCTCTCCGCCCCCTGCTTGCTGGATCAAGAAGGCGGAGATGTCATCGAGCTATACGTGTGCTGAACGCGGAGGTGTCATCCGTTCGGCGCTAGATCGGGACGGATCGTGATCAGATCATGGGACGGATTGCGATTTGGATCGCAAAGACGTTTGACTACATCAACTGTGTTTCTTAACGCTTCCCGCTTAGCAATCTACAAGGGTATGTAGATTCACTCTCCCTCTCATAGTTGTTGATCTCCATAGATAGATCTTGAGTGTTCGTAGAATTGTTTTTGTTTCCCATGCAATGTTCCTCAAAAGTGGCATCATGAGCTAGGTCTATGCGCAGATAACATGCACGAGTAGAACACAAAAGAGTTTGTGGGCGTTGATGTTCAGATTTCTTACTTCCTTAGTATTATCTTGGTTTGACGGTATTGTGGGATAAAGCGGCTCGGACTAACCTTACTCGTCCACGTACGAGAGACCGGTTCCATTGACTGACATGCAACTTGTTGCATAAAGATGGCTGGCGGGTGTCTGTCTCTCCCACTCTAGTTGAATCAGATTTGATGATGGTGGTCCTTGTAGAAGGTTAAATAGCAACTTGTATATCACCCTTGTGGTTTTGCATAGGTAAGGATCGTTCATGCTAGATACCCATAGCAGCCACGTAAAACATGCAACAACAAATTAAAGGACATCTAACTTCTTTTTGCAGGGTATGTTGTGATATGATATGGCCAAAGACATGATGAAATATATTTGATGTATGAGATGATCATGTTTTGTAATAGCTTATATCGACTTGCATGTCGATGCATACGACAACCGCCAGGAGCCATAGGGCTGTCTTTAATTATTGTATGACATGCGTGTCAATCATTAAGTGCTATGTAATGCTTTACTTTATCGCTAAACAATACAAATAGTAGTAGAAGCATGGTTGGTGCGACAACCCTGATGGCAACACAATGATGGAGATCATGGTGTCATGCCAGTGACGATGGAGATCATGCCGGTGCTTTGGAGATGGAGATCAAAAGCACAAGTTCATGGCCATATCATTTCATTTATGATTTGCATGTGATGTTAATCCTTTTATGTATCTTATTTTGCTTATTTTTCTTAGGACGACGGTAGCATTATAAGGTGATCCCTCACTAAAAAAATTCAAGATAACATTGTGTTCTCCCTGTGTGTGCACCGTTGCGAAAGTTCGTCGTTTCGAAGCACCACATGATGATCGGGTGTGATAGACTCTACATTCACATACAACGGGCGCAAGCCAGTTTTGCACGTGTAGAACACTCGGGTTAAACTTGACGAGCCTAGCATGTACAGAAATGGCCTAGGAACACAGGAGACCGAAAGGTCAAACATGAGTCATATAGTAGATATGATCAACATGGAGATGTTCACCATTGAAACCACCTCATCTCACGTGATGATCGGACTTGGGTTTGTGGATTTGGATCATGTCACCCTTAGACAACCCGAGGGATGTTGATTTGAGTGGGAGTTCTTTAGTAATATGATTAATTGAACTCACTGTCAGGAACATAGTCAAAATGTCTTTGCAAATTATGTTGTAGGTCACTAGTTCGCGTTGTAGCTCCTGTGAATTTTGATACGTTCCTAGAGAAAAAGTAAGTTGAAAGATGGTAGTAGAAATTATGCGGACTTGGTCCGTAAACTGAGGATTGTCCTCATTGTTGTAGAGAAGGCTTATGTCCTTGATGCACCACTCGATGCGCCACCCCCTCTAGCGTCGTCTGTGGATTTGTGAATATCTGACAGGCACGATGTGATGACTACTTGATAGTTCAGTGCGTCATGCATTACGACTTAGAATTGAGGCTCCAAAGACGTTTTGAATGTCACTGAGCATATGAGATGTTCTAGGAGCTGGAATTCAGATTTCAGGCCCGTGCCCGTGTTGAGAGGTATGAGACCTCCAACAAGATTCTTTGCCTGCAAGATGAAGGAGAATAGCTAAACTAGTGAGCATGTGCTCAGATTGTATGGGTGATACAATCGCTTGAATCAAGTGGGAGTTGATCTTCCAAATAAGATAGTGATTAACATATTTCCCCAAGTCACTGCCACCAAGCTATTAGAGCTTCGTTATGAACTATAACATGCCAGGGATAGATGATCCCTAAGCTATTCACGATGTTTGACACCGCGAAGGTAGAAATTAAGCAGGAGCATCAAGTGTTGATGGTTAGTAAAATCACTAGTTTCAAGAAGGGCAAGGGCAAGGAGGGAAACTTCAAGAATGGCAAAACAGTTGTCACTCGAGTGACGAAACCCAAGGCTGAACCCAAACCCAAGACTAAGTGCTTCTGTAATGAGGGGAACAATCACTAAGCATAACTGCCCAAGATACTTGGTAGATAGGAAGGCTGGCAACGTCAACAGAAGTATATTTGATATACCTGTTATTGATGTGTACCTTACTAGTACTCCTAGTAGCACTTGGGTATTAGATATCGGTTCAGTTGATAAATATTAGTAACTTGAAATACAAGCTACGATATAAACAGAGACTAGCTAAGGGCGAGGTGACAATGTGTGTTGGAAGTGTTTCCAAGGTTGATGTGATCACCATCGCACGCTCCCTCTACCTTTGGGATTAGTGATTAACCTGAATAAATGTTATTTGGTGTTTGTGTTGAGCATGAACATGATTATATCGTGTTTATTGAAATATGGTTATTCATTTAAGTAAAAGAATAATGGTTATTCTGTTTACATGAATAATACCTTCAATGGTCATGCACCCAATATGAATGGTTTATTGAATCTCGAAATCTCGATCGTAGTGATACACATGTTCATAGTATTGATGCCAAAAGATGGAAAGTTAGTAATGATAGTACCACATACTTGTGGCACTCCCGCCAAGGTCATATTGGTGTAAAGCGCATGAAGAAACTCCATGCTGATGGATCTTTTGACTCACTTGATTTCGAATCGGTTAAGACATGCGGAGCATGCCTCTTGGGAAAGATGACTAAAACCCCATTTTACGATTTGATGGAACAGGCAAGTAACTTATTGGAGATGATACATGTTGATGTATGGGGTCTAATGAGTGTTGAAGCGTGCAGTGGATATCATTATTTTCTTACCTTCAGTGATGATTTGAGTAGATACAGGGATATTCACTTAATGAAACACAAGTCTGAAATGTTTGAAAAGTTCAAACAATTTCAGAGTGGAGTTGAAGATCATCATGACAAGAAGATAAAATGTCCACGATATGATCGTGGAGGTGAATGTCCGAGTTACGAGTTTGGTATGCAAACTAAGACAATGTGAAAATTGTTTCACAACTCACGCCACCTGGAACACCATAGTATGATGGTGTGTCCGAACATCGTAGTCGTGCTCTATTAGATACGGTGCGTACCATGATGTATCTTACCAATTTGCCGCTATAGTTTTGGGGCTATGCATAAGAGACAAACACATTCACTTTAAATAGGGCACCATCAAAGTCCGTTGAGATGACATCGTATGAATTATGGTTTGGCAATAAACCTAAGATGTCGTTTCTTGATGTTTGGGGCTACGACGCTTATGTGAAAAAGGTTTCAACCTGATGAGCTCGAACCCAAAGTGACAAATGCATCTTCATAGAATACCCTAAGGAAACAGTTGGGTATACCTTCTATCTCATATCCAAGGGCAAAGTATTTGTTGCTAAAAATGGATCCTTTCTCGAGAAAGAGTTTCTCTCGAAATAAATGAGTGGGAGGAAAGTAGACTTGATGAAGTTATTGAACCTTCACTTTAGTAGTTCAGTTGGTTGGTAGCACGACGTAGAAAGTTTTCCGTGCAGCGTCTACATCAAATGAAGAGGAAGTTAATGATGATGATCATGACACTTCGGATCAAGTTCCTACCGAGCCTCGTAGGTTGACAAGGAATCGTACTGCCCCTGAGTGGTATGGAAATCCTGGCTTCAAAATCATGTTATTAGACAACAATGATCTTGCGAACTATGAAGAAGCAACGGTGGTCCCGGATTCCAACAAATGGCTAGGAGCCATGAATATCTGAGATAATGATCCATGTATGAAAACCAAGTAAGGACTTTGGTGGACTTGCCCGTAGAACGGCAGGTTGTTAAGTACAATTGGACCTTAAGAAGAAGACAAAAGCTGATGGTGAATGTCACCATTTATAAAGCTCGACTCAAAGAAGTTTCCAAAAAGTTCAAGGAGTTGACTATGATGAGTCTCTCTCACCCATAGCGATGCTAAAATCTGTTGGAATTATGTTAGCAGTTGCTGCATTTTCCATTATGAAATCTGGCAGATGGGTGTCAAAACATCATTTCCTTAATGGTTTCCTTGGGGAAAGGTTTTATGTGATACAACGAGAAGGTTTTGTTGACCCTAAGGATGCTAAAGGCATGCGAGCTCTAGCGATCCATTTATGGGATGGAGCAAGCATCTCGGAGTTGGAATATACGCTTTGATGAGGTAATCAAAGCTTTTGGGTTTATACAAAGTTTATAAGAAACTTGTATTTACAAGAAAGTGAGTGGGAGTACAATAGAATTTATGATAAGTATATGTGGATGACATATTGTTGATCAGAAATAATGTAAAAATTTTGTAAAGCATAAAGGGTTGTTTGAGATGAGTTTTTCAAGGGAAGGGCCACATAAAGCTGCTTACATATTTGGCATCAAGATCTGTAGAGATAGATCAAGACGTCTGATAAGACTTTCACAAAGCACATACCTTGACAAGATTTTGAAGGAGTTCAAAATGGACCAGCCAAAGAAGGAGTTCTTGCCTGTGTTATAAGATGTGAAGTTGAGTAAAGACTCAACGCTCGACCACGCAGAAGAAAGAGAAAGGATGAAGGTCGTCCCCTATGCCTTAGCCATAGGATCTATATAGTATGCCATGCTGTGTACCACACCTATGTGTGCCTTTCCATGTGTCTGGCAAGGGGGTACAAGAGTGATCTAGGAGTGCATCATTGGACAACGGTCAAAAATTATCCTTAGAAACTAGAGGACCAAGGAGATGTTTCTCGATTATGGAGGTGACAAAGAGTATGTCGTAAAGGGTTACGTCGATGCAAGCTTTGACACTAATCCGGATGACTATGAGTAGCAGACCTGATATGTATAGTGGAGCAGCCATTTGGAACAGCTCCAAGTGGGGCGTAGTAACAACATCTATGATATGACATAGAGATTTGCAAAGTGCGCACGGATCTAAATGTTGCAGAACCATTAACTATAAAGCCTCTCTCACAAGCAAAGCATGATCAAACCCCAGAACTCAGTGGGTGTAAATCACATGGTGATGTGAACTAGATAATTGACTCTAGTGCAAGTGGTAGACTGTTGTAAATATGCCCTAGAGGCAATAATAAATTGGTTATTATCATATTTCCTTATTCATGATAAATGTCTATTATCCATGCTAGAATTGTATTGATCAGAAACTCAAATACATGTGTGGATACATAGACAACCCCATGTCCCTAGTGAGCCTCTACTAGAGTAGCTCGTTGATAAAAAATGGTCAAGGTTTCCTGACCATAGACATGAGTTGTCATTTGATAACGGGGTCACATCATCAGGAGAATGATATGATGGACAAGACCAAACCATAAGCATATCAATTGATCGTGTCAGTTTATTGCTACTGCTTTATCCATGTCAAGTATCTGTTCCTACGACTATGAGATCACGCAACTCCCTGACACCGGAGGAATGCCTTATGTGTATCAAATGCCACAACGTAACTGGGTGACTATAAAGGTGCTCTATAGGTATTTTCGAGGGTGTCTGTTGGGTTAGCGTGAATCGAGTCTCAGATTTTTCACTCCGTATGAAAAAGAGGTATCTCTGGGCCCACTCGGTAATACAACATCACAAGAAGCTTGCAAGCAATGTGACTAAGTAGTTAGTCACGGGAGCTTGTATCACGGAATGAGTAAAGAGACTTGCCAGTAATGATATTGAACTAGGTATGGAGATACCGACAATCAAATCTTGGGCAAGTAACATTCCGATGGACAAAGGGAACTGCATACGGGATTGCCTGAATCCTTGATATCATGGTTCGACCGATAAAGATCTTCGTAGAATATGTAGGAACCAATATGGGCATCCAAGTCCCGCTATTGCTTATTGACCATATAGTTGTCTCGGTCATGTCAAAGTAGTTCTCGAACCCGCAGGGTCTGCACACTTAACATTCGGTGAAGATTTTGTATTGTTGAGTTATGTATGTTGGTGACCGAAGGTTGTTCAGAGTCTAGGATGATACCCTGGACATCACGAGGAGCTATTGAATGGTTTGGAGGTAAATACTTATATATGGGAAGTCATATTTTGGGTACTGGAAAAGTTTTGAGTTTTTCCGGTATTGTAGCGGGAAGCTTCTAGAAGGTTCCAGAAACTTCCGGAGGAGTCCTAAAGTCCACCAAGGGTTCCACCACGTCCAAAGGGTTTGCATGGGCTGAGGGGAGGCACCCTGGCGTTATTAGCCAGGCGCACAAGTCCATCAAGGTCCATGTAGCTTGGGAGAGGTGGAAAGTCCACATGGTTTTGGAAAGGGAGGGAATTGGTCTAGGAGTCCAATTCGCCCCCTTGGCTGCGCCCTAGGGCTTGGAGGGTCTGATCTCCACACCCTTCCACCTATATATAGAGGGGAGGGGGTGCCCCAAGAGCACACATGAAGCCCTTGGCGCCCCTCTCTCTCCCTAGATCGTTTTCTCCTCTGTTCAGGGTTTCGGTAGCACTAGGCATAGCCCTGCCGGGATAGAACCACCACAATCTCTACCACGCTGTCATGTTGCCGGAGAAATCATCTACCTCTCCCCCCGCGCGCTTGCTGGATCAAGAAGGTGGAGACGTCATTGAGTTGACGTGTGCTAAACGCGGAGGTGCCGTCCATTCTGCGCTAGATCGGGACGGATCATGATTGGATCGTGGGATGGATTGTGATTTGGATCGCAAAGCCGTTCGACTACATCAACCGCATTTCTTAACGCTTCCCGCTTATCGATCTACAAGGGTATGTAGATCCACTCTCCCTCTCGTAGTTGTTTCTTGATAACCCAGAAGTATAGGGGATCAATTGTAGCCTTTCTCGATAAGTAAGAGTGTCGA
Source organism: Hordeum marinum (assembly GCA_022496015.1). NCBI lineage: Eukaryota > Viridiplantae > Streptophyta > Magnoliopsida > Poales > Poaceae > Hordeum > Hordeum marinum. The sequence goes on along the minus strand of CM039678.1, from coordinate 165,717,350 downwards.
ACCCAAAGAGGAGCTAAAGGTAGAATAAATATTCCTTTAATTTCTATCGACCACCGATACAACTCTACTCACGGTTAACGTTCGCTTTACCTAGAACATGTATGAAACCGGAAGTACTTTGTAGGTGTGATAGGATAGGTTTGCAAGATAATAAAAACACGTAAATAAAAATTAGGGTCAGTTAAGATAAAGTAACAATTAAGTTAGTTTAATGAGTGTGGAAAAGTGGTGGTAGGAGTTTCGGGATTGCCCCTAAGCAATTGACTACGTTACTAGACCAATTGCAAGTTTTATGTGGGAGAGGCCACTACTAGCATGTCATCCCTTACTTGGAATTCTATGCACTTATGATTGGAACTATTAGCAAGCATCCACAACTACTAACTTTCATTAAGGTAAAACCAAACCATAGCATTAAGATATATTGGTCCCCCTTCAATCCCGTATGCATCAATTTCTATGCTAGGCTGAAGCTGCTATCACCCTTGCCCTCCAATACATAGTCCTATCAACATCCAACTAACCCTATGGTGTGATCCACGTGTGCGCTCATATGATGGGCACCAAAGGACATCAACATAACCACAAGGAAATTAAACCAATCATAGCAATTCACCAATCACCGATAGGACAACAAAAATCTACTCAGACATCATAGGATGGCAACACATCATTGGATAAAAATATGAAGCATAAAGCACCATGTTCAAGTAGAGGGTATAGCGAGTTGCGGGAGAGTGGACCACTATAGATAGATGGGGGAATGTGATGGAGATGTTGGTGAGGATGACAGAGTTGTTGGAGTAGATCACCGTCACACGATGATTGCCCCGACGGTGTTTCGACGCCACCGGGAGAGAGGAGGAGAGAACCCCTCCTCCTTCTTCTTCTTTCTTGACCTCCCCCCTAGATGGGAGGAGGGTTTCCCCTTTGGTCCTTGGCCTCCATGGAAGCATAGGGGCGGGAGCCCCTCCGAGATTGGATCTCTCTCTCTCTCTCTCTCTGTTTCCTTCTGTTTCTGCCTTCTTAGATTCTGGCCTTCCACTGTTTCTTAAATTCCAGGAGATCCGTAACTCTGATTGGGCTGAAATTTTAACACGATTTTTATCCGGATATTAGATTTCTTGCGGCAAAAGAAGGTCCCCAACCTCCTTAAGGGGTGACCACAAGCCACACTGGTGCGCCCAGGGGGTTGGGCGCACACCTACGGCTTGTGGGCCCCTCGGGCATCATCTCGCGTTGATTCTTTTTCCCCAAAATCACATATATTCCAAAAAATCTTCGTAAGTTTTTATCACATTTGGACTTCGTTTGGTATGGATATTCTGCAAAATAAAAAACATGCAACAAATAGGAACTGGCACTAGGCACTGGATCAATATGTTAGTCCCAAAAATAGTATAAAAATTTGCCAAACGTATATGAAAGTTGTAGAATATTGGCATGAGACAATCAAAAATTATAGATACGATGGAGATTTATCAGCATCCCCAAGCTTAATTCTTGCTCATCCTCGAGTAGGTAAATGATAATTTTTTTGATGTGGAATGCTACCTAGCATAATCTTGTTCATATAATCTTGTCATGGCATGAATATTAAGACAGAGCGATTCAAAGCAATAGTCTATCATTTGACATAAAGACAATAATACTTCACACATACTAATAAAGCAATCATGTCTTCTCAAAATAACATGGCCAAAGGAAGTTATCCCTACAAAATCGTATGGTCTGGATATGCTCCATCTTACTCACACAAAGAATTAAATCATGCACAACCCCGGTTTTAGCCAAGCAATTGTTTCATACTTTAGTATTCTCAAACTTTTTCAACTTTCACGCAATACATGAGCATGAGCTATGGATATATCACTATAGGTGGAATAGTATATGGTGGTTGTGGAGAAGACAAAAAGAAGGAGATAGTCTCACATCAACTAGGCGTATGAACGGGCTATGGAGATGTCTATCAATAGATATCAATGTGAGTGATTAGGATTGCCATGCAACGGATGCACTAGAGCTATAAGTGTATGAAAGCTCAAAAAGAAACTAAGTGGGTGTGCATCCAACTTGCTTGCTCACAAAGACCTAGGGAAATTTGAGGAAGCCCATCATTGTAATATACAAGACAAGTTCTATAATGAAAAATTCCCACTAGTATATGAAAGTGACAATACATGAGACTCTCTATCATGAAGATCATGGTGCTACTTTGAAGCACAAGTGTGGAATAACGAATAGTAGCATTTACCCTTCTATCTTTTCTCTCATTTTTTTGGTGGGCTTCTTTGGCCTCTTTTTTTATTTGTAAAGTCTGGAGACTCATCCCAACTTGTGAGGGAATCATAGCTTCCATCATCCTTTCCACACATGTAACAATTCTCTAATAATGATGATCATCACACTTTTATTTACTTACAACTCAAGAAATAAAACTCGATACTAGAACAAAATATAACTCTATATGAATGCCCCCGACGATGTACCGGGATGTGCAATGATCTAGCATAGCAATGACATCAAAAAAGGACAAGCCATGAAAACATCATGCTAGCTATCTTACGATCATGCAAAGCAATATGACAATGATGGTGCGTGTCATAATAAACATAATGGTGGAAGTTGCATGGCAATATATCTCGGAATGGATATGGAAATGCCGTAATAGGTAGGTATGGTGGCTATTTTGAGGAAGGGAATATGGTGGGCTTAATGCACCGGCAAAAGTTGCGCAATACTAGAGAGGCTAGCAAAGGTGGCAGGGTGAGAGTGTGAATAATCCACGGAGTCAACATTAGTCATAAAGAACTCACATACTTATTGCAAAAATTTATTAGTCATCAAAACAAAGTACTGCAGGCATGCTCCTAGGGGAAGGGTTGGTAGGAGTTAACCATCGCGCGATCCCGACCTCCACACAAAGGACGACAATCAATAAATAAATCATGCTCCGACTTCTTCACATAACGGTTCAACATACGTGCATGCTACGGAAATCACAAACTTTAACACAAATATTTCTACCAATCCACAATTACTCACTAGCATGACTCTAATATGACCATCTTTATATCGCAAAACTATTGCAAGGAATCAAACATATCATATTCAGTGATCTACAAGTTTTATGTAGGATTTTATGACTAACCATGTGAACGACCAACTCCTATTAACTCTCTAAATAGATATAAGTGAAGCATGAGAGTTTAATTCTTTCAACAAAATATATGCCCACGCTCTAACAAATATAAGTGAAGCAAAAGAGCATTTTACAAATGGCGGTTTTCTATGTGTAGAGAAACATGCAATCCAAATTTCAAATGATATAAGTGAAGCACGTGAAGCATTCTCTAAAGCCATACTCAAAAGATATAAGTGAGGTGCAAAGAGCCTTCTATAAATCAACCGAGGACTTTCTCATACCATCATGGTGCATTATTAAAAGAAAAAGAAAAATCACACGATGCTCCAAGATTTACGCATATCATGTGACGAATAAAAATATAGCTCCAAGTAAAATTACCCATGGTTGTTAGAAGAAAGAGGGGATGCCTTCCATTGCATCCCCTGATACGTCCATTTTGTATCATGCTTTTATATTGATATTTATTGCATTATGGGCTGTTATTACACATTTTGGTACAATACTTATGCCTTTTCTCTCTTATTTTACAAGGTTTCATGAAGAGGGAGAATGCCGACAACTGGAATTTTGGACTGGAAAAGGAGCAAATATGAGAGACCTATTCTGCACAACTCCAAAATTCCTGAAAAGTTACGAAGAATTATTTTGGAATATATAAAATATATTGGGCGAAAGAAATACCAGAGGGGACCCACCAGGAGGTCACAAGCCTGGGGGCGCGGCCTACCCCCTAGCCGCGCCCCTGTGGCTTGTGGGGCCCCTGGCAGCCCTCCCGTGCCCATCTTCTGCTATATGAAGGGTTTTGGCCTGAAAATTTTGGAAGAGAGCTTTCGAGACAAAGCGCCACCGTCTCGAGGCAGAACTTGGGTAGAACCAATCTAGGGCTCCGGCGGAGCTATTCTGCCAGGGAAAGTTCCCTCCCGGAGGGGGAAATCGAAGCCATCATTGATACGTCTCCATCGTATCCACTTTTTCAAACTCTTTTGCATTTTTTTGGACTCTAATTTGCATGATTTGAATGGAACTAACCCGGACCAACGTTGTTTTCAACCGAATTGCCTTGGTGTTATTTTTTGTGCAGAAATAAAAGTTGTCGGATTGTCCTGAAAATCTACGAAGAATATTTTTGGATTTAATAAAAAATACTGGCGCAAGAATCAACCAGAGGGGGCCACCTGTAGGCCACAAGCCTACTAGGCGCGGCCACCCCTTGGTCGCGCCTAGAAGTCTTGTGGGGCCCCTGTGGCTCCTCCACCTCATCTTCAGCTCCATATAACCCTATTCATGGAGAGAGAGAAAATTAGAGAGAAGAATTCATTGCATTTCACGATACGGAGCCACTGCCACCGCCTGTTCTTCCTCAGGAGACCAGATCTGGAGTCCGTTTTGGGCTCCGGAGAGGGGAAATCGACGCCATCGTCATCACCAACCATCCTTCATCACCAATTACATGATGATCTCCGCCCTTCGTGAGTAATCCCATTGTAGGTTTGCTGGACGGTGATAGATTGGATGAGATTTATATGTAATCGAGTTAGTTTTGTTAGGGTTTGATCCCTAGTATCCACTATGTTCTGAGATTGATGTTGCTATGACTCTGCTATGCTGAATGCTTGTCACTAGGGCCCGAGTGCCATGATTTCAGATCTAAACCTATTATGTTTTCATGAATATATATATATGTGTGTGTTCTTGATCCTATCTTGCAAGTTGTAGACACCTATTACGAGTTATGATCCGCATCCCCCAGGGCGACAATAACTGGGATTCTTTCCGGTGATTACCGTAGTTTGAGGAGTTCATGTATTCACTAAGTTCTAATGCTTTGGTCCGGTTCTCTATTAAAAGGAGGCCTTAGTATCCCTTAGTTTCCATTAGGACCCCGCTGCTATGGGAGGGTAGGACAAAATATGCCATGCATGTTCTTTTCCATAAGCACGTATGACTATATATGGAATACATGCCTACATTATATTGATGAATTGGAGCTAGTTCTGTGTCACCCTATGTTATAACTGTTGCATGATGAATGCCATCCAACATAATTATCCATCACTGATCCATTGCCTACGAGATTTCCACATATTGATCTTTGCTAAGTTACTTCTCCTTTGCTACTGTTATAATCACTACAAAACTGCTACTGTTACTTTTGCCACTGTTATCGTTACTTCCATACTACTTTTCTACTGAATACTTTGCTGCAGATATTAAGTGTTTCAGATGTGGTTGAATTGACAACTCAACTGCGAATACTCGAGAATATTCTTTGGTTCCCTTGTGTCGAATCAATAAATTTGGGTTGAATACTCTACCCTTGAAAACGGTTGCGATCCCCTATACTTGTGGGTCATCAACACCTTTTTCTGGTGTTGTTGCCGGGGAGCATAGCTCTATTCTCTGAGTCACTTGGTATTTATATCTGTTGATCACTATGAAGAAACCGAAAGATCCAAAAACCAAGATCTATCCCTCTACTACGAGAGGAGGTAAGGAACTGCCATCTAGCTCTGCACTTGATTCACCTTCTGCTATGAGTAAGTTTGCGACACCACCAACTGCTAGTAATTCTGATATGTCACAAGTAATTGATGATGCCACTTCTGCTATGCATGATGCTTATGATGGTACTTTTCTTGATAATACTGCGCCACTGGGTGAATTTCTTGATGTCCAAATTGCTAGAGCCAATGCTGAAAATTATGATACTTCTAAAACTGATGAAATTATTGAAACTGAACACTTTGAGACACATTCTAGACCTAGCTCTCCTAGATATGAATTGTCTGATATTCTTGAGGGTTATGTTATGGAAAGAGAGGTAGCTAGAGACTTTCTTGCTTGTAAGGATAGAGATGATCTTAATAAATTACTGCAAGTGGAAGGAAAGATCTTTGAATGCGAGGATGAAATATGATCCTAAGTTTGCTACTTCACCTATGTTTGTTACTGATAAGGATTATGGATTCTCCGTTGATCCTAAGTTAATTCCTTTGGTTGAATATGATCCTTGCCATGGATATGAATCTGAAATTGTTGTGGCACATCTTACTAAATTGAATGATATAGCCACCCTAGTTACTCAGGAGGAAAAAATTCCTTATTACTATATCCTTAAGTTGTTTCCTTTCTCGTTAAAGGGTGATGCTAAGATATGGTTTAATTCTCTTGCTTGTGGTTGTGTGCGTAGTCCCCAGGATATGATTTATTACTTCTCTGAAAAATATTTCCCTACCCATAAGAAACAAGCTGCCTTGCAGGAAATATTTTACTTTGTCCAAATTGAAGAAGAGAGTGGCCCACTAGCTTGGGGGAGGCTTCTCCAATTACTAAATGCTTTGCCTGATCATCCTCTCAAGAAAAATGAAATACTTGATATCTTTTATAATGGAGTAACTAATGCTTCTAGGGACCACCTAGATAGTTGTGTTTGTTGTGTTTTCAGGGAACGAACTGTTGAACAAGCTGAAATACTATTGAATAATATATTGAGCAATGATAATGATTGGACTATTCCCGAACCACCTCCGAAGCCAACTCTGAAGAAAAGAGGCATTCTATTTCTTAGTCCCGAATTTATGCAAGAGACAAAGAAATCTATGAAATAAGAAGGTATTAAAGCTGAAGATGTTAAGAATCTACCACCTATTGTAGAAATACATGGTCTTGATAACCCGACACAGGTAGTAGAGGTAAATTCTCTTCGTAGATTTGATGAAAGCGATATTCCTTATAATAAGTTTGCTAGCCAATGCTTGGATGAATTTGATAATTTTGTTGTTAAGCACGAAATTTTTAATGCTTATGTTAGTACACAATTGAAACATAATGCTTCCATGCTTGATCGCTTAGGTGATTATATGAGTAGAACTATCAATGATCTTAAACTGATTAGTAAACATGCTTCCAAGGTAACTACTCAAGTAGAACAAGTACTCAAAGCTCAGAATGATTTGCTTAATGAGATGAATAGTAAGAACAATGATCATTCTGTTAGAGTTGTGACTAGAGGTGGTAGAATGACCCTGGACCTGTGTATCCTAAGGGCCATCCTAAGAGAATTGAGCAAGATTCTCAAAGGAGTAATGTTTATGTACCTAGTCATTCCAGTAATAAGAGGAATAACGATGATGATAGAACTTTGCATGCTTCTAGTGAACCTGTTATAGATACACCTGAAAACCCAAATGATATTTCTGTCTCTGATCCTGAGACACAATGTGGTGATGAACATGAGCCTAGTGATAATATTAATGATGATGCTCAACCTAGCAATGATAATGATGAGGAGATTGAACCTGTTGTTGATCTTGATAACCCACTGATACGTCCATTTTGCATCATGCTTTTATATTGATATTTATTGCATTATGGGCTGTTACTACACATTTTGGTACAATACTTATGCCTTTTCTCTCTTATTTTACGAGGTTTACATGAAGAGGGAGAATGTCGACAGCTGGAGTTCTGGACTTGAAAAGGAGCAAATCTGAGATACCTATTCTGCACAACTCCAAAAGTCCTAAAAATCTACGGAGAATTATTTTGGAATATATAAAAAATATTGGGCGAAAGAAATACATCAGGGGGCCACCAGGCAGCAACAAGCCTGGGGGCGCGCCCTACCCCCCTGGGCACGCCCCTAAGGCTTGTGGCCCACCTGGTAGCCCTCCGATGCCCATCTTCTGCTATATGGACGGTTTCGACCTGGAAAAAATCATAACAAAGCTTTCGGGATGAAGCGTCGCCGTCTCGAGATGGAATTTGGACAGAACCAATCTAGAGCTCCGGCATGGTTGTTCTGCCGGGGAAACTTCCTCCCGAGAGGGGGAAATCGAAGCCATCATCATCACCAACGATCCTCTCATCAAGAGGGGGTTAATCTCCATCAACATCTTCATCAGCACCATCTCCTCTCCAAATCCTTGTTCATCTCTTGTATCCGATCTTTGTCTCAAAACCTCAGATTGCTACATGTGGGTTGCTAGTAGTGTTGATTACTCCTTGTAGTTGATGCTAGTTGGTTTACTTGGTGGAAGATCATATGTTCAGATCCTTGATCATCATTAATACTCCTCTGATTATGAACATGAATATGCTTTGTGAGTAGTTACGTTTGTTCTTGAGGACATGGGATAAGTCTTGTTAAGTAATCATGTGAATTTGGTATTCGTTCCATATTTGGATTATATGTATGTTGTCTCTGTTAGGGAACATTGCATGGGAAACAAAAAATTTCCTACGCACATGCAAGATCTATCCATGGTGATGAGCATCTACAAGAGGGGGAGTGGATCTACATACCCTTGTAGATCGCTAAGCGGGAAGCGTTAAGAAACGCGGTTGGTGTAGTCGAACGTCTTCGCGATCAAAATCGCCGAGCATCCCATGATCCCATCACGATCCATCCCGCGATCCAATCACGATCCGTCCCACGAACTCATCACGGTCCTTCTGATCTAGCGCCGAACGGATGGCACCTCCGCGTTCAGCACACGTAGTGCTTGATGACGATCTCCGCCTTCTTGATCCAGCAAGAGGGAGCGGAGAGGTAGATCAGTTCTCCGGCAGCGCGACGGTGTTGCGGCGATGGTGGTGGAGCTATTCTAGTAGGGCTTTGCCTAAGCACCGCTGAAAACCGATCTAGAGGGGAAACTGCGATCTAGAGGAGAGGTAGCACGTGGCTATTAAGGTTAGCTTTTTCCTCTAAATCCTCTAGTATATATATAGGAGGGAGGGAGGGGAGGAGGCACCCTCAAAACCTCAAGGTTTGTTCGAAATTGGAGGTGGAGGAGTCCTACTCCAATCCTATTAGGAGTAGGATTCCTCCTTTCCACTTAGAAACTCTTTCCACCTCTCCACCTTTGGATTTTTTTCCTTCTCAAACCACTCCAGCTGCATGGACCCATAGAGGAGGCTTCGGCCAGCCCACCAGGGGCTGGTTTACCTCCTCCCACGGCCCATGTAGCCTCTTGGGTCGAAATACCTCTCCCGATGGTCCCCCAGTACACTACCGGCACTCCCGGTACACTACCGATGAGCCCGAAACTTTTCTCGCGACCAAAACAGGACTTCCTATATATCAATCTTTACCTCCGGACCATTCCGGAGCTCCTCGTGATGTCCGGGATCTCATCCAGGACTCCAGACAACCTTCGGTCACCACCATACATAACTCTATACTACCGAAACGTCACCGAACCTTAAGTGTGCAGATCCTGCGGGTTCGAGAACTATGTAGACATGACCGAGACACCTCTACGGTCAATAACCAATAGAGGGACCTGGATGCCCATATTGGTTCCTACATATTCTATAAAGATCTTTATCGATCGAACCTCTTTGTCAAGGATTCAGTTAATCCCGTATGATGTTCCCTTTGTTCGTCGGTATGTTACTTGCCCGAGATTCGATCGTCGGTATCTCCATACCTAGTTCAACCTCATTACCATCAAGTCTGTTTACTCGTTCTGTAATACAAGATCCCGTGACCAACACTTAGTCACATTTCTTGCAAGGCTTATTGTGATGTTGTATTACCGAGTGGGGTTTGAGATACCTCTCCGTCACACGGAGTAACAAATCCCAGTCTTGATCCATGCCAACCCAACAGACACCCTTGGAGATACCTGTAGAGCACCTTTATAGTCACCCAGTTACATTACGACGTTTGATACACACAAGGTACTCCTCCGGTGTCAGTGAGTTGCATGATCTCATGGTCATAGGAACATATACTTGACATGTAGAAAACAGTAGCAATAAACTGACATGATCATATGCTACGTTTGTAGTTTGGGTCTTGTCCATCACATCATTCTCCTAATGATGTGTTCCCGTTGCCAAATGACATCTAATGTCCATGACTAGGAAACCATAGACATCTTTGATCAACGAGCTAGTCTATTAGAGGCATACTAGGGACATGGTGTTGTCTATGTATCCACACATGTATCTAAGTTTCCGATCAACACAATTATAACATGGATAATAAACGATTATCATGAACAAGGAAATATGATAATAACCAATTTATTATTGCCGCTAGGGCATATTTCCAACAGTCTCCCACTTGCACTAGAGTCAATAATCTAGTTCACATCACCATGTGATTCACATTGTTATGAATCTAACATCCAATGAGTTCTGGGGTTCGATCATGCTTTGCATGTGAGAGAGGTCTTATAGTCAACGGGTCTACGACATTCAGATCCGTGTGTACTTTGCAAATCTCTATGTCAAACCGTAAACACTGCTACCACACTCCACTTGGAGCTATTCCAAATGGCTGCTATACGTATCTGGATTGCTACTAAGAGTCATCCGGATTGGTGTTAAAGCTTGCATCGACGTAACTCTTTACGACGAACTCTTTCTCACCTCCATAATCGAAAAACATTTTCTTAGTCTTTTAGTCACTAAGGATAATCTTGACCGCTGTCCAATGATCCACTCCTGGATCACTCTTGTACCCCTTGACGGACTCATGGCAAGGCACACATAGGTGCGGTACACAGCATGGCATACTATACAAAGCCTATGGCTAAGGCATAGGGTACGACGTTCGTCCTTTCTCTTTCTTCTACCATTGTCGAGCTTTGAGTCTCACCCAACTTCACAACTTACAAAGCAGGCGAGAACACTTCTCTCTGACTAATCCATTTTGAACTCTTTCAAAATCTTGTCAAGGTATGTACTCATTCATAGTCTCATCAAGCATCTTGATCTATCTCTATAGATCTTGATGCTCAAAAATTAGGTAGCTTTATCCAGGTCTTCCTTTGAAAAACTCTTTTCAAACAACCGTTTATGCTTTCCAGAAATTCTACATCATTTCCGATCAACAATATGTCATCCACATATGCTTACTAGAAACTCTATAGTGCTCCCACTCACTTTATTGTAAATACAAGTTTCTCATAAACTTTGTATAGACTCAAAAACTTTGATCTCCTCATCAAAGTGTATATTCCAACTCCGAGATGCTTGCTTCTGTTCATAGAAGGATCACTGAAGCTTGCACACCTTTTAGCATCCTTAGGACTGACAAAACCTTCTGGTTGTATCTCATACAACCTTTCCTTAAGGAAGGAAACGATGTTTTGACATCCATCTGCCAGATTTCAAAATTGAAAAATGCAGCAACTGATAACATAATTCCAATAGACTTTAGCATCGCTACGAGTGAGAAAGTCTCATCGTAGTCAACTCCTTGAACTTGTCGGAAACTTCTTTGCGACAAGTCGAGCTCTACAAATGGTGACATTTACCATCGGCGTCTGTCATCATCTCAAAGGTCCATTTGTACTCGATGACCTGCCGTCCAACGAGCAAGTCTACCAAAGTCTATACTTGGTTTTCATACATGGACCCCTTCTCGGATTTCATGGCCTCTAACCATTTGTCGGAATCCGGGCCCATCATCGCTTCTTCACAGCTCGTAGGTTCATCATTGTCCAACAACATGACCTCCAAGACAGGGTTGTCGTACCACTCAGGAGTAGTACACATCCTTGTCGACCTACGAGGTTCAATAGTAACTTGATCCGAAGCTTCATGATCATCATCATTAACTTCCTCTTCAACTAATGTAGGCTTCATAGAAACATCTTCCTGCGCTGCGCTACTCTCTGGTTGAACAAAGGTTCAACAACCTCATCAAGTTCTATCTTCCTCCCACTCAATTCTTTCGAGAGAAACTCTTTCTCAAGAAAGGACCTAGTTTTAGCAACAAACATTTTATGATTGGATCTGAGATAGATGGTTCACCCAACTGTTCTTAGGGTATTGTATGAAGATGCATTTGTCCGCTTTGGGTTCGAGCTCATTAGGTGAAAACATTTTCCACACAAGCGTCACAGCCCCAAACATTAAGAAATGATAGCTTAGGTTTCTATCAAACCCTAATTCACACGGTGTCATCCCAACGGTTTTAGATGGTGCCCTATTCAAAGTGAATACAATTGTCTCTAATGCATAACCCCAAAATTATAGTAGAAAAACGATAAGAGACATCATAGCACGCACCATATCCAATAGAGTACGACTATGACATTAGGACCCACCATCACACTATGGTGTTCCAGGTGGCGTGAGTTGTGAAACAACTTTCACATTGTCTAAAGTTGTATGCCAAACTCGTAACTCGGACATTCACCTCCACGATCATATCGCAGACATTTTTATCTTCTTGTCATGATGATCTTAAACTTCACTCTGAATTTTCTTGAACCTTTCAAATGATTCAGACTTGTGTTTCATTAAGTAAATATACACTATATCTACTCAAATCATCAGTGAAGGTAAGAAAATAACGATATCCATCGCACGCTACAAGACTCATTGGATTGCATACATCAACATGTATCATTTCCAATAAATCATTTGCCCTCTCCATCCATCCGGAAAACGGGGTCCTTAGTCATCTTGCCCAAGAGGCATGGTTCGCATGTCTCAGCATGGAGTTTCTTCATGCGCTTTATACCAATATGACATTTAGCGGCAGTGCCACAAGTATGTGGTACTATCATTATTAACTTTGTATCTTTTGGCATCAATGTTATGAACATGTGTATTACTGTGATCAAGATTCAACAAACCATTCTCACTGGGTGCATGACCATTGAAGGTATTATTCATGTAAACAGAATAACCATTATTCTCTAACTTAAATGGATAACTGTGTTGCAATAAACACGATCTAATCATGTTCGTGCTCAATGCAAAACACCAAATAACATTTATTTAGGTTCTTTACTAATCCCGAAGATAGAGAGAGCGTGCGATGTCGATCACATCAACCTTGGAAACATTTCCAACACACATCGTCACCTCACCCTTAGCTAGTCTCCGTTTATTCCGTAGCTTTTATTTCGAGTTACTAACATTTAGCAACCGAACCGGTATCCAATACCCAGGTGCTACTAGGAGTACTTGCAAGGTACACATCGATAACATGTATATCAAATAACTTTTGTCGATGTTGCCAGCCTTCTTATCTACCAAGTATCTAGGGTTGTTCCGCTTCAGCGACCGCTCTCCTCATAATCGAAGCACTTAGTCTCGGGTTTGGGTTCAACTTTGGGTTGCTTCATTGGAGCAGCAACCGACTTTCCATCCATGAAGTTTCCCTCCTTGCCCTTGCCCTTCTCGAAACTAGTGGTTTTACTAACCATCAACACTTGACGCTCCTTCTTGATTTCTACCTTCGTAGTGTCAAACATCGCGAACAGCTCAGGGATCATTATTTCTATCCCTCGCATTTTATAGTTCATCACCAACTTCTAGTAGCTTAGTGACAGTGACTTGGAGAACTATATCAATCGCTATCTTATCTGGAAGATCAACTCCCACTTGATTCAAGTGATTGTAGCACCCAGACAATCTGAGCACATGATCAACGATTGAGTTATTCTCTTTTATCTTGCAGGCAAAGAATCTTGTTGGAGATCTCATATCTCACAACATGGGCATGAGCCTGAGATCCTAATTTCAGCTCTTAGAACATCTCATATGTTCCGTGACGTTCAAAACATTTCGGAGCCTCAATTCTAAACCATAATGCATGACGCACTAAACTATCAAGTAGTCATCGGAACGTGCCTGTCAGATGTTCACAACATCTACAGACGATGCTAGAGGGGGTGGCACACCGAGCGGTGCATTAAGGACATAAGCCTTCTGTGCAGCAATGAGGACAATCCTCGGATCACGGACCTAGTCCGCAATATTGCTACCATCATCTTTCAACTCTATTTCTCTAGGAACATATAAAAATTCAAGGGAGCTACAGCATGAGCTATAACATAATTTGCAAAAAGACACTACTGACTATGTTCATGATAATGAGTTCAACTAATCATATTACTTAAGAACTCCCACTCAAATTGATATCCCTCCGGTCATTCGAGTGATACATGATCCAAATTCATTAACTCAAGTCCGATCATGATGTGAGTTGAGGTGGTTTCAATGGTGAACATCATCATGTTGATCATATCTACTATATGACTCATGTTCGTCCTTTTAGTCTCTTGTGTTCCGAGGCCATGTCTGTACATGCTAGGCTCGTCAAGTTTAACCCGAGTGTTCCGCATGTGCAACACTGGCTTGCACCCGTTGTATGTGAACGTAGAGTCTATCACACCCGATCATCACGTGGTGTCTCGACACGACGAACTTTCGCAACGGTGCACACTCGGGGAGAACACAATTTATCTTGAAATTTAAGTGAGGGATCACCTTATAATGCTACCGTCGTCCTAAGCAAAAAAGGTGCATAAAAGGATTAACATCACATGCAAATCATAAGTGACATGATATGGCCATGAACTTGTGCTTTTGATCTCCATCCTTAAAGCACCGGCATGATCTCCATCATCACCGGCATGACACCATGATCTCCATCAACGTGTCACCATCGGGGTTGTCGCGTCCACCATGCTTCTACTACTATTGCTACCGTTTAGCGATAAAGTAAAGCATTACATAGCGCTTAATGATTGACATGCATGTCATACAATAATTAAAGACAACCCTATGGCTCCTGCCGGTTGCCGTACTCATCGACATGCAAGTCGTGATATTCTATACAACACATGATCATCTCATACATCACATATATCTCATCATGTAATTGGCCATATCACATCACAACATACCCTGCAAAAACAAGTTAGATGTCCTCTAATTGTTGTTGCATATTTTACGTGGCTGCTACGGGTATCTAGCAAGAACAATTCTCACCTACGCATAAACCACAACAGTGATACATAAGTTGCTTTTCAACCTTCTCAAGGACCGCCCTAGTCGAATCCGATCCAACTAAAGTAGGAGAAACAGACACCTGCCAGCCATCTTTGTGCAACGAAGTTACACGATAGTCGATGGAACCGGTCTCTCGTAAGCGTACAAGTAAGGTTGGTCCAGGCCACTTCATCCCACAATACCGCTGAACCAAATCACGACCAAGGGAGGAAGCAATCTAAGCATCAACGCCCACAAACTCTTTGTGTTCTACTCGAGATCTCATCTACATATAGACCTAGCTCATGATGCCACTGTTGGGGAACATTGCATGGGAAACAGAAATTTTCCTACGCACACGCAAGATCTATCCATGGTGATGAGCATCTACGAGATGGAGAGTGGATCTGCATACCCTTATAGATCGCTAAGCGGGAAGCGTTAAGAAACGCGGTTGGTGTAGTCGAACGTCTTCACGATCCAAATCGCCGAGCATCCCGCGATCTCATCATGATCCATCCCACGATCCAATCACGATCCATCCCGTGAACTCATCACGATCCGTCCCGCGATCTCATCACGATCCATCTCGCGATCTTGATCACGGTCCTTCTGATCTAGCGCCAAACGGACGACACCTCCGCGTTCAGCACACGTCCAGCTCGATGACGATCTCTGCCTTCTTGATCCAGCAAGAGCGATCGGAGAGGCAGATGAGTTCTCTGAAAGCGCGACGACGTTGCGGCGATGGTGGTGGAGCTATTCCAGCAGGGCTTCGCCTAAGCACCACCGAAAACCGATCTAGAGGAGAAACTGCGATCTAGAGGAGAGGTAGCACGTGGCTATTAGGGTTAGCTTTTTCCTCTAAATCCTTTATTATATATAGGAGTGAGGGAGGGGAGGAGGCAGCCTCATACCCTCAAGGTTTGGTCGAAATTGGAGGTGGAGGAGTCCTACTCCAATCCTATTAGGAGTAGGATTCCTCCTTTCCACTTGGAAACTCTTTCCACCTCTCCTCCTTTGGATTTTTTTCCTTCTCAAACCACTCCATCCGCATGGGCCCTTAGAGGAGGCTTAGGCCAGCCCACTAGGGGCTGGTTTACCTCCTCCCACATCCCATGTAGCCTCTTGGGTCGAAATACCTCTCCCAATGGTCCCCCGGTACACTACCGGCACTCCCGGTACACTACCGATGAGCCCGAAACTTTTCCGGCGACCAAAACAAGACTTCCTATATATCAGTCTTTACCTCCGGACCATTCCGAAGCTCCTCTTGATGTCCGGGATCTCATCCGGGACTCCGAACAACCTTCGGTCACCACCATACATAACTCTATACTACCTAAACGTCACCGAACCTTAAGTGTGCAAACCCTGCGGGTTCGAGAACTATGTAGACATGACCGAGACAACTCTACGGTCAATAACCAATAGCGGGACATGGATGCCCATATTGGTTCCTACATATTCTATGAAGATCTTTATTGGTCGAAACTCTATGTCAAGGATTCAGTTAATCCCGTATGATGTTCCATTTGTTCTTTGGTATGTTACTTGCCCGAGATTCGATCGTCGGTATCTCCATACCTAGTTCAACCTCGTTACCGGCAAGTCTCTTTAGTCGTTCCGTAATACAAGATCCCATGACCAACACTTAGTCACATTGCTTGCAAGGCTTATTGTGATGTTGTATTACCGAGTGTGCCCTGAGATACCTCTCCATCACACGGAGTAACAAATCCCAGTCTTGATCCATGCCAACCCAACAGACACCCTCGGAGATACTTGTAGAGCACCTTTATAGTCACCCAGTTACGTTGCGACATTTGATACACACAAGGAACTCCTCCGGTGTCAGTGAGTTGCATGATCTCATGGTCATAGGAACATATACTTGACATGCAGAAAACAGTAGCAATAAACTGACACGGTCATATGCTACGTTTGTAGTTTGGGTCTTGTCCATCACATCATTCTCCTATGATGTGATCCCGTTGCCAAATGACATCTCATGTCCATGACTAGGAAACCATAGCCATCTTTGATTAACGAGATAGTCTATTAGAGGCATACTAGGGACATGGTGTTGTCTATGTATCAACACATGTATCTGAGTTTCCGATGAACAAAATTATAGCATGGATAATAAACGATTATCATGGACAAGGAAATATGATAATAACCAATTTATTATTGCCTCTAGGGCATATTTCCAACAGTCTCTCCTCCAGTGGTATCATGTGAACATCGAGTACATGACACTTCATCATTGTTTGGGCCTAGAGGAAGGCATTGGGAAGTAGTAAGTAGATGATGGGTTGCTACAGTGACAGAAGCTTAAACCCTAGTTTATGTGTTGCTTCGTAAGGGGCTGATTTGGATCCACATGTTTCATGCTATGGTTAGATTTATCTTAATTCTTCTTTCGTAGTTACGGATGCTTGAGAGAGAGGTTAATCATAAGTGGGAGTCTTGTCCAAGTAAGGGCAGCACCCAAGCACCGGTCCACCCACATATCAAATTATCAAAGTAACGAACGTGAATCATATATGCATGATGAAAACTAGCTTGACAAAAATTCCCATGTGTCCTCGGGAGCGCCTTGCTTTATATAAGAGTTTGTCTAGGCTTGTCCTTTTCTATAAAAAGGATTGGGCCACCTTATTGCACCTTTGTTAAAATTGTTACTTGCTACCCGTTACAAATTATCTTACCACAAAACTATCTGTTACCGATAATTTCAGTGTTTGCAGAGAATACCTTACTGAGAACCGCTTGTCATTTCCTTCTCCTCCTCGTTGGGTTTAACACTCTTACTTATCGAAAGGACTACGATAAATCCCCTATACTTGTGGATCATCAAGACTCTTTTCTGGCGCCGTTGCCGAGTAGTGAAGTGCCTTTGGTGAGTGGAACTTGGTAAGGAAAATTTTATATAGTGTGCAGAAATTTACTGTCACTTGTTACTATGGAAAATAATCCTTTGAGGGGCTTGTTCGGGGTATCTTCACCTCGACCGGAAGCACAAAGAGTCGCTCCTCAACCTACTACACCTACTGAAAATATTTATTATAAAATTCCTTCGGGTATGATAGAGAAACTGCTAGCTAATCCTTATGCAGGAGATGGAACACTACAGCCTGATTTGCATCTAATCTATGTGGATAAAGTTGTGGATTGTTTAAGCTAGCAGGTTTGCCCAAGGATGTTGTCAAGAAGAAGGTCTTTCCTTTATCTTGGAAGGAGAAGGCATTGGCATGGTATAGCCTATGTGATGATATTGGATCATGGAACTACAACCGATTGAAATTGGAATTTCATCAGAAGTTTTATCCCATCAATCTGGTTCTTCGTGATTGGAATTATATTTACAATGTTTGGCCTCATGAAGGAGAAACAATCGCTAAAGCTTGGGGGAAGCTTACGTCAATGTTATATTCATGCCCCAGCCATGAGCTCTCAAGAGAAATTATTATTCATAATTTTTATGCTCGGCTTTCTCATAATGATCGATCCATGCTTGATACTTCTTACTCTGGTTTTTTATGAAGAAAGATATTGAATTCAAATGGGACTATTTAGAAAGAATTAAACGCAACTCTGAATATTGGGAACTCGATGAAGGAAAGGAGTCAGGTATAAACCTTAAGTTTGATTGTGTTAAATCCTTTATGGACACTGATGCTTTTCGTGAATTTAGCACTAAATATGGACTTGACTCTGAGAAAGTAGCTTCTTTTTGTGAATCTTCTGCTACTCATGTTGATCTCCCTAAGGAGAAGTGGTTTAAATATCATCCTCCCATTGAAGTGAAAGTAGTTGAACCTATTAAAGTTGAAGAGGAAACTATTACTTATAATGTTGATCCTATTATTCCTACTGCTTATATTGAGAAACCACCCTTCCCTGTTAGGATAAAAGAACATGCTAAAGCTTCAACCGTGGTTCGTAAGAGTTGTATTAGAACACCTACACCCCCTGAAAAAGTTAAAGTTGAACCTAGTATTGCTATGGTTAAATATCTCTTGGTTGATAATATTGATGGGCATGTTATTCATTTCTGTGATGAAGCAGCAAGAATCACTAGACCTAATACTAAGAGTAAACATAGACCAGTTGCTGGCATGCCTGTTGTTTCTATTAAAATAGGAGATCATTGTTATCATGGCTTGTGTGATACGGGTGCTAGCGTAAGTGCAATTCCCTTTTCCTCATACAAAGAAATCATGCATGATATTGCACCAGTTGAACTAGAGGAAATTGATGTTACTATTAAGCTTGCTAATAGAGAC
This sequence comes from Hordeum marinum, assembly GCA_022496015.1. Taxonomy (NCBI): domain Eukaryota; kingdom Viridiplantae; phylum Streptophyta; class Magnoliopsida; order Poales; family Poaceae; genus Hordeum; species Hordeum marinum. Next base: position 165,698,165 of record CM039678.1, on the reverse strand, counting down.
ACTATTGCACCGATGGGGATTGTTAGAGATGTTGAAGTCTTGTGTGGGAAAATAAAATATCCTACTGATTTTCTTGTTCTTGGTTCCCCACAAGATGATTTTTGTCCCATTATATTTGGCAGACCCTTCTTGAATACTGTTAATGCTAGGATTGATTGTGAGAAAGAAACAGTTACTGTGAGTTTTGAGGATGTGTCTCATGAGTTCAATTTCTCTAAATTTCATAGACAACCCCATGACATAGAATTGCCTAGTAAATATGAAATTATTGGTCTTGCTTCTATTGATGTGCCTCCTACTGATCCTGTAGAACAATATTTGCTAGAGCATGAAAATGATATGCATATGAATGAGAGGAACGAAATAGATAAAAATTTCTTTGATCGACAGCCTATTTTGAAACACAACTTACCTGCTGAAATACTTGGGATCCTCCTCCACCCAAGGGTGATCCCGTGTTTGAGCTCAAACAATTACCCGACGCGTTGAAATATGTTTATCTTGATGAAAAGGAGATATATCCTGTTATTATTAGTGCTACCCTTTCAGAGCATGAAGAAAACAGATTATTGAAAACTCTGAGGAAGCACCGTGCTGCTATTGGTTATACTCTTCATGATCTTAAGGGCATTAGTCCCACTCTATGTCAGCATAATATTAATATGGTGTCTGATGCCAAACCAGTTATTAATCACCAACGACAATTGAACCCTAAGATGAAAGAAGTGGTAAGAAAAGAAATAGTAAAGCTTCTGGAGGCAGGTATAATTTATCCTGTTGTTGATAGTAGATGGGTTAGTTCCGTCCATTGTGTCCCTCAGAAGGGAGGTATCATCGTTGTTCCTAATGATAAAAATGAATTGACCCCGCAAAGAATTGTTACAAGTTATAGAATGGTAATTGATTTTAGGAAACTAAATAAAGCTACTAAGAAAGATCACTACCCTTTACCTTTTATTGATCAAATGCTAGAAAGACTATCCAAACATACACATATTTGATTTCTATATGGTTACTCTGGTTTCTCTCAAATACCTGTATCAAGAGAGGATCAAGAAAAAACCACTTTTACTTGCCCTTTCGATACCTTTGCTTATAGACATATGCCTTTTGGTTTATGCAATGCACTTCAAAGATGCATGATGGCTATATTCTCTGACTTTTGTGAAAGGATTCTTGAGGTCTTCATGCATGATTTTTCCGTTTACGGAACTTCATTTGATGATTGTTTGAGCAACCTTGACCGAGTTTTGCAGAGATGTGAAGAAACTAATCTTGTCTTGAATTGGGAAAAGTGCCACTTCATGGTTAATGAAGGTATTGTCTTGGGGCACAAGATCTCCGAAAGAGGTATTGAACTTGATAAAGCTAAAGTTGATGCTATTGAAAAAATGTCGTGCCCTACGGATATCAAAGGTATAAGAAGTTTCCTTGGTCATGCTAGTTTCTATAGGAGGTTTATCAAAGATTTCTCTAAGATTTCTAGGCCTCTCACGAATATTTTACAAAAATATGTTCCATTTGTTTTTTATTATGATTGTGTAGAAGCATTTGAAATCCTTAAGAATGCCTTGATTACCGCACATGTTGTTCAACCACCCGACTGGAACCTACCCTTTGAAATTATGTGTGATGCTAGTGATTATGTTGTTGGTGTTGTTCTAGGACAAAGAGTCGATAAGAAATTAAATGTTATCCATTATTCTAGTAAAACTCTAGACAGTGCTCAAAGAAACTATGCTACTACTGAAAAGGAATTTTTGGCGGTCGTGTTTGCTTGTGATAAGTTTAGATCTTATATTGTTGATTCCAAAGTAACTGTTCACACCGATCATGCTGCTATTAAGTACCTTATGGAAAAGAAAGATGCTAAACCTAGACTCATTAGGTGGGTCCTACCGCTACAAGAATTTTATTTGCACATTATTGATAGAAAGGGTGCTGATAACCCTGTGGCGGATAACTTGTCTAGGTTAGAAAATGTTCTTGATGACCCACTACCTATTGATGATAGCTTTCCTGATGAACAATTAGTTGTCGTAAATGCTTCACACAATACTCCATGGTATGCTGATTACGCCAATTACATTGTTGCTAAATTTATACCGCCTACTTTCACATACCAATAAAAGAAAAAGTTCTTCTATGATTTAAGGCATTACTTTTGGGATGATCCACACATTTATAAATAAGGAGTAGATGGTATTATTAGACATTGTGTACCTGAGCATGAAAAGGAACAGATCTTACGCAAGTGCCACTCCGAAGCCTACGGAGGACACGACGCTGGAGATAGAACTGCACATAAGGTACTACAATCTAGATTTTATTGGCCTACTCTCTTCAAGGATGCTCATAAGTTTGTCTTGTCTTGTGATGAATGTCAAAGAATTGGATATATTAGTAGACGTTAGGAATGCCTATGAATTACTCTCTTGTTATTGAACCATTTGATGTTGGGGTTCCACAATCTAACGGGTATACTCATATTCTAGTTGTTGTTGATTATGTTACTAAGTGGGTAGAAGTTATTCCAACTAGTAGCGTTGATCATAACACTTCTATTAAAATGCTTAAAAAAGTTATTTTCCCTAGATTTGGAGTCCCTAGATATTTGATGATTGATGGTGGTTCACACTTTATTCATGGTGCTTTCCATAAATTGCTCGCTAAATACGATGTTAATCATAGAATTGCATCTCCTTATCATCCTCAGTCTAGTGGTCAAGTAGAATTGAGCAATAGAGAAATTAAATTGATTTTGTAGAAGACTGTTAATAGATCTAGGAATAATTGGTCTAAGAAACTTCGTGATGCATTGTAGGCTTATAGAACTGCTTACAAAAACCCTATGGGTATGTCTTCGTATAAGATAGTTTATGGTAAAACATGTCACTTACCTCTCGAGCTAGAACATAAAGCTTATTGGGAAATCAAAGAGCTCAATTATGATTTCAAACTTGCTGGTGAGAAGAGGTTATTTAACATTAGCTCACTTGACGAATGGAGAACCCAAGCCTATGAGAATGCCAAGTTGTTTAAAGAAAAGGTTAAGAGATGGCATGATAGAAGGATACAAAAGCGTGAATTTAATGTAGGTGATCATGTCTTGCTATACTATTCTCATTTAAGATTTTTTGCAGGAAAACTTCTCTCTAAATGGGAAGGTCCTTATGTTATCGAGGAGGTATACCTTTCCGGTGCCATCAAGATTAACAACATCGAAGGCACAAACCCGAAGGTGGTGAATGGTCAAAGAATAAAACATTATATCTCAGGTACTCCCATAAATGTTGAAACCAATATCATCAATACCATAACTCCGGAGGAGTACATTAGGGAGACTTACCAGAATGTTTCAGACTCGGAAAAGGAATAGGTATATGGTACGGTAAGTAAATAGACTCCAAAAAAATGTCAATGGCAATTTTTATCTGTTTTGGAATATATAAAAAATTAGGAAAATTTAGAGTAGTCCGAATAGTGCACGAGGAGGTGACAAGCCTGGGGAGTGCACCCCTGTGGCTTGTGGTCACCTCGTGTACCTTCCGGACTCCGTTTTCTTGTGGTATACTCCTTCGGGCCGGTAAAAATTCATTATATAATCTCCCAAAGGTTTTGACTCTCGTATCACGACAATACCTCCTATTTTATCTTTGAGTTGCTTTTTCTACAGATTTAGAGCAATATGTCGTCCCAAGATTCTGATGGGGAGAGCTATATAACGCATTATTTTGCCAATCCCAAGCGCTACGGGGACTTAGATCCTTATGGATTGTTCTCGGAGGAGGAACAAGAAGGCAAGTACGAGGAAGAAAGCTCAGATGAATAAGAGGCTCCCCTGCCTCAGCCAGGAGATATGCACGTGGATTTCAAGAAATCAAGCCTTCCAAACACCAGGCAAAAACCCAAGGTTCTATTTATCCCTTCTTGTTTCCGGCAGGAGAGCAAGGAAGAATTATGTCAAAGGATATTGAAGCGTGAGCAGGAGGTGGACGATCCGAGGGAACAGAATTTTATGCTTAGGAGGAAACTATACAAGTTCCCAACCTCATCAACAACTCCAACATCACCACCTCCGAAGCAAGACAACTAAACACATGGGTATGGGGACTCCCCTTGGCTTGCGCCAAGCTTGGGGGAGGTGCCCCGGTATCGTATCACCATCACATCTTTTATTTTTATTTTTATTTTTATCAGCTTTTCTTAGTTCAATCCTTTTGGTTATATCTTGATCTAGTAGAATAAAGTTTTCGTGTGATCTAGTTTTGAGTTTTTGCTTTATGATTCCTCTTATGTAAGCAAGTCCGAGAGTTATATAATAAAAATTACTTTTGAGTTGAGGGCTTTGCTTATTTGGTATGATCTTCATCTTGAGAAAGATGAAGTAGAAAGAAGTATAGAATAAAAACAAAGAGTATGTATGATGATCTTATGGGGATTGAGACTTCACATATAAGAAGTATGTCGATTGAAACCTGTTGTGGGTTGACAAACATAGCTGCTGGTCATTGGGGCAATTAAAATGAAGTAATAAAGAAAGAGAGGTTCACATATAAATATATTATCTTAGGCATCTTCTATGATTGTGAGCACTCATTAAAATATTATATGTTAAGAAGTTGATGTTGGACAAGGAAGACAACATAATGGTTTATGTTTGCTTATTTCCAAATAGAAGTTATATTGTTATATATCCCTCAACATGTTTCGCTTGCTTCCACCTCATATCAGCCAAAACTTTCACTCCAAGTAGAGATACTACTTGTGCAGCCAAACACCCTTAAACCAGTCTTGCCATGAGAGTCCACCATACCTACCTACGGATTGATTAAGATCCTTCAAGTAAGTTGTCATTGGTGTAGGCAATAAAAATTTCTCTCTAAATATGTGTGATCTATTAGTGTGAGGAACATAAACTTTATACGAACTTGTGATAGGGAAGAAATAAAAGCGACTGACTGCATAATAAATTTCTCTATCACAAGGGGCAATATAAAGTGACGTTCTTTTGCACTAAGGGATGGTGCATCCAACTATTAAAGCGCATGACAACCTCTGCTTCCCTCTGTGAAGGGCCTATCAGTTACTTTTATTTTCTAGTACTTACCTTTATGCAAGAGTCGTGGTGATCTCCATCACTTTCTCTAGTTCGCCTTTATCTTCTGGCAAGCATCATGTGTTGGGGAATGATCTAGGCACATATATCCACTCGAAAGTGGACGGCCATGAGTTATTACTGTTGACATTACCCTTGAGGTAAATAGTTGGGAGGCAACACTATAAGCCCCTATCTTTCTCTGTGTCCGATTGAAGCTTTGACCTCATAGGTAGCTCGTGAGTGTCAACAATTGTGAAACACTAAAAGATGATCGAGTATGTGGATTTGCTTTACAAGCTCTTATATTTACTCTTTCCTACGTTATGATAAATTGGAATTGCTTCAATGACTGAGATCGTAGTTTGCCGGTTCTCAATAGAGTTCTTGATTCGTACTTTACCATTGTGAATGAATTGTTACTTTAGCATAGGAAATTATATGTCAATATATGTTGTTGTTCCAAAGATGATCATGATGCCTTCATGTCCGTATTTTATTTTATCGACACCTCTATCACTAAACATGTGGGCATATTTATCAATTTCGGCTTCCGCTTGAGGACAAGCAAGGTCTAAGCTTGGGGGAGTTGATACATCCATTTTACATCATGATTTTATATTGATATTTATTGCATTATGGGCTGTTACTACACATTTTGGTATAATACTTATGCATTTTCTCTCTTATTTTACAAGGTTTACATGAAGATGGAGAATGTCGGCAGCTGGAGTTCTGGACTAGAAAAGGAGCAAATCTGAGATACCTATTCTGCACAACTCCAAAAGTCCTGAAAATCTACAGAGAATTATTTTGGAATACATAAAAAATATTGGGCAAAAGAAATACATCAGGGGGCCCACCAGGTAGCCACAAGCCTGGGGGTGCGCCCTTGGGGCTTGTGGCCCACCTGGCAGCCCTCGGATGGCCATCTTCTCCTATATGGAGGGTTTCGACCTGGAAAAAATCATAACAGAGCTTTTGGGACGAAGCGCCGCTATCTCTAGGGGGAACTTGGACAGAACCAATCTAGATCTCCAGCGCTACTTCTCGAGCATGCGTTGTTTTCCGTGAAGAGGAACGGGTGATGCAGCAAAGTAGATAAGTATTTCCCTCCATTGTTGAGAACCAAGGTATCAATCTAGTAGGAGATACAAGCAAGTCCCCAATAGGTGTACCTACACAAGGAATCAAACTCTTGCACCCAATGCTATAAAGGGGTTGTTAATCCCTTTAAGGTTACTTGCAAGAATGAGATCTGATAGAGATAGATTGCTTGAACGAAAAGTAAAACAAAAGGCAAAAATAATGCCGCAAAGTATTTTTTGGTATTTGTGGTTTTATATCTGAAAGTATAAGGTGAAAAATAGACCCGTGGGCCATAGGTTTCACTAGAGGCTTCTCTCATGGTGGCAAGTATTACGGTGGGTAAACAAATTACTGTCGAGCAATTGATAGAAAAGCGAATAATTATGATGATATCCAAGGCAATGATTATGCATATAGGTATCACGTCCATGTCAAGTAGACCGAAATGTCTGCATCTGCTATTATTACTCCACACATCGACCGACTCCTGCCTGCATCTAGAGTATTAAGTTCATGAAGAACAGAGTAACGTATTAGGTAAGATGACATGATGTAGAGGGATAAACTCAGGCAATATAATGAAAACCCCATCTTGTTATGCTTGATGGCAACAATACAATACGTGCCTCGCTACCCCTACTTTGTCACTAGGTGAGGACACCGCAAGATTGAACCCAAAACTAAGCACTTCTCCCATTGCAAGAATTACCAATCTAGTTGGCCAAACCAAACCAATAACTCGAAGAGACTTGCAAAGATATGAAATCATGCATATAAGAATTCAGGAAATAATCAAATAATATTCATGGATAATATGAACATAAACCCACAATTCATCGGATCTCGACAAACACACTGCAAAAGAGTATTACATCGGATAGATCTCCATGAAGATCATGAAGAACATGGTATTGAAGAGCAAAGAGAGAGAAGAAGCCATCTAGCTACTAGCTATGGACCCGAAGGTCTATGGTGAACTACTCATGCATCATCGGAGGGGCAATGGAGTTGATGTAGATGCCCTCCGTGATTGAATCTCCCTCCGGCAGATTACCGAAAAAGGCTCCAAGATTGGATCTCTCGGGAACGGAGGCTTCTGGCAGTGGAAAAGTGTTTTCATGGCTGGTTCTGATAATGATGGAATATTTGGGAATTTATAGGCCAAAGATTAGGGTTAGGAGAGCGGCCGTGGGCCCACAAGCCTGCCTGGTGTGCCCTACCCGCCTGGGCGCGCCCCTAGGGCTTGTGGCCCCACGGTGGATCACCTGCCTTAGTTCTCAAGTCTCCTTGTTTCCTTTCGTTCCAGAAAAATTCCTTCCGAAGGTTTTATTCCGTTTGGACTCCGTTTAATATTCCTTATCTGCAAATCTCAAAAACAAGAAAAAAACAAAAACTCACACTAGGCTCTAGATTAATAGGTTAGTCCCAAAAATAATAAAAAAATAGCATATTAATGCATATAAAATAACCAAAACAGATAATATAATAGCATGGAACAATAAAAAATTATAGATACGTTGGAGACGTATCATCTGGCAGGGCTGTTCTGCCGGGGAAACTTCCCTCCTGGAGGGGGAAATCGAAGCCATCGTCATCACCAACGATCCTCTCATCGAGAGGGGGTCAATATCCATTAACATCTTCATCAGCACCACCTCCTCTCCAAACCCTAGTTCATCTCTTGTATCTGATCTTTGTCTCAAAACCTCAGATTGGTACCCATGGGTTGCTAGTAGTGTTGATTACTCCTTGTAGTTGATGCTAGTTGGTTTACTTGGTGGAAGATCATATGGTTAGATCCTTAATGATAATTAATACTCCTCTGATTATGAACATGAATATGCTTTGTGAGTAGTTACGTTTGTTCCCGGGGACATGGGATATGTCTTGTTATAGGTAATCATGTGAATTTGGTACTCGTTCGATATTGTGATGAGATGTATGTTGTCTCTCCTCTAGTGGTGTCATGTGAACGTCGACTACATGACACTTCACCAATATTTGGGCCTAGGGGAAGGCATTGGGAAGTAATAAGTAGATGATGGTTTGCTACAGTGACAGAAGCTTAAACCCTAGCTTATGCGTTGCTTCGTAAGGGGATGATTTGGATCCATATGTTTCATGATATGGTTAGATTTATCTTAATTCTTATTTCGTAGTTGCGGATGCTTGAGAGAGAGGTTAAAAATAAGTGGGAGGTTTGTCCAAGTAAGGGCAGCACCCAAGCACGGGTCCACCCACATATCAAATTATCAAAGTAACAAACGTGAATCAAATGAGTATGATGAAAACTAGCTTGACAGAAATTCCCATGTGTCCTCGGGAGCTCTTTGCTTTATATAAGAGTTTATCCAGGCTTGTCCTTTTCTACAAAAAGGATTGGGACACCTTGCTTCACCTTTGCTACATTTATTACTTGCTACACGTTACGAATTATCTTACCACAAAACTATCTGTTATCAATAATTTCAGTGCTTGCAAAGAACACCTTACTGAAAATCGCTTGTCATTTACTTCTGCTCCTCATTGGGTTCAACACTCTTATTAATCAAAAGGACTATGGTATATCCCCTATGCTTGTGGGTCATCAAGACTCTTTTCTGGTGCCGTTTTCGGGGAGTGAAGCGTCTTTGGTGAGTGTAATTCGGTAAGCGGAGGCAGCAGATGTTTGCATTGTAGCTTGGAGAGGCCACACTGTTTTTGCAAGAGGTATGAGCCAAGCATCAGGAAAGGAACACAACCCAAGAAGAAGAAGAGGACTCCGTGGTTTTCTACACCGAAGGATCCGAGCCACATCACTTGTCATCGGTGCAACAAGACAGGACACTACTCCTACATCTGCCCAGAGAAGAAGGCTAAACATGATTAGTTTGAGTTTTGGATTTTTGGAAGTAATAAATGTAATAGGTAGCACTCTTATCATTTTGAATTATGTAAGAGAAGTCTTAGAGTTTGTAATAAATTCATTAGTCAATGGAATTGATGGTGTCATGATTCTCCTATGTTGAATTATATGAGCTGTTACTCTATGAAAAAAGATCTCTGACCCTTTTCGAGGATATGAGAAAATATGGTCCATGCAGGCATGTGTACATTTCATTTTAAGTGTGGTAGTAACCACATGGACCAATGAATAAAGAAGGTACCATTCCTGTTAAGGAGTTTGGATAAGTGAATACAGGTGAAGAGAATGTGGAACCATATAAAACTATGTGGATGACAACACCAGAACTAATATACCTTGGATTTTTAATATGATGAACCAAAACTTTTATTGGTAAACAGACCAATGGAAAGGAAAACATATTCAAGGAATAGAACGTGTATCAAGGATGGATCTCATGGTTTCATGAAGGTTTCCCAAAGATCATGAAGCAAGAAGTTGTGATTGGATCAGCAAACATTTTCTTAGGAGTATACAAAAACCTAAGAGTTGTGAAGAAATGATAGATGGTATGTTTGGCTAGCAGAATCAAAGGATTTATCCGAACTACGTTCGTTGACAAGAGAAATTTCTACAACGCTTGTGAGGAAGCCCAAGTGTTAGAATACGAGATTCACTAAACCTTATACAAGGTAATGATTTCAGTGCGACATGGCTTGGCCACCATGACGACTTACTCTTATCATTTCTCTTGCTATTTGGAATGGTAAATCTGAGTGACTTACCCATAGTAAAGAGACGACATTCTTTGAAGCTTTTGTTTAAGCCTTAGAATGGTATGATGAAAACCCCTTGTACATGACAGTTGCTGTCACACGTAGGAATTTTTCGGTCAGGAATGAAGCCAAGACCCATTTCATTGCAGAATAACCACTAATGGTAGACCACCATGAGATCTTCGATAAGTTATTTAGACTGATCACGAGACTTGTCAGATGAGAAGATCTAGTAACGGGATAACTGTTTATTGACCAAGGAAACACTGGATTCTAAAGGAAACATTATGATTATAAAAGAAGGGCATCACCAAAGAAGTTACTGTAAAGAATGTGAGGTGACAACCATTGCCAGAGACCCTAGAGGATTGTAATGAAATTGAAGGACCAGTAACTCTCATTTTAAGTGTGGTAGCACCCACACTTTTCAGGTCAATGGATTTGCTAGTAGACCCCCAAACCCTAACCTTTTCTTTCTAGCCTCTTCGAATCTCAAGGACGAGATTCATTTTAAGTGTGGTAGGTTTGTAACATCCCAAATTTTGGAATGTTATAATAAATAGATCAATGATTGTTTGTCTAATTGAGTAATTGGATTTGAGTGAAAATTTGAAACTTAAAAAAAACTTTTGAATGTGAGGGAATGACATGACTTTCCCCTTTTGCTTTTGAATTCAAAATTCATCCAATTCCAAATCAGTGAGAGAAGATGACATGACTTCTTCATAATAAAACATTTGAAAAGTGAATTTGAAAACTATTTGAAATATTTCTATTATGGAGTTCATTTCATATTTGGTTCCATTTTAAAGTTTGAAAGAATTCAAATTCCCCTGACAAAATTTTGAGAGGAGTAATATGACACTCCAAACCAGGGGCCGTTTTAATCTTATTTGAATTTATAAACAATTTTTGAAATATTTCATATTAGGTTTCAAAGCCATTTTTGAAAATTGGTTTTAAAAAATTATTTTTCTCCAAAAAAATATGTGGAAAATAGGGTAAAATGATTCCCTTGAATGTAAAAATGGAGATAAATGAATTTGAAGACATTTTGGTATTTTCAAAATGTTTTCTCTGCATTTTGTTTGTAATAGTAGCACTATTTTATTTTTGTGAATTTTTTACTGTGCTTTGCTTGACTTTGAAAATATGTTCACATTGTAGGATTTGTTTTTCTGATAATTTTGGTGTATAAACTTTTATATTTGGATTTTATTTGATCCTCCAAATATTTTTCCTTTTCTCTGTTTTTATAAAAAGGTAAAAAGTACCATAAAACGGAAACGTACCGAAGCCCAGTTGGAAAGTTTCGGCCCAGAGATCTCCTCGCCAGATCCGAAATCATTCGAATCGGCCACCGATCTCCCTCGTTGCCCTCTCTCTCACTTCACGCGGGTCACACCCTGGCCGACCGAATCTGCCCCGCGCTCGCCTTCCTCCTTGTGCCCCCTCCTTCCATACCTGCCGGAGCCGGCCGCATCCGCCGCGGATTCTCCTCGATCCCCTTCCCTCCGAGTGCCCCGAGCCCCTAGCTATATAAGCCACTCCCCGCACTCCGTTTTTGCCTGAAGCCCCCTGCCCGACGCCTCTCCTCTCCCACAATCGCTTGCCGGACCCGAAGCCACCGTCGCGCCATTGCTGCCCCACCGAGCTACTCCAACACCCCCGCCGCCTCCCGAGCCCATCATCTACTCCACCTCGCTCGCCCGCACCTCCCCGTGCACTCGCTCGAGCCCCACCCCCGCTAGAGCTCCTTCACTGACGACCACCCGAACACCATTGCCGCCTCTGAGCTCACCGCCGACGCGTACGACCACCTTCGTCGATGCCAAGACCATCTACGTGATCGCCCTGCTCGCCTGGATTGACTAGACCCCTTCCCCGACGCTGAAGACCACCGGAGTGCTGCCACCGTCGACGCCCGATGAGCTCGCCGCCGTCCAACACCTCGGTGAGCTCTCCTCCGTCCGATCTCGTTCAACGGTGCAGATTAGATCTAATATACCCCGTCGTTTAGTCCGGTTTTAGTTTAGTAAACCGGCCGGTTTCTCCTATTTAGTTTTAGCCGAACCGTTTTCTTTTAAGTTGTGGCCATTCACTCCGTTGGATCTAGCACGCACCCGTTACGCCCAATCACAGAGCGCCACATGTACCATGTCCGTTAGTTAGAATTTTTCTCTTTTCTGTTTTCTGTTTTAGAAAAGAATAGTTCTGTTGTTGTTTTCCTTATATCTTTCATGTTTTTAATTTTTTTAATTTGATTATTTTTGCATTGTGTCACAATTTTATTCTAGTTTCTGTAGATATCAAGTTTGACCATATTTGTTATTTTGAAATTTGAATTCTGTTGAATTTCCTCAAATCACCAGAATTTGAATAACTTGAGTTTAAAAATATATTTTGAGTGATTCTTTTTGCTACTAGTTTGTATTAGTTATATTTACCACCATGTTCAAATTGAGAATTTTCAGAATAATTTAAATTAGGGTTTCAAGCAAAACAGAGTATGTTTTAGTTCTTTTTAGGTTTATTTCTTTTTCTTTTGTTTTAATTGTTTTTAATTTAATTTATTTTCTATTAGTTGACCAGTTTTATTTTGTTTTCTTTTAGCTAGCAGTAGTATCTCAACCCATTTATTTTTATGTCAATTATTATTTTTATAGCATGGAATCAATTCTAGTTTCCTAATAACTTGCAAATTGATTTCAATTGCTAGTTTGATTTCCTATTTGAAAATATTTTTATAAATTGTTTTATAAGTTTCAACTTCTGTTAAATTAGTTATTTTACATTTTGTTTTCTCTTATCTTATTATTTTATTATTTTATTTGTTTTACTTGTTGTTAAGTTTATTAACTAGAAAACTTATGGTGTTTAGTGTGTTGTTTTTCATAATTCTTAGTTGTTCTTCAAAAATAATTCTATTTGCTAGTAAAATATTTGATAGAATACTTTTGTTAGGTTTTACTTTGTTGTTGTCTTGTTGCTTTTGAAAATAGGATTATTTGTAGTGAAAACCAACCCTTTGGTTGTTTTGACGAAGTTTTGTTGTTTTAACTTTTGTCTTAAGTATTTCCTTCATCACAACCCTTGTTGCTTTTAGTTTTGTGTTGCTTCTTGTTTGTTAGTATTGATTGCTAGTATGATTGCTTACATGAGTGCAATGTTTTATTATATAGATTTTTCATCGGAGAGTGATGAATAGTTCTATCAAGTGTTGTTTTCTGAGAGCGATTTTATCTTCATCAACCTTACCAGGCAAGTTCACTTTGACCATCTATTTCATACCTATGTTTTATTGCATGTAGTGACATCATTCAGCAAATCCCTCCAGTAGTGTAATTGAAATTCTTGTAGTTGAGTAGAATGCATGAGGTAGGAACCCACCACTTTTTACTAAAGCCTCGAGAACGCTAGTTATTTTAATGCTATGCTAAAGTAGACGGGGTCTGGTATGAGTGTTCGTGAGCGATGTGAGAAGGAGGACTCCACGTCAAAACGACAACTTCATGAAGGCAACTTCAAGTCCTGCATCTTCAAGACCTCAAGACTTCGAGACTCGAGAAACAAGTTTTCAATACACACTACTTGGTGAAGGATGGATTTGATGGGCACTCTAGAGTAACCAATGGATGGCCCGGATGCATGGAGAAGCGCCATGACATCTTGCGGAAAGCTTCACCCAGACTCAAAGAGACGGATGAATACTTCATGCCCGGAAGCTTACATGTGTAGCCACAAGTCATTATAGGCTCTGGCTTGGTTGATCTTTGTTGTGACTCTGGCTGGGCAGTGCTACGAGATGTAGTCGACGTTAGGATTGGATGGGCTCTGACAGTAGTGAGGTAAATACTCTGAAAGACCATGTTTCGTTCATCCTGTTCTCAAACACCTGGCAGTGTGAGGACTTACAAGGAGGGCACGAATCTTGTGGGTAAAGTACACAACACTCTGCAGAGTTAAACCTAATCGATTAGCCGTGTCTCCGGTTGTGGACAATTTGAGCCTCTGGACTTGGATCTATCTTTGAACTCTCAACACTGGACTAATAATTAATTGTGGGCAACTTATGATACTTGTGGGCATTAAGACATCAGTTGGCGGAACCATGTCATGATAGATAACTCTATAGTGAAAAATCTTGATATTCCTTTTGTTGTAGGAAAAGAAAATAAAATCAGCTTGTATGCAAAAACTTAGACACAGAGCCACAAAGCCTTACTGCATATAGAATAGTCTTTATCTTCTGTTCTGCTATGGTGATCTTGCCGGTACATTCAATGTACTGACCTACACGACTGCAACGTCTTATGTTGTAGATAAGTTCTACGACGAGTAAGAGTACGATTCAGGGTTACGGTCTGCAGTCAACCTGCCATTGGTGTTATTGGGACTCCACTCCCGTTGACTGTTTCCGCTGAGATTCCGAGGTATATATCAGTTTTACGTTATTTACATGTGATTGCACTTTGATATACACATTGATGTACTGTGTGTGCCAGCATACTGATCCAGGGATGGCATAGAATACACAGAGGCTTGAATTGTTTTGAGTCGGGTTGCTACAAGTTGCTCCTCAACCTACTGAGAATATTTATTATGAAATTCCTTCGGGTATGATAGAGAAACTGCTAGCTAATCCTTATGCAAGAGATGGAACACTACATCCTGATTAGCATCTAATCTATGTGGATGAAGTTTGTGGATTATTTAAGCTTGCAGGTTTGCCCGAGGATGATGTCAAGAAGAAGGTCTTTACTTTATCCTTGAAGGAGAATAAAATGACATGGTATAGGCTATGCGATGATATTGGATCATGGAACTACAACCGATTGAAATTGGAATTTCATCATATGTTTTATCCTATGCATCTGGTTCATCATGATCGGAATTATATCTATAATTTTTGGCCTCGTGAAGGAGAAAGTATCACTCAATCTTGGGGGATGCTTAATTCAATGTTTTATTCATGCCCCAATCATGAGCTCTCAAGAGAAATTATTATTCAGAATTTTTATGCTCGGCTTTCTCGTAATGATCAATCCATGCTTTATGAAGAAAGATAATGAATTCAAATGGGATTTATTGGAAAGAATTAAACGCAACTCTGAAGATTGGGAACTCGACGAAGGTAAGGAGTCAGGTATAAACCTTAAGTTTGATTGTGTGAAATCCTTTATAGACACCGATGCTTTTCCTGAATTTCGCACTAAATATGGACTTGACTCTAAGATAGCAACTTCTTTCTGTGAATCATTTTCTGTTCAAGTTGATCTCCCTAAGGAGAAGGGTTTAAATATCATCCTCCCATTGAAGTGAAAGTTGTTGAACCTATTAAAGTTGAAGAAGAAACTACTACTTATAATGTTGATCATGTTATTCCTGCTGCTTATATTGAGAAACCACCTTTTCTTGTTAGAATAAAGGAACATGCTAAAGCTTCAACTGCGGTTCGTAAGAGCTATGTTAGAACACCTACACCCCCTGGACAAATTAAAGTTGAACCTAGTATTGCTATGGTTAAAGAACTCTTGGTTGATAGTATTGATGGGCTTGTTATTCATTTCTGTGATGAAGCTGCTAGAATTGCTAAACCTAATACTAAAGATAAACATAGATCTATAGTTGGCATGCCTGTTGTTTCTGTTAAAATAGGAGATCATTGTTATCATGGCCTATGTGATGTGGGTGCTAGTGTGAGTGCAATTCCCTTTACCTTATATCAAGAAATTATGAATGATATTGCACCAGCTGAATTAGAAGAAATTAATGTTACCATTAAGCTTGCCAATAGAGATACTATAGCACGAGTTGGGATTGTTAGAAATGTTGAAGTCTTGTGTGGGAAAATAAAATATCCTACTGATTTTCTTGTTCTTGGTTCCCCGCAAGATGATTTTTGTCCCATTATATTTGGTAGGCCTTTCGTGAATACTGTTAATGCTAAGATAGATTGTGAGAAAGAAACTGTTACTGTGAGTTTTGGGGATGTGTCCCATGATTTTAATTTCTCTAAATTTCGTAGACAACCCCATGATAAAGAATTGCCTAGTAAGGATGAAATTGTTGGTCTTGCTTCTATTGTTGTGCCTCCTTCTGATCCCTTAGAACAATATTTGCTAGACCATGAAACCGATATGCATATGAATGAAAGGAATGAAATAGATAGGATTTTCTTTGCTCAACATCCTATTTTGAAACACAACTTGCATGTTGAAATACTTGGGTATCCTCCTCCACCCAAGAGTGATCCCATGTTTGAGCTTAAACAATTACCGGATACTCTCAAATATGCTTATCTTGATGAAAATAAGCTATATCCTGTTACTATTAGTGATAACCTTTCAGAGCATGAAGAAAAGAGATTATTGAAAACTCTAAAGAAGCATCGTGCTGCTATTGGATATACTCTTGATGATCTTAAGGGCATTAGTCCCACTCTATGTCAGCATAAAATTAATATGGAACCTGGTGCTAAACTAGTTGTTGATCACCAACGACGAATAAATCCTAAATTTAAATAAGTGGTAAGAAATGAAAAATATTAAAGCTTCTGGAGGCAGGTATAATTTATCCTATTGCTGATAGTAGATCGGTTAGTCCCATTCATTGTGTCCCTAAGAAGGAAGGTATTACCGTTGTTCCTAATGATAAAAATGAATTGACCCCGCAAAGAATTGTTACAGGATATCGGATGGTAATTGATTTTAGGAAATTAAATCAAGCTACTAGGAAAGATCATTACCCTCTACCTTTTATTGATCAAATGCTAGAAATACTATCTAAACACACACATTTCTGCTTTCTAGATGATTACTCTGGTTTCTCTCAAATACCCGTGTCAAAAGAGGATCAAGAAAATACAACTTTTACTTGCCCTTTCGGTACCTTTGCTTATAGACGTATGCCTATTGGTTTATGAAATGCACCTGCTACCTTTCGAAGATGTATGACTGTTGTATTCTCTGACTTTTGTGAAAAGATTGTTGAGGTTTTCATGGATGATTTCTCCGTTTACGAAACTTTTTTTGATGATTGCTTGAGCAACCTTGATCGAGTTTTGCGGAGATGTGAAGAAACCAATCTTGTATTGAATTGGGAGAAGTGTCACTTTATGGTTAATGAGGGCATTGTCTTGGGACACAAAATCTCCAAAAGAGGTATTGAGGTGGATAAAGCTAAAGTAGATGCTATTGAAAAAATGTCGTGTCCCACGGATATCAGAGGTATAAGAAGTTTCCTTGGTCATGCTGGTTTCTATAGGAGATTTATTAAAGACTTCTCTAAAATTTCTTGGCCTCTCACTAATCTCTTGCAAAAAGATGTTCCTTTTGTTTGTGACGATGATTGTGTAGAAGCATTTGAAATCCTTAAGAAAGCCTTGATTTCTGCACCTGTTGTTCAACCACCTGATTGGAACCTACCCTTTGAAATTATGTGTGATGCTAGTGAGTATGCCATTGGTGCTGTTCTAGGACAAAGAGTTGATAAGAAATTAAATGTTATCCATTATGCTAGTAAAACTCTAGACAATGCTCAAAGAAACTATGCTACCACTGAAATGGAATTTTTAGCAGTTGTGTTTGCTTGTGACAAGTTCAGACCTTATACTGTTGATTCCAAACTAATTGTTCACATTGATCATGTTGCTATTAAATATCTTATGGAACAGAAAGATGCTAAACCAAGACTTATTAGATGGGTTCTTTTGCTACAAGAATTTGATTTGCATATTATTGATAGAAAGGGTGTTGAGAACCCCGTCGCAGATAACTTGTCTAGGTTAGAGAATGTTCTTGATGACCCACTACCTATTGATGATAGCTTTCCTGATGAACAATTAGCTGTCATAAATGCTTCGTGTAATGCTCCATGGTATGCTGACTATGCTAATTACATTGTTGCCAAATTTATACCGCCTAGTTTCACATACCAACAAAAGAAAAGGTTCTTCTATGATTTAAGACATTGCTTTTGGGATGATCCAAACCTTTATAAATAAGGGGTAGATGGTGTTATTAGACGTTGTGTACCTGAGCATGAACAGGAAAAGATCCTACACAAGTGTGATTCCGAGGCCTACGGAGGACACCATGCTAGAGATAGAACTGCACACAAGGTATTACAATCTGTTTTTTATTGGCCTACTCTCTTCAAGGATTCTCGTAAGTTTGTCTTGTCTTGTGATGAATGTCAAAGAATTGGTAATATTACTAGACGTCGGGAAATGCCTATGAATTACTCACTTGTTATTGAACCTTTTGATGTTTAGGGTTTTGATTATATGGGACCTTTTCCAAAGTCCAGCGGGTATACTCATATTCTAGTTGTTGTTGATTATGTTACTAAGTGGGTAGAAGTTATTCCAACTAGTAGTGATGATCATAACACTTTTATTAAAATGATTAAAGAAGTTATTTTCCCTAGATTTGGAGTCCCAAGATATTTAATGACGGATGGTGGTTCACACTTTATTCATGGTGCTTTTCGTAAATTGCTTGCTAAGTATGATGTTAATCATAGAATTGCATCTCCATATCATCCTTAGTCTAGTGGTCAAGTAGAATTAAGAAATAGAGAAATTAAATTGATCTTGCAAAAGACTGTTAATAGATCTAGAAAGAATTGGTCTAAGAAACTTGATGATGCATTATGGGCTTATAGAACTGCTTACAAAAACACTATGGGTATGTCTCCGTATAAAATGGTTTATGGTAAAGCATGTCACTTACCTCTTGAACTAGAACATAATGCTTATTGGGCAATTAAAGAGATCAACTATGATTTTTAAACTTGCTGGTGAGAAGAGGTTATTTGACATTAGCTCACTTGATGAATGGAGAACCCAGGCCTATCAGAATGCCAAGTTGTTTAAAGAAAAGGTCAAGAGATGTCATGATAAAAGGATACAAAAGCATGAATTCAATGTAGGTGACCATGTCTTGCTATACAATTCTTGTTTAATATTTTTTGCAGGAAAACTTCTCTCTAAATGGGAAGGGCCTTACATTGTCGAGGAAGTATATCGTTCTAGTGCCATCAAGATCAACAACGCCGAAGGCACTAACCCGAAGGTGGTAAACGGGCAAAGAATCAAACATTATATCTCAGGTACCCCCATAAATGTTGAAACCAATATTATCAATACCATAACTCCGGAGGAGTACATTAGGGAGACCCACCAGAACGTTTCAGCCTCCGAAAAGGAATAGGTATGTGTTACGGTAAGCAAACCGACTCAAAATATTCCAATAGCAATTTTCCTTGTTTTGGAATATTTAATAAATTAGGAAAATCAGAAGTAGTTCGAGAAGTGCACGAGGAGGCGACAAGCCAGAGGGCACGCCCTACCCCCTGGTCGTGCCCCTGTGGCTTGTGGCCACCCCGTGCACCCTCCGGACTCCTTTTTCTTGTGGTACACTCCTTTAGGTCGGTCAAAATTCATTATATAATCTCCTGAAGGTTTGGACCTTCATATCACGGCAATACCTCATGTTTTCGTTTTGAGTTGTTTCTGCAGCAGATTTAGAGCAAGATGTCATCCCAAGAGTCACGATGGGGAGAGCTATGTATCGCATTATCTTGCCAATCCCAAGCTCTATGGGGACCTAGATCCTTATGGATTATTCTCGGAGGAGGAACAAGAAGACAAGTATGAGGAAGAAAGCTCAGATGAAGAAGAGATCCCTCTGCCTCAACCATGAGCTATGCACATGGAGTTCAGGAAATCAAGCCTCCCAAACACAAGGAGAAACCCAAGTTTCTATTTATCCCTTCTCGTTTTCTGTAGGAGAGAAAGCAAGAATTATGTCAAAGGATATTGAAGCTCGAGCAGGAAGTTGACGATCTAAGGGAACGTAATTTTATGCTTAAAAGGAAACTGAACAAGCTTAAAGATCCTTCTCCATCATCACCACCTCGGAAGAAAGACAACTAAACACATGGGTATGGGCACTCCCCTTGGCTCGTGCCAAGCTTGGGGGAGGTGCCCCGGTATCGTATCACCATCACATCTTTTACTTTTATTTTTTTCCTAGTTTGATCCTTTTGGTTATATCTTGATCTAGTAGAATAAAGTTTTTAGTATGATCTAGCTTTGAGTTTTGCTTTATGTTCCCCATATGTAAGCGAGTCCTAGAGTTATATAATAAAAAGTAGTTTTGAGTTGAGCGCTTTGCTTGCTATTATGATCTTGAGAAAAAGAAATAAAAATAAGTATAGAATAAAAGCAAAAGAGTATATATGATAATCTTATGGGGAGTGATGACTTCACATATAAGAAGTATGTCGATTGAAGTTTGTTGAGAGTTGACAAACATAGCGATTGGTCATTGTTGAGGAAGTAATAAAGAAGGAGAGGTTCACATATAAATATATTATCTTGGACATCTTTTATGATTGTGAGCACTCATTAAAATATTATACGCTAAAAAGTTGGTGTTGGACAAGAAAGACAACATAATGGGTTATGTTTGCCTATTTCCGAATAGAAGTTATATGGTTATAGATCCTTTAACATGTGACTCTTGCTTCCACCCCATATCAGCCAAAACTTCTACACCAAGTAGAGATACTACTTGTGCATCCAAACACCCTCAACCCAGTTTTGCCATGAGAGTCCGCCATACCTACCTATGGATTGATTAAGATCCTTCAAGTAAGTTTTCATCGGTGCAAAAATCAATTAAAATTGCTCCTAAAGTTGTATGATCTTTTATTGTAAGGGAAAATAAGCGTTGTACGAACTTGTGATGGTAAGGAAATAAAAGCGGCTGACTGCATAATAAAGGTTGCTATCACAAAGGGCAATACAACGCGGCGTTCCTTTGCATTAAGGGTTTGCACATCCGAAAACAAAAAGCACATGACAACCTCTGCTTCCCTTTGCGAAGGGCCTATCTGTTACTTTTATTTTCTAGTACTTACCTTTATGCAAGAGTCATGGTGATCTTCACCACTTCCTATATTTCACCTTTCTCTCTTGGCAAGCGTCATGTGTTTGGGAATGATCTAGACACATATATCCACTCGGATGTGGGTGAACATGAGTTATTTATGTTGACATTACCCTTGAGTTAAATAGTTGGGAGGCAAAATTATAAGCCCCTATCTTTCTCTGTGTCCAATTGAAGCTTTGACCTCATGAGTACCGCGTGAGTGTTAGCAATTACGAAAGACTAAAAGATGATTGATTATGTGGATTTGCTTTACAAGCCCTTATATTGACTCTTTCCGATGTTATGATAAATTGCAATTGCCTCAATGACCGAGAGCATAGTTTGTTGGTTCTCAATAAAGTTCTTGGTTCATACTTTACCTTGTGAATGAATTGTTACTCTAGTATAAGAAATTATATATCAATAAGTTTTGCGATTCTTAAGGTGATCATGATGCCCTCATGTCCGTATTTTATTTATCGACACCTCTTTCTCTAAACATGTGGACATATTATCGATCTCGGCTTTCGCTTGGGGACAAGCGAGTTCTAAGCTTGGAGGAGTTGATTGATATGTCTCCAACATATCTATAATTTTGGATGATGGCATGCTATTATATTATCTGTTTTGGATGTTTTATATGCATTAATATTCTATTTTATATTATTTTTGGGACTAACCTATTAATCTAGAGCCAAGTGCCAGTTTTTGTTTTTTCCTTGTTTTTGAGTTTTGTAGATATCGAATATTAAACGGAGTCCAAACGGAATAAAACCTCCAGAAGGAATTTTTCTGGAAGGAAACAAGTCATCCAAGCTTGGAGTGCACGTCAGGGGAGGTGCTAGGATGCCACAAGCCTGCTAGGCACGGCCCCCCTGGCCGCGCCTAGTAGGCTTGTCGTGCCCTGGCAGGTCTCCTAACCCTATTCTCTGGCCTATAAATTCCCAAATATTCCCCCAACATCAGAAAAAGCCACGAAAATACTTTTCCGCCGCCGGAAACCTCCGTTCCCGAGAGATCCAATCTCGGGGCCTTCTCCGGTAATTTGCTAGAGGAGGAATCGATCACGGAGGGCATCTACATCAACTCCATTGCCCCTCCGATGATGCGTGAGTAGTCCACCACAGACCTACGGGTCCATAGCTAGTAGATAGATGGCTTCTTTTCTCTCTTTGATCTTCAATACCTTGTTCTTCATGATCTTCATGGAGATCTATCCGATGTAATCTTGTTTTGTGGTGTGTTTGTCAAGATCCGATGAATTGTGAGCTTATGTTCAGATTATCCATGAATTTGATTTGAATCTCCTCTGATTTCTTATATGCATGATTTCATATCCTTGCAAGTCTCTTCGAGATATTGGTTTGGTTTGGCCAACTAGATTGGTAATTCTTGCAATGGGAGAAGTGCTTGGTTTTGGGTTCAATCTTGCGGTGTCCTTACCCAGTGACAAAGTAGGGGTAGCAAGGCACGTATTGTATTGTTGCCATCAAGGGTAACAAGATGGGGTTTTCATCATATTGCTTGAGTTTATCCCTCTACATCATGTCATCTTTCTTAATGCGTTACTCTGTTCTTCATGAACTCAATACTCTAGATGCAGGCAGGAGTCGGTCGATGCGTGGAGTAATAGTAGTAGATGTAGAATCGTTTCGGTCTACTTGTCATAGACGTGATGCCTATATGCATGATCATTTCCTTGGATAACTACATGATTATTTGCTTTTCTATCAATTGCTTGACAGTAATTTGTTTACCCACCATGATATTTGCCTTCAAGAGAGAAGCCTCTAGTGAAACCTATGGCCCCCTGGTCTATTTTCCATCATATATCTTCAGATCTATACTTGCTGCAATTTATTTGCCTTTTACTTTCCACACTCGTTACATCTATCTCTATCGGATCTAATCCTTGCAAATAACCTTGAAGGGATTGACAACCACTTTATAGTGTTGGGTGAAAGAGTTTGATTATTTGTGTAGGTGCATCCATTGGTGACTTGCTTGTTCCTCCTACTGGATTGATACCTTGGTTCTCAAAAACTAAGGGAAATACTTATCTACTTCGCTGCATCACCTTTTCCTCTTCAAGGGAAAACCAATGCATGCTCAAGAGGTAGCATTGATACGTCCATTTTGCATCATGCTTTCATATTGATATTTATTGCATTATAGGTTGTTATTACACATTTTGGTACAATACTTATGCCTTTTCTCTCTTATTTTACAAGGTTTACATGAAGAGGGAGAATGCCGGCAGCTGGAATTCTGGACTGGAAAAGGAGAAAATATGAGAGACCTATTCTGCACAACTCCAAAAGTCCTGAAAAGTTACGGAGAATTATTTTGGAATATATAAAAAATATTGGGCGAAAGAAATACCAGAGGGGACCCACCAGGAGGTCACAAGCTTGTGGCGCGACCTACCCCCTGGTCGCGCCCCTGTGCCTTGTGGGCCCCCTGGCAACCCTTCGGTGTCCATCTTCTGCTATATGAAGGGTTTTGACCTGGAAAAAATTTAGAAGAGAGCTTTCAGGATGAAGCGCCGCTGTCTCGAGGCGGAACTTGGGCATAACCAATCTAGGGCTCTGGCGGAGCTGTTCTGCTAGGGAAACTTCCGTCCCGGAGGGGGAAATCGAAGCCATCGTCATCACCAATGATCCTGTCATCGAGAGGGGGTCAATCTCCATCAACATCTTCACCAGCACCATCTCCTCTCCAAACCCTAGTTCATCTCGTGTATCCGATCTTTGTCTCAAAACCTCAGATTGGTACATGTGGGTTGCTAGTAGTGATGATTACTCCTTGTAGTTGATGCTAGTTGGTTTACTTGGTGGAAGATCATATGTTCAGATCCTTAATGATAATTAATACTCCTCTGATTATGAACATGAATATGCTTTATGAATAGTTATGTTTGTTCCTGAGGACATGAGATAAGTCTTGTTATAAGTAATCATCTGAATTTGGTATTCGTTCGATATTTTGATGAGATGTATGTTGTCTCTCCTCTAGTGATATTATGTGAACGTCGAATACATAACACTTCACAATTATTTGGGCCTAGGGGAAGGCATTGGGAAGTAATAAGTAGATCATGGGTTGCTAGAGTGGCAGAAGCTTAAACCCTAGTTTATGCATTGCTACATAAGGGGATGATTTGGATCCATATGTTTCATGCTATGGTTAGATTTATCTTAGTTCTTCCTCCGTAGTTGCGGATGCTTGCGAGAGAGGTTAGTCATAAGTGGGATGTTTGTCCAAGTAAGGGCAGCACCCAAGCACCGGTCCACCCACATATCAAATTACCAAAGTAACGAACATGAATCAAATGAGCATGATGAAAACTAGCTTGACAGAAATTCCCATGTGTCCTCGGGAGCGCTTTGCTTTATATAAGAGTTTGTCCAGGCCTGTCCTGCTAAAAAAGGATTGGGCCACCTTGCTGCACCTTTGCTACATTTATTACTTGCTACCCTTTATAAATTATCTTATCACAAAACCATCTGTTACTGATAATTTCAGTGCTTGCAGAGAACACCTTACTGAAAACCGCTTGTCATTTCCTTCTGCTCCTCGTTGGGTTCGACACTCTTACTTATCGAAAGGACTATGATAGATCCCCTATACTTGTGGGTCATCATGCCCAAGTTTAGTTTCTTGGTAGTCCTTGAATATTACCTTGGGGTGCCTCGGGCATCCCCAAGCTTAGTATCTTTCCACTCCTTATTCCTTCATCCATCGTGATCTCACCCAAAACTTGAAAACTCCAATCACACAAAACTTAACAAAACACTCTTGAGATCCGTTAGTATAATAAAATAAATCACCACTTTAAGTATTGTTGCCAACCAATTCATATTTTGTTTTTGCATTGTAGCTACTAGAATATAACTTTTCCATGGCTTATATGCCTAGCTTAATGGCTTTAAAGGAAACTTCTGGGTTGTTTCCCTGGCAGCACTTTCTTTAAAGCCATTAACCTAGGCATATAATGCTCAAGTAATGGATCCACCCGGATCCCAAGGTATATCAAAGTCAATTTTAATTAACAATGATTTGTAATTTAGTAGTGAGCACAAATTAACATATATCATGCAACAACGAAGTCTAACTCTCTTCCTATGCATTGGCATATCATAAAAGAACAATTCATGCACATCAAGTAAAGGCCAATACATAGCATAATCAGTTTCTTGCAATTTTATCATATTGGAAACATAGAGAGGTGGAGATGTAGTTCCTCTCTCATAATAATTGCAAGTAGGAGCAGCAAGCACATGCATATTATATCTATCAAAATCATCATGTGTAATAGTAAAAGGCAACCCATCTATATAATCCTTAATAAGTGCAAACTTCTCCAATATAGTGTACTTGGGAGAATTCAAAAAGATAATAGGACTATCATGTGTGGGTGCAATAGCAACAATTTCACGTTTAACATAAGGAACTATAGCAAGTTCATCTCCATAAGCATCATTCATATTGGCATCATAGCCACAAGCATAGCAAGCATCAAGTTCATCAAAAAGGGACATTTCAAACAAATCCAAGGGATCATAGCAATTATCATAGCATTCATCCTTCAGTAAGAACAAAGGGAAATTAAAAATGTATGAGTTGAAGAGTTACTCTCATTAGAATGTGGGCACAGGTAGCTAATCCGCTCTTCCTCCTTTTGTTCTTCGCTCTCCTCATCATCTTTTTCATCAAATGAGCTCACAGTGTCATCATTTTCTTATTCCATAGTTTCCTGCAAAATATTAGTCTCCTCTTGGACAGCGGAGGATTCCTCAATATATGGCTTAACATAAGCATTAGAAGCATAGTTTTGATAGCAATATTTAAGCATGGCAAAACTTTCAGATTTGTAAAGAGTAGCGTCATACTTTTCAATCAAAGAAGCAATTTCATAGGCACCCTTAAAAGCAAAAAATTCTTAAATTTGCTCAGTGTCATAGTAATTATAAACACCCTTGGCATAAGAAGATACGATTCCATTATCCTTAAACTCACATTGATAGGGAAGGTGTTTTTTAGGGTCTTCGGAACAAGAAGTAAAATCATAAATTTCGCATAAATTCCAAGCATAGCATTGCAAAGTATTAATATGATGCCATAAAAGTTTCCCTTTTTGAGATAAGTGGTGTCACACATAATAAGCATGCTCATTTAATGATTTGCCCTCAACTAAGCTAGTTGGGGTTTCAGCACGAGCACAAACGGATCGAAGATGATCCAAGTAAAAAAAGCTTCAACTGTGTGATAGATTTTGGGTGGTTCTTTAACCATTGGTGTAGTAGGTTCAACTAATTTTTTTGGTATTTCATGTTCTATAACTAAAAATAGAGAACAACTTAGAACAGCAAATAAAATCTACTTAGTGATAGAGCAAACAAACACCCATGAGAATATTCACCCCACGCTATTGCTCCCCGGCAACGGCGCCAGAAAAGGGTCTTGATAACCCACAAGTATAGGGGATCAATTGTAGCCTTTCTCGATAAGTAAGAGTGTCGAACCCAACGAGGAGATAAAGGTAGAATAAATATTCCCTCAAGTTCTATCAACCACCAATACAACTCTACGCACGCTTAACGTTCGCTTTACCTAGAACAAGTATGAAACTAGAAGTACGTTGTAGGTGTGATATGATAGGTTTGCAAGATAATAAAGAACACGTAAATAAAAAGTAGGGGCTGTTAAGACAAAGTAACAATTAAGTTAGTTTACCGAGTCTGGAAAAGTGGTGGTAGGAGTTGTGGAATTGTCCCTAAGCAATTGACTACGTTACTAGACCGATAGCAAGTTTTATGTGGGAGAGGCCACTGCTAGCATGTCATCCCTTACTTGGAATTCTATGCACTTATGATTGGAACTATTAGCAAGCATCCGCAACTACTAACGTTCATTAAGGTAAAACCCAACCATAGCATTAAGATATATTGGTCCCCCTTCAATCCCGTATGCATCAATTTCTATGCTAGGCTAAAGCTGCTATCACCCTTGCCCTCCAATACATAGTCCTATCAACATACAACTAACCCTATGGTGTGATCCACGTGCGCGCTCATATGATGGGAACCAAAGGACAACAACATAACCACAAGCAAATTAAACCAATCATAGCAATTCACCAATCACCGATAGGACAACAAAAATCTACTCAGACATCATAGGATGGCAACACATCATTGGATAATAATATGAAGCATAAAGCACCATGTTCAAGTAGAGGGTACAACGGGTTGCGGGAGAGTGGACTGCTGTAGATAGATGGGGGAAGGTGATAGAGGTGTTGGAGTAGATCACCGTCACACGATGATTGCCCTAGCGGCGTTCCGGCGCCATCAGGAGAGAGGGGGAGAGAGCCCCCCTCCTCCTTCTTCTTCCTTGACCTCCCCCCTAGATGGGAGGAGGGTTTCCCCCTCTGGTCCTTGGCCTCCATGGTAGCGGAGGGGCGGAAGCCCCTCCGATATTGGATCTCTCTCTCCGTTCCTTTTGTTTCTGCCTTCTCAGATTCTGGCCTTTCACCGTTTCTTAAATCCCCGGAGATCCGTAACTCTGATTGGGCTGAAATTTTAACACAATTTTTATCCGGATATTAGCTTTCTTGCGGCGAAAGAAGGCCCACAACCACCTTAAGGGGTGACCACAAGCCACCCTGACGTGCCCAGGGGGTAGGGCGCGCCCCTATGGCTTGTGGGCCCCTCGGGATCGTCTCACGTTGATTCTTTTTTCCAAAAATCACATATATTCCAAAAAAAATCTCCGTAAGTGTTTATCGCGTTTGGACTTCGTTTGGTATGGATATTCTGCGAAGCAAAAAAATATGCAATGAATAGGAACTGGCACTGGGCACTGGATCAATATGTTAGTCCCGAAAATAGTATAAAAAGTTGCCAAAAGTATATGAAAGTTGTAGAATATTGGCATGAAGAAATCAAAAATTATAGATACGACGGAGACGTATCATTGTTGATCTTCATAGATAGATCTTGGGTGTTCGTAGGAAATTTTTTGTTTCCCAAACAAAAAAATCATCAAAATGTTTTATAGCATTTGGACTTCGTTTGGTACTGGTTTCATGAAAAGCCAAAACGCACAGAAAACAACTAACACTTGGCATTGGTTTAATAGGTTAGTTCCCCAAAATGATATAACATAGCATATAGTTACATATAAAGCATTCAAGATTGATAATATAATAGCATGAAAAAAATCAAAAATCATCGATACGTTGGAGACGTATCAGTGCCTCCAAGGGATCTTGTGTGTCGCTAGCTGACTTGGGGAGGGGCCGGCCCCTCCATGTTTTGGCCAACCTAGAGGAGAGGAGTCCTCCTAGGAATCCTAACTCCTCCCAAGCCTATGGGTATGCACCACTAGTGAGCCTTTATGGCTCATGGTTTACCTCCCCTTGGTCCAGCCAAGGGAGCAACATCATAAGAACCCTCGAAATATTCCGGAAGCTTTTGGTACCTTCCAAAAATTATCGAGGCACTCTCGAGCACTTCCAAGACACTCCTGACACTTACGGTACGCTCGCGGATCCACTTGGAACACTTCCGAAATCACCCATCTCTCTTTCTAAGTCCTTCTCTCTTTCTCTTGAATCCTTGGCTCTCAAATAAATCACTAGTTATTAAAGCGTGTGACCCTGCAGGTTTGGTGGTATGTAAACATGAACTAAAACCATACCAGATGTGTAATTGTGGCTCTGCGTCATATTTTCCTTCAAAACTTGGTCCAATCTTGCCGCCGCCAACCACTCGCGTCGTAGGTACATTGCATGGACCTCCCATGGTGCTGGTCACGCTCATCTCTATTAGCAACGTCCGACCAGCCTACGCCCTCAGCCACAACATGCCGGGGCTTGCTAGAGTGACGAAGGGCAGAGAAAGATTGATGGCTGCCGCCACAGTCGAAAGAGAGGCCAGTGCCATATCTTCCGTCACTACCTGAGCGTTTGTGGTCGTCGGTCGCCATGTGTGGGAGGGAGTGCGGGCATGAAGGAGGCGGTTGAGGAGCAACTTGGGGGGCAAGGGAGGGGGTGCGTGAAGGAGAGGGGATTGCGATTGGTTCCGACCAGTTAGGGTTTTCCTACCGCCATCTAATGTCGCGTGACTAGCGTCATCTTTACCCGGGTAACGTGACATGGGACTCAACGGTCTGTTTTCAACTCAAACGACTCTAATCGACCGCAATTGCCACCGCAATTATGACGGGGTTTTGCAAAAATAACAAATATTGTGATTGTTTTCTCATTTAGGGTTATGGGATTCGCAATTTACTTATTGAGGAGGGGATTGGGTGGAAGAAAGGTGTCCATTGCTGCCAAACAAGGCCGAAAGCAACGTCTTAACGTAACGGCCCCAACAGCCTCGGCTTCGCTTTCTCACTCCCGCCCAGGCCCGCACACGTTCCATCCAACACGTCGCGGCCGTCTCCATGGCCACCATGTCCCGCTCCGGCTACGGCTCCGACGACGAAGACTCCACGCCGGCGATGCGCCGCCTCCGACGCCTCTCCCTCCACCTCCTGCAGCCCTCCGATCGGCCCGCTCCCGAGGGAGCCAATTCCCTGGTCCCCGCCGCGTGCGCGGGGAAGCGGCGGGCGGGGGGCCTGGACGCGGACGCGGCGGCACTCACCTCGTACCTGCGGGGGCGGCACCGGGAGACCCAGGAGCGGTTATACAGGTTCTTCGTCGAGCGGCCGGAGCTCCAGACGCCCGTCGAGCTGCCCATGGCCGCCCACCGCGAGCTCTGCTTCCGGCAGATGACGGCGCTCGTTCGAGAGGCCGGGGTGCGGCCGCTCAGCCTCATGGCAGACGACCCCGCCGAGTACTTCGCCGTCATGGAGGCCGTCGGCGGGCTCGACATCTCCCTCGCCATCAAGGTCGGCGTACAGTACAGGTTGGTTCGCTTTGCCTCTCTTTTTTACCGCGCGTTCTAGTTAATTTACTGGTAATTGAGCAATTCCCTCACAAATAAACTGGTAAAGAACACAAATCGATCGTGATTTTCTTCTATATGTTTCATATATGGGGAATTGCTAGCTGGTAGTTAACGAGAGGGTTTCATCTAAAGAAAAGTTAACCTGCAGAGGGCTTACATGATTGCTTGATGTTACGAGGCGAATTGCGAACTACATCTATGGATCAATTGGTGATTTTACTATCGATCTCAGTAGCTAAATCGTTTTTTTTACTCTTTTGAATGTGAATAACACAAATCATACTGATCTTGATCATACTGATTATCGCATTCACGAGGATTCTAATTTGGAGCATGGTTAATGTGATTTGTGAGTGTGCGCTTGGATCTGTTGATAACTTGATGCTAGTATGGTTAATGTGATTTATGGGTGTGGCCTTGGATCTGTCGATAGCTCCAACCTACTTCATGGATGGATCTGTTGATGTCTTAACTGCAACCTACTTCATGTACGGTAGGTTGCCATTACACTCCTTTTGGGACCAAGTACTTATGACTTATGAGTGACAAGGACTCTGAAAACAGAGTTTCAGCATGATTGCACATAGGTTTATATTTTGTGGTGGCTTGATAATAGATGATAGCTTTTTCACTGACGTAGCATCGGCCTAATTGATTGTTGTGGCGAAAGAAGAAGCATTAGTTCTTGATTAAGATGCTTGGTTTGCTACAACTTTGGTTATGGTTAGTTCATGAGCAATTTGATTGCCTACAGGGACGATTGCGTGCACAGTTCACTATTGTGAACTGCCAAGCATTTGATGTACCCATTTTTTGTAGTCGATGATTCCGTTTCGAGTATTGGGATTATTTAGGGTACACATGCATCTGGAGTTT
Source organism: Hordeum marinum (assembly GCA_022496015.1). Lineage (NCBI taxonomy): Eukaryota > Viridiplantae > Streptophyta > Magnoliopsida > Poales > Poaceae > Hordeum > Hordeum marinum. Next base: position 165,667,542 of record CM039678.1, on the reverse strand, counting down.
GGTTGCTGTTCATTTCATACAACCTCAAACACTGCACCTTTTATCATTCTGGAATTCATGCAAAATGCCCTTGGTATGTCAGATTATTTCCTCTGGTGATGATCTTAGCAGGACAATAACACATCATTTGACATTTGTAACTATTATTTACCAGTTTTACGCGCTACCTTTTCCTTGCCTGTCCATTGTTGTAAATACACTAACTTGCCTGCTTGTTAACGCAGTCTTTGGGGTGGTTCTATAATAAATTTGGGAACCAAGAAGCACAGGGAAAAGTACTTTGAAAAAATCGATAATTTGGATTATCCAGGCTGTTTTGCTATGACAGAACTGCATCATGGTTAGATTATTTATTCAATTATTCCATCAGTATTGCTGATTTCTTGTTTGGTACTTTGATTGGTTGCAGTTTAACTGTCTATTGGGACTTTTACAGCACCTAAAACTCTGTTTTCAATAGTTTGAAAAGATTCCCTTCGTTTCCCTTTATTGCTCTTCGACAGGATCCAATGTTCAAGCCCTACAGACCACTGCTACATTTGATCCAGTTACTGATGAGTTCATTATTGATACACCAAACGATGGAGCCATTAAGTGGTGGATTGGCAACTCAGCTCTTCATGGAAAATTCGCTACTGTTTTTGCAAGGTTAATTTTACCGCTTCAGGGAAAAGGAGGGGAACCTGCTGACATGGGAATTCATGCATTTATTGTCCCGATTCGGGACCTTGAAACCCATGCTGTTCTTCCTGGAATTGAGATCAATGATTGTGGGCACAAGATAGGCCTAAATGGTGTAGATAATGGTGCCCTGAGATTCCGTTCAGTTAGGATACCCCGTGACAATCTTCTGAACCGATTCGGTGATGTGGCGCGAGATGGAAAATACACAAGCAGTCTCCCCACGATTAATAGAAGATTTGCAGCAACCCTTGGTGAGCTTGTTGGGGGACGAGTTAGTCTTGCATATAGTTCTGTGGGAATACTCAAAGTTGCAGTAACCATTGCTGTTAGATATGCTTTACTGCGTCAACAATTTGGTCCACCTAAGCAGCCTGAAATCAGTGTGCTGGATTACCAATCTCACCAGCACAAACTAATGCCTATGTTGGCATCAGCGTATGCATTTCATTTTGCCAGGCGGTATTTGGTAGATAAGTACTCGGAAATGAAGAAAACCAATAACGAGGATATTAGCGCTGATGTCCATGTACTTTCATCTGGGTTGAAGTCCTACATAACTTCATACACAGCAAAATCTATTAGCATATGCCGAGAGTCGTGTGGTGGCCATGGGTATGCTGCTGTAAATCGGTTTGGTGGTCTGCGGAATGACCATGATATATTTCAAACATTTGAAGGAGACAATACAGTTCTGCTGCAGCAGGTACCAATGGGAATCCTTTACAAAGCTCATTTTGTAATATTTGATGGGCAGGTTCTCTGATAGTTGAAAGGGTAGTATATATATTAGGAACACACACCTAATTACATATTGTGGGTAGAAGTTTGGGTGAGTAATTTCCTGTGATATGAAGTTAGTTATACCTCAAATATTGTACCTCTTATCACGATGCTATTGTAGGTTGCTGGCGATCTCCTGAAGCAATATCAGCAAAAATTTAAGGGAGGAACACTCTCAGTCACCTGGAACTACTTGAGAGACTCCATGAGCACCTACTTATCTCAGCCTAACCCCGTTACTGCTCGGTGGGAAGGGGAAGATCATCTAAGGGATCCTAAATTTCAGCTGGATGCATTCAGAGTGAGTCCTATCTTCATAATAATGTCAGTACCAATTGGATAGAAGTCCTGTACTGATTGCATAAACTCTCTTCTCAGTATCGAACATCTAGACTACTGCATAGTGTTGCTGCTCGACTCCAAAAGCACATGAAGACACTTGGAGGTTTTGGTGCGTGGAACAGATGTTTAAACCATCTGCTCACGCTTGCGGAGTCACACATTGAGTCTGTCATCCTCGCAAGGTTTATAGAAGCAGTGAAGAGGTATAGTTTTTGCGTCCTCAGTTACATTGTTCTTACCATCACTGCTTACTAACTATCTCGACACATTAGTTTAGCAGTAAGATTTTGTTGAATACTTATAATGAAGGTTTCTTTGGTTGAGATCGGCGAAAGCATTGAAAAATTCTCCTGTCGCCCTGACTACAATTTACCACCCGTCAATCATGATTATTTGTGCTTGAGTTGTAGAATTATCCCTTGAAAAATCCTCCTGTCGCCCTTTGTATAGAGCTCTTGCGACTTCTAGTACCGAGGACTCCTTTTTTGTGTTTGGGCCCTTATCCTCGTTATGTTGTTTAGCTGAACCACGAATACAAACTAAAGGAGAACTATCAAAGCCTAGACTCAGCATTGAGATGTTGTTTCCGTAACCCTTTTTTGACTTTATCCAGTGAGGTTAGTGCGACAACAATGACCTATGATGTGCCTACGCAGTTGCCCTGATGAAAAAACACGTGAAGTACTGAAGCTGGTGTGCGACCTTTATGCGCTCGATAGGATCTGGAAAGACATCGGGACATATCGGAATGTAGACTATGTCGCGCCAAACAAAGCCAAGGTTTGTATCCTGCTTACCAACTCCATGCATAGTACAAAATTGCAATTTCAGTCCTTAGCTTCAGACCAGAAGCAGGACCTGATGACATGCTCCCCTGTATGCTTGCAGGCTATCCATAAACTGGTAGACTACCTCAGTTACCAAGTGAGGCTTGTTGCTCGAGAACTCGTTGACGCCTTCGATCTTCCAGACGAAGTCATCCGTGCGCCAATCGGCTTGCAATCGGAGGCCTACGCTCAGTACACGCAGCGTATCGGCTTCTAGACAAATATATAAACAACCTTGTACTATCATATATCCAACATAGTAAATTGAAATCAAGTGTATAATAAGATAATAGACATGAGATGTGTACTACGTATATGTGATAATATTGTGAATGATTTTTGCCAGGTTGTGTTTTAGCAGCAACGCTGTGAATAGAGCTCACACGTGAGATATTGTGCAGCTACAATGTTTTCTGATGAATAATCTCTCTTCAGTCACGTGACAAACATGATGATGTGGCTAACCGGTTGGTTGAGAACATCATCAGGGATCGAGCTATCTATCCACATGGTATTATGCTGAACTATAACAGTACATTTTTGCCGTAGCTGAAAAGAGACCACGCGGTTCCAGATGAATTACCTTTTATGCCATTGTGAAAAGGCTTCGATGCGATCAGGGGAATGCCAGGGATGAATAAGGAAGGTGAAATGCCCAACACTGAAGGATAATTGCAGCAAGCCAGCAATAATACTTGGTCATACATGTGTATTGTATTTACTCTGATAACTGATGAAATAACACCCTGATCATGGAAAACTGGAGCTATTGACAGATCACTAATACATCCAGCCTCCAGTTTTCTTGTTCTATGGAAGACGGTACACATAAATCATAAAGAACATTTGAGAACTGGAGTACAAGAGAGACAAACTTATAATAATGTTACAAAAGACAGGATCATATCACTTCATCTTTTCAATCCGAATCCGAATCGTAAGCAGTGGAAGATCTAACCCTCCTATTCTTTGACATGCCAGTCCCATCTGATTGAGCATCTGCACGTTTCATATGGACAACTAGAACACATGTCCAGATAAGTTGAATTCAAATTTGAACTATTTCATTTCAAATCATTTTGTTTGGATTGTAATATTTATTTATCTTTTATTTTTGAAGAATTGTGCTATTTATCTTTAATTATTTTCAGTACTCCTGGCATAGGGAAAAAAAATGAGTGAACAGACATTTGGTGCCTATGGTTGGATGGCAGGTGCCCGGCCCGCTACCTGTGAACATGCTCGGACATGTTCATGGACATTTGGTGCCGTCCATTTGATGATCCCTGTTGGAGTTGCACTAAACTCCGCCATACCTCTTTGGTGCTTGCAAGAAAGACATCATGTATAAACCATGTCGCTAAGCATTATTCCTTGCGTGGAAGGCATGGAAAAGGATGAAAAACAAGGCATTGTCTTCACAAAGAGTTCGTGAGAGTCAAAGCTCTAGGTTCAACATTAATGTATGTAGAAAGAACTTAAAAACAAGCTGTAGTAATACCATAACATTTTAAATTACATAGTAAACGGGAAAAGGTTAATGGAATGCCGAAAATCAAACTTGAGAAAGTTTGAGTTTGGACAAAATGAATAGGACTTACATTTTGAGTTGGAGGGAGTAATGCCCCCAAAGTTAAAATATATAAATGTTAAGAGAATGCAAAAAATCAAACTTTCTCTTAAACAAGAAAGACATGACTGGATCAATATACCAAGTCTCACAAGTTCCACAACACTTGCCGATCAGTCAATTCTACCAATAATGAGTCACAATCACCAAAAATCTTGTCAGGAAAATCACAATCATGCACCAGGAAGCCAAATAATAATGCTCATATTACAAAGGCCACAATTGCTACGCCAGCATGCTGCGGGTAATGGGGGAGCATTCGTAACACTAAAATGCTGCAGGGTCAGTCAGGGTCAGGGGCGTGAACCTTCAAATACAAATGAGTATGGTGGCATTCTACCTATCAAGTAAAAGTTGCTTTCCCAGCCATCGTGGAGGTCTCAGCGAAGGCTTGATTCCAAGCTTGGTCAGGAAGATTGTGTAAATTATATGCAGTATGAAGACAAAGAATCCACAATTAAGTAGAAGCTGCCAAAGACAGGGAAGTTACTTTCTGAACTGGCTCGTGATATAGGTATAATTCGGCAGGTTAGAAATTACCAGTGTCCCAAAGATTACATATATTGCATCCATGGATGGAATTGCGTTCACACCAGCCGCCGCCAGAATGTACGTTAAGGAGGCATGTACGTTAACGGTTATCTGAAATGATCAGGCAGTTAGTGAATTAAATTGAAGAATATTTTCTCAACTGAAGAATCACTGAATAGAGTTGAATAGACATACCAATTGAAGAATGTTCTCTCGTATCAGGAATGATGATAGTAACACATATCCGCAAGCTCCCACCGCACAGATCTGGAAAGCAAACTTCATCTGAAATTCAATTTAAGGACTAAAAATAAGAGTAGCACAAATGTCAGCTGGAAATGATCTGTCATGCACGACGACACGCCTTAGACAGTGTACCGTGTGTTGGGATGTTGGCTATATTAGCCCGGTTTGTATGCAGAAACGAGTAAGTATGAATTGAGGAATAAAGCTCTAAATTCTCCTCATATTTCTCCCTTGTTCTCTTCTGCTCCTTCCTCAAGTCAGCCGAACTAAGAGAGAGACCTCACGTCGGCAATCACACTAGAAAGGGGGTAACACATAATCACTAGCCAAAATTCCAATATGGATGTAATTCCTAAGTCAATCTACAACTTAGTATCTATTTCTTACCGAATGATCTTAAATTTGTTATTAGCAAAACTGGCTGTTTATTTATTTCTACTCAATGATTCTGAATTCAGATATTATGTGGACCTTTCAACTATGCCTTTCTCCTCAAGGACACATGAGCTTATGCACCAGCATCTGTTGTCTCTTGACTCTTTCCACCTATCTCCTATTATGAAGAAGTTTCATCTAGTCATATTAGATATCATGTAAAGTTAAGAAGAAACACCAACTAGCAACGTGTTGCCTGTCAGAAGAGATAGCAATTGCAATTTGCTATTCATGTGTTAAAAATAACGAAAAGAACATACGCATGTTTGGTACTGGTTCTAATTTGCTTGGTAATTTTGTGATAAGGAGTTAAGGACTAGCACAAAAGTAATCATTTATTGTGCAAGCAAAGAAAATTCTTCCGAAGGATATCTAACAGGTGTACAAGAAAGAACACAGAGATTTGCAACTACTAAAATAGTGAACTAGATAATCTGATTCATATTTTCAAATAGAAAGCTGTGTCAAACATTACGAAAATATCAATGGCCTAACTCTATGTAGAATCTTTCACAAGGTAATGTTGTCATCAGCAATACATCTACAGACATGAAATACCAATTGAGAGAAGATATTTACAGTTGCGCAGATTATGATGGAAGCAATCCAATTGATCTCCAACCTGATGAAAGAGGAGGGGAAAAATGTTACGGTTACTCAAAGTCAACAAAAATCAAGTGGAAGCTACAGCTGCATATATGCACCCCTGATGCAAATCTATCATTAACCTCTAGTGACACATATGCCAACGGTGAAAGTGAAAGCTTCACCTTTCCTCACCTCCACATAGTACCCATGGCTAGACCAACTACCCCATGCATAAGCTGCAGGAAAACAAGCCCAAGAAATGTAAAATGTCCCGAGTCATAACGAATGAACGAAGTGTTCTTTTAATCTTTCAAGTCCCAGAGAAGATACAGAACAAAAATGGAACAATGTATACAGAGAAGCTAAAGGAAAAAAAGGTAAACTACCAACAACACCAAAACTCAAGTACTAAAATGAAATAGGAATACTGTTGTTCGATGATTGATGAATGTTAACCCTCACTGTCGCGGCTTGCCATCTCTACTTATATATATTTTTTTCACTTGGAATATTGATTTCTTTGAGTGCTAGATATGGAGCTATTGTTCGTTTCAATGACAACGACGTTAAATCCCCCAATTCAACACTCGATCGCAGCACCAACATCAGTTAGTTTCAAGGTAAATATGCGAGTTGCCAACTTCAAATGTTCTGAACCAAACACATGTGACATGCCACTGGCAAACCTATTATGAATCATATGCCACAAAAGAGATACTACTTACCAGATAAGTGGATGCTTTGACAGGGCCAGACAATGTGAAGAGCAGTAAAACAGTAGCCACCTGATGAGGCAATGCCATAAACAAACTAAACTAAAATACACGAAGCCCATATATGCAAGTGAGCCATTTAATCAGACTCACCATGGTTTTCCTACCAGCTCCTAATCCCCATCTCAAGGAGGAGATGACTATCGGCAACGGGAAAAAGCAGCTGAAGTAATTCTGCATCAGCAAAAGAAGACATCAGCTCCATGCATCGACAGTCAGATAAATGGATTTATAGAAAGACCAAAGAAACAGAGCAACATTGCACGCTAGAGTGAGAGAAGGGCGCGGACCTCGATGGCGAGGGAGTTGGTGAGGAAGTACGCGAGACCAGCAACGGACGCGAACATGGCGCACTCGACGAGTCGCCGTGTCTTGGTGAGCCCATTGTCCAGGTCCGCGTCTTCCTCGTCCTCGTACACGCCCCGTTGCTCCTCTCCGGGGGCGGCTCGGCTGACGGCGGCCTGGAGCGGCGGGGTTCGCGTTCGGAGCGCGGTGATGGTGGGTGGAAAGCGGAGCTCTGTGAGCGGAGAGGCGGCCGGCCGGCGGGGGAGGGCGGGGCGGGATCCCGGCGGAGACGGAGAGAAGCGTGGGCGAGGATGGAGGCGAAGGCGAAGCATAATAAGAACCGGACGGAGGCGGAGGCGGCGAGGTGCCCGGGAAATGGCCGGCGGCGAGGCGGCAGGCGCGTGGGGGGCGAGGCGGAGGCAGAGGCTGCGATTCGTTTGCGATAAGGATCGGACGGTGCCGGTTAAGTCTCGCGGCGATAAGAGGAAACCAACTACAATGGCTGGCCCGTCTGGCCTGAACACAAAAACGAAATGCCAGTACTGCTACAGCTGCCGACCGCGTGCTGCGCCGCCGCGGCGTCGGCGTCGGCGCCCTTCTCGCTCTCGCGGCCGCCGCCCTCCCGGCTGCGCGCGTCGCACGTCCTCTTCGCCTTCCCTCGCCTGAGGAAATACGGCCGCCGGAGCCGCGAGCCGGTGCCCACCACCCTCGACGACGACGACGAGGCGGATGAGGAGGACGACGACGGCGTGGAGGAGGCGGTTGACGAGGACATCTTCCTCAAGAACCGGCCCAAGCCGGCCGGCTTCGGCGTGGGGAAGACCTACACCACCGACGTTGAAGAGCAGCTTCTCCGGGAGATGGGCATCGGCGGCGCCGGGAACAAGAGCAAATCGGCTCCGTCCAAGAAGATCAAAACCAGCGGCTCGGCCACAGAAACCGGCGCAGGTTAGCTTCCTCTGCATTCTCGTCAGCTCAGCTCACTGCGTTGTGGCATTTGTTGCTTCAGCATAAAACTAGTAGTAGAAATACAATGTTCTACAGGAATATTAGTAAATTGCATGTCAAAAGTCTACTCGCTAAAGATAATTTCGCACTATAAATAACTTAGTTACAGTACTATGTACGTAGTTACTAGCAACTTCCCATTTTAGACCATAAAGAAAATGACTTTTTTTTTAGAAAGAGCCGCTACTTTTATTGGATCAAAGATTGTTCATTACATATGACGGTCCTTCTTTACTTTGATTTGATGACCAAAGTCGCACAGTCAGAAGCCACTACAATACTCTGGAAGCCAGCTTCCTCAGCAAATTCCATTGCACACTTTACGTACTTAGGAAACAAAATATGCAATACATTTTGGAACCGAGGGACTACTAGGGGCCAAAAACACGGACAACTCGTTAAATAAAATGTGAGGAACAAAATGCAAAGATCTTTTGCCTTGCGTTGAATAACTTCAAAGATTGTTCAGAAATGCTCGGTTCCTACAAGCAACAAGCTGGTAATTCTCACATTTTCGGTTGCTCGGTCCTTCCCTTCTAACACCGACCATTATTGGTATCTTACAACATTACTTCATATAAACATGATCTCTAAAAAAATCTTTACAGTCTAAGTCCAACTACCCAGGCCAATGACGAAAACATGTTCAGAAACTACCTCATGGAATTTCCGTAAGCCTTAAAGTGAATGTCGATGTGATACAATTTATCTTTTGCTCTCGGTGTAATAATTCTGGAGATAATTAATGTATATATATTTATTTATTCGTTATCCACTTTCCTTACTAGATAGCTCAGCGTTTTGCATTTTGGAAACCTTTTGAATCATTGGCACTTCATTTTGGGATTTAGCTGCCGTGGAAGGTTTCGAAGAAATTATTGTTGAACATAAGCCTGGTTTTCTTGATGAATTTTCTGTATGTTGTCACAGATGTCAGTAATGATGGCATTCATGTTCGTATTTGGAACCTCCCGAAAAAGAAGAACATACATAAGGACCTGAACCTGGCTTTCAAAGGGTTTCCTGGCCTGGTAACTATAAACCCAGCAAACTCTGGAACGAAGAAGACCCGTGATCCTATTTGTAAGGGTTTTGCATTTGTCAAACTGGAGTCAGTGGACGCTGCAACGAGGTAATTTATTTCCTTCACTCTTTTGACATTCTTGTACAATTATTTGTTTCTTCACAAATTTATTTCTGATATCCATCAAAATTCCATGTGTAATTACTTCATTGCTTGGTACTTATAGAATCCAAAAAACACTGCTGTTAGCTCATTGTTAAATCTCCCGGGTAAAGCGTTTAGAAAACACCTAAACCATATGCCCTTCCCATCTCATCAATGAAGAAAGAATTGCTGATGTTGCTCACTGTTAGCTGAATCTGCTGTTCATCCAAAATTGCTGAAATAACTGAACTACAGCCATCAGCACTATCTTGGACATTCTTATTCATCTTCTCCATGTCCTTGCTCCTGGAATGCATCCATTAGTTCCATTCTTGTGCCAGAAGGCACAATGACGTGTGGTATATATACTTGAAAGTACCATGCCGATTTGTATCATTTTGATATTATGCTTGATTCCATGGAATCGTGTACATTAATGGGCAAAGACCACCAATATATAGGCCATGAAATCTTCCTTCTGATGCCGTGGAGTTGTTATCTTATTATGTCATGCACATCTACCATGTTGACCAATCAATTTAAAGCAGTGACGGTCCGGTTAGTTTGAAACTGTTTTGCGCCTGGTTGGGTAGGGAGAATGCCAGTGGTGCTTGAATAAATTCCTAAGACTAAGCACTTGTATTTTCTGTGCAATTTTGCTCAGCCTCTTTCTTTGTACCATTTGGTTTCGAAATTATTCAAAACATGTTGTACTTTGTGCCTGCAGGTTCGTTGAACTGTACTCTCGTAAAGCCGTGTCATTCGGCAAGGTTGAGAAGCCAATCAAGTGCTGTATTGTCGAAGGGCACGTCCCAACAGACCCTTCAAGTCAAGCACCCAGCAGTCAGCCACCAGGGTCGAACCCCCAACGGTTGGTAGCCGTAAGATGAGTGGCACAGTTGGTCTGCCATTGATCCAGTTGCCACTTGGTAATTGGAAGATGGAGAATTCACGGAAGAAGGTTCGCAACATAGATATTGGCATGCTTCTCTCGAGATTGCGAAGACATGGACCGTTTGCTCGGAAATCCCGGTTTTGTAGATGATATCAAGCGTTGACATTAGCAGGAAACCCTTTCTCCAATGGGTTTATTAGGGATTAGACTAGTTCCTAGTATGCAGTGGTTTTAGTTAAATTTACGTGCCCATATGAAGGGATTGTGTCCGAATAGGTTCGACTGTTTCGGAGGAGGATTTGAATCTGAATCCACACATCGATATAAATGGGTGATGTTTGTGCGCTAAATGTTGAGCTGCATAATCAATCAATGTGTGTTACTGAAAAGTACCCAAGTAGAGCATGGCAATGTGCGTGCTACCTAATGTGTTTATGGATGTTTTCTGAAAGAACAACTAGGCACTATGAAAACATTTCACGCCAGCGACCGGTCGAACGCGAACCATGCGATGCAACTTGATCCCACGCCCCGTGCTGCCCTTGCCTTTTTCTATCTTCTCCCACTTAGTTGCTCGTTTTCTTTCTCTCGATCCCCTTTCTTTCCCGCCGTTGATGTCTTCCTAGCGTCGGGGATACGGAGTTGGGTGCCCATCGCCGCACCGATCGTAGCACGCGGCCACCGCGGTGGTAGCAAAAAACACACCGGTGGTAGCAAATCCTAGTTGTCGTGGTCACCCATGTCGCCGCTCGTTGCACCACCGCACGCCAGTCGCAACAAATTCGGTTGCCGATGGTAGCTTTTCTCACTACCGGTTGCAACATATTCGCAACCCGTCGTCGCTAGCCACACTTCGCCGTCTTCCTGATTGTAGCAAAAACAGACATTGCATGTAGCTTTCTTCATTGTTGTTTGCAGCAAATATCGTGGATACAAAGCTTCAACCGCGAAAATAAATCTTCGAACGGCGGGGAAAAGCTTCATCCGGTGTGTAAAAAAGCTTCAACCGGTCTGTGGGAATGCTTCAACCCTTTGAAAAGGCTTCAATTGCCATGGAAAAAAAAGGTTCAACCGATGTCGCAGGTCACGGCATCGACATGAATGGTTGTAGACATTCCCATCATCGGTCGTAGCAAAAATGAATGATTGTTGAAGCAAAAGTTATCTTTTTTGTCGCTATCGACATGAATGGTTGCAGCAATTCCCATCGCCTGTTGTAGCAAAGGCCGATGGTCGTTGCAACACCAGTCCTCGTTGGTTGTAGCTTTTGCACGTGGATGGCAAAGGAGAAAGGGAGAATCAAAATTCCTAAGTCGTAATTCCTCACCAGAGCATAGAAGAGGAGTAAAAAGAATCCTACTCTCCGATATAACTAGACTCAAAATAGTTTTCACTAGACTCGACTCGGCCAAGTTCGATCAATCAAGTGGGCTCCTAGGTCGGTATAGGCTCTGATACCGATTTGTCACGCCCAAGATGCGATCCTATCCTTATTTCGGCACAAGGGCCTCGACAGGGATAGAAGCGCATCTCGTCGTGTTGCGAGCATGGATATCATTACAAGTACATGTACAAAAGAGATGAGTATATGGAATTGGCTTACACTCGTCACAAGCTACATCAAGATCACATCAATACAACAAAATATTCAAACATCATACAGAAGAGCAGCGTCCGACTACAGACGAAATCAAACGATAAAATGACATTCATCCTTGATATCCCAGGCAGCCGCGTGAAACCCATCCTAGATTGATGATGAAGAAGAAGAACTCCAAATCAAACAAGCTTCACGCTCACGTCAAATCATCACATTACCTGCGCCTGCAACTGTTGTTGTAGTAATCTGTGAGTCACAGGGACTCAGCAATCTCATTTCCAAGGGTATCAAGACTAGCAAAGCTTAATGGGTGAGGTATGGTTAAGTGATGAGGCTGCAGCAAGCAACTAAGCATATATTTGAGTGGCTAACTTACGAATACAGAAAGTAAAGTATGGTGGAATACGCATAACGAACATGAACCAGTAATGATCACTAACTGATCCTAAACACCTACTTACGTCAAACATAACCCCACCGTGTTCTCTCTCGGATAAGGACTCACGAGAAGAGACAGTCATGGTTACGCACACAGTTGGTATATTTTATTAGAGTTTACTTCAAGTTTGCTATGACCGGGTGATAAACAAAATATCCAAGTTTGCCACATAACCGCGGGCACGGCTTTTCGAAAGATTTAACCCTGCAAGGGTGCTCCAACTCGTCCATCACAAATTAACCACATGCCGCGGGTATAACCTCGACCACCGATCTCGTGATCATCCTAGGCAATTCCAAAGGAAATCCGACACCTCGAGATAGCCCGAACAAGATCAGAGTTCCTCACGCAAGACATTCGAGAAAGGTAAAACAAGTCCAGCAAGGCCGCCCGACGTGTCGATGAACCCCATATGAGCCGCGTATCTCGTTCTCAGGACATGACCAGATGAGCACAGCGTACAGTGGCCTGATAGAAATCTCCCGAGTTGTCCCGGGTTGGCCCCGCACATGACTCTAGTTTGGTCCACACTCATGAGGAGCACTGGCCCGAGGGTTGATTAAATTATCCGCGGGTGCCGGCGGGTCCCTATGCATTTTATTAGTTATTAGGCAAATGTAGTACCAATGTTGGGCCTTGCCAGACAAGCTTTATCCTAAAACGAAAATCAAGGGGGTCCCAATAACAACCCCGAGTATGTTATGAGCGCTCAATTATGAAACATAACACCGGTTCACAAGTAACTGGGGGCGGCAAGAGTGGAACAAAATGTTGGGGAACGTTGCATGGGAAACAAAAAATTTCCTACGCACATGCAGATCTATCCATGGTGATGAGCATCTACGAGAGGAAGAGTGGATCTATGTACCCTTGTAGATCGCTAAGCAGGAAGTGTTAAGAAACGCGGTTGGTGTAGTCGAACGTCTTCGCGATCCAAATCGCCGAGCGTCCCGCGATCTCATCACGATTCGTCCCGCGATCCAATCACGATCTGTCCCGCGAACTCATCACGATCCGTCCCGCGATCTCATCACGATCCGTCCCGCGAACTCATCACGATCCGTCCCGCGATCTCATCACGATCCGTCCCGCGAACTCATCACGATCCGTCTCGCGATCTTGATCACGGTCATTCCGATCTAGCGCCGAATGGACGGCACATCCGCGTTCAGCACACGTACAGCTCGATGACGATCTCCGCCTTCTTGATCTAGCAAGAGGGAGCAGAGACGTAGAAGAGTTCTCCGGCAGCGTGTTGGTGCTCCGGAGATGGTGGTGGAGATATTCCGGCAGGGCTTCGCCTAAGCACTGCAGAAATCCGATCTAGAGGAGAAACTATGCACTAGAGAAACGGGTAGCATGTGGGTGAAAATTCTATGCCAAAACCCTAAAATCCTCTAGTATATATAGAAGGAGAGGAGGAGGAGGCTTGGCTGCCAAAGAGGCAGCCCTTGGGTCGGCCGAACCTAGTGGGATTGGAGGATTCCTCCTCCAATCCTAGTAGGACTAGGACTCCTCCTTATTTTTGTCTTTTTTGCCTTTTTCCACCTTTTTCTCTTTGGGCTTTTCTTCCCAGCCACATGGGCCTTGTGTGGGACTTTCACCAGCCCAAAAAGGGCTGGTATTTACTCTCCCACAGCTCATGTAGCCTCTTGGGTCGAAATACCCCTCCCGATGGTCTCCCGGTATACTACCGGCACTCCCGGTACACTACCGATAAGCCCGAAACTTTTCCGGTGACCAAAATAGGACTTCCTATATATCAATCTTTACCTTCGGACCATTCCGGAGCTCCTCGTGATGTCCGAGATCTCATCCGGGACTCCGAACAACCTTCGGTCACCACCATGCATAACTCTATACTACCGAAACGTCACCGAACCTTAAGTGTGCAGACCCTGCGGGTTCGAGAACTATGTAGACATGACCGAGACACCTCTAAGGTCAATAACCAATAGCGGGACCTATATGCCCATATTGGTTCCTACATATTCTACGAAGATCTTTATCGGTTGAACCTCTATGTTAAGGATTTAGTTAATCACGTATGATGTTCCCTTTGTTCTTCGGTATGTTACTTGCCCGAGACTCGATCGTCGGTATCTCCATACCTAGTTCAACCTCGTTACCGACAAGTCTCTTTACTCGTTCCGTAATACAAGATCCCGTGACTAACACTTAGTCACATTGCTTGCAAGGCTTATTGTGATGTTGTATTACCGAGTGGGCCCTGAGATACCTCTCCGTCACACGGAGTAACAAATCCCAGTCTTGATCCATGCCAACTCAACAGACACCCTCGGAGATACCTGTAGAGAACCTTTATAGTCACCCAGTTATGTTGCAACGTTTGATACACACAAGGTACTCCTCCGGTGTCAGTGAGTTACATGATCTCATGGTCATAGGAACATATACTTGACATGCAGAAAACAGTAGCAATAAACTGACACGATCATATGCTACGTTCGTAGTTTGGGTCTTGTCCATCACACCATTCTCCTAATGATGTGATCCCGTTTATCAAATGACATCTCATTTCCATGGCTAGGAAACCTTAACCATCTTTGATCAACGAGCTAGTCTATTAGAGGCATACTAGGGACATGGTTTTGTCTATGTATCCACACATGCGTCTAAGTCTCCGATCAATACAATTATAGCATGGATAATAAACGATTATCATGAACAAGGAAATATGATAATAACCAATTTATTATTGCCTCTAGGGCATATTTCCAACAGCCTCCCACTTGCACTAGAGTCAATAATCTAGTTCACATCACCATGTGATTTGCATTGTTATGAATCTAACACCCAATGAGTTCTAGGGCTTGATCATGGTTTGCATGTGAGAGAGGTCTTATAGTCAACGGGTCTGCGACATTCAGAACCGTGTGTACTTTGCAAATTTCTATGTCAAACCGTAAACACTGCTACCACACTCCACCTGGTACTATTCCAAATGGCTGCTCCACTACACATATCCAGATTGCTACTACGAGTCATCTAGATTGGTGTTAAAGCTTGCATCGACGTAACTCTTTACGGCGAACTCTTTATCACCTCCATAATCGAGAAACATCTCCTTAGTCTTTTAGTTACTAAGGATAATCTTGACCGCTGTCTAGTGCTCCATTCCAGGATCACTTTGAAACCTTTCGGCCATACTTATGGCAAGGCTAACATCGGGTCTTGTGCACAGCATTGCATACATGATAGAGCCTATGGCTGAAGCATAGGGGATGACACTTCATCTTTTCTCTATCTTCTGCAGTCACTGGGCATTGAGTCTTACTCAACTTCACACCTTACAAATCAGGCGAGAACTCTTTCTCTGACTGATCCATTTTGACTTCTTTCAAAAACTTTGTCAAGGTATGTACTTATTGAAAAGTCTCATCAAGCTTCTTGATCTATCTCTATAGATCTTGATGCTCAACAATTAGGTAGCTTTATCCAGGTCTTCCTTTGAATAACTCTTTTTCAAACAACCGTTTATTCTTTCCAGAAATTCTACATCATTTCCGATCAACAATATGTCAACCACATATGCTTACCAGAAACTCTATAGTACTCCCACTCACTTTATTGTAAATACAAGTTTCTCATAAACTTTGTATAGACTCAAAAACTTTCATCACCTTATCAAAGTGTATATTCCAACTCCAAGATGCTTGCTTCAGTTCATAGAAGGTTCACTGGAACTTGCACACCTTTTAGCATCCTTAGGACTGACAAAACCTTCTCGTTGTATCTCATACAGCCTTTCGTTAAGGAAGGAAACGATGTTTTGGTATCCATCTGCCAGATTTCATAATTGAAAAATGCAGCAACTGCTAACATAATTCCAACAGACTTTAGCATCGCTACGAGTGAGAAAGTCTCATCGCAGTCAACTCCTTGAACTTGGCAGAAACTTCTTTGTGACAAGTCGAGCTTTATAAATGGTGACATTCACCATCAGCGTCTGTCTTCATCTTAAAGATCCATTTGTACTCAACGACCTGCCGTCCAACGAGCAAGTCTACCAAAGTCTATACTTGGTTTTCATACATGGATCCTTTCTCGGATTTTATGTCCTCTAACCATTTGTTGAAATCCAGGCCCATCATCGCTTCTCCACAGCCCGTAGGTTCATTGTTGTCCAACAACATGACCTCCAAGACAGGGTTGTCGTACCGCTCAGGAGCAGTACACATCCTTCTCGACCTATGAGGTTCGATAGTAACTTGATCCGAAGCTTCATGATCATCATCATTTACTTCCTCTTCAACTAACGTAGGCTTCATAGAAAACTACTTCCTGCGCTACGCTACTCTCTGGTTGAACAAAGGTTCAACAACCTCATCAAGTTCTATCTTCCTCCCACTCAATTCTTTCGAGAGAAACTTTTTCTTGAGAAAGGACCCAGTTTTAGCAACAAACACTTTATGCTTGGATCTGAGATAGAAGGTTTACCCAACTGTTCTTAGGGTATTCTATGAAGATGCATTTGTCCGCTTTGGGTTCGAGCTCATTAGGTGAAAACATTTTCCACAGAAGGGTCGCATCCCCAAACATTAAGAAATGACAGCTTGGATTTCTATCAAACCCTAATTCACACTATGTCAACGCATTTAGATGGTGCCCTGTTTAAAGTGAATGTAGTTGTCTCTAATGCATAACCCCAAAATTATAGTAAAAAAACGATAATAGACATCATAGCACGCACCATATCCAATAGAGCACGACTATGACGTTCGGACACACCATCACACTATGGTGTTCCAGGTGGCGTGAGTTGTGAAGCAACTTTCACATTGTCTAAAGTTGTATGACAAACTCGTAACTCAGATATTCACCTTCATGATCATATCACAGACATTTTTATCTCTTTGTCACGATTATCTTAAACTTCACTCTGAATTTGATTGAACTTTTTAAACGATTCAGACTTGTGTTTCATTACATAAATATACACTATATCTACTCAAATCATCAGTGAAGGCAAGAAAGTAACGATATCCACCACACGCTACAAGACTCATTGGATTGCATACATGAACATGTATCATTTCCAATAAATCACTTGCCCGCTTCATCAAACCGGAAAAGGGGGCCCTTAGTCATCTTTCCCAAGAGGCATGGTTCGCATGTCTCAACCGATTCGAAATCGAATGAGTCCAAAGATCCATCAGCATGGAGTTTCTTCATGCGATTTATACCAATATGACATTTTGCGGCAGTGCCACAAGTATGTAGTACTATCATTATTAACTTTTTATCTTTTGGCATCAATGTTATGAACATGTTATTACTACGATCAAGACTCAACAAGCCATTCTCACTGGGTGCATGACCATTGAAGGTATTATTCATGTAAACAGAATAACCATTATTCTCTAACTTAAGTGAATAACCGTGTTGCAATAAACACGATCTAATCACATTCATGCTCAACACAAAACATCAAATAACATTTATTTAGGTTTGTCTCTAATCCCGAAGGTAGAGAGAGCGTGCGATGTTGATCACATCAACCTTGGAAACATTTCCAACACACATCGTCACCTCACCCTTAGCCAGTGCTCCATTTGTAGCTTTTATTTCGAGTTACTAACGTTTAGCAATCGAACCGGTATCCAATACCTAGGTGCTACTAGGAGTACTCGCAAGGTAAACATCATTAAAACGTATATCAAATATACTTTTGTCGACGTTGCCAGCCTATCTTATCTACCAAGTATCTAGGGTTGTTCCGCTTCAGCGATCGCTCTCCTCATTATCGAAGCACTTAGTCTCGGGTTTGGGTTCAACTTTGGGTTGCTTCACTGGAGCAGCAACTGACTTGCTATCCATGAATTTTCCCTCCTTGCTCTGGCCCTTCTCGAAACTAGTGGTTTGACTAACCATCAACACTTGACGCTCCTTCTTGATTTCTACCTTCGCGGTGTCAAACATCGCGAACAGTTCAGGGATCATTATTTCTATCCCTGGCGTTTATAGTTCATCACCAAGTTCTAGTAGCTTAGTGACAGTGACTTGGAGAACAATATCAATTACTATCTTATCTGGAAGATCAACTCCCACTCGATTCAAGCGATTGTAGCACCCAGACAATCTGAGCACATGCTCAACGATTGAGCTATTCTCCTTCATCTTACAGGTAAAGAATGTTGTTGGAGATCTCATATCTCGCAACACGGGCATGAGCCTGAGATCCTAATTTCAGCTCTTAGAACATCTCATATGTTCCATGAAGTTCAAAACGTTTCGGAGTCTCAATTCTAAGCTGTAATGCATGACGCACTAAACTATCAAGTAGTTATCAGAACGTGCCTGTCAGATGTTCACAACATCTACAGACGATGCTAAAGGGGGTGGCGCACCGAGCGGTGCATTAAGGACATAAGCCTTCTGTGCAGCAATGAGGACAATCCTCGGATCACGGACCTAGTCCGCAATATTGCTACCATCATCTTTCAACTTTGTTTCTCTAGGAACATATAAAAATTCAAGGGAGCTACAGCGTGAGCTAGTAATCTACAACATAATTTACAAAGACACTACTGACTATGTTCATGATAATGAGTTCAATTAATCATATTACTTAAAAACTCGCACTCAAATTGACGTCCCTCCGGTCATTCGAGTGATACATTATCCAAATTCACCAACTCAAGTCCGATCATCACGTGAGTTGAGGTGGTTACAATGGTGAACATCATCATGTTGATCATATCTACTATATGACTCATGTTTGACCTTTCGGTCTCTTGTGTTCCGAGGCCATGTCTGTACATGCTAGGCTCGTCAAGTTTAACCCGAGTGTTCTGCATGTGCAACACTGGCTTGCACCTATTGTATGTGAACGTAGAGTCTATCACACCCGATCATCACGTGGTGTCTCGACACGAAGAACTTTTGCAACGGTGCACACAGGGAGAACACAATTTATCTTGAAATTAAGTGAGGGATCACCTTATAATGCTATCTTCGTCCTAAGCAAAACAAGGTGCATAATAGGATTAACATCACATGAAATCATAAGTGACATGATATGGCCATGAACTTGTGCTTTTGATCTCCATCATGAAAGCACCGGCATGATCTCCATCGTCACCGGCATGACACCATGATCTCCATCATCTTGATCTCCATCAACGTGTCGCCATCGGGGTTGTCGCACCCACCATGCTGCTACTACTATTGCTACCGTTTAGCGATAAAGTAAAGCATTACATAGCGATTAATGATTGACACGCAGGTCATACAATAATTAAAGACAACCCTATGGCTCCTGCCGGTTGCCGTACTCAACGACATGCAAGTCGTGATAATCTATACATCACATCATCATCTCATACATCACATATATCACATCATGTAATTGGCCATATCACATCACAACATACCCTGCAAAAACAAGTTAAACATCCTCCAATTGTTGTTGCATGTTTTACGTGGCTGCTATGGGTATCTAGCAAGAACAATTCTCATCTACGCAAAAACCACAATGGTGATACACTAGTTGCTTTTCAACCATCTCAAGGACCGCCTTTGTCGAATCCGATCCAACTAAAGTGAGAGAAACTGGCACCCGCAAGCCATCTATGCAACAAGTTGCGGTCGAGGGAACCGGTCTCTCGTAAGCGTACGAGTAATGTTGGTCCGGGCCGTTTCATCTCACAATACCGCTGAACCAAAATCCGACCAAGGGAGGAAGCAATCTAAGCATCAACGCCCACAAACCTTTTGTGTTCTACTCGAGATCTCATCTACACATAGACCTAGCTCATGATGCCACTGTTGGGGAACGTTGCATGGGAAACAAAAAATTTCCTACGCACACGTAGATCTATCCATGGTGATGAGCATCTACGAGAGGGAGAGTGGATCTACGTACCCTTGTAGATCGCTAAGCGGGAAGCATTAAGAAACGCGGTTGGTGTAGTCGAACGTCTTCGCGATCCAAATCGCCGAGCGTCCCGCGATCTCATCACGATCCGTCCCGCGATCCAATCACGATCCGTCCCGCGAACTCATCATGATTCGTCCCGTGATCTCATCACGATCCGTCCCACAAACTCATCATGATCCGTCTCGCGATCTTGATCACGGTCCTTCCGATCTAGCGCCGAACGGACGGCACCTCCGCGTTAATCACACGTATAGCTCGATGACGATCTCCGCCTTCTTGATCTAGCAAGAGGGAGCGGAGAGGTAGAAGAGTTCTCCGGCAGCATGGAGGCGCTCCGGCGATGGTGGTGGAGCCATTCCGGCAGGGCTTCGCCTAAGCACTGCAGAAATCCGATCTAGAGGAGAAACTATGCACTAGAGAAACGGGTAGCACGTGGCTGAAAATTCTGTGCCAAAACCCTAAAATCCTCTAGTATATATAGGAGGAGAGGAGGAGGAGTCTTGGCTGCCAAAGAGGCAGCCCTTGGGTCGGCCGAACCTAGTGGGATTGGAGGATTCCTCCTCCAATCCTAGTAGGACTAGGACTCCTCCTTATTTTTGCCTTTTTTGCCTTTTTCCACCTTTTTATCTTTGGGATTTTATTCCCAGCCGCATGGGCCTTGTGTGGGACTTCCACCAGCCCAAAAAGGGCTGGTATTTACTCTTCCACAGCCCATGTAGCCTCTTGGGTCGAAATACCCCTCCCGATGGTCTCCCGGTACACTACCGACACTCCCGGTACACTACCGATAAGCCCGAAACTTTTCCGGTGACCAAAATAGGACTTCCTATATATCAATATTTACCTCCGGACCATTTCGGAGCTCCTCGTGATGTCCGGGATCTCATCCGGGACTCTGAACAACCTTCGATCACCACCATGCATAACTCTATACTACCGAAACGTCACCGAACCTTAAGTGTGCAGACCCTGCAGGTTCGAGAACTACGTAGACATGACCGAGACACCTCTAAGGTCAATAACCAATAGCGGGACCTATATGCCCATATTGGTTCCTACATATTCTACGAAGATCTTTATCGGTTGAACCTCTATGTCAAGGATTTAGTTAATCATGTATGATGCTCGCTTTGTTCTTCGGTATGTTACTTGCCCGAGACTCGATCGTCGGTATCTCCATACCTAGTTCAACCTCATTACCGGCAAGTCTCTTTACTCGTTCCGTAATACAAGATCCCATGACTGACACTTAGTCAATTGCTTGCAAGGCTTATTATGATGTTGTTTTACCGAGTGGGCCCTGAGATACCTCTCCGTCACACGGAGTAACAAATCCCAGTCTTGATCCATGCCAACTCAACAGACACCCTCGGAGATACCTGTAGAGCACCTTTATAGTCACCTAGTTACGTTGCGATGTTTGATACACACAAGGTACTCCTCCGGTGTCAGTGAGTTGCATGATCTCATGGTCATAGGAACATATACTTGACATGCAGAAAAGAGTAGCAATAAACTGATACCATCATATGCTATGTTCGTAGTTTGGGTCTTGTCCATCACACCATTCTCCTAATGATGTGATCCCGTTTATCAAATGACATCTCATGTCCATGGATAGTAAACCTTAACCATCTTTGATCAACGAGCTAGTCTATTAGAGGCATACTAGGGACGTGGTTTTGTCTATGTATCCACACATGCATCTAAGTCTCCGATCAATACAATTATAGCATGGATAATAAATGATTATTATGAACAAGGAAATATGATAATAACCAATTTATTATTGCCTCTAGGGCATATTTCCACCACAAAACACCAAGAAAAAGGCCAAGCCTTCCACCCTTTACCAAGTATGTGTGTGCATTAAATTAAATAGCAATTATATTGTGATAACAAAAGAATGTCCATGTTTTCACGTGGAAGCAATTGCACCTGCATCTAGGAATGCTATAAGAAGGGGTGAGCAAGCAGTAACATAGCCAAACAATGGTTTGCTAGGAGGTGGGGGGTTGGAGACTTATTATGGCAATGTTGGGAGGCTTGACAAACAAGTGGTAGATAGCGAGACATAACAATAAAAGCGGTACAACTATCATAGCAATGATAGTAGTGGTATCTAGGGAAATGTGTCATCTTATCTGAGATCCCGCTTGGAAGAAGAACGAGTCCATGAAGAAGACGGGTCAACGTAGTCAAACGAATCATCACACTCCAAACACTTTCGGAACTCTATCGAGAAGGAACAATCCGGAAACAACAATCAACACACGATACACCTCAACATATGCATGACATGATCTGCAACCAAATATGATGCTTGTCCGGTTTAATATGCAATGATGGCATTGCAAGAACAACAACCAACTACTGCACGTTAAGTGAAGTTCAATATGCAACAACGAGTTGCATATTGACGAAACTCCACGTTCAAATTATTTAGTTCACTTCCGTTTAGGTACACATCAATATTAAATGTTATTAGACATGGCAAGAGGTGAAGCACAAACAACTACATCACCTAGGCACTTTAAATGAGTCCGGAAGCAACGAATAACGATTCCGGAATGACCTCATATGCATATTATGATTTTGGTCCAGATCTGAACTAACCACATTTTAGAGTTGTTAAACAGCAAAATAAATGTCACCATGAGATTCTACACATTTTTCTAGTCAAGTTACATATGTGGAACATTTTCAACGGATCTGCGGTTATTTAGTTATGCAATAAACCGTTTTTAACATGGCATTGACATAAATTAATGCAAACAACAAGCTTAAGCATTTTTATCATGTGTGAAAGTTGGATATTATGAATCTACATGAAATTCCACGCATTTTTCATATATAAAGTTTTTACATATGATGCACGGGTGAAAAGTTATTAGATGCATGAATCTAGGGGGTTTTCTGTAAAACTGTAAATCTCTGGTTAATTAGCAAAATTTGCAGTAGGATAAAAAACACTATCGGGCCAAGTCTGTTAAACTGGGCCGAACGGGAGTTGAGCACAAGATATCTAAAACGTGCATTGGGCAGGGAATAAAGGAGCGCTCGCCCTGGCCTCATGGGCCGGCTCGATGCAACGGCCCACTCGGGCGAATGGTGGCTGGGCCGGCAGTTGGGCTTGGCGAGGCGCAACCCACACGCGACGGGAGGTGGCCCATCCGAGGAGCCTCGTCCTCCTCGTGCACCCACACGAGAAGGGAGGCCGGCGGCGCACTCTGCTCCGAGCGGCGGTGGGCTTGGCCGGAGGTCGACGGGGGGCACTAGAGGGCGGATCCGGCGAGGGGGCTATGGGATCTAGCGGGAGGGGCCCATTCGGATGGCGGGGTAGCTCCCTAGGTGCCATGGAAGCTTCGACCTGCACGAAAGAGAGAGAGATCAGCGGGAGGTGAGGGGAGATGGAGAGAGGAGGAAGAAGGGGAGGGAAGAGAGAAGGAAGGGAGGGAGGCCCGATGGGGCTGGTCCGGCAGGGCCGGAGGTGGCGGGACGGTGCGTGCGGGGAGCTGTGGGGTCGAGGCGCTCGGGCGCCATGGGAGGCTCGAGCGGCTGCGGGGCTCTGCGGTCGCCGTACACATCCGGGTTGGTCACGAACATTGTCCGGTGGGCTGCAGGGACGAATTTTCGACCCCTATTTGCGGATCTGAGGGCTGAAAATGGAGGGGGGGAGTGGATTTCGAGATTGGAGGGATGTGGGGCTAGAAGGTGGGTTTTTTGAGGGGGGTGCCTGCAATTTTACATGGGGAAACCCTAGAGAGTGAAGGGGCTCTCTCCATGGAGTGGTTATATATAGGGGAGGTGGCTAGGGGTTGGTTGGGTCTCGTCCGTCCGATCACGATCCGATGATCACGAATGGAGGGGGCTAAGTTGGGCTAGTGGGCTGTGTAGTTGGGCCAGGTGGGGATGAGAGAGAGGTGGTGCGGCCCGGCGACGGAGTTTTGTCAAACCGAAAACGTTTAACAATTTGACCGGCTAGTGCCGCTATCTATTTAACCATTGCGGTACCAATCGACCTCTGATTGTGACGAAATTTGACAGACGGTCTTCCTACGCTAAAACAAGACCGCACACCAAGTTGTGACCCAATCCGAGAATATTTTATGTGCACTTTACAAACAAATATTTTAATCGTTGTCGCGGGCGCGTGCATGTGTGGTTGGTTCCAAAACGGTGGACGATATGAACGGAGAGAACCAGCAACTACGACGGATGCAAGTTTTCGAAAACGAGTGACGATGCTATGCAAGATTATGCGAATGACGCGATGATGAATGCGGCGACCAAACGAAACACAGACGGGAATGGAAATAAAAGGGGAATGTTCTGGAGCGTCGGTCCCGGGCTGTTACAACTCTCTTCCACTACACGAGGATCTCGTCCTGAGATCTAAGAATGAGAAGGGGAAGAGAAAGAGCGAGAGGTAAACTTAGTTGCTTCTCTGACAAACGAGTGAAACCAATGATCATTGAAGGTTTCAACGAGATGAAGAATGACATGAGGAACAAGCAAGAATTCACAAGAAAATTTGGCAGCACTTCGGTAGGAAAGAGAGGCAAAACTTGATGAGACGGAAAAGAACTTGAACATAGAACACAACACTCCGGTAAAATGAATGCGCAAAGAAAGAACAAGATCTTAATCAAACTAGATGTGAGTTGAAAAGAGCAATACCACAATGCCTCCGGAACAAAAGAATAGAAGCTAGATCTTTGGAGAGAAGAGAACAGAGAAGAAAATGACAACTTCTACCACCATTGAATTGAAAAGCACCCTTGGAAGGAAGGATAGAATGAGTTGATGGAGAATCAACAATGAAAAGAATAACTTGTTATGGGCTTATGGAAAACATCTCAAAATTATGAGGTGACAACCTGCCACAACAGAAAGGAGTTGATTGCTTGAGAGCAACAAGATATGCAAAACTTCTTTCACCAAGAGGTGGGGGAGGCACTTGAATCATTTATAACACCATGATAGCAACAATCCTTAGGAAATGCTTTAGGTGAAATCCAACCCAAGATAACTCCGAGAATACAAGATGGGTTTACTTATGTTATTCTTGACAATTTTCCTTCGAGACTCCTCATAATCAAGAATTTAATAAAAACCATCTCAAAAGACAATGGAGAAGGAGTTGTACTTAGAAATCCAATTTAAAGAACACTTGAGCACCTCCAAGCAGAATCTTGAAGAACACTTGAAAATGAAAGAAATCTTGATGAATCACCATGAAGAACCTCCGAAAGAACTCTGAAACAAAAGGATGATAGAAAGAATTGAAGGATGCAAAAAGAACAAGATTGAGGTTTTTCTGAGATTTAGATGAAGCTTTGCGAAGAAATACTTGAGAAACTTAGAACTCCGAAAAAGAAAAAGATAAGCAACTTAGAATTGAGAATTGATACCATGAACTGATGGTAGACGTAGTAGTAAATCAAAATTTTCCTACGTGTCACCAAGATCTATCTATGGAGAAACCAGCAACGAGTGGGGAGAGATTGCATCTTCATACCTTTGAAGATCGCTAAGCGGAAGCATTACAAGAACGCGGTTGATGGAGTCGTACTCGTAGCAATTCAGATCGCGGTGGATTCTGATCTAAGCGCCGAACAACGGCGCCTCCGCGTTCAACACATGTGCAGCCCGGTGACGTCTCCTATGCCTTGATCAAGCAAGGAGGAAGGAGAGGTTGGGGAAGGGCTCCAACAGCAGCACGACGACGTGGTGGTGGTGGAGTAGCAAGGTATTCCGGTAGGGCTTTGCCTAAGCGCTGCGGAGGAGGAAGAAGAGAGGTAGGGCTTTGCCGTGAGAGAGAGAGTTTAGAACTGTTCTCAAAAGGCCAAAACCTCAAGTGTATATGAGGAGGGAGAGGGAGGGCTGGCTTGGACTCTCCTCCAAGGAAGAGAGCTTCGGCCGAATCAAAGGGAGAGTCCACCTCCCACAAGGGAGGTGGATCTCCTCCTTTTCAAACTCCTTTGCCCTTATCTCTACTCTCCAGCCGCATGGGCCTTTCTAGAAGGTCTTGGCCAGCCCAATAAGGGCTGGCACACCTCCTCTAAGGGCCCACAAAGTCCTATGGTCGTCACACCCCTCCCGGGGGTCCTCCGGCATCGTCCCGGCACTCCCGGTACAATACCGATGAGCCCGAAAACTTTCCGGTGACCAAAACTGGACTTCCTATATATCAATCTTTACCTTCGGACCATTCCGGAGCTCCTCGTGACGTCCAGGATCTCATCCGGGACTCCAAACAACTTTCAGTAATCAGGTATACCATTTCCCTATAACCCTAACGTCATCGAACCTTAAGTGTGTAGACCTTATGGGTTCGGGAGACACGTGGACATGACCGAGACACTTCTCCCCCCAATAACCAACAGCGGGATCTCGATACCCATGTTGGCTCCCACATGCTCCACGATGATCTCATCGGGTGAACCACGATGTCGGGGATTCAATCAATCCCGTATACAATTCCCTTTGTCTATCGGTATGATACTTGCCCGAGATTCGATCGTCGGTATCTCTATACCTTGTTCAATCTCGTTACCGGCAAGTCTCTTTACTCATTCCGTAATACATCATCCCCTGACTAACTCCTTAGTCACATTTAGCTCATTATCATGATGTCTTACCGAGTGGGCCCAGAGATACCTCTCCGTCACACGGAGTGACAAATCCCTGTCTCGATTCATGCCAACCCAATAGACACTTTCGGAGATACCCGTAGTGCACCTTTATAGCCACCCAATTACGTTGTGACGTTTGGCACACCCAAAGCATTCCTACAGTATCCGGGAGTTGCACAATCTCATGGTCTAAGGAAACGATACTTGACATTGAAAAGCTTTAGCAAACGAACTACACGATCTTGTGCTATGCTTAGGATTGGGTCTTTTCCATCACATCATTCTCCTAATGATGTGATCCCGTTATCAAAGACATCCAATGTCCATGGTCATGAAACCGTGACCATCTATTGATCAACGAGCTAGTCAACTAGAGGCTCACTAGGGACATGTTGTGGTCTATGTATTCACACATGTATTACGGTTTCCGGTTAACACAATTATAGCATGAACAATAGACAATTATCATGAACAAGGAAATACAATAATAATCATTTTATTATTGCCTCTGGGGCATATTTCCAACAGTCTCCCACTTGCACTAGAGTAAATAATCTAGTTACATTGTGATGAATCGTACACCCATAGCATTCTGGTGTTGATCATGTTTTGCTCGTGAGAGAGGTTTAGTCAATGGATCTACGACATTCAGATCCATATGCACTTTACAAATATCTATATCTCCCTCCTGAATGTAATCACGGATGGAGTTGAAACGGCGCTTGATGTGTCTTGTCTTGTTGTGAAACCTGGGCTCCTTCGCAAGGACAATAGCTCTAGTGTTGTCACAGAATAGAGTCATCGGGCCCGACGCACTTGGAATTACTCCTAGGTCGGTGATGAACTCCTTCATCCAGACTCCTTCCTTTGCTGCTTCCGAAGCAGCTATGTACTCCGCTTCACATGTAGATGTCGCCACGACGCTTTGCTTGCTGCTGCACCAGTTGACTGCCCCTCCATTCAAAATATACACATATCCGGTTTGCGACTTGAAGTCGTCCGGAT
Source organism: Hordeum marinum (assembly GCA_022496015.1). NCBI lineage: Eukaryota > Viridiplantae > Streptophyta > Magnoliopsida > Poales > Poaceae > Hordeum > Hordeum marinum. The sequence goes on along the minus strand of CM039678.1, from coordinate 165,639,765 downwards.
CTGTGTCGAAGCTAGCATCGACGTAACCCTTTACGACGAGCTCTTCGGCACCTCCATATACGAGAAACATGTCCTTTGTCCTTTTCAGGTACTTCAGGATGTTCTTGACCGCTGTCCAGTGTTCCGCTCCGGGATCACTTTGGTACCTCCCTACCAAACTTATGGAAAGGTTCACATCAGGTCTGGTACATAGCATGCCATACATAATAGAGCCTATGGCTGAAGCATAGGGGATGACACTCATCTCTTCTCTATCCTTTGTCGTGGTCGGGCATTGAGTCGTACTCAATCTCACACCTTGTAACACATGCAAGAACTCCTTCTTGGACTGATCCATATTGAACTTCTTCAATATCTTATCAAGGTATGTGCTTTGTGAAAGACCTATGAGGCGTCTCGATCTATCTCTATAGATCTTAATACCTAATATGTAAGCAGCTTCTCCAAGGTCCTTCATTGAAAAATAGTTATTCAAGTAGGCATTTACACTTTCCAAGAGTTCTATATCATTTCCCATTATCAGTATGTCATCCACATATAATACGAGAAATGCTACAGAGCTCCCACTCACTTTCTTGTAAATACAGGGTTCTCCATAAACATGTACAAACCCAAACGCTTTAATCACTTCATTAAAGTGAATGTTCCAACTCCGAGATGCTTGCACCAGCCCATAGATGGAGCACTGGAGCTTGCATACCTTGTTAGCATCTTTAGGATTGACAAAACCTTTCGGCTGCATCATATACAGTTCTTCCTTGAGGAAGCCATTAAGGAATGCCGTTTTGACGTCCATTTGCCAGATCTCATAATCATAAAATGCGGAAATTGCTAACATGATTCGGACAGACTTCAGCATTGCTACGGGTGACAAAGTCTCATCGTAGTCAACTTCTTGAACTTGTCGATAACCCTTAGCGACAAGCCAAGCCTTATAGACGGTCACATTACCATCCGCGTCAGTCTTCTTCTTAAATATCCATTTATTTTTCAATGGCTCGCTTATCATCAAGCAAGTCCACCAAAGTCCATACTTTGTTCTCATACATGGATCCTATCTCGGATTTCATGGCTTCAAGCCATTTGTTGGAATCCGGGCCTGCCATCGCTTCTTCATAGTTCGAAGGTTCACCGTTGTCTAACAACATGATCTCTAGGACAGGGTTGCCGTACCACTCTCGTGCGGAACGTGTCCTAGTGGACCTTCGACGTTCAATAGTAACTTGATCTAAAGTTTCATGATCATCATCATTAACTTCCTCTCCAGCCGGTTTAGGCTCCATAGAAACAACTTCCTGTGTTGCACTACTCTCCAGTTCGAGTGGACGTACAATTACCTCATCAAGTTCTATTTTCCTCCCACTTACTTCTTTTGAGAGAAACTCTTTCTCGAGAAAGGATCCATTCTTGGCAACAAAGACTTTGCCCTCGGATCGTAGGTAGAAGGTATACCCAATAGTCTCTTTGGGATATCCTATGAAGACGCACTTTTCCGCTTTGGGTTCGAGCTTCTTAGGTTGAAGTTTCTTCACATAAGCATCGCGTCCCCAAACTTTTAGAAACGACAGCTTAGGTTTCTTTCCAAACCATAATTCATACGGTGTCGTCTCAACGAATTTTGACGGTGCCCTATTTAAAGTGAATGCGGCAGTCTCTAATGCATATCCCCAAAATGATAGCGGTAAGTCGGTAAGAGACATCATAGATCGTACCATATCTAATAGAGTACGATTACGACGTTTAGACACACCATTTCGCTGAGGTGTGCCAGGCAGCGTGAGTTGTGAAACAATTCCACATTTACTTAGGTGCGTGCCAAACTCGTGACTTAAATATTCTTCGCCATGATTAGATCGTAGGCACTTTATTTTCCTATCACGTTGATTCTATACCTCACTCTAAAATTCCTTGAACCTTTCAAAAGTTTCAGACTTATGTTTCATTAAGTAGACATACCCATATCTACTCAAGTCATCAGTGAGGGTGAGAACATAACGGTAGGCACCACGAGCCTCGACACTCATTGGACCGCATACGTCGGTATGTATTATTTCCAACAAGTCAGTTGCTCGCTCCATTGTTCTGGAGAACGGAGTCTTGGTCATCTTGCCCATGAGGCATGGTTCGCACGTGTCAAATGATTCGGAATCAAGAGACTCCAAAAGTCCATCAGTATGGAGCTTCTTCATGCGTTTGACACCAATATGACCAAGGCGGCAGTGCCACAAGTAAGTGGGACTATCGTTATCAACCTTACACTTTTTGGTACTCACACTATGGACATGTGTAACATCACGTTCGAGATTCATCAAAAATAAACCATTGACCAGCGGGGCATGACCATAAAACATTTCTCTCATATAAATGGAACAACCATTATTCTCAGATTTAAATGAGTAGCCATCTCGCATCAAGCGAGATCCAGATACAATGTTCATGCTCAAAGTTGGTACTAAATAAAAATTATTAAGGTTTAACACTAATCCCGAAGGTAGATGTAGAGGTAGTGTGTCGACGGCGATCACATCGAACTTGGAACCATTCCCGACGCGCATCGTCACCTCGTCCTTTGCCAGCCTCCGCTTATTCCACAGCTCCTACTTGGAGTTACAAATGTGAGCAGCTGCACCGGTATCAAATACCCAGGAGCTACTACGAGTGCTGGTTAGGTACACATCAATAACAAGTATATCACATATACCTTTAATGTTGCCGTCCTTCTTATCCGCTAAGTACTTGGGGCAGTTCCGCTTCCAGTGACCGGTACCCTTGCAATAAAAGCACTCAGTCTCAGGCTTGGGTCCATTCTTGTTCTTCTTCTTCCCGGCAACTTGCTTACCGGGCGTGGCAACAGCTTTGTCGTAGTTCTTGAAGTTCTTCTTACCCTTGCCTTTCTTGAAACTAGTGGTCTTATTCACCATCAACACTTGATGCTCCTTTTTGATCTCGACCTCTGCTGATTTCAGCATCAAGTACAACTCAGGAATGGACTTCTCCATCCCTTGCATGTTGTAGTTCATCACAAAGCTTTTGTAGCTAGGTGGAAGCGACTGGAGGATTCTATCAATGACCGAGTCATCCGGGAGATTAACTCCCAGCTGAGTCAAGCGGTTGTGTAGCCTAGACATCTTGAGGATGTGCTCACTGACAGAACTATTCTCCTCCATCTTACAACTTAAGAACTTGTCGGAGACGTCATATCTCTCGACCCGGGCATGAGATTGGAAAACCAGTTTCAGCTCTTGGAACATCTCATATGCTCCGTGTTGCTCAAAACGCTTTTGGAGCCCTGGTTCTAAACTATAAAGCATGCCGCACTGAACAAGTGAGTAATCATCGCAGCGAGAATGCCAAGCGTTCGCAACGTCTTGCTCTACTGGGAGAAGGGCTGGATCACCTAGTGGTGCATCAAGGACATACAATTTCTTGGAAGCTATGAGGATGATCCTCAAGCCACGGACCCAGTCCGCATAGTTGCTTCCATGATCTTTCAGCTTGGTTTTCTCTAGGAACGCATTGAAATTGAGGGTGACATTCGCGTTGGCCATTGGATCTACAATATAGATTGTAAAGATAATTTTAGACTAAGTTCATGATAATTAAGTTCACATAATCAAATTATTTAATGAACTCCCACTCAGATAGACATCTCTCTAGCCATCCAAGTGACACATGATCCATGTCAACTAGCCCGTGTCCGATCATCACGTGAGACGGACTAGTCATCCATGGTGAACATCTCCACATTGATCGTATCTTCCATACGACTCATGTTCGACCTTTCGGTCTTCCGTGTTCCAAGGCCATGTCTGTACATGCTAGGCTCGTCAAGTCAACCTAAGTGTTTCGCGTGTGTAAATCTGGCTTACACCCATTGTATGCGAACGTTAGAACCTACCACACCCGATCATCACGTGGTGCTTCGGAACAACGATCCTTAGCAACGGTGCACAGTTAGGATGAACACTTTTCTTGAAATTTTAGTGAGAGATCATCTTATTTACTACCGTCGTTCTAGGAAAATAAGATGTAAACATGATAAACATCACATGCAATCAATATAGTGACATGATCTGGCCATTATCATCTTGCTCCTTTGATCTCCATCATCGGGGCACCATGATCATCACTGTCACCGGCACGACACCATGATCTCCATCATCATGATCTCCATCACCGTGTCTTCATGAAGTTGTCTCGCCAACTATTACTTCTACTACTATGGCTAACGTTTAGCAATAAAGTAAACTAATTACATGGCGTTTATGATTGACACGCAGGTCATACAATAAAATAAGACAACTCCTATGGCTCCTGCCGGTTGTCATACTCATCAACATGCAAGTCGTGAATCCTATTACAAGAACATGATCAATCTCATACATCACAATGCATCACATCACATCCTTTGGCCATATCACATCACAAGGCATATGCTGCAAAAACAAGTTAGACGTCCTCTAATTTGTAGTTGCAAGTTTTTTACGTGGCTGCTATAGGTTACTAGCAAGAACGTTTCTTACCTACGACAAAACCACAACGTGATATGCCAATTGCTATTTACCCTTCATAAGGACCCTTTTCATCGAATCCAATCCGACTAAGGTGGGAGAGACAGACACCTGCTAGTCACCTTATGCAACAAGTGCATGTCAGGCGGTGGAACCAGTCTCACGTAAGCGTACGTGTAAAGTCGGTCCGGGCCGCTTCATCCCACAATACTGCCGAATCAAGATAAGACTAGTGATGGTAAGAAAATTAACAAAATCGATGCCCACAACTGCTTTATGTTCTACTCGTGCATAGATTCTACGCATAGACCTAGCTCATGATGCCACTGATGGTAGACGTAGTAGTAAATCAAAATTTTCCTACGTGTCACCAAGATCTATCTATGGAGAAACCAACAACGAGTGGGGAGAGATTGCATCTTCATACCTTTGAAGATCGCTAAGCGGAAGCGTTACAAGAATGCAGTTGATGGAGTCGTACTCGCAGCGATTCAGATCACGGTGGATTCCGATCTAAGCGCCGAACAACGGCGCCTCCGTGTTCAACACACGTGCAGCCCGGTGACGTCTCCTACGCCTTGATCCAGCGAGGAGGAAGGAGAGGTTGGGGAAGGGCTCCAACAGCAGCACGACGATGTGGTGGTGGAGTAGCAAGGTATTCCGGCACGGCTTCGCCTAAGCGCTGCGGAGGAGGAAGAAGAGAGGTAGGGCTTTGCCATGAGAGAGAGAGTTCAGAACTGTTCTCAAAAGGCCAAAACATCAAGTATATATAGGAGGAGGGAGAGGGAGGGCTGGTTGGACTCTCCTCCAAGGAGGAGAGCTTCGGCCGAATCAAAGGGAGAGTCCACCTCCCACAAGGGAGGTGGATCTCCTCCTTTTCAAACTCCTTTGCCCTTATCTATACTCCTCCAGCCGCATGGGCCTTTCTACAAGGTCTTGGCCAGCCCAATAAGGGCTGGCACATCTCCTCTAAGGACCCACAAAGTTCTATGGTCATCACACCCCTCCCGGGGGTCCTCCGGCACCCTCCCGGCACTCCCGGTACAATACCGATGAGCCCGAAAACTTTCCGGTGACCAAAACTGGACTTCCTATATATCAATCTTTACCTCCGGACCATTCCGGAGCTCCTCGTGACGTCCGAGATCTCATATGGGACTCCGAACAACTTTCGGTAATCACGTATACCATTTCCCTATAACTCTAGTGTCATCAAACCTTAAGTGTGTAGACCCTACGGGTTCGGAAGACACGTGGACATGACCGAGACACTTCTCCGGCCAATAACCAACAATGGGATCTGGATACCCATGTTGGCTCCCACATGCTCCATGATGATCTCATCGGATGAACCACGATGTCGGGCATTCAATCAATCCCGTATACAATTCCCTTTGTCTATCGGTATGATACTTGCCCGAGATTCGATCGTCGGTATCTCTATACCTTGTTCAATCTCGTTACCGGCAAGTCTGTTTACTCGTTCTGTAATACATCATCCCGTGACTAACTCCTTAGTCACATTGAGCTCATTATGATGATGTCTTACCGAGTGGGCCCAGAGATACCTCTCTGTCACATGGAGTGACAAATCCTAGTCTCGATTCATGCCAACCCAACAGACACTTTCGGAGATACCCGTAGTGCAGCTTTATAGCCACCCAGTTACGTTGTGACATTTGGCACACCCAAAGCATTCCTACGATATTCGGGAGTTGCACAATCTCATGGTCTAAGGAAACGATACTTGACATTGAAAAGTTTTAGCAAACGAACTACACGATCTTGTGCTATGCTTAGGATTGGGTCTTGTCCATCACATCATTCTCCTAATGATGTGATCCCGTTATCAATGACATCCAATGTCCATGGTCATGAAACCGTGACCATCTATTGATCAACGAGCTAGTCAACTAGAGGCTCACTAGGGACATGTTGTGGTCTATGTATTCACACATGTATTACGGTTTCCGGTTAACACAATTATAGCATGAACAATAGACAATTATCATGAACAAGGAAATACAATAATAACCATTTTATTATTGCCTCTAGGGCATATTCCCAATATGAACAACTCTAGAAGAAGGATTAAATCACCTTGATGAAAAGAATAAGAAGTATGTTGTGCCTATCCTTCATCAAGTTAAATTGATGACAAGCAATGGATTTCGCACACAACTTATTCTTCTTGAAAAGATTGTAGAGAGAGATAGAACACAAACTTGAAGAAGTCTTGAACGAAACACCTGTAAAAATTTGAAACGAATGGAGATACTACAAATGAATGAAGATACAAGAGAATGAAGAGATCATGATCTGCCTAATAGAAAACTTGAACAAAGCACCGGAATAATTAAGATACGAATGAAGGAACAATACTTGAGAAGAATTTGAGAACGAAAGCTGAAAGCTGAGAATGAAGAAATCTTCTGAAATGATGGCCTTCGGAGGATCGAGAAATGCACCAGATAGATATGGGAGGAATTACTCATGCTTGAAAACAATTTAATAGGATAGCATCAATCTAAAACCATGAATCTTTGGAAGAACGAACAACGATTTAAGAGAAACTCTCCTTCGGTCTTCAATGATGAGAAACAACACCATGAATTACTGTGATACTCCGGAAGAATGAATAAAGAACGGTTGAGCCAATGATGAAAAAAATATTTAGATGAGATCTTGGAGAAGGAATATGACTGATGAAAATCATTCTTACGTCATATTTAAAAAGAACTTGAAGACATCTCCGGAAAGATTAGAAGAGCCAGGTAAGATCCTACGGAAAAACCTCTGGGTTATGGGCCCACTCAAAGAAACCACCGTTGGAATGAGTGCTTAGAAAGAGAGATTGCACCGGTACGAATGAAAAACTCGATGAGGTGAGAACCTCAAAATAATTAAAAACATTTTGAACGGAAACACGAATCTTCTGAGATATCTTCAACACTTCGGATAGAATAGAGATATCAATAAGCAAGAAAGGCTTGGGTAAGAATTCCAACATGGGAGAGCAATTAGAGAATGAAAATGATATGATGAACACCAAGAACTTGAATTGAATCCACCGGAAAGGAAAACAAAGAAGAATACTAACAAATGATAAACCTGAGCACTGAGCATCTTCACAATGAATCACCGGATACGATACAGAATAAAGATAGCAGAAGCATCACATGAATATAAAAGGCACTTGGATGAGAATTCAATAATTGAAGGAAAAGGGCGGGAGGGTGGGGAAAAACAAAGACAACATGGAACAGATGAGACGAACTCCAGAAAGGAATATGAGGATTGATCTTGCAAATATTGAAAAGGATAGAATTCACTTGAAGAGAGCACACCGGAGGAAAAGAATTGATATGACAACTTGATTGAGCAAAAGAATTTGCAATCCCATAGAAATATGAGAACACTTGTTAGGAAAGATATGAAATCACCACTTGACATCGAAGCAACTCGAGTTACCATATTCAAAACAAAACAAAGGATGAGGCTTATGAAACAAGCCAGAACAAATTCATGACAGAGATTCCGCTTGATATTTTCGTGGTAAGGTTCGCACGGGCTCGATCGTATAGTGGACATCATGTGCAAGGCAGTGCACACGTCATACGATGAGTCCCCTAGTTGTAGCAAGCTACAAGGACTCTTTAAGACACAATGAGAACCGCTATAAGGAAGACCGTGAACAAACGAATCCAGTAGATGTCGAACCCCAACCTCACATCATGATCTGTTGGAAGATAGCCTAGGTAACTACTTGAATTCCCACCTGAGAACTTCCAAACCTTTCTTGGTTATGCAATCGGGTGTTGGGGATACAAGGAGGAAAATATCTCACACAACTAACAAGCCCTACACCCCAAATGTATCCATCCTTCAACACATAACCAGAGGCTCCGGAACTCCATCTATCTCGGACCCTCGAAAACACAACGATACTAAGAATGGCGGTACATCCGAACTCTCTCCACCAGTACCGGGATGTCGTACTCATCTCACCACTACTAGTATTGAAGCAATTTAGAACATCCTCCGTCCTGAGATACTCAGGAAACTGAACAATAACGATGTGTCAAGAATCCCCTGGAGCTCTACTCCTCGGTAACAGGAGGCACCAAGTACAACACTCCCTCACATCAGCATCATATAGATTCCAAAATACCCGCGTGATCCTAAAAAAATTTGAGCGAGAAGAGGAGAGAATCAAAATCCCTAAGCTGTAATTCCTCACCAGAGCATAGAAGAGGAGTAAAAAGAATCCTACTCTCCAATATAACTAGACTTAAAATAGTTTTTGCTAGACTCGACTCGTCCAAGTTCGATCAATCAAGGGGGCTCCTAGGTCGGTACAGGCTCTGATACCAACTTGTCACGCCCAAGATGTTGTCCTATCCTTATTTCGACACGAGGGCCTCGACAGGGATAGAAGCACATCTCGTTGTGTTGCAAGAATGGATATCATTACAAGTACATGTACAGAAGAGATGAATATATGGAATTGACTTACACTCACCACAAGCTACATCAAGATCACATCAATACAACAAAATATTCAAACATCATACAGAAGAGCAGGGTCCGACTATGGACGAAATCAAACGATAAAATGACATCCATCCTTGCTATTCCAGGTTGCCGCCTAGAACCCATCCTAGACTGATGATGAAAAGAAGAAAAACTCAAAATCAAACAAGCATTGCGCTCACGTCAAATCATCACATTCCCTGCACCTGCAACTGTTGCTGTAGTAATCTGTGAGCCACAGGGACTCAGCAATCTCATTTCCAAGGGTATCAAGACTAGCAAAGCTTAATGGGTGAGGTATAGTTAAGTGGTGAGGCTGCAGCAAGCAAATAAGCATATATTTGAGTGACTAACTTACGAATACACAAATTAAAGTATGGTGGACCATGCATAACGGACATGAACCAGTAATGATCACTAACTAATCCTGAACATCTACTTACGTCAAACATAACCCCACCCTGTTCTCTCTCGGATAAGGACTCACGAGAAGAGACAGTCACGGTTACACACACAGTTGGTGTATTTTATTAGAGTTTACTTCAAGTTTTCTATGACCGGGTGTTAAACAAAATATCCAAGTTTTCCACATAACCACGGGCACGGCTTTCTGAAAGATTGAACCCTGCAGGGGTGCTCCAACTCGTCCATCACAAATTAACCACACGCCACGGTAATAACCTCGACTACGGATCTCGTGATCATCCTAGTCAATTCCAAAGGAAATCCGACACCTCAAGATAGCCCGAAGAAGATCAGAGTTCCTCACGTAAGACATTTGAGAAAGGTAAAACAAGTCCAGCAAGGCCGCCCGGCGTATCGACAAACCCGATAGGAGCCGCGTATCTCGTTCTCAGGACACGATCAGATGAGCACAACGTAGAGTGGGCTGATAGAAATCTCCCGAGTTGCCCCGGGTTGGCCCCGCACACGACTTTAGTTTGGACCAACACTCATGAGGAGCACTGGCCCGAGGGTTGATTAAATTATCCGCAGGTGCCGGCGGGTCCCTATGCATTTTATTACTTATTAGGCAAATGTAGTACCAATGTTGGGCCTTGCAAGACAAGCTTTATCCTAAACGAAAATCAAGGAGGTCCTCATAACAACCCCAAGCATGTTAGGAGCACTCAAATATGGAACATAACATCGGTTCACAAGTAACTAGGGGCGGCAAGAGTGGAAAAAAAATCGAGTTAAAGGCCAAGCCTTCGATCCTTTACCAAGTATATATGTGCATTAAATTAAATAGCAATTATATTGTGATAACAAAAGAATGTCCATGTTGTCACATGGAAGCAATTTCACCTGCAGCTAGAAATGCTATAAGAAGGGTGAGCAAGCAGTAACATAGCCAAACAATGGTTTGCTAGGAGGTGAAGGGTTAGAGGCTTATTATGGCAATGTTGGGAGGCTTGACAAACAAGTGGTAGGTAGCGAGACATAACAATAAAAACGGGACAACTAGCATAGCAATGATAGTAGTGGTATCCAGGGAAATGTGTCATCTTGCCTGAGATCCCGCTTGGAAGAAGAACGAGTCCATGAAGAAGACGGGCCAACGTAGTCAAACGAATCCTCACACTCAAAATGCTTTCGGAACTCTATCGAGAAGGAACAATCCGGAAACAACAATCAACACACGATACACCTCAACATATGCATGACATGATGCGCAACCAAATATGATGCATGTCCGGTTTAATATGCAACGCATGGCATGGCAAGAACAACAACCAACTACTACATGTTAAGTGATGTTCAATATGCAACAACGAGTTGCATATTGGCAAAACTCCACGTTCAAATGATTTAATTCACTCCCGTTTAGGTACTCATCAATATTAAATGTTATTAGACATGGCAAGAGGTGAAGCACAAACAACTGCATCACCTAGGCACTTTAAATGAGTCCGGAAGCAACGAATAACAATTCCGGAACGACCTCATATGCATATTATGATTTTGGTCCAGATCTGAACTAACCACATTTTAGAGTTGTTAAACAGCAAAATAAATGTCACCATGAGATTCTACGCATTTTTCTAGTCAAGTTACATATGTGGAACATTTTCAACGGATCCACAGTTATTTAGTTATGCAATAAACCGTTTTTAACATGGCATTGACACAAATTAATGCAAACAACAAGTTTAAGCATTTTTATCATGTGTGAAAGTTGTATATTATGAATCTACACGAAATTCCAAGCATTTTTCATATATAAAGTTTTTACATATGATGCACCGGTGAAAAGTTATTAGATGCGTGAATCTAGGCGGTTTTCTGTAAAACTGTAAATCTCTCGTTAATTAGAAAAATTCGTAGCAGGATAAAAAAAACACTATCGGGCCAAGTCTGTTAAACTGGGCCTAAAAGGAATTGAGCACAACATATCTAAAACGTGCTTTGGGCAGGGAATAAAGGAGCGCTCACCCTGGCCTCATGGGTCGGCTCGGTGCAGCGGCCCACTCGGGCGAATGGTGACTGGGCCGGTGGTTGGGCTTGGCGAGGCGCGGCCCACGCATGAGGGGAGGCGACCCAGCCGAGGAGCCTCGTCCTCCTCGTGTGCCCGCATGAGCAGGGAGACCGGCGGCGCACTCTGCTACGAGCGGCGGGTGGGCTTGGCCGGAGGTCGACGGGGGGCACTAGAGGGCGGATCCGGCGAGGGGCCTGCAGGATCTGGCCAGAGGGGCCCATTCCGACAGCGGGGCAGCTCCCTAGGCGCCATGGAAGCTTCAGCCTGTAGGGAAGAGAGAGAGATCGGCGGGAGGTGAGGGGAGATGGAGAGAGGAGGAAGAAGGGGAGGAAAGAGAGAAGGGAGGGAGGGAGGCCCGACGGGGCTGGTCCGGCAGGGCCAGAGGTGGTGGGACAGCACGCGCGGGGAGCTGCGGGGTCAAGGCGCTCGGGCGCCATGGGAGGCTCGGGCGGCTACGGGGCTCTGCGGTCGCTGGACACGTCCGGGTTGGCCGTGGACATTGTCAGGTGGGCTGTAGGACGAATTTTGGACCCCTATTTACGGATCTGAGGGCTGAAAATGAAGGGGGTGGAGTGGACTTCGAGATTGGAGGGATGCGGGGCTAGAAGGTGGGGTTTTTGAGGGGGTGGCTGCAATTTCACATGGGGAAACCCTAGAGAGTGAGAGGGCTCTCTCCATGGGGTGGTTATATATAGGGGAGGTGGCTAGGGGTTGGTTGGGTCTCATTATATATTTGACCGGCTAGTGCCGCTATATATTTAACCGTTGGGGTACCAAACGACCTTTGATTGGGACAAAATTTGACAGGCGGTCTTCCTACGCTAAAACAAGACCGCACACGAAGTTCACCCAATCCGAGAATATTTTATGCGCACTTTACAAACAAATATTTTAATCAATGTCGCACGCGCGTGCATGTGTGGTTGGTCTCAAAACAGTCGACGACACGAACGGAGAGAACCGGCAACTATGACGGATGCAAGTTTTCGAAAATGAGTGACGATGCTATGCAAGATGATGCGAATGATGCGCTGACAAATGCAGCGACCAAACAAAACACAGACGAGAATGGAAATAAAAGGGGAATCTTCTGGAACGTCGGTCCCGAGCTGTTACACATAAATTCACGAATTTTTTACCCAACATAGAGACATCTGATATAAGATATGCGGTATTTTTTCATAATTTTAAAAGATGTCTAGGTATCTTAATGAACCGATGTTCACAGATTATTCTTTTTCTGTCTAGGAGTGGGGTCGGGGGCCTTCGGGGGCTACCTATGCCACCGAAACATCGCACGGGTCATCATGCAAGTCTAAAAGTGTTGTGTCATGCGTAGATGTCCATTGCGGCGCTCTGTGATGCGGCCCCATCCATGGATAGGACCGTCGCCGTCACTTGGAGGGGGACGTGTGGGTCGGGTTGAGCTGGAGGGAATATAGTGGTGGGTTGGTCCTAGACCATGTTCGAGGATGTTGCTATCGGCTGACCTGTCACAACCAGGTGGAAGAGTCCATTGGTCAAAGCCCATTTGATGAAAGTCAAAGGCCTAGATCGTTGGGTCAACAGGGCCAGGGTTAGTCTGGTCAGGGGGGCTTCCGGGGGTAGCAATGTCACCAAAACATCCCACTAGGTCCCGATGCATGTCCTAAGGAGTGGCGGTAGGTTCAAACACCCGGCACCCGGCTTCGGGGTGCGACCCCCTACGCGGACAGTGATACCATCGACGTAACATTCGTCAATTTTGCGGTCGCATGAATTGTTCCAAAACTTATGAGCAGATTCACCCGGCTGCTGGACGACACGACTGGGGCCATTCGCATCTGGAGGTCGGACATAAGTTCCTTGGAAATTTGCCCTAAAGGAATCTTCCACATCTTCCCATCTGCTTATTCCATGAGGAGGCAAGCTGTTAAGACAATGCCTAGCTAGGCCCTTTAATTTGAGCGGCAGATATTTGATGGCATGGAGGTCGTCTCCTTTAGCCATGTGTATGTGGAGAAGGAAGTCCTCGATCCATACTGCCGGACCTGTCGTGCCATCATACGGTTCCATATTGATGGTATTAAACCCGTCTGGGGATTGATGTTCCATTACCTTGTTTGTGAAACAAATTGGATGGGCTGGACCTCAGGACCGGGTAGTATTTCATTGGAGGTCGGGAGAGGAATTGCTCGTAGGTTTGATCTCGGGCACGGTCGTTCCTGTCTTACCAAGTTGGACATCAAGTCCGGCTGGTGCGCGTCCTCTCGAACCATAAATGGACCAAGGAGGTGCTCGGTTTGCCTCGATGTGACGTCGAACATCATGAGGGTCTAGGTGGTTCACGGGGTCTTTGCCATAACGGAGTGGTGCTGGCCAAGTGTTGACATTTTCCCGTACTGGCCTATCTCGACCTCTAGGGGAGTCAAGCTTGTTGGCTAGTTCTTGATCAAACTCTAGTAGTAGACGCCTGCATGGGTATAATTTCGGTGCACTATGGCGTCGGTCTTCAAGGTCTTGTTCGGCCGAGAGTACTTCGAGCCACTTTTTCGGTCAATGCATCCGTATTTGCTTGTAGTGTTGGAAATATGCCCTAGAGGCAATAATAAATTAGTTATTATTATATTTACTTATTCATGATAATCATTTATTATCCATTAATCCATGCTAGAATTGTATCGATCGGAAACTCACATACATGTGTGGATACATAGACAACACCATGTCCCTAGTATGTCTCTAATAGACTAGATCGTTGATCAAATATGGTCAAGGTTTCCTAGCCATGTGTCACATACCTAGATAGATGTCATAGGATAACATGGGTGTTGCATCATGTTTCAATTTTGCATCAACATGAAATGGGGACTAAAAGAAACCCCAAGCTCACATTGAATCAAAATAATTCAAAGTTGGTGAAAATTCAACAAATCCAAAATGCCCTTTAAAAATGTTCTCTATGTCGGATAAATATGGACATGGTTATAACAGGGGTCATTTTAAATATTTGAACAACTAAAGCAATTTAAAAATAAATGATAAAGCTACTGAAAATATCAAATAAAGCATTATCATTAGTTTAGTTTTCAAAATATCCTGAAACTTTTTGGATAAGTTTGAAATATTCAAACTTCAATATATAAAATATTTGGGATATTTTAAAATAGCATATGTGCCCAAAATTAAAATAAAACAAATGTCAGAAGTTAGAAAAGAATTGAAAAAAAGGGGGAAGAAAGCTCACCACAGCTTACCTGAAGAAGAGGCCCAGCCCACAGGGGCAGCAGCGTCTTCTTCCTCCTGCCACGAGGAGAAGGAGTTGTGTGCTGCCCCCGCAGCCAGCGGTGGCCACGCACTGGCCACCTCCTCCTTGCCTGCCTGGCCGCCTCCTCGTCGCGCTGGCGAGAGGATAGGCTCGGCCGCCGCCAAGCCCGTTTCCTCCTCGCCATTTCCCCCTCTCCCTCTCCTCTGCTCCCCCTCTCGCCGGACTGAAGACGTCGGCGATTCGCCGCCCTCTCTGCGTCCCCGACCATGTTGCGGTGCCAGAAGCCCCTCCGGTGAGGCCCCAGACCGTTTCCCCTAGTCCCGACATCGTTCCCCTTCTCTAGCCCCGTCAGTAGCTAGAGCCGAGCAGAGCTCGCCGACGGCCATGGCGTAGCCGTGGCCACAACGGCCAAAGCGCGCTTCTGGCCACGGGCTCGAGCTCGTAGCGCCTCCAGGAGCTCGTAGCCGCCCTCAGCTCCTCCTCCCGCGGCCTGTAGCGTAGTAACCGTTCCTGCCCGAGCCGTCGTCGCCGCTCAGCTCGACGTGGTCGTCGTCTCCGGCGGCCGTGAGCCCTCTCCGTTGCTCTGCTAGACGCGCGCGTGCACGGGCTATCTTCCGGTGCCCTCCGCGTGCCAAATGGTCACCGGAGGCGCGTTTTCGGCGAGTCGCCGCCGTGCGGATAGTCGCCGCCGGCCCCGCTCCGATGGGCGCCGACGTGGCCATCATTAGGGGCTAATCCCCCTGATTAATTAAGCCTCCTGCCACTAACCAGTGGGCCCCAGGGTGGGTCAAATCCCTGGTCAACGCGGAGTTTAAGCCCATGTCACTAACGTGCGGGTCCCGCACGTCAGGTTTGACGTGGCCTGGTCAGCCGACCAGCTGACGTCATGGTGACGTCAGGCTGACACCATTAATGCTTTTCCAGTTTAAAAATAATTCCAGAAATTATTTAGAACTTTAAAAATTCATATAAATTAATCTGTAAATCAGAGGAAAATAATTTATATATGAAAAATTATGAGAGAAATCCAATGAATCTAATGGTGCTATTATCATGCATGTTAGAGCAACCTATATAGAAGAACATTGACATTTGCTAATAGGTTAAAATATGGAATTTGAAAGGAAGAATGATTTTGAACCTATGTTCAAACTCATTTCAAGTTAACTTGAACATTAGTTGCATCAGCTCATCCAAACATGCTACCATGCCATGATCATGCATCATACTGTTGCACTTGCGTGTATTGATTGCTTCTTATCTGCATTGCGGTAGGCCCTGCTTCTGAGGATACCCCAGAGTATTCCATTGAAGGAGAGAACCTTCCCGCTACCCAGCAAGGCAAGAAACCCCCTTGATCATTCTGATAACATCCCACTCTCTCGCTCCTGGTCTTGTTTATTGCATTAGGACAAACGCTCATATGTATGTCTTACACGGTAGAAGAACCTATTCTTTTGCATAACCTGTCATTGTCACAGTAAATAGCTAAACCTTGCAACCTAGCATACCTGGTAGATGCTTGTGCCATGATGTGCTTAGCTTACTTTGCCTGCTATGCTTAGAGTTGTGTCAGGTCTGATTCATCTGGGTGATGAACTAGAGTGAAACATTGTTGTTCCGATGTGATAAGCTTATGATGAACCCGATTTGGTTAAGGTAGCGATGAGAGGCTATGTAGGAGTACATAGCGGGTTGTCTCATTG
The DNA here is from genome assembly GCA_022496015.1 of Hordeum marinum. Classification (NCBI taxonomy): domain Eukaryota; kingdom Viridiplantae; phylum Streptophyta; class Magnoliopsida; order Poales; family Poaceae; genus Hordeum; species Hordeum marinum. Next base: position 165,623,289 of record CM039678.1, on the reverse strand, counting down.
GGACCATTCTTAGGAACTGAGTTTCGTGTTTGTGATCCAAGACTAGTTACTACCATGCATTGGGTTCCGGTAACTCGACCCCTCTCGACTTATCAATCGCTTAGTCCTTAGTCCAGGAGTTGCAAGTAGTTTCTAGTGTTTATAGTATGCTGGAGGTCGTGCGTAGCCCTGACCCTAGGGGTGGGTTATGACGCGGTAGGCAGTGGCACGGTGTACCAAGGGTCACCTGAATGGTGGGCTTGGGAACCCTGCACACATCGTTTGGGGCCGTAGCGGAAAATTCGGCCGGACTTCCGTGCGGGTTCAGTCTCAAATAGGCGATAGCCTGGACTAGAGGTCTTATGTGATTGACGGTCGTGGCCGACTCCCTCGCTGAGCTTCCGCTTGAAGGTTGCCGAGGTGCATGGTTTTATGAGCACACAACGATAAGTGGCGAGAGCGTGTGTGAAGAAGTACACCCCTGCAAGGTATGAAACTATTCGAATAGCCGTGTCCTCGAATATGGACTACTTGGATAACTTATGTTGTTTGTAGATAATCAAATGGATACTCATAAAAATATCAAGACAAGTGTGAGTACCATGGATGGCACTCTCCCGGGAGAGGGAAGTGAATCCATGGTGGTGTATTGTCATGGAGTTAGTGGACTCGTGTGTGATATCTAAGATTTAAACAAAGAGTTAAATTGTGTAGTATAGGTTAGCCATGAAACAAAGCTAGCATTGCTGCATAAACTCCGCCACCCCCCCTTTGTTGATACATGAGCATGAATAGACTAGGTCTGCTTTAAAGACTTGCTGAGTATGTTTGTACTCATATTTGCTTAATAAATGTTGCAGATGAGACCCAGGACCCATCGGGTGGGTTCTTTCTAGATGTTTACGATGCCGAATAGCTGGTGTCCCAGCTACGACCTATGCCCTGTGGCGGGCTATAGATAGTCAGGCCATGTGCCTTTTTTACCCTTTCATCTGTCTGTACTCAGACAGCGTATGCTTCCGCTTGGTTTGTATGAACTTGTTTGTATGACTTGAGTGTCGGGTCATGTGACCCCTATCTGTAAGAACATATTATGCAAGGCTCATCTGAGCCCCTTAAATAAAAGTTGTTGTATGGTTATGTTCTGATGCCATGGTTGTATCTATGCATATCGGGCATGTCGTGCATACGTGTGACGTGCAACGGTATGTATGGGATTCGACACCTAGTTGTGTGCCTTTAGTAGTACTCTTTATGGGAAACTTCCTCTTTGTGCTTCCATCGAGCCATGGTTGCTTGCTACTGCTCCAGACACATTGATTGACCGGCATGTATCCTTGTTTGCTGCTATGTCTGTCTCTTCGGGGAAATGTCTCGCAGTGTAATGGAGTCCTCGTAGCCTGCTACGACTCGTCTACATGTAGTGATGGCATTTATGTCTCACGGCGTAATGGAGTCCTTGTAGCTTGCTATGACTCGTCTACACACGCTTGAGGCCGACACCTGCATTGCTGGGTTACGTATGCCTGTTTCTATACGGATGTGCCACTTGGGTTCTATGACTAGTCATGTTGGCACGGGTTCTCTGTCGTTTGATTGCCAGCGACATGTTCACATACGTGAGCCAAAGGACGCAAACGGTCCTGGCTAAGGTAAGGCTATAGCCGTGGAGCTTGTCGTGCGTGAGGCCACAAAGTGATGTGATATGTTACAGTCTGGATTCATATGACTTAGGATCGGGGTCCCGACAGTGTTGGTATTAGAGCCTGACTGACTATAGGACTACCAAGTCAAATCGGTCGAAGTTGAGTCTAGAAACACTATAGAAAAGTAGGGGAATTGATTGTGGAAGGGAACGTAAGCCTCTTTTTACTCCTCTTCCCAAGTTATTCTATGCTAAGTCTTTCTCATCTTTTCTACGGGGATAAGAACTAGGCTTCTCATTTATTGCTTAGGATGACGAGTTACTAGCCATGGACTACTAGCTAGCTTGTTTGCAAGAGAATGTCGGTACTCAAGTATTGTTGGTGTGACAAACAGATGGAGAAGAGATTTGAGTCTAGAAAGTCAAGTGGTTATGCTTTTCCAATCTTTTGCAGTTGTCTCAAAATCCTTTTTGAGCAGTTATAGCCGTTATGCTATCCAATTTCTGCTAGAGTCTCTAATGTCTTTGCATCATTCATTGTTTCAGATGCCCCCTCGTCCTTCCCGTTAGGTGGTTCGTCTGACCAGGTGCATCGATGTACCGGGTCACACGGCCATGTTGGTTAGAGTTATGATGGAGGCTGGTTACCGTTGGTACCCAGAGTACATAGTGGAGGAACAGTATCGAGATTTCAACCAGAGTCGGTATCTATGTACTGTTAAGATATATCCTTCATATCCTGGAGCTGCAAAGCCGCTTCACTGGACTTATGGAGTAGGTGTCACCATAGATATGGTAGTTCAGGAGGCCGCCTACACCATGATGATATCATGAGGTTTCACCATGGTCTACTTCAGAACACAGAGTTCTGTTATGTTCCTGCTTCCATGGGATAAGAGGATGGTTATCTTAGTGCAGCCTACTGTAATCATTCCCATGAGGACCCTAGGCTGTAGGTGACCGCTCAGGTGTTGGAGAACAGGGATCGTGATGCACGTGCCCTTCGCATGGAGCTTTATGCTACCCGTGCACGTCTTTGGACAGCCCTGATGCAGTTGGCACCTATAGTGCAGACAGGCTATGGAGATTTGGGGGATGCTGAACCCATCGCGGACTCATCTGCTAGCACGCGTAGACTGGCACGATGTTGGAGGCATCACCCCTCTTCAAGGACCGCTGTTGCCGCTAGCAAGGGGACCAAGGCCACATCCGTGTCCTTACAGTTTCCAGGGACCACAGGCTAGAGTGTTTCCAGATCCTCAAGTTCAGCTCCCGGGTCATGGGGGGAACCTGTATGAGGCATTCTACGGTGATGCTTGAGTACGTCGATGTTAGTACTAGTATGGTAGTAGTCGTATCGCCACAGTCATGCATGTCTTGTGGGATATGACCAAGGTTGGGAGTTGAGTTCCGGAGGTGTAAATAGATAATGTATAGGAAGCTTGTAATGCGTCCGATGAGTTGTGTCATCTCTCTGTAGTTTGTTTTCAGCTTGGGCTTGTACTGAACTATGTCATGGTGTGTATGAATCATGGTGCTCATAGGGCAGTTGATGTTTCCATGTTGTTGGATGTTTACCCTACATGCCATGTTGTCCAGTACATTCCTTATCTCATGTCTTGAGTTGATGTCCTCTATGTTTAAGCTGTGGGTTGTTTTCCCATGATGGTGGCCACTAGGAATAACCCCGTGCCTGCCCCCGAGCAGGGCGAGGGAAGCCAGCCAAGGCAAGAGGATCTGCCACATGCTCCTTCTTTGGCAGAAGTGATGCTTGAAGCCGAAAGGAACAAGAGAGAGACCAACAAGCTACTGAATGAATTGAGCAGAACACAAAGCGTGCTCCCCGCAATGATCTCAATGATGGCGTGTCACTCGGTGATTTCGTCAGGCCTTGCCCACCTAAGTATCATCATTCGATCGATCCACTCGACGCGGATGACTGGCTGACCAGCATGTTCCACAAGATCCAGGCTGCCAATGTGTCCAAGGCCAACAAGGTGACCTTTGCTACCTACTTTCTGGAAGGACCCGCCAATCTGTGGTGGGAAAATTATGAAGCCATGCGTCCCACAGGCCCCGCACCAACTTGGGCAGAATTTAGTGCAGCATTTCGTACCCATCACATCCCGGAAGGGCTGATGGATCGCAAGAGAGAGGAATTATGTGCTTTCACCCAAGACAGACTGTCAGTGGATGCCTATAGCCGTGAGTTCGGTAATCTTGCTCGCTATACTCCGAAGGAAGTTTCAACTGATGCCAAGAAACAGGCTAGGTTCCGCAAGGGACTCAATCCTGAGCTCCGTCGAGATTTGCGCCTGCATGAGTGCACAACCTTCCAGGCTCTCGTCAACAAGGCTATCAATGCTGAGACTGGACAGACTGACTATGAGGCCACAACAAAGCACAACTGTGATTTCATCCCCGCATCTGGATCGGGCTCCAACAAACGCCGGGTGTGGGTGCCCAACGCAGCTCTGCCGCCAAGATACACCGCGAGGCCATCCTTCCAGGCGCCTCGCCCAGCTTAGCCCAACCCTCCAGCCAGGCCATTTGGAGGACCGCCTGCCAATGTTGCTCCTCATGCCACCATGGTCTGCTATAAATGTGGAGAACTAGGACACTACTCTCGTGACTGTCTTCGGGCTAATGCTAAGCCCGCTGGACGTGGGAAGCCGAGAAAAGCCTTCTATGTGAAGCCAGCTCCTGCTCGTGGACGAGTGAACTATGTTTCTGCTGAGGAAGCCATTGAGGATCCTGATGTTATCCTAGGTACGCTCCTTGTCAATAGTCATCCAGCATCTGTTCTATTTGATACCGGGGCATCTCATTCTTTCATCTCAGAAAGTTATGCACGGTTGCATAACATGTCTTTTTGTGATATGCCTACTCCTTTAGTAGTTCAGACTCCTGGTTCAAAGTGGCAAACTTCTAGAGTGAGCCATGATAATGAGATTCTGGTGGATAGGCTAGTCTTTCTAGCATCTTTGATAGCCCTCAAGTCTTCGGACATCAATATCATTCTAGGCATGGATTGGATGAAAGCCCACTATGCTAAGATTGATACTCATACTAGGAATGTTCAACTTACACATCCATCGGGTGAGATAGTTAATGTCTCCACTCGAACAGCCAAGCGCCAACTCTATTCCCTCAATGCTAGCCCTCTTCCAGAGTTAGAAGATATTCCGGTAGTCCGTGTCTTTCCGGATGTCTTTCCAGAAGAACTGCCAGGAATTCCTCCTGTCAGAGATGTTGAGTTTGTGATAGAGCTTATTCCAGGGACTGTCCCAATAGCCAGAAGACCCTATAAGAGGGCACCCTTAGAATTACCCGAACTTAAGATTCAACTCGATGAGGCTTTGAAGAAAGGTTTCATCCGTCCTAGTTCTTCTCCTTGGGCTTGTCCCGTTCTCTTCGTCAAGAAGAAGGATGGATCGGATCGGATGGTTGTGGATTATCGGCGAGTGAATCTGGTCACCATTAAGAACAAGTATCCGCTCCCCAAGATCAACGATTTGTATGATCAACTCGCTGGATCCTCTGTCTTTTCCAAAATGGATTTGAGGTTGGGATACCATCAAATTAGAATTAGAAACAGGGACATTCCAAAAACGGCTTTTGTTACTCGTTATGGCCAATATGAGTACACCGTCATGTCCTTCGGTTTAACCAATGCTCCCGCCACCTTCTCTCGCTTGATGAATTCGATCTTCATGGAGTATATGGATAAATTCGTCATGGTTTACCTTGACGACATACTCATCTACTCGAAGAACGAACAGGAACATGCCGAGCATCTAAGGCCAGTATTGATGAAACTTCGAGAGCACCGTCTGTATGCCAAATTCTCCAAGTGTGAATTTTGGTTGCCAGAAGTGACCTATCTAGGCCACGTGATCTCTGGTAAAGGTATTGCTATCAATCCCGAGAGAGTTCAGGCTGTCCTTGACTGGACTCAACCTGAATCGGTTAAGCAAGTTCGGAGTTTCCTTGGCCTAGCGAGCTATTGTCGCCGCTTTGTCGAGAATTTCTCCAAGGTTGCGAAACCACTGACTGAACTCCTCAAGAAAGATAAAAAGTTCGAGTGGACTCCACAATGAGAGCACAGTTTTCAGGAGTTGAAAATACGACTGACCTCTGGTCCCGTTCTGGTGCCACCAGACTTCTCTACGGACTTTGTTATCTATTGCGACGCCTCGCGACAAGGATTAGGTTGCATTCTCATGCAAGATCATCATGTGATTGCATACGCATCTCGACAGTTGCGTCCACATGAGGATAATTATCCAACACATGATCTTGACCTTGCAGCTGTGGTCCATGCACTGAAAACCTGGCGACATTACCTTCTGGGTAATCGTTGCAAAATTTACACTGATCACCAAAGTCTGAAATATATCTTCACCCAGCCGGATTTGAATCTCAGGCAAAGACGATGGGTTGAGTTGATTACAGATTATGACTTAGGGATAACTTACACCCCGGGAAAGGCCAATGTCAGGGCTGATGCACTAAATCGTAAGTCTTATTGTAACAACCTGATGTTACAACAAGGTCAACCACTTCTCCATGAGGAATTTTGGAAGTTGAAAACCTCCACATTGTTCCTCAAGGATTCCTATCCAACCTGGTGGCGAAACCTACTCTTACGGATCAAGTTATAGAAGCCCAGAAGCATGATGCCGGGGTATCTCAGATCAAGAAAAACTTTAAGAAGGGTAATGTTAGATGCTTCTCGGTAGATGATCGAGGTGTTGTCTTCTTTGAGAACCGCTTGGTGATCCCAAAGAAGCAACATCTACGACAATTGATCCTTAAGGAGGCTCATGATTCTGCTCTCACAATTCAGCCGGGTAGTACCAAGATGTATCAGGACCTACGCCAGAGGTTCTGGTGGACTAGGATGAAGAGAGAAATTGCCCAGTTCGTTGCTAATTGCGACATTTGTCATCGCATGAAAGCAGAACATCAAAGGCCTGCTAGCACCCTTCAACCTTTAGCAATTCCTGAATGGAAATGGGATAAGGTCGATACGGATTTCATTACCGGATTTCCCAAGACCAAGAGAGGGAATAATGCTATCTTTGTGGTCATTGACCGCCTTTCCAAAGTGGCTCATTTTCTTCCTGTTCGGGAGAGAATAACTGCTAGCCAGCTAGCAGAGTTATATGTTTCTCGAATAGTCTCTCTTCATGGTGTTCCATTGGAGATTAACTCGGACCGCGGAAGTATCTTTACTTCCCGATTCTAGGAAAGTTTTCAAACTGCTATGGGGACTCATCTATCTTTTAGCACTGCTTTCCACCCGCAGTCAAGTGGTCAAGTTGAGCGAGTCAATCAAATCCTCGAAGACATGCTCCAAGCTTGTGTTATATCTTTCGGTATGAACTAGGAGAAATGTCTTCCATTTGCCGAATTTGTTTACAACAATAGTTATCAAACAAGCCTGGGCAAAGCCCCTTTTGAAGTTCTCTCTGGACGAAGGTGTCAAACACCTCTTAACTGGTCAGAAACTGGAGAGAGGCAACTCTTTGGCCCGGATATGATCTAGGATGCAGAGGAGCAAGTTCGCATTATTCGTGACAAATTGAAAACAGCCCAATCTCGTCAAAAAAGCCAATATGATCTCCATCACAAGGCTGTGACCTATGAAGTTGACGAGAAGGCTTACCTTCGGGTTATACCTCTGAAGGGTACCCATCGATTCAGTATCAAGGGAAAGTTGGATCCTCGTTACATTGGAACTTTTCGCATTCTTGCTAAACGAGGAGAGGTTGCCTACCAATTGGAACTTCCACCGCATCTTTCCAAGGTTCATGATGTCTTCCACGTCTCGCAACTCAGGCGTTGCTTCTTGGACCCTGTCCGTGAAGTAGACCACGAAGCGCTTGATCTCCAAGATAACCTTACATATCAAGAATACCCTGTTCGTAGTCTTGACCAAGCTGAGCGTACCACTCGGCGTCGAAACATCAAGTTTCTCAAGGTTCAGTGGTCACACCATTCTCAAAAGGAGGCCACATGGGAAAGAGAAGACCGTCTTTGACTAGAGTACCCCGCGCTTTTCCCGACGACTTCAAAATCTCGGGACGAGATTCTTTTGAGTGGGGGTGAGTTGTCACATCCCTAGCTAGATGTCATAGGATAGCATGGGTGTTGCATCATGTTTCAATTTTGCATCAACATGAAATGGGGACTAAAAGAAACCCCAAGCTCACATTGAATCAAAATAATTCAAAGTTGGTGAAAATTCAACAAATCCAAAATGCCCTTTAAAAATGTTCCCTATGTCTGATAAATATGGACATGGTTATAACAGGGGTCATTTTAAATATTTGAACAACTGAAGCAATTTAAAAATAAATGATAAAGCTACTGAAAATATCAAATAAAGCATTATCATTAGTTTAGTTTTCAAAATATCCTGAAACTTTTTGGATAAGTTTGAAATATTCAAACTTCAATATATAAAATATTTGGGATATTTTAAAATAGCATATGTGCCTGAAATTAAAATAAAACAAACGTCAGAAGTTAGAAAAGAATTGAAAAAAAGGGGAAGAAAGCCCACCTGGGCTTACCTGAAGAAGAGGCCCAGCCCACAGGGGCAACAGCGTCATCTTCCTCCTGCCAGGAGGAGAAGCAGCTGCGTGCTACCCCCGCAGCCGGCGGTGGGCACGCGCTGGCCACCTCCTCCTTGCCTGCATGGCCGCCTCCTCGTCGCGCTGGCGAGAGGATAGGCTCTGCCGCCGTCGAGCTCGTTTCCCCCTCGCCATTTTCCCCTCTCCCTCTCCGCTACTCCCCCTCTTGCCGGACTGAAGACGCCGGTGAATCGCCGCCCTCCATGCGTCCTCGACCACACTGCGGTGCCAGAAGCCCCTCCGGTGAGGCCTCGGACCATTTCCCCTAGTCCCGACGCTGTTCCCCTTCTCTAGCCTCGTCGGTAGCCAGAGCCGAGCGGAGCTCGCCGCCGGCCATGGCGTAGCCATGGCCACAGCGGCCAAAGCGCGCTTTTGGCCACGGGCTCGAGCTCGTAGCGCCTCCAGGAGCTCGTAGCCGCCCTCAACTCCTCCTCCCGCGGCCTGTAGCGCAATAGCCATTCCTTCCCGAGCCGTCGCCGCCCCTCAGCTCGACGTGGCCATCGTCTCCGGCGGCCCCGAGCCCTCTTCGTTGCCCTGCTAGACGCGTGCGTGCACGGGCTATCTCCCGGTGCCCTCTGCACGCCAAATGGTCATCGGAGGCGCGTTTCTGGTGAGTCAACGCCGTGCGGATGGTCGCCGCCGGCCCCGCTCTGGTGGGCGCCGACGTGGCCATCATCAGGGGCTAATCCCCCTGATTAATTAAGCCTCCTGCCACTGACCAGTGGGCCCCAGGGTGGGTCAAACCGCTGGTCAGCGCAGAGTTTAATCCCCTATCACTAACATGCGGGCCCCACACGTCAGGTTTGACCTGGCCTGGTCAGCCGACCAATTTATGTCGTGGTGACGTCAGGCTGACGCCATTAATCCTTTTCCGGTTTAAAAATAATTCCAGAAATTATTTAAAACTTTAAAAATTCATATAAAGTAATCTCTAAATCAGATGAAAATAATTTTTATATGAAAATTTATGAGAAAAAACCAGTAAATCTAATGGTGCTATTATCATGCATGTTAGAGCAACCTATATAGAAGAACATTGACATTTGCTAATAGGTTAAAATATGGAATTTGAAAGGAAGAACGATTTTGAACCTATGTTCAAACTCATTTCAACCTAACTTGAACATTAGTTGCATCAGCTCATCCAAACATGCTACCATGCCATGATCATGTATCATATTATTGCACTTGCGTGTATTGATTGCTTCTTATCTGCATTGCGATAGGCCCTGCTTCTGAGGATACCCCAGAGTATTCCATCGAAGGAGAGAACCTTCCCGCTACCCAGCAAGGCAAGCAACCCCCTTGATCATTCCGATAACATCCCACTCTCTCGCTCCTGCTCTTGTTTATTGCATTAGGACAACCGCTCATATGTTTGTCTTACACGGTATAAGAACCTATTATTTTGCATAACCTGTCATTGTCACAGTAAATAGCTAAACCTTGCAACCTAGCATACCTAGTAGATGCTTGTGCCATGATGTGCTTAGCTTACTTTGCCTGCTATGCTTGCTATGCTTAAAGTTGTGTCAGGTCTGATTCATCTGGGTGATGAACTGGAGTGAAACATTGTTGTTCCGATGTGATAAGCTTATGATGAACCAGATTTGGTTAAGGTAGCGATGAGAGGCTATGTAGGAGTACATAGCGGGTTGTCTCATTGGGACCGTTCTTAGGAACTGAGTTTCGTGTTTGTGATCCAAGACTAGTTACTACCATGCATTGGGTTCCGGTAACTCGACCCCTCTCGACTTATCAATCGCTTAGTCCTTAGTCCAGGAGTTGCAAGTAGTTTCTGGTGTTTATAGTATGCTGGAGGCCGTGCGTAGCGCTGACCCTAGGGGTGGGTTACAACGCGGTAGGTAGTGGCACGGTGTACCAAGGGTGACCCGAATCGTGGGCTTGGGAACCCTGCGCACATCGTTTGGGGTCGTAGCGGAAACTTCGGCCGGACTTCCGTGCGGGTTCAGTCTCAAATAGGCGATAGCCTGGACTAGAGGTCTTATGTGATTGACGGTCGTGGATGACTCCCTCGCTGAGCTTCCGCTTGAAGGTTGCCAAGGTGCATGGTTTTATGAGCACACAGCGATAAGTGGCGAGAGTGTGTGTGAAGAAGTACACCACTGCAGGGTATGAAACTATTCGAATAGCCATGTCCTCGGATATGGACTACTTGGATAACTTATGTTGTTCATAGATAATCAAATGGATACTCATAAAAATATCAAGACAAGTGTGAGTACCGTGGATGGCACTCTCCGAGGAGAGGGAAGTGAATCCATGGTGGTGTATTGTCATGGAGTTAGTGGGCTCGTGTGTGATATCTAAGATTTAAACAAAGAGTTAAATTGTGTAGCATAGGTTAGCCATGAGTCAAAGCTGGCATTGCTGCATAAACTTCACCACCCCCCTTTGTTGATACATGAGCATGAATAGACTAGGTCTGCTTTAAAGACTTGCTGAGTACGTTTGTACTCATATTTGCTTAATAAATGTTGCAGATGAGACCCAGGACCCATCAGGTGGCTTGTTTCTAGATGTCGACGATGCCGAATAGTTCGTGTCCCAGCTACGACCTATGCCCTGTGGCGGGCTGTAGATAGTCAGGCCATGTGCCTTTTTACCCTTTCATCTGTCTGTAGTCAGACAACGTATGCTTCTGCTTGATTTGTATGAACTTGTTTGTATGACTTGAGTGTCGGGTCATGTGAACCCTATCTGTAAGAACATATTATGCAAGGCTCGTCTGAGCCCCTTAAACAAAAGTTGTTGTATGGTTATGTTGTGATGCCACGGTTGTATCTGTGCATATCGGGCATGTCGTGCGTACGTGTGATGGGCAACGGTATGTATGGGATCCAAAACCTAGTTGTGTGCCTTTAGTAGTACTCTTTACGGGAAACGGCCTCTTTGTGCTTCCACCGAGCCATGGTAGCTTGCTACTGCTCCGGACACATTGATTGACCGGCATGTATCCTTCTTTGCTGCTGTGTCTGTCTTTTCGGGGAAATGTCTCACAGTGTAATGGAGTCCCCATAGCCTGCTATGACTCGTCTACGTGCAGTGATGGCATTTATGTCTCACGGCTTAATGGAGTCCTTGTAGCTTGCTATGACTCGTCTACACATGCTTGAGGCCGACACCTGCATTGCTGGGTTACGTATGCATGTTTCCATAGGGATGTGCTACTTGGGTTCTATGACTAGTCATGTCGGCCCGGGTTCTCTGTCGTTTGATTGCCAGCGACATGTTCACATACGTGAGCCAAAAGACGCAAACGGTCCCGGCTAAGGTAAGGCTGCAGCCGTGGAGCTTACCGTGCGTGAGGCCGCAAAGTGATGTGATATGTTACAGTCTGGATTCATATGACTTAGGATTGGGGTCCCGACACCATGGACATGAGATGTCATTTGATAACGGGATCACATCATTAGGAGAATGATGTGATGGACAATATCCAAACTATAAACATAGCATATGATCATGTTAGTTTATTGCTATAGTTTTCTGCATGTCAAGTATCTGTTCCTATGACCATGAGATCGTGCAACTCACTAACACAGGAGGAGTACCTTGTGTGTATCAAACATCGCAACGTAACTGGGTGACTATAAGGTGCTCTACAAGTATCTTCGAGGGTGTCTGTTGGGTTGGCATGGATCAAGACTAGGATTTGTTACTCCGTGTGACAGAGAGGTATCTCAGGGCCCACTTGGTAATACAACATCACAACATGTTGGGAGACGTAGTAGTAAATCAAAATTTTCCTACGTTCACCAAGATCTATCTATGGAGAAACCAGCAACGAGAGGGGAGAGTGGATCTTCATACCTTTGAAGATCGCTAAGCGGAAGCGTTACAAGAACGCGGTTGATGGAGTCGTACTCGCAGCGATTCAGATCGCGGTAGATCCGATCAAGTGCCGAACGGACGGCACCTCCGCGTTCAACACACGTGCAGCCCGGTGACGTCTCCAACACCTTGATCCAGCAAGGAGGAAGGAGAGGTTGGGGAAGGGCTCCAACAGCAGCACGACGGCGTGGTGGTGGTGGAGTAGCAAGGTATTCCGACAGGGCTTCGCCTAAGCGCTGCGGAGGAGGAAGAAGAGAGGTAGGGCTTCGCCGTGTGAGAGAGAGATCAAATCTTGTCTCAAAACATCCAAAACCTCAAGTATATATAGGAGGAGGGACGTGGAGGGCTGGCTTGGCCTCTACTCCAAAGAGGAGATGGCCGGCCGAATTAAAGGGAGAGTCCACCTCCCACAAGGGAGGTGGATCTCCTCCTTTTAAATCCTTTTTGCCTTATCTCCTTATCTCCAGCCACATGGGCCTTTAGCAAAAGTCTTGCCCAGCCCAATAAGGGCTGGCACACTTTATCTAACAGCCCATGTGGTCCTTTGGTCGTCACACCCCTCCCGGGGATCATCCGGCACCCTCCCGGCACTCCCGGTACACTACCGATGAGCCCGAAAACTTTCCGGTGACCAAAACTGGACTTCCTATATATCAATCTTTACCTCCGGACCATTCCGGAGCTCCTCGTGACGTCCGGGATCTCATCCGGGACTCCGAACAACCTTCGGTAATCACGTATACCTTTTCCCTATAACCCTAGCGTCATCGAACCTTAAGTGTGTAGACCCTACGGGTTCGGGAGACACGTAGACATGACCGAGACACCTCTCCGGTCAATAACCAACAGCGGGATCTGGATACCCATGTTGGCTCCCACGTACTCCACGATGATCTCATCGGATGAACCACGATGTCAAGGATTCAATCAATCCCGTATACAATTCCCTTTGTCTATCGGTATGATACTTGCCCGAGATTCGATCGTCGGTATCCCCATACCTTGTTCAATCTCGTTACTGGCAAGTCTCTTTACTCGTTCCGTAATACATCATCCCGTGGCTAACTCCTTAGTCACATTGAGCTCATTATGATGATGTCTTACCGAGTGGGCCCAGAGATACCTCTCCGTCACACGGAGTGACAAATCCCAGTCTCGATTCGTGCCAACCCAACAGATACTTTCGGAGATACCCGTAGCGTACCTTTATAGCCACCCAGTTACGTTGTGACGTTTGGCACACCCAAAGTATTCCTACGGTATCCGGGAGTTACACAATCTCATGGTCTAAGGAAATGACACTTGACATTGAAAAGCTTTAGCAAACGAACTACACGATCTTTGTGCTATGCTTAGGATTGGGTCTTGTCCATCACATCATTCTCCTAATGATGTGATCCCGTTATCAACGACATCCAATGTCCATGGCCATGAAACCGTGACCATCTATTGATCAACGAGCTAGTCAACTAGAGGCTCACTAGGGACATGTTGTGGTCTATGTATTCACACATGTATTATGGTTTCCGGTTAACACAATTATAGCATGAACAATAGACAATTATCATGAACAAGGAAATACAGTAATAACCATTTTATTATTGCCTCTAGGGCATATTTCCAACAGTCTCCCACTTGCACTAGAGTCAATAATCTAGTTCACATCACCATGTGATTAACACTTACATCACCATGTGATCATATCATCATGTGATTAACACCCAATAAGTTCTGGGGTTTGTTCATGTCCTGCTCGTGAAAGAGGTTTTAGTCAACGGGTCTGCGACATTCAGATCCGTGTGTACCTTGCAAACTTTCCATGTCATATTTGTAGATACTACTCCCATGCTCCACTTGGAGCTATTCCAAATGGCTGCTCCACTATACGTAGCTGGATTTCTACTAAGAGTCATCCGGATTGGTTTTAAAGCTTGCATCATCGTAACACTTTACGATGAACTCTTTATCACCTCCATAATCGAGAAATATTTCCTTAGTTCTCAAGTTACTAAGGCTAACTTTGACCGCTGTCTAGTGATCCACTCTTGGATTACTCTTGTACCCCTTGACAGACTCATGGCAAGGCACACACAGGTGCGGTACACAGCATGGCATACTATATAGAGCCTATGGCTAAAGCATAGGAGATGACACTCATCTCTTCTTTATCTTCTGCCGTGGTCGGGTATTGAGTCTTACTCAATTTCACACCTTACAATACAGTCAAGAACTCCTTCTTTGACCCATCTATTTTGAACTCCTTCAAAAACTTGTCAAGGTATGTCTTCGTCGAAAAAACTTATCAAGCGAATAGATCTATCCCTATAGATCTTGATGCTTAATAAAATAGTAGCTTTATCTGGGTCTTCCTTTGAAAAAAAAACTTTTCAAACAACCCTTCATGCTCTTCCAGAAATTCTACATCATTTCCGATCAATAATATGTCAACTACATATTCTTATAAGAAATTCCATAGTGCTCCCACTCACTTTCTTGCAAATACAAGTTTCTCATAAACATTGTATAAACTTAAACACTTTGATCACCTCATCAAAGCATATATTCCAACTCCGAGATGCTTGCTCCAGTCCATAGAAGGATCGCTGGAGTTTGCATATTATTAGCATCCTTAGGATTGACAAAACCTTCTGGTTGTATCACATACAACTCTTCCTCACAGAAACCATTACGGAAACCTTGTTTTGTCATCCATCTGCCAGATTTCATAATCGAAAAATGCAGCAACCGCTAACAAAATTTTAATAGACTTTTAGCATCGCTACAGATGAGACAATCTCATTGCAGTCAACTCCTTGAACTTGGCGGAAACTTCTTTGCGACAAGTCGAGCTTTATAAACGGTGACATTTCACCATTAGCGTCTATGTTTATCTCAAAGGTCCATTTGTACTCAATGACCCGCCATTCAACAGGCAAGTCTACCAAAGTCCATACTTGGTTTTCATACATGGATCCTTTCTCGGATTTCATGGCTCCTAGCCATTTGTTGGAATCCGGGCCCACCATCGCTTCTCCATAGTTCGTAGGTTCATCGTTGTCCAACAACATGATTTCCAAGACAGGGTTGTCGTACTACTCAGGAGCAGTACGCGTCCTTGTCGACCTACGAGGTTCGATAGTGACTTGATCCGAAGCTTCATGATCATCATCATTAACTTCCTTTTCAACTAAGTAGGCTCTACAGAAACATCTTTCTGTGTTGCGCTATTCTCTGGTTGAAACAAAGGTTCAACAACCTTATCAAGTTCTATCTTCCTCCCACTCAATTCTTTCGAGAGAAACTCTTTCTCAAAAAGGACCCGTTCTTAGCAACAAACACCTTTTGCGCTTGGATCTGAGATAGAAGGTATACCCAATGTCTCATTAGGGTATTCTATGAAGATGCATTTGTCTGCTTTGAGTTCGAGCTCGCTAGGTGAAAAACCCATTTTCACATAAGCGTCGCAGCCCCAAACATTAAGAAATGACAGCTTAGGCTTCTATCAAACCATAATTCTCACGGTGTCATCTCAACAGACTTAGATGGTGCCCTGTTAAAGTGAATGGATTTGTCTTTAATGCATAACCCCATAACGATAGTGGTAAAACGATAAGAGACATCATAGTACTCACTATATCCAATAGAGCACGACTACGACGTTCGAACACACCATCACACTATGGTGTTCCAGGAGGCGTGAGCTGTGAAACAATTTCCACATTGCCTAAAATTGCATACCAAACTCGTAACTTAGATATTCACCTCCATGATCATATCATAGACATTTATCTTCTTGTCACGATGATCTTTAACTTCACTCTGAAACTCCTTGAACCTTTCAAACATTTCAGATTCGTGTTTCATTAAGTAAATATCCCCATATTTACTCAAATCATCAGTGAAGGTAAAGAAAAACAACGATATCCACTGTGTGTTTCAACACTCATTGGACCACATACATCAACATGTATTATTTCCAATAAGCCACTTGCCCGCTCCATCATATTGGATGACGGGGTCTCAGTCATCTTGCCCAAGAGGCATGGCTCGCATGTCTCAACCGATTCGAAATCGAGTGAGTCAAAAATCCATCATCATGGAGTTTCTTCATGCGATTTATACCAATATGACATTTAGCGGCAGTGCCACAAGTATGTGGTACTATCATTATTAACTTTATATCTTTTGGTACCAATGTTATGAATATGTGTACTACTACGATCATGATTCAATAAACCATTCCGAGTGGGTGCATGACCATTGAAGGCATTATCCATGTAAACAGAATAACCATTATTCTCTAACTTATATGAATAACCGTATCGCACTAATCATGATCTAATCACGTTTATGCTCAACGCAAACACCAAATAACATTTATTTAGGTTTATCACAAATCCTGAAGGTAGAGAGAGCGTGCGATGGTGATCACATCAATCTTGGAAATACTTCCAACACACATCGTCACCTTTCACCTAGCTAGTCTCCATTTACTCCGTAGCTTTTATTTCGAGTTGCTAACACTTAGCAACCGAACCGGTATCTAATACCCAGGTGCTACTAGGAGTACCAGCAAGGTACACATCACTAACACGTATATCAAATATACTTCCATTGACATTACCAGCCTTCTTATCTACCAATCATCTAGGGTTTTTCCGCTTCAGCGAACATTCTCCTCATAACAGAAGCACTTAGTCTCGGGTTCGGGCTCAACCTTGGGTTTCTTCACTAGAGCAACAACTGGCTTGCCATTCCTGAAGTTTTTCCCTTCTTGCCCTTGCCCCTTTTGAAACTAGTGGTTTTCACTTAACCATCAACACTTGATGCTCCTTATTGATTTCTACCTTCGTGGTGTCAAACATCACGAACAACTCAGGGATCATCTTATCCATCCCTGGCATGTTATAGTTCATCACGAAGCTCTAGTAGCTTGGTGGCAGTGACTTGGAGAACTGCATTAATCACTATCTCATCTGGAAGATTAACTCCCACTTGATTCAAGTGATTGTAGCACCCAGACAATCTGAGAACACGCTCACCGATTAAGCTATTCTCCTTTATCTTGCAGGCAAAGAATCTTGTTGGAGGTCTCATACCTCTCAACATAGGCACGAGCTTGAGATCACAATCTCAGCTCCTAGAACATCTCATATGTTCTGTGACGTTCAAAACATTTTGAAGCCTCAATTCTAAGCCGTAATGCATGACGCACTGAACTATCACGTAGTCATCAAAAAGTGCCTGTCATATGTTCACAACATCTACAGACAACGCTTGAGGGAGTGATGCAGTTAGCGGTACATCAAAAACATAAGCTTTCTGTGCAGCAATGAGGACAATCCTCAGATCACGGACCCAGTCCGCATTATTGCTACCATCAACTTTCAACTTACTTTTCTCTAGGATTGTATCAATAAAACTGTGGAGCTACAGCGCGAGCTATCTACGACATAATTTGCAAGGACATTTTTAGACTAAGTTCATGATAATTAAGTTCATTTAATCAAATTATTAATGAACTCCCACTTAGATAGACATCTCTCTAGTCTTCCAAGTGATACATGATCCATGTCAACTAGCCCGTGTCCGATCATCACGTGAGACGGACTAGTCATCCATGGTGAACATCTCTATGTTGATCGTATCTTCTATACGACTCATGTTCGACCTTTCGGTCTTCCGTGTTCCGAGGCCATGTCTGTACATGCTAGGCTCGTCAAGTCAACCTAAGTGTTTCGCATGTGTAAATCTGGCTTACACCCGTTGTATGCGAACGTTAGAACCTATCACACCCGATCATCACGTGGTGCTTCGGAACGACGATCCTTAGCAACGGTGCACAGTTAGGGTGAACACCTTTCTTGAAATTTTATTGAGAGATCATCTTATTTACTACCGTCGTTCTATGCAAATAAGATGTAAACATGATAAACATCACATGCAATCAATATAGTGACATGATATGGCCAATATCATTTTGCTCCTATGATCTCCATCTTCGGGGCACCATGATCATCACTGTCACCGGCACGACACCATGATCTCCATCATCATGATCTCCATCATTGTGTCTTCATGAAGTTGTCTCGCCAACTATTACTTCTACTACTATGGCTAACGCTTAGCAATAAAGTAAAGTAATTACATGGCGTTTATGATTGACACGCAGGTCATACAATAAATAAGACAACTCCTATGGCTCCTGCCGGTTGTCATAATCATCGACATGCAAGTCGTGAATCCTATTACAAGAACATGATCAATTCATACATCACAATGCATCACATCACATCCTTTGGCCATATCACATCACAAGGCACATGCTGCAAAAACAAGTTAGACGTCCTCTAATTTGTAGTTGCAAGTTTTTACGTGGCTGCTATAGGTTACTAGCAAGAACGTTTCTTACCTACGTCAACACCACAACGTGATTTGCCAATTGCTATTTACCCTTCATAAGGACCCTTTTCATCGAATCCGATCCGACTAAGGTAGGAGAGACAGACACCCGCTAGCCACCTTATGCATCTAGTGCATGTCAGGCGGTGGAACCGGTCTCACGTAAGCGTACGTGTAAAGTTGGTCCGGGCCGCTTCATCCCACAATACCGCCGAATCAAGATAAGACTAGTAGCGGCAAGCAAATTAACAAACTCGACGCCCACAACTGCTTTGTGTTCTACTCGTGCATAGATTCTACGCATAGACCTAGCTCATGATGCCACTGTTGGGAGACGTAGTAGTAAATCAAAATTTTCCTACGTTCACCAAGATCTATCTATGGAGAAACCAGCAACGAGAGGGGAGAGTGGATCTTCATACCTTTGAAGATCGCTAAGCGGAAGCGTTACAAGAACGCGGTTGATGGAGTCGTACTCGCAGCGATTCAGATCGCGGTAGATCCGATCAAGTGCCGAACGGACGGCACCTCCGCGTTCAACACACGTGCAGCCCGGTGACGTCTCCAACACCTTGATCCAGCAAGGAGGAAGGAGAGGTTGGGGAAGGGCTCCAACAGCAGCACGACGGCGTGGTGGTGGTGGAGTAGCAAGGTATTCCGACAGGGCTTCGCCTAAGCGCTGCGGAGGAGGAAGAAGAGAGGTAGGGCTTCGCCGTGAGAGAGAGAGATCAAATCTTGTCTCAAAACATCCAAAACCTCAAGTATATATAGGAGGAGGGACGTGGAGGGCTGGCTTGGCCTCTACTCCAAAGAGGAGATGGCCGGCCGAATTAAAGGGAGAGTCCACCTCCCACAAGGGAGGTGGATCTCCTCCTTTTAAATCCTTTTTGCCTTATCTCCTTATCTCCAGCCACATGGGCCTTTAGCAAAAGTCTTTCCCAGCCCAATAAGGGCTGGCACACTTTATCTAACAGCCCATGTGGTCCTTTGGTCGTCACACCCCTCCCGGGGGTCATCCGGCACCCTCCCGGCACTCCCGGTACACTACCGATGAGCCCGAAAACTTTCCGGTGACCAAAACTGGACTTCCTATATATCAATCTTTACCTCCGGACCATTCCGGAGCTCCTCGTGACGTCCGAGATCTCATCCGGGACTCCGAACAACCTTCGGTAATCACGTATACCTTTTCCCTATAACCCTAGCGTCATCGAACCTTAAGTGTGTAGACCCTACGGGTTCGGGAGACACGTAGACATGACCGAGACACCTCTCCGGTCAATAACCAACAGCGGGATCTGGATACCCATGTTGGCTCCCACGTACTCCACGATGATCTCATCGGATGAACCACGATGTCAAGGATTCAATCAATCCCGTATACAATTCCCTTTGTCTATCGGTATGATACTTGCCCGAGATTCGATCGTCGGTATCCCCATACCTTGTTCAATCTCGTTACTGGCAAGTCTCTTTACTCGTTCCGTAATACATCATCCCGTGGCTAACTCCTTAGTCACATTGAGCTCATTATGATGATGTCTTACCGAGTGGGCCCAGAGATACCTCTCCGTCACACGGAGTGACAAATCCCAGTCTCGATTCGTGCCAACCCAACAGATACTTTCGGAGATACCCGTAGCGTACCTTTATAGCCACCCAGTTACGTTGTGACGTTTGGCACACCCAAAGTATTCCTACGGTATCCGGGAGTTACACAATCTCATGGTCTAAGGAAATGACACTTGACATTGAAAAGCTTTAGCAAACGAACTACACGATCTTTGTGCTATGCTTAGGATTGGGTCTTGTCCATCACATCATTCTCCTAATGATGTGATCCCGTTATCAACGACATCCAATGTCCATGGCCATGAAACCGTGACCATCTATTGATCAACGAGCTAGTCAACTAGAGGCTCACTAGGGACATGTTGTGGTCTATGTATTCACACATGTATTATGGTTTCCGGTTAACACAATTATAGCATGAACAATAGACAATTATCATGAACAAGGAAATACAATAATAACCATTTTATTATTGCCTCTAGGGCATATTTCCAACACAACAAGCCTTGCAAGAAAAGTGACTAAAGTATTAGCTACGGTATCTTGTATTACAGAATGAGTAAATAGATTTGCTAGTAACAAGATTGAACTAGGTAAGAGATACGGACGGTCGAATCTTGGGCAAATAACATACCGAAGAACAAAGGGAACAACATACGGGATTAACTGAATCCTTGACATCGAGGTTCAACCGATAAAGATCTTCATAGAATATGTAGATACCAATATGGGCATCATGGTCCCGCTATTGGTTATTGACCGTAGAGGTGTCTCGGTCATGACTACATAGTTCTTGAACCCACAGGGTCTACACACTTAACGTTTGGTGACGTTTCGGTAGTATTAAGTTATGTATGGTGGTGACCGAAGGTTGTTCAGAGTCTCGGATGAGATCACGGATATCACAAGGAGCTTCAGAATGGTCTGTAGGTAAATATTGATATATAGGAAGTCCCGTTTTGGTCACTGGAAAACTTTCGGGTTCTTCGGTAGTGTACCGGGAGTGTCGGGAGGGTTCCGGGGGACCATCGGGAGAGGCCACCTGCGCCGGGAGGCCACATGGGCCTGAGGGGTGGTGCACCATCCCTCAGTGGGCTTGGAAAACCAGCCCCAAGAGTCCCATGAGGCTGGAAGAGGAGAGAAGGAAAAATCCCAAAGGTGGGAGGATTCCAAGTGGAATCCTACTAGGAGTAGGATTGGAGGTGGACTCCTCCACCTCCTCTCCACTTCGGCCGAACCAAGGGGCAACCCTTGGGCTGCCTCCTCCTCCCTCCCTCCTATATATACTAGAGGATTTTGAGGGCAACCCTAATCCTAATTGCCATGTGCTGCCCTGTTCTTCTACTAGATCGTTTCTCCTCTAGATTAGTTTTGCATTGCTTCGGCGAAGCCCTACCGGATTACTTCCACCACCGCCGCCATCGCGCTGCCGAAGAACTCATCTACCTCTCTACTCCCTCTTGCTGGATCAAAAAGGCGGAGATCATCATCGAGCTGTATGTGTGCTGAACACGGAGGTGTCATCCGTTTGGCACTAGATCGGGACGGATCGTAATTGGATCGCGGGACGCTCGGTGATTTGGATTGTGAAGACGTTTGACTACAGCAACCGTGTTTCTTAATGCTTCCCGCTTAGCGATCTACAAGGGTATGTAGATCCACTCTCCCTCTCGTAGATGTTCATCACCATGGATAGATCTTGCATGTGCGTAGGAATTTTTTTGTTTCCCATGCAACATTCCCCAATAGTGGCATCATGAGCTAGGTTTATGTGTAGATGAGATCATGAGTAGAACACAAAGGAGTTTCTGGGCATTGATGCTCAGATTGCTTCCTCCCTTGGTCGGTTTTTGATTCAGCGGTATTGTGGGATGAACCAGCCCGGACCAGCCTTACTCCTACGCTTACGAGAGACCAGTTCCATCGATTGACATGTAACTTTGTTGCATAAAGATGGCTGGCGGGTGTGTGTCTCTCCTACTCTACTTGGATCGAATTCGACAAAGGCGGTCCTTGAGAAGGTCGAATAGCAATTTGTGTATCATCATTGTGGTTTTTGCGTAGGTGAGAATTGTTCTTGCTAGATACCTGTAGCAGCCACGTAAAACTTGCAACAACAATTAGAGGACATCTAACTTGTTTTTGGAGGGTATGTTGTGATGTGATATGACCAATTACATGATGAGATATATGTTATGTATGAGATGATCATGTTTTGTATAGAATATCACGACTTGCATGTCGATGAGTACGGGAACTGGCAGGAGCCATAGGGTTGTCTTTAATTATTGTATGACGTGCGTGTCAATCTTTAAGCGCTATGTAAACTTTATTGCTAAGCGGTAGCAATAGTAGTAGAAGCATGGTGGGCGCGACAACCCCGATGGCGACACGTTGATGGAGATCAAGATGATGGAGATCATGGTGTCATGCCGGTGACGATGGAGATCATGCCGGTGGTTTGGAGATGGAGATCAAAAGCACAAGTTCATGGCCATATCATGTCACTTCTGATTTGCATGTGATGTTAATCCTTTTATGCATCTTATTGTGCTTAGGACGACGGTAGCATTATAAGGTGATCCCTCACTAAAATTTCAAGATAAAATTGTGTTCTCCTCGAGTGTGCACCATTGTGAAAGTTCGTCGTGTCGAGACACCACGTGATGATCGGGTATGATAGACTCTACGTTCACATACAATGGGTGTAAGCCAGTGTTGCACATGCAGAACACTCGGGTTAAACTTGACGAGCCTAGCATGTCTAGACATGGCCTCGAAACACAAGAGACCGAAATGTCGAACATGAGTCATATAGTAGATATGATCAACATGATGATGTTCACCATTGAAACTACCTCAACTCACGTGATGATCGGACTTGGGTTGGTGAATTTGGATCATGTATCACTCGAATGACCAGAGGGCTGGCAAGTTGAGTGGGTTTTCTTAAGTAATATGATTAATTGAACTCATTTTTCATGAACAGAGTCTAAAGTTGTCTTCGCAAAGTTATGTTGTAGATCAATAGCTCGCGTTGTAGCTCCCATGTGTTTTTAATACGTTCCTAAAGAAAATAGAGTTGAGAGATAATGGTAGCAATTATGCAGACTAGGTCCGTGATCAGAGGATTGTCTCAAGTTGCTGCACAGAAGGCTTATGTTCTTAATGCACCGCTCGGTGCGCCACCCCCTCAAGCAGCGACTGTGGATGTTGTGAACATCTGACAGTCACATTCTGATGACTACTTGATAGTTCAGTGCGTCTTGCGTTACGGCTTAGAATTCAGGCTCCAAATACGTCTTTGAATGTCACGGAGCATATGTGATGTTCCAAGAGCTGAAATTTGATTTTAGGCTTGTGCCCGTGTTGAGAAGTATGAGACCTCCCACAAGATTCTTTGCCTGCAAGATGAATGAGAATACATCAACCAGTGAGCATGTGCTTAGATTTTCTGGGTGCTACAATCACTTGAATCGAGTGGGAGTTGATCTTCCAGATAAGATAGTGATTGATAAAGTTCTCCAAGTCACTGCCACAAAGCTACAAGAACTTCATGATGAACTATAAACATGCCAGGGATGGAAAAGATGATCCCTGAGCTATTCGTGATGTTTGGCACCGCAAAGGTAGAAACCAAGAAGGAGCATCAAGTGTTGATGCTTAGTAAAATCACTAGTTTCATAAAAGGCAAGGGCAAAAGGGGAAACTTCATGGATGGCAAGCCAGTTGCTACTCTAGTGAAGAAACCAAAGTTGAACTCAAACCCCGAGACTAAGTGCCTCTATTATGAGGAGAGTGGTCGCTGAAGCGGAATAACCCTGGATACTTGGTAGATAAGAAGGCTGGCAACGTCGACAGAAATATATTTGATATATTATTGATGTGTACCTTTCTAGTACTCCTAGTAGCACCAGTGTATTAGATACTAGTTCGATTGCTGATGTTAGTAACTCGAAGTAAAAGCTACGGAATAAACGGAGACTAGCTAAGGGTGAGGTGACGATGTGTGTTGGAAGTGTTTTCCAAGGTTGATGTGATAACCATCGCACGCTCTCTCTATCCTTGGGATTAGTGATGAACCTAAATAAATGTTATTTTGTATTTGCGTTGAGCATGAACGTGATTAGATCGTTTTTATTGCAATATGATTATTCATTTAAGTTAGAGAATAATGGTTATTCTATTTACATGAATAATACTTTCAATGGTCATTGACCCAATGAGAATTGTTTATTGAATCTTGATCATAGTAATACACATGTTCATAACATTGATGCCAAAAGATACAAAGTTAATAATGATAGTACCACATACTTGTGGCACTGCCACTAAATGTCATATTGGTGTAAAGCGCATGAAGAAACTCCATGTTGATGGATCTTTCAACTCATTCGATTTTGAATCGGTTGAGACATACGGACCATGCCTCGTGGGCAAGATGACTAAGACCTTGTTTTCAATATGATGGAGCGGGCAAGTAACTTATTGGAAATGATACATGTTGATGTATGCGATCCAGTGAGTGTTGTAGCGTGCGGTGGATATCGTTATTTTCTTACCTTCACTGATAATTTGAGTAGATATGGGTATATTTACTTAACTAAACACAAGTCTGAAATGTTTGAAAAGTTCAAGCAAATTCAGAGTGAAGTTTGAGATCATCGTGACAAGAAGATAAAAATGTCTACGATATGATCGTGAAGGTGAATATCTGAGTTACGAGTTTGGTATACAACTTAAGACAATGTGAAAGTTGTTTCACAATTCATGCCACCTGAAACACCATAGTGTGATGGTGTGTCCGAACATTGTAGCCATGCACTATTGGATATAGCGCGTGCTATAATGTCTCTTATCATTTGGGCCACGATCGTTTTGAGCTTATGCATTAGAGACAACTACATTCACTTTAAATAGAGTGTTGGAAATATGCCCTAGAGGCAATAATAAAATGGTTATTATTGTACTTCCTTGTTCATGATAATTGTCTATTGTTCATGCTATAATTGTGTTAACCGGAACCGTAATACATGTGTGAATACATAGACCACAACATGTCCCTAGTGAGACTCTAGTTGGCTAGCTCGTTGATCAATAGATGGTCACGGTTTCATGACCATGGACATTGGATGTCATTTATAACGGGGTCACATCATTAGGAGAATGATGTGATGGACAAGACCCAATCCTAAGCATATCACAAGATCATGTAGTTTGTCTGCTAAAGTTTTTCCAATGTCAAGTATCGTTTCCTTAGACGATGAGATTGTGCAACTCCCGGATACCATAGGAATACTTTGGGTATGTCAACCGTCACAACATAACTGGTGGCTATAAAGGTACACTACAGGTATCTCCAAAAGTGTCTGTTGGGTTGGCACGAATCAAGACTGGGATTTGTCACTCCGTGTGATAGAGAGGTAACTCTGGGCCTACTCGGTAAGACATCATCATAATGAACTCAATGTGACTAAGGGGTTAGCCATGGGATTATGTGTTACGGAATGAGTAAAGAGACTTGCTGGTAACGTGATTCAACAAGGTATAGGGATACCGACGATCGAATCTCGGGAAAGTATCATACCGGTAGACAAAGGGAATTGTATACGGGATTGATTGAATCCCCGACATCGTGGTTCATTCGATGAGATCATCGTGGAGCATGTGGGAGCCAACATGGGTATCCAGATCCCGCTGTTGGTTATTGACCGGAGAGGTGTCTCGGTCATGTCTACGTGTCTCCCGAACCCGTAGGGTCTACACACTTAAGGTTCGATGACACTAGGGTTATAGGGGAATAGTGTACGTGGTTACCAAAGGTAGTTCGGAGTCCCGGATGAGATCCCGAACGTCACGAGGAGTTCCAAAATGGTCTGGAGGTGAAGATTCATATATAGGAAGTGAAGTTTTGGTCACCGGAAGTGTTTCGGGCTTCACCGGTAACGTACCGGGACCACCGCAAGGGTTCCGAGGGTCCACCAAGTGGGGCCACGAGCACCAGAGGGCTGCGTGGGCTGAGAGTGGGAAGGGACCAGGCCCATAGTGGGCTGGTGCGCCCTCCACCCTGGCCCAAGGCACAGCAAAGGTGGGAAGGGGAGGGAACCCTAGGCCCAGATGGGCCTAAGGCCCACCTAGCGCGCTGCCCTCCGATCTCTCTCTCTCTGGCCGCCGCACCAAATGGGATCTGGGGCTGCCGCCGGCCCTTAGGGTGGGAACCCTAGGGCTGTGCACTCCCTCCTCCTCCTCCTATAAATAGTGGGGGGTTTGGGGCTGCCAAGAACACAAGTTTCTTCCTCTCTCGGCGCAGCCCTACCCTTCCTCTTCCTCGTTCTCCGTAGCGCTTGGCGAAGCCCTGCCGGAGTACCACGCAGCTCCACCATCACCATGCCATCATGCTGCTAGAGCTCTCCCTCAACCTCTCCTTCCTCCTTACTGGATCAAGGCATAGGAGACGTCACCATGCTACACGTGTGTTGAATGCGGAGGTGCCGTTGTTCGGCGCTTAGATCGGAATCCACCGCGATCTGAATCACTGCGAGTACGACTGTACCAACCATGTTCCAGTAACGCTTCCGCTTTGCAATCTGCAAAGGTATGAAGATGCACTCCCCCTTTGCTCATTGTTGGTTCCTCCATAGATAGATCTTGGTGACACGTAGGAAAAAATTTGATTTACTACTACGTCTCCCAACAGTGGCATCATGAGCTAGGTCTATGCATAGATTCTATGCATGAGTAGACACAAGTATTTGTGGGTGATGATTTGGTCAATTTGCTTGATGTTACTAGTATTATCTTGATTCGATGGCATTGTGGGATGAAGCGGCCCGGACCGACTTTACACGTACACTTACGTGAGACTGGTTCCACCACCTGACATGCACTTGTTGCATAAGGTGGCTAGCGGGTGTGTGTCTCTCCCACTTTAGTCGGACCGGATTCGATGACGAGGGTCATTACGAAGGGTAAATAGCAATTGGCATATCACCATTGTGGCTCTTACGTAGGTAAGAAACTTTCTTGCTAGAAACCCATAACAACCACGTAAAACTTGCAACAACAATTAGAGGAGGTCTAACTTGTTTTTGCAGGGTATGCTATGTGATGTGATATGGCCAAAAGGATGTGATGAAATATATATGATGTATGAGATTGATCATGTTCTTGTAATAGGAATCACGACTTGCATTTTGATTAGTACGACAACCGACAGGAGCCATAGGAGTTGTCTTAATTTATTGTATGACCTGCGCGTCAATCAAAAACGCCATGTAATTACTTTACTTTATTGCTAACTGTTAGCCATAGTAGTAGAATTAATATTTGGCTAGACAACTTCATGAAGACACAATGATGGAGATCATGATGATGGAGATCATGGTGTCATGTCGGTGACAATGATGATCATGGTGCCCCGAAGATGGAGATCAAAGGAGCAAGATGATATTGGCCATATCATGTCACTATATGATTGCATGTGATGTTTATCATGTTTTACATCTTATTTGCTTAGAACGACGGTAGCTTAAATAAGATGATCTCTCACTAAAATTTCAAGAAATGTGTTCCCTCTAACTGTGCACCGTTGCTAAGGTTCGTTGTTCCGAAGCACCACGTGATGATCGGGTGTGATAGGTTCTAACGTTCGCATACAACGGGTGTAAGCCAGATTTACACATGCAATACACTTAGGTTAACTTGACGAGCCTAGCATGTACAGACATGGCCTCGGAACACGGGACACCGAAAGGTCAAACATGAATCGTATAGAAGATACGATCAACATGGAGATGTTCACCATTGATGACTAGTCCGTCTCACGTGATGATCGAACACGGGCTAGTTGACATGGATCATGTGTCACTTGGATGACTAGAGAGATGTCTATCTAAGTGGGAGTTCATTAAATAATTTGATTATGTGAACTTAATTATCATGAACTTAGTCTAAAATGTCTTTACAATCTATCTTGTAGATCCAATGGCCCACGCTAATGCTGCCCTCAACTTCAACACGTTCCTAGAGAAAACCAAGCTGAAAGACGATGGAAGCAACTATATGGACTAGGTCCATAATTTGAGGATCATCCTCATAGCTTCCAAGAAATTATATGTCCTTGATGCACCACTAGGTGACGCACCCATTTTCCTAGCAACTCAAGACGTTATGAACGCCTGGCAGTTGCGTAGTGATGATTACTCCCTGGTTTAGTGCGGCATGCTTTACAGCTTAGAACCGGGCCTCCAAAAGTGTTTTGAGCAACACGGAGCATATGAGATGTTCCAAGAGCTGAGAATGGTTTTCCAAGCTCATGCCCGGGTTGAGAGATATGAAGTCTCTGACAAGTTCTTCAGTTGTAAGATGGAGGAAAATAGTTCTGTCAGCGAGCATATACTCAAAATGTCTAGGTTGCACAACCGCCTATCTCAGCTGGGAGTTAATCTTCCAGATGACTCGGTTATTTATAGAATCCTCCAGTCGCTTCCACCTAGCTACAAGAGCTTTGTGATGAACTACAACATGCAAGGTATGGAGAAGACCATTCCTGATTTGTACTTGATGCTGAAATCAGCGGAGGTCGAGATAAAAAAGGAGCATCAAGTGTTGATGGTCAATAAGAGCACTAGTTTCAAGAAAGGCAAGGGTAAGAAGAACTTCAAGAAGGACGGCAAAGCAGTTGCCATGCCCGGTAAGCAAGTTGCTGGGAAGAAGAACAAGAATGGACCCAAGCCTGAGACTAAGTGCTTTTATTCCAAGGGTACCGGTCACTGGAAGCGGAACTGCCCCAAGTACTTAGCGGATAAGAAGGCTGGCAACGTTAAAGGTATATGTGATATACTTATTATTGATGTGTACCTTACCAGCGCTGGTAGTAGCTCCTGGGTATTTGATACTGGTGCATTTGCTCACATTTGTAACTCCAAGCAGGAATTGCGGAATAAGCGGAGACTAGCAAAGGACGAGGTGACTATGCGCGTCAGGAATGGTTCCAAGGTCGATGTGATCGCCGTCGGCATGCTACCTCTACATCTACCTTCGAGATTAGTTTTAAACCTTAATAACTATTATTTAGTACCAGCTTTGAGCAAGAACATTGTATCTGGATCTCATTTGATGCGAGATGGCTACTCATTTAAATATGAGAATAATGGTTGTTCTATTTATATGAGAGAAATGTTTTATGATCTTGCCTCGCTGGTTAATGGTTTGTTTTTGATGAATCTCGAACGTGATGTTACACATGTTCATAGTGTGAGTACCAAAAAGTGTAAGGTTGATAACAATAGTCCCACTTACATGTGGCACTGCCGCCTTGGTCGTATTGGTGTCAAATACATGAAGAAACTCCATGCTGATGGACTTTTGGAGTCTCTTGATTTTGAATCATTTGACACGTGCGAACCATGCCTCATGGGCAAGACGACCAAGACTCCGTTCTCCGGAACAATGGAGAGAGCAACTGACTTGTTGGAGATAATACATACCGATGTATGCGGTCCAATGAGCGTTGAGGCTCGCGGTGGCTACCATTATGTTCTCACCCTCACTGATGACTTAAGCAGATATGGGTATGTCTACTTAATGAAACACAAGTCTGAAACCTTTGAAAAGTTCAAGGAATTTCAGAGTGAGGTAGAGAATCAACATGACAAGAAAATAAAGTGCCTACGATCTAATCGTGGCGGAGAATATTTGAGTCACGAGTTTGGCATGCACCTAAGGAAATGTGGAATTGTTTCACAACTCACGCCGCCTGGCACACCTCAGAGAAATGGTGTGTCTGAACATCGTAATCGCACTCTATTGGATATGGTGCGATCTATGATGTCTCTTACCGACATACCACTATCATTTTGGGGATATGCATTAGAGACTGCCGCATTCACTTTAAATAGGGCACCGTCTAAGTCTGTTGAGATGACACCGTATGAATTATGGTTTGGAAATAAACCTAAGTTGTCATTTCTAAAAGTTTGGGGATGTGATGCTTATGTGAAGAAACTTCAACCTAGGAAGCTCGAACCCGAAGTGGAAAAGTACGTCTTCATAGGATACCCCAAAGAAATTGTTGGGTATACCTTCTACCTCAGATCCAAAGGCAAAGACTTTGTTGCCAAGAATGGATCCTTTCTAGAGAAATAGTTTCTCTTGAAAGAAGTAAGTGGGAGGAAAATAGAACTTGATGAGGTAATTGTACCTCCACTCGAACCGGAGAGTAGCGCAGCACGGGAAGTTGTTTCTGTGGAGCCTGCACTGGCTGGAGAGGAAGTTAATGATGATGATCATGAAACTTTAGATCAAGTTGCTATACGAAGGTCCACTAGGACACGTTCCTCACTAGAGTGGTACGACAACCCTATCCTGGAAATCATGTTGTTGGACAACGGTGAACCTTCGAACTATGAAGAAGTGATGGCGGGCCCACATTCCAACAAATGGCTTGAAGCCATGAAATCCGATATAGGATCCATGTATGAGAACAAAGTATGTACTTTGGTGGACTTGCCTGATGATAAGTGAGCCATAGAAAATAATTGGATCTTTAAGAAGAAGACTGACGCAGATGGTAATGTGACCGTCTATAAAGCTCAGCTTGTCGCTAAGGGTTATCGACAAGTTCAAGGAGTTGACTATGATGAGACTTTCTCACCCGTAGCGATGCTGAAGTCCGTCCAAATCATGTTAGCAATTGCCGCATTTTATGATTATGAGATCTGGCAAATGGACGTCAAAACGGCATTCCTCAATGGCTTCCTTAAGGAAGAACTGTATATGATGCAGCCAGAAGGTTTTGTCGATCCTAAGTATGCTAACAAGGAATGCAAGCTCGAGTGGTCCATATATGGGCTTGTGCAAGCATCTCAGAGTTGGAACATTCGCTTTAATGAGGTGATTAAAACGTTTGGGTTTATACAGGTTTATGGAGAACCCTGTATTTACAAGAAAGTGAGTGGGAGCTCCGTAGCATTTCTCATATTATATGTGGATGACATATTGTTGATGGGAAATAATATAGAACTTTTGGAAAGCATAAAGGCCTACTTAAATAAGTGTTTTTCAATGAAGGACCTTGGAGAAGCTGCTTACATATTAGGCATCAAGATCTATAGAGATAGATCGAGATGCCTCATAGGTCTTTCACAAAGCACATACCTTGACAAGATATTGAAGAAGTTCAATATGGATCAATCCAAGAAGGGGTTCTTGCCTGTGTTATAGGGTGTGAGATTGAGTACGACTCAATGCCCGACCACGGCAAAGGATGGAGAAGAGATGAGTGTCATCCCCTATGCTTCACCCATAGGCTCTATTATGTATGCCATGTTGTGTACTCTACCTGATGTGAACCTTGCCATAAGTATTGTAGGGAGGTACCAAAGTGATCCCGGAGTAGAACACTAGACAGCGGTCAAGAATATCCTGAAGTACCTGAAAAGGACCAAGGACATGTTTCTCGTATATGGCGGTGTCGAAGAGCTCGTCGTAAAGGGTTACGTCGATGCTAGCTTCGACATAGATCCGTATGACTCCAAGTCACAAACCGGATACGTGTATATTTTGAACGGAGGGGCAGTCAGCTGGTGCAGCAGCAACCAAAGCATCATGGCAGCATCTACATGTGAAGCGGAGTACATAGCTGCTTTGGAAGCAGCAAAGGAAGGAGTCTGGATGAAGGAGTTCATCATCGACCTAGGAGTGATTCCCAATGCGTTGGGCCCGATGACTCTCTTCTGTGACAACACTAGAGCTATTGCCCTTGCCAAGGAGCCCAAGTTTCACAAGAAGACAAGACACATCAAGTGTCGCTTCAACTCCATTCGTGATTACATTCAGGAAGGAGATATAGATATTTGTAAAGTACATACGGATCTGAATGTCACAGATCCGCTGACTAAACCTCTCTCACGAGCAAAACATGATCAACACCAGAACTCTATGGGTGTTCGATTCATCACAATGTAACTAGATTATTGACTCTAGTGCAAGTAGGAGATTGTTGGAAATATGCCCTAGAGGCAATAATAAAATGGTTATTATTGTATTTCCTTGTTCATGATAATTGTCTATTGTTCATGCTATAATTCTGTTAATTGGAAACCGTAATACATGTGTGAATACATAGACCACAACATGACCCTAGTGAGCCTCTAGTTGGCTCGCTTGTTGATCAATAGATGGTCACGGTTTCATGACCATGGACATTGGATGTCATTGATAACGGGATCACATCATTAGGAGAATGATGTGATGGACAAGACCTAATCCTAAGCATAGCACAAGATCGTGTAGTTTGTCTGCTAAAGCTTTTCCAATGTCAAGTATCGTTTCCTTATACCATGAGATTGTGCAACTCCCGGATACCGTAGGAATACTTTGGGTGTGCCAAACGTCACAACATAACTGGGTGGCTATAAAGGTACACTAAAGGTATCTTCGAAAGTGTCTGTTGGGTTGGCATGAATCGAGACTAGGATTTGTCACTTCGTGTGACAGAGAGGTATCTCTAGGCCTACTCGGTAAGACATCATCATATGAGCTCAATGTGGCTAAGGGGTTAGCCATGGGATGATGTGTTACGGAACGAGTAAAGAGACTTGCTAGTAACGAGATTGAACAAGGTATAGGGATACCGATGATCAAATATCGGGCAAGTATCATACTAGTAGACAAAGGGAATTGTATACGGGATTGATTGAATCCCCGACATCGTGGTTCATCCGATGAGATCATCGTGGAGCATGTGGGAGCCAACATGGGTATCTATATCCCGCTGTTGGTTATTGACCAGAGAGGTGTCTCGGTCATGTCTGCGTGTCTCCCAAACCCGTAGGGTCTATACACTTAAGGTTCGATGACTCTAGGGTTATAGGGGAATAGTGTACGTGGTTACCGAAGGTAGTTCGGAGTCCCGGATGAGATCCCGGAGGTCACGAGGAGTTCCAGAATGGTCTGGAGGTGAATATTCATATATAGGAAGTGAGGTTTTGGTCACCGGAAGTGTTTCGGGCTTCACCGGTATGTACCGAGACCACCGGAAGGGTTCCGGGGGTCCACCAAGTGAGGCCACGGGCACCAGAGGGCTGCATGGGCCGAGAGTGGGAACGGACCAGCCCTAGAGCAGGCTGGTGCGCCCTCCACCCTGGCCCAAGGCGCAGCAAAGGTGGGAAAGGGAGGGAACCGTAGGCCCAGATGGGCCTAAGGCCCACCTAGAGCGCCGCCCTCCATTCTCTCTCTCTGGCCGCCGCACCAGATGGGATCTGGGGCTCCCGCCAGCCCTTAGGGTGGGAACCCTAGGGTTGTGCCCTCTCTCCTCCTCCTCCTCCTCCTGTAAATATTGGGGGTTTTGGGGCTGCCAAGAACACAAGTTTCTTCCTCTCTCGGCGCAGCCCTACCCTTACTCTTCCTCGTTCTCCGTAGCGCTTGGCGAAGCCCTGCCGGAGTACCACGCAGCTCCACTGTCATCATGCTGTCGTGCTGCTGGAGCTCTCCCTCAACCTCTCCTTCCTCCTTGCTGGATCAAGGCGTAGGAGACGTCACCGGGCTGCACGTGTGTTGAACGCGGAGGCGCCGTTGTTCGGCGCTTAGATCGGAATCCACCACGATTTGAATCGTTGCGAGTACGACTCCACCAACCGCGTTCCAGTAACGCTTCCGCTTTGCGATCTTCAAAGGTATGAAGATGCACCCCCCCCCCCCCCTTTTCTCATTGTTGGTTCCTCCATAGATAGATCTTGGTGACACGTAGGAAATTTTTTCATTTACTACTACGTCTCCCAACATAGAGCACCATTTAAATTCCATGGAGATGACACCGTATGAATTATGGTTTGGCAGAAACCTAAGATGTCATTTCTCAGAGTTTGGGAATGCGGCGCCTATGTCTGATAGGCTCGAACCCAAAGCGGAAAGGTGCATCTTCATAGGATACCCTAAGGAATAGTTGGTTATACCTCCTATCTCAGATTCAAGGGCAAAGTGTTTATTGCTAAAATTGGTCCTTTCTCCAGAAAGAGTTTCTCTCGGAAGAATTGAGTGGGAGGAAACTAGAACTTGATGAGGTTGTTGAACCGTCACTTCAGTTGGATAGTAGCACGATACAGAAAGATGTTTCTACGATACCTACACCGAGTGAAGAGGAAGCATATGATGATGATCATGAAGCTTCGGATCAAGTTACTACCGAATCTCGTAGGTCAACAAGGACTCATACCGCCCCTAGGAGGTGTGTCAATCCTGTCTTGGAGGTCATGTTGTTAGACAACAGTGAACCTACGAGCCATATAGAAGCGATGGTGGGCCCGGTTTCTGACAAATGGCCAGGCGCCATGAAATCCGAGAAAGGATCCATGTATGAAAACCAAGTATGGACTTTGGTAGACTTGTCCGTTGAACGGCAGGCCGTTGAGTAAAAATGGAACTTTAAGAAGAAGACACACGCTGATGGTAAATGTCACTAGTTATAAAGCTTGACTTGTCACAAAGAAGTTGTCAACAAGTTCAAAGAGTTGACTATGATGAGACTTTCTCACCCGTAGCGATGCTAAAGTCTATTGGAATTATGTTAGCAGTTGCTACATTTTTCAATTATGAAATCTGGCAGATGGATGTCAAAACATTGTTTCCTTCACGGTTTCCTTGAGGAAAGGTTGTATGTGATACAACTAGAAGGTTTTGCCAGTCCTAAGGATGCTAAAAGGTGTGCAAACTCCAGCAATCCTTCTATGGGCTGGAGCAAGCATCTCGGAGTTGGAATATACGCTTTGATGAGATGATCAAAGTTTTTGAGTTTATACAAAGTTTATGAGAAACTTGTATTTACAAGAAAGTGAGTGGGAGCACTATAGAATTTCTGATAAGTATATGTGGATGACATATTGTTGATCAGAAATGATGTAGAATTTCTAGCAAGCATAAACAGTTGTTTGAAAGGGGTTTTTCAAAGGAAGACCTGGATAAAGCTACTTAATTGTTGGGCACCGATATCTATAGAGATAGATCAAGACACCTGATAAGATTTTTCAATGAGTACATGCCTTAACAAGATTTTGAAAGAGTTCAAAACGGATCAGTCAAAGAAGGAGTTCTTGCCTGATTTGTAAGGTGTGAAGTTGAGTAAGACTCAAAGCTCGACCACGGCAGAAGAAAGAGAAAGGACGAAGGTCGTCCCCTATGCCTTAGCCATATGCTCTATATAGTATGCCTTGCTGTGTACCACACCTGTGTGTGCCTTGCCATGAGACTGTCAAGGGGGTACAAGAGTGATCCAGGAATGGATCACTGGACAACGGTCAAAATTATCCTTAGTAACTAGAAGACTAAGGAAATATTTATCGATTATGGAGGTGATACAGAGCTCATCATAAAGGGTTACGTCGATGCAAGCTTTAACACCAATCTGGATGACTCTTAGTAGCAATCTGGATACTTGTAGTGGAGCATCCATTTGGAATAGCTCCAAGTGGAGGGTGGTAGCAGTATCTACAGTATGACATATATGTTTGCAAGGTATACACGGATCTGAATGTCGCAGACCCATTGACTAAAACTCTTTCGCATGCAAAACATGATCGAACCCCAGATCTCATTGGGTGTGAGATTCATAACAATGTAAATCACATAGCGATGTGAGCTAGATTATCGACTCTAGTGCAGGTGGGAGACTGTTGGAAATATTCCCTAGAGGCAATAATAAATTAATTATTATCATATTTCCTTGTTCATGATAATCGTTTATTATCCATGCTAGAATTGTATTGATCGGAAACTCAGATACATGTGTGGATACATAGACAACACCATGTCCCTAGTATGTGTCTAATAGACTAGATCGTTGATCAAAGATGGTCAAGGTTTCCTAGCCATGGACATGAGATGTCATTTGATAATAGGATCACATCATTAGGAGAATGATGGGATGGACAAGACCCAAATTATAAATATATCATATGATCTGTTCAGTTTATTGCTATAGTTTTCTACATGTCAAGTATCTGTTCCTATGACCATGAGATCATGAAACTCACTGACACCGGAGGAGTACCTTGTGTGTATCAAACATTGCAACATAACTGGTGACTATAAAAGTGCTCTACAGGTATCTCCAAGGGTGTTTGTTGGGTTGGCATGGATCAAGACTAGGATTTGTTACTCCGTGTGACGGAGAGGTATCTCAGAGCCCACTCGGTAATACAACATCACAACAAGCCATGCAAGCAAAGTGACTAAAGTGTTATCCACAGGATCTTGTATTATAGAACGAGTAAAGAGACTTGCCGGTAACGAGATTGAACTAGGTATAGAGATACCGATGATCAAATCTCAGGCAAGTAACATACCGAAGAACAAAGGGAACAACATATGGGATTAACTGAATCCTTGACATAGAGATTCAACCGATAAAGATCTTCGTAGAATATGTAGGAACCAATATGGGCATACAGGTCCCGCTATTCGTTATTGACCGTAGAGGTGTCTTGGTCATGTCTACATAGTTCTCAAACCCGCAGGGTCTGCACACTTAACGTTCGGTGACGTTTTGGTAGTATTGAGTTATGTATGGTGGTGATCGAAGGTTCTTCGGAGTCCCGGATGAGATCCCGGACGTCACAAGGAGATCCGAAATGGTCCGGAGGTAAATATTGATATATAGGAAGTCCCGTTTTGGTCACTGGAAAAGTTTCGGGTTCTTCGGTAGTGTACCGGGAGTGTCGGGAGGGTTCTAGGGGACCACCGGGAGAGGCCACCTGCACCGGGAAGCCACATGGGCCTGAGGGGTGGTGCACGATCCCTTAGTGGGCTAGGAAAACCAGCCCCAAGAGGCCCATGCGGCTTGTAGAGGAGAGAAGGAAAAAATCGCAAAGGTGGGAGGATTCCAAGTGGAATCCTACTAGGAGTAGGATTGAAGGTGGACTCCTCCACCTCCTCTCCACTTCGACCGAATGCTACCTCTTGAGCATGTGTTGGTTTTCCCTTGAAAAGGAAAGGGTGATGCAGCGAAGTAAATAAGTATTTCCCTTAGTGGTTGAGAACCAAGGTATCAATCCAGTAGGAGGAACAAGCAAGTTACCAATGGATGTACCTACACAAATAATCAAACGCTTGCACCCAACACTATAAAGGGGTTGTCAATCCCTTCACAGTTATTTGCAAGGATTAGATCTGATAAAGATGGATGTAAACAAGAACGGAAAGTAAAAGGTAAATAAACTGCAGCAAAGTATTTTTGGTATTTTAGGTTTATAGATCTAAAAATATATTATGGAAAGTAGACCCGGGGGCCATAGGTTTCACTAGAGGCTTCTCTCGTGATGGCAAGTATTATGGTGGGTGAACAAATTACTGTCGAGCAATTGATAGAAAAGCGAATAATTATGAAGATATACAAGGCAATGATTATGCATATAAGCATCACATCCGTGTCAAGTAGACCGAAACGATTCTGCATCTACTACTATTACTCCACACATCGACCGACCCCTTCCTGCATCTAGGGTATTAAGTTCATGAAGAACAGAGTAACGCATTAGGTAAAAAAACCATCTTTTTATCCTTGATGGCAACAATACAATACGTGCCTCGCTACCCCTACTATGTCACTGGGTGAGGACACCGCAAGATTGAACCCAAAACTAAGCACTTCTCCCATTGCAAGAATTACCAATCTAGTTGGCCAAATCAAACCAATAACTCGAAGAGACTTCCAAAGATATGAAATCATGCATATAAGAATTCAGAAAAGACTCAAATAATATTCATAGACAATCTGAATATAAACCCACAATTCATCGGATCTCGATAAACACACCGCAAAAGAGTATTACATCGGATAGATCTCCATGAAGATCATGAAGAACATGGTGTTGAAGAGCAAAGAGAGAGAAGAAGCCATCTAGCTACTAGCTATGGACCCGAAGGTCTGTGGTGAATTACTCACGCATCATCGGAGGGGCAGTGGAGTTGATGTAGATGCCCTCCGTGATTGAATCCCCCTCCAACATATTACTGTAAAAGGCTCCAAGATTGGATCTCTCGGGAATGGAGGCTTCCCACGGCGGAAAAGTGTTTTCATGGCTCCCTCTGGTATATAGGGAATATTTTTGAATTTATAGGCCGAGAAATAGGGTTTGGAGAGCTGTCGTGGGCCCACAAGCCTGGGGGCGTGCCCCTGTGGCTTGTGGCCACATGGCGGCTCTCCCGACTTTATCTCCAAGTCTTCTGGGTTGCTTTTGGTCCAAGAAAAATTATTCCGAAGATTTTATTCCATTTGGACCCCGCTTAATATTCCTTATCTGCAATACTCAAAAACTAGGAAAAAACAGAAACTCGCACTAGGCTCTAGATTAATAGGTTAGTCCCAAAAATAATATAAAATAGCATAGTAATGCATATAAAACATCCAAAACAGATAATATAATAGCATGGAACAATCAAAAATTATAGATACGTTGGAGACATATCAAGCATCCCCAAGCTTAATTCCTACTCGTCCTTGAGTAGGTAAATGATAAAAACAATTATTTTGATGTGGAATGCTACCTAACACATTTATTCATGTAATATTCTTTATTGTGGCATGAATATTCATATCCATAAGATTCAAAACAATAGTCCAATATTGACATAAAAATAGTAATACTTCGAGCACACCAACAAGGCAATCGTGTCCTTTCGAAATAACATGGCCTTAGAAAGTTATCCCTACAAAATCATATGGTCTGGCTATGCTCCATCTTCCCCGCACAAAGTATCTAAATCATGCACAACCCCGATGAACAAGTCAAGCCATTGTTTCACACTTTTGGTCCTCAAACCTTTTGAACTCTCACGCAATACATGAGAGTGAGCCATGGATATAGCACTATAGGTGGAATATAATATGGTGGAGGTTGCAAGGAAAAAAGGGAGAAGATAGTCTCACGTCAACTAGGCATATCAACGGGCTATGGAGATGCCCATCGATAGATATTAATGTGAGTGAGTAGGGATTGCCATGCAACAAATGCACTTAGAGCTATAAGTGTATGAAAGCTCAAAAAGAAAACTAAGTGGTCGTGCAAGAAGAAATTCCACTAGTTATATGAAAGTGACAAAATAGGAGACTCTCTATCATGAAGATCATGGTGCTACTTTGAAGCACAAGTGTGGAAAAGGATAGTAGTAATTGTCCATTCTCTCTTTCTCTCATTCCTTTATATATATATATATATATATATATATTATTTTGGTGGGCATATTTGGCCTCTTTTTATTTATTTGGGCTTCTCTAGCCTCTTTTATTTTTTTGGTAAAGTCCGGATACTCATCCCAACTTATGAGGGAGTCATGGCTTCCATCATCCTCTTATCACATGGGACAATGCTCTAATAATGAAGATCATCACACTTTTATTTACTTACAACTCAAAAAAAATACAACTCAGAACCTAGAACAAAATATGACTCTATATGCAGGATGAAAGTGATGGTGCATGTCATGAAAAAACAGAACGGTGGAATTTGCATGGCAATATATCTCGGAAAGGCTATGGAAATGCCATAATAGGTAGGTATGGTGGCTGTTTTGAGGAAAATATATGGTGGCTGTTTTGAGAAAGGTGGGTTTGATCTACCGACGAAAGTTGCGCGGTACTAGAGAGGCTAGCAAAGGTGGAAGGGTGAGAGTGTGTATAATCCATGGGATCAACATTAGTCATAAAGAACTCACAAACTTATTGCAAAAGTCTATTAGTTATCAAACAAAGCATTAGACACATGCTCCTAGGTAGAGGTTGGTAGGAGTTAACCATCGCGCGCTCCCGACCCTCACACAAAGGTTGACAATCATTAAACAAATCATGCTCCGACTTCGTTACATAACGGTTCACCATACGTGCATGCTACGGGAATCACAAACGTCAACACAAGTATATCTTACAATTCGCAACTACTCACTAGCATGACTCTCATATTACCATCTCTATTATCTCAAAACTATATGCATGGAATCAAACTTCTCATAGTATTCAGTGCACTTAATATAAAAGTTTTTATTATATCCCTCTTGGATGCCCATTATATTAGGACTAAAATCATAATCTAAACAAATTACCATGCTGTTTTTAAGAAAATCTCAAAATAATATAAGTGAGGTACGAGAGTTCAACAATTTCTATAAAATATAACACCACCATGCTCTAAAAAGATATAAGTGAAGCACTAGAGCAACATTGTCTAGCTCAAAAGATATAAGTGAAGCACATAGAGTATTCTCATAAATTCACGATTCAGCGTGTCCCTCTGAAAAATATGTGTGCAACAAGGATGATCGTGGCAAACTAAAAAGCAAAGACTCATATCATACAAGACGCTCCAAGGAAAACACATATCATGTGGTGAATAAAAATATAGCCTCAAGTAAATTTACCGATGGATTGAAGACGAAAGAGGGGATGCCTTCCGCGGCATCCCCAAGCTTAGGCTTTTTGGTATACTTGAATATGGCTTGGGGTGCCTTGGGCATCCCCAATCTTAGGCTCTGGCCACTCTTTATTCCATAGTCCATCAAATCTTCACCCAAAACTTGAAAACTTCACAACACAAAACTCAATAGAAAACTCATGAGATCCGTTAGTATAAGAAAAATAAATTACCACTTAGGTACTGTTGTGAACTCATTATTTAATTATATTTGTGTAATACCTACTGTATTCTAACTTCTCCATGGTTCATACCCCCCCCCCCCCGATACAACCAGTAGATACATCAAAATAAGCAAACAACAGAAAGAAAACAGAATCTGTCAAAAACAGAACAGTTTGTAGCAATCTGTAGACTTCGAATACTTCTGAAACTCTAAAAATTCTGAAACATTAGGAAAATCAGGGAAATTTGTATATCAATATTTTGTAAAAACTAATAGATCAATTCGACTCTTTGAAAAGATTAGAAAAATTCCTAGACTGAGCAGAAAAGTTTCTGTTTTTCAGCAAGATCAAATTAACAACTACCATAGATCACCCCAAAGGTTTTACCTGACTCAAACACTAATTTAAACAATAAAACACAATTATTACAGAATTAATAATGTTCAAAACACAACAATATAGAAACAAAAACAGAAAGCAAAATAAAATTGGGTTGCCTCCCAACAAGCATTATTGTTTAACGCCCCTAGTTAGGCAAAACACAATAGATCTAGTTGTTGTCATAATAAAAATAAGGGGGATCATTCATGCTCATCTCATACTCCCTTCTTTCAACAGCTAATTTCCATTGTGGCAAGCAAAAATAATCAAAAGGGCTGAATTTAAGAGGATTAGAATCTCTAAGATCAAGTGCGGGAGGGATAGGTTCCTCCTTAGGTCCCTTATAGTGTATAACTAATTCATCATTATAAGCTTTCCTTTGGGTAAAGGCCATGAGCCTTTTTCAAGAATGAACTCTAACCCCATTATTTTGTATAGCAAAATTATCATTGTCACAAATCTTATCAACCAATACCTCGGTAGGGACTTTCTTTCTCAAATTTTCATTATAAGCAACTTGATCCGGAGATCGTAGTCTCATTATCTCTTCTTGATTAAAAAGGATCTCCTCAATAGGGGAACATCCACCATTAATTTTATAATGACCAAAGATTTCACTGGCCTCTTTCATGATAAATCTAAACTCATGGGCTAGGAATATAGTGGCGGCACGCTTAACAAAAGAATGTTGAATATTAGAAAACTCAAGAAAAATTATTTGTATGCAATGGTGCATGCGCAAGAATTGTCTCTCAAGTTCACTTATTAACAAAGTTAAAGCGCCCGCAAGACTATTAGTTTTATTGAGAATGGAACCTCCTAAGGTAGGAAGCGTTCTCGCACAAGTGAAAAAAATCTTGAATAACACCTTTTCCAATGATATTACCACTACCTATACAGAACCTTTTTGTATGAATGATAGTAGGTTCTTCTTGATGGTTGTCATTAGCAAGGGCATCAAAATTCCCCTCAAGATTATTACTATCTCTATCATTGAAAGTCTCCCTAGATTCCGACATGGTGGCAAAGCAAATACACAAGCAAACGAAAGGCAAACAAAAGAAGGGCGTAAAAGGCAAATCTTTTTGGTATTTTCTGAAAATCGTTTTAGAAGTGGGGGAGAGGAAAACGAGAGGCAAATGGCAAATAATGTAAATTCAACAGATGAGTTTGTGATGGGTACTTGGTAGGTGTCATGGGAACGAGCCTGACAGTAGATGGTAGGGGTACGAATGGAGTAGGCAGAGTCTTAGCTGCGGCGAGGGTGTACACACGGATTTATGAGTTCAGGCCCCTCTCGTGGAGGTAACAGCCCAACGTCTTAGTGGTCGGGAGCTTTATGTCAAGTGGAATGTAGAGATTACAATAGTTTTATTAACCCTTGTGCAGGAGGGGAGGGGCGGCTTATATAGAGTTCGCTGCCCCTCATAATGGCCCCGCATCAAAGGGTCTGGTCATGGGGTGTAAAGTCTGCTGTTACAGGTAACATACGTAGTTAAAGCTATTAAGGGCCATTAAGCCAGCGTCTACCCGTTGGGCTCTTGATGATGGCTCCTGGTCTTCTGGCGTCGAGTGAAGCGAGGTCTGTCGAGTGACACGCGACTGCCGAGTGAGAGCGGGAGTCTCTGAGTGGATTACTGTCGAGTGACTTTTAACGTCTCCAGGGATCCACTCGGAAGTTCATGCTTGATCTTCAAGTCCTCCCATGTGGTGTCCTTAGGTAGGGTATGTGGGCCTTGCCTAGGACCCTACCCTAGGTACATATCCTCGTCGTTAGCCCCAGAATGGATCGGGGTTTGAGTGGTGGAAGGAGGTATCAACGTAGACCTTGAGTTAGTGCATCAAATCCTCTGAATGATATTTGGGATTTCCATGGAACTTCCGTCCATTGAACTCTGAGCCTTAGCGTTCATTCAGGATCGATGCGCCAAATCTTCCGAATGATATTAGGGTCTTCAACGAAATTTACGTCGGTTGGATTCTTCTCCGCTCGCCTGGATCCATTCAGACTTAAAAGTGTCCGAGTGAATCGAGCGCATCTTGGGGAGGTGACAGGTCGGTCTGACGGGCCCGGATTTTCCGGGATACGAAAAATTGGGAAGCACACGCACGCGCGAAGATGATGCCACGATCAGGGCAAGTGGAGGCTCGACGCCTCGATTCTCGCGCCGGTCATCTCACCACGCACTGGGCGTCGTTAGCGGTTGGCGTGTGCGGTTATCTCGTAGGCCCACTGGTCAGTGAGACACTCGGCAGCATATAAAGCATCATGAGCCGCGGATTGCACAGTACCTTTCGCCGATTCTCCCTCTCTTCCTCCACCTCCTCTGCTCCCCAATGCAGCACACCTCTCTCCTCCGATCAGAGTCGCCGCTCCAATGACAAAGAATGCGACGGAGAAGCTGGAGCGTGCAAAGAAGGGGACGTCAAAGCTCAAGGGCAAGAAGCCCTCGACTGCTCGGTTCACCGCACCCGCGAGGTGGATGCAGGGGGATTTTCTCCCCTCTATTGTCACTGGCGCCGACCTCGAGGGCCTCGTCTCCGATGGGCTGGTGGCGGACGGCGCCTGGAGGCTGCCAGGGGAGGAGCGCAAGCTAGAGCCGCGCGACGGAGAGCGGGTTCTTCTCCTCTCCCATGTAGAAAGAGGTTTCTCCATACCACCCCACCCATTCTTTCGGGGATTTCTGAATTTCTTTGGTGCGCAACTGCATCACTTTCCGCCGAACACCATGGCGTACTTGTGTGCATTCGTCACCTTGTGCGAGTGTTTCCTAGGGTGCTCTCCCCATTGGGGGTTGTTTAAGCATCTCTTCACAGTCAGATCACAGACTGTGAAGAAAGTCCTTGCCGCCAACGGGAAGACTCACATTCTCCAGTTGTGTGGAGGTTTAGGGGTCCAGAAAAGGCAACGTAGTTCCTTTCCTGCCATTACTCTTCCCGAGTCTATCCGAGGCTGGCAGTCGACCTGGTTCTGCTGCAAAGATGTAGCGCCACCCAACATGTCGACTGGTCTTCCTCCGTTTTCACCTGACCAACCCGCTGCCCCCAAGTCCCTAAAGGTGACCGGCGAGGAGCATGTCCAAGTTGGCATCTTAGTCGATGCAGTGGTGCAGCTGATCTAGGGCAGGGTGACAGGCATGGATCTGCTTGAGATGTTCCTCGGTCGACGTATTCAGCCACTCCAGGCCCGAGACCACACCATGTGGCACTACGTAGGTCCGGGGGACTCGACCAGGATGCATCCAGAAGAAGTTACACAGGAGACGGTCGAGCAGTGACTTCGGACCATCACTGGGCTTGTGACAACCCCTCGGGAGCCAAGAGGATCCGGCCTTACTCGGTTGAAAACCCACCGAAGAACCTGGTGAGACGTGTGATGTCGACTGATACATTTATACCGTCGAGTGATGTATTGACTTGTAGTCTGACTCTTTTGTTTCAATTATGCAGGAATGGACGAACATGCACTCGCCCGTTCCCAACGGGAACCATGTGCATGACGGCATGGTGAGCAAGGGCGACGGCATGGACGGCGACGGACTTTCC
This sequence comes from Hordeum marinum, assembly GCA_022496015.1. Taxonomy (NCBI): domain Eukaryota; kingdom Viridiplantae; phylum Streptophyta; class Magnoliopsida; order Poales; family Poaceae; genus Hordeum; species Hordeum marinum. The sequence continues at coordinate 165,578,642 of CM039678.1, read as the reverse complement.
GACTCTAAGGATGAATATGAAGATTCCGGTGAAGAGGAAGGAGTCGAGTCACCCCCTCGTCGCGAAGGCCGCACTAAGGCCCTCCATGACCCGGCAGCTGCTGAGGACAAGGCCCCGGGCCCAAGCTAGAAGAACCCAAAGCGGAGCCGCTCCTCAACTGTCGAGTCGAATGAAAGACTGGCCAAGCAGCCCAAGCAAGCCACCTCCAAGCCTCGCAAAGCACTGCCCCGTATGAGGGTGGCCGTACCTGTCGTCTCCACGTAAGTGTTCATTTCCGAATTGTTCTGTCGACTGAAGTCTTGAGTTATATCTGAGTGAAAGATATCTAATCCATCAGAGCTGCAACATCCGTGACCTCGCCTCGTCGAGATGAAGAGGACGCAATGGATGTTGATTCCGCTAACACTGCCACTTCTCATAGAGGTAAGAAAGTTGTTAGATTGTCCGAATAGGACTCGACACATGCAGGTGTTGATGCTGTCGGTTGTTGCAGAGGTCATTCAAGTGGAGGACGACAAGGGGCCGCTGGACACTTCGCGCGCTCGCACCCGAAGGGCGTCATCGTCGCAAGCACCTCAGCGCTCAACTGCGGAGTCTTCCCAGAGGAGAGGTGACTCGATGTGACCCAGGGTTGAGCCTGCAACGCCTCTGTCGCATGCTCCTCCAACTGTCTTGACCGTCATGACGTCCACTCCGACCGGACCTCTTCAGGTTGCCTCAGTTGCTCCAGCGACTACGCCGACCCCACCTGTGACGGACTTCCCTCTGCATCGCACCCCAGAAGACCAAAACGGAGCTGCAAAGAAAACCATGATCCAGGCGGAGCAGCTCATGCTGAGGACCAAGGAGGCGTACAAGGCCAGCAAACTAGCTTTTGACGTCAGCGCAACCCTCCGCACTAATGTCCGAGTAAGTTCGATTGTATGTCCATTGTCGATTGAATTCTTGGCTGACGTACACCCACTGGGTGATCACCGTAGAATGTTTGAACTTTCACCAGTTGAATGGATCTGATCGTAGTCGATTAGGACTAGGATTGGTAGTGCACGCGGCACTATTGTCGCTCAACATGTCGAGTGTGTTTTCTGACGAGTTAATCGACGGATCGAGAGTTAACTGTCTCAATGGGGGCACTCTTAGCGCACCCACTGGGTGTAGTCCCTGAGACCGCTGTCGATTGCTTGCATCGACAGGGGTCTTAGAGTCTATTGTATACAGGATACACTTTGTCTTCGAATCACACCACTCCATAGATACCTTGCAGGTTCATGGATATTATTATGAAACCATTATATGATGCTGCATAGGGATCGACTACACTTCATAGAGTGGGGGAGGTGCGTCGCTCAATGGGTTGAGTGTCACGACAGGGCCGACCTTGTCGAGTGTTTTTTTTTCTGACGAGTTACTCGACGGATCGAGAGTTAACCGTCTGAGTGGGTGCGCTCTTAGCGTACCCACTGGGTGTAGTCCCCAAGACCGCTTTCGATTGCTTGCATCGGCAAGGGTCTTAGAGTCTATTGTATACAGGATACACTTCTCCTTGAATCACACCGTTTCGCATCTACCTTGCAGGTTTCATGGATATTATTTACAAACCATGATATGACGCTGCATAAGGATAGGTTGCACTCTATAGAGTAGGGTGGGTGCATCACTCGACGGGTCGAGTGTCACAACATGGCTGACCTTGTCGAGTGTGTTTTCTGAGAGTGTCTCGACGGATCGAGAGTTAACCATCTCAGTGGGGGCGCTCTTAGCGCACTCATTGGGTGTAGTCCCCGAGACCACTATCGAGTGCTTGCGTCGACAGGGGTCTTAATAGAGATAGCTTTCTGTTTGAATTCTTTCAACATGGGCATTCGCTGGTTTTAATAACTCAGTTGACTGTCCAAGAACTCCTTGCTGATTGAACTCCTGTCTTTTGTTGGTTCTAGACGGCTTGCGAACTTGGGACGCAGTACAAGGAGATGGAGGAGGAGAAGAACCAATTGCAGGTGGACTTGGTGGTTGCCAACAACGCCCTGGAGCGAGCACGTGTTGAGCTGAAGTCTCTGGGAGGTAATAAGTGCCGACTGTCAGCATTCCCATCTTCCCCTTTTCATGTTTTGAACCGAGTGCTCTCGCTCGAACAGACGTGCGCAATGAAAACCGTCGACTCCAAGCGCGACTCAACAATGTTGTTTCTTTAGATTCCATGAAGAGGGCACTGGAGGAGAAGGACAAAGCACTTGCTGACGCCCAACAAGTCGCCAAGGACAAAATTGAAGCTGCAGAGCAGAAGTTGGCGGCCGTCCAGAAGCTGGAAGAGGAGAACACCAAGCTGAAGCAGGAGCGTGCGGATCTTGTCAAGAAGGCCGAGCAACTAACCAAGAGGAGCAACGGCCTGGAGAGGCATCTAGGCGAATTCTCGAGGAAGATGTATCTTCTGCTCAACGGAGAGTATTTCTTGTCAACTGACATTTGCAAAAAAAATTGAGGGTTACAGTTCACCGATTCCCCTTCTTCAACAGAATTCTGCCAGGACTTTGAAAAAGAAATAGAGGAGATTGAGCCCATGCTTGACCCCACTAAGTCCCCAGTTGCAGATGCGATGGCGATGAACATGTTGCGGCTTAACTTTCGGCTCCAGGGTGCCCAGGCCTATATCGCTCGACTGAAATCTGTCATGCAAAGAATCTACAAGGAGCTATGGCCTGAGGACACTCTTCAGCTCGACCTCAACTCCATGATGGCTCGCCTGAATGAACTTCCTAGTCGAGTGCAAGCTTGGAAAAAATTTGCTGCTCGCTGCGGGGCCGACGTGGCGTTGTCACTAGTCAGGGTCCATTGTAGGGATGTGAGGGAGGAGAAGCTGAAGGAGCTCCAAGTGGTAAACACGAAGAAACTCCAGTTCGAGGACTTCATGGAAACCTTCATCGAGGCAGCCACCAGAACCGCCGACGGCATCGACCTGGACACTTTTGTCGAGCCCGCCAGTCCGTCGCCTGCCTAGGGACTTGAGTCTTTGGAAAAAAACAGTTAAATTTGCCTCGGTATGTCAAGTGGAATTGTATCCCTTAAAACTTTATCCAGGCCTTAGGCCTGAGCACAGTTGCTTCTGCACAAGACGTTTATCCGTGGTTTTATCCTTTGGATTTTGCTCGCGCTTTGGCTTTCAATCGTCTGTTCGACTGCTTTTATTTTTAACTTAGAACAAATGTATTCGCAGCTAAGCCCCCGAGCGTGAGGATCGCTCATCACTCGGAGTATTTTGAACTTAGGCGAATGTCGATTCGCATCTAAGCTGTCGAGTGGATGGATTACTATCCAGTCGACGAGGTTTATACTTAGGCGAAATGTATTCGCAGCTAAGCCTCTGAGCGTGAGGATTGCTCATCACTCGGAGTATTTTGAACTTAGGCGAATGTGGATTCGCAGCTAAGTTGTCGAGTGGATGGATTACTATCCAGTCGATGAGGTTTTTAACTTAGGCGAAATGTATTCACAGCTAAGCCCCCAAGCGTGAGGATCGCTCATCACTCATAGTATTTTGAACTTAGGCAAATGTCGATTCGCAGCTAAGTTGTCGAGTGGATGGATTACTATCCAGTCGACGAGGTTCTTAACTTAGGTGAAATGTATTCGCAACTAAGCCCTCGAGCGTGAGGATCGCTCATCACTCGGAGTATTTTGAACTTAGCCGAATGTCGATTCGCAGCTAAGCTGTCGAGTGGATGGATTACTATCCAGTCGACGAGGTTTTTAACTTAGGCGAAATGTATTCGCAGCTAAGCCCCCGAGCGTGAGGATCGCTCATCACTCGGAGTATTTTGAACTTAGGTGAATGTCGATTCGCATCTAAGTTGTCGAGTGAATGGATTACCATCGCTTCGACGAGGTTTTTAACTTAGGCGAAATGTATTCGCAACTAAGCCCCCGGGCATGAGGATCGCTCATCACTCGGAGTATTTTGAACTTAGGCGAATGTCGATTCGCATCTAAGCCGTCGAGTGAATGGATTACCATCGTCTCGATGAGTTATATATTTTTTTGAACCCAAGCGAAGATGGATTTGCAAATAGGCCGTCGAGTGCATGGACTGCTATCCACCCGATAGGGTTTTTAGCTTAGGCGAAACATGTTTCACAGCTAAGCCCCCGAGTGCGAGGATTGCTCGTCGCTCGGAGTATCCCCAAGTAAATAACTACAATTTTGGAATCGACGAGGTATTAATTGCAGAGACACAAATTCCATTGATGAAGAACTCTTATTACATCGGAAAACTAATGTCTCAAGTGTAAAAACGTCGAAGCAGGTCTGCATTCCAAGCTCGTGGCTCATCCATCTGCTTCATGAGATTATATAAGTGATAGGCTCCATTGTTTAGCACCTTGGTGACTACAAAAGGGCCTTCCCATGCAGGAGCTAGCTTGTGAGGTCGGTGTTGATTCACTCGGAGCACAAAATCTCCTTCATGGAACGCTCGGCTTCTGACATTCCTTGCATGGAAGCGCCGTAAGTCTTGCTGATAGGCTGTGGTCCGGATCAGAGCCATCTCATGCTCTTCTTCCATAAGATCTACCCCATCTTGCCTGGCCTGCTCGGCTTCTGCCTCAGAATACAGCTCCACTCAAGGAGAATTGTGGGCCAAGTCACTCGGCAGTATAGCTTCAGCGCCATAGACAAGGAAGAAAGGACTTAGTCTAGTCGACCGATTAGATGTTGTCCTCAACCCCCACAAAACAGACGGCAGCTCAGTTACCCACGCACCAGCGGCATGATCCAAATCGCGCATGAGACGAGGCTTCAGACCTTGCAGAATGAGACCGTTAGCCCGCTCAACTTGCCCATTGGTTTGAGGATGTGCAACGGAAGCGTAATCCACTCGGGTGCCTTGGGAGTTACAGAATCTCCTGAATTCTTCCGAGTCAAAATTAGTGTCATTGTCCGTGATGATGCTATGGGGAATGCCGAACCGGATAATGATCTCCCTCATGAACATGACCGTCGTGCGGGAATTCAGCTTCTTGATGGGCTTGGCTTCAATCCACTTGGTGAACTTGTCGACTACTACCAACAGGTGGGTGAATCCTCCTTTTTCAGGTTGGAAAGGACCAACCATGTCGAGCCCCCAAACCGCAAACGGCCAGGCGAGTGGAATTGTCTTCAGAGTTGATGCTGGCTTGTGTGACAGGTTTGCATAGAACCGATAGCCTTCGCAATGATCAAAAATGTCCTTAGCCATTTCATTAGCCCGTGGCCAATAAAAACCCGCTCGGTATGCTTTAGCGACGATCGCCCTTGAAGACGCATGGTGTCCGCAAGTTCCCGAATGGATTTCATCTAGAATCATTCGACCTTCCTCGGGTGAAATGCAGCGCTGGGTGACACCAGTCACACTTTCTCTGAATAGTTGATCTCCCATCACAGTGAAAGCCTTGGACCTGTGCACAATCTGTCAAGCCTCTGCTTCATCTTCAAGAAGTTCCTGTCTGAGGATATAGGCTATGTACGGTACAGTCCAGTCGGGAATGATAACTAGCACCTCCATGACCAGGTCAATCACAGCAGGGACATTGACTTCAGTTGAGTCAAAGGAGCTTAAGGTTTGCGGGGGCTCTTAAGTGAAGGGATCCTCTTGAATCAAAGGAATGTGCAAATGCTCCAAGAACACTCCGCTGGGGATAGGCCGTCGAGTGGAACTAATCTTGGATAGCTCATCAGCTGCCTGATTTTTCAATCGAGGAACATGGTGAAGTTCCAGACCTTCAAATTTCTTCTCCATCTTCCGGACTGCATTGCAGTATCCAGTCATAGAAGGGTTTCTAACATACCACTCTTTCATCACTTGATTCACCACAAAATTTGAGTCGCCATAAACCATCAAGCGCTTGACGCCGAGGGAGATAGCCATGTGCACCCCGTACAAAAGTGCTTCATACTCTGCCTCATTGTTGGAGGAATCAAAGTGAATTTGCAAGACATAGCTGAGCTTGTCGCCTCTGGGGGATGTCAAAACAACGCCAGCACCGGACCCATTCAACATTTTGGAGCCGTCGAAGAACATTGTCCAATGCGCTGAGTGAACTTGGATAGGTTGTTGCTGTTCGATCCACTCGGCCATGAAATCTACCAATGCTTGGGACTTGATTGCCTTCTTGGCTTCGAATCTAATGTCGAAGTGTCCCAGCTCAATTGCCCATTTAGCCACTCGACCTGATGCGTCGCGATTATTGAAAATCTCTGATAAAGGTGCATCACTGACGACTGAGATCGAATGGTCTTGGAAATAATGTGCCACCTTCTTCGCTGATAAGTAAATACCATACACCAGCTTCTCATAATGAGGATATCTCTGCTTTGAGGGGGACAAAACTTCAAAGACATGATAAACTGGCCATTGAACCTTATAGGCTTTGCCTTCCTCTTCTCGCTCGACAGTCAGCATTGTACTGACGACCTGATTTGTGACCGCGATGTACAGGAGCAAGGGCTCTTTGTTGGCAGGAGCGGCAAGCACCAGCTGGGTGGACAACAGGGCTTTGAGCTCAACAAATGTTGCTTCGGCTTCAGGAGTCCAGTCGAATGTGTCTGATTTCTTCATCAACTGATACAAGGGCAGAGCCTTCTCACCAAGACGAGAAATGAATCAACTCAATGCCGCCAAGCAACCTATGAGCTTCTGAACATCGTGCACTTGCACGGGAGTCTTCATACGGGTAATGGCGCTGATCTTCTCAGGATTGACATCAATTCCTCGTTCGGAAACAAGAAAACCGAGTAACTTGCCGCCAGGGACACCGAAGGTACATTTGGCCGGATTCAGCTTTATGTCGAATCGCCTCAGATTGGCGAATGTCTCGGCCAAGTCAGCCAGCAGGTCGGAACCTCTGCGGGACTTGACCACTATATCGTCCGTGTATGCCTCGACATTCCGAGGGATCTGGTCGAGTAAACATTTCTGAATCATGCGCATAAAAGTAGCGCCGGCATTCTTGAGACTAAAAGGCATGGTGATGTAGCAGAAACACCCAAACGGGGTGATGAAGGCTGTTTTTATTTCATCTAGGCCAAATAGACGGATCTGATGGTACCCAGAATAGGCATCCAAAGACGATAATCGCTCGCACCCCGCTGTCGAGTCAACAATCTGATCTACGCGGGGGAGCGGAAAATGGTCTTTCGGACACACCTTATTGAGATGTTTGAAGTCAATGAACATGCGCAACGACTTATCTTTCTTGGGCACCATCACAACATTCGAGAGCCACTCGGAGTGGTAAATCTCCCGAATGAACTTGGCTTGCAAGAGACGGGCCACTTCTTCTCCGATTGCCTTGCACTTCTCAGCCACGGATCGACGCAAATGCTCCCTGACGGGCTTGGCCTTCGTATCCATTCGCAGATGATGCTCAGCCAGCTCCCTGGGAATCCCTAGCATGTCAGCAGGCTTCCATGCAAAGATATGCCGGTTCTCACGAAGGAACTGGATGGGCTTGGCTTCCTATTTGCTGTCGAGTGTTGTCGAGATATTCGTCAGGGCAGCGGTTGGATCTGTCGGGTGGATGTGCACCTTCTTCACTTCTCCTGCTGACTGAAATGCCAACTCGGAAGCCAGATTTTTTGCGTGGAGCAAATCAGCAGGGTCAGTGATTTTCTTGTACTCCTCCAGCTCGACCATGGCCATCTGTTGATCGATGATCTTGGACCCTTGCTGGAGACACTCTTTGGCCCGATGTCGATTGCCAGTGACCGTGATCACGCCCTTAGGGCCCGGCATTTTTAGCTTGAGATACACGTAACATGGTTGGTCCATGAAACGTGCATAACCGGGTCGACCCAAAATGGCGTGGTAAGCACTCTTGAAATCCACGACTTCAAACGTCAGTTTTTCTTTTCGGAAATTTTTGCTATCTCTGAATGCCACGTCCAATGCTATCTGGCCGAGTGACTTGGCCTTCTTTCCTGGGATGACCCCATGGAAATGCATGCTGCTTTCGTTGAGACGGGACATAGGAATGCCCAATCCCTTCAGGGTATCCGCATACAGAATGTTCAGGCCGCTGCCACCGTCCATGAGGACCTTCCTGAGTCGAGTCCCCTGCACCACCGGATCAACTACCAGAGCCTGTCGACCGGGTGTGTCCACACAGGCAGGATGGTCAGTCTGGTCGAATGTGACAGCATACTGAGACCATTTGAGGTAGGTGGGGGTGTCTGGCACAGCCATGTTGATCTCTCTATTTATGACTTTCAGACGGCTCTTGCTCTCGACGTCAGCAAAGATCACCAGTGTAGCAGTGACATCTGGGAATGTTTCCTTTTCTTCATCTTCATCTTCTTTTTTAGGAGATTTCTCACTCGACTGGTCTCCCTTGAACTGCTGGATGAGGGTTCGACACTGTCGAGTGGTGTGCTTGGGCAAAATCACGTTGCCTTCTGCATCTTTCTTCATGTGAATCACACACGGCTGATCCAAGAAATCTGTTCCTGGCTAACCCTTCCCCTTCTTGGGGGCATACTGAGCTTTGGCCTTGCCCTTGTTCTTCGACTGAGTCGCCAGTGCTGCTGCCTCTGTCGGAGCTAGGTCTTCAGCCTTCCGCTTTTGTTTCCTGTTGTTGCCGCCGCCAGACTCGTTGGCGACCGCTTTTCCTTTGCCGCTACGGAGGCGGTCTTCTTCCTCGCCATTAGCGTAGCGAGTGGCAATTTCCATCATCTTGCCGAGTGAAATGTCACTAGTGCGCCTGAACTTCAAGTATAGCTCTCTGTATCTCACACCAGCCTTGAAAGCACAAACAGCCTGGTGTTCCGACACATTTTCCACCGTATGATGCAGGGTGGACCATCACTGAATATAGTCCCTTAAAGTTTCACTGGGCTTCTGGACGCAGTGTTGTAAGTCGACCAGACCTACTGTGCGCTTGCAAGTGCCCTCGAAGGTCCGGACAAACACTCGGGCAAGATCTTCCCAACAATGAATGCTGGAAGGAGCCAAACGATTCAACCAAGCTCAAGCTGGACCATCCAACATAAGAGCCGGGTGATTCATTGCGATGTTATCATTCCTGCCGCCAATCTACATAGCCACTCGGTAATCATCTAGCCAAGTCTCTGGTTTTGTTTCACCAGAAAACTTTCCGATCCCCGCCGCTATTCTGAAGTTGGGGGGAATCTCCACGGAACGTATAGCTCTGCTAAAACACTCTGGACCAGACACTGCAGCTGAGCTTCCACTCGGGACATCTCTGTCGTGTCCTTCTCTGTAGGCTCTGCTCTTGTCGATTCGCTTCTGAAGAAGGTATGCACGGGCATCAAAGTCCGTGTCCCGCTCGTCACTGAAGGAGTGCCTGTCGTCCTGGCGCCGGGGCACGTACGGACCACTCCACGGAGGAGTGGGCACTCGACGGTGGTCTTCACGGTGGTGCTGATATCTGTCTTGCCCTTCACGATAACTGCCGCCTCAACGACGCAAGGGCGACCCAGGACTATGTGCCGACTAAACGGTCTCTGCCTTGGGTAAATTGATGTGTATCTTGTGACGAGACTGAGAAACTGCTGAATTCTGGCATTGTGCTGCATCTAATAGTGCTCTGATATACAACAGCCCTCTACCAGCCTCTGACCGGGACGGCTGAATGGAATCTGCTATCCTAGCAGCAACAACAACATTAAGCACGGGAGTTCGGTATACCTCGACGCCATCGTGAGATCCAGTCGGGAACAGCTGTCGCTGACGTCGACTGTGGCGCGGCGGGCATGGACGGGCGCGCTCGTCGATCTCTGCCTAGAGCTCTTCTAGACGAACGCACGCGGCCTCCAAAGCCCGGGCCTCGGCGGTTGCGCCGACGATGGGGGTATGAAGGACCTTCTTATCGCGACGCGACTGCATGTTCGACGGGCCACCAGCCTCGTGCTCGCCACGACCAAAGCCAGGTGGTGAGCTCTGATGAGAGCCCGCCATCAAGACCTCCACTGCGGGATCGCAGCTCTCGCACTCGGAAGGCACGTCGGACGGATCAGAATCCGACTCGAACACGCCATGAACGGACTCGGCAGGTTTGAGTGTTGCAACCTGAGAAGAAGCTTGACGCGTCGTTGCGTGTTCGACCCACTACTGGAGTCGTGAGCGGCCGGACCGCTTGCGACCGTGAACGGCAAGAGGAGCCGATGCGTAAGGGGTCGATGGCTGACGCAGCAACACGCCGCACGGACTCGCGCGGAAATGCGCAGCCCCGCGGACCGGGAGCGCCTCGACATCTAGAGGCGCCTCCTGAAGCCATGACGAATCGTCGGCGATCAAAGTGAGCGCTCTGAAAGGGATCTCGTGGCCCAGAGCAAAAACACCACCGGAAGACATGTTGAAGGATGAAAAACGCAACCTCGCCAAAAGTCGCTTCGACGCCTACCCCACGGTGGGCGCCAACTATCGTGGGAACGAGCCTGACAGTAGATGGTAGGGGTATGAATGGAGAGGACAGAGTCTTAGCTATGGCGAGGGTGTACACACGGATGTATGAGTTCAGGCCCCTCTCGCGGAGGTAACAGCCCTACGTCTCAGTGCTCGGGAGCTTTATGTCGAGTGGAATGTAGAGATTACAATAGTTTTCTTAACCCTTGTGCAGGAGGGGAGGGGCGGCTTATATAGAGTTCGCTGCCCCTCATAATGGCCCCGCATCAAAGGGTCTGGTCGTGGGGTGTAAAGTCTGTCGTTACAGGTAACGTACGTAGTTAAAGCTATTAAGGGCCATTAAGCCAGCGTCTGCCCATTGGGCTCTTGATGATGACTCCTGGTCTTCTGGCGTCGAGTGAAGCGAGGTCTGTCGAGTGACACGCGACTACCGAGTGAGAGCAGGAGTCTCCGAGTGGATTACTGTCGATTGACTTTGAACGTCTCCAGGGATCCACTCGGAAGTTCATGCTTGATCTTCAAGTCCTCCCATGTGGTTTCCTTAGGTAGGGTATGTGGGCCTTGCCTAGGAGCCTACCCTAGGTACATATCCTCGTCAGTAGGCTTGATGTGTATCCTCCTCGCAACGGCGCCAGAAATCCTTCTTGCTACCTCTTGAGCATGCGTTGGTTTTTCCTTGAAGAGGAAAGGGTGATGCAGCAAAGTAGATAAGTATTTCCCATAGTTATTGAGAACCAAGGTATCAATCCAGTAGGAGGAACAAGCAAGTTACCAATGGATGTACCTACACAAATAATCAAACTCTTGCACCCAACGCTATAAAGGGGTTGTCAATCCCTTCACGGTTATTTGCAAGGATTAGATCTGATAGAGATGGATGTAAACGAGAATGGAAAGTAAAAGGTAAATAAATTGCAGCAAAGTATTTTTGGTATTTTTGGTTTATAGGTCTGAAAATATATTATGGAAAGTAGACCCGCGGGCCATAGGTTTCACTAGATACTGCTCTCATGATGGCAAGTATTACGGTGGGTGAACAAATTACTGTCGAGCAATTGATAGAAAAGCAAATAATTATGAAGATATCCAAGGCAATGATTATGCATATAGGCATCATGTCCGTGTCAAGTAGACTGAAACGATTCTGCATCTACTATTATTACTCAACACATCGAACGACTCCTGCCTGCATCTAGATTATTAAGTTCATGAAGAATAGAGTAACACATTAGGTAAGATGACATGATGTAGAGGGCTAAACTCAAGCAATATGATGAAAACCCCATCTTTTTATCCTTGATGGCAACAATACAATACGTGCCTCACTAGCCCTACTATGTCACTGGGTGAGGACACCACAAGATTGAACCCAAAACTAAGCACTTCTCCCATTGCAAGAATTATCAATCTAGTTGGCCAGACCAAACCAATAGATCGAAGAGACTTGCAAAGATATGAAATCATGCATATAAGAATTCAGAAAAGACTCAAATAATATTCATATATAATCTGAACATAAACCCACAATTCATCGGATCTCGACAAACACACCGCAAAAGAGTATTACATCAGATAGATCTCCATGAAGATCATGAAGAACATGGTATTGAAGAGATAAAGAGAGAGAAGAAGCCATCTAGCTACTAGCTATGGACCCAAAGTTCTATGGTGAACTACTCACGCATCATCGGAGGGGCAATGGAGTTGATGTAAATGCCCTCCATGATCGAATCCCCCTCTGGCAGATTACCGGAAAAGGCTCCAAGATTGGATCTCTCGGGAACGGAGGCTTCCGGTGGCGGAAATGTGTTTTCGTGGCTCCCTCTAGTATACAGGGAATATTTGTAAATATATAGATCGAGAAATAGGGTTAGAAGAGTTGTCGTGGGCCTACAAGCCTGGGGCGCGCCCTACCCCCCGGGGCGCGCCCCTGTGGCTTGTGGCCACACGGCGGCTCTCCCGACTTCATCTCGAAGTCTTCTGGGTTGATTTTCGTCGAAGAAAAATTATTCCAAAGATTTTATTCTGTTTGGAATCCATTTAATATTCCTTATCCGCAATACTCAAAAACAAGGAAAAAACAGAAACTGGCACTAGGCTCTAGATAAATAGGTTAGTCCCCAAAATAATATAAAATAGCATATTAATGCGTATAAAACATCCAAAACAGATAATATAATAGCATGGAACAGTCAAAAATTATAGATACGTTGGAGACGTATTACCGAACCAAGGGGTAACCCTTGGCTGACTCCTCCTCCCTCCCTCCTATATATATGTAACAGCCTAAGTACTCCCCTTGCCATTTATGGTCATGTACCTCATATGAACCTCTATGTTTGACATGTGCTTGGAATGAATTACTATTTTGCTTCATGCCATTTCCATCTCATGCATCATGCATCATGCTATCATGCTCATCATATCAATTCATAATTATTATTGCTTGCTTGTGCTTGTGAAGTGTTGTGATGTGCGGTGTGTATGTGGGTGAATGGATGTGTGCCTTGTTGGATTGTTACTCTAGTTCCTCCCATTCCAAAACTATTCCATCTCTCTCTCTTTATTCAAATTTGCTACTTGTTAAATATTTGCTTGTTGTTTTCCCTTGTTTTAAATGTTGGTCATCTTCTAAATATTCTACTAAGATTTCTAGAGTAGTCCTTCTGCCATGGTTGGGGGTTTTGTCCTTTCAAATAATTTTGAGACCATGCCTAGTTAAATACTAGGTAAAATATTTGCTTGGTCTAAAAATGCCCTAACCATTTTTATTAAATGGCTTGAATTTTTGTGAGCTCAAAAGTATTTTTATTTTTGGGGAAAGACCCCTTCCTTTTCTGTTGTGGGATTATTTTGTTGTGGGTTATTTTTTAAAAGGAAAAACTTCCCTGTTGTTTTCCCCTGCGTGTGAGAGCGCTACCTGGGCCTTTTAGTCCCTGCAGCCCAGCTGTTCCCCCTCCGAGCGGCCTCGTACCTCTTAGCGGGACGGCTACCTTCTCCCGTTGCTGCTTTCCGTCAGCGTCAGGTGAGTGTGAGAGAGAGAGCATCCGCCGTGGCGCGGACATCGAGACGACGTTAGGGTCCGAGCCCCCTTTTAAACCTGTCGGTGCGCAACCCTAGAGATCCTTCTCCCATTTCCTCCCTTCTCCTTCCCCCACCGCCGCAGGTAAGCTTCTTCCCAAGCTTCGCCGTCGCCATGCCCTCGGTGCTCCGGCAGAGCCCTGCTTGTGCCCAGACCTATCCCTCATCACCGCGTCCCTGTCGACCAGGTGCACAGGAAGGACTCTCCTCATGCTCTTCTTCTTCCTCGACGTCAAGGAGGGACTCCAATGCCAAGCTGCTCGTCGCCTTCTTCCTCTCCATTCGTATCAGGGGCTCATCGGTGTCCCTCGCCACGTTGTCATCAACCTGTAGCGTCCTAGGCCCCGTCTTCGTGTCTGAGGTAGGAGAGGTACTCTCTACGCCCGATCCATTCCCTCTCCTTCATCCCTAGGCCGTCGTAGCCCTCGTCGTAGTTCTGTAGTGTGCGTGCTCCCTTAGCTCTGCAAGTTCGCGGCTTCAGATGCGCGTCGCGTCGGAGCAAGACCCCGTCGCTTGGCTTGTGCGTGTGCGTGCCCTGCGCGCATAGTGGTTCACCCTTTTGCACCGCCCCCTCTCCGCGTCGTGCATCGCCTCGTCTCCGCCTACATCGCCATGGCCCCGAGCCAAGCATCAGCTCGAGCTCGAGCGCCCCCTCTGCCATAGCACGTGGCAGTTTAGCCACAGGGATGGACTCCCCGTTGAGTTCTCAACCCCCGCCATGTCCTGCGCATCCGTTGGTAGCCTATAAGCTCGCCAGCGTCTTCCTCTGCTTCGGCCGCCGGTGGAGCAGAGCGGGCTCAGGGGCCTGTCCAAAAGGATAGTGTTTCCTCCCTTGTTCAGACAAGCGCGTGTAGCACAGTGGTCGCTCGTCTGTGATAGTAGTAGGGGGTCGCGAGTTTGATTCCCTCCCCGCCCCTTTTGTTTTCTTTTTCGGTGGGTTTTGGGTGTGTGCTGTGTGTGAGGTGCAGGATCCAGTGTGGCTACACCGGATCTCGTGTGAGTGTGTAGTGCGTGTGTGTGTGCCTGCGTGTGTGTGCATATGTGTGAGATCTGCTCTGGCAGAGGATCCCCTATGAATCCGGTATGTGTGTGTGTGTGGTGAGTATGTGTATGACAGTGGGCCCCTGGCCCACTTGTCATCCACATAGAGGGGCCCTGGTGTCATGCTAGGTGGGACCCCTCCTATCTTTTGATTTTTTTAATTGTTTTATTGTTTTTATTGTGTTTTAAGTATATTATTCCATTTCTGGTTAATTACCATTTCTGTACATGAGCATTATTGGCTATGAGCATATATGGCAAGTTTTGACTTATGAGCATATGATGATTATGAAGTGATTTGGAACTTGAGGTTGTGGGCATTTTACCTACTACAATATATGAGTGGGATATATGAAATTGGGGTAGAATTTCCCAATGAATCCATTGGTGCAATTGGTTTGGTCATTTGAGCAAGTTTTACAAAATGTCATTTTGTCCCAATATGCCATTTTGTCACTTTAGTTAGAATTAATCCATGCATGCTTTGATATTGGTGTCAACATGGAAGTAGTAGTATTTCACGAGTATTATGTCATGGTATTTTCTTTTGACATGTTAAACTTGCATATAAGTGGGAATCTTGCTCCAAAGTGGCTATTAAAATGTTGCTGATTTCAACATGCTAAATATTTCTAAGTCTGAGAATCTGTTAATATTTGTATGACATGTTAAGTGGATGCTACCTAGTGATATGTTGTGTTTTAGCTCAAGCTCAGTGCTAGTGTTTTGTTGTAGATGTTGCCCTCTACCATCCTGTTAATTCCCATGCCATGAGGTGGTCTCTAGCATCATTATTTTCTGCTGTCAACTTGCTATCAGCTTAACTCAGATTTCAGAAAACTGTGATTTTCACTAAGTCCCTAGAATCTGTGTCATCATGCCATCTTGTGAGCTTCATGCTTAGTGATATGTGCTTCCTTTCCAGTTTGTGTAGTCGGATGATTTGATAAGCATGTTATGTAGTTTATATGCATGCTTTGTTTGAGGTTGGAAACATCCTGTAGCTCTAGATAATTGTTGTGGAAGTTGCTATGTGGCTGTTTTGGGACAGATTGTGTGTGTTGATGTTTTGTGACTTGTGAGAGCTATGCTCCATTGTTTTGCTTGATATTTGGCTCTATTGTGGTTAGTTTTTCATTTCCTAACCAGTGTCTACCTTGGCATAACAAGGAATAGCCCTTAGCCTTCCATGTCTTGTATTTTGTCTCTGTACCTTGTCGTGAGCGTAGCGTGAGATTCGTTACTCTGTTTCCTACGTTTTACATATACATTGCATCATTTTTGCATGAAGCGTCCATATTTGCCATGATCATGCATGTTCAAACAACTTAACATGAGGTTCTGTCCAGAATTGTAAATAACATAAGTATTGCATGAGAAACTTGGCTAGCTTAGGATTGGCATGCTAAATACTTCAAATGAATCATGCATCATCTTGTTTGTGCATTGCACCTTGGTTGGTTGTTTATTGTTGTTGTTTCTCTTGGGTAGACGCGAGTGTTGAACCTGAGTACGAGGATCCAAGTGAGTACCACTATGAGGACCCCGCTCTTTGTCCCTCTGAAGAACCAACAGGCAAGATGATCGTACCCGGATCCCGACACTATTTTTGCTTTGCTAGATGTCTCGCTCTTATCGTTACATATGCGTTACCTACCACTTGAATGTCAAGCCTCCTACATTTCCATGATAGCCTCTAACCCCTCCACTACCTAGCAAACCTTGTTT
Organism: Hordeum marinum; assembly: GCA_022496015.1. NCBI lineage: Eukaryota > Viridiplantae > Streptophyta > Magnoliopsida > Poales > Poaceae > Hordeum > Hordeum marinum. Next base: position 165,562,402 of record CM039678.1, on the reverse strand, counting down.
GGCTAAGTTACCGCTGCTCGGCCCCTCTTATAGTGTTCTTAGATGCAGGTGCAGGTTGTTTCCATGTGATAACATGGATATATGGAGATATCACAGTATTTCCTGCTATTTAATTTAATGCACATATATATCTGGTATGGTGGAAGGCTTGGCCTTTTACTCGGTGTTTTGTTCCACTTTTACCGCCATAGTTACTTGTTAATGGTGTTATGTATCCATATTTTGCACTCCTAACATGCTCGGGATTGTTATGGGGACCCCCTTGATTATTCGTTTGAGATTAAACTTGTCTGGCAAGACCCAACATTGGTACTATTTGCTTAAACAACTTAATAAAATTGCATAGGGCTTTGCAACCCCGTGATAATTAATCAACAACCCGGGCCAGTGCTCCTCATGAGTGTTGGTACAAACCGAGCGATGTCCGGCGCCCCCTGGTCACCTGGGATTTCAGCCAACCCGATGTCTAGCTCATCTGGTAGTGCCCTGAGACAGAGATACGCGTGGCTCCTATTGGGATCTGGCCTGTCGGGCGGTCTTGCTGGACTTGTTTTACCTTTCTCGAATGGCTTGCGTGAGGAATTCTGATCTTCTTCGGGATATCTCAAGGTGCCGGTTTCCCTTTGGAATTGCCTAGGATGATCACGAGATCCGTGGTCGAGGTTATTCCCGCGGAGTGTGGTTAATTTATGATGGATTAGTTAGAGCACCCTTGCAGAGTTAAATCTTTCGGAAAGTCGTGCCCGCGGTTATGTGGCAACTTGGATATTTTGTTTAACACCCGGTTATAGTTCACTTGAAGTAAACTACAATAAAATACACCAACTGTGTGAGTAACCGTAATCGTCTCTGCTCGTGAACATGAACCGAGAGAGAACACGGTGGGGTTATGTTTGACGTAAGTAGGTGTTCAGGATCACTTAGTGATCATGGTAGAACTCGATCGTCTTACATAGTCCACCATATCTACATTCATGTTCTCGTAAGCTAACCACCATACATTGCTTAGTGATGCTGCAAGCTCAACACTTACCCCCATCCAACCCAATAAGCTTGAATAGTCTCGGTACCCGGTTGCAAGATTGTTGAGTCCCCGTGGCTTACAGATTACTACAACAAATACAGGTGCAGGTGCAGATGAGACCATGCCAGACTATGTGACGCGGCTCCAGTGGGAGTATGACGAAGAACGTGGCAGAATGTATGTCACATATCCAGACGAGTAGGGAGGCCTTGGTCGTGATCTTCGGGGCTAGCAAGACAGTTTCATTACTTCTTTTCTCGTTTGTTTTCATCCATAGACGGACCCTGTCTTTTGAATGATGTTTGAATAAAGTATGTGGATTTGTAATTTAGCATGTGGTGAGTGTAAGGCAACTCATATACTCCTCTCTTCATACATGTATGCGATGATACTGTACTTGCGAAACGACTAGATGCGCCTCTATCCCTGTCGCGGCCCTCGTGCCTAAATAAGGATAGGCGCGCATCTTGGGCGTGACAATATACTAGGGGATTTTGAGGGAAGCCCTAACCCTAATTGCCATGTGTTGTCCTATTCTTCCACTAGATCATTTCTCCTCTAGATTAGTTCTGCAGTGCTTAGGCGAAGCCCTGTCGGATTAGTTCCACCACCATCGTCGCCGCGCCGTCGCGCTGCCGGAGAACTCGTCTACCTCTCCGCTCCCTCTTGCTTGATCAAGAAGGCGGAGATCGTCATCGAGTTGTAGGTGTGCTGAACGCGAAGGTGCCGTTCGTTCGGCACTAGATCGGGACGGATTGTGATTGGATCGCGGGACGCTCGGCGATTTGGATCGGGAAGACGTTCGACTACATCAAGCGCATTTCTTAACGCTTCCCGCTTAGCGATCTACAAGGGTATGTAGATCCACTCTCCCCCTCGTAGATGCTCATCACCATGGATAGATCTTGCGTGTGCGTCAAATTTTTTTTGTTTCCCATGCAACGTTCCCCAACATGTAGTTGTTGCTGCTTGCGTTTCATGCTTTGGGCGGTGGCGATGAGGCGCCGCCTAAACTACTCTTGCTCCATGGGGTTTTCTAGGACGCTAAAGTCCTTTGTGCCGAGCTTCTCATCCTCCTCGGACTCTGGCATGTAATTGTCATCGACCCCTTTGAAGAGGTCGTCGCGATCATCCTCGGCACTTACTTTGGGGTTGTCGTTTTGTACTGGGGATGCTTGAGGATCATCTCCCGTGTTATCGACGTCACCTGTCATTGCCTTACCGTCCTCGGCGGTGGCGTTGTGTTCCCCATTGTTTCCTTTTTAGCGTCTGCGTTGGCGTTTAGGAGGGGATTTGGGGGTGTCTACCATGTAGATGTCGTAGGTGGATGTCATGGTCCACTTGCCGTTGTTAAACAGGGGTGAAGTGAGTTCTTTAGGGTCATCGACATCTTCATCCGTGTCCGTGGCCTCATCATCGTCCAGCACGTCAGTTAGATCGTCGACCATAGCGACTAGGTGGGTGGTGGGTGGGACGTAAATTTCCCAATTGTTGGCTTTAAGTCCGATCTTGTCATAAATCGAAGTTGAGAGGACATGCTCTGGATGCGATCGAGCATCTCGGTAAGATGACCCGGCTCTTCGGAATTCATATCCTGGCAATTGGCGGGGTTGAGTTGAAGTGTTCCCGGTGTGTAGCTCGGGGTTGGTTTGAGATCTAACATGACTTCGGAGGTTGGGGTCGGGCCTGAGCCAGGGCCGAGGTTCGAAGGGGCATAGTCCGGAGTCGCTAGGGTTTCCGGTGTTACTGAGGTCTCTGGCCCGACCTCTTCGAAGGGGATCGGTTTCGGAGTCATCCTCCGGTGCTAGGAAGCCCCTCCACCAGGCCGGACGTCCGGCCTAACAAGACGAGTTCTCCGCAGGAATTCGCGGTGTACTCCAGACCTCCAAAGGTTACGATCTGATCCAGGGCGTTGTTTCTGACAGGGGCTGTTGGCCCGTTGAATCGGTGCAAAACATCATGCTACCAAACACAAAGAGTTGGCCAGTGACGAAGAAACTCCCATAGCTGATGTTGCTGTTGATTTGCAGATACGCCATTGATCCTTCTGTTGACCTCATAGCGGAAGTGTCAATGAAAGCGCCAGTGTCGGTGTAAAAAACGACAGACCTCGGGGTAGGGGGTCCCGAGCTGTGGATCTCGGATCGGTGGTAACAGGAACGAAAGAGACAGTGTTTACCTAGGTTCGGGCCCTCTTGATGGAGGTAAAACCCTACGTCATGCTCTTGTTTATATTGATGGAGTAAGATCAAATACATAGTTGATCTACCTCGAGATCGTGAGACGTGTTCTAACCCTAGGGCTAGGTGAGTAATGTTGTGTCCGAGTCCCCTCTACGGGCTAAACCCCACAGCTTATATACATGTCGGGTTGGGGATCTAGGGTTACAAGATCGGTATCCTAACATGAAGACAGAATGAGAGAAGTCTTGGAGTGTACATCAAGTCTTCGATAGACATCACGTCCTGTCGTGCAACCTCCCGAGTTCATCTTAAGAGGACAGTGGGCCCCTCGGCCCAATCCAAAAAGTTTGGGCGGACTAGGTTAGGACCCCCTAGTCCAGTACATCGTCACCTCCCCCCTCCCTCCCACTTTGCTTTCACATTGCGAAAAAAGTGCGTCCGAACCGCTCGACGGATTGATACAGACCCACGTTAGATGGCACAACACGTCTGGACAGTGCAATCCGAACATATGTAGATGGTTTGAAGGTGAGATGCCCTACTCATGTATTTTTGCTCTTGTTTTATTCACATGAGGATATGCTTCGGTGTTCCGTATCTCGAGTTTGCTATTATTTTGTTTGAAACCGAATTGCAACGGTACTTCTGACAATTGTATTCAGTACTAATGTATGCCATGATATTTTATCTAGTTTGTATGACAACAAGCAGACATCAGGCGAATGTTTCATCCGTTTGGGTCGTTCGGTTGGGTCAAATTTTCTTTGCAAATAACCCAAACGGACAATATGGGTCGTCCGGTTAAAGTTGCTCTTATTATGTTTATTTTTACGCCCCAGACCAAAGAGACGTTTGTTACTGGACAGTGGAAGCAAACAAATTGGCCACAGTTGCTTTACAGCCCGTCTAGAAGACCTTTACGATCCATCGCCTGCCTTTATTACCCTCGACCCATCTTCTTTCCCTTCGCATCCCCCTCTTTTCTCCCATCACGAAAAGAGGCCACCGTGCCGTACATGTGAGAGAAACCAAACCCACGATCCAAGCAAAGGCCAGGCCAGGCGGCCACCCCCGTCGTCAGCCAAGCCGATGGAGCGCAGCGTGGGCACAGCAGGCAGTGTCAGCCCGTCCTCAGCCCGTCCCCACCCACATCCTCATCCCATACAGACTACAGTACAGACGGACGTGTGGATGGAGGCCAGCCAGCCCTGCCGAGCCGGGCCGACACATGACGCCCTACTCGGCCCACCCGGCAACAGTTCTCGCGGACGCGCCAAAGGTGTGCAGACACAGCGGAGCCGAGCGGGCGGAAGGACGGCGCGCGTGTGCCCCTGTAGCCGTAGGGCGCCACCCGACCCCGTAAACTGTTCCCGTCGGCAACGGCCGTGCGTACCGGGCTGGGGATGAAATTAAGCGGGCGACGCGGACGTGACCGCCGCGGGTCGGGGCCTGGGGGCGCGGCCGCGGGACAGCGGCGTGACGGGCACGGGCGCGCGCGCGCGCATGATTGGGGCGGCGAGCAGAGGAGATCTGAAGCGGCACGTGGAACCGGCCATGTGCGGGCGCACGCCGTCGTCGTCGCCCTCCTCGTGATGGGCCCACGCAAGAGGACAAAGGGGGGACTTCCGCCCACGCGCTCCGGCGCTCGCCGCTCGCCGCTCGCTCTGCCTCGCGGCACCGCGGACACGTCGATGCGGTGGCGGCAAACCTCGCCGGGTGCAGATGGTGGGCTGCTGGCCGGCGGTGGATCGACTTTTGGTCTAGGCCGGGCCGCTACCAGAGGAATAATAAAATGGGGGTAATTATATAAAAAACGTAGAGGGCTGCTATTGATCTCGTGCTATGCTAGTGCTAGTGCTAGTTATAAAAGGCCTACGGATCTGATCGGCCGAATGCTTTACTTGTAGTGGAGTGCTACTGTTGTACTCCTACAGCCCCTTTTAAATTTTATTTGAATTGATCAACCTCCTCCGCTCGATTTCGAGAGACGAAATTCATGCTAGCTCCTCTTCAAACTCGCCGGTGTGGTTTGACCTACATGCGGAGGGACACTTGAAATCACTTCATTCCTTTGTACTCGGCATATAGATTTGTTTTAAGTTAAATTTTATAAAATTTGAACAAAATTATATAAAAGAGTGCCATAATGTAAAACACCAAGGTTTTTTTTGATTCAAAGGAATTCTTAGAATTTTTGGGGGATTGAGTTTCTTAGGAATTTTTCCTACATTGATCATTTGATTCGTAGGATCAGATCCCATATGATTTTTTTATGGAATCTTCTATACTACATTTTATAGAAAATCTAACATCCACTCAAATCTTTTTTAAATTTTCTTTTGTTTTTTTCATCAAACACTCCATGCTAATCATAAAGGGTTTAAATGGACATGCCACTCCAACCACATACTTTTTTTATTCTTGCGTTTTTGAAATCCTATGAATCAAAGAGGCCCTGAAAATATAGATTATGAAAGTGATATTGAATTTATATTGTAAATGTTGATGTTTGTTTTCTTAGGACCGCTATAACCGACGATCATTACGACTTTTAGTAATAGATACAAATGTTTTTCCTCACATGGCCGAGCGCGCGGGAGCCCGTAAGGCCGCGCGGGCCGGTCGAGCCATCACATGCGATAGATAAGGCCCACCACAATCCTCGACAAAACCCCAAAAGACGTCTGCATCCTTCTCTTTTGTTTTCTTACCTCCGATGCAAGACCACAAAACCTCTCTTCTCCCCTAATCTAGAACCTGATGCACCACCCACTATGACCGGTTGCTCTCAAGATCCTCAAATATCTCTTCTATCTACCCTCTGAACCTGTTGCACCACAAGCTATTAGATCCGAACACCGAAAACTACCAGAGATTCGAGGCATAGGACCCTAGCAAGATAATTACGAGGAATTGGACAGAGATCCGAGAGAAACAACAAAAAAAGAAGGAATGTTTTCTCAAATTCAGCATACTCGTGTCAAATCATTTGTCTTGCGGGTTAATTACCACATGTCTGTTTGAATATTATCAGCCCCAAATTAGTATTATTGCCATGAGAAATTAGGGAGGAAATATGTAACCTATGTTTTTATCTCGAGAAGTGAAATTTGTTACCACCAAATCCTATCAAAATTACCAGCCCACCACCCCCACCCTCTAGATCCTTTTTGTCACAAGTAAGCTTATCAGCCCGAAAAATATTATCACCCATTTGCTCTCAAACTTACCCGCCCTCATTCATAAGAATCTGCAAAGTTACCCGGTCCTCATTCTACTTTTTACAATAAAAAATATAAAATGGACAAATATAAACATTAAAAAACATATGATTGGAATTGGAATTGGAATTTTGGGTGTAGCATCTAAAATACATAGTCTATCAAAATATAAGCACAAAACACTTACCAGACTATGTAGTGTGTACATAGTTTGTCAGCCCATGAGTGCAGAAGTTACTAGGCCACAAATCATTGAAAAGATGGTTTTGAATTGTCTGGAAGTTACCAGGCCACTACCACCGAAAAATGGTTTTGAGTTGTTCGGAAGTTCTTGTCTCGGTGTTTTTTTAAAAAGTGAATATAATACAAACATAGCAAAAATTATAGACATGTCAAATACATATCAGGCTCCCTAATAATATTATTGGGATGGTTGCAATCACAAAACCTTGATAACTCCATCCCCCAATAAGGATGTATATACGACATGAAAACATAGTGGTGGATATCAATCTAGCTATACTCGCAAATACTCATTAGTTAACGATGTAACCTGACTCGGCTTGTTAATTTACGATGCTCAAACCTCAACTTGGATCAACTCATTAAACACATTTTTCTTTGAAAAGGAGGTTAAAATCTCCGTCCTTGTTAATTATTAAGCAGAGCACAAACAAAGGCAACTATGATTGAATCATTACCAAGATATCAAGGTACTCCTTCCGTTTAGGTTTTTCTCGGACCCTCGTATTTTAGGTCAAACTTTGACCATTTGTATAACTACAAAATTACTGAGTATATGAAAAAATGTGTTCTTGGATCTGTATTCGAAAGAAGCTACCATGATATAATTTTTCTAAAATACATTTTATATTTTACTACTTAAATCTATGATTATACTTTGACCCAAAATAAAAGGAGCCTAATAAATCCAGTCGAAGTGAGTTGTACCTACGATTAAGTGGACTTATTTCGCAAGAATGTCTTTGACAAGGAAAAGTGGCCGGACATGGCGATGACGTTTTCATAAGTACTTGAGTTGGCTTGATAAGAGCATCTACAACGGAACCCCCCAAATCCTTCTCAAATGTCTGCGAACGCGGTCGATCAGTGACCGGACAGGAAGAAAAGGAAAAAAAATGTCCCAACTGGATCCATCATAGCATCACTATACGTTCGGATTGTCCGCAAACTCTCATGTCCATCTCAAATGTAAGGAGGATACGAAGGCTCGCGGATGCATCCGGTCAGTCAGCCACGTAAAACGCAGCCTCACTCTGGACCACATTTTTTTCTTTATTCATTTTTTCTTTTTCTTTCTTCGTCTCCTATGATCACGTGCAAATATAAAAAAAAAATATGACTGCGCAAACAAATAAACAGGGGTTTAAAAAACACACGTCTAGTTAGTGATCAGATACGTTCATAAACATTTAAAGGATTGAATTAGAGTTACGTTGCTATAGATGCTCTAAGGACTAGAAAAGGAACGGAAGGGTGGGTCAACAGCCCTATCGAAACATGAGATCAGCTTTCGCTCCTGGTCTCAGCGTGACGTACCCATTTCTTCTTGAATGAAGTATTGGGTTTGCTATATCTAGGATGGCCATTTTTAGCATTCGCACCAGAAGAGTGTTGGGTACGTTTTCCGTCACCGCTCTCGCTATGATTCCGGGATAACCAGTTTTTTGTCCTCACGAACAATCTCTTACTTTTGCCTTGATGGATGCGGTTTGACTTCATATAAGAGCAATCAAGTGACGACCTACTCGTCCGCACCAAAGCTAGCATCTTGATAGGATATGGCACCTGAAAGTCGTGTTATGCATTAAGGCCGAGCAAAATCATTAAGGAAACGCCGTTGAACAAAATTCTGGTTGTAACGGTGACCTCCAACCAAAACGAGGCTCTCTTGCCTTTATTGCTATCAGAAAATAGTGATGGATGTACTATCCGTCCTCTAGGATAAGTCTTCTTGAGTTGAATGTGAGAGCTTTTACTGCATTTGCTTAGATCAGTACTCCATCATATATGCAAATGTCACAAGTAATTAACAAATATTGTAGTGAAAATACATAGTTCTTACATAAAAATGATATTAAGTGCGCAACTCAAACGTTAGTTTTTTGGTTTTATTTATGGGTCTACATATGCTCCACGCGTTTATTGAGTAGCTGTGCATGCACCTGATGATCTTATAGAGTCTCATGCATGTGTAGAAAGTTTTATAAGCTGATTTGCAGCTTGAACTTTTAGGATTTGGATTATTCTCTAGGCGCTTCCAAAATCATTGTTCTGGTCTACTTCACCATCCTCATTCTGAACAATTATATTGTGCAAAATGACACAACATGTCATCAGTTGCCACAACATTTTCGATTTCCACATCATTGCATCTCCAGAAACAATTTCCTCAACGAGCTTGAAACACTCTGAATGGCCTCTTCACATACTTTCTAGTCGTTTCCTGCATTGTTGCAAAGTGGTTTTGTTTGTCGCCATGTGGTCCGGATATGGCCTTCATAAATGTCATCCACTGAAGATAAATGTCATCAGCAAGACAATATCGCATGTTATACTGACAGTGCAGTTGCATGGCAATGATTCCTCATTACAAAGCCTCATGAACACAAGAGATCGTTAAATTGATGTTATTGTCAAAACCATGCATTTTAGAAAGCATACCAAATTCATAAGTCAAGTGATGCCACTGCTTCGAGTATGATAGTGACCTTTTTGATGTGACTTTGGCACATTTCACGCAAACCTTTGAGGTAATTCTTCCATTGCCATTGCATGCAACTAGTTGATTCGAGCATAAAACTTCTTGCCTCTCCAGCCAATCTTGCATATTTAGTTCCGTCAGACACTTCGCTCCAAATACCTACACCACGACGCGGGCAAACCTGACAGTAGTCTTCAAGCATTTGCTCTCCCCATCCGGACCATCTCACGAACAACATTAGCTGCAGTATCAAATGCAAGCATTCTCAAAGTAGTCGTGAATTTCTGAAAAGAAAGTTGGTTGCAACAATCCCTAATGAGCTTGAAGTAGTCACATTGTGCCTCCACTCCCTCCATAACGGGTAATTTGCGCATACGAAAACGCAGACGAAACCATGGATCATTCAAAAAAGTTGTGTCCGAAGCAAATTAGTCTTTGTACAATAGCCTTGCTCTAGACACCCTATCATGACTAATTACTTTCCCCCCTTTGATTGTGCCCTTGAAGTTAAGAATACGCTACATCTGTCAGTACATTTCCTCTTGCACGCTCGTGAACGGATCATATCCACTTCTTCGTCCGAATCTGATGAATCCAAACACTCATTTCCAATCATTTTATCAAGCTACGTTGCTCCATACGCCTCGCCCGCCGAAGCATCAGAATCCAGTGTTTTCCCTATAATTAAATCATAGAAAACCTGGTCGAACAATGCGTCGAACACATCAAGGGCAAGGTGCAATCCCGAAAGTTGGCATATGTACTCGGTGACGTCCGGGTCGACGACGATGAGGACTAATGGGGGGACCGCAATGCTAGTGCTGGCGAAGCTGAGACTCAGAATGACAAGGGGCTACGAGACGTCCGACAGAGAGGAGGAGGAAGAAAGAAGAGAAGAAATAAACTGGGTAGCTCAGGGATGAATTTGATGCAACCGTGGTGGGGTCGGGCCATGGATTCGACGAGCGGAAACATCCGATCATGCTAAGGCCGCCTTGTATTCATCTTACATTTAGAATGAGTATAAAAAATGTCGATCAGCCCAACTGTTTGAGCCTTGTTTGACGCGTTTATTTGGATTGTATTTTTAATAAGGCGTTCGGTTTAAGAGAATTTGAGGCCTTCGGACATAGATGCTTTAAGCCCTTACCCGAGCCCTAAGGAGCATCGTGGCTAATCACGTGGGTACAAACAGGAGAAACCAGAGCGATACCTAAACCCAAAACCCGCACTCTCAAGCACCGCTGGAAATGTGGAAACCCAGATCGCAACGGGACAACTCTGACCGGTCAACACTCCCTTGATTAACTACACCAAACAAGCCACCATTTCGTTAATAACGCCGCCCGAGGGCACCAGACACCAAAATTTGACGCACGGAATTTACAGCTCCCCAAGCCGCCCGCCCGTCCTCCCCTCCGCGCCGCGCGGGCCCACCGGCCGCATTATTCTCGCCCGTACCGCTTTTTCACCGACACCCGCGGTAAAAAACACCACCCCGGGCCATCCGGGCCGTCCGATGCCCCGACCGCTCGCATCCGGCGGCGGGACCGCCGCCCACCTACCCCCATTAATTGGGCTGGCCGCCCCGTCCCGCGGCAGCATCACCACTTCAGCAGAAGCAGCAGCAGCGAGGTCCAGTCTCAGCTCAGCTCAGCTCACTCTCGCCACTGCTCGCTCCCCTCCTCCCCCTACCCTCGCCAGCGGCGGCGGGCTCCTCCGGCGACGAGGCTCGCGGGGTCTACGCTCAAGCCCCGTCCGTCTCAACCCTGCGCGCTTCGGTGCGGCCGCCCGTCGTCCCCGCTCGCGCCGGCCGCGTGATCTGGTGAGACCCTTTTTGTTTTGCTCTGCCATCTCTCCTCCTCCTCCTCGTACACGGCGGGGTTGGAGGGGGGTCGCTGGGTGACGGAGATCTGGGGGTGCGAACCGTAATGGCGGCGCTGCGTGCCGGGGGTTTAGCTGGGAGGCGGGCTCAGTGGGGATCTCCACCTCATGCCGCGTCTGTGTGACGCCGCAGCATTCTGGTCTGGGTGCTGAGGCCGAGTTCATACTAAAATCAAATTCTTCTTTTCGGCTGTCCATTCGTGAGAGCTGACTGCTCAGATCGCGAACTTCTGGAGCTGTTTGGCCGCTTGGCCAGATGGGGCCGGTCAACTGCCTTCGGGTTTCCGTGTTTTGGAGTCGGATTCTAGGGTTCCTGGATGTTGTTGGCTCAGTGCTGGGTTTAAGGCCAGATAGTATTAGATTTGGTAAAGTGGGATCCCCTAGTGTTGAGGTGTTTAGATGTCATTATTGGTGTAGGGCCATCTATGCTTTATTTTTAATTATTAGAGTGCTGCTAATCTGGAGATAAGTCCATCATTAGTTGGTGATAGGGCTCACGAATGCGACACTTGCAGTGCATGTGAGACTTAGTGCCTACCATGGGCGGACGTAGTTGTTTGGGTGGGTTTGGTTCGATTAAGCGTTGATGCCGTCAGGTTTAGGAGTGCATTTCGTGCTAAGATTAGTTGTTTGGCAACCAAGATTTATTCTCAGCGGATGCTCCTTCCTTGCAGGTTGTTCTGAAATGGCCGGCGGCATCACTTGTGGATCCTTGCTGCAGAAACTACAGGTATGCGGTTGCCGCCTGCACTTTGCTAGCCATAACAAGGTTGTTTCTGTTTGTCAACTTGGATTGTGCAATTGATGGTGACATGCTTCTTCTATGAAATCTTCCTGCTGTAGCTTGTATGGGATGAAGTTGGTGAGAGCGACGAGGACCGCGACAAGGTCTTGTACCAGCTGGACCAGGAGTGCCTGGATGTCTACAAAAGGAAAGTTGATCAGGCCACCAACTCTAGGGATCTCCTTATCCAGGCGCTCGATGACTCGAAGATCGAGCTTGCCAGACTCCTTTCTGCCCTTGGGGAAAAAGCTGTAGCGAGAACTGTAAGTTAATGTTTTGACAATGCTCAAGAATTGCTGGTTAATTTTCATCCTAGACAATCCTGTGGAGTACATGCATGATACATTCTAGTGCATATTCTGTGGAACTAGGAACCGACCTATGGAGCTTTTCTACATTAGCAGTTCCCACCTCATTCTTTTCCTCTCGACGTGCATGATATTGATTGTCATAGCTCATAAGTGAAATGATAACTCACTACGAATGCGTAAAGCCATTTTTTTAATTATTGAAAGTAAATTGAGAATTCTCAATTATGAATGCATGCAGCCTGAGAAGACATCAGGGACAATCAAGCAACAGCTTGCTGCTATCGCTCCAACACTTGAGCAGTTGAACAAGAAGAAGAATGAGAGGAAGAGGGAATTTGTTAGTGTACAGTCACAAATTGATCAAATATGTGGTGAGATTGCTGGCACCACAGAGGTCGGTGAGCAGGTGGCTACACCACAGGTCAACGAGGATGATTTGACACTTGAGAGGCTTGAAGATTTTCGGTCCCAACTCCAGGAGCTTGAGAAAGAGAAGGTAATACCCACTCCTTCGCTAACTTGTTTTTGTTTTTTACATGATCGAAGAGAAAATATTTTGACTATATCGTTGGTTCCCAATGGCTAACAATAGCTTCTTCCTGCTTGAAAATTGGTATGCAGAGCAATAGGTTGGAGAAGGTTCTTGAGTATGTAAGCATGGTACATGATCTATGTACCGTCTTGGGGATGGATTTTCATAGCACTGTGACTGAAGTTCATCCCAGTCTTGACGACTCTATTGCCGATAACGGCAAGAGCATCAGTGATGATACATTAGCCAAACTTGACAAGACGGTAGCGACACTTCATGAAGATAAGAAGTTGAGGCTAAGCAAGGTAAAATCACATTTCTTAAAATCGGAAGCACATGCCCAATTACATTCACAATCTCATCGATGGCTTATTTTGTAATCTCAGCTTCAAGAGCTTGCTGGTCAACTGTATGATCTTTGGGACCTGATGGATGCTCCCACACAAGAAAGGAACATGTTTCATCATGTCACTTGCAACAGATCAGCATCTGTAGATGAAGTCACCGCTCCTGGAGCTCTTGCCCTTGATCTAATCGAACAGGTTAGATCACGTTGGAAATTATCTGGTAGGATTGTTCCCCTGTATGAATTGTTTGTTCAGTTCTATTTGACCTTTTCTTTCAATTCAGGCTGAGACAGAGGTTCAAAGGCTAGACCAGCTAAAATACAGCAAGATGAAAGAAATCGCTTTCAAGAAGCAAACTGAATTGGAAGACATCTATGCCGGTGCTCACACAGTAATAGACACCGCAGCTGCCCATATGAAATTGCTGGCACTGATTGAGGCAGGGAACATAGAACCGACAGAATTAATTGCAGATATGGAAAGTCAGATAGCAAAAGCAAAGGAAGAAGCATTGAGCAGAAAAGATATATTAGATAAAGTTGAAAAATGGATGTCTGCATGTGAAGAAGAAAGCTGGCTTGAAGATTATAACAGGGTATGCTAATAATTTACTTTCGCAAATCAGTGCTGCTGGTTTTGGGACTGGCTTCTGATGCACAAATTCAAAATCCTTCTGCAGGATGACAACAGATATAACTCCAGCCGAGGTGCCCATCTGAATCTCAAACGTGCAGAAAAAGCTCGTATTCTTGTCAGCAAGATTCCAGGTACTTATCTGAAATGCAAACATGAACATCTGCTGTGAACATTTGTATACCTTGGAGACCAATTTATGTTTATTGGATTTTCTTCTGGTCATGTATTTCATTCTACACATGTAAACCTTTTCGTTGCTAATGCAATCAATGCTTTCATTCCAGCGCTTGTCGAAACTCTGGTGGCCAAGACTAGGGCATGGGAAGAGAGTCGTGGTCTGTCCTTTATGTATGACGGTGTACCGCTTCTAGCTATGTTGGACGAGTATGTTATGCTGAGGGAGGAAAGAGAAGAAGACAAGAAAAGAATGAAGGTATCTTCTCTTAAAATTGGAAGCCAATCGCTCCCCAGTTTAGAATGCTCTTGAATTGTCAGTTATATTTCAGTGTCTCTTATACGTGGTCAGTGTTTTAAATATGCTCATTGTGTTTAGAAATAGGCATTGATTGTTTGGTCTGTACACTCTTGAGTTTAGTTTGTTAGGATGCTGTTACATGTCATCATAGGTAGGAAAAATGGAACTCTGAACACACACACTACTTGATTCATCACTAATGCCTATGGCTGATGTTTCTATATGTGGCATGTGCTCTTGACCACAATTTCAATAACATGAATTCCATTTTCTGTGCTGCATTCACATCCCAGGAACAAAAGCGCTACGTTGAGCAGAAACTGAACACTGACCATGAAGGGCCGTTTGGATCGCGAGTCAGCCCAAACAGGCCCGCTACCGCGAAGAAGTTACCTGGCCCAAAGTCCAACGGCACCTCCATGAACGGCACTCCTCCGAGCAGAAGACTGTCAATCAGTGGCCAACAGAATGGAAGGTCTGGGGGGAAGGACAGCAAGAGAGACAGCGCGACGAAGGCGTCGTCGTCCCCGGGGAACGGAGCCACCGCCGCGGCTGCCAAGGAAGATGCGTCCTCCCACATCTCCGGCACCGATCTGGCTCCGACCACGCCGTGATCTTTGACCTAATATGGTGTATTATTAGAAGATAAGAAAAGGACATTTGCTGATGGTTTTTCCCATTGTTTTGTGCTAATATAATGTGCTGTGTTTGTAGCGTGGAGAGGGAGTATATGTGACGTCCATCGACCCCTCTGTAGTTCGGCTACCTTGGCCAGGGTTTGTTTGCTCCTGGTGTAAAGTGGCGCTCCACTTCTCATTAGTTTCACCGAGGCGTACTATTTTCTACTACCTGTGATCAGACGCTGTAGTATAGACTTTGCTGGTATGTGTTGTTAGTCGTTGAAATAACCTTTTTGTGTGTCCTGCCTGGTCATTTTTTTTGCCTCTTAATCCTTATGAGCATGGTTTTTGTTTACTTTAGTTTGCCAAATACGTTTGCTTGTGATACTCAATTTGCCGCTGGCGCCTGACGTAGTAGGGAGTCTCTACATTTTGCCGACCGCCATAATAACCACTAATATGACGGTAATCACACACACACAAAAAAAAAAATCTAAAAAAACCCCAAAATCTAAATCATCAATCCCAGCCTAAACTAATAAAATCAAATTGCCTACTCACACCAGCCTCAAGAGTACATAGTGCAACCTGCGTCTAGAATTACTTGTTTTACCAGCCTCAAGAGTACATAGTGCAACCTCCGTCTAGAATTACTTGTTTTAGGTTTGTCTAGGTATAGATGTTAAACATGATGCGTGTCATGTCAGGTGACCCACCGTCCGAACCAGGAAGAGGTGTTCGCATAGGACAGATAGAGATAGATTAGATAGTTCAAATCTTTCACAATTGTAACTATCTCTATCTCCTGTCTTCCAAGTAAACTCTCCTGGAATATCTCCTTGTGACGATCGGTTAGGGTGGTCGCGTCCCCCTCTATATAACATGTACCACGTCCCTCGAGAGAGGTAAGACGTTTACCGCTATCGCACATGGTAGTCAGAGCCTTTCCTTTTCCCATCTAAAGCTTCCGTCGAATCCATCTAGCCTAGCCATGTCTTCCTCCGGCCCCTTCTCGCCTAGTCTCAATAGTTAGGTTACAGAGAAGCTGTCTCGCACGAATTACGTGTTGTGGCGCACGCAGATCATACCTCAGCTGCGCGGCGCCAGTGTCTTCGACTACGTCAACGACACCATCCCGGAGCCGGCAAAGCTCCTCTTCACCACCAAGGATGGCAAGGAGACTCCATCGCCCAACCCTCTCCACCCTGTGTGGGTACGGGAGGATCAACAGGTCCTTGGCTACCTGCTGAATAACCTCACAAAAGAGGTACTGGTCACAGTGACCATGGTCACCACGGCGAGCGCGCTCTGGACGACGCTTGCTGCCATGTTCTCGTCCCAATCGGCGAGTCGCATCAACAACATCCGCACCTCCCTCATCAACGTGCAGAAGGGCAACCTCTCGGTTGCCTCCTACTTCGCCGCCATGCATAGCTATGCCGACGAGCTGGCCGCGACAGGCAAGGCCATCCAGGATGATGAGCTTGTCTCCTACATCATTCATGGGTTGGAAGCGGACTATCAGCCTTTAGTGTCGGCCCTCGACGCCCGTGTCACCCCTGTGACCCTTGATGAGCTCTTCGCCATGCTGTCCAACTTTGACCTGTGCATGGCCCAGTATCACCGGTCCGGCGACTTCAAGTCTTCGGCAAACATGGCATCCCGCGGCCGTGGCGGTGGATCTCGCTAGTGTGGCTCTCCCCGCAACAAGGGGCAATTTGGTGGCAGCGACGGGAATGACCACGGCCACTCTCCTCAGCACTCGGGTGGCCGGGGCCATGGTGGCGGCAACAGAGCACGCCCGGAGACCCCAAGATGCCAAATCCGCGGGAAGCCCGAACACACAGCAAAAGATTGCTGGTACCGGTATGAAGATGAAGATGATTCTCAAGACGATGCCAAGGTTGCTGCGGCTGCTGATGGTTCCTATGGTGTTGACACAAACTGGTACGTCGACAGCGGGGCCACAAACCACATCACCAATGAGCTTGAGAAGGTAACCATGAAGGAAAAATACCGCGGAAAAGATCAAATCCATACTGCCAACGGAGAAGGTATGGGAATAAGTCACAATGGTCACTCAATATTTCGTACCCCTAGTCGTAAACTACATCTTAAGAAAATCTTGCATGTCTCTAGTGCACACAAAAATCTTCTTTCCGTTCATAGAATTGCCATTGATAATCATGTTTTTCTCGAATTTCATCCCTGTTTCTTTTTGATCAAGGATCAGGCAACGAGGAAAATCCTCTATCGAGGTAGATGTGTTCGAGGGCTCTACCCGTTGATTCCAGTGTTTAGAAGATTCAATAAACAAGCTTGTGGTGCTATCAAGCTTTCGTCCACACGATGGCACGATTGTTTAGCACATGCCTCTTTTTCTTTAGTTGAAAAGTTGCTTAGGAAAAATAAGCTCTCGTTTGTTGGTGAGCGTCATGTTGAAACTATTTGTGATTCATGTCAACGAGCTAAGAGTCATCAATTGCCATATCCCATCTCTACTAGTATCTCTACCAAACCATTGCAACTCATTTTTTCCTGATCTTTGGGGTCCAGCTCCTACCTCTGTTTGTAGACATACATATTACGTAAGTTTCATTAATGACTACAGTAAATTATCTTGGATCTACTCCTCAAGAGGAGATCAGATGTGTTTCAAGTTTTTCAAAAATTTCAAGCTCTTGTTGAACACAAGTTTGACAGCAAAATTATCGCTGTCCAATCTGATTGGGGAGGGGAGTACGAAAAGTTGAACTCCTTCTTCCAAAATCTTGGCATCTCACACCACGTGTAATGCCCACATGCTCACCAACAAAACGGTTCTGCTGAACGTAAACATAGACATATTGTCGAGGTCGGCCTTGCCCTTTTGGCAAGAGCCTCCATGCCTCTCAAGTTTTGGGACAAGGCTTTTCTCACTACTGTTCACATTATCAACATGTTACCCAATCGTGTCATTAACAATGAAACTCTGGTAGAAAGACTTCTTCACACTAAACCATACTATAAGTCTCTTCGCATTTTTGGGCGTGCATGTTGGCCCAATCTTCGTCCCTACAACAACTGCAAAGTCATGTTTCGCTCAAAACAATGTGTTTCAATAGGGTATAGTGCTTAGCATAAAGGGGTCAAGTGCCTAGATGTCTCCACTGGCCGTGTCTAGATCTCACGTGATGTGGTCTTTGATGAAACAAAATTCCCATTCGGTGACCTCCATCCAAATGCTGGTGCACTCCTTCGCAAAGAAATCCTTCTTTTTCCTCCTCATCTCACTAGTTTTGATCAAGGGGGACCAAATATCGATGATCAACCATTGACTAACCCATCTAATGATGTGCATGAGTGTTGTGTTGATGGAACAGAAGAAACCTGCGATCAAACTTTTGGAAATATGCCCTAGAGGCAATAATAAATTAGTTATTATCATATTTCCTTGTTCATGATAATCTTTTATTATCCATGCTATAATTGTATTGATTGGAGACTTAGATGCATGTGTGGATACATAGACAAAACCATGTCCCTAGTATGCCTCTAATGGACTAGCTCGTTGATCAAAGATGGTTAAGGTTTCCTAGCCATGGATATGAGATGTCATTTGATAACGGGATCACATCATTAGGAGAATGATGTGATGGACAAGACCCAAACTACAAACGTAGCATATGATCGTGTCAGTTTATTGCTACTGTTTTCTGCATGTCAAGTATATGTTCCTATGACCATGAGATCATGCAACTCACGGACATCGGAGGAGTGCCTTGTGTGTATCAAACGTCGCAACGTAACTGGGTGACTATAAAGGTGCTCTACAGGTATCTCCGAGGGTGTCTGTTGAGTTGGCATGGATCAAGACTGGGATTTGTTACTCCGTGTGACGGAGAGGTATCTCAAGGCCCACTCGGTAATACAACATCACAACAGGCCTTGCAAGCAATGTGACTAAGTGTTAGTCATGGGATCTTGTATTACGGAATGAGTAAAGAGACTTGCCGGTAACGAGGTTGAACTAGGTATCGAGATACCGACGATCGAATCTCGGGCAAGTAAAACATACCGAAGAACAAAGGGAACATCATAAGGGATTAACTGAATCCTTGACATAGAGGTTCGACCGATAAATATCTTCGTAGAATATGTAGGAACCAATGTGGACATCCAGGTCCCGCCATTGGTTATTGACCGTAGAGGTGTCTCGGTCATGTCTACATAGTTCTCGAACCCGCAGGGTCTGCACACTTAAGGTTTGGTGACGTTTCGGTAGTATAGAGTTATGTATGGTGGTGACCGAAGGTTGTTCGGAGTCCCGGATGATATCCCGAATGTCATGAGGAGCTCCGGAAGGGTCCGGAGGTAAAGATTGATATATAGGAAGTCCCATTTTGGTCGCCGGAAAAGTTTCGGGCTAATCGGTAATGTACCGGGAGTGCCGGTAGTGTACCGGGAGACCACTGGGAGGGGTATTTCGACCCAAGAGGCTTCATGGGCCGTGGGAGAGTAAATACCATCCTTTGTGGGCTGGTGGAAGTCCCACACAAGGCCCATGCGGCTGGGAGAAAAAGCCCAAAGGGAAAAAGGTGGAAAAAGGCCAAAAAAGGGAGGAATCCTAGTCCTACTAGGATTGGAGGAGGAGTCCTCCTCTCCTCCCCACTTTGGTCGACCCAAGGGCTAGATTTTTGGCAGCCAAGACTCCTCCTCCTATCCTCCTATATATACTAGAGGATTTTAGGGTTTTGGCACAAAATTTTCAGCCACGTGCTACCCGTTCCTCTAGTGCATAGTTTCTCCTCTAGATCGGTTTTCTGCAGTGCTTAGGCGAAGCCCTGCCGAAATTGCTCCACCACCATCGCCGGAGCACCGTCACGCTGCCGGTGAACTCTTCTTCCTCTCCACTTCCTCTTGTTGGATCAAGACGGTGGAGATCGTCATCAAGCTGCACGTGTGCTGAACGCGGAGGTGTCGTCCGTTCGGCGCTAGATCGGAAGGACCGTGATCAAGATCGCGAGACGGTTCGTGACGAGTTTGCGGGACTGATCGTGATGAGTTCACGGGACGGATCGTGATCAAGATCATGAAACGGATCGTGATGAGTTCGCGGGATGGATCGTGATGAGTTCATGGGACGGATCGTGATGAGATCGCGGGACGCTCGGCGATTTGGATCGCGAAGACGTTCGACTACACCAACCGCGTTTCTTAACGCTTCCCGCTTAGCGATCTACAAGGGTATGTAGATCCACTCTCCCTCTCGTAGATACTCATCACCATGGATAGATCTTGCGTGTGCGTAGGAATTTGTTTGTTTCCCATGCAACGTTCCCCAACAGAAACTGCAGAAGATGCGGCTGAAAATCAACATGGGCCATATTTTATGTGCTCCACCGGAAGAGACAGATCTTCCTCGGGATATGCTCGAATGCAGCGGATTGAATCCGCCTTGGGATCGCCTCCGGCTAACGAGGTAGGTGCAGGCGCGCGCTCCGCGGCTTTCTCGGACTCATGCGCTGGCCCCACGGACGACACGCGGGCTTCTTTGACTGGCCGTGCTGAGTTCCCTGCTTCGTGCCAGTCGCCATCCATACGATGCGGTGCGAAGCATGACACCCATCCGGTGACGTACACGCAACGCCATGGCACGCGAGTCAGGGAGGGTGCGGAACCAGGAGCCAGACCTACGCACACAGCCCGTCCGACCGGCGCGGGCACAGTGACCCAGGTGGATGCGCCATCATCGCACAATGAGGAGTCACATGCCACGCACCGGGATCTTCTGCGATGATTCCAGGTGCTCTGCATCACCCGTCAGCCACAGAGAATCCATCAGAATCTCCCTCGGGATCTGTTGCTGCCACCAATATGCAGTCTGCTGGATCTTCTGTGGCCACTGATCTGGCTGTTCCACAACCGCGACGCACACGTCTGCAACAAGGGGTGATCCAACCTATTAACTACAAGCATATAACCAAGTATGGTATGGCTTGTTCCACAGGTGAACCAGATGAACCTGACACCCTTGAAGCAGCACTATGTGATGAGAAGTGGAAGAAAGCTATGAATGAAGAATACATGGCATTGAAGAGAAACAAAACATGGCAGTTGGTTCCCCCACAGCAAGGTAAAAATTTGATTGATTGCAAGTGGGTTTTCAGGATTAAGAGAAAAGCTGATGGAACCATTTATTGTTATAAGGCTAGGCTTGTTGCAAAAGGTTTTAAACAGAGATGTGGCATATATTATGAGGATACTTTCAGTCCAGTGGTAAAAGCTGCCACTATTCGTATTGTCTTGTCTATTGTTGTTTCCAGAGGATGGAGTCTCAGACAACTTGATGTTCAGAATGCGTTTCTCCATGGTGTCCTGGAAGAGGAAGTGTACATGAAACAACCTCTTGGGTTTGAGAGTAAGAATGCTCCTTCTTATGTGTGCAAGCTTGATAAAGCACTATATGGGTTAAAGCAACCTCCAAGGGCATGGTATGCTCGCCTCTGTCACAAAATGCAAGCACTTGGTTTTGTTCCCTCTAAGTCTCACACATCATTGTTCATCTACAACAAGTCCAACACATGCATATTTGTTCTCATATATGTTGATGATATTATTGTGACCAGGTCATCTGATAAAGCAATCACAGGACTTCTTAAGGACTTGAGTGCAGACTTTGCTCTAAAGGATCTTGGTGACTGCATTAAAATATGCAACTGATTTGGTTAAGAAGGCTGGATTACAAGGTTGTAAACCCTCACTTACCTCATTGTCCAGCTCAGAAAAATTATCCCTTGCAGAGGGTGAGCTCTTGAATCAAGAGGACAACACCAAATACACAAGTCTGGTAGGAGCTCTTCAGTATCTCACACTTACCAGGCCTGATATCTCCTTTGTTGTTAACAAAGTTTGCTAGTTTCTTCATGCACCTACCAATGTTCATTTGACATCTGCAAAACGTATAGTTCGATACATTAAGCATATTCTGAACTTAGGACTAAACTTCAGCAAATCCCCCTTTACTCTTGTCAGTGCATTCTCTGACTCTGATTGGGCAGGTTGTCTTGATGACAGACGCTCCATTGGTGGCTTTGCAGTATTTTTTGGACCTAATCTGATATCATGGTGTGCACGTAAACAGGCTACTGTATCCAGGTCCAGCATAGAGGCAGAATACAAGGCATTGGCAAATGCCACAACTGAGATAACATGGGTTCAGTACATGCTGAAGGAACTTGGTGTACAAAGTAAACAAGCTCCCTGCTTATGATGTTACAACCTTGGTGCTACATATCTCTCTGCAAATCCGGTGTTCCATGACAGTAGAAAGCACATAGAGATAGACTTTCATTTTGTCACAGAAAGAGTTGCTCAGAAACAACTTGACATTCGCTTTGTGCATTCTAAATATCAACTTGCAGATGGATTCACAAAGCCTTTGCCTACAAGAAGTTCTGAAGACTTCAAGCATAATCTCAACTTGATGAAGTTGTGATTAAGGGAGGGTGTTAAACATGATGCGTGTCATGTCAGGTGACCCACCGGCCGAAACAGGAAGAGGTGTTCGCATAGGATAGATAGAGATAGATTAGATAGTTAGGTAGTTCAAATATCTCACAATTGTAACTATCTCTATCTCCTCTCTTCCAAGTAAACTCTCCAGGAATATCTCCTTGTAACGACCGGTTAGGGTGGTCGCGTCCCCCTCCATATAACACATACCACGTCCCTCGAGAGAGGTAGGATGTTTATCGCTATCACACAATAGGTGCATCTAGATATGTTTTAGTGTTAGATACATCTATATCTGAACAAATCTAAGACAAGTAATTTGGACTGAGGTAATAGTAAACAAGAACGAGAGGGATGAGAAAAAACTAAGCCATCAGACTAGTGCTGTGACACATGAGAAAAGATAATCATTACAATTGACATATGACGTATTCATTGTGTATTATACCAAATAATTAAGATTTTCGCTTAGCCTGCAATGACACTAGATCAAGGATGGGTCGGTTAGCACGTGTGTGGACCACGTGCGAAGTAAATGCAATGTTGCGATGTAGAACCTAGGTGCGGACCTCCTTGATCCATGTGGTGCTATGATGGTGATTCCGGTCCTGGCACCCATAGAGCCGATGATTCAAAAATCATAGGGCCTGGATATAGCTCTAGTAGACGTATGCAGCCAACGCATCGAGCTTGGTAGTGTGGAGCATGAATATAGGTGAGTTGTAGACTAGGAGCTGATGGGCAGTGGGGCAAGCATGCACACCGAAGAATAAATCTAAGCCATGCCCTTACTTCTACTAGTTTCTACACAGAGCGACTGCTTAGATCCTAGACCAGTCGGTCGCTGTCGAGGTCACTGAGGTGATCTTACAACACTGCCATGGGGATTTCTCGTGATTTAAGTAGGCAAGCTACAAGCAGTGGTGGTGATTGGCTGGGTCATCATTGCCTTAGGGAGAGATGAAGTGATGGTAAAGGCAAGCAAGATCCAATGGTGTGTTGGGGAACGTTGCATGGGAAACAAAAAATTTCTTACGCACACGCAAGATCTATCCATGGTGATGAGCATCTACGAGAGGGAGAGTGAATCTATATACCCTTGTAGATCGCTAAGCGGAAGCGTTAAGAAACGCGGTTGATGTAGTCGAATGTCTTCACGATCCAATCACGATCCGTCCCGCGATCTCATCACGAGTCGTCCCGTGATCCCATCGTGGTCCTTCCGATCTAGTGCCGAACGGACGACACCTCCGCGTTCAGCACACGTACAGCTCGATGACGATCTCCGCCTTCTTGATCCATCAAGAGGGAGCGGAGAGGTAGATGAGTTCTCCAACAGTGCGACGGCACGGCTGCGGCGGTGGTGGAGCTGATCCGCCAGGGCTTCGCCAAGCACTAAACAATCAATCTAGAGGAGAAACAGATCTAGGGAAGAAAAGGGCAGCACGTGGCAATTAGGGTTAGCTCTTCCCTCTAAATCCTCTAGTATATATAGCAGGGAGGGAGGATAGGAGGCATCCTCAAACCCTCAAGGTTTGGCCAAAATTGGAGGTGGAGGAGTCCTACTCCAATCCTACTAGGAGTAGGATTCCTCCTCTCCACTTGGAAACACTTTCCACCTCTTCCACCTTTGGGTTTCTCCACCCCAGCCACATGTGCCTTTAGTGGGGGCTTCGTCCAGCCCACCAGGGGCTGGTTTGCCTCCTCCCACAACCCATGTGGCCCCTTGGGTCGAGACACCCCTCCCGATGGTCCCCCGGTACCCTCCTGACACTCCCGATACACTCCCGATGAGTCCAAAACTTTTCCGGTGACCAAAACAGGACTTCCTGTATATCAATCTTTACCTCCGGACCATTCCGAAGCTCCTTGTGACTTCCGGGGTCTCATTTAGTACTCCGAACAACCTTTGGTCACCACCATACATAACCCTATACTACTGAAACGTCACCGAACCTTAAGTGTGCAGACCCTGCGGGTTCGAGAACTATGTAGACATAACCGACACACCTCTACGGTCAATAACCAATAGCGGGACATGGATGCCCATATTGGTTCCTACATATTGTACGAAGATCTTTATCGGTCGAACCTCTATGTCAAGAATTCAGATAATCATGTATGATGTTCCCTTTGTTCTTTGGTATGTTACTTGCCCGAAATTCGATCGTCGGTATCTCTATACCTAATTCAATATTGTTACTGGCAAGTCTCTTTACTCATTCCGTAATACAAGATCCTGTGGCTAACTCTTTAGTCACATTGCTTTCAAGGCTTATAGTGATGTTGTATTACTGAGTGGGCCCTAAGATACCTCTCCGTCACACGGAGTAACAAATCCCAGTCTTGATCCATGCCAACCCAACAGACACCCTCGGAGATACCTGTAGAGCATCTTTATAGTCACCCAGTTACGTTGCAACGTTTGATACACACAAGGTACTCCTCCGGTGTCAGTGAGTTGCATGATCTCATGGTCATAGGAACAGATACTTGACATGCCGAAAACTGTAGCAACAAACTGACACGATCATATGCTACGTTTATAGTTTGGGTCTTGTCCATCACATCATTCTACTAATGATGTGATCCCGTTATCAAATGACATCTCATGTCCATGGCTAGGAAACCTTGACCATCTATGATCAACGAGGTAGTCTATTAGAGGCATACTAGGGACATGGTGTTGTCTATGTATCCACACATGTATCTGATTTTCCGATCAATACAATTATAGCATGGATAATAAACGATTATCATGAACAAGGAAATATGATAATAACCAATTTGTTATTGCCTCTAGGGCATATTTCCAACAGTCTCCCACTTGCACTAGAGTCAGTAATCTAGTTCACATCACCATGTGATTAGCATTGTTATGAATCTAACACCCAATGAGTTATGGGGCTCGATCATGCTTTGCATGTGAGAGGGGTCTTTTAGTCAACGGGTCTACGACATTCAGATCTGTGTGTACTTTGCAAATCTCTATGTCATACTGTAGACACTGCTACCACACTCCACTTGGAGCTATTCCAAATGGCTGCTCCACTATACGTATTCGGATTGCTACTAAGATTCATCTGGATTGGTGTTAAAGCTTACATCGACGTAACTCTTTACGATGAACTCTTTATCACCTCCATAATCAAGAAACCTTTCCTTAGTCCTTTAGTTACTAAGGATAATCTTGACCGCTGTCCAGTGATCCACTCCTGGATCACCTTTGTACCCCTTGACGAACTTATGGCAAGGCACACACATGTGCGGTACACAGCATGACATACTATACAGAGCCTATGGCTAAAGTATAGGGGACGACCTTCGTCCTTTCTCTTTCTTCTGCCGTGGTCGAGCTTTGAGTCTTACTCAATTTCACACCTAACAAATCAAACAAGAACTCTTTCTTTGACTGATCCATTTTGAACTCTTTCAAAATCTTGTCAAGGTATGTACTTATTTAAAGTCTCATCAAGCATCTTGATCTATCTCTATAGATCTTGATGCTCAACAATTAGGTAGCTTTATCCAGGTCTTCCTTTGAAAAACTCTTTTCAAACAACCATTTATGATTTCCAGAAATTCTACATCATTTTTATCAATAATATGTCAACCACATATAGTTATCAGAAATTCTATAGTGCCTCACTCACTTTCTTGTAAATACAAGTTTCTTGTAAACTTTGTATAAACCCAAAAACTTTGATCACCTCATCAAAGCGTATATTCCAACTCCGAGATGCTTTCTCCAGCCCATAGAAGGATTGCAGGAGCTTGCACACATTTTAGCATCCTTAGGACTGACAAAACCTTCTGGTTGTATCACATACAACCTTTCCTCAAGTAAACCGTTAAGGAAACAATGTTTTGACATCCATCTGCCAGATTTCATAATTGAAAAATGCAGCAACTGCTAACATAATTCCAACAGACTTTAGCATCTCTACAGTGAGAAAGTCTCATCGCAGACAACTCCTTGAACTTGTCGGAAACTTCTTTGCGACAAGTCGAGCTTTACAAATGGTGACATTTACCATTAGCGTATGTCTTCATCTTAAAGGTCCATTTGTACTCGACGACCTGTCATCCAATGAGCAAGTGTACCAAAGTCTGTACTTGGTTTTCATACATGGATCCTTTCTTAGATTTCATGGTCTCTAACCATTTGTCGGAATCCGAGCCCATCATCGCTTCTCCATAGCTCGTAGGTTCATCGTTGTCCAACAACATGACCTCCAAGACAGGGTTATCGTACCACTCAGGAGTAGTACGCGTCCTTGTCGACCTACGAGGTTCGATAGTAACTTGATCTGAAGCTTCATGATCATCATCATTAACTTCCTCTTCAACTGACGTAGGCTCCATAGAAACATCTTTCTGCACTGGGCTACTCTCTGGTTGAACAAAGGTTCAACAACCTCATCAAGTTCTATCTTCCTCCCACTCAATTCTTCGAGAGAAACTCTTTCTCGAGAAAGGACCCGTTTTAGAAACAAACACTTTGTGCTCGGATCTAAGATAGAAGGTATACCCAACTGTTCTTAGGGTATTCCATGAAGATGCATTTGTCCGCTTTGGGTTCGAGCTCATTAGGTGAAAATGTTTTTTCACATAAGCGTCGCAGTCCCAAACATTAAGAAATGGCAGCTTAGGTTTCTATCAAACCATAATTCATACGGTGTCATCTCAACGGATTTAGATGGTGCCCTATTTAAAGTGAATGTAGTTGTCTCTAATGCATAACCCCAAAACGATAGTGGAAAATCGATAAGAGACATCATAGTTCGCACCATATCCAATAGAGCACGACTACGACGTTCAGACACACCATCACACTATGGTGTTCCAGGTGGTGTGAGTTGTGAAACAACTTTCACATTGTCTAAAGTTGTATGCCAAATTCGTAACTCAGATATTCACCTCCACGATCGTATCGTAGATATTTTTATCTTCTTGTCACGATGATCTTTAAACTTCACTCTGAATTTGTTTGAACTTTTCAAATGTTTCAGACTTGTGTTTCATTAAGAAAATATACTCATATATACTCAAATCATCAGCAAAGGTAAGAAAAATAACGATATCCACTGCACGCTACAACACTCATTGGATCGCATACATCAACATGTATTATTTCCAACAAGTTACTAGCCCGCTCCATCATATTAAAAACGGGGTCTTTAGTCATTTTGCCCAAGAGGCATGGTCCGCATGTCTCAACCGATTCGAAACCGAATGAGTCCAAATATCCATCAGCATGGAGTTTCTTCATGCGATTTATACCAATATGGCATTTAGCGATAGTGCCACAGGTATGTGGTACTATCATTATTAACTTTGCATCTTTTGGCATCAATGTTATGAACATGTGTATTACTACGGTCAAGATTCAACAAACCATTCTCATAAGGTGCATGACCATTGAAGGTATTATTCATGTAAACAGAATAGCCATTATTCTCTCACTTAAATGAATAACTGTATTGCAATAAACATGATCTAATCATGTTCATACTTAACACAAACACCAAATAACATTTATTTAGGTTTGTCACTAATCTGAATGTAGAGAGAGTGTGCGATGTTGATCACATCAACCTTGGAAACATTTCCAACATATCGTCACCTCACACTTAGCTAGTCTTCGTTTATTCCGTAGCTTTTATTTCGAGTTACTAACATTTAGCAACCGAACCGGTATCCAATACCCAGGTGCTACTAGGAGTACTAGCAAGGTACACATCAATAACACGTATATCAAATGTACTTCTATCGACGTTGCCAACCTTCTTATTTACCAAGTATCTAGAGTTGTTCCACTTCAGCGACCGCTCTCCTCATAATAGAAGCACTTAGTCTCGGGTTTGGGTTCAACTTTGGGTTGCTTCACTGGAGCAGCAACTAACTTGCCATCCATGAAGTTTCCCTCCTTGCCCTTGCCCTTCTTGAAACTAGTGGTTTTACTAACCGTAAACACTTGATGCTCCTTCTTGATTTCTACCTTCGCGGTGTCAAACATCGCGAACAGCTCAGGGATCATCATCTCCATCCCTGATATTTTATAGTTCATCATGAAGCTCTAGTAGCTTAGTGACAGTGACTTGGAAAACTATATCAATCACTTTCTTATCTAGAAGATCAACTCCCACTCAATTCAAGCGATTGTAGCACCCAAACAATCTGAGCACATGATCAACGATTGAGCTATTCTCCTTCATCTTGCAGGCAAGGAATCTTGTTGGAGATCTCATATCTCACAACACGGGCACGAGCCTGAGATCCCAATTTCAGCTCTTAGAACATCTCATATATTTTGTGACGTTTAAAACATTTTGGAGCCTCAGTTCTAAGTCGTAATGCATGACGCACTAAACTATCAAGTAGTCATCAGAACGTGCCTATTAGATGTTCACAACATCTACAGACGACGCTAGAGGGGGTGGCGCATCGAGCGTTGCATTAAGGACATAAGCCTTCTGTGCAGCAATGAGGACAATCCTCAAATCACGGACCCAGTCCGCAATATTGCTACCATCATCTTTCAACTATATTTCTCTAGGAACATATAAAAATTCAAGGGAGCTACAACGTGAGCTAGTAGTCTACAACATAATTTACAAAGACACTACTGACTATGTTCATGATAATGAGTTCAATTAATCATATTACTTAAAAACTCGCACTCAAATTGACATCCCTCTGGTCATTCGAGTGATACTTGATCCAAATTCACCAACTCAAGTCCGATCATCACATGAGTTGAGGTGGTTTCAATGGTGAACATCATCATGTTGATCATATCTACTATATGACTCATGTTTGACCTTTCGGTCTCTTGTGTTCCGAGGCCATGTCTGTACATGCTAGTCTCGTCAAGTTTAACCCGAGTGTTTTGCACGTGCAACACTGGCTTGCACCCGTTGTATGTGAACGTAGAGTCTATCACACCCGATCATCACGCGGTGTCTCGACACGACGAACTTTCGCAACGGTGCACACTCGGGGAGAACACAATTCATCTTGAAATTTAAGTGAGGGATCACCTTATAATGCTACCGTCGTCCTAAGCAAAACAAGGTGCAAAAAAGGATTAACATCACATGCAAATCATAAGTGACATGATATGGCCATGAGCTTGTGCTTTTGATCTCCATCTTGAAAGCACTGGCATGATCTCCATCGTCACCGGCATAACATCATGATCTCCATCATCATGATCTCCATCATTGTGTCGCCATCAGGGTTGTCGCGCCCACCATGCTCATACTACTATAGCTACCGTTTAGTGATAAAGTAAATCATTACATAGCGCTTAATGATTGACACGCGGGTCATACAATAATTAAAGACAACCCTATGGCTCATGCCGGTTGCCGTACTCATCGACATGCAAGTCATGATATTCTATACAACACATGATCATCTCATACATCACATATATCTCATCATGTAATTGGCCATATCACATCACAACATACCCTGCAAAAACAAGTTAGACATCCTCTAATTATTGTTGCAAGTTTTACGTGGCTGCTACGGGTATCTAGCAAAAACAATTCTCACCTACGCAAAACCATAACGGTGATACATAAGTTGCTTTTCAACCTTCTCAAGGACCGCCTTTGTCGAATCCGATCCAACTGAAGTAGGAGAAACAGACACCCGCCAGCCATCTTTGTGCAACGAAGTTACACGTCAATCGATGGAACCGGTCTCTCGTAAGCGTACGAGTAAGGTTGGTCCGGGCCGCTTCATCCCACAATACCGTTGAACTAAAACACGACCAAAGGAGGAAGCAATGTAAGCATCAATGCCCACAAACTCTTTGTGTTCTACTCGAGATCTCATCTACACATAGACCTAGCTCATGATGCCACTGTTGGGGAACGTTGCATGGGAAACAGAAAATTTCCTACGCACACGCAAGATCTATCCATGGTGATAAGCATCTACGAGAGGGAGAGTGAATCTACATACTCTTGTAGATTGCTAAGCGGAAGCGTTAAGAAATGCGGTTGATGTAGTCGAACGTCTTCATGATCCAATCACGATCCGTCCCGCGATCTCATCATCAGCCGTCCCGCGATCCCATCGTGGTCCTTCCAATCTAGTGCCGAAGGAACGACACCTCCACGTTCAGCACACGTACATCTCGGTGACAATCTCCGCCTTCTTGATCCAGCAAGAGGGAGCGAACAGGTAGATGAGTTCTCCGACAGCGCGACGGCGGCGGCGGTGGAGCTGATCCGGCAGGGCTTCGCCAAGCACTACGGAATCAATCTAGAGGAGAAACAGATCTAGGGAAGAAGAGGGCAACACGTGGCAATTAGGGTTAGCTCGTCCCTCTAAATCCTCTAGTATATATAGGAGGGAGGGAGGGGAGGAGGCAGCCTCAAACCCTCAAAGTTTGGCCAAAAATGGAGGTGGAGGAGTCCTACTCCAATCCTACTAGGAGTAGGATTCCTCCTCTCCACTTGGAAACACTTTCCACCTCTTCCACCTTTGGGTTTCTCCACCCCAGCCGCATGGGACTTTAGTGGGGGCTTCGTCCAGCCCACCAGGGGCTGGTTTGCCTCCTCCCACAGCCCATGTTGCCCCTTGGGTCGATACACCCCTCCCGATGGTCCCCTGGTACACTCCCAACACTCCCGGTACACTACCGATGAGCCCGAAACTTTTCCGGTGACCAAAACAGGATTTCCTATATATCAATCTTTACCTACGGACCATTCCAGAGCTCCTCGTGACTTCCAGGGTCTCATTCGGGACTCTGAACAACCTTCGGTCACCACCATACATAACTCTATACTATCGAAACGTCACCGAACCTTAAGTGTGCAGACACTACGGGTTCGAGAACTATGTAGACATGATCAAGACACCTCTATGGTCAATAACCAATAGCAGGACCTGAATACCCATATTGGTTCCTACATATTCTACGAAGATCTTTATCGGTCGAACCTCTATGTCAAGGATTCAGATAATCCTGTATGTTGTTCCCTTTGTTCTTCGGTATGTTACGATCGTCGATATCTCTATACCTAATTCAATATTGTTACTGGCAAGTCTCTTTACTCATTACGTAATACAAGATCCCGAGGCTAACTCTTTAGTCACATTGCTTTCAAGGCTTATAGTGATGTTGTATTACCGAGTGGACCCTAAGATACCTCTCCGTCACACGGAGTAACAAATCCTAGTCTTGATCCATGCCAACCCAACAGACACCCTCGGAGATACCTATAAAGCATCTTTATAGTCACCCAGTTACGTTGCGGCGTTTGATACACACAAGGTACTCCTCCGGTGTCAGTGAGTTGCATGATCTCATGGACATAGGAACAGATACTTGACATGCAGATAATTGTAGCAACAAACTGACACGATCATATGCTACGTTTGTAGTTTGGGTCTTGTCCATCACATCATTCTCCTAATGATGTGATCCCTTTATCAAATGACATCTCATGTCCATGGCTAGGAAACCTTGACCATCTTTGATCAATGAGCTAGTCTATTAGAGGCATACTAGGGACATGGTGTTGTCTATGTATCCACACATGTATCTGAGTTTCTGATCAATACAATTATAGCATGGATAATAAGCGATTATCATGAACAAGGAAATATGATAATAACCAATTTATTATTGCCTCTAGGGCATATTTCCAACATGGTGCTACCGTGGGGATAGCCAAAGTCAAGACGTCGAATATAGACTTGTTGCATATTCGAAGTAAACATGGATGCGGCGAGCCTAATTCATGGATGTATGGCAGGTCTTGATGTTGTTAGGGACGGGATTGGATGGATGTGGAGGGTGGTGTGCTTATTGGGTTCCCGTGAAAGATTGTGGCCTCCCCGTCGATCTGGCCGTCACCATCGTAGACGAGATTGTGGACCTCCCATGAGGAGCAAGGGTAGTGCAGAAGGCAACAGGGGGTAGGAGTAGATGCAGGGAGGGATGTCGGTGGCTGCTTGAGGTTGCGTGAGGAAAGCCTTGACGGCCCGTCTTTATCAATGGAGATGGAAAAGCACGAAGTCGAGACCAGATAGGAGTTCGAGTACTTGTTGGCCCCGGTTGGTTCCTCATTTGGATGTATTTTTTTCGCACACGAGGGGACTCTCGGTTGATTCTACAAGGAAGATGGGATTTTTGGCAGATGTGCATGACAGACCAAAAATATCACCTCCCTTTATTAATGGGATATATATAATGTTCTTCGTGTTTGTTGGTTTATGTAGATAACCACATTCGATGATATTTCTTAATACTTGATTGTTGTGTTTCTAATTAGAGCACCCCATATCCAGCCAACATGAAGAGATGATAATAGGAAGATATTGATTATAAATTTTGAAAAGGCTGGGGCAATGTAAGGGCGTTCTACTAGTAACCATTAATATGACGGTCATCACACACAAAAAAACACACACTAGCGGAATCATCGTATGCATCGTCATTGGCATATACTTCCTTCGTTTTTATTTACTTTGCATATTAGCTTGTCATTTACTCCCTTCGTTTTTATTTAATCTGCATATTAGCTTTGATCGAAGCCAATCTTGCCATATACTCCCTCCATTTTTATTTACTCTGCATATTAGCTTTGTCTTTATTGGACCTGGATGAACTAATACATGCTACAAATCATGTCCTACACATCATTTGGTTGCCTACATCATAGCAAAGATTCTAGCCCCTGCATTTGGTTGTCTGCTTTTAACTGTGTGATGCATTGCCCGATGTTTGGTTGTGTGTGCTTACCTTGTATCCTATGTGATGAGCATACCATCTACACCTTACGTATGATCACACGAATCACGCCAATAAAATTGCACTACAATCACGATAAAACTGGACAATGACGAAGTTCTTCATACCAACCATCCCAAACTGACGAGGAGCCATGCCTACTTTAACATTGTTTGCCTTCTTGAGCACGTTCTTGGAGTAAGCATCATCTGCCGCTTGCCTAGTCTTAAACCCTTTTGAAATGACGTGGATGTCGCCCAGAGGAGGGGAGGGGGAGGGGTGAATAGGCGCTTTAAAATAATTACACTTTATGTTTGAACAAATGCGAAATAAAACTAGCGTTTAGTATGTCAAACACAAAACCTAAACAACTAAACTCATCTATGTGCACCAACAACTTATGCTAAGCAAGATAAACAATTAAGAGATAGCAAGGGCAACATATCCTATGCATCCAGGGGTTTCATGTATCCGTGTGTCCATCTATTTTGAACCTTCCGATTCAAATCCCATGGTCAACGTCAAAAGCATGAGTAATTTGCAGATAAACACCCGCCTATGCACCTAAGACACTACATCTTTACGATTAACCCCGTTCAATTAATAAACAACTATGACCTTCATCTCCGGTTCCGAGAGGCAGGCAACAAATTAGATTTGGCAAATTCAAACCCCTTCACAACAGCCGGATCGCAAGCACATGTAATGGGCCTGATTAGCTGTAGGTAGAACGTGAGTTCTCATGTGACGAGTCCTTATGGAGTTGTTGGCCGCCGCCGCCATGTTGTGTGGCCGTTCGCCGGGCTGCCGCGTTGTGTGGTCGTCTAGTGGCGACCGCGTTGTGTGGCTGATGGCCGCCGGTCGCCGGCCCCGTGCTTCGTCTTGTGCGACGCCGCCGGCCGCCGATTTCATCTTATGTGTACATGTTTCTCGTTTTGTTTGATCTATGTGGTGAAGAAACGCTTGGCCTGGGTGTTATTGCAAAAATGCAATGATTAAGTGACTGGGCGGGCGTGTAAGTGTAAATTAATCCGGAAATCGAATTCGGGCTTCTGAGAGCACGTGTTCCTGCGCGCGGAAAATAATTTTTTAAATGTTAAAAAAATCCCAACAAAAAAGTTATGTATTTCTAGTCACATTCAAATGTCACCTATAAAGTTTTAGGCAAAAATGTTAAACATTGTGGCCTATGCAAAAATAACAAATTTGAACACCAAATGTTACCTCAAAATGTCACCCAAATTTGTTTTTTTCACCGACGAAAAACTACTGCTCGGTTTCGTATGAAAATTGTCAAGCATGTTTGCTACACTGACACAAACATCCATAAAAAAATTCAGAATTTTTTGAAAACATTTTATGACATTTTTTAAGGTACTGTTCATCCCTAAATTAATCACACTTTTAATGTTGCGCATGGAATTTGAATCAGAGGGTTGAGGATGGAGGGATGCATGGATACAGAAAACCCCCAAGATGCATAGGATATGTTGCCGATAACAAGATATATAATAAGAAACAATATGGCTATCACAAAGTAAAGTGCATAAGTAAAGGGCTTGGGTAAGAGATAACTGAGGCACACGAAGACGACGATATATCCCGAAGTTCATACCCTTGCCGATGCTAATCTCCGTTTAAAGCGGTGTGGGGGCACAATGCTCCCCAAGAAGCCACTAGGGCCACCGTAATCTCCTCACGCCCTCGCACAATGCAAGATGTCGTGATTCCACTAAGGGACCTTGAGGGTGGTCACTAAATCTGTACAAACAAGGTTGGGGCAATCTCCACAACTTAATTGGAGGCTTCCAACAACAACACGAAGCTTCACCATAATGGATGTGGCTCCGAGATGTAAATTGTTTGGGGCAATCTCCACAACCTAATTGGAGATCCCGACGCTTGTCCGGAGCTTTACACCACAATGATTGATATCTAAGACACCACAATGATTGATATCTAAGGCACCACCAACCGTCTAGGGCGCCAAAGCATCCAAGAGGAACAAGCTCTAGGATACCAAGCACCCAAGAGTAATAAGCTACTCAACTTTTTCACTTCCACGTATCATCGTGGAGAACTCAAACCGATGCAACTAATGCAATGTCAAGAACACACGAAGTGATCAAGTCCCTCACACTCAATTTCCACCACAACAACAAAAGCTATGGAGGAATATGAGAAGAAGAACAAGGAGCTCACAAAGAACTCCAAGATCTAGATCCAAGGGGTTCCCCTCACATAGAGAAGAAAGTGATTGGTAGAAATGTGGATCTAGATCTCCTTTCTCTTTTCCCTCAAGAACTAGCAAGAATCATTGGAGGGATTGATAGTTAGCAAGCTTGAAGAAGGTCAATATGTTGGAAATATGCCCTAGAGGCAATAAATAAAGTGTTTATTATTGTATTTCCTTGTTCATGATAATCGTTTATTATCCATGCTATAATTGTATTAATTGGAAACATGGATACATGTGTGGATACGTAGACAAACACAATGTCCCTAGTATGCCTCTAGTGAACTAGCTCGTTGATTGAAAGATGGTTAAGGTTTCCTAGCCATGGACATGAGATGTCATTTGATAACGGGATCACATCATTAGGAGAATGATGTGATGGACAAGACCCAAACTACAAACGTAGCTTATGATCGTGTCAGTTTATTGCTACTGTTTTCTGCATGTCAAGCATATGTTCCTATGACCATGAGATCATGCAACTCACATATATCGGAGGAGTACCTTGTGTGTATCAAACATCACAACGTAACTGGGTGACTATAAAGGTGCTCTACAGGTGTCTTCGAGGGTGTCTGTTGAGTTGGCATGGATTGAGACTGGGATTTGTTACTCCGTGTGATGGAGAGGTATCTCAGGGCCCACTCGGTAATACAACATCACAATGAGCCTTGCAAGCAATATGACTAATTGTTAGTTGGGGGATCTTGTATTACGGAACGAGTAAAGATACTTGCCGGTAACGAGGTTGAACTAGGTATCGAGATACCGACGATCGAATCTTGGGCAAGTAACATACCGAAGAACAAAGGGAACATCATACGGGATTAACTGAATCCTTGACATAGAGGTTCGACCGATAAAGATCTTCATAGAATATGTAGGAACCAATGTGGACATCCAGGTCCCGCCATTGGTTATTGACTGTAGAGGTGTCTCGGTCATGTCTACATAGTTCTCGAACCCGCAGGGTCTGCACACTTAAGGTTTGGTGACATTTCGGTAGTATAGAGTTATGTATGGTGGTGACCGAAGTTTTTTTGGAGTCCCGGATGAGATCCTGGACGTCACGAGGAGCTCCGGAATGGTCCGGAGGTAAAGATTCATATATAGGATGTCCCAGTTTGGTCGCCGGAAAAGTTTCGGGCTCATCGGTAGTGTACCGGGAGTGCCGGTAGTGTACCGGGAGACCTCCGGGAAGGGTATTTCGACCCTAGAGGGTCCATGGTCTGTGGGAGAATAATAACCAGCCCTTAGTGGGCTGGTGGAACATCCACAAAAGTCCCATGGCGCTAGGAGGAAAAGGGCCTAAAGAAAAAGGTGAAAAAAGGGCCAATAGGGAGCAATCCTAGTCCAACTAGGATTGGAGGAGGAGTAGGATTCCTCCTCCTTTGCTTCGGCCGAAGCCTCCTTGGCTTGGAGGCAAGGCTGACTCTCCTCCTCCCTCCCTCCTATATATACTAGTGGATTGCTAGGGTTTTGCACAGTTTTTACGGCCACGTGCTATCCGTTCTACCGGTGCTCCTCTAGATCGGTTTTCCATAGTGCTTAGGCGAAGCCCTGCCGGAATCACTCCACCACCATCGCCGGAGCACCGTCACACTGCCGGTGAACTCTTCCTCCTCTCCGCCTCCTCTTGCTGGATCAAGACGGTGGAGATCGTCATCAAGTTGCACGTGTGCTGAACGCGGAGGTGCCGTCCGTTCGGTACTAGATCGGAAGAATCATGATCAAGGCCACAGGACGTTCGTGATTGGATCGCGGGACGGATC
This sequence comes from Hordeum marinum, assembly GCA_022496015.1. Lineage (NCBI taxonomy): Eukaryota > Viridiplantae > Streptophyta > Magnoliopsida > Poales > Poaceae > Hordeum > Hordeum marinum. The sequence continues at coordinate 165,525,399 of CM039678.1, read as the reverse complement.
GTGACGAGATCGCGGGACGGTTCATGATTAGATTGCAGGACGGTTGGCGATTTGGATCGCGAAGAAGTTTGATTACACCAACCGCGTTTCTTAATGCTTCCCGCTTAGCGATCTACAAGGGTACGTAGATCAACTCCCCCTCTCGTAGATACTCATCACCATGGATAGGTTTGCGTGTGCATAGGAAATTTTTTGTTTCCCATGCAACGTTCCCCAATAGTGGCATCATGATCTAGGTTGATGGTTCAATGAGATCTCGAGTAGAACACAAAAGGTTTGTGGGCGTTGATGCTTAGATTGCTTCCTTCCTTGGTCGGATTTTGGTTCAGCGGTATTGTGAGATGAAGCGGCCCGGACCAACATTACTCGTACGCTTACGAGAGACCGGTTCCCTCGACGCAACTTGTTGCCTAGATGGCTTGCGGGTGGCAGTTTCTCTCACTTTAGTTGGATCGGATTCGACAAAGGCGGTCCTTGAGAAGGTTGAAAAGCAAATTATGTATCACCGTTGAGGTTTATGCGTAGGTGAGAATCGTTCTTGCTAGAAACCCATAGCAACCACGTAAAACATGCAACAACAATTAGAGGACGTCTAACTTGTTTTTGCAGGGTATGTTGTGATGTGATATGGCCAATTACATGATGTGATATATGTGATGTATGAGATCCTCATGTGATGTGTGGAATTTCACGACTTGCATGTCGATGAGTACGGCAACCGACATGAGACATAGGGTTGTCTTTAATTATTGTATGACCTGCGTGTCAATCATTAAGCGCTATGTAATGCTTTACTTTATCGCTAAACGGTAGCAATAGTAGTAGAAGCATGCAGGGCGTGACAACCTCGATGGCGACACGTTGATGGAGATCATGGTGTTGTGCCGGTGACGATGAAGATCATGCCGGTGCTTTCAAGATGGAGATCTAAAGCACAAGTTCATGGCCATATCATGTCACTTATGAATTGCATGTGATGTTAATCCTGTTATGCACGTTGTTATGCTTAGTACGGCAGTAGCATTATAAGGTGATCCCTCACTTAAATTTCAAGATAAAATTGTGTTCTCCCCGAGTGTGCATCGTTGCGAAAGTTCGTCGTGTTGAGACACCACGTGATGATCGGGTATGATAGACTCTACATTCACATACAACGGGTGCAAGCCAGTTTTGCACGCGCAGAACACTCGGGTTAAACTTGACGAGCCTAGCATGTACAGACATGGCCTTGGAACACAAGAGACCGAAAGGTCGAACATGAGTCATATAGTAGATATGATCAACATAATGATGTTCACCATTGAAGCCACCTCAACTCACGTGATGATCGGACTTGAGTTGGTGGATTTGGATCATGTGACACTCAGATGACCCGAGGGATGTCAATTTGAGTGGGAGCTTTAGTAATTTGATTAACTAAACTCATTATCTTGAACAATAGTCTAAATGAACTTTGCATATTTATGTTGTAGATCAATGGCTCGCGCAGTAGCACCCCTGAATTTTAATGCGTTCCTAGAGAAAGCTAAACTGAAAGATGATGGAAGTAACTTTGTTGACTGGGCCCGTAATCTGAGGATTATCCTCACGGCTTCCCAGAAATCATATGTCCTTGATGCACCGCTTGGTGACCAACCAGAAGACATGACCTCCGAAGACGTTAAGAACGCTTGGGAGGCACGTACTGGAGATTACTCAATAGTTCAGTGTGCAATATTGTATGGCTTAGAACCGGGACTACAAAGAAGTTTTGAACGTCATGGAGCATATGAGATGTTCCAGGAGTTGAAGTTTATCTTTCAGAAGAACGTCCGGATCGAGAGGTATGAAACCTCCAATAAGTTCTATGCTTGCAAGATGGAGGAGAACGGGTCTATCAGTGAACATATACTCAGAATGTCTGGGTATTCAACTCGTCTAGCGGAGTTGGGAATTGCCCTTCCGCCAGAGGCGATCACTGACAGAGTTCTTCAATCACTGCCACCTAGTTACAAGAGCTTTGTGATGAACTATAACATGCACGGGATGAACAAGTCATTCACCGAGCTGTTTGCGATGCTAAAAGTCGCTGAGTCTGAAATCCAGAAAGAACATCAAGTGTTGATGGTCAATAAAACCACTAGTTTCAAGAAAATGGCAAAGTCAAGGGCAAGGGCAAGAAGGGTAAAACCAAGAAGGATGGCAAAGCAGTTGCTACTCCTGCAAAGAAGCCCAAGCATGGACCCAGGCCAGAAACTGAGTGCTTTCATTACAAAGGAACTGGTCACTGGAAGCGGAACTGCCCTAAGTACCTGGCTGACAAGAAGGCGGCCAACAACAAACAAGGTATATATGATATACATGTTATTGATGTGTACCTTACTGGCTTTCGTAGTAGTGCCTGGGTATTTGATACCGGTTCGGTTGCTCACATTTGCAACTCAAAGCAGGAACTACGGAATAAACGAAGGCTGGCAAAGGACGAAGTGACGATGCGCGTGGGAAATGGTTCCAAGGTTGATGTGATCGCCGTCGGCACGCTCTGTCTTCGATTACCATCGGGATTAGTGATGAACCTGAATAATTGTTATTTAGTGCCTGCGTTAAGCATGAACATTATATCTGGATCTTGTTTATTGCGAGACGGTTACTCATTTAAATCAGAGAATAAAGGTTGTTCTATTTATATGAGATATATCTTTTATGGTCATGCACCCAATGTTAGGGGTTTATTCATATTGAATCTTGATAGTAATGACACACATGTTCATAACATTGATGCCAAAAGATGTAGAATTGATAATGATAGTACCACTTTCTTGTGGCACTGCCGTTTAGGTCATATTGGTGTAAAACGCATGAGGAAGCTCCATGCTGATGGACTTTTGGAGTCACTTGATTTTGAATCACTTGACACATGTGAACCATGCCTCATGGGCAAGATGACTAAAACGCCGTTCTCTGGAACAATGGAACGGGCGAGTGACTTATTGGAAATCATACACACTGATGTGTGCAGTCCAATGAATGTTACAGTGCGTGGTGGATATCGTTATTTTCTCACCTTCACTTATGACTTAAGTAGATATGGGTATATTTACTTAATGAAACACAAGTCTGAAACGTTTGAAAAGTTCAAGCAATTTCAGAGTGAAGTTGAAAATCATCGTACAAGAAGATTAAGTTCCTGCGATCTGATCGAGGAGGTGAATATCTGAGTTATGAGTTTGGCAATCACTTAAGACAGTGTGGAATTGTTTCACAGTTGACACCGCCCGGAACACCACAGCGTAATGGTGTGTCCGAACGTCGTAAACGAACCTTATTAGATATGGTGTGTTCTATGATGTCTCTTGCTGATTTGCCACTATCTTTTTGGGGTTATGCATTAGAGACAGCTGCATTCACTTTAAATAGGGCACCGTCAAAATCCGTTGAGACGACGCCATATGAACTGTGGTTTGGCAAGAAGCCAAAGTTGTCGTTTCTTAAAGTTTGGGGATGTGATGCTTATGTCAAAAAGCTTCAGCCTGAAAAGCTGGAACCCAAAGCGGAGAAATGCGTCTTCATAGGATATCCGAAAGAGACAGTCGGGTATACCTTCTATCTCAGATCCGAAGGCAAAGTGTTTGTCGCTAAAAACGGAACATTTCTTGAGAAAGAGTTTCTCTCGAAAGAATTGAGTGGGAGGAAAATAGAGCTTGATGAGGTTATTGAACCTTTACTTCAACCAGAAAGTAGCGCAGCGCAGAAAGATGTTTCTGTGGAACCTACGACGGTAGAAGAGGAAGTTAATGATGATGATCATGAAGCTTCGGATCAAGCAGCTATTGAACCTCGTAGGTCGACAAGGCCGTGTACTATCCCTGAGTGGTACGACAACCCTGTCTTAGAGGTCATGTTGTTGGACAACAATGAACCTACGAGCTATGGAAGAGCAGTGATGGGCCCGGATTCCGAGAAATGGTTAGAGGCTATGAAATCTGAGATGGGATCCATGTATGAAAACAAAGTATGGACTTTGGAAGTATTACCTAAAGGGCGAAAGGCCATTTAGAACAAATGGATCTTTAAGAAGAAGACAGACGCGGACGGTAATGTCACCGTCTATAAAGCTCGACTTGTGGCAAAGGGTTTTTCACAAGTTGAAGGAGTTGCCTACGATGAGACTTTCTCACCCGTAGCGATGCTTAAGTCTGTCAGAATCATGTTAGCAATAGTTGCCTATTTCGACTATGAAATTTGGCAGATGGATGTAAAAACAACGTTCCTCAACGGGTTCCTTGAGGAAGAGTTGTATATGATGCAACCCGAAGGTTTTGTCGATCCAGAGAATGCTGACAAAGTTTGCAAACTCCAGCGATCCATTTATGGACTGGTGCAAGCATCTCGGAGTTGGAATAAGCGCTTTGATGAGGTGATCAAAGCATTTGAGTTTAGACAAGTTTACGGAGAAGCTTGTATTTACAAGAAAGTGAGTGGGAGCTCTATAACATTTCTAGTATTATATGTGGATGCCATATTGCCGATTGGAAACAATATAGAAATGCTGGAAAGCGTGAAGGAATATTTGAACAAGAGCTTTTCAATGAAGGACCTAGGAGAAGCTGCTTTCATATTAGGCATTAAGATCTATAGAGATAGATCGAGACGCTTAATAGCACTTTCACAGAGCACATACCTTGATAAAGTTTTGAAGAAGTTCAAAATGGAACAGTCCAAGACGGGGTTCTTGCCTGTATTACAAGGTGTGAAGTTGAGTAAGACTCAATGCCCAGTAATTGCAGAAGATAGAGAAAAGATGAGTGTCATCCCCTATGCTTCAGCCATAGGCTCTATCATGTATGCAATGTTGTGCACAAGACCCGATGTCAGCCTTGCCATAAGTATGGCCGGAAGGTTTCAAAGTGATCCTGGAATGGAGCACTGGCAAGCGGTCAAGAATATCCTTAAGTACCTGAAAAGGACTAAGGAAATGTTTCTCGTTTATGAAGGTGATGAAGAGCTCGTCGTAAATGGTTACGTCGATGCAAGCTTTGACACTGATCCGGACGACTCTAAGTCGCAAACCGGATACGTATTTATTCTTAACGGGGGAGCGGTAAGCTGGTGCAGTTCCAAGCAAAGCGTGGTAGCCGACTCTACGTGCGAAGCGGAATACATTGCAGCCTCGGAGGCGGCGAAGGAAGGTGTCTGGATGAAGCAGTTCATGACAGATCTTGGAGTAGTGCCGAGTGCACTGAATCCAATGAACCTGTTATGTGACAACACTGGTGCCATTCCTTTGACCAAGGAACCAAGGTTTCACAAGAGGACCAGACACATAAAGCAACGCTTCAACTCCATCCGCGATTACATCTTGGAGAAAGACATAGATATTTGCAAAGTGCACACGGATCTGAATGTTGCAGACCCGTTGACTAAACCTCTTCCAAGGGCTAAACATGATCAACACCAGAACTGCATCGGTGTTCGATTCATTACAATGTAAATCACATAAGTGATGTGAACTAGATTATTGACTGTAGTGCAAGTGGGAGACTATTGGAAATATTCCCTAGAGGCAATAGATAAAGTGTTTATTATTGTATTTCCTTGTTCATGATAATCGTTTATTATCCATGCTATAATTGTATTAATTGGAAACATGGATACATGTGTGGATACATAGACAAACACAATGTCCCTAGTATGCCTCTAGTGAACTAGCTCGTTGATTGAAAGATGGTTAAGGTTTCCTAGCCATGGACATGAGATGTCATTTGATAATGGGATCACATCATTAGGAGAATGATGTGATGGACAAGACCCAAACTACAAATGTAGCTTAGGATCGTGTCAGTTTATTGTTACTGTTTTCTGCATGTCAAGCATATGTTCCTATGACCATGAGATCATGCAACTCACAGATATCGGAGGAGTACCTTGTGTGTATCAAACATCGCAACGTAACTGGGTAACTATAAAGGTGCTCTACAGGTGTCTCCGAGGGTGTCTGTTGAGTTGGCATGGATCGAGACTGGGATTTGTTACTCCGTGTGACGGAGACGTATCTCAAGGCCCACTCGGTAATACAACATCACAATGAGCCTTGCAAGCAATGTGACTAATTGTTAGTTGGGGGATCTTGTATTACGGAAGGAGTAAAGAGACTTTCCGATAATGAGATTGAACTAGGTATGGAGATATCGACGATCGAATCTCGGGCAAGTAACATACCGAAGAACAAAGGGAACATCATACGGGATTAACTGAATCCTTGACATAGAGGTTCGACCGATAAAGATCTTCGTAGAATATGTAGGAACCAATGTGGACATCCATGTCCCGCCATTGGTTATTGACCATAGAGGTGTCTCGGTCATGTCTACATAGTTCTCGAACCCGCAGGGTCTGCACACTTAAGGTTTGGTGAAGTTTTGGTAGTATAGAGTTATGTATGGTGGTGACCGAAGTTTGTTTGGAGTCCCGGATGAGATCCTGGACGTCACGAGGAGCTCCGTAATGGTCTGGAGGTAAAGATTCATATATAGGAAGTCCTGTTTTGGTCGCCGGAAAAGTTTCGGGCTCATCGGTGGTGTACTGGGAGTGCCGGTAGTGTACCGGGAGACCTCCGGGAAGGGTATTTCGACCCTAGAGGGTCCATGGACTGTGGGAGAATAATAACCATCCCTTAGTGGGCTGGTGGAACAGACACAAAAGGCGCATGGCGCCAGGAGGAAAAGGGCCTAAAGAAAAAGGTGAAAAAAGGGCCAATAGGGAGCAATCCTAGTCCAACTAGTTTTGGAGGAGGAGTAGGATTCCTCCTCCTTTGCTTTGGCTGAGGCCTCCTTGGCTTGGAGGCAAGGCTGCCTCTCCTCCTCCCTCCCTCCTATATATACTAGTGGATTGCTAGGGTTTTGCACAGTTTTTACGGCCACGTGCTACCCGTTCTACCAGTGCTCCTCTAGATCGGTTTTCCACAGTGCTTAGGCGAAGCCCTGCCGGAATCACTCCACCACCATCGCCGGAGCACCGTCACGCTGCCGGTGAACTCTTCCTCCTCTCCGCCTCCTCTTGATGGATCAAGACGGTGGAGATCGTCATCAAGTTGCACGTGTGCTGAACGCGGAGGTGCCGTCCGTTCGGTACTAGATCGGAAGAATCGTGATCAAGGCCATAGGACGTTCGTGATTGGATCGCGGGACGGATCGTGACAAGATCGCGGGACGGTTCATGATTAGATCGTGGGACGCTCGGCGATTTGGATCGCGAAGAAGTTCGACTACACCAACCGCGTTTCTTAACTCTTCCCGCTTAGCGATCTACAAGGGTACGTAGATCAACTCCCCCTCTCGTAGATACTCATCACCATGGATAGGTTTGCGTGTGCGTAGGAATTTTTTTGTTTCCTATGCAACATTCCCCAACAAAATAATGGGCGAGGAACACAAGCTCAAAGGGTGAGAAGCATTGGGGAAGAAGACCCCTTAAATAGGTTCCCCCAAATCCAACCGTTATGCACTCGGCCCATGCATAAGCGGTAGTACTGCTCATGCGAGCGGTACTTCCACTGGCACGAAAGTTTCAATCCACAACATGCAATAGAGAGACTCCAGGAGATGATAGTGTCGCTAGAGTGGTACTACCGCTCCCACCAGAGGTACTACAGGTAGGTGTTGCAAGTGCGGGTGAAACCACGGTAGTAGACAAAAGCAGGGCGGTACTACCGCACAGAGCGGTACTGTCGCCCGTTACTGCTGTTCTGCTATCGCTCGAAGGAATGCACTGAACAAAGAGCAAAAGATAAGCAGAAGTAGCAGCGGTAGTATATATCGGAAGTACCGCCTAAGCGGTACTACCGTGATACCGAGCGGTACTACCGCCCGAACAAACAAATCCTACCATGTCACTAAAACTGTCATAACTTTCAGATACGAGCTCCGAATTGAGAAAACTCAAGCTTGTTGGATAGCAGACGACAAGTACTATCCAATTCCAATGATATAGAGATGTAAAACCTCTATGAATGAAGAACCGGCAAAAACTCCAACATCGAAAACATCATAAAAGATGCATATGGACTCCGTTTTCGATGAACTCAAGTTTGTCATGAAGATGACCATCATCTCAAGAACCCACTTACAAAAAAGGCAACCAAGAACAAATAAAGATGATAATGCAAAGAATGCAATGGTTTGGTATCTCAACGAATGATGCGATCAAGCTACTCACTTGAGAGCCCCCCTTGATAGTATGACAATCGATCCTATAACCCGATCTCCCAACTAACACACTAAGACCGGTAAAATAGAAAATCTATCAAGGACAAACCTTTGCCTTGCGCATAGTCCACTTGAGCTAGACGATGACAATCTTGTCCTCCTCAAGATGGATCGCCTTCTTGATTGCGCCGGCATGATGAAGACTAGTAGATTGCTCCCCCACACTCCACTATGGGTGAGCCACTCTTCAACACATCTTCACAAGTCCACTGTCACCATAATGGGCGTCAAGCTTCAGAATGATCTCTTAATGAATCTCCACTTGAAATTGCACACCACAAACTTAATGATGATCACCGCTTGATGTCATCCTCCATGGGTTGTATGAGATCTTCCTCTTGACGCAATCCCATGGACACATACCTAACCCCACATAGAACTTTCACGGAGACCATGGGTTAGTACATAGAGCGTAATGGACAATGCTTACCATATCATGGGATCACTCGATACCTCTTGGTACATCATGTACACTTTGTGTGTTGATCAACTTGATTCACTCTTTGACTTAGTCTTGATCAACCTTGAGACTTATATTCTCTCTTCATAAAGATGATGTCTTCAAGACATGCTTGCAATAAGCTCAACTCTCATATGACCAATCTTTGGATAGAACCTTGAATACCACCTTGGTCATCAGATAAACTCCTTGAACCAATAGATGGACTTCAAGAAGTGTCTATGGACAAATTCTTCAAATATAACTCAAGGCAACCATTAGTCCGTAGGGATTGCCATCAATTACCAAAACCACACATGGAGAATATGCTCTAACACCTTTGAAGGTGTTGTCTATGTAACCGCTCACTTGTTCTTGGCATGCTTGCCATGAGATGTAAAACCCTCGCCCCTCTATACACAACAAACCACTTCTTCTAGCATGGTAGAAGAGCAACAATTCAAGCAGTAGGCAAAGGAGAACACTACACATGGAACAGAAGAAACTCAGGCATGCATGATCACAAGGCAGAGCGACTTCATCCTAGCTAATATGGTGTCATCCTAGAACCACATGAAAAGGAGGGTGTAATCCTACCACCACAACTTCGCCATCAATGTTGGGGGTTAGTAATACATGCCAACAACAATTTTCAAGCCCTAGTGACCATAAATTTACATCATCATCGTCATCATCATCACCATCATCGCCGAGGATCATGCAGGTCGTCACCATAAGAAATTACACTACTAGTAGTGCTTACCCAACCAGTACCTAAGCCATAGTACCATGTGGGAGTTCCCCATGGCAAGGAACCCATAACCCTGAGCCTTATTGTCCCGTAGGTGGCTCAGAGCAGTCATTAGAGCTTCTAGACTAAAGCCACCTTGGTCCATGACGGCATGTTAGGGTGTGATACGTCCATTTTGCATCATGCTTTTATATTAATATTTACTGAATTATGGGCTGTTACTACACATTTTGGTACAATATTTATGCCTTTTCTCTCTTATTTTACAAGGTTTACATGAAGAGGGAGAATGCCGGCAGCTGGAATTCTAGACTAGAAAAGGAGCAAATCTGAGATACCTATTCTGCACAACTCCAAAAGTCCTGAAAATCTACGAAGAATTATTTTGGAATATATAAAAATTATTGGGCAAAAGAAATACATCAGGGGGCCCACCAGGCAGTCACAAGCCAGGGGGCACGCCCTACCCCCTGGGCGCACCCCTGTGGCTTGTGGCCCACCTGGCAGCCCTCCGATGCCCATCTTCTGCTACATGGAGGGTTTTGACCTGAAAAAAATCATAATAGAGATTTAGGGGTGAAGTGCCTCCGTCTTGAGGCGAAACTTGGGCAGAACCAATCTAGGGCTCCGACGGAGCTGTTCCGCTGGGGAAACTTCCCTCCTAGAGGGGGAAATCGAAGCCATCGTCACCACCAATGATCCTCTTATCGAGAGGGGGTCAATCTCCATCAACATATTCATCACACCATCTCCTCTCCAAACCCTAGTTCATCTCTTGTATCCGATCTTCGTCTCAAAACCTCAAATTGGTACCTGTGGGTTGCTAGTAGTGTTGATTACTCCTTGTAGTTGATGCTAGTTGGTTTACTTGGTGGAAGATCATATGTTCAGATCCTTGGTCATCATTAATACTCCTCTGATTATGAACATGAATATGCTTTGTGAGTAGTTACGTTTGTTCCTAAGGACATGGGATAAGTCTTGTTATAAGTAATCATATGAATTTGGTATTCGTTCGATATTTTGATGAGATGTATGTTGTCTCTCCTCTAGTGATGTTATGTGAACGTCGACTACATGACACTTCACCATTGTTTGGGATTATAGGAAGGCATTGGGAAGTAATAAGTAGATGATGGGTTGCTAGAGTGACAGAAGCTTAAACCCTAGTTTATGCGTTGCTTCGTAAGGGGCTGATTTGGATCCACATGTTTCATGCTATGGTTAGATTTATCTTAATTCTTCTTTCGTAGTTGCGGATGCTTGCGAGAGGGGTTAATCATAAGTGGGAGGCTTGTGCAAGTAAGGGAATCACCCAAGCACCGGTCCACCCACATATCAAATTATCAAAGTAACGAACGCGAATCATATGAGCATGATGAAAACTAGCTTGACAGAAATTCCCACGTGTTCTCGGGAGCACCTTGCTTTATATAAGAATAAGAGTTTGTCCAGGCTTGTCCTTTGCTATAAAAAGGATTGGGCCACCTTGCTGCACCTTTGTTACAATTGTTACTTGCTACCCATTACGAATTATCTTATCACAAAACTATCTGTTACCGATAATTTCAGTGCTTGCAGAGAATACCTTACTGAAAACCGCTCGTCATTTCCTTCTGCTCCTCGTTGGGTCCGACACTCTTACTTATCAAAAGGACTATGATAGATCCCCTATACTTGTGGGTCATTAGGGTGGACATCGATCGACTTGCTCTCCCTGATGACGGTTGCCACCTCCTTGATGGTGGCAGTCATGATGCTGAAGACACCCAACTCGTCCCTCCATCAAGACACCATCTTCCTCTTCCTATCAAGCACAAGAACGCGATCACTACCCCTTATTAGGAACATAAAGGTTGATGGTGTCTAACTCCTGGGTGTCTGGATAGTCAGACATAGGCGAACCGAGCGGCTCACTAGAGCCCCTAGCATGCTTGCTGGTTGACATCCCAAAGGAGAAGATCTAATGCATCTGCGAGTAGTTCTAGATGGGTGTGTTGAGGAACCCCGTGTCCTTGGGGTGCTCCTAAGAAAGAAACACATCGTAGTTAGTTGTGATTGTCATGTTAGACATGCTTAAACAAGTGATTTTTGCTAACCAGTGTGTGGCCTTGGTAGCGCTCTGTCTCCAAAAGGACCGTGCAAGTGTCCTGATCCCATGATGTACCACTAATGTCTTTGAGCTAGGTCACTTTGATCCATCTCGCTCTCCACTTCCTGATGTGATTGTACACTTGGGTCAAGGTGACCTCTTGACCACTGAACCCAAACACTTGCTTGGCAACATAGTTCGAGTGCACCTCCTTGGAGCCCTTGCCAGTCAACCTTTTGGAACCCTAGGAGCTCCCTCACGCTATCAAACTTTTGGAGCTCCCTCTACAAATCCCTACTTCCCTCTACGAAGGCCCTATCTATTTACTTTATGCAAATTTTTATTTTTCAATTTGAGTCTCCATCTTATCTTATAAAGCACCAACTAGGGGGCACTATGATTGTACTTGAGCATTAGGTGTAGCTAATATTTGAGCGTGTATTGTGAATGGATCAATGATTGAGCATGATGGGCTAGCGATAACTTGCTTTAGTGTTGATATTTTGAAAGACATGGTTGCTTGTTGATATGCTTGAGTATTAAGTTTTCATGTCAATTCTAGACTATTGCTTTGAACCATATGAAAAGTCCAAATGTCCATGCTATAAAGAAAAGAATATGTGATGAACATGATAGGCAACATTCCACATCAAAAAACCTGTTTTTATCATTTACCTACTCAAGGACAAGTAGGAATTAAGTTTGGGGATGCTGATACGTCTCCAACGTACCTATAATTTTTGCTTGTTCCAAGCTGTTATAATACCAATCTTGGATGTTTTACAATCATTTTATAACAACTTTATATCATTTTTGGGGACTAACCTATTGACATAGTGCCAAAGTGCTAGTTGCTGTTTTTGCTTGTTTTTTACTTCGTAGAAAATCAGTACCAAACGGAGCCCAAACACTGTGGGAATTTTTTTGGATTTTTTATGGACCAGAAGAAGAAAGATGGGCCAAACAACACCAGAAGAGGGGGTGGCCGCCCTCCACCAGGGCGTGCCTGGTAGAGGGTGGACACCTCAGGCACCCCCCAACCTACTATCGAGCCTATAAATTTCTTGAAAATCCAAAAACCCTATGGGAGTTGACAAGACACAATCCAGCCGCCGCAAGTTCCGAAATCTCCAGATCCAATCTAACACCATCGCAGAGGGGTTCATCTTCCTCTTAGGTGCCTCTCTGATGATGCGTGATTATTCCACCATAGACCTACGGGTCCGTAGGCAGTAGCTAGATGATTCCTCTCTCTCTCTCTATGTTTCTCAATACAATGGTCTCTTGGAGATCTATTTGATGTAATGACTTTTGTGCTGTGTTTGTTTGGATCCGATGAATTTTGAGTTCATGATCAGTTTCTATCCATGAATATAATTTGAGTCTTCTTTGATCTCTTATTTGAATGATTACTTATAGCCTCGTATTTCTTCTTCGAATCTTTGGTTTAGTTAGGCCAACTAGATTGATTTTTCATTCCATGGGAAGAGGTGATTTGTGATGGGTTCGATCTTGCAGTGTTCTTTCCCAGTGACAGAAGGGGCAGCAAGACACGCATGCATTGTTGCCATTAAGGATAACAAGATGGGTTCTATTCCCAAATGAATATATCTTGTCTACATCATGTCACCATTCTTATTGCATTACTCCTTTCTCCATGAACTTAATACACTAGATGTATGCTGGATAGCGGTCGATGTGTGGAGTAATAGAAGTAGATGCAAAATCTTTTCAGTCTACATATCTTGAACGTGATGCCTATATAATGATCATTGCTTGGATATCATCCTGATTATTTGATCTTCTATCAATTGACCAACAGTAATTTGTTCTCCAACCATGTTCTATACTCATGAGAGAAGACACTAGTGAAACCTACGGCCCCCGGGTCTACTTTTCCAACATATTGCTTTCCGATCTACTATTTGCAACATTTGTTTTCAGATCTATCATTCGAAAAAAACAAAAATACCTTGCTGCACTTTTTGTTTATTTATTTTACTTTGTGTTCTTGTGAGATCTATTTGCCAAAACTATCATTACCTAATCTATCTTATTACTGTAGAGAGCGTGACAACCTCTCTTTCGCGTCGAGTTGCAATTATTTGTTGTTTGTGTCCAGGTGCTACTTACGTGGGTGCATGATCTTCCTCTATGGATTGATACCTTGGTTTCATAAACTGAGGGAAATACTTACCGTCGTTGTGCTACATCATCCCTTACTCTTTGGGGAAATACCGACGTAGTCTCAAGCCACGTCAACCAACACCATCAACATCGACCAAACCTCGATCGCTGAATTCAATTACAATGAAATGGATGGTGTCATGGATGGTCATGGTGGTGAAGATGGGGTGGAGGAGATAGACGAGGGGGTGTATGACCAAGTGCAAGCAAAAAAAGGCGCGAGATTGAAGAACTACATGGAGTTTGAGGACCAAATCTTGATCAAGGCTTGGAGTGCGGTGTCTCTTGATGCATGCACCGACACATTTCAAACCGCAGAGGTATTAGCAAAGGATTGAATATAAATTATTACGCATGATGGCAAGGTATCCCAATAGGACTCCACGCACCTTTTAGTCACTCCAAGGTCGTTGGGACGTGATCAAGCCAATTTGTAGACGTTGGGAAGCTTACTTGGAACAAGTTCGCAATGCACGTCCAAGTGGAACCGTTGAATCCGACTATGTGAGTTTGTTTTCACGTCCCAAGTTGTGCAAATCATTTGTAGCATTTGAAGTGATTGCATCATTTGACATTGTTTTAATTTTGTAGGAAGAAATTTCCCAACAAAGATACAAAGACATGGAAGCTTCCGAAGGCAAACTCTTTAAACTAGAGCATTGTTGGGAATTGCTAAAAAAGTGTGAGAAGCGGGAGTTGATTGAGAAATAATCCCCACCGAAGATAGGTTCACTCACGAACATGGACGATGATGAAGATGATGATGGCCCACGGAACTTGAACAAGCCCGATGGAGACAAGAAGACAAGAGAGAAGGTCAAGAGGGAACACGAGGCATCGACCTTGCAGAACAAGATAGATGCCATGGTGCAATCAAATGAGTTGATGTTGGCGAAGACACTGGAGGCAAGGAAAGAGTTGGCGGAGAAGAGGGCACAAGAGAAGCAAGAGAAGTGGCAATTGCTCAAGGACGAGGGGTTATGCAAGGCGACCATTGAGGAGAGAAGAGTCTTTGCCGATGAGACCAAAGCCATGGCCAAGCTTTCCCGAGGATAATATGATCATGACATTGAACCGCGATGACATGGACGACATCACCAAAGAATGGGAGAGACATATTAAAGAGGTGGATGCTAGCGACGGCCGGTGGGTGTTTTGTGCCAACGATGTTTTCCCATCAGGAGTTGGAACCAGTGCCGCTGATGCTTTCAGTGCTGGAGTTGGAACAAGTGCCGACGATGGCATCATGGCAGTGCTGCGGAGTGAAGATCATGCCGACGGGTTAAAAGCGATCAAGATGATGATGGACGTGGTCGTTGCTTTTGCATGAAGTCCTTTTGCGTTTGTCATAGAAAATTATGCTTTTTTGCGCGTGAACTATGTTTTATTCTTCAAATTTGAACTCAATCATCGAAATCGTTGTCAAATTGGTTAATCTAGGGTTTTCAGTTTGCGGGCTGACGCGGGCTGCGGCCGGACAGACCCCACGTAGACGATCTATAAAACAACACATTCAGGCTACGCGGGGTCTGCTCGGCCGCAACCCGCGTCAGCCCGCAAAACCGTTTTTCCGCAAACTGTAAACAAGTTTTGCGGATTGACGATATACGGGGTCTGCTAGAGATGCTTTAAACTAGGTGTGTGTGTGCTATTAAGAGATTACACATATATGGTCCGTCCCAAGGGTGACGGGGTAGTTTCCTCTGGCGGCTGGTTAGGCGGCCCCAAGACAAACCCTACCGCCGTCCTGGTTTCTGATCCGCCGCCCCAATGCCGCTGCTCTTCCCTCGAGTTTGGCCAACCATCTTTTCATCCCTACCCTCATCACCTTCCCCGCCTCCACAAGACAAGTCCACTTTCAGCCTTATGTGTGTTAGGGGACGCAATCGTAATATACTTCTAGATCCCTAATTTAGGTTCCCCTTTTTTTGGGTGTGAGGATGAAGCGAGTTGAGGGTCTGATGCAGGGCCTGAAGCTGTTGGAGTCTGAGAGGAAGGGAAGGAAGATCTGCTGGAGTGGTGGAGGGAAGGTGGGGCGGTGGAACCGCAGGCGATTGCCAAATTAATGCCAGACAAGCCAGCAATGGCGGAGGCGCTGGCGGGAGCCCTGACTAGGGTTTGGCGTCCATTGAAACGTTTGGACTGTAAGGATCTGGGAGAAAACAAGTTTTTGTTCACTTTTCATCAACAATCAGGGAAGCGGAGGGCGCTAGAGGATGGGCTCTGGGAGTTCGGCAATACATTCCCACAAAAATGGTGAAGGAGTACGAGTTCAGATGGATCCCTGTGTGGCTCCGTGTGTTCGATCTTCCACTTGGCATGATGTGTAGGGAAGCAGAGGAGGCCATAGGGAATGTGGTGGGCAAAGCAATGGAGGTTGATGTTGGTACAGATGATATGGCGGTCGGCAAATATCTCTATGTAAAGGCCAGGATTGACATAAGAAAACCCATGATGAGAGGCTTCATGCGAGAGGAGGATGAGGAGGAAATAGAAAAAAGAAGGTTTCAGAACAAGAAGAAAAAAGATGAAGATGAGCTATGGTGTCGGTTTGAATACGAATTTTTACCTGATTTATGTTTTACGTGTGGGCAGCTGGACCATATAGATAAAGACTGCCACATTAAAATGGGAAAGGGTGGGAGACAACAGTTCGGTCCATGGTTGAAAGCATATATTCCAAGAAAAGGAAATGACCCAAGAACCAGTGGGCACTGGGGCGAAGGCAGGTTGTCCGGAGAGGGAAGACACAACTCAAGCTCCAGAGCATACAATCTGGGCCCAAACAGGAGCATATCAGGGAGCGATTGTGAGAGTTGGAGGAGGCCTAGTCAGAGTTATCCAAGCCTGTTGAAGGGGAAGGATGATCGTATGGGTGAGGAGGTTACAAGCCCTATAAAAATTGTATGTGGAGGAAAAGGAGAGGAAGGGTGCTGGGGAGGAGAAGATAAATAAGACTCTAACTTTTGGGAAGAGGGAGAAACAAAACATTGAGGTTGATCCAACGTCCGACAGTTCGTTAGGAGGGGGTGAATCTGCTGGTGTAATGGCCATGAAACCATCTAATGAACACAAGTTGGCTGTGGGAAAAGAGAATGGAAAAGGGAGTCATCAGGTTGAGAAGGTGAAGGGAGACAAGGGTTCAGGAAGGGAAGTGGCAAGGGAGGAGGGAGGTTTAACAAAAGAGAGAGGTCGGGTGGTATAGGGGATCAAGCACCCCTAGATGTCCACCTAGGACTGAAAAGGGACGGAGTACCTATGGAGGTTGATGGGACAAAGGGAGAAGCCCTGAAGAAGGCAAGGTTGGGTGGGGAGAAAGCAATTGAATCCGAGGCGGGGCTATCGGAACAGCCTTGCATGGAACTATGAAAATAATTGCATGGAACTGTTGGGGGCTTGGGAACTAATCAGCAGTTCGAGGCCTTCTGGAACTCTAGGGGACGGGAGAGCCTGACATTGTGTTTCTCTCGGAGACAAAAGAAATTAAAAAGGAGTTGGAAAGCTTGAGATGGCGCCTTGGAATGCCAAACATGGTGGCCAAGGATGCGGTGGGCCGGAGTGGCGAGCTTGCGTTATTCTGGCGTAGGGGAGTGAATGTGGAGCTCAAGTGGATAGACAAGTACTACATTGATGCGGAGGTGAAGGAGGAGGATGGGACGAGGTGGAGACTGACTGGGTTGTACGGTGAGTCGAGATGGGGGGAGAAGGACAACACTTGGCTGGCCTTGAGGACTCTCCGTGCTCAATCGGACCTCCCATGGATCTGCCTTGGGGATTTCAACGAGATTTTGTTTGCAAATGAAAAGGAGGGTGGGCCGGCTCGGGCCCAAGGGTGCATGGATGCTTTTCGAGGTGCGCTAGAGGACTACGGTCTCGATGACCTTGGTTTCGTTGGATATCCGTACACGTGGAGGAATAACTGGCATTCGGTGGAGGGCTACACCAGGGAGAGTCTGGACAGCGCAGTGGCCAACATGGAATGGAGGTGCCTTTATTCGCTGCATAAGGTCATCAATGGGGACCCATGACACTCGGATCATCGACCCTTAATAGTGGAGCTAAACGGAAGGTTGGAGGTGCAGCACGAGGCTCAGGGTTCGGGTGTGTTCCGTTTTGAAGCTAGATGGCTCCAGGAAGAAGAGTGTGTGCAGATTGTTGAGAATGCATGGAATGATGCTTTTCAGGAAGGAGGAAATTCAGTGATGGATGGTATAAGGCATGTGGGGGCTGAGCTGTCCAAGTGGGATAGAGAGGTGCTAGGGGAGCTGAAGGGGCGAATTCTCAATGCAAAAAAAACCCGAGGCATGTAGGCGCAGCCCAATAAGCCATCAGAAGTGAATCGTGAGCAGCTGTTTAGATATAACTTGATAGGCCGGAGGACCAGCACAATATGTATTGGCGCCAGAGGGCTCACGCAAATTGGTTGAAATATGGAGACAGAAATACTCAATATTTTCATGCCCAAGCTTCTGAAAGGAAGAGGAGGAATGTGATAAAGAAGTTGAGGAGGGAGGATGGGAGTGTAGTGGAGGGAGAAGAGGAGATAGGGCTCTTTATTACTAACCACTACAAAAGTTTGTTCACATCTTCTGCAGGTGCTATCAATGATGAGCTCTTATCGTGTGTCCCAACCTCGGTTACCGCAGAGATGAACGATAAGCTTACATACCCATATGCCGGGGATGAGGTGAAGCAAGCTCTCGAGTCTATTGGTGATCTCAACGTACCAGGGCCAGATGGAATGTCAGCAATCTTCTACAAAAAGATTTGGGAGCTGGTCGGTGACAAGGTGCAAGGGGAGGTGCTCGAGGTGTTGAATGGTGGGGCTATGCCGGAGAATTGGAATGAGACCACTATTGTGTTGATTCCGAAGAACAAAACCCCCCAAAAGGTGATGGACTTTAGACCAATCAGCCTATGCAACGTGCTCTATAAATTGATCTCAAAGGTCCTAGCAAACAGGTTAAAGGAGGTGCTGCCGGATATTATCTCACCAACACAATCCGCCTTTGTTCCGGGGAGGATGATCACCGATAATGTGCTTTTGGCCTACGAGATTAATCACGTGATGCACAAGCGGAAGGGGGGATGTGCTTTTGGATATGAGCAAAGCCTATGACCGCGTCGAATGGGGTTTTCTAGAGCAGATCATGAGCAAGATGGGTTTCGCGGAACAATGGGTTGGTACCATTATGAAATGTGTCACATCAGTTAAGTATAGAATAAAGGTGAATAGAAATCTAACGGAGCTATTTGTGCTAGAGAGGGGGTTATGCCAAGGAGACCCACTCTCTCCGTACTTATTCATCCTGTGTGCAAAGGGGTTCTCAGCCTTACTCCACCATGCTGAAATTGAGGGCAACATACAAGGGGTACAGATCTGTCCAGAGGCTCCAAGGATCAATCATTTATTTTTTGCGGACGACTCGCTCATTGTGATGAGGGCTAATTCCCAAGGGGCTCAAAGACTACAAGACATTTTGGCGTTGTATGAGGCACAATCTGGACAGATGATAAACAAGAACAAATCAGCCGTCACTTTCAGCAAAGGGACCAGTCCAGCGAAAAAAGCCGAGATACTGCAAATCCTTGGGGTAGCACATGAATCCCGAGGAAAACGCTATCTTGGACTCCCTGTGCTTGTGGGGGCTGCAAGAAGCAAGGAGTTTGAATATATCAAGCAGAATATATGGCAACGAATGTAGGGATTGGTTGAGAGGCTTTTGTCTATGCCAGGGAAAGAAACTCTTGTCAAAGCGGTTGCGCAAGCGATTCCGACATATGCCATGTCGTGTTTTGACTTAACAAAAAAGTTGTGTGAGGAAATCAGCACACTGATCAACCGGTACTGGTGGAGTAACTAGGACAAATGGGACAAATGCCACTGGATCGGATGGGACAAATTGACGAAGTCAAAGAAGGAGGGCGGTCTTGGCTTTCGGGACCTCCACATCTTCAACTTAGCAATGCTAGCTCGGCAAGGGTGGCGTCTACTGCATGAACCGGACACACTCTGTGCCCGGGTGCTGAAGGCACAATACTTCCCAAACGGTTCGGTGTTGAGGGTTGTAGCGAAGGGGGATATGTCCTACTCCTGGCGAAGTATTTTGAAAGGTGTGGAGTTGCTGAATCAGGGCATTGGCTGGCGGATTGGAACGGGTGAAAACGTGCGCATTTTGGAGGATCCATGGCTACCCCGAGGTGATACTAGAAGGCCCTGTACAAGCCGTGGAAGTGTCCTGCTCGAGAGGGTTAGCGATCTGATTAATCCTGTCACTGAAACTTGGATGAGGAGCTTGTTACGGATCTTTTCTGTGCGGAAGACGCGAAGGATATCCTGGCAAAATTCCAGTCCGGAATGGGATGGATGATCAACCAGCTTGGCATTACGACCCAAAAGGGACCTTTTCAGTAAAATCCGCGTACCATCCGGAGGAGCGCCGTTTGATTTCTGAGAATTATGTAATGACGACTATGTCGGTTTACTTGAATTTCTAATAAAGTGGCTGCATGCATCGTAAGATGTAGAGGCCGGGGGATATCACTACCAGAATCGCACCCTATGCCGACGGCCCTGGCCGTCGGCATAGCCTTGATTCCCGTCGGGACAGGCCCATGCCGATGGCCCCCGTCGGCATAGGGCCGTCGGCAACATGTACATCGGCGTAGCCCGGGGGCCGTCGGCATAGAAAGGCCGTCGGCATAGGTCTTATACCGACGGTGTCCGTACATCTATGCCGACAGCCCGGACCGTCGGCAACGTTCCCGCCTAACGCCGGCCGCCGTCAAGTGCTGACCAATGGCTGCTCGCCACGTGGCGAGCAGCCTTACTCCTGGGGCAGGGCTATGCCGATGGCTAGGCCGTCGGCATAGCTGCCACGTGTCAGCAACTGGGCGCTCCTGGGGCAGAGCTATGCCGACGGCCGAGCTGTCAGCTTAGTTTGAAACTACGCCGACGGCTAAGCCGTCGGCATAGCCCTGCCCCAGGTGTGCCCAGTTGCTGACACGTGGCAGCTATGCCGACGGCCTAGCCGTCGGCTTAGTTTCAAACTATGCGGACGGCTAAGCCGTTGACATAGCTGTCACGTGTCAGCAGTTGAGTGCTCATGCCAGCACTATGCCGACGGCTAGGCCGTCGGCATAGATTGTATTTGATTTTTTTTCCTTTTTCTGTTTGTTTTTAGATCAATTCAATTCAAATATACAGCAGATATATATGATGGAAATAGACATATAGAACACATCTAAGTATCATCCGGCACCGTCACAACAATATATGCATAAGCATCATCACAATCAACATAAACATAAGCATAAGCATATAAAGAAGCGCACAAGTCATCTAAAGGACCATCAAAGACCACAAGTTTATCATCATCATCACCACACACAAGTCATCTAAAGAAACATAAGCATAAGCACACAAGTAACCGAAAGTCTTAAGCGCCAGGACGTCGAGCACCGCGGAGGTCGTCACCGCCAAGACCGCCGAAGCCCAGGTCGTCACTGCTAGCGGTAGCGCTACCGCCAAGATCGCCTCCACCTTCGCCTCCGTGGATCGGAGTGGTCGGGCTCCGTGACTCGAGAGTGCTGTGAAGACCACCGCCAACGGTTGATCCAACGGTTCCCTGGATGTTGAAAAGACATATTAACGGGATATATGACTGTGTTGAAAGGCATGATATGCTTTGGGTGAATAGTTGGGGGATGTACATACCGGCGAGGGGCCATCGTGCTGCTGTGCCACAAACTCCTCAAAGGTAAGCAGCGTTGGTTGTGCTGGAGGAGGTGGTGTTGCTGCAAATTGAGGAACCCGTCCGGCCGCCATCTCCTCAAGAGCGCGCTACATCCTGACATTGTTCTGCTCATGGTATGCATAAAGGCTCGTGTGCCACGTCATGGTCTCCTGGCGTGTGTACTCCATGTAGGCCTAAAATATGACATGATGGAACTCATAAACATCTCAATGCTGGAAAATAAAGTGAGCAATGTAGATAAGAGGGAAAATACTTACAGATTGCCGCTCCTGAAAGAGGGACTGTGACTGCGCACTGGTCATGGGCGTGCTCGTGCGCTGGCTCAGGCTCGGGTTGGTAGCTCGGAGCCGCGTGTAGGAGATAGTAGGAGTGATAATAGCATCGAGAACCACCTGCCGGTCGTGCTTCTTGGGCCCCATGCCCACCACCACCCTCTCGTCCAGATCCGCACTCATGGGGTCAGATGTGCCAGGATGTAACCTGAGATACTCCTGAGAGTAGGCCTGCTTCTTCTCCGCGATGTTGCCGTAGTACTTGGGCTCGCCAGGCTTGGCACTCCTCCGCGTATGGGCGATCTCCCACGCCTCCATGTGTGAGAGCGACCGCTTCAGTTTCTCCTCCTGCACCACCAAACAGAGGTTAGTTATACATAAGAAAGTGACGGTAAATAGAAGAAGAAGAATGGTTAATGAGGTTAGTCATACATTAAGTGCCTTGTAGAGAAAGTGGTTTCGGTTTCCCTGAGCATGTACTCCCTCCGTCCCTCGGTTAGCCTTGTTTTTGATGCTCGTAGCCGCCCAGGCTCCATCCTTATCACACCAAACATCCACCAATGCCGCCCAAGACTCGTCCTTTCCATAACACCAATTCGGACACACCTACATAATGAAAGCATAATGTCATGTCAACAAGAAACGGTAAAATGTACCACAAACATTGGAATGAAAAATCTTTTATACTTACCGCCAAGTACTGATTCCTTTCCAAGGTAATGCCCATCCTCCGCGCATCTTCCTTGGTCATCTTCACACCAAGAGCGTCGTGATAGTATGTCGAGATGGATCCGCGTGCCGTGTGCTTGCACCCACTACGGCACTTCCAGACGTGTAGGAGGGCCCAGATAAAGACCTGGCGGCATAGCTACCCCCAAACTACACCCGTCCCGTCTAACCCTGCGAGAGTTGACCGGGCGGTCTACGCCTTTGACTTTCACCGGAGGGGGTTTGACCGATGGACATTTTCACCTAGATGTGATAGCCCAGCCCCTAGGTAGACTTCGTATCAAGGTCCGGGCACAACCCACATCAAGATTGCCTCCGTTACTGCTCGACGTGGTTGTTCCCCCTCCGTGCGACGGCGGCGGCGACGTCGGTGATGGGGGTCACACCATGGATCCGCTGCCGTGTGCTTGCACCCACTACGACACTTCCGGATGTGTAGGAGGGCCCAGATAAAGACCTGGCGGCATAGCTACCCCCAAACTACACCCGTCCCGTCTAACCCTACGAGAGTTGACCTGGCGGTCTACGCCTTTGACTTTCGCCAGAGGGGGTTTGACCGATGGACATTTTCACCTGGATGTGATAGCCCAGCCCCTAGGTACACTTCGTATCAAGGTCCGGGCACAATCCACACCAAGATTCCCTTCGTTACTGCCCGATGTGGTTGTTCCCCCCTTCGTGCGACTGCGGCGGCGACGACGGTGAGGAGGGTCACACCATGGATCCGCATGTCGTGTGCTTGCACCCACTATGGCACTTCCGGACGTGTAGGAGGGACGAGATAAAGACCTGGCGGCATAGCTATCCCCAAACTACACCCGTCCCGTCCAACCCTATGAGAGTTGACCGGGCGGTCTACGCCTTTGACTTTCGCCGAAGGGGGTTTAACCGATGGACATTTTCACCTGGATGTGATAGCCCAGCCCCTAGGTACACTTCGTATCAAGGTCCGGGCACAACCCACACCAAGATTCCCTCCATTACTGCCCGACATGGTTGTTCCCCCTCCGTGCGACGGTGGCGGCAACGTCGGTGAGGGGGGTCACACCATGGATCCACGTGCCGTGTGCTTGCACCCACTATGGCACTTCTGGACGTGTAGGAGGGCCCAGATAAAGACCTGGCGGCATAGCTACCCCCAAACTACACCCGTCCCGTCTAACCCTGCGAGAGTTGATCGGGCGGTCTACGCCTTTGACTTTCATCGGAGGGGGTTTGACCGATGGACATTTTCACCTGGATATGATAGCCCAGCCCCTAGGTACACAAACCGCACCAAGATTCCCTCCGTTACTGCCCGACGTGGTTGTTCCCCCCTCCGTGCGATGGTGGCGGCGACGTCGGTGAGGGGGGTCACACCATGGATCCGCGTGTCGTGTGCTTGCACCCACTACGACACTTCCGGACGTGCAGGAGGGCCCAGATAAAGACCTGGCGGCATAGCTACCCCCAAACTACACCCGTCCCGTCTAACCCTGTGAGAGTTGACCGGACGGTCTACGCTTTTGACTTTAATAAAGTATAGGAACCTATATGCAAAAGAACATGTGGTCACATTACTAACATACTCGAAAACAAATACAAACTACATATACATAATATATGAAAAATTCAACACAAATCTATATATAATTTATTATGTAATGTTTATGTTTAGATAAGACACATTTAAGTTAATCAAATTTTAATTTAGAAAAAAACTAAAATATAAAAATAAGTAAAAAACAGATAAAAGAAAGATATGCCGACGGCCATAGGTTTGCCCACGGATCGACTGTAGGCCTTGGATCGATGACGGCACGCGTCGCGGATCGGTGACGTGGACCAAACCTACGCCGACGGCCTTGTCGTCGGCATAGCTATGCCGACGGCCACCGTCAGAGCCGTCGGCATAGGTATGACGGCGTCAGATTCCCGTCGAACGAAGGCTCGCCGGGCCCATATCTATGCCGACGGCCCTTCTATGCCAACGTCCATTGTAGGCATATATTACATATGCCGACGGCCTGGATACGCCGACGGCCATCGTAGGCATATCTCCAGGCACGCCGACGGCTTTCCTGCACCGACGGCTTCGCCTAGGCCATCGGCCTTAGCTGTTATTCTGGTAGTGTATCCTCCCTTTCAGAAAAAAAATCTTAGGGTCAAGTTGAGGGAGGTGACCCGCCACAGAGATACTAGCTCATCGGTGGCGGCGCCGCAGTCCTCACAGCGATGGAACAGGTTCTGGAGCCTCAAATTACCCCTAGGTCCGCATGTTCTTATGGCGTCTAGCTCTGGACTCTTTACCACTGCAGATGAATGTCAAAAGGAAGCACATCGAGCTCGACACGAGATGTCTAGTGTGTATGAGATTGGACGAGGACGGGGGGCACCTGTTCCTGAAGTGTAAGACTGTCAGGCAGGTTTGGAGAGAACTACAGTTGGAGGATACTAGACTTGGCCTAATTAAGTGTGTAAATCCGATGGCCATGTTTGATCAGGTATGGCTCCTAACACCGAATCGATGTGACCCGGTCTTGATTCTGCTCTGGGAATGGTGGAACGTAAGGAACAAGATCAACCAGGGAGAGAAGGTGAAACCATGTGAAGCGGTGGCCTACAATGTCAAGCGTTTAATCGATGATTTCCATGGAGCTAAAGAGAGGGGTGTGGCTCATGCAAACCCTGTACCTGAACCAGTATGGAGGAAACCACGTGAGGGCGCTGTCAAAATTAATTTTGATGCTGCCTTCTACATACAAGAAGGCAGAGGAGCCTGGGGCTGTGTTGCTCGGTCGAGCTGTGGAGAATTCATCGCTGCTTGTGCTGGAAAGGAGGAGCACTTGGCCACGCCGCTCCAGGCAGAAGCAACTGCATGCGTCAAGGCCATCGAGGCTGCTAGGGTTGGTCTTTGAGTCTGATTCACTGTAGTTGGTCAACGCTATTAACTTTGGTGATCATGATCTCTCATCCATCGGGGTCTTGCTGCGGGAAGCCCGAAGTCTTTGCTATGCTTCGTTTGATTCTTCCCAATTTACGTTTTGCAAGCGTTCATGTAATATTGTTGCTCATTGCCTTGCTGACTATGGCTTTAGAGCAGGTGCGATCTGATTTTTTTTTCAAAAGTACTACCTAATTTGTACAAAATTCAAAAAGCTTATCTTCAAATTGAAAAAAAAATCAAAAATAGCACATCGTCGGCCTCTGGGAGGCTGAAGAGGAGCCCGTCGGCCTTCGGGGGGCCGAAAAGGGGCCCGTAGGCCTCCGGGGGCCCGAAGAGGGACCCGTCGACCTCGTGGAGGCCGAAGAGTGTCAGGAGCACAAAACGTAATTAAGATGACCTCAAATGAAAAAGTTGTCAACACTAAAAATCTTTGCCTTGTCGAATCGGTTGATTTTGGTATAAAAATCGTCTTAATCCGAGGTCGTATGCAACCTGTAGAGCCAAAACAAGATCAGGGGCAGAAGAGTGTCAGGAGGCACAAAACGTAATTAAGACGATCTCAAATGAAAAAGTTATCAACACGAGTAAACTTCACCTCATCGAATCGGTTGATTTTGATACAAATATCGTCTTAATACGAGGTCGTATGCAACCTGTAGAGTCAAAACAATATCAGGAGGAGAAGCTGCAGAGTTATTGGGCGAACATTCTAATATCTTTAAATTCAACATTGAGATGTGGTTGCTTTCTCGAATATTCTAAAAGCTCACACTTCTGCTGTCCCAAAAGTCCCTTAAATTATTGGGCGAATGCATATACGATTTTGAAAATTATTTTGGCCCAGTTCTTTTGAGCTATGCTGTGAAAATAAGCTATTGTCAAAATAAGCTCAAAATAAGCTGATGTGAAAATAAGCTCCAGATAATAAGCTAGCCAGTTCTTTTCAATGCCTGTTTTCTCAACTTATTTGTGGTACGATCAGTGAAAAGTCTGTAATGCCCTTTGGTTACACTTTTTGTTCGGGTTAAACGATATTGCGCTATTTTATTATCATTTTGTTGCCCATATGAACATAAATTTGACTTTTAAACACCACAACATGTCATAATCGAACATAAGAAAGATCATTGTCTGGCATGCGAATATTATACATGCATCATTGTCTCATGTACTAGTACGAGTACTTGAGAAGAAGTGCTGAATAGAAAAATCTTCAAATTATTACATGATTCTCTTAACAAAAGCATACACCCTAGAACTAACTATCAAGGAAAAACACTTGTCGCAATAGCATCACGGATGGAACCCATACTGCCATCATCAATGGGTGCATAGTGATGCAAAAGGCTCTCCTCATGAGCATACGATCCACTCTCAACCATGTCAAAATGTTGATCACTTAGGTTGCTTTAACGGATGAAGTTATGAAGACAAGCGCACGCAGTAATGATCTTTGTTTGTGTAGCGGGTTTGTACCGTGTGATGCGTAGTAGGATTCTCCATTTCATCTTTAGAACACCGAATGATCATTCGATGACGTTCCGCAGTGATGAATGTAGATGATTGAAGGTCTCATATCTCCCTCGTGGTGGTACTTGTTGAAAATCGGGTACATGATAGCGTTGTCCTTTGTATGGTGCTAGATATCCAATTCTATTTGGATATCCAGAGTCAACAAGATAATATTTTCCTGCATTGATAATAAAGTTAACCAAAACTAAGTATTTCGCACAAAACAGTAGAGCACAAAAATGCATGTACAAGTTATTACCATTCGGAGGGTGTGGAAAGTAGGAATATTCAACTTGTGCATCATTGAGTACACGTGTGTCATGAACAGATCCAGGCCATCCAGCAACAACAAACGTAAATCTCATATCAAAATCGCAAATTGCCATGACATTTTGAGTTGTTGAGCCTTTCCTGTTACGATACTTGGGTTGCTCACTTGCAGGCACAACACATTCAATGTGTGTTCCATCTATCGCCCCAATGGAATCCTTGAAGTGAGGCCAAAATCTTGTTTTTGTAAGCGAGTCATGAACTTGGGTGAACGATCGATCTTTGGGTTGAATGTAGTCACCGGCCATACGGTAGACACACAACAGGACCTCCTTAAATTTCTTGTTGATGGTAGACCGACTATGTTCAAATTGATCCTTGTTGGTGTTCTTGTAGGTCCATATGCTCCTTGTTTACAAGATAATATGCCATTGCAACAACGCAATAATCAAGTTCCTCCTCCTCTTCTTCCTGGATAGAGAGGTCTATCTGTCCACTACAAAATAAATGAGTTCAACACAATCAGTACAAATGAGTGGACAACAAAAATTTATAGCAAATAGATTCATAACACACTCAGTACAAATGAGTTCACAGCAAACATTTATAGCAAATAGTTTCACGACAATACGAATTAGTCCACATCAATACAAATGAGTTCATAACAAAGCAAACAGATCCAAAACACTACAAATGAGTTCCCAACAAAGCAAATAATTTCTATTTTTTTCATAAATGTTTCCCATGATCTGTTGATCCATTCAAGCCTCACACTTGGATGTTCCTCCTTTAGTGCACTGAAGACATCACGATGTTCCTTCTTCGTAAAGAGTTGGAGAGCATGGAAATACACTTCACTTCCAGGAAGACCCCCATCATTGACCGCCATGTCCTTCATCTCCTTAATTTCATCTCTCATAGGATCGTCCTTAATAACAGATGTCGCCGAATTGCGACTGGTCTCCCTCTTTTCCCAATGGTCAGCAATACGCTTGAATTGCATTCTATCCTCACTATCTTTTGCAATCTTCTGCGCCATCGTAGGAGTAGGTGAATAAGGGCATGGTCTCTTTTTTCGAACTTCAGTTTTCTTAGGTGTCACAAGAGTAGCATCTAATTCACATCCTGAGCCTGCCTCATCATCATCATTAATGTGAATTTGAAAGCCGCCAACTTGAGAGGAGGGAGGTGGCGCCCTCGCATACTCATTTGTCACACTAACATCATCAAATATGACACTCAGTTTGTTCTCATCCTCTAGTGGAGCGAATCGAAACTTGGAGGCAAGTTCATTTCTCTGGAAAAAACATATCAATTCAGAGCAAGAATTGGCAAGCAAAGAAAGTAACAAATAAAACTAATATGAACATACGTGTATACCTGTATCTCATTTTTCCAGCATTCATCGCTAGCCGCAATGGTCTTGGTGATAGGATCAAACGCAATGCCAGTTGACTTTTGGGTTAATGTCTTCCAAACAACATAATCTTTTTTCAGAAGATCCCACTTATTCTTGAATTGCTTTTTGCTATATTCTCTCCTTGTGTGCTCAAAAAACTTCCTTACCACATTGTCGTACCCAAGTGGTGTCAATGTTCCTTCTTTACCACGGTTATTGGCATTCACTTCTTCCACACAAATATCAATGAAAGTTCTAAGACCCACATTATCACATTGTGCTTTCATCTATTTTTCATCATGTCAATACAAAATAATTAATATGTAGTACAAACAGAGACACAAATTCCACATATTATTTGCTACAATGGAATACTATGATAGCACACACATACATCCATATATCACTTGGCAGCACACACATACATCCATCTTCTAGTATTACTTGGCAATGTATCTTCTAGTACTACTTGGTAGCACACACATACATCCATATAGCAAACTGTGCAATCCATATCACCACATCCATATACACATCCATATAGTAGCAAATCTGTCTAAATATTTTGCAAAAAATACAGAGTAGGTGCTCACCTCGCTGACACGGAGGAGTGGAGGGGGAACGGGAGTCCTTCGCCGGACTGGGGCGTCGGCCTGCGTGGGCCGCCGTCCGCCGGACTTGACCACCGGTCGGACACAAGGGGGTGGGGGGAGGGGTCGGCCGGGCCGCAAGTCGGTGGGGGGGAGGGGGGAGGGGGAGGAGAGGGCCTGGTCGTCGGAGTCGTCCAGGAGGAGCTGGAGTCGGGGGCCGGCGACGGCGGCGACGAGCCAACCCTAGCGAGAGCGAGCGGGGGAACGAGAGCGAGTGGGGGAGTGAGAGCGAGCGAGCGGGTTGGGCGCTCGACTGGGCCGGGGTGGGGATGGAGCAACCGGCTGGCCAGTGGCAGTTTTGCTGTAAATTTTTTTAAAACAGGATCCCTTCCCTATACCCCTTCGACTTTAAGTCATAAGCTGCGGGAAGCTCTCACCCCCTCAGCTTATTTCCATCGTGAAGAGAAGGGAGGTAGAAATAAGCTAAGCCAGCTTATTATAAATGAGTTCTTTTACACTTCTAGCTTATTTTGACAATAAGCTGAAATAAGCTGGAAAAGAACTGGCCCTTTGTACTCCTTCTGTTCCTAAATATAAGTCTATCTAGATATTCCACTATGGACTACATATGAAGCAAAATAAATGAATCTGCACATCAAAAGTACGTTTATATATATATATATATATATATATATATATATATATGTATGTAGTCCGTAATGTAATATTTAAAAAGAGTTATATTTAGAAACAGAGAGAGTATCCTTTTAAGTTAATTGATCCTTGCGAAATCCTAAATGAGCCACTGGGAAAGTGGTGATGCTATTTTTCGTTAGGCGATGATGTCTAGCTCGCCAGTATCATAACCCATGATATATATTAGTATCCGGCTAAGGCCTCTGTGCATATCTCTTTTTGGACACTATTATTTTACTAAATAAGTACTCTTGCATTATTTTGCTTCCAATTAGTAAATAAAAGATAAGAGATGTCGTGCCGATGCAGTCTATCAAAAATGCTCATCGAAATAAAGCGTGCACGCGTTTGTTTATAGGGGTGATTGTATGCTTGATGTATGTGTGCGACTTAAATTGTAATGTGCTTAAAGAAGAAAAGAAAAAATATGGCAAGTCAGCGTGTTCCAAATCACGTTTCATGTCCGTAGTACGTGTGATCGCTTATTCGTTATCTTCACGCAGACAAAGAAGGCGGCCGACGGTGAACCTGCCGGCATGTGACTTTTTTTAGATGGTGTCGCTGTGTGATCTAGGTGGTGTCCTGTGACAAAAAAAAATTTAGATGGTCTCACCGAATGCACCGGGTGTCCCGTGACAAATTTTCTGACATCTATTCGGGCTGTCCGAAGTAACTGTGCAGCTTCTGCCCCTCATCTTGTTTTGACTCTACAGGTTGCATACGACCTCGTATTAAGACGATTTTTGTATCAAAATCAACCGATTCGATGAGATGAAGTTTACTTGTGTTGATAACTTTTTCATTTGAGGTCATCTTAATTACGTTTTGTGCCCCCTGACACTCTTCTGCTCCTGATCTTGTTTTGGCTCTACATGTTGCATACGACCTCGGATTAAGACGATTTTTATACCAAAATCAACCGATTCGACGAGGCGAAGATTTTCAGTGTTGACAACCTTTTCATTTGAGGCCATCTTAATTACGTTTTGTGCCCTTGACACTCTTCGGCCTCCATAAGGTCGATGGGTCCCTCTTCGCCCCCCCCCCCCCCTGAAGGCCGACAGGTCCCTTTTCGGCCCCCCGGAGGCCGACGGGCCCCTCTTCGCCCCCTCGGAGGCCGACAGGGTGTTATTTTTGTTTTTTTTCAATTTGAACATATGCTTTTCGAATTTAATATAAATTACGTAGTAGTTTTGAAAAAAAAATATGCGATCTACACTTGGTGGAAGGACCAAGCACCACTTTGTATTCGTGACTTGGTTGCCAGCGAGCACGCTGTGCATGGTTAAGTATTGGAATAAATAGTTCCAGTTCAAAAAAAGAAGAGATTACACATATATGAGTAATGAGTTGTTCTCTGGTGGCTGTCGCCCAGTTAATTAATTCATTCACATGGACCGGCATGTGTAAATTTTACGTGTGCTGAAACATATTTGTCTTAGCAACGTATGATCGGTTAGCCTTAATATAAAACTACATGACGTTAAAAAAATAGCCTTTCCTGGCTATAATATCTTTGTCTATTCGAATAAATATGCGATCTGGATGTCACTCATGGATGAATTTAAGGTATCTTAGGCCAATACACGAGTATCAAAATGGGCACTGCCTAACCAATAGTTTTCGGCTACTGTAGGTCCTAAAGGGCAATGAAGGATTTTTCTTTTATATATAAGAAAAAGAGTTGCTAAGAGATAAATCCCGTCCATACTCCATCTACTTTCCACGATTTATCTTTCATAGAAATCATTTCTTCAGATTGCACCTATGCACTTTGCCTTCATAATGTGTAACTCAAGTGTGTTATTACAAATTGCAGACTTTTGGAGTATGTATCTTCAACGATTATTGGGTCTCGAATACAGCTACCCAGCCCTTTCCTGCAAGTGATTTGTAGTTTTCTGGTATCAAATCCATTTTATGACTTACTTTATAGATACTTTTTGTAAGTGGCTGTTTTTTATCACACATGATAACTATGATTGAACATACATGACAACTACGGTTTGATCACACGTGACAATTATCATTAATTAGACATGACAACTATAGTTAATCAAAACAGAGAAATTCTCATGCTTTACAATTAAAGTTGTCATTTTCGGATAACTAAGTTGTCATAAAAAATGTCAAGACTGAATTGCTTTGTGTCACACATGCGGGATGAGGATGAGTAGTCGTTGTTGTTGGTGACACAAAATAGCTGCGTCCGGACGTATAAACAATTTTAATGTTCGGCCCCACATGATTATGTGGCATGACTGCTGGATATGTCACACATAATTGTGTGGTCGGATATCCAATACGCCACAAGTATGATGTACACGGCGACCCTTTAAGTTTCGTGCATGCTATCAAACGGGGCATTTTGCACCGTACAAACTTGGTTGGGCGTATGCAGTAGAACTAAGCACGCCATGTGATTCGATGGCCGACATCCCGCCCGCTGTGTCCCTGAACATGTTCGGATATGTCTTTGGACTTTGGGTATTCGGTGCACTCGTCTGATGATCACCGTTGGAGTTGCCCTAGTGTCACCAATCAGCACCCCTACACAGTAGGGATCCCTGTGAAAAATACTCCACGTGACAGAGATCGCCGGTCACCGTCGGCGCAACCTCGAACAACTCCGACGCGATCTCCACCCTCGATCCTCGTTCCTCCGTCGCCTCGCCACGCCACCTCGCTTTGACCCGTCTGCTTCCGTTCCGTGGGCGCCCGCCCGCCCAACCGATCCGATCTAAACAAAATCGATAAAAGATCTCCAGAAATTAAAACTAGGAAACGGAAACGCCCCCCCTCTCTTCCAGCTCCTCCTCGCAGCCAGGCAAGCCACCACCGATTCGATCACTCCCGGAGCAGAATCCCCCCGATTCGATCGGCGATGAGGAAGCGGGAGCGGGAGAACCCGTGCGGGATCTGCGGGCACTACCACAAGTACGAGGAGGGGGAGCCGTGCGGGGTGTGCGGCCACCGCCCGCCGGCGCTGGGGGCCGGGGCGGCGGCGCCGCGGCAGGACTCGGCGTTCCCCTCGGAGGTGCTCAAGGACTTCCTCTTCCTCGGCAGCTACGACAACGCCTCCCGCTCCGAGCTCCTCAAGACCATCGGCATCTCCCACATCCTCAACGTATGCGTTCTTTTGCTTATTATTAAGCTTATTACATGGATGGATGATGGATGCATGGCTTAGCTTTCCTTTTCCTGCGCTGGGCGATGCGATTGTGTTTGGGAATGGTAGATTGCTGCTTCTTTTCGATCGGGTCTCGTTGCTCCGGACTTGAATTCATGATGTAGGACTTTCGCAATATAGGATTATAGCGTGAGGAATTGTTATCTTGTGTAAGTTTTTACAGTAAACTGACAGTGATAAGAGCATCTCTAGCAGATGCCGGAACCGGCCGTCCTGCAAAACTCATTTACGGTATCCCAGAAACAATTTTTGCAGGAGACCGGACGTTTAACCGGAATAGATCCTTCATACCGATACCGCATATTCAAATTTGTAGTTCGCGCTTAAACATAGATCACCGGAGTTCAAACATAACATAGGGGAGTTCATGCTACATACCATAATACAAACTGAAATTAAACAGTTGTACTAAACATAGATCACATAAATTAAACGGAAAGCATACTAGCATACTACATCTACTCGTCGTCATTGACATCGTCATCGCCCTCGTCATCGTCGCTGTGGAGGGTCTGGTACATGAGCATACTGGAGAGGGTACGTGCACGCTGGAACTCCTCGAAGAGTGCCAGGACGTGCGCTGGCTGCAGCTTCATCTCGGCGGTGGCGGCCTCCTTGGCCTCCCACCACTCGATCTCCGCCTCCTGGCGATGCTTGAGCGCCAGGGAGAAAATGTGGTCGAGGCGGCGAAAGTTCGCCCATGCCCTTGCGCCGGCGCTGCGGGAGCGGGTGCCGCTGATCCGTGCCTGCTCCCTCCGCCGTTCGTCCACCTGCGGATGGAGGGAGGAGCGGCGCTTGCGGGCGGGCCGTCGTTGAGCCCCCTTGGGCCACCCCGACCACAAGCAGCCATCGACATCTCAGCCAAGTTTGGCTGGGGTACGGCGCGCAAATCACAACTGAAGTTCTAGGGATTTCTCGCCGGAGGAGAGGTTTGGCGACGGAGGTGGATGGGGGAAAAACGGGACACGAAGCCTAAGAGTATCTCTACCAGATCCCGTATAACTCCGGTGAAGTGTGTTTTCCGGCCGTTTTACGGGATGGCCCAAAACGATAGCCCGAGTAGGCCCGCTAAAAAGGACCCGGCCCGTAAATTGTTTACGTGAGGCCCGTAAACGGCCTATGATTTCGGTATATATGCCGACTCTGAATCGATTTAGGGTTCGTGTCCCATTTGTCCACCATCCACCTCCGCCACCAAACCTCTTCTTTGGCGAGAAATCCCTACAACTCCAGCTGCGATTTGCGGCGCCGTCCCCCACCTGAACTTGCCGGAGATGTCGACGACTGATGGCGGTTGGGGTGGCCGAGGGGGGCTTGGTGGCGGGGGGGGGGGGGGGGATGGCGGCCCGCGCCGCAACGACATGGGGGCCGGGAGCTCCTCCCTCTTCCCATCGGTGGACAAACGGCGGAGGGCAGCGCTCGCTCTCGCAGCACCGACGTGGGCGAACTTCCACCGCCTTGACCGCATCTTCTCCCCGGCGCTCAAGCGTTGCCGGGAGGCGGAGATCGCGTGGTGGGAGGCAAAGGAGGCCTCCGCCGTCGGAGATGAAGCTGCGGACGCCCGCGTCCCGGTGCTCTTCGAGGAGTACCAGCTCGCGTAGACCCTCTCCAGCACGATCATGTACCACACCCTCCACGGCAACCCGCCCCGCGACGACGATGACGAGTAGATGTATATGCTAGTATGCTTTCAGTTTAATTTCGGTGATCTATGTTTAGTAGAACTGTTTAACCTCGGTTTGTATTATGGTATGTAGTATGAAGTCCCCTATGTTTGAACTCCGGTGATCTATGTTTAAGCGCGAACTACAAATTTGAGTATGTGATATTTGTATGAAGGATCTATTCTGGCTAAGTGTTCGGCGTCCTGCAAAAATCGTTTCCGGGATAGCGTAAATGAGTTTTGTGTTACGGGCGGTTGTGGGATCTGCTAGAGATGCTCTAAGTCGACCCGGAGCCAGCTTATATACCTGAATTACGGGCCTCCCATAAACAATTTACGGGGGGCCCTTTTTAGCGAACTAGCTCGGGCCGTCTTTTTGGGCCATTCTGTAAAACGGCCAGAGAAATGCACTTCACCGGAGTTATATGGTATCTGCTAGAGATGCTCTAACGTGGCAATATAGGGGCAATGTTTAGTGTACCAGCTTCTCCAACTTGTAGACTTATTGTTGAAGGTGATGGGAGGCAAATGTTCGGAAATGTTCATGTGTTGCTCCCTCTGCTTATACAGCCCACACACTCCATTGCAGGTGTGCTGCATGGAGTTTAGTTGGATCTGTGAGTTTCTGGGGTGCATATTTCCAAGGTTTTTGTGAGACTTCCTCTAGTTTTAACTTGGCGCCCTAGATATTTTTAGTGGAATTGCATCTGCATTTAAAAACGCTAAATATTTTGGAAGAACGGCTTAACAATAGCACACTTTATAAAATTACTGACGAGAAGTTCAGTTGAAATATGTTTAGAGGTTAATTAAACCAAGGAATGAGTAGTGTACAAGTTCTAAGAGTGCATAAGAAAATATCAATTTGATGGAAGGAAATATAAAAGCAAGTTCATGAAACAATGGATGTACAGAAACTAAATATGATTGCACTAAATTTGATGGTGAGAAGTTCAATTTTGTAAGTAGCATATCTGTGCTATGAGTGTAGAGAAAGCATCAGTGCCAATGAAGAAAGTGTTTAATTGCAACTGGACAATTGCACCCTTTCAAATTGAGTGGAAGAAAGAAATTAAATCACTAAGTTAATTTGTAGAAACCAAATATGAGTGCAATTGACGTACAAACTCTTTCTTTTACTTTATCAAGTGATGAATGTATTTCTCTGGACTTCATTCATTTGCTTGATGAGAGAGAGCACATCATCCAGACCCGCAGTTACCTAATTGACTATATACATCCCTCATTTTGTGTATTCGATTTTTCAGTCGACACTTTCTCACAGTACAGAGTACCGCTGTGAAATTTGGGAGAAGTATTGTAAATTATGACTCATCCTGCAATCTTATACCTGGATCGCTTCTTGACATATTGTGAGAGCTTGGCTTAATTGGGATGATAGACTACTCATACCAACAAGGAATTCCTTATTTTTCGGGAGCCCATTCTGAAAGAACGCGAAAGTTAGGCATGCTCAGCTTGGAGCAATTCCAGGATGGGTGACCGACTGAGAAGTTGGTCCCAGGTGCGCACGAATGAGCATAAAGTGCGCATGAAAGACTAGAAGACTAGTGTTGATCTGTGGGGCCAGTCTAGATCCCGCCAGGAGTAACGGCCAGTAACCGGTGGTTGTGTCCGGGGTGTTACACATATAACATTCCCAGCAACGTTGGTTTGCTCTTCTTATCAGACGAGCACAATTAAGCTTCACATCTAGTCTTGTGGTGGAAGGTGGTGAACTGTAATTTCTTTTCTATAGACAGCTGATCCAGACCGCTTTGTTGTGGTCTTCAACATGAGGAGTGTGATAGTAAGTTGATGGAAACTTTGTGAATAATCCATTGAAAAGTAATAATACCCCAACTAAACCAAGAAATGCTTGTTTACTCCTAGGTTTGGGTCCACTTTACATCAGCATCACACATGTTTTGATATTGGCAAACCTAATGCATTAGGCATCAAGAAATTCACATCACTCTATTTTTATCTTGTTTATCAGACATCCAGCATTGACGTTGTTTCCTCTCTTTTCTCTATTAGATCTAAATTGTGTGGGCCTGGGTGTCGGTGATTAGGATGCTAGCGTGGTGCATGTCTCATCTCAACTTGGCAAACATTGTTGGCATTGGTGTTGGGGGTGAAGCATATGCACATGTTGGCGTCGTGGATGAGATCGAGACGCATGGTGACCGCTGCCAACATTCACAAGATAAAATTTAGAAGTACAAGCCACCGCATTCGATCTTAACTGATGCAACCACACCAGCACGCTGGCAATGAGCATGGCATGAGATGAGGCATGTGAGTGATGTAAGGGGAGGTATAGATGGGGCGAGAAGTCACCCGATCTTGGCTGCAGCTTTGACCAGCTCCTTGTTCATGGAGAGGGTAGTGTGGCCGTGGGTACCTGACAACTGTGACCTTGTTGTGGCGGCTCCACCTTGAAGTCAACAGCATCCCATGACGGCGGCCATAGTTCATGAAGGCAATGGCTGCTGGCCTGTACATGAACGACTGGAGACAGTGAGGGGTTTTATTCGTATTTGACAGATGAAATGAAGCAGGCAGATGAGAGAGAGGGAGAGAGTGACAATATAATGTTTGGGAGAGTTTGTGTTGAGAGCAGGATATATTTTATCCGTATCTCCTCTTTTTAGGACCCACATGAAGGTGTATTTGACTGGGTATGCACACCATAGCTTTAAATAATACTCCCTTTTTAGGACCCATGTTATGGTGTATTTGGGTGGGTATGCATACTGTGTTTCAAATAACAGTAGAGGTGTCCAAGATAACTACATTTTTACAACAATAACTGTCCTTACCCGGTGTGATTGCCTTCGCCATGTGACATACATTGGCCGTACGGAAGGGTGACTGAACTGGCAGGGCACGGTGTAGTTGTGGAGATTTTGAATTGGAGGTGGAGGATACAAGGGGAACAGAATGGGTGAGAAAAGAGAGGGAGGTGGAGGAGCATTATAGATCCCGCGATTCTCTTTTTAGATGGCGTCTTTAGCCATGATTTCTTTGCTCACGTTATATAGATATGTGGTTTGTAAGCATGCAGGTAAATAAGTACTGGAATGGTAACTTGTGATAGACATTACAGTTGGAGGCCTACGTTGTTTAGTTGTACATCCATGTCTTGTAGTGAGATTTGTCAATAGGTCAATGATAAATTGATAGCTAGGCAAATGCGGACCAGCTAGCTGGTATCTGACCTTGGACTGGTCCTCCATCGTTTAGACGTGTCATCCGAAACATTGCAAATATTCTTGTTCTGTTTGAACAAGGAATGATATCCTACCAGCGCTTTTGCCTTGCTGTGACACTGGCTGACTGCGGTGCCAAAACCCTTACTAACCGATTTTGCATAATCCTATTTTGTTTAAACATGTGTCACATGTCATTGCGAAACTTTGCAAATATTATTGCTCTTTTTGAAACTAAAATGATATATTGCAATGCTCTCTACCTGACAGACTGTACCCTTATGCCAAAACCTTTACCGGAACTCTTTCACTTATCACTGCCTTCAAGACGACAAGATTTTGCAGTTTGATGATGCAATCCAATTCCTAGGTAAGGTGCTGTTCTTCTAGTTGTCAGCCTGCAACAAATAGGCACACATGATGCTTACAATTTCCATTGTTCTATCCTGCAAGATTGACATTTGTTTTTTTGTGGCAGACATTCACTTTCTTTTAGCATAAAACATTCTTCCCTCCAATCTCCCAGTCTGCATTTCTTCCCATATTGAACATAGGTTTATCTGGTGCTCAGTTAGTAAGGATATCCTATAAATACTCATGTTATTTTCAACTTCAGAGCAATGCGAGAGGGATAAAGCACGAGTTCTAGTCCATTGCATGTCAGGGAAAAGTAGGTGTGTACGTATAACATTAGTTCTCTTTAGCAGTTATTGCTTTTGACATTGCTAGGACTTCTTTGATTAATGCATTAAAAACACATTGATTCAGGTCAGCTGCATTTGTAGTAGCCTTCTTGATGAAGTCCAGAGGCTGGCGACTTGCACAATGTTTTCAGTGGGTGAAAGAACGGAGGCCACAAGTGCAACTGGCTGATGGTAACTTCTATAATTTATGCTTGTACAAAACTTTTGTTGACATTCAAGAAGAAAATAAAGTTGGATTGTACGCTGCCATTGTTCTTCCCTGATTCCAGTATCTGAATGAGAGAACTTAAATCTGCATTGCTGTACTACACCATAGTTGGAAACATCAAATTTAAAATAGTGCGGTAGCAATTAGCGTGAAAATTATGAGGGAGGCTGGAACTATGTTTACCTGACTTGTGCATATTTCAAAGGGTTGATATGGCCACACTCATCAGTTTGCTACTCAATGAAAGCATGAAAAGGCAAGAAGTAAACAATTGAGCTAGTATGTATAAATAACTCTGTGGTTTGTTGAGTTACTACAACTG
Organism: Hordeum marinum; assembly: GCA_022496015.1. Lineage (NCBI taxonomy): Eukaryota > Viridiplantae > Streptophyta > Magnoliopsida > Poales > Poaceae > Hordeum > Hordeum marinum. Next base: position 165,486,234 of record CM039678.1, on the reverse strand, counting down.
CTTGTATTTTGAAAATCAAGTTGCAGTCTAGTGTATTTGGGTTATGTGGCAGTTGTATGAAATTCATGGTGGGCTAAAGAAAGTTATTTACATTTTTCTTTTCTTTGTACAGCGGCACAGCAGCAGTTGATTGAGTATGAGCAGAAGCTTTTCAGTTCAAATGTTGCTCCAACGGATTCATTCCCTTCTCTTGGATTCGGTTTTCCAAAACCGTCTGGTGACATCCAGGTGCCTATCTTTAATCAGCAGGCTCCAGCATCCATATTTGAGCGGGTCAGCCCAAATAACATCCCGGGTAATTTCACATTTGGGGCTACCGAAGCTAAGCTCCCAGATGGCAGTAACTTCGATGTGGTCCACTTGTCTGGGACTGATAGCATGATGGACAGCTCCTAGGTTACTATCGCAATGCTATACACGGATCAGCTGCCCATTTAGTCAGATTTCTTGAAACATTTTGGATTTCTGGGAAGGAAAGTTGCATTCTTTGTACCAGGCGTCTTACAATATGTGCAAGCGTTTTGGCCGTTGTGATGTTGTGCAGTTTAACATGCACGCCGGAGCTTTTATTCAACTTTGTAGTGTAATTCAGGTGAACTGAAATTACGCTAGTAGAAAGTTTTGAGTAGAGGTTACATATGTGCCTGTTAAATTGTAGATTCGTGTCAAGAAAGTACAGCTCAAAATCTATACATTGTTGTGGTGAACTTCGTTTTCGATAGCATGGAGAATGCATACATGTATTTGGTGCACGCCGCCGACGGAAATGCCTTGTATACGATGATTTTTTTTTGTTTGAATGTTGGCAAAGCTTGCCAAATTCATTGATCCGCGGGGGGGGGGGGGGGGGGGGGGGGGGGGGGGCGAACAGAGTACAGAAGGAGAAACCCAAGCGGGTTAGGTGCTCTTTGTGGAAGACCCGCCTGTTCCGCTCCCTCCAGATTTCCCAAGTGATCATGTGCACTAAGGACAGCGATCCCTTCTTCTTTGCCTTTACTGTGGTGTCGTATCGTCTCTGCATCCATGTCACAAATTTGGAGTTCGCTGGGCATAGAGCAGGCAAATCTGTAAGATAGGCGAGGGAGTCCCAAACAATTCTTGACCAGGGACACTTGATGAAGAGGTGTGACGGGGTTTCTAAGCTTCGTTCGCACAGAGGGCAAAAGTAATCATTTTCTCAACCTCGGCGCAAGAGCGCATCAGCCGTCAGAATCCTAGCAAGCATGACCGTCCAAATGAAAAACCTACACTTGCCAGGAGCCCATCCAGACCAGATTAATTTGTAGCCATCCATAGTGATCGACCCCACGAACTGCAGCCGGTACGCCGAGCGAGCACTATACACTTTGTCATGTGTGAACCTCCAGGTGATAGTGTCAGGTTGGCCCTCCTACAGCGCCACGTGATCCAGCCTTCCAGCGAGCTCAGTTAGCTCGGAAACCATGTTATTCGAGAGTCCCCTAGACAGGTCCCGAAGCCACTTCTCGTCCCTTAACGCCTCCCATACCGAGCGGTTCTTCCTAGCCGCAATCATGAAAAGGGTTGGGTCGATCGTCTTTGGGCAGGAACCTTGTAACCAGCGGTCCTGCCAGAAATTTGTCGGCCCGCCATCTCCGATTGTGATTTCCGTCGCCATCGGGGAGAGGCCCCTCTCCTCCTTGGAGCAAGGCAGAGGTGAATGGACCCATGGTCGTTGCGGTCGTTGCCACGCCATCCACAGCCATCGCAACCGAAGAGCCCTGCCAAATTAACTTTGCGAGGTCAAGAACGCCAAGGCCACCAAGGTGTTTGGGTCCACAAATCAGCTTCCATGTGACCCTACAGTTCCCGCCATTACTTGAATTCTCCCGTTCCAAAGCCAAGAACGACAAATCTGAATCATGCGCTTCAGCACCCAGGCCGGTAATTTGTGTACCGTCATCATATAAATTGCAAGGGAGGTTAGTCCCGTTTTCAGCAGCACGAGCCTTCCGCTCTTAGCCATAAGACCGCCCTTCCAAATACCCGCTTTGCTCCCAAACTTGATAAGCAGTGGATCAAGATCCAACTTGGTCAGGTTCCGAAGTGATAGAGGCATGCCGAGGTAAACTGTTGGGAAAGATTTGATTGGGATTCCCAAAGGTGATAGAATGCGCGTGAGATCCATGGCGCCACAGCGAATCGGCAAAGCCGAACTCTTGCTCACATTTGTGAAGAGACCAGAGGCCGACGCAAAACAGTTGAGTAACATCTTGATCATCCTTGCATCGGTCTCAGAGGGATTCATGAAGAACGTCACATCATCCGCGTAGAAGGAGCAGCGAGGCACCCTTCTCCGTCCTGGAAGCTCGGATAACACCCCCTGCTCGGTGGCCATGGACATCATCCTTTGCAAAGGATCCATAGCGAGGACGAACAAGAAAGGAGAGATTGGATCCCTTGTCAAAGCCCACACATGTGATGGACGATCGCCGACTACTGCTCATTTATCATGACGCGGGATGCAGATGTTTGTAGAAGCATGGAAATCCATTCCCTCCATCGCTGGCCAAAACCCCCGGCTTGTAACATGTCAAGTAGATAGATCCACGAGACCGAGTCGAACGCCTTTGCAATGTCAAGCTTGAGGAGAATAACAGGCTTCTTGGTCTTATGATAAAATCTAGCTGTGTTCTGAACATGCAAGAAGTTTTCTTGGATGCTTCTAGATTTAATGAAAGCGCTCTGACACTAGTCCACAAGCAGAGCAAGTTTTGGAGCCAACCGCAAAGCAAGGATCTTTGAGAAGATTTTAATCATGCTGTGGAGAAGCAAAATCGGCCTCAAATCTTGCAAAGCATCCGCACCCATTTTCTTTGGAATGAGCACCAGTAGCGCGTGGTTGACTCGGTCCAGACCTTGACTATCCATCCGGCAAAGCTGATTCAGTGCAGCCATCAGATTGTATTTAATAGTGTCCCAGCAAGCCTTGAAGAAATCGCAAACCATCCTGTGATTGGATGGTTAGGAGGGCTGTGGTATCCTTTGTCCATCAGAGTTCAAGTCCCAGACTTGACGTTGGTGCTTGCATTTTCCTAGATTTATTTCAGGTCTTCCGACGATTGTACTCTCCTAATTAAAGCCATCTGTCATTGCCTCGATCGAAGAGACTAGAACATGAATGGTGTTTTTGTTATGTCTCGCGTTGGCTTTGCGTTGAATTTTTTTTGTGTTGGCATCACCCGCCTTAAGCCAAAGGACCCTACTTCTTTGTCGCAACTTGATCTTGAGCAATACTGCCAGTCCCATGGTGCGAGCTTTTAAATTTGAGCGCAAGGTGCTCTCTTCCGGTGTCAGTGTCCTCAGGTCTTGCGCTTTGGCAAGCTGTAGTGTGAGCTCGGTAACTATTGAGAACTATTTTTGAATATCTCCGACAATGTTCTTACTCCATGCACGCAGGGCATTGCTAAGCCTCCAGAGTTTGTGGTTTAGCCTAGTCAGGGGCAGGCGTTACCAGCGTCAAGAGCCCAAGACTGCTCCACCACCTCATTGAACCCCTCTACGAATTGCCAATAAGACTCGAAGCAGAAGCGCTTGTTAGTTTTAATGATACTATCGTTTATCAGCAACAGCGGACAATGATCGGAGATAGCTGAGGATTGTGGCAGGAGCTTGGCCGCAGGGAAGAGTAACTCCCAGTCGACATTGCAGAAGGCACGATCTAGGCGCACGAGCGTAGGCACGACATGCTCGTTACTCCACGTAAATCTGCGCCCAATCAGAGGGATCTCATGAAGGCTTGAGGAGTTGAGGGTTCGACGGAATTTTTCATCCAGCGGCGGCAAACTCTGGAGTTGCTCTTATCTTGCGGATTCGTTATTAGGTTGAAGTCTCCAATAAGGAGCCACAGCCCTGTCATCGTGTTATAAATAGCAGCCAACTCGGCAAGGAATTCATTTTTGCGCTGGTCATCATGGGGGCCGTTGACTGTAGTCAGAGACCAAGCAGGCCCGCCACCGACCGGGGCAAAGGTTGTTGTGATCGAGTACGTTCTCACATTGATATTACTAGCGGCAAGGTGGTCAGAGCACCAGCGCCTCATGATGCCGCCGCGAGTACCGTTGGCATCGAGAGTCGCATGGTGATCGAAGCGTGGGCCAACGATTTCTAGGCGGTCTACAACCGAGCAAGAAGGTAACTTCGTTTCCTGCAGGCAAACTATCGAGCAGGCAAAGCGGTCAAGCAGCGCGCGAGAGGCGGCTCGCCTGGCTCTATCATTGATCCCTCTCACGTTCCAGTTGAAAACAGCGGGGTTGTCATTCATTGGGAAACAAAGCAGAGCTACATAAGGAATCAACATGGCAGAGAACGACTTGATTCAGACTACATGGTTCATGACATGAGCAAACGACGCAACAACAGAGTGCAGCCAATAACACAGACCGAAATTGCAAAGGGTAGCTAAACATTAAAACTGAAGGAGACTATAGGTGATCGTAGCACAAGACAGCGTCAAGCAGCTCTGACGGAGAGCTCATCGAGAATGGCCTGCAGCTCAGTGTTCGAGAGGCGGAGCTGCGATGGACACGACATGCCAACCATCTTTGTAAGCTTGGCCACATTCTCCGGCGGCATGGGATCACGGAAGAAGTCCAGGTAGGTGAGGAGAGTGTCGTTGGTAAAGTCCGCTTCACGCCTGATGAAACCAAGCTGAACACAAATTGACGCTTGGGACCTCATGGATGAGGAAAAGTTGGACTGCATGCGCGACAAACGCGCACTCTGCCTGGGTGTCTTGACTGCTCCAAGCAGTCGTTTCTTGATCTTGTGGCTGGTCGAGGTGTGCTGCGCCGCAGAACTCAGGATAGAGGTGGATAGCAGCGAGGTGATTTTGCTGATGAACACCCTCTGCTCATCGATCTGTAATGAGGCCACCCGCTCTGTTATTGCAGCTACCAGACCTGGGCCAGAAAGGTTGGCTTCAGCGAGGGCCCGTCTTGCACGCCTCTCTTCTTCAGATTGAACATGGGCAGCGCTCTCTTGAAAGGTTGTGTCTTCAGATTGGAAAGGGCTCAGAGAAGCTCCTGGATCGAACACCACTTCAGGTCCAGTGGCCCAAGAAGGTTCAGCCCGTGGCATGGCAATTTGGGTCACACCCCAATTGGGAAGCCAGCAAGGTCCCCAGCTAAGGGCAGGCACCTCGCATCCTTGCACTGACAGAAGGGTTTGCAAGACAGACCAATCCCAGGCAGGCGACTCTAGCGCCGGCGGCAGCGGAGGCAGGTCATAGTAGGGGAGCCCAGAGGTGAAATAGGAGCCCACTCCTGAAGCGGTGATGGAGGCAGCACCCAGCTCTGCCTCCGGTTGAGCAAAAGGTGGGCTGGAGCAGAAAAGGGGTTGCTGCTGATAGGGTAAGTACAACTGCATCGTGCCAAAGGTGTTGGTGCTGAAGTTGAGCAGTTCGTCACTTGCCATCTCTTGTACTCCGCACCCAAAAATAAGCGCTCTAGCAGCTAGTAAAGCAGGAGGCATGTCACAATGCTACACCTCCTCAGCCCGTCCCTCATCAGACTGCTCCATCTCCGCACGTGTAACAACAACACTCATGGCATCACTATCTTCATCAGCAGCCTCATGGCTGTCGGGCTGCGCCCCTGACCGCACTGGCTGGCTCTCCTGGACCACATTCAGCGCAAGCTGCCTTACAAACCTTTTAGTCCGCTCCATCTGCATCTCTTCAGGATGTACTGCTTTTTTTTAGAAAAAAGCATGAGCCCGACCATCACAACACCACAAGTTCAACAACCATCCAAGGCCAAGCAAACAACAAAGTACGAGATGCCATGTAGGCTGGACATGCAGAAACTCTGAAAGAAAAGGAAGACCAACCACCAAGCTGGCAAACCACCAAGAGTTTTAGACGTCAGGCTCCTGCCACGAAAGGGTAGATGCCAAGGCCCGAATCTTAGATAGCAGCAAGTCGAAGCAGTCGCGGTCGTCAGGCTTAGTCAATAATCTCAACTGCTGCAGGAACATGCAAGCTTTATATAAGCAATCAGCAGGTTTAGCAGGAAAAAATTGTTCAATGATAAACTTGTTCCTGGTAGTCCACAAGGCCCAACAGACCACCGCCACCCAACCCAGAACAACCGTTTCGTCACACCGACCAGAGGGCTGGCGAGGGTCCGTAGCTCAGAGAAAGAAGTCGGAGCCCAAGACAAACGCAACCAAGATCGAAAGCAGCAACAAATCAATTTCGCGAAGACACAGTTGAAAGAGATATGATTAGTATCCTCCAAAGCATCACACAGGACACAACGGTCCGACCCCGGGCCATTGCGTTTCCGAATCTGATCGACCGCCGGGAGACGGCCTTTGAAAGCTTGCACATGAAGATTTTAATCTTAGGAGGAATACACGAACGCCAAATCTAACAAAACTTATTTGTAGGGGTGACCGCAATAAGTTTGGAATAATGGGACTTCACAGAAATGCGACCCGGAGCAGAATGGGGCCAGACCACTGTGTCCTCCGCCTCCGAGAGCATGGGAAAAAGGGCAGCAAGACGATGCCATTGAACCAACTCTTCAGCAGACAACGAGCGGTGGAAGGCCAGGTCCCATTTATCACCCGCAAGCTCCTTGATGGAGATCTTCGGCTTAGGACAAAAGGAAAACAACATGGGGAAGGCCACCGAGAGAGTAGAATCCCCACACCACCAGTCAAGCCAGAAACGGGTCGAGGCGCCATTACCCACCAAAAATTTGACATGATCCTTAAAAAGAGTACAAACCTTAACCAGGTCCTTCCAGAACTGCGATCCTCCCCTAGGAGCGGCAAACATAGGATTAGAGGAGGGGAAGTATTTCGCTTTGAGAATAGAGAACCAAAGGGAGTTTTGGCTCGATGACATGATTTTCCACCACCACTTGATCATGAGACACTTGTTCATCACCATGGTATTAATGAAGCCCAACCCTTCCAGGTTTTTGGCCTACAAATGATGCTCCATTTGACCAACCGATACTTACGCTTGTCATCCGCTGAGTTCCAATAGAAAGCACCTCTGTGCTTGTCGAAACCATCATGCGTTCCCGTAGAAAGAAGATAGAAGCCCATGATGAACATGGGCAGGGAGGAAAGACAAGAGTTAGTCAAGGCCACTTTCCCAGCGCTCATATTATATCCGCCCCTCCACGGCAGCACCCGATTACCAACCTTGGTAACAATAGGTGCGAACTCCTTGGCACAAAGCTTGTCCGGGGCAATCGGAAGGCCCAAGTATTTAAAAGGAAAGGAACCCAAGCTACAGTTTAAGAGGTGCACCACTCGTAAAGCCTCCTCCTCATCAACACGAGTGACAATGACCTCACTTTTCGCAAAGTTAATTTTGAGCCCCGACAATGCTTCGCAACATAAGAGGATGAACTTAAGATGGGAAAGACATGCATCATTGAGTTCCACCATGATAATGGTATCGTCTGCATACTAAAGGTGGGTGACCCCATGGGGAATGAGATGAGATATAACCGGAGAGATGTGACCGGAAGCAGCAGACCTAGACAGAATACGCGAGAAGGCATCAACAACAAAATTAAAAAGGACCGGGAGGCCGGATCCCCTTGCCTCAGGCCCCTGGCATTGGCAAATTTTTTGCTAACTTGACCATTGACCGAAATCACCGCATGCCCACCCGAAACCAGCTGCATGATTCGATGAACATAAGCCCCATCAAAGCCTTTGGCGAGCAGGACCTGTCTAAGGAAAGGCTAACTGACCTAGTCGTACGCTTTCTCGAAGTCTAACTTTAGGACCACCGCTTTAGAATTGCGGGACTTAAGATCATGAACAATCTCGTGAAGGTAGAGAATCCCATCCAGGATGAATCTACCTTTAACGAAGGCAGATTGGAAAGGGCTAAGCGTACGATGCGCAACAGGAGACAAACGCTTGGCAAAACCCTTAGCAGGAAATTTCACCATGTTATTGATAAGAGCAATCGTCCTGAATTGCGAGATCAGCTCCGCACCCTTGACCATGGGGATGAGGGAGATAACATCATAGTTTAAGCGGGATATATCCACCCTCCCAAGATAGAACCCTAGGATAATGTTACAAACGAGGGTCTTAAGCTGGGGCCAATTTTTTTTAAAGAAGGGGATGGAAAAACCGTCAGGGCCCGACATAGCATTAGGATTAGCAGACTTAATAACCTCCCAGATCTCCTCATCAGAGAGAGAGAGAGAGAGACGATTAAGGCATCATTCTCAGCAGGAGAAATTCTAGAAGGGGCGTCCCATAAGGAATGAGAGATAGACAGACCAGACTCCAGCCTAGCAGCATAGAGGGAAGAGAAGAACTCCACCACATGTCCCAAAATTTGAGCCTGATCAGAGACCTTCACCCCATTAATGAGTAAACTATCCAGAGCACATCTCCTTCTCCTACCATTAGCAATCGCAAAAAATACGTCATGAGGGCATCACCTTTCAAGGTCCAGTTCAAAGTACCCCTTTGGTGCCAATAAATCTCTGCCTGCCGATGTAAAATCATAAGGGCCTCTTCGATACCGTATCGCGAGCACCACTCCCCCTCAAACAGACCTTGCCCATCAGCCTGAGCGTCAAGGCTTGCAATCTGGGCCTCCGGAGATCCCTTCTCGCGACGAGCCTCCATCGCCCTCTTGCGCGACCAACCATGCAAAAATTTGCGTAGATCGTAGGAACACTTGTGCCAATCGTCCATGGGCCCAAAAAGGAGCGCCGTCCGGGAAAAAGCAACCTAGAAATTTTATTAGCTATCAGATCAGTGAAGCCCTCAACAAGAAGACACGAAGCATCAAACTGGAAGCGCAAAGAAATAACAGTATAATCCAAACCTGCATCTAGAATAAGAGGCGCATGGTCCGAACCCAGGATGGACTTGATTCTCAGGGAAGCACGGGGGAAAATAGAATCCCAACTCGAGCAAATGAAAACACGATCAATCACCGACCGGATAGGGTTAGACTGGCGATTCGTCCATGTGAAGCAAGCTCCCACCCTAGGAAGTTCTCAAAGGGCGCAATCACGGATGAAGGCATTGAAAGCATCCGCTGGGGCTGAGGGTTTGTACCATCACGGATGAAGGCATTGAAAGCATCAGGATGGCCATCTTCATCATCCCGGCGGCCACCACGATGAGGAGGGAGTAGTCCACCGTCAGGGCTGAGGGTATGTACCAGTATCTATGTGTTTAATCTATCTCTTTCGTGATCTTGAGATGTCACGATCTTGATATATCATGGGCTTTGTTAACATAGATGGATCATATGATGTTTCTCCCCTCTATACTCTTCTTGTGATAAATTGAGTTTTCCCTTTGAGATTTCGTTGTTATCGGATTGAATACTTTAATGGATTTGAGAACACTTGATATATGTCTTGCAATTGAATACTCATGATGACATTGGGGTATCGTATTGATTCACTTGATATATGTTTTGGCACTCAACTCGCGGATTCCCGAGGTGATATTGGGGTATCTATGCATAGGGGTTGATGCACGTGTTGGAAATATGCCCTAGAGGCAATAATAAATTAGTTATTATCATATTTCCTTGTTCATGATAAATCGTTTATTATCCATGCTATAATTGTATTGATCGGAGACTTAGATGCATGTGTGGATACATAGACAAAACCATGTCCCTAGTATGCCTCTAATGGACTAGCTCGTTGATCAAAGATGGTTAAGGTTTCCTAGCCATGGACATGAGATGTCATTTGATAACGGGATCACATCATTAGGAGAATGGTGTGATGGACAAGACCCAAACTACAAACGTAGCATCTGATCGTGTCAGTTTATTGCTACCGTTTTCTACATGTCAAGTATATGTTCCTATGACCATGAGATCATGCAGCTCAGTGACACCAGAGGAGTGCCTTGTGTGTATCAAACGTCGCAACGTAACTGGGTGACTATAAAGGTGCTCTACAGGTATCTCCGAGGGTGTCTGTTGGGTTGGCATGGATCAAGACTGGGATTTGTTACTCCGTGTGACGGAGAGGTATCTCAGGGCCCACTCGGTAATACAACATCACAATAAGACTTGCAAGCAATGTGACTAAGTGTTGGTCACGGGATCTTGTATTACGGAACGAGTAAAGAGACTTGCCGGTAACAAGGTTGAACTAGGTATACAAATATCGACGATCGAATCTCGGGCAAGTAACATACCGAAGAACAAAGGGAACATCATACGGGATTAACTAAATCCTTGACATAGAGGTTCGACCGATAAAGATCTTCGTAGAATATGTAGGAATCAATATGGGCATCCAGGTCCCGCTATTGGTTATTGACCGTAGAGGTGTCTCGGTCATGTCTACATAGTTCTCGAACCCACAGGGTCTGCACACTTAAGGTTTGGTGACGTTTCGGTAGTATAGAGTTATGTATGGTGGTGACCGAAGGTTGTTCAGAGTCCCGGATGAGATCTGGACGTCACGAGGAGCTTCGGAATGGTCCGGAGGTAAAGATTCATATATAGGAAGTCCCGTTTTGGTCACCGGAAAAGTTTCGGGCTCATTGGTAGTGTATCGGGAGTGCCAGTAGTGTACCGGGAGACCTCCGGGAGGGGTATTTCGACCCAAGAGGCTTCATGGGCTTTGGGAGAGTGAATATCAGACCTTAGTGGGCTGGTGGAAACTCCCACACAAGGCCCATGTGGCTGGAGAAGAAAACCCAATAGGAAAAGGTGGAAAAAAGGAAAAAAAAGGACGAGTCCTAGTCCTACTAGGATTGGAGGAGAGTCTTCCAATCCTAGTTGGTTCGGCCGACTCCTATAGGAGCCTTGGCCCTTGCGCCAGCCTCTCCTCCTCTCCTCCTATATATACTAGAGGTTTTAGGGTTTTGGCACAGAATTTTCAGCCACGTGCTACCCGTTCCTCTAGTGCATAGTTTCTCCTCTAGATCGGTTTTCTACAGTGCTTACACGAAGCCCTGCCAGAATAGCTCCACCACCATCGCCGGAGCGCCATCATGCTGCTGGAGAACCCTTATTCCTCTCCGCTCCCTCTTGCTGGATCAAGACGGCGGAGATCGTCATCAAGCTGTACGTGTGCTGAACGCGGAGGTGCCGTCCGTTCGGCGCTAGATCGGAAGGACCGTGATCAAGATCGCGAGACAGATCGTGATGAGTTCGCGGGACGGATCGTGATGAGTTCACGGGACGGATTGTGATGAGTTCGCGAGACGGATCGTGATGAGTTCGCGAGACGGATCGTGATGAGATCGCGGGACGAATCATGATGAGTTCACGAGACGGATCATGATGAGTTCGCGGGACGAATCGTGATTGGATCGCGGGACGGATCGTGATGAGATCGCGGGACGCTCGGCGATTTGGATCGCGAAGATGTTCGACTACACCAACCGCGTTTCTTAACGCTTCCTGCTTAGCGATCTACAAGGGTACGTAGATCCACTCTCCCTCTCGTAGATGCTCATCACCATGGATAGATCTGTGTGTGCGTAGGAATTTTTTTGTTTCCCATGCAACGTTCCCCAATAGTGGCATCAGGTCTATGTGTAGATGAGATCTCGAGTAGAACACAAAAGGTTTGTGGGCGTTGATGCTTAGATTGCTTCCTCCCTTGGTCGGATTTTGGTTCAGCGGTATTGTGAGATGAAGCGGACCGGACCAACATTACTTGTACGCTTACGAGAGACCGGTTCCCTCGACTGCAACTTGTTGCATAGATGTCTTGCGGGTGCCAGTTTCTCTCACTTTAGTTGGATCGGATTCGACAAAGGCGGTCCTTGAGAAGGTTGAAAAGCAACTAGTGTATCACCGTTGTGGTTTTTGCGTAGATGAGAATTGTTCTTGCTAGATACCCGTAGCAGCCACGTAAAACATGCAACAACAATTAGAGGCGTCTAACTTGTTTTTGCAGGGTATGTTGTGATATGATATGGCCAATTACGTGATGTGATATATGTGATGTATGAGATGATCATGTGATGTATAGATTATCACGACTTGCATGTCGATGAGTACGGAAACCGGCAGGAGCCATAGGGTTGTCTTTAATTATTGTATGACCTGCGTGTCAATGATTAAGCGCTATGTAATGCTTTACTTTATCGCTAAACGGTAGCAATAGTAGTAGAAGCATGTTGGGCGCGACAACCCCGATAGCGACACGTTGATGGAGATCAAGATGATGGAGATCATGGTGTCTTGCCGGTGACGATGGAGATCATGCCGGTGCTTTCAAGATGGAGATCAAAAGCACAAGTTCATGGCTATATCATGTCACTTATGATTTGCATGTGATGTTAATCCTTTTATGCACCTTGGTTTTCTTAGGACGACGGTAGCATTATAAGGTGATCCCTCACTTAAATTTCAAGATGAATTGTGTTCTCCCCGAGTGTGCACCATTGCGAAAGTTCGTCGTGTTGAGACACCACGTGATGATCGGGTGTGATAGACTCTACGTTCACATTCAACGGGTGCAAGCTAGTGTTGCACATGCAGAACACTCGGGTTAAACTTGACGAGCCTAGCGTGTACATACATGGCCTAGGAACACAAGAGACCGAAAGGTCGAACATGAGTCATATAGTAGATATGATCAACATGATGATGTTCACCATTGTAACCACCTCAACTCACATGATGATCGGACTTGAGTTGGTGAATTTGGATCATGTATCACTCGGATGACCGGAGGGATGTCAATTTGAGTCGGAGTTCTTAAGTAATATGATTAATTGAATTGATTATCATGAACATAGTCAGTAGTGTCTTTGCAAAATTATGTTGTAGATTACTAGCTCACGTTGTAGCTCCCTTGAATTTTTATATGTTCCTAGAGAAATAGAGTTGAAAGTTGATGGTAGCAATATTGCGGACTGGCTCCGTGATCTGAGGATTGTCCTCATTGCTGCACAGAAGGCTTATGTCCTTAATGCACCGCTCGGTGCGCCAACCCCTCTAGCATTGTTTGTAGATGTTGTGAACATCTGATAGGCACGTTTTGATAACTACTTGATAGTTTAGTGCGTCATGCATTACAGCTTAGAATTGAGGCTCCGAAACATTTTGAACGTCATGGAACATATGAGATGTTCTAGGAGCTGAAATTAGGATCTCAGGCTCGTGCCCGTGTTGCGAGATATGAGATCTCCAACAAGATTCTTTGCTTGTAAGATGAAGAAGAATAGCCCAATCGTTGAGCATGTGCTCAGATTGTCTAGGTGCTACAATCGCTTGAATCGAGTGGGAGTTGATCTTCCAGATAAGATAGTGATTGATATTGTTCTCCAAGTCACTGCCACTAATCTACTAGAACTTGGTGATGAACTATAAACGCCGGGGATAGAAATAATGATCCCTGAGCTGTTCGCGATGTTTGACACCACGAAGGTAGAAATCAAGAAGGAGCTTCAAATGTTAATGGTTAGTAAAACCACTAGTTTCGAGAAGGGCAAGGGCAAGGAGGGAAACTTCATGGATAGCAAGTCAGTTGCTGCTCCGGTGAAGCAACCCAAAGTTGAACCCAAACCCGAGACTAAGTGCTTCGATTATGAGGAGAGCGGTCGCTAAAGCGGAACAACCCTAGATACTTGGTAGATAAGAAGGTTGGCAACGTCTACAGAAGTATATTTGATATACGTGTTATTGATGTGTACCTTGCTAGTACTCCTAGTAGCACCTGGGTATTGGATACCGGTTCGGTTGCTAAATGTTAGTAACTCAAAATAAAAGCTACGGAATAAACGGAGAACTAGCTAAGGGTGAGGTGACGATGTATGTTGGAAATATTTCCAAGGTTGATGTGATCAACATCGCACGCTCTCTCTACCTTCGGGATTAGTGACAAACCTAAATAAATGTTATTTGGTGTTTTGCGTTGAGCATGAACGTGATTGGATCGTGTTTATTGCAACATGGTTATTCATTTAAGTTAGAGAATAATGGTTATTCTGTTGACATGAATAATACCTGCAATGGTCAAGCACCCAGTGAGAATGGTTTGTTGAATCTTGATCGTAGTAATACACATGTTCATAACATTGATGCCAAAAGATACAAAGTTAATAATAATAGTACCACATACTTGTGGCACTGCCGCTAAATGTCATATTGGTATAAAACGCATGAAGAAACTCCATGTTGATGGATCTTTGGACTCATTTGATTTCGAATCGGTTGAGACATGCGAACCATGCCTCTTGGTCAAGATGACTAAGGACCCCGTTTTCTGGTTTGATGGAGCGGGCAAGTGACTTATTGGAAATGATACACGTTGATGTATGCAATCCAGTGAGTCTTATAGCGTGCGGTGGATATTGTTATTTTCTTACCTTCACTGATGATTTGAGTAGATATAGTGTATATTTGCTTAATGAAACACAAGTCTGAATCGTTTGAAAGGTTCAAGCAAATTCAGAGTGAAGTTTAAAATCATCGTGACTAGAAGATAAAAATGTCTACGATATGATCGTCGAGATGAATATCTGAGTTGTGAGTTTGGCATACAACTTTAGACAATGTGAAAATTGTTTCACAACTCACGCCACCTGGAACACCATAGTGTGATAGTGTGTCCGAACGTCATAGTCGTGCTCTATTGGATATGGTGCGAATTATGATGTCTTTTATCCTTTTACCACTATCATTTTGGGGTTATGCGTTAGAGACAACTACATTCACTTTAGATAGGGCACCATCTAAATCCGTTGAGATGACACCGTGTGAATTATGGTTTGATAGAAACCTAAGTTGTCATTTCTTAATGTTTGGGGCTACAACACTTATGTGAAAAAGGGTTTTCACCTAATGAGCTCGAACCCAAAGCGGACAAATGCATCTTCATAGAAAACCCTAAAGACAGTTGGGTAAACCTTCTATCTCAGATCCAAGCATAAAATGTTTGTTGCTAAAACTGGGTCCTTTCTTGAGAAAGAGTTTCTCTCGAAAGAATTGAGTGGGAGGAAGATAGAACTTGATGAGGTTGTTGAACCTTTGTTCAACCAGAGAGTAGCGCAGCGCAGGAAGATGTTTCTGTGAAGCCTATGTTAGTTGAAGAGGAAGTTAATGATGATGATCATGAAGCTTCAGATCAAGTTACTATCGAACCTCGTAGGTCGACAAGGACGTGTACTGCTCCTGAGCGGTATGACAACCCTGTCTTGGAGGTCATGTTGTTGGACAACGATGAACCTACGAGCTATGAAGAAGCGATGATGGGCCCGGATTCCAACAAATGGTTAGAGGCCATGAAATCCAAGAAAGGATCCATGTATGAAAACCAAGTATAGACTTTGGTAGACTTTCTCGTTGGACGGCAGGTCGTTGAGTACAAATGGATGTTTAAAATGAAGACAAACGCTCATGGTAAATGTCACCATTTGTAAAGCTCGACTTGTTGCAAAGAAGTTTACGACAAGTTCAAGGAGTTGACTACGATGAGACTTTCTCACTCGTAGCGATGCTAAAGTCTGTTGGAATTATGTTAGCAGTTGCTGCATTTTTCAATTATGAAATCTGGCAGATGGATGCCAAAACATCGTTTCCTTCCTTAAGGAAAGGTTGTATGAGATACAACCAGAAGGTTTTGTCAGTCCTAAGGATGCTAAAAGGTGTGCAAGCTTCAGTGATTCTTCTATGAACTGAAGCAAGCATCTCGGAGTTGGAATATATACTTTGATGAGATGATCAAAGTTTTTAAGTCTATACAAAGTTTACGAGAAACTTGTATTTGCAATAAAGTGAGTGGGAGCACTATAGAGTTTCTGATAAGTATATGTGGATGACATATTGCTATTCGGAAATGATGTAGAATTTCTGGAGAGCATAAATGGTTGTTTGAAAAGAGTTTTTCAAAGGAAGACATGGATAAAGCTACCTAATTGTTGAGCATCAAGATCTATAGAGATAGATCAAGATACTTGATGAGACTTTCAATGAGCACATACCTTGACAAGATTTTGAAAGAGTTCAAAATGGACCAGTCAGAGAAAGAGTTCTCGCCTGATTTGTAAGGTGTGAAGTTGAGTAAGTCTCAAAGCTCGACCACGACAGAAGAAAGAGAAAGGACGAAGGTCGTCCCCTATGCCTTAGCCATATGCTCTATATAGTATGCCTTGCTGTGTACCGCACCTGTGTGTGCCTTGCCATGAGTCCGTCAAGGGGGTACAAGAGTGATCCAGGAGTGGATCACTGGATAACGGTCAAGATTATCCTTAGTAACTAGAAGACTAAGGAAATATTTATCGATTATGGAGGTGATACAGAGCTCATCATAAAGGGTTACGTCGATGCAAGCTTTAGCACCAATCCGGATGACTCGTAGTAGCAATCTGGATACGTATTGTGGAGCAGCCATTTGGAATAGTACCAAGTGGAGTGTGGTAGTGGTGTTTACGGTTTGACATAGTGATTTGCAAAGTACACTCAGATCTGAATGTCGCAGACCCGTTGACTATAAGACCTCTCTCACATGCGAAGCATGATCGAACCCCAGAACTCATTGGGTGTTAGATTCATAACAATGCGTATCACATGGTGATGTGAACTAGATTATTGACTCTAGTGCAAGTGGGAGACTGTTGGAAATATGCCCTAGAGGCAATAATAAATTAGTTATTATCATTCCTTGTTCATGATAAATCGTTTATTATCCATGCTATAATTGTATTGATCGGAGACTTAGATGCATGTGTGGATACATAGACAAAACCATGTCCCTAGTATGCCTCTAATGGACTAGCTCGTTGATCAAAGATGGTTAAGGTTTCCTAGCCATGGACATGAGATGTCATTTGATAACGGGATCACATCATTAGGAGAATGGTGTGATGGACAAGACCCAAACTACAAACGTAGCATATGATCGTGTCAGTTTATTGCTACTGTTTTCTGCATGTCAAGTATATGTTCCTATGACCATGAGATCATGTAGCTCACTGACACCAGAGGAGTGCCTTGTGTGTATCAAACGTCGCAACATAACTGGGTGACTATAAAGGTGCTTTACAGGTATCTCCGAGGGTGTCTGTTGGGTTGGCATGGATCAAGACTGGGATTTGTTACTCCGTGTGACGGGGAGGTATCTCAGGGCCCACTCGGTAATACAACATCACAATAAGCCTCGCAAGCAATGTGACTAAGTGTTGGTCACGGGATCTTGTATTACAGAACGAGTAAAGAGACTTGCTAGTAATGAGGTTGAACTAGGTATACAGATACCGACGATCGAATCTCGGGCAAGTAACATATCGAAGAACAAAGGGAACATCATACGGGATTAACTAAATCCTTGACATAGAGGTTCGACCGATAAAGATCTTCGTAGAATATGTAGGAATCAATATGGGCATCCAGGTCCCGCTATTGGTTATTGACCGTAGAGGTGTCTCGGTCATGTCTACATAGTTCTCGAACCCGCAGGGTCTGCACACTTAAGGTTTGGTGACGTTTCGGTAGTATAGAGTTATGTATGGTGGTGACCGAAGGTTGTTCAGAGTCCCGGATGAGATCTGGACGTCACGAGGAGCTTCGGAATGGTCCGGAGGTAAAGATTCATATATAGGAAGTCCCGTTTTGGTCATCGGAAAAGTTTCGGGCTCATCGGTAGTGTATCGGGAGTGCCGATAGTGTACTTAGGCGAAGTTTTCTTCCTCTCCACTCCCTCTTGCTGGATCAAGATGGTGGAGATCGTCATCAAGCTGTACATGTGCTGAACGTTGAGGTGCCGTCCGTTCGGCGCTAGATCAAAAGGACCGTGATCAAGATCGCGAGACGGATCGTGATGAGTTCACGGGACGGATCGTGATGAGTTCGCGGGACGGATCGTGATGAGTTCGCGAGACGGATCGTGATGAGATCGCGGGGCGAATCATGATGAGTTCACGAGACGGATCATGATGAGTTCGCGGGACGGATCGTGATTGGATCGCGGGACAGATCGTGATGAGATCGCGGGATGCTCGGAGATTTGGATCGCGAAGATGTTCGACTACACCAACCGCATTTCTTAACGCTTCTCGCTTAGCGATCTACAAGGGTACGTAGATCCACTCTCCCTCTCATAGATGCTCATCACCATGGATAGATCTAGGTGTGCGTAGGAATTTTTTTTGTTTCCCATGCAACGTTCCCCAACAACACGTTCTTGTCTTTGTTTCTCCGATAGAAATCTTGGGGCACTCTTTGAAATTCTTTGTGTTGGATTGAGTATTATGAATATGGATTTGCTTTGGTGTTATTTTAGTACGAACTCTAGGATAGATCGAACGGAAAGAATATCTTTGCGTTATTCTAGTACGAACTCTTGAATAGATCGAACAGAAAGAATAGCTTTGAGGTGGTTTCGTACCCTTCAAACAATTTCGTCTTATGTTCTCCGCTAGATAAGAACTTTGGAGTGATTCTTTGTTGCACTTTGAGGGATAATCATATGATCCAACTATGTTAGCACTGCCGAGAAATTGCACTAGCAAAAGTACGGACCCTAGGCCTTGTTTTCAAGCATTGCAATACCGTTTTTGTGCTCGTTTACTATTTGCTACCTTGCTGTTTTTATTTATTCAGATTATAAAAATATATTTCTGCCATCCATATTACACTTTTATCACCATCTCTTCGCCGAACTAGTGCACCTATACAATTTGCCATTGTATTGGGTGTGTTGGGGACACAAGAGATTTCTTGTATTTGGTTGCAGGGTCGTTTGAGAGAGACCATCTTCATCCTACACCTCTGACGGATTGATAAACGTTAGGTCATCCACTTGAGGGAAAATTGCTACTGTCCTACAAAACTCTGCGCTTGGAGGCCCAACATGTGTCTACAAGAATAAAGTTGCGTAGTAGACATCAAGATCTTTTCTGGCGCCGTTGCCGGGAAGGTGAGTGCATGAAGGTATATATTTAGATCGTGCAATCGAATATTTTAGTTTCTTGTTTTATCACTAGTTTGGTTTATAAAAGAAAACCACATAAAAAATGGAATTGAGGTTGCATCATATTATTGATCATCTTTATAATATCTTTCTTGAAAATGATGGATCGGAAAATTGTGCTCAATTGATAGAAGAAGAATTCAATAAGATGATTGGAATGAATGATGAGCATGATTGCAATGTTGTTAGTATGAATTGTCTGAATATCCATGGTGCTAATGATATGCAAAGCCATAAGCTTGGGGATGCTATGTTTGATGAAGATGATATTTTTTCCCCCAAGTTTTGATGTGGAAATTTGTAATAATGAAAGCATGCCTCCTATTTATGATGATTATATTGATGAGAGTGTATTTGGAGAGGTCATGACTTTATTTAATGATGAATCCACTATTCTGGAAGAGGTTGCTATTGATTATGACAACAAAGTTCCTATATATGATGATTATGGTGATGACATGTATGCTATAGATAATAATTATAACCATGAAAATTGTCATCATGATTTTAATTTTAAATCACATGATAGTTATTTTGTTGTGTTTGCTCCCACTACTGTTGATGAGAATAAATTTGCTTATGTGGAGAGTAACAAAATCTCCATGCTTATGCATAATGAAAAGAATGCTTTATGTGATAGATATATTGTTGAATTCATTCATGATGCTACTGAAAATTATTATGAGACAGGAACATATGCTTGTAGGTATTGCAATAATATCAAGCTTCCTCTCTATGTGTTGAAAATCTTGAAGCTATGGTTGTTTTGCCTTCCTATGATAGTTGATTCTTGTTCCCATAAATTGTTTGCTCACAAAATCCCTATGCATAGGAAGTGGGTTAGACTTAAATGTGCTTGTCATGAGATTCATGATTCTCTTTTGCATTTTCAATTACTATTCCTATGTGAGCATCATTGAAATCATCATGCCTAGCTTAGAAGGCATAAAAGAGAAACGCTTGTTGGGAGGCAACCCAACACTTTTTCCTAATATTTTTGTGTGTTCATATGATTAAGATACTGTAATAATCATGTTTTATTGCTTTTGTTTCAATAAAGTACCAAGTAAAGCCTTTGGGATCATGTGGGGTGATAATTGATTTGATCTTGCTGAAAAACAGAAACTTTTGCGCTCACGAAAATAATTCTAATTTTTAGCAGAAGAGTGATTTTGAGTTCATTCTTTTTGAAGAAGATTAATATACAAATTTATAAAGTTTTACTAATTTTTCAGAATTTTTAGAGTAGCATAAGTATGGTTGGAGTACAGATTATTATAGACTGTTCTGTTTTTGACAGATTCTGTTTTCAATGCATAGTTTGCTTGTTTTCTAGTTTCTATGGATTATACTGCAAAATATATATTGTGGAAATGATATGATACAGTAGTAATTGTGTGATAACAATTATGGATCTTGTCTTGACAGTACCAAATTGAAATGGTTTGCTCTTTATCATACTAACCCATCTCACGAAGTTCCGTTAAGTTTTGTGTGATTGAAGTTTTCAAGTTTTGGGTGAGATGTCGATATGAGGAGAATGATGAGTGACAAGTCCCTAAGCTTGGGTATTACCAAGTAAACACCAAGGTAACATTCAAAGAATATCCAAGCAACTAAGCTTGGGGATGCCCCGGAAGGCATCCCCTCTATCGTCTCCAACATTATCGGTAACCTCACTTGGAGCTATATTTTCATTCGTCACATGATATGTGTTTTGCTTGGAGCATCATTTTACTTTAATAGGATTTTATTTATTCTATTTATAATAATGTTTTGCATCTTTATTTTGAATAAAAATGTCAAGGATAGCCTTTACCATACTTATTTTGCAAGTCTACATGTTGTTGTTTGAAAACAGAAAGTTTATCGCTATATTATTAATTAGTTCATGTTATTAGGTATTTCATTTTTTATGTTGAACTAATTTCGTTCACTATTTGTCATTGCAGGTGTTGACAGATGGTGGGCGCGGGTCGAGAGCGCTCTGAGCCTCCTTCCTCGGCGCATGCTGGGAGGGGTGCTATTATTCCACCCCAACAACTCTGGAGAGCGCTGGTACACTGTATGCAGGCACCGGCAAACGCTTCTTCTTCAACCGGGAGAGGTCGGGGGAAGACGAAGAGAGGTGCTAGAGGTAGGAAGGCTCCTGCCCCTTCCTCACCGCCACACCTAGATGATTCTCCCGACCACAGGAGTGCTTCATCTCAGGTGGACCCGTCTGACTTGGATCCGTCTCGGACTCCGGTTACCGAGGCTTGGGCCGACGAGCCTGGATCACCGAGCCTTCATCCCAAGAGACTCCGGTCCCAGGGTCTTTGTTGGGGATATAGCCCCATGGTAAGACCCGCCCAGGTGGGGCCGGGTCCTGATTGGCGGCTCATGGGCTAGACCAAGGATGGGCCTGAAGACATAAGCCCAGACGTATGGCGGCTTACTAAGATGGGCCAAGATGAGGCCCAGATAAAGTAGGCAAAGAAGACCCGGGCGGATAAGCCGCCCGGAGACGGCTTGCTCAGGAAGGCAAGATGGCGTAGAGTTAGAGTCGGTCACGTTGTAAGAGTCGGCATGAGACTTGTGTAACCCGTGGTCTTGACATCCTATATAAGGGCGAGACCTGGGGCGACTTAGAGGAAGACCAACTAATCGAGAGCTAGGTCAAGCAAACACGCTCCCTTGTAATTGATACTCTAATCAATACAACACAAGCAGGACGTAGGCCTTTACCTCCTCTCGAGGGGCTGAACCTGGGTAAACTCGTGTCCTTCATCCCAACCAACCCCTTTGAGTTCATCACCTTAGCGATGGCCTCGAATCTAAGTCCTCGGACATCTACCTTGACAAAACCATGACAGTTGGCACCCACCATGGGGCCAACGCTCGATGGTGTTGAGTTCTCAAAGTGCTCTCTTTCGGGGTTCGAAGGATATATGGTCGGAAGGATGAACAAAAGTCACAGCAGCCGACACTACATCGACAACGCCGGATGGGGTCCCAACACCGACTCTGTGGAGTACGGGTTCTGGGTTCCCTTCGGCGGAATCGACATCTTCATCGGCCAAATCGGCGGATCTACACCTGGGCCAGACGTCTGCACCAACATCGTCGAGCCGGCTCGGCGCACGCAACCCGTCCGACACGTGCAACCCGCCTGTGTTAACTCGGGCAGGAAGCATGTCTTCGTTGGCTTCAATTAAGGTATGGATCTTGAGTCCTCTAAGTCGCAGGAGACCCTCATCTGTTCAGAGGATGGATCTTTGAGTGGAGAGGCGAAATCAATCTATCAACTTCACGATGGCGGGCTGGGAGGCTACGACGAGCTTTACCCCGAGTCGGAGCGGTCTGAGCCGGACGATCATGGGTTGCCGACTCTTGCGTCCGTGTTCATGGAAGGAATAGAGCCGGGCACGAGCGGTGCGGACGTCGGGGCAGCAGACTCGAGGGCTGACCCGCCGCCAGCTCAGGTTCTTCTGGATCTAATGAACGAGTTCACAGCCCTGATGGCGACTGAAGTCACACCTGAGAATCAAGCCGCCCAGAACCTGGAAATCACAAGACTGAAGGACCAGATGGCGGAAGCCCAACAGAGGATTGGCGCATTAAAAGCCCAGATGGATGCGGAGGCAGAGCGTCCTAAGGCGGATGCCTTCCGCCTTGAGCTGGAATAGCAATCAGTGGTCGCGGTACGGTGGATGAGGCATCAGTACCGCCTGCCAGAACAATATGAGGCTAGAAACCTCTTTAACATGCCAGGAACGGGTCAGACAATGGAAGCACCTAGAAGTCGGCCGGCGGCTCGGCAGCAGCTTAACCCGCCCCGACAGAACCAGACCTCAACAATGGCTTTCCCAACACCGGCGGGTCATTACTCAAACCCGGCAGAGAACATGGTGGCGGTGGCCACCCGGCTTGAAACAATCCCTATTCCTGACGAGGCGCCTTTCGCTGAGGAGGTGCGGAACACCATTGGATATCTATAGACGGCGATGGCCCAACAAGAGAAGTATACTTACAACGGTTTCTAGCAGTGATCGGCACCGGGGCCTTCCGCGAGATGATCAAGGGGCTATGGATGCTCAAGCGCTCCTAGATCGGGCGAGATCAGAGCAGGAGGCGGCAGCTCAGGCAGCGACGACTCATCAAGAGCTCGCGCCTTCCGTCTCAGTCGGAGCAGGAGTGACTACCAGGGGCATGAGAGTGCCATGCTTGGTGCCGGCTCTACGGAACGAGCGCCTGCCGAAGGACTTCAAGGGCCTTCGCAAGGTCCCGAACTACATGGCTGACCTGCCTTCGGAGGCCTGGATTGAAAGTTATGAGCTGCCATGGAAATGGTGGACGTCAACGACGCGGTATGCACGAAGTATTTCATCATGATGCTAGAAGGGCCGGCTCGCACGTGTTTAAAGGGTTTGCCACCCAATACCGTCAATTCCTGGGTTGAGTTGAAGGCAAGGTTCATCAAAAACTTCCAAGGGACGTGCAAGAAGCCCATGACGATTGTGGATTTGGACCACTGTGTACAGCAGGAAAATGAGTCGGCTCATCATTGGGTCCGGCGGGTTTCTACTATCATGCACTCGTGTGAGCAGATTACGTCGGCTCAAGCAGTCTTGATTCTGGAAGAGAATTGCCACTTTACGCCTTTGAAGCAGAAGCTCGGCCGGCTCAAACGCACATGTCAAGACATGGGGGAGCTCATGGCGGCTCTCACGAAATATGCTGACTCTGATAATACGAAAGATTCGGGCTCTGGTGAAGAGAAGCCTGGTCAGAGAAAGAAGAATGGCAATGACAAGGGTGCGGCAGGCAATGGTAACCAAGGCAAGAGGAAGAACCCATACGGTGGGTCAGAGCTAGTGGCCAACGCTAGCACCGGCAACAATCGTGCTAAGGGCAAGGGGAAGTTCAAGCAGCCCTTTAATAAAGGTAAGACTCTTTTTAATTTGGAGGAGATGCTCAATAAACCTTGTCCGGAGCACAGTCGGCCCGATAGACCGGCGGGTCACACGTAGGGTAACTGCCATGTCATGCAAAAATTCAAGGACTATAGCTTACGACAGCATAACAATGATGGTGGCCTGCCGGGCGGCTCAGGACCAGGCAGGCTAGGAGCCGGGTTTGGGCCCGACGGCTCAGGATCGGCCATCATGGCCAGGGCAACCAAGGAGGGCATCATTCGCACTCGGGTGGTAACAATCAGCAACAGAATAACCAGTCTGGATATCAGAGTAATCCGAAGCAGCTCAGCTCGGGTCAGTATCATGTTTTTATGACCAACCTTGACAGGCGAGATCAGAAGTTGCGCAAGAGGGCGGTTAATGCGGTCAAGCCAGCTCTACCACAATATTTGAAGTGGTCTGAGTATGATATAACTTGGAGCCAGGAGGATCACCCGCCGCGTTTTCATGACCCGGGACGGCTGGCATTGGTAGTTGCTCCCCAAGTTGGAGGCTATGTGTTCACTAAGGTGCTTATGGACGGTGGCAGTAGCATCAATATCTTGTACTACGACACTTTCCGTCGGATGAAGTTGCTCGATAAGGATCTTTAGCCGTCTTAAATAGTTTTTAACGGCGCGATGCCTGGCAAGTCAGCCTATCCAGTGGGAAGAATCTCTTTGGAAGTTTCCTTCGGTGACGAATACAATTACAGGGTGGAGACCTTGTGTTTTGAGGTGGTCAAGATCAAAAGTCCGTATCATGCTCTGTTTGGACGTCCGGCTAACGCCAAATTCATGGCTAGGCCTTGTTATGTGTACTTGCAACTCAAGATGCTGGGCCTCAAGGGTACGATTACGGTGCACGGTGATCGAGAGACGGCTATTGAGTGCGAGGAAGGAGATGCAGCTTATGCAGAATCCAGCTGTGCCGAGGCAGAGCACAAGTTTTACAAGGAAAACGTCGACCCGGAGGACATGACTCCACTGAAAAAGCCTACCACAGACGTTGAGCCGCCCCTCAAATGTTTGGCGGATGATACCAAATTGGTGCATTTCAATTCGGGCGACTCATCTCAGCAGTTCACTATCGGAGATAATATGGATCCCAAATAGGAAAGTGCGCTCACCGAATTCATCCGTGAGAATTGGGACATCTTCGCGTGGAAACCTTCTGACATGCTAGGTGTACCGAGAGAGTTCGCTGAGCACCACCTTAATGTGGATCCTAAATTCAAACCAGTCAAGCAATTTCTATGGCAGTTCAATGAGGAGAGACGCAAGGCCATTGGGGAAGAGATAGCCTAGCTTTTGCCGGCGGTTTTCATCGTCGAGGTCTTTCATCCAGAGTGGCTTGCTAACCCGATGCTGGTACTCAATAAAAATGACACGTGGCGTATGTGTGTGGACTACACGGATCTTAACAAGGCCTGTCCGGCTAACCCATTTGCTCTCCCTTGTATTGACCAGATCATTGATGCAACAACGAGTTGTGAGAGTTTATGCTTCCTAGATGCTTATTCTGGTTATCATTAGATCAAGATGGCAGTCCAGGACCAAGAGAGAGACGGCTTTTATCATGCCTTTTGGCGCTTTCTGCTATGTGTCTATGCCTTTTGGGCTCAAGAGTGCCCAGGCAACTTACCAGCGTTGCATACAGAACTGTCTTCACAGCCAAATTGGGCGCAATGTTTATGCGTATGTGGACGATATTGTGATCAAGTCAAGAAAGAAGCAGACTCTGCTTGATGACCTGAAGGAGACTTTCGACAACTTACGGGTCTACAAGATGATGCTTAACCCGGCTAAGTGTGTCTTTGGCGTTCCGGAAGGAAAGCTCTTGGGATTTCTAGTATCTGAGCGTGGCATTAAGGCTAACCCGGATAAAATCAAGGCTATCACCTCCCTGTCTAAGCCGACATGCATCAATGATGTTCAGTCTCTGGCGGGACAGATTGCTGCATTAAGCCGGTTTATAAGCCGCCTTGGTGAGAAGGCTATCCCTTTGTATTAGATGATGAAAAAGACAGACAATTTTGTCTAGAGTATAGCGGCGGGTGAAACATTTGAGGCACTCAAGAGGCAGCTCACTGAGCCGCCGGTCTTAGCCGCTCCGGTTGAGAAAGAACCTTTGCTCTTATACATAGCGGCTAATAATAGGGCTGTCAGCAACACAATTGTTGTTAAGCAAAAGGAGCCGGGGAAGGAATATCCGGTTCAGCGGCCGGTTTACTATATCAGTGAGGTTCTGACAGAATCCAAGCAGAGATATCCACATTGGCAGAAGTTGGTGTACGGGGTGTTCATGGCCAATCGCAAGCTAAAGCACTATTTCTTGGGGCACCAGATTGCATTGGTTAGTTCTGCCCTGTTGGGAGATATAATTCAAAACAGAGAAGCCACTGGCAGGATCGCTAAGTGGGCATTTGAGCTTGGACCTCTTAATTTGAAGTATGTGCCTCGCACGGTGGTCAAGTCACAAGCCTTGGTGGATTTCATCAACGACTGGACTGAGTGTCTGGTGCTCAAGGAAAAGCCGGATAACACATATTGGACAATCCACTTTGATGGCTCCAAGCAGCTGGAAGGATCAGGGGCAGGGGTTGTCTTAACTTCCCCCAAAGGTGATAAGTTCTGTTATGTGCTAAGGTTGATGTTTCCTTGTACTAACAATGCAGCTGAGTACGAAGCTCTGCTTCATGGCCTCCGGGTGGCTAAGGATATGAACCTAAGCCGAGTTAGATGCTTCAGCGACTCAGATCTTGTGGCCCAGCAAGTTTCAGGCACTTGGGATTCCAAGGACCCGCGGATGGCGGCTTATCGTCAGGCGGTGGATGTCATCGCTAGACACTTCAAGGGTTATCAGGTGGATCATATTGATCATCACAAGAACGAGGCGGCTAACGCTCTGTCAAGGCTGGGATCTCAACGTAAGCCGGTGCCACCTAACGTTTTCTTAGATGTACTACATCACCTATCAGTAAAGTTACCTTCAGAGGAGGACTTGGCTATTCCTGACCCGAAGGGAGAGCTGGTGGCGACTCTGCATGCAATTCCTGACTGGACTGTGCCTTACTTGGCTTACTTGACTTACGTCGAGTTACCTGATGATGAAAATCTCGCCATATAGATGGCCAAGTGGTCTAGGTCTATGACTATAGTCAATGGCGAGTTACATACGTGCAGCGTCACTGGCGTGTTTCAACGTTGTGTTTCACCTGAAGAGGGAAGGAAATCTTGAATGAAATTCATGCTGGTGATTGTGGTCATCATGCCGGCTCAAAATCACTGGTGGCCAAGGCCTTTCGACATGGCTTCTTCTGGCTGACAGCTCATAAGGATGCGGAAGACTTGGTCCGCAAGTGCGATGGACGTCAAAAGTTTGGCCAGCGTGCTCATGTCCCAGCTCAAGAGCTGCACATGATTCCAATTACTTGGACATTTGCGGTCTAGGGGCTTGATATGGTCAGGCCTTTCAAGAGATCCAAGGACAAGAAGACCCACCTCCTGGTGGCAGTTGACAAATTTACCAAGTGGTTAGAAGCTGAGCCGGTTGGCAAGTGTGACGCGGCTACGGTGGTTCAGTTCATTAAGAAGCCGATCTACCATTTTGGTTACCCTCACAGTATCATCACATATGATGGTACAAACCTCTCCAAGGGGGCTATGAAAGCGTTCTGTGAAAGTGAACACATGAGACTTGATGTTTCTGCAGTTGCTCATCCACAATCAAACGGTCAGGCCGAGCGCACTAACCAAGAAATCTTGAGAGGTAACAAACCCCGGCTTATGGTTCCTTTACATCGAACGCCAGGTTGTTGGGTGGAGGAGTTGCCATCTATCTTATGGAGCATCAGAACCACTCCCAACAGATCAACAGGTTATACACCTTTCTTCATGGTTTATGGTGCAGAAGCTGTGTTACCAAGTGATATCTGTCATGACTCGCCACGAGTGGCAGCTTATGTTGAGGCGGACAATGAGACGACGCATCAAGATGCGTTGGATGCCTTGGAGGAAGAACGTGATCTGGCGATGGCTCGATCGATGATTTATCAGCAAGACCGGCGTCGCTATCATAGCCACAGAGTTAAGAGCCGGACGTTTCAAGAAGGTGACTTAGTGCTGCGGTTGATTCAAGATCAGACAGATGCACATAAGTTATCTCCTCCATGGGAAGGGCCTTTCATGGTCAGCAAAAATCTCAGGTCATATTACCTCACTGACGTCCAAGACGACTCACACACTTCTGGGCAGGAGATCCGCCGGCCGTGGAACATAGCGCATCTGCGGCCTTATTATACTTAAGTTGTCAAGACTTGACATTGTACACCTTCATTGTACATATCATATAGATATATGAATAAAGTTGGCATCCCTGCAAGCCGGGCCTCTGCTGTTTCGCATATTTCAATCTGTGCAAAAATGGTCAATCAGGGGGCTTCCAACCCACTGGGTTTAGCTTATCAGACCCTATTGATCGGTTTTCAAGCCAAATAGTTGACTCCGTCAACATGATCGTCCAGACGGCTTCCAGCCCACCGGGTTTAGCTTATCACACCCTATCAATCAACTCTTAAGCCAAACCTTTGATTCCATCAACAAATGTCACTTGGGGGTTTCCAACCCACCGGGTTTAGCTTACACACCCTGTTGATATGCTTTTAAGCCAAATAGGGTTAAACCTGCCGGTAAGCTGATGCTGCTCCGCTAGGTGACCCGCTGAACTCTTACTAGTCCCTAAGCCGACTCAAAGAAATTGACGGCCAATCTCGATAGAGACCTTGTACTGGTTAAAGGTTAAAACAACGGCTCTTGTCACGTGAGGGCCGGCTTACAGAAAGCAAGGATAAACTCTCCCATCTACTGCCAACTCCCCGCTATGTGCCCCGTTCGTACTCTTAGACAGTTAATCCTTAAGGACCCACTGATTTATGTCACGTGAGAGGCAGTTCATGGGCTATCGGGGTACTCATGCCCTATTGAGTCTCTTCTGGGACGTCACACTTCCTGTCAGTTAATCTCGCTTAGAGACCCTAAGCCACTCAGATGAATTGATGGCCAATCTCGATAGAGACCCTGTGCTGCTAAGGTGTTTTAAGTGGCGAGTCAGCTCAGAAGAACCGACGCATGAGTTAAACAAAAAGCAAGTCAGAAAGATATAGAATCTTTGGGTGGCGTTATCTTAAGCCGTCCTCCTAACAATATGAGATTAATCTATTCTCGTAGGTTGGTTAGTTACCAAGAGCCGCCACAACATCTGATATGAGTTGAAGGTACAAGGCAGATGTTATATGTTAAGCCGGACGATTTCATATGTGCACGATCGTACAAGTTTAGGGAAAACAAAGTTTACTACAAGCCTATTACAATGCTCTCCGTGGAGCTCAAAAGAGATGATTCAAAGTTTTTTACACCACCCTATGGCGGGTCACAAGGCCGGATTGTCCATGGTGTTACCAAGGTCATCAGTTGGATGGCGGGTCAACCTGTAGCGGGTCTTCGACCTCCATGATGTGAAGATTTTCCACGTCCCAGTTGTAGTTGGTTAAAGCCGCAAAGTTTGCCTCTTCAAAGAGGGGGGACGGGTCAAGATCAGAAGCAAAGAGGTGCTTATGGCATGCAGGCGTTAAGTCCTTGGCCTCAAAGGTTGGGCCACATACTCTCTTCTGCTCGGCATCATAAGCCACCTGGTATGTTGACAAGTTCACTTCTTCTGCTAACATGGAGGCGAGGACTCTGGAAGCCTTCAAGCACCGAGCATAGTCAGCCTCCGTGAACTCTGAGCCGTCATCCTTCTTGGATGGAAACCCGTCCATCATGTCCTCGGGAGTCAACTCTGGAGCAAAAGCTAACGCCTGGCTTATGGCTGCGATGGCTCCTTTTCGGGCGACTGATTTCTTAAGCCCCTGGATCTGTTTTGGCTGGGTGGACAGCAACTCTATGACTCCCTTCATAGTTGGAGGGATGTTGTCCTTATAGAGCATCACCTTGATTGTGCAGAGAGCTCCGCAGTACAACTGCTCTGTCAAAGTATAGATGGCTTTCAATGGCATCAAGCTGTTAGTAGCAAGTTGCCGACTCCTTTGACCTGCATAAGGCGGATCTTCGATTATAAGTCACTGTTAAAGGTATTCATGCAAGAAGTATTGGTTAAATATTTGGCACTTACCAAAGATGGCGACATACATCTTTGCAATGTGGCGCTTTAAGGCCTGAAGCTTGTCAGATACAACCATGAGCCGTTGGTCCGCGTCATCAGCACATTTCGCCAGGGCGGCTTGCTCCGTCTCAACAGACTTCTTGAAGGCAGCAAATTCGGCTTTAACTTTTGTAAGTTCCTCAATGGCGAGCCGACATTTCTCATCTGCTTCGCTTCGGGCGGCTTGCTGAGTGGCCAGATTGCTCCTTAGGCCGGTTAGTTCAGACCCGGCTTTGTTTAAAGCCTCCTGTGACATATCAAAAACAAAATGAAGGTTAATTCGCTAGGATGGCATGTTATCAGATGATTAAGTCAATATATTGCAAGTCTCAAGAAGATTGCAAGCAATATGCTCGACACTTGGGAGCTAATGTCTGTTTGTTCTCCAAAACTACAATGAAGTTCCGGCTCAACTTAGACAAGTCAAGCCGGAACTTGGGGACCACAGTTGGCTATTCAACCTATTTAAAGTAAAGTCCCGGCTCATCTTCATCGAAGTTAAGCCGTCCCTTGGGGGCTGCAACCGGCTCTCTGATCTATCTATACCAAAGTCCCGGCTCATCTTCATCGAAGTTAAGCCGGCCCTTGGGGGCTACATCTGTCTCTCTGATCTATTTATACCAAAGTTCTGGCTTAGCTTTTATCAAGTCAAGCCGTCCCTTGGGGGCTATAGATGGTTCTCTGAACAAATATTTACACGCTAAAGCGTCGGCTCAATTTTATGTCTTAAGCTGATTATTAAGGCATACAGGCTAAGTGTTCTTTACTTATAATAAAGATTCAAAGACCCAACTTACCATTGGCAAATATTAAGCCGTCCCTTGGGGGCTACGTAATGGTATAAGGGAAAGAAAGCAAGAGTACCTCATATTTCTTCTTCATCAAGTTCACAAGCTTGAGCTCCATATTCCGGCTTGTAAATAGGCGGTTCAGATAACCAGCGTGAAGCTCATCGGCTGTTAGCTTTTCTAGTGCGGGGAGCTCATATTCCAGCTTCTTCGAGGCTTCAGTTGCCTCAATGTGCTTTGTTAACACATGAGGTTGAGGAGAGTGAAATCCAGTGCCAATAATGGTGACGTCTGGAGTAACCGAATCGTCAGCAGCTGGTGTAGGGATCGGCGGCTTAGAGTTGGCCCTCAGAGGACTCTCAGGAATTATATCATTGGCCGCCGGCTCGGCAGAGTGACGAGCTTCTTTAGGCGCGTCCTTGGAGGCCGCAGAGGGGTCAGCGTGCGGTGCAGGAGAATCCGGCTTGGTAGACTCCGGCTCTCGAACCTTGGGAGCAGGATTAGACCCGCTAGTTTTCCTTTGCTTCGCTTGAGCTCTGGAAAGCACAGAAGGTCATGGTATAAGCCTTACGGCTAACAAAGAATGGAATGCAAGCATGAAAAGTACATACTCTGGGTTAATCTTTAGAGGCGGAAGAGCAGTAGCTGTAGAGTCGCCCGAGGAAGGGGGTGATTCCTAAAAACAGTTAAGGCAATATAAGACAGGGTCAAAACATAAAGGCAATTGTTGACAAATTTAAACCCAAGTGAAACAAATACCTCAGCCGTCCGCTTTCATTGAGCCGGAGAATGAGGTAACCCGGTCATGAGATCGTTAGAGCCGGTGCTCCGGGTCTGGCGTCGGGAGAGTTGCTGTTGCTTTTTCAAAGAAAAGTGGGGGTCTAAGTAAGCAAGAGGAAGAGAAAGTGGGACCTTTCGGACGACCCGTCGTATCTTCTATGGTGCAAGATGTTCCGAGTCAGATGAAACATAAGTATCCTCAGGAACGTTGGCGCGGCTTGTGTTCGTTTCATCCTGAGAATTATCATTTGTCAATAAGGTGCATGAAGAGATGGCCAAGAGAGTCAAGTTCTACCTCTGAGTCGTCAGATGCCGGTTGTTCTTGAGGTGCGGTCTTCTTCTTCCGGTCGTCGGATTTGTCCTTTGATTTATTTGGAGGAGGAACGTACTTCTTTTTCCAGAAGCTGGAGTTAGCCTGAAAATCAAAGCCTTCGAAAGAGGTCAAAAGACTGCAAAGTATATATTGGTAGCTACGTGCGGAAGTAAGGAGATCGAGAGTCCCCCTTACGTCTGGGGCCGGATTTGTGGCGCAAAAAGGTGCCAATCCAATGGCGCGGCAAGATCCTTCAGATTCATGAACCAGACTCTTGATGGCGGCCATGATGTTATCCTTAGACAACAAGGTAGAGTTAAAGCAGAGCGGGTCATTATGATCATCCGTATACTCGCACATGAGACGGCTTCGCCGGCTCAGAGGAAGGACTCTCCAAGAAACCCAACAGTGGGTCAGATCCATCCCAGTCAGACCATTGGCCATAAGGGCCTTGATCCTTGCGTGAGCCGGAGCATAGTTCGCTCGTTCAGTGGCTGACAGCCGACCAGGGAGCTCGGTTGAAGTCTTGAGCCAGGTTGGACGATAACCCGACAAGGAATGCTCTCCTTTTGGAGAAGTATCTTTGCAATAAAACCAAGTTCTATTCTAGTCTTTGGGATGACTTGGCATCCGAATAGCCGGAAAAGTCACATCCCGTCTCCTTTGAATTGAGATCCTGCGGAGCTCTAAGCTGGGACCAACCATTACTTCCGCCTGGCAGTTCGCGTAAAAGAACTCACGGAAAAGGCAACGGATGGCTCTTCTTCTAAGTAAACCTCACTGAGGATTTGGAAGGTGCATATGTTCAACATGGAGTTTGGGGCGATGTCTTGGGGGCACAACTTAAAGAAATGAAGAACATCTCGAAAGAATTTTGAGCCGGGCGGGTTGAAACCACGAACAAGGTGATCTGCAAAAACAACTACTTCGCCCTCTTGTGGAATGGGTTTCTTTTCGTTGCCTGGAACCCGCCAATGGATGACATCTTTGGCTGGCAAGGACCCTGTGTCTACGAAGTCCTTCAAGAACTCTTCGGTAACGGCAGAGCCGACCCAGTTACAAGAATTGGATGCACGAGGCATGGTGGCGACTTAAAGCTGTGTAAATGTAACAACGTGTGGCGAGTTAGAAGGAGTCAGATAACTACGGACGGCTGAAGAAATCTGAATTCTCTAAAGCTAAGTCATCGGAACTATTTGGGTGAGAGCCAGAAGTTCATGGGCGAGTCAAGTTTGCAAAGAAGCAGAGCAAATATTACTAAATGTGGAAACCAAGTTTCACAGACCATCTACATAGTTATGGATCTACAAAACAAAGAAAAAGCAGTTTTATTCTAACCTAGCGAAGAACAGAGGAACTGGCAGTGTTTTGAAAACAGTAAAGGGAGCAACTGTGGATCTATGTTATGCTAGTATCTACTTCGTACGATCTACCACACTAGAAAGGGGGGCATTATCAAGCTCATTGATCTATCTACTGTCGGAATTGTGAAGAGCTCATGTTCTAGTGGCGGAGGAACTCCATGAAAACCCTACCGTAAGCTACAAATCTCAGGGTGGAGAAGAACTCACCAGAGATGACGCGACGGATGAGGGTGGTGTTCTGGTCCGATCAGGTTTATGCAGCAGTCTGGCATGACGACGGCGTGGAAGCTTCACCGGAGCGGAAGTATGCTGGAGCGACGACGTCGGGAGGAAGAAGAAGAGGCACGAGCGGAGAAGGAAATGAAAACTGCCCTTCGCGGTCCTATTTAATAGGCAAAAGGTGGAAATGGGCGCGAGAATCCAGGCGACGGAAGTTAATTGACCGAGACGAACGCCTCGATTTTTGGGCCATCAGTTTAATAATGGAAAGATCCGTTGCGGTCGTCAGGAAATCTTTTTGATATCTCTGATATGACGTCACGACGGGTTACTTTGTCTTACTTTCAGGTGATAATAAGCAAGACTCGCCACCGAAGTGAGACGGAAGGTTGAGCAAGACTCGCCGCAAAGTGGGACGAAAGGTGGAAATGAGCAAGCTCAAATCAACCTGGGGTCTAATGTTGGGGATATAACCCTGTGGTAAGATCTGCCCAGGTGGGGCCGGGTCATGATTGGCGGCTCATGGTCTAGACCAAGGATGGGCCTGAAGACATAAGCCCAGACGTATGTCGGCTTACTAAGATGGGCCAAGATGAGGTCCAGATAAATAAGGCAAAGAAGACCCGGGCGGATAAGCCGCCCGGAGACGGCTTGCTCACGAAGGCAAGACGGCATAGAGTTAGAGTCGGTCACGTCGTAAGAGTCGGTATGAGACTTGTGTAACCCGTGGTCTTGACATCATTTATAAGGGCGAGACCCGAGGCGACTTAGAGGAAGACCAACTAATCGAGAGCTAGGTCAAGTGAACACGCTCCCTTGTAATCGATACTCTAATCAATACAACACAAGCATGACGTAGGCCTTTACCTCTTCTTGAGGGGCTGAACCTGGGTAAACTCGTGTCCTTCGTCCCAACCAACCCCTTTGAGTCCATCACCTTAGCGATGGCCTCAAATCTAAGTCCTTGGACATCTGCCGTGACAAAATCATGACAGTCTTTGTCCCAGGAGACTCCGGTTATAGAGTCTTCGTCCCACATGAGTCCGGAGGCTAGTGGCCATGCTAATGGTGGTGAGGACAACTTTTCTGAGGATACCTATAGCGAGGGCGAGCTGGTTGAGGAGGGCAAGAAGGTCTACCAGCATGGTTATACAAAGCTCCCGCCCGTGCCGACGACCCGCGATCAGAGGTGGTTGATTGTGCCTAATGCAGAGAAGTGCATTTACTCTTTTTTAACCTTTTCCCTTCATGTTTCTTCAAATTAATATCTAACG
Source organism: Hordeum marinum (assembly GCA_022496015.1). Lineage (NCBI taxonomy): Eukaryota > Viridiplantae > Streptophyta > Magnoliopsida > Poales > Poaceae > Hordeum > Hordeum marinum. Next base: position 165,451,441 of record CM039678.1, on the reverse strand, counting down.
TGTTGGCCTTGTCATACTACAGGGGTTGGAAACACGACGCTGCTGTCTGTAGAACCAACGCGGTCCTTCGTGTGCTTCTCAAGCACCACTTCCCAAGGAAGGTCCAGTTGCCTGGTGAGGGTGAGGTTCCATAGGTAGCACTGACCTAGGAGCTGTACGTGGCTGCCCCGGCCCCGCCAAAGGAGAGGGTCGATGGTGTCTTGTGCGAGATGGTGGCCGACATTGTGATCTGTTAGTTTTGGGTATTTTCTCCTTTATAGAATTAAAAATCAACAACACCTAGTGATTGTACTAATCAGTGTTGTCTTGTTTGATTGCATACCTTCTACATGTGTCTTGAGGAACACAAGGCGGACGCGGCTACTGTTCTCGTAGCTGAGTGCAAGCGCCTACTTCAGAACTTACGGCACGAGGCTCAGGTGTAGGCTATTCGAGACTACTAGGCCTTGACTAACATTAAGAGGGCCAAGAAGAAGTGCCGCGAAAATTTTCTGAGTAAGGAGAAGTACATGAAGGTAATTACCTATTCTTAAGGACTTGTACTTAGTTTCCTTGATTTGATTTGTAGGCATAGCGCTGAAATTTCGCTTGTCTAACTTAGGTGCCCTTGAGATGGTGTGCGAATAGGATGGACTGTTGGGAGGCATTGGTGGATGAGTGGTGCTCTCCAAAATGGCTAGACGACCACAACAAGCCTAAGGATAAGCGTGCCCAAATGAAAGGTGTGCCACACCATCAAGGGAGCTCCAACCTGTTTGAGTACGGGGATCACTGGGCATGTGGTTTGCTTCATGATTCATGCAATTTCATTCTTCATGCTAGCTTGAGCCCTTACCTAATATTTTGTTCCTCTCTTTTAGGCGCGAGAAAACAAGATGGAGGTGCCACCACTGTTCGACCTCTATGCCATGGCCCATACTGCCTCGTACAAGAAGGCCAAGGCATTCTCTGAGGATGACCTCGATCGTCCAGAGAGCTTCAGCAACATCTCCTCCCACAACAAGCTCGTGAGGTACAGAAATGAGGGGAAGGCGAGGAAAGGGGAGGACTTCAACCCGAGCCAGAGTCCTTTTGATCCATAGCTCGTGATGATATCTGGTGGCGGGTGGCCCCATGACTCGATAGCCATTGGGGATGGACTGATATGTTGTTCTAGAACTTTCCCGGAGATCAAGAAGTGCCAGACGAGCTCCGATCCTGAGATAAGGCCTCATCCATGGCCAATGGAGCTCGCCATCGATGGTAGGGCCCAGGATCTTCTGGTAGAGGCAAACAGGCAGGCGGCGCATAGGGAGAGGGACATGGAGGAGAGGACGGCTAGGCTGTTGGAGGAGGAGAGGAACCAGAATGACGCGTCTCACCGGGCCCTATATGAGCTCCTCGTGGTAAGTTTCTCCTGCATATTAGCCAAATCATGCACGTAATGTTCGTTTCATCACTAACTAATATGACTGACTCATGAAAACAAAATGTGCAGACCGTGTGCCAGAACAATGTTTAGACCCCTCTATCGATGCCCCAGATTGCTATAGCACCCACAGTGAGTTTCACTTGAATGGTCATTAGTTACTAGTATTCACATTTGAGTTGCATCATGCTAAGGAGACATTGCAAATGATCTTTGGTGCAACGTGCCTCCTGACAAGCATCGACCGATCCTTCTGCGTCTGCCACAACCCTGATCGGTCCTTCTTCGTCTCACCCTGGCACAAACCCGACCGGTCCTTCACCTCCGTGATGATGGTAAGTTTTCCCAAGTGTTTTGCCTAACAAATGCATACTTAGCTTAATAAATGACCAATTCAGCTCCAAAATGACCTATACTTAGCTTCTTTAGTTCAATTATGACATACTAAGCATACTTAGGTAAAAATGGCATGATAACCTTGGTTTAGCTCCAAAATGACATAGACTTAGCTTATTTTCCTCCAAAATGACAAAATAACCTTACCTACCTCCAAAATGACCGATTATAACTAGGATATCTCTAAAATGACCTACACTTGCCATTTTGTCCTCCAAAATGAGTAAATATGGTTAGTTAGCTAAAAATGGCATAACTACCTAGGTTAGCTCAAAAATGACCTATACTTAGCTTCTTTAGTTCATTTATGACATACTTAGCATACTTAGGTAAAAAATGGCATGATAACCTTGGTTTAGCTCCAAAATTACATAGACTTAGCTTATTTTCCTCGAAAATGACATAATAACCTTACGAAGCTCCAAAATGATCTATTTACCTAGCTTAGCTCTAAAATGACTTACACTTAGCATTTTTACCTAGCTTAGCTAAAAATGGCATTTTTACCTACCTTAGTTAGAAGAAGAAGAAGATAAAGAAGAGGAGAGGATAAAAAGAAAGAGAAGAAAAATTCTTCCTCCTCTTCTTCTTCTTCTTCTTCTTCTTTTTCTTCTTTTTCTTCTTCTTCTAGCTAGTCTTCTTCTTCTTCTTCTTCTAAGTTTCTTCTTTCCCAATTTGCAGATTTGCTTTAGATGAGGAAGCTTGCATTAATGGAGTCTACTCTTCTCCTTGTGCTTCCTTTTTGTTTTGATTGTGTACGATGAACTTTGTTGTTGGATATCTTGTTGGAAACTTGTTGGATATGTTGTTGGAAACTTGTTGTTGGATATGTGTTGGTAACTTGTTGTTGGATATGTGTTGGTATGCTTGCTGAAAGTATTTTGAAATGTGTGTGTATATATATATGTATGAAATTCTATGAAATTGAATGAATTTAAGAAAAAAGGAAAAAACTGGGGCTATACAGGTTCTTTGCCATCTGCTGGCAGACGACAAAGAGCTTTGCCATCAGCCAGCACACGGCAAAGCTGCCACGTGGCAGCTACCTGTGGAACCTGGGGTTTGACTGGGCTGGCCTATGTGGTTTCTTTGCCGTCTGCTGGCAGACGACAAAGTACTTTGCATCTTTGCCGTTAGCCAGCGGACGGCAAAGAACTTTGCATCTTTGCCGTTCGCTGATAGACGTCAAATAACTTTGCATCTTTGCCTTCTGCCAGCAGATGACAAAGCACGTTGTTAACCCCTTAACAGATGTAAGCTACCACGTGTGCCATCCACGGTCTTTGCCGTCTGCTGGCAGACGACAAAGACCTAAGCATCATTGCCGTCTGCCAGTAGACGGCAAAGCACCCTTTACCGGAGCTTATTTAGCCGGACGGTTGGCCGTCTACTGGCAGACGGCAAAGCCTTTGCCGTCCTCCATGCATGCCTTTGCCGTCCGCCATGGCTGACGGCAAAGTTGCTAATACCTATAGTGAATCAAAAATTCCCACTAGTATATTAAAGTGACAAAATAGGAGACTCTCTATCATGAAGATCATGGTGCTACTTTGAAGCACAAGTGTGGAAAAAGGATAGTAGCATTGTCCCTTTTCTCTTTTCTCTCTTTTTTAATTTTTTTAATTTTTGGTGGGCATCTAAGGCCTCTTTTTTTATTTGCGCTTCGTTGGCCTCTTTTATTTTTCACAAAGTCCGGAGTCTCATCACAACTTGTGAGGGAATCATAGCTTCCATCATCCTTTCCTCACATGGGACAATGCTCTAATAATGAAGATCATCACACTTTTATTTACTTACAACTCAAGAGTTACAACGCAATATCTAGAACAAAATATGACTCTATATGAATGCCTCCGGTGGTGTACCGGGATATGCAATGATCTAGCATAGAAAACGACATAAACAATGGACAAGCCATGAACACATCATGCTAGCTACCTTATCATGCAAAGCAATATGAAAATGATGGTGCGTGTCATAATAAACGGAACGGTGGAAGTTGCATGGCAATATATCTCAGAATGGCTATGGAAATGCCATAATACGTAGGTATGGTGATTGTTTTGAGGGATGATATATGGTGGGTTCAATGCACCGATGAAAGTTGCGCGGTACTAGAAAGGCTAGCAAAGGTGGAAGTGTGAGAGTGCGTATAATCTGTGGACTCACATTAGTCATAAAAAACTCACATACTTATTGCAAAAGTCTATTAGTCATCAAAGCAAAGTATTAGACGCACGCTCCTAGGGGAGAGGTTGGTAGGAGTTAACCATCGCGCGCTCCTAACCCTCACACAAATGTTTACAATCAATAAACAAATCATGCTCCGACTTCCTTACATAACGGTTCACCATACGTGCATGCTACGGGAATAACAAATCTTTACACAAGTATTTCTACCAATCCACAATTACTCACTAGCATGACTCTAATATCACCATCTTTATATCGCAAAACTGTTGCAAGGAATCAAACACATCATATTTAGTGATCTACAAGTTTTATGTAGGATTTTATGACTAGCCATGTGAATGACCAACTCCTGTTAACTCTCTAAATAGATATAAGTGAAGCATGAGAGTTTAATTCGTTCTATAAAAGATATGCCCACGCTCTAAAAAATATAAGTGAAGCAAAAGAGCATTGTACAAATGGCGGTTTTCTATGTGTAGAGAAATAGGCAATCCAAACTTCAAATGATATAAGTGAAGCACATGAACCATTCTATAAAGCCATACTCAAAAGATATAAGTGAGGTGCGAAGAGGCTTCTATAAATCAACCAAGGACTTTCTCATACCAGCATGGTGCATTATTAAAATAAAAATAAAAAGCACACGACGCTCCAAGATTTACGCATATCATGTGACGAATAAAAATATAGCTCCAAGTAAAATTACCGATGGTTGTTAGAAGAAAGAGGGGATGTCTTTCGGGGCATCCCCAAGCTTAGTTTCTTGGGAGTCCTTGAATATTACCTTGGGGTGCCTTGGGCATCCCCAAGCTTAATCTCTTTCCACTCCTTATTCCTTCATCCATTGTGATCTCACCCAAAACTTGAAAACTTCAATCACACAAAACACAACAATACCCTCGTGAGATCCGTTAGTATAATAAAGCAAATTACCAACATAAGTACCGTTGCCAACCAATTCATTTTTTTTCATTGTAGCTACTGCAATATAACTTTTCCATGGCTTATACCACTGATACAATCGATAGACTCATTAAAACGAGCAAAACAATGCATCAAAAACAAAATCTGTCAAAAACAGGACAATCTATAGTAATCTGAACATTGACCATACTTATGTAACTCTAAAAATTCTTAAATATTAGGACAAAATAAAAAAAATCATATAAGTGCTGTGTAAAAATTTCAGAAACTTTTGTCATTCAACTAAAAAATGTAAATTCACGCACTACAGCCAAAGTTTCTGTTTTTGCACTTCACACACCAAACAAGCAATCTAATCATCCTAAAGGCAAATCTTGGCACATTATTTTTATAATACAATGGATTTGTACAAGGGGATAATTATTTTTGTTGAAAAGTTTCTGTAATCAAGATTAACAAAGTTTCCACGGGCATGAACAAAGTTCAAGGCTAGCCCCCACTTCAACGTTGCTCGTCTTTGTGACTTTCACTTTTCTTTTTGAAAAGGTTTGAAGTTACCCACTTATTTTTTTAGTTTTTAAACTATATAAAATCACACAACAGAATAAAATGACTCTCTAAAACTTTCGGGTTGTCTCCCTGGCAGCGTTTTTTTAAAGCCATTAAGCTAGGCATATAGTGCTCAAGTAAAGGATCCACCCGGATCCCAAGGTATATCAAAGCCAATTTTAATTAACAATGATTTGTAATTCAGTAGTTAGCACGAAGTAGCATATATCATGCAACAACGAAGTCTAACTCTCTTCCTATTCATCGGCATGTCATAAAGGAACAATTCATGCACACAAAGTAAAGGCCAATGCATAGTATAAATAGTTGCAATTTTATCGTATTGGGAACGTACAAAGGTGAAGATGCAGTTCCTCTATCATAGTAATTGCAAGTAGGAGCAGAAAGCACATGCATATTATATTCATCAAAATCATCATGTGCAATAGGAAAACGCAACCCATCAATATAATCCTTAATAAGTGAAAACTTCTCCGATATAGTGTAGTTTGGAGAATTCAAAAAGATAATAGGACTATCATGTGTGGGTGCAATAGCAACAATTTCACGTTTAACATAAGGAACTATAGCAAGTTCATCTCCATAAGCATTATTCATATTGGCATGATGGCCAGAAGAATAGCAAGCATCAAGTTCATCAAAAAGGGATATTTCAAAAGAATCCAAGGGTTCATAGCAATCAACATAGCATTCATCCTTCGGTAAGCACAAAAGGAAATTAAACAATGTATGAGTTGAAGAGTTATTCTCATTAGAAGGTGGGCATGGGTAGTTATCCGCTCTTCCTCCTTTTGTTCTTCGTTCTCCTCCTCATCTTTTTCATCTAATGAGTTTACAATTTCAGCAATTTCCTCTTCCATAGATTCCTGCAAAATATTAGTCTCTTCCAAGGAAGCGGTCATTCTTTCATTAAAATCTTTAACATAAGCATTAGAAGCATAGTTTTCATAGAAATATTTAAGTATGGTAAATTTTGCAGAATTGTAAAGAGTAGCATCATACTTTTCAATGAAAGAAGCAATTTCATAGGTAGCCTTAAAAGCAACAAATTCTTCAATTTGTTCAACATCATTATAGCAATAGTCCTCCTTGGCATAAGAGGATAATATTTCATTATCATTAAACACACATTGGTAGGGAAGGTGCTTTTTAGCTTCTTTAGAACAACAAGTAAAATCATAAATTTCACATAGATTCCAAGCATAGCAACACAAAGTATTAATTTGATGCCACAAGAGTTTCCCTTTTTGAGATATGCGGTGTTGCATATAATGAGCATGCTCATTTAATGCTTTTCCCTCAACTAAGCTAGTTGGGTTTTCAGCACGAGCACAAGTGGATCGAAGATGACCCAAGTAATATTCTTCGGTGGTACGGAACACTAGTGGTTCCTCAACTTTTGGAGCAGCAAGTACAACTATTTTTTTGGTATTTTGCGTTTCCTTCCCATATCTAAAGATAGAAAACAAGTTAAACAGCAAATAAAATATACTTAGTGATAAAGCAAACAAGCACACACGAGAATATTCACCCCACGCTATTGCTCCCCGGCAACGGCACCAGGAAAAGTCTTGATAACCCACAAGTGTAGGGGATCAATTGTAGTCTTTCTAAATAAGTAAGAGTGTCAAACCCAATGAGGAGCTAAAGGTAGAACAAATATTCCCTCAAGTTCTATCGACCACCGATACAACTCTACGCACGCTTAACGTTCGCTTTACCTAGAACAAGTATGAAACTAGAAGTACTTTGTAGGTGTAACGGGATAGGTTTGCAAGATAATAAAGATCATGTAAATGAAAACTAGGGGCTGCTAAGATAAAGAAACAACTAGGTTAGTTTAACGAGTGTGGAAAAGTGGTCGTGGGAGTTGCGGAATTGTCCGTAGGCAATCGATAACTAGACCGGTCATCATTATTGCAATTTTATACGAGGGAGAGGCATAAGCTAACATACTTTCTCTACTTGGATCATATGCACTTATGATTGGAATTCTAGCAAGAATCCACAACTACTAAAGATCATTAAGGTAAAACCCAACCATAGCATTATAAGGTATCAAGTCCTCTTTACTCGCATATGCAACAACCCACCTACTCAGGTTTATGCTTCTATCACTCAAGCAACCCACCATAGGCGAATCATGAACACATTGCAACACACTACAGCGAGAATCCCTCACGCTTGCGCGACATGGATAGCACCATAGGATAGCACCAATAATAAAACATACAACTTAAACCAATCATGATCATCAATCAACCCATAGGACAACAAAAATCTACTCAGACACCATAGGATGGCAACACATCACTGGATAATAATATGAAGCATAAAGAACGATGTTCAAGTAGAGGGTACAACCCGAGTTGCGGGAGAGTGGACCGCTGTAGATAGATGGGGGAAGGTGATGGAGGTGTTGGTGAAGATGACGGAGTTGTTGGAGTAGATCGGCGTCACGATGATGGCCCCAGCCGCGTTCCGGTGCCACCGAGAGAAAGGGGAGAGATATCCCCCTCCTTCTTCTTCTTCCTTGACCTCCCCCCTAGATGGGAGAAGGGTTTGCCCTCTGGTCCATGGCCTCCATGGCAGCGGAGGGGCGAGAGCCCCTCCGAGATTGGATCTCTTTCTCTCTCTATTTCCTTCTGTTTTTGTGCTCCCAGATTTTGGCCTTTCACTGTTTCTTAAATATCCGGAGATCCGTAACTATGATCGGGCTGAAATTTTGACGGGATCTTTATCCGAAAATTAGCTTTGTTGTGGACAAAGGACAGTTCCAACCGACCTAACGGGTTGCCACAAGCCTATCAGGTGCGGCCAACCTTAAGTTTTTATCGTGTTTGGGCTTCATTTGGTATGGATATTCCGTGAAACAAAAAACATGCAACAAACAGGAACTGGCACTGGGCACTGGATCAATGTGTTATTCCCAAAAATAGTATAAAAAGTTGCCAAAATTATATGAAAGTTGTAGAATATTGGTGTCGTGGTTTTATCACGGCAGATGTCCGGGTGAACGGACTTAGATTCGAGGCCATCGCTAACGGGGTGGACTCAAAGGGGTTAATTGGGACGAAAGAGACGGATTTACCCAGGTTCGGCCCCTCAAGTCGAGGTAATAGCCTACGTCCTGCTTGTGTTTTTATTGCTTGCTTATCGATTACAAGGGGCTAGAAGCTTGACCTAGTTCTCGATCACCTGTCCTCTAAGTCGCCCCGGGTCTGCCTTTATATAAGAGGTTAGGACCACCGGGTCGTTACAATTGCTAACCGAGTCTCTCTCTATCTTCTTGTCCAAGCTATGTATGAGTCGGCTTGCACGCCCGGGTCTTCTCCGTCCGGGCCATTTGTACGGCCCACACCTTGAGCCGCCTATCTTCCTGGGCCACCAGTGTTACGGCTCACCTTTGGGCTGGCTCACGAGCCAGCAACATGACCTGGAGCCTCCGGGGCAGGTCATATTGTGGGGTCATATCCCCAACATTAGGCCCCAGGTTGAATTGAGCTTGCTCACTTCTCTTCCTTTTTTGGCGAGTCACCCGGAAATGACCCAGCATGACGTCATGAGATCTGCTGACATACCACGGAATCTTTCATTAACTGTCATCCCGAGAATCGAGGCGTCCGCCTCGGTCAAACGGTGTCATCGCCTGGATTTTCGCGCCTTCCTTAATCCCTTTTTAAATATGACCCGTGCAGGTCGGAGATTTCCATCCTCCCGCTCGTGCCTCTTCTTCTTCTTCCTGTCGCCGCCGCTCCAGCGTCCTCGTCGTCCGGTGCCGTCTTCGCATCTGCACCGACCGAGCCGCTGCATCACCCTGATACGGACCAGATTTCTTCCGCCGCCGTCGCAACATCTCCGATGAGTTCTCCTTTTTCTTTAGATTGCTCACCGCCATAGTAGGGTTCCGCCGTAGCAGGTTCCGCCGCCGCTCAGGCTCCGGCACTGCCACCACGAGTATATCTCGACGCCGTTGTTACTTTTAGATCGCGCTCTCATCGCGCCGCCGCACGCGGGCCGGCCGCGCGTAATGCGTGTACCGCGATAGCCCCGCTCCATTTCCTTTCTTGCTGCTGTTCATCGCTAGGTTTGGATTTAAATCCTTTTTCGCCGCTTTTGTAGATCCATAGCCATAGTGATAGTTTGCGGAATCTGTTTTTAGGACTTCGCCAATTTTTCAATCTTCCTTTCCTCTGTTGAGTCGCTAAGCTTCTCCGGCTCTCATCAACCGGGTCTTTCCACTTTATCCATAGAGCCCTTAAACCTTTAAGCCGTCAAAAATATTTGCCTGCGCTTTGACTCATCGCGCCTTTTATCTTGCACAGCACTTAAGCCGCCAATATGTCTCGTGCATCCAACTCATGCAACTGGGTTGGTTCTTGCATTACGGAGGAGTACTTAGCAGGCTACATTGAAGCGAGTACTCTTCCTCCCAAAGAGGTTCTCAATTGGCGGGTTCCGGGCAACGAGACCCGGCCTTCTCCCCAAAAAGGAGAGATAGTAGTCTTTGCTGATCACATCGAGCGAGGGTTCATGCTGCCCGGCTCTAAGTTTTTCCGGGACGTCCTTCATTTTTATAAGCTGCTTCCTCAAGACTTGGCACCCAACTCTGCTTCCAACATCTGCAACTTCCAAGTTCTCTACGAAGCTTATCTGCTAAGTAAGCCGTCTGTGGGGTTCTTTCGAGAATTCTACTACGCCAACCGCCAAACTGAAATGAAGGGTGGCCCGAGTCTGGAGCTGGGCGGCATTTCTATTCAACGCCGCCGAGACATCATTTTTCCTGCTACTCCAATGCCGAGTCACCCAAAAGATTGGAATAAGACATGGTTCTATTGCCCAAAGACCTCTCCCGAGAAAGAGCACTCATTGGCGGGTTACCGCCCCTCCCGGCTTAGGATAGACACAGAGCTTCCCGGCCGGCTCTCAGCCTCGGAGCGTGCCAGATATGAGCCTTTCCACGCCAAGATCAAAGCGCTCCTGGCCAACGGCTTAATAGGATTGGATTTGATCCGCTGCTGGATTTCCTGGCAGATCATGCCTTTAAGCCGCAGAGGTCGGCTGATGTGCGAGTATGAAGGCAAATATGACAGCTCATTGTGCTTCAGCGAATCAATACTGTCAGAGGATGATATTACCACTACCATCCGGAGCCTTGTCCACGAGGCCTCCGGCTCATGCTGTGCCATCGGCCTAGCGCCTTTGTGCTTCAATAATCCGGCTCCCGATGTAAGTTAATCTCTTCCCATCCGTCTCTTAGATGTTGTTTGTACTTTGTTGATTTGGTATTCATTCTCCGGGTCATTCCTATAGGCCGACTCAGACTTCTGGAAGAAGGAATATGTTGCCCCTCCAAAGAAATCTAGTAAGAAGGTCGTGACCAAGAGGGCTAAAAAAGATGCCCCGCAAGATAATTTGCTTGACCCGCCACCATCATCCAGCTCAGAGGTAAAAATTTAACTGCTTTGTTTGATCTTTTACCTTCCTGCTTTATTAATGCTTGTTTTACTCGCAGGATGAAGTGGAAACCAGCCGTGCCAATGCTCCTGAGGTAAATTACGTTTCTTCCGGCTCAGAATGTTTCATCCCCCGAAAGCCGCGGTGGGTTATCAGAAAAGTTCCTCTTTCTCACCCTCTTTCTTATCTGGCTCCCGATTTTCTCTTAAAAAAGCAACAACAAGTTGAGCATCGACAGACTCGAAGCACCGGCTCTACTGAGCTCATGTCCGGGCTACCAAACTCTCCGGCTCCAAAGAAACGCCCCGCCAAGGTTTAAGTCTCTTCTTTTCCTTTGACTTTCCTTTGTAAACTTGATACTTTCTTCACCTTTCTGTTTTATTCTTTTGGAAATCTCCTTCATCCAACGACTCTTCGGTGTCAATTCTACCACCGCTCAAGATCAATCCGCTGTAAGCATTCCTTACTATGATATCTGGATATCCGACTGTTAATATGATAGCGACATCTTCAACTGCTGATCCTTCTATTTTGCAGTGCTCAAGCTAAACGTCGCAAGACCAACATGCCCTCCTCCGGCCCAGTTATCCAAGAGCCGGAGCCCGAACAACCGGAGGAGGCTGAAACAGAAGAAAATCCACCAGCTGCCTCCACAGAGCCGACTGCTACTGATATCATCATGGAGAGCCCTCCAAGGGCCCCTTCAAAACCGGCGACTCCTACCAAGACCCCTGAAACTCCAGATGTTGTTATCACCGGGTTTGGTCATCAAACACCTCCGGCTCATGTGTTGACCAAGCATACAAAGCCGGCTGAAGCCTCGAAGAAGCTGAACTTTGACTCTTCGTGCGAGAGGATGACAGTCGAAGAGCTCCACGCCGGGTATATAAACCGGGTTACCACCAGTTGGGATCTGGAACTTCGGTTGATCTCTTTAAAGAAGGCAAAATATGAGGTACCTTTCCTTCTTACCATATCCTTACTTAGCCCCCAAGATCCGGTTTAACGTACTCAATCATTGAACCGGGTCTTCGTTTAACTTTCCGTTAGAACAAATTCATAGTCATTGTCCCCTAGAATCGGTCTTAATTTGCCAAAGTTGAGTCGGATCATCCTTTAGATAACTTAAACTGCCATTCGTAGTCCCCAAGGGCCGGCTCAAGCTTGATGAAGTTGAGTCAGATCTTCTATTTAGGAGTAAATCAAAGAGCTATAGTGTAGCCCCCAAGTTCCAGTTTAACTTCGAAGAAGATGAGCCGGAACTGCACTGCATACTGAAAGATCAAACATGCATTAGCCCCCAAGTGTCAAATATATTGCTTGCAATCTGTTTGAGACTTGCATAAATTTGCTTTTAATACTCGTCCTGTATTTTGGTGACTTATCCTGTATTTTGATGTCTTATATGAAGCTTTAAACGAAGCCGGCTCTCAATTGTCTGATCTGAAGGCGAATTTAGCGGCTCAACAAGAGGCCCGCAGCGTCTCTGACGAAAAGTGCCGGCTGCTGTCTGAAGAGCTGGTTCATATTAAGGCGGAGCTTGCTTCTTTAAAAGAATCTACTGAGTTGGAGAAAGCCGCATTGACCAAACGAGCGGATGATGCCGACCAGCGGCTGACTGCCATAGCGGATGAGCTTCAAGGCCTAAAGTGTCATATAACCAAGATGGCCGCCGCTCTCTTTGGTAAGTTCTTACTCACTTCATGTTTCCAACATGTCTCATTCATCTGTTGTGATGGCGACTCATCTTGCTTTGTTTTGACCTTTACAGGCCCCAGAAGCCGGCAATTGGCTGCAGATAGCCTTTTACCCCTGAAGGCTATTTACACCTTTGCAGAACAGCTTTACTGCGGTGCTATTTTCACGATTAAGACGGTTCAATACAAGGAGAAGATCCCCACCACTCTGAAAGGTGTCTTGGAACTCTTCTCCACAATGCCCAAGCAGATAGAAGAGCTGAAGAAGTCCGCCTTCCGCCAAGGAGCTGTCGCTGGATTGAGCCGGGCTCTGGCCTTCGCCCCCGAGCTAACGCCGGCCGAAATGATGGATGGTTACCCGTCCAAAAAAGATGACGGCTCAGAATTCACCGAAGAAGATTACATCCGGTGTGTCAAAGAGTCACGTTATCTAGCCTCTATACCGGCGGATGAAGCTGACTTGAGCACTTATCAGGTGACTTATGACTCAGAGGAGAAGAGGATCCGCGGGCCTCTCTACGAGTGGAAGGATCTGACACCCGTCCGCAGTAAGGATCTCTTCCCTTGTGAGCTTGACGCGCCCCCTTTGCTTGAAGGGTCTTTCGCTGCTCTGGCTGACTGTAATTGGGAATTGGGAAATCACCAGATAAAGCCAGCAGAAGACCCGGAGCAGGATGAGCCAGCCAATAACTGAACTTTGCTCTTTTAACCTTTCTGAGCACAGACTCATGTAATGACCCGCCGTGAGCGGTTGACAATGCCTTTTCTCCTTCTGAGAGTAGTTTTTGTAATACAGTAAGCATGACCCTGTCGTTTGGTGGCTGTATATATTTTCACCTCTCAGTGTACTCTTTCCTTCTCTCTGTGTTTCAATTTAATGCATTGCCGGCTCTCCATGGATATACCTTGAGCTTTTCTGATGAGGGGTGTCTGTCTTTGAAGACGCCATTCCTTCTCCAGAATATTAGAGCCGGATAATCTCTTTGAAAACTCAAATTTTGTCAATCGGAGCAACATGGCTCTGGTTCTTGTAGGATGAATCCATTAAGGAGCCGGTTGTCGTAGGATAATGTAAGCTATACCTGATGGTAAGAAGCCTCTATCGACAATTGCGGCTATTGATGAACCGGAAGCGGCTTAAAGCCGGCTGTATGAAGGGTAATGTAAGCTATACTTGACGGTAAGAAGCCTCCTTTTAACAGCAAATGTTGTATGTCCGAACGCCGGCTGTTGATGGGAGATGTAAGCTATACCTTAAGGAAAGAAGCCTCCATCGACAACCGGGGCTAATAATCAGCCTGAGACGGCATAAAGCCGACTGTTTGAAAGGAGATGTAAGCTATACCCTAAGGCAAGAAGCCTCTTTCAACAGCTACAGTTGATAAGCAACTAAGGTTTTGCATAAACACCGTTTGTTAGGGTGAGATAAGCAAACCCGTCGGTAAGAAGCCCCCTTCGACAACCGCGGTTAATAAGTAACCAGAAGTGGCATAAAGCCGGCCATTAGGGTGAGATAAGCGATACCCATCGGTAAGAAGCCCCCTTCGATGGCCGCAGTTGATAAGCAACTGGAATTTGGTGTACACACTGTTGTCTTAGGGTCATGTAAGCTATACCAAAGGTAAGAAGCCTCCATCAACAACATCGCTTAATGTAACCAAACTAGGCATAAAGCCAACTATGCAAGGGAGATGTAAGCTATACCCGGAGACAAGAAGCCTCCTTGCAACAGTTTAATAATAGCTGGCTGTGCAAAGGAGATGTAAGCTATACCCGAAGGCAAGAAGCCTCTTTGCAACAGTGCTTAATTGGGCATAACGCCGGCTGTGCAAGGGAGATGTGAGCTATACCCGAAGGCAAGAAGCCTCCTTGCAACAGTGTAAAAGCAGATTGTGCAGGGGAGATGTGAGCTATACCCGAAGGCAAGAAGCCTCCCTGCTACAGCGCTTGATAAGGCATAAAGCCGGATCAGCCATTTTGACGGCGAACAAACCACTTTAACTTAAATTTTTGAGCCGGAAAAATTTCATCTTGATTGCACAAAGGTATACATAAGAGCAGAGGCCCCAGTCTTTGCGGGGATGCTAGCTTTTACTCATGTGAGCATGATATATACAGTGATAGCGGCTTTCAATGCCTGCTAAGTAAAGTATGATCGCAAATGTGCGACATTCCATGGCCGCAACGTCTCTTGACCCGCGGTTTCCGACTCATCTCGGATATCAATGAGGTAATATGACCCATTGTTAAGGTTTCTGCTGATCACAAAAGGCCCCTCCCATGGTGGAGATAACTTATGCATTCCAGATTGGTCTTGAATCAGCTGGAGCACCAGGTCACCCTCCTGGAACATCCGGGTCTTCACCCTGCGGCTATGATAGCGTCACAGGGCTTGTTGATAAACTACCAACCTGGCTGCTGCTAACTCTCGAGCTTCATCCAAGGCATTCAACGCATCTTGGCGCGCTACCTCATTGTCCGTCTCAACATAAGCCGCCACCCTTGGTGATTCATGCCGGATATCACTAGGTAGAACCGCCTCAGCACCATACACCACGAAGAAAGGCGTGAAACCTGTAGATCTGTTAGGGGTAGTTCTGATGCTCCATAAGACGGAAGGCAACTCCTCAACCCAACATCCGGGTGTCCGCTTCAAAGGAACCATGAGCCGTGGTTTGACACCTCTTAAAATTTCCTGATTGGCTCGCTCCGCCTGACCATTAGATTGTGGATGTGCCACGGCTGAAACATCAAGCCGAATATGCTCCTTTTCACAGAACGTTTTCATATCTCCTTTGGATAGATTTGTTCCATTGTCCGTAATGATACTGTGCGGGTAACCAAAGCGATAAATCAACTTCTTAATAAATTGAACCGCTGTAGCCGCGTCACATGTACCGACCGGCTCTGCCTTTACCCACTTAGTAAATTTATCAATTGCCACCAGAAGGTGTGTTTTCTTATCCATGGATCTCTTGAAGGGTCCTACCATATCAAGCCCCCAGACCGCAAACGGCCAAGTGATTGGTATCATCCTCAACTCTTGAGCCGGAACGTGAGCACGTCGGTCAAACTTCTAACAGCCGTCACACTTACTGACTAAGTCTTCTGCATCCTTGTGAGCTGTCAACCAAAAAAATCCATGTCGAAAAGCCTTGGCCACTAAAGATTTTGACCCAGCATGATGTCCACAGTCGCTAGCATGAATTTCACTCAAGATCTGCCGGCCCTCCTTTGGTGAGACGCAGCGCTGAAAGACACCCGTCACACTACACTTATGTAACTCACCATTGATAATTGTCATAGACTTAGAATACCGGGTGATCTTCCTGGCCAGACCCTCCTCCTGAGGTAACTTGCCGCGTGTCAGATACGCCAAATAAGGCATTGTCCAGTCTGGGATGGCATGTAGAGCTGCCACCAATTCCGCTTCCGGGTCAGGAATAGCCAGATCCTCCTCAGAGGGTATCTTGACAGTCGGATGATGCAATACATCCAGAAAAACATTAGGTGGTACCGGCTTTCGTTGAGAACCTAACCGTGACAAAGCATCAGCCGCCTCATTCCCGCGACGATTAATATGATCCACCTGGTACCCCTTGAAGTTACCGGCAATGATATCAACCGCCTGTCGATAAGCCGCCATCCGCGGATCCTTGGAGTCCCAAGTACCTGAAACTTGCTGAGCCACCAGATCTGAGTCACCTAAACATCTGACCCGGCTTAAATTCATCTCTTTAGCGACTCTGAGACCATGGAGCAGTGCCTCATACTCAGCTGCATTAGTAGTACAAGGGAACATTAACCGGAGCACATAAAAAAACTTGTCACCCTTGGGGGGGGGGTGAGAACAACTCCTGCACCGGAGCCCTCTAGCTGCTTGGACCCATCAAAGTGTATAGTCCAATACGTGTTATCCGGCTTCTCTTCGGGGGCTTGACATTCGGTCCAATCATTTATGAAATCCACCAAAGCTTGAGACTTAATTGCTGTACGAGGAACATACTCGATGTTAAGAGGACCCAGCTCTAAGGCCCACTTGGCAATCCTCCCTGTAGCTTCTCTATTTTGAATGATATCTCCCAACGGGGCGGAACTGCACTGTTATCCGGTGCCCCAAAAAGTAGTGTTTTAACTTGTGGTTGGCCATGAAAACTCCATATACTAACTTTTGCCAATGCGGATACCTCTGCTTAGACTCTGCCAAAACTTCACTAATGTAATAAATCGGCCTTTGCACAGGATACTCCTTCCCTGTCTCCTTGCGCTCAACCACAATTGCTACACTGACCGCTCTGTTGTTAGCCGCCACATAAAGGAGTAGTGGCTCTTTCTCAACCGGAACAGCTAACACTGGCGGCTTAGTCAACTGTTTTGTAAGAGCTTCAAGTGCTTCGTTTGCTGCTTTGCTCCACTTAAACTTGTCTGTCTTTTTCATCATCTGGTATAAGGGAACGGCTTTCTCCCCAAGCCGGCTTATGAAGCGGCTCAACACAGCAATCAGTCCTGCAAGGCGCTGAATGTCATTAATGCACGTCGGCTCTCCTAAAGAAGTGATAGCCTTAATCTTATCTGGGTTAGCCTCGATGCCCCGCTCAGAGACCAAGAAACCCAAAAGCTTTCCTGCTGGAACACCAAAGACACACTTCGTCGGGTTAAGCATCACCTTGTAGACCCGGAGATTGTCAAAGGTTTCTTTCAAATCCCCTAGGAGAGTTTCCTTCTTTCTGGATTTAACCATGATGTCGTCTACGTAAGCATGAACATTTCGGCCAATCTGACTATGGAGGCAGTTCTGCACACATCGTTGGTAAGTCGCCTGGGCAATCTTGAGCCCGAAAGGCATGGAGACGTAACATAATGCCCCGAAAGGTGTAATAAACGCCGTCTTCTCCTGATCTTTCGTTGCCATCTTAATCTGATGATATCCTGAATATGCATCCATGAAGCATAAACTTTCACATCTGGCTGTAGCATCAATAATCTGATCGATACGAGGGAGTGCAAAAGGGTCAGCCGGGCAAGCCTTGTTAAGGTCCGGGTAATCTATACACATACGCCAAGTGCCGTTCTTTTTAGCACTAGCACCGGGTTAGCCAACCACTCCGGGTGAAAAACTTCCACTATAAAGCCTGCGGCCAAGAGCCGTGCAACTTCCTCCCCAATAGCTTTACGTCTCTCTTCGTTGAACCATCGTAGAAACTGTTTGATCGGCTTAAACTTTGGATCCACATTAAGATTGTGCTCAGCGAACTCTCTCGGTACACCCGGCATGTCAGAAGGCTTCCATGCAAATATGTCCCGATTCTCACGGATGAATTCGATGAGCGCGCTTTCGTATTTGGGATCCATGTGAGCCCCAATGATGAACTGCTTGGATGAGTCATCTGGATTGAAATCTACTGCCTTGGTATCATCCGCTGAAAACTTGAGTGGCGGCTCAACTTCTGTCGTAGGCTTCTTCAGCGGGGTCATATCCTCCGAGTCAACGTTCTCCTTGTAGAATTTCAGCTCCTCCTGAGCACAACTAGACTCTGCATACGCCGCATCTCCTTCCTCACACTCAAGAGCTGTTTTCCTATTACCGTGAACGGTAATTGTACCATTTAAGCCGGGCATTTTGAGTTGCAAATAAACATAGCAAGGCCTAGCCATAAATTTGGCATAAGCCGGCCTCCCAAATAGTGCATTATAGGGACTTTTTATTTTGACCACCTCGAACCACAAGGACTCCACCCTGTAATTATACTCATCACCAAAAGCTACTTCCAATGAAATCCAGCCCATCGGGTATGCCGATTTACCCGAGACCACACCATGAAAGACGATGGAGGAAGGTTTAAGGTCTTTGTCAAGCAACTTCATCCGCCGGAAAGTGTCATAGTAAAGGATGTTGATGCTGCTACCTCCGTCCATAAGCACTTTATTCATCATATAGCCATTCACTTGAGGGGCCACAACTAGAGCCAGCCGGCCCGGGTCATCTACCCGTGGTGGGTGATCCTCCCGGCTCCACATTATGTTATACTCAGACCATGGTAAATATCGCGGGAGAGCCGGAGCAACTTCATTAACTGCTCGCCTCCGCAACTTCTCGTCTCGTTTACTGTGACTGGTCGTGAATACGTGATACTGTCCAGAACTGAGCTACTTCGGGTTACTCTGAAACCCGGACTGATTGCGCTGCTGCTGATTGTTGTTATTGCTGTTGTTGCCAGGATGCTGTTGGTGCCCCCTTGGTTATTCTGACCCGGATGCCCGTTTCCTGAACAGCCGGCGCCGAATCCAGCCCCTGATCCGCCGTGCCCTGAGCCGCCAGGCGGGCCACCGCCTTGATTATTACGCAGTTGGGAATGTTGTTTTTTGAATCTCTGCGTGATAAAACAATCACCCTACGCATGCAATGCCGGCTTGTCAAGCGTGCTGTGCTCCGGACAAGGCTTCCTAAGCGCTTCTTCTAAATTATAAGGGCCTCTGTTCCTTTGATGAAACGGCCTGAATTTTCCATTCCCCTTGGGATGGTTCTATCCTGTGTTGGTATTTGCCACTAGCTCTGACCCGCTATCAGCGCTCTTCTGCTTATTCTGATTCCCATTGTTCACAAAACCTTTTCCTTGATTGTTTTTCTTCCCTTGATTGGCTTTCTCATCATCCGAGCCTGGATCCTTGGTGTTATCTGAGTCAGCATACTTTGTTAAGGCTGTCATGAGCTCTCCCATATCCTGACACGTGCGCTTGAGCCGGCCGAGCTTCTGTTTCAATGGAACAAAATGACAGTTCTTTTCTAAAATAAGCATCGCTTGAGCCATCGTGATCTGCTCTGAAGAGTGAATAATGGTCGACACCCGCCGGACCCAATGATGGGCCAACTCATTCTCCTGTTGAACACAATGGTCCAAGTCGACAATGGTCATAGGCTGCTTACAGGTCCCCTGGAAATTCTTAATAAACTTCGCTCTCAGCTCCGCCCATGAGCTTATCGTGTTAGGCGGGAGACCTTACAGCCATGTACGAGCTGGACCCTCAAGCATCATGATGAAATATTTTGCGCATACCGACTCACTAACATCCAGCATCTCCATGGCCAGCTCATAACTTTCAACCCACGCCTTAGGGGGTAGATCAGCTGTGTAACTTGGAACCTTTCGAGGCCCCTTAAAATCTTTCGGTAGTCGTTCACTTCTCAGAGCTGGAGTTAAACATGGCACCCCTACGGCTCTGGTACTAACTACTCCCATTGAGACGAAAAGCGCTGGCTCTGGACAGGTTGCCGCTATCTCCGCCTCTCGTCTGTCTCTCGCCTGGTCCGCGAGGGCTTGTGCATCTAGAGCCGCCCGCTCGTCCTCCGGTGGTCCACGATGTGGATGACTGCTGGAACACGCCGGCGACTCGTAGCACCGGCTGAAACTTCGACTGGGGAGGGGGGTGGAGTGAACCCGGCTCTGGCTGTGAGCATACCTCTCTTGCTGGGCCATGGCCGTCTGTAAATATCCAATGGCGTTTCGCACATCCTCCGCAAAGGGTGCTTCATCTGGGATGGGAATCATCTCAAGCCGGGCGGCCACTGCCACCATGTTCTCGGCCGGGTTAGAGTAATGACCCGCCGGTGTTGGAAAAGCCCTAGGTGAGATTTGATTATGCTGGGGTGGATGAGTCGCCGGGCGTTCCATCGGGCGGCTTTCCGGCGCGCCCGTAACCCGCCCCGCACCTGGGGTGTTAAAAAGGTTCCTCGCTTCGTAACGTTCTGGTAGATGGGATTGATGCCTCCTCCGGTGCACCGTGGCCGCTGACCTTTGCTCCAGCTCCAGACGGAAAGCGTCGGCCTTGATACGCTCCGCTTCTTCCTCCATCCGGGTCTTCAGCTCGGCCATCCTTTATCGTTCCTCTGCCATCTGGCCCTTGACCCATGCCACCTCTAGATTCCTGTCTGCTTGATTATCCGGTGCTACTTCTGTGGCCATGAGAGCTGTAAGTTCGTCCATCAATTCCACTAGAACCAGAGCCGGCGGCGGCGGGCTATCACCCGCTGCGGCGGCTCCCGCAGTTGTGTCACCGGTGGCAGAAGCCGATCCTGCCATGAACACCACCGCATGAACCGGGGGTCTCGGAGCATACGACTCAAAGCCCTCTACCTCAGAATAGGTGTCGTAGTAGCCCCCAAGGCCACCGTTATTGAGCCGATACACTGATTCTGTCTCCCCAATGGAGGACTCATCTTCCGAGCAAACGAGAGTTCCCTGTGACCCGGACGCTTCCAGGTCCATGCCTTGAGTGAAGCCCACGAGAACATGCTTTCGATCTGGATGGGCACGGGAAAGCCGTACAACACACGTAGATTGGAGATGCCGAGCCGGCTCAACGATGTTGGTGTAGATGTCCGGCCCGGGTGTAGATCCATCAACCTTTCCGATGAAAATCTAGATCCCGCCGAACGGAACCCGGAATCCATACTCCACAGAACCAGCATCAAGCCCCCAGCCGGCATCGTCAATGTAGAGCCGGCCGCGGTGACTCTTGCTCATCCTTCCAACCACGTATCCTTCGAGCCCTAAGATAGAGCCCTTGAGAACTCAACACCACCAAGCGCTAGCCCCACGGTGGGTGCCAACTGTCGTGGTTTTATCACGGCAGATGTCCGGGTGAACGGACTTAGATTCGAGGCCATCGCTAATAGGGTGGACTCAAAGGGGTTAATTGGGACGAAAGACATGGATTTACCCAGGTTCGGTCCCTCAAGTCGAGGTAATAGCCTACGTCCTTCTTGTGTTTTTATTGCTTGTGTATCGATTACAAGGGGCTAGAAGCTTGACCTAGTTCTCGATCACCTATCCTCTAAGTCGCCCCGGGTCTGCCTTTATATAAGAGGTCAAGACCACTGGGTCATTACAATTGCTAACCGAGTCTCTCTCTATCTTCTTGTCCAAGTTGTCTATGAGTCGGCTTGCACGCCCGAGTCTTCTCCGTCCGGGCCATTTATATGGCCCACACCTTGAGCCGCCTATCTTCCTGGGCCACCAGTCTTACGGCTCACCTTTGAGCCGGCTCACGAGCCAGCAACATGACCCGGAGCCTCCGGGGCGGGTCATATCGTGGGGTCATATCCCCAACAATTGGCATGAAACAATAAAAAATTATACATACGACGGAGACGTATCATCCGCTTTGAAGGAGGAGGGGTGACTGGCCACTAACAGTAACACCATAAACCACACTCGCCGGGGTTGCAACGATCCCATTCACCGCAACCAAATCTTTAGCCTTAGCAATGGCCGCCTGGGCCCTCTCATTAGCCCGGATAATCGAAAGAACATTAGACGGTGACCCAAAACCCGCATCAATAGACACCCCCACGTCCTCAAGCACATGTAGTAAATGATCATCACACAAAGAGGGAAACACTAGCCTAATAGGGGAGGAAGGAGAGAGGGGAGGGTGGGAGGGAGGGATACCTGAAGGAGGAAGGTCTCTGGCCGCAGCCCGCCGCTCTGCACACGCTGCCACTGGCTCCCCCGAGTCATGCACCTGTCTGCCCTTACGGGCCATGGAGGTGGCCATGTGGATGGATGGGGAAGGATCTGAAGGAGCGAGTGGCACCGCCCTAGGAGGGACACCCTGCTTTTAGAAGAGAACTTTTTGATTATGGACTTCTTCTTGCTCATTAGAGCCACCACCACACGAGTAGGAGAAGCAGCCAGATCTTTGATGCCAGGCATGGAGGGTGATAGAGTCCTGACTAGCATGTTCGAACGGACTCCCGAGATGGGGGTACCCACTGGAGTCATCTTCTCATTAGCCACAGTAGCCGGCGCAGTCTCCACATGCTGAACATCATCTTTGGTCACATTCTCCTTGAGCAGATCTTGGACCTCAGGCACCAGCCCCTCCCATTCAGACTTGGTGAAACGGGCCTCAGTGCCCCCTCCTGTACCACCACTTGGGCTCATCTCACCATCAGCAGAGCCATCATCATGTTTCTCTAAAGGGGAGAGAGCGGGAGGATGGGGGGTGGAGGCGCCTGGCAGGCCTTAGCACCCTCGAGCCGCACCTGTAGCTGGATACCATCAGCGAAGGGGAACACATCCACCGGACCATGCAAACACACCGGATTCACACACCAGATCCTTAGACGAACTGGGCCCAACCTGGTAAAAGACTCACCATCCACCTCAATAGGCTTCCCGAGCAAAACACCAAAGGCCATAATAAAAGGGACCGATTTGAGCTCCGTAGGAATGTCCTCCACCAACACCCAAACTTCAAAGAGCTGACCTATAGATTTGGAGCCGTTAGCCGCAGATTTGATAGAAATCACAAATTGATTATGTGGGACGGTGAAGCTAGTACATGAGGCAATCATCCTTAAGCTCTCAAAAGAGGGGCACACCGCAACAAACTCGAAGTCTGATAGTTGATTCACCTGCGAATCCCAGCCATCCACGGCCCAGACCCGCAAACCTTCCAGCAGGATTTGTGGGGTGATCTTTTTCCCTTGAACGGAAATGATAGCAGCGTTTGAGAGAAAGGGAGCAGTCGCCACATGCAGCGGGTCACAATCCAAGGCAAAGAAGGAGCATCCCGGGAACCTCATCCCGTACTGCACAAAGGAGGGAGGTTTGATGTGATTGTGACAGTCGACAGTAAGGTGGCCCTCAGATTGATAGATGACGCAGAAATGTGGATTAAGGCACTTAGATTGGAAATGCCCTGGTTGATGATAGGCAAAGCACGTCAGGGCGAATGAGGGGTTAGGCACCGGATTTGTGGGGCAAGATGGAAGATGGGGTGGCGAGGGGAGAATACCATCACCAGACCGGCATCGGATGGATCTGAGGGTGGAGAAGGGAACCGATGCTGCTTGAACTGATGAGAAGGAGGGCCAAAGTTGGTCTTGCAAGGAGGAGGATGAGAACCGGCCCTAGATCCAGGGCCACGAGCAGGAAAGCAAGGAGGCGGTGCTTGCCCTCGGGGAGGAGGCGGAGGGTGAGGGTGATATGTCGCAGAACTAGCCGCACCCCCTGCCGCCGCCACCTCCCAATCCTCCACCGGTGCCTTGCCACCGCTAGAACCCATGGCCATGGAACTAGAACCGCCGAGAGACCGGGACCTTTCATCCCGTTGCCGCCACTCTGGCCCAGCCGCCCAAGCCTCACGATCGCGAGCCTCCTGCCCATGGGCCGCTTGATCCGCCTTGAGCTTAGATCTAAGAGAGGCCTCATACTCCAGATCCTCCCCATCGGCCGACGCCTCGTCACGGCACCGCTTGGTACCAGAGATCGCCTTGCTGGAGGAGCCCCTGGATTTATCCATGGAAAGGACCTCCGCAAAAGAAAGGGAGAGGGGGTGGGGGACTAGATCTATGGAATAAGCGAGTGGGAGAGCGCAATGTAGGAACATCTGCAGTCGAGGCTAGGAACCCTAGAAATGAGGGAAGAGATCCCTTGCGGACCTATATATATCCCAAGGAGGTAGACCCAGCAACGGGCTGGCAAACATGTTGGGCCGAAAGGGACAGGGAGGAGAGCGAAGGGGGCCCAGCTAAGGGAGTCCTGGATTAAGGGGTACTCAGGAGGCCGACCTATTCCTTATGGGCCGGACTATATGGGCCATTTGCCAAACTATGGATCGATCGAAGGCCCTGTCTCCAGGAAGGAAGCTTCGGGAATTATGGCTTGTCCTCCATGTTTGATGTAGTGATTAGACATGTTTATCCCTACGGCGTGTAACCGACCATTTGTAAAACCATAGGTTTCCATGGCGTATATATAAGCCGGAGGGTTTTAGGTTGTAGACAGGGACAACTCATCTAGGGTTTAGCTCTTTGATCTCAATGTAGATCAACTCTATAACCTATACACCATCAATACAACCAAGAAGGATGTAGGGTATTACCTTCATAAGAGGGCCCGAACATGGGTAAACATCGCCTCCCTTGTCTCCTGTTACCATTGATTCTAGTCTCACAGCTCGGGACCCCCCACCCGAGATCCGCCGGTTTTGAGACCGACATTGGTGCTTTCATTGAGAGTTCCATTGTGATATCCCAAGGAATCGATGGCTCACCTTGTCATCAACGAAGAGGTTCGCAATATGGACACTTTCGTCCTCGGACAGATCTTCGCCTTCGGCAGCATTGTGATGCACGCCGATCCGGCCGGCTATCTAGGCTGTGTCGGAAGTTTCGCCCTTGATCGAGACGTCAGATTCAGGAACCTGGAGTTCTCCGTAGACTCTCGGGGCGACCTGTCATTAATCGGGCTCGCAGTCTTGCCTGCCATGCCCGAAAACTCTGAGGCCTTAACTTTGGATTCCTCTTTTGGTCGCACCTGCGGGGTTAGTGCTGCCGATAACCCGAGTCATAGTTCGGATCCGGCCATAGTGCCCGATGCCCGGATATTAGTTCTTGTTGAACATTCCACTTCCGTGGACGCGTTGGAGGTCAGCTCCGAAGCCTCTAGGCAGGTAGACCCGATCAAGCTCTCGACACTCAACAAGGCCCTAGATCGAATCTCGTCGATGAGGATTACCGACGATCTAACTCCGATCTATGCTCAGATCAGTCACAGGGCGGGTCAGGACAATTTTTTTGTCCCACCCACCACCCACTTGGTAGCCACAGTCGAAGACTTAATCGACATGCTAGATTATGCCTCCGAGGAGGCAGATTAAATGGATGATGAGGATTGCTCCCACCCCCATGAACTCCGGGCGATGGGATGCCACCTCCTTGTACGACGTCTACATGGTGGACACTCATGCTGCTAATGGCAAGAACACGCCCAATATCGACGGCGACAAGTCGGGTGAAGCGCCGTCAAGGCACCGGAAGCCACATAAATGGTCAAAAGGCAAGAAGGGGAGGAAATCTATCATCGGCACCAAGGACGGAGCTACCCCGAAAGACCTCGGCAATCTCGATATCCCCGAGAACCCGCTAGAGGGTCAGGAGAGGCCTGACGGCCAGCGCAACCCCGATGACCTCAACGATTCCGAGGACGACAACTACCTCCCCCCTGTCGAGGATGAGGACATCCCGGAAGCCGATGACCTCGACATCCCTGATAATATGGAATATGAAGAACTGTTCAGGCAACAACTTATAGCAGCAGCCCGCAACGTGAAAGCAAAAGAATGACAACTTAAAGCTGAACAAGATAACCTCAATGATTGATGGACGAGCGTCCTTGCAGCTGAGGAAGGACACGATACCGGTTTGTCGGACCAACCTAAGAGTTACCCACGTCAAATGTTACTGCCGCAATTTGACGATGAGCTCACTGATATGTCGTCCCCTAAATACACCCCATACGATAAGCCAGACCGCCCTCCTCGAGGACGAGACAGGATGGCCGACGACACCAGTTATAGGCCGGCGATGCCCCGAAGACGGGGAAAGGAGCCATTAGAGCCCGAGGATATGTTTGACCTACGACATGACCTAGATTACAAAGTAGGTATTACGAGATCCATTTATGGATCAAGAGGGTATTCACCCGATAGACACGATGGGTACATGCCCTGGCTCGACCGCAATGATAGAGGCCGAGAATGGAACCGGGCTAGAACAGACGCCGAATACCGGTGTGACATAGCTCGGGTCAGAGGCGCCGCCCACCCATTGTGTTTCACGGACAAGGTGATGCAGCATCAGTTCCAAGAGGGGTTTAGACCCGTGAACATCGAGCAGTACGATGGGACAACCGACCCAACCATATGGATTGATGACTTCCTCCTCCACATCCACATGGCGCAAGGAGACAATCTCCATGCCATCAAATATCTCCCCCTAAAACTCAAGGGGCCATCTCGGCACTGGTTAAACAGCCTCCCCGAAAACTCCATCGGATGCTGGGAGAACCTAGAGGATGCATTCCATTCTAACTTCTAGGGCACCTATGTTCGGCCGCCGGATTCCTCTGACCTAAGCAACGTTGTTCAGAAACCCAGTGAGTCTATGCGGCAATTCTGGAATCGGTTCTTGACCAAGGAAAACCAAACCGTGGACTGCCCGGACGCTAAGGGAATAGCCTCCTTCCGGAAAAATATTCGGGATGAATGGTTGGCCCGCCAGCTCGGCCAGGATAAACCTTGGACTATGTCCGCCCTTACATCACTCATGACCCACTTTTGCGCGGGCGAAGATAACTGGCTAGCAAGACGCAGGCAGAACTCCAAAGAGCCCAGAACCTCCGAAGTTCGGGACGACAACGGGAAACCAAAACGCAATAAGAACAAATGCCGACACAACATTAGTGATGCCGATGATATGGCCATTAACGCTGGCTTCAGCAATTCCCGACCTAGGCAGCGGAAGAAGCCTCCTAAAGGCAATAATGCGGACCCACCTTGCTAAATAAGATCATGGAAAGGCCTTGCCAAATCCATGGCACTCAAGAGAAGCCGGCCAACCATACACATTGTAACTGTTGGTGTTCAAATAGACTGGCAAACTCACACCCGAGGACCAAGGCAAGAGCCCTCGCAGCGAGGAGGAGGATGAGCCTCGGGGTCCGATGGGTGGCAGACAGAATAAATTCCCTCCAGAGGTGAAAACAGTAATATGAAATACGCCACCCATATACCCAAGAAGGAGAGGAAGTGTTCCCTTAGTGAGGTCTACGTTGTAGAGCCTGTAGCCCCAAAGTATAACCCATGGTCGGCATACCCGATCACCTTTGGTCGACGTGATCACCCGACCAGTATCTGTCATGGGGGTTCAGCAGCCCTCATCCTCGACCCCATTATAGACAGGTATCACCTCACAAAAGTCCTAATGGACGGAGGAAGTAGCCTTAACCTGATTTATTCATACACGGTGAAAAAGATGGGTATAGATCCATGAAGGATCAAACCTAGCAACACTACCTTTAAAGGAGTAATTCTAAGCGTCGAGGCCCGGTGCACGGCCTCTGTAAGCCTGGAAGTAGTGTTTGGTTTGCCCGACAACTTTCGAAGCGAAGACTTGATCTTCGGCATTGTACCCTTCCGCAATGCCTATCATGCCCTGCTCGACCGAACAGCATTCGGTCGCTTTAACGCCATCCCGCACTATGCATACCTCAAGCTCAAGATGCCCGGCCCTAAGGGGGTCATTACTATCGACGGCAATACAGAGCGCTCCCTCCGAACGGAGTAACATGCGTTGGCCCTAGAGGCTGAATTCAATTACAACGATGACCGGCAAATGTCGACATCTGCCATAAGGCACGCAAGGTTGGGAAACAAGCACGGTCTTAGACCGAGCTCTCAGAACCCTCTTCTCCCCTTAAATAGGGACTCGCCCCCCATCGCACATCCCTAGGACTAGCGAAGCATGTGCCAAGAAAGCACAACTTTGTACTTAAAATTCCATGGGCGACGGTGGGGGAAAATGGGTAAGTGCTCGGCTGAACCAAACTACTACCATCAAAATGTCTTCGGACACATTGTGGGTACCATCAAGGGCCTGCTAAAGGTGTAAAAGCTTATCAACACTTTCGTGACTTCTTAAGACCTTCATTTGCAAGATCCGTTCGCCGAACAATACCACCTATCGAGGTGCACCATTCACCAAGAGGCGCACGCATAGACAAGCCACAGGGCACATCGAGGACGTTAGGTCACCAATCGAAGACCCCTGGTACAACCACTCCTATAAAATTTCTTTTTTTTCAAATACATGTAAACAATTGCTTCAGCAATCCGAGCAATAAAGGGTTGTTGGAAAAAAATACAACATCACTATACGTGTTTGTCTCGTTGTCCTTTTCGGCACATATTTTCTCCCTCTTCTCACGAAACTGTTCCGTGTATGACGATGAAACCAGCTAATAGACTGGGGGCTTGAGTTTTAAAAAAATTGCCTTACATGTAATTGATTATGCGTTCGTCGTATTGGAATTCGCTTTATATGCGTTGGTTCCAAACTGTGTCTTGGGTCAATAGTTGTGTTGCCCGACTCATGTGCTTGCCCCTTTACCTTCTGCTCGTTCGGTAAAATCAGCAAAGGGAGAACCCCTGCGATTGTCTTTCCGGCTAGTCTGGTCAAGCAGCTCAGGGGAGAAAGACAAAAACTGATTGTCATAGTATGCGAGAGCCGGTCTGTGAATTCAAGCTTAAAGTGTTATATTCAAATCCTCGTCGAAGGATATTCCATGTCATACGAGGGTTTGTTTTTTCATACAAACCATGTGATATCGACTTCAGCCACGGTTTATCTGAACATCACAAACCACCGAGGGCTAGTCATCAGCTCCCGTAGTCCTTTTCGTGCCCCTATGGCTAAGTGAAAGCAATAAAGCATTATGGTCTGCTTGCCTGCTCTGACGCACTCCACCGCCTTCGGGTTCCGATAGCTCGGCTAAGGGTCATAGTGCATTGGTAGAGACACCCCATGTAGTATCTACATGGGGGTTGAAGCCGACGACTCGCAACTTTCAGTTTCAATGACCACACATGAGCTATAAGGAACGCAAAACGTTGACAACATGATAAATTACATCCTTAAAATGTTAAATTGTCTTCAGACACATTACAATCTACTCATACATATTCTCTTTCGAATACATTGACTATATAGCCTGAGCACCCTCCATTACTCCGGAGAAGTACAGCTCAAGGCGCCGATGTTCCTTTCCAGGAGGCGGAGGAGCGGTGGCTATATTCATAGGATCAATCCCCGGACAATGCACTTTGGCCTTTGCAAAGGCCATCCGAGCTCCTTCGATGTAGGAGGATCACTTCAGTGCGGCAATCCGGGGTGGGGCGTCGACCAACTTCTGAACCAGTCTGAAGTAGCTGCACGACAGTGGCTCGTTAGGCCATAGCCGGATACAGAGATCCTTCATGGCCGGTTCCGCCATCCGATGCAGCTCCATCAGCTGCTTCAGCTGCTCAGTAAGGAGAGGAGAGTGCTCGGGGGCTTCAAACTGCACCCAGAATAAAGGAGCTTCATCTCCTTCTTCCGACGAAGCATAGAGCTGATTAGCGTCCGCTGCGCTCTTCTGGAGGTCGGAGCAGGCGCCCAAGGAATGCCACATCTGGGTAAGCAACTCGAACTTGCTATCCCTGAAGACACACAACAATAAGTATGGCTTACCATCCGTTATAACCTTTGCCTAGCGAACTTTCTCTTCGAAGAACCTCCTATACACCCGCTCCTTTTGGAGTTTGGTTTTCAAGGTGGATAGTTCGGCGAACTGCTCCTTGGCTTTCTGCTCAAGGGCCTCACACTTGTGGTCGATGTCCTGGAGCTCCTGTTGGATCTCCTCCACATGAGCCTCGTGCTTGTCGCTGGTGGCTCTTAAGGCTGACAACGCAGAAGCCTCTTGTTTGGCCATCGCCCTCTCAACCGAAGCCTCCTGCTTCGCATTTTGTAGCTCGGCCCTAGCCTTCTCCATTTCCTTCGTCGAGGCTGTGTAAGTATCAAGAATAAGAATACTGCATTGACAGTAAGATAACCAATTTTTTTGGATACTGAGTAAGTCTTACCTTGTGCCTTGTCGAATCTCTTGTTAAGAGCATCAAACTCGTCTTCGGATCTTTTGAGCTTCCGATTCAGCTTGTCTAGCTCGGCGGCATTCATAGCCGCTGCCGATGACGAAGCCTGCAAACAACAAATCCTTACCAACTTACATAGGTTCAAAATTACCGGACTAACGTCAATCTGATTCTATGACCGGTCTTCTTAAGAGCTGGTTAGAACATTTTGAACATATAATTTGGTATATAGTTCAGACAATGATCCATGATTGACCCCTAGGTAAGTTTTTTCAAACTCACCTTTGGCTCGGGGGCTGCCATGTATACAGTGATAACACAAAGAAATTAAAATTTTGCAAATAAACGTTGCATGGCTCACCTGAAAGCCCGTCAGGAGACCCTTGAAGGCCTCCTTCAGTCTGTTGTCGATGGACTAAACGCTCTGCAATATCGCACCCATAAGGGCTCGGTGCTCCTCAGAGATGGAGGCACTCGACAGAACCTCCCCCTTGACCGGCCACCCATTAGTCGGTGGTGCCAGTGGTGATCGGATGAACCGATCACTGGCCGGGGGTTGAACCGGAGTCCCAGGAGGCATGGTGTGTTGTGGAATAGTCCTCGGAGGAGACTGAACGTCTACGCGCCCGGTGTCCTCAATATCCGGGAGGGGTCCCGCCCCCTGGTCTTTGGTGCCCGAGGTGTTAACCTTCACCATGATATCGTCTCTGTCGCCGCTGGTGCCCGGCTCCATAGGAGCATGCTGGGACGACACCTCAGTGGTGTCCTTTGCAGCGTCTGGAGGAGTAGGATGCGACGTGTTTTCGCTCTCCGCTAGATCGGTGGGCGGGGTCTCCCCGTCCGAAATCTGGTCGGTGGGGAAGATGCACGGTGGACTGCATAATGATTAAATGCTCGCATGATTAGTAACCCTCAAAACCGACCAATAACAGCCGCGGGAGTATTCGGATCCTTACCTCCGAGCTAGGGTTTGACCGTCAGGCTCCTTCATGGAACCCTCTCGAAGTCATCGGACTCGGTATCCGAGTCCGAACTGTCATCGGACAGGATTACATGTGTTCGACGTGCTTTCTTCGGGGCAGGAGTTGCGAGGGGGCATCGCCCTCCCACTCACCTTCGTCCTCATCCTCATGCCCCTCTTGATTCAAGGAGGCATGGGTTTCTTCGGACACAACCTTTGGCTGGTCCCTGATGCGCATGCCTTCTTGGCCTGATTTCTTTTTCTTCTCTTTCTTCGCAGGCGCCTCGTAAGGCGCCTCGACGAGCATCTCCGCGAATAGCCGAGACCTGATGTCTTCAGGCTGAGGCGCTGGGCAGTCGATGCTTGTGGCTTTGCTCAACCATTTCTTCGAAGGTGATTGGGAGTATGTTTTAGATTTTCTTTAGGGAAAACAAAACCGATTAGACAAAACTATATCATACCTCGGTAGGAGGCTTGTCGGCGTGTAGACCCCGATCCTCCTCCTCGACTAGCCAATCCTTCTGCGCCTTGAAGAGCACCTTCCACAGCTTCTCCCGAGTAGTACAGAATAGGTGGCAAATCATGGGCTCATCGTCGAGCCAACGAGCCCACAGGAGAGGATCCCGGCGCTAGCTGGGGAGGATGCGCTGCCAGAGCATAACCTGGACCACGTTGGTCAGCACGATGTCGTTTCTAAACATGG
The DNA here is from genome assembly GCA_022496015.1 of Hordeum marinum. Taxonomy (NCBI): domain Eukaryota; kingdom Viridiplantae; phylum Streptophyta; class Magnoliopsida; order Poales; family Poaceae; genus Hordeum; species Hordeum marinum. The sequence continues at coordinate 165,419,657 of CM039678.1, read as the reverse complement.
AGGTGATGCGCTTCTACAGGAGGTCCACCTCCTTGTCCGACCCCCAGTCGAGGCCCTTTCGGAGCCACGAAGTCAATCTGGTGGGGGGACCAGATCTGAATTCGGCTGGTGCAGCTCAGCCTTCCTCCATTGGCTCGGTGATGTAGAACCACTCTTTTTGCCATAATTTGGTAGTGTCGATGAAGGTGTCGGATGGCCATCCGACACGGGAGAGTTTGCCGATGATAGCACTACCACAGTCCGCGTGTTCGCCTGCAATACACTTCGGTTGATATTAAATATCTTGAGCCAAGGTCCGGAGTGTGGCTCGACTCGCAGGAAGGCCTCATAGATGACGATGAAGGCTGATATATGCATAAAGGAGTTCGGTGGGAGGTTGTGGAAGTCGAGGCCGTAGAAGAACATCAACCCCCTGACGAAGGGGTGGAGAGGGAAGCTTAGTCCCCGGATGAAGTGGGGAATAAAGACCACCCTTTTTCCTGGTTTGGGGGTGGGGATCACCTGGCCCTTCTCGGGCGCACGGTGGAAGATGTTGGCAGGGTGGTAACCGGCGTCCTTGAGGTCCCGGATGTCCCGGTCGGTGACCGTGGAGGCCTCCCACTTGCCATTGGAACCAGATCCCGCCATGGATTAGCTTGGAGGAGGTGTGGTTGAAAACCTAGATCTGCGCTATGGAAGCTCAGGAGGTTGGGGAAGAAGAGGATGCGAATGGGAAGTAGGGTTGAGCCTTGGGGTTTTCTTTCCTTTTTATGAGGCTTATCGTTGTGTGGCCACCCTTTACTGCACCATGAATCCCTCCACTTCCTGAGACATGTGTGCCGTTTCACACGCATGATTAAACGTATACCATGTAAAATGGGACATGATCTATGCATTGATGGATCGTGCTGATGAAAACGGCCTCTAACCGCGAATCAAGTTTTTGCAACTGGTTTAGCGGTCGTGGTGGGTCGTGACCTTTCGTCAGAAAGGTCGTCAAGGGACATTATGCTACTCCTTGATGATTGGCCATCAGGGACGACCTATTAATAGTGTGCGGACGTGCCTCTAATCGGACGACTGCATCGAGGCCGAACTAAACTCGGCGGGAAGAACTCACCACGCAAGCCGAAGACTCTGATTATACAAAGCAGCCGAAGCTAAGTCCCTTGGCGTTGGAGGCAAGTGCGGGGGCTACTCAGGGAGTTCTGGATTAAGGGGTCCTTGATACGTCTCATTCTTGAGGAAAGTCATCACCAGTTTTGAGGCTAGTGGGATCAGCAGTTTGGTTTGGAGCAAAGGGTGGCCTGTTGCACGGGGGTTTAACAACAAATTTCTTCATGTACTTTGGAGTGACATAGCGATATTCTTTCCATTCCCTTGCCCATATCCTCTCAATTTTCTGTATACGAATCTTTCTTTGATTTGTAGTTTCCTTGCCATGAGTTTCTTCATCTGGCATGCAATATTCATCATATAGTTCATCGGGTATCTCAAAAGCAGTTGGCACTTCAGGTTTCTTTCCACCTTTCTGTGTCCTTTTCTCATCAGTCATTTTCTTCGGCTGATGACTTTGAACTTTTGAGGATCCTGAGGAACTGTGCAAATTATCTTCAAGGAATGCTACAAATGAGTTAAGTTGATGAGAACCTAGTGATTCATCAGCAGACATTTTGTACATGTGAACAGAGTATAGGTGCGAGGAATTTGAAGAGGTCATATGCGTTCTCAGAAATTTTCAAAATACATCAAGCTGAGGAATTTTGACCATAGATGTCTTGAGGAATTTCACTAAGTGTTCTTGTCTTAGGTTCCAGAGTTGTGCAGATTTTGAGGATCCACACAATTGAGGAATCTTGAAGAAAATCATAACTTAGGAAAAATCATCAAGAGTATGAACATGTAAGGTGCGTTGGAATATGATTCTTGAAGAACAAACACCTTTGAGGGAATTGGGGAAAACTTGAAGATCAAACAAGGGCAGTAAAATAAGATTTTATTTACCCCGATGAAGAACATGAGGAACAGAGAGATGAAATCGAGGAAGTTCGTACCTCCAGATCTCCCACGCCCTAGCTTGGCAGAGGGAGACAACTACAGTGGCAGCGGAGTGAAGATTTCCCCGGCTGATGCGAGTATGGCAACGACAAGGTCAAGGCAGTGAAGCTCTTCCACACCAGCGGCGATGATTTTAGCGGCGGCGCTAGGTTTGAGCTCGGGAGAGAGTAGGAGTGAGCAGTAACCGAGCATAGTGAAAGGGAAGGGGTATTTATATCGGAGGTGAAAACCAATCGGTCCGAAGATTTTAGACCAGATTGCCCGTGACCCTTGCTCTCCACGCAACATGTGTGACCCACATTCTGAGTAGTTGAGATAGTGGGGGATCGTGGTTATCCTGTTGTGGGAATTGAACGGTTGAGCGGGAAGCGCCGAAAATTTAGATGGTGAAAATTTTAAAGTTTCCATTCGCAAATTCTTCAGCTGTCAAGGACACAGTGAAGACTTTGAACGAGTTTCAAAGTAGAACGCATATGAAGAATTTGTGAACACACTGGGTTGAGTTTAGCATAGAGGCAGAATGGGTCCGATCACATTCACTTAGATGAGAATCAACTTGAAGAATTAGCAATAAGTGAATGTTGTTGAAGACTTGAAAACTCATATATACATATATATATACATATATATAGTCAATGAAGAACATCAGTTTCATAGTTTGAAGAATTTGATAAGTTGAGGAATTTGCAAACAGGAGGAATTTGAAAAATTGAAGAATTTGCAAAATGACAAAAAACTCAACTTTGAAGAATCTCAACTATGGTTGGTGGCATGACCCACCGTATAAGAATGATGATTTAGACACATCATACAATTGTCGTAGGGTTCTGAGAATCAAATTCTTCATTAATTTCTTCACACTTAGAGGGTTATTCTTCATTGATTGAATAAAAACATTGCTTCGTGTGTTGCACATCTAAGTCATCAATTTTGCATAAGTGTTAGAATGTGTGTCTTTTCAAAGAACATTCAAAGATTCCAAGATATTTAGCTCACACCACAACTTGCAAAATCTCTTTTCATCCAAGGGCTTTGTGATATCAGCCAGTTGTTCTTTAGTGGGGATGTGGTCGATGGAGATGTCTCCCTTGAGTACATGATATCAAATAAAATGATGACTAATCTGGATGTGCTTGGTCTTGGAATGTTGAACTGGGTTGTAAGCAATGTTGATAGCGCTCTCGTTGTTCCAGTAGAGATTCACATTCTTCACCGTGATGCCATAGTCCTTGAGGGTTTGCTTCATCCATAGCAACTGAGCACAACATGAACCAGTAGCAATGTACTCAGCTTTAGTAGTAGATAGTGACACGTAGTTCTGCTTCTCTGAGGACCAGCAGACTAAGGAACATTGTGACGCCCCCAATTTCGACGGTACGCTAAACATACACACAATGCGTATGACCAAGATTAGGGACTCACTAGTCAATATCACAACACAACTCTAGACACAAATTAAAGTCATACAGCTTCATATTACAAGCCAGGGGCCTCGAGGGCTCGAATACAAAGCTCGACAAGCACGAGTCAGCAGAAGCAAAATAATATTTGAGTACAGACATAAGTTAGACAAGTTTTGCCTTAAGAAGGCTAGCACAAACATAAGCAGCGGATCGAAAGAGGCTAGGCCTCCTGCCTGGGAACCTCCTAAACTACTCCTGGGCGTCGACACTCTCCACGTAGTAGTATGCTCCTGCGGTGGTGTAGTAGTCATCTCCGATGAACTCCATCTCCTGGGCTCCATCGTCTGAACGCAGAATCGTATCGAGGGGGAAAGAGAAGGCAAAGCAGCGGTGAGTACTCATCCAAAGTACTCGCGAGACTGACTTCAGAACTGTAATAAGTATGCATCATTATCAAGGGGTGGGTTTATATATGGGCTGACTGCAGAAAGCAAGAATAGGGGGAAGGCCTAGTCCTATCGAAGACTAGCATCTTCAACATCTTGCAGCATTACAAGAGAGTAGACTGGTATCTCATATATAGTCATATTATTGTAGCAAATTTATTAAGTAACCACGCCCATAGGTTCTTCCTCGACTCCCTGTGAGGAAGCAATCCCGGAGCCAACATTCATTTCAACTCAAAGTCACAGTTTTAGTTGTAGTAGGCCAAGGTCCAAGTCCAAGTCGTCCTGTTACCGCGGACACGGCTATTCAAATAGATGAATTCATCCCTGCAGGGGTGCACCGCATTTCCAACATGCTTGATAACCTACGGCCGGACACACTTTCCTGGGTAATGCCCGGCCTCGGGAGCCAAAATGTCGTCGCCCCACCTAGGCTCAACGAAGAGGCCAGCCTGCCGGTCTAAGTCCTAAGCGCACATATTCGTGGGCCCACTTGCCCTTGGACTCCTACATGATGCGTATGCGGTCGGAAGCAGACCTAGTACACTCAGTCTGGGAGCTGTACCTTCCAGCCCAATCCGGCGTGCGCCGCTCCATTGCTGGCGTCCAGAGAGCTTTGGCTGATACAACAACGCTGAGTACCCATAACTTCTCCCACGTGAAGGTTTAGTGCGAAAAAGGTCAAACGACCAACTCAGATCAAATACCCAACCCATTAGCATTTTATTAATGCGGGGCAAGCGCGACCCATAAAGTGCGGTCCCATCGCCCCGTCTCGAGGATGTGTGGCAAAGGCCTCTCTTGCCAGTCCACGCCTCATCATCACCCTTTTGGATGCCTTATCAGCGCATCCCACCACATCTTACACATGGGTACCCTTGGGGCCGACCCATCTCGAGACTGTCAGGAACTTAGGTCCACCTCAACAAGGGTGGTACCTCCTGTCCCTCCAGTCCTGTCTTTGACATGTACCCAAGGTCAAGTTGAAGTAACTATGTGTTTATACACCAAGTGGATATCCAAGGAACCACCCTCGATGGATCCTACTCAAGGTATGTGTATGACAAGAGTCTCTATCGATAAATGGAAAGGAGGAATCACCCTCGATACCCACGATCGATTAGGTACGCTACAGAATTAACACCGGGAGCGCTAAGTGAGGTATCACCCTCGGCACTCGGTAGTAGCTCTGCAGTGTCATATTATAGGGGTGTGCGGTGATGTGAGGGGCCTGGCTCGTCAGTCGGTTAAACGAGTCTTCGGGTCTTCGAGTCGTCTAGTCATTGATGAAGAAGCAGGGGCAACTGGGACTAATGGGGTCACTGGGGATTCATTGACCAACCTATACTAACAGTTGATAGAGCAACAAGTATAGTAGCAGCTTATCAAAAATAGGCTATGCATGAGATTAGGATATAACTAATACAATAGCAAAAATCTAATGCAAGAATAAGAGGGAAAGGAATAGGCGATATCGGAATTCTCAAGGGGGAGTTGCTTGCCTTGCTGCTCCGGGGCAAAAGGCTGATCGTCAGGTGCATAGTCGTACCCGATAGCAGCATCAATCTTGGGGTCTACCGGTAAGAAGAGGGTGAAGAAACAATAAATATAAAGCAGACAAATGCATCACGATATATGACATGGCAATAAGCAGAGCTAGGCATGCACTAACGCAGTATTACACGTCACAGACGGATCGAAAGAATATCTGACGATATTTCCCGGGTCTATGGCTATTATCGGACATATGAAAACGATGGAAAAGTTCCATGTTTGCTATGCTAGGTGCATGTGATAGACTAATAGACAATTTATTCGGATTCGTGGGATTTTTTTGAACAACTTTCATGTATAAATTATTTTCACCGGAGTTACGGTTTAAAACATATGATTTTCTTAAGTTTTATTAATTTCTAGAATTTCCTTTATTTATAAATTCGAATTATCCAAAATAGTAGAATTACTTTTTATACCCAGAGCTAGCCAGCCACAGTCAATGACATGTGGGGCCAAGGGCTGAATCAGCAGCCGAGTCAATAGATCTTATCCAAAGGAATAGTAACACGGACCTCACCTGTCATACTCTATTAAGTTAACAAAGGGGTTCAATTAAACTAATTAAAGTGGGCCCACGTGTCAGTGTCTAGTTAGTTAAATTAATTAAGTTTATTTATAAAAAAACTTTTAATTAAGCTAATTATGCGGTGGGGGCCCGCATGTCAGTGGTACTGTGATGCCACGATGGCGCGTTGACTGGTCAAACCAGTCAACGTGGCCCGTGGGGCCCGCTAGCATCGACCCAGGCCAGTCAGGTCAGCGGTGGCCGGTGAGTCGCCGCCGGCAACCACATTCCATAGCGGAGGCACGGGAGTGGCTCGGTTGGCTGTTTCGAGCGCGGTTTGGTTCTACGGGTTCCTAGTGACGAGCCGCAGCGATCGGTGGGGATAGCAGGGCTGGAGGTGGCCGGAGTCGAGCAGCATCTCCTCAATGGCGACAGTGACGCGCATTGGGCGTGGTCGGGTTTCGTGCACAGGGCGTCTCTGGACCCGACGTTTGGCTCGTTCAGCCGCGGGCGAGCTTGCGCATTGAACGGCGGTGGTGACGGGGGCTGTAGCAGCCGGAGCTAGCCGGACCAAGCACGGACGGCGGCGGTGGCGTTCGGACGATTTCGAGCTTGTCGACGCAGGGCATGGCAGGTGACACAGAGGGCATGATGGGCTCCTGGGGACCCCAGGAGTACGCAAGCGAGCTCGGACGTGGGCTGCAGCTACGGTGGCTACGACGGCGAGCGGGCCCGACGGCCACCGGAGCTGTCGAGCTCGGGCGGAATGCTACGGCCACGGGCAACGCTAGAGAGAGGGAGGGATCGGATGCGGTGCTCACAGGGAGCCATAGGGAGGTGGCAGCGGGCCCAGGGTAGGTCGGAGACGACGGCGTGGTTGCTGCGATCTTCGGCGACCGAAGGGGGAAGAAGACGGTGCGGGGACGATGCAGGGGCCCTCGGCTTCGGCTCGTTGTCATAGGCGATGTAGCAGACGGCGACGAAGCTCTACGACATGTCGGTGCTACGCGGGGACGACGGAGAGTGTGGGATCGACGGCGGCGACGATGGGAGCTTTCGGGCAAGGAGGAAAGTGGGCGAGGGAGAGGCGATGGGAGAGAGCATAGCGGCTAGGGTTCGGGAGGGCAGGTGAGGTGCCTCGGTGGCGGCCTTATCCCCATAGCCGTCACCGGCGAGACGGTCCGGCAGGGATGCACGTGCGCACCTCGGTCGCCCTACTATAGCGAGGTGGGAGACGACTGAGGGGGCTGCTGGGCCGGCCTGGGCCTGCCACTGTGGCCTAAGGCCTAGGACAGAGGGAGGGGGCTTTGTTTATTTTTTCTTTTTTGTTTCTGTCTTCTTTTATAAGTTTCTGGTTTATTTCTTTTTTAGCATTGATTTCCGTTAGCAAAAATGTGTGAAAAAGTCCAATTAATATCTTGCAATATTTTCAATGGCCACACCAAGTTTGGCCATTTTTGAATTCTGTTCTAATTATCCAAGGTATTTAAAGGGTATTTTAAATGCAATTTTGGCTCTGTTTTGGATGGTTGGGTCCACACCCACATCAAGGTGATGTTGTTTTCCTTAACAACATTAGTTTTGAGATTTTTAACAAGTGTGCAACATTTCTCTTATGCTATTTGCAACTTTATTTTATCACAAAATAAAGTTCATGGCAATTTGAGGGGGAATTTGAAATGAGATACCTCCATTGTGATCATGCACTGTTTAGCAAAATGGATTAGTTTAAACTTGGCCATTATTGTAGCTTAATTACAATGACCACCGTAGCATAAATCCAGGGTGTCACAATTGTCCGAGGAAATGACATGTGCCTGAGGTTGACATGCGATCCACTCAATCTCCAGCATAGTCAGCATCTCAGTATCCGACGAGGTGAAGATTGGAGTACTTGGGATACCATAATCCAAGCATTGGTGTGTGAGCTAAGTATCGAAGAATATGTTTCATAGCCTTATGGTGTGATGTCTTCGGTGTTGCTTGGAATCGGGCACACATGCAAACACTCAGCATAATATTAGGCCTAGATGCACATAGATACAATAAAGAGCCAATCATGGAGAGATATACCTTCTAATCGAAATCTTTACCATTTTCGCCAGCGCAGAGGTGGCCTTTTGAAGGCATTGGAGTTTTGACGCCTTTGCAGTCTTGCATGTCGAATTTCCTCAAAACATCCTTGAGGTATTTCTCTTGAGAGATTAAGATGACATTGTCTTGCTGACAAATTTGAAGAACTAAGAAGAATTTCAACTCTCCCATCATAGACATTTGATATTCTTCACTCATCATATATGGAAATTCATCACTGTAACGTTTATCAGTATAGCCAAAGATAATATCGTCTAGATATGTTAGGCATATGAACAGTTCATTGTCATAGGATTTAGGGAAAAGAGTTGGGTCGAGTGAATCGGGTTTGAAGCCTTTCTTCATGAGGAATTCCTTTAGAGTGTCGTACCACGCCCAAGGGGCATGCTTGAGGCCATAGAGGGCCTTGTTGAGTTTGAAGACTTTATCGGGATGCTTAGGGTCTTCAAAACCTGGGGGTTGAGCAATATATACTTCTTCCTCAAGCTTACATTGAGGAATGCACTTTTCACATCCATTTGATATAAGATGATATCATGATGGTTAGCATAAGCAAGCAATATGCAAATAGCTTCAACTTTAGCAACAGGTGCAAAAGTTTCATCAAAGTCAATTCCTTCAACCTGTGTGTAGCCTTGAGCTACAAGACGAGCCTTATTCCATACCACAAGGCCATTTTCATCTTGCTTGTTCCGGTAGATCCACTTGGTACCTATGATGTTGTGCTTGCGAGGATCTGGTCATTTGACAAGTTCCCACACGTTGCTGAGCTTGAATTGATGCAATTCCTCTTACATGGCTTGAATCCACTCTGGCTCCTTGAATGCTTCATCAACTTTGGTGGGCTCTATGATAGAGACAAAAGCAAAGTGCCCACAAAAGTTAGCCAAATGTGAAGCTCTTGAGCGAGTGAGGGGACCTGGTGCATTGATGTCGTTGATGATTTTGTCAATCTGCACTTCATTTGCAACTCTTGGATGAGCAGGTTGACGTGGTTGAGGATTTTCTTCAGGTGTATCAGCATGAATGTCTTCATTGGTTGGAATGACTTCTTCAGTGAGTATGACATCTTCAGTAGCCTTCAGCTTAATGGATTCCTTAAGAGACTGTTCATCTAGCACAGGAGGCAATGCTCTCTTTGCGAGCCATCAGTTTCATCCAACCACACATCTAAAGTTTCAACAACCTTATGGTGGTAGGTGTTGAAGACTCTGTAGGTGTGCGAGTCCTTTCCGTAACCAAGCATAAAACCTTCATGTGCTTTCAGTGCAAATTTAGAACTACGGTGAGGATCTCTAATCCAGCATTTTGCACCGAAGACTTTGAGATAACTTACATTGGCTTTCTTGCCAGTCATAAGTTCATAAGAAGTCTTCTTGAAGAATTTGTGAAGATATACCCTATTGATGATGTGGCATGCTGTATCAATTGCCTCAAGCCAGAAGCGACGAGGAGTCTTGTATTCATCAAGCATGGTGCAAGCCATCTCAACAAGAGTCCTGTTCTTGTGCTCCACGATGTCGTTCTGCTGAGGAGTATATGGGGTAGATAGCTCATGAGTAATACCAAGTTCATCAAGATATTCATCAAGATTGGTGTTCTTGAACTCAGTCCCATTATCACTCCTGATATGCTTGATCTTGATGTCGAAGTTTGTTGAGGCCCTTGAAGCAAATTGTCTGAAGACATCCTGCACTTCATACTTGTACAGTATAATATGCACCCAAGTGTAATGAGAGTAATCATCAAAAATGACAAAGCCATACAAACTTGAAGAATTTGTTAGTGTGGAATAATGAGCGGGGCCAAAGAGGTCCATGTGAAGCAATTCAAAGGGTCGAGTCGTGGTCATGATTGTCTTCAAGGGGTGCTTGGATCTGGTCATCTTCCCAGACTCACATGCACCACATAGGTGGTCCTTGAGGAATTTGACACCTTCAATGCCAATGACGTGCTTTTTCTTCATGAGTGTGTGCAAGTTCCTCATACCAGAATGTCCAAGTCGTCGATGCCACAGCCAGCCTTCTGAGGACTTTCCAAGGAGGCACGTGGTAGGCTGAGGACCTATAGAGAAATCAACGACATACAAGTCTCCTCTCCTAAAGCCTTCGAAGACTTTGTAGTTGTCAGATTCCATGATGACAACACAATGATATTTTCCAAAGATGACAACCATATCAAGATCACAAAGCATGGAGACAGACATAAGGTTGAACCCGAGGGATTCGACAAGCATCACCTTATCCATGTGTCGGTCCTTTGAGATTGCAACCTTACCTAGACCCAATACCTTGCTTTTTTTTACTTTGTCAGCGTAGGTGATATGCTTCAAATGATATGGGGCAAGTGGTAAATTCATCAGTAGATTCTTGCCACTAGTCATGTGGATTATTCATCCACTACTGAGGACCCAGTTAGTAGCTTTTGGTGGTTCATCCTGCAGATGAATTAGTACAACTTATGAACTCATATGCTTCAGAGTGAAGAATATGACATCAAATTCATCAAGAAAAATTTCATCACATAATATAGTGAGTAAAGTAGTGTGAGAACGTGAGAAATGAGGAATTCATTTCTACATGATTAGCTTGTGTCCTTTCAAGCATTTCTTCAGGTCTCTAGCAAATTCATCAGATGTTCAAGTTCATCTGGAGACCTGACCCTGCATAAGAGATTAGTTCGATTTCTTCACCACCCACAACTGGAAGGGTGGTAAATAGTTCATCATTCTGCGAGCACCATATGAGAAGGGAGGCATTGAAGCAAGCGTGCTTCGTTTCACAGGACGAGGTTTAGAGTACTCATATGAATAAGCAGAGAAATTCTTCAAGGACTTATGAACATGGTGATTTGAAGAATAATGCACATATTCAGAACTCTTATATTTTCCCTGCGAAACAGATGCATTAGCATGAGAATGATATTTTTGACCCTTTGAGGAATTTGTCCATGTGAAGACTTTGGTCCATATGAAGAATTTGATTTGGGGTTCCTGTTCTTCATGAGTGGTGTCGTGAGGACATTCACTTGAAGATTTCGTAAGCAGCTCTTGGGAACCCATATTTTCTTCATAGGTGAACCGTTCCTGTAGTTAGTTCCAACAAATCTGGCAAATACTTCACCTTTCTGATTTTTGAAGAATTTGTAGTTAGAGTCAAGTGACTCATCAGAGGAATATGAAGTTTCACAAGTAAAGCCAGATAAAGTGGATGGATCCACATGAGGTCCTTTTGTAGCAACCCACGAGGTTTTGGGGTACTGCTCAGGTGTCCAGTAGGATCCATCAATGTTGAGTTTCCTCTCAAATGCAATACCCTCTTTTCTAGGGTTCCTATTCAGAATCTGCTTTTTCAGGACATCGCAAAGGGTTTGATGCCCTTTGAGACTTTTGTACATGCGTGTCACATACAATTCCTTCAACCCTGCATTTTCGTCAGTGATAATTGTGGTATCCTTAGATGAGGAATTTGTGACCACGGGAATAGTTGAAGAATTTGCATCAATAGAAGCATTTGAACATTCAGGTGAAGAATTAGCAGTTTCACGTTTGATGCATTTCAAACAAGATGGAACAAATTCTTCCTGAGCGGTACTGATCTGTTGAGCCAGTAAGGAATCGTTTTCCCTTTGGAGATCCTGATGAGACACTCTTAGTTTCTCAAGATCTTGCTTTCTTTGAAGAAATTCATATGAAAGCTTCTCATGATAGACTAAGAGATCATTATGATGACTCTAAAGGTTATCACACTTTGTCTGAAGACTTTTGAGATCATCAGACAGAGTTTGAGTCCGATCCACTTCCTCATTCAACAGATCATCGCTTTTGTCTAACAGTTTCTGAAGCTTTTCAAGTGCACTTTGTTGTCTAGTGGAAATATTTGCAAGTTTGGCATATCTAGGTTTCACATATTCATCAGATTCACCATCACTTGATTCAGAGGAGTGATGCTTATGTACCTTGGAACCTTTAGCCATGAGGCAATAGGTGGGAGCATAATAATCATTGCTGACGTCAGAGTCATTGGATTAGTCATTTTATTCATTGTTGAAGATGGACTTGCTGACGAAAGCAGTAGCGAGAGCAAGGCTAGTGACACTAGATTCAGACTCCACCTTAGATTCTTCCTATTCTTCATATTCTTCAGATTCTTCTACTGAGTCCATTTCCTTGCCAATGAAATCCCAAGACTTTGTGGAACCATTCTTCTTGTGCGTTGAGGACTTTGAAGATGAGGACTTTGCATATGAGGACTTTGAAGAATTCTTCTTTTTCTTCAAGTCATCAGAACTGTCGTCCTTGTACTTGTTTTTCTTCTTCTTTGATTCTTTTTCCTAGAGAGGACAGTCAGAGATTAAGTGACCAGATTTCTTGCATTTGTGACAAGTTCTCTTCTTGTGGTCATCTGAGGAATCTGATTTCCTCAAGCCACTTTTTGAAGATTTTCCAAAACGGCCTCTCCTTGAGAACTTCTAGAATTTCCTCACGAGCATTGCCATCTCCTGACTTAGTTCTTCAGGATCACCAAGACTACTATCATAATCTTTGCCTTCGGATGAGGAAATTGCTTTTGCCTCTAGAGCATGAGATCTTCCATAGCTTGGCCCGTAGAGGTCTCTCTTCTTAGCTTGTTGGAATTCACGAGTATTGAGTCTCTCAAGAATATCAGCAGGATCAAGTGACTTGTAGTCTCCATGCTCTTGAATCATCAAAGCTAGAGTATCGAATGAGGAATCAAGAGATCTCAGCAGTTTCTTCACCACTTCATGGTCGATGATATCAGTGGCACCCAGTGCTTGAAGCTCGTTGGAGATATCAGTGAGATGATCAAAAATTTGCTGAACATTTCATTGTCGAGTATTTTGAAGGGGTTGAAGAGATTGCGAAGAACATCAACACGAGAGTCACGTTGAGTGGAAACACCTTCGTTGACTTTGGACAGCCTATCCCAGATAAGCTTAGCAAACTCCAAAGCACTCACTCTGCCATACTGACCTTTGCTCAGATGGCCACATATGATATTCTTTGCTTGAGAATAGAGTTACTTGAATATCTTCACATCAGCATCAATGACCGTGGGAGTAACATAGGGAACACCATTTTCCACAACGTACCAGAGATCGTTGTCAATTGCCTCAAGATGCATGCGCATCTTGTTCTTCCAGTAGGGATAGTCCGACCCATCGAAGGTAGGACAACCTGCGGAAACCTTGATCATACCTGCAGTCGACATAACTAGAACTCCAGGCGGTTAAACCAAAATCACAAAAAACAAGGGAGTGCCTTGCTCTAATACCAAATGAAAGTGCGTTATATCGACTAGAGGAGGGTGAATAGGCGATTTTTACAAATTCATCACTTGAGGAATTTGAAATGTGATGAATAACTAGCAACAAAATGAGTAATCAAGTGCATGAGAAACATAGTAGTAGCATAGTCATCGTGATGAAATAAAGCATGCACAAATTACCGGTAGCATGATACAGGATAAGCAGGTGAGGAGCAAGGTAACTTGAAGAATTTGAGGTGAGGAAATTATGAAAGTCTGCAGTCAAATTCTTCGAACAGTAACGATCAATTTCATCAACAAGTATACGAGGAAATAGAAGGGTTGAGGAAATAGAACCAGGTAGCTCGGTGAAGACAATGGTTTGATGACCCGGTTCCAACTGTTGTGACAGTCATACGTCTAGTTTGGAGCGGCCTGATATTTAAACCAGAGGACACATAGTCCGAGGACACACACTCCTTACTGTATTCTCCTTGAGCTAAGATCACAAAGTCCTCGCCCAACACTCGTGGTAAGTCTTCGGGATAGACTTCCAAAACCCTCAAAAACTGGTCACCCGGCGATCCACAATTGACTACTGGATGCTCTAGACCAAGGTCACTCTGTGATCCCCAATTGACTACAGGATGCACTAGACCATGATGCCTAACCGTTTGGAAGATACACAATCTTCAAAGGTAACAAGCGTCGGTTCCACACAGGAACAATCTCTTTAGTGATGCTCAATCACTTTGGGTTTGGTGGTTTGGATTTGGGCTTTTCCTCACTGATGATTTTTTCTCAAAGTCCTCGGAGGATGGGTTGCTCTCAAATGAGAAGTGTCAGTTCTCTCTTGGATCAGGCAACCAACTAGTGGTTGTGGGGGGTGTCTATTTATAGCCAGGGTGCAACCTAGCATGATAAGACATAAATGTCCCCAATGATATGACCATTATGTGGATAAGATGATTGGGGATGGATGGCGCTAAGCACAACAATGATCGGAATTTCAAACTATGAAAGTCCTCAGGCTTATCATGTTCATCACTTGTAGGCAATTCGCACTGGCGAAATCCTAACTCCTCAGTCAGATCAATTTCCTCAGAGACCAGAAGAAATTCGTCTCTATCACTAAAAAACTTGACTGAACTGCAAGAGATTTCCAAAGGCTTCACTCGAAGGATTGGATAGGTTGAGGCTTTTGAGTTGAGCATCAGTTGGAAATTTTCCTTAGTATTACCTCGGCCCCCTTTAACAGTACGGTGTTTCCTATGACTCAAAGAAAGGAAACGAATCTATGAAAACAAAAGTCTTCACACTTCATAGTCCTCATTCATATCTTCAAGCTCACACCAACTTCTTCATTTTCAAAGTCTTCAGGGAATACCAATGTCTTCAACAAAGTCTTCACCAAAGTCTTCAGCCGAAGACATACATTTTTAGGGGTCGATAATCTTGGAATATATAAAACTCCTCATTGACTTATAGAGCCTATGTAAACTTACAAACACATTAGTTCCTTAACCTATAAGTCTTCAATACACCAAAATCACTAAGGGGTACTAGATGCACTTACAAAGCTCAAAAGGAAACTAAGTGGACGTGCATCATGAAGAAAAAATTCCACTAGCTATATGAAAGTGACAAAATAGGAGACTCTCTATCATGAAGATCATGGTGCTACTTTGAAGAACAAGTTTGGAAAAAGGTAGTAGCAATGTCCCTTCTCTATATTCTCTCATTTTTATGTGGGCATCTAAGGCCTCTTTTATTCATTTCTTTATTTGGGCTTCGTTGGCCTCTTTTATTTTTCACAAAGTCCGAAATCTCATCCCCACTTGCGTGGGAATCATAGCTTCCATCATCCTTTACTCACACGGGACATGCTACAATAATGATAATCATCACACTTTTATTTCCTTACAACTCAAAAGAAAATTACAACTCGATACCTATGACAAAATATGACTCTATATGCAATATGGAAGTGATGGTGCATGTCATAAAAGGAAATGGTAGAAGTTGCATGGCAATATATCTCTGAATGGCTATTGAAATGCCATAATAGGTAGGTACGGTGGCTGTTTTGAGGAAAGATATATGGTGGTTGTTTTGAGGAAAGATATATGGTGGCTGTTTTGAGGAAGGTATTTGGTGGCTGTTTTGAGGAAGGTGTTTCTTGCACCGGCAAAAGTTGCGCGGTACTAGAGAGGCTAGCAAAAGTGGAAGAGTGAGAGTACAAAAGTCTATTAGTAATTGAATCAAATCATTAAACGCATGCTCCTAGGGGGAGGTTGGTAGGAGTTAACCATCGCCCCCCCCCCCCCCGACAATCTATAAACAAGTCATGCTCCGACTTCCTTACATAGCGGTTCACCACACGCGCATGCTACGGGAATCACAAACCTTTACACAAGTGTTTTTACCAAATCACAATGTGCTTCCTAACATGTCTCTTAACATTACCATCTTTATATCTCAAAACTTTATGCAAGGAATCAAACTTCTCATAAATACTCGATGCACTTAATATGGAAGTTTTTATTATATCCTTTTGGATGCCTATCATATTAGGACTAAATTAATAACCTAGACCAATTACCATAATGTTTTAGAAACTCTCAAAATAATATAAGTGAGGTATGAGAGTTCAAGTATTTCTATAAAAACGCAAACACCACCGTGCTCTAAAACATATAAGTGAAGCACATAGAGCAAAATTGCCCAACTCAAAAGATATAAGTGAAAGACATAGAGTATTCTAATAAATTCACGATTCAGCGTGTCTCTCTCAAAAGATGAGTGTAGCAAGGATGATTGTGGCAAACTAACAAGCAAAGACTCATATCATACAAGACGCTCCAAGCAAAACACATATCATGTGGTGAATAAAAATATAGCCTCAAGTAAATTTACCGATGGATTGAAGACGAAATAGGAGATGCCTTCCGAGGCATACCCAAGCTTAGGCTCTTTGGCATCATTGAATATGACTTGGGTTGCCTTGGGCATCCCCAATCTTAGGCTCTTGCCACTCCTTATTCCATAGTCCATCAAATCTTTACCCAAAACTTGAAAACCGCACAACACAAAACTTAACAGAAAACTCGTGAGATCCGTTAGTATAAGAAAAAATTTACCACTTTAGATACTTATTTAACTCATTATTTATTTATATTGGTGTTATAACTACTGTAATATAACTTATACATGGCTCATACCACATGATACAACCCACATATTCATCAAAATAGTCAAACAACTCAAAGAAAACAGAATCTGTCAAAAACAGAACAGTCTGTAGCAATCTGGAAACTTAGTATACTTATGTAACTCAAAATATTCTGAAACATTAGGAAAACCTGAGACTGTTTTATATAAATCTTGTGTAAAAGTTTCATATCAATTCGACGCTCTGAAAATATTAGAAAATTCCTCGACTGAGTGCAAAAGTTTCTGTTTTTTAGCAAGATCAAATCAACAACTACCATAGATCACCCCAAAGGTTTTACTTGTCTCAAACACTAATTAAAACACAAAAACACAATTACTTACATAATTAATAATATGGGAAACACTCAAAAACCGAAGAAAAAATAGAACACAAAAATATAATTTGGTTGCCTCCCAACAAGCGCTATTGTTTAACGCCCCTAGCTAGGCAAAACGCAATAGATCTAGGTATTGTCATCTTTGGTATGTAATCCAAAAGAAGCTATCATAATATATTCGTAAGGCAATCTTATTTTCTTTTTATGGAAGTGTTCCATGCCTTCCATTAATGGAAATTGGAATCTAATGTTTCCTTCTTTCATGTCAATAATTGCACCAATCGTTCTAAGGAAAGGTCTACCAAGAATAATAGGACATATAGGATTGCAATCTATATCAAGAACAATGAAATCTATGAGCACATAATTCCTATTTTCAACAATAAGAACATCATTAATCCTTCCCATAGGTTCCTTAATAGTGGAATCCGCAAGATGCAAATTTAGAGAGCAATCATCAAGATCATGATAACCTAGCACATCACATAAAGTTTTCAGAATTGTGGAAAAACTAGCACCCAAATCACACAAAGCATGGCACTCATAATCTTTTATTTTTAATATTAATAGTAGGTTCCCACTCATCATGAAGCTTTCTAGGGATAGAAACTTCTAACTCAAGTTTTTCTTCAAAAGATTTTATCATAGCATCAACTATATGTTTAGTAAAAGCCTTATTTTGACTATAAGCATGAGGTGAATTCAACATGGATTGAAGCAAGGAAATACAATCAATCAAAGATCAGCTATCATAATTAAAGTCCTTGAAATCCAAAAGAGTGGGTTCATTGCTATTTAAAGTTTTGACCTCTTCAATCCCACTTTTAATCAGTCTTAGCATTAAGACCTACAGACTCCAAATCATTGGGATGCCTTTTAACTAAAGTTAACTTATCTCCAGTCCCATAATTATCAAGATTTATATTGGAAAACAAAGATTCAATACGAGTCACATCAATCACTTTAAGATCTTCATCATTATTATCGCGAGAGAACACTTTTTCAAGCCATTCACGCTTAGCATGAATTCTAGCGGTTCTTTCCTTACTTTCATCAATAGAAATTCTCATAGATTTTAGAGACTCATTAATATCATGCTTGGGTGGAGTAGATTTAACTTTCAAAGAATCAATCTCAAGAGAAATTCTATCAACGTTCCTAGCCAAATCATCAATCTTAAGCATCTTTTCTTCAATAGAAGCATTAAAAACTTTTTGTGAACCTATAAAATCCTTAAAAATATTTTTAAGATAAGAGGGCATATTATTATAATTTCCATAAGAATTGTTGTAGGAATTACCATAATCATTAGAGGAGTTATTAGGAAACGGCCTAGGGTTGAAATTACCTCTATACGCATTGTTACCAAAATTGTTCCTACCAACAAAATTCATATCCATAAATTCCTTATTATTTCCAATCAAATAAGACAAAGGAATATAATTAGGCTAAATAGGAGCACCCTTTATAGAAAACAATTTCATCAATTCATCCATCTTTTCACTCAAAGTATTTATTTCTTCAATAGCATGCACCTTTTTACTAGTAGGAGATCTTTCGGCATGCCATTGGGAGTAGTTAGTCATGATATTATATAGGAGTTTAGTAGCTTCTACTAATGTGATTTCTAGAAAAGTACCACCCACGGTAGAATCTAAAATATTTCTAGATGCAAAATTTAATCCCGCATAGAAAATTTGTACAATCATCCAAAACTCAAACCACGTGCGGGACAATTCCTAATCATTAATTTCATCCTCTCCCAAGATTGTGCAACATGCTCATGATCAAGTTGCTTCAAATTCATTATATCGTTCCAAAGGGAGATGATCTTAGTGGGTGGAAAGTACTTGGAGATAAAAGCATCTTTACACTTATTCCATGAATCAATACTATTTTTAGGCAAAGACGAAAACCAAGTTTTAGCACGATCTCGTAGTGAGAACGGAAATAGCTTCAATTTAACAATATCATTATCCACATATTTCTTATTTTGCATATCACACAACTCAATGAAAGTATTTAGATGGAATGCGGCATGTTCACTAGGAAGGCCAGAAAATTGTTCTTTCATAACAAGATTAAGCAAGGCAGCATTGATTTCATAAGATTCCGCACTAATGGAGGGGGCAATAGGAGTACTAATAAAATTGTCATTATTAGTATTGGAAAAGTCACACAACTTGGTATTCTCAGACATCATGATAAAGCAAGCAATCAAGCACACAAGCAAACAAAAGGCAAACGAAAGAAGTGCGAACAAAAAGGCAAAACTTTTTGGTATTTTCTGAAAATTGTTTTAGAAGTGGGGGGGAATGAGAGGCAAATGGCAAATAAAGTAAATGCAAGAGATGAGTTTGCGATGGGTACTTGGTAGGCTTGATGTGTATCCTCCCCGGCAACGGTGCCAAAAATCCTTCTTGCTACCCCTTGAGCATGCGTTGGTTTTCCCTTGAAGAGGAAAGGGTGATGCAGCAAAGTAGATAAGTATTTACCTCAGATGTTGAGAACAAAGGTATCAATCCAATAGGAGGAACAAGCAAGTCACCAATGGGTGCACCTACACAAACAATCAAACTCTTGCACCCAACGCTATAAAGGGGTTGTCAATCCCTTCACGGTTATTTGGAAGGATTAGATCTGAAAGAGATAGATGTAAACGAGTGCGGAAAGTAAAAGATAAGTAAATTGCAGCAAGGTATAGATCAGAAAATATATGATGGAACATAGACCCAGGGGCCATAGGTTTCACTAGAGGCTTCTCTCTTAAAGGAAAATATCATGGTGGGTAAGAAATTATTGTCAAGCAATTGATGGAAAAGCGAATAATCATGTAGTTATCCAAGGCAGTGATCATGCATATAGGCATCATGTCCATGACAAGTAGACCGAAACGATTCTGCATCTACTACTATTACTCCACACATCGACCGACTCCTGCCTGCATCTAGAGTATTAAGTTCATGAAGAAGAGAGTAACGCATTAAGAGAGATGACATGATGTAGAGGGATAAACTCAAGCAATATGATGAAAACCCCATCTTGTTACCGTTGATGACAACAATAAAATACGTGCCTCGCTACCCCTACTATGTTATTGGGTGAGGACACTGCAAGATTGAACCCAAAACCAAGCACTTCTCCCATTGCAAGAATTACCAATCTAGTTGGACAAACCAAACCAATAACTCAAAGAGACTTTCAAGGATATGAAATCATGCATATAATAAATCAGAGGAGATTCAAATAAGATTCATGTATAATCTGAACATAAACTCACATTCATTGGATCTTGACAAACACACCACAAAAGAGGATTACATCGGATAGATCTCCATGAAGATCATGAAGAACATGGTATTGAACATCAAAGAGAGGGAAGAAGCCATCTTGATACTAGCTATGGACCCATAGGTCTATGGTGGACTACTCACGCATCATTGGAGGGGCAATGGAGTTGATGTAGATGCCCTCCGTGATCGAAACCCCCCTCCGACAGATTACCGGAAAAGGCTCCAAGATTGGATCTCTCGGGAACGAAGGCTTCCAGCGGCAAAAAAGTATTTGCGTGGCTCTTTTTGATGTTGGGGGAATATTTTGGTATTTATAGGCCAAGAATTAGGGTTAGAAGACTTGCCAGGAGGCAACAAGCCTGCTAGGTGCGGCCAGGGGGCGCGCCTAGCAGGCTTGTGGCGCCCTAGCACCTCCCCTGACATGCCCTCCAAACTTGGATAACTTGTTTCCTTCCAGAAAAATTCCTTCGAAGGTTTTATTTTGTTTGGACTCCGTTTAATATTCCATATCTGCAAAACTCAAAAACAAGGAAAAAACAGAAACTAGCACTTGCCTCTAGATTAATAGGTTAGTCCCAAAAATGATATAAAATAACATTTTAATGCTTATAAAACATCCAAAATAGATAATATAATAGCATGCCATCATCAAAAATTATAGATACGTTGGAGATGTATCAGCACGCGATGAACTGTAGGACATCTTGGAACTGCTCTAATGGTGCGAGCGATGAATTCTGGGATATCTTGGAACTACTCTTTGGTCCTGGAACAAGGTTTGTTTGTGTGTAAGAGAAGTAGTACATGGATGTCAGGATGGGTACGAATTATGTGTGCATGTGGGCGATGCATGCACTCTTGCATGGTGCCTAAATAGCTGTGGTAAACTAATGTTTACGTTATACAGTATTGTGTGCAACGGTCGTCGTTGCCTGCCATTTTGGAGCATGTCCTTCTGGGTGCCAGGTAGTACTGTCAGATTCTCCTTCCTAACTACATATAATACGTTACAACCATCGTCTGACTATACTCTTGAAAGAATTGTCGTTTGGTGCTAATCGCGAAGGGACGCTGCGTGCAGACTTGCGTTTCTCCGGATGCCAGGGCCAACCGTTGGCTCTCCTGCCACCGGATTGAATCCTCGCCCACTGTCTCATCTTGCTAAGCAACATCGCAGGCTCATCATAGATGCCCCATCTTTGCAGCACCTGCTCTCCCTTACGGAAAGCAAACTTGGAGCAATAGAAGCCCCCACGTCAAGTGGCCTCACAACTTCGTGATGTCTACTACACAACCTTGTTCTTGTAGACTCGTGTTGGGCCTCCAAGCGCAGAGTTTTGTTGGACAGTAGCAATTTTCCCTCAAGTGGATGACCTAAGGTTTATCAATCCGTGGGAGGTGTAGGTTGAAGATGGTCTCTCTCGAACAACCCTACAACCAAATAACAAAGAGTCTCTTGTGTCCCCAACACACCCAATACAATGGTAAATTGTATAGGTGCACTAGTTCGGCAAAGAGATGGTGATACAAGTGCAATATGGATGGTAGATATAGGTTTTTGTAATCTAAAAATATAAAATAGCAAGGTAACAAATAGTAAACAGTGAGCAAAACATTGTATAAATGCTTGGAAACAAGGCCTAGGGTTCATACTTTCACTAGTGCAATTTCTCTCAACAATATTGACATAATTGAATCATATGTAAGTACCTCTCATGTGACAAGGAGTTCACTCCAAAGTCACAAATAGCGGAGAACTACCGAAGAAATTATTGTAGGGTACGAAACCACCTCAAAGTTATCTTTTCCGATCAATCTTATGAGCTATCCCTATAAGTGTCACAAACAGCCCCAGAGTTCGTACTAAAATAACACCTTAAGATACACATCAACCAAAACCCTAATGTCACCTAGATACTCCAATGTCACCACAAGTACCCA
This sequence comes from Hordeum marinum, assembly GCA_022496015.1. Classification (NCBI taxonomy): domain Eukaryota; kingdom Viridiplantae; phylum Streptophyta; class Magnoliopsida; order Poales; family Poaceae; genus Hordeum; species Hordeum marinum. Next base: position 165,397,563 of record CM039678.1, on the reverse strand, counting down.
TGGGCTTGATTATACAATATGCATCACATAATTTTAGATTCATCATGTTCAATCCACCACAAAGAACTTCAAAGAGTGCCCCAAAGTTCTACTGGAAAGTCAAGACAAAAATGTGTGCCAACCCCTATGTATAGATTCCCAAGGTCACAGAACCCGCATGTTTATCACCAAAACATACATCAAGTGGATAAATAGAACATCCCATTGTCACCACGAATATCCCATCGCAAGACATACATCAAGTGTTCTCAAATCCTTAAAGACTCAATCCGATAAGAAAACTTCAAAGGGAAAACTCAATTCATCACAACAAGATAGAGAGGGGAAAACTCCATATGATTCATCTATATTAATAAAGCTCGCAGTACATCAAGATAGTGCCATCTCAAGAACACGAGAGAGAGATCAAACACATAGCTACTTGTACATACCCTCAGCACCTAGGGTGAACTACTCCCTCCTTGTTATGGAGAGCGCCGGGATGATGAAGATGGCCTCCGGTGATGGTTTCCCGCTCCGGCAGGGTGCCTGAACGGGCTCCCGATTGGTTTTTCGTGGCTTTGGAGGCTTGTGGCGGCGGAACTCCCGATCTAGGTTTCTTTCTAGGTTTTTATTATTTATAGGAATTTTTGACGTTGGTCCCACATCCAAAAGGTTCCCGAGGAAGTCACAAGCCAGGGGACGTGCCCTAGGGGGGCCTATGGCTTGTGGCTTCCTCGACCTTCCTCTCCAGTGACTCTTTACTCCAGTATTTTTATATTTTCCAAAAATATTGTCCGTAAATTTTCAGCTCATTCCAAGAACTTTTAGTTCTGCACAAATACAACACCACAGTAGTTCTGCTGAAAACAGCGTCAGTCCGGGTTAGTTCTAATAAAATCATACCAAAATCATATAGATTTATTGTAAACATGGCATCAATACTTCATAAATTATAGATACGTTGGAGATGTATCAGCATCCCCAAGCTTAATTCCTGCTCGTCCTCAAGTAGGTAAATGATAAAAGAAATAATTTATGAAGTGTGAATGCTGCCTAACATATTTATCAATGCAATCTTCTTATTGTGGAAAGAATTTTTAGATCCATAAGAATCAAAACAAAAGCTTAATGTTGACATAAAAACAGTAATATTTCAAGAATTCTAACAACGCAATTGTGTCTCTTCAAAATAACATGCCAAAAGAAAGTTATCCCTACAGAATCAGATGGTCTGGCTATGCTCTGTCTTCCCCACACAAAGTATTTATATGATGCACAACCCCGATGACAAGTCAAGAAATTGTTTCACACCTTTTATTTTCTCAAACCTTTTCAACTCTTACGCAATATATGAGTGTGACTCATGGATATAGCACTATAGGTGGAATAGAATATGGTGGAGGTTGTGAAGAAAAGGAAAAGATAGTCTCACATCAACTAGGCGTATCAACGGGCTATGGAGATGACCATTAATAGATATCAATGTGAGTGAGTAGGGATTGCCATGCAACAGATGCACTAGAGATAGAAGTGTATGAAAGCTCAAAAATAAACTAAGTGGGTGTGCATCCAACTCGCTTTCTCACGAAGACCTAGGGAAATTTGAGGAAGCCCATCATTGGAATATACAAGCCAAGTTCTATAATGAAAAATTCCCACTAGTATATGAAAGCGAAAATATAGGAGACTCTCTATAGGAAAAACGTGGTGCTACTCTGAAGCACAGGTGTGGTAAAGGATAGTAACATTGCCCCTTCTCTGTTTTCTCTCATCATTTTTTATTTCCCCTTTTTTCATTTTTTGGTGGGCATCTTTGGCCTCCTTTTTTTATTTGAGCTTCTCTGGCCTCTTTTATTTTTCATAAAGTCTGCAATCTCATCCCAACTTTTGAGGGAATCATAGCTTCCATCATCCTTTCCTCACATGGGACAATGCTCTAATAATGATGATCATCACACTTTTATTTACTTACAACTCAAGAATTACAACTTGATACCTAGAACAAAATATGACTCTATATGAATGCCTCTGGCAGTGTACCAGCATATGCAATGATCTAGCATAGCAAATGGCATAAAAATGTACAAGACATGAAAACATCATGCTAGCTATCTTACAATCATGAAAGCAATATGAAAATGATGGTGCGTGTCATAATAAACGGAACGGTGGAAGTTGCATGTCAATATATCTCAGAATGGCTATGGAAATACCATAATAGGTACGTATGGTGGTTGCTTTGAGGAAGGGTATATGGTGGGTTTAATGCACCGGTGAAAGTTGCGTGGTACTAGAGAGGCTAGCAAAGGTGGAAGGGTGAGAGTGCATATAATCCATGGACTCACATTAGTCATAAAGAACTCACATACTTATTGAAAAAGTCTATTAGTTATCTAAGCAAAGTATTAGACGCATGCTCCTAGGGGAGAGGTTGGTAGGAGTTAACGATCGCGCGCTCCTGACGCTCACACAAAGGATGACAATCAATAAACAAATCATGCTCCGACTTCATTACATAATGGTTCACCGTACATGCATGCTATAGGAATCACAAACCTTTAACACAAGTATTTCTACCAATTAACAATTCCTCACTAGCATGACTCTAATATCACCATCTTTATATCTCAAAACTTTATGCAAGGAATCAAACTTCTCATAGTTATTCAATGCACTTTATATGAAAGTTTTTATTATATCTCTCTTGGATGCCCATTATATTAGGACTATTCATAACCTAAGAAAATTACCATGATATTTATAGACTCTCAAAATAATATAAGTGAAGCATGAGAGTTCATCAATTTCTATAAATGAAACCACCGCCGTGCTCTACAAAGATATAAGTGAAGCACTAGAGCAAATTGACAAACTACTCCAAATAGATATAAGTGAGGATTAATGAGTAGTCAAACAATTAAATATCTAGGTGAGGAATTTCTCTATCTATATCACTAAATATTTTCAGATCTAAGCATTTTATTTAACAGCAAGCAAAAGAAAAATAGCACTCCAAGAATAGCATGCATCATGTGAATGAATTAAAATTTCAGCTCAACATAGGCTAACCGATCATTGTTGATGAAGAGAGATGGGATGCGTAGCATCCCCAATCTTAGATGCTTGAGACTTCTTAAAATATTTACTTGGGGTGCCTTGGGCATCCCTAAGCTTGATCTTTTGTATCTCGTTCAAATCCTCTCATATCATGGTTTCACCTATTCTCAAAAACTTCATCCACACAAAACTCGAAAAGAACTCGTGAGATAGGTTAGTACACATAATAATAAATCAAGTCTTGATGTACTTCCAAGAAAAGTTTCACAATAATTTTCAAACATTAGGTACTGTATACTATCATTTCCACCATTTATATTACTTAATATAAGCTATAGGAACACTTGAAACAAGCAAACCATGCATGCAAAACAGAATCTGCCAAAAGCAGAATAGTCTGTAAAGATCTGAATGATCACCATACTTCCCTGACTCTAAAAATTCTGAACAATTAGTCCAACTCACTGAATTTTCATATACACTTTATGTAAAAAAATCAGAATTTTTTGACGCTCCAATCAAATCAGATAATTCATATACTGGACGCAAAACTTTCTGTTTTTTGCACAGAATCAAACAAGCAAGTATCAGCACTATCCCAAAGGCTTTACATGGCACTTTATTGGAATAAAAGACACAAAACATAATTAATACAGTATCTTAATCATGTGAACACATCAAAACAGATGGTAAAAGTGTTGGGTTGTCTCCCAAGAAGCGCTTTTCTTTAATGCCTTTTAGCTAGACATGATGATTTCAATGAAGCTCACATAGGAGTAATAATTGAAACATGCAAAATAGCATCATGAATATCATGACAACCAAATTTAAGTCTAACCCACTTTCTATGCATAGGGATTTTTTGAGCAAACAATTTATGAGAGCAAGAATCATCTAGCATAGGAAGGGAAAACTAGCATATCTTCAACAATTTGAACACATAGAGAGGAAAGTTGATATTATTGCAATTGCTATAAGCATATGTTCCTCCCTCATAATAATTTTCAGTAGCATCATGAAGGAGTTCCACAATATAACCATCACATAAAGCATTCTTTTCATGATCTACAAGCATAAATGTTTTAGTACTCTCCACATAAGCAAATTTCTTCTCATGACTAATAGTGGGAGTATCATAAAAGACTTGAATACTACAAATTGGTTCCACAATAAAAGAATAGTATTTAGTAAAAGGATATTAATAATTATGACAAGTATCATAATATTAATCATCACTCTTTTTCATGGCATAAGTATCATCACAATAATAATCATAAGTAGGAGGCATGCAATCATTATAACAAATTTGATCATTCAAAGTAGGGGAAATAAAAAGATCATTTTCTTTAAGCATAGCATCCCCAAGCTTTGGAAAAACATTAATTGCAGCAAATAAATTATCAAACATGTAATTTTCATCAAACATATCATCCCCAAGCTTGTGGCTTTGTATATCATAAACATAATCACTCTCATCATTAATGGTATGAATAGCACCAATAGTATAGCAATTATTATCATCATCCTCCAAGTTGGTGCCATAAACATTTTCAAGATTATAAGAAGTATCATTATCTTCCCAATCATAATTATCACAACAAGCAATAGGCATAACAAAATCATCCTCAAGTGTATCATCTTCCACAACTATTTTTGATTCATTCTCATGAGTCCTATCAATAATGGGAGCAACATTATTTGAGAGAAATACTTCTTTACCTTTACTTTTACTTCTTTTCTTCTTCTTCACCACATTATGTGTGGCTTTATTTAATTCCTCCAAACTTCTTTTTGAAGAGGTTGGTTGAATAAAAAGCATCTCCTCGTTACCTGATTTGTCATAAGACAAAATAGGTGGATATTGGGAAACCTCTTCCCCTTCATTAGTATTTTCTTCCTCTTCTATTTGTTTTCTTGTATTTAAGTAATTGGAAATATAAGGATTATCAATGCAATTTACAATGCAATGCATATATATTTCATTTAGATCAAAATCAATCATTTTCATGAGAACCCAAGCTGGAACATCCTTAGTTTCATGTTTCATTTCTTCATACCCCAAGAATAGACTAAGCTCATTATGATTCTCAAGGGTAATGAGGTTATCAAAAATTTTGGAAACAATTCAATCATGAAATAATTCACATTGGAAATTAAAAAGACCACTTTCATTGCAAAGTTTACAAGGACGGCGAGAAATATTAAGTCTTTCAGCACAAACATATAGCCTCTCTTGCAAACATTTAGTTTCTAAATACCTATGCCTATTAAAAAATCTATCTTCCCTCTTAGGCATGTCTTGACAAACTCTATGCACTCCACAAAAATTGACATGCTTATAAGAAATATTTTTTATCATGACTAGTGCAATCATCATTAGTATTATGGATATTCAAAGAATTCATACTAACAACATTGCAATCATGCTCTTCACTCAAAGATTAGTGCCAAACATTTTAATAACTTATTCTTCTAACAACTGAGCACAATTTTCCTTTCCATCATTTTCACGAAAGACATTAAAAAGATGAAGCACATTAGGCAACTTCAATTCCATTTTTTGTAGTTTTCTTTCATAGACTAAACTAGTGAAAAACAAGAAACTAAAAGATTTAATTGCAAGATCTAAAGATATACCTTCAAACACTCACCTCCCCGACAACGGCGCTAGAAAAGAGCTTGATGTCTACTACACAACCTTATTCTTGTAGACTCATGTTGGGCCTCTAGGTGCAGAGTTTTGTAGGATAGTAGCAATTTCCCCTCAAGTGGATGACCTAAGGTTTATCAATCCATGGGAGGCGTAGTTTCAAGATGGTCTCTCTCAAACAACCATGCAACCAAATAACAAAGAGTCTCTTGTGTCCCCAACACACCCAATACAATGGTCAATTGTATAGGTGCACTAGTTCGGCAAAGAGATGGTGATACAAGTGCAATATGGATGGTAGATATAGGTTTTTGTAATCCGAAATTATAAAAAAGCAAGGTAACAAATAGTAAACAACGAGCAAAACGTTGTATAAATGCTTGAAAACAAGGCCTAGGGTCCATACTTTCACTAGTGCAATTTCTCTCAACAATATTGGCATAGTTGAATCATATGTAAATACCTCTCGTGCGACAAAGAGTTCACTCCAAAGCCACAAATACAGGAGAACTAACGAATAAATTATTGTAGGGTACGAAACCACCTCAAAGTTATCTTTTCCGATCAATCTTATGAGCTATCCCTATAAGTGTCACAAACATCCCTAGAGTTCATAATAAAATAACACCTTAAGATACACATCAACCAAAACCCTAATGTCACCTAGATACTCCAATGTCTCCACAAGTACCCATGGGCTTGATTACACGATATGCATCACATAATTTCAGATTCATCATGTTCAATCCAACACAAAGAACTTCAAAGAGTGCCCCAAAGTTTCTACTGGAAAGTCAAGACAAAAACGTGTCCCAACCCCTATGCATAGATTCCCAAGGTCACGGAACCCGCAAGTTGATCACCAAAACATACATCAAGTGGATCAATAGAAAATCCCATTGTCACCACAGATATCCCATCACAAGACATACATCCAGTGTTCTCAAATCCTTAAAGACACAATCCTATAAGAAAACTTCAAAGGGAAAACTCAATTCATCACAACAAGATAGAGAGATGAAAACTCCATATGATTCATCTATATCAATAAAGCTCGTGGTACGTCAAGATCGTGCCATCTCAAGAACACGAGAGAGAGAGATCAAACACATAGCTACTAGTAGATACCCTCAGCCCCGAGGGTGAACTACTCCCTCCTCGTCATGGAGAATGCCGGGATGATGAAGATGGCCTTTGGTGATGGTTTCCCCCTCCGGCAGGGTGCCGGAATGGGCTCCCGATTGGTTTTTCATGGCTCAGGAGGCTTGCAGTGGCGGAACTCCTGATCTAGGTTTCTTTCTAGGGGTTTTAGTATTTATATGAATTTTGGCGTCGGTCCCACATCGAGAAGGTTCCCGAGGAAGTCACAAGCCAAGGGGACGCGTCCTAGGGGGGCGCCCCTGTGGCTTGCGCGTCCCCCTAGCTCGTGGCTTCCTCGGCCTTCTTTTCTGGTGACTCTTCGCTCTAGTATTTTTTATATTTTCCAAAAATATTCTCCGTAAATTTTTAGCTCATTCCGAGAACTTTTATTTCTGCACAAAAACAACACCACGGTAGTTTTGCTGAAAACGGCGTCAGTCCGGGTTAGTTGCAATAAAATCATACGAAAATCATACGGAATTATTGTAAACATGGCATGAATACTTCATAAATTATAGATACAGTGGAGACGTATCACTTCGCACCACACTGTCGGCCAGCCTTGCACAAAATGATGCTCCCCCCGATGAGTAGCCATGCAACACCTGGCGAGGGGTCGTTGCAGCACCCAGTCAATGGTTGTCCTCACGACATCTTTTAGCGAAGGAACACTTCATAGCAGATGCGACGCCTCTTGCAGCATCCACTCGGAGTGGACGTTGCCGCCCCTCGCAGCCCCGATGATTCCAACTCTGCTCGTAACTCCCACTCGCAGCAACACACCACCGGTCGGACGTTGCATGCTACAAGCCCAGATCACCACTAGTGGGCTCGCAATGCACCACTTGCTGACCGTCCTATTTTACACCACTACGACGGCCTTCCTAGTAGCAGTGGTGGTAGTCTGGCTCATAGAAAGTGGCGGACCGCCTTGCGAAGCTTGTAGCAGCGACGCAACATGCAATAGTCCGACTGCCAAAATCACCGCTTCCAACTCTACAAGGGTGTAGGCAAGGCGGTGGAGAGAACGGCAACCACTAGGATGATATGCACCTCGGGTGTGTTCGGTAGCCCGCATACAACCCAATCAGGTCCGTGTAGAATGAAATTGAATTGTTTGGTTACCCAGCCTGCATGTGCTACTCAGGTCGCAAGAAACTTAAAGCACCCCTAGGCATGTCCCTGACTGAATACTCGAATCGGCGTTTTTTTGTGAGCCAGCCTCGCTGGAGCCACACGTGTCCCCTCACTACATGCCTCGGGAAGTGTGTGAGAGGGATTGGATGTCTCATAACTCCCCTCCCTCGTTTGTGTCATCGTCCACTCTCTATTCGGACCGCCTTGTCTCACCCTTGGCGTCATCACTTCGTGCTCTCCTCCGATGTCTCGCCCACCGCCGCGTGCTAGTTCTTGAGCTTGCTTTGGTTTTCCTTTGAAGAGGAAAGGGTGATGCAGCAAAGTAGATAAGTATTTCCCTCAGTTGTTGAGAACCAAGGAATCAATCAAGTAGGAGGTACAAGCAAGGCCCCAATCTATGCACCTACACAAACAATCAAACACTTGCACCCAACGATATAAAGGGGTCATCAATCCCTTCACGGTTACTTGCAAGGATGAGATCAGATAGAGATAGATATAAAAGATTACTAAAAGTAAAACTAAATAAAGTAAATAAAATTGTAGAAAGGTATTTTTGGTATTTTTGGTTGATATATCTGAAAATATAATATGGAAAATAGACCCGGGGGCCATAGGTTTCACTAGAGGCTTCTCTCTTGAAGGAAAATAATATGGTGGGTGAACAAATTACTGTCGAGCAATTGATAGAAAAGCACATAGTTATGATGATATCCAAGGCAATTATTATGCATATAGGCATCATGTCTGTATCAAGTAGACCGAAACAATTCTGCATCTACTACTATTACTCCACACATCGACCGACTCCTCCCTGCATCTAGAGTATTAAGTTCATGAAGAACAGAGTAACACATTAAGTAAGATGACATGATGTAGAGGGATAAACTCAAGCAATATGATGAAAACACCATTTTTTATCCTTGATGGTACCAATACAAATATGTGCCTCGCTACCCCAACTTTGTCACTAGGTGAGGACACCGAATGATTGAGCCCAAAACTAAGAACTTCTCCCATCACAAGAATTACCAATCTAGTTGGCCAAACCAAACTAATAACTCAAAGAGACTTGCAAAGATATGAAATCATCCATATAAGAATTTAGAGAAGGTTCAAATAATATTCATAGATAATCTGATCATAAACCCACAATTCATAGGATCTCGACAAACACACCGCAAAAGAGTATTACATCGGATAAATCCCCATGAAGATCATGGAGAACATGGTATTGAAGGACATAGAGAGAGAAGAAGCCATCTAGCTACTAGCTATGGACCCGAAGGTCTGAGGTGAACTACTCATGCATCGTCAGAAGGGAAATGGTGTTGATGTAGATGCCCTCCGTGATCGAATCCCCCTCCGACAGATTACCGCAAAAGGCACCAAGATGGGATCTCACGGGAACAGACGCTTGTTGCGGCGAAAAATTATTATCATGTCTCTTTGTGGTATTGGCGGAATATTTCTGAATTTATACAAGGAGAATTAGGGTTGGAGGAGCTATGGGGGGCCACAAGCCAGGGGGCGCCCCCTCCCCCCGGGGTGCGCCATGGTGGCTTGTGGCCACCCGTAGGTCTTCTGGCCTCTTCTCCAAGCCTCCTAGATTCCTTCTGGTCCAAGAAAAATAATCGTAGAATTTATTCCTTTTGATATTCCGTTTCTGCAATACTCAAAACCAAGGAAAAACACAAACTGGCACTGGGCACTAGCTTAAAAGTTAGTCCCAAAAATAATATAAAATAGCATATTAGTGCATATAAAACATCCAAAATAGATAATATAGTAGCATGGAACAATAAAAAATTATATATACATTGGAGACCTATTAGCATCCCCAAGCTTAATTCCTGCTCGTTCTCGAGTAGGTAAATGATATAAACAGAATTTTTGATGTGGAATGCTACCTAATATATTTATCCATGTGATATTCTTTATTGTGGCATGAATGTTCAGATCCATAAGACTCAAAACAAAAGTTTAATGTTGACATAAAAACAATAATAATTCAAGCATACTAACAAAGCAATCGTGTCTCTTCAAAATAACATGGCCAAAGAAAGTCATCCCTACAAAATCATATGGACTGGCTATACTCCATCTTCCGCACGCAAAGTATTTAAATCATGCACAACCCCGATGACAGGTCAAGCAATTGTTTCACACCTTTATGTTCTCAAACCTTTTCAACTTTCACGCAATACATGAGCGTGAGCCATGGATATAGCACTATAGGTGGAATATAATATGGTGGAGGTCATGAGGAAAAGGAGAAGATAGTCTCAAATCAACTAGGCGTATCAACGGGCTATGGAGATGCCCATTAATAGATATCAATGTGAGTGAGTAGGGATTGCCATGCAACGGATGCACTAGATCTATAAGTGTATGAAAGATCAAAAATAAACTAAGTGGGTGTGCATTATAATGAAAAATTCCCACTAGTTATATGAAAGTGACAAAATAAGAGACTCTCTATAATGAAGATCATGGTGCTACTTTGAAGCACGACTATGGAAAACAAAAGATAGTAGCATTGTCCCTTCTCTCTTTTCTCTCGTTTTTTTATTTTTGGTGGGAATATTTGGCCTCTTTTTTTATTTATTTGGGCTTCATTGGCCTCTTTTATTATTTTTAAAGTCTGGAGTTTCATCCCAACTTGTGAGGGAATCATAGCTTCCATCATCCTTCCTCACATGGGACAATGCTCTAATAATGATGATCATCACACTTTTATTTACCTACAACTCAAGAATTACAACTCAATACTTAGAATAAAATATGACTCTATATGAATGCCTCGGAGGTGTACCGGGATGTGCAACGATCTATCATAGCAAATGACATTAGCATCACTCTAGCTGTCTTACGATCTCGCAAAGCAATATGACAATGATGGTGTGTGTCATAATAAATGGAACGGTGGAAGTTGCATGGCAATATATCTCGGAATGGCTATGGAAATGCCATAATAGGTAGGTATGGTGGCTGTTTTTAGTAAGGTTATATGGTGGGTTTAATGCACCGGCGAAAGTTGCGCGGTACTAGAGAGGCTAGCAAAGGTGGAAGGGTGAGAGTGCGTATAATCCATGGACTCACATTAGTCATAAAGAACTCGCATACTTATTGCAAAAGTCAATTATTTATCGAAGAAAAGTATTAGACACGTGCTCTTAGGGGAGAGGTTGGTACGAGTTGACCATCGCGCGCTCCCGACCCTCACACAAAGTATGACAATCAATAAACAAATCATGCTCCAACTTCGTTACATAACGGTTCAACATATGTGCATGCTAAGGGAATCACAAACTTTAACACAAGTATTTCTACCAATCCACAATTACTCACTAGCATGACTCTTATATCACCATCTTCATATCTCAAAACTATATGCAAGGAATCAAACTTCTCATAGTATTCAATGCACTTTATATGAAAGTTTTTATTATATCCCTCTTGGATGTCCATTATATTAGGATTAAATTCATAACCTAAACCAATTACCATGCTATTTAAATAATCTCAAAATAATATAAGTGAGGTACGAGATTTCAAGTATTTCTATAAAATAAAACACCACCGTGCTCTAAAAAGATATAAGTGAAGCACTAGAGCAAAATTGTCTAGCTCAAAAGATATAAGTGAAGTACATATAGTATTTTAATAAATTCACGACTCATGCATGTCTCTCTCAAAAGATGTGTGAAGAAAGTATTATTGTGGCAAACTAAAAATCAAAGACTCATATCATACAAGACGCTCCAAACAGCACAAAGAAAATAGAATATGTCAAAAACAGAACAATCTTTAGCAATTTGTATACTTTGAATACTTATGTAACTCCAAAAATTCCGAAAAAATAGTAAAATCTAGGAAATTTGTCTATCAATCTTGTGTAAGAATTTCAGACTCATTCGTCTCTCTAGTAAATTTATAAAATTCCTGGTCTGAGCGTAAAAGTTTTTGTTTTTCAGCAAGATCAAATCAACAATCACCGTAGACCATCCCAAAGGTCTTACTTGGATCAAACACTAACTAAAATACCAAAACACAACTACTACAGAGGTAATAATATTTAAATCACTCAATAACGGAAACAAAAAGCATAAACATAAAAAAAATTGGGTTGCCTCCCAACAACCGCTATTATTTAACGCCCCTAGCTAGGCATAACGCAATAGATCTAGGTATTGTCATCTTTGCTATGCAATCCATAAGTAGATCTCATAATAGATTCATAAGGTAATTTTATTTTATTTCTAGGAAAGTGTTCCATTCCTTTCCTTAATGGAAATTGGAATCTAATGTTTTCTTCTTTCGTATCAATAATTGCACCAATCATTCTAAGGAAAGGTCTACCGAGAATAATAGGACATGTAGGATTGCAATCTATATCAAGAACAATGAAATCTATGGGAAAATAATTCCTATTTGCAACAATAAGAACATCATTAATCCTTCCCATAGGGTTCTTAATAGTGGAATCAGCCAAAGGCAAATTTAGAGAGCAATCATCAAGTTCATGGAAACCTAGCACATCACATAAAGTTTTCGGAATCATGGAAACACTAGCGCCCAAATCACACAAATAATGGCACTCATAATATTTAATTTTAATCTTAATAGTAGGTTCCCACTCATCATAAAGTTTTCTAGGTATAGAAACTTCTAACTCAAGTTTTTCCTCAAAAGATTTCATCATAGCATCAACGATATGTTTAGTAAAAGCTTTATTTTGATTATAAGCATGCGGAGAATTCAACATGGATTGCAACAAGGAAATACAATCAATCAAAGTATAACTATCATAATTAAATTCCTTTAAATCCAAAAGAGCGGGTTCATTGCTATTTAAAGTTTTGACCTCTTCAATCCCACTTTTATCAATTGTAGCATTAATATTTATAAACTCCGAATCATTGGGACGACTTTTAACTAAAGTTGACTTATCTCCAGTTCCATCTGTATCAAGATTTATATTAGAAAACAAAGATGCAATAGGAGTCACATCAATCACTTTAATATCTTCATCATTATTATCACGAGAACATACTTTTTTCAAGCCATTCATGCTTAGCACGCATTCTAGCGATTCTTTCCTTAGACTCATCAATACAAGTTCTCATAGCTTTTAAAGACTTGTTAATATCACGCTTGGGTGGACAGATCTAATTTTCAAAGAATCAATCTCAAAAGAAATTCTATCAATGTTCCTAGCCAAATCATCAATCTTGTGCATTTTTTCTTCAATCAAAGCATTGAAAACCTTTTGCAAACTAATAAATACTTTAATATTATTCTCAAGATCAGAGAGAATCTTATTATAATTTCCATATGGATTGTTGTAGGAGTTACCATAATTATTAGATGAATTACTAGGAAACGGCCTAGGGTTGAAATTACCTCTATACACGTTATTACCAAAATTGTTCCTACCAACAAATTTCACATCCATAGATCCATTATTATTCCCAATCAAAGAAGACTAAGGCATATCATAAGTATCAATAGGAGCACTCTTACTAGCAAACAATTTCATTAATTCATCAATCTTTTCACTCAAAGTATTTATTTCTTCAATAGCGTGCACATTTTTACTAGTAGGATATCTTTCGGTATGCCATTGAGAGCAATTTGCCATAATATTATCTAGGAGTTTATTAGCTTCTCCTAATGTGATTTCCATAAAAGTACCACCGGCGGTGGAATCTAAAAGATTCCTAGATGCAAAATTCAATCCCGCATAAAAAAATTGTATAATCATCCATAAACTCAAAACATGTGATGGGAAATTTCTAATCATTAATTTCATCCTCTCCCAAGATTGTGCAACATGCTCATGATCAAGTTGCTTAAAATTTATTATATCGTTTCTAAGGGAGATTATCTTAGCAGGCAGAAAGTACATGGAAATAAAAGCATGTTTACACTTATTCCATGAATCAATACTATTTTTAGGCAAAGATGAAAACCAAGTTTTAGCACGATCTCATAGTGAGAACGGAAATAGCTTCAATTCAACAATATCATTATCCACATCTTTGTTCTTTTGCATGTCACACAATTCAACATAAGTATTTAGATGGATGCGGCATCTTCACTAGGAAGGCCAGAAAATTGTTCTTTCATAACAAGATTAAGCAAAGCGGCATTAATTTCATAAGATTTTGCATTAGTGGTGGGAGCAATCGGAGTACTAATAAAATCATTATTATTAGTAGTGGAGAAGTCACACAATTTGGTATTCTCAGACATCGTGACAAAGCAAGAAATCTAGCATACAAGCAAACAAAAAGCAAATGAAAAGACGAACGGAAGAAGGGCGAATAAAAAGGCAAATCTTTTTTGTTTTTTCTGAAAACGTTTTAGAAGTGGGGCTGAGGAAAACGAGAGGCAAATGGAAAATAATGTAAATGCAAGAGGTGATTTTGTGATGGGTACTTGGTAGGCTTGATGTAGACTTGCTATGTATCCTCCCTGGCAACGACGCCAGAAAAATCCTTCTTGCTACTTCTTGAGCTTGCGTTGGTTTTCCCTGGAAGAGGAAAGGGTGATGCACCAAAGTAGATAAGTATTTCCCTCAGTTGTTTAGAACCAAGGTATCAATCCAGTAGGAGGTACAAGCAAGGCACCAATCTATGCACCTACACAAACAATCCAACACTTGCACCCAACGCTATAAAGGGGTTGGCAATCCCTTCACGGTTACTTGTAAGGATGAGATCTGATAGGGATAGATATAAAAGATTACTAAAAGTAAAAGTAAGTAATGTAAATAAAATTGCAGCAAGGTATATTTGTTTTATAGATCTGAAAATATAATATGGAAAATAGACCCAAGGGCTATAGGTTTCACTAGAGGCTTCTCTCTTGAAGGAAAATAATACGGTGGGTGAACATATTACCGTCGAGCAATTGATAGAAAAACGCATAGTTATGATGATATCCAAGGAAATTATTATGCATATAGGCATCATGTCCATATCAAGTAGACCAAAACAATTCTGCATCTACTACTATTACTCCACACATCAAACGACTCCTACCTGCATCTACAGTATTAAGTTCATGAAGAACGGAGTACCGCGTTAAGCAAGATGACATGATGTAGAGGGATAAACTCAAGTAATATGATGAAAACCCCATTTTTTATCCTTGATGGCAACAATACAAATACGTGCCTCGCTACCCCTACTTTGTCACTGGGTGAGGACACCGCATGATTGAACCCAAAACTAAGCACTTCTCCCATTGCAAGAATTACCAATCTAGTTGGCCAAACCAAACCAATAACTCGAAGAGATTTGCAAAGATATGAAATCATGCATATAAGAATTCAGAGAAGGTTGAAATAATATTCATAGATAATCTGATCATAAACCCACAATTCGTCGGATCTCAACAAACACACCGCAAAAGGTATTACATCGGATAGATCCCCATGATGATCATGGAGAACATGGTATTGAAGAACATAGAGAGAGAAGAAGCCATCTAGCTACTAGCTATGGACCCGAAGGTCTGAGGTGAACTACTCACGCATCATCAGAAGGGTAATGGTGTTGATGTAGATGCCCTTCGTGAATCCCCCTCCAACAGATTACTAGAAAAGGCCCCAAGATGGGATCTCACGAGAACAGAGGCTTGTGGTGGCGAAAAAGTATTATCGTGGCTCTCTGTGGTACTGGGGGAATATTTCTGAATTTATAGGCAGAGAATTATGGTTGGAGGACCTACGGGGGGGCCACAAGCCAGGGACGCGCCCTGGTGGCTTGTGGCCCACCCATAGGTCTTCTGGCCTCTTCTCCAAGCCTCCTAGGTTCCTTCTAGTCCAATAAAAATCATCATAGAATTTTATTCCGTTTGGACTCCGTTTGATATTCCTTTTCTGCAATACTCAAAAATAAGGAAAAAACAAAAACTGGCACTGGGTACTAGGTTAATAGGTTAGCCCCAAAAATAATATAAAATAGCATATTAGTGCATATAAAACATCCAAAACAGATAATATAATAGCATGGAACAATCAAAAATTATAGATATGTTGGGGACGTATCACCGCGCCGCCTCCTCACCCCCATCACCGTCGGCATCAACTCAATCAAAGACCGCTAGGCGACCGACCTTGCCAATAGTGGCATTGACCTGATGACTACCCTTCGTGTGTCGTCCCCTTCTGCACCATGTTGTGTCTGCGGTCCAATGCGATGTCGACCGCTCCGTCTCTGCCTTCTTATACTGACCTGGAGGTCCTGGTTCAGTTGTACCGCTAGAAAGGCCCCATCTGATGCGCCACAGTTAGGAACCCTTCTGGTCGAAGGTTTTTTTACCCCCATTCGGGGGTTTTCTCCGAGGACGGCGGCACCGTCTTTGTCTGCCTCCCACGTCACTAGGAGCACCGACGCATCAACGATGGCCTTAGGAATGGCCGACTCATCCTCTTCGGCGAGCCCCTTGTTCCCGCTGGGGTTTTCTCCTCGGTCGGCCTATGCTCCAAGGACACCCTTTACTGTAAGGTCTCTCTTTACCCTTTGATTGTAGATGCAGGGTAGGATTTGGGCATGGATTGGATTGGATTCGATTCAATTCGAGCCGATTCCAATCGAGTCGCTTCGGTTCGATTGGAATCCAGTCGATTGCAGTTGATTGATAGTGTAGATGTCCACTGCCTTGGGTTTTGATGCAATATTGCGCTTGTTTGTTGCTAGATTATTTCTTGCTCCATTGGTATTTATCCATGCTTCCTGTTCTTGCTTCATTGGTAATCATCCATGCTTGTTGTTCATACTAGATTGGTAGTCTATTCGTTCCCTGCCATCCAGCCATGAGTTGTTCGTTCTTGTTACAAGTGCCATTGACACCGATTCATGATGTTTCGTACGTAGAATTTCTGCATGATTGCATTACGTGCATAGTGATTAGTGTAGATAGGATGCGTGTGCATGTTGTTCTATGTGGTAGGACCAATATGCTTGCTCGGCTAGGTGTGTTGCCAAAACCGAATGCTGCCAAATGTGCAAGTGTCATTGATGATGGGCAAGTGTCACTGATCAGTGCCACTCCCAATTGTGCAAGTGCCACTGATGACTGGCACTAGCAAACATATCACTGATCAATGGCAAGTGTCACTGATCAATGGCAAGTGTCACTGATCAGTGGCACTCCCAAATTTTGCAAGTTCCATTGATCAGTGGCAGCTGCATCTAGGCAACTTCCACTAGCATAGATGATTGGCAATGTTGTGTTACTAACAAAAGTCATCTTGCCTGACAAGATTATGAAGACAGAGTGGACGTAGCCGGTGGAGGATGATAGCCTGCAAGTGCACATGGTTTAGTTGTAGCCTTTTTGAAGTAAGAGTATCGATCACACATGGAGCACATGCATCAATATTTGGTCCTTTGCAAGGTGCGAATAATGTGCCTCGAAATTCTATGTGATCGAGAATAGTAGTAATAATTATAATAATAGGGCTGCAAGTGTAAATGTGAATAAACAACATAAATAAATAATGACTAATGTAAATATTCTTGAGAAAAATGATTTAAAGCGTTCCCAGGGGTCCAGAATCCCCACTAGTGTGCATCTATAATGGTGCCTAAACACAAAACTATTTTGGATTCCTAAGCCACTTTACATGTTTCCCTTTGTGGGCGGAGCCGGTACAGATATGTGCATACTCATGGTATCTCCGTATCCCATATACCACCAACGTTCTTCTCCACTCTGGTTATCAAATGGTGATTAAGGGGAAAGAGGTCCCCGTGAATGCAACCAAAGTGGTCTCCGTTTTACCCCCTATTGCAACTATCCGCTACGAAGGGAGAAGAGGCCTGGCACATCACCCAACTCCACAACCACACAGTTAACCAATAGTAATAACCTTCTGTCCAAAGTTTTCATATGTTGGATGGTTAACTTCACACGATGTCAGGAAGATTATCAACATAAACATGCAAAGAGGATACTAAATCCTAATACCATACAACATATTACACACTAGGGTTCATCCCTACCCCGAGAACAACGGGTCTACTCACACATGAGGATGATAATCATCATGGTAATGGTAAATGAATACATGGGTGGACGAATCAACCGATACACCAAAGGATCCACTAGGGTTCTTGATGTTGCGGATGATAAGGATGTAGATGATGATGAACACGGTGGTGATGAAGATGGTGATGATGACTTCGTTCGCCTCGCGGTGAGAGGAATCCCCTCCTTCTCCTGCTTGATCCTCCCTCCAGATGAGCTGTAGAGGTTAGGGTTCTACCTTTTGGGTGAGTTTCTAGAGTCTCACATGTCTGATTCACGATCATATTCGGCAGGGTGAAAATAGCCGATCTCCTAGAGGCGGCGGCCCGCTAAATAACCGCTCATGCGAGCGCTCACGGTCGTATGGAGCGTTGTCGTTCACTCTGAAAGTGCGACGACAGTTGTTTCCTTGGCCTTCTTGCTTGAATTTTTTATGGAAAGTGTTTATCACCTTTAATAAGCGATTTCACTGCCATTTTGGGGATTTTCTCCATTAAATGAATATTTCCCCAAAAGTCATTACCCGAGGGATTATCAACAATAAGAAGTGCGTGAACGCGGTAAAATTCCACAAAGCCTACAAAGTAGGCACACAAACAATGGTAAAAATATATCATAATTTGGACTCATCAACTCCCCAAGCTTAAATATTTGCTCATCCCCGAGAAAATACTATAACTTGTAGTGAAGAGGTCATCTCAGTTATGCGATGTGGATAAATCAAATGAATGGTTGCAAAGTACAACTTTAGAATTTACATCATATGATTAATTACACCATGCACCATTAGATCCTGATTTCCATCAAATGAGTATAAAGGCCTCCACACCTTATTACGAGTTGTTAATGAGACTCGTTCTAACTCTAAGTGCTACTTTATTCTCCTCTTTCAGTCGGACAAGACTTAGTGCAATACATCTTGCATTTCATTGTTCTTCACTTCCCTTTTTATTTGAATTGCCAAGCCCGTCCCATATCACTTGAGGTTTTCTCTCTCTTTTCGAGGTTTTCTTTAATCAATAATGTTTTGTTTTATGCACAATAACTTCTCTAGATTTCATGTTTGGTTCACTTGTTTTAAGAAACCTTACCAAGTAATCACCAAATAATCTGAAATTAGTTCCAATGCAACACATCAAGTTGTCAACTTCTCATTCCCGATTGATACTAGACATGTGTAGGACTTATAATCATTATCTAAAAGAAAATATGCGTAGCACACAAGGATGCATAACCATACTAAGCAAATTCATCAAGATCATAATAGACTATTAATCAAACCATCCATGACTCAATGGATAAGCCTCTTCCCTCTTCACCAAAAGGTATGATAGTACTTTTATTACTCGAACTAAATGAACTCTTTCAAACGAAGTTCAACAGAAAATAATAATGATAAGTTAAATGAGAAAGGGTTTCAAAATCCCCCCCCCCAAGCTTAACATGCTAAGCCGGTTAGATTCATTAAGTCTCCTTTTTATTGATACTGATGTTCTCTTCTGGATGTGGATCGGTGATGCCGATGAGGGCGTCAATCATGGGCTTATTTACAACCTCCAATTCCATGATACGAGAATGATACATGTGAAGGTTTGCATCCTGGTTGGCGATGATCCTTAAACTCATGTCAAGAGCCTCACAGGTCTTGACAACTAAGGCAACCTCCATCTCCCTGATTTTATCAGTCATAGCCATAGTATCAACTACTTAATTATTGACTTGTACCTGGGGTGGAGTTGGTTGCATCGGTGCAGTGCTACGCCTTTTCCTAGGAGGCCAAACTCACATGCGAGCGCTGATGGTGTGCATCCCACGCGCCCTTGTATCGATCTTGCCTGATTCTTTCAACGAATCATGAATAGTGCAGTTAATGAAACCACACTTTCCCATGACAGCTGGAGTCTCCTTGACAAAATTGATTTTGTCCTTATTCATGATGCCCTTAATGGTGTAGATGGCGATGCCTTTCCTTCTCTTCATCATCTTCTTCTTCTTCCTCAAAAGGTGGTTCCTCCGGATCTTCCTCGGAGGAGGTTGATTGTCATGCCCAAGATGTGATCCTATATTTATTTTGGCTCTATGGCCTCTATAGGGATAGAAGTGCATCTCGTCGTTTCGCAAGAATGGATATTGCTACAAGTACATGTAAAGAGGAGATGAGTATATGTAATTGGCTTACACTCTCCACAAGTTACATCATGATCACATAAAAGCTACAATACATTCAACCACCATATAGAAGTGCAGGGTCCGACTGCTGACGAAATCAAATAATAAAGCGACATCAATCCTTGCTATCACAAGCTGCCGTCCTAGAACCCATCCTATGATCGATGGTGAATAAGAAGAAGTCCATGATCGAATAAGCATCACGCTCACGTCAAAGCATCGCATTACCTATACCTGCAACTATTGTTGTAGTAATCTGTGAGCCACATGGACTTAGCAATCTCATTTTCAAGGGTATCAAGACTAGCAAAGCTTAATGGGTGAGGTATGGTTAAGTGGTGAGTCTAGATCAAGCACTAAGCATTTGAATATGTGGCTAACTTACGATTACAAGCATAAGAAGGGTGATCTATGCATAATCAAACGTGAACTAGTAATGATCAAGAAGTGATCCTAAACACCTACTTACGAGTCAAACATAACACCAATGTGTTCTCTCTCGGATCAAAACTCACAAGAAGAGACAGTCACCGTTACACACCAGGTTGGTGTATTTTATATGAGTTTACTTCAAGTTTTCTATGACTGGATGTTAAAAAAATTCCAAGTTGCCACATAATTGTGGGCACGGCTCTCAGAAAGATTTAACCCTGCAGGCAGGCTCCAACTCATCCATCACAAACAATCCACAAGTTGCGTGGAAAACCTCAACCACGGGATAGCATGTAGTGTCCTTAGAATTCTGGTGGAAAACCTCAACCTCGAGATAGCCTGAAACATCCTTAGAATTCTGGTGGAAAACCTCAACCTCGAGATAGCCCGAAGTATCCTCAGAATCCCGGTGCACAAGACATTCGACAAAGGTAAGAACAAATCCAGCCAGGCTGCCCGACGTGTCGACGAACCCGATAGGAACCGCGTATCTCATTCTCAGGACACGACCAGATGAGTTACGCGTCTAGTGGCCTGATAGAAACCTCCCGGGTTGGCCCTGCACAATGCTCTATTTTGGACCAACACTCATGAGGAGCATTAGCCTGGGTTATTGATTAATTATTGGGGGTGCCGGCGGGTCCCTATGTAGTTTTATCAGTTATTAGGCAAATGTAGTTCCAATGTTAGGCCTTGCCAGAAGAGTTTTTCCCAAAACGAAAATCAAGGGGGTCCCCATAACAACCCCAAGCATGTTAGGAGCGCGCAATATGGAACATAACACCGATACACAAGTAACTAGGGCGGAAAAGGTGGAACAAGACACCGAGCAAAAGGCCAAGCGTTCCACCTTTTACCAAGTATATATGTGCATTAAATTAAATAGCAATACTATTGTGATATCTCAGAAATATCCATGTTGTCACATGGAAACAACCTGCACCTGCAAATAGCGACGCTATAAGAAGGCCTGAGCAAGCGGTAAAATAGCCAAACAATAGTTTTTCGGGATATGGAGGGGTTAGAGGCTTATCCTGGCATTTTGGGAGGCTTGACAAACAAGTGGTAGGAAGTGAGACATGGCGATAGAAAGGAGACAACTAGCATGGCAATGATAGTAGTGGTATCCAAGAAAATGGTCATCTTGCCTGAGATCCCGCTTGAAAGAAGAACGAATCCATTAAGTAGACAAATGGGGCATAGTCGAACGAATCCTCACACTCCTAACGCTTTCGGAACTCTATCGAGAAGAAGCAATCCGGAAACAAATAATCAACACATGAAACACCACAACATATGCATGACATGATGCGCAAACAAATACGATGCATGTCCATATGATTATGCAAGGCATGACAAATCACAACAACCAAATACTACACATTAAGTGAAGTTCAATATGCGATGAGTTGCATATTGACGAGACTCGATATTCAAATTATTTAGTTCACTCACATTTAATTACACAACAATTTAAAATGTTTTTAAACATGAAAAAAGTGAAGCATAAATAAACTAGACATTTAGGAAAGTTTAAATGAGGTCGGAAGCAACATATAGCATTTCCGAACTGACCCTATATGTTAATTTCAAAATTGATCCAGATCTAACAATATTTAATATTTGTTAGATAGGGAAACAAAATGCACCACATGATTCTACATGTCAATCTAATTGATTTACATATATGGATCATTCAAAATGGAGCTACGGCCTAATAGATATGACCAACACAAGATAAATATGCCATGAATGCAAAATGTATGCAAAACAACAACGACAAACATTTCTAAATATGGATACAGCATGATATTGTGAAAGCATGATATTGTGAAACTACATGAAATTCTAAGCAAGTTACATGTACAACATATTCAAAACGGAGCAACGGTTCAACAATGACAACCAACACAAGTTCTAGTCAAAATCTGTCCAAACGGCAACATGGCATTTTGCACACCTTAATTAACAAGCTACAATATTGACAGCAAGAAAAATATATCCTATAGAACTTATAATGACATGAAAATTAACAGCATGGTAGAGGGCATGATGCACTGCAAATACCTCCATAGGAGCATCATCAAAATATGTATAGAGGCTTGGCTAGCATCAACACAACATGGCAATCTAGAGAAAACAGATTCTCAAACTTGGTAAAAATTAGAATAGACATATGCAACAATTTTTAACATATAGGCATGTCAACAACAATAAACAAGTATAGCAAATCTATTTCGTGGAATCAAATGGCACATCTACATACACCATAACATGCACTTCAGTTCATCCAACATGGGCATTTACAAAAGAGCTATGAATCCATGGCAATGATCAAGATAAAAAGGTAAGTTTCAATCAAGATTCCACACTTAGTGAAATTTGACTATCTCCCCAAACAACAGTTTGACTAAGCATGTTTGCATCGACATAATAGCAGCATAACAATCATTTCTTGGCATGACTAAGATACTAGCAGTAAGTAGACATGTTATAAAACAAATTACTCAATTGCACCAGTTCAAAGGAGGCATGGATTTCCTAATATGAGCTTCGTGAAATAGAACTCATTGTTGCAGAATAGTAGTTTTATCACGAAGGCTACTTTGGAGCAACAAATTGACATGTTAATGATGTTTGACATAGCAACCATATGCATTTCATCAAATTAGACATCACATAGATAAAATCTCATGAACGAACCACGTGCATAGGAGCTACGGTTTATATGCAATCATCCATGCAAATTTGATTACAACAAGAGTTTTCAGCGGTTATTTCACGTAGAACTCTTTAAACACAATTTACAGCAACTAAATGAACCCTACTATGTATTCAAATGCCAAAAACATGTAGATCACGAAGAGTAGATGAATTTTCATGTATAGAACATTCAAACGGATGCACGGTTTATAAAATACCATCATTTCAACATGCACATACACTGAATTTACAGACGAAAAAAGGACTTGGGCAAAATCTACCAAATCTGGAACGAGCACAACTTAACCAAACGATGCACAGGGCGAGGGATAGGCGGGGGCGCTCACTTTGGGGTTTTCCGCGGGCGAGGCTCGTTGGGCCGGCAGGTGGGGCCCATGGGGGCATGGCAGGCCGGCCCATAGGAGGTCGAGGCGGAGTGGACGCCCTCATCGCTCGACCCCATCGAGCGTTTGAATCTATGGACAGTGGGAAGAAGTTTCTAGCATGTGCAGCGAAGGTTAGCCCCACTTTCGTTGTTACAAATCATTTGTTAGATGTGATTTAGACACTGTCACCGTGCTATCTTATTCTGGATGTGATTAACACAGTCTATAGTTTATACCTAGTATCTAAAAATGTTGCCATCTCTTCAGCGGTGCCATTAGAAAATTATTTGGCACCGCTTCAGCAGTTTGTGTAGCCAACTTTGGTCCGCACATCTGAGCAGCCAACTAGGTGCTCCGGAGTCCGGTTCCTTGATTTATTTTCCTCTCCATTTGCTCGCTAGTGCATGGCACCGATGCCAAATGTAGCAACAGTTGTCTTGACACCGGCTATGGCATACATAGTGGAAGGCCTTAGTGCTATTAGTTCTATGTTACTAAATTTATGCATGTACACACCTGATTAGTATCAATTTCATGTCATCCAAACATTCTCGCTATGATGTTGCGGTTATATTTAGCTTCCTCATAAAATGTTCAATTTGTTATTTATAGTACATGACTAAGAACTTGTAGCATTGTTGCAGTTAATTAAAGCTTCTGAATTTGGTTGTTGTCTCGGTAGCAATTAATTCATTTGCACATTGGTCTTTTTGAGAAGATATGTCATAGTTAACTTGTTTCTTCGGTTTTTCAAAATATGTATTTGGTAAAAAAATTATGTTGCTAGAAACCCATTTTCCCTACAATTGTTACTGATTTAGTTTTAATTATTATAGGATGAACAGAAGTGTTCTTACCTCGAGTGGGTTGATCAAGAGTGGCCACAGTCTTTGAAGATGTGCCTAGCAAAGCTCTGGAGCATGTATTAGGAAGAGAATAGAGACCGTCTTAGAGAAAGTGTTGTCAACGCTGAAGAATATTCCAAGATGCGGGAAAAAAGAGGAAGATGGAGAATGTGCTCAGATTTTTTAAATTAGACTTTGCTAAGAGGGTGTTGGCGAAGGAGGAGGCACTTTCCGAGTTGGTCAGTGCAAAATAGGTTCTTACCAAACTGAAAGCAGGGGTGGAGAAGACGAACCTGGTTGATCATGCATCAGTCGATTAGGGCAATGAATATACTGTTCTAATATTGTTCTTATGAAGGTGAACCAGCTATATGATGTATTGTGTTGTTTTCAGGTAGCTATCGTAATGTGATGTTAAAATATATTTATGCCCCTGATATGAAATTGGCAAATAGGGGTTCGATATGAAATAGGAATTTGTGTAACACTGGAATTACTAATTGTAAACTAATAAACCTACTAAATGGGTCATGGAACTTTGCAAACGGTTCTAGCAATAAAATCGGTTGTGATGGATAGCCCAATGCCATACAGTTTTCTTCATCAAATCGTGTGTGATATAGTTGAATAAAGCAAACAGTTAACGGAGGCAGAGCGTGTGTGATCGTTACACCTATCACACACGAGGCTATACATAAAACTATGTGGGATGTATATACGAACAGAAACGTTCGTCTGGGATTCACTGTGTGGGATGTGCAGACGAACACAAACGTTTTTCTGGGATTTACTGTGTGTGATATGCAAACGAACGGAAACGTATCTCGTGGATTGATTGTGTGGGTTGTGCAGACGAAGGGAAACTTTTCTCTAGGAATCACCATGTGGGATGTACCTACGAACGGAAACGATTGGGCTTGTATAATTGTATGTGATGGCTAGCCCGATGGCACATGAACTCATTTTGCGCAGAGTGTGTGACCGGAGGGCCTATCCCCGACGGTTTATGGGTCGTGTGGAAAGGACCCCCCCCTATCGTTCACACTCATTAGGTGCTGGTTTAAAATGTCGTCGTGGAAAGAGGTTAAAACCCGTTTGTATAGCAGCTCGTTGTGCCAGTGATATATCGTCTGCTAATATACGATCAATTAGAAAATGTTCACATTTTTACATATCTCCACACTATTTTTCAACAAAATATGTTTGCGCTTTTTTAAAAAGCTACAAAAATTCCAAAAAGGTTCCATTTTGACGGAAAAAAAATGTTTCCACTTACAAATGTACAACAAAACATTCTTTTAAAAAATCTGTTGAAAAAATGTTCCTTTTTAGAGAAATGTTCCAATTTCATGGAAACGTTAAGTATTCTTAAAAAAGTGTTCCAATTTTATGAAAACATTAAATTTTATTAAAAATAAAAAAATTCCATGTTTAACCTTACCATAGATGTTTATTAAAATTGGATATAATAAATGGTGCTCAATGGCACATGAAGCAAATTGTGCCCCTTTTTCGCCCAGTGCAACACACTAGCATTTTTACTAGTCTGATACTACAAAATTTCACCCAGTGCAACGTACATGCATTTGTATTAGTCGCTTAGACTTTGTTTGGTAGAGGTGGATTGAGGAGGTTTTGGGTGTGGGGGGGAGGGATTTCAGGAGATTTGGTTAATCCTTTGCTTCGACCCAATCCCCTTAATTCCCCTCACATCTTCAAGTCTCCAATTCCCTTCCATAAAAACTGGTTTTTAAAAAAACATCAAGAACTTTATTAATTAGATATAATGGTTACATCGTTTATAAGAAGAGATGCAATTTGTTCCATAGGTTGCTCTATCCAGTCGTTTGTGACAATTTTTTTTGCTAGACTAGCAAGCTAATAGGATACTTTATTCGCCTTCCTGTTACAATGTTCAAAAGTAATAAGAAGGAAATCACAAGCTATAAAATAACAATCATCAAAAACTGTGGCCGTCGCTCCTACAGAATGTCCTTTGTTCTTCGTTGTGTCAATGACTTCCATGCTGTCAGAGTTTATAATGAGACGATTGCGGCCCGCCTTTCATTAAAACTTATTTGGTAGACAGGGTTTGCTATAACAAACTGAGATGATAAAATTTCAATCTTGGCAACTTAAACTCACATTAAAAAATTGATTAACTTCACCGGTACTTGCTTCTAGATTATACATAGTAAGACAAACTTTCTAAGTTGAACATTCTGTTAGATAAGCATCTTGCTACAGAACTTGTTTGGTAGGCATCTTGCTAGCAAATTAAACTTGAATGGTCAAAAGTTTAGAGCAACTCCAGTGGGGCGACCCATTTTATCCGCGTGCGTCCGTTTGGATCGGCACGGACAAAAGTGAAGGCCCAAACCCAAAACGCGTCCGCGCCGACGCATTTTTGGCCCAAATTTGCGGCTGAAATGCGTCAGCGTGGACACGAAGCGGACGCTGTACGCACCTTTTCGGTGTCCGCCGCGTCCCCACCCGATGGTCGTCCAACTACCCAGCGGCCAGTTTGGTCAGCTTAATTTATGAAGACCGCCCATCTCGGACCCACGCGTCATCGACGATGGCTCGTCCTTTTTTAAGCC
Organism: Hordeum marinum; assembly: GCA_022496015.1. Lineage (NCBI taxonomy): Eukaryota > Viridiplantae > Streptophyta > Magnoliopsida > Poales > Poaceae > Hordeum > Hordeum marinum. The sequence continues at coordinate 165,370,418 of CM039678.1, read as the reverse complement.
GGCCATGTGGCGGGGCCATCCTCATCCGCTTGCAGAAGAGCTCCCGTCCCCATCTCGCTTCCCCGTCGGCGGCAAACCCTAGCCAACTCCAATGGGGATTTTCTCCGGCAAAGGCAAGGGCACGGCCCCCGCCACCCCTTTTCCCCCCAAGCTCCCTCCGTCGGCGCCAGTTCGCCGGCAGCAGCAGCGCGTCAACGTGCCAGTGCACTAGCACTAGTAAAAAACGACTCATTTGTCTCGGTTCCAAAGGCCCATTAGCCCAGATTCTAAAACCAGGACTAAAGGGTCGACACTAAAACCCAAAACCTTTAGTCCTGTTTCGCTTACGAACCGGGACAGAAGGGGCTCCACGTGGACGTTGCGGGGAGCCCACGCAGGAGGACCTTTAGTCCCGGTTGGTAACACCAACCGGGACCAAAAGGCATCCACGCGTAAGCATCTCGCAGGAAAGGGGGGTTGGAGGGTTAATTTACAGGTTTCATATTGTGTTAGCTATCTAATAGAGAGAAGTGTCTTCCCTTTCTCCGTGCTTGGTCAACGCTAGCTACTATAGAGAGAACTCGACACGCTAGCTAGTAAGCAAATGAAGGAACCATTAAGTAAACAAGATCGTCATGAACATATACAGAGAGAAGTGATCGACCTCTCTTTCTCCGAGAGATTGGTCAAACAACAAGTTTTCGTATATTTATCCGACGCTACTAGCTACATATATACAATATAAGATCTCTTACAATCCCTAACATCTAATGCCAAATTCCACATGGTATTTTTTGGCTTTATTTATGACGTGGTCAAGAAAAAATCCCGCCAATTCCTCTTGAATTGCTCGTATGTGATCATGTGGTAGGAGTTCATCTTGCATCTGCCACATCTAATTTGAAGAAGGGGGTCAATACATATATATGAATGAAACTCAACACAAATCATGGTAATAAAATAAAATTGTGAATATTATTGCTTACGCACTTCATATTGTTTTTCAAAGTAGCCCCATTTAGAGGTCGTCGCATTTTAGATGAACTCGTAAACGTAGTATCCACAAAAATCATCCCCTTCTTCCTGCCACAAGCACTTTACGAGAAATAGAGTTTAATCAAACTGATAATCAAGCATGATAAATGGCATTGATGAAACTAGAATCAATGGGAGATGCGCGGAAATAGCTATTAGTACTTACTTTCGGGTGTGTAAATCGCAACTCCCTCGACAATGCCGGAACAATTGTGGTGAACTCTTTTCCAAACCCTGCCAAACAAAGAAAATAATTACTTGATATCAGGAAATGAACCAAGTTGGTGATATGATGCAATGATGATCGATTGAACTTACTTCTAGAGCATTTCAGTCATGTCCGCATATTCTTGGGGATCTTTTCGTCTTGAGTCTAAGACGATTACTACTCCCCGCTCAAGCTTAATCTCTAGCAGAATAAAGTGAAAGTTGTGCATGCATGCATAACTCATCAATTACATTACTATAACCTCGAGTAATAAGGGAAACCGAATATGCACAAGATAGTGACACTCACTGGCAGTTGTAAGGAAAGAGTATTTTCCCTTTGTTTTGATTTGTAAGCCACGATTGTAGCAAGTTGTCCTTGGTTTCTGTGACTTTGTGTTTAACCGTCCATTCATGTATGATATTTGGGTTAATGAACCCAATGTCATAGATTTGTGCTTTTCTGCATTCGACAATCTTCAATCTGCATAATATAGTAAGGATAATTATATATACATGCAATGAAGGAGCTGAGTTATATATAGAAACTTAATTACAGAAGTAGTACTTATAGACAGTAGCAAGTCACGAGTGTTTTGTCAAGGGCCTTTTGATTGTATAACTGGAATAACTCGTCAAATTCAACAGACAACTGATTCATTCCAACGAGGTCGTGCTCCTCTTTAATTCTTAGCATCAAAGTATCCTTCCCAGACTCACTGCAGGTTTTAATGTACCATTCATGGAATCTTCGCATCATCGTTGTTAGAGGAGGAGGATCAGGTTTGACGAGAGCTTGTCTGTACTGGTATCTCAATTCGTCCACCTCCATTGTTTCAAACTCTACATCATCGCTCATGTAATCAACAGGATTGGTACCGGGCACCATCCCCAGATGATTAGCGGCGACATCGCTAGACACCTTGAGCGGGGGGCACGATTGGTTCGCCTGTTCGCCAAGCTGGGAATTTTTTCCCACTTATTCGTCTGCTAACCTTGCATCACTAGAAGTACTTCCTGACCGCCGCACATCTTGATATGTCTTTTTAAGACACTGGACATAGTTGGAATCCGACGAAGACGGTGGTGGTCGCTTTAGGGCATCGATAGTGTGCTTCACTTTCACCGGATTTGGCTTCTCCTTTGGAGGTGGAGTTTTCTTTGCAAAATGGTCCCTCACTTGGGCATGACAGATGTCCTCGTTTTCCTTCTCGGTCCTCTCATATGGCAACTTTTCAGGAGCCTTGAGAGCTGGACCGTATCTGAATTGCCTCCCGCCTTTGCTTATACTGCTAGCCGCCGGAGCGGCGGCGTCTCTCTTTCATCATTACAGACGAGGCGGAGAAGGAGGTGGAGTAGTCGGTTCAGGGTGCTCAAGAATCCCGAGGGCCTCATTCAGCTCGTCCTTCTCTCTGTCGGGAATGAACGTCCCTTCCTGTGTTGCGATGATATACTTCTGAAGCTTCTTGACGGGTATTGCAAGTTGCTCGTCCGTCCAACGGCACTTCCCTGTTTCAGGGTCCAAAGTCCCCCTAAACCCCGAAGAACCAAGTCCTTGAACGGTCTGGCCAGTTCAATGTCTCTGGTTCGACCCCTTTAGCAATCGGGTCATTTTCAGCTTTGTCCCACAAAGGTCAGGCTTTGAGGTAGCCACCTAACCCCGTGTGATCGTGATACTGCTTCTTTGCAACATTGTTCTTGTTTGTCTCTGACATTTTCTTACTCTTGTCCGATGTCGGTTGGAATTTCGGTTCACATACCTCCTAGATTAAAAAATATATGTCACGTTGGTCGGCATAATTGTCATAAACACTAAATAGAACAAATAGTTATAAAAGATAATATATACCACATCCAAATCATAGACGGGACGAGGGCCGCCAGAGGCGGATACCAAAACCATCGTGCTATATAATAACAAACAATAATAAAAGTAAGAAAATTACACAAGTATCTATCTAAATCATACAAGTGAGAACTTTTTTCTTTTAAAAAGAAGATAATAAGAAGAGGCTAACTACGGTGGTGCCGGCGTCGAGATCGGCGCGGGCGATCGACGACTATGAGGACGGGGACGGGACAGGACGGACCGCCAAACCTAAACAAATCTTGAGAAAAATGGAGCTTGGACAAGGAGCTTCGAGAGGAGAAAGCTTAAGCGTGGCTCGGGCATTTCATCGAGCACCTCATGTGCATAGGAGGCGAGCTAGACCAGCACAAAGCTCTCCCATGACTGGCCAAAAAAATAGAGCAGTGCACTGCTCTGCTCGCAGGCAGGGGCATGGGGTATATATAGGCTTCCCTTTGGTCCCGGTTTGTGGCTGGAACCGGGACTAAAGGACCCCATTTGGTCTCGGTTCCAGCCACAAACCGGGACCAATGGTTGTGGGCCAGGAGCGAGGCCCATTGGCCCCGGTTCGTGTCTGGAACCGGGACCAAAGGGGTCAGACGAACCAGGACCAATGGCCCACGAGGCCCGGACGATGCCCTGGCCTCACGAACCGGGAACGATGCCCCCATGGGTCCCGGTTGGTGAGTGAACCAGGATTAATGGGCTTTTCAGGCCTGGACCAAAGCCCTGTTTTCTACTAATGCAGGCGGAGTGGCAGTGGCAGAATCGAGAGCCTCTCCCATACCCCGACGTCACCCAACAACACGATTGGCACCTGGATTTGGGAGGATCCTAGTGCCGGCGGCGCCACGGTCGGCTAGGGCGCACGCCGAGGAGGTGCGGCGCCGACGGGTGCAGCGCAATGACGTCGTGTACGCCTTTGACTCGCCCAACTAGGCTCGATGGTTCGCCTTCGAGCACGAGGAGGCCAAGCGGCACGGCGTCCGCGAAGTCGGCTGCAGGTCACCGATGACCCCCCCCCCCCCTTGTCATCCGCGACGAGGACCAGGAGGCGAAGGCGGCCTACCAAGCGGCCATGGCGGCCGTCCTCCGGGAGAGCGAGGAGGAGGAGCGTCACAGGGAGGAAGGGAAGGAGGCGGCATACCAGGCGGGCATGGCGGAGGCCATGGACCTCTCCACGGAGGGTGACTGCGTCGTGCCGCCGGTGGCCCTGTCTTCTGCCATCATGGCTCAGTCAGAGCCCGACCCCCATCGAGGGGTACAAATGGACTGTCGTCGTGCGTGAGTGGGTCAGCGCTCCGCCGGTCTGGATTGGGGCGACGACGGAGGAGGAGGCGGACCACCTTGAGGAATGGCGCCGGCGATGGCTCGATGACGAACTCCACCACGGTGAATACCTCAAGAAGCTCGAGCGCGATGTCGAGGCGCGCCGGGCCCAGGAGCGACGGCACAGGTAGCGGCGGCGGCGGCACAACCCGTGCCCAACATCAACGCCCTCTTGAACACAGCGTTCCCCTGGGCCGGCCCTGCGCTGACGCTCGTCGACCTCACCGGCCCCGACGACGAGGACACCTAGGGCCCTCGTAGTTATGTTTTTAATGTTTACTTATGTGGATGCATGGACTATCGCTGGCTTTCGTGGCCGATTTTAATGCTTTTCTTATTTTTGAAATGTATGCCTTTTATATTTTTTTGCCAGATGTCAAAATGGGTCGTGCCAGCGTTGGACGCACGCGCCGATCCAAACGTGGAAGCGGACATTGATGTCCGTCGGGCCGACCCAAACGAAGAAAAAGCAGACGAACCCACCGTCCGTTTGGATCGGTCCGTTGGAGTAGCTGTTATACATCCAACTTGTTTAGTCTTTTGCGGGGTCAGCAGATTTGGTAGCAAGATGCGTCAGCAGCGGGCGAGTGCGAGGGAGGCGCGCGAGCTAGCGCTGGGCTAGCGGGAGCACGTCTGGCGCGGGCACTAGGAGCAGCCACCAGGTGGCGAGCGGCAAGGTAGCGTGGGCGCAGCTTGGCGGGCGCAGACGAGGCGTTGAGCGGCGATTCGGGTGTGGCTATACCTAGGCAGATCTCGGGTCGGGCCGGGCCGAAAAAAGACCGATGCTAAAAACCCAGGCCCGAGCCCAGCCCGAGCCCGGTTGTCGGGCCTAGTTTTTAGGCCCAACCCGAAAAAAGCCCGGCCCGACTAGGCGTAATTTCCAGTTTCATTGGGCTCAGGCTCGGCCCGGGCCGCCCACCGGGCTTAAAATCTAGGTCCGAGCCCGGCGCGTGGGCAAGGTCAGACCAGGCCGGGTCAGGCTTTTTCGAGCCAGGCCGGGCTGCCCATGGCCAGGTCCAGGTGTGGCCTGCTTCTTTTTCCGCGTGCGATGCTGCTCGCCGGTTGGGTGCACTACCAGGCAGACGTCCGACACCGGACACAAACGTCCATTTTCTCGTCACATACGGACATAAATAGAACAAATCGGACATTTGTATGTGGTCTAACGTTGGAGTTGGCTTAAGAGCAACTCCAATGTTTGGATCGCGCGTTTTGTTTGTTTGGGTCAGCCCGACGGACACCCATATTCGCTTTTCGAAATGGGTCGGCGCTTGCATCCAACGATGCCGTGACCCGTTTTTTAGGCGGAGTGAAAAGAAAGCTCCATAACTATTTTAAAAATAAAGAACGTAATTAAACATTAATGCCGGACTCAGAGGCAAGCGGTAGTCCATAAGTCAATCATGCATTAAGTAAAAGACATTAAATTAAAATGAAAACTAGGAAGCGCACTGCCCTAGGCATCCTCGTCATCGTCGGGGTCGGTGATGTCGACGGGCATCGGCGTCGGGCCAGCCCAGGGGAACGCCGTGCGCCGGTGGCTGCACCGCCGCTGGCTGGGCTTCGTCATGGCCCTCCTCCTCCACCTCGACGTCAAGCTCCAACTCCTCAACTCACTGGCCCTTGCGGCGCTCCTCCGCTAGGTGTCGTTATCACCAATGCTCTAGGTAGATTTGTTCCTACTCCGGCTTCTCCCTCATCCAGACGGGTGGCGCGCTCACCCACTAGTGCACCATCCCAACTCAGACGTTCTCCTCAGTCTTGAGGGCGACCGGTCCCGGCTCGGCCTTGGCGGGGCCAGCGGCAACACGATGCAATCGCCGGCAGCGGAGAGCGCCATGGCCTCCAACATCCGTGCCTGGTAAGCCTTCTCTCCCCCCACCTCCTCCTTGCACCACTCTTCCTCCTTGCTTTCATGGAGGACAGACGCCAGTGCCTCCTAGTAGGCGGCCTCCACCTCTTGGTCCCCGTCTTGCACGACGAGAGGCGGCAGGCTGCTCCTCGCACTCCATGCTGGTGTTGCTCCTCGCGCTCAAATGCAAACCAGACCTCCCAATCGAGAGGGTCTGTAGCGTAGACGGGGTTGAGCCGCTGCTCAGGCATCAGCTATTGCCACCAGCGCCTCACCTCCTCCGCATGCGCCCGCGTCACCCGTGGCAAGGCCGAAACTAGGATCCTCAACGTTTTCGAGTCGATGAGTCGACGGGTTGCTTGGGGGCGACTCTAGACTAGTCTAGACTCATGGTCGATGAGTCAAAATGTCGATGAGTCGACATGACTTAAGCAGTAGGTAGTAGGTATAATAAAATAATCATACAATGTATTACAAACATGGTCATTTCCATAGAATGTCTAGGGCCATCCTCTTCTCCATGAACCAGCAGCCTACACAAGACATCAAAACCAATCAGATTTGCATAAGAATGAAGTTCCACACTCAATAGTCCACGTCCAGCCCAATGAATAAACATCAACAGAGCACAAATAGGATAGCAAATACAGAATTTTAATGATGAAATAAAAGCACTACAGGTCCAGTATTAAGTTACATGCAACAACCAGATCCAAATGCAAGTAAATAAGTTACACCAAAGCATGAATGGGATAGAAACAAGAACACATCTTCAAGCTATCAAGCCTCAAGATCCATGTCATCAATCTGGAAATCGGTGTCTTCATCATTTGGTGAATGACCATCGTCTTCATCGTTGCTCTCCATGCCTTGATCATATTCTGCTGCTTCTAATTCAGCCATCAACTCTTCATCATGCACCACCAGCCTTGTTCTTGCATGGTTTCGAGTGTAGGTGATATAAGGGCCTATGGGTCGTGCAATAGGCTCGCCAGGATCACCACGAGCTCTCCTAGGATAGTTGCGACCTGCTACAGAAGTTGACGCACCCATAGCTTCATCAACTTGAGACCAAAGTAGTGGTGTTTCACCGTCCATGACTTGAGCTTGATCTTCATGGACCATTTCAGCATTGATATCAACCCATTCATTATCCCATTGAAATTCTTCTAGGATAAGTGGATTAGATTTTGTTGATTTTGAGCCTTGCTCACGCTGATTTTGAAACCTAGCTTCCATTTTCTGGTTGTACGAGACATATGATAGCTTGTTCAATCTCTTGTACTCTAGTCGGTTTCTCCCTTTGGTGTGGATCTGCAAGCACACAAATATGTGAGAAGCTGCTGAAATTGGCCCATCAAACCAGCCAACTAATGGCTACTTAGTACTTAGTAGTTAGTACTTACATGAGCAAATACACTCCAATTGCGCTCGCAAACGGATGCTAAATAACATAGACTAATGATTCGCTTTGCAAGAGTTTGGAGGTCAAAAGCAAGGCCACCATAAGCATTCCACCAAAGTACTACAAAATCAGCAAGTCCAACATATTAGAGAAAGCCAAAATAACCAACAACTAGTGGAGTAACTGAGAAGAAACAAGAAGACACAAGCTGCAATAAAATTTATACTTACAAGGGCTCTTTTTGTCACGGTCTTTAATTGACAATGGCTTCGAGAAACATTCACCTTTCGTCAACTCATAGTCATCAGCTTCCCTACTTATAGTTGTTTGTAGGGTATCATCGGGCACCATCTTCCATAGCACATCATTGAACATTGAACGGAGACGGCTAGCTTGTCTTTTGTTGGACTCCTTAATGGCAAAGAATGTATTTGGGTTCAAGAACAATGCAGCCCCATGTAGCTTTTGTTCCATCTGATTATCCCACCTCTTATCAACAATAGCTACCACTTGACCTAGTAGGTTTGGCTTATGTGCCAAAGCATCTTTTATGTGTGTCTTTGCAACATCCATGGCTGCCCACATTTTTTCCATAGCCAGGGTCTCATCACCATCAGCGATCCTCAAAGCTCTAAGAAGTGGTTGTGAAGCTCTCATGCAACTCTCCACTGATTGCCAAAATGCCACGAAGATCGCAGTTGCTCTTCGGATCCAAGTGCTAGTCATGTGGCAAAGTCACGTCAGGGTAGGGCAGAGGGATGCGGTGCTCCCAGTGCCACCTCGCCTGTTGCACTGCGACACTTATCCGCTGCCGAGGCGAGCAAGAAGACGACGGCTGGGGCCTTGCTCTTGTTCTTGCCTGAGCTTGGGCCTGCGCCTGAGAAGAAACCCATGATGGCTAGGGTTTGTCATCGACGAGGAAGCAGAGGTGTGGCTAGATGGGGACGGCTTCTGAAAGAGGATGAGGATCCCCCCCACCACACACACACACACGATTAAAAAAGGACGTCCGCAGGGGGTGATCGTCATTGATAAAGACGCATGTGGTAGTTGACTGGCCGCCACATGGGGACAGAGCGAACGCCGAAAGGACGCATCCTCGTCGACGCATTTCAAGCCCAAAATTGGACCGTAAATGGATCGACGCGTTGGGCCATCATTTTTGCCCGCGACGACCCAAATAGACGGCAGCGGACGAAATAGGTCGTCGCATTCGAGTTGCGCTAAGCTTCTCCCACTTGTTGGTATGATATCATTATTACTAGGATTGTCCATGGAATCCCTTTTCATTTCTTGCAATGCAGTCACTTTAGTTGGGCACCCGGTGTTCTGTCGGGTGGTACTGACCCAAACCATAGAGCATCTCCAGCCGTTCGGTGCCTCCAGAGGCTAAAATAGCATCGACTGATGGCCAACCGACGATAAAAATGGCATGGGGCGGTCGGGTTCCCAACTACCGCCTCAAGCTGGACCAGACGCCGCTTTTTGAAAATAAAATCCAGCCAAACTTCGGCCAAAACGACTCAAATTTGAAGGAAATTGGGTCATCATCTTTGTCCTGCACGCCGCCGTTATCCCTGCTGCAGCCCTGCCCTGGATCGCCGAGGCAGAAGGGGTCATAGGCCCGGGCGCCTCCTCGTCACTGCCGACGCTGCCCTCCTCGTGGCCGCAATGCCGAGCAGCGATCTCCTCGAGGGCACGGCACTGGCACTCCATTTCCTCTCGGACGTAGTCATCTCGCGCCCATTTGAGGGCGGTCTTCTCGTCGGCAGTCATGTCGAGGTGCTCCTGTTTGATGACAACCAGCGGCATCGCCGGCTCCGTCTTCGGCCTGACCAGGCGAAGATGGTCGTGGGGAGGGGGGAGGGTTGACGGCGGCGGTCCTCGTTTATGGTGAGGGCGCGGCTACGCCGAAGCGGTGTATCTTAGGGCTCGATGTTCACAGTGGCGAGCGGCGTCTGTGCGCCGGAGGAGTGGGAGTCGGAGGACGAAGACGACGTGCCGACCATGCGCATTGGCCTCCGCGAGGAGCCGCTTCGACGTGAGAAGGACGGCGGCGGATACTCCATCCGTGACGAGTTGCCGCCTCGATGTACTCTAGGACGGCCTCGAGGGTTCGCCCGGGGACGCCCCACCATTGTCACCGCCCCTCGGAGTTGTAACGGCGCTCAAAGTACACCGTCCATAGGTTGTGAATGTCGAGGGAGTACCTCGGCTGCTATCGCACGCTCTCCGTCAACAACGACCGGATCCACGCGATCTCGGCCCGTCTTTCAGCACTGGAAGGCGGCGATGGCACCGGTACTCTGTCGGCGCTGAGCCTCCACGAGTTGGGCGGCGCTGGGTACTCTGCCCCGTAGAGGAGCCGAGCTTCCGCCTCGTGCAGGTGGCGGCGGCCGAAACCGTTGGCCGTCACGCCGTCGCCTGGGAAGTGCTCGTCCATGGTTCACGAGAGGGAGATGCTGAGACAGGGGAGAGAGGGGACGTCGATGGTGAAGGAGAGAGTGGCGTCGACAGCGAGAGGAAGAGGTTGTGGGCGAGGGAGTGTGTGCAGCCGCCGACGAGGGAGGGTTGCCTTTTATAGCGATCGAAGGAGCCTTGTGGCGAGAGGGGGCGGGACCGACGGCAGCCTTCGTGTTGATTCCCGCAGGAAACCAAGGCGATGAGAACGACGAAACGCCCGGTCGCTGACTCTTGGCGGGTTGCCGTGATTTCGCGCCAAAATCGTTCCCCCGGTGTCCCCCAACGCGTCGAGTTCGGCTTGGGTCCGCTGGCGCCAATTTTGACCCTAACCAGTGAAAATTGGGCTCCTAAAGGCGTGACTAGGTCGATTTTTCCCAACCGACAATAAAAAAGGGCTGGCGGGACGAGTGGAGATGCTCTTACGATGCAGGCGTGCTACATTTTCCTTTCAACAAAATCAGGCACCCAAAAATCTTCTAGTAATATCTGATCCTAAATGGCCAACGAATTACTAACTGTTGTAGATTGACTGTGCTACAGCGGGCTTACGCTGGCCTGAACCACATCATTATAATACGCGTGAGATACAACATATCAGATCTACAAATAAGAATATGTAAAGACCAACATGAACATTACATTGTGTTACATTGTGAGGTTACCACAAAAAATATATCAAAAACTAACTAAAAAGAATGAGTCAAACATTTTGGATAGTAAGTATTGTTTCTAAATTGTGTGCACGGTAGTCCTTCATATGCAGGCTTGAAAATTAGGAGTGGGCTAATGCGTGCACCTGTTAGTCCGCACTGGTGCTTGAAGTTTCATCTTTCCTTGGACTGCTCCGACACCGGAGGTAAGCTCTCCTGGCCTCTAAGCAACGAGATTCCTCATCACATATTCGTGTGCCTGCAACCCCTCGACCACGGACATTGAACTGCGGCACAGCATACTGTCCCAAATCAATTGGTTGTTCGGGAAGTAAACCAATCAATGGAATACTGACTCGTCCAGTTGAAAAACGGGGTGCTAGAATCCTTCGCCAGCAAGAATCCTTTACCAACCTGTTGGCGGGTTGCAGTACTAGGAACTCCATCAGCAACAATGGTGGTGCCTCCAACCTTCGTCTTCCTCGCTGCAAGCTCTCCTATCTGGGCTTCCTTGTCCACGGTCCCGGTCCAGCTGTCAGCAATTGCTCTCCACTTGTCTTCTCATGCACCAAAACACAATCGTCCAATGTCAGCAACTGCAAATTTCGAATGATAAGAACAGGAAACCAATCTGAACCTGGTCTACCATAGTAAAACACCTCATATATCTTACAATCAAATCCATATAACCGGCAAACTAAGTTGTACGTACTACTTAACAACGCACTGTGTTATCTAATACCAAAATTTGGGCAGTACAAAAAACCCTCACAGCGTGTTTGGCAGGTTGAGGGAAAGGGAATGGGAGTTTTAGGAGGGAGTTTGTTGAGAGATTAGTCTTGGGAAGTGGACTGTTAGTCCCAGTCCCACGTTTGATGTGCGTTGGGTGCTTGTGGGAATTTCACACGAAGGTTGTCAATGATACGTTTGACTGGCTACCAACCTGAACGAGATCTTGTATTCAGGTCTGCATGGTATGGAAAGAAAAATAAAAAGACAAGGGAAATAGATCTAGATTGATGTGAAGAGAAAAACAACAAGCCATATTTATTTGGCATAATCAGATAAAATGGATGCAAAAGAGTTATGCTACAGTATCGAATTAGATGATATAAATTGCAGAAAGTTAGGCTGAAAGAAGAGGCCTGCGTGAGCTTCCGTACATGGCATCGCTTTTGCAAATCAGACAGTTAGGCTGGCTGGGTTTACGGGAGGCCGCTGCTTATTTACCAAGCATATTCCCGCGTATTGGCTTAGAATATTGCAAGTTTCTTTCATGCGGGACGTGCGCAACTAACACAACCTTTTTTCATCTTCGTGAATTCCCATTCCGTGGCTGAATTACCAGGTCCCCCCACGGAAGAGATGCAGGGGAGTTGGCCTCTTCAAATCCCCTTCCCATTCCGTTCTCAATTACCATAACCTCCAGCCATACAAGGGATTTTAAGAGCGTGTTTGGATATGCTCCGCTCTGCAGCTCCGCTCGCGAAGCAGCCGGAGCAGCATCGAACGCCACAGCTCCATGGAGTCGGAGGAGTGGAGCGGAGCTGACCGCAGTGCAATCTAGCGGAGTGACAAGAACCAAGCTCGCTAACTTACTAGTTGGCTGCTCCAAAATGTCCTCGTCACGTATAGCAACCATCTTCCCCGACTATACGGAGTGGAGTCAGCAGCCGAACATGTTATCTACTCCCGATTTTGCATGTGGAGTCAACACTTCAGGAGCAGGGAGTGGAGTCAAGGATTTCAAGGAGTGGAGGGGATCCGAACAGGAGTCTCATACCCACCAATTCCCATTCCCTAATTTTAATTTCCCATTCCGTAATTTTAATTCTCCCCAACCAAACAAGACGTCAAGGGATAAAGAGAGTAGAAACGGGTCTAAGATTGCTTTAGCCAAGAGGTCTTTCAAGAAACGGGTCTTCATGGGATTTTCAATCATGGCGGCTTGGCAAATCCAGAAGCAGCACAACAGCTTTGTCTTTGAACACATTAGACCCTCTTTCAGAGATTGGTTTTTAAAATTCACACAAGATGTGTTGCTTCAGTGTTAGGATGAAGGGGAAACATAAAGCTTTTCTCGTACATTGGCTCGATGCCATAGGGCTCTATGCCTTGGTTTAGATGCTTCTCGTGCAAATGTTTGGTACAACTTTTTATATAATATTAATATATCGAAGGCTCTACTACGGTTTCTTCAAGAAATAGAAGTCCGTGATAAAAAAAAACAAGGACATGGTAAAGAGAACACATAAACAATCAGTGTGAAATAGAAATAGAAGCCAAACTGTGCCCCTTATAGGGAAGCAATTATCACATCACAGTAGATTTATGCTATGAGTTCAAGGAGCTACTTGGCATGAAATTTTAATTTTCACAAGATTATGTTTTTCATTCATTTTAAAGCCAAACTTGGCGTTGGTTTAGGATTACACTATGAAATAGCAGCCAAACTTGGCGTACGGGAGTCATTTCAATTCATAAGTCCATATGACATAAAATTTGTAGCTGGAATTCAAATTCAACCAAATAAAATTAAATCAGAGAAGCCAAAACGAGTTGTTGATGAAACGAACACCACTTCACAAACAAAAAGTCACGAGTTGAAATATCAAACTAAACTTGAACAAACAGCAGATTAATCCACATAAAAAAGGCTGAAACACCAGTGTGGTTTCCATAGAAGCACCGGTACATGCAACATGAAATAGAATAAAATGCATGAGAAAGAGAACTGACATCAATAGCAAACAGCTGGTTCCTCTTTTATGCATGTGTGACCACACCCCCTTCTTCTGTAACTGCATTTTGAGTGATGGCATCTACTTCCTCCGTTCCTAAATATAAGTCCTTTTAGAGATTCCACTATGGACTACACCTTGTAGTCCGTAGTGGAATCACTAAAAGGACTTATGTTAAATTTAGGAACAGAGGGAGTAGAACATGTAAAATGCTGGTTTAGTAAAAAACAAAGAGCAGTTATGGAAGGAGGGTATTATGTGATCAATATGCATACAAGAGGAACCAGCTGTGTTAGGTCCTAACAATTAATTACATCCAGAATGCTGCATGAGAGAACAACATGGTGTTCTTGGACACTGGATATGACCTGGTGCAGGGCCAAACTTTAGTCCGGAGCTCTCCCACGCGATCATACTTGAGGCTAAACAAGGTGGCATGGAGCATGCTGTTGACAGCTTTCTCATGCCGCAAGATGTTCTCGATGAGACAAAATCTGTTGTAGCCCATGTAGGTAAGAGTGGCATCCATGTACCGGCCCCCACATATCCATGGCTTGTCATTGTTGTGGCGGAACAGCTTCTCCTTGAGCATCCTGCAATCCGGTGGCCGTTTGGCAATGGCGCTGCGGGAGGCGACCGGGCAGCAGCAAACGTATCCTTCGCCCTTGTGATGAATCCCAACCCATGCATCCAGGCTGTCGTCAAAGTAGGCTTGTCCTCTGAAGGGCAACACCCAGTCCCCAAGCTCCTTCCAAAGGCCATTGCTAGTGTCGAAGGAATGGGTGACAGAGGCAGTAGACATGAAGATGGTGCATTCGTCCGGGTGCAACGCGTAGGCGACAACATCCAAACCACTGCAGGGAGGCAGTGATGGCTCGCTGTTCCATAACCAGTCCATCTCATCACCCCGTAGGTTCCATGTACTATAGGTGGGAGCCGACGACAAGGCCTGCAAGCTTAGTACCTCAGTTGTTAAGGCATATAGTTTTTCACCGGCAGCCATGGCGGCCTAAAAGGCAGGGATACCAGACGGAAGACGTGGTCCGACGCCGATGGCTTCAGTCTTCGTGTCGTAGACGATGGTTTGGGGAGCGTCACCATCGTCGAAGTAGTAACGAAGGTTGAGGGCGACAAAGATGTTGGTGCCCAGAGCAGCGAAGTCCATGGGGCCATGCACCGACGAATTTATCCGGATGGCGGCAGGCTCGGGAAGCTCGCGCAATCTTCCTGAATAGATCTCATCGGCATCAAGCTTGTATATGTGATAGCCCCCCTCCCAGTCATCCAGCGCCAAATAAAGGTGCTGCTTGCGCCGAGTCCTGCTACTCTCAGCGTAATCAGAACTCCGGCGCCGCCGCTTCCGGCTAGTCCGCGCAATCATAATTCCGCCGCCGCCGTTTAGACGACGAAGAGGAGCGAGTCTTCTCGAGCCTGCTACCCATCGCCGCTAATCCAATCCAACGATCTCTAACCTGGAATATGAAGATCTGGTTTGTGGTGGGAGATTTATATAGAGGAAGCTGTGGGAATCCAAGTCTCAATTGATAAGGAAGATCGGCTTACCTTTGGTGATCGATGAGGAAGATCGATTCGAATCGGTTGAGATGAAGAATCCAACTCGGCAACCATCTCCGCGGCGCACTCTGGTTAGGGACGGGGGTGGCGGCGGACAATGCGACCGGCCGACCGTGCTAGGGCTGGCTAGAGGCGCTGCGCGCAAACCTGGCCAGCACGGCCCGGCCCGTCTACCATTAAACGGGCGCAGTCGGGGTACCCTCGAAAGCTGGCCCGTCTACTGGACGCCCGTGTGCGCGGAGATACTTGCACGTATCATCGTAGAAGTTTTTTTTTTTTTTGCGGGAGTATCATTGTAGAAGTTGGCGACGAGGTTCAACATGATTCTAAAAATTAAAAAATGCTTCAATACAATCCTGATACATGAAAATACATAATCAATACAGTTTTGATACTTGAAACAACGAATCCTAGCTTTACACGTCACGTACATATTGCGTTATACATATGGCGTGGCTAGACATCAGGTCAACTCTTTCTCTCTTCGTTGTGGGGGCCCATCTATCAAGCACCGCAAAAAATAGAAGTTAAAATTCGTAGGTAGGAGCGGATTACACGACTTCTAATACGCCTGATCGCTCGTTTGCGCATGCTAGCCAACTCAGCCGGCCCTATTCTTTATATAACTAGTAGAGTGTCCATGCGTTGTCATGGGCTCTTAAAATATCTTTGCGAGTTATATAATTATAATGCATATGAATTTTTACACGTAGATACGATACAACATGGGCATAACTGCTTAATAATTGAAGTCCATTTCACCTGTAGAAAAATAAAATTTGACGACGTGTCCATGTAACAAATTGAACGACGATCCAACTAAATTCATTATAAATTATTAAGATCTACTTGATGCGCTTAAGAAATTCTCGCACAACATGAGGAAAGTTGTCTTTAGCTTCATTTCCACGATCCAATACGTCCAAGGTATTTCAAAGGGTATAATATGGAACACGCCTAGACTCACAAGATATGCTTGTGGGATCTGCCTTACTTTAAAGACCTCCTTTGCCCACACAACATCGACGTGATGCACACTGAAAAGAATATCGCCGAGGCCCTTTTTGATACATTGTTCGACATAGAGGAAAAGACAAAGGATAATCCTAAGGCTAGAGTCGACCAGGAGGCTCTATGTGATAGACCGTTACAAAACAGGCGACAACTGTTATGAAAGAAGAACTAGAGGAAGCCAAAGGCATGGTTCAATCTTGGAAGGCCAGCTATAAGGGAAATTCTCTTGTGGGTGAAAATGCAGTTGATGTTCCCCGATGGGTATGCAGCGAATCTAAAGAGGGGAACGAGTCTTGACAAATTGAAAATATTTGGTCTCAAGAGTCATGATTGGCACATATGACTTGAACGGGTAATGCTGGTGATGTTGTGTGGCTTTATACCTGAGAATGAATGGCTAGTACTGGCAGAGCTGAGCTATTTATTCCGTGCTCCTTGTGCGAAAGAACTATCACTTGATGTGCTAGATGAACTAGAAGAGTTGGCACCAGAGTTGCTATGCAAGTTAGAAAAGATCTTTTCCTCCGGGCTTCTTTAATCCAATGCAACATTTGATTTTGCATATCCCGACCGAGGCAAGATTGGGGGGGGGGGCGTGCAAAATCGTTGGTGCTTTGGATTGAGAGGATGCAGAAGACGCTTCGAGCAAAATGTAAAAATAAACGTAAAATTGAAGCATCGATGGCTGAGGCATTCATTACTGAGGAGGTGGCAAACTTCATGACAGCACACTACGAAGCCAAGAACCGTCATTTGCATCATCCGAAGCCTCGGTACAGTGATGGCGACCGTGAAAAAGTTCGATCCAACCTCAGCCTATTCCAAGGGAAGCTCGCACCAGCCGGTGCTTCGAAAGCTATAACGTTGGATGTCAAAGAATGGCGGACCATTTCGTTGTATATCTTCAACAACCTAACAGAAGTGCGGCCATACATCGAGTAAGTTCTCGGTACATTGTTTTGCAACTTCTAATTCCTTTGAACTGCTCTTATTCCCGGATATGTGATACAGTCGATACGTTCCCAAATTCTCGGATGGAGCGGTGATCCAAAATGATTCCATCGAAGAGTATGAGCTTCTGGCAAAGCATGGAGGCGGCTATCCCGGTTCATCTCTTGGTTCAAACAAATGGTAATTTCTATTAGACCATTTCATTTATTCGTCTAGTTTGCGGCAATGCAACAATCCTTTCGTATCAAACTTGTAGGCTACTTTAGAGTCTATGGACGCCGAATTGAGACAAGTCGGTAATGGTTTTGAATATAAGGTCTGTTCATTTGACAAATACGACATCAACGGGTATCGCTTTCATACTTTTGGCAAAGAGCTATCTATAGCCGACCGAAAGTCTACAAATTGTTGTGTCTCCACTGTCGGCAAAGGAGGTGTTGAGTATTATGGAAGAGTTAAAGCAATTTATGAACTTATATTCTTTGGTGATAACAGACCAAACGTCGTAGTCTTCAAATGTTATTGGTTCCAGGCGAAGGAGAGTAGAAGGACTCATGAACATATAGGGCTAGTTGAAATCAAACAAAGCACACATTTAGATGTTCTCGACGTCTATATTATGGCTCAACAGGCGACCCAAGTTTTCTATCTACCGTGGGCCTACCAAACTGATCCAAATCTGAAAGGTTGGGATGTCGTTTATGATGTGCCGCCACATTTTAGACCACCTCCCCTCAATGAGGATGATTATGAGCCTCACATTAACCTAGCCACATATGAAGGAGAATTCTTCCAAGAAACACGTCTTTCCAAAAACCGTTTCAAGAACCGCTCTACTTCAACCCAGAACATTGAGGTAGATAGTGACAGTGAATCCGACTTCACCCCTGAGCCGGAACAAGAAGAGACGGAATGAAAGCATATTTGCTGCCTTGGTGGTTTTGGTAATTAATAACAACATATAAGTCATTGAACTAATGTTTCCACCAAGTATATTTCAGGAAATGTTCAATGATAGGCTAGTCCTTCATGGAGGGAAGCCGTTATGGAATAGACAAGGTTGCTACTTCGTGGACCCTTTTGGGTGGAGCCCTTCGTGGACTCTCGCGACCGTTACCCTCCGTGGGTTGAAGACTCCATAAATGTGGATGTATGATAGCGCCACCTATCGGAACCATGGAAAAAATCATTGTGTCTACAATTGCGTTTGATCTTCCTACCCTAGCCCTTCTATACATGCTTGTTGTTACTTTCTGCTGCTATATACTCTTAGACTTGCATGTGTAGGGTGTACTTGACTTGCCATGAAATGCTAAAAACTATCAACCCTAAAACTTGGTGTGGGCAAAACTTTTATTTGGTCAAGTAGTCTAATCACCCCCTTCTAGACATACTTCCGGTCCTACAAGTGGTATCAGAGCTTTGGTCTCCATTGCTTAGGTCTCACAACCTAGGAGAGTATGGCGTCTAGTGAGGGAAGTTTTCACCGTAGAGGTCCGTACTTTGATGGAACTAATTTTGCTAGTTGGAAGCACAAAATGAAAATGCATATTCTTGGTCATAACCCCGCCGTTTTGGGTTGTTGTTCGTGTTGGCTTGCAAGGTGAGTTCTTTGTGGATGGACGGGAACCAGATCGTGAAGCGACCGTAGATGAGTTGAAGATGTTGCAACTCAATGCTCAAGCATGCGACATTCTATTCAACTGCTTATGCCCCGAAGAATTCAACAAAATCAGCCGTCTTGAGAATGCAAAAGAGATTTGAGATACTTTGGTTGATATGCACGAAGGAACCGACTCCATGAGAGAATCCAAGTTAGATGTTCTTCAAGGTCAGCTTGACAAGTTCAAGATGAAGGATGGTGAAGGAGTCGCAGAGATATACTCTAGGCTAGATCTCATCACAAATGAGATTGCCGGCTTAGGAAGCAAAGAAATGACCGACAAATTCATCATCAAGAAGATACTTAGAGCTTTGGATGAGAGATACGACACCATGTGCACATTGATCCAAATGATGCCAAACTACAAAAATCTCAAGCCTACGGAAGTCATTGGAAGGATTGTTGCTCATGAGATGACACTCAAAGATAAGGAAGAACTTCATCACAAGTCTAGCGGTGCTTACAAAGCCACAAGTGATGATCCTGTAACTTTCAAGCAACAACCTTGTCACCAATGAAGAGATAAGCCTCATGGTCAAGAAATTCAACAAGTTCTACAAGAATAGAGGCAAAGAAAGAAACTCCAACTCAAGATATGAAGAGAAGCGTTCGTCAAGTCGTGACCGCAATTGCTACAATTGTGGGAAACCGGACACTACTCAAATGAGTGCACGGCTCCCTACAAAAGAAGAGAAGAGTCACCTCGAAGACGAAGCTCAAGGAATGAATCACCACAAAGAGAGAGAAAGAGTAGAGATGATCGTTATGAACGATGACACTCAAGGAGAAGTAGAGATTCGGAGAAGAAGGACAAGTACACCAAGAGCTACACAAGAAGAAAACATCAAGGTCATGTTGGTGAATGGGTTTCTGGCTCCGACTCTGACAACAACTCTGAGAGAAGCTATCACTCCGACTCCGACTATAGTCAAGATGATGGTGTTGCCGGAATTGCTCTAGTGACTACCAACTCCTACGATCTATTTTATTCACCAAACGAAGGGAGTGGAAGTTGCTTCATGGCTAAAGGCCCCAAGGTATCACACCCCGAGTATCTTGATTTTGATAGTGATGAAGATGATTTACTTTGTGATGATGACTTGCTTTGTGATAAAACTGGTGATGTTGATCAAAATGAACTTGATAATTCTCATGCTAGTCAAGATGAGTCATTTGATGATGATAAGATGAAAATAGGACAACTAACTAAAGAACTAAACACTCTTAAGTTAGCTCATGAATCTACTCTCGAAGATCATAGAGAGCTTGTGAGAACTCATGAGAAGCTACGCTTCGAGAAGCTCAACTTGGAGAAAGAGCATGAGTTTCTCAAAGCTATCAATGACGATCTCTGAAAGAAGACCTCATCTTATAGCCAAACGACTACTCTTGTCTACTTTCATGCCTCAAGTTAAAACTAAGCAATCTAGTAACAAAGTCAAGAAAGGTTCTTCATCTAGTAGCAACAATATAAATGCTAAACCTAATGATGTTGCTTCTAGTAGTTCTATTGATTCCACTAATGATGATTCTCTTAGCCAAGTTACACTTGAGCAAGAAAATGCTTTATTGAAAGGAATTATATAAAAAGGTATCTACAAGAGTCTTGACGGATATAAGCACTTTGAGGAAATTGTACACAAGCATGGAGGATACTGGAAGAATCGTGGTGTTGGCTACTTCAACGCTAATGGAGTTGAGTGGGAAGAAGGTCAATATCCCAAGCCCAAGGTTGTTCCTCAAAAGGAGAAGTATGAAAATACTCTTCCCAAGGGGACAAACACTCAAGATGACCTTCCACCACAAGACCACAAGCTCAAGGGCAAGAACAAGCTTCAAGAGGACATTAACTCATTTGAAGATGAACCCCTAGCTTTGGTGGAGTGGGTTCCCAAGGCTACGTCAAGCTCAACTACTACAAAGGCTACTTCAACACCAAGGATCCCCATCAACTTGATGTGGGTTCCCAAGAAGAAGAACTAGTAAGTTCTTGAGGGGTGACTCCGCAAATGAAATTCACTCACATTCATTATTGGCAAGGACTTTTTGCACTCAACACCAACTCAATGCAATAGTTCAAGGAGTCACACGTTCCCTCAAAGGTAAGCAAGGGACAAGGTAATCAACTAATCAATGGACATCATAACATATGCTTTGCACTCCTTGTGCATAGATATCCTTGTATTTGTCTCTTGTGTGTTGGGGACTAACCCATGTAGGTGAGAGGAGTAAGGAAACAACAAGGATGCTCCCAACTCTTGGTGATCTTCATCAACATTGAGCATCCACAACTACCTCACCAACATGAGGTCTTCATCAACAAAACTCAAGGTTAGTTTATCCCTCTTATGGGGGGATGTCACATTAAGGGGGAGCTTTACTCTAAGACTTGAGTCAAAGCATCTCTTAGTATGTGACAACATTAAATGCTTTATGAAAAAGTGGTAACCCCACTTGTGCTTAAATGATGAGTATGACCTATGATCAAGTACTCTTACTTGTCTCCTAAGTCAAATACTCATATATAGATGACTTCGTCATCGCCCAAGTGCTTGTTAGATGCTAGTGTGTTTGTGCATGTTCGTCATGATTTCTTTTGACATCTTATTGTGTGAGCATGTTGGTCTGCATTTATTTTCTCATTCGAGGACATCCAATTGTTGCTATCTGGCTTTTGATTTATCTTTTGCCAATTGGATGGACAAGAATGCCTAGGACCACTCTCTAGCTATCTATGTTTTCTCAACTCATATTCCATTCATGCTGCATCACAAAATTTGAACAGGTGCTTTTCGATCCCTCTGTGTGTGGAGCACTCGGAGTTCCGTATCGACAAGGACTGACCATTAAAACCTCCCAAGTGCATCTCGATGGAACCAACCCAACAATCTCGGTCTCACCGAATGCCTAGGGTTGATCTGGTTTTCAATCTCGGTAACACCGATTTCATATTCTCGGTTACACCGAGTTTCCCTATCAACTAACAGTTGTGGAACTCGGTGACATCAAAAACATAAAATCGGTATCACCGACAATGAAGGGTATATAAGCTATGGACCCCGACGCTTTGAAATTCAATCTTCAAACGTCGCGCCTCAAGACCCCTGGTCGTCGCCCTTGTCTTCCCGAGCTCCTCCGCCGCTGGGAATCGCCGCCGCCGACGAAATCTGCTCCCTCGTCGCCATCATAGAGGATCCGCACCAAGCTAGGGTACGAATTCGATCTCTAGTGCGCTCCTCATCCGATTCTTGCGCATTGGATACTTGTTTATCATCTATGCAACCTTTGCTCATGTATCCATCCACTTAAATCTCCAATGTTTTGAGTTAGATTGATTTTCTAGGGTTTTGCCGTCCGCCCGATAAATCTCGGTGGAACCAAAACAAAAATATTGGTCTCACCGATATGCTTTTCAGTGTGGCTAAGAACTGACTCGATGGAACCGAGTGGCTCTTTTCGGTCCTACCGAAAAGGCTACCAAGTTCTTGTTAAGGAGTTAGTTTGTCTCGGCCCCACCGAAAATTTCTTTTCGGCTGCACCGATATCTATTTGACAGATTGCAAAACTATTGAAAATTCATTGCTCAAATTTCAAAAACCAGCCTCATTTTGTGATGACTCATCTTCTTCTGCTCATCTATACTCTATTCACAAGGACAGTATGTCAGGCTCAGAAGACATTAGAATTTGCCAGAGCAGGGAGTTGATATGAGTTCTGGAACAAGCCCAGAAGCCAATTCTTTCTTAGATACAGGCACCCCCAGCTCTCATGGGGTGCCCAAGGCTGGCACCAGAACCAGGAAGAAGCTGAACTCAGATGAAGAAGATTCAGACTTCGTTCCAGAAGAGATTCTTGCTAAGAAGCAAGAGAAAGCTGCCAGGAAGTCTGCTACTGAAGCCACTTCCTCTAGGGGTTGTCAGCAAGATATATGCACCTGCTTCAACCTTCAAGGCTCATGAGACTGCCAGAGCAACTATGTTAGTTGAAGTCCCCAGGAAAGCTATGCCTAAGAAGGCAGGAGAGAAAAAGTCCAAGAAGAGGATTATTCATGTGACTGGCAGGCCTACTTCCATGTATGAAAATCCAAAGGAAGCAACTGGTGCTGCTGCTGAGGAAGAGGAGGATGAGCCAGCTACAAAGACTCCTCCCAAGAAGAAGGCAAAGAAACTAATGCCTGATGCTATGCCAAAGACTAGCACATCCAAGAAGGCTACTGCTGAGAAGCCTAAGAGGACAACTAGGCAGATTCCAGCTTCTGAGAAGAACAAAGGAACAGCCTCCAAAGCTGAAGCTGATGATGATATCTTAGGAGTTCCTGAAGCACAGGATGGTGACGTGGATGCATACTCAGAATCCAAAGCTAGCCACAATGCTATGGCTAATATGTACAAGGAGATCCCTGCTACCAATGTGAAGTCTCACAGGCTAGGATCAATCTACTTTCTTCAGGCTGGCCTCCGCACTATTAACACCATTCTGAGGCATACCTTGATGCCTAAGTCAGGAGACGACAAGATGATCCGAGGCCACTCCATTAATATGTTGATCCACCTTGATAGACACACCAGGATCAGAGTCATGGATTTGATTCTTGAGACAATCAAGAGGGTTGCTGCTGACCAGAAGCGCTCATGCTGTTATGCACCCTTCATCCAGATGCTTATCAACTCAAGATTGGAGAAGCACGTCTTTGATCTAGATCATCCACATTTGCCCCTACAGCCAGATCTCGAGGACAATTTTGTGGTGATGGATGCTGATCATCCCACTTCAGCTGCAGCTTAGGCAGAAGCAGAGGCAGTTAGAGCCACTAGTGCTCAAGCCCCTAGATCCAGGAACGAGCAAATGGATCTGTTGATATCATCAGTTCAGGGCATGCAGAAGGACATTAAGGGGATTCTGGACAACCAGAACAGCCTTGTCAGGATGTTTGAGACTAGAATCAAGACCCTTAGTGATAAGGTGGACAGGCTGACTAAGACAGTCACAGAGCTTCAGCATGAAGTTGACTCCGTGCACATCCCTCGGGTCTCTTCTACTTCAGATGATGATGATGATGATGATGATGATGAATCACCTCTAAGGCCGGGCACTCAGTTCACCACTCAGGTCAGATCAACCATAGTGCCTGCACAAGACTTGAGGCCCTCTTCATCAGCTCCTGCTACTGTCAGCACAACTCCTGCTCCATCTGCTCTAGTTCCTCCAACCGTCACTCCAACTCCATCCATGACATCTGCAGAGATCTTTGCCAACGCTATTCTCTTGACTCCTTCATCAACAACCGGAGGAGATCTGCCCAGGAATGTTTAGATGTCTGCCTTTGAACTTTTTGGTAACTTGTTGCCAAAGGGGGAGAAGTGTATATAGATCTTTAGGCTTCGAGCGAGAGAGCGCTTTGGTGTTTATTGCTTTTCAAAACATTTGGTTCTTTTGGTTTGACGTGAGATACTTTTGTGTTTTATGTGTGATCATACATTGTTATGTGATGAGATGCTACTATTTCCTATCATCTTAATGCTTATGAGATGATCATTCACCTTTGCTTGATTGTGTTGTGCGTTGTTATTCATTCTAATTATCCTTGCACACCACCAAGTTGTATGTGACATGGAAGAAGTTCCCCATATACCTAATCGATTGTGCATTTTCATTCAAACGCAAATTCAAAATAATGCAAAAATTTAGGGGGAGCTCTTGCTTATCACATACTTCTCAAAGTGACGATTATATTCATTGATTTTATCATATGTCGAAGCTTTGATCTATATGTTGTCATCAATTACAAAAAAGGGGGAGATTGAAAGCACATTTGCTGCCTTGGTGGTTTTGGTAATTAATAACAACATATAAGTCATTGAACTAATGTTTCCACCAAGTATATTTCAGGAAATGTTCAATGATAGGATTGGCAAAAGGAGAGCGTGGAGATACCCCAAGATGCAAGGAAATAGGTTGGCCAAGCTTCAAGCAAGAGGACTCTACATTTTATATTTGTGAGAAATCACTTTGAGTCCATAGGAAAGCCAATACTAATAAAAGGGGGTAAGGTCTTGTTGGTGAACAATATGCTCAAACGTGCACAAGTGATAGTCGCCAAAAACATCCACAAATTCTCCCACCAAAGTCTGTTCTATACCCAACACTCAAAATCGGTGCAACCAACTTTCCTATACCGGTGCCACCGATTCCAGAACCTAGACAGACTCTGCCAAACCCTAGCCACTTCGGTGCAACCGATTCCATACCGGTGCCACCGAGTTTAGGTTGCCAACTTTCTGTTACGCAAATTCACATTTTCGGTCCCACTGAGAATGTTGGATCAGCATCACCGAGATTGGAAATCTGACCGTTGGTCACCTTATCGGTGCAACCGAGTTTCCTATATCGGTCTCACCAAGATTCACCTTTTGGTCACTTCGGTACCACCAAGATTAACACATCGGTGTCACCAAGTTGGTCATTTTGTGTGTAATGGTTGGATTTTTGGAGATGCCTATATATACCCCTTCACCACCACCTACTCGAGAGAGAAGCACTCAGAACTATTCCATACCTATCCTATCAGATTTTCTGAGAGAGAACCACCTACCCTTGTGTTGAGGTCAAGATCTTCCACTCCAATCATATGGATCTTGATCTCTAGCCTCCCCAAGTAGCTTTCCACCAATCCCATCTCTTATACCAAGCCAAATCTATGAGACAGTGGTTGTGTGTTGAGGAGTCTATCATCTTGAAGCACAAGAGCAAGAGTTCATCGTCATTACCGAGCCTATTACCTTTTGGAGGGTGGTGCCTCTTAGATTGGTTAGTTGCTTGGGAGCCTCCTACTTCGTGTTGTGGAGTGAACCAAGAAGTTTGTAAGGGCAAGGAGACCGCCTACTTCGTGAAAATCTACCCATAGTGAGGCTAGTCCTTCGTGGACGGAAGCCGTTATGGAATAGTCAAGGTTGCTACTTTGTGGACCCTTTTGGGTGGAGCTCTTCATGGACTCTCGCGACCGTTACCCTCCGTGGGTTGAAGACTCCATAAATGTGCATGTACAATAGCGCCACCTATCGGAACCACGGGAAAAATCATCGTGTCTACAATTGCGTTTGATCTTCTTACCCTATCCCTTCTATACATGCTTGTTGTTACTTTCCGCTGCTATATACTCTTAGACTTGCATGTGTAGGGTGTACTTGACTTGCCATGAAATGCTAAAAACTGTCAACCCTAAAACTTGGTGTAGGCAAAACTTTTATTTGGTCAAGTAGTCTAATCACCCCCCCTCTAGACATACTTCCGGTCCTACACGGAAGAAGAAGAGGTTTCTACTGCGGATGACCTCTCAATGCTTGACCAATTGCATAAAGGAGGCCTTCCACATGTTGCTCATGATAGTGAGGATGATGCATTTATTAATGATAGTGATGATGATGATGCATTTATTGATCTCGGAGCATATATAGACGATGAAGATTATTATTAGTTCATGTCAGGTATACATGATGATGATACACTCAAATTATATATATATATACATCTTATTATTCATGTCGGTATTCAATTTTTTTATGTTGTACTAATTTCGTTTACTATTTGTCATGGCAGGTGTTGAAATATGGTGGGCGTGGGTCGAGAGTGATCCGAGGATCCTTCGTCGGCGCGTGGTGGGAGGGGTACTTTCATTCCACCCCAAACTCTCCGGAGAGCGTTGTACGACAGTATTGGGTCACCCGAGGGCACTTCTTCGTCGATGAAGTTGCCCACAGGGAGAGGAGGTCGGGGGAAGAATAGAGCTCCTAAAGCTACACGTGGTGGCCGCGGGAGAGGTACGAAGGCTGCTTCACATTCCTCGCCGCCACCCCCAACTGATTCACCAGAGCACAAGACTGCTACAGTGGACTCGTCTGATGTGGAGGTTACAAGGACTCCTGTCCACGAGCCTCAGGTCGATGATCCTTCTGTCCCAAACGCTTTGACCCGCGAGACTCCTGTGCCAGACACCTCATCACGTGAGACTCATGTGTTATACGCTTTGTCCTACGAGACTCCACAGGCTTCCACCTGATGGGATACTTGGCTGGATCTGCACCAGCTGGAGCCGAGTGGCCATGCTGATGGTGGCAGGGATCAGCTTTCTGATAGCGGGGACGAGGTGGTTGAGGGCACCATCTACCAGCATGGGTGTACACGGCTCCTACCCGTGCCGGTGACCCGAGATCAGAGGTGGCTGATTAAGCCCGAGTCGCTGAAGTAAGTGCACTTACTCTTTCTAAACCTTTTGCCTTCATGTTTCTTCACATATCTAATGCATTGGCTTTGTCATACTATAGGGGTTGGATTCACACTAAGGATGTCCAGAGGCCCAACTCCGTCCTTGGTGTGATTTACGGCATAATTTCATGGGTTTTGTCACGTTGCCCGGCGAGGGTCAGCAAGAAGAGGTAGGATTGAAATGGGAGCACTACTTGGCTACCCCGGCCCCGCCGGAGGAGATGATCGACGATGTGTTGTGCCACACGAGGGCTGACATGGTCATCAGGAAGTTCTGGGTAATTTCTCCTTTACACAATTAAAAATCAATAATAGTTAGTTATTGTACTAATGATTATTGTCTCTTTTGACTGCAAACCTTCTACAGGTGTGAGGAGGGATACGAGGAGGCTGTGGCAAAGCTTGTCGATTACGAGTGTAGGCTCCTACTACAGAACTTACGACATGAGGCTCGGGTACAGGCTATTCAAGACTACTACACCTCGCAACATATTAAGAAGGCCAAGTCGTCATCCCGTCAAAAGTTTCTGGACAAGGATCAGTACATGAAGGTAATTACCTATTCTTAAGGCCCTATACTTAGTTTCCTTTGCTTTGATTCATAGGCGTAGCTCTCAAATTTCTCTTTACTAACTTAGGTGCCCCACAGATGGTGTGCGGATAAGATGGGTTGTTGGGAGGTGTTGGTGAATGAATGGTTCTCTGACCAATGGCGAGTCATCCACGACAATGCCAAGGCACGACATTCCCAAATGGAAGGTGTGCCACACCATCAAGGCAGCGCCAACATTTATCAGTTCGTGTGGAACTGGGTATGTGGTCTACTTCATGATTCCTGCAATTCATTCTTGTAGTGCTAGTTTTACCCATTATTAATGCTTTGTTCCTCTCTTGTAGGCTCATCGCAATTATACGGAGGTGCCAGAGGTGTACGACCTCTATGCCATGATCGATACTGCCTCATACAAGAAGGTCAAGGCATTCTCTGAGTCTGACCTCGATAATCCCGAGAACTTCACCAATATCTCCTCCCACCACAAGCTCATGAGGTACAGAGATGTGGGGAAGGCGGTGAATGGGGAGGACTTCAACCCAAGCCAGCAACCACTTGATCCAGACCTGGTGATGTTAGATGGCCACGGGAGGCCCCATGGCTCGATAGCCATTGGAGATGGACATATACGGTCTTCAAGCACTTTCCGACAGATCAAGGCGCGCCAAACGAGCTCCCATCCTGAGATGCCCCCTCGTCCATGGCCAGTCCAGCTCGCCATCGAGGTTAGTCATACAGACTCAGATATCTTTACTCCATTACATTGTCTGTGCGAACAAAGATGATTACAATGCTAACGAGGAGGTGTGTTGCTGGATGCTCTGAATAAAGAGAGCGAGACAACCCAGGCGCTTCTGGCGGAACATGCCCGAAAGGTGGAGGAGGAGAAGAGGGATCTAGAGGAGACGATGGCTAAGTCATTGGAGGAGGAGAGGGCACGAAACGATGCGTATCACTAGGCCATGTACGAGCTCATCATGGTAAGTTTCTTCTTCATATTAGCCAAATCATGCACTACATGTTCTATTCATTAATAACCAATATGATTGACTTGGCAAAACCAAATGTGCAGACTTTGTGCGAGAAGACCGGTCAGACCCCTCCGCCGATGCCAGTCATTACCACCGCCGGAACGGTGAGTTTCATTTTCAATGTTCATTAGTTACTAGTCTTAACATTTCAGCGTCATCATGATAACGCAAATGATCTTTGGTACATCATAACTTCTGAGCCGCATTGCACGACCCGAGCAACCCTAGTGCTTCACCTCCATGATGACGAGGAGGGTAAGCCCTAATATGCCACTTACTTGGCTTATTTTCTCAAACAAAGACAAACATAGCACTTAGACAAATGTTATATTTTATGTAAGTTAGCTTTATTTCATCTGAAATGACATGGTAAGCTTACTTACCTCCAGAATGACATTTTGTACCTAAGTTAGCTCTAAAATGCATATTGTACCTAAGTTAGCTCTAAAATGTAAGTTAGCTTTATTTCGTCCACACTAACATATTAAGCTTAGTTAACTGAACAATGACATAATAGACTTGGTAACCTCATAGATGCCATAGACTTAGCTTATTTTCTTGCAAAATGACACAATAATCTTAGTTAGGTAAAAAATGTGATAATTACCTAGGTTAGCTCTAAAATGACACAAATAAGCAATAACAAGAAGAAAAACAACAGGAGAAAGAGAAAGAGAAGAAAAACGCTTCTTCTTTTCTTCTTCTACATCTTCTTCTTCTTCTTCTTGGTAACCTCATAGATGCCATAGACTAACCTTGTTTTCTTGCAAAATGACACAATAAGCTTAGTTAGGTAAAAAATGTGATAATTACCTAGGTTAGCTCTAAAATGGCACAAATAAGCAATAATAAGAAGAAAAACAAGAGGAGAAAGAGAAAGAGAAGAAAACGCTTCTTATTCTTGTTCTTCTTCTACATCTTCTTCTTGTTCTTCTTGGTAACCTCATAGATGCCATAGACTTACCTTATTTTCTTGCAAAATGGCACAACAAGCTTAGTTAGGTAAAAAATGGTATAATTACCTAGGTTAGCTCTAAAATGGCACAAATAAGCAATAAGAAGAAGAAAAACAAGAGGATAAAGAGAAAGAGAAGAAAACGCTTCTTCTTCTTCTTCTATATCTTCTTCTTCTTCTTCTTCTTCTAGTATTCTTCTTCTAACTTTCTTATTTCCCATTTTGCAGATTTGATTCACTTCATGGAAGCTTGCATTGATGGAGTTCTTTTGTTTAATTTCTGTTTTGATTTTGTATCGATGAACATTCTGAAACTTGCTACCTATGGATGAAACTATGCATGTAGGGATGAAACTTGCACTTTTGAGGTATGCTTGTTGGGTGATCATATATGTGCTTGTGATATGGTAGGGATATAGTTTCTGTGAGTTATATATATCATATATTTGCTTGTGAAAATGATTGGATATAACAAAAAACAAAATAAAAAGGGATAATACAGGCTCTTTGCCATCTGCCACCGACGGCAAAGGGCACTTTGCCATCTACCCCAAACAACAAAGGTGCCACGTGGTGGACACCTATGCAACCTGGGAATACCAGGATGGGGACATTTGGTTTCTTTGCCGTCCGCGACAGACGACAAAGTGGGAGGAGGCAGACGGCAAAGAAGTTACCAGGCTGGGGACATCTTGTCTCTTTGCCATCTACGACAGACGACAAAGGTGGAGGGGAGGCGGATGACAAATAGGATGGGTAGGAAGACGACAAAGAAGGTGGGCAGGCAGATTACAAAGGCAAACACGTGTGGGGGGGGGGCAGACAACAAAGGAGGCGGGGAGGCAGACGACAAAGCGCTGGGTTCCGTTAGCCACCTCTAACGACGACGTCATCAGTAGTTGCCGTCCATGGCCTTTGCCGTCTTTTGTTAGCACTCTTATCATGTGTCCTGGTCCTTGCATTACTGTTAATTGAGATTTCCTGCCGGTCGTGGTTAGGGTACTTAGCTTGACATGCTTGCAGTAGGCTTTTGTGTCGGGGAGGTTTGGCAGTGGCGCTTGGGTGGTATGGATGTCCCGGGGGGCTTCTTCTTCTCATGAGTGAAGCAAGTTGGGAGCCCTTTCGGCACTTTATGTTGGCGGGCCCCAGTCCCGCACATTCCTTGACCACCGTAAGGGGCATACGGATCACCAGGACGTGACTACGGGGTGAGGCCTCGACACCCTTGGAACGACCGGATCCCAAGGACGCACCAAGGGGCGAGAGGCTATATGACCGGTAAGGCTCCTGAGGCGCACTGCTGAGGAGCCCCCCTTGATGCTCAAGCAGCGCTCTACGTCAGTAGGTCCGAGTCTCACACATTCCTCGACCACCGTAAGGGGCGTCTGGATCACCAGGACGCGACTACGGGGTGAGGCCTCGACACCCTTGGAATGACCGGATCGCCAAGATGCACCAAGGGGCGAGGGAATAATGACCGGTAATACTCCTGAGTCACATTGCTCAGGAGCCCCCTTTGATGCTCAAGCGGCTCCCCAAGGAGTATTGTTTCCTGCCCTGGGAGGCGCAAGCCTCTAGAGGCTCAAAGGTGGCACGTCGGGCCGCGACGGAGCCCCTGAGTGAATATATAGCGACACACACCTGCTAACTCACTCGGGAGCACCACATGTGGACCAGGGCACCAAGGCCTTGGCAAGATGCGTGCACCATGCCCCATGCGTGGACTAGGGGAGAGAAGTAGGCAAGTGCTCGACCCAAAGAAAGAAATTTCAAGATAGGAAACAACAATAATAAGAAATGCCTGACCCCTTTTCCTTAAAACATGTTTGGGAAAACCTTGAGTTTTGTTCCAGAAAAGTTGGCAAATTCGAACACAAGAAAAGCAAATAACAGCCGCATCCGGCACCTAGACTATTCTTCATCTTCGTCTTCCCCCAGCACAGAGCGTAGGGCATCCACGTTGCATGGAGGCAGTGTTGTCCGCCAAGGCGGAGCATGGGGCTTCCACTTGGGCGTGGGTGGGAACCCCTCCGCATCCTTGGGAGGCTTCGGGCATATACAACCCACTCATTATTACGTGAGAGTGTCACAAGTAGAATTTGCGGAGGTGCTAGATGTTCCAGGCATTCTGGATGGGGACCTCGTGTTGAGTCTCCAGGCGCACGACGCCAGGCTTGGAGACATGGGCTACCTTGAACGGGCCCTCCCACATGGACGAGTGCTTGTGCAAGCTCTCCTTGGAAAGGACCTGCCTCAGGACGAGGTCTCCAACTTCGAGGTTCCTGGAGCGAATGTTGTGGCGATGGTAATGCCACATCGTCTGTTGGTACCTCGCAGATCAAAGCGAGACACGGCGACGGGACTCCTCTCCGAGCATGAGGTATGTTCCTCGCATGGCATCTTGATGCTCCTCGTTGAATGCCAAGACCCGCAGGGACCAGTGCTTGACCTCGTGCGGGAGGACGGCTTCGGCTCCGTAGACGAGGAAGAATGGGGTCTCGCTGGTTGATACTTCCATTTTGCATCATGCTTTTATATTGATATTTATTGCATTATGGGCTGTTATTACACGTTATAGTACACTACTTATGCCTTTTCTCTCCTATTTTACAAGGTTTACATGAAGAGGGAGAATGCCGTCAACTGGAATTCTAGTCTAGAAAAGGAGCAAATATGAGAGACCTATTCTGCACAACTCCAAAAGTCCTGAAAAGTTACGGAGAATTATTTTGGAATATATAAAAAATATTGGGAGAAACAAATACCAGAGGAGACCCAACAGAAGGTCACAAGCCTGCCAGGCATGGCCTCCCCCCTGGCCGTGCCTTGGTGGCTTGTGGGCCCCGTGGCAGGCCTCCGGTGCTCATCTTCTGCTATATGAATGGTTTTGACTTGGAAAAATCAAGAGAGAGCTTTCGGGACGAAGCGCCGCCGTCTCGAGGCGAAACTTGGGCAGAACCAATCTAGAGCTCCGTCAGAGTTGTTCTGCCAGGGAAACTTCCCTACCGAAAGGGGAAATCTAAGCCATAGTCATCACCAACAATCCTCTCATCAAGAGGGGGTCAATATCCATCAACAACTTCACCAGCACCATCTCCTCTCCAAACCCTAGTTCATCTCTTGTATCCGATCTTTGTCTCAAACCTCAGATTGGTACCTATGGGTTGCTAGTAGTGTTGATTACTCCTTGTAGTTGATGCTAGTTGGTTTACTTGGTGGAAGATCATATGTTTAGATCCTTTATGATAATTAATACTCCTCTGATTATGAACATTGACATGTTTTGTGAGTAGTTACGTTTGTTCCTCAGGACATGGGATAAGTCTTGTTATAAGTAATCATGTGAATTTGGTATTCATTCGATATTTTGATGAGATGTATGTTGTCTCTCCTCTAGTGGTGTTATATGAACATCGACTACATAACACTTCACCATTATTTGAGCCTAGGGGAAGGCATTGGGAAGTAATAAGTAGATGATGGGTTGCTAGAGTGACAGAAGCTTAAACCCTAGTTTATGCATTGCTTTGTAAGGGGCTGATTTGGATCCATATGTTTCATGCTATGGTTAGATTTATCTGAATTCTTCTTTCATAGTTGAGGATGCTTGCATGAGAGGTTAATCACAAGTGGGAGGTTTTTCCAAGTAAGGGGCAGCACCCAAGCACCGGTCCACCCACATATCAAATTATCAAAGTAAGGAACGCGAATCAAATGAGCATGATGAAAACTACTTTGACAGAAATTCCAATGTGTACTCGGGAGC
Organism: Hordeum marinum; assembly: GCA_022496015.1. Taxonomy (NCBI): domain Eukaryota; kingdom Viridiplantae; phylum Streptophyta; class Magnoliopsida; order Poales; family Poaceae; genus Hordeum; species Hordeum marinum. The sequence goes on along the minus strand of CM039678.1, from coordinate 165,337,138 downwards.
GCTTCACTTTATATAAGAGTTTGTCCAAGCTTGTCCTTTGCTACAAACAGGATTGGGCCACCTTGCTGCATCTTTGCTACATTTATTGCTTTCTACCCGTTACAAATTACCTTATCACAAAACTATCTGTTACCGATAATTTCAGTGCTTGCGGAGAATACCTTACTGAAAACCGCTTGTCATTTCCTTCTGCTTCTCGTTGGGTTCAACACTCTTACCTATCGAAAGGACTAGGATAGATCCCCGACACTTGTGGGTCATCAAGACTCTTTTTTGGTGCCATTACCGGGGAGTGAAGCGCCTTTGGTGAGTGGAATTTGGTAAGGAAATATTTTTATAGTGTGCTGAAATTTACTGTCACTTGTTACTATGGAAAATAATCCTTTGAGGGGCTTATTCGGGGTATCTTCACCTCGATTGGAAGCACAAAGAGTTAATCCTCAACTTTCTGAACCTACTGAAAATATTTATTAGGAAATTCCTTCGGGTATGATAGAGAAACGGATGGCTAATCCTTATGAAGGAGATGAAACACTATATCTCGATTTGCATCTAATCTATGTGGATGAAGTTTGTGGATTATTTAAGCTTGCAGGTCTGCCCGATGATCATGTCAATAAGAAGGTCTTTCCTTTATCTTTGAAGGAGAAGGCATTGACATGGTATAGGCTATGTGATGATATTGGATCATGGATCTACAACCGATTGAAAATGGAATTTCATCAGAAGTTTTAGCCTATGCATCTAGTTCATCGTGATCGGAATTATATTTATAATTTTTGGCCTCGTGAAGGAGAAAGTATCGCTCAAGCTTGGGCGAGGCTTAAGTGAATGTTATATTCATGCCCCAATCATGAGCTCTCAAGAGAAATTATTATTCAGAATTTTTATGCTCGACTTTCTCATAATGATCAATCCATGCTCGATACTTCTTTTACTAGTTCCTTTGTAAAGAAAGATATTGAATTAAAATGGGATTTATTGGAAAGAATAAAATGCAACTCTGAATATTAGGAACTCGACGAAGGTAAGGAGTCATGTATAAACCTTAAGTTTGATTGTGTTAAATCCTTTATAGACACTGATGCTTTTCGTGAATTTAGCACTAAATATGGACTTGACTCTGAGATAGTAGCTTCTTTTTGTGAATATTTTGCTGCTCATGTTGATCTCCCTAAGGAGAAGTGGTTTAAAAATCATCCTCCCATTGAAGTGAAAGTAGTTGAACCTATTAAAGTCGAAGAAGAAACCATTATTTATAATGTTGATCCTGTTATTCCTACTGCTTATATTGAGAAACCACCTTTCCCTGTTAGAATAAAGGAACATGCTAAAGCTTCAACTGTGGTTCGTAAGAGTTATACTAGAAAACCTACACCTCCTGAACAAATCAGAGTTGAACCTAGTGTTGCTATGGTTAAAGATCTCTTGGTCGATAATATTGATGGGCAGGTTATTCGTTTCTATGATGAAGCTGCTAGAATTGCTAGACCCGATTCTAAAAATAAACATAGACCTATTGTTGGTATGCCTATTGTTTGTATTAAAATAGGAGATCATTGTTATCATGTCTTATGTGATGTGGGTGCTAGTGTGAGTGCAACTTCCTTCTCCTTATATAAATAAATTATGAAAGATATTGCACCAACTGAGTTAGAGGAAATTAATGTTACCATTAAACTTGCTAAAAGAGATACTATAGCACCATTTGGGATTGTTAGAGATGTTGAAGTCTTGTGTGGGAAAATAAAATATCCTACTGATTTTCTTGTTCTTGGTTCCCCATAAGATGATTTTTGTCTCATTATATTTGGTAGACCTTTCTTGAATACTGTTAACGCCAAGATATATTGTGAGAAAGAAACTATTACTATAAGTTTTGGGGATGTGTCCCATGAGTTTAATTTCTCTAAATTTCATAGACAACCCCATGCTAAAGAATTGCCTAGTAAGGATAAAAGCACATTTTCTCCCTTGGTGGTTTTGGTAATTAATAACAACATATATGTCATTGAACTAATGTTTCCACTAAGCATGTTTCAGGAAAAGTTCAATGATGGGTTGGCAAAAGGATTTTGGAATACCCCAAGATGCAAGGAAATAGATTGGCAAAGCTTCAAGCAAAGGACTCTACATTTTGCCTTTTGTGAGGAATCACTTTGAGTCCATAGGAAAACTAATACTATCAAAAGGGGGTAAGGTATTGTTGGTGAACAAAATACTCATACGTGCACAAGTGATAGTCACCACATACACCCACAAGCTCTTCCACAAAAGTCTGTCCAAAGCCACATATCCAAAATCAATGCAACCAACACTTTCCACTCGGTGCCACCGATTCTAAGCCTTAGACAGACCCAGCCAAACCCTAGCCTTTTGGTGCAACCGATTCCATTTCGGTGCCACCAAGTTTGGGTTGCCAACTTCCAGTTACGCAAATTCACAAAATTGGTCCAACCGAGTTTTTTGAATCGGCATCACCGAGTTTGGCAATCAATGGTCACCTTCTCGGTGCAATCGAGTTTTATGTATCGGTCTCACCGAGATTCAAAAGTTGCTACCTTTGAGGCAACTCGGTACCAACGAGATTAACACATCGGTGTCACCGAGTCTGACTTATTAGGTGCAACGGTTGGATTTTTGGATATGCCTATATATACCCCTCCACCACCACCTACTTGAAAGAGAAGCACTCAGAACAGTGCCCCACTCATACATACTGTTTTTCTGAGAGAGAGCCACCTACTCATGTGTTGAGATCATGCCATTCCATTCCTACCATATGAATCTGTTGGAAATATGCCCTAGAGGCAATATATAAAGTGTTTATTATTATATTTCCTTGTTCATGATAATCGTTTATTATCCATGCTATAATTGCATTGATTGGAAACACATTGCATGTGTGGGTAAATAGACAACACTGTGTCCCTAGTATGCCTCCAGTGAACTAGCTCGTTGATCAAAGATGGTCAGGGTTTCCTAGCCATTGACATGTGATGTCATTTGATAACGGGATCACATCATTAGGAGAATGATGTGATGGACAAGACCCAAACTACAAACGTAGCATATGATCGTGTCAGTTTATTGCTATTGTTTTCTACATGTCAAGTATATGTTCCTATGACCATGAGATCATGCAACTCACAGATATCGGAGGAGTGCCTTGTGTGTATCAAACGTCACAACGTAACTGGGTGACTATAAAGGTGCTCTACAAGTATCTCCGATGGTGTCTGTTGGGTTGGCATGGATCGAGACTGGGATTTGTTACTCCGTGTGACGGAGAGGTATCCTGGGGCCCACTCGGTAATACAACATCACAGTGAGCCTTGCAAGCAATGTGACTAATTGTTAGTTGCGGGATCTTGTATTACGGAATGAGTAAAGAGACTTGCCGGTAACGAGGTTGAACTAGGTATGGAGATACCGACGATCGAATCTCGGGCAAGTAACATACCGAAGAACAAAGGGAACGTTATACGGGATTAACTGAATCCTTGACATAGAGGTTCAACCGATGAAGATCTTCGTAGAATATGTAGGAACCAATGTGGATGTCCAGGTCCCGCCATTGGTTATTGACCGTAGAGGTGTCTCGGTCATGTCTACATAGTTCTCAAACCCGCAGGGTCTGCACACTTAAAGTTCGGTGACGTTTCGATAGTGTAGAGTTATGTATGGTGGTGACCGAAGGTTGTTCGGAGTCCCGGATGAGATCCTGGACATCACGAGGAGCTCCGGAATGGTCCGGAGGTAAAGATTCATATATAGGAAGTCCGAGTTTGGTCGCCGGAAAAGTTTCGGGCTCATCGGTAGTGTACCGGGAGTGCCGGTAGTGTATCAGGAGACCTCCGGGAGGGGTATTTCGACCCCATAGGGTCCATGGGATGTGGATAGTAATAACCAGTCCTTAGTGGGCTGGAGGAACAGCCACAATAAGGCCCATGGCGCAGGAGGCAAAAGTCCTAAAGGAAAAAGGTGAAAAAAGGCAAAAAAGGAAGAGTCCTACTCCTACTAGGAGTGGAGGAGGAGTAGGACTCCTCCCCCTCTAGCCGGCCGACTCCTAGAGGCCCTTGGCCTTGCGCCAAGGGCTGCCTCTCCCTCCCTCCTATATATACTGGTGGATTGGGACTGTTTAGACAGAAATTACGGCCACGTGCTACCCATTCCACCGGTGCTCCTCTAGATTGGTTTTCCGCAGTGCTTAGGCAAAGCCCTGCCGGAATTGCTCCACCACCACCATCATCGGAGCGCCGTCATGCTGCTGGTGAACTCTCTCTCCTCTCCACCTCCTCTTGCTGGACCAAGACGGTGGAGATCGTCATCAAGCTACACGTGTGCTGAACACGGAGGTGCCGTTCGTTCGGTACTAGATCGGAAGGATCGTGATCAAGGCCACGGGACGTTCGTGATCGGATCGCGAGACGGATCGTGACGAGATCGCAGGAAGATTCGTGATTGGTTCGCGGGATGGTTCGTGATTAGATCACGGGACGCTCGGCGATTTGGATCGCGAAGAAGTACGACTACACCAACCGCGTTTCTTAACGCTTCCCGCTTAGCGATCTACAAGGGTACATAGATCCACTCTCCCTCTCGTAGATGCTCATCACCATAGATAGGTTTGCGTGTGCGTAGGAAATTTTTTGTTTCCCATGTGACGTTCCCCAACAGTGGCATCATGAGCTAGGTTGATGGTTTGATGAGATCTCAAGTAGAACACAAAAGGTTTGTGGGCGTTGATGCTTAGATTGCTTCCTCCCTTGGTCGTATTTTGGTTCAGCGGTATTGTGAGATGAAGCGGCCCGGACCAACATTACTCGTACGCTTACGAGAGACCGGTTCCCTCGACGCAACTTGTTGCTTAGATGGCTTGCGGGTGACAGTTTCTCTCACTTTAGTTGGATCGGATCCGACAAAGGCGGTCCTTGAGAAGGTTAAAAAGCAAACTATGTATCACCGTTGTGGCTTTGCGTAGGTGAGAATCGTTCTTGCTAGATACCCGTAGCAGCCACGTAAAACTTGCAACAACAATTAGAGGATGTCTAACTAGTTTTTGCAGGGTATGTTGTGATGTGATATGGCCAATTACATGATGAGATATATGTGATGTATGAGATGATCATGTGATGTATAGAATTTCACGACTTGCATGTCGATGAGTACGGCAACCGGCAGGAGCCATAGGGTTGTCTTTAATTATTGTATGACCTGCATGTCAATCATTAAGCGCTATGTAATGCTTTACTTTATCGCTAAACAGTAGCAATAGAAGTAGAAGCAGCTGGCGCCACAACCCCTATGGCGGCACGTTGATGGAGATCAAGATGACGGAGATCGTGGTGTCATGCCGGTGACGATGGAGATCATGCCGGTGTTTCGAAGATGGAGATCTTAAACACAAGTTCATGGCCATATCATGTCACTTATGAATTGCATGTGATGTTAATCCTTTATGCACCTTGTTTTGCTTAGTTTGACGATAGCATTATAAGGTGATCCCTCACTTAAATTTCAAGATAAAATTGTGTTCTCCCGGAGTGTGCACCTTTGCGAAAGTTCGTCGTGTCGAGACACCAGGTGATGGTCGGGTGTGATAGACTCTACGTTCACATACAATGGGTGCAAGCCAGATTTGCACGTGTAGAACACTCGGGTTAAACTTGACGAGCCTAGCATGTACAGACATGGCCTCGGAACACAAGAGACCGAAAGGTCGAACATGAGTCATATAGTAGATATGATCAACATAATGATGTTCACCATTGAAAGCCACCTTAACTCACGTGATAATCGGACTTGAGTTGGTGAATTTGGATCATGTGACACTCAGATGACCTGAGGGATGTCAATTTGAGTGGGAGCTTTAGTAATTTGATTAACTAAACTCATTATCTTGAACAATAGTCTAAGTAACCTTTGTATATTTATGTTGTAGATCAATGGCTTGTGTAGTAGCACCCCTGAATTTTAATGCATTCCTAGAGAAAGCTAAATTGAAAGATGATGGAAGTAACTTTGTTGACTGGGCCCGTAATCTAAGGATTATCCTCACGGCTTCCTAGAAGTCATATGTCCTTAATGCACCGCTTGGTGACCAACCAGAAGACATGACCTCCGAAGACGTTAAGAACGCTTGGGAGGCTCGTGCTGGAGACTACTCAATAGTTCAGTGTGCAATATTGTATGGCTTAGAACCGGGACTTCAAAGACGTTTTGAACGTCATGGAGCATATGAGATGTTCCAGGAGTTGAAGTTTATCTTTCAGAAGAATGCCCGGATCGAGAGGTATGAGACCTCCGATAAATTCTATGCTTGCAAGATGGAGGAGAACGGGTCTATTAGTGAGCACATACTCAGAATGTCTGGGTACTCAAACCGTCTAGCTGAGTTGGGAATTACCCTTCCGCCGGAGGCAATCACTGATAGAGTTCTTCAATCGCTGCCACCTAGTTACAAGAGCTTTGTGATGAACTATAACATGCATGGGATGAACAAGTCAGTCGTCGAGCTGTTTGCGATGCTGAAAGTCGCTAAGTCTGAAATCCAGAAAGAACATCAAGTGTTGATGGTCAATAAAACCACTAGTTTCAAGAAAATGGAAAGGGCAAAGGCAAGAAGGGTAAAACCAAGAAGGATGGCAAAGCAGTTGCTACTCCTACAAAGAAGCCTAAGCATGGACCTAATCCAGAAACTGAGTGCTTTCATTGCAAGGGAACTGGTCACTGGAAGCGGAACTGCCCCAAGTACCTGGCTGACAAGAAGGCGGCCAACGACAAACAAGGTATATATGATATACATGTTATTGATGTGTACCTTACTAGTTCTCGTAGTAGTGCCTGGGTATTTGATACCGGTTCGGTTGCTCACATTTGCAACTCAAAGCAGGAACTACGGAATAAACGAAGGCTAGCAAAGGACGAAGTGGCGATGCGCGTGGGAAATGGTTCCAAGGTTGATGTGATCGCCGTCGGCATGCTCTCTCTTCGATTACCATCGGGATTAGTGATGAACCTGAATAATTGTTATTTAGTGCCTGCGTTAAGCATGAACATTATATCTGGATCTTGTTTATTGCGAGACGGTTACTCATTTAAATCGGAGAATAAAGGTTGTTCTATTTATATGAGTAATATCTTTTATGGTCATGCACCCAATGTTAGGGGTTTATTCATATTGAATCTTGATAGTGATGACACACATGTTCATAACATTGATGCCAAAAGATGTAGAGTTGATAAAGATAATACCACTTTCTTGTGGCACTGCCGTTTAGGTCATATTGGTGTAAAACGCATGAGGAAGCTCCATGTTGATGGACTTTTGGAGTCACTTGATTTTGAATCACTTGACACATGTGAACCATGCCTGATGGGCAAGATGACTAAAACGCCGTTCTCTGGAACAATGGAACGGGCAAGTGACTTGTTGGAAATCATACATACTGATGTGTGCGGTCCAATGAATGTTGCAGCGCGCGGTGGATATCATTACTTTCTCACCTTCACTGATGACTTGAGTAGATATGGGTATATTTACTTGATGAAACACAAGTTTGAAATGTTTGAAAAGTTCATGCAATTTCAGAGTGAAGTTGAGAATCATCGTAACAAGAAGATTAAGTTCCTGCGATCTGATCGAGGAGGTGAATATCTGAGTTATGAGTTTGGCATTCACTTAAGACAATGTGGAATTGTTTCACAGTTGACACCGCCCGGAACACCACAGCGTAATGGTGTGTCCGAACGTCATAATCGAACCTTATTAGATATGGTGCATTCTATGATCTCTCTTGCTGATTTGCCACTATTGTTTTGGGGTTATGCATTAGAGACAGTTGCATTCACTTTAAATAGGGCACCATCGAAATCCGTTGAGACGACGCCATATGAACTATGGTTTGGCAAAAGGCCAAATTTGTCGTTTCTAAAAGTTTGGGGATGTGATGCTTATGTCAAAAAGCTTCAGCCTGAAAAGCTAGAACCCAAAGCGGAGAAATGCGTCTTCATAGGATACCCGAAAGAGACAGTCGGGTATACCTTTTATCTCAGATCCGAAGGCAAAGTGTTTATCTCTAAGAACGAAACATTTCTTGAGAAAGAGTTTCTCTCGAAAGAATTGAGTGGGAAGAAAATAGAGCTTGATGAGGTTGTTGAACCTTTACTTCAACCAGAGAGTAGCCTAGTGCAGAAAGATGTTTCTGTGGAACCTACGACGGTAGAAGAGGAAGTTAATGATGATGATCATGAAGCTTCGAATCAAGCTACTATTGAACCTCGTAGGTCGACAAGGGCGCGTACTACTCCTGAGTGGTACGGCAACCCTATCTTGGAGGTCATGTTGTTGGACAACAATGAACCTACGAGCTATGAAGGAGCAGTGATGGGCCCGGATTTCGAGAAATGGTTAGAGGCCATGAAATCCGAGATAGGATCCATGTATGAAAACAAAGTATGGACTTTGGAAGTATTACCTGAAGGGAGAAAAGCCATTCAGAACAAATGGATCTTTAAGAAGAAGACAGACGCGGATGGTAATATCACCGTCTATAAAACTCGACTTGTGGCAAAGGGTTTTTCACATGTTCAAGGAGTTGACTACGATGAGACTTTCTCACCCGTAGCGATGCTTAAGTCTGTCAGAATCATGTTGGCAATAGCTGCTTATTTCGACTATGAAATTTGGCAGATGGATGTCAAAATGGTGTTCCTCAACGGTTTCCTTGAGGAAGAGTTGTATATGATGCAACCCGAAGGTTTTGTCGATCCAAAGAATGCTGACAAAGTTTGCCAACTCCAGCGATCCATTTATGGACCGGTGCAAGCATCTCGGAGTTGGAATAAGCATTTTGATGAGGTGATCAAAGCGTTTGAGTTTATACAAGTTTATGGAGAAGCTTGTATTTACAAGAAAGTGAGTGGGAGCTCTATATCGTTTCTAGTATTATATGTGGATGACATATTGCTGATTGGAAACAATATAGAAATGCTGGAAAGCGTGAAGGAATATTTGAACAAGAGTTTTTCAATGAAGGACCTAGGAGAAGCTGCTTTCATATTAGGCATTAAGATCTATAGAGATAGGTCGAGACGCTTAATAGCACTTTCACAGAGCACATACCTTCATAAAGTTTTGAAGAAGTTCAAAATGGAGTAGTCCAAGAAAGGGTTCTTGCCTGTGTTACAAGGTGTGAAGTTGAGTAAGACTCAATGCCCAGTGACTGCAGAAGATAAAGAAAAGATGAGCGTCATCCCCTATGCTTCAGCTATAGGCTCTATCATGTATGCAATGTTGTGCACAAGACCCGATGTCAGCCTTGCCATAAGTATGGTCGGAAGGTTTCAAAGTGATCCTGGAGTGCAGCACTGGCAAGCGGTCAAGAATATCCTTAAGTACCTTAACAGGACTAAGGACATGTTTCTCGTTTATGGAGGTGATGAAGAGCTCGTCGTAAAGGGTTACATCGATGCAAGCTTTGACACTGATCCGGACGATTCTAAGTTGCAAACCGGATACGTATTTATTCTTAACGGGGGAGCGGTAAGCTGGTGCAGTTCCAAGCAAAGCATGGTAGCTGATTCTATGTGCGAGCGGAGTACATCACAGCCTCGGAGGCAGCGAAGGAAGGTGTCTGGATGAAGTAGTTCATGACAGATCTTGGAGTAGTGCCTAGTGCACTGAATCCAATAAACCTGTTTTGTGACAACACTGGTGCCATTGCTCTAGCCAAGGAACCAAGGTTTCACAAGAGGACCAGACACATAAAGCGACGCTTCAACTCCATCTGGTTCTACATCGAGGAGAAGGACATAAATATTTGCAAAGTGCACACGGATCTGAATGTTGCAGACCCATTGACTAAACCTCTTCCAAGTGCTAAACATGATCAACACCAGAACTGTATGGGTGTTCGATTCATTACCATGTAAATCACATAGTGGTGTGAACTAGATTATTGACTCTAGTGCAAGTGGGAGACTGTTGGAAATATGCCCTAGAGGCAATATATAAAGTATTTATTATTATATTTCCTTGTTCATGATAATCGTTTATTATCCATTCTATAATTGCATTGATTGGAAACACATTGCATGTGTGGGTAAATAGACAACACTATGTCCCTAGTATGCCTCTAGTGAACTAGCTCGTTGATCAAAGATGGTCAGGGTTTCCTAGCCATTGACATGTGATGTCATTTGATACGGGATCACATCTTTAGGAGAACGATGTGATGGACAAGACCCAAACTACAAACGTAGCATATGATCGTGTCTGTTTATTGCTATTGTTTTCTACATGTCAAGTATATGTTCCTATGACCATGAGATCATGCAACTCACAGATATCGGAGGAGTGCCTTGTGTGTATCAAACGTCGCAACGTAATTGGGTGACTATAAAGGTGCTCTACAGGTATCTCCGATGGTGTCTGTTGAGTTGGCATGGATCGAGACTGGGATTTGTTACTCCGTGTGACGGAGAGGTATCTCGGGGCCTACTTAGTAATACAACATCACAATGAGCCTTGCAAGCAATGTGACTAACTGTTAGTTGCGGGATCTTGTATTACGGAATGAGTAAAGAGACTTGCCAGTAACGAGGTTGAACTAGGTATGGAGATACCGACGATCGAATCTCGGGCAAGTAACATACCGAAGAACAAAGGGAACATTATACATGATTAACTAAATCCTTGACATAGAGGTTCAACCGATGAAGATCTTCGTAGAATATGTAGGAACCAATGTGGACGTCCAGGTCCCGCCATTGGTTATTGACCGTAGAGGTGTCTCGGTCATGTCTACATAGTTCTCGAACCCGCAGGGTCTGCACACTTAAGGTTCGGTGACGTTTCGGTAGTGCAGAGTTATGTATGGTGGTGACCAAAGGTTGTTCGTAGTCCCGGATGAGATCCTGGAGGTCACGAGGAGCTCCGAAATGGTCCGGAGGTAAAGATTCATTTATAGGAAGTCCCAGTTTGGTCGTCGGAAAAGTTTCGGGCTCATCGGTAGTGTACCAAGAGTGCCGGTAGTGTACCGGGAGACCTCCGGGAGGGGTATTTCGACCCCAAAGGGTCCATGGGCTGTGGAGAGTAATAACCAGCCCTTAGTGGGCTGGAGGAACAGCCACAATAAGGCCCATGGCGCAGGAGGCAAAAGTCCTAAAGGAAAAAGGTGAAAAAAGGCAAAAAAGGAAGAGTCCTACTCCTACTAGGAGTGGAGGAGGAGTAGGACTCCTCCCCCTCTAGCCGGCCGACTCCTAGAGGCCCTTGGCCTTGCGCCAAGGGCTGCCTCTCCCTCCCTCCTATATATACTGGTGGATTGGGACTGTTTAGACAGAAATTACGGCCACGTGCTACCCGTTCCACCGGTGCTCCTCTAGATTGCTTTTCCGCAGTGCTTAGGCGGAGCCCTGTCGGAATTGCTCCACCACCATCACCGAAGCACCGTCACGCTGCAGGTGCACTCTCTCTCCTCTCCACCTCCTCTTGCTGGATCAAGACGGTGGAGATCATCATCAAGCTGCACGTGTGCTGAACGTGGAGGTGCCGTTCGTTCGGTACTAGATCGGAAGGATCGTGATCAAGGCCACGGGACGTTCGTGATCGGATCGCGGGACGGATCGTGACGAGATCGCGGGACGGTTCATGATTGGTTCGCGGGACGGTTCGTGATTAGATCACGGGACACTCGGCAATTTGGATCACGAAGAAGTACGACTACACCAACGCGTTTCTTAACGCTTCCCGCTTAGCGATCTACAAGGGTATGTAGATCCACTCTCCCTCTCGTAGATGCTCATCACCATGGATATGTTTGTGTGTCCGTAGGAAATTTTTTGTTTCCCATGCGACGTTCCCCAACATAATCTTGATATCTAGCCTCCTCAATTGCTTTACACCCAATCAATCTCTTCCATCATAGCCAAATCTGTGAGAGAGTGATTGTGTGTTGAGGATTCTATCAACTTGAAGCACAAGAGCAAGGAGTTCATCGGCATTGTCGAGCATATTACCTTTTGGAGGGTGGTGCCTCCTAGATTGGTTAGTTGTCGCTTGGGAGACTCCTACTTCGTGTTGTGGTGTGAACCAAGAAGTTTATAAGGGCAAGGAGATCGCCTACTTCGTGAAGATCTATCCCGAGTTAGGCTAGTCCTCCGTGGACGTAGGCCATCATGGTATAGTCAAGGTTGCTTCTTCGTGGAACCCTCTGTGGGTAGAGCCCTCCATGGACTCTCGCGATCGTTACCCTCTGTGGGTTGAAGACTCCATAAACATGGACGTATGATAGCACCACCTATCGGAACCACGGGAAAAATCATCGTGTCCCCAATTGCGTTTGATCTTCCTACCCTTCCTTTACTTACATGCTTGTCTTTACTTTCCGCTGCAATACTCGTAGACATGCATGTGTAGGGTGTACTTGATTTGCAATGAATGCTAAAATCTGCCAAGAAATAAAATTGGGAAAAAGAAGATTTTTAATTGGTCAAGTAGTCTAATCACCCCCCCTCTAGCACTATATTCGATCCTACAAGTGGTATCAGAGCATTGTCATCCATTGCATTGGGTTCACAACCTAGGAGAGTATGGCGTCTAGTGAGGGAAATTATCACCGTAGAGGTCCGTACTTTATGGCACAAATTTTTCTAGTTGGAAGCACAAAATGAAAATGCATTTACTTGGCCATAACCCCGCCGTTTGGGCTGTTGTTCGTGTTGGATTGCAAGGTGAATTCTTCGCGGATGGAAGGGAACCAGATCGCGAAGCGACTGCGAGTGAATTGAATATGTTGCAACTCAATGCTCAAGCATGTGACATTCTCTTCAACTGCCTATGCCCCAAAGAATTCAATAAAATCATCCATCTTGAGAATGCAAAAGAGACTTGGGATACTTTGGTTGATTCCTAAGTATAAGTGCTTTCACGTTGATGACAAATATACCTTGTTCTTTGAGGACCGTCTGGTGGTTCCGAAAGGTGATCTCAGGAAGGTTATCATGAACGAAGCACACAATTCTCTCATATCCATTCTTCCAGGCAGTTCCAAGATGTATCAAGACCTCAAGCGAACCTTCTGGTGGACTCGCATGAAGCGTGAAATTGCTCAGTTCATGAACGAGTGTATGGTTTGCATTAAAAATGTTCCAACTCTTCTAAATAATCTGGTGAGTATGGTTTGCTTTTTTCCTCAAGTTTGTTCTCTAGGTTACTAATTAAAAAAACGCAACAGATTTCAATTCGAAATATGTGTATAATTAATTTGTTCTAAAAATGCCAAAGTCATTTTTATAAAATAGAGTACAATTTGCTGATTCAAAATATATCTTTTCTCTCTATCTCCTTGCCAATCATGCATGGTTTATTTTATCTTGTTGCTGTTTTATTTAAAAAGAAAACCTTTCCCTGTGAGAGAGTGAGCTTGCCCACCTGGGCCTTCCCTCCCCGCGGCCCAGCTAGCCCCCCGAGCGGCCTCGGCCCTCCTCGTGGGACGGCTACCTGCTCGCCGTCCACCTCTTTCGTCAGTGTCAGAGAGAGAGAGCGAGAGAAGTGCCCCTGCCGTGGCTCGGATATCGAGACGGCGTTAAGCCTCGAGCCCCCTTATAAGCCTGCCGGTGCGCAACCCTAGGGATTCCTCTCGCCTTTCCTCCCTTCTCCTTTCCCCACTGCTGCAGGTAAGCGCACCCCAAGCCTCGCTGACACCATGCTCAGAGCATCATTAAAGCTTCAGTTCGAGCACGGGGTAGCATCCCCGCCTCATCCTCGTCCTCCCCAACGCCGTGGATCGGCTTTCGGGAGCACCTTTTGTCTTCCTCCTCTATGTGCGTGTCGTCTGGAAGCCAGGAGCGACCCTCGCCGTCATGTTCTTTGACCTAGACCGGAGCCAAGGCGCCCCAGTTTCCCCGCGAGCCAAGCATCGCCTCAAGCTCGACCTCGTCCTCCTCTCCTTGTCCTGGGTGAGTTGGTATGCCCCCTCTTCCTTTTCCCCCTCGCCACTGTGTTGCTAGTTGGCCGTGCTCGTAGATCTGACCATGCCGTCGTCGCGCTCCCGCAGCTCCGGCCAAGCCCGCGTTTTTTTGTATCTATGAGTGACCTGTGGTGTTGCTGCCGGCATGCCATGCTCCCCTCCATGTAGAGGCATTGCTGCTGTCTCGCCCGCACCTCGCCTCGGCCTGCAAGCCCCGAGCTAAGCCAGTGCTCGATCTCAAGCGCTGCTTCGCTCTCGCAGCCGCGCTAGGTGCTCATGCCCTCCCCTGTGCATGTAGAGGCGTTAGATCCGGGGAATGCAAACCCCAAGGGCCCCACAGCTCCCGCTGGTGCACCTTCGAGTCGGTGGTCGCCGCCGTCGCCGCTGGAGAGGGGTTTTCTCCTCTACCATAAGGGAAGCCCCTGTGTTGATAATATCTTAGGTGCTGCCCCCCTCCTATCAAAGTCCCGCTCGGTTGCATAGTGGCAGCGAGCCCGTTGCACCTCCAGGAAGTCGCGGGTTCGATCCCCCCGCCCCCTTTTGTTTCCTTTTTTTGCTGGTGTGTGTGTGATGGTGCCTTATCCGGTGTGGCTACACTCGGATCGCGTGTGCGTGTGTGTATCTGTTGTGTGTGCTAGTGTGTGTGCGTGTGTTGGTGGGATCTGCTGCGGCAGAGAGATCCCCTATGGATCATGTGTGTGTGTGTGTGTGTGTGTCTCCTATGTGTGTGTATGACAGTGGGCCCATGGCCCACTGGTCATCCACATAGAGGGGCTGTGTGTCATGCCAGGTGGGTCCCCTCCTACATTATTTTCTTTGTCTTTTTTTATTGTTTGTTTTCAGATTATTAGAATTATTTCCATTTCTAGTTAGTTTCCATTTTTGTTCTTAGGCATTTTAGGCATGTTCATTTATAGTAATTTATGACTTATAAGTGCATGTGTGGGTTTTCAAATTGCCTTGTGGGTATCTTGCCAATCTAAACATATGAGTGTGATATATGAAATTGGGGTAGAATTTCCCAAGGAATTCATTGGTGCAATTTGTTTTGTCAATTGAGCAAGTTTGAAAAAATTTCATTTTGTCCCAATATGCCATTTTGTCATTTTAGTTAATATTAATCCATGCATGCTATGATAATTGTGACAACATGGAAGTGGTAGTGTTACATGAGTATTATGCCATGGTATTTTCTTTTGACATGAAACTTGTATATGAGTGGGGATCTTGCTCCAAAGTGGCTAATAAAATGTTGCTGATTTCAACATGCTAAATATTTCTAAGGCTGAGTATCTGATAATATTTTTATGCCTTGTTGAGTGGATGCTACCAAGTGCCCTATTGTGTTTTAGCTCAAGCTCAGTGTTACTGTTTTGTAGTAGATGTTGTCCTCTACCATCTTGTTAATTTTCATGCCATGAGGTGGTATCTAGCATCATTATTTTCTGCTGTCAACTTGCTATCAGCTTAACTCAGATTCCAGAAAACTGTGAATTTCACTAAGTACCTAGAATCTGTTTCATCATGCCATCTTGTGAGCTGCATGCTTAGTGAGCCATGCTTCCTTTCTAGTTTGTGTAGTTGGATTATTTGATAAGCATGTTATGTAGTTTCTGTTCATGCTTTGTTTGAGGTTGGAAACCTCCTATAGCTCTAGATAATTGTTGTGGAAGTTGCTATGTTGCTGTTTTGGGACAGATTGTGTGTGTTAGTGTTTTGTGACTTGTGGGAGCTATGCTCCATTGTTTTTCTTGATATTTGGATCTATTGTGGTTTGTTTTTCCATTTCCTAACCAGTGGATGCCTTGGAATACCATGGGATAGCCCATGGCCTTCCTTGTCTCGTATTTTGCCTTCGTAGCTTGTTGTGAGCGTAGCGTGAGAACCGTTACTCTGTTTCCTATGTTTGACATATGCGTTTGCATCAATTTTGCGTGAAGCATCCTTATTTTCCATGATCATGCATGTTCAAAAAACTTAACATGAGGTTATGTCCAGAATTGTAAATAACTTAACTACTGCATGGGAAACATGACTAGCTTAGGAGGCCATGTTAAATACTTCAAATGAATCATGCAACATCTTGTTTGTGCATTGCACCTTGGTTGGTTGTTTATTGTTGCTGTTTATCTTGGGTAGACCCGAGTGTTGAACCTGAGTACGAGGATCTAGGAGAGTACCACTACAAGGACCCAACTCTTTGTCCCTCTGAAGAACCAATAGGCAAGATGATCGTACCCGGATCCTGATACTATATTTGCTTTGCTAGATGTCTCGTTCTTATCATTACATATGTGTTACCTACTAATTGAATGTCAAGCCTCCTACATTGCCATGATAGCCTCTAACCCATCCACATCCTAGCAAAATCTTGATTGGCTAAGTTACCACTGCTCAGCCCCTCTTATAGCGTTCTTAGATGCAGGTGCATGTTGTTTCCATGTGATAACATGCATATCTAGAGATATCACAATATTTACTGCTATTTAATTTAATGCACATATATATCTTCGTATGGTGGAAGGCTTGGCCTTTTGCTCGGTGTTTTGTTCCACTTTTACCGCCATAGCTACTTGTTACAGATGTTATGTTTCCATATTTTGGGCTCCTAACATGCTCGGGGTTTTTATGGGGACCCCATGGATTGTTCTTTTGAGATTAAAACTTGTCTAGAAAAACCCAACATTGGTACTATTTGCTTAAACAACTTAATAAAAATGCAGAAGGCTTAGCTACCCTGTGGATAATTAATCAACAACCCGGGCCAGTGCTCCACATGAGTGTTGGTCCAAAATGGGCTGCCTGCGGGGCTGCCTCGAGGAAACTTGAGGATTGGTTTTCCCTATAGCTAGACCCATCTAGTAGTGCCCTGAGATAGAGATACGCGCGGCTCCTATTGGGATCTGGCCTGCCGGGCGGTCTTGCTGGACTTGTTTTACCTTTCTCGAATGGCTTGCGTGAGGAACTCCGATCTTCTTCGGGCTATCTTGAGGTGTCGGATTTCCTTTGGAATTGCCTAGGATGATCACGAGATCTGTGGTCAAGGTTATTTCCGTGGAGTGTGGTTAATTTGTGATGGCTTAGTTGGAGCACCCCTGCAGGGTTAAATATTTTGGAAAGCTGTGCCCGCGGTTATGTGGTAACTTGGATATTTTGTCTAACACCCGGTTGTAGTTAAATTGAAGTAAACTCCAATAAAATACACCAAATATGTGCGTAACAGTGATCGTCTCTGCTCATGAACTTGAACCGAGAGAGAACACGGTGGGGTTATGTTTGACGTAAGTAGGTGTTCAGGATCACTTAGTGAGCATGGTAGTACTCGATCGTCTTATGTAGTCCACCATATTTACATTCATGTTCTCGTAAGTTAGCCACAAAATAGTGCTTAGTGCTGATGCAAACTCAACACTTACCCCCATCCAACCCAATAAGCTTACATAGTTTCGGTACCCAGGTTACAAGATTGCTGAGTCCCTGTGGCTCACAGATTACTACAACAAATACAGGTGCAGGTGCAGATGAGACTGTGCCAGATGATGTGACCCAGCTCCAGTGGGAGTATGATGAGGAACGTGGCAAAATGTATGTCACATATCCAGACGAGTAGAGAGGCCTTGGTCGTGATATTTGGGGCTAGCAAGGCAGTTTCATTGCTTCTTTTATTCATTTGTTTTCGTTCGTAGCCGGACCCTTTCTTATGTATGCTGCTTGCATAAACTGTGTGGACTTGTAATTTAGCTTGTGGCGAGTGTAAGCCAACTCATATACTCATCTCTTCATACATGTATGCGATGCTACTGTACTTGCAAAACGAGTAGATGCGCCTCTATCCCTGTCGCCGCCCCCATGCCTAAATACGGATAGGCACACATCTTGGGGGTTACAAGTTGGTATTCAGAGCCATACGACCATAGGAGCCCTTTGCTTAATCGAACTTGGCCGAGTCGAGTCTAGTAAAAACTATTTTGAGTCTAGTTATATCGGAGAGTAGGTTTCTTTTACACCTCTTCTATACTCTGGTGAGGTATTTGACTTAGGAATTTTGATTCTATTCCTCTTCTCGCTCAATTTTTTTAGGATCACGCGAGTATTTTGGAAACTATATGATGCCGATGGGATGGAGTTTTATCTTGGTGCCTCCTGTCTGACTTGATTTCTTCCATGGAGTTGAGATCTAGGGAATTCTTGGCACATCGTTATCATTCAGTTTCCTTAGTATCTCAGGACGGAGGGTGTTCAGAATTGCTTCAATACTTGTCGTGGTGAGATAAAGTCGGAGTCACCCAGTACTGGGGAGGCGTTCGGGGTACCGCCATGTCTGGTATCGTTGTGCTTTCGAGGATCCGAGATAGATGGAGTTCCGAAGCCTCTGGTTATGTGTTGAAGGATGGATACAGTTGGGGTGTAGGACTTGTTAGTTGTGTGAGATATTTCCTCCTTGTATCCCCAACACCAGATTGCATAACTAGAAAGATTTTGGAAGTTCTTAAGTGGGAATTCATGTAGTTATCTAGGATCATCTTCTTCAGATGTACGAGGGCATATACATTTGTTCCGAGCAACATTAGCTCAATACTTTTGTGTTATTGCAAGTGGCTTCTAATATCTTATGATGTTGCCGCAAACCCGAAGAAGGCATTCTTACTAATTTTTCAGTAGGAAGGCTGTTTATGTTTCTCTGTCCAATTTCTTTCAAGGCATTTGATTCAAGTTTTTGCAATCATCTTTGTCAATGATGTGCTGATGCTCTTTTCCATCTCCAGGATGGCTCCACCAACTCACAAGAATCCAGGTCGGGGTGAGGAGCAACCTGATCCTCCACCACCCCAACCACTCCCTCCTCCTCCAGAAGCTTGGAAAGATGTGATGGCTGCAACCAATGCGAATACTCAGATGTTACTCAGGGTGTTGCAAGAAAGAGATCAGGGTCAACAAGGTTTTCAAGGGAATTTTCAAAATCAGCCTCAGTTCACGACGCTCAACGAGTTCCTTGCCAACCAGCCCAAGTCTTTCACATGTTGTGAGAAGCCTTTTGATGTAGATGATTGGCTCCGTGACATGAGTAAGAATTTTGAGTGCAGCAATGTTAGACCATAGGACTATGTCAAGTTCGTGTCATTTCAGCTCAAGGGTCAGGCAACAGACTGGTGGCAGCAATACAAGGACTCCAGGGGCGATGATGTTGTCACCTGGGATGATTTTTGCCATGACTTCAGGGACCATTACATTACGACGAGATTTGTCAAGGAGATGCATGAGAAGTTCAGGCACCTGACACAGGGAAGCAAGTCTGTCTATCAGTACAACGTCGAGTTCCAGAATCTAGCCCGCTATGCTAAACAAGATGTTCCTGACGACAAGTCCATGATTTATCAGTTCAGAGGTGGTCTCAAGGATGAGCTTCTACCGGCCTGGTCCTTCAAGAGCCTCGTAAGCTTGATCAGTTCTACAACATGGCGTTGAAGGTCGAGGTAACTCAACTCAAGTTAGAGAACTCAAGAAAGTGTTCCATGGATTTCTATTCTTCTTCTTCCAGCTCTCAGATGGTCCCTAAGCAGCAGAAATATTGGGTGTTGGGGAATGTTGCATGGGAAACAAAAAATTTCCTACGCACATGCAAGATCTATCCATGGTGATGAGCATCTACGAGAGGGAGAGTGGATCTACATACCCTTGTAAATAGCTAAGCGGGAAGCATTAAGAAACGCGGTTGGTGTAGTCGAACGTCTTCGCGATCCAAATCGCCGAGCATCCCGCGATCTCATCACGATCCGTCCCACGATCCAATCATGATCCGTCCCGCGATCCAATCACGATCCGTCCCGCGAACTCATCATGATCCGTCCCGCGATTTCATCACGATCCGTCTCGCAATCTTAATCACGGTCCTTCCGATCTAGCGCCGAACGGACGACACCTCCGTGTTTAGCACACGTACAGCTCGATGACGATCTCCACCTTCTTGATCCAGCAAGAGGGAGCGGAGAGGTAGATGAGTTCTCCGGCAGCGTGACGGCGCCGCGGCGATGGTGGAGCAATTCCGGCAGGGCTTCGCCTAAGCACTGTAGAAAACCGATCTAGAGGAGAAACTATGCACTAGAGGAACGGGTAGCACGTGGCTGAAAATTCTGTGCCAAAACCCTAAAATCCTCTAGTATATATAGGAGGAGAGGAGAAGGAGGCTTGGCTCCCAAGGAGCCAGCCCTTGGGTCGGCCGAACCAAGTGGGAGAGGAGGAATCCTCCTCCAATCCTAGTAGGACTAGGATTCCTCCCTATTTTGCCTTTTTTTCACCTTATCTCTTTGGGTTATCTCTCCCTGCCGCATGGGCCTTGTGTGGGACTTCCACCAGCCCACTAAGGCCTAGTATTCACTCTCCCAAAGCCCATGTATCCTCTTGGGTCGAAATACTCCTCCCGATGGTCTCCCGGTACACTACCCGCACTCCCAGTACAGTATCGATGAGCCCGAAACTTTTCCGGTGACCAAAATAGGACTTCCTATATATCAATCTTTACCTTCGGACCATTCCGGAGCTCCTCGTGACGTCCGGGATCTCATCCGGGACTCCGAACAACCTTCGGTAACCAGCATACATAACTCTATACTACCGAAACGTCACCGAACCTTAAGTGTGTAGACCCTGCGGGTTCGGGAACTATGTAGACATGACCAAGACACCTCTACGGTCAATAACCAATAGCGGGACACGGATTTCCATATTGGTTCCTAAATATTCTACGAAGATCTTTATCGGTCGAACCTCTATGTCAAGGATTCAGTTAATCCTGTATGATGTTCCCTTTGTTCTTCGGTATGTTACTTGCCCGAGATTCGATCATCGATATCTCCATACCTAGTTCAACCTCGTAACTGGCAAGTCTCTTTACTCATTCCATAATACCTCTCCGTCACATGGAGTAACAAATCCCAGTCTTGATCCATGCCAACCCAACACACACTGTCGGAGATACCTGTAGAGTACCTTTATAGTCACCGAGTTACGTTGCGACGTTTGATACACACAAGGCACTCCTCTGGTGTTAGTGAGTTGCATGATCTCATGGTCATAGGAATAGATACTTGACATGCAGAAAACATTAGCAATAAACTGACACAATCACTTTCTACGTCTGTAGTTTGGGTCTTGTCCAACCCATCATTCTCCTAATGATGTGATCCCGTTATCAAATGACATCTCATGTCAATGGCTAGGAAACCTTGACCATCTTTGATCAACGAGCTAGTCTATTAGAGGCATACTAGGGACATGGTTTTATCTATGTATCCACACAAGCATCTAAGTCTCCAATCAATACAATTATAGCATGGATAATAAACGATTATCATGAACAAGGAAATATGATAATAACTAATTTATTATTGCCTCTAGGGCATATTTCCAATAGTCTCCCACTTGCACTAGTGTCAATAATCTAGTTCACATCACCATGTGATTCGCATTGTTATGAATCTAACACCCAATGAGTTCTGGGGCTCGATCATGCTTTGCATGTGAGAGAGGTCTTATAGTCAACGGGTCTGCGATATTCAGATCCGTGTGTACTTTGCAAATCTCTATGTCAAACTGTAAACACTGCTACCGCACTCCACTTGGTACTATTCCAACTGGCTGCTCCACTATACGTATCCAGATTGCTACTACGAGTCATCCGGATTGGTGTTAAAGCTTGCATCGACGTAACTCTTTACGACGAACTCTTTATCACCTCCATAATCGAGAAACATCTCCTTAGTCTTTTAGTTACTCAGGAAAATATTGACCACTGTCCAGTGATCCACTCCTGGATCACTTTTGTACCCCTTGACAGACTCATGGCAAGGCACACACCAGGTGCGGTACACAGCATGGCATAATATAGAGCCTATGGCTAAGGCATAGGGGAAGACGTTCGTCCTTTCTCTTTCTTTTGCCGTTGTCGAGCTTTGAGTCTCACTCAACTTCACACCTTACAAATCAGGCGAGAACTCTTTCTCTGACTGATCCATTTTGAACTCTTTCAAAATCTTGTCAAGGTATGTACTCATTGAAAGTCTCATCAAGCATCTTGATCTATCTCTATAGATCTTGATGCTCAACAATTAGGTAGCTTTATTATCCAGGTCTTCCTTTGAAAAACTCTTTTCAAACAACCGCTTATACTTTCCAGAAATTCTACATCATTTCCGATCAACAATATGTCAACCACATATGCTTACCAGAAACTCTATAGTGCTCCCACTCACTTTATTGTAAATACAAATTTCTCATAAACTTTGTATAGACTCAAAAACTTTGATCACCTCATCAAAGTGTATATTCCAACTCCGAGATGCTTGCCTCAGTTCATAGAAGGATACTGAAGCTTGGACACCTTTTAGCATCCTTAGGACTGACAAAACCTTCTGGTTGTATCTCATACAATCTTTCCTTAAGGAAGGAAACGATGTTTTGGCATCCATCTGATAGATTTCATAATTGAAAAATGCAGGAACTGCTAACATAATTCCAACAGACTTTAGGATCGCTACGAGTGAGAAAGTCTCATCGCAGTCAACTCCTTGAACTTGGCGGAAACTTCTTTGCAACAAGTCGAGCTTTATAAATGGTGACATTCACCATCAGCGTCTGTCTTCATCTTAAAGGTCCATTTGTACTCAACGAACTGTCGTCCAACGAGCAAGTCTACCAAAGTCTATACTTGGTTTTCATACATGGATCCTATCTCGGATTTCATGGCATCTAACCATTTGTCGGAATCCGGGCCATCATCGCTTCTCCACAACTCGTAGGTTCATCGTTGTCCAACAACATGACCTCCTAGACAGGGTTGTCGTACCGCTCAGGAGCAGTACACATCCTTCTCGACCTATGAGGTTCGATAGTAACTTGATCCGAAGCTTCATGATCATCATCATTTACTTCCTCTTCAACTGACGTAGGTTCCACAGAAACATCTTTCTGCGCTGCGCTACTCTCTGGTTGAAACAAAGGTTCAACAACCTCATCAAGTTCTATCTTCCTCCCACTCAATTCTTTTGAGAGAAACTTTTTCTCGGGAAAGGACTCGTTTTAGCAACAAACACTTTATGCTTGGATCTGAGATAGAAGGTTCACCCAACTGTTCTTAGGGTAATCTATGAGGATGCATTTGTCCGCTTTGGGTTCGAGCTCATTAGGTGAAAACATTTTTCCACACAAGCGTTGCAGCCCTAAACATTAATAAATGATAGCTTAGGTTTCTATCAAACCATAATTCACACGGTGTCATCTCAACCTATTTAGATGGTGCCCTATTTAAAGTGAATGTAGTTGTCTCTAATGCATAACCCCAAAATTATAGTAGCAAAACGATAATAGACATCATAGCACGCACCATATCCAATAGAGCACGACTATGACATTTGGACACACCATCACACTATGGTGTTCCAGGTGGCGTGTGTTGTGTAACAACTTTCACATTGTCTAAAGCTGTATGCCAAACTCATAACTCAGATATTCACCTCCACGATCATATCACAGACATTTCTTCTTGTCATGATGATCTTAAACTTCACTCTGAATTTGCTTGAACCTTTCAGACGAGTCAGACTTGTGTTTCATTAATTAAATATGCACTATATCTACTCAAATCATTAGTGAAGGTAAGAAAATAATGATATCCACTGCACGCTATAAGACTCATTGGATTGCATACATCAACATGTATCATTTCCAATAAATCACTTGCCCGCTCCATCAAACCGGAAAACGGAGTCCTTAGTCATCTTGACCAAGAGGCATGGTTCACATGTCTCAACCGATTCGAAATCGAATGAGTCCAAAGATCCATCAGCATGGAGTTTCTTCATGCATTTTATACCAATATGACATTTAGCGGCAGTGCCACAAGTATGTGGTTCTATTATTATTAACTTTGTATCTTTTGGCATCAATGTTATGAACATGTGTATTACTATGATCAAGATTCAACAAACCATTCTCACTGGGTGCATGACCATTGAAGGTATTATTCATGTAAACAGAATAACCATTATTCTCTAACTTAAATGAATAACCGTGTTGCAATAAACACGATCTAATCACGTTCATGCTCAACGCAAAACACCAAATAACATTTATTTAGGTTCGTCACTAATCCCGAAGGTATAGAGAGCGTGCGATGTTGATCACATCAACCTTGGAAACATTTCCAACACACATCGTCACCTCACCCTTAGCTACTTCTACGTTTATTCCATAGATTTTATTTCGAGTTACTAACATATAGCAACCGAACCGGTATGCAATACCCAGGTGCTACTAGGAGTACTCGCAAGGTACACATCATTAACATGTATATCAAATATACTTCTGTCGACATTGCCAGCCTTCTTATATACCAAGTATCTAGGGTTGTTCCTCTTCAACGACCGCTCTCCTCATAATCGAAGCACTTAGTCTCGGGTTTGGGTTCAACTTTGGGTTGCTTCACTGGAGCAACAACTAACTTGCTATCCATGAAGTTTCCCTCCTTGCTCCTGTCCTTCTCGAAACTAGTGGTTTGACTAACCATCAACACTTGATGCTCCTTCTTGATTTCTACCTTCGCGGTGTCAAACATCGCGAACAGCTCAGGGATCATTATTTCTATCCCTGGCGTTTTATAGTTCATCACCAAGTTCTAGTAGCTTAGTGACAGTGACTTGGAGAACTATATCAATCACTATCTTATCTGGAAGATCAACTCCCACTTGATTCAAGCAATTGTAGCACCCAGACAATCTGAGCACATGCTCGACGATTGAACTATTCTCCTTCATCTTGCAGGTAAAGAATCTTGTTGGAGATCTCATATCTCGCAACACGGGCACGAGCCTGAGATCCTAATTTCAGCTCTTAGGACATCTCATATGTTCCGTGACGTTCAAAATGTTTTGGAGCCTCAATTCTAAGCCGTAATGCATGACGCACTAAACTATCAAGTAGTCATCAAAATGTGCTTGTCAAATGTTCACAACATCTACAGACGACGCTAGAGGGGTTGGCGCACCGAGCGGTGCATTAAGGACTTAAGCCTTCTGTGCAGCACTGAGGACAATCCTCAGATCATGGACCTAGTCCGCAATATTGCTACCATCATCTTTCAACTCTATTTCTCTAGGAACATAAAAATTCAAGGGAGCTACAGCACGAGCAAGTAATCTACAACATAATTTGCAAAGACACTACTAACTATGTTCATGATAATGAGTTCAATTAATCATATTACTTAAGAACTCCCACTCAAATTGACATCCCTCCGGTCATTCCAGTGATACATGATCCAAATTCACCAACTCAAGTTCGATCATCATGTGAGTTGAGGTGGTTTCAATGGTGAACATCATCATGTTGATCATATCTTCTATATGACTCATGTTCGACCTTTCGGTCTCTTGTGTTCCGAGACCATGTCTGTACATGCTAGGCTCGTCAAGTTTAACCCGAGTGTTCTACATGTGCAACACTGGCTTGCAGCTGTTGTATGTGAACGTAGAGTCTATCACACCCGACCTTCACGTGGTGTCTCGACACGACGAACTTTCGCAACGATGCACACTCGGGGAGAACACAATTCATCTTGAAATTTAAGTGAGGGATCACCTTATAATGCTACCGTCGTCCTAAGAAAAACAAGGTGCATAAAAGCATTAACATCACATGCAAATCATAAGTGACATGATATGGACATGAGCTTGTGCTTTTGATCTCCATCTTGAAAGCACCGACATGATCTCCATCGTCACCGGCATGACACCATGATCTCCATCATCTTGATCTCCATCAACGTGTCGCCATCAGGGTTGTCGCGCCCACCATGCTTCTACTACTATTGCTACCGTTTAGCGATAAAGTAAAGCATTACATAGCGCTTAATGATTGACACACAGGTCATACAATAATTAAGGACAACCCTATGGCTCCTGCCGGTTGCCGTACTCATCGACATGCAAGTCGTGATATTCTATACAAAACATGATCATCTCATACATCACATATATCACATCATGTAATTGGCCATATCACGTCAAAACATACCCTGCAAAAACAAGTTAGACGTCCTCTAATTGTTTTTGAATGTTTTCGTGGATGCTACGGGTATATAGCAAGAACAATTCTCACCTACGCAGAAACCACAACGGTGATACATAAGTTGCTTTTCAACCTTCTCAAGGATCGCCTTTGTCGAATCCGATCCAACTAAAGTAGGAGAAACAGACACCCGCCATCCATCCTTGTGCAACGAGGTTACACGTCAGTTGATGGAACCGGTCTCTCGTAAGTGTATGAGTAAGGTTGGTCCGGGCCGCATCATCCCACAATACCGCTGAACCAAAACACGACCAAGGGAGGAAGCAATCTAAGCATCAATGCCCACAAACCCTTCGTGTTCTACTCAAGATCTCATCTACACATAGACCTAGCTCTGATACCACTGTTGGGGAACGTTGCATGGGAAACAAAAAATTTCCTACACACATGCAAGATGTATCCATGGTGATGAGCATCTACGAGAGGGAGAGTGGATCTACATACCCTTGTAGATCGCTAAGCGGGAAGCGTTAAGAAACGCGGTTGGTGTAGTCGAACGTCTTCGCGATCCAAATCGCCGAGCGTCCCGCGATCTCATCACCGTCCGTCCTGCGATCCAATAACGATCCATCCCGCGAACTCATCACGATCCGTCCCGCGATCTCATCACGATCCGTCTCGCAATCTTAACCACGGTCCTTCCGATCTAGCGCTGAATGGACGGAACCTCCGCGTTCAGCACACGTACAACTCGATGATGATCTCCGCCTTCTTGGTCCAGCAAGAGGGAGCGGAGGGGTAGATGAGTTCTCCAGCAGCGTGATAGCGCCGCGGCTATAGTGGAGCAATTCCGGCAGGCCTTCGCCTAAGCACTATAGAAAACCGATCTAGAGGAGAAACTATGCACTAGAGGAACGGGTAGCGCGTGGCTGAAAATTCTATGCCAAAACCCTAAAATCCTCTAGTATATATAGGTGGAGTGTTGGAAATATTCCCTAGAGGCAATAATAAATTAGTTATTATCATATTTCCTTCTTCATGATAATCGTTTATTATCCATGCTATAATTGTATTGATCGGAGACTTAGATGCATGTGTGGATACATAGACAAAACCATGTCCCTAGTATACCTCTAATAGACTAGCTCGTTGATCAAAAGATGGTTAAGGTTTCCTAGCCATGGACATGATATGTCGTTTGATAACGGGATCACATCATTAGGAGAATGATGTGATGGACAAGACCCAAACTGCAAACGTAGCATATGATCGTGTCAGTTTATTGCTATTGTTTTCTGCATGTCAAGTATATGTTCCTATGACCATGAGATCATGCACCTCACAGACATCGGAGGAGTTCCTTGTGTGTATCAAAAGTCGCAACGTAACTGGGTGACTATAAAGGTGCTCTACAGGTATCTCCGAGGGTGTCTGTTGAGTTGGCATGGATCAAGACTAGGATTTGTTACTTCGTGTGACGGAGAGGTATCTCAGGGCCCACTCGGTAATACAACATCACAATAAGCCTTGCAAGCAATGTGACTAAGTGTTAGTTGCGGGATCTTATATTATGGAACGAGTAAAGAGACTTGCCGGTAACGAGGTTGAACTAGGTATGGAGATACCGACGATCGAATCTCGGGCAAGTAACATACCGGAGAACAAAGGGAACATCATACGGGATTAACTGAATCCTTGACGTAGAGGTTCGACCGATAAAGATCTTCGTAGAATATGTAGGAACCAATATGGGCATCCAGGTCCTGCTATTGGTTATTGACCGTAGAGGTGTCTCGGTCATGTCTACATAGTTCTCGAACTCGCAGGGTCTGCACACTTAAGGTTTGGTGACGTTTCGGTAGTATAGAGTTATGCATGGTGGTGACCGAAGGTTGTTCAGAGTCCTGGATGAGATCTTGGATGTCACGAGGAGCTCCGGAATGGTCCGAAGGTAAGGATTCATATATAGGAAGTCCTATTTTGGTTGCCGGAAAAGTTTCGGGCTCATCGGTAGTGTACCGGGAGTGCCGGTAGTGTACCGGGAGACCTCCGGGAGGGGTATTTCGACCCAAGAGGCTTCATGGGTTGTGGGAGAGTTAATATCAGCCCTTAGTGGGCTGGTGGAAACTCCCACACAAGGCCCATGTGGCTAGAGAAGAAAACCCAAAGAGAAAAAGGTGGAAAAAGGCAAAAAGGCAAAAATAGGAAGGAGTCCTAATCCTACTAGGAGTGGAGGAGGAGGACTCCTCTCCTCCTAGTTTGGCCGACTCCTATAGGACTCTTGGACCTTGCGCCAGCCTCTCCTCCTCTCCTCCTCTCCTCCTATATATACTGGTGGATTTTAGGGTTTGTACTAGTTTTTACAGCCACGTGCTACCTGTTCCACCGGTGCTCCTCTAGATCGGACTTCCGCAGTGCTTAGGCGAAGCCCTGCCGGAATTGCTCCACCACCATAGCAGGAGCGGCGTCACGCTGCTGGCGAACTCTTCTTCCTCTCCACTTCCTCTTGCTGGATCAAGACGGTGGAGATCGTCATCAAGCTGCACGTGTGCTGAACGCGGAGGTGCCGTCCGTTCGGCGCTAGATCGGAAGGACCGTGATCAAGATCGCGAGACGGTTCATGATGAGTTCGCAGGACGGATTGCGATGAGTTCATGGGATGGATCGTGATGTGATCACGGGACGGATCGTGATGAGATCGCGGGACGGATCGTGATGAGTTCTCGAGACGGATCATGATTGGATCGCGGGACGGATCGTGATGTGATCGCGGGACGCTCGGCGATTTGGATCGCGAAGATGTTCGACTACACCAACCGCGTTTCTTAATGCTTCCCGCTTAGCGATCTACAAGGGTATGTATGTTGGAAATATGCCCTAGAGATAATAATAAAGTGGTTATTATTGTATTTCCTTGTTCATGCTAATTGTCTATTGTTCATGCTACAATTGTGTTAACCGGAAACAGTAATACATGTGTGAATACATAGACCACAACATGTCCCTAGTGAGCCTCTAGTTGACTAGCTCGTCGATCAATAGATGGTCACGGTTTCATGATCATGGACATTGGATGTCATTGATAACGGGATCACATCATTAGGAGAATGATGTGATGGACAAGACCCAATCCTAAGCATAGCACTAGATCGTGTAGTTCGTCTGCTAAAGCTTTTCCAATATCAAGTATCGTTTCCTTAGACCATGAGATTGTGCAACTCCCGGATACCGTAGGAATGCTTTGGATGTGCCAAACGTCACAACGTAATTGGGTGGCTATAAAGGTGCACTATGGGTATCTCCGAAAGTGTCTGTTGGGTTGGCACGAATCGAGACTGGGAATTGTCACTCCGTGTGACGGAGAGGTATCTCTGGGCCCACTCAGTAAGACATCATCATAATGAGCTCATAGTGACTAAGGACTTAGTCACGGGATGATGTATTACGGAACGAGTAAAGAGGCTTGCCGGTAACGAGATTGAACAAGGTATAGGGATACCGATGATCGAATCTCGGGCAAGTATCATACCGGTAGACAAAGGGAATTGCATACGGGATTGATTGAATCCCTGACATCGTGGTTCATCCGATGAGATCATCGTGGAGTACGTGGGAGCCAACATGGGTATCCAGATCCCTCTGTTGGTTATTGACCAGAGAGGTGTCTCGGTCATGTCTACGTGTCTCCCGAACCCGTAGGGTCTACACACTTAAGGTTCGATGACGCTAGGGTTATAGGGAAATGGTATACGTGATTACCAAAGGTTGTTCGGAGTCCCAAATGAGATCCCGGACGTCACGAGGATCTCCGGAATGGTCCGGAGGTAAAGATTGATATATAGGAAGTCTAGTTTTGGTCACCGGAAAGTTTTCGGGCTCATCGGTAGTGTACCGGGAGTGCCGGGAGGGTGCCGGAGGACCCCCGGGAGGGGTGTGACGACCAAAGGACCACATGGGCTGTTAGATAAAGTGTGCCAGCCCTTATTGGTCTGTGCAAGACTTTTTCTAAAGGCCCATGCGGCTAGGGATAAGAGATAGGACCAAAAAGGATTTAAAAGGAGGAGATCCACCTCCCTTGTGGGAGGTGGACTCTCCCTTTAAATCGGCCGAACCTCTCCTCTTTGGAGTAGAGGCCAAGACAGCCCTCCACGTCCCTCCTCCTATATATACTTGAGGTTTTGGCTGTTTTGAGACAAGATTTGATCTCTCTCTCTCACGGCGAAGCCCTACCTCTCTTCTTCCTCCTCCGCAGCGCTTAGGCGAAGCCCTGTCGGAATACCTTGCTACTCCACCACCACCATGCCGTCGTGCTGCTGTTGGAGCCCTTCCCGAAACTCTCCTTCCTCCTTGCTGGATCAAGGCATAGGAGACGTTACCGGGCTGCACGTGTGTTGAACGCGGAGGTGTCGTCCGTTCGGCACTTGATCGGATCTATCGCGATCTGAATCGATGTGAGTACGACTCCATCAACCGCGTTCTTGTAACGCTTCCGCTTAGCGATCTTCAAAGGTATGAGGATGCAATCTCTCCCCACTCGTTGTTGGTTTCTCCATGGATAGATCTTGGTGATCGTAGGAAATTTTTAGATTTACTACTACGTCTCCCAACAGTGGCATCATGAGCTAGGTCTATGCGTAGAATCTATGCACGAGTAGAACACAAAGCAGTTGTGGGCATCGATCTTGTTAATTTGCTTACCACTACTAGTATTATCTTGATTCGGCGGTATTGTGGGATGAAGCAGCCTGGACCGACTTTACACGTACGCTTACGTGAGACTGGTTCCACCGCCTGACATGCACTTGTTGCATAAGGTGGCTAGCGGGTGTCTGTCTCTCCCACCTTAGTCGGATTGGATTTGATGGAAAGGGTCCTTATGAAGGGTAAATAGCAATTGGCATATCACGTTGTGGTTTTGGCGTAGGTAAGAAACGTTCTTTCTAGTAACCTATAGCAGCCACGTAAAACATGCAACTACAAATTAGAGGACGTCTAACTTGTTTTTGCAGCATGTGCCTTGTGATGTGATATGGCCATAAGGATGTGATGTGATGCATTGTGATGTATGAGATTGATCATGTTCTTGTAATAGGATTCGCGACATGCATGTCGATGAGTATGACAACCGGCAGGAGCCATAGGAGTTGTCTTATTTTATTGTATGACCTGCGTGTCAATCATAAACGCCATGTAATTACTTTACTTTATTGCTAAGTGTTAGCCATCGTAGTAGAAGTAATAGTTGGCGAGACAACTTCATGAAGACACAATGATGGAGATCATGATGATGGAGATCATGGTGTTGTGTCGGTGACAGTGATGATCATGGTGGCCCGAAGATGGAGATCAAAGGAGCAAGATGATATTGGCCATATCATGTCACTATATTGATTGCATGTGATGTTTATCATGTTTACATCTTATTTGCTTAGAATGACGGTAGTAAATAAAATGGTCTCTCAATAAAATTTCAAGAAAGGTGTTCACCCTAACTGTGCACCGTTGCTAAGGATCGTCGTTCCAAAGTACCACATGATGATCGGGTGTGATAGGTTCTAACGTTCGCATACAACGGGTGTAAGCCAGATTTACACATGCGAAACACTTAGGTTAACTTGACGAGCCTAGCATGTACAGACATGGCCTCGGAACACGGAAGACCGAAAGGTCGAACATGAGTCGTATAGAAGATACGATCAACATAGAGATGTTCACCATGGATGACTAGTCCGTCTCACGTGATGATCGGACACGGGCTAGTTGACATGGATCATGTATCACTTGGAAGACTAGAGAGATGTCTATCTAATTGGGAGTTCATTAATAATTTGATTAGATGAACTTAATTATCATCAACTTAGTCTAAAAATGTCCTTGCAAATTATGTTGTAGATAGCTCGCGCTGTAGCTCCCCAGTTTTATTGATACGGTCCTAGAGAAAAATAAGTTGAAGGTTGATGGTAGCAATAATACGGACTGGGTCCGTGATCTGAGGATTGTCCTCATTGCGGCACAGAAAGCTTATGTCTTTGATGCACCGCTAAGTGCACCACTCCCTCAAGCGTTGTCTGTAGATGTTGTGAACATATGACAGGCACATTTTGATGACTATGTGATAGTTCAGTGCGTCATGCATTACGGCTTAGAATTTAGGCTCCAAAACGTTTTGAACGTCACGGAACATAAGAGATGTTCTAAGTGCTGAAATTGGGATTTCAGGCTCGTGCCTATGTTGATAGGTATGAGACCTCCAACAAGATTCTTTGCGTGCAAGATAAAGGAGAATAGCTCAATCGGTGAGCGTGTGCTCAGATTGTCTGGGTGCTACAATCACTTAAATCAAGTGGGAGTTAATCTTCCAGATGAGATAGTGATTAATGCAGTTCTCCAAGTCACTGCCACCAAGCTACTAGAGCTTCGTGATGAACTATAACATGCCAGGGATGGATAACACGATCCCTTAGTTGTTCGTGATGTTTGACACCACGAAGGTAGAAATCAAGAAGGAGCATCAAGTGTTGATGGTTAAGTGAATACCACTAGTTTCAAGAAGGGCAAGGGCAAGAAGGGAAAAACTTCAGGAATGGCAAGCCAGCTGTCGCTCTAGTGAATAAACCCAAGGTTGAGCCCGAACCCGAGACTAAGTGCTTCTGTTATGAGGAGACTGTTCACTGAAGCGGAACAACCCTATATGCTTGGTAGATAAGAAGGCTGGTAATGTCGATAGAAGTATATTTGATATACGTGTTAGTGATGTGTACCCTGCTGGTACTCCTAGTAGCACCTGGGTATTGGATACCGGTTCGGTTGCTAAGTGTTAGTAACTCGAAATAAAAGCTACGGAATAAAGGGAGGCTAGCTAAGTGAAAGGTGATGATGTGTGTTGGAAGTGTTTCCAAGGTTGATGTGATCACCATCGCACGCTCTCTCTACCTTCGGGATTTGTGATAAACCTAAATAAATGTTATTTGGTGTTTGCGTTGAGCATGAACATGATTAGATCATGTTTAGTGAAATACGGTTATTCATATAAGTTAGAGAATAATTGGTTATTATGTTTACATGAATAATGCCTTTAATGGTCATACACCCATTGGGAATGGTTTATTGAATCTTGATCGTAGTAGTACACATGGTCATAACATTGGTACCAAAAGATACAAAGTTAATAATGATAGCACCACATGCCTGTGGCACTACCGCTAAATGTCATGTTGGTATAAATTGCATGAAGAAACTCCATGCTGATGGATCTTTTGACTCACTTGATTTTGAATCAGTTGAGACATGCGAGCCATGCCTGTTGGGCAAGATGACTAAGACCCCGTCTTCCGGTTTGATGGAGCGGGCTAGTGGCTTATTGGAATTAATACATGTTGATGTATGTGGTCCAATGAGTGTTGAAACACACAGTGGATATCGTTGTTTTTCTTTACCTTCACTGATGATTTGAGTAAATATGGGGATATTTACTTAATGAAACACGAATATGAAATGTTTGAAAGGTTCAAGGAGTTTCAGAGTGAAGTTAAAGATCATCATGATAAGAAGATAAAATGTCTATGATATGATCGTGGAGGTGAATATCTAAGTTACGAGTTTGGTATGCAATTTTAGACAATGTGGAAATTGTTTCACAGCTCACGCCTCCTGGAACACCATAGTGTGATGGTGTGTTCGAACGTCGTAGTCGTGATCTATTGGATATAGTGAGTACTATGATGTCTCTTATCATTTTGCCACTATTGTTATGGGGTTATGCATTAAAGACAAATCCATTCACTTTAATAGGGCACCATCTAAGTCTGTTGAGATGACACCGTGAGAATTATGGTTTGACAGAAGCCTAAGCTATCATTTCTTAATGTTTGGGGTTGTGACGCTTATGTGAAAAGGGTTTTCACCTAATGAGCTCGAACCCAAAGCATACGAATGCATCTTCATAGAATACCCTAAGGAGACACTGGGTATACCTTCTATCTCAGATTCAAGCGTAAAAGTGTTTGTGGCTAAGAACGGGTCCTTTCTCGAGAAAGAGTTTCTCTCGAAAGAATTGAGTGGGAGGAAGATAGAACTTGATAAGGTTGTTGAACTTTTGTTTCAACCAGAGAGTAGCGCATCACAGAAAGATGTTTCTGTAGAGCCTACGTCAGTTGAAAAGGAAGTTAATGATGATGATCATGAAGCTTCGGATCAAGTCACTATCGAACCTCGTAGGTCGACAAGGACGCGTACTGCTCCTGAGTAGTACGACAACCATGTCTTGGAAATCATGTTGTTGGAAAATGATGAACCTACGAACTATGGAGAAGCGATGGTGGGCCCGGATTCCAACAAATGGCTAGGAGCCATGAAATCCGAGCAAGGATCCATGTATGAAAACCAAGTATGGACTTTGGTAGACTTGCCTGTTGAATGGTAGGTCGTTGAGTACAAATGGACCTTTGAGATGAACATAGATGCTAATGGTGAAATGTCACCGTTTATAAAGCTCGACTTGTCGCAAAGAAGTTTCCGCCAAGTTCAAGGAGTTGACTGCGATGAGATTGTCTCATCTGTAGCGATGCTAAAAGTCTATTAAAATTATGTTAGCAGTTGCTGCATTTTTCAATTATGAAATCTGGCAGATGGATGACAAAACAAAGTTTCCATAATGGTTTCTGTGAGGAAGAGTTGTATGTGATACAACCAGAAGGTTTTGTCAATCCTAAGGATGCTAAAAGTATGCAAACTCCAGCGATCCTTCTATGGACTGGAGTAAGCATCTCGGTGTTGGAATATGAGCTTTGATAGAGTGATCAAAGTTTTTGAGTTTATACCAGGTTTATGAGAAACTTGTATTTGCAAGAAAGTGAGTGGGAGCACTATAGAGTTTCTTATAAGAATATGTAGTTGACATATTACTGATCGGAAATGATGTAGAATTTCTGGAAGAGCATGAAGGGTTGTTTGAAAAGAGTTTTTCAAAGGAAGACCCAGATAAAGCTACTATTTTATTGAGCATCAAGATCTATAGGGATAGATCAATTTGCTTGATAAGTTTTTCGACGAAGACATACCTTGACAAGTTTTTGAAGGAGTTCAAAATAGATGGGTCAAAGAAGGAGTTCTTGACTGTATTGTAAGGTGTGAAATTGAGTCATACTCAATGCCCGACCACGGCAGAAGATAAAGAAAAGATGAGTGTCATCCCCTATGCTTTAGCCACAGGCTCTATATAGTATGCCATGCTATGTACCACACTTGTGTGTGCCTTGCCATGAGTCTGTCAAGGGGTACAAGAGTAATCCAATAGTGGATCACTGGACAGCGGTCAAAGTTATCCATAGTAACTTGAGATCTAAGGAAATATTTCTCGATTATGGAGGTGATAAAGAGTTCATCGTAAAGGGTTACGATGATGCAAGCTTTAACACCAATCCGGATGACTCTTAGTAGAAATCCGGCTACGTATAGTGGAGCAGCCATTTGGAATAGCTCCAAGTGGAGCATGGGAGCAGTATGTACAAATATGACACAGAAAGTTTTCAAGGTACACACGGATCTGTATGTCGCAGACCCGTTGACTAAAACGTCTTTCACGAGGAAAACATGATCAAACCCCAGAACTAATTGGGTGTTAATCACATGATGATATGATCACATGGTGATGTAAGTGTTAATCACATGGCGATGTGAACTAGATTATTGACTCTAGTGCAAGTGGGAGACTATTGGAAATATGCCCTAGAGATAATAATAAAATGGTTATTATTGTATTTCCTTGTTCACGATAATTTTCTATTGTTCATGCTACAATTGTGTTAACCGGAAATAGTAATACATGTGTGAATACATAGACCACAACATGTCCCTAGTGAGCCTCTAGTTGACTAGCTCGTTGATCAATAGATGGTCACGGTTTCATGATCATGGACATTGGATGTCATTGATAATGGGATCACATCATTAGGAGAATGATGTGATGGACAAGACCCAATCCTAAGTATAGCACTAGATCGTGTAGTTCGTCTGCTAAAGCTTTTCCAATGTCAAGTATCGTTTCCTTAGACCATGAGATTGTGCAAATCCCGGATACCGTAGGAATGCTTTGGGTGTGCCAAACATCACAACATAACTGGGTGGCTATAAAGGTGCACTACGGGTATCTCCGAAAGTGTCTGTTGGGTTGGCATGAATCGAGACTGGGATTTGTCACTCCGTGTGACGGAGAGGTATCTCTGGGCCCACTCGGTAAGACATCATCATAATGAGCTCAAAGTGACTAAGGAGTTAGTCATGGGATGATGTATTACGGAACGAGTAAAGAGACTTTCCGGTAACGAGATTGAGCAAGGTATAGGGATACCGACGATCGAATCTCGGGCAAGTATCATACCGGTAGACAA
Organism: Hordeum marinum; assembly: GCA_022496015.1. Classification (NCBI taxonomy): domain Eukaryota; kingdom Viridiplantae; phylum Streptophyta; class Magnoliopsida; order Poales; family Poaceae; genus Hordeum; species Hordeum marinum. The sequence continues at coordinate 165,300,717 of CM039678.1, read as the reverse complement.
AGGGAATTGCATACGGGATTGATTGAATCCCTGACATCGTGGTTCATCCGATGAGATCATCGTGGAGTACGTGGGAGCCAACATGGGTATCTAGATCCCGCTATTGGTTATTGACCAGAGAGGTGTCTCGGTCATGTCTACGTGTCTCCCGAACCCGTAGGGTCTACACACTTAAGGTTCGATGACGCTAGGGTTATAGGGAAATGGTATACGTGATTACCGAAGGTTGTTGGGAGTCCCGGATGAGATCCCAAACGTCACAAGGAGCTCCGGAATGGTCCGGAGGTAAAGATTGATATATAGGAAGTCCAGTTTTGGTCACCGGAAAGGTTTCGGGCTCATCGGTAGTGTACCGGGAGTGCCGGGAGGGTGCCGGAGGACCCCCGGGAGGGGTGTGACGACCAAAGGACCACACGGGCTGTTAGATAAAGTGTGCCAGCCCTTATTGGGCTGAGCAAGACTTTTGCTAAAGGCCCATGCGGCTAGGGATAAGAGATAGGGCCAAAAAGGATTTAAAAGGAGGAGATCCACCTCCCTTGTGGGAGGTGGACTCTCCCTTTAAATCGGCCGAACCTCTCCTCTTTGGAGTAGAGGCCAAGCCAGCCCTCCACGTCCCTCCTCCTATATATACTTGAGGTTTTGGCTGTTTTGAGACAAGATTTGATCTCTCCCTCTCACGGCGAAGCCCTACCTATCTTCTTCCTCCTCCGCAGCGCTTAGGCGAAGCCCTGTCGGAATACCTTGCTACTCCACCACCACCACGCCGTCGTGCTGCTGTTGGAGCCCTTCCCCAACCTCTCCTTCCTCCTTTATAGATCAAGGCGTAGGAGACGTCACCGGGATGCACGTGTGTTGAATGCGGAGGTGTCGTCCGTTCGGCACTTGATCGGATCTACCGCGAACTGAATCGCTGTGAGTACGACTCCATCAACCGCGTTCTTGTAACGCTTCCGCTTAGCGATCTTCAAAGGTATGAAGATGCAATCTCTCCACACTCATTTCTAGTTTCTCCATGGATAGATCTTGGTGATCGTAGGAATTTTTTTGATTTACTACTAGGTCTCCCAACAATGTAGATCCACTCTCCCTCTCGTAGATGCTCATCACCATGGATAGATCTTGCGTGTGCGTAGGAAATTTTTTGTTTCCCATGTAATGTTCCCCAATAGTGGCATCATGAGCTAGGTCTATGTGTAGATGAGATCTCGAGTAGAACACAAAAGGTTTGTGGGCGTTGATGCTTAGATTTCTTCCTCCCTTGGTCGGATTTTGGTTCAGCGGTATTGTGAGATGAAGCGGCCCGGACCAACATTACTCGTACGCTTACGAGAGACCGGTTCACTCGACCGCAACTTGTCGCATAGATGGATTGCGGGTGCCAGTTTCTCTCACTTTAGTTGGATCGGATTCGACAAAGGTGGTCCTTGACAAGGTTGAAAAGCAACTAGTGTATCACTGTTGTGGTTTTTGCGTAGGTGAGAATTGTTCTTGCTAGATACCTGTAGCAGCCACGTAAAACATGCAACAACAATTAGAGGACGTCTAACTTGTTTTTGTAGGGTATGTTGTGATATGATATGGCCAATTACATGATGTGATATATGTGATGAATGAGATGATCATGTGATGTATAGATTATCACGACTTGCATGTCGATGAGTACGGCAACCGGCAGGAGCCATAGGGTTGTCTTTAATTATTGTATGACCTGCATGTCAATCATTAAGCGCTATGTAATGCTTTACTTTATCGCTACGGTAGCAATAGTAGTAGAAGCACGTTGGGCGCGACAACCCCGATGGCGACACGTTGATGGAGATCAAGATGATGGAGATCATGGTGTCGTGCTGGTGACGATGGAGATCATGCCGATGCTTTCTAGATGGAGATCAAAAGCACAAGTTCATGGCAATATCATGTCACTTATTATTTGCATGTGATGTTAATCCTTTTATTCACCTTGTTTTGCTTAGGACAACGGTAGCATTGTGAGGTGATCCCTCACTTAATTTCAAGATAAATTGTGTTCTCCCCGAGTGTGCACCGTTGCAAAAGTTCGTCATGTTGAGACACCACGTGATGATCGGGTGTGATAGACTCTACGTTCACATACAATGGGTGCAAGCCAGTGTTGCACATGCAGAACACTCGGGTTAAACTTGAAAAGCCTAGAATGTATAGACATGGCCTCGGAACACAAGAGACCGAAAGGTCGAACATGAGTCATATAGTAGATATGACCAACATGATGATGTTCACCATTGTAGCCACCTCAACTCACGTGATGATCGGATTTGAGTTGGTGAATTTGGATCATGTATCACTCGAATGACTGGAGGGATGTCTATTTGAGTGGGAGTTCTTCAGTAATATGATTAATTGAACTCATTATCATGAACATAGTCAGTAGTGCCGTTGCAAATATGTTGTAGATTACTTGCTTGCGCTGTAGCTCTCTTGAATTTTTATATGTTCCTAGAGAAATAGAGTTGAAAGATGATGGTCGCAAAATTGCGGACTGGGTCCGTGATCTGAGGATTGTCCTCATTGCTGCACAGAAGGCTTATGTCCTTAATGCACCGCTCGGTGCTCCAACCCCTCTAGCGTCGTCTGTAGATGTTGTGAACATCTGACACGCACGTTCTGATAACTACTTGATAGTTTAGTGCGTCATGCATTACGGCTTAGAATTGAGGCTCCAAAACGTTTTAAACGTCATGGAACATATGAGATGTTTCTAAGAGCTGAAATTAGGATCTCAGGCTCGTGCCCGTGTTGCGAGATATGAGATCTCCAACAAGACTCTTTGCCTGCAAGATGAAAGAGAATAGCTCAATCGTTGAGCATGTGCTCAGATTGTCTGGGTGCTATAATCGCTTGAATCGAGTGGGAGTTGATCTTCCAGATAAGATAGTGATTGATATAGTTCTCCAAGTCACTGTCACTAAGCTACTAGAACTTGGTGATGAACTATAAAATGCTAGGGATAGAATTATTGATCCCTGAGCGGTTCGCGTGTTTGACACCGCGAAGGTAGAAATCAAGAAGGAGCATCAAGTGTTGATGGTTAGTATAATCACTAGTTTTGAGAAGGGCAAGGCCAAGGAGGGAAACTTCATGGATGGCAAGTTAGTTGCTGCTCCAGTGAAGCAACCCAAAGTTTAACCCAAACCCGAGACTAAGTGCTTCAATTATGAGGAGAGAGGTCGCTGAAGCAGAACAACCCTAGATACTTGATAGATAAGAAGGCTGGCAACGTCGATAGAAGTATATTTGATATACGTGTTACTGATGTGTACCTTGCTTGTACTCCTAGTAGCACCTGGGTATTGGATACCGGTTCGATTGCTAAATGTTAGTAACTCGAAGTAAAAGCTACCGAATAAACATAGACTAGCTAAGTGTGAGGTGACGATGTGTGTTGGAAATGTTTCTAAGGTTGATGTGATCAACATCGCACGCTCTCTCTACCTTCGGGATTAGTGACAAACCTAAATGTTGTTGGTGTTTGCGTTAAGCATGAACATGATTAGATCATGTTTATTGCAACATGATTATTCATTTAAATTAGAGAATAATGGTTGTTCTGTTTACATGAATAATACCTTCAATGGTCATGCACCCAGTGAGAATGGTTTGTTGAAATCTTGATCGTGGTAATACACATGTTTATAACAATGATGCCAAAAGATACAAAGTCAATAATGATAGTACCACATACTTGTGCCTCTGCCGCTAAATGTCATATTGGTATAAAGCGCATGAAGAAACTCCATGTCGATGGATCTTTGGACTCATTCGATTCGAATCGGTTGAGACATGCGAACCATGCCATTTGGGCAAGATGACTAAAGACCCCGTTTTCCGGATTGATGGAGCGGGCAAGTGGTTTATTGGAAATGATACATGTTGATGTATGCAATCCAATGAGTCTTGTAGCGTGCGGTGGATGTCATTATTTTCTTACCTTCACTGATGATTTGAGTAGATATAGTGGCTATTTACTTAATGAAACACAAGTCTGAATCGTTTTAAAGGTTCAAGCAAATTCAGAGTGAAATTTAAGATCATCGTGACAAGAAGATAAAAATGTCTACGATATGATCGTGGAGGTGAATATCTGAGTTATGAGTTTGGCATACAACTTTTGACAATGTGAAAGTTTTTTCACAACACACGCCACCTGGAACACCATAGCGTGATGGTGTGTCCGAACGTCATAGTCGTGCTCTATTGGATATGGTGCGTGCTATGATGTCTATTATCGTTTTGCTACTATAATTTTGGGGTTATGCATTAGAGACAACTACATTCACTTTAAATAGGGCACCATCTAAATAGGTTGAGATGACACCATGTGAATTATGGTTTGATAGAAACCTAAGCTGTCATTTATTAATGTTTAGGGCTGCGACGCTTGTGTGGAAAAATGTTTTCACCTAATGAGCTCGAACCCAAAGCGGACAAATGCATCCTCATAGATTACCCTAAGAATAGTTGGGTGAACCTTCTATCTCAGATCCAAGCATAAAGTGTTTGTTGCTAAAACGAGTCCTTTCCCGAGAAAAAGTTTCTCTCAAAAGAACTGAGTGGGAGGAAGATAGAACTTGATGAGGTTGTTGAACCTTCGTTTCAACCAGAGAGTAGCGCAGTGCAGAAAGATGTTTCTGTGGATCCACTCAACATGTCTCCCATAGCCCTTGAAGCCTCTTGGGTCGAAATACCCCTCCCGGAGGTCTCCCGGTACACTACCGGCACTCCCGGTACACTACCGATGAGCCCGAAACTTTTCCGATGACCAAAATAGGACTTCTATATATCAATCTCTACCTCCGAACCATTCTGAAGCTCCTCGTGACGTCCAAGATCTCATCCGGGACTCCGAACAACCTTCAGTGACCACCATACATAACTCCATACTACCGAAACGTCACCGAACCTTAAGTGTGCAGACCCTGCGGGTTCGAGAACTATGTAGACCTGACCAAGACACCTCTACGGTCAATAACCAATAGCGGGACCTGGATGTCCATATTGGTTCGTATATATTCTACGAAGATCTTTGTCGGTCGAACCTCTATGTCAAGGATTCAGTTAATCCCGTATGACGTTCCCTTTCTTCTTCGGTATGTTACTTGCCCGAGATTCGATTGTCGGTATCTCCATACCTAGTTCAACCTTGTTACCAGCAAGTCTTTTTACTCGTTATGTAATACAAGATCCCGTGACTAACACTTAGTCACATTGCTTGCAAGGCTTGTTGTGATGTTGTATTACCGAGTGGGCCCTGAGATACCTCTCCATCACACGGAGTAACAAATCCCAGTCTCGATCCATGCCAACCCAACAGACACCCTCGGAGATACCTGTAGAGTACCTTTATAGTCACCCAGTTACGTTGCGACGTTTGATACACACAAGGCACTCATCCGGTGTTAGTGAGATGCATGATCTCATGGTCATAGGAACATATACTTGACATGCAGAAAACATTAGCAATAAACTGGCATGATCACATGCTACATTTGTAGTTTGGGTCTTGTCCAACCTAGCATTCTCCTAATGATGTGATCCCGTTATCAAATGACATCTCATGTCAATGGCTAGGAAACCTTAACCATCTTTGATCAACGAGCTAGTCTATTAGAGGCATACTAGGGACATGGTTTTGTCTATGTATCCACACATGCATCTAAGTCTTTGATCAATACAATTGTAGCATGTATAATAAACGATTATCATGAAGAAGGAAATATGATAATAACCAGCGACGGCTTCCGCCTCCTCCTCTAGTCAGACCTCTAGGCAATGCTATGGTGAAGCATAATCCCAAGTCAGCAAGGGTGAACAAGGTGAACGCAACCGAGGTAGAGGATTCTTCTCAAGTGATCATGGGTAATCTCTATGTTAATTCTATTCCTGCAAAAGTGTTGTTTGATACTGGTGCTTCGCATTCTTTTATGTCATATCCGTTTGCATCCAAGCATCATTTTCATCATGAAGAGTTATGTGCGGCATTTCAAGTTGTGTCTTTGGGAAAGCGTATGAGTTCTCGTTGGGTAGTCCCGGATGTTTCTATCAAGATGGGCTATTATTGTTTTCTGGCCTCTCCAATTGTTCTTGGTAATTCCGATATTGATCTCATTCTGGGCATGGGCTTTCTGGCTATAAACAAGGCGCATAATGATTGTCAAGCCAAAGAAGTCAAAATGACTCATCCTTCAGAAGATGTGATCATTTTCGTAGCTCGTGATGACACGATTCGTCTCTTTGCTCTTAATGAGAAGGGTGAAATCTCGGCTATTTATCAAATTTTGGAGGTTTGTGAGTACGAAGATGTCTTTCCCGAAGAATTTGCAGGAATGCCTCTGCAACGCCTAGTTAAGTTTGTGATTGACCTTGAGCCCAGAACTGAACCGGTTTGCAAGCGTCCTTATAAACTTGGCCCCAAAGAGCTGAAAGAGTTGAAGAAGCAGCTAGATGAACAATAACGTCTGGGTTTGACCGGACCAAGTTCTTCTCCATGGGGTTGTTGTGTTTTGTTTGTCAAGAAGAAGGATGGCACGGACCAACTTTGTGTCGATTACCGTCCAATGAATAAAGAGACAACCAGGAACAAGTACCCACTTCCCAACATGAATGAGTTGTTTGAACAACTAAAAGGTGCCCAGGTTTTCTCGAAGCTTGATCTTTTCATGGGCTATCATCAGCTTCACATTCACGAAGAAGATATTCCAAAGACTGCTTTCAGGATGAGTTTTGACACTTATGAGTACACCATCATGTCGTTTGGTCTTGCCAATGCTCCTCCAACCTTCTCAAGAATGACGAACTTCATATTCTCTCCTTTCAAGAATGAGTTCGTCTTGGTGTATCTAGATGATATCCTCGTGTTCTTGGAGATTGAAGAAGAACATGCAGAGCATCTCCGGCTTGTGCTTGACAAGCTAAGAGAACATCGATTCTATGCTAAGTTTTCCAAGTGTGAGTTTTGGCTCAATGAAGTGGTGTACCTTGGGCATGTGATCTCTGTCGAGGGCATTAAAGTGCACCCTAAGAAAGTTGAGGCAATCTTGAAGTGGGAGCCTCCTCAAAATGTCAAGCAACTTTGTAGCTTCCTCGGCCTGGCAAGCTACTGCAGAAGATTCGTGGAGAACTTCTCTCAAATTTCTAAGCCTCTGTCCAACCTCCTCCAGAAGAATGTCAAGTATGCTTAGTCTCCTGAGTGTGATGTGGCGTTCAATATGCTCAAGCAGAAACTGACTTCAGCTCCAGTTCTTGTCCCTCCTGAGCAATCAAAGCCTTTCCAAGTTTTCTATGATGCTTCTCTCTAAGGCCTTGGTGGTGTTCTCATGCAAGATAAGAAGATTGTTGCTTATACCTTGCGTCAGTTGAAGCCTGCTGAGAAGAACGACCCCACTCATGATCTTGAGTTGGCGGCAGTTGTCCATGCTCTGATGACTTGGAGGCATTTGTTGTTGGGTAGACCAGTTGAGGTTTACACCGATCACAAGAGCTTGAAGTACATTTTCACTCAACCCAATCTCAATCTTCGATAGTCTCGTTGGGTGGAAATGATTGAATACTTCAACCCAAGCATTGAGTATACACCTAGAAAAGCAAATGTCATTACAGACGCGCTCAGCCAAAAGGCGTACTGCAATAGTCTTATCTTGAAGCCTCTTCAACCCGAGTTTGTGAAGCCTTCCGCAAGCTCAATCTCCAAATGATTCTACAAGGATTTCTTGCCAATCTTCAAGTCTCTCCGACTCTGGAAGATCAGGTTCACCAAGCTCAACTTCTTGATGCGATGGTGAAGAAAGTGAAGAAAGGTCTGGCCAAGGGCATTCCAAAGTATAAGTGCTTTTGCGTTGATGACAAAGATACCTTGTTTTCTGAGGACCGTCTGGTGGTTCCGAAAGGTGATCTCAAGAAGGTTATCATGGACTAAGCACACAATTCTCTCCTATCCATTCATCCAGGCAGTTCCAAGATGTATCAGGACCTCAAGCAAACCTTCTGGTGGACTCGCATGAAGCATGAAATTGCTTAGTTCGTGAACGAGTGTGATGTTTGTCGCATAGTGAAGGCGGAACATCAACGTCCAGCATGTCTCCTTTAGCCTTTGCCTATTCTAGAGTGGAAATTCGATCATGTCAAGATGGATTTCGTCACTGGTTTTCCTAAGTCCAAGAGGGGCAACAATGTCATCTTTGTGGTTATCGACCAGCGGACCAAAGTGGCCCATTTCCTTGCGGTCAAAGAGTCTATCCCGGCAGCTCAGCTGGCAGAGTTGTATACGTAAAGGATAGTTTCTTTGCACGGTATTCCTCAGCTCATTTCGTCTGACCGTGGAAGCCTCTTCACTTCCAAGTTTTGGGAGTCCTTCCATACTGATATGTGTACCAAGATCCGCTTCAGCACTGCATTCCATCCGCAGACAAGTGGTCAAGTTGAGAGAGTTAATCAAATCCTTGAAGACATGCTTAGAGCTTGTGTGATCTCTTTCGGCATGAAATGGGAAGATTGCCTTCCATACGCTAAATTTTCATACAACAACAACTTTTAGGCTAGCTCAGGCAAGGCCCCGTTCGAGATTCCCTATGATAGGAAGTGCTGTACCCCGCTCAATTGGTCTGAAACCAGTGAGCGTCAAATTTTGGGCAATGACATGATTAGCGAAGCAGAAGAGATGTGCCATGTCATTCATGAGAACCTCAAAGTAGCTCAATCCCGATAGAAGAGTTATTACGATAACAAACATCGGGATGTCTCCTTTCTTATCGATGACCTTGTCTATCTTAGAGTCTCTCCCATTAAGGGCACTCAGCGGTTTGGAATTAAAGGGAAACTCGCTCCTCGCTTTGTGGGTCCTTTCAGAGTTGTGGGCAAGAGAGGTGAACTTGCCTATCAACTAGAGCTTCCTCCAAATTTTGCAAATGTGCCTTCCATGTCTCTCAGCTCCGGAGGTGCTTCAAGACCCCCGAGCGTACCGTTGACCTCCAAGACATTGATCTCCAAGAAGACATATCTTATCGTGAGCATCCAGTTGCTATTCTCGAAGAAACTGAGTGTAAGACTCGCAACAAGTCAATCAAGTTTCTCAAGGTCAAGTGGTCTCATCATTCCGATAAAGAAGCTACTTGGGAACATGAGGATCTTCTCCGTTCCGAATTTCTAGAGTTCTTTCATTCTTAGATCTCGGGTCGAGATCCTCTTGTAGTGTGGGAGAGTTGTAACAGACCAAGTGTAATCCTTGCCTATTTGTAATATTTCCATGTGTGAACCCCTATGAATTCCATTATGCGTATTAACCTCAACCTTGTCTCTTGTCATTCCATGCATCATGCATCATGCCATCATGGTCATCATATCAAATGCATAACTTTTGTTGCCTTGCTTGTGCTTGTGAATGTTGTGAAGTGATTGCATGTGTTGTTGGGTGAGTGCATGTGTGGCTTTGATTGGAGTGCTCCTCTATGTATTACCATTCCTTAGTATCCCCTATTTAAAAACAACTATCCCATTCTCCCCTTATTCCAATAATATAGCATGTGGTACTTGTAGATGCTATTTTAATGCATTAAAAAGGTTCCAACTCTTCTAAATAATCTGGCGAGTATGGTTTGCTTTTTCCTCAAGTTTGTTCTCTAGGTTATTAATTAAAAAAAACAAATGCAATAGATTTCAATTCAAAATATGTGTATAATTATTTTGTTCTAAAAATGCCAAGATAATTTTATAAAATAGAGTATAATTTGCAGATTCAAAAAATATATATTTTCTCTCTATCTCCTTGCCAATCATGCATGGTTTATTTTATCTTGTTGCTGTTTTATTTAAAAAGAAAACCTTTTCCCTGTGAGAGAGTGAGCTTGCCCACCTGGGCCTTCCCTCCCCGCGGCCCAGCTAGCCCCCCTCGAGCGGCCTCGGCCCTCCTCGCGGGACGGCTACCTGCTCGCCGTCCACCTCTTCCGTTAGCGTCAGAGAGAGAGAGAGCGAGAGAAGTGCGCTCGCCGTGGCTCGGACGTCGAGACACAGTTAAGCCCCGAGCCCCCTTATAAACCTGCCGGCGCGCAACCCTAGGGATTCCTCTCCCCTTTCCTCCCTTCTCCTTTCCTGTCGCCCCAGGTAAGCGCACCCCAAGCCTCGCCAACACCATGCTCTCGAAGCATCGAGCAAGCTTTAGTTCGAGTGCGGGGTAGCGTCCCCTCCTCGTCCTCGTCCTCCCCGATGCCGTGGATTGGCCTCTGGGAGCACCTTTCGTCTTCCTCCTCTACGTGCGCATCGTCTGCAAGCCAGGAGCGCCCCCTCGCTGTCATCTTCTCCGACCTGTACCGGAGCCGAGGCGCCCCAGTTTCCCCGCGAGCTAAGCATTGCCTCAAGCTCGACCCCATCCTCCTCTCCTTGTCCTAGGTGAGGTGGTATGGCTACTCTTCCTTTTCCCCCTCGCCACTGTGTTGCTAGTCGGCCGAGCTCGTAGATCTGACCATGCCGCCATCACGCTCCCACAGCTCCGGCCAAGCCCGCGTTTTTTGTATCTATGAGTGACCTATGGTGTTGTTGCCAGTGTGTCATGCTCCCATCCATGTAGAGGCATTACTGCTGTCTTGTGCCGCGCCTCGCCTCGCCCTGCAAGCCCCGAGCCGAGCTAGTGCTCGAGCTCGCGCGCTGCTTCCCTCCCGCAGGCCCGCTAGGTGCTCGTGCCCTGCCCCGTGCGTGTAGAGGCGTTAGATCTGGGAAATGCAAACCCCAGGGCCCCCACAACTCCCGCCGGTGCACCTCCGGGCCGGTGGTCGCCACCGTCGCCGCCAGCGACGGGTTTTCTTCTTTGCCATATGGGAAGCCCCTGTGTTGAGAATATCTTAGGCGCTGCCCCCTCCTATCGAAGTCCCGCTCGGTAGCATAGTGGCAGCGAGTCCGTTGCACCACCAGGAGGTCGCGGGTTCGATCCCCCCGCACCCCCATTTGTTTCCTTTTTTCGCTGGTGTGTGTGTGATGGCGCCGGATCCGGTGTGGCTACACCCAGATCACGTGTGCGTGTGTGTATCTATTGTGTGTGCTAGTGTGTGTGCGTGTGTTGGTGGGATCTGTTGTGGCAGAGAGATCCCTTGTGGATCCAGTGTGCGTGTGTGCATGTGTGTGTGCTGTGTGTGTATGACCAGTGGGCCTCCACATAGAGGGGCCCTGGTGTCATGCCAGGTGGGTCCCCTCCTATATTTTTTGTTTGTCTTTTTTACTGTTTTTTTCTGATTATTAGAATTATTTCCATTTCTAGTTAGTGTCCATTTCTGTTCTTAGGCATTTTAGGCATGTGCATTTATAGTAATTTATGACTAATAAGTGCATGTGTGGGTTTTCAAATTGCCTTGTGGGCATCTTGCCAATCTAAACATATGTGTGTGATATATGAAATTGGGGTAGAATTTCCCAAGAATTCATTGGTGCAATTTGTTTTGTCATTTGAGCAAGTTTGACAAAATGTCATTTTGTCCCAATATGCCATTTTGTCATTTTAGTTAGTATTAATCCATGCATGCTATGATAATTGTGACAACATGGAAGTGGTAGTGTTACATGAGTATTATGCCATGGTATTTTCTTTTGACATGATAAACTTGTATATAAGTGGGGATCTTGCTCCAAAGTGGCTAATAAAATGTTGCTGATTTCAACATGCTAAATATTTCTAAGTTTGAGTATCTCATAATATTTTAATGCCTTGTTGAGTGGATGCTACCAAGTGCCCTGTTGTGTTTTAGCTCAAGCTCAGTGCTAGTGTTCTGTAGTACATATTGTCCTCTACCATCTTGTTAATTTTCATGCCATGAGGTGGTCTCTAGCATCATTATTTTCTGTTGTCAACTTGCTACCAGCTTAACCCAGATTCCAGAAAACTGTGAATTTCACTAAGTCCCTAGAATCTGTTTCATTATGCCATCTTGTGAGATGCATGCTTAGTGATCCATGCTTCCTTTCCAGTTTGTGTAGTTGGATGATTTGATAAGCATGTTATTTATTTTCTGTTCATGCTTTGTTTGAGGTTGGAAACCACATGTAGCTCTCGATAATTGTTGTGGAAGTTGCTATGTTGCTGTTTTGGGACAAATTGTGTGTGTTAGTGTTTTTTGACTTGTGGGAGCTATGCTCCATTGTTTTTCTTGATCTTTGGCTCTATTGTGGTTGGTTTTCCATTTCCTAACCAGTGGATGCCTTGGAATACCAAGGAATAGCCAATGGACTTCCTTGTCTCATATTTTGCCTTCGTACCTTGCCATGAGCGTAGCGTGAGAACCGTCACTCCGTTTCCTACGTTTTATATATGCATTTGCATCAATTTTGTATGAAGCATGCATATTTGCGATGATCATGCATGTCCAAACAACTTAACATGAGGTTCTGTCCAGAATTGTAAATAACTTAACTATTGCATGGAAACATGACTAGCTTAGGAGTGCCATGTTAAATACTTCAAATGAATCATTCAACATCTTGTTTGTGCATTGCACCTTGGTTGGTTGTTTATTGTCGCTGTTTCTCTTGGGTAGACATGAGTGTTGAACCTGAGTACGAGGATCTAGGAGAGTACCACTATGAGGACCCAGCTCTTTATCCCTCTGAAGAACCAACGTGCAAGATGATCGTACCCTGATCCCGACACTATATTTGCTTTGCTAGATGTCTCGCTCTTATCATTACATGTGTTACCTACCACTTGAATGTCAAGCCTCCTACATTGCCATGATAACCTCTACCCCATCCACATTCTAGCAAAATCTTGTTTGGCTAAGTTACCGCTGCTCAGCCCTTCTTATAGCGTTCTTAGATGCAGGTGCAGGTTGTTTCCATGTGATAACATGGGTATCTAGAGATATCACAATATTTACTACTATTTAATTTAATGCACATATATATCTTGTTATGGTGGAAGGCTTGGCCTTTTTCTTGGTGTTTTGTTCCACTTTTGCCGCCATAGCTACTTGTTACCGGTGTTATGTTTCCATATTTTGTGCTCCTAACATGCTCGTGGTTTTTATGGGGACCCCCGGGATTGTACGTTTGAGATTAAAACTTCTTTGGCAAGATCCAACATTGGTACTATTTGCTTAAACAACTTAATAAAAATGCATAGGGCTTAGCTACTTCGTGGATAACTAATCAACAACCCGGACCAGTGCTCCACATGAGTGTTGGTCCAAAATGGGCTGCCTGCGGGGCTGCCTCGAGGAAACTTGAGGATTGGTTTTCCCTGTAGGTAGACCCATCTAGTAGTGCCCTGAGATAGAGATACGCGCGGCTCCTATTGGGATCTGGCCTGTCGGGTGGTCTTGCTGGACTTGTTTTACCCTTCTCAAATGGCTTGCGTGAGGAACTCTGATCTTCTTTGGGCTATCTCGAGGTGTTGGATTTCCTTTGGAATTGCCTAGGATGATCACGAGATCAGTGGTCGAGGTTATTTCCGCGGAGTGTGGTTAATTTGTGATGGATTAGTTGGAGCACCCCTGCAGGGTTAAATCCTTCGGAAAGCCGTGCCCGCGGTTATGTAGTAACTTGGATATTTTGTTTAACACCCGGTTATAGTTAAATTGAAGTAAACTCCAGTAAAATACACCAACTATGTGTGTAACCGTGATCGTCTCTGCTCGTGAACATGAACCGAGAGAGAACACGGTGGGGTTATGTTTGATGTAAGTAGGTGCTCAGGATCACTTAGTGATCATGGTAGTACTCGATCGTCTTACGTAGTCCACCATATTTACATTCATGTTCTCGTAAGTTAGCCACAAAATAATGCTTAGTGCTGCTGCAAACTCAACACTTACCCCAATCCAACCCAATAAGCTTACATAGTTTCGCTATGTAGGTTACAAGATTGCTGAGTCCCTGTGGCTCACAGATTACTACAACAAATACAGGCGCAGGTGCAGATGAGACCATGACGGATGATGTGACCCAGCTCCAGTGGGAGTATGATGAAGAACATGGCAGAATGTATGTCACATATCCAGATGATTAGAGAGGCCTTGGTATTGATCTTCAGGGCTAGCAAGGCAGTTTCATTACTTCTTTTCTTCATTTGGTTTCGTCCGTAGCCGGACCCTGTCTTACGTATGATGCTTGCATGAACTGTGTAGACTTGTAATTTAGCTTGTGGAGAGTGTAAGCCAACTCATATACTCATCTCTTCATACATGTATGCGATGCTACTGTACTTGCGAAACGACTAGATGTGCCTCTATCCCTGTCACCGCCCCCATGCCTAAATACAGATAGGCACGCATCTTGGACGTTACAAGTAGGTATTCAGAGCCATACGACCATAGGAGCCCTTTGCCTGATCGAACTTGGCCGAGTCGAGTCTAGTAAAAACTATTTTGAGTCTAGTTATATCGGAGAGTAGGTTTCTTGTACTCCTCTTCTATACTCTGGTGAGGTATTCGACTTAGGAATTTTGATTCTACTTCTCTTCTTGCTCAAATTTTTTTAGGATCACGCGGGTATTTTGGAAACTTTACGATGCTGATGTGATGGAGTTCTATCTTGGTGCCTCCTGTCTGACTTGATTTCATCCATGGAGTTGAGCTCTAGGGAATTCTTGGTACATTGTTATCATTCAGTTTCCTTAGTATCTCAGGACGGAGGGTGTTTGGAATTGCTTCAATACTTTTCATGGTGAGATAAGGTCGGAGTCACCCAGTACTGGGGAGGCGTCCGGGGTATCGCCATGTGTGGTATCGTTGTGCTTTCGAGGATCCGAGATAAATGGAGTTCTGAAGCCTATGGTTATGTGTTGAAGGATGGATATAGTTGGGGTGTAGGACTTGTTAGTTGTGTGAGATATTTCCTCCTTGTATCTCCAACACCAGATTGCATAACCAGAAAGATTTTGGAAGTTCTTAAGTGGGAATTCATGTAGTTAGCTAGGATCATCTTCTTCAGATGTATGAGGGCATATATATTTGTTCCGAGAAACATTATCTCAATACTTTTGTGTTATTGCATGTGGCTTCTAATATCTGATGATGTTATCGCAAACCCGAAGAAGGCGTTCTTACTAATTTTTCAGTAGGAAGGTTGTTTATGTTTCTTTGTTCAATTTCTTTCAAGGCATTTGATTCAACCTTTTGCAATCATCTTTGTCAATGATGTGCTGATGTTCTTGTCCATCTCCAGGTTGGCTCCACCAACTCACGGGAATCCAAGTCGAGGTGAGGAGCAGCCTGATCCTCCACCACCCCCACCATCGCCTCCTCCTCCAGAAGCTTGGAAAGCTGTGATGGCCGCAACTAATGTGAATACTCAGATGTTGCTCAGGGTGTTGCAAGAAAGAGATCAGGGTTGGCAAGGTTTTCAAGGGTATTTTCAAAATCATCCTCAGTTGACGACGCTCAACGAGTTCCTTGCCAACCAGCCCAAGTCTTTCACATGTTGTGAGAAGCCTTTTGATGCAGATGATTGGCTCCATGACATGAGTAAGCATTTTGAGTGCAGCAATGTCAGTCCAGAGGACTATGTCAAGTTCGCGTTGTTTCAGCTCAAGGGTCAGGCAGCAGAATGGTGGCAGCAATACAAGGACTCCAGGGGTC
Organism: Hordeum marinum; assembly: GCA_022496015.1. Taxonomy (NCBI): domain Eukaryota; kingdom Viridiplantae; phylum Streptophyta; class Magnoliopsida; order Poales; family Poaceae; genus Hordeum; species Hordeum marinum. The sequence goes on along the minus strand of CM039678.1, from coordinate 165,285,130 downwards.
ATCATGTTGTCACCTGGGACGATTTCTGCTGTGACTTTAGGGCCCATTACATTCCGACGAGCTTTGTCAAGGAGATGCGCGAGAAGTTTAGGCACCTGAAGTAGGGAAGCAAGTCTGTCTATCAGTACAATGTCGACTTCCGGAATCTGGCCCGCTATGCTAAACAAGATGTTCCTGGCGACAAGTCCCTGATTTATCAGTTCAGAGGTGGTCTCAAAGATGAGCGTCTACCAGGTCTGGTCCTTCAAGAGCCTCGTGAGTTTGATCAGTTCTACAACATGGCTTTGAAGGTTCACGCAACTCAGCTCAAGTTAGAGAACTCAAGAAAGCGTTTCAGGGATTTCTATTCTTCTTCTTCCAGCTCTCAGATGGTCCCTAAGTAGCAGTAATATTGGGTTCCTCCTCCTCTGTTTTGTTCTCCTCAGTGGTAGAAGCAGTTCGGTGGTCGTGGTTCTTCCCACCCACCCAACTGAGGATATCAATAGAGGCCCTAGGCACCCAAGTCAGCTAATGGTCCTCCTCCAGGAAAATTCCATCCGCTATCAGAGGTTACTTGTCACAAGTGTTGTCAGAAGGGTCACTACTCAAAGAAGTGCAACCAGCGACGTCTTCCACCTCCTCCTCCAGTCAGACCTCCAGGCACTGCTATGGTGAAGCATAATCCCAAGTCAGCAAGGGTGAACATGGTGAACTTAGCTGAGGTAGAGGATTCTTCTCAAGTGATCATGGTTAATCTCTATGTTAATTCTATTCGTGCAAAAGTTTTGTTTGATACTTGTGCTTCGCATTCTTTTATGTCATATCCATTCACATCCAAGGGTCATTTTCATCATGAAGAGTTGTCTGCGGCATTTCAAGTTGTGTCTCCGGGCAAGCGTATGAGTTCTCATTGGGTAGTCCCGGATGTTTCTATCAAGATGGCAATTATTCTTTTCTGACCTCTCCAATTGTTCTTGGTAATCCTATATTGATCTCATTCTGGGCATGGACTTTCTGGTATGAACAAGGTGCATGTTGATTGTCAAGCCAAAGAAGTCAAAATGACTCATCCTTTAGAAGATGTGATCATTTTCGCTGCTCGCGATGACATGAATCGTCTCTTTGCTCTTAATGGGAAGGGTGAAATCTCGGCTATTTCTCAAATTCCGGTGGTTTGTGAGTATGAAGATGTCTTTCCCGAAGAATTGCGAGGAATACCTCTGCACCGCCTAGTTAAGTTTGTGATTGACCTCGAGCCCGGAACTGAACCGGTTTGCAAGCGCCCTTACAAACTTGGCCCCAAAGAGTTGAAAGAGTTAAAGAAGCAGCTAGATGAACAATAATGTCTGCGTTTGATCGGACCAAGTTCTTCTCCATGGGGTTGTGGTGTTTTGTTTGTCAAGAAGAAGGAAGGCACAGACCGACTTTGTGTTGATTACCGTCCATTGAATAAAAAGACAATCAGGAACAAGTACCCACTTCCTAACATCAATGAGTTGTTTGAACAACTAAAAGGTGCCAAGGTTTTCTAGAAGCTTGATCTTCGCATGGGCTATCATTAGATTCACATTCGCAAAGAAGATATTCCAAAGACTGCTTTCAGGACGAGTTTTGGTTCTTATGAATACACCATCATGTCGTTTGGTGTCCCCAATGCTCCTCCAACCTTCTGAAGAATTAAGAACTTCATATTCTCTCCTTTCAAGAATAAGTTCGTCTTGGTGTATCTGGATGATATCCTCATGTTCTCGGAGACTGAAGAAGAACATGCAGAGCATCTCCGGCTTGTGCTTGACAAGCTAAGAGAACATTGATTCTATGCTAAGTTTTCCAAATGTGAGTTTTGGCTCAATGAAGTGGTGTACCTTGGGCATGTGATCTCTGCCGAGGGCATTAAAGGGCACCCTGAGAAAGTTGAGGCAATCTTGAAGTGGGAGCCTCCTCAGAATGTCAAGCAGCTTCGTAGCTTCCTCGGGATGACAGGTTACTGCAGAAGATTCTTCTCTCAAATTGCTAAGCCTCTGTCCGACCTCCTCCAGAAGAATGTCAAGTATGCTTGGTCTCCTAAGTGTGATGTGGCATTCAATATGCTCAAACAGAAACTGACTTCACTCGAGTTCTCATCCCTCCCGAGCAATCAAAGCCTTTCCAAGTTTTCTGTGATGCTTCTCTCCAAGGCCTTGGTGGTGTTATCATGCAAGATAAGAAGATCGTTGCTTATTCCTCGCGTCAGTTGAAGCCTGCTAAGAAGAACTACCCCACTCATTATCTTCAGTTGGCGGCAGTTGTGCATGCTCTGATGACTTGGAGGAATTTGTTGTTGGGTAGACCAGTTGAGGTGTACACTGATCACAAGTGCTTGAAGTACATTTTCACTCAACCCAATCTCAATCTTCGACAGTCTCGTTAGGTGGAAATGATTGAAGACTTCAACCCAAGCATTGTGTATACACCTGGAAAAGCAAATGTCATTGCAGACGCGCTCAGCCGAAAGGCGTACTGCAATAGTCTTATCTTGAAGCCTCTTCAACCCGAGCTTTGTGAAGCCTTCCACAAGCTCAATATCCAAATGATTCCGCAAGGATTTCTTGCCAATCTTCAAGTCTCTCTGACTCTGGAAAATCAGGTTCACCAAGCTCAACTTCTTGACGCGATGATGAAGAAAGTGAAGAAAGGTGTGGCCAAGGGCATTCCGAAATATAAGTGCTTTTGCATTGATGACAAACATACCTTGTTCTTTGAGGACCGTCTGGTGGTTCCAAAAGGTGATCTCAGGAAGGTTATCATGGATGAAGCACACAATTCTCTCCTATCCAATCATCCAGTCAGTTCCAAGATGTATCAGGACCTCAAGCAAACCTTCTGCTGGACTCGCATGAAGCATGAAATTGCTTAGTTCGTGAATGAGTGTGATGTTTGTCGCAGAGTGAAGGCGGAACATCAATGTCCAGCAGGTCTCCTTCAACCTTTGCCTATTCCAGAGTGGAAATTCAATCATGTCGAGATGGATTTTGTCACTGGTTTTTCTAAGTCCAAGAGGGGCAACGATGCCACCTTTGTGGTTATCGACAAGCTGACCAAAGTGGCCCATTTCCTTCCGGTCAAAGAGTCTATCTCGGCAGCTCAGCTGGCAGAGTTGTATTCGTCAAGGATAGTTTCTTTGCACGGTATTCCTCAGCTCATTTCTTCTGACCGTGGAAGCATCTTCACTTCCAAGTTTTGGGAGTCCTTCCAGATTGCTATGGGTACCAAGATCCGCTTCAGCACTACATTCCATCCACACAGAAGTGGTCAAATTGAGAGAGTTAATCAAATCCTTGAATACATGCTCAGAGCCTCTGTGATCTCTTTCGGCATGAAATGGGAAGACTGCCTTCCATACGCTGAATTTTCGTACAACAACAACTTTCAGGCTAGCTTAGGCAAGGTCCCGTTCGAGATTCTCTATGACAGGAAGTGCCGTACCCCGCTCAATTGGTCTGAAACCGATGAGCGTCAAATTCTGGGCAATGACATGATCACCGAAGCAGAAGAGATGTGTCGTGTCATTCATGAGAACCTCAAAGCAGCTCAATCCCGACAGAAGAGTTATTATGATAACAAACATCGGGATGTGTCCTTTCTAATTGATGACCTTGTCTATTTCAGAGTATCTCCCATGAAGGGCACTCAGCGGTTTGGAATTAAAGGGAAGCTAGCTCCTCGCTTTGTGGGTCGTTTCAGAGTTGTGGGCAAGAGAGGTGAACTTGCCTATCAACTAGAGCTTCCTCCAAATTTCGCAAATGTGCACGATGTCTTCCATGTCTCTCAGCCCCGGAGGTGCTTCAAGACCCCCGAGCGTACCATTGACCTCCAAGACATTGATCTCCAAGAAGACCTATCTTATCGTGAGCATCCAGTTGCTATTATCGAAGAAACTGAATGTAAGACTCGCAACAAGTCAATCAAGTTTCTCAAGGTCAAGTGATAGCATCATTCCGATAAACAAGCTACTTGGGAACATGAGGATCTTCTCCATTCCGAATTTCCAGAGTTCTTTCATTCTTAGATCTCGGGTCGAGATCCTCTTGTAGTGTGGGAGAGTTGTAACAGGCCAAGTGTAATCCTTGCCTATTTGTAATATTTCCATGTGTGAACCCCTATGAATGCCATTATGCATTTGAACTTCAACCTTGTCTCTTGTCATTCCATGCATCATGCATCATGTCATCATGGTGATCATATAAAATGCATAACTTTTGTTGCCTTGCTTGTGCTTGTGAATGTTGTGAAGTGATTGCATGTGTTGTGGGTTGAGTGCATGTGTGGCTTTGATTGGAGTGCTCCTCTGTGTATTACCATTCCTTAGTATCCCTATTTCAAAACAACTATCCCATTCTCCCCTTATTCCAATAATATAGCATGCGGTACTTGTAGATGCTATTTTAATGCATTAAAAATGTTGCAACTCTTCTAAATAATCTGGTGAGTATGGTTTGCTTTTTCCTCAAGTTTGTTCTCTGGGTTACTAATTTTAAAAAAACAAATGCAACAGATTTGAATTCAAAATATGTGTATAATTAATTTGTTCTAAAAATGCCAAGGTAATTTTTATAAAATAGAGTATAATTTGCTGATACAAAATATATATTTTTTCTCTCTATCTCCTTGCCAATCAGGCATGGTTTATTTTATCTTGTTGCTGTTTTATTTAAAAAGAAAACCTTTTCCCTGTGAGAGAGTGAGCTTGCCCACCTGGGCCTTCCCTCCCCATGGCCTAGCTAGCCCCCCCCCGAGCGGCCTCGGCCCTCCTCACGTGGCTCGGACGTCCACCTCTTCCGTTAGCGTCAGAGAGAGAGAGCAAGAGAAGTGCACCCACCGTGGCTCGGACGAGAGAAGGAGTTAAGCCCCGAGCCCCCTTATAAGCCTACCGGTGCGCAACCCTAGGGATTCCTCTTCCCTTTCCTCCCTTCTCCTTTCCCCGCCGCCCTAGGTAAGTGCACCCCAAGCCTCGCCAACGCCATGCTCTCAAAGCATTGAGCAAGCTTTAGTTCGAGCGTGGGGTAGCGTCCCCACCTTGTCCTCGTCCTCTCCGACGCCGTGGATCGACCTCCGGGAGCACCTTTCGTCTTCCTCCTCTATGTGCGCGTATTCTGCAAGCCAAGAGCACCCCCTCGCCATCGTCTTCTTCGACCCGGACCGGAGCCGACGCGCCCCAGTTTCCCCGCGAGCTAAGCACCGCCTCAACCTCGACCCCGTCCTCCTCTCCTTGTCCTAGGTGAGTTGGTATGGCCCCTCTTCCTTTTCCCCCTCGCCACCGTGTTGCTAGTCGGCCGTGCTCGTAGATCTGACCATGCCGCCATCGCACTCCCGCAGCTCCGGCCAATCCCTCGTTTGTTTTATATCTGTGGGTGACCTGTGGTGTTGCTGCCGGCATGACGTGCTCCCCTTCGTGTAGAGGCGTTGCTGATGTCTCGCGCCGTGCCTCGCCTCAGCCTGCAAGCCCCGAGCCGAGCCATTGCTCGATTTCGAGCGCTGCTTTGCTCTTGCAGTCTCGCTAGGTGCTCGTGCCCTCTCCCGTGCGTGTAGAGGCGTTAGATCCGTGGAATGCAAACCCTAAGGCCCCCGCAGCTCCCGCCAGTGCACCTCCGGGTCGGTGGTCGCCGCCGTAGGCGCCGGTGAGGGGTTTTCTCCTCTGCCATAAGGGAAGCCCCTGTGTTGATAATATCTTAGGCGCTGCCCCCCTCCTGTCGAAGTCCCGCTCGGTAGCATAGTGGCAGCAAGCCCGTTGCACAACGAGGAGGTCGCGGGTTTGATCCCCCCATGCCCCCTTTTGTTTCCTTTTTTCGCTAGTGTGTGTGGTGGCGCCGGATCCGGTGTGGCTACACCCGGATCGCGTGTGCGTGTGTGTATCTGTTGTGTGTGCTAGTGTGTGTGCGTGTGTTAGTGGGATCTGCCGCGGCATAGAGATCCCCTGTGGATCCAGTGTGTGTGTGTGTGCTATGTGTGTGTATGACAGTGGGCCCATGGCCCACTGGTCATCCACATAGAGGGGCCTTGTTGTCATGCCAGGTGGGCCCCCTCCTATATTATTTTCTTTGTCTTTTTTATTGTTTGTTTTCTGATTATTAGAATTATTTCCATTTCTAGTTAGTTTCCATTTCTATTCTTAGGCATTTTAGGCATGTTCATTTATAGTAATTTATGACTTATAAGTGCATGTGTGGGTTTTCAAATTGCCTTGTGGGCATCTTGCCAATCTAAACATATGAGTGTGATATATGAAATTGGGGTAGAATTTCCCAAGGAATTCATTGGTGCAATTTGTTTTGTCATTTGAGCAAGGTTGAAAAAATGTCATTTTGTCCCAGTATGCCATTTTGTCATTTTAGTTAGTCTTAATCCATGCATGCTATGATAATTGTGACAACATGGAAGTGGTAGTTTTACATGAGTATTATGCCATGTTATTTTCTTTTGACATGATAAACTTGTATATAAGTGGGGATCTTGCTCCAAAGTGGCTAATAAAATGTTGCTGATTTCAACATGCTAAATATTTCGAAGTCTGAGTATCTGATAATATTTTTATGCCTTGTCTAGAGGATGCTACCAAGTGCCCTGTTGTGTTTTAGCTCAAGCTCAGTGCTAGTGTTTTGTAGTAGATGTTGTCCTCTACCATCTTGTTAATTTTCATGCCATGAGGTAGTCTCTAGCATTATTATTTTCTGTTGTCAACTTGCTATTAGCTTAACTCAGATTCCAGAAAACTGTGAATTTCACTAAGTCCCTAGAATCTGTTTCATCATGCCATCTTGTGAGCTGCATCCTTCGTGATCCATGCTTCCTTTCCAGTTTGTGTAGTTGGATGATTTGGTAAGAATGTTATGTAGTTTCAGTTAATGCTTTGTTTGAGGTTGGAAACCTCCTACAACTCTAGATAATTGTTGTGGAAGTTGCTATGTTGCTGTTTTGGGACAGATTGTGTGTGTTAGTGTTTTGTGACTTGTGGGAGCTATGCTCCATTGTTTTGCTTGATCTTTGGCTCTATTGTGGTTGGTTTTCCATTTCCTAACCGGTGGCTGCCTTGGAATACCAAGGAATAGCCTATGGCCTTCCTTGTCTCATATTTTTCCTTCGTACCTTGCCATGAGCGTAGCGTGAGAACCGTTACTCCGTTTCCTACGTTTTACATATGCATTTGCATTGATTTTGTGTGAAGAATCCATATTTGCCTTGATAATGCATGTTCACACAACTTAACGTGAGTTTCTGTCCAGAATTGTAAATAACTTAACTATTGCGTGGGAAACATGAGTAGCTTAGGAGTGCCATGTTAAATACTTCAAATGAATCATGCAACATCTTGTTTGTGCATTGCACCTTGGTTGGTTGTTTGTTATTGCTGTTTCTATTGGGTAGACGCGAGTGTTGAACCTGAATACGAGGATCCAGGAGAGTACCACTACGAGGACCCAGCTCTTTGTCCCTCTGAAGAACCAACAAGCAAGATGATCATACCCGGATCCCGACTCTATTTTTTGCTTTGCTAGATGTCTCGCTCTTATCGTTACATATGCGTTACCTACCACTTGAATGTCAAGCCTCCTACATTGCCATGATAGCCTCTAACCCCTCCACATCCCAGCAAAATCTTGTTTGGCTAAGTTACCGCTGCTCAGACCCTCTTATAGCGTTCTTAGATGTAGGTGCAGGTTCTTTCCATGTGATAAAATGCATATCTAGAGATATCACAATATTTACTACTATTTAATTTAATGCACATATATATCTTGGTATGGTGGAAGGCTTGGCCTTTTGCTCGGTGTTTTGTTCCACTTTTACTGCCATAGCTACTTGTTACTGGTGTTATGTTTCCATATTTTGCGCTCCTAACATGCTCGGGGTTGTTATGGGGACCCCCTGGATTATTCGTTTGAGATTAAAACTTGTCTGGCAAGACCCAACGTTGGTACTCTTTGCTTAAACAACCTAAGAAAAATGCATAGGGCTTAGCTACCCCGTGGATAATTAATCAACAACTCGGGCCAATGCTCCTCATGATGTTGGTCCAAAATGGGCTGCCTACGGGGCCGCCTGAAGGAAACTTGAGGATTGGTTTTCCCTGTAGCTAGACCCATCTGGTGGTGCCCTCAGACAGAGATATGTGCGGCTCCTATTGGGATGTGGCCTGCCGAATGGTCTTGCTGGACTTGTTTTACCTTTCTCAAATGCCTTGCGTGAGGAACTCTGATCTTCTTCGGCCTATCTCGAGGTGTAGGATTTCCTTTGCAATTACCTAGGATGATCAGGAGATCCATGGTCGAGGTTATTCCCGCGGAGTGTGTTTAATTTGTGATGGATTAGTTGGAGCACCCCTGTAGGGTTAAATCTTTCAGAAAGCCATGCCTGCGGTTATGTGGCAACTTGGATATTTTGTTTAACACCCGGTTACAATTAACTTGAAGTAACCTCCAATAAAATACACCAATTGTGTGTGTAACCGTGATCATCTCTGCTCATGAACATGAACTAAGAGAGAACACGATGGGGTTATGTTTGACGTAAGTAGGTGTCCAGGATCACTTAGTGATCATGGTAGTACTCGATCGTATTACGTAGTCCACCATATTTACATTCATGTTCTCGTAAGTTAGCCAACAAATAATGCTTAGTGCTACTGCAAACTCAACACTTACCCTCATCCAACCCAATAAGCTTACATAGTTTCGGTACCCGGGTTACAATATTGCTGAGTCCTTGTGGCTTACAGATTACTACAACAAATGTAGGTGCAGGTGCAGATGAGACCGTGCCAGATGATGTGACCCAGCTCTAGTGGGAGTATGATGAAGAATGTGGAAGAATGTACGTCACATATCCAGACGAGTAGAGAGGCCTTGGTCGTGATCTTCGGGGCTAGCAAGGCAGTTTCATTGTTTCTTTTCTTCATTTGTTTTCGTCCGTAGCCGGACCCTGTCTTATGTATGGTGCTTGCATAAACTATGCGGACTTGTAATTTTGCTTGTGGTGAGTGTAAGACAACTCATATACTCATCCCTTCATACATGTATGCGATGCTACTGTACTTGCGAAACGACTAGATGCGCCTCTATCCCTGTCGCGGCCCCCATTCCTAAATACGGATAGGCGTGCATCTTGGGCGTTACAATAAGCCTCATGGTCAAGAAATTTCACAAGTTCTACAAGAATAGAAGCAAATATTGAACCTCCAACTCAAGATATGAATAGAAGCGTTCGTTAAATCGTGACCGAAACTGCTACAATTGTGGGAAGCCCGAACACTACTCTAATGAGTGCATGGCTCCTTACAAAAGGAAAGAGGAGTCGCCAAGAAGACGAAGCTAAAGAGACAAGTCACCTTGAAGAGAGAGAAGGAGTAGGGATGATCGTTATGAACAAAGACCCTCAAGGAGAAGTAGGGACTCTGTCGTGGTTTTGTCACGGCAGATGTCTGGGTGAACGGACTTGGATTCGAGGCCATCGCTAAGGTGATGGACTCAAAGGGGTTGATTGGGACGAAGGACACAGGTTTACCCAGGTTCGGCCCCTCAAGTAGAGGTAACAACCTTTGTCCTGCTTGTGCTTGTATTGCTTTGTGTATCGATTACAAGGGAGCTGATTGCTTGACCTAGTTCTCGATAGTTGATCTCTCCAAGTCGCCCCGGGTCTCGCCTTTATATAGGAGGTCAAGACCACAGGTCTTAAAAGTCGTAACCGACTCTCACTACGTGTCTGAGTCTGTCTCTACCTTATCTTGCCTTCCTAAGCAAGTTGTCTCCGGGTGGTTCACCGTCCGGGTCTTCATACCTTCTCCGTTCGGGCCACATCCCGGCCCATCTTGTCAAGCCGCCCAACGTCTTGGGCTTGAGTCTTCACGACCCATCCTTGGGCTGGTGTACGAGACGCCAGGTTTGACCTGGAGCCTTAAGGGCGGGTCTCACCGTGGGGTTATATCCCCAACATTAGGCTCCAGGTTGATTTGAGCTTGCTCACTTCAACCTCCTTCTTAATTAGCGGCGAGTCTCACTTATGTCACCTGAAAGTAAACAAAAAATGACCCGTCGTGATGTCATGTCAAATCTGTCAGAAAGATCCTCTGACGTGTGCAATGAATCTTTCCTCTATTAAATGGACGGCCCGAGAATCGAGGCATCCACCTTGGCCAATCAATATCTGTCGCGCCCGTTTTCCACCTTTGCCTATTAAATAGGACCGCGAAGGGTGGCATTTGTTTCCTCCCCGCTCACTCTTTGTCTTCTTCCTTCTGACGCCACCGCTCCAGCACACTCCACTCCAGTGACGTCTTCACACCGTCGTTGTCGAGGCCGCTGCATCAACCTGTTTGTTCCAGAGTTCTGCTCGCGTCCGCTGCTCCATCTCTGGTAAGTTTTTCCTCCCCTAGATCCGTAGTTTCGGTAGGGTTTTCACGGTGTTCCTCTGCCGCTTAGAACACGAGCTTCTCTCCAATGCCGGCCATGCCTAGCCCATAAAACTCGGTGATATCATTTCCCCATCGTGGCGTACTGTAGGAAACCGATAGCAGCACCGTGCAGATCTGTAATTTCTCTGCTTGCCATTTTTCAAACTTTCGCCGTTTCGACCGTTCGTCGCTAGGTTTGAAATAAAACCATTTTTCTCTGTTCTGTAGATCCGTAGCCACAGAGATATGTTGTGAAACCTGTTTTCACACTTAGCCAAATTTTGCTCCGTCTTCTTGTAAACTTGACCCGCCATGTAATCCCAGCTCTCACCAACCAGATCCTGGCGGCTTAATCTTATAAAATCATAGGATTTTAACCTCCCTTAGACGTCTGCCGTTCCCTGACTCGCCGTACATTGTTATCTTGCGTAGTTTTGAACCGCCGCCATGTCTCGTGCATACAACTCATGCAATTGGGTCAGCTCTGCCATCACTGAAGAATTCCTGATGGACTTTGTACACGTGGGCACCATTCCCGCCAAAGATGTCATCCATTGGCGGGTTCCAGGTACCCAATCTGGCTCGTTCCTTAGGAGGGCGAAGTAGTTGTATTTTCAGATCATGTCGAATGTGGGTTTGTACCCTCCGGCTCAAAATTCTTTCGGGATGTTCTTCACTTTTACAAGCTGCGCCCTCAAGACCTTGCTCCCAATTCCGTTTCCAACATATGCAACTTCCAAGTGCTCAGTGAAATCTCCTTGCAAACAGAGCCGTCCGTTGGTCTATTTCGTGAGTTCTTTTAAGCAAACCGCCAAACAGAGGTGAAGGCCGCCCAAGCTTAGAACTTGGCGAGATTTCTATTCAGAGGCGCCGAGACATAACCTTTCCAGCTTTTCAGATGCCGAGTCATCCTAAAGATTGGAATAAGACTTGGTTTTACTGTAAAGATACCTCCCCTGATGGAGAGCATCCCCTGCCGGGTTATCGCCCATCCTGGCTCAAGACGACCTTTGAGCTTCCTGGCCGGCTGTCAACTACTGAACGGGCGAAGCACGCTCCGGCTCATGCCAAAATTAAAGCCCTTATGGCCAATGGACTGACGGGACTGGATTTGATCCGCTGCTAGATTTCTTGGAGGATCATGCCCTTGAGCCGGCACAGTCGCCTTATGTGCGAATATCCAGGTCAGTATGATGATTCCCTCTGCTTCAGCCGGACAACATTATCAGAGGATGATATTACAACTGTCCTTCGGAGTTTTGTTCACGAATCTTCAAGAGCTTGCAGCGCCATTGGGCTGGCACCTTTCTGTGCTGCTAACCCGGGCCCAGATGTAGGGTGACTCTTTATGCTCTCTTCTCTATATTAGCTATGTCTTGGCAATCTCTTCACCTTTTGTCATCTTCTATTTTCAGGCTAATTCTGACTTCTGGAAGAAGAAATAGGTCCCTCCTCTGAAGAAATCAAGAAGGAAAGACCATGGTTCGGAAGAAGAAAACCACTCCTCAGGAAGAACTGGAAGAACAGCCGGAATCCGACGGTTCAGAGGTATAACTTGACTATTTTTGCCACCTCTTTATTCACCTTACTAACAACAACTATTAACAAGAGGATATAGAGACCATCCATGCCAACTCCCCTGAGGTAACTTATGTTTCGTCCTACTAAGACTACTTTGTACCCCAGAAGATACGGCGAGTCGTTCGAAAAGTTCCCCTTTCTCATCTTCTTGCTTACTTAGACCCCCAATTTCTTTTGAAAAAGCAACAGCAAACCGCCCGACGCCAGACCCGGAGCGCCGGCTCTACCGTGCTCATGTCCGGGTTACCTAACTCTCCGGCTTAGAAGAAGTGTCCATCAGAGGTATATATTCCTTCTCTGCTTGATTTCACTAATCCTTCCTTTGTAACTCCAAAATTGCCTTATATTTCTTGAACTACTTTTCAGGGATCATCTCCTTCGTATGGCGACTCTACGGCCACTGCTCTGCCGCCTCCAAATATTAACCCGTTGTATGTGTGCTTTCTTGCATTATATCTGAGTCTTTGGTGGTTATAAATTTTGAGTTTTAACCTTTGTGCACTTCAGGTATCAAGCCAAGCGAAGGAAAACCAACAAGTCCTCCCCTGGCCCAAATGCTCAAGAGCCGGAACCTGCTAACCCGGATGCTCCCATGCCGGATGTTGATCCCTCGGTAGCTTCCAAAGAGGCACATGAAGAGGCTTGTCCTTCTACAGAGCCGGCTGCGGACGACATCAATCTTGAGAGTCCTCCGAGGGACCGTTCCAAGCCGCCAAGCCCTGCAAAGGTTGGTGATGAAACAACCACTCCGGACGTCCTTATTACTGGCACCTTCTTCCGCTCTCCTCAACCTCATGTGCTGACAAAGCATAGTGAAACAACTGCCACTTCCAAGAAGCTAGAGTTTGAGCACCCCGTGCTAGAGAAGCTGACAGCTGATGAACTTCATGCCGGCTATCTGAACCGCTTGTCTACAAGCCGGGACCTGGAGCTCAAGCTTGTCAACTTGATGAAGGAGAAATACGAGGTATTCCCATTCTCCTTATACCCTTACATAGCCCCCAAGAGCCGGGTTAACACTAGCTGATGATAATCCGGGTCTTCATAACTTGGTAGAAGTAGAAATATTTAGCCTGTAGGCCTCAACTTACTTAGATGTAATCGCAAATCATTGTTCTTAGCCCCCAAGGGCCGGCTCAAAGTTGATAACATTGAACTGGGGCTTTATTGAAGATAGGTAGCAGAGCCAATTGTAGCCCCCAAGGGCCGGCTCAATCTTGCCAAAGTTGAGTCGGAACTTTATTGAAGATGGGTAACAGAGCCAATTGTAGCCCCCAAGGTCCGGCTCAATCTTGTCAAAGTTGAGTTGGAACTTTATTGAAGATAATTTGAAAAGCCAGCCTGTAGCCCCCAAGTTCCGGGTTAAGTTGATAAGAATGACCCAGAACTGTATTGTAATCTTTGAGATCAAATGGACATTATCCCCCAAGTGTCAAGTATATTGCTTGCAATCTGCTTGAACCTTGCTTATCCTTCATTATCTGAAAATATTTCCTTCGGACAACTTATCCCATATTTTGAAATGTCACAGGAAGCTTTAAGCGAAGCCGGGTCAAAAGTGGCTGACTTAAAGAATAATCTAGCCACACAGCAAGCCGCCCAAGGTGAGGCTGATGAAGAACTGACCAAGATCAAAGCCGACTTTGCTGCTTTCAAAGAGTCTACAAAGACTGAACAAGCCGCCCTTACGCAACGGGCGGATGACGCTGACCAGCGGCTGATGATTATATCAAATGAACTACAATCTTTGAAGCGTCATATCAAGAAAATGACAGCCGCCATATTTGGTAAGTTTTTTACAGCTTAACCCAAATTGTGTATATGTACTTGTATTGGTGACTCATGATGAAGAACCCGTCTTATGTACGTTCCAGGAGCCGCCAACTTGCTTCGGAAAGCTTGCTGCCCCTAAAGGCTATTTACATTATGACGGAGCAATTTACTGTGGAACTGTTTGTACGATCAAGTCTGTACTCTACAGGGATACCACCCCTTCAACTATTAAAGGGGTCATAGAGCTTCTTTCCATGCTGCCCAAACAGATTGGAAGAAATCAGCCGCCCAACAGGGAGCTATTGCAGCCATAAGCCGAGCATTGGCCTTTGCTCCAGAACTGGCTCCTACAGACATGATGGACGGATTTCCCTCCAAGAAAGATGATGGCTCCGAGTTTATAGAGGCTTACTATGCACGGTGTGTGAAGGCTTCCAAAGTCCTTGCCTCCGTGTTAGTAGAAGAAGTCAACTTGGAGACATATCAGGTGGCTTACAGCGCTGATCAGAAGAGAATCCGCATCCCCCTCTTTGAGTCCAAGGACCTAATGCCTGCCCGCTGTAAGAACCTTTTTGCTTCTGAACTTGACCCGTCCCCCTTCTTTGAAGAAGGAAACTTTGCAGCTTTAACCCACTACAACTGGGACTTGAAAAATCTTCAGATCAAGAAGGTTGAAGACTCGGAGCAGGGTGACCCACCGGCTAGCTAATGGAGTTGTGAATGCCGCTGATAAGCCAGCTCTTGTGACCCGCCATGAGCGGTGTAAGATACTTTATGATATTTTTGTTCTCTACAGAGAGCATATGTAATAGACTGGTAGTAACTTTGCCTTTGCCTGAATTGTTCCATCGTGCACATATTAAATAGTCCGGCTTAATATATATACGTCACCTTCCTTGCACTTCTCATTGGATGCTTTACCAGCTCTTGGTAGCTTAACTGACCTGCAAGAATAGATGTATCTTGATATTGTTAGGAGGGTGGCTTAAAAGCATAACCAAAGATGTTGTATCGTCCTAACGTGTTGACAGAGTCAACTGTTTGGCTTAAGATCCGGCTGATAGGGTCTGATAAGCTACACCCGAAGGGTGAGAAGCCCCCTAGACAACCATGTTGACGGAGTCAACTTTTTGGCTTAAGAGCCGGATGATATGGTCTAATAAGCTACACCCGGAGGGTGGGAATCCCCCTATACAACCATGTTGATGGAGTCAACTTTTTGGCTTAAGAGCCGACTGATAGGGTCTGATAAGCTACACCCGGAGGGTGGGAAGCCCCCTGTACAACCATGTTGACGGAGTCAACTTTTTTGCTTAGGAGCCAACCGATAGGGTCTGATAAGCTACACCCGCAGGGTGGGAAGCCCGCCTGTACGACCATGTTGACAGAGTCAACTTTTTGGCTTAAGAGCCGACTGATAGGGTATGATAAGCTACACCCAGAGGGTGGGAAGCCCCCTGTATGACCATAATGATAGAGTCAACTTTTTGGCTTAAGAGCGGACCGATAGGGTCTGATAAGCTACACCTAGAGGGTGGGAAGCCCCCTGTACGGCCATGTTGACAGACTCAACTTTTTGGCTTAAGAGCCGACCGATAGGGTCTGATAAGCTACACCCGGAGAGTGGGAAGCCCCCTGTACGGCCATGTTGACATAGTCAACTTTTTGGCTTAAGAGCCGATCGATAGGGTCTGATAAGCTGCACCCGAAGGGTGGGAAGCCCCCTATACGGCCATGTTGACAGAGTCAACTTTTTGGCTTAAGAGCTGACCGGTAGGGTCTGATAAGCTACACCTGGAGGGTGGGAAGCCCCGTGGACGGCCATGTTTGGATCTTTCTTGCATGGACGAAGATATGCGAAACGGCAGAGGCCTCGTCTGGCAGGGATGCCAATTTTATTCATATATAAATATGATATGTACAATGATAGTGTACAATGTCGAGTCTCAATGACTTAAGTGTAGTAAGGCCGCAGATGCGCTATGTTCCATGGTCGGCGGGTCTCCTAACCCGAGGTATCTGAATCGTCTCGGAGGTCAATGAGGTAATACGACCCGTTGTTGAGATTTCTGCTGACCACGAACAGTCCTTCCCATGGAGGAGACAGTTTATGCATATTTGTCTGGTCTTGAATCAGCCGCAGCACTAAGTCGCCTTCTTGAAACGTCCGGGTCTTGACTCTGCGGCTATGATAGTGGTGCAGGTCTTGCTAATAAATCACCGAACAAGCAGCCGCCAGTTCTATTTCCTCCTCCAAGGCATCCAACACGTCTTGACGCGCCGTCTCATTGTCCGTATCAACGCAAGCCGCCACTCGTGGCAAGTCATGCCAGATGTCACTTGGTAACACGGCCTCTGCACCATAAACCATGAAGAAAGGTGTATAACCTGTTGATCTATTGGGGGTAGTCCTGATGCTCCATAAGACGGACGACAATTCCTCCACCTAACAACCCGGCGTTCGCTGTAAAGGAACCATAAGTCGGGGCTTGATACCTCCCAAGATTTCCTGGTTAGCACGCTCCGCCTGACTGTTGGACTGTGGATGAGCAACTGTAGAAACATCAAGCCGGATGTGTTCCAGGTCGCAGAACATTTTCATAGCCCCCTTGGACAGGTTTGTGCCATTGTTCGTGATGATGCTGTGAGGGTAACCAGAATGGTAGATCAGCTTTTTGATAAACTGAACAGCCGTAGCCGCATCACACTTGCTGACCGGCTCAGCCTCTATCCACTTGGTAAATTTATCAACCACCACCAAGAGGTGCGTCTTCTTGTCCTTGGATCTCTTGAAAGTCACAACCATATCGAGCCCCCAGACTGCAAACGGCCAAGTAATTGGTATCATGTGCACTTCTTATGCCAGAACATGAGAACGCCGGCCAAACTTTTGACAGCCATCGCACTTACGGACCAATAACCCTTGAAGTGACCAGCAATGATATCCACCGCCTAACGATAAGCCGCCATCCGCGGATCCTTGGAATCCCAAGTGCCTGAAACTTGCTGAGCCACAAGATCTGAGTCGCCGAAGCATCTTACCCGACTTAAGTTCATCTCCTTAGCCACCCTGAGGCCATGAAGCAGGGCTTCATATTCAGCTACATTATTAGTGCAAGGGAACATCAACTGGAGCACATAACAGAACTTATCACCTTTGGGAGACGTTAAGACAACCCCTGCCCCTGATCCTTCTAGCTGCTTGGATGCATCAAAGTGTATTGTCCAGTATGTGTTATCCGGCTTTTCTTTAGGCACCTAACACTATGTCCAGTCGTTTATAAAGTCCACAAGGGCTTGAGACTTGACAGCCGTACGAGGTACGTATTTCAGATTGAGAGGTCCCAGCTCCAATGCCCACTTAGCTATCCTACCAATGGCTTCTCTGTTTTGAATTATGTCCCCCAACGGAGCAAAGCTGACCACGGTGATCTGGTGCCCTAGTAAGTAATGATTTAATTTGCGGTTGGCCATGAACACCCCATACACTAGCTTCTGCCAATGCAGATATCTCTGCTTGGACTCTGTCAGGACCTCACTGATATAATAAACTAGCCTCTGAACCAGATATTCTTTCCCTACCTCCTTGCGCTCAACCACAATTGCAGCGCTGACAGCCCTGTTGTTAGCCACCATAAGAGCAAGGGTTCTTTCTCAGCCAGAATGGCTAAAACCGACGGCTTAGTGATCTGCTTCTTGAGTGCCTCAAACGCCTCACCCGCCTCACCTGCCGCCGTACTCCAGACAAAATTGTCTGTCTTCCTCATCATTTGATATAAAGGGATGGCTTTCTCACCAAGGCGGCTTATAAACCGGCTCAACACGGCGATCCGCCTTGCTAGGCGTTGTACATCATTGATACAAGCTAGCTCAGCCAGGGAGGTGATAGCCTTGATCTTATCTGGGTTAGCTTCAATACCACGCTCAGAAACCAGAAACCCCAAGAGCTTGCCAGCCGGAACACCAAAGACACACTTTGCCGGGTTAAGCATCATCTTATAGATCCGCAGATTGTCAAAGGTTTCCTTTAAGTCGTCAAGAAGGGTCTCCTTCTTCCTTGACTTGATCACAATGTCATCCACATAAGCATGAACGTTGCGTCCAATCTGATTGTGATGACAATTCTGCACGCATCACTGATAAGTCGCCTGGGTACTCTTGAGCCCAAAAGGCATGGACACATATCAGAAGGCTCCAAAAGGCATGATGAAAGCCGTCTTCTCTTGGTCCTTAACCCCCATCTTGATCTGATGGTATCCCGAATAAACGTCCAGGAAGCATAAACTTTCGCAACCCGCCGTAGCATCAATGATTTGATCAATACGAGGAAGAGCAAAAGGATCAGCCGGACATGCCTTGTTAAGGTCCGTATAGTCCACACATATACGCCACGTGCCGTTCTTATTGACCACAAGCAATGGGTTAGCAAGCCACTCCGGGTGAAAGACTTCGATGATGAGACCCGCCGCTAAGAGTCGGGCGACCTCTTCCCTGATGGCCTTGCGTCTCTCCTTGTTGAACCGCCGTAGAAATTGCTTGATAGGTTTAAACTTCGGATCCACATTAAGGTTATGCTTAGCAAACTCTCTCGGTACACCCGGCATGTCAGAAGGTTTCCATGCAAATGTGTTCCGATTCTCACGGATGAATTCGATGAGCGTGTTTTCCTATTTGGGATCCATGTTGGCCCCAATAATGAACTGTTTTGATGAGTCGCCTGGAGTGAAATCTACCACCTTGGTATCATCTGCCGAAAACTTGAGGGGCGGTTCAACCTCCGTGGTAGGCTTCTTCAGCGGGGTCATATCCTTCGGGTCAACATTCTCCTTATAGAATTTGAGCTCTGCCTCAGCACAACTGGATTCCGTGTAAGCCGCGTCCCCTTCTTCGCACTCAATAGCCGTATTCCGATCACCATGAACTGTAATCGTGCCTTTTGAACCGGCCATCTTGAGTTGTAAATAGACATAGCAAGGCCTAGCCATGAACTTGGCATAAGCCGGCCGCCCAAACAATGCGTGATAAGGGCTCTTGATCTTTACTACTTCAAACCACAAGGACTCCACCCTGTAGTTGTACTCGTCACCAAAGGTGACTTCCAAAGAAATCCTGCCCATCGGGTAAGCTGACTTGCCCGATACACCATGAAAAACTGTTGACGAGGGCTTAAGGTCTTTATCAAGCAGCTTCATCCGTCGGAAGGTATAATAGTATAGGATATTGATGCTGCTGCCACCATCCATAAGTACATTATCCACCATATATCCTCCCACTTGGGGGGCAACTACCAGGGCTAACTGCCCCGGGTCATCAACACGCGGCGGGTGATCCTCCCGGCTCCATGTTATGTCATACTCAGACCACTTCAAGTATTGCAGTAGAGCCGGTGCGATTGCGTTAACCGCCCGCTTGCGCAAATTCTGATCCCGCTTGTTAAGGCTAGTCGTCAAAACATGATACTGGCCCGAACTGCGCTGCTTTGGATTACTTTGATACCTGGACTGATTATGTTACTGCGGATTGTTGTTACCAGAGTGCTGAGGATGTCCTCCTTGGCTACCCTAGCCATGATGACCGGACCCTGAACCACCGGATCCAAACCCGGCTCCTGACCCGCCTGAGCCTGAGCCGCCGGGTGGGCCACCACCATTGTTGTTGTGCTGCTGCATGCTGTAGTTCTTGAACTTCTGCATGATGTGGCAGTTACCCCATGTGTGCCCCGCAACTCTATCGGGCCGGTTGTGCTCCGGACGGGGTTTATTGAGCATTTCCTCCAAATTTAAAGGAGTCCTATTTTTGTTAAAAGGTGGTCTAAACTTCCCATTGCCCATAGGATGATTTTGGCCGGTGCTGGCATTGGCCACCAGTTTTGACCCGCCCTCCAGGTTCTTCCGCTTGCCCTGGTTACCGTTACCTGCCGCACCCTTGCCCTAATTGTTCTTTTTACCTTCGCCGGTCTTCTCCTCATCAGAACCTGGATCCTTCGTGTTATCAGAATCGACATACTTGTGAGAGCCACCATGAGTTCTCCCATGTAACATCCCAAAATTCTAAATTTTGGAATGTTATATTAAATAAATAAGTGAGATTGTGTGCTCAAATGTTGTGTGATTGATTGTGTGAAATTGAGTGGAATTTGAAACTTTTGAAATTTTAATGAGAGGGAATAAAATGACTTTCCCAAAATTTTCTATTTCGAATCCCTATTCAATTTTGAGTTCGAATATTTTAAAATCCCTCTTATAAAATAAAATAAAATTTAGAGGAGGAAAATGACACTCCAAAATCAGAGACAATGTTTTGATTTAAATTTGAAAACAAAAACTATTTGAAATTTATTTTAAATTCAAATTCCTTTTCATTTTGGAGTTAATCCAAAAACAATGATTTTTTAAGTATTCCAAAAATTCTTACAAAGATATTCATGTTTTAGAGTTTATTTTTCCGAATTTTTTTATATATATAATACGTCTATATAAAATGTTTTTCTATTTTTGTTTAATTGCTTATGTTCACTGTTTTTAAAGAAAAAGGAAAAAAACCAGGAAACAATATTCACACCAAACACTGTTCATCCGTGAAATAAAAAAAAACTGGGCAGCGCCCATGTGGGCGGCCGTCTGAAGCAGCCCATGCGGCCCTCACTCTTTTCTTTCAATTTTAGTCTACTTCTAGTCTATTTGTTTAGTCCCAAATTGCCTAGCCTTTGACTTTCAATCCTCCCTCCCACCTATAAATATAGACCCATAGGTGAACCCAAAAATCATCCACTTCGGCTTGAATCGAATCGTTTCGGTTTGACTAGGTTTATTAAAATAAAAATATTTTCTTCTCTTCGGCGGGATTTCTAGAAGTCATCTCCTCTTTGAAGTTATATCTTCTCTACATTTTAAAGGTATTCTCTTCGTATTTTTTATACTCCTGTAGTTTAATATCCCTAGACTAGTATTTTTATACTAATATACGATAGAGTAATTAGATTATTAATTAGTCTCCGTATTTATTCACTAGTCCTACAATTCTTTTAGACATAACATTTTTCTTTCTAAAACAGCTTGGCTCAAAATTTTCAAATAGCCATAACTTTCTACTCGTTTATCAGAATTAGATGAAACCAACGCCTAAATTTTCGTCTTGACCTCACCTATCCAATCAACATCACGTCAATTTTTTTCAAATTTTAAAATTTCGAAATTTATTCAGATTTATATTCAAACTTCTTTTGATCATATCTTTTTATCTGTAGCTCCGTTTCCGATGAATCCAATTGCGTCGGATCCGTATCGAAGTAATCTTTCCGTTCACATCATTAGTGTTATCGTTTCAACATATAATTTTGATCTTTCTCATAATTGTCTATTAGTCCCCAAAATGTGTTCACACACCGTAGTAAGCTAACTCAATACCATATTGAATTCTTATAACTTTTGATCCGTCATTTTGAACCTAGTAATTATTTTTTATACCGTTCATATTGACTTCCCATATATAGTAACATCATTAGTTTCAATCTTTGAACCTTTCAAATTTGAGCGATTCAATTTGAATCCGAACCTTCATTTGATCATATCTTGCAAAGTGTAACACTGTTTCAATTGATTCCTTTTACCCCTAAATACTCGTGTCATATATTTCTATACATAACCAGCGTACTTCGGTTCAACTTCTTTTGACCTTTGTGAATTCGGATTCAATTCATACTTGAATTTACAATTCTTTTCATACTTCAATTCGCTATAACTTGTGTTGTAGTGCTCCATTTCAATTAAATTCTTTCTATAAATAAATTCTTATGTCTTATACTATTTGTCAAACAACATTCATGTTGTTCCCCCATACTTCGGATCGTCTTCCATAGTCTGTCCAACCTAAGCTTATATAGCAATAGTTCATCATCCATTAACTCTTTTGAGTTGATTCCTCCACTTTCAGTTTACAACACAGTTAGAACCTATCTTTTCTTATTTAACCTTAGTATGTTGTTATTTTCGCACCAAGACATGTTTTGTTCTTGCGATCTTTTGGTTCTTTGTTTTGGCATGAATGTTTATTGAATGTTATTTGCTTACAATAGATTTCTTGGAGTGTGACGAGTAGAATTATCCAGATTGTGAGAGCGACTATCTTCATCAAGTAATACCAGGCAAGTTCACATTGACCATGTTATTACCTATGTTTTTCAAGTTGCATTAGTTCAACCTTCCACCCATTGCATGCAAAGTAGGTACTTGGAAACTTGGTTACTTGAGTAGTATCATATGGTAGGCCACCCAAATATCCTTGTTACTTTGGCTGGGACGTTATTTTATTTTCTATGCTTTTTAGTAGACGGGGTTTTGGTTGAGTGTCTACCATGAGAGTTGTGAGACTTAATTGATGATGAAGAACTCAAGACTCCAAGTAATATTTTCAAGACCTGATGATGCAATATACCTCTGGGTGGATGATGGTTGAACGGCGCCCTGGAGAAGCCAGTGGTTAGCCTAGGTGTTGCTGGAGAAGTGCCAGTATTCACGTGGAAAGGTCCACCCAGGAACAAAGAGATGGATGGATGCTTCAAGACCCAAGGCTTACCTGCACAGCCACAAGCCATTATGGGCTCTGGCTTGGTTGGATATTGTGGTGACCCTGGACAGGCAGTGCTACGAGATGTAGAAGAATGGTAGGAAAGGATGCGCACCAACAGAGTCTCAGAGGAACCCCTCAGAAGACCATGTTTTGATCATCTGTTCCTCAAACACCCTGAAGTGCGAGGAATCCAATGGAGGCGATCAAATCTTGTGGGGAACGTGTGCAAAACTCTACAGAGTAATCAAACCTAATCGATTAGCCGTGTCCTCGGTCATGGACAACTTGAGCCAAAGGAACTGAAACTATCTGGAACTCTCAACACAAAGAATTATAATGATGTGGGTATTAATGACAACTTGGGTGTGAGAATTGGTTGGTGGAACCATCTCATTAATCAACCAACTTTGTAGTAATAATTTCTGTTTTGCCCTCTCTTGTTGTAGGAAAAATTTGCTTTACGCAAAACTTTAACTTATAGCCCCACCTGCCCTATATGCATATAGTATGGATGATTATTTTTCACCCCCTCTTTTGTGACTTGCCGGCATATTCAAAATGCTCACCTACATGGCTGCAATGTCTCATGTTGCAGATACTCTTCTTCGACGAGTAAGAGTACGATTTAGGGTTACGGTCTACAATCAACCTGCCGTTGGTGTTTATTGGGACTCCACTCCCGTTGACTGTTTCCGCTGAGATTATAAGGCATATATCAGTTTTACGTTAATTACATGTGATTGTACTTTGATGTATACATTGATGTACTGTGTGTGCCAGCATACTGATCCAGGGATGGCATAGAACACACACAGGCTTGACCTTTCTAGGTCGGGTCACTACAGAAATGGTATCAGGGCACATGTTGACTGTAGGACGTGACCCTAGGAAATGGATTAGAAATAGGAAGACCTTGATAGGAACAACTTTTGTTTTCACTACTCTCATAACGTCTAAATTCTTTTCTGAACTCTCCCTGTTTCAAACTATAGATGGAGAACTACACCCTGAACAAAACAAAGGACTACGAAAATGTTCTCGGAGGCTCATTCCTCATGGAGCTAGTGCACATGGTGTAGCTGCCAATACCTGAGATTAAGGTGAATAAGAGGAAGTCTGGATTCTGTGGCACCAGAACTAAAGTTTTTGGACATACAAAAGACCCCAAAACGGAAGACATCAACTATGGCACCTTGAGCGAGATGGACATGAACACTGCCATCATGATGCCATGGCATGTTTGAGCTATCATCATCGTGCTGAGTTGTGGAACCACTATTTTGGAAGGCTTGGATGGCAGAAGCCTGATGGAGCACTCATCGACCTGACCGACGAACAGAAGATGAAGTTTTCACCCGTACTTGTGTACAATCAAGAACTGGAGCACTACATCAAGAACCTTCAAATGGACCTTCTCTCAGAGTTGTTTGAGAACGAAACACTTCGGGAGAACCTCAAGGCTGAGAAGCTGAAGGTAGCCAATCTGAAGAAACACGATCCCAAGATTCAGAAGCTTCGTCAAGACTTGAAGAATAGTGAGGTCATGACACATGCTAGAAATGTTGAAATTCAGAAGCTCAAGAACCAACTACTAGAACTACAGAGACGACACCGGAAACTCCGCATCAATAGGGAAAATCTGGTAGAAGAACTTGATAATATCAAGCATGACCAGAAGAAGCGCACTGAAGACGAAGACATGATATAGACTAGCTTAGTAGTGGCCCCACCAGGAGAGAATAAAGGATAAACGTTGTTATGATTTGAGAGATCGACCATACCAACCTTATGTGGGTGGCGATACTATAGTTTGAGTGAACTTTATGAATGTGTGGATTTGAGTTTGATGTTTTGTGTGTTTGAATCCCTTCTCTCTCTCTCTATCTTTGTCTCAATCTTTCGCATCTTATCCCAAAACCTTGAACCCAATAGACGGCGAATGAAGCTGGACTTGAATTCTCTAGACCTATGACCTAGTTGGAGGTA
This sequence comes from Hordeum marinum, assembly GCA_022496015.1. Lineage (NCBI taxonomy): Eukaryota > Viridiplantae > Streptophyta > Magnoliopsida > Poales > Poaceae > Hordeum > Hordeum marinum. Next base: position 165,260,820 of record CM039678.1, on the reverse strand, counting down.
GAAGTACGGATTCAAAACATGGATGAAAATGAGTTGTTGATGCATAAGCTGGGATTTTGCTATAGTACAAGGATAAAATATAATATGGTGAATGGATAACCCAGGTTGTTTTAAGGATGAAAATACTTTGTAAGATGTTGGGAAGTGAATTATAAGCTTGGTTTGGATGATAAGGATTCTTACCCAAGAGGAAACATATGTTGATTTTGAGTACCCCTTTTCTGACACCTGCAGATGACCACCCTTTATGAGTCTTTCCTCAAGGGCCCGGAGATGATCATGACCCTGACTAGTGATCATGATTACTCCTGAAGGATATGATGAAGCACATCCATCTTGAAGGAGATGCAGTCTACAAAGGCTACCCATTCATGGAAAATGGAGTGGAACTCTGGTATGTGGAGGTACACCTCCACCGTGTGAAATGAGTTTTCCCAAAGACTATGGGGCAATAATTTTTCATATCTCGTGTACCACGAGCAACTTTCTTCGACGCTGTTCATGAAGCTGCCATGGAAGCCATATGTCAGATTGGAGAAATACTTGAAGCAAGACTCCGTCATACTCAGGAATACCTGCATGAGGTGCATATGGAGATGATGGAGATGAAGCTCATGTCCACCCTGATCAAGGAGAAGATGGATGGTTTCAAGGAGCACATCGCAAACTACCAGTGGTACTAAAATATCTCCAAGAGGGGATAAATGAATAAAGTTGGGAGCAATGCTGGACCATTCCAAACTATGTGGATGGCAACATTTGTAATAAAGTACTTTTTAGGAGTTTTAAGAGGTGATTGAAGTTATGTAACGGAAGTCTCAGGGTTTGTAATAAATTCATGAACCAATGGAATTCATGGAGTCATGATTCTCCAATGTTGAATTATATGAATTGTTACTCTATGAACAAAGATCTCTGACTATTTTCGAGGATATGAGAAAATATGGTCTATGCAAGCATGAGTGCATTTCATTTTAAGTGTGGTAGTACCCACAGGGATAAATGAATGAAGAAAATACCATTCATATTAAGGAGTTTGGATAATTGAATACATGTGAAGAGAATGTGGAACCACATCAAACTATTTGGATGATAACCTTTGAGACAAAGTGCTTTCGAAGCTGGAATGTTGAGAAAAAGAATGATTGTGATGAAACCATACCCAAGGTTAAACAGACCAATGGAAAGGAAAATGGATTCCGTAGAGTGGAATCTAAACAAGAATAAGTCTGTGAAGGGTATAATGGAGTGAACTGAAGGTAATGTTGGAATATGAAAACTACTAGTAACCTCAAGGGTGAGTTAAAGATGTGAGCCCACAGAACCACAGGCCTCAGGATTGATAAGGATCAAGCCCTACCTTTATGAAGGAAGAAACTTGGAAAGAAGTTACGAATGATCAGTAAACATTTTCTTAGGAGTATACAAAAACCTGGTAGTTATGAAGGAACGCTATATTTTTTTGCTCAGCTTGCAGAATCAATGGATTTATCCGAACTTCATTCGTTGATAAGAGAAATTTCTGCAATGCTTGTGAGGAAGCCCAAGTGTTAGAATACGAGATTCACTAAACCTTATACAAGGTAATGATTTCAGTGCGACATGGCTTGGCCACCATGACGACTTACTCTTATCATTCTCTTGCTATTCGGAATGGTAAATCTGAGTGACTTACCCATAGTAAAGAGACGACGCTCTTTGAAGCTTTTTGTTTAAGCCCTAGAATGGTATGAAGGAAACCCCTTGTACATGTCAGTTGTTGCCACACGTAGGAATTTTACGGTGAGGAATGAAGCCAAGACCCATTTCACTGCAGGATAACCACAAATGGTAGAGCACCATGAGATATTCGATAAGTTATTTAGACTGATCACGAGACTTGTTAGATGAGAAGATCTAGTAACGGAAGAACAGTGTATTGATCAAGGCAACACTGGATTCTGAAGGAAACGTTATGATTATAACGGAAGAGCATAACCAAAGAAGTTACTGTGAAGAATGTGAGAAGACAAATATTGCCAAGGACCCCACATGATTGTCGTAATATTAGGGGACGAGTAACTCTCATTTTAAGTGTGGTATCCCCCACACTTCCAGGTCAATGGATTTTGCTAGAAGACCTCCAAACCCTAACTTTTTCTTTCTAGCCTCTTCGAATCTTGAGGACGAGATTCATTTTAAGTGTGATAGTTTGTAACATCCTAAAATTCTAAATTTTGGAATGTTATATTAAATAAATAAGTGGTATTGTGTGCTTGAATGTTGTGTGATTCATTGTGTGAAATTGAGTGTAATTTTAAACTTTTAAAATTTTAATGAGAGGGAATAAAATGACTTTCCCAAAATTTTCTATTTCGAATCCCTATTCAATTTTGAGTTCAAATATTTTCAAAACCCTCTTATTAAATAAAATAAAATTTAGAGGAGGAAAATGACACTCCAAAATGAGAGAAAATGTTTTGATTTAAATTTGAAAATAAAAACTATTTGAAATTTATTTTAAATTCAAATTCCTTTTCATTTTGGAGTTAATACAAAAATAATGATTTTTTAAGTATTCCAAAAATTCTTAAAAATATCTTCATGTTTTAGAGTTTATTTTTCTGAATTTTTTATATATAATATGTCTATATAAAATGTTTTCCTATTTTTGTTTAATTGCTTTTGATCGCTATTTTTGGGTTCACCTATGGGTCTATATTGGCAGCTTAAACCCAGGAAGAGACCCATAGGTGAACCCAAAAATCATCCACTTCGGCTTGAATCGAATCATTTCGGTTTGACTAGGTTTATTAAAATAAAAATATTTTCTTCTCTCCGGCGGGATTTCTGGAAGTCGTCTCCTCTTTGAATTTATATCTTCTCTACATTTTAAAGTATTCTCTTCGTTTTTTTTATACTCCTACAGTTTAATATCCCTAGACTAGTATTTCTATACTAATATACGATAGAGTAATTAGATTATTAATTAGTCTCCGTATTTATTCACTAGTCCTAGAATTCTTGTTGACATAGCATTTTTCTTTCTAAAACAGCTTGGCTCAAAATTTTCAAATAGCCATAACTTTCTACTCGTTTATCAGAATTAGATGAAACCAACGCCTAAATTTTCGTCTTGACCTCACCTATCCAATCAACATCACGTCAACTTTTTTTCAAATTTTAAAATTTCGAAATTTATTCAGATTTATATTCAAACTTCTTTTGATCATATCTTTTTATCCGTAGCTCCGTTTCCGATGAATCCAATTGCGTCGCATCTGTATCGAAGTAATCTTTCTTTTGATCGTCTTCCGTAGTCTCTCCAACCTAAGCTTATATAGCAATAGTTCATCATCCATTAACTCTTTTGAGTTGATTCCTCCACTTTCACTTTACAACACAGTTATAACCTATCTTTTCCTATTTAACCTTAGTATGTTGTTATTTTCGCACCAAGACATGTTTTGTTCTTGTGTTCTTTTGGTTCTTTCTTTTGGCATGAATGTTTATTGAATGTTATTTGCTTACAATAGATTTCTCGGAGTGTGACGAGTAGAATTATCCAGATTGTGAGAGTGACTATCTTCATCAAGTAATACCAGGCAAGTTCACATTGACCATGTTATTACCTATGTTTTTCAAGTTGCATTAGTTCAACCTTCCACCCATTGCATGCAAAGTAGGTACTTGGAAACTTGGTTACTTGAGTAGTATCATATGGTAGGCCACCCAAATATCCTTGTTACTTTGGCCGGGACGTTATTTTATTTTGCTATGCTTTTTAGTAGACGGGGTTTTGGTTGAGTGTCTACCATGAGAGTTGTGAGACTTAATTGATGATGAAGACCTCAAGACTCCAAGTAATATTTTCAAGACCTGATGATGCAATATACCTCTGGGTGGATGATGGTTGAACAGCGACCTGGAGAAGCCAGTGGTTAGCCTAGGTGTTGCTGGAGAAGTGCCAGTATTCACGTGGAAAGGTCCACCCAGGAACAAAGAGATGGATGGATGCTTCAAGACCCAAGGCTTACCTGCACAGCCACAAGCCATTATGGGCTCTGGCTTGGTTGGATATTGTGGTGACCCTGGACAGGCAGTGCTACGAGATGTAGAAGAACGGTAGGAAAGGATGCGCACCAACAGAGTCTCAGAGGAACCCCTCAGAAGACCATGTTTTGATCATCTGTTCCTCAAACACCCTGAAGTGCGAGGAATCCAATGGAGGCGATCAAATCTTGTGGGGAACGTGTGCAAAACTCTGCAGAGTACTCAAACCTAATCGATTAGCCGTGTCCACGGTCATGGACAACTTGAGCCAAAGGAACTGAAACTATTTGGAACTCTCAACACAAAGAATTATAATGATGTGGGTATTAATGACAACTTGGGTATGAGAATTGGTTGGTGGAACCATCTCATTAATCAACCAACTTTGTAGTAATAATTTCTGTTTTGCCCTCTCTTGTTGTAGGAAAAATTTGCTTTACGCAAAACTTGAACTTATAGCCCCACCTGCCATATATGCATATAGTATGGATGATTATTTTTCACCCCCTCTTTTTTGACTTGCCGACATATTCAAAATGCTGACCTACATGGCAGCAACGGCTCATGTTGCAGGTACTCTTCTTCGACGAGTAAGAGTACGATTCAGGGTTACGGTCTACACTCAACCTGCCGTTGGTGTTTATTGGGACTCCACTCCCGTTGACTGTTTCCGCTGAGATTATAAGGTATATATTACTTTTACGTTAATTAAATGTGATTGCACTTTGATATATACATTGATGTACTGTGTGTGCCAGCATACTGATCCAGGGATGGCACAGAACACACAGAGGCTTGACCTTTCCAGGTCGGGTCGCTACATCCCATGTCCTGACACGTATGCTTGAGCCGACCGAGCTTCTACTTCAGAGGGATGAAGTGACAGTTCTTCTCTAGGATCAGTACTGCTTGAGCCGCCGTGATCTGTTCAGACGAGTGGATGATGGTCGACACCCACCGGACCCAATGATGAGCCGAGTCATTCTCCTGCTGGACACAGTGATCTAGATCCACAATTGTCATAGGTTGTTTGCAAGTCCCTTGAAAGTTTTTGATGAACCTTGCTCTCAAGTCAGCCCATGAATTGATGGTATTAGGTGGCAGACCCTTTAACCATGTGCGAGCCGGAGCTTCAAGCATCATGATGAAATATTTAGCACACACCGCCTCATTGACAACCAACATCTCCATAGCCAGTTCATAGCTTTCAATCCAGGCCTCCGGAGGTAAGTTGGCAGTGAAATTGGGGACTTTACGAGGCCCTATGAAATCATTTGGCAACCGCTCGTTCCGTAGAGCCAGCGCTAAGCATGGTACTCCCGCGGCCCTGGTGGTCACTCCCGCTCCTACTGAAATGGAGGGCACGGGCTCTTGGTGAGCCGCTGTGGCCAAAGTTGCCGCCTCTTGCTGGTTTCTTGCCCGGTTTATGAGCGCCTGTGCATCTAGAGCCGCCTGATCATCCCCTGGAGGCCCCCCAATGCCGATCGCTGCTAGAAACTGCCGGCGACTCATAGCACCGGCTAAAGCTGTGGCTGGGGAGGGGGGTTGAATGAACGCGACTCCGGCTGTAAGCATATTTCTCCTGCTGGGCCATCGCCATCTGAAGCTACCCAATGGTGTTCCGTACCTCCTCTGCAAAAGACGCCTCATCTGGAATAGGGATTGTTTCAAGCCGGGTGGCCGCGGCTGCCATGTTCTCTACCAGGTTGGAATAATGGCCCGCCGGTGTTGGAAAGACCACTGGTGATGCCTGCTTTCGTCAAGGCGGGTTAAGCTACTGTCGAGCCGCCGGTCGACTTCCAGGCGCATCCGCTGCTCGTCTCGTTCCTGGCGTATTAAAGAGATTCCTAGCCTCATAATGTTCTGGTAAGCGGGATTGATGCCTCATCCGCTGGACCGCAGCCGCTGATTGCTGCTCTAGCTCAAGGCGGAAAGCATCCATCTTAAGACGTTCTGCCTCTGCCTCCATCTGAACCTTTAATTCGGCTACCCTCTGTTGCTACTCCACCATCCGGTCCTTGTGTCTTGCGATCTCCAAGTTCCGTGCGACCTGATTGTCTGGTGTGACTTCGGTGGCCATCTGAGTTGCAAGCTCATTCATCAGATCCAGAAGAACTTGGGCCGGCGACGGCGGATCAACTCCCGTATTTGCTGCTCCAGCAGCTGTACTACTCGTTCCTGGGGCTGACCCCGTCATGAACACGGCTGCATGAACCGACAGCCCGAGATCGTCCGGCTAAGAACGCCCCGACTCAGGGTAAGACTCGTCGTAGCCTCTGAGCCCGCCGTTGTGAAGCTGGTAGATCGATTCTGCTTCTCCGCTCGAAGATCCATCCTCTGAATAGACAAGAGTCTCCTGCGATGCAGAAGTTTCAAGATCCATACCTTGAGTAAAGCCCACGAAGACGTGCTTCCGGCCCGGGTTAACACGGGCGGGACACACATATTGGGCGGGTTGTGCGCGCCGAGCCGGCTCGACGATGCTGGTGCAGATGTTCGGCCCGAGTGTAGCTCCGTCGATCTTGCCGATGAAGACGTGGATCCCGTCGAAGGGAACCCGGAATCCAAATTCGACATAGTCGACATCAGGACCCCAGCCGGCGATGTCGATGTAGATACGGCCGCGGCGACTCTTTTTCATCCTTCCGACCACATATCCCTCGAGCCCTAGGAGATAGCCCTTTGATAACTCAACACCACCGAGCGCGAGCCCCACGGTGGGCGCCAACTGTCGTGGTTTTGTCACGGCAGATGTCCGGGTGAACGGACTTGGATTCGAGGCCATCGCTAAGGTGATGGACTCAAAGGGGTTGATTGGGACGAAGGACACATGTTTACCCAGGTTTGGCCCCTCAAGTAGAGGTAATAGCCTACGTCCTACTTGTGCTTGTATTGCTTTGTGTATCAATTACAAGGGAGCTGATTGCTTGACCTAGTTCTCGATAGTTGATCTCTCTAAGTCGCCCCGGGTCTCGCCTTTATATAGGAGGTCAAGACCACGAGTCTTACAAGTCGTAACCGACTCTCACTACATGTCTAAGTCTATCTCTACCTTATCTTGCCTTCCTAAGCAAGTTGTCTCCGGGCAGTTCACTGTCCGGGTCTTCATACCTTCTCCGTTTGGGCCACGTCCCGGCCCATCTTGTCAAGCCGCCCAATGTCTTGGGCTTGAGTCTACATGGCCCATCCTTGGGCTGGTGTACGAGCCATCAGGTGTGACCCAGAGCCTTAAGGGCGGGTCTCACCGTGGGGTTATATCCCGAATAGACTCGGAGAAGAAGGACAAGTACACCAAGAGCCACTCGAGAAGAAAACATCAAGCTCATGTTGGTGAATGGGTTTCCGGCTCCGAATCCGACAACTACTCCGAGAGAAGCTATCACTCCAACTCCGACTATAGTCAATATGAAGGTGTTACCGGACTTGCACGAGTGACATCCGACTCCTACGACATATTTGATTCACCAAATGAAGGGAGTGGATGTTGCTTCATGGCTAAAGGCCCCAAGGTATCACACCCCGAGTATCTTGAATTCAATAATGATGAAGATGACTTGTTAATTGAAGATGACTTGCTATTTGACAAATCTAGTAATGATAGTCAAAATGAACTTGCTAGTACTCACTCTAGTCTAGATAACTCATGCGATGATGATAAGTTAGAAATAGAATGACTAATCAAGAACTAAACACTCTTAAGTTAGCTCACGAGTCTACTCTAGAAGATCATAGAGAGCTTGAAAGGACACATGACAAGATCCGCTTTGAGAAGCTCAATTTAGAGCAAGAGCATGAGTTCCTTAAAGTCCCCAAGAGCAAGAGCATGAGTTCTTTAAAGTACGCTACCGGTGATGCCTGAAACACTTCAGGTGACCAAACCTCACTTACTATATATAAATGTTTACCTCCGGACCATTTCAAAACTCCTCGTGATGTCCGGGATCTCATCCGAGACTCCGAACAACTTTTAGTAACCATGTACACTATTTCCCTATAACCCTAGCGTCATTGAACCTTAAGTGTGTAGACCCTACGGGTTCGGGAGGCATGTAGACATGACCGAGACACCTCTCCGGTCAATAACCAACAGCGGGATCTGGATACCCATGTTGGATCCCACATGCTCCACGATGATCTCATCAGATGAACCACGATGTCGAGGATTCAATCAATCCTGTATACAATTCCCTTTGTCTACCGGTATGACACTTGCCCACGATTCGATCGTCCGTATCCCTATACCTTGTTAAATCTTGTTACCGGGAAGTCTCTTTACTCATTCCGTAACACATCATCCCATGGCTAACTCCTTAGTCACATTGAGCTCATTATGATGATGTCTTACCGAGTGGGCCCAGAGATACCTCTCCGTCACATGGAGTGACAAATCCTAGTCTCGATTCGTGCCAACCCAACAAATACTTTCGGAGATACCTGTAGTGTACATTTATAGCCACCAGTTACATTGTGACGTTTGTCACACCCACAGTAGTCCTATGGTATCCGAGAGTTGCACAATCTCATGGTCTAAGGAAGCGATACTTGACATTAGAAAAGCTTTAGCAGACGAACTACACGATCTTGTGCTATGCTTAGGATTGGGTCTTGTCCATCACATCATTCTCCTAATGATGTGATCCATGTGTACTTTACAAATATCTATATCTCCTTCCTGAATGTAATCACGAATGGAGTTGAAGCGGTGTTTGATGTGTCTTGTCTTCTTGTGAAACCTGGGCTCCTTGGCAAGGGCAATAGCTCCAGTGTTGTCATAGAATAGAGTCATCGAGCCCGACGCATTGGGAATCACTCCTAGGTCGGTGATGAAATCCTTCATCCATACTCCTTCCTTTGCTGCTTTCGAAGCAGCTATGTACTCCGCTTCACATGTAGATGCCGCCACGATGCTTTGCTTGCTGCTGCACCAGCTGACTGCCACTCCATTCAAAATATACACATATCCGGTTTGTGACTTCGAGTCATCCGGATCTGTGTCGAAGCTAGCATCGACGTAACCCTTTACGACGAGCTCTTCGCCACCTCCATATACGAGAAACATGTCCTTGGTCCTTTTTTGGTACTTCAGGATATTCTTGACCGTTGTCCAGTGTTCCGCGCCGGGATCACTTTGGTACCTCCCTACCATACTTATGGCAAGGTTCACATAAGGTCTGGTACACAACATGGCATACATAATAGAGCCTATGGCTGAAGCATAGGGAATGACACTCATCTCTTCTCTATCCTTTGCCGTGGTCGGGCATTGAGTCGTACTCAATCTCACACCCTATAACACAGGCAAGAACCCCTTCTTGGACTGATCCATATCGAACTTCTTCAATATCTTGTCAAGGTATGTGCTCTGTGAAATACCTATGAGGCGTCTCGATCTGTCTCTATAGATCTTGATGCCTAATATGTAAGCAACTTCTCCAAGGTCCTTCATTGAAAAACACTTATTCAAGTAGGCCTTTACGCTTTCCAAAAGTTCTATATCATTTCCCATCAATAATATGTCATCCACATATAATATGAGAAATGCTACAGAGCTCCCACCCACTTTCTTGTAAATACAGGGTTCTCCATAAACCTGTATAAACCCAAACGCTTTAATCACCTCATTAAAGCAAATGTTCCAACTCCGAGATGCTTGCACCAGCCCATAGATGGACCGTTGGAGCTTCCATACTTTTTTTAGCATACATAGGATCGACAAAACCTTCCGGCTGCATCATATACAGTTCTTCCTTAAGGAAGCCATTGAGGAATGTCGTTTTGAAGTCCATTTGCCAGATCTCATAATCATAAAATGCGGCAACTGCTAACATGATTCGGACGGACTTCAGCATCACTACAGGTGAGAAAGACTCATCATAGTCATCTCCTTGAACTTGTCGATAACCCTTAGCGACAAGCCGAGCTTTATAGACGGTCACATTACCATCCGCGTCAGTCTTCTTCTTAAAGATCCATTTATTTTCTATGGCTCGCTTATCATAAGGCAAGTCCACCAAAGTCCATACTTTGTTCTCATACATGGATCCTATCTCGGATTTCATGGCTTCAAGCCATTTGTTGGAATCTGGGCCCGCCATCGCTTCTTCATAGTTTGAAGGTTCACCGTTGTCCAACAACATGATTCCCAGGACAGGGTTGCCATACCACTCTGGTGCGGAACGTGTCCTAGTGGACCTTCGAAGAGCAACTTGATCTGAAGTTTCATGATCATCAACATTAACTTCCTCTCTAGCGAGTGCATGCTCCACATAAACAACTTCCCATGCTGCGCTACTCTCTGGTTCGAGTGGAGGTACAATTACCTCATCAAGTTCTATTTTCCTCCCACTTACTTCTTTCGAGAGAAACTCTTTCTCTAGAAAAGATCCATTCTTGGCAACAAAGACTTTGCCTTCGGATCTGAGGTAGAAGGTATACCCAACAATTTCTTTGGGGTATCCTATGAAGACGCACTTTTCCGCTTTGGGTTTGAGCTTCTCAGGTTGAAGTTTCTTCACATAAGCATAGCATCCCCAAACTTTCAGAAACGATAGCTTAGGTTTCTTTCCAAACCATAATTCATACGGTGTCATCTCAACGGATTTAGACGGTGCCCTATTTGAAGTGAATGCGGTAGTCTCTAATGCATATCCACAAAATGATAGGAGTAAGTCAGTAAGAGACATCATAGATCTCACCATATCCAATAGAGTGCGATTACGACATTCAGACGCACCATTTCACCGAGGTGTGCCAGGCAGCATGAGTTGTGAAACAATTCCACATTTCCTTAGGTGCGTGCCAAACTCGTGACTCAAATGTTCTCCGCCACGATCAAATCGTAAGCACTTTATTTTCTTGTCACGTTGATTCTCTACCTCAATCTAAAATTCCTTGAACTTTTCAAAGGTTTCAGACTTGTGTTTCATTAAGTAGACATACCCATATCTGCTTAAGTCATCAGTGAGGGTGATAACATAACAGTAGCCACTGCGAGCCTCAACGCTCTTTGGACCGCATACATCGGTATGTATTATCTCCAACAAGTCAGATGCTCGCTCCATTGTTCCGAAAAACGGAGTCCTGGTCATCTTTCCCATGAGGAATGGTTCACACATGTCAAATGATTTGAAATCAAGAGACTCCAAAAGTCCATCAGCATGGAGTTTCTTCATGCGTTTGACATCAATATGACCAAGGCGACAGTGCCACATGTAAGTGGGACTATCGTTATCAATCTTACATCTTTTGGTACTCACACTATCTACATGTGTAACATCACGTTCGAGATTCATCAAAAATAAACCATTGACCAACGGAACATGACCATAAAACATTTCTATCATATAAATAGAACAACCATTATTCTCAGATCTAAATGAGTAGCCATCTCGCATCAAACGAGATCCAGATACAATGTTCATGCTCAAAGCTGGTACTAAATAACAATTATTAAGGTTTAAAACTAATCCCGAAGGTAGATGCAGAGGTAGCATGCCGACGGTGATCACATCGACCTTGGAACCATTCCCGACGTGCATCGTCACCTTGCCTCCGCTTATTCCGCAGCTCCTACGTGGAGTTACAAATGTGACCAACTGCACCGGTATCAAATACCTAGGAGCTACTACGAGCGCTGGTAAGGTACACATCAATAACAAGTATATCACATATACCTTTAACATTGCCGGCATTCTTATCCGCTAAGTACTTGGGGCAATTCCGCTTCTGGTGACCGGTACCCTTGCAATAAAAGCACTCAGTCTCAGGCTTGGGTCCATTCTTGTTCTTCTTCCCGGCAACTTGCTTACCGGGCGCAGCAACTACTTTGCCGTCCTTCTTGAAGTTCTTATTACCCTTGCATTTCTTGAAACTACTGATCTTATTCACCATCAACACTTGATGCTCCTTTTTGATCTCGACTTCCGCTGATTTCAGCATCGAGTACAACTCAGGAATGGACTTCTGCATACCCTGCATGTTGTAGTTCATCACAAAGCTCTTGTATCTAGGTGGGAGCGAGTGCTGGATTCTGTCAATAACCAAGTCATCCGGAAGATTAACTCCCAACGGAGACAAGCGGTTGTGCAACCCAGACATTTTGAGTATGTGCTCACCGACAGAACTATTCTCCTCCATCTTACGACTGAAGAACTTGTCGGAGACATCATATCCCTCGACCTGGGCATCAGCTTGGAAAACCAATTTCAGCTCTTTGAACATATCATATGCTCCGTGTTGCTCAAAACGCTTTTGGAGCCTCGGTTCTAAACTATAAAGCATGCCGCACTGAACCAGGGAGTAATCATCACAGCGCGACTGCCAGGCGTTCATAACATCCCGAGCCGATGGGAAAATGGGTGCGTCACCTAGCGGTGCATCAAGGACATATACTCTTTTGGAATCTATGAGGATGATCCTCAGGCCACAGACCCAATCCGCATAGTTGCTTCCATCATCTTTCATCTTGGTTTTCTCTAGGAACGCGTTGAAGTTGAGGGCAACATTAGCATTGTCCATTGGATCTACAATATAGATTGTAAAGACAATTTTAGACTAAGTTCATGATAATTAAGTTCACATAATCAAATTATTTAATGAACTCTCACTTAGATAGACATCTCTCTAGTCATCCAAGTGACACATGATCCATGTCAACTAGCCCGTGTCCGATCATCACGTGAGACGGACTAGTCATCCATGGTGAACATCTCCATGTTGATCGTATCTTCTATACGACTCATGTTCGACCTTTCGGTCTCCCGTGCTCTGAGGCCATGTCTGTACATGCTAGGCTCGTCAAGTCAACCTAAGTGTATTGCGTGTGTAAATCTGGCTTACACCCGTTGTATGCAAACGTTAGAACCTATCACACCCGATCATCACCTGGTGCTTCGGAACAACGATCCTTAGCAACGGTGCACAGTTAGGGTGAACACATTTATTGAAATTTTTAGTGAGAGATCATCTTATTTAGGTACCGTCGTTCTAAGCAAATAAGATCTAAACATGATAAACATCACATGCAATCAATATAGTGACATGATATGGCCAATATCATCTTGCTCCTTTGATCTCCATCTTCGGGGAACCATGATCATCACTATCACCGGCATGACACCATGATCTCCATCATCATGATCTCCATCATTGTGTCTTCACGAAGTTGTCTCACCAACTATTACTTCTACTACTATGTCTAACGATTAGCAATAAAGTAAAGTAATTACTTGCATTTATGATTGACACGCAGGTCATACAATAAAATAAGACAACTCCTATGGCTCCTGCCGGTTGTCATACTCATCGACATGCAAGTCATGAATCCTATTACAAGAACATGATCAATGTCATACATCACAATGAATCTCATCACATCCTTTGGCCATATCACATCACAAGGCATATGCTACAAAAACAAGTTAGACGTCCTCTAATTTGTTGTTGCATGTTTTTACGTGGCTGCTATAGGTTTCTAGCAAGAACGTTTGTTACCTACGCAAAAACCACAATGTGATATGCCAATTGATATTTACCCTTCATAAGGACCCTCTTCATCGAATCCGATTCGACTAGAGTGGGAGAGACAGACACCCGCTAGCCACCTTATGCAACAAGTGCATGTCAGGCGGTGGAACCGGTCTCACATAAGCGTACGTGTAAAGTTGGTCCGGGCCGCTTCATCCCACAACACCGCCAAATCAAGATAAGACTAGTAACGGAAAGCAAATTAACAAGATTGACGCCCACAACAACTTGTGTTCTACTCATGCATAGATTCTACGCATAGACCTAGCTCATGATGGCATTGTTGGGAGACGTAGTAGTAAATCAAAATTTTCCTACATGTCACTAAGATCTATCTATGGAGAAACCATCAACGAGTGGGATGAGTGCATCTTCATACCTTTGAATATCACAAAGCAGAATCATTACTAGAACACGGTTGGTGGAGTCGTACTTGCAACGATTCAGATTGCGGTGGAATGCGATCTAAGCGCCGAACAACGGCGCCTCCACGTCCAACACACGTGTAGCCCGGTGACATCTCCTACGCCTTGATCCAGCAAGGAGGAAGGAGAGGTTGAGGGAGAGCTCCAGCAGTATGATGGCATGGTGACGGTGGAGCTGCGTGGTACTCCGGCAGGGCTTGGACAAGCACTACGGAGGACGAGGAGTAGGAGGAGTAGGGATGCGCTGAGGGAGAGAGAGATGCGTGTCCTTGGCAGCCCCAAACCCTCCACTATATATAGGAGGAGGAGGAGGAGGGAGGGTGCATCCCCTAGGATTCCCACCCTAGGGCTGCGGCCGGCCCTAGATGGCCATCTGGCCGGCGGCCAGAGAGGGAGAGGGAAGGGGCGGCGCCCTAGGTGGCCCTTAGGCCCATCTGGGCTAGGGTTTTCCCCCCTCTCCTCTTGTGCTGCACCTTGGGCCCTTGTGGGGGGTACACCAGCCCACCTAGGGGCTGGTTCCCTCCCACTTGCAGTGCATGCAGCCCTCTGGTGCTGGTGACCCCACTTGGTGGACCCCTGGAACCCTTCCGGTGGTCCGGGTACGCTACCGGTGATGCCCGAAACACTTCCGGTGACCAAAACCTCACTTCCTATATATGAATATTTACCTTCGGACCATTCCGGAACTCCTCATGACGTTTGGGATCTCATCCGGGACTCCGAACAACCTTCGATAACCACGTACACTATTTCCCAACCCTAGCGTCATCAAACCTTAAGTGTGTAGACCCTACGGGTTCGGGAGGCATGTAGACATGACCGAGACACCTCTTCGGTCAATAACAAACAACGGGATCTGGATACCCATGTTGGCTCCCACATGCTCCACGTTGATCTCATCGGATGAACCACGATGTCGGGGATTCAATCGATCCCGTATACAATTCCCTTTGTCTACCAGTATGACACTTGCCCAAGATTTGATCGTCGGTATCCCTATACCTTGCTCAATCTCGTTACCAGCAAGTCTCTTTACTTGTTCCGTAACACATCATCCCGTGGCTAACTCCTTGGTCACATTGAGCTCATTATGATGATGTCTTAACGAGTGGGCCCAGAGATACATCTCCATCACACGGAGTGACAAATCCCAGTCTCGATTCGTGCCAACCCAACAGATACTTTTGGAGATACCGGTAGTGTACCTTTATAGCCACCCAGTTACATTGTGACGTTTGGCACACCGAACGTATTCCTACGGTATCCAGGAGTTGCACAATTCATGGTCTAAGGAAATTATACTTGACACTAGAAAAGCTTTAGCAGACGAACTACACGATCTTGTGCTATGCTTAGGATTGGGTATTGTCCATCACATCATTCTCCTAATGATGTGATCCCGTTATCAATGACATCCAATGTCCATGGTCATGAAACCGTGAACATCTATTGATCAACGAGCTAGCCATCTAGAGGCTCACTAGGGACTTGTTGTGGTATATGTATTCACACATGCATTACGGTTTCCGGTTAATACAATTATAGCATGAACAATAGACAATTATCATGAACAAGGAAATACAATAATAACCATTTTATTATTGCCTCTAGGGCATATTTCCAACAGCCGGGGCGTGCGGAGCCTCAGGAGCGCCGCCTTTAGGAGGAGTGGGCTCCTGAGGCTTGGGTGCCTCGGGGGCTACCGGGGCGGCTGGAGCCTTAGGAGCGCCGTCTTGAGGAGGAGTGGGATCCTGTGGCTTGGGTGCCTTGGGGGATGCCGAGGTGGCTGGAGCCTTAGGAGCACCGTCTTGAGGAGCAGTGGGCTCCTTGGCATCATGCGAGCCTCCTTGCTTCACGTCTGGGTGACTGCCTGCGCTCGGTGATGTGGTGCGCGAGTCAGCATGCTCCTCCCTGACTGCCACCAATGCAGCGCTGACAGAGTGTGGGGGTGGCAGCCAGGTATAGTAGCAGGGGCTCCCAAGGATGAGGCTACACTATTACTGGCGGGCTCGTGAGGTACCACTTGAGTTCTTCTAACGTCGCTTCTGCCTCCAGAGTCCATTCGAAGGAGCCCTTCCTTTTCATGATGTTGAAGAACGGCAGGGCCCGCTCGCCAAGCTTGGAGATGAAGCACCCTAAGGAGGTCACACATCCTGCCAGCTTCTACATATCCTTGAGGGTCTGAGGCGCACTCATCTTGTTTATAGCCTTGATCTTCTCTGGGTTTGCCTCGATTCCCCGGTGCGCCACCAGGAAACCGATCAGCTTGCCCGACGGGACCCCGAAGACGCACTTCTCGGGGTTGAGCCTCAGGTTCACCTTCCTTAGGCTGATGAACGTCTCCTACAAGTCCTCGATCAGGGTCCTGGCTTCTCGTGACTTGACCATGATGCTGTCGACATAGTCTTCCGTGTTCCTCCCGAGCTGCTGCCCTAGGGAGATGTGCATCAGCCGCCTGAAGGTTGCTCTGGCATTCCGCAGTCGGGCATGCATGTGTAGCAGAATATGCCGCATGAAGTGAGGAACACCGTCTTATCGACGTCCTCCATCGCCATTTTGATTTGTTGGTAGCATGCGAAAGTGTCCAGGAAGCATAGGTGGCCGCACTCGTCGGTGGAGTCCAAGATCTGATCAATGCGTGGGAGAGGGAATGGGTCTTGAGGGAAGGCTTTGTTGAGGCTCGCGAAGTTGATGCACATACGCTCCTTTCCACACTTCTTCGGGACGACTACCGGGTTGGCGAGCCACTCTGGTTATGGCACCTCCCAGATAACTCCTTGCCGACCTCCTGGGCGATGAATGCCTGCTTCTCTCGAGCCTGCCTCCTCAAGTTTTGCTTCACTGGCGTGTATTGGGGCACACCATGAGGTGGTGCTCGATCACATCTCTTGGGACCCCCACAAGGTCGGAAGCGTTCGACGAGAATACGTCCTTGTTTGCGTGGAGGAAGGCCACCAATGCCTCCTCCTGCTCCTTAGGCAGGCCGGTGCCGATGGTGAAGGTAAGGCTAGGGCTCCCGTCATCCATAGGCACCTGCTTCATTTCTGCCCGGTCTTGAGAGAACAACTGCTTCTTCTTCACCGACGCGACGTCGATGCCGTCCCCAGTGCTTTCCGAGGCCTGCTTGGCGTTACCAACACTGGGGCGCGCTGTAGCCGCTACTTTGGAGGCGAGCTTGAGTGCATGGGATGCATCCTTGGCATTTCCGACGATGGTGAGGATGCCGTGGCTCCCGGGCATCTTGACGACGTTGTAGCCTGGGTGTGTTGCCCCCATGAATTGGGCAAGGGCGGGGTAGCCAAGTATTGCGTTGTAAGGGAGGTGGATGTGGGCGACGTCAAAGTCGATATGCTCGGTGCAGAAGTTGGAGCAGGTGCCAAAGGTGACAGGAGGCACACACAAAGAAGGGCCTCGAAGGTGCGAGTTGGTCGTGGGGCACCTACAACGCGTTGAAGGTCTCCACGGAGAGGATGTTGAGGCCAGCACCACCATCTATGAGGGTCCTGGTGATGGCCACGTTGTTCACAGTTCGTGTACACACCATGGGGAGCATTCCGGTGGCCGTCGTTGTCCTGGAGTGGTCGTCGGGGCCTAAGGTGGTATCGGTCTCCGGCCACGTCTGAGGCGGTGCGGCTCGGAATGTGGCCGCATCACGCCTGCACGGCATAAGAACTGCTTGACCTGGCGGTTGAAGGTGGGCACTTGCGATCCGCCAAGGATGCACGCGACCCCAAGGCCGGACCTACAAAGCATGGACCCACTGTGCACCAAAGGCCGCCCGACTTCGAGGGTCTCGTCCGCCATGGGGTCGCCGAACCGGGGTCAACTAACGCTGCGAGTGGGGAAGCTTCAATACGCCCCCTATCTGGCGAGCCAAATGTCGGAATTTGGGCTCCACAAAACCCAAGGAATTTTGAACACATGGTATTGAGCGAAGATCCCCAACGACCACACCTTTCCTATGTCGCGACCCGCTGGTTTAAACATTGAACTTGCACGATGACGAGGAACAAGATGGCATACGATGATTTACCCAGGTTTTGGCCGCTGCAAAGCATAAAAACCTACTCCTGCTTTGGTGGATGGCCTCACGAGGAGGTTTTGTGGATGAACTAGTATAATGGTGAGTTGCCTCACCTCTCTTCTCCCTCCCTCCCTGCTATGGAGCAGCCTAGCCTGCCTTTATAGTGACCCGAGTCCTATTCCCTTATCGCTATGGCGGGAAGGAATCCCACAACAGCCAAATTTGAAGGGGGGACAAGGGGTATATCTTTATCCTGACAAAAGGTGGTCTTCGCCTGCAAAGTAGCCGTTGATGATTTAGAGGTTGGCTTGGCGATGACATCCATCATGCAGGGCTCATGGTCGTGCTCTTGTTGCACCGGAATGCAAACCTTTGGGTGGAGCTTTGGGAACCGGCGTACGTCCTTTCCCCCTTTGCACCAAAGGGGAAACTGTACCGCTTGGCGCGCTAGCGCCCACCTGTCCTTCCTTATGTCATCCTTGGCCTCCTGAGGCCGAGTACTTCATAGAGATCACCGCCGCTCTAGAGGGGCCCTGAGGAGGCCTATTCCCTGCAGGTCTTGGTGCCGATCCCCTCACGTGCTTGGGGTTCCCGTGAGGGCCTTATCTTGAGCAAGGTCGCACTGGGTCATGCCTGGTTGACGAGGTGGCCCATGTCCTGGGCCGCAGGCAGGCAGGTCTAGGTACCCTCATTCCTAGAAAGCCGACAACAGTTTCCTTGTTCGTGCTAAGGAGACAAGGACATACACGTGTTCCCAAGGAATCCCCCAAATGTTTCCTTCTCGGTGCAATAAGATCGGGACCATGAGCTCGGCAGGATGGATGTCATCGCCGAGCCCACCACTGCGTCACTCCTTGAAGCTTTGCAGGCGAAGACCACCTTTAGTCAGGATAAGATGTACCTCCTGTCCCCTTTCAATTTTTCTTGTTGTGGATCCCTTCCTGTCTGTGCAATGAGGGAAGAGGACCGTGGCCTCTATAAATAGCCACCCACTCCCATCGTAGAAAGTAGGTTGAGTAGAGCTATTTCCTCACCACCAAAGGCCCTCACGAGGCCACCCCACCACTGTACTAGCTCATCCTTAGCCTCCTCATGAGGCAAATCCACCAGAAAGCAGGAGTAGTGTTTTACACCGCAAGATGGCCCGAACCTGGGTAAATCTCCGAGTCCACCTTCACACTCACTTGCATTCCCTCGTTGTAGCTAGGTCGTTGGGTGACAAACTTGAGACTTTGATCCGGTTTAGATCCATGCACATGCCCTAGTGTTCGAACCTTGTGGGTTTTGCGCCAGGTAGGGGCGTGTTGAAATCTTGTCCGGTTCAACTCTGTCTCCGCTCCGCCGCTCCCATGGCCGACACACACCGAGTTCATGCTAAGCGCAGGGCCGCTCGGGTTGCCTAGGCAACACCGGTGGGCCGCGGCGCCTAGCGCCGCTCCGTTCCTCTAACGGCTAACGCCGTTACCGGCCTGATTGTTCAGGAGCATCGGGGTCGCCTCTGCCACCCTTTGAGCGGTGCAACAACTACACCACCACTTTGTCCTTCGTTCTCGCCATGACGTCACCTTCTCGCTCCCGCCACGGATTGGCAAACGCACCAGTCATGCTGCACATGGTGCGAGAGCTGCTATGCTACCACCCAGACGATGGTTGCTCTGAAGATTGGCTCAGCTGCGTCGCCGAGCCTCTAGACGCCGCTAGCAAAGCCTCGGCGCTCGCTTGCTCACTCCTCCACCCGCTCTTCTGGGTGGGCGACGTGGCTCGTGGAGCGTTGCCTCCTGCTTCTCCGCGCGAAGACTTGACCACGGGCCCAAGTGTGACACTCGCCCATGTGACCAGCCAAGCACGACACCACCATGTCGAGCCAGTAGAAAATGTCGCGGCTGCATGATGGCGCCCATGCACCCTCACGAAGCTCAACATGGTGAACGAGTGCACCAGGGCCGAGGCAGGCCGCGTCTCCCATCATGCTCCTCCGGAGACAGACTGCAAGGACAGGAAGGACAAGGCCAAGGAGGCGAACCACAAGGAACCTGTCGGGCCACCGGGCATGCCTGAGGCGAAGCGCAGTCGCGGCCCGGAGGAGCCCCCCAGGGGCAGCCACCTGTTCTGCGTCTTCCACTACACCAACACACACGACACTAGCAGGTGCCTAGTGCTCAGGGAGCTTCGCGACGAGCGCTTTAGACGCCACCCGGAGCATCACGACCAAGGCAGCGGTCGTTGGGACAACCGCGACCTGTGGCAAAACCAGTGGGACCAGTCCCGCGAAGGCCATGGGCGAGACGAGCCTCGTGGCGAACCTTGGCGTGGACATCTTCGGGAGGTTCGCCCTCAGGGCAGGGCCGACCTCCTCCCGCTACCACCACCACCAAACAAGGGAGACCACCAGTAGGATAGCGGGGCTGGGGGATTCCAGGAGCCCCACGCAATCATCCTAGTCGGTGCGCGGGTCCCAATCTCTAGCCACGTCATCAGGCTACTCCTTCCCAAGAGTCGCATGGGGGCTCGAGCCCCCACCGCCGGTGTCTCTGGCCCCTCGTCCGCAACTTGGGTGCATCCTCTCCGCATAGGAGGGCGCGCCCTGCGCCTCCCTCTGGACTGGCTTGGGGGTTGTCCCCTGGAAAGCTCACGACCGGTCGGTACCTAGGGGGAGGCGACCGGGCAACGCCCGGAGGCGTTCTTCGTTGCATGACCTCGGGAGCAAGGAGCCATACGTGAGGTGCTAGGAGTATGAGAGTTTGGTGCTCCCGAGGGAGACGAGCAGTAGAGAATGCAGGTCTCGCGAGCTCGCGAGGCATCAGGGCGCCACGAGCCCTCAAGACACGAGGAACCTATCCGAACCCCTCACGCGTTGGTGGACCACTTCGGCACGCACCAGCGAGCGGCCAGCGACTTCAGCAGCGGCACGGCCACCAGGTGACCTTTGGAGCTGCCCTTGACAGGCAATTCTCTATATTTTGTATCACCAGAGTGGGTGCCCTTTGAATACATGACGGATTCGGCTAACCCTCACTCGAGCTAATATTGTTGTCTAAGCCTCAGGCTCTGGTACATCACCGCTACCGCGGGCTAGCGTGGCCCCACGACCGTCTCACGATGGTTCCGGACGGTGGCTGCACACGACGTCTGTGTAGGATCTGTCCTCGTAGTGAATCGTCAAAAAATCCAAGCACCAAGCTCTGACCCACGGGATGGTCACCTGTGCTGGTTATCTACCTTAGTGCCACACCCCGCAGCGAACTGTCACAGGCAGAGGAACAAAAGATGGCTCGTCTCACGAATGACTAGTCCCACGTATACATGCCCCTACGGACGCGTGGGGAGTGACACGGTGCTCATGTTTGGGTCATAGGGGCACGCAGCCACTCAACACGTAACGGTGAACAGCAGCTCCTCCAGACATGCCCTTATTGACGCGCGTGGCGTGACACGACGCCCATGTTTGGACCGTAAGGGCACGCAACGACACTCCTATGATCGCGCAGTGTGGGATGGCGTTCGCACGTGGGACACTCCCGCACTGAAATGTGCGGCAGCATTTGAAGACCATCGTACGAGCTCCTGGGCTTCATGCCTAAGGTATGAACAACAACTCACCCCATGCAGTCGTGCCTCTAGGGACGCGCGGGGCTTGACACGATGCTTATGTCTGGGCCGTAGGGGCACGCGGCTGCTGAACATATAGCTGGTGAACAACAGCTCCCCCGCGGATGTGCCCTTGTGGACACGTGGGGTGTGGCATGGCATCCATGTTTGGGCTGCAAGGGCACGCAACAACACCTCTGTGTCAACGGGGAGTAGGAAGGCATTCATATACAGGCTGCTCCGGCATCTGAACATGCAGAAACATCTGAAGACCGGGTTGGGAACTCCTGAGCCTTGCGCCTGGGGTGACCATCCACTTAGCGCCACCGTGACACTCTCATGTAATAATGAGTTAGGGGATGTACACGCTCCAGACCCCCCAAAGTGGAAGCCCACGACGAGCCGCATCATGGCCGTAGAGGGAAGGGCTCCCGCCTAGGCCTAGTGGAGGACCCCATGCTCCGAGCTGGGGAGAAGGCAAACGCGCACGGAGGGGGGTGTTGCACCCTCGGTCGAAGCATGGAATTGGTGCCCGGGTCCATCCTGACGGCACCAGAAGATTAGAGACCAAGCTCCGGGTCGTGGGCACATGAAAGCACATTTGCTCACTTGGTGGTTTTGGTAATTAATAACAACATATATGTCATTGAACTAATGTTTCCTCTAAGCATGTTTCGGGAAAAGTTTAATGATGGGTTGGCAAAAGGATTGTGGAATATCCCAAGAGGCAAGGAAATAGAGTGGCAAAGCTTCAAGCAAAGGAATCAACATTTTACCTTTTGTGAAAAATCACTTTGAGTCCATAGGAAAGCCAATACTATCAAAACGGGGTAAGGTTTTGTTGGTGAACAAAATGCGCATACGTGCACAAGTGATAGTCACCACATACACCCACAAGCTCTTCCACAAAAGTGTGTCCAAAGCCAAATATCCAAAATTAGTGAAACCAACACTTTTCACTTGGTGCCACCGATTCTCAACCTCAGACAGACTCAGCCAAATCCTAGCATTTCGGTGCAACCGATTCCATTTCGGTGCCATCGAGTTTGGGTTGCCAACTTCTAGTTATGCAAGTTCATAAAATTGGTTCGACTGAGTTTGTTGAATCAGCATCACTGAGTTTGGCAATCTGACCATTGGTCACCTTATCAGTGCAACCGAGTTGTGTGTATTGGTCTCACCGAGATTCAAAAGTTGCTACCTTTGAGGCAACACGGTACCACCAAAATTAACACATCAGTGTCACCGAGTCTGACGGTTGGATTTTTGGAGATGCCTATATATACCCCTCCACCACCACCTACACGAAAGAGAAGCACTCAGAACTGTTCCCCACTCATACCTACTGATTTTCTGAGAGAGAGCCACCTACTCATGTGTTGAGATCATGCCATTCCATTCCTACCATATGAATCTTGATCTCTAGCCTCCCCAAGTTGCTCTCCACCAAATCAATCTCTTCCACTAAGCCAAATCTGTGTGAGAGTGACTGTGTGTTGAGGAGTCTATCATCTTGAAGCAGAAGAGCAAGGAGTTCATCGACATTATCGAGCCTATTACCTTTTGGAGGGTGGTGCCTCCTAGATTGGTTAGGTGTCGCTTGGGAGCTTCCTACTTCGTGTTGTGGAGTGAACCAACAAGTTTGTAAGGACAAGGAGATCGCCTACTTCGTGAAGATCAACCCGAGTTAGGCTAGTCCTCCGTGGACATAGGCCGTGATGGTATAGTCAAGGTTGCTTCTTCGTGGAACCCTCCATGGGTAGAGCCCTTGGTGGACTCTCGCTACCGTTACCCTCCATGGGTTGAAGACTCCATAAACGTGGACGCACGATAGCACCACCTATCGGAACCATGGGAAAAATCATCGTCTCACCAATTGCGTTTGATCTTCATACCCTTCCTCCACTTACATGCTTGTCTTTACTTTCCACTGCAATACTCGTAGACATGCATGTGTAGGGTTTACTTGACTTGCAATGAATGCTAAAATCTGCCAAGACTTAAAATTGGGAAAAAGTAGATTTTTATTTGGTCAAGTAGTCTAATCACCCCCCTCTAGCACTACTTTCAAGCCTACAAGTGGTATTAGAGCATTGGTCTCCATTGCATTGGTTTCACAACCTAGGAGACTATGGCGTCTAGTGAGGGAAATTATCACCGTAGAGGTCCGTACTTTGATGGCACAAATTTTGCTAGTTGGAAGCACAAAATGAAAATGCATTTACTTGGTCATAACCCTACCGTTGGGCTGTTGTTCGTGTTGGATTGCAAGGTGAATTCTTTGTGGATGGAAGGGAACCGGATCGCGAAGCGACTACAGATGAATTGAAGATGTTGCCACTCAATGCTCAAGCATGTGACATTCTCTTCAACTGCCTACGCCCCCAAGAATTGAACAAAATAAGCCGTCTTGAGAATGCAAAAGAGATTTGGGATACTTTAGTTGATATGCATGAAGGTATCAAATCTATGAGAGAAATCCAAGTTGGATGTTTTTCAAAGTCAACTTGACAAGTTCAAAATGAAGGATTGTGAAGGAGTCGCTAAGATGTACTCTAGGCTAGCTCTCATCACCAATGAGATTGCCAGCATAGGAAGCGAAGAAATGATGGACAAATTCGTCATCAAGAAGATACTTCAAGCTTTGGATGATCGATATGACACTATATGCACATTGATCCAAATGATGCCCAACTACAAAGATCTCAAGCCAACGGAAGTGATTGGATGGTTGTTTCTCATGAGATGACACTCAAGGACAAGGAAGAGCTTCACCACAAGTCTAGTGATGCTTACAAGCCACAAGTGATGCTCCCGCTACCTCAAGCGACAACCTTGTCACAAATGAAGAGATAAGCCTCATGGTCAGGAAATTCAACAAGTTCTACAGGAATAGAAGCAAAGATCAAAGCTCCAACTCAAGATATGAAGAGAAGAATTCCTCAAGTCGTGACCGAAAATGCTACAATTGTGGGAATCCCAGACACTACTCCAATGAGTGCATGGCTCCTTACAAAAGGAAAGAAGAGTCACCAAGAAGACGAAGCTCAAGAGACGAGTCACCTCGAAGAGATAGAAGGAGTAGGGATGATCGTTATGAACGAAGAACCTCAAGAAGAAGTAGGGACTCGGAGAAGAAGCACAAGTACACCAAGAGCTACTCAGGTAGAAAACATCAAGCTTATGTGGATGAATGGGTTTCTGGCTCCGAATCCGACAACCACTCCGAGAGAAGCTATCACTCCAAATCTGACTATAGTCAAGATGAAGGTGTTGCCGGGCTTGCACTAGTGACAACAGACTCCAACGACATATTTGATTCACCAAATGAAGGAAGTGGATGTTGCTTCATGGCTAAAGTCCCCAAGGTATCACACCCCGAGTATCCTGATTTCAGTAGTGATGAAGATGACTTGTTAATTGAAGATGACTTGCTATTTGACAAATCTAGTAATGTTAGTCAAAATGAACTTGCTAGTACTCACTCTAGTCTAGATAAGTCGTGCGATGATGATAAGTTGGAAATAGAACGACTAACTCAAGAACTAAACACTCTTAAGTTAGCTCACGAGTCTACTCTACGAGATCATAGAGAGCTTTAAATGACACATGAGAAGCTCCGCTTCGAGAAGCTCAATTTAGAGCAAGAGCATGAGTTCCTTAAAGCTATCAATGACAATCTTCGAAAGAAGACTTCCTCTTATCTAGCCAAGCGACTTCTCTTATCTGCGTTCATGCCACAAGTTAAGACCAAGCAAGCTAGTAACAAAGGAAAGAAAGGTTCTTCAACTAGTAGAAATAACAATGATAAATCCAATGATATTGCTTCTAGTAGTTCTCTTGATCCCACTAACTCTTCTCTTAGCCAAGTTACACTTGAGCAACAAAAATGAACTTTTCAAACAGATTATAGAGAAAGGTATCTACAAGAGTCTTGAAGTTTGCAAAAAATTTGAGGAGATTGTACGCAAGCACGGAGGGTACCGGAAGAATCATGGTGTTGGCTACTTCAACGCTAATGGAGTTGAATGGGAAGAAGGTCAATACCTCAATCCCAAGTTTGTTCCACAAAAGAAGAAGTATGAAAATACTCGCCCCGAGGGAACAAAAGCTCAAGATGACCTTCCACCACAAGACCCCAAGCTCAAGGGCAAGAAGAAGCTTCAAGAGGACATTGACTCATATGAATATGAATCCTGAGCTTTGGTGAAGTGGGATCCCAAGGCTACTACAAGCTCAACATCTACAAGTGCTACTTCAACACCAAGGATCGTCATCAACTTGATGTGGGTCCCCAAGAAGAAGGACTAGAGAAGTTCTTGAGGGGTGACTCTGCCAATGAAATTCACTCATATTCATTATTGGCAAGAACTAGTTGCAATCAACATCAACATCGTGCAATAGTTCAAGGAGTCACACATTCCCTCAAAGGTAAGCAAGGGACAAGGTATTCAACAAATCAATGGACATCAACATATATGCTTTGCACTCCATGTCCACAGATATCCTTGTATTTGTCTCTTGCATGTTAGGACTAACCTATGTAGGTTACAAGATTAATGAAACAACAAGGATGCTAACAACTCTTGGTGATCTTCATCAACTTTGAGCATCGACCACTAGTTCATCTACATGAAGTCTTCATTGACAAAATCCAAGGTTACTTTGTCCCTCCTACGAGGGCATTTCACATCTAGGGGGAGCTTTACTCTAAGACTTGAGTCAAAACATCTCATAGAATGTGACAACATTAAATGCTTTATTTAAAAGTGGTAAACCCACTTGTGCTTAAACAATGAGTATGACCTATGATCAAGTATTCTTACTTGGCTCCTAAGTCAGTATACTCATATATAGATGACTCCATCATCGCCAAAGTGCTTGTTACATGCTAGTGTGTTTGTGCATGTTTGCCATGTTTTCATTTGACATCTTATTGTGTGAGCATGTTGGTCTGCATTTATTTAATCATTTGAGGATATCCAATTGTTGCTATTTGGATTTTGATTTTTCATTTGCCAATTGGATGTACAAGAATGCCTAGGACCACTCCACTAGCTATCTATGCTTTCTCACCTCATGTTCTATTCATGCTGCAACACAAAATTTGAACAAGTACTTTTTGATCTCTCTATGTGAGGAGCACTCGGAGTTTCGTATTGACAAAGGACTCACCATTAAAACCTCCCAAGTGCAGCTCGATGGAACCAACTCAAAATTCTCGGTCTCACTGATTGCCTAGGGTTGATCTGGTTTTTCAATCTCGGTACTATCGATTCCATATTCTCGGTTACACCCAGTTTCCCTGTCAGCTGACAGTTGAGAAACTCGGTGACACCAAAAATTTAGAATCAGTATCACTGACAATGATGGGTATATAAGTTGTGGACCCCGACACTTTGAAATTCAGTCTCAAACCATCGTGCCTCAAAACCCTAAGCTGCCGCAAAAGGACCCCCTGGCCATCGCCCTTGTCTCCCCGCGCTCCTCTGCCGCTGGGATTCTCGTCGTCGACGGGCATCTTTGCCGCCATCCTCGCCGTAGCGAAACCGTCACCAAGCTAGGGTACAGATCCTATCCTTCTTGCGCTCCCCGTCTGAATCTTGCGCAATGAAGTTCAAGTTCTCGATATGCCACCGTTTGCACATCATTCTATCCACATAAGAACTCAATAGATTAGCGAACTATGGTTTTCTGAGGTTTTGCCGTCCGCCTCATGTATCTCGGTAGCGATGCGAAATAATCAGTATCACGGATTTTGTTTTCTGCCACACTGAGAACACCTCGGTGGAACCGAGTGCCAACTTTCGGTGCAACCGAAAATGGTGCCAAGTTCCTGGAAAGCAGGTTGTTACTTTTACTGTGACCAAAAATGTTGTCTTGGCTGTACCGACATACATTTGGCAGTATGCAAAATTTGAGAAGTTCTTAGTTCAAACTTTCAGAAAATGTGCATTTTGTGATGACTTATCCTATTCCACTCTTCTCAACTCTATTCACAGGGTCAGACATGTGAGGTTCAGAGGATAGCTGGAATCTACAGGAGCAGAATGTTGATGTGAGTTCAGGCATTTGCCGTGAGTCCAGCTCTTTCTTAGATCCAGGCACCCCTAGTTCTCATGGGTTGCCTAAAGTTGCTACAAGGACCAGGAAGAGACATAATTTTGTTGTGGAAGATTCTGATTTTGTGCTAGAGGAGGTTCTTGCTCAGAAGCAAGAGAAGGCTGCCAAGAAGTCTGCCAATGAGGCCACCTTATCCAGGAGGGTAGTCAACAAGATATATGCACCTCCAGAGACTTTCAAAGCACATGAGAGTGCTAGATCTACCATGTCTGTTGAGATCCCAAGGGAATCTTTTACTAAGAAGGCAGGAGAGAAGAAGATAGCCAGGAAGAGAATCATTCATATTGTTGGGAGGCCTACCTCTATATTTGAGGATCCAAAGGAGCCTGCTAGTGCTGCTGCTGCAGAGGAGGAGGAGGAGGAGGAACAAGTGGGCAAGGCCCCTCCCAAGAAGAAACAAAATAAGCTGTTGGGAGATGCTATGCCAAAGCCAGGTCCATCAAAAAGCACCAACGCTGCACCTAAGAAGGTTGCTGCAGGGAAGTCCAAGAGGACTACCAGGGATATTCCAGCTGCTAAGAACAAGAAAGGATCTACTTTCAAAGAAGCTGATGAATATGATGCTATGACAAGTTTGATGAAGCTTAGACCTCACCTTCCTAAACACAATGCTAGCCATCCAATAGCTAAGGATATGAAGAAGAGGAAGGATTCTGGTTTGAGAGCATGGAGAGCTATTGATCAATATGCCCAAAGGACAAAAACTGTTGTGGACCATAGGTTCTACACTAAGGAACAACAAGATTTCCATGAGATAATCTTGCTTGACCAGAGCCCAGTAGTTAGTGATATGAGATACATTGACTAGAAGTATATCAAGGAAAATGAGGACTATTTCCCATGTGTGCAAGATAAAATTCACTGCATTGGTCTTGATCAGTTTGTTGGATAAGAGTTTACATCTTGGAATGATGAGATGATTATGTAGTTCTACTCCACTTCTCACTTCTATGGAGATGGCAGGATAGTGTGGATGATTGAATGAGCAAGATACGAGTCTATAGTTGATGAGTGGGCTACCATCTTAGGAGTTCCTGAGGTACAGGATCGCAACTTGGATGTCTACTCTAAATCCAAGGAGATCCACAATGCATTGAAGGAAAACATCCAAAACAGATAATATGATAGCATGCCATCATGAAAAATTATAGATACGTTGGAGACGTATCAGCAAGCCAAAGAAAAATAGCACTCCAAGAATAGCACCTATCATCTGGACATATAAAAATGGTTTTTTTACATTTGTGCCCCCCCCTTCCTTAGTTGTACTCATTCATCCCCACGCTCTTAACATTTGCTCACTTTTCCCCACTCCTTAATCCGATACCCTCAGAAATGGTAACATGGGGGGATGTCGTCGGGTCAGTGCTTTGACTATTAACTACTGACGAGTGGGGCCATGCTAGAATGTGTAGCTGTATGGGGACCCCGACTCATAAGTCGTGATCACCGAATGCACGTGTACAGTGATCCTAGAGATCAATGCTCACTGAACACACATAAGCTGAGTAACAAGAGTCTTAATTCCACACTTAACGTCTTACACAAATAAAGACCACGAAGGTCTAGTCTTACATAGATAAGGCCACATGGGCCAAACACTTAAACTAGAACGAGCAGCGGAAATCTTGGTCGAAAGCGTGAACCGATGCCATCTGCCTTAACCTACAGGCATTCTGACTGGGAAGCATCCTAGTTCGCATGTTCGTCTCCAACAAACTCTTCAACATACTCCTGTTCTTCCATGCCTGGCCAATTAAATAACTAGTGCCAAGCCAATGAGTACTTTGAATGTACTCGCAAGCAACCCAAGTTGTGGACCAAGGTAACAATGATGCATGATATAGCACTAAGTAGGTAAATTTGTGGAAAGCTAATTTTGTATGCAAATGACACGATCAAGTAACTAGTGAGCATGCATCAACAACTAGCAGATATCCATGTGAACAAATTGCAGATATCATCATAAGTAATGGTTGAACATCTCATGTTCACTCTTCACGCTAGGTCATCGGACTTAGTTCAATCCTCACGCTAAGTCATCGGACTTAGCTCATGTGACCTCTTGTCACCACCACACCCATACTCACACCAAGGTTTATGAAAACATCCGGACATATTCTAAGAAGGACCTCCAACTGT
This sequence comes from Hordeum marinum, assembly GCA_022496015.1. Classification (NCBI taxonomy): domain Eukaryota; kingdom Viridiplantae; phylum Streptophyta; class Magnoliopsida; order Poales; family Poaceae; genus Hordeum; species Hordeum marinum. The sequence goes on along the minus strand of CM039678.1, from coordinate 165,230,961 downwards.
CCATGACCGCGGACGTGGCTATTCAAATAGTTTTGCACTCTGCAGAGGTTGCACACTTTACCCACAAGACTCGGGGAAGTTCCGTGTCATCCATGACTCGCGGTATATAACATACCCGAGCTAAGAACCCGAATAATGCCTTTCCCATGGTGATACTAAACAAAGAGTCCACTCGTTGGTGCCATCCCTCATGATATACATCACTCGTATCATCCATGAGGGCACGCAATGGTGTGCCCGGTGCCTGTAAAGACAGCGCATGACCTTCCTCTCTAGGACGACCCCGTCTCAAGATTGACCACTTCACTCTTGCCACTAGTAATGCGGGCTCCTTGCTAGTACCAACCATAGTAATCAACAAAGCCCCATCCCATAAGGGGTATCGTGGTTGCGCATGTAAGGTTGGGATGGTCAGCAGACCTTAGAACTCTCCGTTTTCGAAAGCATATACTTACTTGTTCCGACACACCACTTCTTTCCCAAGTGGTCGCCCATCTCATCAATATCTCCCTCGGGCATTAGTGGCACCCGACGGGGTTTTCGAAAGTTCTTGAAATCATTTCTCTCTTTCCATCACTATGCATAGTCCCAATGCCACTTGCATAGCATCTACTAGCATCCTATCTACACCCACCCGCATAACCCTCATAAGGGGGTAGGGTCATGCATGATGTAAGTGTCAAAGGAAACATATCAGAGGCATCCCACCGAAAGGGGAACACCACATCACATGATCAATTATGATGAAAGCAAAGTGCTATATGACATGCAATAAAAAAATTTCTCATCATGGTCAAAGGGCTGCTTGCCTGGCTTAACAAAGCCTCTGGGGTCTTCGAAGTCTTCGGGTCCAACTTCTTTGTCAACACCGCAATCTATCGTCGCGATAAAATAATGATAAAATAAGCAACACAAAAACAGAGCACTCAACTACTTATTAAAAAAAGCTAATCTAGTCTGATAAATACCCAATGTCATACTAAAAATCTCCCCCTAGGGTTTTGTTGTGAAAAACATTCTGGAAATAAATTAACAGAGGTAAAAAGGTGCCTAAATATAGGTTTTAAAAAGAAACAGTACTAAAAATATTTTCAAACATTCTTACAAATGGCACTATTAAATTCTAGGGATTATACTAAGAATTTAGGTGAAAGAATTATTTTCATAGGATTTAATTTGGGCCCTATGGGATTTTTGCAAAATCCCATAGAAAAGGAAAAATAAAAAGGGCCACGGGGACCCAGGCCAGAAGCGGCCAGTGGCTGGGCCAACCTTGTTGGCCAGCCAGCCGGCCTCGCACGCGTCCAGGTTTTAACCTGACGCGCGGGGCCCGGCCGTCAGCGACCGCAAAGAAGAGAGAGAGGGCACGAGAGAGGGGAGGAGAGGCCGACAAGTGGGCCCCACCAGTCAGGTACTTCTCCCACCTTGGGATAGGGAGGGGAGCAGCTCAACGGCGGCGGCACGGGGCACGGCGACAGCGGGCGATGGTGGGAACGAGCTCGGAGAAGAGTCCCTGGTCTCTTGGAGGTGGAATGGAGGTCGGAGGTGGCCGGAGCCACCGGCGGCGAGCACCCACGACGGAGGTGGTTTCGAGAGGTGTTTGCCGGGGCCAATTCATACTGCAAAGAGGACGAGAAGGAGGGGGATCACATTAGAGGGGCAAGGGAGGACCAACTGGAGAGAAATGAGGGCCGGAGAGGCTCCGTACCAGGAGATCGACGGGCAGATGGTCGCGTTGATCCTCGGGTCGATCCCGAGCACAGGGCCCTCGGGTGGTCTTCGGAGCGCGCAGGGGGGCTATTGGGGAGAGGAGAGAGAGGCCAGAGGGTAGAGAGGGGACCGGGGGGGCCCTTTTATAGACGGGGACGAGTCCACCAAACGTTGATGCACAGGCGAGCTCGTGGCCAAGGCCAGAGGGCACGGGGGGAGATGGGGGTGAGTCTGGGGCGCTCCTTAGGGCGGTCCACGACGAGCGAGAGCAAGGGAGAGAGAGGGGAGGGCGCGCATGCGAGCTCGTGCATTGGCCGGTCGGGCGATGTCGGGCATGCAGGAGAGGTGGTCGGAGGAGGGAGATAGAGAAGGGGGCCGACAGCTTAGCGTGTCGCGGACGCCGAGGGCGCCTCAGGGGACACGCGGGGGAGGCCCAAGGCGGTCGGGGCCGGCCATTGGGTGGCAGCTACAGTGTGGGAGCGCACTGTAGCATGCTCCAGAGAGTGCGTATGGCCGGCATTGCCGTTGCCTGCGCGCTTTGGGGTGCCCCACCTTGTCCACTAGCCACTGGAGGGTCCGGGGATGCCCTTTGGACGCCTTACTAAGTATGGCTAGTAAGAAAAGAAAGGGAAAGGGAAAAGCGTCTGCCAAGGTGAAACAAGGGTAGAAATGGGGGGTTTTCCCCACTTCCCTGTAGAGACCTGGCCAGGGAGAGTTACTGAAGGTGAAATGCATCCATAGGAAACTGTGGTAAAAATTTGGGGCCAAGGGTAAATGGGAAAGGGGTCGAAATGCTGGTTTTACCATTTCACCAGAAGGTGTTTGGTGGTGTTTTGGGCAAGAAGATGTTACCATCTTACTGAGATACTTACCAGGGTCAAAGACTAGGTAGAAATGAAAGGATTCACTAAGTTTGAGCTTAAGAGGAAAAAGTTGACAATGAAGATTTATTAAACGCTAGAAATATGCAGAATCAGGTTTCTACAGATATATTGATGCTAGGATTTTACACATGATGCCCCACTTAGTATATCATCACTATTTGGCCATTAGAGCATGCCCACAAAGTTTGAGGCCATGGGGAGACACTTGACAATGTAAAGTTTCTCAAATTTGATTCTAGACAGGAATGGTTTTGGGATGGTTTGATGAGCCGAATCAACTTGGATTGAGATGAAACTTTGCAATATCATCTCTCATGATAGTGTTGACTTGCTGGAATTTTCCTGGAATTTATTGAGAATATTTGTTATAGAAATATTCCAAAAGTTTGATCTGAACAGAAAGGGTTTTGAGGGGTTTTGCCTATGATATGATCATGCCCTTGTGTTTAAACACATATATATGGAAAATATATGTCCAGTGAGTTTCTCTAAATTTTCTCAAATATTTTCAAAGTATTTAAATATATTATTCCTAAGAAAAACCATTTCTGGCCTTCAGAAAAAGCCTTTAAATAAAATGTAGAGATAATCTTTAAAAATAATATTTTGTGGTTTTGGGAAGTCTTATATATAGTGGGTTTGAAATAAAGCTTTTGGGAATGAAGGGTCCACCTAATTTGAGGACTTGTAGTGCAAACCTCAATTCAGGGGGTTTTGTAAACCTCATTTGAATAAATCATTTTTGGCTAAAACTAAATTTGATAAAAATAGTTTTGGGTACTATTCACATGGCATGATCATTAGTCAAGAGGTTTGAGGACATGGAAGATGAATTTGAAGTGGAATAGAACCTAGTAGTGTCGTATAACACAATCATCAAACAAGCAAACAACATAGCAAACAAGCACAAGCACCTTGAAAAAGTTTTAGTTGGATCCAAATTTTATAAACCTAAACATAACGTATTGATACGAACACAGGGTGTGACACGCTCATTGGACCTGCCCCATTTTCGGCCACAAGGACGCTAAACTGACGCGCACGGGCTTTCTCCTCCTCCACTTTTGGGATGCGTGGCGGACTTCCAACTACCCCGATGTCCCAAAGTAAATGCGCACGCAAGTTGTGCCCCGGTCGTCAGCAACACATGCTCGGGTCGGCGTCCTTCTTTAAGTGGAAATCCGTGGACCAGCCAGTTCACAACAGTTTCCATGCTTCCAAAGGGAAGCCTGCCCCCTCCACCCCGGCAGCATATGCAAACCCTAGCTGGTCGTCGACGAATCCTAGCCTGCCGGCGACATCGCTCTCACCATGTGCATCTTCTTAGGGGTCGGCTCGATCTCCGTCAAAAAGAAGGGCAAGGCCCCCGCCGTCCCTTGGCGCGCGCTACCCCTGCCGTCACCTTCCCGTCCTCCTCGACAATGGATTGGCAGCCCAATGCACCAGGTGAGGTGGCACTGGGAGCACCGCATCCCTCACCCCTACCCCCATGGTCCTTCCGCATGACTGACACTTGGATCCGGAGAGGATCCGAGTACCGGCGGTGCCACGGACGGCACATGCACATGCACAGGAGGTGAGGCACCGGTGGCAGCAGCTCACACCTGAGTAGCAGTTCGACCCTACTTACGTTGAAGACTCTCCCGATTGGGAGGCTTGGTTTGCGTTTGAGCACGACGAGCAGCGCCAGCGTGGCGCCCGCGACATGTAGGCTGGCATTCCGTCAACCCTCGTCATGTGCGATGAGGACCAAGAGACGGAGGCCGAGTACTAGGAAGCACTGGTAACTGCCCTCCATGAAAGCGAGGAGGAGGAGCGGCGCAAGGAGGAGGAGGATCAGGAGGCGGCTTACTAGGCACGGATAGCGGAGGCCATTGCACTCTCGGATGCTGGCGACTGCGTCGTGCCGCCGCTGGCCCTGCCGTCCCCCACCAGGCTCAAGAAGGCGCCGACCACCCTCACGCCCCACAAGTACATCTGGGATGGGGTGGTGCACAAGTGGGTGAGCGCACCACCCGGCTGGATGCTGGCGGCGCTGGAGCAGGAGCGGATCTACCTGGAGTTCTGGCGACAACAACACCTATTGGTGGAGCATCACGAGAGCAAGCGGCTCATGGAGTTGGAGAAGGACGCCGATGCAAAGTAGGAGGAGCGCCATGCCGAAGCGCAGGTAGCGGCGGTGTAGCCACCGGCAAACGACGTCGCCAGAGAGGGAGTCCTGGTTTGAGGGGTCTTCGGATAGCTGACCTGTTTCTAATGGGCCAGACTGTGTGGGCCGTTGGATGAGCGAAGGCCCCGTCGCCAGGGTGGAAGCTTCAAGGAGCCGTGGCGTGTCCTCCAAGTTGTCGATAGTAGATATGCATGTTTTTTTCCATCGACGTGTGACCGACCATATGTAAACCCTAGGTACCCTCGGCGTCTATATAAGCTGGAGGGTTTTAGGTTGTTGACAGAAGACAACTCATCTAGGGTTTAGCTATTCGATATCGAGGTAGATCAACTTTGTAACCGATGTATCATCAATACAATCAAGTAGGACGTAGGGTATTACCTCCATAGGAGGGCCCGAACCAGGGTAAACATCGTCTCCTTCGTCTCCTATTACCATCGATTCTAGTCTCACAGCTTGGGACCCCCTACCCTAGATCCGCCGATTTTGACACCGACATTGGTGCTTTCATTGAGAGTTCCGCTGTGATCACCAAAGGAATCGATGGCTCACCCTGTCAGAAGCAACAAGATCTGCATCTAGGGGATTCTCGCCCCCGATCGGATTCTCATAGGCGGCGACATATTGTCGCACGCCGACCCGATCAGCCACCTTGGCCAGATCGGAAACTTTTCCCCCGATCAAAGAATCAAGTTCGGAACCTTAGAGTTCATCGCTGATTCACAGGGAGAACTTATCTTGATGGAACCCTCGACTCTTGAGAAGGAGCCCATAGGTCTCGATGCCTCGACACCAAAGACATTGGGCCCCGCTTCCGATGAAGTCGTCACCCCTAGGCGATCTAGAACGCCCAATCCGGCCGATGTGACCAGCTCGGGTTGAAACCCGACGATAGGGAGATTCACATCCCCATAGTCACTCACCTAGTTGCTACCGTCGAGTGACCGGCTGAGGTCTCGCCCCCCCCAACAACTGGAATTAAAAACGGTTTATACCCTGGTCTTCAATCACCGAGACTTCACTTACAAACCGGAATGCCGGAGTTTGCTCCGGAGATAGACTGGTATCGGTCCTTGATCTATCACACAATTCGGAGTGTGTGATTCCCAACACACACAATGTGGTGTGGAGTCAATTTTTTCCACCCACCACCCAAGTCGATCATCCGAGTATCACACCAAACCCCAAGTCTTTGGACTTACGGGATATTAAACAATTACCAGGAGAGTCAGTTCATCATTTTTGGGCTAGACTCCTACTACCTCGAAGCAGAGAAAAAGGTCTTAGTGACCAAGAGATAATGGCAACCTTCAATCACAATTTCCATGATAAAGGGATTCTTAACGCCCTAGCTCGCCGACATGTTCGTGACTTCACCGAGTTGTCTGACTTGGTACAAAAATATTGTGCCATGGAAAGCGCTTGGCAAGCCGAACGGTTATTTTCGGAACCAACCTTTACGGAGCACCCTAGTGGAGATCGGAAAAATTGGATACCTCCAAAGTGGCCAGCCATATTCGAACCCGCTGAAAAGAGAAACATGCCCCTTATAGGGGTCAGTACTGTCCTTGACGGACTATTGCATAAACCATGCCCTATACATTCCGTATTGCTGAACACAAGCTTGAATCATAGCCTTAGAGCTTGCTGGGTCGTCAGGTAGGTCGCAAAAAGCGGTGAGGCCATTCTCGAGGCACTACCGCCAAATAGGTGCTCCACATCGTCATCCGAATACAACAACGAAGTTCGGACAATCTACGAACTGTTCCCCTCAAGGAACAGGAGGAAAAGAGCTCTTAAAGAACTCGAATAGGTCTACCATGTGGCAACAACAAGTGCATGGGCAGGCATACCCATTACCTTCGGAGATACTGACCAACCACCCATTCTTCCTGGTCATTCACCGGCCGCACTAGTCCTGAACCCCATCATTGATGGCTACAGGTTACACAAGGTGCTAATGGACGGCGATAGTGGTTTAAACCTGATCTACGAAGGCACCCTGGAAAAAATGTAGTTCGACCGATATCGCATCGAACATAGCAACATGACATTCTAGGGAATCATTCCGAGGAATGAGGCGTGTTGTTCAGGACGTATCATCTTGGACGTAGTGTTAGGCATACCCGAAAACTACTGATCCGATGAACTCCTCTTCCATATCGTGTCATTCCCAAGTGGCTACCACGCCCTATTGGGACGTGACGCCTTTACAAATTCCCAAGATATACCCCATTACGGGTATATGAAACTCCAAATGCCAGGACCAAATGGAGTAATCACAGTTGCCATTGATGCACTAGCCGTGACCTTCACTACACTAGTCGAGACCTTCACTGTAGAAGAACTGACCACACTGCGGTCAACAATTGACAAGGACGACGTGATCCTTACCAAAAGGCCCAAGCCCACGTCCTTCAACTCCGCAGGAGAAATCATTAAATTTCAAGTGCACCCGATGGACCCCAACAAGACAGTGTCCATCGGAGCTCAACTTGATCCCATAGTGGACGAAGCACCGCGGACATTTTTATGGGAAAATAGGGACATCTTTGCCTGGCATCCTTCCGATATTCCCGAATTCCCACGATGGCTGGCAGAACATAGTCTAAACGTCATTTTAGGCTTCAAGCCCGTTAAGCAGACTCTGCGCTGCTTTTCCGAACCAAAACGACAAGCTATGGGTGAAGAATTAGCTAAACTGCTAGAGGCTGGATTCATTCGGGAGATTAAGCACCCCAAATGGTTGGCAAACCTGGTGATGGTACCAAAGAAACATAAATCCTGGCGGCTGTGCGTCAATTTCAAAGACCTCAACAAGGTCTTCCCTAAGGACCCTTTCCCTTTACCACGCATAGACCAGATCATTGACGACACAGCCGGACATGACTTGTTGTGTTTCCTCGATGCTTATTCCGGATACCACCAGATCAAAATGAAGGAATGCGGCCAAGCGGCAACCGCATTCATCACCCCCTACGGGCCATTCTGCTTTAACACGAGGCCCTTTGGTCTAAAAAACGCTAGGGCTACGTACCAGCACATGATCTAGACTTGTCTCGCGAAACAAGTCGGTAAGATAGTTGAGGCATACGTGGACGACGTGGTAATCAAAACCAAACACGTCAGCCAGTTGATCGACGACCTACGATAAACCTTTGCCAGCCTACGCGATTATGACATACGACTCAATCTGGAAAAATGTGTATTCGGAGTTCCCGGTGGTAAACTGCTCGGATTCATTGCCTCCCATAGAGGAATAGAAGCGAATACGGCTAAGATCCAAGCTCTATCAGAACAAGCAACTCCCACAGAGCTAAAGCATGTCGAGAGGTTGGGACGTTATGTAGCAGCATTAAGCCGCTTTATCTCCCGCCTCGGAGAAAAGGCTTTACCGCTCTATAAGCTGCTGAAATAGACCAACAATTTCGAGTGGACCAACGAAGCAGCGGCTGAGTTAGAGGAAATTAATACACTGTTGGCAAGCAATCCCATACTCACAGCACTAGACGCTGGTGAGCCCATGTTACTATACATATCGGCTACCAACCAAGTCGTTAGCGCAGTGCTCATTGTCGAACGAGAAGAGGAGGGACACAAATTTCATACTCAGAAGCCAGTCTATTACGTGTCAGAAGTACTAACGCAGTGCAAGTCCAGATACCCGCACTACCAGAAGATAGCCTACATAGTATTTATGGCATCACGGAAACTCAGACACTACTTCCAAGAGTGTTCAGTAACAGTGGCATCCGAAGTACCCCTGAATGATAAAATCAATAATAGGGACACCACTAGCCGCATAGCCAAGTGGGCTATTGAGCTCCTTCCCTTTTAAATCACCTACAAGCCACGTCGTGCCATAAAATCTCACGTACTGTCAGATTTTCTAGCTGAGTGGAGAGAGGCCAAGCTCCCGAAGGAATATAGTACATACTCCGATTGGACAATGTACTTAGATGGATCCAAAACCTTGGCTGGACTAGGGGCTAGAGTTATCCTCACATCCCCCATAGGCAACAACGTGCAATACGTGTTGCAGATCATGTATGCCGACTCCAACAATGCAGCCGAATACAAAGCACTCTTGCAAAGTTTCCGGATGGCAGTATCAATGGGCATACGACGGCTGGAGGTATGGGGAGACTCCAACTTGGCCATCTCCCAAATCAATGGCGAATTCGATGCCAAAAACCCGAAGATGGTGGTGTACCGAAACGTCGTTCTAAAGATATCCGGGCGGTTCAAGGGGTTGTAATTTCACCACTCACTCGCGACAACAACCAGGGCGCCGACGTATTGATACGTCTCCAACATATCTATAAATTTTTATGATGCCATGCTATTATATTATCTATTTTGGATGTTTTATAAGCATTATTATGCCATTTTATATTATTTTTGGGACTAGCCTATTAATCTAGAGCCAAGTGCGAGTTTCTGTTTTTTCATTGTTTTTGAGTTTTGTAGATATGGGATATTAAATGGAGTGCAAACAGAATAAAACCTTCAAAAAGGTTTTTTCTGGAAGGAAACAAGTCAATCAAGCTTGGAGTGCACGTCAAGGGAAGTGCGAGGGTGCCACTAGCCTGCTAGGCATGGGCCCCCTTGGCCGCACCTAGCAGGCTTGTCGCTCCCTAGCAGGTCTCCCAACCCTATTCTTTGGCCTATAAATACCCAAATATTCCCCCAACATCAGAAAGATCCACGAAAAAACTTTTCCACCGCCGGAAGCCTCTGTTAACAACAGATCCAATCTTGGAGCCTTTTCTAGTAATCTGCCAGAGGGGGTTTCGATCACGGAGGGCATCTACATCAACTCCATTGCCCCTCCAATGATGCGTGAGTAGTCCACCATAGACCTACGGGACCATAGCTAGTAGTTAGATGGCTTCTTCTCTCTCTTTGATCTTCAATACCATATTCTTCATGATCTTCATGGAGATCTATCCGATGTAATCCTGATTTGTGGTGTGTTTGTCAAGATCTGATGAATTGAGAGTTTATGTTTAGATTATCCATGAATCTTATTTGAATCTCCTTTGAATTCTTATTTGCATGATTTCATATCCTTGCAAGTCTCTTCGAGTTATTGGTTTGGTTTGGTTAACTATATTGGTAATTCTTGCAATGGGAGAAGTGCTTGGTTTTGGGTTCAATCCTGCGGTGTCCTCACCCAGTGACATAGTAGGGGTGGCGAGCAACGTATTGTATTGTTGCCATCAAGGGTAAGAAGATGGGGTTTCCATCATATTGCTTGAGTTTATCACTCTACATCATGTCATCTTTCTTAATGCGTTACTCTGTTCTTCACGAACTTAATACTCTAGATGCAGGCAGGAGTCGGTGGATGTGTGGAGTAATAGTAGTAGATGCAGAATCGTTTCAGTCTACTTGTCACAAACGTGATGCCTATATGCATGATCATTTCCTTGGATAACTACATGATTATTCGCTTTTCTATCAATTGCTTGACAGTAATTTGTTTACCCACCATGATATTTGCTTTCAAGATAAAATCCTCTAGTGAAATTTATGGCCCCTAGTTTCTATTTTCCATCATATACTTTCAGATCTATAAATCAAAAATACAAAATACCTTGCTGCAATTTACTTATCTTTTACTTTCCGCACTCGTTTACATCTATCTCTTTCAGACCTAATCCTTCCAAATAACCATGAAGGGATTGACAACCCCTATATAGCGTTGGGTGCAAGAGTTTGATTGTTTGTGTAGGTGCATCCATTGGTGACTTGCTTGTTCCTCCTACTAGATTGATAACTTGGTTCTCAACAACTGAGGGAAATAGTTATCTACTTTGCTGCATCACAGTTTCCTCTTCAAGGGAAAACCAACGCAAGATCGAGAGGTAGCACATACTGGCCCGCATGGGGGCCAAATGCGACCCTCCCAAAAAACACTTTCCTGGAGCGGCTCTTTAAGCCATCCGAAGTTTGGTAGGATAATCATAAGGACACCAGTCTAAATACTGTGGAAGAGGTTGTCCCCCCTATAAAAGAACCAGACAACCAAATCATCGGCGGCTCCATAATGGATGAAACGCCTTCGGCTCATGAGGTCATGGCAATAATCGCGCCATGGACTGAGCCCTTCCTCACCTACCTTATTTGCAAGGAACTCGCCAACGATCAGACAAAGGGGCGGTGCATAGTTCAGCGATCCAAAGCCTACAAAGTACACGAGGGTGAGTTATACAAGAAAAGCACCACCGGAATATTACATCGGTGCATATCTGAGGAAGAAGGACGAGAGCTCCTTGCCAAAGTCCATGCAGGCATGGGTGGCCACCACGTCGTGGCAAGAGCCTTAGTTAGCAAGGCCTTCCGAGATGGTTTCTTTTGGCCCACTGCTCGGGCGGACGTCCAGACACTTGTCAAATACTGCGTGGGGTGCCAACTTTTTGCAAATCAAAGTCACATGCCCCCAACGGCTCTTCGGACTATCCCGATTACCTAGCCTTTTGCGGTCTGGGGCTGGACATGGTAGGACCCCTTAAAGGAAGGACCAAGAAGAATACATACCTACTAGTTATGGTTGACAAATTCACCAAATGGATAGAGGCAAAACCTGTCAAATCAGACAAGCCTGGAGTAGAAATCGACTTTATCTCTGGCGTAGTACATCATTACGGTGTCCCGCACAGTATAATAACGGAGAATGTATCCAACTTCATAGCCCAAGATGTCAAAGACTGATGCGCAAAAATGGACATAAAGCTCAATTACGCATCAGTGTGTCATCCGCAGACCAACGGACAAGTCAAACAAGAAAATGGCCTCATCATGAGCGGCATTAAGCCACATTTGGTCCGATCTCGTCATGAGTCTGACTGTCATTGGGTGGAGGAGCTCGACTCCATTGTATGGGGCCTGCGCACCACCCCGGACAAATCAACATGATACACGCTGTTCTTCATGGTCTATGGGGCAGAAGCAGTCCTCCCCCGCAACATTATTCACGACGCACCAAGGGTGCGCATGTATGAGGAAAAGGAGGCCGAGTTAGATCGGCAAGACGACCTGGATGCCTTAGAAGGAGAGCGTGACGTATCTCGACCTCTTACTACTTTTTACCAACAGCAGGCCCGATGTTACCAGAGTTGGGAGGTCAGGGCAAAAGTGCACAACGTGGGCGAACTCGTCTTACGGCTCCCGGCGAAGCAGAAGCATAAACTCAACCCCAAATGGGAGGGCCCCTTCATAATCGACGAAGTACTAGAGTGAGGAACTTATCGACTTCTGAACCCGTCGGACAACCGCCTTGAACCAAACCCGTGGAACGCGGCTTGTCTTTGGTGCTTCTATGGATAAACCAGTGTCGTCAAACTCTTTACCCTTTTGTTTTTCTTTTCTTTCACTTTTTCCTTCCCCTCCCACTCTGTTGTTTGGTAGGAATGAATTTTTCCTTTTCTTCCTATGTTCGGTTCATCCGATCTTGTACTAAGACTCTCGACTTACACCTTTAAGTGTTAAATCCGAACACAACAACTGGGGGCTTCTTTCTGAAGCCAACGCTTTTATTATAAGCATTACCCACACTTATTGTGTACACATGTTTCCTTTGTCGCATTGAAGCCATCATATGCCCAATTCTAACTAAGACTTTGCCAAGCTGGGTTGCCTCACTCCTCTGCTTACCCTCCATGTTCCCGATTGTTCGGCTAGTGGGTAAAGGGAGCACCTCTGCGATTGTTACGACCGGGTCATCCGGATACGTACCTCAGATGAGTGAAGCCAAAAGCTAGCTATCTTACGTAGACAATTGGTTGGCCGCAATGGAAGCAATTAATAAGTCTATGGTTGTTATCACTATTACTTGGGCTTCTTTTCTCTCAAAAGCCCTTAACCGCATACTGGCAGTATACGGCCTTCTACCTACGGTCTTCGTAGAACCCTGAAGAAAGGTATCGATAGAGGTAATATTTTCTTCGGAAGATGTTTCTTATGCTAAGCAGTAATATAACATATCTCCATGTGTGCTTTCTGTCTATTCGCACCAAATAGCCGGATTGCCTGGTTACCCGAACATAATTCGCTCTTCTTGGGTGATAAATTACGAGGAACACTCCCGAGCTCTTAGCACGGGAGGTAGAAGCCGATGGACGGTTAAGACAAAGTTTACAACAAATATGGAGCAACTACTCGATTGTTCGTACATAGTTATATGTAATTATACATTTGGCCGTTGATCGAGATTGTCGACTATACTTTCTAGGGCGCAGTCTTCTTGTGAGAGACGGGCGGTAGGCATCACCTGGTTGTACACCAGGCGGAGCGGCACTTCTTGTCCATCTAGCCCCATTGGCCCAACCCGAGCCATATGCTCGGGGTTAAGTCTAGTATAGCGGGTCTTGATCATCGAGCACGCCTCTCATGCTCCCTCCTGACAAGCCGATGTCTTCCATAGCTCGAACCTACTTCGGGCCCCCTTGAATCGATCGACTAGTTTGGCCATCCCCTTTGGAGGTTGCTCGGCGGGCCATAGCACCTTTACCATGCCTTTCATGGCCACGCGAGCCCACTCATGAAGGGAAGAAAGCTCATTCAGAAGGCTCCCCGGTAGGATCCAATCTCTTCTTCGGGTCGCCCAGTCACAAAACCTACGCATGAGTCAAAGGCATGCCCATTATGCTTCATTTATAAGAAGTACTTCTCGATGGTAGCATCGCACTTACTGAACATGCCCCTTTGTAGTTCTGGTTCTTTTCTTGGGCCTGGGTCAATTGAGTTCTTGAACTCTTGGCTTGTTGTTTATTCTCCGACTAGAGACGGTTCAAAACATGACAACCGGCCTCGTGCTGGGACTCGGCATATCGCTGAGATTCTCGGGCTTCATCCAAATCTTTTTGCATTTTCCCTATTGATTTAGCTACTAAAGATTATCCTTGCGTTAGCATGGGAATATACTAAGATTAGTAGCATAGATATACTCACCATATGCCTCCCGAATAAATCTCTTCACTTGCTCTAGTTCGGCCTTCACAGATTCCACTTGTGTTCGGCTCTCTTCTAGTTCCTTGGCCATTTGCTCGCTCTGCTGCTTCGAGGCCTGCATTAGCAATAAAACAACACAAGGACCCTTAATTCGGTCATTATGACCAATTTAAGGCTCGGGGGCTACTGGGTTTACATGAGTGTTCGAACTCTACAAAAACGATTATTTACCTGCATGCTGGACGATATTAATTTCATTGCTTCTCTGAACCCAGCTCGGGCAACACCGATCTGCACGTTCGCTATGTGAAGAACACTGAGCTCTTGTTCAGAGAATACTGGGTGACGCAGGGCCTCCCCGCCATCGATGATTCATGGCGCTTCCTACTTCTGATTTGGTAACTGACACAGTGTCACCGAAATCGGCAGGAGCCGGATTGGCCATGGGAGCCATTGTAGCAGGTTTAGCATGAGCCGTAGCTCTAGAATTCTAAGCACCGCCGAACACCCTGGCAACCTCCTCGGTAGGAAAAGTCTAGGCTTTTCGCCTGAGTATTTCGATATAAAATCTGATGTAAGGCTCTATCAGTTGTGATAGTAAACAAATAACTGAACAAAATACCTTTGGGTTGAGCGAGTAGACGGACTCGTCCTCACAACCGGCTTGTTCATCGGATCCATGTTGCTTTCCGGTCCAGGCACTGCTTCCGTTGCTGATGTATGACGCGCGGATCGACGACACTAGGGAGTAGGAGCCGGCACGTTCGGGGCATTGGTGGATGCCTGCCTTTTGCAGGACAATCTTTTCTTCTTCTTATTTGTTGCAGGAGAAGAGAACGATCTAGGGTAATCGGCTATGATAGACACCTTGGAGCGGTCGAGAATTTCCTGGTAGAAGACCCCGTCTTCAAACTCAATTGACAGATACGGCTCCTCATGAAAGCCTGGGTTATCATTATGGGAATAGTCTTCGGGCTGAGGAGTCGGACTTAACTGTCTTCACGAAGCTTCTCCAATCCTGTTCACATGAAGTTAACGACTTCGGTCAAAAAAGGGACAAAATGGAAACCCGAACTGTGTTCACAGAGGTGAAAGGCTTACCCATTCAATGGGGTTGTGGCTTGAATATTCCTCATTGGTCTACCGCCGAATAAAATCTTCTTGCTACCCTTTGTATAGGTCAGCAAGTGCGGTGGCCAACGCTGTCTGATCGGCAGGACCCAGTCTTCGGGAGCGTGTGGTGTCGCTTGTCCCATTGTAACACCACAAGGGGTGTATCCTCTGTTGAAGAGGCTGCATGCACCAAGTGATGGCGGAGGCCATGACATCGATCATGGTCATATTGTGGTGGGCTAGTATCCTCACCTGGGCTGCCAAGCGTTGCACTTCAATGTTGTCCTCTTGGGACGAACTCTTCGGCCCCTAGTTGTACCTTTTCTTCAAGGAGGTGTCGGAGTATTCGGGTAGACCTCTCCGAGCTGGATCAAACAGGGGGGCATCTTCGATATAAAACCACTCCGAAGACCATTCTTCGGACTCCTTTGTTGTTCCCACCGGATACCCTGTCCCCACTATGCGGCATACTTAGGCTCCGTCGACCTCCAAGATTGTCTTGTCGCGAGTTCGAGGGATGAGGCAGAAACACTTCCAACACAGTTCAAAATGTGCCTCGCAGCCCAGGAACATCTCTGATAATCCCAAAGTGCAAGGAATCATCATAGCAATTTCCAAAGGTGGTAGTGATAGGTATGGAGTGTCGAACCCACAAGGAGCTAAAGGTAAGATCAATATTTTCTCAAGTCCTATCTGCCACCGATACGACTGTACGTACGTCGAACATTTGCTTCCAACTAGAAATGAGAAATAAAACCGCGTTGTGGGTATGAAGAGAATAGATTTGCATGAAAATGGAGAACTAAAATATAAAAATAGGTGTTGTTAACATAATATTACAATATATTACAAATAGAGAGTGTGGAATAATGACGGGTCGGTGTGCGGAATTATCCTACGCAATTGTTAACAAGATCGGAAATCATTATTGCAATTTTATATGAGGGAGAGGCATAAGCTAACAAACTTTCTTGACTTGCATCATATGCACTTATGATTGGAACTCTAGCAAGCATCCACAACTACTAAAGATCATTAAGGTAAAACCCAACCATAGCATTAAAGCATCAAGTCCTCTTTATCCCATACGTAAGAACCCCCTTACTCGGGTTTATGCTTCTGTCACTCAAGCTACCCACTATAAGTGAATCATGCACGTATTGCAACACCCTACAACGAGAATCCTTCACATGTGCGCAGCACTGAAGGCACCATAGGACAACACCAAAATAAACATACAACTCAAACCGATCTAGATCATCAATCAACCCAAAGGACAGAAGAAATCTACTCAAAACATCATAGGATGGCAACACATCATTCGATCATAATATGTGGAATAAAGCACCATGTTCAAGTAGGGGATGACAGCAAGGTGCAGGAGAGTGGACTGCTAAAAGGATATGAGGATGCTGATGAAGAAGGTGATGTTGATGAAGACGATCACCACGGCGATGGTTCTCCCGGTGGCACTCCGGCACCACCGGGAGAGAGGGGGAGAGGGTCTCCCCCTTGTGCTTCCTCCTTCATGGCCTCCCCCTCCATGGGGAGAGGTTCTCCCTCTGGTCCTTGGCCTCCATGGTGTTGATAGCCCCTCCGGGACGATGAAGATAGCCTCCGGTGATGGTGACCCCCTCCAGCAGGGTGCTAGAGAGGGTCAAGATTGGTTTTTCGTGGCTCTGGAGGTGTGCGGCTGTGGAACTCCCGATCTAGGTTTCTTTTTAGTGGTTTTTGGATTTATAGGAATTTTTGGCGTCGATCTCATATCAAGGGGGCACGAGGGAGTGACAAGCCTGCTAGACGCGGCCACCCCGCTGGACGTGCCTGGCAGGCTTGTCGCCTCCTTGTGGCTCTTTTGTCCCAACTCCAATGCTTCGGGGGTCTCTTTTGGTCCACAAAAAATCATACTAAATTTTCATCCCATTCCGAGAACTTTTATTTGTGCACAAAAAACGACATCATGGTAGTTCTGCTGAAAACAGCTTCAGTCCAGGTTAGTTCTAATAAAATCATACAAAAATCATATAGAATTATTGTAAACATGGCATGAATATTTCATAAATTATAGATACATTGGAGAGGTATTAGCAACCCAAGCTTAATTCCTACTCGACCTCGAGTAGGTAAATGATAAACCAAATAATTTATGAAGTTTGAATGCTAGCAAGTGCACAAGTTTGATCAATGATAATTCCAATCACTTTTTCTAGCATCATTATATATCATAAACAGTAGTTCATCTCATAAAATCTCACATGATGAAGTAACAAGCTATTCACATGTTAATGTATAGACCATAAAGTTCCTTGAAAACTAACAGCTATGCCTTCAGTCACCAAACAATTGCAATTCATCCTATTTTCAGGAAGGGTCTATGTAAGATCTTTGATTTAGCAAATTCCACATACTCAACTATCATATAGTCTTCCATGATTGCTAACTCTCAAAGCATATTTTTAGAGCAACTGACATCCATCGAACACAAAGGAAAATAGGGGCTTAGAGTTTCGCCTCCCAACTTATTTATCATATAGATAATTGTCAACAATAATAATTCATGATCAAATATATTTGGATGGCCATATATGCTTGGATCTTTCCCCACCACATGATGCTTGCCAAGAGAAGAAGGCGAAATATAGGAAGTGGTGAAGATCACCATGACTCTTGTATAAAGTTAAGTACTAGAAATTAAAAGATAGGGCCTTCGCAGAGGGAAGAAAAGGTTGTCATGCGCTTTTTGTTTTTGGATGTGCAAACTCTTAATGCAAAGGAACGTCACGTTGTATTGCCCCTTGTGATAGCAACCTTTACTATGCGGTCCGTCGCTTTTATTTCTTTACCATCACAAATTCGTACAACGTTTTTTCCCTTACAATCAAAGATCTTAAATATTTAGGAGCAATTTTTATTGCTTTTTGCACCGATGACAACTTACGTGAAGGATCTAATTCAATCCATAGGTAGGTATAGTGGACTCTAATGGCAAAACTAGTTTGAGGGTGTTTGGATACACAAGTAGTATTTCTACTTGGTGCAGAAGTTTTGGCTAGTATGAGGTGGAAGCAAGCACCACATGTTGTAGGATCCAAAACAATATAACTTCTATACAAATATACCCAAGCATAACTCATTACGTTGTCTTCCTTGTCCAACTTCAACTAAGTTGCTTAAGTTTGAAAATAATTAATGGGTATTCACAATCATAGAAGATGTTCAAGATAGTATATTTATATGTGAAATCTCTCTTCCTTCAATATTCTTTCATGGATTGTCCAAGTGATCAATGCGGTGTTTGCTAACTTTCAATAAATTTCACCACCTATACTTATTATGTGTGAAGTCATTACTCCCCATGGGATAAGTATATGAAGCATTTTTAATTTAATATTTATGATATTCAATTCATTCAACCATTTACTCATAGGATATAAGTGAAACACGAGAGTGAATGACAAACTACTCCAAAAAGAAATAAGTGAAGATCAACGCATGGTCAATTAGTTAAATAGCCATGTGAGCACTCTCTCGTATTCAAAATTTCAGATCCGATGATTTTATTGAAACAGCAAAACAATGTAAAATGGCACTCCAAGAATAGCACGCATCATGTGAACGAATAAAAATTTAGGTTCAACATAGGCTAACCAATAATTGTTGATGAAGAGAGGTGGATCCCATAAAATTCCAGTAATCCTCTCAAGAACGGGTGAATGGGAAACCTGAGACCCCGCAGAAGAAAAGGCACGAAGAATACACGCCCCCCCTTTGTGGATTGGGAAAATTCTGCATGAAAACTTCGTTGTTAAAAGAGGATAAACCTACGCGGGTCACCGCCAGATCCGAAGCAGGAAGGTACCCCTAGGTCTCCAGATTACGCAGTCGTAGGAGCGATACAGAGCAGATGGTCCAATCCCTAGGACGAGAGCCGTACGGGCGCGAGGAAGAAGCTCGGGGCGCTCGCCATGTTTTTCGTGGTGATCTTCCGCTAAGAGTTTTTTTTCTGATGTGGAGGAGGAAGAGGATGTGGTCTAAACCACCATTCTATTTGTTTAAATGGGTCGTGCCTCCATTGTAGAGGGGTAGTCTTGTAAAAAATAACTGAACCGCTCGTGTCTCCACAACGAAAATCGAAAAATGTTGGCGGTTATTATATTGGACCTGGCAAGCTCATGATGCTTGGGATTTCACCGATGACTGGCCGGTTTCCAAACAAGAAGGAGTAGAGGGAGTCGCCTCGCAAGCCGAAGACCTCGACGCACAAAGATTGTCTGGATATACCTCGGCGTTGGAGGCTAGTCCGCGGGTTACTGAGTGAGTCTTGGTTTGAGGGGTCCTCGGATAGCCGACCTGTTTCTCACGGGCCGGACTGTGTGGTCCGTTGGACGAGAGAAGGCCCCGTCGCCAGGGTGAAAGCTTCAAGGAGCCGTGGCATGTCCTCCAAGTTGTCGATACAAGATAGGCATGTTTTTTTCTATCGACGTGTGACCAACCATGTGTAAACCCTAGGTACCCTCGGCGTCTATATAAGCCGAGGGGTTTTAGGTTGTAGACAGAAGACAACTCATATAGGGTTTAGCTATTCGATCTCGAGGTAGATCAACTGTGTAACCCATATATCATCAATAGAATCAAGCGGGACGTAGGGTATTACCTCCATAGGAGGGTCCGAACCTGGGTAAACATCGTCTTCTTCGTCTCCTGTTTCCATCGATTCTAGTCTCATAGATTGGGACCCCTTAGCCGAGATCCGCCGGTTTTGACACCGACAGCCACTGCCTGGGAGACGACGTTCCGCTGGGCTGGCCCGACGCTAACCCTCGTCGACCTCACGGGCTCCAACGACGACGACTAGGACGATGCCTAGGGGTAGCACGTATCCTCGCTTTTATTTTTAATTTTAATGTTTTTAGTTAATTCCTAGCAAGCTTGTGAATTCTCGCCGGCCCTTGTGGTCGGCATTAATGTATAATAAAAGTTAATGCTGGTTGATGTGATTTGATATGATGTTTTGACTATGATGTGATGTTTGAATTTGAATTTTGTCTTACCTTTGAATTATAAGTAACATTTGAAATCCATTGTTGGTGAGCTCCGAAAGTTAGGATAAACAGACCATTTCCAATATAAATAATTATAAAAACAATTTAAAATTTTAATAATAAAAAAATAAGTTCAGATCCTTCTTATTCACACTAAAATGAGTCTATGGTGATTTTTAATTTTTTTCATAAACCCAAACCCACTATCACTCTCTTCTTAGAATCTATAGAATCTCGTACATGATAGCTCATTTGTGTGGAGGAGTTTTCATAGAAATGTGCACAAACCAAGATTATTTTTTTGTCATAACCATGTCACATATAATGGCATTGTGCATAGGTCTTCCATTTTTTTGTTTTTTGAATTTGTTCTGCTCATTTGAACTTGGAGATGGTAGCTTAACTCAAAAAAATATTTTCTATAAAAATGTCCCTGAACCAAGTTTATTTTTTTGGTAACTATGTCTTATGAAACAACGAACCGCGAAGGTTTTATAATTTTTTGATTTTTTTGAATTAGTTAAGGTCATTTGAAAGTTGGTCAAACCTAAGATAACCCCGCCGACCAGCTCAAAACCCCGCAGCATCTCTCCAAACCCTAGCGTTGAACTGCAACCGTTCGATCATACCCTAGCATGAAGCGACCGCCCTTAGATTCGGTCTTCTAGAAGGAATTCACAGGGCATGCCGTGTGCAGGCTGCGCGCTGTTGGATCACATGGACGGCTCCGCATCGTTGGATCGTTGGGTGATCCACGAGAGGTTGGTTCTGCTCACCCACTCGTCCGTCCCAAAATGCAAACAAGTCCCTGTTGGGCCTTCGCAAGGCATTGACCTCTCGAAGGCCCACAAGAATAAAAGAGGCCTTCCGTTTATTTTTTATTGATTTGATTGCACCATCACCCTTTTCTTTATTGATTTGATTGCACCGTTTGCTACCTTTTTATTTGATTGCACCAAATTAGTTTCATCATGCAAAAAATAGTTTCTTTTCCTTCTTCTTTTTTAGCATCAACATGAATCATATTAGATAGAAAACATCATTGCACAACCGGATATCTCATATTTAGAAAGGATAAAATCAATACAAAAGCATGCAAGATGTAAAACGTACGTACTACATAAACTTATCTACTCTTCATTGGAGATGTTGATGATCTCCATGTCCTCCAGTGGATAAATGGTCGCTTGTTGCAGCTCCTTCCCCTCCGGTGCCTACGACTGGTACGTTGCCACCTCCTCCGCATCTATCTCTGCCTCCAGCTCGTCGAATAGGGCGTCGGCCTCCACTTTCCTCTGTTGGATGAGCCGGTGGTTGGCCTCCACCTTGGCCTCATCTCGGATGGAATCCAGGATGGGCTGCTGCTCCGCCATCTCTTTCGACTGGTCGACGACGACGACCGCCTCCGCCTCCGGGTCGTCCTCCTTCATGGCCGCCGGCTAATGCTCCTCCTCCTCCTCCTCCGTTTCTGTCTCTGGCGAATCCGGAGGCAGACCCGCAGCGATTCGGGAGGCGCGGCGAGCCTGCATTTTTGCCTCGATTTGCAGGTGCTGCTTTAGAGTGAGCTGCACGTACATGGTGATGAGGCGCCAGACCATCGTAATGGCAACGAAAAGTTTGATAGGAGGCGGATGGGCTTGGGAGGCGGCGGGTTGGAGGGAGGAGGAGGATGTACAAGGGCTGGGGGCGTCGTCCGGCTTAAATAGCCGGCTAATGACCTCGGGCGGTGATTCGAAGCGGCGCCACGCGGCGTTCACACCACGCCGATGGTCGAGCCACTAGTCGCACCGTTGTGTTTCCCGAAGAGTCTACATGGGGCCATGCCGTTATCCTGATGTGGAGGGCGCCTGTGAAAAGACGCCTGCAAAACGAGATGGAGGGAGTGGCACTCTTCGGCCCAACAGTCCATCGAAACCAGGCCCCACTCGTCAGTAGTTAACGATCAAACCATTGACCCGACGGCATCCCTCCGTGTGACCATTTCTGAGGGTTTCAGACAAGAGAGTGGAGAAAAGTGAGCAATTCTTAAGAGCGTGGGGATGAATGAGTACAACTAAGGAATGAGGGGCACAGGAATAGAAATCCCAATAAAAATCTAGGTTCAACATAGGCTAACCGATAGTTGTTGATGAAGAGAGGTGGGATGCGTAGCATCCCCAAGTTTAGATGCTTGAGACTTCTTAAAATATTTACTTAGGGTGCCTTGGGCATCCCCAATCTTGAGTTTTTGTATCTCGTTCAATCCTCTCATATCACGGTTTCACCTATTCTCAAAAACTTCATCCACAAAAACTCGAAAAGAACTCGTGAGATAGGTTAGTACACATAAGATTAAGTCCACACTTCTAGTACTGCCAAGATAAGTTGCACAATAATTTTCAACCATCATCTACTGTTTACTATAATTTTCACAATTTATATCTACCAATATAGGCTATGGCAACTATAGGATAAGTAGATAGCAAAACTATGACAACAATCTACCCAAACAGAATAGTCTATAGCAATATATTAAACCAGTGTACTCATGTAACTCCAATAATTATGAAAATTTAGGATGTGATAAAGAATTTATGTGTAAAACATTCATAAACTTTCCACGTTCCAGTAAAATATGAAAATCCAAACACTATAGCAAAAGTTTCTGTTTTTTACACAACACATATCAAACATGTAACTCAAGCATCCTAAGAGGGAATTCTTGGAACTTTTTATTGAAAAACAAGATTATAAATAACATCTAATAGAGAAAAACAAATTATAATGATGCTCCAAGAAAAACTCATATCATGTCACGAATAAAAATATAGGTCCAAGTAAGATGTACCGATAATGTTGGAGACGAAAGAGGGGATGCCTTCTGGGGCATCCCAACTCTTAGACGCTTGAGTCTTCCATGGAAATCACCTTGGGATGCCTTGGGAATCCCTGAACTTAGGTTCTTCACAGGATGGCGGAGCCGACCATGAAGGATCTCTGTGTCCGGCTATGGCTGACGAGCCATTGTCGAGCAGCTACTTCAGCCTGG
The DNA here is from genome assembly GCA_022496015.1 of Hordeum marinum. Classification (NCBI taxonomy): domain Eukaryota; kingdom Viridiplantae; phylum Streptophyta; class Magnoliopsida; order Poales; family Poaceae; genus Hordeum; species Hordeum marinum. The sequence continues at coordinate 165,208,059 of CM039678.1, read as the reverse complement.
TGCGGAAGCTGAGCAACGCCTCGCCTTGGATCGAGGCGCTAAGTCGTTCTTCGTGTATCGAGGGATCTCGGATGGCCTTTGCAAGGGCCAAGGTGCACTGGCCGGGGCTAGATCCGACGAAGATAGCCACTGATCCTCCGCCCCTGGAAAGGAGCATAGGTGCCCTGAGCGATTCTTCTCCATAGTGATGGAGGTTGCTCGGGCAATAGAGGGTCAGTGTTCAAACGATAACTTCTATGAGTAAACACATTGTAATATGTCCGAAGTCCTTTTAATGCTGTTATGGTTATGATGCATGGTTTATCATGTCTTTTATGTGTGTCTCTACCTCCGGAATGTGATCCTTAGCCGAGCTATCGGTACCCGAAGGTGGCAGTGTGAGGTGGACAAGGCAATCAGACCATAATACTATATTGCTTTCACTTAGCCGTAGGAGCATGAAAAAGGAATGCGGGGGCTAATGTCTAGCCCCCAGTGGTTTGTGATGTTCGGATGAACCGCACCTAAAGCCGGCATCACATGGTTTATACGAATACCAAACCCATCGTATGACACGGAATAACTTCTAACAAAGTTTTTAGTATAACACTTAAGCTCGAATTCGTAGACCGGTTCTCGCATACTATGACAGTCAGTTTTTGGTTTTCTCCCGTGCTACCTCTTGAGCTTGGGTTGGTTTTCCATTGAAGAAGAAAGGGTGTTACGGCAAAGTAGATAAGTATTTCCCTGAGTTGATGAGAACCAAGGTATCAATCCAGTAGGAGGAACAAGCAAGTCACCAATGGATTAACCTACACAAACAATCAAACTCTTGCGCCCAACACTATAAAGGGGTTGTCAATCCCTTCACGGTTATTTGCAAGGATTAGATCTGATAGAGATAGATTTAAAATATTGCGGAAAGTAAAAAGTAAATAAATTGCATCAAGGTATTTTTGGTATTCTTGGTTTATAGATCTGATAATATATTATGGAAAGTTGTCCTGGGGGCCATAGGTTTCACTAGAGGCTTCTCTCTTGAAGGAAAATAACATGGTGGGTGAACAAATTACTGTCGAGCACTTGATAGAAAAGCGAATAATTATGACGATATCCAAGGCAATGATTATGCATATAGGCATCACGTCCGTGTCAAGTAGACCGAAACGATTCTACATCTACTACTATTACTCCACACATCGATCGACTCCTGCCTGCATCTAGAGTATTAAGTTCATGAAGAAAAGAGTAACACATTAAGTAAGATGACACGGTGTAGAGGGATAAACTCAAGCAATATGATGAAAGCCCCATCTTGTTACCCTTGATGGAAACAATACAATACGTGCCTTGTGACACGACTCCATCGTATCTATTATTTTTCATTGTTTCATGCCAATATTCTACAACTTTAATATACTTTTGGCAACTTTTTATACTATTTTTGGGACTAACATATCGATCCAGTGCCTAGTGCCAGTTCCTTTTTGTTGAAAGTTTTTTGTTTTGCAGAATATTGATACCAAACGAAGTCCAAATGTTATAAAAACTTACAAAGATTTTTTTGGAATATATGTGATTTTTGGGAAAAAGAATCAACGCGAGACGATGCCCGAGGTGACCACAAGCCAGGGGCACAACCTACACCCCTAGATGCGCCCTGGGTCCTTGTTGTCAACCCTTAAGGTGGTTGGAGCTCTCCTTTTGCCGCAAGGAAGATATTTTTATTGTACAAAACCTCTCAAAATTTCAGCCCGATCGGATTTACGGATCTCCGGATATTTAAGAAACGGTGAAAGGCCAGAATCTGGGAGCACATAAACAGAAGGAAAGAGAGAGAGAGAGAGAGAGTGAGAGAGATAGAGATAGAGAGAGATACAATCTCGGAGGGGCTCTCACCCCTCCGCCTCCATGGACTCCATGGAGTAGAGGGTAAAACCTTCTCCCATCTAGGGCGAAGGTCAAGGAATAAGAAGAAGAAGGAGGGGGCTCTCTTCCCCTATCTCCTGGTGGCGCCGCAACATCGACAGGGCCATCATCGTGACGGCGATCTACTCCAACAACTCTGTCATCCTCACCAACACCTCCATCACCTTCCCCCATCTATCTACTATTGTCCACTCTACCGCAACCCTCTATACCCTCTACTTGAACATGGTGCTTTATGCTTCATATTATTATCCAATGATGTGTTGCCATCCTATGATGTTTGAGTAGATTTTTGTTGTCCTATGGGTTGATTGATGATCATGATTGGTTTGAGTTGCATGTTTTATTATTGGTGATATCCTATGGTGCTCTCCATGTCGCGCAAGCGTGAGGGATCCTTGTTGTATGGTGTAGCAATGTGGTCATGATTTGCCTATGGTTGGTTGCGTGAGTAATAGAAGCATATACCCGAGTAGGTGGGTAATTCCATATGGGAGTAAAGAGGACCTGATACCTTATAATGCTATGGTTGGGTTTTACCTTAATGATCTTTAGTAGTTGCAGATGCTTGCTAGAGTTCCAATCACAAGTGCATACGATCCCAGTAGAGAAAGTATGTTAGCTTATGCCTATCCCTCATATAAAATTGCAGTAATGATTACCGGTCTAGTTATCGATTGCCTAGATACAATTCTGCAACTCCTACCACCACTTTTCCACACTTGTTAAACCAACTTAATTGTTAATTTATCTTAGCATCCCCGAGGTTTTATTTACGTGCTCTTTATTATCTTGCAAACCAATCCCGTCACACCTACAAAGTACTTCTAGTTTCATACTTGTTCTAGGAAAAGCGAACGTTAAGTGTGCATAGAGTTGTATCGATGGTCGATAGAACTTGAGGGAATATCTGTTCTACCTTTAGCTCCTCGTTGGGTTCGACACTCTTACTTATCGAAAGAGGCTACAACTAATCCCCTACACTTCTGGGTTATCAAGACCTTTTTCTGGCGCCGTTGCCGGGGAGCGATAGCGTGGGGTGAATATTCTCGTGTGTGCTTGTTTGATTTATCACTAAGTAGATTTTATTTTCTATTCTAAGTAATTTTCTATCTTTAGTTATGGATATGGAACACGAAATACAAAAAAAAACAGGTGTACTTGCTACTCAGGGAGATGGGGAACCTCCTAAAACCCTCGATGCTCGTTATGTGGAAGATATTACGCACTACTTTTATAATCCTGAGAAAACCCCATTCAATTATATAATGGGACACATGTTGGATCAACGTGAATACTTTAGGGATTATCCCTTGACTAAAATAGGGAACCTGTTATGGGATCAAATTTATATGTTGAAATGGTATACTTGGAATCTATGCTTGAGATATGATATTACTTGTTGCCCTAGGATGAAGGCTAAACACCTCCCCTTTTCATGTAAATTTAATGATAATGAAACCTTGGATTCTTATGCTAATGGTATATATGATTACTATGATGCGGAACAAATAGAAGAGTTTGTTGCTTTTAAGGGTGCTTATGAAATTGAAGCTTTGTTTGAGGAGTATGAAAATTATGATGATGCTATTTACAGATCTAAAAATCTTTCTATACTTTCATATTGCTATGAGAATTAAAAATATAATGCTAATATTAATGCTTTTATTGAGAAAGTCTCCGCTGTCCAAGAAGAGACTAATATTTTGCAGGAATCTATGGAAGAAGAAATTCCGATGTGACCTCATTAGATGAAAAAGATGAGGAGGAGAATGAAGAACAAAAGGAGGAAGAGCAGATTAGCTACCCATGCCCTCCTTATAAAGATAGTAACGCTTCAACTTATACATTGTTTAATCACCCTTCGCACATAACGAAGGATGAATGCTATGATGATTACTATGATCCCTTGGATACTTTTGAAATATCCATTTTTGATGAACTTGATGCTTGCTATTCTTGTGGCCATGATGCCAATATGAATTATGATTATGAAGATGAACTTGATGTAGTTCCTTATGTTAAGCATGAAATTGTTGCTATTTCACCCACACATGATAGTCCTATTATCTTCTTGAATTCTCCAAACTACACCATATCAGAGACATTTTCACTTATTAAGGATTATATTGATGGGTTGCGTTTTCCTATTGCACATGATGATTTTAATGAATATAATATGCATGTGCTTGCTGATCCTACTTGAAATTCTTATGAGATAGGAACTACATCTTCACCTCTCTATGTTTCCGATATAATAAAATTGCAAGAAACTAAGTATGTTATGCATTGGCCTTTACTTGTTGTGAATGTATTGTTCTTATATGACATGCCAATGCATAGGAAGAGAGTTAGACTTCATTGTTGCATGAAATGTGTTACTTTGTGCTCACTACTATATTACAAATCATTTTTAATTAAAATTGGCTTTGATATACCTTGGGATCCGGGTGGATCCATTACTTGAGCACTATGCTTAATTGCTTTAAAGAAAGCGCTGCCAGGGAGACAACCCGGAAGTTTTAGAGAGTCATTTTATTCTATTGTGTGATTTTATATAGTTCAAAAAAAGTGGGGAACTTAAAACTTTTTCAAAAATAAAAGTGAAAGTGAGAAAGACGAGCAACGTTGAAGTGGGGGCCAACCTTGAACTTTGTTCATGCCCATGGAAACTTTGTGAATCTTGATTACAGAAACTTCTCAACAAAAATAATTATCCCCTTGTAAAAATCCATTGTATTGTAAAAATAATGTGCCAAGAATTACCTTTAGGGTGTTTAAATTGCTTGTTTGATATGTGTTGTGTAAAAACAGAAACTTTTGCTGCATTGTTTGAATTTCTATATTTTACTAGAGGGTCAAAACATTCTGAAATTTTGACACAATACTGTTATACAAATTCTTAACTACTTCCTAATTTTTAGGAATTTTTAGAGTTACATAAGTATGGTGAATGTTCAGATTACTACAGACTGTCCTGTTTTTGATAGATTCTGTTTTTTATTCATTGTTTTGCTCGTTTTGGTGAAACTATCGATTGTATCGGTGGTATAAGACATGGAAAATTTATATTGGAGGAGATAAAACGCAAAAAAAATGAATTGGTTGTCAACAGTACTTAAAGTGGTGATTTGTTTTATTATACTAACGTATCTCACGAGGGTTTTGTTAAGTTTCGTGTGATTTAAGTTTTCAAGTTTTGGGTGAGATCACGATGGATGAAGGAATAAGGAGTGGAATGATACTAAGCTTGGGGATGCCCAAGGCACCCCAAGGTAATATTCAAGGACTCCCAAGAAACTAAGCTTGGGGATGCCCCAGAAGGCATCCCCTCTTTCTTCTAGTAACCATCAGTAATTCTACTTGGAGCTATATTTTTATTCGTCACATGATATGCGTAAATCTTGGAGCGTCGTGTGATTTTTATTTTTATTTTAATAATGCACCATGATGGTATGAGAAAGTCCTTGGTTTATTTATAGAAGGCTCTTTGAACCTCACTTATATCTTTTGAGTATGGCTTTATAGAATGCTTCATGAGCTTCACTTATATAATTTGAAGTTTGGATTGCCTGTTTCTCACACAGAGAAAACCGCCTTTTGTAGAATGCTCTTTTGCTTCACTTATATTTTTCAGAGCATGGGCATATCTTTTGTAGAAAGAATTAAACTCTCATGCTTCACTTATATCTATTTAGAGAGTTAACATGAGTTGCTCATTTACATGGTTAGTCATAAAATCCTACATAAAACTTGTAAATCACTGAATATGATGTGTTTGATTCCTTTCAAAAGTTTTGAGAAATAAAGATGGTAATATTAAGAGTCATATTAGTAAGTAATTGTGAATTGGTAAAAATACTTGTGTAAAGGTTTGTGATTCCCGTACCATGCACGTATGGTGAACCGTTATGTAAGGAAGTCAGAGCATGATTTGTTTATTGATTGTCAGCCTTTGTGTGAGGGTCGGGAGCGCGCGATGGTTTACTCCTACCAACCTCTCCCCTAGGGGCATGCATCTAATGCTTTGCTTTGATGAATAATAGACTTTTGCAATAAGTAGGTGAGTTATTTATGACTAATGTGAGTCCATGGATTATACGCACTCTCACCCTTCCACTTTTGCTAGCCTCTCTAGTACCATGCAAATTTCGCCGGTGCATTAAACCCACCATATATCCGTCTCCAAACAGCCACCATACCTACCTATTATGGCATTTCCACAGCCATTCCGAGATATATTGCCATGCAACTTCCACCGTTCCGTTTATTATGACACGCACCATCATTTTCATATTGCTTTGCATGATCATAAGATAGCTAGCATGATGTTTTCATGGCTTGTCCGTTTTTTGATGTCATTTGCTACGCTAGATCATTGCACATCCCGGTACACTGCCAGAGGCATTCATATAGAGTCATATGTTGTTCTAGATATTGAGTTGTAATTCTTGAGTTGTAAGTAAATAAAAGTGTGATGACCATAATTATTAGAGCATTGTCCCATGTGAGGAAAGGATGATGGAAGCTATGATTCCCTCACAAGTTGGGATAAGAGTCCGGAATTTATTAAAAATAAAAGAGGCCAGCGAAGCCAAAGAAAAAAGAGGCCTTAGATGCCCTCCAAAAATAAAAAATAAAAATGTTAAAAAAATAAAAAGAGAGAGAAAAGAGAGAAGGGACAATGCTACTATCCTTTTGCTTCAAAGTAGCACCATGATCTTCATGATAGAGAGTCTCCTATTTTGCCACATTCACATACTAGTGGGCATTTTTAATTATATAAATTGGATTGTATATTCCAATGATGGGCTTCCAAAATTGCCCTAGGTCTTCTTGAGCAAGCCAGTTAGATGCAGACCCACTTAGTTTCTTTTTGAGCTATCATACACTTATAGCTCTAGTGCATCAGTTGTATGGCAATCCCTACTCACTCACATTGATATCTATTAATGGGCATCTCCATAGCCCGTTGATACGCCTAGTTGATGTGATACTATCTTCTACTTTTCCTTACAACCTCCACCATACTCTATTCCACCTATAGTGCTATATCCATGGCTCACACTCATGTATTGTGTGAGAGTTGAAAAGGTTTGAGAACATAAAAAGTGTGAAACAATTGCTTGACTTGTCATCGGGGTTGTGCATGATATAAATACTTTGCGTGGGGAAGATGGAGCATAGCCGGACTATATGATTTGGTAGGGATAACTTTCTTTTAGCCATGATATTTTGAGAATACATGATTGCTTTATTAGTATGCATGAAGTATTATTGTCTTAATGTCAAATGATAGACTATTGATTTGAATCACTCGTGTCTTAATATTCATGCCATGATTAGATTATATGAACAATATTATGCTAGGTAGCATTCCACATCAAAAATTATCTTTTTTATCATTTACCTACTCGAGGACGAGCAGTAATTAAGCTTGGGGATGCTGATACGTCTCCGTCGTATCTATAATTTTTGATTGTTTCATGCCAATATTCTACAACTTTCATATACTTTTGGAAACTTTTTATACTATTTTTGGGACTAACAAATTGATCCAGTGCCCAGTGCCAGTTCCTATTTGTTGCATGTTTTTTATTTTGCAGAATATCTATATACCAAACGAAGTCCAAACGTGATAAAAACTTACGGATATTTTTTGGAATATATGTGATTTTTGGGAAAGAGAATCACCGCGAGACGATGCCTAAGGATACCACAAGCCAAGGGGCGCGACCTACACCCCTGGTCGCGCCCTGGGCCCTTGCGGTCACCCCTTATGGCGGTTGGAGCTCTCGTTTTTCCGCAGCGAAGAAATTTTTATAATAAAAAGCCCGTCAAAATTTCAGCCCGATCGGAGTTATGGATCTCTGGATATTTAAGAAATGGTGAAAGGCCAGAATCTGGGAGCATAGAAACAATAGGAAACAGGGAGAGAGAGAGAGATCCAATCTTGGAGGGGCTCTCGCCCCTCCGCCACCATGGAGGCCATGAACAAGAGGGGAAACCCTTCTCCCATCTAGGGGGAGGGTAAAGGAATAATAATAAGGAGGGGGGATCTCTCCGCCTCTCTCCCGGTGGCGCTGGAACACCGTCGGGGCCATCACCATGACGGCGATCTACTCCAACAACTCTGTCATCTTCATCAACTCCTCCATCACCTTCCCCCATCTATCTACAGCGGTCCAATCTCCCGCAAACCACTGTACACTCTACTTGAACATGGTGCTTTATGATTCATATTATAATCCAATGATGTGCTGCCATCCTATGATGTCTAAGTAGCTTTTTGTTGTCTTATGGGTTGATTGATGATCATGATTGGTTTGAGTGGCATATTTTATTATTGGTGTTGTCCTATGGTGCTCTCCGTGTCGTGCAAGTGTGAGGGATCCTCATGTAGGGTGTAGAAATGTGTTCATGATTTGCCTATGGTGGGTTGCATCAGTGACAGAAGCATAAACCCGAGTAGGTGGGTTGTTGCATATGGGAGTAAACAGGACTTGATACCTTACAATGCTATGGTTGGGTTTTACCTTAATGATATTTAGTAGTTGCGGATGCTTGCTAGAGTTCCAATCATACGTGCATACGATGCAAGTAGAGACAGTATGTTAGCTTATGCCTCTCCCTCATATAAAATTACAATAATGATTACCGGTCTAGTTACCGATTGCCTAGGGACAATTCCGCAACTCCTACCAACACTTTTCCACACTCATTAAACTAACTTAATTTTTACTTTATCTTAGCAGCCCCTAGTTTTTATTTATGTCCTCTTTATTATCTTGCAAACCTATCCCGTCACACCTACAAAGTACTTCTAGTTTCATACTTGTTCTAGGTAAAGCAAACATTAAGCATGCATAGAGTTGTATCGATGGCCAATAGAACTTGAGGGAATATTTCTTCTACCTTTAGCTCGTCATTGGGTTCGACACTCTTACTTATAGAAAGAGGCTAGAACTGATCCCCTACACTTGTGGGTTATCACCTCGCTACCCCTACTTTGTCACCGGGCGAGGACACCGCAAGATTGAACCCGAAACTAAGCAGTTCTCCCACTGCAAGAATTTCCAATCTAGTTGGCCAAACCAAATCAATAACTCGAAGAGACTTACAAAGATATGAAATCGTGCATATAAGAATTCAGATAAGAACCAAATAATATTCATAGATAAGCTGATCATAAACCCATAATTCATCGGATCTCGACAAACACACATCAAAGAGTATTACATCGGATAGATCTCCATGAATATCATGAAGAACATGGTATTGAAGCACAAAGAGAGAGAAGAAGCCATCTAGCTACTATCTATGCACCCATAGGTCTATGGTGAACTACTCACGCATCATCGGAGGGGCAATGGAGTTGATGTAGATGCCCTTCGTAATCGAATCCCCCACCGGCAGTTTACCGGAAAAGGATCCAAGATTGGATCTCTCGGGAACGAAGATTTCTGGCGGCGGAAAAGTATTTGCATGGCTATTTTTGGTATTGGGGGATATTTGGGTATATATAGGATGAATATTAGGGTTAGGAGTCCTGCCAGGGAGTCACAAGCCTGCCAGGCACTGCGATGGGTGGTGCTCGTGCCTCCTGGCAGGTCCCTTGCCTTGCCCTCCAATTCTGGTAGGTGTCTTATGGTCAAGAAAAAATCATCACAAAAATTTTGTTCTATTTTGACTCCGTTTAATATTCCTTATCTGCAATACTCAAAAACAAGGGAAAAAACAGAAACTGGCACTAGGCTCTAGATTAATAGGTTAGTCCCAAAAATAATATAAAATAGCATATTAATGCATATAAAACATCCAAAATAGATAATATAGTAGAATGGAAAAATAATAAATTATAGATATTTTGGAGATCTATCAAGCATCCAAAAGCTTAATTCCTTCTCGTCCTCGAGTAGGTAAATGTTCAAAACAGAATTTTTGATGTGGAATGCTACCTAACATATTTATCCATGTAATAATCTTTATTGTGGCATGAATGTTCAAATCCATAGGACTCAAAAAAAAAGCTTAATGTTGACAAAAAAATATTTCAATCATACTAGCAAAGCAATTATATCTCTTCAAAATATAATGGCAAAAGAAAGTTATCCCTACAATATCACATGGTCTGGCTATGCTCCATCTACCCCATACAAAGTATTTGTATCATGAACAACCCCGACGACAAGTCTAGCAATTGTTTCACACCTTTTATTTTCTCAAACTTTTTCAACTCTCATGCAATACATGAGCCTGAGCCATGGATATAGCACTATATGTGGAATAGAATATGGTGGAGGTTGTGAAGGAAAAGGAAAGGATAGTCTCACATCAACTAGGCGTATCAATGGGATATGGAGATACCCATTAATAGATATCAATGTGTGTGAGTAGGGATTGAATGCAACAGATGGACTAGAGATATAAGTGTATGAAAGTTCAAACTGAAACTAAGTGGGTGTGCATCCAACTTGCTTGCTCATGAAGACCTAGGGCAATTTGAGGAAGCCCGTCATTGGAATATACAAGCCAAGTTATATAATGAAAAATTCCCACTAGTATATGAAAGTGACAAAATAGGAGACTCTCTATCATGAAGATCATGGTGCTACTTTGAAGCCCAAGTGTGAAAAAAAGATAGTACCATTGTCCCTTCTCTCTTTCTCTCGTTGTTTTATTATTTTGGTGGGGTCTCATCCCCACTTGTGAGGGAATCATAGCTTCCATCATCATTTCCTCACATGGGACAATCCTCTAATAATGATGGTCATCACACTTTTATTTACTTATAACTCAAGAATTACAATTGATATATAGAACAAGATATGACTCTATATGAATGCTTCCGGCGGTGTACCAGTACATACAATGATTTAACATAGAAAATGACACCAAAAAATAGACAAGCCATGAAAACATCATGCTAGCTATCTTACGATCATGGAAAGCAATATGAAAATGATGGTGCGTGTTATAATAAATGGAACAACTGAAGTTGCATGGCAATATATATCGGAATGGCTATGGAAATGCCATACTAGGTAGGTATGGTGGATGTTTTGAGGAAAGATATATGGTGGGTTTAATGCACCGGCGAAAGTTGCGCAGTACTAGAGAGGCTAGCAAAAGTGGAAGGGTGAGAGTGCGTATGATCCATGGACTCACATTAGTCATAAAGACCTCACTTACTTATTGCAAAAGTCTATTAGTCATCAAAGCAAAGTATTAGACACATGCTCCTACGGAATAGGTTAGTATGAGTAAACCATCGCGCGCTCCCAACCCTCACACAAAGGTCAACAATCAATAAACAAATCATGCTCCGACTTCCTTACATAACGGCTCACCATACGTGCATGATACGGGAATCACAATCCTTTAGACAGGTATTTTTACCAATTCACAATTACTTCCTAACATGAATCTTAATATTACCATCTTTATATCTCAAAACTTTATGCAAGGAATCAAACTTCTCATAATACTCAATGCATTTAATATGGAAGTTTTTGTTATATCCCTCTTGGATGCCTATCATATTAGGACTAAATTCATAACATAAACAAATTGCCATTCTGTTTAAGGACTCTCAAAATAATATAAGTCAGGTACAAGAGTTCAATTATTTCTATAAAACCAAATACTATCGTTCTCTAAAATGATATAGGTGAAGCACTAGAGCAAAATTGCCTATCTCAAAAGATATAAGTGAAGCACATAGATTATTCTAATAAATGAACGATTCATACGTGCCTCTAACAGAATATGTGTTCAGAAAGGATGATTGTGGCAAACTAAAAATCAAAGACTCATATCATACAAGATGCTCCAAGCAAAACACATATCATGTGGTGAATAAAAATATAGCCTCAAGTAAATTTGCCTATGGATTGAAGACGAAAGAGGGGATGCCTTCCGGGTGTCCCCAAGCTTAGTCTCTTTGGAATCCTTCAATATGACTTGGGGTGCCTTGCGCATCCCCAATATTAGGCTCTTGACACTCCTTATTCCATTATCCATCAAATCTTTACCCAAAACTTGAAAACTTCACAACACAAAACTTAACAGAAAACTCGTGAGATCCGTTAGTATGAGAAAATAATTCACCACTTTAGGTACTGTTTTTAACTCATTATTTATTTATATTGGTGTAATATCTAATTTATAATAACTTCTCCATGGTTCATACCCCCCGATACGACCCATGGATACATCAAAATTGGTAAACAACACAAAGAAAACAAAATCTGTCAAAAACAGAACTGTGTGTAGCAATATGGAAACTTTGTATACTTATGTAAATCCAACAATTATGAAAAATTATGAAAACCTGGGAAATATGTATATAAATCTTGTGTAAAAATTTCAGACTCATTCGACGCTCTGATAAATTTATACAATTCGCGGACTGGGCGCAAAAATTTCTGTTTTTCAACAAGATCAAATCAACAACCACCATAGACCATCCCAAAGGTATTACTTGGCTCAAACACTAATTAAAACACCAAAACACAATTACCACAGAAGTAATAATGTGTTAAACACTCAAAAACAGAAGCAAAAATAAAACATAAAAATAAAATTGGGTTGCCTCCCAACAAGTGGTATTGTTTAACGCCCCTAGCTAGGCATAATGATTCCAATGATGCTCACATAAAAAGTGAAATATGCAAGAAAGCATCATGAATCTCATGACAAGCACATTTAATTCTAACAACTTCCTATGCATAGGGATTTTATGAGCAAACAATTTATGGGAACAAGAATCAACTAGCATAGGAAGGCAAAACAAGCATAACTTCAAAACATTGAACACATAGAGAGGAAACTTGATATTATTGCAATTCCTACAAGCATATGTTCCTCCCTCATGATAAGTTTAAGTAGAATCATGAAGGAATCTCACGATATAACTATCATGTGACACTTGATTGTCATAACCAAATTGAATATGAGAATAATGATGACAAGTTTCATTGTTATCATTACCAATTATAGCATACGTGTCATCACCAAAACTTGGGGAACAAAAAAAATCGTATTCATCAAGCATAGCATCCCCAAGCTTGTGGTTTTGAATATCATTAGCATCATGGATATTTAGAGAATTCATATTGACAATATGACAATCATGCTTTTCATTCAAGGAACTATCATGAATATCCTTATAAATTTCTTCTTTCAATACTTCATCAAAATTTCCAGATTCATGATTTTCAAACAAAACTGCATAGAGATAACCAAGTGCACTCAACTCACTAGAAATTGGGTCATCATAATTTGGTCTTTTGAAAAGATTATCAAGTGTATGAGGATCCATATCAATAGTTTTTTAGCAAGAAAAGATGCAAGAAAATATAAGGCACATGGCAACACAAGCAAACATAGCAAATGAAAAGGCGAACGGAAGAAGGGCAAATAAAAAGGCCAATCTTTTTGGTATTTTTTGAAAATTGTTTTAGAAGAGGGGAGAGGAATTTGAGAGGAAAATGGCAAATATGTAAATGCAAGACATGAGTTTGTGATGGGTACTTGGTAGGCTTGATGTAGATCTCCCCAGCAACGGCGCCAGAAATCCTTCTTGCTACCTCTTGAGCTTGCATTTGTTTTCCATTGAAGAGGAAAGGATGATGCAGCAAAGTAGATAAGTATTTCCCTCAGTTGATGGGAACCAAGGTATTAATACAGTAGGAGGAACAAGCAAGTCACCAGTGGATGCACCTACACAAACAATCAAACTCTTGCACCGAACGCTATAAAGGGGTTGTCAACCCTTCACGGTTATTTGCAAGGATTAGATCTGACAGAGATAGATGTAAAATATTGCAGAAATTAAGAAGTAAATAAATTATATCAAGGTATTTTTCTTTATAGATCTGAAAATATAATATGGAAAGTAGACCCTAGGCCATAGGTTTCACTAGAGGCTTCTCTCTTGAAGGAAAACAACACGGTGGGAGAACAAATTACTGTCGAGCAATTGAGAGAGAAGCGAATAATTATGATGATATCCAAGGCAATGATTATGCATATAGGCATCACGTCTGTGTCAATTATACCAAAACGATTCTGCATCTACTACTATTGCTCCACACATCGACCGACTCCTGCCTGCATCTAGAGTATTAAGTTCATGAAGAACAGAGTAACGCATTAAGTAAGATGAGATTATGTAGAGGGATAAACTCAAGAAATATGATGAAAACCACGTCTTGTTACCTTGATGGCAACAATACAATACGTGCCTCACTACCCCTACTTTGTCACTGGGTGAGGACACTGCAAGATTGAACCCAAAACTAAGAACTTCTCCCACTACCAGAATTACCAATCTGGTTTGCAAAACCAAATCAATAACTAAAAGAGACTTACAAAGATATGAAATCAGGCACATAAGAAATCAGAGAAGAACCAAATAATATTCATAGATAAGCTGATCATAAACCCACAATTCATATGATCTCAACAAACACACCGCAAAAGATATTAATCGGATAGATCTCCATGAAGATCATGAAGAACATGGTATTGAAGCACAAAGAGAGAGAAGAAGCCATCTAGCCACTAGCTATGGACCAGTATGTCTGTGGTCAGCTACTCACACAGCATCGAAGGGGCAATGGAGTTGATGTAGATGCCCTCCGTGATTGAATCCCCCTCTGGCAGATTACCATAAAAGTCTCCAAGATTGGATCTCTCGGGAACGGAGGTTTCTAGCAGTGGAAAAGTATATGTGTGGCTCTTTTAGGTATTGGGGGGATATTTGGGTATTTATAGGATGAAGATTAGGGTTAGGAGTCCTGCTAGGGAGTCACAAGCCTACCAGGCACGACCAGGGGTGGTGGTCGTGCCCCCTGAGTTGTGACCTCCTGGCAGGTCCCTTGCCTTGCACTCCAAGTCTGGTAGGTGCCTTCTGGTCAAGAAAAAATCATCACAAAGCTTTGATTCCATTTGTACTCCATTTGTACAAAGAAAAAACAGACACTGGCACTAGGCTCTAGATTAATAGGTCAGTCCCAAAAATAATATAAAATAGCATATTAAATGAAAAATAATAGATACGTTTTAGACGTATTATCCCATGAGGTGCTTGACCATGCTAGCTAGAAACACAATCGTAGTGGTTCTCCCTTTGCCCTTTTCGCTGAACGAACGGAACATAAAGGGGCAATCAGAGGAGTCGGGCAACCCACCTAATGACCCAAGACATAGTTCGAAACCAATGCGTATAAAGAGAATTTCGAGACGCCGAACACATGATTGATAGTGTCGAGGGTGATATTTGAAAGTTGAGCCCTCGGTCTATTAACTGGTTGCATCGTGAAATGTACCGAACAGTTTTGCAAGAAAGCGTTGAGGAGGGAGAAAATAGAGTATGTACCAAAAAAGATAGCGAAGCGGCTATGCATCATGGTCTTATATTTTGCTTCATAACTCTTATATCTCAAATTGCCGAAGCAACTGTTTACATGTACTTGAAGATGACATATAATGTTTACCGGAAGGGTTGTACGAGGGGTCTTCGATGGGTGGCCTGACGTCCTCGATATGCCCTGTCGCCTGTCCACTCCTGTGCCTCTTAGGGGGTTGCATTCCTTTATGGGTAATGCTATTGGCAAGTGGACCTTGGAAAGAGGATCTTGAGAAGTCGCCGAAGTATTGATGGGCTTGATGGTACCTGTTGTATGTCCGAAGACTTATGTTGCTAGTAGTTCGATCCAACCGAACACTTGTGCTTCGATAGCTATTCCCCACTGCTGCACATGGAATCTTTAGTGCGAAGTTGTGCCTTCTTGGCACGTTTTTTGCTGGCAATAGGGTTGTGCAATGGGGAGCGAGTCCCTATTTCTGGGTAGAAGAAGGTTCTGGGAGTTCGGGATGAAACCGAGCTCGCTTCCCAACCATACGTGCCTTTACGGCAGATGTCGATGTTTGCTTATCATCATTGTAATGGAATTCGGCTGCCAGGGATAATGCATGTTCCTCAGTTTGGACGAAGCGCTCTGTATTGCCATTGATAGTAATAACCCCCTTGGGCCCGGGCATCTTGAGCTTGAGGTATGCGTAGTGTGGGATGACGGTAAAGCGAGCAAACGCTGTACGGCCTAGCAGGGCGTGGTAGCCACTATGGAAAGGTACAATGTCATAGATCAAGTCTCCGCTTGAAAGTTATCGAGCGAACCGAACACTACTTCCAGGCTTACACAGCCCATGTACCGGGCTTTCATGCCTGGGATCACTCCTTTAAAGGTAGTGGTGCTGGGTTTGATCCTTGATGGAACGATACCCATCTTTTTCACCGTGTCTGAGTAAATCAGATTAAGGCTACTTCCTCCGTCCATTAGGACTTTAGTGAGGTGATACCCATCTATGATTGGGTCTATGACAAGGGTGGCTGAACCCCCATGACAGATACTGGTCGGGTGGTCGTGTCGATCAATGGTGATCGAGTACGCCGACCATGGGTTGTACCTCGGGGCTACAGGCTCTACGGCGCGCTTCCTCTCCTTTTTGGGTATATGAGTGGCGTATATCATATTCATCATTTTTACCTTTGGAGGGAACTACTTATGTCCTCCATGATCGGACCCTGGGGCTCATCCTCATCCTTGTTGCGTGGTCCCTTGCCTTGCTCCTCAGCTGCGAGTTTGTCGGACTATTTGAACACCCAACAATTATAGTTGGTGTGGTTGGCACGCTTCTCTTGAGTGACAAGGATCTGGCAAGGCCTCTCCATGATCTTGTCCAGTGGGGTGGACCCGTCGCCATTGCCTTTAGGAGTCTTCTTTTGTTGCCCGGGTCGGGAATAGCGGAAGCCGACGTTGACGGCCGTGTCATTGGCATCACTATTGTTGTGCCGACGCTTATTCTTGTTGCGTTTTGGTGTCCCATTTCCATCTCGAACTTCAGAGGTTCCAGGGTCTTCGGGGTTGTGGCTCCATCTTGCTAGCCAGTTATCCTCACCCGCACAAAAGCGAGTCATGAGTGATGTAAGGGCGGACATTTTCCTAGCTTTATCCTGGCCGAGCTGGCGAGCCAACCATTCATCCCGAATATTGTGCCTAAAGGAGGCTAGTGCCTCGGCGTCCGGGCAATCAATTGCTGAGCAGACTCTCCTAGTGGCCGAACATAGGTGCCCTCGAAGTTAGATCGAAATGCATCCTCTAGATCTTCCCTGCACCCGATGGAATTTTTGGGGAGGCTGTTTAACCAGTGCCAAGGTGGCCCCTTAGTTTTTAGGGGTATAAACTTGATGGCATGGAGATCATCTCCTTGCGCCATGTGGATGTGGAGGAGGAAATCCTCGATCCATACTTTTGGGTTAGTTGTCCCATCGTATTGCTCTATGTTCAAGGGTTTGAACCCCTCCGGGAACTAAGGCTGCATTACCTCGTCCGTGAAGCACAGTGGGTGGGCAGCGCCTCCGACCCGAGCTATGTCACGCCGGTAATTGGCGTTTGTTCTCGCCCAGTTTCTTTCCCGTCCTCTATTGCGGTCGAGCCAAGGCCGGTACCCCTCCCTTCTATTGGGAGAGTACCCTCTGGATCTGTAGATGGATATCATATGACCTGCTCTATAGTCCAGGTCGTGTCCTAGGTCAAACCTGTCCTCAGGCTCTATTGGCTCTTTCCCCCTCTTCGGGGCATTGTCAGCCTATAACCGGTGTCGTCAGTCGTCCTATATCGTCCTTCAGGAGGGCGGTCTGGCTTCTCATATGGAGTATGTTTTGGAGACGGTGTATCCGTAAGCTCGTCATCCAATTATGGCAGCAGCCTTCGGCGTGGATAGCTTTTGCGTTGGTCCAATAGACCGGTACCGTATCCTTCCTCATCTGTTAGGACCCTCGTCCATCTATCGTTGAGGTTGTCCTGTTCGGCTTTAAGCTACCGTTCTTTTGCCTTTAGGTTCCGGGTCGTGCTATAAGCTGTTGCCTAAACTGTTCCTGATCTTCAACGTTTTCGGGGATGGCGAAGTCATCAGCTTCTGGGATGTCCTCCTCTTCGACAGGGTATGTAGGTGTCGTCCTCGGAATCATTTAGATCATTGGAGTTGCGCTAATCTTCTAGCCTCTCCTGATCCTCTAGAGGATGTTCAGGGATATCGAGATCGCCAAGGTCGTCCGGGGTAGCTCCGTCCCAGGTGCCATCGACAGCTTTTCTTCCCTTTTTTACCTTTGATCGTTTGTGCGGCTTCTGGCGCCTTGACGACACTTCACCCGATTTGTCACCATCATTTTTGGGTGTGTGCTCGCCATTATCAGCTGGAGTGTCCACCATGTAGACGTCTTACATGGAGGTGGCAGCCCATCGCCTGATGTTAACGGGGGTGGGAGTGCAATCTTCATCATCCATGTCTTCTCCCTCCTCGGAGGCGTAGTCCAGCATGTCGGTTAAATCTTTGGCACTGGCTATCAAGTGGGTGGTGGGTGGGATGAAAAATTCTTTCTGACCCGCCTTGAGACCAATCTAAGCATGGACCGGGGTTGGGTTGTCGGTGGTTTTCATCGACAAGATCCAATCTAGGGACTCGTTGACTGTCGAGAGCTCAATCGGGTTAACCTGCTCAGAGCTTTTAGAGTAAACCTCTGATGTGCCCGCGCAAGGGGATTGTTCCATAGGGACAGGTATCCGGGCGTCTGGCGCTATGGCCGATTCGGACTAAAATGAGGTCATCATCGGGGTGGATCCCGTGGGCGGGGCCGAAACCGGAATCCGAGGTTAAAGCCTCGGAGTCTTCGGGCATGGCAGGCGAGACTACGAGCCGAGTTAGCAAAAGATTGCCCCGAGAGTCTACGGAGAACTCTAGATTCCCGAATCTGACCTCTTGATCAGGGGCGAAACTCCTGACCCGGCCAAGACGGCCGATCTGGTCAGCGTGCAGCACAATGCCGCCGAAAGAGAAGATCTGTCTGGGGACAAAAGTGTCCACATTGCGGACTTCTTCGTTTATGACGACACGAGACATCGACTCCTTTGGTGATCACAACGGAACTCTCAATGAAAGCACCAATGTTGGTGTCAAAACTAGCGGATCTCGAGTAGGGGGTCCCGAGCTGTGAGACTACGAACGATGGTAACATGGGACGAAGGAGACGATGTTTACCCAGGTTCGGGCCCTCCTATGAAGG
Source organism: Hordeum marinum (assembly GCA_022496015.1). NCBI lineage: Eukaryota > Viridiplantae > Streptophyta > Magnoliopsida > Poales > Poaceae > Hordeum > Hordeum marinum. The sequence continues at coordinate 165,189,020 of CM039678.1, read as the reverse complement.
TAAAACCCTACGTCCTACTTGATTATATTGATGGTATGAAGGTTACATGGTTAATCTACATCAAGATCGAATAGCTAACCGTAGATGAGTTTCTCTGCCCTACAATCTAAAACCCTCCCAGTTTATATAGACATCGAGGGGTACTAGGGTTTACACATGGTTGGTCTGCTGTCGAGGATGGAGATGCAGATTTCCTCATCTTGACTTGGAGTGCACGACGCTCCTTCAAGACTTCCTTCTGGAATATAGTCTCTCAATGTATCTGACCCTTCCTACGACAGTCGGAGAATGGCCCACCAAGTTAGCCTATTAAGAGATAGGCCAACGGCCCGAGGACCCCTTAGTCGAGGACTCCCTCAATTAGGATAATCACCAATAGCATGAATAACACCAATAGTGTAACAATTATTATCATCATAAGTTTCCATGTTGGTGCCAAAAAGATGTTCAATATTATAAAGAGTATCATTATCTTCCCATTCATCCTCATCTAAACAAGTAGTAGGCATAACAAAATAATCATCAAGTGTATCATTGTCACAACTACTTTCATATTCAGTTTCAACGATTATAGGAGCAATTCTCTTCTTCTTCTCCTTTACCACATTTTGTGTGGGTTTAAGTAGTTTTTCTGAGCATCTTATTGAAGAGATTCATTCGATGGAAATGTCACACCCAAGATGCGACCCTATCCTTATTTTGGCCCGAGGGCCTCGCCAGGGATAGGAGCGCATCTCGTCGTGTTGCAAGAATGGATATCATTACAAGTACATCTATAGAAGAGATGGGTATATGGAATTGGCTTACACTCGCCACAAGCTACATCAAGATCACATCAATACAACAACATATTCAAACATCATACAGAATAGTAGGGTCCGACTCTGGACGAAAACAAACAGCAAACATCCATCCTTGCTATCTCAGGTTGCCGCCTGGAACCCATCCTAGATCGATGAAGAAGAAGAACTCCAAATAAAACAAAGCATCACTCCCATTTCAAAGCATCGCATTACCAGTACCTGCAACTGTTGTTGTAGTAATCTGTGAGCCACAAGGACTCAACAATCTCATTTCCAAGGGTATCAAGACTATTAAAGCTTAGTGGGTGAGGTATGGTTAAGTGGTGAGGCAACAGCAAGCGACTAAGCATTTATTTGAGTGGCTACCTTATGAATACAAAAAGTGAAGTATGGTGGTCTACGCATAACGGACGTGAACTAGTAATGATCACTAAGTGATCCTGAACACCTACTTACGTCAAACATAACCCCATCGTGTTCTCTCTGGAATAAGGACTCACGAGAAGAGACAGTTATGGTTACGCACATAGTTGGTGTATTTTATTAGAGTTTACTTCAAGTTTGCTATGACCGGTTGTGAAACAAAGTTTCCAAGTTACCACATAACCGCGGGCATAGCTTTCTGAAAGATTTAACCCTGCAGGGGTGCTCCAACTCACCCATTACAAATTAACCACATGCCACGGGAATAAACTCGACCATGGATCTCGTGATCTTCCTTGGCAATTCCACGGGAAAACCGACACCTCAAGATAGCCCAAAGAAGATCGGAGTTGCTCACGCAAGACATTCGACAGAGATAAAACAAATCCAGCAAAGCCGCTCGGCGTACCGACAAAACCTGATAGGAGCCGCGTCTCTCGTTCTCAGGGTATGACCGGATGGGCAAGACGTTGGGTTGGCTGATACCCCGGGTGACCAGGGGGCGCTGGACATCGCCCGGTTTGGACCAACACTCATAAGGAGCACTGGCCCGGGTTCTTGATTAATTATGCGCTGGTGTCGGCGGGTCCTTGTGCATTTTATTAGTTATTAGGCAAATGTAGTACCAATATTGGTCCTTGCTAGACAAGCTTTATCCTAAAACAAAAATCAAGGGGGTCCCCATAACAAGCCTGGGCATGTTAGGAGCGCTCAATTATGGTACATAACACCGGTCCACAAGTAACTAGGGGCGGCAAAAGTGGAACAAAACACCGAGAAAAAGGCCAAGCCTCCCACCTTTACCAAGTATATATGTGCATTAAATTAAATAGCAATAATATTGTGATATAACAAAAGAATGTCCATGTTGCCACATGGAAGCAATTGCACCTGCAACTAGAAACGCTATAAGAAGGCTGAGCAAGCGATAACATAGCCAAACAAAGGTTTTGCTGGGATGTGGAGGGGTTAGAGGCTTTTCATGGCAATGTTGGGAGGCTTGTCAAACAAGTGGTAGGTAGCGTGACATAATGATAAAAGCGGGACAAGTAGCATAGCAATGATAGTAGTGGTATCCAGGGAAATGTGTCATCTTGCCTGAGATCTTGCTTGGAAGAAGAATGAGTCCATGAAGAAGACAATCCGATGTAGTCGAACGAATCCTCACACCCCAAACATTTTCGGAACGCTATCGAGAAGAAGCAATCTAGAAACAACAATCAACATATTGTACACCACAACATATGCATGACCTGATGGACAAACAAATATGATGCATGTCCGGTTTAAATATTCAAGGCATGGCAATTCACATCGAACAACTACTACACAATAAAGTGAAGCTCAATATGCAACGAGTTGCATATTGATGAAACTCCACGATCGATTATTTAGTTCACTCTCGTTTAGGTACTCATAATTATTAATTGTTGTTAGACATGGCAAGAGGTGAAGCACAAACAACAACATCACCTAGGCACTTTAAATGAGTCCGGAAGAAACGAATAACAATTCCGGAACGACCTCATATGCATATTTTAAGTTGGTCCAGATCTGAACTAGCCATATTTTAGAGTTGTTAAACAGCAAAATAATTGGCACCATGAGATTCTACAACTTTTTTCTAGTCAAGTTACCTATATAAAACATTTTAATCAGAGCTATGGTTCAATAGTAATTAAATAGATCATTTTAGGATGGTATTACACAAATTGCATGAAAAGCAGCAAGTTAAAGATTTTAAACACATGTGAGAGATGGCTATGGTGAATCTACACGAGATTCCAGTCATTTTACATATATAAAGTTTTTACATATGATGCACGGTTTGATAGTTATTAAATTTATGAAGTCGGTTTTTTCTGCAATTCTATAAATCCTGAATAAATAGCTAAATTTGCGGAGAGAAAAAATAGACATGGGCCGAATCTGGGATTTGTCCCAACAGAGAGTGAGCGTCGGATAGCTAAAAAATGCACATGCGCAGGACAGGGAGGAGGCGCTCACTTTGGGCCCACAGGCCGGTTGAAGGGTAGCTGGGCCACGGGCGTGGCGAGGCCCACGCGGAGGCGCCGCGGCTGGAGGCTGGGCCTTGGAGGGGGACTGGGCCAACCGGGCCGAACCCTGGATCAAGCGGGCGCTGGTGATCAACATAGGCGGGCGGAGGGCTCGTCCTCCTCCCGATCACGATCGGGACCGAGGGAGGTAGTGGCGGCGGCGACCGTTCGAGCTCCGGCGAAGGCCGAGGACGGCAAGGATCAACCAGATTCGGCGACGCGGTGACGTATTCAGCCACCGGCGGGGGCGGGATGCGCTGCGGCGTGAGGGTTGTCGGCGGCGGAGAAGCTCCACCCTGGCTCCATGGCGGCTTGCGGGCGCTATGACGGGGAGCAAGGAGACGGGCACAGGCACGCGAGGGGGATGGCTTGATGGCGGCGGTCTGGTGGTGAGGTCGACGCCTTCGGTAGCTCGCCGATGAGTGGGGAGGTGACGGGCGCTCGGGGACGGAGGCGCGAGGGAGCTCGAGGGGCTCCTTCCCTCACTTCAGATCGGGGCTGCGGGAGCGGTGTACGGGCCGTGACGGCTCTGATCGAGCCCAGGCGGGCCTCTAGATGGGCTTTGGCGGTCCTGCCGGGAGGTGGGATTCTGCTGGTGGCGGCTGGGGGCACGAATTTCGAGGCAGGGAGTGAGAAGCTCAAATTAGGCATGGGGAGGTGCCTTAAATAGGAACCGGGGTTAGGGTTAGCGGATTGGCTCCGTTTTTGGATCGTTTGATCTTGATCGGATGGTCCAGAAGCGAAGGGGCAACTAGCTGGGATAGTGGGCTATGTAGGTGGTCTTGGTTTGTATGAGAGGGCCGTTTGCGGCACACTGACACGAGGTTTTAAAATACCGAAACAACCGACGAATAAATCGATGACCACACTGCTACGACTAACCGTTGGGGTATCAAACGGACTCTGATTGGGATGGAACTTGACAAGCGGTCGACATACAATAAATTAAGACCGCACACCAACTTATGACCCAATCCGAGAAAGTTTTGTACGCACTTTAAAAACAATATTTTATCAATGTTGTGGGCGCGTGCGTGTGTGGTTGGTATCAAAACGGGCAACGGCAAGAACGGATAGATCTGACGACTATGAACGGATGCAAGTTTTCGAAAACGAGTGGCGATGCTACGTAGATGATGCGAATTATGCAATGATGAATGCAACAACCGACCAAAACACAGACGAGAATGGAAATAAAAGGGGAATCTTCTGGAGCGTCGGTCCGGGGCTATTAAAACTCTCCTCCGCTACACGAGGAGCTCGTCCCAAGATCTAAGCATGAAAAGGTTAAGAGAAAGAGCAAGAGGTAAACTTAGTTGCTTCTTTGACAAATGAGTGAAACCAATGATGATTGAAGGTTTCAACGATATGAAGAATGACTAGGGAAGAAGCAAGAATTGACAAGAAATTTCAACAGCAGTTCAGTAGGAAAGAGAGGCAAAACTTGATAAGAAGAAAAAGAACTTGAACATAGAACACAACACTCCAGTAAAATGAACAAGCAAGAAAGAACATGATCTTAATCAAACTAGATGTGAGATTGAAGAGAGCAACATCACAATGCCTCTACAACAAAAGAATAGAAGCTAGATCTTTGCATAAAAGAGAACGAAGAAGAAAACAACAACTTCTACCACCATTGAATTTGAAAGCATGGTTTAACGGAGTTGATAGAGAATCCACAACGAAAGGAATAGCTTGTTATGGGCTTATGGAAAACATCTCAAAATTATGAGGTGACAAGCTGCCACAACAGAAACAATTGATTGCTTGAGAGCAACAAGATATGCAAAACTTCTTTCACCAAGAGGAGAAGGAGAAAACTTGGATAATTTATAACACCATGATAGAAACAATCCTTAGGAAATGCTTTAGTTGAAATCCAACCCAAGAGAAGGCCGAGAAAGGAATGATGGGTTTAGTTGTCTTGTTATTGACAATATTTCCTTCGAGACTCCTCATAATCAAGAATTTAATAATAGCACCTCAAAATAAAATGGAGAAGTAATTGAACTTAGAAATTCAAGATAAAGAACACTTGAGAATCTCCAACAAGAATCTTGAAGAATACTTCAAGAAGAATTACACCCTTCACAAACCACCATGAAGAACCATCGGCAGAACTCTAGAATGAAATGATGATAGAAAAGAATTGGAGGTTGCAAAAGGAACATGATTGAGGCCTTGCTATGATTTAGATGAAGCTTCGCTAAGAGATACTTGAGAAACTTGAACTACAGAAAAGGAAAGAAGAACCACTTAGGATTGAGAATTAGATATCATGAACAACTCCGAAAGAAGGAATGGAATCACCTTGATGAAACAAGAATACGAATTATGTTATGTTTATCCTTCATCAAGTTAAATCGATGACAAGCAACGGACTTAGCATACCACTTATTCTTTTGGAAAAAGATAGGAATGATACATATAGCACAAACTTGCAGAAGTCTTGCACGAGAACACCGATAAGAATTAGAAACAAAGAGGATAATACAAATGAATGATATAAGATGAGGACGAAGAGAGCATAATCCACCTAATAGAAAACTTGAAGGAAGCATCGGAATAATTGAGATACGAACGAAGAGATAACAATTGAGAAGATTTTAAGAATGAAAGCTGAAAGCTGCAAATGAAGAAAGCTTCTAAAATGATGTCCTTCGAGAGGATCGAGAAATGAAAACAACTCTGAATGCACCGGATAGGTATGGGAGAAATTTCTCATGAATGGAAACAATTTGAGAGGAAAGCATCAAGATGAGATGAAAATTCGTCAAGAGAATGGACCAAGATTAAGAGAAACTCTCCTTCGGTCTTCAATACTGAGAATAATGACAAGAAGCAACACCATGAATTATTTAGACACTATGGAATAATGAATAAAGAAGGTTGAGCCAACAATGAAAATGATTTAGAAGCGATCTTCGAGAAGGCATATGACCGATGAAATTCATTCTCATGTCATATATGAAGAGAACTTGAGAACATCTCCGGAAAGATTAGAAGAGCCAAGTAAGATCCTGGGGAAGAACTTGTGGGTTATGGGCCCACTCAAAAGAAACCACCGTTGAAACAATTGCTTAAAAAGAGATATTGCACTAGAAAAAATTAAGAACTTGATGAGGTGAGAACCTCGAAATAATTTAAGAGGATATGAATGGAAATGAAAGTCTTCTGACATATCTTCAGCACTCCAGATAGAATAGAGAGAAGAAAAACAAGAGATACTTGGACAGAATTTCCGACATGGGGAAGCATTTAGCGATTGAGAAGGATATGAAGAACACCAAGATCTTGAATTGAATGCGCCGGGAAGGAAAACAACAATAAAGAAATGATGAATACAAATCACTTGAGGATCTTCACAATGAATCTTTGGATACGACACAAAAGAAAAGATAGTGGAAGCATCGATGAAAAGAAAGGCACTTGGATGAGATTTAATCATTGAAGAAAAAGGGAGGGAGGGTGGGGAAAACAAAGAAAACTTGGGACGGATGAAATGAACTCCGGGAAAGAATAAGAGGATTGATCTTGCAAATATTGAAAGGATTGAATTCACCTGAAGAGAGCACACCGAATGAAAAGAAGTGATGCGAGAACTTCATTAAGCAAAAGATTTAGCATTCCCACAGAAATATGAGAACACCGCTTTGGAAAGATATGAGATCTACAATTTCCATCGAAGCACCACGAATTACCATATAAAAACATAACAAAGTATGGGTCTTACGAAACAAGACAGAACAAATTCATGAAAGAGATTCTGCTCGATATTTTCGTGGTAAGGTTCGCACGGGCTTGATCGTACATTGGATTGTCATATTGAAATGACGCTCGAATATGCTCCCTAGGCGTAGCGAACTACAAGGCTTGACGAAGCATATCTAATGACATATATCGAGACTGTCCTTTGTTAGAAATACCATGAACAAACGATTCCACTAGATGTCAAACCCCAACCTCACATCATGATTTGTTGGAAGATAGCCTAGGTAACTACTTGAATTCCCACCTAAGAACTTTTGAAATCTTCCGGTTATGAAATCGGGTGTTGGGGATATAGGGAGGCAAAATATCTGACCCAACTAACAAGCCCTACACTCCAACTATATCTATCCGTCAACACATAACTAGAGGCTTCGGAACTCCATCTATCTCGGACCCTCGAAAACACAACGATACCAAACATGGCAGTACCCCGGACGCCTCCCCAGTACTAGTGACTCCGACCTTATCTCGCCATGAGAAGTAATGAAGCAATTTCGAACATCCTCCATCCTGAGATACTAAGGAAACTGAATGATAATGATGTGCAAAGATCCCTCGGAGCTCTACTCCTCGATAACAGGAGGCACCAAGTACATTACTCCGTCACATCGGCATCATATAGATTCCACAATATCCGCGTGATCATAAAAAAATTTGAGCGAGAAGAGGGTAGAATCAAAATTCCTAAGTCGTAATACCTCACCAAAGTATAGCAGAGGAATAAAATTAATCCTACTCTCCGATATAACTAGACTCAAAAATAGTTTTTCACTAGACTCGACTTGACCAAATTCGATCAATCAAGGGGGATCCTAGGTCGGTACATGCTCTGATACCAACTTGTCACGCCCAGGATGCGACCCTATCCTTATTTTTGGCTCAACGGCCTCGACAGGCATAGGAGCACATCTCATCGTGTTGGAAGAATGGCTATCATTACAAGTACATGTACAGAAGAGACGAGTATATGGAAGTGGCTTACACTCGCCACAAGCTACATCAAGATCACATCAATACAACAACATATTCAAACATCATACAGAATAGTAGGGTCCGACTCTGGACGAAAACAAACAGCAAACATCCATCCTTGCTATCTCAGGTTGCCGCCTGGAACCCATCCTAGATCGATGAAGAAGAAGAACTCCAAATAAAACAAAGCATCACTCCCATTTCAAAGCATCGCATTACCAGTACCTGCAACTGTTGTTGTAGTAATCTGTGAGCCACAAGGACTCAACAATCTCATTTCCAAGGGTATCAAGACTATTAAAGCTTAGTGGGTGAGGTATGGTTAAGTGGTGAGGCAACAGCAAGCGACTAAGCATTTATTTGAGTGGCTACCTTATGAATACAAAAAGTGAAGTATGGTGGTCTACGCATAATGGACGTGAACTAGTAATGATCACTAAGTGATCCTGAACACCTACTTACGTCAAACATAACCCCATCGTGTTCTCTCTGGAATAAGGACTCACGAGAAGAGACAGTTACGGTTACGCACATAGTTGGTGTATTTTATTAGAGTTTACTTCAAGTTTGCTATGACCGGTTGTGAAACAAAGTTTCCAAGTTACCACATAACCGCGGGCATAGCTTTCTGAAAGATTTAACCCTGCAGGGGTGCTCCAACTCACCCATTACAAATTAACCACATGCCACGGGAATAAACTCGACCATGGATCTCGTGATCTTCCTTGGCAATTCCACGGGAAAACCGACACCTCAAGATAGCCCAAAGAAGATCGGAGTTGCTCACGCAAGACATTCGATAGAGGTAAAACAAATCCAGCAAAGCCGCTCGGCATACTGACAAAACCTGATAGGAGCCGCGTCTCTCGTTCTCAGGGTATGACCGGATGGGCAAGACGTTGGGTTGGCTGATACCCCGGGTGACCAGGGGGCGCTGGACATCACCCGGTTTGGACCAACACTCATAAGGAGCACTGGCCCGGGTTCTTGATTAATTATTCGCTGGTGTCGGCAGGTCCTTGTGCATTTTATTAGTTATTAGGTAAATGTAGTACCAATATTGGTCCTTGCTAGACAAGCTTTATCCTAAAACAAAAATCAAGGGGGTCCCCATAACAAGCCTGGGCCGCGGGCGAGGCGAGGCCCACGCGGCTAGGGCGGCTAGGCCTAGCCTCCAGATGGGCTTTGGCGGGCCTGCTGCGAGGTGAGAGGGTGCTGGCGGCGGCTGGGGGCACGGATTTTAGGGCACGGTGGGAGGAGGTCAAATTAGGCAAGGGGAGCTGCCTTAAATAGGAAAGAGGGTTAGGGTTAGATGATTGGCTCTGTTTTCAGACCGTTTGGTCTCGATCGAACGGTCTGGAAGTGGAGGGGGAACTAGGTGTGCTAGTGGGCTGTGTAGGTGGGCTTGGTGGGGATGACAGGGGGGTTTGCGGCCCGCTGGCATGAGGTTTTAAAATACCAAAACAACCGACGAATAAACTGAGGACCACACTGCTACGACTGATCGTTGGGTTATCAAACGGACTCTGATTGCAATGAAACTTGACAGGCGGTCTACCTACAATAAATTAAGACCGAATGCCAACTTACCACCCAATCCGAGAAAGTTTTATATGCACTTTAAAAACAATATTTTATCGATGCTGCGGGCGCGTGCGTGTGTGGTTGGTCTCGAAACGGGCAACGGCAAGAACGGAGAGAACCGGCAACTACTAACGGATGAAGGTTTTTGAAAACAAGTGATGATGCTATGCAGATAATGCGAATGATGCGATGATGAATGCAAAAACCAAACGAAACAAAGACGAGAATGGAAATAAAAGGGGAATCTTTTGGAGCATCGGTCCTGGGCTATTACTGGAAAGCTCTTCCTTGCAACCCGACTTATCAAGAGAAACAATAGGAGGGTATTAGGAGACCTTTATCCTTTAATTAGTATTCCTTTTATCTTTTATTGATTTCTCATTATTTCTATAGTTAGAAATATAAGCATTCTCATTGCAATTCACTATGCAAAACATATATATTTCTTGTAGATTAGCTTCATTACCATTTGTGATAATGAATATATCAAACCAATCATTCTTATGTGATAATTCTTCATTCCCCCAAAATAGGCAAAGTTCATTGTAGAGTTCATGGGAGATCAAATTATCACAATATTTGGAGACAATTCGGTCATGAAAAACCACGCATTCAAAATTAAGATGACCTACCCTATTGCAAGGTTCACAAGTAATGGGATGGAGAGAGCACAATCTTGTGGAACATTCATCTATCACTTTAAGCCACTAATTATTTTGATCTTGTTTATGCTTCTTAAAAAATCTATAATCCCTATATGGCATGTATTTTACAAATTTTATTCACTCCACAAAAATTGACATGCTTATAGGAAATATTTTTATCATGACTAGTACACTCATCATTAGCATCATGCATATTCAAAGAATTCATACTAACAATATTGCTATCATGCTTTTCATTCAAGGAACTATCATGAATCACTTTATAAATTTCAAAAAAATTAGATTCAAGATTTTCAAGAAACACCTCATAAAGATAATCTAATGAACTCTCACTAGCAATTTTTCCAACATAATCGGGTCTTTTGAAAAGATTAAGAAGTTGACGAGGATCCATTTATCTTTATTTTGTAGTGTTCTTTTATAAAACCAAACTAGTGAGAAACAAAACTAAAATATTTCATTGCAAGATCTAAAGATATACCTTCAAGCACTCACCTCCCCGGCAACGGCGCCAGAAAGGAGATTGATGTCAACTATGCAACTTTATTCTTCTAGACTCGTGTTGGGCCTCCAAGCGCAGAGTTTTGTAGGACAGTACTAATTTTCCCTCAAGTGGATGACCTACGGTTTATCAATACATGGTACGTGTAGGATGAATATGGTCTCTCTCAAACAACCTTGCAATCAAATAAAAGAAATCTTGTGTGTCCCCAACACACCCAATACAATTGAAAATTGTATAGGTGCACTAGTTCGACGAAGAGATGCTGATAAAATTGCAATATGGATGATAGATATAGGCTTTTGTAATCAGAAAATATAAAAAAGCAAGGTAGCAAGTGTAAAACAGCGAGAAAAATGTTGTATAAATGCTTGGAAACAAGGCCTAGGGTTCATACTTTCACTACTGCAATCTCCCAACAATGCTAACATAGTAGAATCATATGATCATCCCTCAATGTGCAACAAAGAATCACTCCAAAGTTCCTATCTAGCAGAGAACAATAAGATGAAATTGGTGTAGGTAGTAGAACCACCTCAAAGTTATTCTTTCCTATCAATCTATTGGGCTATTCCAACAAGTGTCACAAACAACACTAGAGTTCCTACTAGAATAACACCAATGATACATATCAATCAACCCTAATGTCACCTAGATACTCCAATATCACGTCAAGTATCCGTGGGTAAATTATGCAACATGCATCAAACAATTTCAGATCTATCATATTCAATCCAATACAAAGAACTTCAAGGAGCACCCCAAGATTTCAATCGAAGAACGTGGTATGAAAACATGCAATCAACCCCTATGCATAGATTTCCAAGGTCACTGGAATTCACAAGTTGATGGCTTAACATATATCAAGTGAATCAATTGAATACTCAAATTGCAAGACGTACATCAAGTGTTCTCAAATCCAATATTCAATCTAACATAACGAGATCTCAAAGGGAAAGATTCAATTCATCACAACAACATAGAGAAGAGAAAACACCATATGATCCAAGTATATTAACAAAGCACATGATACATCAAGATCATGCCATCTCAAGAACACGAGAGAGAGAGAGAGAAAGAGATTGAACACATAGCTAATGGTACAAACTATCATCCTCGAGGGTGGACTATGCCCTCCTCGTCATGGCCTCCGCTCAGATGATGAAGATGGCCACCGGAGATGATCTACCCTCTCCGGCATGGTACTGGAATGATTCCATACTGATTTCTCATTGATACAAAGAGTTGCGATGGCGGAACTAGGAGTCTCTATTTATTTCTATGGTTTCTGGGATTTATAGAGTTTTTTAGCATTGGAATCACGCCAAATAGAGCCACGACAGGCCCACCACATATTTGGCCGTCCCCTAGGGGAGGGGGCAAATGGCTCGTGGCACAAGGGTGGCCCCTATAACAGTCCGGGACCGACGCTCCAGAAGATTCCCCTTTTATTTCCATTGTCGTCTTGTCTTTCGTCTGCTTGTCGCATTCATCATTGCATTATTTGTATCATTTGCATAGCATCGTCGCTAATTTTTGAAAACTTGCATTCGTTCGTAGTCGCTGGTTCTCTCCGTTCTTGTCGTTGGCAATTTCGAGACCAACCACACACGCACGCGCCCGTGGCATCGATAAAATATTGTTTTTAAAGTGTGTATAAAAAATTCCCGGATTGGATCGAAAGTTGGCGTGCGGTCTTATTATATTGTAGGTGGACCGCCTGCCAAATTTCATCGCATTCTGAGGTTGTTTGATACCCCATCGGTCAACCGTAGCAGTGCGGTCATTGGTTTATTATCGGACATATTTTGGTGTATAAAACCGTTGTCACAGGCCACCATCTCCCTCTTTCCTTAGCCAACTTCCCTCTACACAGCCCACTAACACACCTATCACCTACCCCTCCAACTGAAGCCGTACGATCTCGATCGGAGGGCTCAAAACGGTGCAACCCCCCAAACCCAACCCTAGACCTACCTTGCTATAAAAGGAAGCCTCCTCACCAAAAAGGGCCTCCCTAGACTCTCTCGTACGGATTTCAATGCCTAGCCGAAGCATGCGAAGCCTGGAGCAGGCCCGGGTCGCGTCGCCGCCCCCCGCGAGCTCCCGTAGCTCCCCGAGCCACCCGATGCAGCGTAACCCCCACAAGCCCTCGTCTGCTACACCCCGATGTGGATACCCATGATGCCCGCACCTACGCCATCTGCCGTTGCCGGTTGAGCACCGGAGCTCCAGCGAGCCCCGATGCCGAAGAACCCCCAGGTCGCCCCGTTCCTCTTGTTTCCCTCCTCCATCTTCTCGATCTCACCTCTCCCTCCCTCTTTGTCGTGAGCAGGATAAGGCCTCCGCCTTATTTGGTGCTCGTAGCTGCCGGATCACGCCGTCGTTGCCTAGATCCAGTTCCCCATGTTCGGATCCATCGGTTCCCGTCCTTTCCCGGTCAGCTCCCGCTAGTGCCTATCCGGGACCTCGTCGCCAAGTCCCAGGAGCCGCCGCACTCGGGTCCAGCCTCTGCATCGAACAGAGGAGCTGCTCGCTTGCGTTGACCTTGCGTTGGGCCAGATCCAACGCCCTGCAAGGCCCAGCCTCGCCCCACTGGGCCCAGTCACGCCTCTGGCTCATACAGGCCGGTTGGCCCGATCAAGCCCAGCGGCGCCTCAAGGCCCAACCGCTCGGTGAGCCCTAGTTTTCCTATACAGCGCCCCATGCCTCGTATTGCTATCTTGCGCCCATGTTTACTATTGGACCTCTAGTCAGATTCAGCCCGTTAGTTTTTGTCCTGTCCAACGAATTTTGTAATTATCCACGAATTAATAAAAATTGCAGAAAACCCCCTAGTTCATACATTCAATAACTTATCATCCGTGCATTGCATGTAAAAACTTTATACATGAAAAATGCTTGGAATTTCGTGTAGATTGACAATATTCAACTCTCACATGTGTTTAAAATGTTTAAACTTGCTGTTTGTCTAATTTTCGTAAATGCCATGCTAAAATGATTTATTTCATAACTAATTAATCATAGCTCCGATGCAAATGTTTTAGATATGTAACTTGGCTAGAAAAACATGTAGAATCTCATGCCACATTTTATTTACATGTTTAATAAATATAAAATTAGTGTTAGAACAGATCTAGACCAAAATCATAATATGCGTACGAGGTTGTTTCGGAAATGCGATATGTTGCTTTTGGCCTCGTTTCAAATGCATAGATGATATAGTTATGTATGTTGCACCATTTGCCATGTTAAACAACATTTAATATTGATGAGTACCAGAACGAGAGTAAACTAAATAAGTTGAACGTGGAGTTTCGTCAATATGCAACTCGTTGCATATTGAACTTCACTTAATGTGTAGCAGTTGTTTGTTGTCCTTCTCATGTCATGCCTTGCATAATTAAATGGACATGTATCATATTGGTTTTTGCATTAGGTCATGCATATGTTGTGATGTATCATGTGTTGATTGTTGTTTCCGTATTGTTCCTTCTCGATAGAGTTCCAAAAGTGTTCGGAGTGTGAGGATTCGTTCGACTACATTGGCTCGTCTTCTTCATGGACTTGTTCTTCTTCCAAGCGGGATCTCAGGCAAGATGACACATTTCCCTGGATACCACTACTGTCATTGCTATGCTAGTTGTCCCGCTTTTATCGTTATGTATCGCTACCTACCACTTGATTGTTAAGCCTCCCAACATTTCCATGAAAAGCCTATAACCCATACACATCCCAGCAAACCTTTGTCTGGCTATGTTATCGCTTGCTCAGCCCTTCTTATAGCGTTTTTAGTTGCAGGTGCAATTGCTTCCATGTGACAACAAGGACATTCTTTTGTTATCACAATATTATTTCTACTTAATTTAATGCACATATATACTTGGTAAACGGTGGAAGGCTTGGCCTTTTGCTCGGTGTATTGTTCCACTCTTGCTGTCCTAGTTACTTGTGAACCGGTGTTATGTTCCATAATTGAGTGCTCCTAACATGCTCGGGGTTGTTATGGGGACCCCCTTTATTTTTGTTTTAGGATAAAGCTTGTCTGGCAAGGCCCAACATTGATACTACATTTGCCTAATAACTAATAAACCTGCATAAGGAATAATTAACTCGAGGATCTTTGATCAACAACCCGGGCTAGTGCTCCTCATGAGTGTTGGTCCTAAACGGGCTGCCTGCAAGGCTGCCTCAAGGAAACTCGGAGATTGGTTTTTACCTGTTTCTAGACCCATCTATCGTGTCCTGGGAACGAGATACACGGCTCTTATCGGGTTTGTCGACACGTCGGGCGGCCTTGCTGGATTTGTTTTACCTTTCTCGAACTTCTTGAGTGAGGAATTCTGATTTTTCTTCGGGCTATCTTGAGGTGGCGGATTTCCTATGGAATTGCCTAGGAAGATCACGAGATTTCGTGGTCAAGGTTATTCCTGGTGCGTGTGGTTAATTTGTGATGGATGAGTTGGAGCACCCCTATAGGGTTAAATATTTTAGAAAACCGTGCCTGCGGTTATGTGGCAAACTTGGAAACATTGTTTAACACCCGGTGATCATAGCAAACTTTAAGTAAACTCTAATAAAATACACCAACTATGTGCATAACTGTGACTGTCTCTTCTCATGAGTCCTTATACGGGAGACAACAGGGTGGGGTTATGTTTGACGTAAGCCGCTGTTCAGGATCAGTTAGTGATAATTACTAGTTCACGTCTGTTATGCGTAGACCACCATACTTTACTTCTTATATTCGTAAGTTAGCCACTCAAATAAATGCTTAGTTGCTTGCTACAGCCTCACCACTTTACCATACCACACCCAGAAGCTTTAATAGTCTTGATACCCTTGGTAATGAGATTGCTGAGTCCCCGTGCCTCACAGATTACTACAACAACAGTTGCAGGTACAAGTAATGTGATGCTTTGACGTGAGAGCGAAGCTTGATTTGATTTGGAGTTATTCTTCTTCTTCATCAATCTAGGATGGGTTCCTGGCGGCAGCCTGGGATAGTAACGATGGATGTCATTTTGCCGTTTGATTTCGTCCGTAATCGGATCCTGCTCTTATGTATGATTTTTGAGTATGTTGTTGTATTGATGTGATCTTGATGTATCTTGTGGCGAGTGTAAGCCAATTCCATATACTCATCTCTTCTGTAAATGTACTTGTAATGATATCCATTCTTGCAACACGACGAGATGCGTTTCTATCCCTGTCGAGGCCCTCATGCCAAAATAAGGAGAGGATCGCATCTTGCGCATGACAAGTTGGTATTAGAGCCTATATCGAACTTGGCCGAGTTGAGTCTAGAGAAAAACTATTTTGAGTCTAGTTATATCGGAGAGTAGGATTCTTTTTACTCCTCTTCTCTGCTCTGGTAAGGAATCATGACTTAGGAATTTTTTTACTACTCCTCTTCTCGCCCAAAATTTTTTTAGGATAGCGCGGGTATTTTGGAAACTATATGATGCAGATGTGATGGAGTTCTGTCTTGGTGCCTCCAGTCTGACTTGATTTTTTCTAGGGAGTTGAGCTCCAGGGATTCTTGACACATTGTTATCGTTCAGTTTCCTTAGTATCTCAGGATGGAGGATGTTCGAAATTGCTTCAATACTAGTAGTGGTGAGAGGAGTCCGGCATCCCCAGTACTGGTGGAGAGAGTTCAGATGTACTACCGTTCTTAGTATCATTGTGTTGTCGAGGGTCCGAGATAGATGAGTTCTCGAGACCTCTGGTTATGTGTTGACGTATGTGTTATGTTGGAGCGTAGTATTATTGTTAGAAGTTGAGTGATGGATTTTGCTCCTTGTATCCGTGGACCCGATTGCATAACCGGAAGATTTCAGGAGTTCTTAGGTGGGAATTCATGTAGTTACCTAGGCTATCTTCCAACAGATCATGATGTGTGGTTGGGGTTCGACATCTAGTGGACTCGTTTGTTCACGCTCTTTCTTATAGAGGATAGTCTCAATATATGTCATCAGATATGCTTCGTCAAGCCTTGTAGTTCTCTAAGCCTAGGGAGCATATTCGAGCGTCATTTCAATATGACAATCCAATGTATGATCGAGCCTGTGCGAACCTTACCACGAAAATATCGAGCGGAATCTCTGTCATGAATTTGTTCTGTCTTGTTTTAAAGCCTCATCCTTTGTTTTGTTTTTGAATATGGTAATTCGAGTTGCTTCGATGTCAAGTGGTGATCTCATATCTTTCCAAAGTAGCATTCTCATATTTCTATGGGATTGGAAATTCTTGTGCTCAATCAAGTTATCGTATCAATTCTTTTCCTACTGGTGTGCTTCTCTTCAAGATAATTCTATTATCTCCAATATTTGCAAGATCAATCCTCATGTTTCTATCCGAAGTTCTTTTCATTCGTCCTAAGTTGTCTTTGTTTTTCCCAGCCTCCCGCCCTTTTTCTTTAATGATTAAATCTCATCCAAGTGCCTTTCTCTTCATTGATGCTTCCGCTATGTTTTCTTTTGTATCATATTCGGCGGTTCATTGTGAAGATCCTCAAGTGATTCGAATTCATCATTCCCTTATTCTTGTTTTCCTTCCTGACGCATTCTATTCAAGATCTCAGTGTTCTTCGTATCCTTTCCAATCACCAAATGCTTCCCAATGTTGGAGATTCTGTCCAAGTATCTCTTGTTTTTTAGCAGGGGGTGGAGCAGCGCTTTACCTCCCCGGACCTCGGCCTCCACGGTGGCCACGACCCCTCACGCCTCTTCCATCGCGCGAGCTCGAACCACCCCCACCTCCACGGCTGAAGCGGTGGCATGATCCTGACGAGAGCCTCTTCTTGAAGCGGAGGACGATGGTCGGCCACGACCCCTTTTCATGGCTAAAGGCGGGTGCTACCTAAAGATTGAGGAGACGTGGGAGGGCGAACTATGGAGGTTTTATCTTGGAAGATGGAGGGAGTATGGATGAGCATTGCCCTTGCTACCCCTCTATTTATAGGGGGAAGTGCGAGGAACAACTCTCCCCCACTCCAAAGGACGCCGCCCAGCTCCTCCAATAGCGACGCCCTCGGTCACGGGGCAAACAGCAACTGCCCCGTTGCCCCAATCCATGGTGCTGCAGTTACTTCTTTTCTCAGAGACTTTAAATTACGGGCACCCATTGCTGGCCCCCCACTATGCATTCGTCGTGCATGGCGGAAATGACCTAACGAGGTAATGAAAAAGTTGAAGTCTTTGCCACACACGCATCCCACATCCCGCGTTCAATGGGTGTCATTGGGAAGCGTAGCGAGCGCCATGATCACGACTGCAAGGCCCCTGCCACGTGTGTCCATACACTAGATGGGCCTAGCCCAACAGCGTCTCGCAACGTGTGTGGCCCAGGCCCAGGGGCTCCTGTCGGCGCACTAGAGTTTTAGGCTCTCTAGTGCCCCTTACTCATGCATGGGTAGTAGAAGCCACCCTCGCAGAAGGGGCCCAGCATGGACTTACCAGATACCAGCATAGGAAAATCAAGGCTACCGGCAAGGTCTTGTCGGGAGGGCTATTGAACCCCTAGGCGAAGCAAGGCACTGGCAAGGCAAGGCCCCGACAAGGCAAGGCCCCGGCAAGGTAAGGCCCCAGCAAGGAGAAGCCCCGGCAAGACCCTGCCAGCGCATAGGGCAGGTGTGAATCCACCTGGATGTGTGTCGCGGCGTTGAGGTTGGGGGGAGCTAAGCGGCGCCGCTGGGACGGGCTCCCGTCCCGTCCCACTAACGGACAGTGTTGCCTGGTGGTGCATTAAATGCGCCTGTCCTACCCCATTAGTTTTAGATATGATAGCACTATAGCTCTGTACACCCCGTGTACACACTGTACGCCACTGTTGGGATCCCCTTCAGTATAAAAGGAGGCCCAGGGCGATACGGTAGGAGGACCTTTTGGACTTTTCGACTTTTGAGCTTTTGGTCTCTCTTGACTTTTGGGACTTTCTAGCCCACATACGTGGCAACGGTTCATGGCGCCCCTCTAGCTACAACTCTAAGAACACTCCCAATACAACGAAGCAGGAGTAGGTTTTTACGCATCCGTGCGGCCCGAACCTGGGTAAAGATCCTCGTGCGTTGTTCATCAGGCCGGCTCTTTGTGCGAGACTTCCCCCCACATAACCGAAAGGGGTCCCTATGATCCCATAGGTGTTCGTTCCCACGACAAACGTGACGGAGCTGGACTGCATCAACTGGCCGCCCTTCATCAACCAGCTGCGTCGCAAGCAGCTGAATAGGGGGATAAACTCGCGATAATCGATCGAGAATGTGAACCGGATATCTAGCCGGCTCGTTGTGCTGGCCGACTTGGAGGGGCTTCGAGCCGCCGATCTTATCATCACAATCGTGGAGCGTTGGGTGGTGCTACCGTAGTGCCGGCCACATGTCATCTGCCAGATGGGCGGCCACCATGACTCGTGTTGGCTCTCCACACAGCGGCTTAACCAATTGCCATCACGAGGCAGGTGAACCTAGTCGTCAAGGACAAGCTGCCGGAGGTGGGATGGCAATGCGGAAAGATCCCTTACAACTGTGTGGAGCCGGCTCTGATGGTTGGTGCCACCCTTCCTTATGCTTCTTTTTAGCCTTTATTCTTGGCTAAACGCCGGCCCATCCCATCTGCATGTGTTTCCTCTGCTATAGGTGTACGTGGAGCCCGCGGCCGATGTGGCGGATGCCGACGCTATGGAGATAGAGGTCGTGGACGACATCGAGCTGGGGGGCGGCTCGAGCCGGTGAGCTAGGAGCCGGCGGGTCTGAAGCCGGGGAGTCCAAGTCCGTGGGTGAGTTCCTCTCTACGCATACTTTGTACGACTGGACGGACGAAAACAATGCTGATCCCGGACATGCACACGATGTAGTGGACCCGGAGGATCCTGAGGATGAGGCCACCGCACCGAGGAAACGGCCCCGGTGAGCCAGCCGGAACCCGGAGCGGTGTGGGGCGGACATAGACGAACGTGCGCAAGGTAAGAAGGCGGCAGGCCCGAAGCCAACTATGATTCACGCGATAGATGGGCAGCCGGGTGGCAGCCGCGGAGGCGGTAGGAAGAAGTAGCGGGTCGCCCCTTCGGGCCCTGCCAGGCGGGCGGTTCCCATGAGCGTTGGGTAAGTGCCCTATGGCACTTCCTTTTTTCTAACTTGTTTTGGATGTCTCGCCCTTCCCGGACCCATCTTAATATCTCCACATGATGCAGGGCCACGCATGCCCTGGGCAAGGTGACCGCGGCGGGCGAGCCCGCCGATGGCAGCACGACAGCGTCGGAGGTGAGGGAGCTGTAGGAGATATGACCTAGAGGCAATAATAAATGTTATTGATTATCTCCTTGTTCATAATTAGGCTTATGTTCCATGCTATAACTGCTATGGTTCTTGGGTCTACAATAACTATGAGGCTCGGAGGAAGACTCATATGCACGTGTGGGATAATAAACGGTAAAATGTATTCCTAGTCTGGCCTCTAAGACTAGCTCACGTGTTGCATGATGGTTCTGTTTTCCTGATCATGGGCATGTCTATGCCAGCAATTTTGAGGGCACAATGTTAGCATAACATTTGTGTTGAATCCACTAGAATTGATGTTATGCTATGAGATACATTCGTCACAAGTTAGTGGTTTATAACACATAGTTGGTTAACGTTTGCATGATTCCTTTGACCATGAGAGTATCGAGTTTCTTCATGCTTGCTTCTTGAACTTTGGGGTTTGTTAAACGTCATCCGTAAATGGCTAGCTATTATAGCGGCTTACGGGTTCATGGAAAAGTGTGTCAAGTAACTTGATAGCTCGAGATTGGGATTTTCTCCTCCGACGATGGAGAGATATCTCTGGGCCATCTCGGTGTTACGGTATCCGTCATCGTCTGCCAGACACAGGGTCATTTGATCATAGGGATGACAGAACAAGGAACGAGAAAAGAGATCAATACCGGTAATAGGGTAACTCGCATAGTGGATAAGGTGTTGATCCATAGGGATGACAACATGTCTCTCGTCGGGTATTTGTAACATATCATGAAGTAAAAGGAATAGCACACTGCAACTAGAGGTTCACTCGAATATTCATTCGTGTGGGTATAGGGGTCAATATGGGTGTCCACGACTCCTGTGCTGATCATTGATCGGAAAGATGTTCCGGTCATGTCTATACTTCACCTAACCTATATGGTCACACGCTTAAGGGTCATCTATCTGCAGAATACTAGACAAGGAGTCCGAGAGAAAGTCAACGAAAAATTTCCGGAGAGAACACCGAAAAAGTTCGTGTAAAACCAAAAGTTGTTTCGGATAAAACGATTGATCGTAAAAGTTTTTGGCAAGCACCGGGAATGTTTTGGAGGTTGCCAGATTGGTCTGGTAATTTCTGGAATTTTTCCAGCGAAAAAACCGAAAAAAAGTTTCGGAGCTGCCGAAATTGTTTACCAGCTAAACGAAGATGGTTTTATATTAAACCACCATACCACAAATGTTCCTGAGTGTGTACAGATAATTTTAGAGGGTGCCGGAAATGTTCTGGGACCTTCCGGAATTTTTTAAAAGTAATAGTCGCGGAAAACATCTTGTCCTAGCGTGAGGGGACAAGATCCCACATTACGTGGGTGCTGTTTTGGGCTGTTTTTGGGGGTGCCCCCTTTAGGGGGCAGCCCTCTTGTGGTTGGACAAAGTTTTGGGGGGGCATGGTGGGGGCAGACCCCACAAATGGTGGAGAGTGTTGGGAGGAAGGTGGGGCCCCATGGGGGAACAATGTCGGGGGGATTACCCCCGGGTAGGCTCAAGGAGAAGACTCAACATTTTAAAACATCGGGGGACCCACCCCCGGTATGCGAAGCCCCATGAATCAACAAGACAAACGAAGAAGTGAGCTGACGACACTATAGCTGATGACACTGTAGCTGGCGACACTGTAGCTGTTCGGCTGCTCTTGTCCGGCTCCCCCTGTCCGGCTCCTCCTGTCCGGCTCCTCCTGTCCGGCTCCCCGGTTCGGCTCCTCCAGTCTGGCTCATCCTGTCTGGCTCCTCATGTCCGGCTCCTCCTATCTGGCTCCTCCTGTCCGGCTCCTCCCGTCCGGCTGCGGCCTAACGAAGTCAGCTCCCGACGTCCCATCAGACACGCGCGGACCAGACGGACAGATCTCATGGCGGTGCATTATTGGCAAGCAGGAGCACACTGTACATGCGTCATGCAATACTCTCTACAGTGTAACCTGCCCCCCGGACACTAATTTATAAAGTGCACCAGGGGACAGACATAGCTTAGTCCACAAGCTACATGTGGCTTGACATGTAAGCTACCGATGGTAGCTTACACCTCAAGCTGCGTGGGATGTAAGCTAACCACTATGGCTTACATCCAAAGCTACCCATCCATGCCTATATAAAGGCCCCCTCTCACTCTCTCAAGGGGGCTAACTCCCATCACATCCTCTAATCCCCACTCTCACACTCACGTATGAGGCAAGAAGCCTCATGGTTCTCCTCCCCAAACAGCTCTAGGAGCAACCATGTACCAAATATACCACGGTTATACAAATATGCAGGAGTAGGGGTATTATCACTCCGGAGAGCCCCGAACTTGGGTAAACCACTCTGTGCTATTCGCATGCCCGTCGCGGTCATCCACGACAGCCTTGCCCTCACCTCGATAAGCCACCCCATGGCATCTGCCGTCTCGCGTGACCCCCCGTGAGAAAACGACGACAGTTGGCGCCCATCGTGGGACCCGCTGCTATTGGAACCGCGGTCCGGGTGGGACCCTCTTCGTCATCACCTCGTGGCGTCGCCGCAATCTTCCCGGGGCTCGACTTCAACACGTCCCTAGGGCTAAGGCGTGCGACGCCACGTCCTTGCTGCCGGTCTCATCACCACCATTGTGGCATCGCCGCTATCTTTCTGGGGGCTCGACTTCAACACGTCCCCGAGGTGAATGCATGCGACGCAGCGTCCTCGCTGCTGGTCTCGTCGCCGCCACCGCGGCGTCGCTTCTATCTTTCTGGGGGCTCAACTTCAACACACCCCCAGTGCGAATGTGCGCGACACCGCGTCCTCGCCATAGGTCTGGTCATCACCGACCGCTCCTCCAACCCCGCACGCTGCCTTCCGCGGCTCCCGGCCATGGTAGGTCGCCGCTGGCTCCTCCTCGTGTCGGCGTTGATCTCGGTCGTTGCACTCGCGTCGGCGCCGTCCGCGTCCTGCCGTCCAGGCCGCCTGTGTCGTCATCGCCATGTCGTCCATGCGCCG
Source organism: Hordeum marinum (assembly GCA_022496015.1). Classification (NCBI taxonomy): domain Eukaryota; kingdom Viridiplantae; phylum Streptophyta; class Magnoliopsida; order Poales; family Poaceae; genus Hordeum; species Hordeum marinum. The sequence continues at coordinate 165,166,009 of CM039678.1, read as the reverse complement.
GCACCGACGCACCTCCGCCAGGTGCGGCCGCCTGCGCTCACCTGCTCTAGCCTCCGCGCGCTGGGTCACCTCCCGCGCCTCCTTGAGGTGCCCAACGGCCAGCTCGCCGCGCCCGTCCTGTGGCCGGCTCGCGGCGCGCACCATTTGCGACCGTGACTGCCCCTTTTTCGTCATCATCACCACAGTGCGTCCTCGTCGTCAGCCTCGGCCTCGTCCTGTACGTTGCCGCTGTTGCGACACCGGCTATACGTTCGCGGGCATGCCACGCCGCCTCGCTTCCTTCTTCCGTGTCCATCCGAGCGTGCGCTCACGCCCGCTCCTCATAATCCCCAAGCACATCATAGCTAGAGCCATGGCGCACCTCCCCTGCTGGTGGTGCTTGATGCTTGGCTTCGCTGTCGGGCTGCGTTGGCGCCGGCTCTCCCACACGAGCTTCAAAATCGCCGGCACCGTCTCTCCTCCCACGCTGTCCCCCTTGCATCGAGCGATGTCGCACGCACCTGCCTGCGCCCGCAGTTCGCCACCGTGCGCGGCCTCACCGTGGTCCGCCTGTGCCTCCTCTGCTCTGCTCTGGCCGGCTCCGGCCTTGCCCTGGTCGGCCCCGGCTCTGCCCACGGCCTCCGCCCGACATCTCTTCCACTACCGCCTGCGTCGGGCGATCGTCGGGCCGACCGCACCTCTCATTGCTCCAGCCAGCATCCGCGCCGCCCCGGAGACCGGCTCCGCCCATGGTCGGGTGCTCGTTGCGCACTTGCTGCTTGGACCGGTTTGCTGGCTACGCGCAAGCGACCGACGCCGGCTCCTCCCGGTGTCGGGCCGACTCCGGCCTCCCGCATCGTCTCCGCGTCGGGCCTTCTGAGCCACCCGCTCTCCGGCTCCGCCCTAGGCCTCCTGTGCCGTCTCTGTGTCGGGCCTCCCGAGCTACCCGCTCGCCGGCTCCGCCCTGGGCCTCCCGCGCCGTCTCCGCGTCGGGTCTCCCCAGCCGCCCGCTCACCGGCTCTGCCCCGGGCCTCCCGTGCTATCTCCGCGTCGGGTCTCCCGAGCCACCCGCTCTCCGAATCCGCCCTGGGCCTCCCGTGTCGTCTCTGCGTCGGGCCTCCTGAGCCACCCGCTCGCCGGCTCCGCCCTGGGCCTCCCATGCCGTCTCCGCGTCGGGTCTCCCGAGCCACCCGCTTGTCGGCTCCGCCCCGGGCCTCCCGAGCCGTCTCCGCGTCGGTTCTCCCGAGCCACCTGCTTGCCGGCTCCGCCTCGGGCCTCCCGCGCCATCTCCCTGTCAAGCCTCCCGAGCCTCCCACGCCTTATCCTCACCGCTCCACCTGTTGCCGGCGTGCATGCGCCGGCCGCCCCCGCACCGGCTGGCTCGCTGCGCCGTTCGGCTCCACGCCCAGTCGCGCGCTTGCCTCACTCCGTCCCTCGTCAGCCGGTTTCCGTGAGCCCGTATGGCTCCCTGGCTTCACCCACGTCGCCGCATCCAACCTCGCTCCTCGGCCGCGCTGTCGCATCTCCCCCGCACGCATTGGCCGCCTGCCGGTTCGCCCCATCCGGCTCCCCTGCCACCTGCGCTCCCGGCCCGCCCCGGCTCTGGGTCGCCACCCCGCCCCTGTCGCGGTCCCAGCCGCATCGCCACCTCCGGCTCGCCGCTTCGCCTGGGCTGGCTCCCATGTGCTGGCTCCCCGCGTCGGCCCCGCTTCGCCGCCGCGTGCCGCTCCAGTCGGCTCGGCACGCCCGCAGCACCCATACCGACTGTCCCGTTGCACCATGATGTGTGCTCCCTTGCCAAGCGGGTGTGAGAAAGAACATGGGAGCCGACTGAAAAAAAGCATTGTGCGCCCGTCTATCCACGCCAACTGGTCCGCTCGTCCGCGTCCTCGGTCTGCCAGCCTGCGTTGCCATTCGGCAAGCTGACTGGCTGGCCTGCCCATCTACTTCGACACCAGGTAGGCTGGAGAGTCGACTCCACCGCCAGTCCACTTCGACGCTGGCCGGTCTGACCCGGCCGACCAGCAACCCCATCAACCGCCCCTAAGGATACACCCAGCAAGTACATCAGCACACTCCGTTGGCACAAAGTCACGCCAGTCGTCATCGACAAAACCGCCATGCTGGAACCCAAAAGCAATGTGAGATCCCCCACGCGCATGCCCTCCCGACACACACACAAACAGATACCCCGAGCGATCCTCGGGGCCATCTCTGCATTTGTTTCTACTACTTTATTGTTCACTCCGGCGCTAGCTAAGCTCGGCCCGAGGGTTGACCATTCGGCCCGATATGTTTGTTCCCACGAGACGTCTTAGTAGCGTGCATGGGGCTAAAGGCCCACTCTTTGTCTCAGCTACAGCTCGCATCACAACTGTCCGGCTAGCTGGAGGTCACCACACGCGAAAAGCTGGAGGTCAACACACGCGAAAAGCGCTAGGGAGAAAACGGCTTGGGCAACCCAGCCATTTCATTTATGGGTACCTGCTCGGTCGAGTCTGCTCCCAGAGTCCGAGTACTGTATGCTCCATTCCGCGGCCCACTCTTCGTCTCAGCTACAGACCGGCTCCCAACTGTCTGGCTAGCAAGAGCAAAAGCCAAAGAGCACATGGAACATGAAAAAGATTTAGGGGGGCTCGGACTAAACTGAGTCGGCACCCTCGGCACCAACTTGCATTGCCAAAATCAAATATTCGATATATCTGTGCCGACTTAACCTTGTCTTTTGCATGATTATTTCCATCAGGAACCTCCTCGCTCGGAGGCTCGGAGGCTACACCTGGCAGGGATCCACGCCCACCAGCCAGCGGACCCTCCGTCCGTGCCCGGCAGCGCCCCACGCTCGACAGCCAGCAGACCCCGCGTCCTCCTTGGGCAGGGCTCCATGCCCATCAGCCGGCGGACCCTGCGTCCACGCCCAATAGCGCCTCGCGCTCGACAGCCGGCGGACCCTGCGTCCAAGCCCGGCAGCACCTCGCGCTCGACAGCCGGCGGACCCTGCGTCCGCCTTCGGCAGGGCTCCACGCCCATCAGCCGAAGACCTTGTGTCCATGCCCGGTAGCACCTCGTGCTCGATAGCCTGCGAACCCCACTCCCGCCTTCAATAGGGCTCCACGCCCACCATCCAGCGGACCCTCCATCCGTACTCGGCAGAGCCTCGCGCTCGACAGCCGGCGGACCCCGTCTCCGCCTTCGATAGGGCTCCATGCCCACCAGCTAGCGGACCCTCCGTCCGCGCCCGGCAGCGCCTCGCGCTCAATAGCCGGCGGACCCCGCGTTTGCCTTCGGCAGGGCTCCGCGCCAACCAGCTGGCGGACCATCCGTCCGCGCCCGGGAGCGCCTCGCACTCGACAGCTGGCGGACCCCACGTCCGCCTTCGGCAGGGTTCCACGACCATCGGCCGGCGGACCACGCGTCCGCCTTCGGCAACACCTCGAGCCCTTCAGTAGGCTGAGCCCGCGTCTATGCACGACATCTTCGACACCACCGCCTGCTTCAGCAACAGCAAAGACCCTACGCCCGACTCCTCGAGTCGCCTGGAGGCTCGGAGGCTACACCTAGCGGGTCCACTGGTGCGCCCCCGCTGGATACCGCCAGTCGGTTGACTCCGCATTCGCCCCCGGCAGCGCCTCACACCCTTCGGCCGACGGACTCCGCGTCCGCTCCCAGCATCCTCGACGCCACCGTCTACTTTAGCAACAGCCAAGACCCTCCGCCCGACTCGTCGAGTCGCCCGGAGGCTCATAGTTTACACCCAGCGGGTGCGCTGGCGCGCCCCCGCTAGAAGCAAGCCACGCCGTCCCCAACCCGCAATCGAGTGTCATCGATAACTTCAGCAACAACAACTCCACCGGCATAAACCCTCCGCCCTACTCTCCTAGTCACCTGGAGGCTTGGAGGTTACTGTCAGGGGGATTACCCCCGAGTAGGCTCAAGGAGACGACTCAACATTTTAAAACATGGGGGGACCCACCCCCGGTATGCGAAGCCCCACGAATCAATAAGACAAACAAAGAAGTGAGCTGACGACACTGTAGCTGACAACACTGTAGCTGGCGACAGTGTAGCTGTCTGACTGCTCCTGTCTGGCTCCTCTTGTCCAGCTCCTCCCGTCCGGCTCCTCCTATCCGGGTCCTCATGTCCGGCTCCCCCTTTCCGGCTCCTCCTATCCGGCTCCTTCATTCCGGCTCCTCCCGCCCAGCTCCTCCAGTCTGGCTCCTCCTGTCCGGATCCTTTCTGGCTCCTCCCATCCGGCTTCCCCCGTCCGGCTCCTCCCGTCCGGCTCCTCCTATCCGGCTGTGGCCTGACAAAGTCAGCTCCTAACGTCCCATCGGACACGTGCGTACCAGAGGGCCATATCTCATGGCGGTGCATTATTGGCGAGCAGGAGCACACTTTACACGCGTCATGCAATACTCTCTACAGTGTAACCTGCCCCTTGGACACTAATTTATAAAGTGCACCAGGGGACAGACATGGCTTAGTCCACAAGCTACATGTGGCTTGACATGTAAGCTACCCATGGTAGCTTAAACCTCAAGTTGCTTGGGATGTAAGCTACCCACTATGGCTTACATCCCAAGCTACCCATCCATGCCTATTTAAAGGGCCCCTCTCACTCTCTCAAGGGGGCTAGCTCCCATCACATCCTCTCATCCCCACTCTCACACTCACGTATGAGGCAAGAAGCCTCATGGCTCTCCTCCCCAAACAGCTCTAGGAGCAACCATGTACCAAATATACCACGGTTATACAGATATGCAGGAGTAGGAGAGTTATCTCTCCGGAGAACCCCGAACCTGGGTAAACCACTGCGTGTTATTCGCATACCCATCTCGGATCATCCACGACACCATTGCCCTCACCTCGATAAGCCACCCCATGGCATCTGCCGTCTCACGTGACCCCCCGTGAGAAAACAATGACAAACACCATGGACACGGGAACATGTTTTCTCCATGTTTGGTAGGAACATGTTTTCCTTGATTGGTGGGTGCATGTTTTGTGGGCTGAATTTCAGCCCCCCTCACCCCTTCCACCACTATATAAGGAGGTGGAGAGGATCTCTCCATCCCCACTCCAACTTTGTCACACAAGCCATGCATGATCTGGCATTCTCTCTCCCTCCCACAAAATAGTTTCGTAGTGCCGAAATGCTATCAGGGTTTCAGTGGGAACTTGTTCTGGACGGCGAAGCCCTGCCGGATAGATGTCACTGTATCTCTGCAACTCTGTGGAGAGATTGTAGTTTTGGTCTTAGTTTGAGAGTGCCTCCCGAAGGGCTGTCCGTGTGATTGTCCAAGTTTTGAAGGTCCTCCCGAAGGGCTTTCTGCGACACCATCCGGGGACTGTCCGACCACCTCCCGGAGGGCTGTCCAAGGGGGCATATGAGGGAGTAGATCCTCGCGGTTGGGAGGTTGTAAATCCTAGTTGCGGGGATCTACACCGCCGATCTTCATCGACTCTACATCCGTTGCGCTATGAGTCGGTAACAAAAAGATCAAACCTTGTATGAAGTCTCCATAGTGGTCCTGGGCTGGTGCCTAGGTCGAATTTTTTTTGTTTTCTGCCGCACTCCCCTTTAGTGGTATCATGAGCCGTGCTATGTGTAGATGTAGGTTGCGATCTAGAATACATAAAGATGTATGGGTGTTGCACAATATAACTAGGTAGTAGATGAGTTCTATTACTAAAAATTATTTGTGTGGGTAGCAGATGAAATCTGTTACCCAATTTTCCTGTTGCTTCCCTAGAATATGCACATTTCTGATCTTAATAATAGTATGTTGGAGTTTCAAAATTCTGGCAATCTGCGATGTTCATTGATCAACAAAGTGCTAGCAGTTCATTGAATTCCACCGTAGTTAAAGAGAAAGATGAAATTTCGCAGACGAAAGAGCAATGCAGATATGATCTACACGGGGGTCATGCAAATGATGAAGTTTAGTATGGGGCTTGAGATTTTACTATCTCATGTTTCATACACCCTGCAATGTTAATCTAGAGACTTGGATTATCATGCTTGATGATGGATGTTGGTAGCTTCGGTTTGTTTTCAAAACCATAGAAGCCACATAAAACAAGTTTTTGCATGAACCGATTAGAGGCGTCTAAATTGGTATTGCAGGATGGTTTGCATGTGCATATGATGTGGTATAGTAGTGCTCATATTAATTTGATTATGTATGAGATGACTATATGTTGTAATATTAACATGACCTGCTTGTCATGATTCGGCATGATGGCTGGAGCCATATGATTGTCACTTTAATGACCTGTGTGTCATCCTTAAGCAATGCACTTATGTTATTATCTATAGAGACAACAATATTATCTGGTGCATCGACAAGGTGGTGGCAAACTTCATGAATGTGAACACCGATGTGAATGCTGAAGACGAAGAAATAGAAGACTTCTCCGTTAGAAAGGGCTATACCATATAATGTTATTATGAATTGCCTGAGATGTTTATCTCTTATGATGCACCATTCTTTATTGCACGGTAGTTGCTTTTTATTAGGGTCATCTCTCACAAAAATATCAAGTAGTTAGTGTTCTCCCAAGTGTAGCACCATCACGGCACCTAACTTTTCAGGGTGCGCCATGGATGCATGGGTACGAATGATTAAGGATGTGTGAGGCGGGTGAGGTCAGACCCCGCAGCAAGACTTGGTTGTCTTGGCGTTCATGGAAGGATCGTCCTGAGCTCGGAACACACGCATCGAAAGACGAACAAGAGTCGCTGTCACAGCCCTAGAATTTGCTTGAAATTGTTTGCATCAACATCAACATGTGCATCATGTCATCATGTCTAAATTTAAATTAATTTGAAATGGGGGTGATCAAACCCTAACATAGATAAAATTGAAATAGATTAAACTATTAAGATTTTTGAGTGAATCCAAAATGCTCTTCAAAAATGTTCCACCTCTTTGATAAACGTTGGCAACAACATATCAGGGGTGAATTATATTTTAACATCTATGTTGGTAAATTAAATAAATTAGGAAAGTTTGTGAAATCACTAACAAAGCATTGTAAATATTTTAGTTGCTTCAATTTTTCTTAAACTTTTTGTGGAGCTTGGAAATATTCCAAATATATTCCATAAATATTTACAGGAATTTTGGATTTATAGTTTTGCCCAAACAAATAACAACAGAGACTAGAAATTAGAAAAGAAAACAAAATGAATAAAATTAAAAGAGCTTACCTATCATTGTTGGCCCAATCCTATAGCAAGGTCCAGCCCAACAGCTAGGCAGTCATGTTCAACCTTTGCTAGTAGGCAGAGGCGTGTCGACATGCCCGCGGTCGCCGTGGCCACCTCCTGCCTGCTAGCCTGGCTGGAGGAGGGGATGAGGATCCTAGAGCCGTCTGCATCGAGCCCCCTCCTCTCCCTTCTCCTCCCCTCTCTTGTTCTCTCCCCCTTGCCCTTGCCGCTTCTACTACCGGCTGCTGAAGCTTCCTGCCGCCGATTCGCTTGCTCCAGCTTTTCCCTGACCTCTCCGTTGACTCCAGACGAACTCCCGTGAGCCCCTCTTCCTCTCCCCTCTCTTCCTGCCGTCTCGGGCGCCCCCTAGCTAGCATCCCCGTCGAAGCCGAAGCTTCTCGCCGCCGGTGGGGATGTGGCCATGGCTACAGCCACCATGGCTTGCTCTCAAGCTCGTCATCATGCTCTGAGCGTTCCCAAGGTCCGATTGCACCCAGCATATGGTCCTCCCATGCCCTGTAGCCTCGTCGCCGTTGTTGCCCGAGCTCCGGCCGCCGCACAAGTTGTTGCCGCCGTCGGTTTAGACCTCCTCAGCTCGAGCTGATTGCGCCGTTGGACGCGGCCGATGACTAGCGTCGCATAGGACCAAACTGCCGCTCATTTGGTCATCGGAGGGTGATTTTCGAGCACCTCCGCCGCATCTGGCCTCGCGGGCGTTGAGCCGCTGGTGGGTTTGACTTCCCCGGAGTCAATGGCAGGTGGGGCTAACCCCTGGCTTAATTAGGTCAAATAATTAATTTTGCTTAATTAACCTAACCACCACTAATGAGTGGGCCTAGCCTCTTAATGATTTCGATTAGGATTTAACTAAACCTAATTAACCCCATGTGCCATTAACATGTGGGTCTAGCCAGTCAGGTTTGACCCTGGCCAGCCCTGTTGACCTGCTGATGTCACTATGACATCATGGTGATGCAGTAAAGTATTTCTGGAATTAAAACAAATCAGTAAATGATCTAACATTTTTAGAAAATGTTTAAAACTTCTAAAAATCATAGAAAATAATCTATAAGTCAGATGTAAATAATTTATATATGAAAAATGATCAGGAAAATCCAATGAATCTGTTTATGCCATGATCATGCATGTTTGAACAAGTTAACATCACCATGTAGGACATTTTATGATTAGGACAATATATGAAATATCATTTGGAGTTGGAATTCAAACTTGTTTGAATTACACTTCAATTAACTTGGCTAATTATTCCTCTAGGTCAATTCAGTACCTTAAGTTGTCATATCATGCATCATGTTTGTTGCATTGCATTGAATGTGTTCCTTCCTTGTTCTATCGATGATGTTCCCTTTCGGTAGATGATGGTTCTAACGATGTGAATGTTGACACTAATGAAGAGAAGTAATATCTTTAGGACTGTCACGCAAGCAACCCCCCCTTGAGCATACTGATATGAACCCACTCTCTCGCTCCTGCTCTCTTTTATTGGATGAGGACAACAACGATTCAACTGTTACATGTTCTCGGTAGATGAACCCATTCGTTTGCATGACCTGTCTTTGCCACAGTAAATAGTTGAAACCACTTAGCATGAGTAGCAACTACTTGAGCCTTGTTGTGCTTAGTCATCCAAGCTTGCTTACTGTGCCTGCTATGCTTAGAGTCATGTCCTGTCAGGTCAGATCCATCTGCGTGATGAATTGGAATGGTAGTGTTCATGTCCTACTATGTGAGAGCTAAGTGTGTGAACACGATTTGGTAAAGGTAGCGATGAGAGGCCATGTAGGAGTACATGGCGGGTTGTCTCATTGGGACCGTCCTTAAGAACTAAGTTCTATTTTTTTGTGATCCAAGATAGTTTCTACCACACGTTGGGCCCTGAAATATGACCCTGCTCGACTTATTAATCGCCTAGATCTCTGTCCAGGAGTTGCAACTAGTTTCTGGTGTTTGTAGGAAAAGTATTGGCGGCCGTGCATAGCATTGCCCGACAGGGTCAACTGTGATGCAGTATAGGCATAGTGGCACGGTGTACCAAGTGGCACCCGAACGGTGGGCTTGGGAACCCTGCGCACATCATTTGAGGCCGTAGCGGAAACTTTGGCCGGACTTCCGTGCGGGTCCAGTCTCAAATAGGCGATAAACCTGGACTAGGGTCTTGTGTGATTGGTGGTCGTGGCCGACACCCACGCCAGTGCTTCCGCTTGAAGGTTGCCGAGATGCATGACGTGCATATGGTGATAAGTGATGAGAACATATGTGCTTAAGTACACCCCTGCAGGGTTATGAATCTATTCGAATAGCCGCGTCCTCGGATATGGACTACTTGGAGAACTTATGTGGTTCATAGACAACTTGAAGTGGATACTCTAAAATACACAAGATAAGCGTGAGTGCTATGGATGTCCTTCTCGTAGGGAGAAGGAAGTGGATCCATAGTGGTGTATTGATTTGGTGAATATGTGGACTCGTGTGCGCTATCCCACCTCAAAGAAAGCACTTGTAGTCATAGTATAGGTTAGCCAAGAGTCAAAGATGGCTTGCTGCAATAAACTCCACAACCCCCTTCATTGATACTGATGAATATGTAGTTAGTTCTGATGTAAGTCTTGCTGAGTACCCTTGTACTCACGTTTTCTTAATTATGTTTTGAAGAGGAGACGTCAGTCTCATTAGTGGTACTTATGACGTGAAGTTCGATGTTGACCGGATTAGCTTGGGAATCCCAGACAGAGGTCTAGTTCCTTTGGTAGGGTCGTTGTAGCTTTTCAGGCTCCTCTAGCCACTTTTGTAGATGTCTGTACCCAGACATGATTAACTTCCGCTTGTTGTTTGAATGCTCTGAATGTTGGGTCTTGTGACCTCAGTTTGTAACATCTTATTGTGTTGGCTCTTCCGAGCCTTCTAAATAAATGTTGTAATGTTTTATGGTTATGTTGTGATGCCATAGTTGTATCTATGCATATCGGGCATGTCCGGCATACGTGTGACGTGCAACGGTATGTATGGGATTCGACACCTAGTCATGTGCCTTTAGTAGTACTCTTTATGGGAAACTGCCTCTTTGTGCTTCCACTGAGCCTTGGTAGCTTGCTACTACTCCGGACACATTGATTGACCGGCATGTATCCTTCTTTGCTGCTATGTTTGTTCCTTCGGGGAAATGTCTCGCAGTGTAATGGAGTCCCTGTAGCCTTCTACGACTCGTCTACGTGTAGTGATGACATTTATGTCCCACGACGTAATGGAGTCCTTGTAGCTTGCTATGACTCGTCTACACATGCTAGAGCTCGACACCTGCATTGTTAGGTTACGTATGCCTGTCCCTGTGCGGACGTGCCACTTGGGTTCTACGACTAGTCATGTCGGCCTGGTGTGACATCCCAAGTCATGTCCCTACCCTATTTGGCATGTAACCATATGTATGAACCTTGTGTCATGAGCTATGAGATGATTGCACCTTTGTCTTCATGGTGTTTTTGCATTCATGCATCATGTCATCCATCATTTCATCATCATGCCATTCATCATGCTTGCTTGTGTTGTGTGTCCTGTATTGCATATGTATGTGATGTGCCTTGTGTGGTTTTGGCCGTGAGAGTGGTGGTCTCCATGTGTGCAACCTCTCCCTCTTCTACCTCTCTTTTCCTTCCTTCCAAAAAAAACCTCTCATTGCCTTTTATTCCAATATGATTTCTTGGCAGATTTTAAGTTGTTTTAAAAATCTTTAAAAAATGTCCATGAGGTGGCCCTAATGTTGCAATTAATATTGGGAGTGAAACTTTGGGTATGTGGTTATGTTGGGTTTTGAAACCTATGCAAAACAGGGGCTGTTCTATTAATATATTAAAAATTAACTTGTGAAATAATTCCATTTAACATTTTTATAAATAGGAGCATAATATTTCCTTCTCAAAACTATTTTTGTTTTCACCCAAACCTTTTTCTTTTGCTCTGGGCTTTATTCTTTATTCTTGTTGTTTTATTTAAAAGAAAACCCTTCCCTGTTTATTTGAGAGAGAGAGAGAGGAGGAGCAGGTGGGCCGAGCCCGACCCACGTGAGCAGTGACGGCCACCTGCCCCGTCGTCCTCCTCCGTCAGTTGTTTCAGAGAGAGACCGTCGCCGCGTCGCCCTTTTCCATCACCATTGCCGTCAGCCTAGTGGTATTTAGTCCCCCCTCGGCATGCGTGCATCCCTGCTTAGGGTTCCTCTTCCCTCCACCGCTGCCGCAGCCCCCATCGAGCTCTCCTCCGCTCTCCCTTCTCTCTTCTTCCTCCCTGTCAAGGTAAGTTTTAGAGTTAGTCAGTGAGCTCCGCCGGGTCTTCGTCGCCGTCGCAGTGCGTCTCCGGTGGCTCCTCGCTGTGTCCAGGATGGCGTGGGGTGCGTGGGCTCTCCCGCTGTTCCATTTCTGCCGCTAGGGGCCTCGGAGGAGCCCTGCAGCAAGGAGCACGTCGCCGCCGGATGTCCTGCTCCGCCATCTTCTTTCTCTTCGTCATCGTCGCGTCCCCGCCTCTCCTTCCCCTCCGTCGTCGTGCTCCGCCTCTCCCCGAGCCCCTCGAGGTGAGTAACCGGAGCTCCTCTTCCCCTCTCCTGCTCTGTAGCGTGTCCGCCGTCGCGTCTGTCGCCGGCGTCCGCTAGTGAGCACCTGCTGCTCGCCTCCGTCCCCCTCTTTGCAAGAATAGGCGAGGGATGGGAATACCGTAGTGCCCCGCTTCGATTCCGCCCATCCACGTCACCGGAGACCCCGTGTAGCCGTCGGAATCATCGCCGCCGTTGCTCTGTCGCCATCGTTGTTGCCTGCGATGTCGTTCTTCAGTTTCATCAGAGGGAGTGTGCGCATGTGTGTATTAGAGCGCCGCGTCCCCCCCCTTCTGTTAAGAGCCGAGCCGTAGCCCAGTGGTAGAGTGTGTTGTGTGTGACTAGGGGATCTGGGGTTCGAATCCCCCTTCTCCCCCTTTTTTCTTTTTGTGTTCTTTTTTTGCCTTCTTTTCTTTCCCTGTTAATTGTTTGTGTGTGTATGTATGTGTGGGACCTAGGACCCCTTATTATTTCTGTTAGAGGTGCATGTGTAGTGTTTTGTGTGTGTGCACTTAGTGTAGGTATGTATGTATGTATGTATGTTGTCCTAGTGAGTGTGTGTGTATGTTTTGCATACCCTTATGCACATCTTATATGTGTATGTGTTTGTATGCATACATACACCCCCCCTTGTGTGTGTACACATGTGGATGGGTTGTGGTTGATAGTGTGGGTGTAGTTGTGTGTGTGTGCTCTTGCACATACACTTGTCCAAGTGCATGTGTATGTATGTTTGTGTGGTTTCACACACACATCCATGTGTGAGAATGCTAGAGTGTATGTGTGTAGGTGTGTGGTGCACCATGTATGAGGGTGTATGTGTGTGTTGGTGCATGTGTAATTGCACTTGTATGGGCTTGAGTGTGTAGGTGCCAGGTGCATACAGGCATGAGCATGGTTTGCATATGAGTGTGTTGTTGGTTGGTATATATATGCAAGTGTGGATGTAAGTGCATGCTTAGCTCCATGTGTAGGTTACTCTCACATTAGCATGGTTTCTCTTCTAGCTAGTTTCATCCTTGTAGATGATGCTATGCCATTTTAATAAGTCCCTAGGGTGCTATTTATTCATTTCCAACTTGTAAGCTTAGAGCCCATGTCATTTGTGTGCATTTTCATCATGCCACTTAAGTGCCATAAGTCATCCATGGGAGATAGGGTCATAATTTCGACCTAGCCTTCCACCCCCTTGCTCCACACAAGTATAGGGGTATGAGTAATGCATTTGGGGAAGAATCAACCCATGTATGCACCTATGAAGTCAGATTTGACATTGGGGCCACTTGACAAAACTGCATTTTTAAGCTGTGATGCCCTTTTGTCTTTTTCTTATGAATTAATCTATGCATGTTTTTAAGTTCTTGCCAACATTATATTGCTAGTTAAAGTGGCTGTGAACACCCTTGTATTGTTTTATTAGTGTTAAGTCACCAGATCAGTGGGAACCATGCTGTTTAGTTGGCTACTTTCTGTTACTGTTCATCCAGCTTAGAAATGGCTAAGTCCTGAGATTCTGCTGTTATTGTTTTGCCATGAAGAGTGGATTGTAGCAAGTGCTATGGTGGGATTTTGATCATGCTCAGTGTTAGTTAATTGTAGTGTATGTTGCCATCTACCATCCTGTTAATTTTCATGCCATTTGGATCTTTCTAGCATATTTAACCAGTGCTGTCAACTTGCTACTTTGATAACCCAGATTCCAGAAAACTGGAATTTTCAGTCCCTAAAAACCTGTTTCATCATGCCTACTTGATTGCTCCATGCATAGTGATGTGTAGCTCTTTTGTTGATTGAATAGTTGGATGAATTGATGTGGGTGTTGAGTAGATTATGTCCATATCTTGTTTGTGGCTGTAGGGTCTTGTAGCTCTAGTTGTGAGCTTTTCAAATTGGTATGTTGCTGTTTGTGACAGATTTGGTGTTATTTTGTTTTGTGAGTTATGGGAGTTATACTCCATGGAATGGATTGATTCTTGAGTCTATTGTGATTGATTTTTCATCACCTATCCAGTGGAAACCTTGGAATGCCAAGAATTATCCCAGGTATTTGGTGATCTTGTGTTTTTCCTCCATACCTTGTCGTGAGCGTATCTCGAGAACCGTAGCTCCGTTTCTTGCGATCCTTATATGCATTTTCATTGTTTTTGCATGCTGCATACATATTTACCATGTTCATGCATGTATAAATAACTTAACATAAGGTTCTGTCCAGATCCATTAATAAACAACTTTGCATGTGAAACATGACTAGTTTTGGATTGCCATGTTATAATTCTTCATAAATGATCATGCATCATTTTGATTGTGCATTGCACCTTGGTTGGATGTTTATTGTTGCTGTTTCCATTGGGTAGACGCGAGTGTTAAGACTGAGTACGAGGACCCAGGAGAGTAACACTACGAGGATCCCGCTACTTGTTCCGCTGAAGAACCAACAGGCAAGATGATCGTACCCGGATCCCAATACTATCTTTGCTTGCTAGTTTCTCGTTCTTATCGTTACAATTGCGCTACCTACCACATGATATCAGTCCCCATGTTGCCATGACAGCCTCTAACCTCCACATCCCAGCAAACCATTGAATTGCTAAGTTACCGCTGCTCAGCCCCTCTTATAGCGTTCTTAGTTGCAGGTGTAGGTTGTTCCATGTGATAACATGGTTTGGATAACACAAATAAATTCTGTTATTTAATCTAATGCACATATATATCTGGTATTGGTGGAAGGCTTGGCCTTTTGCTAAGTGATTTGTTCCGCTCGTACCGCCATTAGTTCCTTGTTACCGGTGTTATGTTTTCCATATGTTGCGCTCCTAACACGGTTGGGGTTGTTATGGGGACCCCCTTGTTATTCGCTGGAGATTAAAACTTGTCTGGCAAGACCCAACATTGGTACTACATTTGCGATAACTAATGAAATTGCATAGGGTCTTGCAAACCCGTGGATAATTAATTAACAACCCGAGCCAGTGCTCCTCATGAGTGTTGGTCCAAAACTGGGCTGCCTGCGGGGCCGCCTCGAGGCAACTTGAGGATTGGTTTTCCCTGTAGCTAGTCCCATCTGTCGTGTCTTGAGAACGAGATACACGGCTCTTATCGGGTTCGTTGACACGTCAGGTGGTCTTGCTGGATTTGTTTTACCTTTATCGAATACCTTGCGTGTGAAGTCTGACTTTCTTTGGGTTTACTCGAGGTGTTGGGCTCCTTTGGAATTGCCTGTGATGATCGCGAGAACCGCGTTTGAGGCTATTCTCACGGAGTGTGGTTATTTGTGATGGACTAGTTGGAGCACCCCTGCAGGGTTAAATCTTTCGGAAAGCCGTGCCCGCGGTTATGTGGCAACTTGGATATTTTGTAACACCCGGTTATAGAAAACTTGAAGTAAACTCTAATTAAAGTTCATCAACTGTGTGAGTAACCGTGATTGTCTCTGCTCGTGAACATGAACCGAGAGAGAACACGGTGGGGTTATGATTGAGTAGGTAAGTGTTCAGGATCTCATAGAGATTAGTCTAGATTCGCTCGTTAAACGTAGACCACTCATATTTACATTCCTGTAGCGTAAGCTAGCCACCATATAATGCTTGGTGCTACTGCAACCTAAGCATCACCCTTCCTTCCTAAAGCTCAATAGTCTGGGTACCCGGGCACATGATAGCTGAGTCCTCCGTGGCTCACAGTTTACTACAATAATCCAGGTGCGGGTTCAGATGAGTTCGTGCAAGATGATCTTACCCAGCTCCAGTGGGAGTATGATGAGGAGAGAGGCAGGATGTACGTGACATATCCGGATGAGTAGAGGACCTGGTCGTGATCGTTGGGACAGCTTGATAGTATCATTCACAACTTCTTTTATCGTTTGATTTCGTCCGTAGTCGGACCCTGTGTTCAACTTGATGCTATGATTTGGGTGACATTGTAAGTTAGCATGTGGCGAGTGTAAGCCACCTTGTATACTCTTCTCATTCAGTATTGTATGTTGTGGTGACACTATTCTTGCTAACGGCAAGATGTGCCTCTATCCCTTGCGAGGCCCTCGTGCCTTAAACGGATAGGTGCGCATCTTGGGCGTGACACCCGGGTTCTTTGACATTTGAATGCTAGCGACACATTCACATACGTCAGTCAAAAGACGCAAACGGTCCCGGCCCAGGTAAGGTGGCAGACATGGAGATAATTGTGCGTGAGACCGCAACGTGATGTGATGTGTTATAGGCTGGATTCTTATGGCTTAGGATCGGGGTCCCGATAGTTAAATAGAGATGTGATCGGCAAGATGGCCTACCAATTAAAATTCCCGTCATGAGATGATGATTCTATGGCGATGAATTGAAGTCTGGATCTTGTATCACTCAAAATCAATTATGAGAGATATCGAATTGAGTGGGAGCGCACTCTAGAATTACCGTATTTAATTATTAGTGCAAATAATTATGAACTCTGTCTAAGTGTGATTTGCATAATAGTTGTAGAATAATGGCTCGTGTTTCCTCCTTCCCTATTAAAATTAAATAGTTGTTTAATATCTGGTTAAAACTTTACGGTTGGTAACGTAATGTGAGGATTGTCCTCGAGAGTGCCGAGAAGGACTTTGTCCTATCGCATACTTTCGGTATTCTCCCACTAATGCTATGGATGTTATGACTCTCGTCCTTCGATCCAAAAGCTAGAATTCCGCTATGCTCAAAGTGCAGTATGTTTGCTTCCATGAGACCCGAACTTCAAAAGTTTGGATAGTTATATGATATTCAAGGAACTAAAAATTAATTTTCAGATACAAACAAAGGCTGAAAGATAAATATCCAAAGCAATGTTTGTTTCCAAACTATTAGTAAAGGTGTTTACTATGCATTAGCTGATAAGAGGGGATCGAGAAGAACACCTGTCATATGATGATGGTGAATAAAACAACAACTTAAAGAGAAAGGAAGTGTCCGAAGTGTGTTAGTGAAAATTTCATGCCTAGGAAGTCCGGGGCTAATGCCACTCTTAAGTTCGGTGCTTCTTCGGGGAGTAGGAGAAATAATGTAAGTTAAACTGTTAGAAGTATAATGGCAGAAACAAAGAAGACTGGAATATCCATCTGATGTATGAATGTCATACAAGTTTTTGATGTATAGAATGTTGGTCAGAGATATAGTTCTTGGGAATTATGGTTAAAACATGTTAATCACCAAATTCATGGGTATTGTGAGTTAATCACAAAGATACCCGCTCGATTGCATTCTGTTGCAACTCGATGTAAGGCTTGAAAGATTAGCCAGGAATGAGGTTTAGATACACATAGGGAACATAGTAAATGTTACTATACCTTCCATTGGTGTATTACCTATGTATTAATTTTCATAATTCATTTAGAGTTTCACACTCTAGCCCTTTTCATAAGGTATCTTGCAAGAAGGTTGTTCATAAGAGAACTTTTGATGTTCGGTGTTATGAATAACATAAGGGCCATACTTTCATTATGAATGAGACGTGTGTTATGAATATTGATAATAATATATTACTTCTGGGTTTACTTTCATAATTCATTTTAGAGTTTTGTACACTCTAGCCCATTGCACAATGTTTGTTGCAAAAGAGTTGTTCATAAAAACAACAATTGTTGTTCAGTATTATGAATAACATGATGGGCCATGCTTCCATCCTAGATGGGATGTGTGTTACGAATATTGATGGAAATATGATACATCCATAACACTGATGCTAAATGTTGCAAGACTAAAAGAATATCACACAAGTGTGGCATTGTGTTGTGGGAACGAACACCTATGGGAGCATAGGGATCCCTTTTGGTTCGGTGGGGGCTAGATTGTGCAAAGAGCCAGCCAGATGAAAAGTAAGCGGGGATCTTTACCCAGGTTTGGGCCGCACAGATGCATAAACCCTACTAATGCTTGGTGGTATTGAGAGTGTTCTTATAGTTCTTGCTACAGGGATGCTACGAGCCACTGCTACGCGTGTGCGCAAGAGGGTCCTTGAAAGTACCAAAGTCCAAAAGTCCTCTAGTATCGCCCTGGGACGCCTTTTATACTCTAAAGGGGATCCCAACAGTGGCATATAGTGCGTACACGGGGTGTACAGAGCTACAGTGCTATCATATCTAACATTGAAGGAATATGACAGGCGCATTTAATGCACCGTTAGGCATCTCTGTCTGTCAGAGGGACAGGATGGGAGCCCGTCCCATCAGCACCGCTTAAGTCTCTCCGACGTCGAAGCCGTGATGCGCGTCCATATGGATTGACACCTGGCCCGTGTGCTGGCAGGGTCTTGCCGAGGCTTCACCTTGTCGGGTTCTTACCTTGCCGGGGCCGGGCTCCCTCTCTGGTGGGTCGATAGCCCTCTCGGCAAGGCCTTGCCGGTGATCTTGATTCTCCTGTGTTGGTATCTGGCAAGTCCCTGCTAGGCCTGGATGCTAGGGCGGCTGCCACTGGTCGTGCATGAGTAAGGGGCACTAGAGAGCCATAACCTCTAGTGCACCGACAGGAGCCCCCGGGCCTGGGCCACACACGTCACGAGGCGCTGTTGGGCTAGGCCCAATTAGTGCACGGGCACATGTGGCAAGGCCTTACGATTGTGGTCATTGCGCTCGCTGCACTTCCCTGTGACGCCCGTTGAATGCGGGACGTAGGATACGTGCATGGCACATCCTTCAAGTTTTTAATTACAACATTAGGTTATTTCCGCCACGCGTCCCACATGCATAGCGAGGAGCCAGCAATGGGAGCCCGTGACTTAAAGTCCCTGGGAAGAGTAGCAACCGCATTGTCGTGGATTGGGGCAACAGGGCGTTTGTTGTCCGCTCCATGATCGAGGGCGCCGCTATTGGAGGAGGTGGGTGGCATCCTTTGGAGTGGAGGAGAGCCAAACCTCGCACTTCCCCCTATAAATAGAGGGCAGCGGGGGCAGTGCTAATCCACCCTTCTTCCATATTTTGCCTTTCTGAGTGCAAACCTCTAGTGTAAGCTCTCGCACATCTCCATAACCTTCGAGCGACGCCCACCCCCAGCCATGAAAAGGGGGCATGGGCGACCACCATCATCAGATTCAAGAAGAAGCTCTCGTCTGGATCATGCCTCCGCTTCAGCCGCGGAGGCGGAGGGCGGCCTGAGCACGAATGGTGGAGGAGGCACGAGGGGCCGCGACCGCCGTGGGGGGCGAGGCGATGGGAGGAGTGCTGCTCCACCTCCTCCTCCGATGCCAGGCCTCTCCATTGAGGAGACCCATGCCGAGGGGACGGCGCTGGACTTTGTCCTCGAGCTAGCCAATCCCCTCCGGAGCCATCCGCGCCTCCCTTGCCTCTTTTCCAGGGCGATGGAGGGTGACGAGCCACCTGTCTTGTGGCTACGAGTGGCTGGTTGCTGTAACGGCACGACGCGGGTAAATATCGATTACCTAGCGAACCGTGTCATGTTCCTCAGGCGCGGCTGGAAGACCTTCACCCGCGCCCACAACCTCCAGGTGGGTCATGTCCTTTGCTTC
The DNA here is from genome assembly GCA_022496015.1 of Hordeum marinum. Lineage (NCBI taxonomy): Eukaryota > Viridiplantae > Streptophyta > Magnoliopsida > Poales > Poaceae > Hordeum > Hordeum marinum. The sequence continues at coordinate 165,146,735 of CM039678.1, read as the reverse complement.
AAAATGATAGAGGCCAATATGCTCTCCGTCAAGATTTATGGGCGCTCAGGCGTCCGTCTCAGCTGCTGCGAAGAGAGCTCGAGCAGCGCTGAAAGCCTTTCTTCGAGCGAGAGTGATAGGGAGGACAGCGGCGAAGACAGCGACAATGAGTCTGATCTTCGAGCCATCAAGTCGAAGCCCGAGGACTCGAGCTCGGGATGACTGCTGGCCGCACCATCGCCGCAAGCCTCATGCCTCTCCCCCTCCAAGCAGGATGACCTTGCCGAGGACCTTACTCCCGGACGCTGCCTCATCTTCCAGCTGGGTCTTTCGGCTGGCCCATGGACTTCGGCTTCTAGGGTCCATCCCCCTTCCCACCCACTCTGGCCCTCTCCTCTGCGCAATGCTAGTCTAGGAGGGTCCAGGTTCTTGCCTGCCCATCTGGCAGCCCTGCTCCTCCACACGGTGCTGATCCAGAGGGGTCAGGCCAGGCTTCTGCCGAGGGCCTCTCGCCATCTTTTTCTTCTTGTAGCTCCCATCTCCTTTCCATATTTTTCTTTTTGTAATCTCCCCTAGAGGAGAAAGTCAAATAAATATGTACTTAGGAAAAAGCGATATCTTATGTAAGTTTCACCCCATTTTGAATGGCCCTGTATTATCTTACTTGTTGGATTGTTTCCTTGTATGAACTTTTCCCTATGCCTTTTTGGAAAAGTCTTGCCGGCGTGAGTAGCCCTACCACAAGCACTTTGAAGAACGGGTCCTTAGCAGCCCATTGGCGGTGTTACTATCGGCAGGACGCCTTGGCATTTTTGGCGCCGTCGATCGAAGTGTTGGTCGTTCTCGAAACAGAGTAAGGGCACGAGCGCTGTCACTTGAGTCATTGAGCTGACTCGAAATGAAGCAAGGAGGGCGGGTGCGACCACTTAAACCGTTGAGCAGTTCCCAAAACATAATTATGGCACGGCCAAACGCGGTAAGATTCCCTAGCGTGCAGGTTTTCCATACAGAGGTCGAAATCGCACAAGGAAAATAACTCTATGGCAAGAATTATCTCGAGGTTTTTGCAACTTATCTTTTTGTTGTCGCTCCTCCGGCAAGTTTTTTTGGGACGTCGCTCATACGTATCCGTACCATCATCCCCCCTGGCAAAGCTGCACGCGAGGGGTCCTTCTGTCTTTTGAGAAAAATAAAGAAGAGAAAATATGGATATGGAACCTTGGCGGTCTGTTAGTCCTTGCCAGGATTAAGTGCAATGCAACACCTTAGACAAACATGCACATAAGTAAACATGAGAATCGATCGGGATTGCAGAACACTTATCTTTATTCAACTACGCACAAGGTCTGGGCCTGGCTTTGTACCAAGGATTACATGCTTTAGTGGCAAGACTTGTACAAAAGAAGGTTGCCAGGGTGGCCGGAAACCGCGCCTCATGGGTAGAAATTGCGAAGATGTTCGATAATCAAGGAGTTTCTCACTAGGATGCCATCTTCAGTGTCCAGCCGGACTGCGCCAGGCCTGGTGACTCGTACTACCCGATAAGGGCCTTCCCACTTTAGCGTCAACTTGTTGGAATTCTTGGCGGACTGAACTCGCCAAAGAACAAGGTCACCTTCCTCAAAACTTCTGGTATTAACTTTGCGGCTGTGGTAGCGGCGCAAAGCTTGCTGGTAGCATGCAACTCTCACAACAACCTGAAGACGGTCTTCCTCAAAGAGCATCGCGTCGTCTTGCCGCAACTGCTCTTTCTCAAGCTCATCATAAGCAAGCACTCGAGGCGACCCGTACATGAGTTCTGTGGGGAGAACTGCCTCCGCCCCATAGACAAGGGAGAAGTGTGTCTGGCCGGTAGCTAAATTTGGTGTCATTCTGATTGACCAAAGAACCACCGGCAACGCATCAATCCAGTTCCTTCCGCACTTGTGGAGCCTATCAAAAGTTCTTGCCTTGATACCTCGCAACACTTCAGGATTAGCCCTCTCTGCTTGGCCGTTTCTCCTCGAGTGGGCAATGGAAGCAAAAGCGATTTTGCTACGAAGGTCTTGGACATACTGCACGAAGGTGCGGCTCGTGAATTGTGTGTCGTTGTCAGTGATGATCCTATTGGGAACACCAAAGCGGGAAACTAGTCCCTTAAAGAACTTGAAGGTTGACTGTGTTGTCACCTTTCTCACTGCTTCCACTTCCAACCACTTTGTGAACTTGTCGATCGCAACATACAAGTACTCAAATCCCCCGACAGTGCGGGGAATGGGTCCCAAGATGTCAAGCCCCCAGACCGAAAATGGCTAAGAGAGAGGGATTGTTTGAAGTACTTGAGCTGTTTGATTTAGTATCTTCGAATGAAAATGGCATGCCTCACACTTGGTTACCAATGTCGTTGCATCCTGGAGGGCGGTGGGCCAAAAGAATCCTTGTCTAAATGCTTTCCCGGCAAGGGCTCTTGACCCTATGTGGTAGCCACATATGCCTCCATGTATCTCTGCTAACAGCTTCAGTCCATCCTCCCAAGAAATGCATCTGAGTTTCACACCATTCGATCATTTTATGTACAGGACATTGTCTACGAACTGGTACATATTAGACCGGCGGGATACTCTCTCTGCTTCTTCTTGTTCCCCGGGAAGTTCTCATGTCTAAAGGAAGTGGATGATGTGTTGCGCCCATGCCGGAGCCTGTGGCTCGACAGCAACGACCAAAGGCGTATCCTCCACCGGGGTAGCATTTGTCTCGACAACAAGGGCCTGAGGGCCTCCCGGAGTCTGCTACGCCCCAGCAAGCCTGGAGGGAGCGTATGCTTCTACGTCAAGAGCTGGGGGGCCTGGCGGAGCACAGTACTCACTGACAAGCCTGTCGTTCGCTCTGGCAACCTTCTAGTCAGCGGCTTCGGGGAGCTCCGCCGGGAAATACTTGCCGGAACTTAACTTTCTTATCTTCTCTTGTCGAGTTGATGGTGTCACAGAGGGTTGAGTTAGTTGGAGCACAAAAGTTCCTAGTTCCATAGGTAACTTAAGGGCAGCAAACTTTGACAGGCCATCAGCAACGTTGTTCTCTACACGTGGAACGTGCTCCATTTACAGGCTGTCAAAATGCTCTTCCAACTTCCTCACTTCATCTACATAGGCTTCCAACAATGGGATCTAGTAATCTTTGTTCACTTGCCTAACGACAAGTTGAGAATCACCCTTGACAATAAGTTTCTTGATTCCAAGGTCTGTCGTGATCCTGAGACCAGCAAGCAGCCCTTCGTACTCAGCAGTGTTGTTTGTTGATCTTTCCCGGGGAAAGATCATATGAACCACATATCTGAGGTGCTCTCCGTTGGGTGCGACAAACAGCACTCCGGCACCGGCACCTTGCAGCGAGAAAGCTCCATCAAAATACATGATCCATTCTCGATCAGTTTCCTTGCCGGGGAGAGTTGACTCTGGAATTTGTTTATCGGGCGTTGGGGTCCATTCTACAATGAACTCCGCCAAGGACCTACTCTGAATGGTCAAAGTGCTTTAAAACTTAAGACCAAACCTTGACAGTGCCAAAGCCCACTCCACAATCCTATCGGTAGCTTCTAGTTTCCGCAATATCTGCTGTAGCGGGAAGCGGGTGAGAACGTTGATCTCACGTGCTTGGAAGTAATGGCGCAGCTTCCTTGTGGTCATAAGAAGGCCGAGGAGCAATTTTTGTACGCTAGAATATCTCGACCGAGCCCCCTACAACAAGGACCTGAAAAAATAGACTGGTCACTGCACCACTTTCTTTTTCTGGACTATCTCGCTCAACTGCGCAGATCCTTCTTTGCCGACACTATACCCTGCTGGGGACTGTCCCGGCTCGTTGCTCGGCAGTCCTGTCGTTGTTGCCACTTCTTCGTCAACTTCTCTTTCAGCCACTAGTCCAGCACTCACCACTTGATTTGTTGCCGCCAAATACAGCAGCAACGGCTCTTGTGGTTTTGGCGCGACTAGGACTGGTGGCGAGGAAAGGTACTTCTTCGAATCCTGCATTGTTGCGTCCTCTTTCGGAGTCCATTTCATTGGACCTGCCTTCTTCAAGATTTTGAAAAAGGGTAGGGTGCGCTCAGCAGATTTTGAGATGAACCTACTCAGAGCAGCAACACAGCCGGCAAGGCGTCGCACGTCTTTGACTCGTCTTGGTGCTTCAATTTGGTCAATTGCTTTGATCTTGTTGTGATTTGCTTCGATTCCTCGTTGAGATACAAAGAACCCGAGAAGCTTGCCGGATGGGACGCCGAACACACATTTCTCATGGTTGACCTTCATGTTGATCTTGCGCAGATTTGCAAATCTTTCTTCTAGGTCTGATATGAGTGTGGCCTTATCCTTGGTTTTGACCACTATATCGTCCATGTAACCTTCCATATTTCTATGTACCTCGGGCTCAAAACCAATCTGTACCACTCTTGCAAAGGTAGAACCAGCACTTCTCAACCCGAAAGGCATATGCAGAAAGCAATACGTACCGCATGGGGTGATAAATGTGGTCTTCTCCTCATCTTCGTTGGCCATGAAAATCTGATGATAGCCTGAATAGGCGTCAAGGAAAGACAATAAGTCGCAGCCGGCAGTGGAGTCCACAATCTAGTCGACTCGTGGCAAGGGAAAAGGATCTTTGGGGCAGGCCTTGTTGATGTTTGTGAAATCAATGCATAGCCTCCACTTCCCATTCGCCTTGCGCACTATGACTTGATTGGCCAACCATGTAGGATGCAGTACTCCTCTGCTCAGGCCAGCCACTTCTAACTTCTTGATTTCTTTGACAATAAACTATTGCCACTCCAAAGCTTTCTTCCGAAAGTTCTTCTTGACGGGCCGAGCGTAAGGATAGATGGCAAGGTGATTCTCAATCAACTTCCTAGGAATGCTGGGGAAATCAAATGGTTGCCATGCAAACACATCGACATTCGTCCGCAGGAAGGCGACGAGCACGCTTTCCTATTTGTCGTCGAGGGTGGAACTTATGGTGAAAGTTCCCCCGTGTCATGCCCAAGATGCGATCCTATCCTTATTTTGGCTCGAGGGCCTCGACGGCGATAGAAGCGCATCTCGTCGTGTTGCAAGAATGGATATCATTACAAGTACATGTACAGAAGAGATGAGTATATGGAATTGGCTTACACTCGCCACAAGCTACATCAGAGTCACATCAATACAACATCATATTCGAACATCATATAGAACAACAGGGTCCGACTATGGACGAAACCAATCGATAAAATGACATCCATCCTTGCTATCCTAGGCTGCCGCCTGGAACCCATCCTAGATCTATGAATAAGAAGAAGAAGAAGAACTCCAAATCAAACAAGCATTGCTCTCACATCGAATCATCGCATTACCTGCACCTACAACTGTTGTTGTAGTAATCTGTGAGCCACAGGGACTCAACAATCTCATTTCCAAGGGTATCAAGACTATTAAAGCTTAGTGGGTAAGGTATGGTTAAGTGATGAGGCGGCAGCAAGCGACTAAGCATTTATTTGAGTGGCTACCTTATGAATATAGAAAGTGAAGTATGGTGGTCTACGCATAACAGATGTGAACTACTAATGATCACTAAGTGATCCTGAACACCTACTTACGTCAAACATAACCCCACGGTATTCTCTCCTGGATAAGGACTCGCGAGAAGAGACAGTCACAGTAACGCACATAGTTGGTGTATTTTATTAGAGCTTACTTCAAGTATGCTATAATCGGGTGTTAAACAAAGTTTCCAAGTTTGCCACATAACCGTGGGCATGGCTTTCCGAAAGATTTAACCCCGCAGGGGTGCTCCAACTCGACCATCACAAATTAAGCACACGCCGCGGGAATAACCTCGACCACGGATCTCGTGCTCATCCTAGGCAATTCCAAAGGAAATCCGACACCTCGAGATAGCCCGAAGAAGATCAGACTTCCTCACGCAAGACATTCGAGAAAGGTAAAACAAATCCATCAAGGCCGCCTGACGTGTCGACTAACCCGATAAGAGCCGCATATCTCGTTCTTAGGACACGACTGGATTGGCTAAGTTTTTGGCTGGCACACCCGTTGGTGGCCCCGGCTACTGCCATTTTGGACCAACACTCATGAGGAGCACTAGCCCGGGTTGTTGATTAATTTTCCACGGGAGTCGGCGGCTCCCTATGCATTTTATTAGTTATTAGGCAAATGTAGTACCAAAGTTGGGCCTTACCAGACAAGCTTTATCATAAAACGAAAATCAAGGGGGTCCCCATAACAACCCTGAGCATGTTAGGAGCGCTCAATTATGGAACATAACACCGGTTCACAAGTAACTAGGGCGTCAAGATTGCAACAAAACACCGAGCATTAGGCCATGCCTTCCACCCTTTACCAAGTGTATAAGTTCATTAAATTAAATAGCAATAATATTGTGATATCAAAATGAATGTCCATGTTGACACATGAAAGCAATTGCACCTGGAGCTAGAAATGCTATAAGAAGGGCTGAGCAAGCGGTAACATAGCCAAACAAAGGTTTTGCTGGGATGTGGAGGGGTTACAGGCTTTTCATGGCAATGCTGGGAGGTTTGTCAAACAAGTGGCAGGTAACATGACATAACAATAAAAACGGGACAACTAGAAAAGCAATGATAGTAGTGGTATCCAGGGAAATGTGTCATCTTGCCTGAGATCCCGTTTGGAAGAACAACAAGACCATGAAGAAAACGAGCCAACATAGTCGAACGAATTCACACTCCGAACGCTTTCGGAATTCTATCGAGAAGAAGCAATACGAAACAAACATTCAACACAAGATAACACCACAACATATGCATGACATGATGAAAAAACAAATATGATGCATGTCCAGTTTAAATATGCAAGGCATGGCAATTCACCTCAAACAACTACTACACATTAAAGTGAAGCTCAATACGCAACGGGTTGGAAATTGACGAAACTCCATGATCAATTATTTAGTTCACTCTCGTTTAGGTACGCGACAATATTAAATGTTGTCAACATGGCAAGAGGTGAAGCATACACAACATGTAGGCATTTGAAATGAGGCAAAATGCAACATATAGCATTTCTGAAACAACCCCATATGCAAATTATGAATTTGATCCATGGTTTGCATCGAAGCTACGATTTAAAGGTTATTAAACAATTCATTTTACATGGCATTTACGCAAATTTCATGAAAACACAAGTTAAATATTGTAAACATATGGAAGAGTTGGATATTGTGAATCTACACAAAATTCTAGTCATTTTACAGATATAAAGTTTTTACATACGATGCACGGTTTGTGAGATACTAAATGCATGAAGATGGAGGACTTTTCTGCAATTTTATTATCCTGCAATAACTAGTAAATTCGCCAGACTGAAAAAAAATGAATCGGGCCGAATCTGTGAGCACACGATACTATATTACGCACAGGGCGAGGGGTAGGGCTTTCGGGCGCTCACCATTGCGGGCTTGGCCCAGGTCGGTGAGGCTGCTGGCTGGCAGGCCGGCGTGCTGGGCCAGGGCGGTTGGGGAATGCAGGCCAAGGCGGGGCGGCGCGGCCCTTGTGCTAGCGAGGCCCAGGAGGCGGCTCACGCGGGAGCAGTCATAGGGCGAGCGAGCGAATCGCTCGTCCTACTCCTCTCAAATGGATCGGGGAGGTAGGGGCGCATGGCGGCGGGGCTGACTCCGGCGGCAAATGGTGTCACGGGGGAATGGGATTCAGCGACGGGGAGGCCGGGGAAGGCCAGAACAGGCAAGGCCGGAGCCATTCCCGGCGGTTGCGGCTTGAGGCGACGCCAGGAAGCGGAGGTAGGGCGGCGGGGAGGCGAGGCAGAGGGACGGCGAGGCGGCGACTCGCTCCGGCGGCTCAGGAGGCGAGGCACGGTTGCCGGAGGGCGATGCGGTGGGGATGAGCTCCCGAGGTGGTCCGACGAGGCAGCGGTGCGGCTGGGCAAAGCTGAAGCTCGGGAGGAGCTCGGGCATGGGGCGCTGCTTGCCAGATGGGCTTGGAGGGCTTGGTTTCGGGCCCGGGCGGGCCTATGGATGGAGGAGCGGGATAGGAGGTGGAGTGGTAGTGGCTGAGGATTGGAGGGTGCAAAAATCGAGGCAGGGTTAGGGTTAGGCCAAATTAGGAAGGGGAGGGAGATTATATAGGGAAGGAGGGCAAGGTTAGGGGGATTTTGCATCGATTTCAGACCTTCGGATCTCGATCCGATAGTCCGGAAGCGGAGGGGAACTAGGTGGGCTGCGGTGGCTGCGTAGATGGGCTAGGTGGAGATGATAGGTAAGATTGCGGACCGGCAACGAAGTTTTATAAACCGAAATCATCCAACAAATAAACTGATAACGGTGCCTCTACGGGCGACCATTTGGGTATCGAACCAACTCTGATTGCGACGATATTTGGCAGGCGATCTACCTACGATATAACAAGACCGCACGCCAACTTTCGACCCAATCCAAGAAATTTGTATACGCACTTTAAAAACAATATTTTATCGATGCCGCGGGCATGTGCATGTGTGGTTTGTCTCAAAATGGTCAGCGACAAGAATGGAGAGAACTGGGAACTAAGAACAGATTCAAGTTTTCGAGAACGAGTGATGATGCCATGCAGATGATGCGAATGATGCAATGATGAATGCGGCAGCCAAACGAATCACAAACGAGAATGGAATAAAAGGGGAATATTCTGGAGTGTTGGTCTCGGGCTGTTACACCCCGTGCCATCCTCCTCGGCGGGCACCTTCTTGGTCTCTAGTGGAGCTGCCTTGGACTTCTTGCTCTTGCCGGTGGAGCTCTCTGGCACATTGTCGATGGGAGCGCAGCACCCCAAGGGGGCACGCTTGCCAGAATGTGCGCTAGAGGCGTTGCCGGTCTTCTTTCCCCCGGGAGCTTTAGCAGCAGGAGCAAGTGCCATGGCGGCAGGTGCTGCAGCTGCCCCCTGGTAGAGTTAGTCGGCGTAGATAAGTGCGCTTTTCTTGTCGGAGTTAATGGTGATGACGCTCATTGGCCAGGGCATCTTCAGCACGTTGTAAGCGAAATGAGTGCCCGCCATGAACTTGGCCAGTGTCGGGCGGCTAAGAATACCGTTGTATGGAAATGAGATCTTGGTGACGTCAAAAACGATCTTCTCCGTTCTGAAATTGATATGGCTGCCAAACGTCACTGGCAGCGTGACCTTGCCTTTTGGCCGAGTCCTTCCCTAATTGACCCCTTAGAAAGTGCCTGTCAGCTCGAGATCTTCGTCAGGAATTTGCAGCCTCTGAATGACATTGGGTGAGATCAGGTTCAAGCTGGCCCCACTATCGGCTAACATCTTCGTCACTTTGAGGTTGCGGATTGTTGGCAAGTCCAACAACGGCAGGCACCCGACCGTAGTTATGCGATCAGGTTGATCCTCGGCGTCGAAGATGATAGGAGTGTTGAACCACTTCAGAGGTCTCTGTGTGCCGATAGAGGGCTCTGCCGCATTAACCTCGCGCACCCACTATTTAAGTTGGTGGTGAGAGTAATGCAACAAGGCTCCTCCTTCTATGCACATCATGTCTGTAGCCTTCTGAAACTGATGCTCACTGGACTCGTCCTCCTCTTCGACATCATCACCATCTCCCTCTTGCTTGTCGCGGCCACGGGCTGGCCGGTCTTTTTGTTGCTTAGGCTTGCCACGGCGACCTCCTCGGCCAACACGCTTCTTGTCGGATCCCTCGGCACCGTCCTGGCCATTCTCCTTGTCTCGCCTCTCATACTCGGCCTTCTGCTTCTCCGCAAGCTGCTCAACTTGCCATCAGTCTTGGAGATAGTGGCCCTTGGTGCAATGGATTTTGCAATACTGCTTGCTAGAGTCTTCTGGCTTGCCGGCAGCCGCCAGGGCATGGCAGGAGGCGCACCCGGAAACATCGTTGCGGCGGTCATCAACCTTGGCCTTCTTGGCGGCGCCAGGGTTGCCAGATCCTTCGACGGCTAGCACAGTCTTGCCCTTGCGCTTCTTGTTCCACCTCCGACCCTTCTTTGTCAGGGCAGCGGTGTCTTCATCTTCGGAGTTGACCCCTGCGCCGACGTCTTCGCCGGGGATCCTCCTCCCTTCTGTAGCCCGAGCACATTTGTCTACCAAATCATAAAGCTCAGCGACGTCCGTGTTTCTGTTCATTGCCAACTCTTCCCGCATCGTGCGGTTGCGCACGTTCTGATGGAACACGCTTATAACAATGGTAGGATGAACGTCTGGGATGTTGTGATGCACGCGTCCGAACCTTTGGATGTACTTGCGTAAATTTTTGCCCTCCTTCTGAGGGATGATGTGTAGATCACTTTCTTGGCCAGGAGCTTGATGACCTCCTATGAAGGCGCCAACAAACTTGTGGCACAAGTCTGCCCAGGAGGCGATTGACCCCTCTGGCAAGTGCATCAACCACGACCTGACTTTGGGCTTAAGCACTAATGGGAAGTAGTTGGCGAGTATCTTGTCGTCGTGACCCCCAGCAGCTTGCATCGCAATGGTGTAGATGCTCAGGAACTCCGACGGATGAGTCTTGTCGTCATACTTCTCTCGGACCTCTGGCTTAGACATGCAAGAGTTGGGCCATTGGACTTGCCGTATCTCAGGGGTAAACGCTGGACAACCCACCTCATAAGGAAGGCTGATAGGATACCCTGGCGCAGACTTATCTACAGTAGGCCCCGCGTGCCTATCTGACTAGAGGCGCGCTTCCCCCCGCCGCGCGATTGTAGTTTGAGCGTCTTCCTTGCCACGTTCTCGAAGAACTTGACATTGATCACGGCGTGTCCATGGGTCGGACAACGCCGTCGAGTGGCCATCTTGAGTGTCGGTCCGTCAAGTTGGCGACCGGCGCCGTTGTTTTGGAGGAGAATGTGCTAAGGTCGTGTTGCCTCCGGTCTTCTCTCCACTGGCATGAGCCGGCTTGTTGGACCAAAACTTATCCACGAGGCTGAGGAGGCTCTGAATGGTGGCTCTCCATTCATCGAGCTTCTCCGCAGTGGGCAGGAAGTTTAGGAGTAGCTGCGCCCGCGCCATCACTTCCTCTGACGTGGCCGACAATGAACGGCACGAGGAGCGGGAGGTACTCTGACTCCTAACCGTTTTAGAAACATCACCGCCACGGTCCCGCGTCGGCACGCCAATCCCACCTGCATGTTGGTGAGCAAGCTGGTCTCTTGCATCTTGGGAAGGATGTGCAAGAGCTTTCCCGTGGGGACGCTGAGAATTGCGGGCGCCTTGGCGCGTCCCTCCGCACGCGTCCTAAGAAGGACGTGGCGTAGGGGCCCGCGTGGGTTCCCTGGAGGATACCCTTCCGTCCCCAGAGTTTGTCGTACCACCCGTGGGCGGTACCGCTCTGTCTTGAGACCCAGGGGCACAGGGGTTCCCGCCGCCGTCATGGATGTCTCCGCGGCGAGCGGCGCCGCTAGTTTGGCCTTGATCACCGGAGCGTCGTGGAATTTCCGAACCTCCGCCTCCTCCTCCACCCGTGTCAACACCCTCTTTTGTTTGCATAGATACAGGGATGGCAGACATGGATGGGCCAGCTGCTGTCGGGCCCCTATTCTTGAGAGCCATGGCGATGATGAGTGCGAAAGAACTGGCACGCTCATTACCAGAACAGGATCGCACAACCTAATGCCCCCTAACTAGCGCGCCAAAAGATGTCATGGGATCCCTTTCGGTTCGGCGGGGGCAGATTGTGCAAAGAGCCGGTCTGATGAATAGCACGTGGGGATCTTTACCCAGGTTTGGGCCGCAGGGATGCGTAAAACCCTACTCCTATGTGGTTGTATTGAGAGTGTTCTTAGAGTTCTTGCTACAGGGATGCTGCGAGCCATTGCCACGCGTGTGCACTAGAGGGTCCCTAAAAGTGCCAAAAGGGTGAAAAGTCCAAAAGTCCTCTACCGGATAGCCATGGGCCTCCTGTTATACTCTAAAGGGGATCCCAACAGTGGCATACAGTGCGTACACGGGGTGTACAGAGCTACAATGCTATCATACCTAACACTGATGGGATAGGACAGGCACATTTAATGCACCGTCCCGCATCTTTGTCCGTCAGTGGGACGAGACGGGAGCCCATCCCATCGGCACCGCTTAAGTCTCTCCGACATCGATGCCATGACATGCGTCCATATGGATTGACACTTGGCCTGTGCGCTGGCGGGGTCTTGTCGGGGCCTCGCCTTGCCGGGTTCTTGCCTTCCCGGGGCCGGGCTCCCTCTCTGGTGGGTCGATAGCCCTCCCGGCAAGACCTTCCCGGTGATCTTGATTCTCATGTGCTGGTATCTGGCAAGTCCCTGCTAGGCCTAGCTGCCAGGGTGCTGCCACTGCTGGTGCACGAGTAAGGGGCACTAGAGAGCCCAAAACTCTAGTGCACAGACACAGTGCATTTGGTCACATTGGAGAAACCCTCATGGAAAATTCCATTATAATGGATTTTGAAGTCGTTTGATTTTGAATCATCTGACACTTGCAACTTTCTCTGAAAAGTGAAGTGACTGAAATACCGTTCACAGGCCATAAGGAACGAGCAAAGAACATATTGGTGATCATACATTGTGATGTGTGTAGTCCAATAAATGTTGTTGCCTACAGTGGATTTGTCTATCTTCTGAAATGACTCGAGTAGATATATGGATATTTACTTGATGAGACGTAAGTCTGGATCTTTTGAAATGATTCAAAAGGTTTTTCAAAAATGAAGAAGAAGTGATTGTAACAAGAAAATTATATTTCTACAATTTGATTGCGGAAAGGAATATTTGAGTTACAAATTTAGTGAATGTGTGATGAGTTGTGAAAAGAGTCTCATAACTTGCACCTCCCGGAACACCACTCCAAGTGGAGAGTCTGTGAAGATGTAATCAAACCATTTATGACATGGTAAGATCAAAGATGACATAAATAAATTTGCCATTATCCCTTTTAAAGTGATGCTTTAGAGACTGTGGCTTTTACACTAAAAGGATCTCCATCGGGTCTGTTGAAATGACGCCATGATATGGTACACCCAACCATGTTGTATCTTTTCTTAACATTTGGAATATGGGGCCTGTGTAAAAGGTTACAAACCTATTACAAATCAGACAAGTGCTACTTTGTAGGTTCTCCCTTGTCATTGGGTATTCCCCCACCACTATACCGAGGCAAACGATTTTGCCACAAGACGATATGCTTCTAAAGAGAATAGTTCTTACAAAAGGTGAGTGGGAGGACAGTGCAACTCAACAATATAACCAGTATCTTTGTCATCAGGTCAAAGGAAAGGAACCTTGGAAGTGATTCCGGAGTTTCCTACTGTGACTGAAATGGAAGCCTCTACATGAGATGTATGGACTTCGGTCGAACTTGTAGCTGAACCACGTAGGAAAAACTCATGCAAACCTCTGAGGTGCGCATACGAGATATTGTTGTTAGACAACAGTATACCTATGATACACAAGGAAGCGTTGATGGGCCCTAGCTCTGGAATTGGCTAAATGCCAATACAATCCGAGATAGTTTCCATACAAGTGATTTAAGATTAAAACCTTGATACACCTTTCGGAAGACTTAGAGTCTAACAAATATTTATGAAACTATGAACTGATACGGATAAAAACGTTTTATCCATAAAGCTCGACTTGTTGAAATAACAAGTTCAAGTTGTTTACTATGATGAGGTTGTTTCATCGTAGCAATGCTTAAAGTCGGTTTTGGTTGAACTAGCAATTAATACATATTTCCATCATGAGGTATGAAACAAGGATGACGAAAGGATTTCCATCTGATGGAAATAAAACCAAGGACTTGCATGTGTTATAGTCCAAGGTATTTTTCCAGTCCAGAGGATTCTAGTAAGTATGCAAACATCAGAGATCCAGCGATGGACAAAAGAGAGCAAATGGAGTTGGAATCTTCGTGTTTTGATGAAATGGTCAAAAGGGTTTTGACTTCATCAATGGGTAACGAAGATGCTTGTGATTCAAGAAAGTTAGCGGGAGCATAATAATATTTCTAAAAACCTTGTGTGCTTGACACGTTGTTAATTGGAAAAAAATTTCTTTACACGAATTAGGACTTCATTTGAAAAGGTTTTTTTTTATGAACTGCTTCGGCTAAATAGCCTTAATATTAGGCATGATTCTCTATGGAGATAGATTTACCTAATGGGCCTAAGCAAAGATACATATTGACAAGATGCTAAAAGCTTTTAGCAATTAAAACGCCAAGGAGTGATTCTTGTCGAAGTCACATGGAAAGAGTTTTTGCAAGACTCGGTGTCCCAAAAACACTGATGAGCAAAATACATGATGGAGATTCCACACACCTTCATATTTGGATTAATCATGTATTCCATGGTATGTAAAAACAACCGGATATGTCTAATACTCCAAAGTTGTTGCGAGTATAGATATCGAAGTGATCAGAAGTACTGATCATGGGACAACAGCGAAAGATGTCATTAAGTACTAGAGCAGTACCGATGACATGTTTTCTCGCAAGCAGAGATTATGAAGTGCTCGTTGTAAGTAATTACGTCGATACAGTGTTCATCAATGCTCCATGCAATTTTTGATTTAAGTTAAGGGTTTTGTGTAATACACAAAATAGTGGCACGGTAGTTGGAAATTGTTCCAAGCAAGATACTGTGGCAAATTCTATAACAAAGGCTAAGTATGTTGACGCTTTAGAAGTGACAAAGAAGTTGTTGAATCATATAGTTCATTCATGAACTTAGTATGGTTCCAAGATGGCTTTGGTCTATGGGACACTATTACAGATAGTTGCTCCATAGCTCAGTCTGAGGAATCAGGTTTCGACCAATGATTCACACATATCCAAAGCCAAGTCCACAAAAAATATGAATTTTGTGAAAGCATGAAAATGCAAGGATATGCAAAGTTACACAAGGAGCTGAAGTTGTCAGATCGGTTGGATATCAGGCTATACCACAAGCGAAGCATATTTTACACTAGTATGCCATAGGTGTAAAGTGTATTAGCATTGACTAGATTATTGACTCTATTGCAAGTGGGAGTCTGTAGGATATATGCCCTAGAGGCAATAATAAATGTTATTGATTATCTCCGTGTTCATAATTAGGTTTATGTTCCATGCTATAACTGCTATGGTTCTCAAGTCTACAATAACCACGAGGCTCGAAAGAAGACTCATATGCGCGTGTGGGATAATAAATGGTAAAATGTATTCCTAGTCTAGCCTCTAATACTAGCTCAGGTGTTGCATGATTGTTCTGTTTTCCTGATCATGGGCATGTCTATGCCAGCAATTTTGAGGGCACAATGTTAGCAGAACATTTGCATTGAATCGACCCGAATTGATGTTATGCTATGAGATACATTCGTCACAAGTTAATGGTTTATAACACAGAGATGGTTAACGTTTGCATGATTCCTTAGACCATGAGAGTATCAAGTTTCTTCAAGCTTTCTTCATGAACTTTGGGGTTTGTTAAACATCATCCGTAAATGGGTGGCTATTACGGCGGCTTACGGGTTCATGGAAAAGTGTGTCAAGTAACTTGATTGGTTGATATTGGGATTTCCTCCTCTGGCGATGGAGAGATATCTCTGGGCCCTCTCGGTGTTATGGTATCCGTCATCGTCTGGCCAGACACAGGGTGATTTGATCACAGGGATGCCGGAACACGGAACAAGAAAAGAGAACAATACCGGTGACGAGGTAACTGGCATAGTGGACAAGGCGTTGATCCATATGGATGCCAACATGTCTCACCTCAGGTATTTGTAACATATCGTAAAGTAAAAGGAATAGCACACTGCAACTGGAGGTTCACTCGAATATTCATTCGTGTGGGCATACGGGTGAATATGGGTGTCCATGGCTCTGATGATGATCATTGATCGGAAGGATGTTCCGGTCATGTATATACTTCACCGAACCTATAGGGTCACATGCTTAAGGGTCATCTGTTTGTTGAATACTAGACAAGGAGTCTGAGAGAAAGTCAACAGAAAAATTCTAGAGAGACAATCGAAAAAGTTTCAGAAAAACAGAAAAGTTGTTTCAGATAGAACCATTTATCCTAAAAGGTTTCAGCAAGCACCGGGAATGTTTTGGAGGTTGCCAGATTGGTCTGGTAATTTCTGGAAATTTTCAGGAGAAAAAACCAAAAAATAGTTTCGGAGCTGCCGGAGTTGTTTACCGGGTACACGAAGATGGTTTTATATTAAACCACCATACCGGAAATGTTCCGGAGTGTGTCCAAGTAATTTTAGAGGGTGCTGGAAATGTTCTGCGACCTTCCGTAATCTTTTAGAAGTAACAGTCGCGGAAAACATCTTGTCCCAGCATGACGGGACAAGATCCCACGTTACGTGGGGGGGGCTGTTTTGGGCTTTTTTGGGGGGCGCCCCCTTTAGGGGGCAGCCCCCTTGTCGCTAGACAAAGTGTTGGGGGGCCATGGTGGGGGCAGCCCCCCCAAATGGTGGAGAGTGTTGGGAGGAAGGTGGGGCCCCATGGGGGAACACCATGGACAAGGGAACATGTTTTCTCCATGTTTGGTGGGAACATGTTTTCCTTGTTTGGTGGGTGCATGTTTTGTGGGCTGAATTTCAGCCCCCCCCCCCCACCCCTTCCACCACTATATAAGGAGGTGGAGAGGATCTCTCCATCCCCACTCCAACTCTCTCACACAAGCCATGCATGATCTGGCATTCTCTCTCCCTCCCACGAAATAGTTTCGTAGTGCCGAAAGGCTGTCAGGGTTCCGATGGGAACTAGTTCTGGATGGCGAAGCCTTGCCGGATAGATGACACCGTGTGTGTGCAAATCTATAGAGAGATTGTAGTTTTGGTCTTAGTTTGAGAGTGTCTCCCGAAGGGCTGTCCGCGTGACTGTCTGAGTTTCGAAAGTCCTCCCTAAGGGTTGTCCGCGACACCGTCCGGGGACTGTCTGACGGCCTCCTGGAGGGCTGACCGAGGGGAAGATGAGGGAGTACATCCTCGCGGTTGGGAGGTTGTAAATCCTAGCTGCGAGGATCTGCACCGCCAATCGTCATCGACTCTACTTCCGCTGCGCTCTGAGTCGGTAACGAAAAGATCAAACCTTGTATGTAGTCTCCATAGTGGTCCTGGGCTAGTGCGTAGGTCGGAATTTTTTTGTTTTCTACCGCATTCTCCTTCAGGAGCACACCAGGTGGCACGACCTGGCAGCGGCTGAGAAGGCGATGGAGACAGAGGATTGTCGCCCGTGTAAAGATGCCTCCAAGGGGGAGGCGGCTGTGGCGACTCGTCGCTGCTGCCGAAGCATCCGGTTGTTCGACATGGGGAGACGCGCGGACGCCCCTGTCAAAGCACATCCGGAGAGGAGGTCCAAAGCCCTGCACGACTATGCTCATCGAGCGGAGGCAGATGCATAGCCCAAGGAGGAGGTGCGCGCGCCCACGGGTGCGGAGGTGGTAGCTGTCGAGGCGGCGACCGCTGACGATGTGGCACTGGAGGCCGACAACGTGTCGCCCAAGATGGAGGTCCCTGCGGCGAAAGGAGGTGACGCAAAAAGAGGGGTCAACGAAGGGGCCACTGCGGGTGGAGCGGAGGATGGTGCGGACGCAGCCCCGATGGGACCCCCTGTAACCGGCTCGACGGTGGAGCCGACCGGGTCCGACACTGCTGGGTCTGAGAGCGTGTGGCGAACCCGAGCCAGTCACCTTGTGGTGAACGCAGGGGGGGCGCGGCTCTGACTGGCACCAGTTCCGGATCCAGGCCCCAGCCACAGGAGACATGGGTAATAGCCAGCAACGCCACCAGTGGTGACACTCCCAGCCTGCTTGAGACCGCGGTGACCGCGGTTCGTGCTGAGTTCGCCGATTTCCTGCTGAAGACGCAGGCGGCCGCCCAGGAGGTCCAGTGCCAGATGATTCACCTTGAATGGTCTGTGGCGGTAAGTATTTCGCCTCTCGCTGCTCTCTATTCTTTCTTTTGGCTTGGGGTTTTCAAGTGGAGGCGCGCCAACAGATCCACAGGGTGTAGCCCTCGAGACTCGGGCCGTCTGTGAGGTAGTCAGGTCGAGTATAAATGTTGGCTTATTATTCTTGGTTTATCCGCAAGCTCTTCATGACCGTCGGGTGGTTGCGTATAACGTCCTGCTAGGCCAATACCGATGCGCGGAGGGCCGGCTAGCCGCCATGGAGGCAGACCTGTGACAAGCGCAAGGTACGTGTGCCTTCGGTTTTCCACTCGTGTGACACGTCTCCCACTTATCTATAATTTTTTATTGTTCCATGCTAATATATTATCATTCTAGCATACTTTTTGGGTATTTATTTAGAAATTTATAATATTTTTTAGCACTAACCTATTGACTCGGTGCCTAGTGCTAGTTCCTGTTTTTGCGTGTTTTGCCATTTCGGAGTTATAGTACCAAACGGAGTCCAATTGCCACAAAACTTTTTGACGATTTTTTCTGGAAAAATACAAGACCTAGAAGCTTCGGAGGAAGGCCAGGAGAGGCACCAGGGTTCCACCACATATGCCACCACGCCACCAATGGGGGCTCAGCCAAATATGTGGTGGCCCCTTGGTGTCTCTCCCGACGTCATTCTCTAGCCTATTAATTCACATCTACCCTAAAAACACCAGAAGTTCTCCCAAAACATGTTTTCTGCCGCTGAAAGTCTCTGATCCGATGGGAGGCCATCTACACCTCCGTTCTGGCACCCTGCCAGAGGGGAGCTCGATCATGGAGGGCCTCTTCATCAACCTTGCTACCCTCAGCATGATGTGTGTGTAGTTCAACACAGACCTACGGGTCCGTAGGTAATACCTATATGTCAATATCTCTCTCTCTCTCTCTCTAGGTTTTCAATACAATGTTCATCGCATCTTTGCATTGATCTATCCGATGTAATCCCTTTGTATGGTGTGTTTGTTGGGATCCGATGAATTGTGATTTTATGTTCAGATTATTCATGAAAAGTATTTGAGTCAAATCTGATTACTGTGATTCTTATTTGCATGATCATCATAGCTTCGTAATGCTCTCCAATCTATTGAGATAGTTTGGCCAACTAGATTGGTATTTCTTCACTCGAAGTAGTGCATTGTAGTAGGTTCAACCTGGCGAGCTTCTATATCGTAGTGACAGAAGGGGACAAGTCGCGTCTTTGTGTTTTTGCTACTAAAGATAAAACGATGGGTTTATTCATATTGTTTGAGTTTACTTTGTCTATGTCATGTCATCATTCTCCAAGCATTACTCTGTTTGTCATGAACTTAATAGATAGAGAGGAAAGCATAGAAGTTCTCTTGAAGTGGAGTTATAGTAACAGGTGCAGGCAGGAGTCGGGCTACTTGCTTATGGAAGTGATGCCTATATACACATGATCATTGCCGTGAAAATCGGATAACTATTCATTTTTCTATCAATTTCCCAACAGTAATATGTTTACCCACCGTATGCTTTGCTTATGAGAGATGCCACTAGAGAACTCTATGGCTCCCGGGTCTATCCACTTATAAATTCGCAAACGCTATCATTACCTTGCTGTTATTTATTACCTTTTATTTTTTTGCACTTTACTATTATCTACAATTATCTACACAACTCACCTGCTCGCAAATAACGAGATCAAGGGGATTGACAACCCTCCTGCCGGCGTTGGGTGCAAGTTGTTTGTTCTTTTGTGTGTAGTCGCTGAAGACTGTTGAGGATTGGTATTCCTATTGGTTTGATAAACCTTGGTTTAATAACTGAGGGAAAAACTTACCCGCTTTGTGTTGCGATTACCCGTTCCTCTTCATTGAAAACCCAACGCAGATCACTATTATCAGGAATAATTTTTGGTGCCGTTGCCGGGGAATACCATCACCAACTATCAAGTAACTTCTCAAAAAATTTGATTCACTTGTTCTTATTTTTATTTTCTGTTATATTCAGTGTGTCTCATAAAAATCAAAAATTACAAAAATATTTACCTTTGCTTGTCAATAGTTTGCTTCTAGTTTGCTTTACTTGCTAGTTTGCTTGTCTTGTTTGTTGCTTTGCTTGTGTGGTCACCATGTCTCAAGATACTACCAAGTTGTGTGATTTCTCAAATACTAAAAGTAATGATTTTATTAGTACTCCTATAACACCCGCCACTAGTGTGGAGGCATTTGATATTAATGCTGCATTGCTGAATCTTGTCATGAAAGATCAATTTTTGGGAAGTCCTAATGAGGATCTGACGTGGCTTGAGATTGCGTCAGTATTTCCCCAAAGAGGAAGGTATGATGCAGCATCTCTATGGTAAGTATTTCCCTTAGTTAATAAACCAAGGTATCAATCTATGGAGGAAGACCACGCAACGCTATGTAAACGACACCTACACACAAAAACCAATACTTGCAACCCGATGCGCAAGAGAGGTTGTCAATCTCTCAACGATAAACAGATAGATTAGATTGTAATAGGTTGGGAAAATAGATCTCACAAGAATACCAAATAAAACAAGTAAATAAAAATTTCAGCAAGGTATATTTGGATTTTTGGATTAATAGATCTGGAAAAAATGGCAAAAAGATAGATCGAAAAAAAATATGTTGGAAAAGTAGACCTGGGGGCCATAGGTTTCACTAGTGTCTTCTCTCATGAGTATAGCAAATGGTGGGTAAAGAAATTACTGTTGAGAAATTGATAAAAGATCAAAGATCAAATAATCATGAAGATATCCAAGGCAATGATCATTATATAGGCATCACATCCAAGATAAGTAGAGCGAAACGATTCTGCATCTACTACTATTACTCCACACATTGACCACTATCCAGCATGCATCTAGTGTATTAAGTTCATGAAAAAATGGAGTAATGTAATAAGAATAGTGACATGATGTAGACAAAATCTATTCATGTAGGAATAGACCCCATCTTTTTATCCTTAATGGCAATGATACATGAGTGCGTTGCTGCCCCTTCTGTCACTAGGAAAGGACACCGCAAGATCAAACCCATCAGAGAGCACCTCTTCCCATGGCAAGACAAATCGATCTAGTTGGCCTAACTAAACCAAACATTCCAAGAATAAATACGAGGCTATAAGTAATCATGCAAATAATAGATCAAAGAAGACTCAAATAATATTCAAGGATAGAAACTGATCGTGAACTCAAAATTCATCGGATCCCAACAAACACACCACAAAAAGTCATTACATCAAATAGATATCCAAGAGACCATTGTATTGAGAATCAAAAGAAAGAGAGGAAGCAATCTAGATACTACCTACGAACCCGTAGGTATATGGTGGACTACTCACACATCATCGGAGAGTCACCCATGGAGACGATGCACCCCTCCATGATGGTGTCAATTGGATCTCGTGGTTGTGGAACTTGTGACGACTGGAATTGTGTTTCCTCGACTCCCCTAGGGTTTTCTGAATATTTGGGTATTTATAGAGCTGATAGGCGGTGGAGAGGCGTCCTGAGGTGGGAACAACCCACCAGGTCGTGCTTGGGGCCTCTGGTGCTTCCTGATGTCTTGTGTTCTCCTCGTACTTCCTCTTTGGCACTTCTTTGGCCCAGTGGATGTCTTCTTGCCCAAAAAAATCTCCAAAAAGTTTCACAGTGTTTAGGCTTCGTTCGGTACTGATATTCTGCAAAGTAAAAAAGACAAAAAAGCAACTAGCACTTAGCACTATGTCAATAGGTTATGTCAGCATTCTGGGAATGGGGGTACCCAGACTTGCCTGCCTATGGCCTAGGGCATGGCCCACTTCATCGACCAAACGCGGTCGGGCGTGGCCTCACTCAAGACAAGGTCCTCGCGAGGGCCCTAGGCTCGCGAGGAGGACCAGCGTCAGGACTGACAAGGGAGGGGCCTCCTCATGGCCCCTCTTGAGCGGTGGAGATCTCCATGCAAGGCCGGGACTCGAGAGTCAAGGGTGACGCAAGGAGGGACAGGCGGCCGCCAGTGTGCCAGGCGGCGTAGTTTCTCCTTTGGTGCAAAGGGAGCAGGGATGTACACGGGTTCCCAAAGCACCCCCTAAAGGTTTCCATTCTAGTGCAACACGACCGCAACTGCCCGCCCCGCAGGGCGGATGTCATCGCTACGCCCATCCCTGTACCGTCGATGGGTACTTTGCAGGCGAAGACCGCCTTTGGGCAGGGCAAGCACGTACTCCTGTCCCCCTTCAAAATTGGTCGTTGTGGGATCCCTTCTCACCATTTGTGATAAGGGAAGAGGACCCGAGCCACCGCTATATATAGAGGGTAGGCTGCACCGTAGAGAGGGATCCAGATCCATTCCACCACTCATCCATCACCAAGTCGCAGAGGGCCACGAACACCTGGAAGGGAGCCCTCACGAGGCCCTAAAACACTATACTAGTCCATCTACATCACCTCCACGAGAGGCAAACCACCAAAGCAGGAGTAGGGTATGACGCTTCGAAGTGGCCCGAACCTGGGTAAACTATTGTGTTCATCCTCTTCCTCGTCATCATGCGAGTTCTTTGTTGTGTTCATCGAGTAGCAAGCTAGGCTAGGCAAGGCTGCAGGGGATCTCTGCAAACGCCCCTTTGTTCGAATCTTAAGGGTTTTGCGGAGCCCGAAATCCGACATTTGGTGCGCTAGGTAGGGGGCATGTCGGAATCTCCCTCAAGCCAATATCTTCTCCCACCTCGTTGTTCCGATGTCTGATGCTCGCCGAGCCCGTGTTGAGCGCCGAGCCACCAGTGTCGCTCAGACGGCACCGGTGGGCCATGCCGGTGCGCGCGGGTGGACCTTGCCTGTGGCGAACACCGCCACGGGCCCTGACACCCACGAGCAACAACACTCCTCCCAGCCAGTCATCATGCAGCACGACGGCCCCACCGCCACCCCGTCAATCATCCCACCTTCCGGTTCGTCCTCCCATATTCGATCCAGGCCGGTGCGCAGCCAAGGCGCGCTCGCAAGGCTAATGAGCTGCTTCACTACCGCCTCGCCCCTGACCGCTTGATGACTGGATTTGGCGCATCTCCGAGCTCATCAGCGCTGCGGCAATGCTTCGGCGCTCTCCTACTCGCTTCGACCCCAACCATCCATGGAGGACAACGTGGCACACGATGCGCAGCCTCCACATTCATGACGTGACGTCGACCCTGAGCCCGGGCGGGAAGCCCGCCCCCAAACCGGCCTCGAGAACCATAGGCAAGGCTGGGAGATGAGGTAAGCCGCCAGGTAGTTCCCCGGTCGCGTGTCGACGTGTGCGCGTTTCCCGCGCTGCTGACCCAGTGCTGCGAACGGGTACCACTCCAGGAGACCCCGCAGGAGCGTCAAATCCAGGACCCTCCCACGCACGCAGCACCCGTCGAGCCGGTGAGGTGCCTCTCCATCGCCCTGGATCCCTACCCAACCGTGTGGCCTTGCAAGTTCAAGCCTAACCTGCCCCTGCGCTACGATGGTACCCCAGATCCAGCAGAGTTCCTACAGCTCGACTCCCTGAGCATCCAGGCAGCCGGAGGAGACGACAAGGTCATGGAATGTTGGTTCCCCATGGCGCTCAAGGGCGGCGCGCTCTCGTGGATCTTCAACCTCCCGAAGGTATGTATCACCTCTTGGGAAGGCCTCCGCAAATGCTTCATCGCCAACTTCCAAGGCACCCGTGACCGCGCACCCACTGTCAACGACCTGCGGCGAATTAAGCAGCCGGAGGCAGAGATCCTGCACAAATTTATACTATGCTTCACGACCACGCGCCTCAAGATCCCGAGGGCTTTAAACGAAGCCATCATCTCAGCATTCACCAACGGGGTCACCGACCTCAAGATGAAGGAGGAGCTCGCCATGAATGACGAACTGTGCTCCACCCTGGAGATGTTAAATTTGGCGAACAAGTGCGCCAAGGCAGAGGAGGGCTGCCTATTGCTCCGCGGGCCTCCGACGGTGGAGCCAGAAGAAAAGAAGACGAAGGCCAAGGAGGCAAAGCGTAAGGCCCCAGCAGTGCTTGCAGCCTAACCTGAGGCGAAGCGCAGCCGGGGTGAGGAACACCCCCAGGAGGAAGGCCGACCTACATCATCCATGGCACCAACAACCACGACACTGTCGATTGCCAGGATCCGCGCCGAGCACTTCAGCAGGCGCCCCGGACAAGCTAATCGAGGCTTCGGACGTGGAGGTGGCCGCTAGGACAATCAGGAACCTCGACAAGGGTGGCGCGATCAGCCCCAGAAGGACCGCTAGCGCGATCAGGCTCGAGAAGACCGCTGGCGCGACCAGCCTCGTGAGAACCGCTAGCGCGACCACCCTCCTAAGGGGTCGTGACGCGGCCAGCCTCGCGAGGTTCGCCCTCGTGAGGTTGTCCTACCACCGCTACCACCTCCACCTAGAAGGAAGGAGGAGGATAGGAAGGACGACGGGGCTGGGGGCTTCCAAGAGATTAGGGTCATGGCATGTATCCTCGGCGCCGCTCAAGCCCCCGCATCAAACTGTGCCTTCAACCAATTTGCACAGGAGGTGAATGTGGCTCTCCTGAAGCTCGAAGCAATGCACCCCTCAATTGGTCCTAGATCGCCATCACTTTCGACTCAAGGGACCAACTTAGGTGCTTGGCCATGGCCGGCAAGCTCCCAATGTTGTGCACTCCAACCATCAGCAACATCCTCATCACCAAGACCCTCATCGACCGTGGAGCGGGGCTCAACATCCTCTCCATTGAGACCTTCGAGACACTCCAGGTACCGTATGAGCAGCTCATGCCAACCAAGCCTTTCTCAGGTGTCATGGAAGATCCACCGTTCCCATCGGGCAGGTGTGTCTGCGTGTCACCTTTGACGGGCGCCTGAACAACCACACCGAGATCATCATCTTCGACGTCGCGCACATCTGCCTTAGGTACAACGCGATCCTCAGGTACCCAGGCCTTTACAAGTTCATGGCAGTGACCCACCATGGCTACAACATCCTCAAGATGCCAGGGAGTGGTGGCGTCATCATCATCGCTTGCGACGAAAAGGATGTTGTCTGCACCCTCGAGCGTGCTTACCGCGCTGCGGCGGCCGAACGCTCGAACGAGGTGGAGGACGCCACGCCCTGTGAGGACCCACACAAGAAGAAGAAGCAGCTCACTTCCACGGGACGCCTGGGGGCCTCAAACCCTACGCCCATGGGTAGGGCCCCACCCACCATCGCATAGGAAGACGCGCTCAGTGCCACTCTTGGGTCGGGCCCGGGGGCTCCCACCCAGGGAGCTTCGGGGTCAGCCAGTGAGACAAGAGAGGCGCTCGAGCACAACCTGAAGGTGTGATCTGATGCGTGTCGTCCCGAACCGGGAGCGCGTCATGAGGCGCCGAGCTCGCGAGAGTCCGTCATCAGAGCGATCGAGGAGCTTCGAGAAGCACAGGCTGTGCAAGGCGAGGGCTGCCTAGAACCACCAATCGCAACCGCCGTCATCGACACGGTCGACCGGTTGCGCGCATGTGTCAAGACGCTCATGATTAACAGTGTCACAGCCTAGGGCCCCTTCTGGCCAGCGCGCGCCGATCATGGATGGGTCAACCTGAACGCCTACGTCTGCATGCCCTTGGACTGGCGAACGCAGGCGTCATGTTTCTGCGCATTTACCGAGCCATGCTCATGCCTTGCCTGGCGAGGCACAATGAGGAGTTGGAGGAGGTGCTCGGACCAGGCGAAGGTTTCGAGCCTCGGGAGACGATGGACCCATGAAGGTCGCACTCGTGAAGGTGAAATATCAAGCTATGATGACAGATTCGACTCTTCAGCGGCATGGACGCTAGGTGACCTTTTTTGTTGGTTGTTGCCAGGTAATTTTTTGGTTTACTCTGTTTGAGGGCGCCCACTGGGCCGCATTATCCTCAGGTGATCAGGGCACACCTCTGCAGTCGCCTCGTTTATGCATATTTCAATAGTTTCTCATGTATCTGGTCTACTTTCTAATGTTCTGCCTTGCTTGCATGGCTCCTTACCAGCATGAATGCGCCAGACCACCCACTTTGGGTTGGTGTTTTGCAAGGGGTTGTGCATTACAACCCTTCACAGGGCACCCCAGAACTGGGATGCAAAGCCATGTCGCCTCAGGAACTTCCATCTTCAGGCGGTCGACCCTGCTCGGGGCTTCGGCCGCAGCGTGGTGCCTCGGCACGGAGTCTCGGGAGGCACCACGGCCTCCTGAGCCAGCAGCAGACAAGGTGGAATGGGGGTCGCTTGGGCATCAAAGGGGGCTCCTGAGCATCGCGCCTCAGGAGCCTTACCGTTCGCGTAGCCACTCGCACCCCTTGGTGTCGTCCTTGGTTTCCGTTCAGCACCAAGGGTGTCGGGGCCTTGACCCACATTGCGTCCTTGGTCTCCAGTCATATACTACGACGGTAGGGAAATGTGCGAGACTAGGACCTGTAGACGTAGAGACACTTGAGCGTCAATGGGGGCTCCTCAGGAGCCTTACGGGTCATAATGCCACTCAACTCCCTGATGTCGTCCTTGGTTTCCGGTCGGTGTTAGGAGTGTCGGGGCCTCGCCCCGTGAAGTGCGTCCTTGGTTTTCAGTCATACCTAACGGTGGTGGGGAAATGTGCAGGACCGAGACCTGATGACGTAGAGTGCCATAAGGACTCCCAACCTGCCTCACCCAAGAAGAAGAAGTCAGCAGGGCCTCGGACAGCCCCATCTATGAGAAGACTCGGGCGCAAAAAACCTTTGAGGTAGGGACCTCGTGAGGCCAAAGCACCCTCGGGAGCTCCCAGATACACCTCCCAGTTCTGCCATGTCAGCCACGCGTACGAACTTCATGGGATGTACACGCCCAGGGCCCCCGAGGACGCGGAGGGGTCCCTTCCCATGCAATGTGGCAGCCATAGCCCAGCGCTGGCGGAGAAGTCAACACGGTCCACCAATGAGTATGCCCACCCAATGTGGAAGCCACAGCCCCGTGCTGGCGGTCAACACGGTCCACCAATGACTATGCCCATGCAATGTGGAAGCCACAACTCCGTGCTAGCAGACAACATGGCCCTCCAATGGCCATGCCCACGCAATGTGGAAGCCCCACGCCCCGCACAGGGGGATAAACAACTGCGGGCGCCCCCAGCGGCTGCATCCAACCTCAGGAAGGTCCCTAGTGGCCCCCTTGCTCGCTGCGTTACCCGGGGATGCACGCAGGAGGGGGCTACACGGGGGCTGCCACTAGGCCAAGCTTGGTACACGCCACCTTCCCAGGTCTGCCGAACTTGGTCTTCACACGCCCATCTCTGGAAAAGCTGGCGAGGAAAGGTATGGGAGCGGATCGTACAGCAAGGGGGACTCCTGAGCATCGTGACTCAGGAGCGTAACTGGACCCGTAGCCCCTCACCCCTTGGACCTTCCTTGGTGATCCGGTCGGCCAAACGGCGGTTGAGGTATGTGTGGGATGGGCCCTACCAACGCAGAGCTCGGAGCGCTCAAAAAACCGCTCAAAAACCCTTAAGGAGGACGTTGGGGCTCGTATGTCAAGGGGGAGTCCTGAGCATCATGACTTAGGAGCCTAACTGGACTCATAGCTCCTCACCCCTTGGACCGTCCTTAGTGATTCAGTCAGCCCAACGGCGGTTGAGGTATGCGCGGGCCGGGCCCTGTCGATGCAGAGCGCTAAAGGTGTTCGAAAGTTTCAAGTTAACCCAATCTCCGCCGTGTCCCCTTCATGAGGGTTGCTTGCACGTCAAGGGGGACTCCTGAGCATCGCGACTCAGGAGCCTAACTGGACCCGTTACCCCTCACCCCTTGGACCATCCTTGGTGATCCGGTTGGCCCAACGGTAGTTGAGGTATGCACGGGTCGGGCCCTGCCGACACAAAGCATCACGGCAAGCAAGAAGGAAACAAGGCGAAGAGAGCAATCACACAGTCAAACGGTTATCACAAGCATTAAAAGTTTTTGAGAACACAAACATGTTTAATGCCTCCATGAGGCACGATGTGCATTGCGTGAAAAGAGTGGGAGAGAGGAGTCAGGGGGAAACGCTGCCACCACTCGTCCCGTCCTTAGGGGGCTCGTCGTCGACATCGCTGGCGTCATCTTCCTCGCCACCAACCCCAGCAGCATCCCAAGGAGGAGAAACCGTGACAGGAGCGAACCACTTCAGCAGCGTCTCCACGACGCCCTTCACCACCGCCGTAGCACTAACGAAGACCTCAAGAGCGATCGGGCGAATCTCGGAGTCGAAGTCAAAACCCGGCTCGCAAAAATTAAGATGGCTCAAGACGCGTGTCGCGGCCTCAGAAAAGAGGTTGCAACACTCACTCTCTAGGAACCTCCCCACCTGGATGACGGTGCCCTCCAGCGCCTCGACGAGCTTCGAGGCGAGCACCGTGAAGCCGCTCTCCAAAGACGCCAGGGGCTCCACGAACCCGTTGCGGCAAAGGGCATGAAGTGCTTGGCGAAGCTTGAGCTCGACGGCAGGGAAGGCACTTAGCTCTA
Organism: Hordeum marinum; assembly: GCA_022496015.1. Lineage (NCBI taxonomy): Eukaryota > Viridiplantae > Streptophyta > Magnoliopsida > Poales > Poaceae > Hordeum > Hordeum marinum. The sequence continues at coordinate 165,118,375 of CM039678.1, read as the reverse complement.
CGGCCTTTTTCTCCTCGGCCGCGGCAAAAGTTCCCTCCCTAGTGTCAAGAAGGGCCTTCCTTAAAGCAAGATCCTCCCTCTCTGCGTCTAGGCGCACCCACTCCACGTCCTGGCGGACCGCCACCTGGGACAGCTCAAGAGTCCTGAGCAGCAAGCTTGACCTCGCGGGCCTTGAGGTCTTCCTCCCACTGATGAAGCTGCCCTGCAAGCTTGGCCTGCTCCTCATGGTAGGCCTTCAGACGGGCTTCCACCTCTTCGCAACGCTTGGCAGCAGATGTCGCCTCAATCATCACCTCTATGCGCGTGGCCCGGGCGGTCGCGGCTTCCTTCTCACCCTTCGCCACGGCAACCTCAGCCTGGCCCCAAGCCGCATCGACAGAGGCGTCGGCCTGGAGCCATCTTGAGAGGAGCTCTAGGCGCCCACTCGCGGGGCGATCATCAGCACTCCTAAGGGCTTCATGGACCTGATCCAAAGCAACTAAGGTCCCGTACAGGATATCGAGGCCGCGCGTCAGAGGCATCAAGGGGCCCTCTAGAGGAGTCCCCTGCGCGCTGGCAGGGGGCGACCCCGGTGGGGCAACGACACGAGGAGAAGGCGGCTCCGGAGGCCGTTCGGCGACCATGGACACGGACGAATTGGCAAGCGGCTGGCCCTCACGGGATGGCCCCCAGATATCTGTACTGCCATGCTCTCGAGGGCAGGAGCGACCACACCCTCGGGCATTGGGGGCTCAGCGGGCTTTGCGACAACGACCAGGGAGGCAGCATCACAAGCCCCCTCGCCTTCAGCAGCAGGAGATGGCCTGTCGGCAGGGGCAGGCGGCGCGTCAGAAGTCGCCTTCGGCTTAACGCCCGCCTTCTTCCTCCTCATCTTCAGTGTAGCGGCGTCCCTGGTCACAAAACAAAGGAAGGGCGTCAACGCACAAGCCACAGGAACGCGAGCCAAGCCAAGCTGGACAACTTACTCCTCGACGTCGACCCACTTCCTCTTCCTCTCCGCTCCGGCAGCGATGGAGGCGCCCAAGCCAACCTCGGCAGGGGCACCACCACGCGGGGGAGCCGGGGCACTGCCTGCGAGGGCAGCCGCCGAAGGGATTGCCATGGCTGTAGCCTCGCTTGCCTCACCCGCGAGTTGCGTTTCGGGTGAGGGCGAGGCAGGCAATTCGACTGCCTTGCCTGTAGAGGCAGGGCGCACCAGAGAATACTCCACTCCGCGCTTCCGGGGAGTCATCACGTAGGCGGACCGCGGGGCATGAGGGGCCGGCCCAAGCCCTTTGGGGGCCTTGGCGACACGATAAGAGCCCATAGCAAAATCTTTATCAGCATTGTTATCATCCTCAAGCACGCGTAGAAGGGTGCCCTGCGACGGGGAGACGCCCCTGCCGGGCCATCGTCGGCGGTCTTCTCCGAGTCCTTCCCGCACGAGGTGTCACTGGAGGACACCATCACTGGGGAACCAAGGCCCTCTATAGAGAGAAGCCCCAATTCATTGAAGACAGGCATCACGACAACCAGATCGGCCCCGTCGTCACGGCAGTACAGCGGGACATGGGACTCAGGGAGGCTGTCAGGGTCACCGTTGAGTAGGGTCGCCACAGCCCTGCTTAATACCTTGGCGGTTATGTGCATGGTCCGAAGCCTAAGATTGTCACCGCTGCCCTGATAGTCCCACAAGGGCCTAGAATGGGCCTTGAGGGGCGCTAGGCGCTATGCTAGGAACTCCTTCACTATCACCCCCAGTCATCTTCCTGGCGCTGATATCGCGGGAGAAGCACTCCAGGACGGGCCCGGCCCGGGGGTCAGAAAGCTTCGCGGAGCTCCATGCAGGGGTATTCTTCGGCATCCCTTCCGATAGATCCAACCAAGGGTTGGTGCTCTTGAGATCCATGAGGACCCAGCGGTGCCTGAATTTCTCCACCTTCTTCTCGGCCTTCAAGAGCATGTTGCGGCTCTAGACCACGACAAAGGAGCCAGACGCCGATTGTTGAGTGACGTAGTGCAAACGCAAGCTAAAGAAAAGGCGGAAGAAGGCCACCGAAGGTTGCACGCCCATGAAGGACTCGCAGTAGAAGGCAAAGATGGATAGAAGCAAGATCGAGTTGGGTTGGAGATGAAGGGCATGGATCCTATAGTGGTCGAGGATGGTGGTGAAGAACACGGAGAAGGGCGGGACGAGCCCGACAAAGACGCTGTGGAGGAAGAAGGCATAGACCGCTTCGGACGAGGGCTGCTTCGCCAAGGAGCCACCTCAAATCAAGGTCCGCCCCTGCTCGTTGGACCCATCCACCGACCATGGGAGCACCGGGAGGAGGTCCTCGTCCTTGGCAATGGTAGACCTCGAGAGCGCCGACGAGACGAGGGCAGGGGCAGAGCCCTGCGCCTCTGGCTTTTCTTGTCGGCAGGCGCCATTGAGAAAGCACGTGGGACCAAGGTAGCAAGGAGAAGGATGGAGCAGTGTTGGATCTAGGGAGACACATGCTAGAGCTGGAGACCTAGAAAGGAAGAGCCGGTACGCAAGAAAGGGAAGCAGTAATAGACCAGCGCTAGAAGTCAAGCTCTTATCGATTCGGGCAGAGGCCGAAGGGGCGAAGGACACCCAACACCAACCACCTGATGCACGATGAGCCTGGCCCGCAGGCGTTTGGGGCCTGCGGCGCTTCGGGCTGACCCCAAGGCTAGCTCGTGCACGCCTTGGGACCGGGGGCTACTGTCGACATTCTGGGAACGGGGGTACCCAGACCTGCCTGCTTCCGACCCAGGGCATGGCCCACTTCATCGAACAAACGCGGTTGGGCGTGGCCTCACTCAAGACACTGCCCTCGCGAGGGCCCTAGGCTTGAGAGGAGGAACAACATCAGGACCAACAAGAGAGGGGCCTTCTCAGGCGCCCTCCAGAGCGGCGGAGATCTCCATGCGAGGCCGCGACTCGGGAGTCATGGGTGACGCAAGGAGGGACAGGTGGGCGCTAGTGTGCTAGGCGGCGCAGTTTTCCCTTTGGTGCAAAGGGAGCAGGGACGTATGTGGGTTCCCAAAGCACCCCCCAAAGGTTTCCATTTGGGTGCAGCAAGACCGCAACTACCCGCCCTGCAGGGTGGATGTCATCGCTGCGCCCATCCCCGCACCCATCCTTGCGCCATCGACAGCTACTTTGCACACGAAGACCGCCTTTGGGTAGGGCAACCACGTACTCCTGTCCCCCTTCAAAATTGGACGTTGTGGGATCCCTTCCCGTTTTTGCGATAAGGGAATATGACCCGAGCCATCGCTATATATAGAGGGTAGGCTTCACTATAAAGAGGGATCCGCATCTATTCCACCACACATCCATCACCAAGTCACTGAGGGCCACTAACACCTCGAAGGGAGCCCTCACGGGGCCCTAAAACACTCAACTAGTTCATCTACATAACCTCCACGAGAGGCAATCCACCAAAGCAGGACTAGGGTATTACCCTTCACAGCGGCCCAAACCTGGGTAAACGGTTGTGTTCATCCTCTTCCTTGTCCTTGTGCGAGTTCTTTCTTGTGTTCATCGAACATCGAGCTAGGTTAGGCGAGGCTGCAAGGGATCTTTGCACACGCCCCTGTGTTCGAATCTTATGGGTTTTGCGGAGCCTGAAATCTGACAAGTTAGTCCCGAAAAATGATATAAAGTTGCTATAAAATGATTGTCAAACATCCAAGATTGATAGGAATCTATAATTTTTTATTGTTCCATGTTTTATATTATCAATCTTGGATGTTTGAAAATCATTTTGTAGCAATTTCATATATTTTTTTGGGACTAACCTATTGACATAGTGCTAAGTGCCAGTGGTTGTTTTTTGCTTGTTTTTTTTACTTCCCAAAATATCAGAACCAAACGGAGTCCAATTGCCACGAAACTTTTTGGAGATTTTTTTTGGACTAGAAGGCAATTAGGGAGCCAAGGAAGCACATGAGGGAGGCCTGTGGGGCCCACAAGACACTCATGACCCACAAGTATAGGGCATCAATTGTAATCCTTTTGATAAATAAGGGTGTGGAACCCAACGAGGAGTAGAAGGAAATGATAAGCGGTTTTCTGCAAGGTAATTTCTGCAAGTACTGAAATTGTATGTAGCAAGTAGTTTGATAGTAAGGTAATTTGCAATGAGCAAGTAATGGTAAAAATAGGTAAGGTGTAGCAAGGTAGCCCAATCCTTTTGTGTCAAAGGACAGGCCGAATCTATCTCTTATGATAAGCAAAGTGTTCTTGAGGGTACACGGGAATTTCATCTAGTCACTTTCATCATGTTGGTTTGGTTTGTGTTCCCTACTTTGATAATTTGATATGTGGGTGGACCGGTGCTAAGGTGATTTTCTTTTTTGAACTGAAAACCTACTTATGATTAACCCTCTCGCTAGCATCCAACTACGAGAAAAGTATTAAGACAAAGTCTAACCATAGCATTAAACATGTGGACCCAAATCAGCCCCTTACGAAGTAGCGCATAAAGTAGGGTTTAAGCTTATGTAACTCTAGAAACCCATCATCTAATAACTATTCCACAATGCATTCCCTTAGGCCTAAGGATGGTGAAGTGTCATGTAGTTAACATTCACATGACACCACTAAGGGAATCACCTCATACATATCATCAAAATATCAAACACATATCAAGTTCACACGATTACTTGCAACATGACTTCTCCCGTGACCTCGGGAACAAAGGTAACTACTCACAAATAATATGCATACTCAAGATCAGAGGTGTATTGAATAGCATAATGGATCTAAACATATAATCTTCCACCAAATAAACCATATAGCAATCAACGACACAAGGTAATCATCACTACTAGTCACCCACGGGTACCAAGCTGAGGTTTTGGTACAAAGATTGAACACAAGAGATGAACTAGGGTTTGAGAGGAGATGGTGTTGTTGAAGATGTTGATGAAGAATGGCCTCCCCAAAATTAGAGAGTTGTTGGTGATGCCGATGGCTTCGATTTCCCCCTCTGAGAGGGAAGTTCCCCTGGTGGAATCGCTTAGCAGGAATACAAAAGTGCTCCTACCCAAGTTTCGCCTCAAGACAGTGGCGCCTCGTCCCGAAAGTCCTCCTCCTAATTTTGTTAGATTTTTTCCAGAATTTATACCAAAAGATGGGTTGCGGAGGTGGGCGAGGGTGAGCACAACCCACCAGGCCTCTCCTAAGCGTCTTGGCGCGCCGTGGTGGGTGTTCCTCACCAGGTGGCCCCCCTCCAGTAGTTTTATGGTCCAATATTTTTCATTTATTCCACAAAAATTCTCCGTCAAATTTCAGCTTCATTGGGGATGTGCAGAATAGGTATCTTTGACATGCTTTCTTTAGGTCCCGAATTCTAGCTGCCGGTATTCTCCCTCTTTGTGTAATCATTGCAAATTATGAGAGAAAAGGCATTAGAATTATGCCCAAAGAATTATTATGCATAAAAATTACTATAAGTAACAGTAGGAAAACATGATGCAAAATGGACGTATCAACTCCCCCAAGCTTAGTCCTCGCTTTTTCTCAAGCGAAAGCTGATATTGAAGAACATGTCCACATGGTTTGGGAGAGCGTCCACCTCAAGTAACTACTTTCCACTTTGGCTCTGCTGTCGAACCCTCTATGCCTAGCACCCGGGTACTTGTCCACCTGGGCCTGAGCGTCTGCCCAGTGGTCGTAGCCTCCTGGAACCTTCCCAACGAACACGGTGTAGCAGTCCTTCGCCATCTCTGATGTATGTACATGCATTGTCAGTTGATGAACTGAACGATAATATGCAACATAATGTACTTAAGAAAACAAAGAGGCATAATTAGCAAAATACAAGCAACCTATAGTAAACATAAATGACGAAGTTCCTAATACCCAAACTAATTAACTAGAGCAATCTACGCTAGTTCAGGACCATGGTTTAATTACATCACATAGTTTTGTCTGGATGCTAGTGACACATATATTGTCAATGACAATCAGTCCTCCATGTTGGCGGTCCAATCTTTATAGTTAGGGAGGAAGCACCTGAGATTCTTGAAAGGCTTCAGGTCTAGATGTTGAGCGAGTAGCAGTGCTCGGACATCATCCCACGTGATTGGCCCATTGTAGAACATCCCTGTTGGTTCAAGGACTTGCTTCATGATAACTTTGGCAAGTTCACACTATACATTGATAAAACTCAGCTCGGATCCCATGATCTGGTGTCTTTCCTATGCTTGTGGCCCAGTTGACAATCTCGGCATCATTGGTAGTAGCTGACATGTGAAGGCCTTGATTATCCCTTCTGAACTCAAGTAGGTGATGCATGAGGTAGAATCCATCAGCCATACTGGTGTACGGTTGTTGGATGCAGCAGAAGTTGGTCTTATGGCTGAAAACCAGCCCGTTCTTCCTATACTTTTTCACCTTGATATATCCACCAGATAGGATGAAGGTAAACAGGGCACTATCAAGAAAAGTCTTCATGTGCTTGTAATCTTTTTTTCTTGATGTTCTTCTATGAGTCCAAGTATATAGCATGAGAGTATTTTGGGTACAGAACAATGAGGACCCCCCTGCTATGCAAATTAAGTACACCTCAAATTAGCCTCCATGCTTGCAAAGGAATGATTAACACTTACGAAAGGATATGCACAGAGGACTTACGTGGGATGACAAGGCAGGAGAATCACTTCCTTGTCCTTATTAGCCACCATGAAGCCGCCGATGTACTTGCTCGCACAGTCACGGTGCTCTTTGCAGACATCCAAGAAGCTCTCATGCATATGGTACGGGTCTGTAACGCAGATATATTTTATGTTCTCGATCCTGATGTTGTACTTGAAATACAACACATACATGTGGATGAACTGGAAATCCAGCTTGGTCATGTGGAACATGTCATAGATGTAGTCAAATCGCAGGATGAACTGATCCATGGGCCATCCCTCGACGTACAACCTCCCAACCAGCACCTTAGCCGCGTAAAGCGGGTATCCTGGTTTTTCCGACATGTGAAGGATTTTCTCGCTGGCCAACACATCTTCATGGAATATCCTTAGATCATTGTTCAGTAGGTGCTCTAGCGCTTTCACAGCTGGGATCGGATCGCCGGCGACTTGGAAACGATTCGCACCTTCGATGGGTATTCTGTCTACCACACGGGGCTTTAGAGGCGGCTGGATGCTTGAAGCAGCTCTGGCACCTTTAGGGCCTTTCTTGTCCAGTCTCCTCCTTTGCTTCTTGGGGGGTGGCGGTAGTGAGCCGGCCTGTCACGCCCAAGATGCACTCCTATCCATTTTCATACACGAGGGCCTCGCAAGGGATATAGGCGCATCTTGACGTTCGCAAGTATAGTAACATTGCATCATACATTACAGAAGAGATGAGTTTACAAGTTGGCTTACACTCGCCACATGCTAAATTACAATCCACACAGAGTTCAAATCATCAAGACGAAGACAGGGTCCGTCTACGGACGAAATCAAATGATAAAAACAGATGCAAATGATACTATCTCGCTATCCCAAAGATCACGACCATGGTCCTCTACTCATACGGGTAAGTCACGTACATCCTGCCTCTTTCCTCATCATATTCCCACTGGAGATGGGTAAGATCATCCTGCACGTACTCATCTGTACCTTTACCTGGAATGGTGCAGTAATCTGTGAGCCACAGGGACTCAGCAATCAAGCGCCCGGGTACCAAGACTATTCGAGCTTAAAGGTTGGGATGGGGTATGTGTTTAGTTTGCAGCAGCACTAAGCATATATGGTGGCTAACTTACATAACATGAAAATAAATATGAGTGGCCTACGATGAACGATCGAATCTAGTATGATCTCTATGAGATCCTTATCACCTACTTACGTTAATCATAACCCCACTGTGCTCTCTCTCGGATCATGTTCACGATTAGAGACGATCACAGTTACTCACACAGTTGGTGTATTTAAATTAGAGTTTACTTCAAGTTTACTAAACCGGGTGTTAAACAAATATCCAAGTTGCCACATAACCACGGGCACGGCTTTCCGAAAGATTTATCCCTGCAGGGGTGCTCCAACTAATGCATCACAAATTAACCACATTCCGCGGGAATAGCCTCGTCCATGAATCTCGTGGCCATCATCGGTAATTCCAAAGGAATTCCATCACCTCAAGATAACCCAAAGAAAGTTAGAGTCCACACGCAAGACACTCGATAAAGGTAAAACAAATCCAGCAAGACCACCCGACGTGTCAAAGAACCCGATAAGAGCCGCGTATCTCGTTCTCAGGACATGACAGATAAGCAAAGCGTACGGTGGCCTGATAGAAATCTCCTGAGTTGCCCCGGGTTGGCCCCGCACGGTGCTCTAGTTTGGACCAACACTCATGAGGAGCACTGGCCCGGGGGTTGATTAATTATCCACGGGGTTGCAAAGCCCTATGCAAATTTTAGTAAGTTATTAGCAAATGTAGTACCAATGTTGGGTCTTACCAGACAAGTTTTAATCTCAACCGAATAAACAAGGGGGTCCCCATAACAACCCCGAGCATGTTAGGAGCGCAAAATATGGAAAACATAACCCCGGAAGAAGAACTATGGCGGTAACAGCGAAACAAAACACTTAGCAAAAGGACAAGCCTTCCACAAATACCAAAATATATATGTGCATTAAATTAAATAATAGATAATATTGTGATATACAAATCCATGTTATCACATGGAACAACCTGCACCTGCAACTAAGAACGCTATAAGAGGGGCTGAGCAGCGGTGACTTAGCCAATCAAAGGTTTGCTAGGATGTGGAGGGTTAGAGGCTGTCATGGGAATTAGGAGGCTGATATTCAAGTGGTAGGTAGCACAATTATAACGATAAGAGCGAGAAACTAGCAAGCGAAAATAGTATCGGGATCTGGGTACAATCATCTTGCCTGTTGGTTCTTCAGTGGAACAAGTAGCGGGATCCTCGTAGTAGTACTCTCCTGGGTCCTCGTACTCAGTATCAACACTCGCGTCTACCCAAGAGAAACAGCAACAATAAACATCCAACAAAGGTGCAATGCACAACCAAGATGATGCATGATTCATTTATGAAGAATTTAACATGGCAACCCAAAACTAGTCATGTTTCACATGCAAAGTTTGTTTATTAATGATTCTGGACAGAACCTCATGTTATGTTATTTAAACATGCATGAACATGGAAAATATAGATGCAGCATGCAAAATCGATAGAAATTAATATAAGGAACGCAAGAAACGGAGTTACGGTTCTCACGATACGCTCACGACAAGGTACGAAGGTAGATCACAAGACAACCAATGCCATGGGGTAGTTCTTGGCATTCCAAGGTAGCCACTGGTTAGTTAATGAAAAACCAACCACAATAGACTCAAAAATCAATCAATTCTATGGAGTATAGTTCTCACAACTCACAAAACAATAAAACAAGCAATCTGCCACAAAACAGCAACATAGCAACTTACACAGCCCACAGCTTGAGCTATAGGAACCCTACAGCCACAAACAAGATTTTGACAGAAACTACACAACACACACATCAACTTATCCAACCACACAAACAGCAAAGGAGGCACATATCAATAAGCATGAAGCTATCAAGTTGACAAGATGAAACAGTTTTCTGGGACTTGGTGAAAATTCCAGTTTTCTGGAATCTGGGTTAATAAAGTAGCAAGTTGATAGCAGTAGCTAAATATGCTAGATAGCACCTCTTGGCATGCAAATTAACAGGATGGCGGTAGACAACATCTTCTTCAAATAACTAACACTAAGCATGAGCAAATTCATAACACATAACTAGATGGCACCCACTCTACATGGCATAAAAATAACAACAGATTCTCAGACAGTAGTTTTTAGCATGCTGAAACAGAAACATTAAGTTGGCTACTTAACAACATGGTTCTCACTTATATGTGTGGTTCTCATATTAAACAAAAATACCATGGCAAAGTAGATATAAAACACAAGCACTTCCATGTTGGCACATGCCCCAAAGCAAGCAAGGATTAAATCATGTAAAAATGACAAAGTAGCATCACACCTGAAAATGACAGTTTTATAAACTTGCTCAAAAGTGAAATCTGAAAGCTCCAATGAATTCATTGGCTCTTCCTACCCCAAATACATGTGTCACACTCATATGCTCATGTGAAACAACATGGCACAAAAAGATAGCAAATCTACCACCTATTCTCATAAGTGATACTTAACTCTAAATGGACATGAGCAAATGACCATAACCAGATTTAAAACTTGGTTTTACATGGAGATGAGCTAACAAAACACAGCATGCATGCTATAGCAAGGGGTATGTCAAGTGGGAAACCCACTAGTCCCCACACTCACACACTCTACACCCACAATCCACAAGCACACACACATGCTCTAAATATGCCCAAGGGCATATGAGCATAAATGCCACCATGAACATACCACCCATGAGGGGGTGTTCAACCACACACACACTCACATGGCCATATATGCATATTTCATATAGGCTCACACACACAACACTCGCAAAGCACTAGGCACATACACTCACATACATGCTCATGTGTATGGGTGGTCATCCACACACATATGCACACATATATGCACAATGCATATATGCATATGCATATGTGTATGGTAACACACACACTCACTCTCCCACATACACACATGCATACATATGCACCACACTATGTGGCACACACACAAGCACATACACCTACAACTACTCACACACACATGTATGTATGCATAGCATACACACACACTCACAAATTCACACCACACTATGTGTATGTATGCCCTAAGCACACACACACACACACCACATGCTCACAAGCAAGCAAACATAAAAAAACACAAGATGGAATTACTACACACATACATATATATTGCAAAGGAAGAAAACAAAAGAAACAAAAAAAGGAAAACAGGATAAAAATGGGGAGGGGTTCGGATCGAACCCATGACCTCTAGGACATTTCCCCCGAGCACAACCACTCAGCTACGTGCGCGCAACTGAACATGTAGGGTGCTAACTGAACTAGTACTAACACACGCGCTCAACTCTCTGACGAAACAGAACTTAGAACAGCCCGGCGACAATAGCGGCAAGGCGACAGCGATTCCGGCAAGCATACGATGAATCTGGCGACGCCACGGCTCTCACGCACGAGGGGACAGGCAAGGGTCCCATTCCCTGGCTCACCTTGCGGTGAGGAGGAAGGAGGCGAGCGGCAAGCACCCGCCTTGCGACCGGCGGTGACTTACGCGGTGGCGACCACCCGATGAGCTCTGCGGGGAGAAGGGGGCTACGGGAACCGGCTTCTCACCGAGGGGAAGGTGACGACGAGCCAGTTGAAACGAAGACGCCGGAGGGGGGTCGGGGACGCAGTAACGACAAAGAGGAAGGAGCCGGTGACGACCTGCTCCTTGTAGGCGACGACGACGCCAATTGGCACCGCAGGGAGGTGCTCCTCACCTCCTAGCGGCGGGGACGGAACGCGGGGAGAACCCTCGAGCTCCACGCCATCACCACCTTGAACGAGAGCCACCGGAGACGCGGCGACGGCGAAGACGATGACCGGCGTACTAAGTCAACCTCATTCAATTCTTACCTGGCAGGGAGGAAGAAGAGAGGAGGAAGAGAGATGGAGGAAGATATGGGAGCTGCGGCGGCGGCGGAGAGGAGAGAAACCCTAGCCGAGGGGGCACGCACGCCGAGGGGAGACTAAATAGCCATGGGCTAACGGCGACGGCAACGGAAAAGGCGGACAGCGGAGGGAGCTCTCTCTCTCTCTGAACCTAACGACGACGACAGACGGGGCAGGTGACCATTCTCCCAAGCGGGCTGGGCCGTGGGAGAGGCGAGGCCCACCTGGCTCTCTCTCTCAAATCAAATAACAAAGCAGTTTTTTTAAACACCACATTACAAGTAAAAAAACCAGACAAAATAGAGGGAATTTGAGCAGAACAAAAAAATAGTTTTGCAAAGGAAATAAAAGGCACTATTTAATAAAAATATTAAGAAGATTTTTAGGACAAGTATTTTTTTAATACTTTATAAAATGACAGCTCCTGTTTATATAAAACGCACAAGCATACAACTCTAAACATTCAAACAACCAAACTCAAAATTAATAATACATATAGGGCTACCTCTTGAACATTTTTATATAATTTAATTGCAAGTTAAATCTGTTGCCAAACTAATATAGAAGGAAAGGATTTTAGTGAGGTTGTTGGAAAGGAATAAGACGGGGGAAAGAAAAGAGGAAGCATCACATAGCTCCAACCACAACCCTCAAGGCCACATCACACCAACACAACACAAGACACACTCAACCACAACAAGCAAGACATGGCATGATGGATGCTATGATGCATGATGCATGAATTCAAAACAAAGCATGGCATGACAAGGTGCAATCTCATTTCATAACTCAAGTCACAAGGTTCATACAATAGGTTACATGCCAAATAAGGTAGGGACAGCACTTGGGCTGTCACACGGCCGCCATAACTTCCCTAACCATCACCCCCAGTGTTGTTGGGCTAAACAGTGGATGGCCCTCGTGTTGTTCTTGCTGGGTAGAGGTGGCATCTGGAGGCGTCTCCTGCAGGGATCGCATGAAGAGAGACTTTTTGCATTCCGCCTTAGGACGTTCCGACTCCGACAAATCAGGCAGCATCAAGTCATCATCTAACGGTCATAGCCTGAGTCTTTGTCGTCTTGAGCCATCAATCCTCCATCATCGTAAGTGGTATTAAAATACTTGGCTGGGTCATCGTCATCCTCCTCCATGTCATCATCAACATTTGCTTCTTCTACAACGGGGGAGACGTCATCTCGCACTAATGGAGGCTCTCCCTCGCGTTGTCCGTTATCACCCGCCACGAAAGGTGCAGGTAATTTGGTAGGTGGGGTGGTGTTCATACCTTCTTGAGAAGCTGTCATTGGTGTGATACTGGGCACCTCGACATGAAGAAGAGTCTTCGGCCAAGGCACGAACCAGCTCTTACATGCGCCAATCCGTTGAGGGGTCTCCTCGTTATCGACTTGTATCAGAGGAGGCAAATCCTCAAAGCCCGCTAAGACCCTAGCCATCTTAACCTTGAAGAAGCCATCAGGCATCTCTCGCTTGTGGAACATGCAGTCCTTGCTTCACGATTGTTGCCTTTCCCATGGCCACCTTTTGGCCCTGGATGTCGTACAGTAGGGTGCACGGGGTATCGTTGGCCTGCAAAGACATGTATGCGATGTCACACATCCGAAAGGCATCTGAAACGGAAGACTATAGATATGCTGGTCAAGAGGGTATGACGCGTAATTACCATGAGGGCATCGAGATCAGCCAAAGACGAAGCCCCACCGAGTAGGTCAGAGACGGAGGACAGGCTGCTATGAACAGAAGCTGGACCAGGTACGGGAGCATGTGCAATGGTGTGAGCAGTTGCTGGTGGTGCGATGTTCACCGAATTGCTCCTGGTGTAGCTTGGAAGGGGAAAGTTCTCTGGCCCTTTATTTTGATTTTTCTTCATCCAATCGAAAAATGCAGGAATAAAGCTGGTAAAGGAAGATGTGAAGTCAGCCATGACGTTAGCTACCGTTGCACTGAACCTTTGATCAACTATCCGTTACAACTCTGCTTTGGTATCAACTTTAGCCTTATTGATCGCAAGTGCAACCTTCTCATCGATGTGTTGTTGACTAAGAAATAACCGTCTCTGCCTTCTTTCCTCCAGCTTCTCGTGGTAGCACATCTTCCTCAACGCGCCGTCTCTAACACCATGCACACGTCCATACAACAGCGGTTTATCCTCTGACACCTTTTTCATTATGTTGAGGTCTCGGTTGAAAGGGGTGTCCCACTTGGGCCTCACTAATGACTGTGATGACTCCTTGCTTTTGGCTGCCTTTTGGTGCTGCTCTTTCTGCAAAAGGAACATGGATGGTTTACTAATAATGTGATAAAACTTGTAGTCAAATTGATTGGAAGCTAATATGATAATGTGGTAATATAACAATTACCAGAAGTCTCGTGAACTCCCTCATGTTCGGGTCCGTGTAAAAGATCTTCTTCATGCGGTCCCACTTGTATCGGGCCCTGATCCAATCACGCTCCAGTGGGTCGATGAACTCCGCCAAGGGTCTGGGATTCCATGACTTTCATGTTAGGCATCCTCCTTGGCCCATACGCGCCTCTTTCCCTCCTAACCATGGCTTCCGAGGTGGTGGGGAGGCGTGTTCCTGGCCTGGAGCACCTTCCTTTTCCTTGACTTTTCCTTGGTTTCATCTTTAGCGCAAGTCTCCTTAAATTTTTCAAAGTCCTCTTCCGTAAGTGTCAGATTGTCAACATGAATCTTGGACCATGGTTCATTCTTATCAATTGCTTTTTTCACCCGAACTTTCTAGGCGGACGAGTCGTTGGTGAACACCACCATTGCCTTGCTGTTTACATTTTTCATGGCGGCGGCGGCCAATGGTTCTTTGCATTCTATGCGGCCGGGGAGCAGGAACCTATTGTGCAACTTCTTTAGGAGCATGTCCTCCATATGTAGTACCTTCTTCAACTTCTCGTCGTTGTTCTTGGAGATTTCCCTGAGGATGCATCCTAGTCGATTTCCCAGCACGACCGCGCTTCCTACGGCGCCATTGGCTCTAATTTCTTGGGGTGCATCTCCATGATCACAATTTTCCTGATGCCGAGCTCGTTTGGTTTTCGTGTCCTCTTCTGCCTCGGTGCTTTACGAAGAAGGATGCATCCTCAAGAAATTAGAGCCAATGGGGCCGGAGGAAGCGCGCTCGTGCTGGGAAATCGACTAGGATGCATCCTCAGGGAAATCGCCAACATCAACGACAAGAAGTTGAAGAAGGTACCACATATGGAGCACATGTTCCTAAAGAAGTTGCACAATAGGTTCCTGTTCCCCGGCCGCATAGAATGCAAAGAACCGTTGAACGCTGCCGCCATGAAAAATATAAACAGCAAGGCGATGGTGATGTTCACCCAACGACTTGTCCGCCTAGAAAGTTCGGGTGAAAAAAGCAATTGATAAGAATGAACCATGGTCCAAGATTCATGCTGACAATCTGACACTTACGGAAGAGGACTTTGAAAAATTTAGGGAGACTTGCGCTAAAGATGAAACCAAGGAAAAGTCAAGGAAAAGGAAGGTGCTCCAGGCCAGGAACACGCCTCCCCACCACCTCGGAAGCCGTGGTTAGGAGGGCAAGAGGCGCGTATGGGCCAAGGAGGATGCCTAACATGAAAGTCATGGAATCCCAGACCCTTGGAGGAGTTCACCGACCCACTGGAGCGTGATTGGATCAGGGCCCGATACAAGTGGGACCGCGTGAAGAAGATCTTTTACACGGACCCGAACATGAGGGAGTTCACGAGACTTCTGGTAATTGTTATATTACCACATTATCATATTAGCTTCCAATCAATTTGACTACAAGTTTTATCACATTATTAGTAAACCATCCATGTTCCTTTTGCAGAAAGAGCAGCACCAAAAGGCAGCCAAAAGCAAGGAGTCATCACAGTCATTAGCGAGGCCCAAGTGGGACACCCCTTTCAACCGGGACCTCAACATAATGAAAAAGGTGTCGAAGGATAAATCGCTGTTGTATGGCGTGTGCATGGTGTTAGAGATGGCGCGTCGAGGAAGATGTGCTACCACGAGAAGCTGGAGAAAACAAGGCAGAGACGGTCATTTCTTAGTCAACAACACATCGATGAGAAGGTCGCACTTGCGGTCAATAAGGCTAAAGTTGATACCAAAGTAGAGTTGTAACAGATACTTGATCATAGGTTCAGTGCAACGGTAGCTAACGTCATGGCTGACTTCACATCTTCCTTTACCGGCTTTATTCTTGCATTTTTCGATTGGATGAAGAAAAATCCAAATAAAGGGCCAGAGAACTTTCCCCTTCCAAGCTACACCAGGAGCAATTCGGTGAACATCGCACCACCAGCAACTGCTCACGCCATTGCACATGCTCCCGTACCTGGTCCCGCTTCTGTTCATAGCAGCTTGTCCTCCATCTCTGACCTACTCGGTGGGGCTTCGTCTTTGGCTGATCTCGATGCCCTCATGGTAATTACGCATCATACCCTCTTGACCAGCATATCTATAGTCTTCCATTTCATATGCCTTTCGGATGTGTGACATTGCATACATGTCTTTGCAGGCCAACGATACCCCGTGCACCCTACTGTACGACATCCAGGGCCAGAAGGTGGCCATGGGAAAGGCAACAATCGTGAAGCCCAAGGATTGCATGTTCCACAAGCGAGAGATGCCTGATGGCTTCTTCAAGGTTAAGATGGCTAGGGTCTTAGCGGGCTTCGAGGATTTGCCTCCTCTGATACCAGTCGATAACGAGGAGACCCCTCAACGGAGTGGCGCATGCAAGAGCTGGTTCGTGCCTTGGACGAAGACTCTTCTTTGTGTCGAGGTGCCCAGTATCACACCAATGGCAGCTTCTCAAGAAGGTATGAACACCACCTCACCTACCAAATTACCTGCACCTGTCGTGGCAGGTGATAACGGACGACGCGAGGGAGAGCCTCCATTAGTGCGAGATGACGTCTCCCACGTTGTAGAAGAAGCAAATGTTGATGATGACATGGAGTAGGATGACGATGACCCAGCCAAGTATTTTAATACCACTTACGATGATGGAGGATTGATGGCTCAGGACGACAAAGACTCAGGCTATGACCGTTAGATGATGACTTGATGCTGCCTGATTTGTCGGAGTCGGAACATCCTAAGGCAGAATGCAAAAAGTCTCTCTTCATGTGATCCCCGCAGGAGACGCCTCCAGATGCCACCTCTACCCAGCAAGAACAACGCGAGGGCCATCCACTGTTTAGCCCAACGACACTGGGGGTGATGGTTAGGGAAGTTATGGCGGCCGTGTGACAGCCCAAGTGTTGTCCCTACCTTATTTGGCATGTAACCTATTGTATGAACCTTGTGACTTGAGTTATGAAATGAGATTGCACCTTGTCATGCCATGCTTTGTTTTGAATTCATGCATCATAGCATCATAGCATCCATCATGCCATGTCTTGCTTGTTGTGGTTGAGTGTGTCTTGTGTTGTGTTGGTGTGATGTGGCCTTGAGGGTTGTGGTTGGAGCTATGTGATGCTTCCTCTTT
Source organism: Hordeum marinum (assembly GCA_022496015.1). Classification (NCBI taxonomy): domain Eukaryota; kingdom Viridiplantae; phylum Streptophyta; class Magnoliopsida; order Poales; family Poaceae; genus Hordeum; species Hordeum marinum. The sequence goes on along the minus strand of CM039678.1, from coordinate 165,101,224 downwards.
CCTTTCCCCCCTCTTATTCCTTTCCAACAACCTCACTAAAATCCTTTCCTTCTATATTAGTTTGGCAACAGATTTAACTTGCAATTAAATTATTTAAAAATGTTCAAGAGGTAGCCCTATGTGTATTATTAATTTTGAGTTTGGTTCTTTGAATGTTTGGAGTTGTATGCTTGTGTGTTTTATATAAACAGGAGCTGCCATTTTATAAAGTATTAAAAAATATGTGTCCTAAAAATCTTCTTAATATTTTTATTAAATAGTGCCTTTTATTTCCATTGCAAAACTTTTTTTTGTTCTGCTCAAATTCCCTCTATTTTGTCTGGTTTTTTTACTTGTAGTGTGGTGTTTAAAAAAAACTGCTCTGTTATTTTATTTGAGAGAGAGAGCCAGGTGGGCCTCGCCTCTCCCGCGGCCCAGCCCGCTTGGGAGAACGGTCACCTGCCCCGTCTGTCGTCGTCGTCAGGTTTAGAGAGAGAGAGAGCTCCCTCCGCCGTCCGCCTTTTCCGTCGCCGTCGCCGTTAGCCCATGGCTATTTAGTCTCCCCTCGGCTTGCGTGCCCCCTCGGCTAGGGTTCCTCTCCTCTCCGCCTCCGCCGCAGCTCCCATATCTTCCTCCATCTCTCTCCCTCCTCTCTTCTTCCTCCCTGCCAGGTAAGAATTCAGTGAGGTTGACTTAGTGCGCCGGTCGTCGTCTTCGCCGTCGCCGCGTCTCTGGTGGCTCTCGTTCAAGGTGGTGATGGCGTGGAGCTTCAGGGTTCTCCCCGCGTTCCGTCCCCGCCGCTAGGAGGTGAGGAGCACCTCCCTGCGGTGCCAATTGGCGTCGCCGTCGCCTACAAGGAGCAGGTCATCGCCGGCTCCTTCCTCTTTGTCATCATCGCGTCCCCGACCCCCCTTCGGCGTCTTCGTTTCAACTGGCTCGTCGTCACCTTCCCCTCGGTGAGAAGCCGGTTCCCGTAGCCCCCTTCTCCCCCCGTAGCTCATCGGGTGGTCGCCACTGCGTAAGTCGCCGCCGGTCGCAAGGCGGGTGCTTGCCGCTCGCCTCCTTCCTCCTCACCGCAAGGTGAGCCGGGGAATGGAACCCTTGCATGTCCCCTCGTGCGTGAGAGTCGTTGTGTCGCCAAATTCGTCGTATGCTCGCCAGAATCGCCGTTGCCTTGCCGCTGTCGTCGTCGGGCTGTTCTAACTTCTGTTTCATCAGAGAGTTGAGCGCGTGTGTTAGTACTAGTTCAATTAGCATCATACGTGTTCAGTTGCGCACGCGTAGCAGAGTGGTTGTGCTCGGGGGAAATGACCTAGAGGTCATGGGTTCGATCTGAACCCCTCCCCATTTTTATCCTGTTTTCCTTTTTTTGTTTCTTTTGTTTTCTTCCTTTGCAATATATATGTATGTGTGTAGTAATTCCAGCTTGTGTTTTTTTATGTTTGCTTGCTTGTGAGCATGTGGTGTGTGTGTGTGCTTAGGGCATACATACACATAGTGTGGTGTGAATTTGTGAGTGTGTGTGTATGCTATGCATACATACATGTGTGTGTGAGTAGTTGTAGGTGTATGTGCTTGTGTGTGTGCCACATAGTGTGGTGCATATGTATGGATGTGTGTATGCGGGAGAGTGAGTGTGTGTGTTACCATACACATATGCATATGCATATATGCATTGTGCATATATGTGTGCATATGTGTGTGGATGACCACCCATACACATGAGCATGTATGTGAGTGTATGTGACTAGTGCTTTGCGAGTGTTGTGTGTGTGAGCCTATATGCAATATGCATATATGGCCATGTGAGTGTGTGTGTGGTTGAACACCCCCTCATGGCTGGTATGTTCATGGTGGCATTTGTGCTCATATGCCCTTGGGCATATTTACAGCATGTGTGTGTGTGTGCTTGTGGATTGTGGGTGTAGAGTGTGTGAGTGTGGGGACTAGTGGGTTTCCCACTTGACATACCCCTTGCTATAGCATGCATGCTGTGTTTTGTTAGCTCATCTCCATGTAAAACCAAGTTTTAAATCTGGTTATGATCATTTGCTCATGTCCATTAGGGTTAAGTATCACTTATGAGAATAGGTGGTAGATTTGCTATCTTTTTGTGCCATGTTGTTTCACATGAACATATGAGTGTGACACATGTATTTGGGGTAGGAAGAGCCAATGAATCCGTTGGAGCTTTCAGATTTCACTTTTGAGCAAGTTTATAAAACTGTCATTTTCAGGTGTGATGCTACTTTGTCATTTTTGCATGATTTAATCCTTGCTTGCTTTGGGGCATGTGCCAATATGGAAGTGCTTGTGTTTTATATCTACTTTGCCATGGTATTTTTGTTTAATATGAGAACCACGCATATAAGTGAGAACCATGTAGTTAAGTAGCCAACTTAATGTTTCTGTTTCAGCATGCTAAAAACTACTGTCTGAGAATCTGTTGTTATTTTTATGCCATGTAGAGTGGGTGCCATCTAGTTATGTGTTGTGAATTTGCTCATGCTCAGTGTTAGTTATTTCAAGAAGATGTTGTCTACCGCCATCCTGTTAATTTGCATGCCAAGAGGTGCTATCTAGCATATTTAACTACTACTATCAACTTGCTACTTTATTAACCCAGATTCTAGAAAACTAGAATTTTCACCAAGTCCCAGAAAACTGTTTCATCTTGTCAATTTGATAGCTTCATGCTTATTGATGTGTGCCTCCTTTGCTGTTTGTGTGGTTGGATAAGTTGATGTGTGTGTTGTGTAGTTTCTGTTAAAATCTTGTTTGTGGCTGTAGGGTTCCTGTAGCTCAAGCTGTGGGCTGTGTAAGTTGCTATGTTGCTGTTTTGTGGCAGATTGCTTGTTTTATTGTTTTGTGAGTTGTGGGATCTATACTCCATAGAATTGATTGATTTTTGAGTCTATTGTGGTTGGTTTTTCATTAACTAACTAGTGGCTACCTTGGAATGACAAGAACTACCCCATGGCATTGGTTGTCTTGTGATTTGCCTTCGTACCTTGTCGTGAGCGTATCGTGAGAACCGTAACTCCGTTTCTTGCGTTCCTTATATGAATTTCTATCGATTTTGCATGTTGCATCTATATTTTCCATGTTCATGCATGTTTAAATAACATAACATGAGGTTCTGTCCAGAATCATTAATAAACAAAGTTTGCATGTGAAACATGACTAGTTTTGGGTTGCCATGTTAAATTCTTCATAAATGAATCATGCATCATCTTGGTTGTGCATTGCACCTTTGTTGGATGTTTATTGTTGTTGTTTCTCTTGGGTAGACGCGAGTGTTGATACTGAGTATGAGGTCCCAGGAGAGTACTACTACGAGGATCCCGCTACTTGTTCCACTGAAGAACCAACAGGCAAGATGATCGTACCCGGATCCCGATACTATTTTCGCTTGCTAGTTTCTTGCTCTTATTGTTACAATTGTGCTATCTACCACTTGAATATCAGCCTCCTAATTGCCATGACAGCCTCTAACCCACCACATCCTAGCAAACGTTTGATTGGCTAAGTCACCGCTGCTCAGCCCCTCTTATAGCGTTCTTAGTTGCAGGTGCAGGTTGTTCCATGTGATAACATGGTTTTGGATATCAAAATATTATATGTTATTTAATTTAATTCACATATATATCTTGGTATCGGTGGAAGGCTTGGCCTTTTGCTAGGTGATTTATTCCGCTGTTACCGCCATAGTTCTTGTTACCGGTGTTATGTTTTCCATATCTTGCGCTCCTAACACGCTTGGGATTGTTATGGGGACCCCTTGTTTATTCGGTTGAGATTAAAACTTGTCTGGCAAGACCCAACATTGGTACTACATTTGCTTAATAACTTAATAAAATTTGCATAGGGCTTTGCAACCCCGTGGATAATTAATCAACCCCCGGGCCAGTGCTCCTCGTGAGTATTGGTCCAAACTAGAGCACTGTGCGGGGCCAACCCAGGGCAACTTGGGAGATTTCTATCAGGCCATCGTACACTAGCTTATCCATCGTGTCCTAAGAACAAGATACACGGCTCTTATCGGGTTCGTTGACACGTCGGGTGGTCTTGCTGGATTTGTTTTACCTTTATCGAGTGTCTTGCGTGTGGAGTCTGACTTTCTTTGGGTTTTCTCGAGGTGTTGGAAGTCCTTTGGAGTTACCTATGATGATCCCGAGGTCCGTGATCGAGGCTATTCCTGTGGAGTGTGGTTAATTTGTAATGGACTAGTTGGAGCACCCCTGCAGGGATAAATCTTTTCGAGAAGCCGTGCCCGCGGTTATGTGGCAACTTGGATATTTGTTTAACACCCGGTTATAGTAAACTTGAAGTAAACTCTAATTAAAATACACCAACTGTGTGAGTAACCGTGATCGTCTCTTCTCGTGAACAGGATCCAAGAGAGAACGCGGTGGGGTTATGATTGACGTAGGTAAGTGTTTAGGATCTCATAGAGATCAACTAGATTCGATCGTTCATCGTAGGTCACTTCTATTTGTTTTCATGTTACATAAGTTAGCCACCATATATGCTTAGTGTTGCTGCAAACTAAACACATACCCCATCCCAACCTTTAAGCTTGAATAGTCTCGGTACCCGGGCGCTTGATTGTTGAGTCCTTGTGGCTCACAGATTACTACAACCCTCCAGGTACAGGTACAGATGAGTACGTGCAGGATGATCTTACCCAGCTCCAGTGGGAATATGATGAGGAAAGAGGCAGGATGTACGTGACTTACCCGGATGAGTAGAGGACCATGGTCATGATCTTTGGGATAGCGAGATAGTATCATTTGCATCGGTTTTATCATTTGATTTCGTGCGTAGTCGGACCCTGTCTTCATCTTGATGATTTGAGCTCTGTGTGGACTGTATTTAGCATGTGGCGAGTGTAAGCCAAGTTGTATACTCATCTCTTCTATAATGTGTGATGCAATGATTCTATACTAGCGAACGGCAAGCGCCTCTATCCCTTGCGAGGCCCTCGTGTCTTAAAATGGATAGGCGCGCATCTTGCGCATGACACCCAGCCACTAACAGAACCAATTAACCACTAATTATTTATTATTGGGAAAGGGGCCCACTGGTCAATGAGTCATTAACTTAATTAATTCAGTTAATTAATTTTCTTAAACTAATCCTAATTAAACAGGACCGGGCCCACTTGCTAGTTAACCCGGGGGTCAAACCCTCGTGGTTAACACCGGCCAGAATCACCGGCGTTGAGCCGCCGTTGACTCTAGAGACGGCGAAGGAATCGGGTTCCCTCCTCTGGCGACCATTTCACTGGTGGAAGGCACCAGGCGAACCTATGCTCATGCACTCATCCATCCCGACACCTCTTCGAGGCTGAGACGGACGGAATCAATGTCGGCGACGAGCTCGGCGGCTGCCGGAGCTCGGGAGCTAGGGCGCAAAAAGACCGGAGCTTTGCACCTACGACCTCTATGCTGCCCCACGAGCTTGATGGTGGGATTGGAAGGACCAGTTGATCACCGGAGCAATGCCGGCGACGAGCTCGTGCGGCGAAGCACTTCGGGTGCCGACGGAACCGAGGCTTACAGAGAGGGAAATGGCCGGGGAAGAGAGGGGATCGATCCGGGGGCTCACTATGGGCTCAGAGCCGTCGATGGCGCGCTCGGGGAAGGCTTGGAGGCGGCAGATTGTCGGCGGCAGATCGTTGGGTCCGAGGAGGAAGAAGGGGACGGGGTCGTCGCTCCAGGGGCTTTGCTGGCACGTGGTAGGTGCAGGGGTCGGGGACGACGAGGCGGAGCTTCTGGTGGGCTCAGGGGGCACGGGAGAGGTTGTGGCTACGGCGGCGAGCGAGCGGAGGCAACGGCCATGGCCGAGCAGAGGAGAGGGGAGAGGCAGGGGGCGAATGAGTGAGAGAGAGAGAGAGCGATGGGGACGGTAGCAGCGTTCTCATCCGCTCGCCAGCGCGACGGGGAAGGCAGACACGCAGGGAGCTGCGTGTCAGCTCTGGCGCGAGCGCACAGTGGGCACGCGCTCGTCCTCCTGGCCGCTAGGAGGACGACGACCCCCCTGTGGGCCAGGTGGGCTGGCCTGGCCTGGTTGAGGCAAGCTTCCTTCTCTTTTTTAAAAAAATTCCAGTTTCTGTTTTTCTTTTCTGACATTTATTTTATTTTTATTTAGGCACAAAATACTCCAAATATTTTATAGAGATTAGTTTGAATATTTCAAACCTCTACAAAAAGTTTCAGAATATTTTGAATACTAAAATAATTATAATGCTTTATTTGGCATTTTCAGTAGCTTTAATATTTATTTTTGAAATACTATATAGATTCAAATATTTAGAATGACCCCTGATGTATTTATGTCCTCATTTATCAGACATAGGGGACATTTTTTATGGGCATTTTGGATTTGTTGGTTTTTCACAACTATTGAATTGGTTTGATTCAAGTGAGGTGTTAGGGTTTCTGTTAATCCGTTTTTCAAGTTGATGCAAAAAGTGAAAACATGATGCACACACATGTTGACCTAAGTAAGCTAACTATGGATGTGACAACTCACCCCCACTCAAAAGAATCTCGTCGCGAGATTTCGAAGTCGCCGGAAAGAGCGTGGGGTACTCTAGTCAAAGACGGTCCTCTCTTTCCCATGTGGCTTCCTTCTCGGAATGGTGTGACCACTGAACCTTGAGAAACTTGATGTTCTGATGCCGAGTGGTACGCTCAGCTTGATCAAGAATACAAACAGGGTATTCTCGATATGTAAGGTTATCTTGGAGATCAAGCGCTTCGTGGTCCACTTCGCGGACAGGGTCCGAGAATCAAGGCCTGAGTTGCGAGATGTGGAAGACATCATGAACCTTGGAAAGATGCGGTGGAAGTTCCAATTGGTAGGCAACCTCTCCTCGTTTAGCAAGAATGCGAAAAGGTCCAATGTAACGAGGAGCCAACTTTCCCTTGATACCGAATCAACGGGTACCCTTCAGAGGTGTAACCCGAAGATAAGCCTTCCCATCAACTTCATAGGTCACAACCTTATGATGACGATCATATTGGCTCTTTTGACGAGATTGGGCTGTTTTAAACTTTTCATGAATAATTCAAACTTGCTCCCCTACATCCTAGATCATATTCATGCCAAAGAGTTACCTCTCTCCGGTTTCTGACCAGTTAAGAGGTGTTTGACACCTTCGTCCATAGAGAACTTCAAAAGGGGCTTTGCCCAAACTTGATTGATAACTATTGTTATAAGCTAATTTGGCAAATGGAAGACATTTCTCCCAATTCATACCGAGGGATATAACACAAGCTCGGAGCATGTCTTCGAGGATTTGATTGACTCTCTCAACTTGACCACTTGACTGCGGATGGATAGCAGTGCTAAAGGATAGATGAGTCCCCATAGCAGTTTGGAAACTTTCCCAGAATCGGTAAGTAAAGATACTTCCACGGTCTGAGTTAATCTCCAAAGAAACACCATGAAGAGAAACTATTCGAGAAACGTATAACTCCACTAGCTGGCTAGCAATTATACTCTCCCGAACAGGAAGAAAATGAGCCACTTTGGAAAGACGGTCTATGACCACAAAGATAGCATTATTCCCTCTCTTGGTCCTGGGAAATCCAGAAATGAAATGCATACTGACCTTATCCCATTTCCATTCAGGAATAGCTAAGGGTTGAAGGGTGCCAGCAGGCCTTTGATGTTCTGCCTTAACGCGACAACAAACGTCGCAGTTGGCAACGAACTGAGCAATTTCTCTCTTCATCCTAGTCCACCAGATCCTCTGGCATAGGTCCTGATACATCTTGGTACTACCTGGATGAATTGTGAGAGGAGAATCATGAGCCTCCTTAAGGACCAGCTACCGAAGATGTTGGTTCTTGGGAACCACCAAACGGTTCTGAAAGAACACCACACCTTGATCGATAGAGAAATCCTTAGCAATATCACTAACGAGGTTCACTTTGATCCAGGATATACCCTTATCACGCTTTTGGCCAGCTATGATTTGATCCTTGAGAGTAGGTTTTGCCACCAGGTTAGAAAGGAATCCTTGAGGAACAATCTGAAGATTCAACTTCTGAAATTCCTCATAGAGAAGTGGTTGACTTTATTGTAACATCAGGTTGTTACAATAAGACTTACGACTTAGTGCATCATCCATCACATTGGCTTTCCCCGAGGTGTAAGTTATCCCTAAGTCGTAATCTATAATCAACTAAACCCATCGTATTTGCCTGAGATTCAAATCCGGCTGGGTGAAAATATATTTCAGACTTGGGTGATCAGTGTAAATTTCACAACGATTATCCAAAAGGTAATGTCGCCAGGTTTTCAGTGCATGGACTATAGCTACAAGCTCAAGATCCTGTTTTGGATAATTATCCTCATGTGGATGCAACTGTCGAGATGTGTATGCAATCACATGATGATCTTGCATGAGAATGCAACCTAATCCTTGTCGCGAGGCATCGCAATAGATAACAAAGTCCTTAAAGAAGTCTGGTGGCACCAGCACTAGAGCAGAGGTCAGGCATCTTTTCAGTTCCTGAAAACTGTGCTCACATTGTGGGGTCGACTCGAAATTTTTATCTTTCTTGAGGAGTTCAGTCAAAGGCTTAGCAATCTTGGAGAAGTTCTCGACAAAGCGGCGACAATAGCTCGCTAAGCCAAGGAAACTCCGAACTTGCTTAACCGATTCAGGTTGAGTCCAATCAAGGACGGCCTGAACTCTCTCGGGATTGACAGCAATACCTTTATCAGAGATCACGTGGCCTAGATAGGTCACTTCTGGTAACCAAAATTCACACTTGGAGAATTTGGCATACAAACGATGCTCTCAAAGTTTCATCAATACCAGCCTTAAATGCTCGGCATGTTCCTGTTCGTTCTTCGAGTAGATGAGTATATCGTCGAGGTAAATCACAACGAATTTATCCAGATACTCCATGAAGATCGAATTCATCAAGCGAGAGAAGGTGGCTGGGGCATTGGTTAAACCGAAGGACATGACAGTGTACTCATATTGTCCATAATGAGTAACAAAATCCGTTTTGGAATGTCCCCGTTTCTAATTCTGATTTGATGGTATCCCAACCTCGAATCCATCTTGGAAAAGACAGAGGATCTAGCGAGTTGATCATACAAATCATTTATCCTGGGAAGCGGATACTTGTTCTTTATGGTGACCAGATTCACCGGCCGATAATCCACAACCATCTGATCCGATCCATCCTTCTTCTTGACAAAGAGGACAGGGCAAGCCCAAGGAGAAGAACTAGGATGGATGAAACCTTTCTTCAAAGCCTCATTGAGTTGTTTCTTAAGTTCGGCTAGTTCTAAGGGTGCCATCTTATAGGGTCTTCTGGCTATTGGGACAGTCCCTGGAATGAGCTCTATCACAAACTCTACATCTCTGACAGGTGGAATTTTTGTCAGTTCTTCTGGAAAGACATCCGGAAAGTCGTGGACTACCGGAATATCTTCTAACTCTGGAAGAGGGCTAGCATTGAGAGAATAGAGTTGGCGTTTGACAGCTCGAGTGGAGACATTAACTATCTCACCCGATGGATGTGTAAGCTGAACATTCCTAGTATGAGTATCAATGTTAGCATAGTGAGCTTTCATCCAGTCCATGCCTAAGATGATATTGATGTCCGAAGACTTGAGGGCTATCAAAGATGCTAGGAAGACTAGCCTATCCACAAGAATCTCATTATCATGGCTTACCCTAGAAGTTTGCCATTTTGAACCAGGAGTTTGAACTACTAAAGGAGTAGGCATATCACAAAAAGATATGTTATGCAACTGTGCATAACTTTCTGAGATGAATGAATGAGATGCTCCAGTATTAAACAGAACAGATGCTGGATGACTATTGACAAGGAGCGTACCTAGGATAACATCAAGATCCTCAAGGGCTTCTTCAGCAGAAACATAATTCACTCGACCACGAGCAGGAGCTGGCTTCACATAGAAGGCTTTTCCTGGCTTCCCACATCCAGCCGGCTTCGCATTGTTCTGGAGACACTCACGGGAATAGTGTCCTGGTTCTCCACATTTGTAGCAAACAACGGTAGCACGAGGAGCAACATTAACAGGGGGACCTCCAAATGTCCTGGCCGAAGGGCTGGGCGGAGCTAGGCGAGGTGCCTGGAAAGATGGCCTCGCGGTGTACCTTGGTGACAGAGCTGTGTTGGGCACCCACACCCGGCATTTCTTGGATCTCGAGCCAGATGCGGGGCTGAAGTCACGAGTATGCTTCTTAGTTTCCTCATAGTTAGTTTGTCATGTTTCGGCATTGATAGCCTTGTTGACGAGTGCCTGGAAGGTAGTGCACTCATGCAGGCGCAGATCTCGAAGGAGCTCAGGATTAAGTCCCTTGCGGAACCTAGCTTGTTTCTTGGCATCGTTCGGCACTTCCTTTGGAGCATAACGAGCAAGGTTTCCGAACTCGCGGCTATAGGCATCCACTGTCAGTCTGCCCTGGGTAAAAGCACAGAACTCCTCTCTCTTGCGATCCATCAGCCCTTTCGGGATGTGATGGGTACGGAATGCCTCACTGAAATCTGCCCAAGTTGCTACGGGGCCTGCAAGACGCATGGCTTCATAATTTTCCCACCACAGATTGGCGGGTCCTTCCAGGAAGTATGCAGCAAAAGTCACCTTGTTGGCCTCAGATACATTGGCAGCTCGGATTTTGCGAGACATGCTAGTCAGCTAGTCATCAGCGTCGAGCGGGTCGACCGAATGATGAAACTTAGGTGGGCACAACTTGATGAAGTCATTGAGGGACACACCATCATTATGCTCATTGTAGGGAGGACGCGCGGTATTCTACTCAATACGTTCCAATAGCCTGTTGGTCTCTCTTTTATTCTGCTCAGCTTCGAGCATCACTTCTGCCAAAGAGGGCGCCTGCGGCCGGTTCTCTTGTCTTGGCTGACTTCCCTCGCCCTGCTCGAAGGCAGGCACGGGGTTATTCCTAGTTGACACCATCCTGGGAAAACAAACCCACAGCTTAGACAAGGAAGATAACAGCTCTAAGACATGAGATGAGGAATGTACTGAACAACATGGCATGCAAGGGTAAACACCCGATCAACATGGTAAAAACAAACTTCCATATGAACACCATGATTCATACACACCATGACATAGTTCAGTACAAGCCCAAGCTGAATTACAACCTACGGAAAGATGATACAACTCATCGGAGGCATTACAAGCTTCCTATACAATATATATCTACACCTCCGGAACTCAACTCTCAATCTCAGTCATATCCCATAAGAGGCGTAGGACTATGGCGATACAACTACTACAATACTAGAACTAACATCCACGTACTCAAGCATCGCCGTAGAACACCTCATATAGGTTACCCCCATGACACGGGAGCTGAACCTGAGGATCTGGAAACACCTTGGCCTACGGTCCCTAGAAACCGTAAGGACACGTATGTGGCCTCGGTACCCTCGTTGGTGGCAACAACGGTCCTAAAAGAGGAGTGATGCCTCCAACATCGGGCCAGTCTACGCATGCTGGCAGATGAGTCTGCGATGGGCTCAGCATCTCCAAATCTCCATAGCTTGTCTCCATGACAGGTGCTACCTGCGTCAGGGCTGTCCAAAGACGTGCACGGGTAGCATATAGCTCCATGCGTAGGGCACATGCATCACGATCCCTGTTCTCCAACATCTGAGCAGTCACCTGAAGCCTAGGGTCCTCATGAGAATGATCATAATAGGCTGCACTAAGATAACCATCCTCTCCTCCTAGAGTAGCAGGAACATAGCAGAACTCAGTGTTCTGAAGCAGTCCATGGTGAGATGTCATAATAGTCAACATGGTGTAGGCGGCCTCTTGAACTGCCATGTCTATGATGACACCTAACCCATATGACCAATGCAGCGGCTCTGCAGCTCCAGGATATGATGGATATATCCTAACAGTACACAAGCACCGGCTCTGGTTGAAGTCTCGATACTGCTCCCCTACTGTATACTCTGGGTACCAACGGTAACCAATATCCATCATAACTCTAACCAACATGGCCGTGTGACCTAGTAAATCGATGCACCTAGTCAGATGGACCACCTGACGAGAAGGATGAGGGGGCATCTGAAACAGAGATTGATGCAAAGACATTAGACATCCTAGCATAAATTGGATAGCATAACGGTTGTAATTGCTCAAAAAAAGATTTTTAGACAACTACAAGGATTGGATAGCATAACCACTTGGCTTTCTAGACTCAAGTTTTCTAATCCAACTGATTGTCACACCAAACAATAATCTAGAACTGAAGTTCACTTGCGAACAAGCTAGCTAATAGTCCATGGTTAGTAACTCGTCATCCTAAGCAATAGATGAGAAGCCTAGTTCTTAACCCCATAGAAAAGATGAGGGTGACTCATAAATAGAATGACTCGGGAAGAGGAGTAAACAAAACCTTATGTTCCCTTCCACAATCAATTCCCTTACATTTCTATAGTGTTTCTAGACTCAACTTCGACCGATTTGGCTTGGTAGTCCTATAGTCAGTCAGGCTCTGATACCAACGCTGTCGGGACCCCGATCCTAAGTCATAAGAATCCAGCCTGTAACACATCACATCACTTTCCAGCCTCACGCACGGTAACTCCATGGCTGCAGCCTTACCTTAGTCGGGACCGTTTGCGCCTTTTGGCTAACATATGTGAATATGTCGCTAGCATTCAAACGATAGAGAACCCGGGCCGACATGACTAGTCATAGAACCCAAGTGGCACATCTGTATGAAAATAGGCATACGTAACCCAGCAATGCAGGTGTCGGTCTCAAGCGTGTGTAGATGAGTCATAGCCAGCTACAAGGACTCCATTACGCCGTGGGACATAAATGTCATCACTGCACGTAGACAAGTCATAGCAGGCTATAGGGACTCCATTACACTGTCAGACATTTCCCTGAAGGGACAGACACAACAGCAAAGAAGGATAGATGTCGGTCAATCAATGTGTCCGGAGCAGTAGCAAGCTACCAGGGCTCGGTGAAAGCACAAAGAGGCAGTTTCCCGTAAAGAGTACTACTAAAGGCACATGACTAGGTGTCGGATTCCATACATACCGTTGCATGTCACATGTACGCATGACATGCCCGATATGCCTAGATACAACTATGGCATCACAACATAACCATACAACACAACTTTTATTTAAGAAGCTCAGAGGAGCCTTGCATAATATGTTCTTACAGGTAGGGGCCACATGACCCGACACTCAAGTCATACAAGCAAGTTCATACAAACCAAGCGGAATCATAAAGTTGTCTTATTACAGACAGTTGAAAGGGTAAAAAGGCACATGGCCTGACTATCTACAGCCCGCCATAGGGCATAAGGTCATAGCTGGGACACCGGCTATTCAGTGTCGTCGACATCTAGAAAGAACCCACCTGATGGCTCCTGAGTCTCATCTGCAACATTTATTAAGCAAACATGAGTACAAATGTACTCAGCAAGTCTTTAAAGCAGACCTAGACTATTCATGCTCATGTATCAACAAGGGGAGTGGTGGAGTTTATGCAACAATGCCAGCTTTGACTCTTGGCTAACCTATACTGCACATTTTTAACTCTTTGTTCAAATTTTAGATATCGCACACGAGTCCACTAACTCCACATCAATACACCACCATGGATTCACTTTCGTCATCTACGAGAGTGCCATCCACAGTACTCACACTTGTCTTGAGATTTTTATGAGTATCCATTAAATTATCTATGAACAACATAAGTTCTCCAAGTAGTTCATATACGAGGACGCGGCTATTCGAACAGATTCATACCCTGTAGGGTGTACTTATTCACACACGCTCTCGCCACTTATCGTTGTGTACTCATAAAACCATGCACCTCGGCAACCTTCAAGCGGAAGCCTAGCGAGGGAGTCGGCCATGAACGTCAATCACATAAAACCTCTAGTCTAGGCTATCGCCTATTTGAGACAGAACCCGCACGGAAGTCCGGCCGAAGTTTCCGCCTTCGGCCCCAAATGATGTGTGCAGGGTTCCCAAGCCCACCATTCGGCTGACCCCTGGTACACCGTGCCACTGCCTACTGCGTCGTAACCCACCCCTAGGGTAAGCGTTACGCATGGCCTCCAGTATACTATAAACACCAGAAACTATTTGCAACACCTAGACCAAGGACTAGGTGGTTGATAAGTCGAGCAGGGTCATATTCCAGGGCCCAGCATGTGGTAGTAACTAAACTTGGATCACAAACACGGAACTCAGTTCCTAAGAACGGTCCCAATGAGACAACCCGCTATGTACTCCTACATAGCCTATCATCGCTACCTTCACCAAATCGGGTTCATCATTAAGCTTTCACATCAGAACAATACTGTTTCACTCCAGTTCATCACCCAGATGAATCAGACCTAACACAACTCTAAGCATAGCAAGCATAGCAGCAAAGTAGGTAAAGCACATCATGGCTCAAGCATCTACTAGGTATGCTAGGTTGCAAGGTTTAGCTATTTACTGTGACAATGACAGGTCATGCAAAGGAATGGGTTCATCTATCGTACATGACAGGCAATTGAACGTTTGTCCTAATGCAATAAACAAGAGCAGGAGCGAGAGAATGGGATGTTATCAGAATGATAAATGGGGTTGCTTGCCTTGCTGGGAAGTGGGAAGGTATTCTCCTTTAATGGAATACTCGGGGGTATCCTCAGAAGCAGGGCCTACCACAATGCAGATAAGTAACAATCAACACAGGGCAAGTGCAGCAATATGATGCATGATCATGACATGGCAACATGGATGGATGAGCTAATGCAACTATTAACCAAGTTAAATGAAGTAGTTTTGAATATAGGTTCAAAATCGTTCTCCATTTCATATTCCCTCTATTGACCTATTACTAAATGTCAATGTTCATCTATAAAGGTTGTTCTAACATGCTTGATAGCAGCACAATTGGATTCATTGGGTTTTTCTGATAAATTTTCTTATACAAATTATTTCAATCTGAGTTATAGATTAATTTCTATGAATTTCCTAAGTTTTAAATAATTTCTAGAATTAATTTAATTCAGAAATTCCTTTATTGCATCAGCATGTTATCAGCATGTCATCATCTAGTCAACAGCCCATTGACAGGTCAAACCTGACCAGTGGGGCCGACTGGTCAGTGACCCAGCCACTAACAGAAGCAATTAACCACTAATTATTAATTATTAGGAAAGGGGCCCACTAGTCAGTGAGTCATTAACTTAATTAATTCAGCTAATCACCGGAGCAACGCCGGCGACGAGCTCGTGCGGTGGAGCACTTCGGGTGCCGACGGAACCGAGGCCTACGGAGGGGGAAACGGTTGGGGAAGAGAGGGGATCGATCCGGGGGCTCACTACGGGCTCAGAGCCGTCGATAGCGCGCTCGGGGAAGGCTTGAAGGCGGCGGATCGTCGGGTCCGAGGAGGAAGAAGGGGACAGTGTCGTCGCTCCAGGGGCTTTGGCGGCGCATGGCTCGATGCAGGGGTCGAGGATGATGAGGCGCAACTTCTGGTGGGCTCAGGGGGGTGCGGGAGCGGTAGCGGCTACGACGGCGAACGAGCGGAGGCGACGGCCATGGCGGAGTAGAGGAGAGGGGAGAGGCAGGGCGAATGAGCGAGAGAGAGAGAGCAATGGGGACGGCAGCGGCGTCCTCATCCGCTCGCCAGTGCGACGGGGGAGGCAGACATGCAGGGAGCTGCGTGTCAGCTCCGGCGCGAGCGCACAGCGGGCACGCGCTCGTCCTCCTAGCCGCCAGGAGGACGACGACCCCCTGGGCCAGGTGGGCCGACCTGGCCTGGCTGAGGCAGGCTTCCTTCTCTTTTTAAAAAAAAATCCAGTTTCTGTTTTTCTTTTCTGACATTTGTTTTCTTTTTATTTAGGCACAAATGCTAGGCACAAAATACTCCAAATATTTTATAGAGCTTATTTTGAATATTTCAAACCTCTACAAAAAGTTTCAGAATATTTTGAATACTGAAATAATTATAATGCTTTATTTGGCATTTTCAGTAGCTTTAATATTTATTTTTGAAATACTATATAGATTCATATATTTAGAATGACCCCTGATATATTTATGTCCTCATTTATCAGACATAGGGGACATTTTTATAGGCATTTTGGATTTGTTGGTTTTTCACAACTATTGAATTGGTTTGATTCAAGTTAGGTCTTAGGATTTCTGTTAATCCCTATTTCAAGTTGATGCAAAAAGTGAAAACATGATGCACACACATGTTGACCTAAGTAAGCTAACTAGGGATGTGACAATTATGATCCAATGATGTGTTGCCATCTTATGATGTTTTGAGTAGATTACTTTTGTCCTTTGGGTTGATTGATGATATAGATTGGTTTGAGTTGCATGTTTTATTATTGGTGTTGTCCTATGGTGCCTTCCGTGCCGCGCACATGTGAGGGGTCCCCGCTGTAGGGTTTGTAGTATGTTTATGATTCGCTTATGGTGGGTGGCGTGAGTGATAGAAGCACAGACCCAAGTAAGTAGGTTGTTTGCGTATGGGATAAAGGGGACTTGATGCTTTAATGCTATGGTTGGGTTTTACCTTAATGATCTTTAGTAGTTGCGGATGCTTTCTAGAGTTCCAATCATAAGTGCATATGATCCAAGTAGAGAAATTATGTTAGCGTATGCCTCTCCCTCATATAAAATTCCAATAATGGTTTCCGATCTTGTTAACAATTGCCTAGGATAATTCCGCACACCGACCCATCATTATTCCACACTCACTATTTGTAATATATTGTAATATTATGATAACATCACCTATCTTTATATTTTAGTTCTCTGATATCATGCAAAGTTATCCTCTTCATACCCACAACGTAGTTTCATTTCTCGTTTCTAGTTGGAAGCAAATGTTCGGTGTACGTAGAGTCGTATCGGTTGCAGATAGGACTTGAGAGAATATTGATCTTACCTTTAGCTCCTTGTGGGTTCGACACTCCATACTTATCACTTCCACCTTTGGAAATTGCTACGATGATTCCTTGCACTTGGGGATTATCATTGCCCAGGAGCCCCCTTTTTGACGCTCAAACCGCTCTACGTCGTCATCCCAGTCCCGCGCATTTCCCCACCACCGTTTGGTACGACCGGAAATCAAGGACACACTTCACGGGGCGAGGCCCCGACACCCTTGATTCCGACCGGAAACCAAGGGCGGCATCAGAGGGGACAAGTGGCCTTATGACCAGTAAGGCTCCTGAGGCATGCTGCTCAGGAGCCCCCTTTGACACTCGAGCGATCCCCATTCTGTCCCTTTCAGTCATCGCCCTAGGAGACCCTGAGGCCTCCCGAGGCTCCATGTGATGGTTCTGCACTGTGGTCGGAGCCCACAGCTTCTCGCAAAATGCCAATCCAGAAAGAGAGAGAGAACTCAAGATCGCTAAAACGAGAGAACAAAGAGAAAAAGTCCCTGCCCCTCTTTTCTTTTAAAACATAGGATCACAAAATCTTTGAGCTTCTGACAGGCTCAAGCACAAAAAGGGCCATTGAAGGCTGCAACTTGAAATACAAAAAAGAGCGAGAAAACGGCCGCATCCGGCTTTTTGGGGTTGTCCCCGCCTTCTTCTGCCCCCAGCGCTAAGCATAGGGCATCCACATTGCATGGGCATAGCCATTGATGGGCAGTGCTGACTTCTCCGCCAGCTCTGGGCTGTGGCTACCACATTGCATGGGAGGAACCCCTCTGCGTCCTCGGGGGGCTCCGGGCGTATACAACCCGCTCATTATTACGTGAGAGCGACATGGGTTGATGTAGGTCCCGGGGGCATATAGGGAGCCCCATGCCTCGCAGGCATGGAGCCCACTCGCAGCCCCTGGGCTCGTCGCGGTGAAGTATGGTTTGCCCTGGGCGAGCCCCCGAGCGTAGGGGAAGCCCCCTGCGCTCTCTGCCCGGAGAGCCCGCCCTAGCAGAAGGTCCTGAGTTCCCCGGGAGTTGCCCCAGCACGCCTCGCCGGGGCCCCCGAGGTTTCCATGCTGGTACTCTGGGCCCTGTCCCTAGGCCAGGTGAGCTGGGCCTGGGGACATGGGCGAGTACATGTTCGCCCGCCAGCGACCGAGCGAAACTCGTCCTAACGACATGGGCGTATGTTCCACCCTCCGTCCCTAAGCGAGTGTCGCGCGCCCTGGAGACAAGGGCGCATGTTCCATCCTTGGCCTCCAGGTTGGGACCGTCTGGCCCAGGGACATGGGCATGTGTGCCACCCTCCGTCCCCAAGCTGGGGCCTCTCGGTCCGGATACGAGGGCGCATGTTCCACCCTCCGTTCCCAGGCGAGTGACCCCCGGTCCCCAGACCCAGACGTCTGCCCGAAGCAGCTCCCTACCATCGGGCATGCCACGCGAGGATTTCCGCGCCTGGAATCCTCGCGAAGCCAGCCCCACGAGCCGCCCCCGCGAGGTTGCACGTACCTGTCCGCGTGGGGGAACCTCGCGAGGTCGCGTGTGTGTCTCCTTATGCCGTGGTAGCCAGTGATGCTCTCTCCGTAACCCGGGCGCACAACAACATGGTCGTTGTCGAGTTGTGTGGGCCCCCGGGCGCAGGCGTAGTCTAGCCTCCGGTCCTCCTCCCTGGTTCCAGAAAGCATGTCGGGAAGCGCGAAGCCAGGGCCCCCTCACACGGCCGGAGCCTGCGCCCCCGGCGGCTCGAGCCAAGTCCCTAGAAAGGGCGGGCCAGTGTAGATGTCTTGAATTTGCCTGCGTGGTCCAAGCGCCGTGGCCTCCGGTTGTGCGGGTCCAAGGGCGTGGGCCCCGCGGTTGTGCAGCTAGGTTTCGTTGGTGGCGGTGTCATGGTCAGGAGCACGCGTGGGCTCGCCGGTGCGGCAGTAGTAGGTGGCACGTTGGCGCAGAAGCTCGTCCGCCACAAGGAGCGTGACATATCTGTGTGTTGGGTCTTGCCAAACTTGGAAGAGCGGCAGCGCAGCCTGAACGCGAGGAAGGTCCGGGGCGACGAGGGCGAGTCATGTGGTTGATGAAGGCGATAGCCCCCAACGCGTGTCGAGGACCCAACTCATGTTGACGCCCGCTGACGGGGTGGCAGAGAGCCATTGGGCATTCCGGCCCACCTGCGCCGGCCACGCCATGCAGGCGGCTCACCGCTCCGTGCAGACTCGTTGTCCTCCTGCCATGAGTGCAACGAGTGTCGGCCGGTCAAGACCTGATGGTGATTTCGACACGCCCCCTACCTAGCGCGCCAAATGTCGGATTTCGGGCTCCACAAAACTCTTAAGATTCGAACATAGGAGCGTGTGTGTAGATCCCGTGCTACCTTGCCCGACCTAGCTTGCTACTCGATGAACACAGCAAAGAACTCGCACGATGACGAGGAAGAAGATGAACACGATAGTTTACCCAGGTTTGGGCCGCTACGAAGCATAATACCCTACTCCTGCTTTGGTGGATTGCCTCTTGAGAAGGTGAGGTGGATAAACAAGTACATTGTTTCGAGGACTCCTGAGGGCTCTCAGTGGTGTTCGAGGCTCCTTGTGGTTTGATGGTCGGTGAGTGGTGGAGTTGGTCGATCCGGTTGGGATCCCCCTCTATGAAGCAGCCTACCCTCTATATATAGCGGTTATATGGGTCCTCTTCCCTTATCGCAATAGCGGGAAGGGATCCCACAATGGTCAATTTTGAAGGGGGACAGGGGTTCGTGGTCGCCCTGCCCAAAGGCGGTCTTCGGCTGCAAAGTAGTTGTCGACGCCGCAGGGATGGGCTCAGCGATGACGTCTGTCCTGCAGAGCTGGTGGTTGCGGTCTTGTTGCACCGAAATGGAAACCTTTGGGGGTGCTTTGGGAGCCCGCGTACGTCCTTGCTCCCTTTGCACCAAAGAGTAAACTGTGCCGCTTGGCACACTGGTGCTCGCCTGTCCTTCCTTGCATCATCTTTGACTCCTGAGGCCGGGCCTTGTATAGAGATCTCCACCCCTCCAGAGGGGGCCTGGGGAGTCCCGTCCTCTAACAGTCTTGATGCTGCTCATCCTCGTGAGACTTGGGCCCTCGCGAGGGCCTTGTCCTGAGTGGGGCCATGCCTAGTCCTATTTGGTCGATGAGGTGGGCCACGTCCTGGGCCACAGGCAGGCATGTTTGGGTACCCCCCCCCCCCCCGCTTCCCAGAACGTCGACATGCATGTTCATCAGTGTGCGAAGCAAGCTCTCAAGGACATTCTTCGTGATATGCATTTGATCAAGGCAATTAGGCCTGTCATGATTGGGCCAGTACTTCAAGTCCTAGAAAACAGACCTCGTTTTCCATATAGTAGTGGCTCTAGCGCCTTTTTCATCTTTCCCGGCAGGGGGCATTGTTCCCAGTTTTTCAATAGCTCGTTGATTTTGGCACCGCTCCTCTTACGTGGAGGTCCTCGATTCTCAGCCAACCCATTGAATAGATCTGCATGCTTTCCCCACGGGTCATCCTTCTCGAGCCATCTATGATGGCCCATGTACACGATTTTCCCAAACCCGCCATCTTTCATTGACGTAAGCTGCTGAGACGTTGTATCATCCATGCACCTCGTGCATCCGCAGTATCCGTGGCACACCTGGCCTGAGGTGTACCCGTAACCAAGATAGTCGTGCACCGTCATCATCAGTGAGGCTCTCATATAGAAATACTCTCCTTTGCTGGTGTCCCATGTCCATGTCGGTGCTTTCCATAACGTGTCTAGCTTCTCTTTCATAAGCCCCAGATACAGGTTAATATTATTTCCCGGATGTGTTGGCCCTTGAATCATCATGCTCATGTGTATGTACTTTGTCATCATGCACTTCCATGGGGGGAGGTTGTACATCCATACAAATACGGGCCATGTGTTGTGGTTGGTGTTTTGGTTTCCAAACGGATTCATGCCATCGGTATTCGCAGCAAGCACGATGTTCCTTGGATCTTCTGCAGCAAATCCATATATAGTATTGAATGCTCTCCACTGGCTACCATCTACGAGGTATCTCAGCTTTGGATCATCTCCATCGTCAGGCTTCTTCCTCTCCGTGTGCCAGCGCATGAGCTTTGCTTCCTTAGGATCTATGAAATACCGCTACACACGGGGAGTGATCGGAAAGTACCATACAACTTTCTGAGGAGCTTTCTTTCCTGTCTTCTAATATCGAGAAGCATTGCACACTAGACAGCTGGTTTTTTCTGCATGCTCCCCCCCCCCCGATAAATGATGCAATCGTTGATGCATGCGTGGTACCTAATGTGTGTCAAATCAAAAGGTGAAACGATTTTCTTGGCCTCATCGACACTAGTAGGACACAGGTTCCCCACAGGAAGAACTTTATTATGTAGATACTTCAAATGCTCATCGAGGGTTTTGTCTGTCCATTTGTTTTTGGCCTTCGTCTTTAGAAGTTCAAGCGTGAAACTCAAGCGAGTCACCTCAGGGTCGCAACCGTCATAAAATGGAGTCTTCGAGTCTATTTCAAGTTGCGCCAGCTTCGTCTCCTCTCTAGAAGCAGCTCTCTCGCTAGCCGTACTCTTGCGAAGGAGGTCTCGAACATGAGGGTCCTGCATGACTGCATTTAGTAGCATCAAAAACTGCAGCGTGATCGCCGCCTCTTCTCCGCCATGTTCGGACTCTTATTCGCCATGTCCGAAATCTTCTCCGCCATCGTCATTTAACTCTTCCCTGCCGCCATGTCCGGCGCCATCGTCTTCGTGTCGATCGGTCATCTCTTCGTCTAGCCCCATGTCGTTATTCCCTGCCATGTGGACATCCTCATCCTCATCATATTCACTTATCCACAGAGTATAACCATCCATGAACCCATTCATCAGCAGGTGCGCCTTCAACCTGCCACAATCAAAAAGGTCCAAAAGGACTCCTTCTTTGCATCTTGTACATAGACATCTAATCCTAGTCCGATTATTTGCATACATGTCCATCACCGCGGATTCCATCCATCGCTCCACCTTCCATCCACTCACCTTCATGACCGACTGCATGCATGGTATAACAAGCAAAAGGGTTATAAACAAAATGCATGCATGCATCAAAGTCATATAAAAATTTGGCATGACCTTGCCCAAAAATAGGACATATCGACTTTGCTCGAAATACACCGAAACTGAAATAAATCGACATTTCGGAAAAACATAAGCAACTCGGGGGCATGTCACTCGCACAAATCTCTCCATATCCCAAACACACATATTCCCATTCACACACATATTCCCATTCTTGTAATGACCGACTTTTTACTCACCTATCTCCCGAGAGAGACCATCATCCTGATGAGGCCTTTCGCTACCTAGAGATGAGCTAGCTAGATCTATATCTAATGGAATGGAGGGAGAGACAAATAAATGAGGTAGAGGGGGCATTTATGGAGATAGCTAGAGATGAGAAGGCCATTTATGGAGGAGATTTATGGTGGAGGGGGCATTAATGGGGAGAGAAGAGAGGTAAGAGAAGAGAGAAGAAGGGCAACAATGGTGAGGGGAGAGGGGATATGAGAAGGCCATTTATGAAGGAGAATTATGGAGGAGGGGGGCATTAATGGTGAGATAAGAGAGCTAGGAGGAAGAGAGAAGAAGGGCAACAATGGTGAGGGGAGAGGGGAAAGGAGGGGGTAGAGGGTAAAGGGGGAGGAGGGGAGGGGGTGAAAAGGTGGCACCAGCCACGAATAGCACTAGCGTTGTTTTCCAGAAAGCGCTACTGCTATGTTACTTAGTAGTAGAGCTTTGCAGAAAGAGCGCTACTATTAAGTGGGGCCCAGTACTAGTAGTTGTTCCACTAAAACAAGCGGTACTAATAAAATCTTAGTAGTAGCACTGTATTCTGGATAGCGGTGCTATTACAAATAGTGTTGGTGGGCTCGTCGGGTCACGCTTAGCAGTACCGTTGTTTTTGTTTCCAGCCCTACTGCTAAGTCTTTACTTGTAACGGTACCGAAATAGAGCGCTACTGGTAATTACCAGCAGCGCCTGCTACGTTCCAGCGCTACTAATAGTATCCTGCCTATAAGGTTTCTCCTAGTAGTGAAATGACATGCCCATCAATATTTTCTACCAAGAGATCCTTAACCATAGAAACACTAGGTTCTACCTTAATTTGTTCAGAGGGCTTAGGTTCTCTAATATTACTTTTGCGAACCATAGTTGATACCTGAGCATGTTCCTTTATCCTAATAGGGAAAGGTGGTTTCTCAATATAAGCAGTAGGCACAACTGGATCAACATTGTAAATAATAGTTACTTCTTTAGCTATGACTGATTCTTTAATTTATTTTTTAATACGGGGATAATATTTAAACCACTTATCTTTAGGGAGATCAACATGACCAGCAAATGATTCACAAAAAGAAGTTACTATCTCACAGTCAAGTCCATATTTAGTGCGAAACTTGTGAAACACATCGATATTCATAAACGATTTAACACAATCAAATTGAAGCTTAATACCTGACTCATTACCGTCATCGAGTTCCCAATTTTCAGAGTTGAGTTTAATTCTTTCCAAGAGATACCACTTGAATTCAATAGTCTTCTTCATAAAAGAACAAGTACATGAAGTATCGAGCATGGTTTGATCATTATGAGAAAGCCGAGCATATTTTTTTAAATAATAACTTCTCTAGGGATATCATGATTGGGGCATGAATATAACATTGACTTAAGCGTCCCCCAATCTAGAGCGATGCTTTCTCCTTCACGAGGCTAAAAATTATATATATAATTTCGATCACGATGAGCCAGATGCACAGGATAATACTTTTGATGGAATTCCAATTTCAAACATTCCAATTTCGTGATCATATATCACCACATGGACTATACTATGTCAATGCTTTTCCCTTCAAAGATAAAGGGAAAACCTTCTTCTTAACATCATCTCCAGATAAACCTACAAGCTTGAATAATCCACAAATTTCATCCACATGTATTAGGTGCATATCAGGATGTTCAGTTCCATCTCCTGCATAAGGATTAGATAGCAGTTGTTCTAACATACCCGAAGGAATTTCATACCCAATAATTTCAGTAGGTGTTGTAGGTTGAGGGGCAACGGATTGTGGTTCCGGTAAAGTTGAAGATACCCCGAACAAACCCCTCAAAGGATTGCTTTCCATAATAACATGTGACAGTAAATTTCAGCATGTAGTATAAGTTTTTGCTTACCAATTTCTACTTACCAAGAGTACTTCACTCCCCGGCAATGGTGCCAAAAAAGAGTATTTATTATCCATAGTAATAAGGGATCAGTCATAGTCCTTTCAATAAGTAAGAGTGTCGAACTCAATGAGGAGCAGAAGGAAATGATAAGCGGTTTTCAGCAAGGTAATTTTTGCAAGTACTGAAATTATAAGTAGCAAGTAGTTTGATAGCAAGGTAATATGTAAGGAGCAAGTAACTTCAACAATAGGTAAGGTGAAGCAAGGTAGCCCAATCCTCTTTTGTGTCAAAGGACAGGCCAAAACTATCTCTTATGATAAGCAAAGTGTTCTTAAGGGTACACGGGAATTTCATCTAGTCACTTTCATCATGTTGGTTTGATTCGTGTTCGCTACTTTGATAATTTGATATGTGGGTGGACCGGTAGATAAGGTGATGTTCTTACTTGAACTAACAGACTACTTATGATTGACCCCCTCGCAAGCATCCGCAACTACAAGAAAAGTATTAAGACAAAGTCTAACCATAGCATTAAACATGTGGACCCAAATCAGCCCCTTACGAAGTAGCACATAAAGTAGGGTTTAAGCTTATGTCACTCTAGCAACCCATCATCTAATAACTACGTAACAATGCATTCCCTTAGGCCCAAGGATGGTGAAGTGTCAGGTAGTCGACGTTCACATGACACCACTAAGTGAATCACAACATACATATCATCAAAATATCAAACACATATCAAGTTCACATGATTACTTGCAACATGAGTTCTCCTGTGACCTCAAGAACAAAGGTAAATACTCACAAATAATATGCATGCTCAAGATCATAGGTGTATTGAATAGCATAATAGATCTGAACATATAATCTTCCAGCAAATAAACCATATAGCAATCAACTACACAAGGTAATCAAAACTACTATTCACACACAGGTGCCAACTTGAGGTTCCGGTACAAAGATTGAACGCAAGATATGAACTAGGGTTTGAGAGGAGATGGTGTTGTTGAATATGTTGATGAAGAATGGCCTTCCCAAGATGAGAGGGTTTTTGGTGATGATGATGGCTTCGATTTCCCCCTCCGGGAGGGAAGTTCCCCCGGCAGAGTCACTCCACCGGAGGGCAAAAGTGCTCCTTGTAACGCCCAAGATGCGACCATATCCTTATTTTGGCTCGAGGGCCTCGACAGGGATAGGAGCGCATCTCGTCATTTTGCAAGAATGGATATCATTACAAGTACATGTACAGAAGAGATGAGTATATGAAATTGGCTTACACTCGCCACAAGATACATCAATATCACATCAATACAACAACATATTCCAACATCATACATAAGAGCAGGGTCCGACTACGGACGAAAACAAATGATAAAATGGCATCCATCCTTGTTATCCCAGGCTGCTGCCTGGAACCCATCCTAGATTGATGATGAAGAAGAAGAAGGACTCCAAATCAAAAAAAGCATCGCGCTCACATCAAAGTAACGCATTACCTATATCTGCAACTGTTGTTGTAGTAATGTGAGCCATAGGGACTCAGCAATCCCATTTCCAAGCGTATCAAGACTAGCAAAGCTTAATGGGTGAAGTATGGTTAAGTGGTGAGGCTGCAGCAAGCAACTAAGAATTTATTTGAGTGGCTAACTTACGAATACAGAAAGTAAAGTATGGTGGTCTACGCATTACAGACGTGAACTAGTAATGATAACTAAGTGATGCTGAACAACTACTTACATCAAAAATAACCCCATCGTGTTCTCCCTCGGATAAGGACTCACGAGAAGAGATAGTCACGATTACGCACACAGTTGGTGTATTTTATGTAATATTACTTCAAGTTTACTATGACCGGGTGTTTAAACAACTTTCCAAGTTGCCACATAACCGCGGACACGGCTTTCCGAAAGATTTAACCCTGCAGGGGTGCTCCAACTCATCCATCACAAATTAACCACGCGCTGCATTGGAATTCCTAAACCGCAGAATCACCCCTAGTATGTGGAATCCTGATGGAAAATCTCAACTTCGAGATAGCCCGAAGTGTCTTCGAAATCCCACGCACAAGACGTTCGAGAAAGGTAAAACAAATCCAGCAAGGCCGCCCGACGTGTCAACGAACCCGATAGAAGTCGCGTATCTCGTTCTTAGGACACGATCAGATGAGCAGTACGTACGATGGCCAAATAGAAATCCCCCGAGTTGCCCCGGGTGGCCCCGCAAGTGGCTCTATTTTGGACCAGCACCAGCAGCACTGGCCCCCCTGTATTATGTTGAATTAACTCCTCGGGTTCATGACGCCCTATGTTTTAGTTACAGTGTTTAGTATTATTATGTTGGGGAAATGTAGTACCAATGTTGGGGCTTTCCAGATGAGTTTTATCCTAAAACGAAAATCAAGGGGTCCTCATAACAACCCCAAGCATGTTAGGAGCGCTCAGTTATGGAACATAACACCAGTTCACAAGTAACTAGGGTGGCAAGAGTGGAACAAAACACCAAGCAAAAGGCCAAGCCTTCCATCCTTTACCAAGTATATATGTGCATTAAATTAAATAGCAATACTATTGTGATAACAAAAGAATGTCCATGTTGACACATGGGAGCAATTGCACCTGCGGCTAGAAACACTATAAGAAGGGTTGAGCACGTGGTAACATAGCTAAACAAAGCTTCCTGCGATGTGGAAGGGTTAGAGCATAATCATGGTAATGTTGGGAGGCTTGACATACAAGTAGTAGGTAACGGGACATAATGATGGAAGCGAGACAACTAGCATGACAATGATAGTAGTGATATCCAGGGAAATGTGTCATCTTTCCTGAGATCCCGCTTCGAAGGAGAACGAATCCATGAAGAAGACGAGCCAACGTAGTCGAACAAATCCTCACACTCTGAACCGCTTTTGGTACTCTATCGAGAAGGAACAATGCGAAAACAACAATCAACACACGGTACACCACAACATATGCATGACATGATGCGCAAACGAATATGATGCATGTCAAGTTTAAAATATGCAAGACATGGAAAAACACAACAATCAACCTCTACACATTAAGTGAAGCTCAATATGCAACGAGTTGCATATTGACGAAACTCCACATTCGAATAATTAGTTCACTCTCGTTTAGGTACTCATCAATATTAAATGTTGATTAACATGGAAAGAGGTGAAGCATAAACAACTACAACATGTAAGCATTTTAAATGAGGCCGAAAGCAACATATAACATTTTCGAAACAACCTCATATGCATATTATGATTTTGGTCCAGAACTGTCCTAACACAATTTTAGAGTTATTAAATAGCAAAATAAATGTCACCATGTGATTCTACATGTTTTTCTAGTCAAGCTACATATGTGGATCATTGAAAACGGAGCTATGGTCAAATAGTTATGAAATAAATCATTTCACATGGCATTAGGCAATTTTAGCGCAAAAAATATTTCAAATGTTTAACCATGCATGAGGATGACAAATTGAATTAGATGCAACTTATGGAAACATTGGCATATAATATGATATGGGGCATTTGTCATCATGGCAAAAGGAAAGAGGTGCCATGGCAACGAAAACAAAAATGGTGCCAACACAACGTTCCGTTTCCGGCAACTCATTGAGATGCCGATGCAAAAGAAAGTGTGGTCATGTGCGTGTCCTGCAAAAGTGACGAGTGGGATGATCCCGGTTACCGGGTTCCCACGCGTCGGTGGCACAGAAAAGAGGTACCCGCACCAAGCATCCTATACAGTGCATACACCTTATACGTGCACCCATCTCATTCACACATGCATTCAGCTCATCGGTGTTCGACTCATCGGTTATACCTTCAAAGCGTGCGTTTCGGGGATGAAGTAGGTGTACATGAGTCTTCGGTGATGGTAGTCGTACACACTCTATAGATGTTTAGGGTCGTCGAGGACGTCGTGGAAGTAGTGATACATGTGGCCTTGTCGGATCCACGTCAACGGTAGTGGTTCACGTTCCGTAGTTGTAGTTGTTCGGGTATGGTGGTCATGGCCTTGGTCTTCGGGTGACGGTAGATGTACATGGTCGAGGGAGTCCATGACTGGTCGATCGTTCGAGGCCAGACTTGTCGGTCTTGATGAACCAAAGGAACCAGCGGTCTTGGCAAGGAAATAAAAACACAACAAGGCAGGGCAACGAGATCCAGGATCTGGCCACGTCCATGGAAAACGCAGGGGAGCTCAGGGCGGCTCGAACAAGAGGCATCCATGAGGCGTCGGAATGGAGGCAAGCTCCATGGTAGAGGATGGCCGCTGAGGATGCTCTCCTACTCGATCGAGCGAGGAGGAGGGTTGTGGGATCGAGCAGGAGGTCAGAGCATAGGCAGGGCGGCGAGCTCGGGATACAGGAGAGAGAAGACGACAGTGATGAGCAGGGGAAGCTGCGAGGCGGTTTAGCCCAGCGAGAGGACAAGGTATCAGCAGCAGATCAGCGGCTGCATCGGCGCCATGGCTTGCTGGCACGGGAGGACGTCGCGCGGCTGCTGCGCAACGACAGCAGAGATGGACGAAGGAAGGAGGCCGCCATGGCTCGCCGGTGGTCTGGCCGGAGCGGCAAAGGAGAGGGACCGGTGCCAGACAGGCCAAGCATGCAACGGCACCATGGGGAACTGCTCGGGGAAGCCCGCAACGGAGGCAGGGTCAGGCGCGAGGGGGCGCGGCAGAGCGGGTTCACTCCGGCAGTGGGGCTTGCCGGATGTCGAGGGGGGTCGAGAGCTGTCGAGGGGGATCGAGCGCGCGGGTCTCTCGCTCCTCTCTGGCAGCGCGAGCAAAGGAAGGAGGGGGGTTGAGGGGGATGGCGTGTGAGTGCGCTTGTGGCGATGACGCTAGGAGGAAGGAGGCACGAGAATTGGGACCGATCGGGAGCTAGGCTAGGGTTCAGAGGGGTTCGGCTGGGCTTAAGTGGGCTAGCTGTGGCGGGCCTTTCTCTCTCTCAAATCTGCGTATTCCAATTACAGGAAAAGAATAAGCAAAGGAAGAAAAGGAGAGGAAAGAAGAGGATTAGAGACAGATTTTTGGGCATGGGGGTTAAGCTTCCTGGACTCACAAAAATGAGCTTGACCCAAGAAAATAGAAGTTGCATGACAACAAGATTTTAATTCAAACTAATTTGAATTGATTCCAATGGTCTGAACTAGGACAAGGTCTTTGAAGAGTCCAAAAAAAAGTTGAGAATTTAGGAGAAGCCCCGTCAAATGAAAAAAGAAATATTAACAAGGTTTGGGGATCAAACTCAAAGCAGAAAAGGCATGGGCTTTGTTTTGCAAATGTGTTCCGGTGATTCCAAATTATTGGAATATTTCTTTTAGCTCCCAAAATATTGGGAGGATAAGTTATATGTTATAAAGAGAAACCACCATGTGAATTCCCTCGATTTAAATGGACCAAAGATCCATACAATTTATTTATATTAGTTAAAAAAAATTAATGACATGATGAATGCAATAACCAAATGAAACACATGATGGAACTTGAAATGAGAGGCGAATCTTCTGGAGCGTCACTCTTGGGCTGTTACACTCCTTCCCAAGTTCCGCCTCGAGACGGCGGCACCTCGTCCCGAAAGTCCTCCTCTTAATTTTTTAGGTTTTTCCAGAATTTATACTAGAAGATGGGCTCCGGAGGTGGCCCAATGTGAGCACCACCCACCAGGACGCGCTTGGGGGTCCTGGTGCGCCCTGGTGGGTGTTCCTCACCTGGTGGCCCCCCTCCGGTAGTTTTCTAGTCTAGTATTTTTCACTTATTCCACAAAAATTCTCCATAAAATTTCAGCTTCGTTGGGGATGTGCAGAATAGGTATCTCTGACATGCTTTTTTCAGGTCCCGAATTCAAGTTGCCGATATTCTCCCACTTTGTGTAAACCTTGCAAATTATGAGAGAAAAGGCAGTAGAATTACTCCCAAAGCATTATTATGCATAAAACATTATAAATAACAGTAGGGAAACATGATGCACAAAGGACGTATCAGACACCAGGGCGCGCCATAGGCCCCAGGCGCGCCCCGATGGGTTGTGAGGCCCACGGGAGTCCCCTACACTGCCTCTCATCTCTATAAATCCTCGTAAATTACAGAAACCCTAGGGGAGTCGACGAAACACAATTTCAGTCGACGGACCACGAGATCCAATCTAACACCATCATAGAGGGTTCATCATCCTCATGGGTGCCTCTCCGATGATGCGTGAGTAGTAGATCAATGGGTCTGTAGGCAGTAGCTAAACAGCTTCCTCTCTCTCTCTCTTTTGATTCTCAATCCAATGGTCTCTTGGAGATCTATTTGATGTAATGACTTTTTGTGGTGTGTTTGTTGGGATCCGATGAAATTTGAGTTCATGATCAGTTTCTATCCATGAATATTATTTGAGTCTTCTTTGATCTCTTATATGCATTATTATTTACAGCCTCGTATTTCTTCTTCGAATCTTTGGTTTAGTTAGGCCAACTAGATTGATTTTTCTTGCCATGGGAAGAGGTGCTTTGTGATGGGTTCGATCTTGTTGTGTCCTCTCCTAGTGACAGAAGGGGTAGCAAGGCACGCATGTATCATTGCTATTAAGGATAACAAGATGGGGTCTATTCCTACATGAATAGATCTTGTCTAGATCATGTCATCGTTCTTATTGCATTACTGCGTTTCTCCATGAACTTAATACACTAGATGCATGTTAGATAGAGGTCGATGTGTGGAGTAATACTAGTAGATGCATAATCGTTTTGGTCTACTAATCTTGGATGTGATGCCTATATATTGATCATTGCCTTGGATACCATCATGATTATTTGATCTTCTATCAATTTCCTAATAGTAATTTGCTAACCAAACGTGTGTTATTTTCTTGAGAGAAGCCACTAGTGAAATCTACGGCCCCCAGGTCTATCCTTTTTAATATATTGCTTTCCGATCTATCTTTTTCCGCATTTGTTTTCAGATCTATAATCGCAAAAAACAAAAATACCTTGCTGCACTTTTTATTTGTATCTTTTATTTTGTGTTCTTGTGTGATCTATTTATCCAATCTAATACAAACCAATATATCTTTTACTCTGGAGAGATTGACAACCTCTCTTACGCGTCGGATTGCAAGTATTTGTTCGTTGTGTGCAGCTACCGTTTACATATTGTTGCTTGGTTCTCCTACTGGTTCGCTAAACTTGGTTTCATAACTGAGGGAAATACTTACTATAGTTGTGCTACATCATCCCTTCCTCTTTGGTGAAATACCGATGCAGTCTCAAGCCACGTCACCCCGCACCATGAGCCGGCTGGACCGATGGTTGGAAGCCAGGCGGGCACTGATCAACGCCTGGAGGACTTCGGCTGCCCAAGCCGGCGCGGGGATGGCACTTCGCATCATGAAGTCCTATCACCCCGTCCTAGACCTGGGGCTTCTGGCCACCCAGTGCACTGGTACGGATGCGGAGCTAACCACGATTACCGACTCCCTGGCCACGCGAGCTAGCGACCTTGCGTCCTTCGCCCCGTGGGACAAGTACGTCCCGGATCGGACCACAGACAGCATGGAGGTCCCAGAGTACCAATACGGGCTGGCCCTTCACGACCCGAAAGGCAACACCATTGAGTTGGGGGACGAAGGCACTAGCTCCAGCACCAATGTGTATGCCGAGGCCGAGGCGAAGGCAGATACGAGTGCCACGGGGACCAAGGATGGTGCTTCCACTAGCTAGGATTTATTTCTACTTTCCTATCGTGTCAAGTTAGTTTACAGCTCCACCCACCGGGGGTGTATATTTATGTAATGAACTCATGGTCGTGGGCCTTGATGTTTGTGTGTGTGTGTGTGTATGCTTTCAATCTGCTAAAATGATTTGTGCGTGCCAACTCGCCTATTCCTCTTCGTCCCTTTGATTCTTATTTCCCAAAACCTCCTCCTCTCTGGCTTCAGCCCCGCCAGCTGGACAGCCGGGAGCCAGTCTTTTACTGGGACATGACATCCGCTTTTAAAGGAGTCGGTGGTGGTGTTTTTGAACTGCGGGGGTGTTAGCTAAGACGAGTGTGGTAGAGGCCGGCTAGAGATAGTAAATGAGCCGGCTACCCCAAGCCGGTCGCTCCTTCGCAAGAGTGGTTCATGTGCGAAAAGCTTCCGTCCCTGGAGTCTCACCAGCCGAACAATTGGGACCGGTTTGTAGCTTGGAGGAGAGGGAGGGATTCTTCTTGGCCCACATTACTTAATTGGGCCGGAAAGAAGGCGCTTGGGCTAGCCGGCGAGCCCCCGGGTTTGGGGAGCCGGACCCGGTTGGTCGCACGAGGAGCAAATGCTAAAGGAGGGAATTGAAAAGGTAGGCTCCAAGTGTTAGCTTGGGGTACTTGTTGCATTCATTGAGCCCAAAAGGTGGGGGATACATACATACAGTGGGTGTTTTAGCAATAAAACGAACGAAGGAGCGCCGCACCCCACAGGCGCTCCGTCTCCTCGCCGGAGGCGTCCCTCTTGCGCTTCTATGAATTCTGTGCGTCTATTAGGTAGTACGCGTTGTTGTGGAATGCCTTGCTTACGATGAATGGACCCTCCCATGAGGTACACAACTTGTGTTGGCTGGCGGTTCGCTGGACCCGCCGGAGCACCAAGTCGCCCTCGCGGAAAGCGAGGGGCCTGATCTTCTTACTGTGGTAATGTCACGGCTTCTATTGATACCGAGCGGCTCAGGGCAAGCTCACGTGCCTCCTCGAGCAGCTCGATACCGTCTGCTCTTGCTTCTCCTGTGTCCGCCTCCGTGTACAAGGTAACTCGAGGCGAGGCGAACTCGACATCCATGGGGATGATCACCTCGGACCCGTATACACGAAAGAACGGGGTGAAGCCAGTTGACCGGTTGGGCGTGGTTCTGAGGCTCCATAAGACCGCCGGCAGCTTGTTGACCCAGCAGCCGGCTGATTGCACAAGCAGCGTGACGAGCCGGGCTTTGAGGCCAGCCAGGATCAGGCTATTTACCCTTTCTGCCTGGTCTTCCCACTACGGGTGGGCCACCGATGTGAGGTCGAACCGGATGCCCTCCGTGGAGCAAAAACGCGCAATTGCGCCCTTGGAAAATTGGTGCCATTGTCAGTGATGAGGATGCCGTAGCGAACGGTGATATCTTTGATGAACCGGGTGACCATGGGGCCGTCTAGTATCTTGATGGGTCTAGCCTTGATCCACTTGGTGAACTTGTCGACGGTTACCAGGAGGTTCATCATGCTGCCTCGAGCAGTTTTGAAAGGTCCCACCATGTCGAGCCCCAGACGACGAATGGCCATGAGATGAGGATGGTTTGGAGGGCCGCAGTCGGCAAGTGGCTCTGGCTGCTGAAGTGCTAGCACCCCTAGCACTTGTCAACTAGCCGCTTGGCGTCATCCAGAGCCGTTGTCCAGTAGAAACCATGATGAAAAGCTTTGGACACTAGGGTCCTAGAGGCGGCGTGGTTGGTCGCACTCGCCCTAGTGGATATCTTTAAGGATCTTGAGCCCTTTTTCCGCCTCAACGCAACGCTGGAAGATGTCAATTGTGCTGCACCGAACCAGCTCATGGTTGATGATGGCGTATGCAAGGGACCGAGCCAGATCTGCCAGGCCTCCACGTCATCGGGGGGGAGGTCTCCGTGCACGAGGAATGCGACGATGGACTGGGCCCATGCGAGGGCCGAGACTAGAGCCGGCGGGGATGGAGTCGGGACCCAAGAGTCCCTGGGGCCAAAGCTGAAGTCCCCGGGGCCGAGCCATCAGTCCCCGGGACCAAGGCGGTGGAGGGCGCACATTCCACCATTGAGACCATTGTGGTCATGGGGCCGGCTGCCCCCAGAGCCAGTCCGTTTGTCCTGGAGGCGGGGTTCGCTGTAGCCGGTTAGGTATGATGAACCGAGGAAGCCTTCGGGCCTGAGGAGGAGATGGAGGGGTCTGTCGGCACGAAGATGGACTGTGACATTGGGGAGGGTTTGATAGATGGCTTGCGTAGCTACTCGAGGGAAACATCGGCTAGTATGACCTGCCGGGTGGAGCCAATCTTAGCCAACGCATCCACCGCCTCGTTGTCCGTTCGGGGGACGTGATGGAACTCACAGCCCTCGAAGGGCCGATGAGCTGCTGAACGAAGTAGCGGTACCTCGCCATGTTGTCGTACCTGGTGTCCCATTCGCCAGAGACTTGCTGAACCACGAGATCCTAGTCGCTGAAGCAGATGATGCGCTGGATGTCTATTTCTTTCGTGAGCCGGATGGTGTCGACGAGCGCCTCGTACTCGGCCACGTTGTTGGAGGCGGCAAAGTAGATTTGAAGGGCATACTTGAGTTGGTCTCCCTTTGGGGACAATAAGATGATGTCGGCTCCCAAGCCGGTTCACATCTTCGAGCCATTGAAGTGCATGCGCTAGTGCGTGGAGTCGGGAGGAGGCGGCGCGAATTGGGTCTTGGACCAGTCGACGAGGAAGTCGGCCACCATCGGCGACTTGATGGCTGTGCGTGTCTCGTGCTTGATGTCGTGGTCTCTGAGGGCGATGGCCCATTTGGCGATCTGGTCGGTGGCATCCCGGCTACCCATGATCTTAGAGAGCGGGGTCATGCTTACCATGGTGATGGTGTGCTCCTCGAAGTACTACTTCAGCTTCTGCGCGGCGAAGTATATAGCATGGCACATGTTTTGGTAGTGGGGTAGTTTTGCTTGAAGGCGGAGAGGACCTCGCACAGGTAGTAGACGGGGCACTAGACCAATAGTTCCTTGCCTTCCTCTGGCTACTCCACCATGAGAACGATGCTAACCACACGCGTGGTTGCCGTGATGTACGCAAGCATGGGTTCCTGTTGGGGAACGTTGCATGGGAAACAAAAAATGTCCTATGCTTTAGCAAGATCAATCTAGGAGATGAGCATCTACAAGAGGAGAGATCGGATCCACATACCCTTGTAGATCTCTAAGCGGAAGTGTTAAGAAACGCGGTTGATGTAGTCGAACGTCTTCGCGGTCCAAATCGCAAGCTGTCCCACGAACTCCTGATCAAGTGCCGAACGGATGGCACCTCCACGTGCAGCACACGTACAACTCAATGACGATCTCTGCCTTCTTGATCTAGCAAGAGGGAGCAGAGAGTTAGATGGGTTCTTCGGCAGCACGACGGCATGGCGGCGGTGGTGGTGGAGCTGATCCGGCAAAGCTTCGCTAAGCGGCACCGAACCAATCTACTAGAGGAGAAGCGATTTGGGAGGGAGGAAGGGATGTGTCGTGGCTTGTGTTTCAGCTGCCCTCCTCCCTCTATCATATATATAGGGGGAAGGGGGGAAGGGCTGCGCCCTAGGGTTCCCACCCCTAGGGGCGACGGCCAAGAGGAGGGGGGCGGCGGCCAAGGGGTGGCTTGGCCCCCAAGGCAAGGTGGGCGCCCTCCTTAGGGTTTCCCCCTTCCACCCTTCGGCTGCATGGGCCTTGTGGGAGGGGCGCACAGCCCACCAGGGGCTGGTGCGACCTCTCTCACAGCCCATGGGGCCCTTTGGGGCTGGTGGCCCCTTCCGGTGGACCCCCGGAAACCTTCCCGCACCCCCCGTACATTACTGGTGACACCCAAACTTTTCCCGGTGATCAACACGGAACTTCCTATATATGAATCTTCACCTCCAGACCATTCAGAAGTTCCTCGTCACGTCCGGGATCTCATCCGGGACTCCGAACAACCTTTGGTCACCAACATGCATAACTCATATATATCAATTCGTCACCGAACGTTAAGTGTACAGACCCTGCGGGTTCGATAACTATGTAGACATGACCGAGACACCTCTACGGTCAATAACCAATAGCAGGACCTGGATATCCATATTGGTTCCTACATGTTCTACGAAGATCTTTATTAGTTGAACCTCCATGTGAAGGATTCAGATAATCCCTTACGATGTTCCCTTTGTCTATCGGCATGTTACTTGCCCGAGATTCGATCGTCGGTATCTCCATACCTTGTTCAATCTTGTTACCGACAAGTCTCTTTATTCATTCCATAATACAAGATCATGTGGATAACACATTAGTCACTTTTGTTGCCAGGCTTGTTGTGATGTTGTATTACCGAGTTGGCCCTGAGATACCTCTCCGTCACACGGAGTAACAAATCCCAGTCTTGATCCATGCCAACTCAACTAACACCATCAGAGATACCTTGTAGAGCATCTTTATAGTCACCCAGTTACATTGTGATGTTTAATAAACACAAAGTATTCTTATGATGTCAGTGAGTTGCATGATCTGATGGTCATAGGAACAGATACTTGACATGCAGAAAACTGTAGCAATAAACTGACACGATCACATGCTACATTAATAGTTTGGGTCTTTTCCATCACATAATTCTCCCAATGATGTGATCCCGTTATCAAATGATATCTTATGTCTATGGCTAGGAAGCCTTGACCATCTTTGATCAACGCGCTAGTCTACTAGAGGCATACTAGGGACACAATGTTGTCTATATATCCACACATGCAATGTGTTTCCAATCAATACAATTATAGCATGGATAATAAACGATTATCATGAACAAGGAAATATAATAATAACGATTTTATTATTGCCTCTAGGGCATATTTCCAACAGTTCCTTCTCAGCCAGTGCGACCAAGACGGGCATGGTGGAGAGGGCGCGCTTGAGGTTGCGGAACACCTCGTCTGCCTAGTCGGGCAACTCGAACTTGGTGGTCTTCTTCATGAGCTTGTAGAGGGACACCGCCTTCTCGCGAAGCCGTCTGACGAACCGGATGAGTTAGGCGAGGAAGCCAACAAAATTATGTACGCCGTTCAGCTTAGCTAGCTTGTGCATGCGCTCGACGGCCCTGATCTTCTCCGGGTTGGCCTCGATCCCGCAAGCGGAGACGAAGAAGCTCACGAGCTGCCTGGCTAGCACGCCTAAGATGCACTCTCCAGGTTGAGCCGGACATTGTACTTGCGCAGGTTGGAGAAGGTCTCCCGGAGGTCATCGATGATGTCGTCCACATAGATGTGTGCGTTCTTGCCGATCTGTGGCAGGAGGCATTTCTGCTTGCACCGCTGGAAGGTGGCGCCTTCGTTCTTCAAGCCGAATGACATGGTGATGTAGTAGTAGGCCCCTAAGGGAGTGATGAAGAAGGCCTTTAGCCGATCGGCTGGGTCCAGTTTGATCTGGTGGTAGCGGGAGTAGGCGTCCAGGAAGGACAGCAGGTCGCAGCTGGTCATGGAGTCGATCACCTGATCAATCCGGGACAAGGTGAAAGGATCCCTGTGGCACACCTTGTTCAGGCTGGTGTAATCGATACACTTGTGCCAAGTCTTGTTCTTCTTTAGCACCAGCACTGGGTTCGCCAGCCAGTCCATGTGGAAAACCTCCATAATGAAGCCGGCTGCGAGCAACCGGGCAATCTCTTCTCCTATGGTACGTCGGTTCTCCTCGCAGAAACGGCACAGGGGTTGCTTGAATGGCTTCGCATCCGTCTGCACATGGAGTTTGTGCTCGGCATAGTTCCTTAGGACACCTAGCATGTCTTTGGGGGACCATGCAAAAATGTCTCGATTCTCATGGAGGAAGTCGACGAGCTTGACTTCCTATTTGCTGCTGAGGTTGGCGCCGATGGTGACGCACTGCATGGGGTTAGCAGGGTCCAATGGGACCTGCTTGGTGTCCGTAGACGGCTGTAACACCACCTCGCCGGTTGACTGGAGGGGCGAGCCGACACGGTCGGCTACTCCATGGTCTGAGTCACGAGTCGGTTGAGATGGCACTTTTCCTCGGTGATGACCAGGGACTCGGCCAACCGATTGTCATCGTGCGCGCACTCGATGGGGGTCTTGTAGTTGCCAACGATGGTGATGATTCCCTTGGGACCCGTCATCATCATCTTCAGATAGACATAGTGGGGTCGCCATAAACTTGGCGAGCGCCGACCTGGCCAACAACGCATGGTAGGGACTGTTGAGGTCTACCACGTCGAACCTCACCGGCTCACGACGGAAGTGGCTCTTGTCGCCGAAGAGGACGTTGAGGGAGTCCTGGATTAAGGGGTCCTCGGATAGCCGACCTATTTCTCATGGGCCAGACTGTATGGGCTGCAAGGTGAGCATTGGATGATCAAGGGCCCCGTCGCCAGGGTGGAAGCTTCAAGGAGCCGTGGCATGTCCTCCAAGTTGTTGACCGTAGATAGGCATGTTTTTCCTTCAACGTGTAACCGACCATATGTAAACCCTAGGTACCCTCGGCGTCTATATAAGCCAGAGGGTTTTAGGTTATAGACAAATACAACTCATCTATGGTTTACCTATTCGATCGTGATGTAGATCAACTCTGTAACCCACATATCATCAATACAATCAAGCAGGACGTAGGGTATTACCTCCATAGGAGGGCCCAAACCTGGGTAAACATCGTCTCCTCCGTCTCATGTTACCATCGATTCTAGTCTCACATCTCAAGACCCCCTACCAGAGATATGCCGGTTTTGACACTGACATTGGTCCTTTCATTGAGAGTTGTGATGTGATCACCAAAGGAATCAATGGCTCACCCTATCACAAGCAATGAGATGTGCATCCAGGGGATTCCCGCCCTCGATCAGATTCTTACAGGCGATGACATCTTGTCGCATGCCGACCTGATCGTCCACCTTGGCCAGATCGGAAACTTTCCCCCCAATCAGAGAATCAAGTTGAGAACCTTAGAGTTCGTCACTGATTCACGGGGAGAACTCATCTTGATGAAACCCTTGACTCTTGAGAAGGAGCATGTAAATCTCAACGCCTCGATGCCGAAGACATTGGGCCCCGCTTCTGACGAAGTCGTCACCCCCGGGCGGTCTAGAATGCCCAATCCGGCCGCTGTGACCGGATCCGCCACGGCTAGACGGGACCTAGACCCACTTTTGCGCAGCTCCGAAACTGTGATGTCACATATCGACTCCACTCGCCTTAGCGACACGCATCCTACCATCGCCTCATTTTGAAACGAGTTGTTCGATCGGATTGAGACCATGCATATGACTGATGACCAGGTTCCGGTCTATGACCGGCTCGGGCTTAGACCTGACGACAGGGAGATTCACCTCCCCACGGTCACCCACCTAGTCGCCATCGTCGAGTGTCTGGTTGGGGGATCGTCCCCCCAACGATCAAAATTAAAAATTGTTTATAGCCTAGTCTCCACTCATCGAGACCTCGTCTGTAACCCAGATGCCGAAGTTCGCTCTCGAGATGGACCGGTGTTGGTCCCCGATCTGGCACATAGTTCGGTGTCCGCAATTCTGAACTCACAACATGGCGTGGAATGAAATTTTTTCCCACCCATCACCCAAGACGATCATCCCTGTATTGTACCAAAGCCCAAATCTTCGGACTTATGGGATATTAAATAATTACTAGGAGAGTCAATTCATCATTTTTTGGCTAGACTCCTACTCGCCAGAAGCAGAGAAAATGGTCTTAGTGACCAAGAGATAATGGCAACGTTCAAACACAATTGCCATGATGAAGGGATTCTTAGCGCCTTGGCTCGCCGACACATTCGTGACTTCACTGAGCTGTCAGACTTGGTACAGAAATATTGTGCCATGGAAAGCGCTTGGCAAGCCGAACGATTATTTTCGGAACCAACATTTATTGAGCACCCTAGAGGAGATCAGAAAATGAGGATACCTCCAAAGCGGCCAGCCGGATTCGAACGTGCCGAAAAGAGGAATAGGCCCCTTAGAGGGGTAAGTACTATCCTCGAAGGGCTATTGGACAAACCATGCCCTATACATTCCGTGTTGCTTAACACAAACCCGACTCATAGCCTTAGAGCTTGCTGGGTCATCAGGAAGGTCGCAAAGAGCGGTGAGGCCATTCTTGAGGCACCACCACCAAATAAGCGCTCCACATCGTCATCCAAATACAGCACCGAAGTCCTGACAGTCTACGAAACTTTCCCCTCAAGGAATAGGAGGAAAAAAGCTCTTAAAGAACTATAACAGGTCTATCATGTAGCAGCAACAAGTGCATGGGCAGACATACCTATTA
This sequence comes from Hordeum marinum, assembly GCA_022496015.1. NCBI lineage: Eukaryota > Viridiplantae > Streptophyta > Magnoliopsida > Poales > Poaceae > Hordeum > Hordeum marinum. Next base: position 165,061,068 of record CM039678.1, on the reverse strand, counting down.
CCTTTGGAGATACTGACCAACTAGCCATTCTTCCCGGTCATTCACCGACCGCACTAGTCCTAAACCCCATCATCGATGGCTATAGGTTACACACGGTGCTAATGGACGGCGACGGTGGTTTAAACCTGATCTACGAAGGCACCCTGGAAAAATGCAGTTCGACCGATCTCGCATCGAGCATAACAACACGACTTTCCGGGGAATCATTCTAGGGAAGGAGGCGTGTTGTTCATGACGTATCGTCCTGGACGTAGTGTTCGGCAAGCCCGAAAATTACCGATCCAAAGAACTCCTCTTCCATAGCGTGCCACCCCCCAGCGGCTACCACGCCCTATCGGGATGTGATGCCTTTAAAAATTCTTGCTTATACCCCATTACGGGTATATGAATCTCAAAATGCAAGGACCAAACAGAGTAATCACAATTGCTAGTGATCCGAATATAGCCCTTCGGGCCGAAAACAAAACAGCGGCGCTTGCCCTTGAGGCATTGGCTGAGACCCTCGCTGCAAAAGAACTAACCGCACTCCGGTCAACAGTTGACAAAGACGACGTGATCCTTAGCAAAAGTCCCAAGTCCGCGTCCTTCAAACCCGTAGAGGAAATTGTTAAATTTCAAGTGCACCCGACGAACCCCAACAATACAGCATCCATCGGAGCTCAGCTCGACCCCATAGTGGACGAAGCACTATGGACATTTTTATGGGAAAACTGGGATATCTTCGCCTGGCATCCTTCCAATATGCCCGGAATCCCATGGCGACTGGCAGAACATAGTCTGAACGTCATTTCAGGCTTCAAGCCTGTTAAGCAGACTCTGTGCCGCTTTTCTGAACCCAAACGACAAGCTATGGATGAAGAATTAGCTAAACTGCTAGAGGCCAGATTCATTCGGGAGATTAAGCACCCCGAATGGTTGGTAAACCTGGTGATGGTACCAAAGAAAGATAAATCCTAGCAGATGTGTGTCGATTTCAAAGACCTCAACAAGGCCTGCCCTAAGGACCCTTTCGCCTTACCATGCATAGACCAAATCATTGATGCCACGGCCGGACACGACTCGTTGTGTTTCCTCGATGCTTATTTCGGATACCATCAAATCAAAATGAAGGAATTCGACCAAGCGACTACCGCATTCATCACCCCCTACGGGCCATTTTGCTTTAACACGATACCCTTTGGGCTAAAAAATGATGGGGCTACATACCAGCGCATGATCCAGACTTGTCTCGCGAAACAAGTCAGTAAGACAGTCCAGGCATACGTGGACGACATGGTAATCAAAACCAAACACGTCAGCCAGTTGATTGACAATCTACGGCAAACCTTTGCCAGCCTACGCGACTATGACACACGACACAATCCAAAAAAATGTGTATTCGGAGTTCCTGCCGGTAAACTGCTCAGATTCATCGTCTCCCATAGAGGAATAGAAGCAAATCCGGATAAGATCCGCGCTATATCAGAACTTGCAATTCCCACAGAGCTAAAGCATGTCCAGAGGTTGACTGGTTGCGTAGCGGCGTTAAGTCGCTTTATCTCTCGCCTCGGAGAAAAGGCTTTACCGCTCTATAAGCTGCTCAAATGGACTAACAGTTTCGAGTGGACCAATGAAGCAGCGGCTGCGTTAGAAGAAATTAAAACACTGGCAGGCAACCCCATACTCACAGCACCAGGCGCTGGTGGGCCCATGTTATTATAGATATCGGCTTCCAACTAAGTCGTTAGTGCAGTGCTCGTCGTCTACGAGAGGAGGAGGTACACAAATTCCGGACTCAGAAGCCGGTCTATTACGCATCGGAAGTACTAACGCAGTGCAAGTCTAGATACCCGCACTACCAGAAGATAGCCTACAAAGTATTTATGGCATCACGGAAACTCAGACACTACTTCCAAGAGTGTGCGGTAATGGTGGCATCCAAAGTACCCTTGAACGATATAATCAAACAACAGGGACACCACCGTCTGAGGCAAGTGGGCTATTGAGGTCCTTCCTTTTGAAATAACCTACAAGCCATGTTGTGCCATAAAATCTCAGGTACTGGCAGATTTTCTGGCTGAGTGCGCAGAGGTTGAGCTCCCCAAGGACTATAATACATACTCCCATTGGAAAATGTACTTTGATGGATCCAAAACCTTGGCCGGACTGGGGGCTGGAGTTATCCTCACATCCCCCATAGGTGACAACGTGTGATACGTGTTGCAGATCATGTATTCCGACTCCAACAATGCAGCCAAATACGAAGCACTCTTGCATGGTCTTCGGATGGCAGTATCAATGGGCATATGATGGCTGGAGGTACGAGGAGATTCCAACTTGGCCATCTCCCAAATCAATGGCGAATTCGACGCAAAAAACCCGAAGATGGCGACGTACAGAAATGCCGTCCTAAAGATATCTGCACGGTTCGAGGGGTTGAAATTTCACCACGTCGCTCGCAACAACAACCAAGCCGCCAATGTACTAGCCCGGATGGGGGCCAAATGCGACTCTGTCCAAAAAACACCTTCCTGGAGCGGCTCTTTAAGCCATCCGTGATTTGGCAGGACGATCATAAGGGCACCGGTCTAAATACTGCAGAAAAGGTTGTTCCCCCCATAAACGAACCAGATGATCAAATCATCGGTGGCTCCGTAATGGACGCGTGTGATAAGTTTAGACCCTATATTATTGATTCTAGAGTAATTGTTCACACTGATCATGCTGCTATGAAATATCTCATGGAAAAGAAGGATGCTAAACCTAGACTTATCAAATGGATTCTTCTGCTACAAGAATTTGATTTGCATATTGTTGATAGAAAGGGTGCTGATAACCCCGTAGCAGATAATTTGTCTAGGTTAGAGAATGCTCTTGATGACCCACTACCTATTGATGATAGCTTTCCTAATGAACAATTAGCTATCATAAATGCTTCTCATAATGCTCCTTGGTATGCTGATTATGCTAATTACATTGTCGCTAAATTTATACCGCCTAGTTTCATATACCAACAAAAGAAAAAGTTTTTCTATGATTTAAGACATTACTTCTAGGACGACCCACACCTTTATAAAGATGGAGTAGATGGAGTTATTAGACATTGTTTACCTGAGCATGAATAGGAACAGATCCTACAGAAGTGTCATTCCGAGGCCTACGGAGGACACCACGCTGGAGATAGAGCTGCACATAAGGTATTACAATCTGGTTTTTATTGGCCTACTCTCTTCAAGGATGTTCGTAAGTTTGTCTTGTCATGTGATGAATGTCAAAGAATTGGCAATATTAGTAGACATCAGGAAATGTGTAACGACCCGAACCTGATAAGATTCGATGTCTCTGTGCTTACGGCGCTAGTCCCTGGATCAATAGCTAGCACACACAGTACATGATGTAATATCAAGAATAAACCACATGTCATAATATTACATGGCAGATCCAGAATAAAAATATTACATACCTCATAGCTCAAGGCTACCACACAAACAAAATATAGCAGAGAAGCAAATGTAAACTCCATGGAATCCATCAACACCACAAGCAACTATTGAGTATAGACATCGTAACCCTACATCGTATCACTCACTCGTCGTATAAAATCTGCAACATGATAAGTTACAGCCAAAAGGGTCAGTACGTTGAATGTACTGGCAAGTCACACAGGAATGATATAACAGACCTACATCTACATGCAAGGTATATCAAGAGGAATGATTGTGGTTGTTTTGCAGAAAGCTAATTTTTCTTTGATAACTACATAATACTCAAATTTTAATTTTGTCTTGCTACAGTTAATAGATATAGTTGAATTGGGCACTCCAATACCACATCTGCCTAGAGGTGAATTATATATATTAAGTTTCAACATAAGTTATATAATAGTCCTCACAAAATCTCGATGAATACACGAACCAATCCCCGTCTACATGGCATAGCAGTAATACACTACCACGATCTACATAAGGCTCTACTAAGCTGAAACTCAATAGCCATAACATGGTACCATAGTATTCCTACACATGCATAATATAGTATTGTGATAAAGAACTACATGCATAGAAAAATAGGTAAAGTATGATCAAGGTGTAACTTGCCTGGTACGTTTGATGAAGATCATCGCAAAAAATCTTGGCAACGCTAATATTCACACTCTAGACAATCTACACATTTTAGATAAAGTATCGATAAATAAGCAATCACTCAATAACACCAAACAACAAAGAATCAAATAAAAACACCAACAACAATAAATCATTATTAAAACCCAAACAACAGTAGCATATAAATAGGTACAAACATCAACAATTCAATAGGAACACAACACCAAAAAGAACTAATAAATTTTGTTAAATGGTTTGCAAATTATGGCCTCCAGAAGATTTAAATTAAATTTGAACGAATTAAAATTTGAACATTGCAAACATGCAAAATGTTGGTCCTGTCATATTCTACTGGTCATTATGAGTGCACAGGAAAAAGAATCAACTAAATTGAGCATATGGTTTAAAAGATATTGCTAATTGAAATATGGGTCAAAATCTACCCAAAATAACCAGAACAAAATTGAGTTGATGCAGTACTGTAGCAATCGCCACGTGTCATCACGTGATTGGCCGAAGGAAAAAACTATGTGCTCATGTGCTCACCACGAGCAGAAGACGACGGCGGCTCGGGCTTGGACGACGGTGCTTCTCCGGCGGCTCTCCGACAAAGTGGAGGTGGGGGATGGATGCGGCAAACGTCGGGGGTGTCGAGGGCGGTTCTACGGGCAGCGGGGTCTCCTCTGCGGCCGGCGGTGATGACGGGAACTCCGGTAGGCTCGGGCATTGTGCGGTCTCTCCGGTGCTGGTGATGAGAGCTTCCGGTGAACGACGACATTCGGCGGTGATCTTCGGGTCAGGGTAGCAGGCGTTCTCCTAGCGCTCCCCCTCTCTGGCAACGAATTTGACTGGCGACGGAAGCTTCAGGAGCGGAACTCAGGCGAGGTCCATGCGCTCGAATCCGAGGGTGGTTCTGCGATTTGAGTATAGGAATTAGAAGAGGGGATCGATGTAAAGTCATCCAGAGCAGAAAGGACGGTTCGGGATCTCGGGTGGCGCTGGAATCAACAGCAACAGAGCTTCGGGTGGCTGTACTCCGGCGAGATTGGATCGGATGAGACGGACACGAGAGTCATCAATTTTTTTTCAAAAATTGGCAGAGGATAAGACGGGAAATAGATATAGGACGTTTCATGGGGTCTAGGGGAAAGAGATCGATCCAATTGATCGATTGAATCGGGCACAGGAAGAACTCGTGCTGGAGCAGGAATTCGACCAGAGGAAGGAGACACCCTGACGGGCCCCATACGTCAGCGGAATAGAAAAAACACAAAAGGGGTAGGGGGTTGCGGGGTGGGCTCCTCTGCAACACCGAAATGGGCTGGCCTGTCGATGTTGTGTCTGCGTGTGGGCGGGGAATAGGACATAGTCCTCATTGTTTTTTTTTGAAAATCCTTTGATTTCAAAACAAAAGCTTCATCTTGAAAATAAACTATAGAAATATATATATTTAAAACACCAAAATATTATACTCTATATGAGGAACATTTTTCCAGTCGTATTGCTTTTATAAAATACATATAATATTTTATAAACTTATATAGGTTTTATAAATAATGCCCAAAATATTTGTAAACTTCCAAACAAATAAATAATAATATTTAAAACACTTTCCAGCTCCTTTATATTGAAGGAGTCATATTACCTTCTCTCTTATGATTTATTTTTGAGTTCCAATAGTTTTAAATATTCAAAATACAAATGAGAGAATATTCAATTATATCGCCAATATTATTATTTGAGGAAGTCATGTCATCCTCTCTCATATCCAAGTTGAAGCACTTTTGAATATTCTCAGAATTCAAAATAAGATCCAAAGGAATATTCAGGAAAGTCATTTTATTCCCTCTCATTTGAATATTCAATAAACTCCAAAAGTTTCAATTCCTAGTTGAAATTTAGCTAAGACTAATCAACACAAACAAGTTTTTTAAATAATCCTATTCAAATAGTTAACATTCCAAAATTCTAAATTTTGGGATGTTACAAATCTACCACCCTTAAAATATCGTCCTCGGGATTCGAAAAGGCTAGAAAGAAAAGGTTTGAGATGGGATTCTGTTGAATATCCATTGATCATCCGATTGTCTATGGTGCTATCACCCTTAGAATCAATGTCATGGGGTCTTCAAAAATCTTACTGGTTGATGACATCCTTCAGGATGACAAGTCTTGCGCCGTTACTAAACAACTATCAATTATCTCATGGTGGTCATCATGAATGCTTCCTAGAGAAAACTAGCTTGGCTTATTCTCACCGTATAACCTACTATTGGCAACGGTTGCCTTCTACAAGGGTCATATGTCCTACCAGTCTAAGGTTTAGGCTTAATATCGTCGTCTCTCTACTATAGGTAAGTCACTCTAGATTAACTATTCCACATAGCAGGATGATTAATAAGAGTAAGTCGGCATGGTGATCAATCCATTTCGCACCCAAATCATTGCCTTGTATAAATTTTAGTAAATCTCGCATTCTAACACTCGGACATCCTCACAAGCATTGCAGAAATTTCCTCTGGTTCACGAACTAAGTTCGGATAAACCCATTTGTTCTTCATGCCAATAAAACAATTATCATTCCTTTCAACTCTCGGTTTTGCATCACCTACTATTAAACATTGTAGGTTCCTCCAGGCTTCTTCATTCCTCAAGATTGTGCTTGCTCATGGTGGATCTTGGTGCTTGGAGTTAACTTGAACTAATCACTAGGTTGCATCCATCTTCATTCCATTGTATACATTGGAAACCAATGTAGTAACCCCGGCAACGTAGGTATTAGGTTTAAGGAGAGATAGAATGTAGAGAGAGATACCCATAAAAACATCACACTAGTTTTCAAAACAATTTTTTTGCGTAGCTGTCAGTAAAAACAACCACAATGACAGCTCACAACACGCATCTAATAACAAACGTATATAGAAATCTTGTATCTTCAATGTTTGTAGCTTTTGTCTTGCATCAACGAACAAATCTTCATCACACCAAGTCTTATCGTAGCTTACTCTTCTTGAATCTTGAAGCACACTAAATAGATAGGGGTCCAAAAGAACGCAAACTTATTCTACTTGCAAAAGAATTGCAAAACACAACACACAACATCAATCAATAAAAATCACAAAAGGCACACCACACAAGCAAAACCTACAGGTAAGGTCATATCGACAAGAGATATGATCTCATCATACTACACGCGACTCGTTTATCAAACTCAACTTAGTACTGGTGGGCTGCTAACTAAAACTCCTCAAAGACACTAATATAAATACAAGGGGCTTCTACATTTGAAAAGAGAAGGTAAGAGTACACGAGTAAAAACTAACACGTAGAGTAAGGTGGTCAAATAAAAATTTCATTCATATGGGCTTTCCTACTCCATTTTCTAGGGTCACGACCTACAGTCAACATGGGCTTTGATACCATCTGTAACGACCCGAACCTGATAAGATTCGATGTCTCTATGCTTATTGTGCTAGTCCCTGGATTAATAGCTAGCACACACAGTACATGATGTAATATCAAAAATAAACCACATGTCATAATATTACATCGTAGATCCAGAATAAAAATATTACATACCTCGTAGCTCAAGGCTACCACACAAACAAAATATAGCAGAGAAGGAAATATAAACTCCATGGAATCCATCAACACCACAAGCAACTGTTGAGTATAGACATTGTAACCCTACATCATATCACTCACTCATCGTATAAAATCTGCAACATGATAAGTTACAGCCACAAGGGTCAGTACGTTGAATGTACTGGCAAGTCACACGGGAATGATATAACAGACCTACATCTACATGCAAGGTATATCAAGAGGAATGATTGTGGTTGTTTTGCAGAAAGCTAATTTTTCGTTGATAACTACATAATACTCAAATTTTAATTTTGTCTTGCTACAGTTAATACATATGGTTGAATTGGGCACTCCAATACCAACCTATCCCATCATTAAGTTTCCCACTCAAATTTCATCAAGGTGTGTCATCTGTCAAGATCATCCAACAACTGTAATGTTCTAGCTACTTAAAATTGTCCATAACCGAGGACACGGCTAATCATGATTAGTTTTATTACTCTGGAGAGGTTTTCACACTTTACCCACTAGACTCAACCCAAAGATTGAGACGAAGTCTTTCAGAAGCAGTCACCTCCGCCCAACGGCAGCCAGTACACCTACTCATATCTACATCTGCTAGCTTTGCCCAGGCGAGGCTCCTGCAACCTACTCAACTAAGCCACAGCCCATATAGCTAGTGGTTGCGCATGGAAGCTACTAGTCACTAAGTCTGTCTGATTTTTTTGAACCTGGGCGGCATTCCACTTACATTCAGAGGGTCGAAACCATGATGTTCTTGAAACCACCCAGCAATACCGCATGCGCCCAGAGGTGAATTATATATATTTAGTTTCAACATAAGTTATATAATAGTCCTCACAAAATCTCAATGAATACACGAACCAATCCCCGTCTACATAGCATAGCAGTAATACACTACCACGATCTACATAAGGCTCTACTAAGCTGAAACTCAATAGCCATAACATGGTACCATAGTATTCCTACACATGCATAATATAGTATTGTGATAAAGAACTACATGCATAGAAAAATAGGTAAAGGATGCTCAAGGTGTAACTTGCCTAGTACGTTTGATGGAGATCATCGCACTCACAATCTTGGCAACGCTAATATTTGCACTCCGGACAATCTACACGTTTCAGATAAAGTACCGATAAATAAGAAATCACTCAGTAACACCAAACAACAAAGAATCAAATAAAAACACCAACAACAAGAAATCATTTTTAAAACCCAAACAACAGTAGCATATCAATAGGTACAAACATCTACAATTCAATAGGACCACAACACCAAAAAGAACCAATAAATTTTGTTAAACGGTTTGCAAATTATGGCCTCCAGAAGATTTAAATTAAATTTGAACATTGCAAACATGCAAAATGTTGGTGCTGTCATATTCTACTGGTCATTATGAGTGCACAGGAAAAAGAATAAACTAAATTGAGCATATGGTTTAAAAGATATTGCTAATTGAAATATGGGTCAAAATCTACCCAAAATAACCAGAACAAAATTGAGCTGATGTGGTACTGTAGCAATTGCCATGTGTCATCGCGTGATTGGCTGAAGGAAAACAACTCTGTGCTTGCGTGCTCACCACGAGCAGAAGACGACAGCGGCTCGGGCTTGGACGACGGTGCTTCTCCGGCGGCTCTCCGGCGAAGTGGAGGTGGGGGATGGATGCGGCGGACGTCGGGAGTGGCGAGGGTGGTTCTACGGGCAGCGGGGTCTCCTCTATGGCTGGCGGTGATGACGGGAACTCCGGCGGCCTCGGGCGCTATGCGGTCTCTCCGGTGCTAGTGACGAGAGCGTCCGGTGAACGACGGCATTCGGCGGTGATCTTTGGGTCAGGGTAGCGGCTGTTGTCCTAGCGCTCCCCCTCTGTGGCGACGAATTTGACCGGCGACGGAAGCTTCAGGAGCAGAACTCGGGTGAGGTCCATGCGCTCGAATCCGAGGGTGTTTCTGCAATTTGAGTACGGGAATTAGAAGAGGGGATCGATGTGAAGTCATCCGGAGCAAAAAGGACGGTTCAGATCTCGGGTGGCGTTGGAATCAACAGCAACAGAGCTTCGGGCGGCTATACTCCGGCGAGATCGGATCGGACGAGATGGACACGGGAATCATCAATTTTTAAAAAAAATTGGCAGAGGATAAGACGGGAAATAGATATAGGACGTTTCCTAGGGTCCAGGGGAAAGAGATCGATCCAATCGATCAATTGAATCGGGCACGGGAAGAACTCGTGCGGGAGCAGGAATTCGACCAGAGGAAGGAAACAACCTGACGGGCCCCATGCTTCAGTGGAATAGAAAAAAACAGAAAAGGGGAAGGGGGTTGCGGGGTGGGCTCCTCTGCAGCGACGAAATGGGCTGGCATGTCGCTGTTCTGCGTGCGTGTTGGCAAGGAATAGGACGTAGTCCTCTAAGTTTTTTTTTGAAAATCCTTTGATTTAAAACCAAAAGCTTCAGCTTGAAAATAAACTATAAAAATATAGATATAACACCAAAATATTATATAATATATGAGGAACATTTTTCCAGACGTATTGCTTTTATAAAATACATATAATATTTTATAAACTTATATAGGCTTTATAAATAATGCCCAAAATATTTCTAAACTTCCAAACAAATAAGTATTTAAAACACTTTCCAGCTCCTTTATATTGCAGGAGTCATGTTACCTTCTGTCTTATGATTTATTTTTGAGTTCCAATAGTTTTAAATATTCAAAATCCAAATGAGAGAATATTCAATTATATCACCAATATTATTATTTGAGGAAGTCATGTCATCCTCTCTCATATCCAAGTTGAAACACTTTTGAATATTCTTAGAATTCAAAATAAGATCCAAAGGAATATTCAGGAAAGTCATTTTGTTCCCTCTCATTTGAATATTCAATAAACTCCAAAAGTTTCGATTCCTAGTTGAAATTTAGCTAAGACTAATCAACACAAACCAGTTTTTCTAAATAATCCTTTTCAAATAGTTAACATTCTAAAATTCCGAATTTTGGGGTGTTACAAAATGCCTATGAATTACTCTCTTGTTATTGAACCATTTGATGTTTGGGGTTTTGATTATATGGGACCTTTTCCAACGTCCAACGGGTATACCCATATATTAGTTGTTGTTGATTATGTTACTAAGTGCGTGATGTCTATTACACAACTTTATTTGTGTAGACACGTGTTGGGCCTCCAAGCGCAGAGTTTTGTAGGACAGTAGCAAGTTTCCCTCAAGTGGATGTCCTAAAGTTTATCAATCCGTGAGAGGTGTGGGATGAAGATGGTCTCTCTCAAACGACCCTACAACCAAATACAAGAAATATCTTGTGTCCCCAACACACCCAATACAATGGCAAACTGTAAAGGTGCACTAGTTCGACGAAGAGATGATGATAAAAGTGTAATATGGATGGTAGAAATACATTTTTATAATCTGAATAAATGAAAACAGCAAGGTAGCAAATAGTAAACTGGCACAAAAACGGTATTGCAATGCTTGAAAACAAGGCCTAGGGTTCGTACTTTTGCTAGTGCAATTTCTCAACAGTGCTAACATAGTTGGATCACATGACCACCCCTCGAAGTGCAATAAAGAATCACTCCTGAGTTCCTATTAGCGGAGAACAAAATATAAAAATTGTTTGTAGGGTACGAAACCACCTCAAAGATATTCTTTCCGTTTGATCTATCCTAGAGTTCATACTAGAATAACGCAAGCTATTCTTTATGATCTATCTACTCAAGAGTTCATACTAGAATAACACCAAAGCAAATTCATATTCATAATACTCAATCCACACAAAGAACTGTAAGAGATCCCCAAAGTTTCTATCGAAGAAAGGATAATAAAAATGTGCATCAACCCCTATGCATAGATTACCTCAATATCACCGCGGGAATCCGCAAGTTGAGTGCCATAACGTATATCAAGTGAACCAATAAGATACTCCAATGTCACCTCAAGTATTCATACTGCAAGACATACATCATGTGTTCCCAAATCTGAACATTCAATCCGACATAACAAAACTTCAAAGGTAAAGATTCAATTCATCACAATAAGAGTATATAGGGGAGAAACATCATATGATCCATCTATATTAACAAAGCCCATGATATAGATCACGAGAGAGAGAGAGAGAGATTAAACACATAGCTACTGGTACAAACCCTCAGCCCCGAGGGTGGACTACTCCCTCCTCATCGTGATGGCCGTCGGGATGATGAAGATGGCCACCAGAGATGATTCCCCCCTCCGGGAGGGTGCCGGAACTGGGTCTAGATTGGTTTTCCGTGGCTACAGAGCCTTGCGGCGACGGAACTTCTGATCTAGGGCTACCCCAAAGGGTTTAGGACTATTCGGGAATTTATAGTGCAAAGAGGGGGTGCAGGAGGCTATCGAGGTGGGCACGAACTAGGTGCAGCTCTGGCCCATTGGGTTCATTCTAGTCCAGAAAAAATCTCCAAAAAGTTTCGTGGTGTTTGGACTCCATTTGATATTGATTTCCTGTGATGTACAAAACAAGCAAAAAATAGCAACTAGCACTAGGCACTGGGTCAATAGGTTAGTCCCAAAAAAAATGATATAAAGTTACTATAAAATGATTGTAAAACATCCGAGAATGATAAAATAACAGCATGAATACTTCATAAATTATAGATATGTTGGAGACGTATCAGCATCCCCAAGCTTAATTCCTACTCGTCCTCTAGTAAGTAAATGATAAAAGAAATAATTTATGAAGTGTGAATGCTAGCAAAGTGCATAAATTTTATCAATGATAATTTTAATCACTTTTCCTAGCATCATTACAACAATTCTTTTCTCATAAAGTTTTCTCATGTTAAAGTAGCAACCAATTCACATGTTAAGGTTCAAACGATGAATTCTCTTGAAACCCAACAACCTATGTTCTCAGTCACCAAGCAATTGCAATTCAACTTATTCAACAGAGTTTAAGTAAGAGCTCCACATAATCAACCATAATATAGTCTTTTATGATTGCTAACACTCATCGCATACACATGGGCAAAACATTTCAACCAGACACATAGAAAGATAGGGGCTTATTGCTTTGCCTACCAACGTATTCACCTCAAGGGTGATGTCAACAATAATAACTCATGCTACCCATATTCAACTGGACATATGTGCCTAGATCTTTCCTCACCACATGATGCTTGCCAAAGGAGAAAAAATAAAAAGGAATAGAGAGAAAAACTTTGACTCTTGCATAAAAGTAAATACATAAATTAAAAGATAGGCCCTTCACAGAGGGAAGCAAAGGTTGCGATGCGCTTATTTGTTTGTATGCTCAACCCCTTAGTGCAAAAGAACATCACGTTATATTTCCCCTTATGATAGCGACCTTTATTATGCAGTCTGTCGCTTTTATTACTTTCCCATCACAAGTTCATACAACGCTCGATCTCCTCTTACACTAAATGATCTAACACTTTTAGAAGAAATTTTTATTGCCTTATTGCACCGATGACAACTTAATTGAAGGATCTTACTCAATCCTTAGGTAGGTATGGTGGACTCCTGAAAATAAGATTTGGGTTTAAGGGTTTTTGGATGCACAAGTAGTATCTCTACTTGGTGCGGAATTTTTGGCTAGCAAAGATGGGGGGCAAGCACCACATGTTAAAGGATCTATGAGAATATAACTTCTATGTCAATATGAAAAAACATGAATCATTACATTGTCTTGCTTGTACAACATCAAAAAAATTGGCATATAATATTTTGGGGGGCTCACAATCACAAAAGATTTCCAGGATAGTGTATCTGCATGTGAAAGTTCTCTTCCTTATACTAATTATTCGTGAATTGCTTGTATGACCAATATTGTGATTGTCAAGCCTCAAAAGATCTCACTTTATAAACCCAATGTGAAGTTACCACTAGGCATGATATGGTACCAACTTCATGACATTCAATTTATTCAACAATTTACTCATAGGATATAAGTGAAGCACAAGAGTAAATGACATAGAAAAGAGCTTCGTTGACGGGATGTGAATGGCGCTTACTTAGCCTCCCTGGAAATTATTTGAGGACTCTATTTTATCTAAAAAATTCAGATCTCAGTATTTTATTAAAACTACAAGTAAAACAAAACATAATAAAATTTCAAGAATAGCACACATCATGTGAAGAAGCAAAAACTTAGGATCAATCGATACTAACCGATAATTGTTGATGAAGAAAGGTGGGATGCCTACCGGGGCATCCCCAAGCTTAGATGCTTGATACTTCTTGAATATTATCTTGGGATGCCTTGGGCGTCCCCAATCTTGAGCTTTTGTGTCTCCTTAATTCTTCTCATATCACGGTTTTACTATATCTCAAAAGCTTCATCCACACAAAACTCAACAAGAACTTGTGAGATAACTTAGTATAAAAAAATGCAAAAACCTTATCATTCTCTACTGTAGAAAATAACTAAAATTATTATTCAACATTTAATACTAAATTCCTCTGCATATTTAATACTCCTATCCTCAAATAGGATCATTAAACAAGCAAACATATGCAAACACTGCAAACATAACAGCAATCTGCCAAAACAGTAAAGTCTGTGAAGAATGCAAGAGTATCAGTACTTCTTAAATGCCAAATGTTATGAAAACTTACCACACTGTAAAAAAATTATCAGATCTTATTATGCAAAACGTTTCAACATTTTATCACATTCTGACTTTTCTAGGGAATTTTTGCAACAGCGGTAAACTTTCTGTTTTGAAACAGCAACATGTATACTCGCAAAATAAGCATGGTGAGGGCTATCCTTGAAATTTTTATTGAAAATAAAAGATGCAAAACATTATTATAAATAAATTCAAACAAATAGTAACAAAATAAATTGACGCTCCAAGTAATACACATATCATGTGACGAATGAAAACATATCTCCAAGTAAGGTTACCGATAATGTTGGAGACGATAGAGGGGATGCCTTCCGGGGCACCCCAAGCTTAGTTTCTTGGATATTCCTTGAATTTTACCTTGGGGTTTCCTTGGGAATCCCCAATCTTAGGTACTTGTCACTCCTCATTCTCCTCATATCGACATCTCACCCAAAACTTGAAAACTTCAATCACACAAAACTTCACGAAACTTCGTGAGATGGGTTAGTATGATAAAGAGCAAACCATTTCACTTGGTACTGTAAAGACAATATCCATAATTGTTCTCACACAATTACTACTGTATCATATCATTTCCACAATTTATATTGAGAAATATAATCCATAGAAACTGACAACAAGCAAACTATGCATTGAAAACAGAATCTGTCAAAAACAGAACAGTCTGTAGTAATCTGTACTCCAACCATACTTCTGCTACTCTACAAATTCTGAACAATTAGGACCACGTGGGAAATTTTTATATTAATCTTGTTCAAAAATAATCAACTCAAAATCACTCTTATGTTAAAAATTAGAATTATTTTCGTGAGCGTAAAAGTTTCTGTTTTTCAGCAACATCAAATCAATTATCACCCCACATGATCCCAAAGGCTTTACTTGGTACTTTATTGAAACAAAAGAAATAAAACATGATTACTACAGTAGATTAATCATGTGAACACACAAAAACAGTAGGTAAAAGTGTTGGGTTGTCTCCCAACAAGCGCTTTTCTTTTATGCCTTTTAAGCTAGGCATGATGATTTCAATGATGCTCGCATAAAAGTAAACAATTGAAACATAAAGAGAGCATCATGAAGCATATGACTAGCACATTTAAGCCTAACCCACTTCCTATGCATAGGGATTTTGTGAGAAAACAATTTATGGGAGCAATAATCAATTAGCATAGCAAGGCAAAACAAGCATAGCTTCAAGATTTTCAACACATAGAGAGGAAGCTTGATATTATTGCGATACCTACACGCATATGTTCCTCTCTCATAATAATTTTCAGTAGCATCATGAATGAATTCAAAAATATAGCTATCACATAAAGAATTCTTTTCATGATGCATAAGCATAGAGATTTTGTTACTCTCCACATAAGCAAATTTATTCTCATCAATAGTAGTGGGAGCAAACTCAACAAAATAACTATCATGTGATTGAAAATTAAAATCACGATGACAAGTTTCATGGTTATCTTTATTAATTATAGCATACATGTCATCACCATAATCATCATATATAGAAACTTTGTTGTCATAATCAATAGCAACCTCTTCCAAAATAGTGGATTCATCATTAAATAAAGTCATGACCTCTTCAAATCCACTCTCATCAATAAAATCATCATAAATAGGAGGCATGCTTTAATTATAACAAATTTCCACATCAAAACATGGGGGACAAAAATATCATCTTCATCAAACATAGCATCCCCAAGCTTATGGCTTTGCATATCATTAGCACCATGTATATTCAAAGAATTCATACTAACAACATTGCAATCATGCTCATCATTCATTCCAATCATTTTATTGAATTCTTCTTCTATCAATTGAACACAATTTTCCGATCCAGCATTTTCAAGAAAGATATTATAAAGATGATCAATAATATGATGCAACCTCAATTCCATTTTTTGTAGTTTTCTTTAATAAACCAAACTAGTGATAAAACAAGAAACTAAAAGATTAGATTACACGATCTAAAGATATACCTTCATGCACTCACCTCCCCGACAACAGCGCCAGAAAAGAGCTTGATGTCTAATATGCAACTTTATTCTTGTAGACACGTGTTGGGCCTCCAAGCGCAGAGTTTTGTAGGACAGTAGCAATTTTCCCTCAAGTGGATGATGTAAGGTTTATCAATCCATGAGAGGTGTAGGATGAATATGGTCTCTCTCAAACAACCCTGCAAGCAAATACAAGAAATCTCTTGTGTCCCCAACACACCCAATACAATGGCAAATTGTATAGGTGCACTAGTTCGGCGAAGAGATGGTGATAAAAGTGTAATATGGATGGTAGAAATATATTTTTATAATCTGAATAAATGAAAACAGCAAGGTAGCAAATAGTAAACGGGCACAAAAACGGTATTGCAATGCTTGAAAACATGGCCTAGGGTCCATACTTTCGCTAGTGCAGTTTCTCCACGGTGCTAACATAGTTGGATCATATGACCACCCCTCAAAGTGCAATAAAGAATCACTCCCGAGTTCCTATTAGCGGAGAACACAAGATAGAAATTGTTTGTAGGGTATGAAACCACCTCAAAGCTATTCTTTACGTTCGATCTATCCTAGAGTTCGTACTAGAATAACACAAGGTATTCTTTTCGATCGAACTACTCAAGAGTTCGTACTAGAATAACACCAAAGAATATTCATATTCATAATACTCAATCCACACAAAGAACTACAAGGTATCCCCAAAGTTTCTATCAGAGAAAAGATAATAAAAACGTGCATCAACCCCTATGCATAGATTACCCCAATATGACCGTGGGAATCCGCAAGTTGAGTGCCATAACGTATATCAAGTGAACCAATAAGATACCCCAATGTCACCTCAAGTATTCATACCGCAAGACATACATCATGTGTTCCCAAATCTGAACATTCAATCCGACATAACAAAACTTCAAAGGGTAAAGATTCAATTCATCACAATAAGAGTATAGAGGGGAGAAACATCATATGGTCCATCTATATTAACAAAGCCCATGATATAGATCGCGGGAGGGAGATATTAAACACATAGCTACTGGTACAAACCGTCAGCCCCGAGGGTGGACTACTCCCTCCTCATCATGATGGCCGTCGGGATGATGAAGATGGCCACCGGAGATGATTCCCCCCTCCGGCAGGGTGCTAGAACTGGGTCTAGATTGGTTTTCTGTGGCTACAGAGCCTTGCGGCGGCGGAACTTCTGATCTAGGGCTACCCCGAAGGGTTTCGGAATATTTGGGAATTTATAGTGCAAAGAGGGGGTGCGGGAGGCCACCGAGGTGGGCACGAACCAGGTGCAGCTCTAGCCCATTGGGTTCATTCTGGTCCAGAAAAAATATCCAAAAAGTTTCATGGTGTTTGGACTCAGTTTGATATTGATTTCCTGTGATGTAAAAAACAAGCAAAAAAACAGCAAGTAGCACTGGGCACTGGGTCAATAGGTTAGTCCCAAAAAATGATATGAAGTTACTATAAAATGATTGTAAAACATCTGAGAATGATAAAATAACAGCATGAATACTTCATAAATTATAGATACGTTGGAGACGTATCAGTGGGTAGAAGCTATTCCAACTAGTAGTGTTGATCACAAAACCTCTATTAAGATGCTTAAAGAAGTTATTTTCCCTAGATTTGGAGTCCCAAGATATTTAATGACTGATGGTGGTTCACATTTTAGTCATGGTGCTTTCCGTAAATTGCTTGCTAAGTATGATGTTAATCATAGAATTGCATCCCCTTATCATCCTCAGTCTAGTGGTCAAATAGAATTAAGCAATAAAGAAATTAAATTGATCTTGCAAAAGACAGCTAATAGATCTAGGAAGAATTGGTCTAAGAAACTTGACGATGCATTATGGGCTTATAGAACTGCTTACAAGAATCCTATGGGTATGTCTGTGTATAAAATGGTTTATGGTAAAGCATGTCACTTACCTCTAGAGCTAGAGCATAAAGCTTATTAGGCAATCAAAGAGCTCAACTATGATTTCAAACTTGCTGGTGAGAAGAGGTTATTTGACATTAGCTCACTTGATGAATGGACAACTCGGGCCTATGAGAATGTCAAGCTGTTTAAAGAGAAAGTTAAGAGATGGCATGATAAAAGGATACAAAAGCGTGAATTTAATGTAGGTGATCATGTCTTGCTATACAATTCTTGGTTAAGATTTTTTAAAGGTAAACTCCTCTCCAAATGGGAAGGGCATTATATCATCGAGGAGGTATATCATTCCGGTGCCGTCAAGATCAACAACGCCGAAGGCACAAATCTGAAGGTGGTAGACGGGCAAAGAATCAAACACTATATTTCAGGTACTCCATTAATGTTGAAACCAATATTATCAATACCATAACTCCTAAAGAGCATATTAGGGAGACTTACCAGAACGTTTCAGACTCTGAAAAGGAATAGGTATGTGGTACGGTAAGTAAACAGACTACAAAAGTTTCCCAATAGCAATTTTATTCAGTTTTGGATTATTTAAAAAGTTAGGAAAATAAAAAACAGTCTGAAGGACGCACGGGGAGGCGACAAGCCTGCTAGGCGCGGCCACCCCCTGGCCGCGCCTAGGGGGCTTGTCACCACCGCATGCGCCCCCCGGACTCTGTTTTCTTGTGCAACACCCCTTCAGGTCGGCAAAAATTCATTATACAATCTCCCAAAGGTTTCGACTTTCGTATCACGACAATACCTCCTGTTTTCATTTTGAGTTGTTTTTGCAGCAGATTTAGAGCAAGATGTCGTCCCAAGAGTCGATTGGGGAGAGTCGTGTTTCTCACTCGGCACAAGAGCCCGAGGCATACATTGAAGCTAACTACTTTGGGCGAACCACGGAGGAGGATATGGAGGCTGGCTTAAAAAGGGTGGATGCCATGGAGGAAGACCAAGAAGTTAACTCTCATCCACAACCTGGGGCCATGTTGGAGGAACTTCTAAGCACAACAATCCTGAATTCGGTCATTCCTCCCAATGCTAAATTTCTTACTTACGAAAATTTGAAAAAGAGTGTTGTCTTTTCACCCGCAACAATGAGACATCCTTAGGTGAAGGGATCTCTATCTGTCAATGGAAAACTGCACAAGGAACTAATGGATCTCAGGCAGCAAAATAGTAAGCTTGAAGAGGAGAATCGCATTCTGAAGGGTATCATCGCCAAGAACATCGCACCATCACCTCCGAAGAAGGACACCTGAGCACATGGGTATGGGCACTCCCCTTGGCTTGATCCAAGCTTGGGGGAGGTTCCCCGGTATCGTATCACACCATATGTTTTTCCTTTTTCCTTTTTATTATCTTTCCTAGTTCGATCCTTTTTGATTTTGTTATTGATCTAGTAGAGTAAAAGTGTTAGTATGATCTACCTTTTAGTTTTTGCTTTTGCTCCCCTTATGTATGCAAGTCCGAGATATATATAATAAAAAGTAGTTTTGATCAGAGGGCTTTGCTAGATTACTATGCTCTTGAAAGTAATGAATATTGGAGCAATAGAACAAAAAGCATAGAGAATACATATTGATCCTATGGGGAGTGATGACTTCACATATAAAAAAGTATGGTGATTGAAAATTGTTGGGAGTTAAAAAACATAGTAATTGGTCATTGGTGCAACTGAAAGGAAGTGATAAAGAAAGAGAGATTCACATATAAATATGAAAAAGTATGGTGATTGAAAATGGTTTGGAGTTAACAAACATAGTAATTGGTCATTGGTGCAATTGAAAGGAAGTGATAAAGAAAGAGAGGTTCACATATAAATATATTATCTTGGACTTTTTTATGATTGTGACCACTCATTAAAATACTACATGCCAAGAAGTTGATGTTGGACAAGGAAGACAACATAATAGGTTATGTTTGCTTGCCTCCGGATAGAAGTTATATGGTTTTAGATCCTCCAACATGTAGTGCTTGCTTCCACCAATAATAGCCAAAACTTCCGCACCAAGTAGAGATACTACTTGTGCATCCAAACACCTCAACCTAGTTTTGCCATGAGAGTCCACCATACCTGCCTATGGATTGAATAAGATCCTTCAAGTAAGTTGTCAGCGGTACAAAAAGGCAACAAAAATTGCTCCTAAATATGTCTGATCTTTTATTGTAAGGGAAATCAGCATTGTACGAACTTGTGATAGTGAAGAAATAAAAGCGACAGACTGCATAATAAAGGTTGCTATCACAAAGGGCAATACAACGCAGCGTTCCTCCGCACTAAGAGTTTATGCATCCAAAACAAAAAGTGCATGACAACCTCTGCTTCCCTCTATGAAGGGCCTATCTGTTACTTTTACTTTCTAGTATTTACCTTTATGAAAGAGTCATGGTGGTCTTCACCACTTCCTATATTTTGTATCTGTTGGCAAGCATTATGTGTTGGGGAATGATCTAGACCTATATATCCACTCGGATGGGGGTGGTCATTAGTTATTATTGTTGACATCACCCTTGAGGTGAATAGTTGGGAGGCAAAACTATAATCCCCTATCTTTCTCTGTGTTTGATTGAAGCTTTGATCTCGTGGGTACCGCGTGAGTGCTAGCAATTGTGAAAGACTAAATGATGATTGAGTATGTGGATTTGCTTTACAAGCTCTTATATTGACTCTTTCCGATGTTATGGTAAATTATCAATTGCTTCAATGACTGAGATCATAGTTTGTTCATTGTCAACAGAGTTCTTGGTTCATACTTGATCTTGTGAATGAATTGTTACTCTAGCATAAATAATTTCATATAATGAGTATTGTTGTTCTAAAATTTGATCATGATGCCCTCATGTCCGTATTTTATTTTATCGACGCCTCTATCTCTAAACATGTGGGCATATTCATCGATCTCGGCTTTCGCTTGAGGGCAAGCGAGGTCTAAGATTGGGGGAGTTGATACGTCCATTTTGCATCATGCTTTTATATTGATATTTATTGCATTATGGGCTGTTATTACACGTTATGGTACATTACTTATGCCTTTTCTTTCTTATTTTACAAGGTTTACATGAAGAGGGAGAATGCCGACAGCTGGAATTCTGGACTGGAAAAGGAGCAAATCTGATATACATATTCTGCACAACTCCAAAAGTCCTGAAAATTTATGTAGAATGTTTTTAGAATTAATAAAAAATACTGGCGCAAGAATCAACCAAAGGGGGCCACCTGCATGCCACAAGCCTGCTAGGCGCGGCCACCCCCTTGGCCGTGCCTAGCAGGCTTGGGGGCCCCCTATGGATCCTCCGATGCCCATCTTCTCCTATATGAAGCGTTTTGACCTGGAAAAAATCAGAAGAGAGCTTTCTGGACGAAGCGTCGTCGTCTCGAGGCCGAAGATGGGAAGAACTAATCTAGAGCTCCGGTAGGGCTGTTCTGTTGGGGAAACTTCCCTCCCAAAGGGGGAAATCGAATGTCACGCCCAAGATGCAATCCTAGCCTTATTTTGGCTCGAGGGCCTCGACAGGGATAGAAGCGCATCTCTTCATGTCGCAAGAATGGATACCATTACAAGTACATGTACTGAAGATATGAGTATATGGAATTGGCTTACACTCACCAGAAGCTACATCAAGTTCACATCAATTCAACAAAATATTCAAACATCATACAGAAGAGCAGGGTATGACTACGGACGAAATCATACGATAAAATGACATCCATCCTTGCTATCCAAGGTTGCCGCCTGGAACCCATCCTAGATTGATGAAGAAGAACAAGAAGAACTACAAATCAAACAAGCATCGCGCTCACGTCAAATCATCGCATTACCTGTATCTGCAATTGTTGTTGTAGTAATGTGTTAGCCATAGGGACTCAGCAATCTCATTTCCAAGGGTATCAAGACTAGCAAAGCTTAATGAGACAGATATGGTTAAGTGGTGAGGCTGCAGCAAGCAACTAAGCATTTTTGAGTGGCTAACTTACGAATACAGAAAGTAAGTATGGTGGTCTACGCATAACGGACGTGGACTAGAATGATCACTAAGTGATCCTGAACACCTACTTACGTCAAACATAATCCCACCATGTTCTCTCTCGGATAAGGACTCACGAGAAGAGACACTCACGGTTACGCACACGGTTGGTGTATTTTATTATAGTGTACTTAAAGTTTGCTATGACCGGGTGTTAAACAAAGTTTCCATATTTCCACATAACCGCGGGCACGGCTTTCCGAAAGATTTAACCCTGCAGGGGTGCTACAACTCGTCCATCACAAATTAACCACACACAATGGGAATAACCTCGACCACGAATCTCGTGATCTTCCTAGGCCACTCCAGTGGAAACCCTCAACCTCGAGATAGCCACAAAGTATCGGAATTCCACACACAAGACGTTCGAGCAAGGTAAAACAAATCCAGCAAGGCCGTCCGGTGTGTCGACAACCCAGATAGGAGTCGCGTATCTCGTTCTCAGGACAAGACGGATTGTCCAAACTTCCATTAGGCCATTCGCAGAGTTGCCCCTGGTGGCCACCGATGGTTGACAGGTTGGACCAACACTCATGAGGAGCACTGGCCCGGGTTGTTGATTAAAGATCCTCGGGTTAATTACTCCATATGGAGGTTTATTAGTTATTAGGCAAATGTAGTACCAATGTTGGGCCTTGCTAGACAAGTCTTATCCTAAAACTAAAATCAAGGGGGTCCCCATAACAACCCCGAGCATGTTAGGAGTGCTCAATTATGGAACATAACACCGGTACACAAGTAACTAGGGGCAGCAAAAGTGGAACAAAACACCGAACAAAAGGCCAAGCCTTGCACCTTTTACCAAGTATATATGTGCATTAAATTAAATACCAATAATATTGTGATATAACAAAAGAATGTCCATGTTGTCACATGGAAGCAATTGCACCTGCAACTAAAAATGCTATAAGAAGGGATGAGCAAGCGATAACATAGCCAAACAAAGGTTTGCTGGGATGTGGAGTGGTTAGAGGCTTATCATGACATATTTGGGAGGCTTGTCAAACAAGTGGTAGGTAGCGTGACATAGCGATAGAAAGAGGAGACAACTAGCATGACAATGATAGTAGTGGTATCCAGGAAAATATGTCATCTTGCCTGAGATCCCGCTTGGAAGAACAACGAGTCCATGAAGAAGACGATCCGTGAAGTAAACGAAGAATCCTCACACTCTGAATGCTTTCGGAAGTCTATCGAGAAGGAACAATCTGGACAAACAATCAACCCGCGATACACCACAACATATGCATGGCATGATGCGCAAACAAATATGATGCATGTCTGGTTTAAATATGCAAGGCATGGCAAATCACATCAAACAACTACTACTTATTAAAGTGAAGCTCAATATGCGATGAGTTGCATAATGATGAAACTCCACGATCGATTATTTAGTTCACTCTCGTTTAGATACATGACAATATTAAATGTTGTTAAACATGGCAAGAGGTGAAGCATAAGTAAACTATCTATCTAGGCATCTTAAATGAGGTCGCAAATAACATATAGTATTTTCGAAATGACCCTATGTGTTAATTTCGAAATTGGTCCAGATCTAAACCACTCATGTTTTATATTTTTTAAACAACAGAATAAAGCATACCACGTGATTTAACGCGTCATTCTAGTCAATTTACATATATGGAACATCTCGCTACGGTCTAAAAGTTATGACACACACAAGATGAACATGACATGAATGCAAAATGCATGAAAATGAAAACCACAAGCATTTCAAAACATGTATATGGCATGTCCACAACGGAGCTACGATTCAACCACAACAACCAACACAAGTTTTATTTTAAATCTGACCAAAACAGAAAGATGACATTTTGCACACATGAAAACAACAAGCTACAAGATCCTAAAATGCACAACTAAGCATGGGGCAGTAGAATATAACACACACTTCATTTCATCTTCACATATCATACTCAAAATATGCATGGATCACATGGTAGGAAGCTCACAAGATGGCTAATTGAAAACAGTTTCAGACTTAGTGAAAATAGCAGTTTTGACAGTGCAATTTTTATCACAAAGGCATTTTGACAGCAATAAAACTATAAGCTACAGGGTATATTATGGCATGCAACTTAACAGAATACTAAAGGACATTATCAACTACAAATAACTCCACTACACATACCCCAAAGGGGTTCTAGATCACTAGCAAAACACATGGCAAGATGGCAACAAAGTATTACATATTTCAGACTTAGAAACGTTTTGGACCATCAAAACAGCACATTGGTTAGGCATGTTGCAACAATAAATCAATACCTAAACATGGAATATCATGGCAAACAAAATGACCAGGGGCTAGTGCACATGTCAAAGTGCATATCTCATGTTCAAAATTATTTCATATCATGCATGGATTAAATCACACGAAAATAACAAAAGGGCATCACAGCAAAACTAACATGCACACAAACTTACTAAAATGGCAAAACTAAATGCACAGATAAATTCCATGGATTTTTCTACCCCAAAATCATATATAACATGCGGGGTTTTATATTTAAATAAATGACACCACAATTATGCGAGATTAGAACATAAACACGTTTGCAAGTTATTCATGCAAAATAATGCGACCAACACAAGCAACATTTTTTTAGCATGCATGAAAAGACATAAAAAATGCTACACAATTAAGATTCACAAGTGTCGTTACCGATGCACGATTTAATAACTATGTGCAATGCCAAACATGGCTTTTATGCAAATTGACAGAAAAATGGCATGTTAAACATTATTATTATTTTGTGAAAGCAGGATAATGCAGATCTACACAAAATTCTACATGTTTCTCATATATAAATTTTTTGCATGGGACGCACGATTATTTATCTATGGGCATTTTTAAATCATGCACTTATCTGCAAATAAAACGCCAATGGGCCAAAACTATTGGCGCGGAATAGCACAATGACTATATGATGCCTATGGGCATTGGATAGTAGGGTTGGGGTGCTCACCACAGTGGGCCAAGCCCATGTTGGCGGCGGCTTGGCTTGGGCCAGCTGGAGCTCTAGGCCTTGGGGAAGGCTGCGATGGGCCTTGCGGCGCACCAGGCCCACGCGGCCAGGCGAGCGGGCGCGTTGGGCACGTGCGTCCCCTTCCCTGATCGTTCCCGAGCGAGAAGGAGGGCCGGCGGCATAGGTCAATGGCACCGACGGGGCAGCAGGGTCGCGTTCCGGCGAGTTAGAGGCCGGGGATGGGCAGATCGGAGGCAGGGCGACCGGATCCGTTGGAGAACGCGACGGAGAGAGCTCCAGTGGGGTGTCGGCCATGGCGGCTCCTGCATGGGTCATGGGGAGAGAGAGAGCACACGGTTAGGGGGAACGGGGCAGACAAATGGGAGAGGTGGGATGCAGGCCTAGCCTGGTGGCTCGCCGGAGGGGCGTGACGGCGGGGCCGGAGAGGAGCTCGTGCTCCAGTAGCGGTGTGCATTGAGAGGTCGGGCGCTGGGAGGCTCGGTGGCTGCGGGGCTCTATGGTTGCCCGGACATGTCCGGGTTGGTCGCCGACAATGTCTGGCAGGGGCAAATGGGCGATTTTGGACCCCTAATTTCGAATCTAAGTGCTGAAAATGATGGGAAAGGAGTGGATTTCAAGATTGGAGGGATGTGTGGCAAAAAGGTGGAAGTTTTGAGGGGGGTGGCTGCAATTTGGCAAGGGGGAAACCCTAGTGGAGTGAGAGGCTCTCTCCACAAGATGGTTTATTTATAGGGGATGGAACTAGGGTGGGTTGGACCTCGTCCGTACGATCACGCTTCGATGACCACGAACGGAGGGGCAAGCTAGGTTGGGCTACTGGGTTGTGTAGAGGTGGTTGGGCCATGGAAAAAGGGAGGTTTGCAGCCCGTGACAGATTTTTTATAAACCGAAAACATCCGCTAATTAACAGATGGCGGCGATGCTACAGTTGAACTAGGGGTATCAAACAACCTCTGATTGCAACGAAATTTGGCAGGCGGTCTACCGACAATGAAACAAGACCGCAGGCCAACTTTCGACCCAATCCAAAAAACTTTTATACGTACTTTACAAATAATATTTTATTGATCCCGCGGGCGCATGCGTGTGTGGTTGGTCTCGAAACAGACAACGGCAAGAACGGAGAGAATCGGCGACTATGAACGGATGCAATTTTGAAAATTCATGTTGACAAAATGTCGATGCTATGCAGATGATGCGAATGATGCGATGATTAATGCAACAATCAAACGAAACACAAGACGAGAATGGAATAAATGGGGAAACTTCTGTAGCGTCGGTCCCGGACTGTTACAACTCTCCTCCACTGTAGCGACCCGACCTGAAAGGTCGAATCTCCGGTGTTTCTGTACCATCCCAAGATCATGCTGGTACACACACGGTACATCAATGTATATATCAAAGGGAAATCACACAACATTAATTAATCGAAATCTCATATCGAGTCCTTTATTACAATAATGATTACAATAAAGTGGCTGAAGGCCAACTCATGAGATAAACTAAACCATAAACTTGCGGAAGCTCCAAAGGTAGACGAGTCCATCTGACTCCAAGGGCATCTCACCGAGTGTAGAGCGTATCCTCACTCCTGGTCGGGAAAGTACTCTGCAACATGATACGTTGTAGCCGTATTGGTCAGCATATTGAATATGCCGGCAGAGTCACAAGAGAGGGGGTAAAGTAACCATCTAGTCTATATGCAAATACGGCAGGTGGGGTAGTATGTTTTTGCATAAAGCCAAGTTTTTCCTACAACAAGAGAGGGCAAAGGTATAATTACTACAATGTTGGTTGATTAATGAGATGGTTCCACCAACCAATTCTCATACCCAAGTTGACATTAATAATCCACATAAATATAATTAATTGTGTTGAGAGTTCCAGATAGTTTCAGTTCCTTTGGCTCAAACTGTCCATGACCGTGGACACGGCTAATCGATTAGGTTTGGGTACTCTGCAGAGTTTTGCACACGTTCCCCACAAGATTTGGTCGCCTCCATTGGACTTCTCGCACTTCATGGTGTTTGAGAAACGGATGACCAAAACATGGTCTTTTAAAGGGTTCTTTTGAGAAACGGATGACCAAATCAGGGCGGCGTCAGCGTGTCGGTCGGCCGGTTCGGAGCAGTTTCGGGAATTAACTGCTGTGGGTCGGCCCGTTTCAAATTAAATCGTTTCCTTTTTAATATCCAGAGCAGTAAAAGTCATTTAAAAGCATTAAAAACATTTCCAAATATAAGAAATATATATATCAAAATGATCAGGAGAATTAATGCTATTCAATGAAAAAAATCCTCTATCTTATTGAATACTTTGAAAAAAATTATTTTCAGAAATTGCTTATTTGGTTTTAAATCCTTTTGCAATAATTTTTCAAATAGCCCCCTGGTTTTATTGTTAAATATTTCACCAAGATGCCCCTGGTGTGGAGTGTCATGTTACTCCCCTCTTTTCTTTGAACTTTTCCAAAGGTTTTCAAATAGGTGAAACAAGAAAAAGGGAAAGGTGAAAGTGGCCTTTCAGAAATTCAAAAGAAACACTTCAACCATTATATTCATTCAATCACTATGATGATGATGCATAGCTATATATATCATAACATTCCAAAATGAAATTTTGGGATGTTACAAACCTACCCACCTTAAGATGAATCTCGCCCTCGAGATTCGGGTTGGCTAGAAAATAGGTGCGGATGGTCTCTACAAAGATCTTCTTCGCGTTCCCAGGTGGCTTCTTCCTCGGTGTGGTGACTCCACAGAACCTTACAGAACTTGATGGTCTTGCTTCGGGTAACTCTGCTGGTAGTCTCGAGGATTCTGACAGGCTTCTCCTCATAGGTCAGGTCACTGTCAAGTTGTATGGTCTCTAGGGGCACTGTATCTCTCAAAGGAATATCAGCCATCTCAGCATGGCATTTCTTCAACTGGGAAACATGGAAAACATCATGAACTCCAGACAGTCCTTCCGGCAATTCCAACTTGTATGCAACTTCGCCTCTACGTTCCAGAATTTTGTAGGGGCCTATGAATCTGGGTGCTAACTTTCCTTTAACACCAAACCTCTTGATTCCTCGAAGTGGGGACACACGGAGATATGCTCGATCCCCTACTTCATATGTCACCTCCTTGCGTTTGTTATTAGCGTAACTCTTTTGTCGGGATTGAGCTATCTTGAGTCGGTCTCAAATCAGTTTGACCTTATCTTCAAAATCTCTGATAAGATCGGGACCAAAAAGTTGTTGGTCTCCTACACCATCCCACGTCAATGGTGTTCTGCACCTCCTTCCGTATAAAGCTTCAAATGGGGCCATCTTTAGACTGGTCTGATAACTATTGTTGTATGAGAACTCGGCGTAAGGTAAGTTGTCATCCCAACTGGACCCATAGTCTAACGCACACGTTCTTAACATGTCCTCTAGAATCTAGTTGACTCTCTCAGTCTGTCCATCGATCTGCGGATGAAAAGCTGTGCTAAACTCCAGTCTTGTACCCAAAGTTTCATGTAGCTGATGCCAAAACTTTGAGGTAAATTGTGTTCCTCTATCTGACACGATACTCCTCGGAACTCCATGCAGACATACGATCCTGGTCATATATATCTTGGCTAGCTTAGCACTGGTATAGGTGGTCTCCACTGGAATGAAATGAGCCACCTTGGTCAACCGATCGACCACTACCCAAATGGAATCATATCCTGAACGGGTCCTGGGTAGTCCTGTGATGAAGTCCATACCAAGCTTATCCCATTTCCACTCGGGTATCGGCAAAGGTTGGAGTAACCCTGTTGGTTTCTGATGTTCCGCCTTTACTCGCTGACAAACATCGCATACCGCAACATGTTCGGCAATATCTTTCTTCATACCTGTCCACCAGTAACTTTCCTTCAAATCCAAGTACATCTTGGTGTTGCCTGGGTGTATCGAATATGGTGAATCGTGGGCTTCTTGAAGTATCAACTTCCTGAGCTCTGGGTCATGGGGCACATAGATTCGGTTCTCAAACCATAGAGTACCATGTTCATCTTCACGAAAGCCTTTAGCCTTGCCTTCCTTCATTCTCTGCTTTATCTCAGCTATCTCTTTGTCTGATTTCTGGGCTTCTCGAATTCTTTCGGTCAAGGTAGACTAAATCTCAAGTGTGGCAACATATCCTTGCGGAACTATCTCTAACCGTAGCTCTCTGAGATCTTTGGTTAACTCCTGGGGTAATCCTCCGGCTATGAGTGTGTTCACATAACTCTTCCAACTCAAAGCATCTGCCACAACATTTGCCTTTCCTGGATGGTAATGTAATCTCATGTCATAGTCCTTGATTAACTCTAACCATCTCCTCTGTTTGAGGTTCAACTCCTTCTGTGTGAAGATGTACTTCAGGCTCTTATGATCAGTGTACACATCACAACTATTTCCAATAAGGAAATGTCTCCAGGTCTTGAGTGCGTGCACTACTACTGCTAGCTCCAAATCATGGGAGGCATAATTCAACTCATGGGGTCGTAGCTGTCTGGATGCATATGCTACAACTTTTCCCTCCTGCATGAGTACTCCTCCAAGTCCTTGACGGGATGCGTCACAATAAACCTGGAAGTCCTTCCGATTGTTTGGCAGTATCAACACTGGGGCTGTGACTAAACGTTTCTTCAACTCCTGGAAACTGGCCTCACATTCCTCAGTCCAGATATACTTAGACTCTTTCTTCAACAGCTCTGTCATGGGTTGGCAATCTTTGAGAAATTCTCAATGAATCTCCGGTAATATCCGGCAAGTCCGAGAAAACTTCGGATCTCCTTAACTGAGGTGGGTGACTTCCACTCAGTGACTGCTTCAACTTTAGCGGGGTCTACTATTATTCCTTCTCTGGAAATAACATGTCCAAGGAATCCGACTTCCGTCAGCCAAAATTCACATTTACTGAACTTGGCATACAACTGATGCTCTTTAAGCTTTTCCAGAACTAAACGCAAGTGGTCCTTGTGTTCTTCCTCGCTCTTGGAGAATATCAAAATGTCATCAATGAACACCACGACAAACTTGTCCAAATATTCCATAAACACTTTGTTCATCAAATTCATGAAGTAGGCAGGAGCATTAGTCAAACCAAAGGACATGATTGTATACTCGTATAATCCATACCTGGTGGTGAAAGTTGTTTTGGGTATATCCTATTCACGAATCTTCAGTTGGTGATACCCTGATCGAAGATCGATCTTGGAGAATACTTTGGCGCCTACTAGCTGGTCAAACAGGTCATTAATCATCGGCAGAGGGTACTTATTCTTGATAGTCACCTCATTCAATGCTCGATAATCGACCACCATCCTCAAGGTTTTATCTTTCTTCTCCACCAAAAGAACTGGGGCCCCCCAAGGTGATGAACTTGGGCGAATATATCCCTTGTCCAATAGCTCCTTAATCTGCCTCTTGATTTCCACTAAATCATTTGCGGGCATCCGATACGGTCTCTTGGAAATTGGGGTTGTCCCTGGTATTAGCTCTATTAGAAACTCAATCTCCCTATCTGGTGGCATGCCTGGTAATTCCTCCGGGAATACATCTGGAAAGTCTCGTACAACCGGTACTTCCTCCTGCACAACTCCTGTGAGGGAATTTAACCGAACACTCATCTGTGTGCGTCGAGATACATACTTAATCCTCTTGTTCTCCGGAGTGGTGAGTGAAATAGACTTGCTGGGGCAATCAAGGTTTCCTTCATACTTGGTCATCCAATCCATACCTAGGATTACATCCAATCCCTGGGATTCTAAGACGATGAGGTCGGTAGGAAAACCATGGTTTCCTATGTGGAGTTTCAGGGTGTGGCATCCTATTCATGCCATCATCATTCCTCCGGGGGAATTGACCTTAATGGGCTGACTAAGGGTTCTGGTGGGTAAACCATACTTTTCCACAACTACCCTTGATATGAATGAATGAGTTGCACCAGAATCAAAAAGTACCATAACTGGATGTGAATGCAATAAAAACTTACCAACCACAGTCTCGGGCTGATCATAGACTTCTTCCACGTCGAGGTGGTTCACCTGAGCACGAGGAAACGGATTTGGCTTCTTAGCTGCGGAGTTGCCGTTTCCATTCCCTTGCTTGTTCTGAGGGCATTCAGTGGCATAGTGCCCTGTCTTTTGACACTTGAAACATGTGATATGGTTCAGATCCTTCTGAGCTGGAGCAGGACGGTGCTGGTTGCCATTCCCACTTCCATTACCATTCTTGAAGCTGCCATTGTTGGGACGATTATTCCCATTTCCTCCATGGTGGTGGCCTCCATGGTTGTGCACGGGATGAGTGTGTCCTCCATACCTACCGGTCCCTGATCCGGTATTGCCTGAGTACGGGGTGTAGCGGGGCTTCTGATGAGCTCCAGAGGTAGACTTCCCCTGTGCATACTTCCTCTTGCAGTTCTCGATTTGCTGCTACTTCCCCTCCAAGATGACGGCCTTGTCTACCAGCTCCTGGTAGTTGCTGAAGGTAGCCACCATCAGCTGCACGCTCAACTCATCATTGAGTCCTTCCAAGAACTTCTCCTGCTTGGCTGCATCATCGGCCACATCTCCTGGTGCATAACGAGCCAACGTGATGAAGTAGTCCACGTACTAGGCCACGGAACGGTTCCCCTGGTGTAAGTTGCGAAACTCACGCTTCTTCAGACTCATGGCTCCAGCTGAGACATGGGCGGTGCGGAAAGCTTGCTTGAACTTCTCCCAAGTCACATCAGCAATGGGGTATGTGGTGGTGTAGTTCTCCCACCATGAAGCTGCTGGTCCCTCCAGTTGATGGGCGGCAAAACGCACTTTTTCAGCCTCAGTGCATCCAGCGGTGGTGAGTTCCCTCTCCATCTTGCGGAGCCAATCATCTGCCACAATGGGCTCTGTGCTGCTAGAGAAGGTTGGGGGATTCAGTCTCAGAAAACGGGTGAGGTTGTCGCCTCGAGGTGGAGGGTGGTTGTTGGTCTGATTCTGAATCAACAGCTGCATCAGGGCGTTCTGCTGCTGAAGAAGTTGGGTGAGCTCTGGCGGGAAAGTGAAGTCGGGCTCATGTCGCGGAGTCATCTTGCTGTTTTCAGAGGGGTGAGAATTAGAATAGAACAATGACCTAAGAGGGAAATTCACTACCCATATGCAATGCAACAAACATATCACACCAAATACCCATTCATTTATTCAACTCAAGGTCAAACATCGAGATATAAATCTCCATACAAACTAAACATCGACCTATGCTTTAACGACGAAAAAGAAGATACATGGGGGCATAACTAAAGTTGTCCTCAAAAGTACATGGTGAAAGAGCCTCCTCCGGTGGTGCTCTCCTCATAGTTGCTGATCAAAGGAGCCATGTCTCCCTCGGGATGAAGATTTTCACCCATGTCCATCTGTTCCTCCAGAGTTGCGATGCGAGTGTTCAGCTTGTCGATCCTCTCTAAGAAATCCTTCACCTCATACTCATGCTCGTACTCGGCTTCACGTAAGTCGGCTTTGAGGTCAATCTCTTGGTTCATCAGCCTCTTGATCGTCTTCGTGTTGGCACGTACCCGAAGCTCCAAGGTCCTGACGTGCGTCTCCAAGGTCTGGATATAGGAAATGGTGGTGTCTTCAGTGGGAGTGGTTATGATATTTTCATTGGCATCCCTGCGACAAACCACACTGAGTCCTGGTGAAATGGTTCCACCTCTGTATTCCTCCTGAATACGTCCAAGGGAACGATGAATGGCCATGTCTCTCCCAAGTATCCAGCTGGGTGCCACAAACTTGAAGTCGATGGGTTCCTTCCGATTCCCAAAGGTCTTTCCGGGGATGTGTACCTCGATCCTGTAGCGTCCATCTTGTGGAAAAGACATGATAGGAGTCCCGGTGATGCTTGGCAAAGCAATCCTCACGTCCCTGACAATCCTCATCAGCTCCTTGCCAAAGGGCATCATTGCGTCAGGCTGGCAAAATTCCGTGATCAAAACTGGAATGAAGGTGGCCATCTATAAATTTTGAAATAATCGGAGGGAAGTCAGAAAAGAGTAGAGGAGAGTATAAGAATTAAAGACAAAAGAGAAAAATAAATCCTAAGGCTTTTCCAATCCTAGAGGTTACGTCCTACGGTCAGCGTGTGCTCTGATACCATTTCTGTAGCGGCCCGACCTGAAAGGTCGAATCTCCGGTGTTTTTGTACCATCCCAAGATCATGCTGGTACACACATGGTACATCAATGTATATATCAAAGGGAAATCACACAGCATTAATTAATCGAAATCTCATATCGAGTCCTTTATTACAATAATGATTACAATAAAGTGGCTGAAGGCCAACTCATGAGATAAACTAAACCATAAACTTGCGGAAGCTCCAAAGGTAGACGAGTCCATCTGACTCCAAGGGCATCTCACCGAGCGTAGAGCGTATCCTCACTCCTGGTCGGAAAAGTACTCTGCAACATGATACGTTGCAGCCGTATAGGTCAGCATATTGAATATGCCGACAGAGTCACAAGAGAGGGGGTAAAGTAACCATCTAGTCTATATGCAAATATGGCGGGTGGGGTAGTAAGTTTTTGCATAAAGCCAAGTTTTTCCTACAACAAGAGAAGGCAAAGGCATAATTACTACAATGTTGGTTGATTAATGAGATGGTTCCACCAACCAATTCTCATACCCAAGTTGACATTAATAATCCACATCAATATAATTAATTGTGTTGAGAGTTCCAGATAGTTTCAGTTCCTTTGGCTCAAACTTTCCATGACTGTGGACACGGCTAATTGATTAGGTTTGGGTACTCTACAAAGTTTTGCACACGTTCCCCACAAGATTTGGTTGCCTCCATTGGACTTCTCGCACTTCATGGTGTTTGAGAAACGATGACCAAAATATGGTCTTTTAAAGGGTTTCCCTGCGACTCTGTCGGTGCCCATCCTTTCCTACCGTTCTTCTACATCTCGTAGCACCGCCTGTCTAGGGTCACCACGATATCCAACCAAGCCAGAGCCCATAATGACTTGTGGCTGTGCAGGTAAGCCTTGGGTATTGAAGCATCCATCCATCTCTTTGTGCCTGGGTGGACCTTTCCGCATGAATACTGGCACATCTCCAGCATCATCTAGGCTAACCACTGGTTTCTCCAGGGCGTCGTTCAACCATCATCCACCCAGAGGTAAGTTGAAAACTTGAAGTCTTGAAGACTTGATCGTCATGTAGGTCTTGAAATTATTAACTCACAACTCTCATGAATCACACAACCAACCCCGTCTACTAATAGCATAGCCAAATGTAAAACAACGTTTCCCGGGGCCAATGTGTCAAAGGGTTGGGGGGGTACCTACCACATGATACTACAACAAGTAACCAAGTTTCCAATTTACCTACTTTGCATGCAATTTGGGGTGATGGAAGAACTAATGCAATAAAACATAGGTATACATGATCAAAGTGACTTGCCTTGCTGACGATCCTCGTACTCGAGTGACTCTAGATAACAAGCTTCGCACTCCGGATGATCTAACGAATCAAACAAGAGCACACTAAGCATAAATACAAAACAATTCACAGAATAGCAAGGTAAACAAATGCTTCAACAAACAAATGCACAATCAAGAGAATATTCATTTAAAGTATAATACTATAAAAAAATTGGTGTCAAAATTCCTACTAAGACATACAAGTCAAAATTTGGTTTTGAATAACTGACATTTAAATACAAAAAAGTAAATATCAAATTTTATTTGAAAACACATAGTATTTC
This sequence comes from Hordeum marinum, assembly GCA_022496015.1. Lineage (NCBI taxonomy): Eukaryota > Viridiplantae > Streptophyta > Magnoliopsida > Poales > Poaceae > Hordeum > Hordeum marinum. Next base: position 165,026,008 of record CM039678.1, on the reverse strand, counting down.
ATTATGAAAATATTGTGCTAAAAGAAGTACTACAAAACTTCTTCTAAACAATATGCATGGTGAAACTAGATGAACCTATTCAAACTAGAGCACAAAACAATTTGAAAAACATATTTTATTAACAGAAAGAAGATACACGTAAAGTTGAATTAACAGAACCTAATGAAATCTAAAACAAAAATTAAACTAATTTAGGTTCAAATTAAATTAAAATTAAGATAACTAAACCACAATAGGAACTAAACAGATTCTGTTTTGTTAAAAACAGTAACTAAATTTATTCAAAAATTACTCAAATCATGTAGAAAGATAGGTTTAACTAATACCAAACAGTGGCAAAAAGATTCACTCAAAAATAAATTTTTAAACTATAGTTATACAGATTTTAGTAATTTGAACAAATTTGATTAGATTCAAAATTTAAAGTTCAAATTTTAAATCTAAACATACAGACATAAACTACATCAAATATGTGAACTAATGCAAAAAGAATCAACTAAAAACACTAAATAGTTTAAAAGATATGGTAAAAACAAGATTTGAAAACATTCTGTTTTCTAAAACAGAAAAGAAAAGAAAGAAAAACTGATCGAACGGACAGGGCTACGTGGCGTTCTCTGATTGGCTACGGGGTGTTCGAGCAGGCGTATACGGGCGGGTGACCGAAGCTTAGCGCGTACCGGTTCGGATATTAAAACGATCTAATCGTAGATGTTGGATTTAGATCGAACGGCTAAGAGAAGAAGAGGGGGCTCACAAAGAAGGTGTCGCCGGCGAGGGGGTTCTCCGGCGAGGCCGAGGCGCCGAGGTCGTCGGGGGCGGCGCTCCGGTGGTTGGGGACGGCCTCCGAGGGGTTCGAACGACGGCGGTGGATCTCTAGCGTACTCTGGTGGTGTCGGAGGGGAGTGGGGACGAGCGTGGCAACGGACACGAGCTCAGGGAGGGTTCGGTCGAGTGCCGAACTCCGGCGAGGTTGGGGGGCAGCGCTCTGGCGAGGTAGAGTGGGGGTTTCGGGGTGGAATGGAAAGCGGCGAGCCAGGGCTATTTATAGGGCCAGGTGCGGGGTCGGGGAAGGGAAAGAGGAGGGAGATCCGGGAGAGAGATCCCCGGCGACGGTGGCGCGCGCGCGAGGAAAGGGATGACTGCGGCGTCTTCGGGATCGGACGGTGGGGACGGGGTGTCAGAGAGAGAGAGAGGGCGGCGTCAGCGTGTCAGTCAGCCAGTTCGGAGCGGTTTCGGGAATTAACTGCTGTGGGTCGGCCCGTTTCAAATTAAATCGTTTCCTTTTTAATATCCAGAGCAGTAAAAGTCATTTAAAAGCATTCAAAACATTTCCTAATATAGGAAATATATATATCAAAATGATCAGGAGAATTAATGCTATTCAATGAACATTTTTCCTCTGTCATGTTGAATACTTTGAAAAAAATTATTTTCAGAAATTGCTTATTTGGTTTTAAATCCTTTTGAAATAATTTTTCAAATAGCCCCTGGTTTTATTGTTCAAATGTTTCACCAAGATGCCCCTGGTGTGGAGTGTCATGTTACTCCCCTCTTTTCTTTGAACTTTTCCAAAGGTTTTCAAATAGGTGAAACAAGAAAAAGGGAAAGGTGAAAGTGGCCTTTCAGAAATTCAAAAGAAACACTTCAACCATTATATTCATTCAATCACTATGATGATGATGCATAGCTATATATATCATAACATTCCAAAATGAAATTTTGGGATGTTACATCCACTACACGAGGATCTCGTCCCGAGATCTAGAATGAGAAGGGGAAGAGAAAGAGCAAGAGGTAAAACTTAGTTGCTTCTTTGACGTGAAACCAACAAAACTTGAAGATGCAAGAGATGAAGAATAACACATTGAACGAGCAAGAATTCACAAGAAATTTCGGCAGCACTTCGATAGGATAGAGGGGGAAACTTGATAAGAAGGAAAAGAACTTGAACATAGAACACAACACTCCAGTAAAATGAATAAGCAAAGAACGAACATGATATTAATCAAACTAGATGTGAGTTGAAAAGAGCAACACCACAAAGCCTCCAGAACAAAAGAGTAGAAGCTAGATCTTTGGAGAGAAGAGAACGGAGAAGAAAATGACAACTTCTACCACCAATGAATTTGAAAAGCATGGTTGAACAGAGTTGATGGAGAATCAAAAACAAAAGGAATAGCTTGTTATGGGCTTATGGAAAACATCTCAAAATTATGAGGTGACAACCTGCCACAACAGAAACAATTGATTGCTTCAGAGCAACAAGATATGCAAAACTTCTTTCACCAAGAGGAGAAGCAGGAAACTTGAATCATTTATGACACCATGATAGCAACAATCCTTAGGAAATGCCTTAGGTGAAATCCAACCCAAGATAACTCCGAGAAGACAAGATGGGTTTACTTATCTTATTCTTGACTATTTTCCTTCGAGACTCCTCATAGTCAAGAATTTAATAACACCATCTCAAAAGACAATGGAGAAGGAATTGAACTTAGACACCCAAGATAAGGAACACTTGAGCACCTCCAACAAGAATCTTGAAGAACACTTCGAGAAGAGTTGCATCCTTAACAAACCTCCATCAAAAACATCGGGATGAACTCTGGAATGAAAGGACGATAGAAAAGAATTGAAGGTTCCAAAAAGACAAGATTGAGGCTTGGTATGCTTTAGATGGAGCTTCACGGGGCGACATTTGAGAAAACTTGGAACTCCGAAAAAGAAAAGTTAAACCACTTAGAATCAAGAATTAGATATCATGAACAACTCCAGAAGAAGGATTGAGATCACCTTGACAAACAAGAATAAGAATTATGTTATGCTTATCCTTCATCAAGTTAAATTGATGACTAGCAACAGATTTCACACACCACTTATTCTTCTTGCAAAGAATTGAAGAGAGAGAGATAGATCACAAACTTGAAGAAGTCTTGAACAAGAACACCGATAAGATTTCACAAACGAATGAGGATACTATGATTGAACGAAGATACATGGGAACTAAGAGATCATGATCCACCTAGAGGAAAACTTGAACGAGGCACCGGCATATTCGAGATATGAATGAACAGACAACAATTGAGAAGAATTTGAGAATGAAAGCTGAAAGCTGAGAACAAAGAAATATTCAGAAATGATGGCCTTCGGAGGATCGAGGAATGAAAACAACTCTGAATGCACCGGATAGCTATGGGAGGAATTACTCATGATTGACAACAAATGAGAGCATAGCATGAAGCTGAGACAACAATCTTTAGGAATGGATAAAGATTAAGAAAAACTCCCCTTCGGACTTTGACGTTGCGGATGATGGCGAGAAACACCACCAAGAATTACTGAGACACTCCAGAACAAATGAATAAAGAAGGTAGATCCAACAATGAAAATGATTTAGAAGTGATCTTCGAGAAGGCATATGATTGATGAAATTCATTCTTACGTCATATTAAAAGAGAACTTGAGAACATCTTCGGAAAGATTAGAAGAGCCAGGTAAGATCCTGGGGAAACACCTATGGGTTATGGGCCCACTAAAGAGAAACCACCATTGAAACAATTTCTTAGAAAGAGATATTATACCAGAAAAATTAAGAACTTGATGAGGTGAGAACCTCAAAATAATTTAAGAGGATATGAATGGAAATGAAAGTCTTTTGAGATATCTTCAACACTCCGGATAGAATAGAGAGAGACGAAAAACAAAATATACTTGGACAAAATTACCAACAAGGAAAACTTTTAGCGATTGAAAAGGATATGAAGAACATTGAGACCTTGAATTGAATGCACAGGAAGGAAAACAAGAATAAGGAAATGATGAATTTGAATCACTTGAGGATCTTCACAATGAATCACCAGATATGATAGAAAAGAAAAGATAGGGGAAGCATCGATGAAAAGAAAGGCACTTGGATGAGAATATAATCATTGAAGTAAAAGGGTGGGAGGGTGGGGGGAAAAAAGACAACTTGGAAGAGATGAGACGAACTTCGGAACGAAATATGAAGATTGATCTTGCAAATATTGAAGAGGATAGAATTCACTTGAAGAGAGCACGCCGGATGAAAAGAATTGATATGACAACTCCGGTTGATCCAAAGGATTAGCAAGCACATGGCAATATGCGAACACCGTTTAGGAAAGATATAAAAATCACCACTGGACATCGAAGCAACTCGAATTACCATATACAAAAACAAAACAAAGGATGGGCTTACGAAACAAGTCAGAACAAATTCATGACAGAGATTCCGCTCGATATTTTCATGGTAAGGTTCGCATGGGCTCGATCGTATATTGGATTGTCATATTGAAATGAATCTCGAATATGCTCCCTAGGCGTAGTGAACTACAAGGCTTGACGAAGCATATCTAATGACATAGATTGAGACTGTCCTCTGTAAGAACGACCGTGAACAAACGAATCCACTAGATGTCGAACCCCAACCTCACATCGTGATATGTTGGAAGATAACCTAGGTAACTACTTGAATTCCCACCTAAGAACTCGCGAAACATTCTGGTTATGCAATATGGTGTTGAGGATACAGGGAGGCAAAATATCTCACACAATGAACAAGCCCTACACTCCAACTATATCCCTCCGTCAACACATAACCAGAGGCTTCGGAACTGCATCTATCTTGGACCCTCGAAAACACAACGATACCAAACATGGCAGTACCCTGGACGACTCCCCAGTACTGGGTGACTCCAGCCTTATCTCGCCATGAAAAGTATTGAAGTAATTTCGAATATCCTTCGTCCTGAGATACTAAGGAAACTGAATGATAACGATGTGCAAAAAATCACTCGGAGCTCTACTCCTCGATAGCAGGAGGCACCAAGTATAGAACTCCTTCACATCGCATCATATAGTTTCCAAAACTACCCGTGTGATCCTAAAAAAATTTGAGTGAGAAGAGGGTAGAATCAAAATGCCTAAGTTGTAATTCCTCACCAGAGTATAGAAGAGAAGGAAAAAGAATCCTACTCTCCGATATAACTAGACTCAAAATAGTTTTTCACTAGACTCGACTCGGCCAAGTTCGATCAATCAAGGGGGATCCTAGGTCGGTACAGGCTCTGATACCAACTTGTCACGCCCAAGATGCGATCCTATCCTTATTTTGGCTCGAGGGCCTCGACAGGGATAGAAGCGCATCTCGTCGTGTCGCAAGAATGGATACCATTACAAGTACATGTACTAAAGAGATGAGTATATAGAATTGTCTTACACTCTCCACAAGCTACATCTAGTTCACATCAATTCAACAACATATTCAAACATCATACCGAAGAGTAGGGTCCGACTACGGATGAAATCAAATGACAAAATGGCATCCATCCTTTCTATCCCAAGCTGCCGCCTGGAACCCATCCTAGATTGATGAAGAAGAAGAATACCTCCAAATCAAACAAGCATCACGCTTACGTCAAATCATCGCATTACCTGTACCTACAACTGTTGTTGTAGTAATCTGTGAGCCACAGGGACATGACAATCTCATTTCCAAGGGTATCAAGACTAGCAAAGCTTAATGGGACATATATGGTTAAGTGGTGAGGCTGCAGCAACCAACTAAGCATTTTTGAGTGGCTAACTTACGAATACAAAAATTAAGTATGGTGGTCTATGCCTAACAGATGTGAACTAGAATGATCACTAAGTGATCCTGAACACCTACTTACATCAAACATAACCCCAACGTGTTCTCTCTCGGATAAGGACTCACGAGAAGAGACAATCATGGTTACACACACGGTTGGTGTATTTTATTAGAGTTTACTTCAAGTTTGCTATGACCGGGTGTTAAACAAAATTTCCATGTTGCCACATAACCACGGGCACGGCTTTCCGAAAGATTTAACCTTGCAGGGGTGCTCCAACTCGTCCATCACAAATTAACCACATGTAGCGGGAATAACCTCGACCATTGGAAACCCTCAACCTCGAGATAGCCCCAAAGTATCGGAATTCCATGCACAAGACGTTCGAGAAAGGTAAAACAAATCCAGCAAGGCCGCTCGATGTGTCAATGATCCCGATAGGAGCCGCGTATCTCGTTCTCAAGACACGACGGATTGTCCAAGCTTCCAGTGGTACATTTGTAGAGTTGCCCCTGGTGGCCACCGGCGGTTGACAGGTTGGACCAACACTCATGAGGAGCACTAGCCCGGGTTGTTGATTAAATATCCTCGCGTTAATTACTCCTATGCGGGTTTATTAATTATTAGGCAAATGTAGTACCAATGTTGGGCCTTGCCAGACAAGTCTTATCCTGAAACAAAAATCAAGGGGGTCCCCATAACAACCCCGAGCAAGTTAGGAGCACTCAATTATGGAACATAACACCGGTACACAAGTAACTAGGGGCGACAAAAGTGGAACAAAACATCGAGCAAAAGGGCAAGCCTTCCACCTTTTACCAAGTATATATGTGCATTAAATTAAATAGCAATAATATTGTGATGTAAATAAAGAATGTCCATGTTTTCACATGGAAGCAATTGCACCTGTAGCTAGAAACGCTATAAGAAGGGCTGAGCAAACGGTAACATAGCCAAACAAAGGTTTGCTGGGATGTGGAGAGGTTAGAGGCTTATCATGGCATATTTGGGAGGCTTGTCAAACAAGTGGTACGTAGCATGACATAGTGACAGAAAGACGAGACAACTAGCATGGCAATGATAGTAGTGGTATCTAGGGAAATGTGTCATCTTGCCTGAGATCCCGCTTGGAAGACGAACGAGTCCATGAAGTAGACGACGAATCCTCACACTCCGAACGCTTTCGAAAGTCTATCGAGAAGGAACAATCCGAACAAACAATCAACACGCGATACACCAGAACATATGCTTGACATGATGCGTAAACAAATATGATGCATGTCCGGTTTAAATATGCAAGGCATGGCAAATCACGTCAAACAACCAGTACACATTAACGAGTTGCATATTGACGAAAGTCCACGATCAATTATTTAGTTCACTCTCGTTTAGGTACACGACAATATTAAATGTTGTTAAACATGGCAAGAGGTGAAGCATAAGTAAACTATCTATCTAGGCATCTTAAATGAGGTTGGAGACAACATATAATATTTTCGAAATGACCCCATGTGTTAATTTCGAAATTGGTCTAGATCTGAACTAATCATATTTTATATTTTTTTAAACAACAGAATAGACCATGCCACATGATTCTACGCATCATTCTAGTCGATTTACATATATGGAACATCTCAAACGAAGCTACGGTCTAAAAGTTACAACACACACAAGATGAACATGACATGAATGCAAAATGCATAAAAATGACAATCACGAGCACTTCAAAACATGTATGCAACAATATAATATGATTCTACATGAAATTCTAAGCAAGTTTCATATATGGCATATCCAAAACGGAGCTACGATTCAACCACAACAACAACCACAAGTTTTATTTCAAATCTGCCCAAAACAGTACGATGGCATTTTGCACACATGAAAACAACAAGCTACAAGATCCTAAAATGCACAACTAAGCATGGGGCAGTAGAATATAACACACACTTCATTTTATCTTCACATATCATACTTCAAATATGCATGGATCACGTGGTAGGAAGCTCACAACATGGCTAATTGAAAACGGTTTCAGACTTTGTGAAAATAGCAGTTTTCACAGTGCAGTTTTTATCACGAAGGCATTTTGACAGCAATAAAACTATAATCTACAGGGCATATTATAGCATGCAAATTAACAACATACTAAAGGACATTATCAACTACAAATAACTCCACTATACCTACCCCAAAGGGGTTCTGGATCACTAGCAAAACACATGGCAAGACCGTAAAAAAATATTACAAATTCCAGACTTAGAAATGTTTTGGACCCTCAAAACAGCACATTGGTTAGGCATCTTGGCAACAATAAATCAATACCTAAACATGGAATATCATGGCAAACAAAATGACCAGGGGCTAGTGCACATGTCAAAGGGCATATCTCATGTTCAAAATTATTTCATTTCATGAATGGATTAAATCACACAAAAATAACAAAAGGGCATCACAACAAAAATAACATGCATACAAACTTACTCAAATGACAAACTAAATGCACAGATAAATTCCATGAATTTTTCTACCCAAAATCATATATAACATGCGGGTTTTTATATTTAAAAAAATGACACCACAATTATGCGAGATTAGGAGATAAACACGTTTGCAAGTTATTCATGCAAAATAATGCGACCAACACATGCAACATTTTTTAGCATGCATGAAAAGACATATAAAAATGCTACACATTTTACATTCACAAGTATCGTTACCGATGCACCATTTAATAATTATGTGCAATGCAAAACATGGTTTTTATGCAAATTGACAGAAAAATGGCATGTTAAATATTATTATTATTTTGTGAAAACGGGATAATGCGGATCTAGACAAAATTCTACACATTTCTCATACATAAAGTTTTTGCATGCGACGCACGATTATTTATCTATGAGCAGTCTTAAATCATGCAGTTATCTGCAAATAAAATGCCAATGGGCCAAAACTATTGGCGTGGAATAGCACAATGACTATATGATGGCTATGGGCGTTGGATAGCAGAGTCGAGGTGCTCACCACAGTGGCCCAAGTCCATGTCGGCGGCGGCTTGGCTTGGGCCAACTAGGCTGTGGGCCTTGCGGCGTACTAGGCCCATGCGGCCAGGCGAGCGGGCACGCTGGGCACACGCGTTCCCTTCCCTTCTCGTTCCTGAGCGAGAAGGAGGGCCGGCGGCGGAGGTCAATGGCACCGGGGGGCAGCAGGGCTGAGTTCCGGCGAGGCAGAGGCCGGGGATGGGCAGATCGGAGGCGGGGCAACCGGATCCGTTGGAGAACGCGACGGAGGGAGCTCCAGTGGGGCGTCAGCCATGGCGGCTCCTGCATGGGTCATGGGGAGAGAGAGAGAGCACACGGTTAAGGGGAACATGGGAGACAAAGGCGAGAGGCAGGACGCGGGCCTGGCCTGGTGGCTCGCCGACGGCGGGGCTCCGGTGGCCGGCCGACGGGGGTCCTTGGTCGCCGGAGGGGCGCGACGGTGGGGCCGGAGAGGATCTCGTGCTCCGGCGGCGGCGCGCATCGGGAGGGAGGCTCGGTGGCTGCGGGGCTTTGTGGTTGCCCGGACATGTCCGGGTTGGTCGCGGACAATGTCCGGCAGGGGCAAATAGGCGATTTTGGACCCCTAATTTCGAATCTAAGAGCTGAAAATGATGGGGAAGGAGTGGATTTCGGGATTGGAGGGATGTGGGTCTAGAAGGTGGAGGTTTTGACGGGGTGCTGCAATTTGGTAAGGGAGAAACCCTAGTGGAGTGAGAGGCTCTCTCCACAAGGTGGCTTTTATATCGGGGATGGAACTAGGGTGGGTTGGACCTCGTCCATCCGATCGCGATCCGATGACCACGAACGGAGGGGCAAGCTAGGTTGGGCTTCTGGGCTGTGTAGAGGTGGTTGGGCCAAGGAGAGAGGGAGGTTTGCGGCCCGTGACAGAGTTTTTTATAAACTAAAAACATCTGCTAATTAACAGATGACGACGACGCTACAGTTGAACGTAGGGGTACCAAACGACCTCTGATTGCGACAAAATTTGGCAGGCGGTCTACCGACAATGAAACAAGACCGCACGCCAACTTTCGACCCAATCCGAGAAAGTTGTATACGCACTTTACAAACAATATTTTATCGATGTCGCGGGCGCGGGCGTGTGTGGTTGGTCTCGAAACGGGCAACGGCAAGAACGGAGAGAACTGGGGACTACGAATGGATGCAAGTTTGAAAACTCATGTTTACAAAATTCCAATGCTATGCAGATGATGCGAATGATGCGATGATGAATGCAACAACCAAACGAAACACAAGACGAGAATGGAATAAATGGGGAAAGTTTTGGAGCATCAGTCCCGGGCTGTTACATCGAAGCCATCGTCATCACCAACGATCCTCTCATCGAGAGGGGGTCAATCTCCATCAACATCTTCACCAGCACCATCTCCTCTCCAAACCCTAGTTCATCTGTTGTATCCGATCTTTGTCTTAACACCTTAGATTGGTACCTGTGAGTTGCTAGTAGTGTTGATTACTCCTTGTAGTTGATGCTAGTTGGTTTACTTGGTGGAAGATCATATGTTCAGATCCTTTATGATAATTAATACCCCTCTGATCTTGAACATGGACATGTTTCGTGAGTAGTTACGTTTGTTCCTGAGGACATGGGATAAGTCTTGTTATAAGTAATAATGTGAAATTGGTATTCGTTTGATATTTTGATGAGATGTATGTTGTCTCTCCTCTAGTGGTGTTATGTGAACGTCGACTACATAACGCTTCACCATTATTTGGGCTTAGGGGAAGGCATTGGGAAGTAATAAGTAGATGATGGGTTGCTAGAGTGACAGAAGCTTAAACCCTAGTTCATGCGTTGCTTCGTAAGGGGCTGATTTGGATCCATATGTTTCATGCTATGTTTAGGTTTACCTTAGTTCTTCTTTCGTAGTTGCGGATGCTTGTGATAGGGGTTAATCATAACTGGGAGGTTTATCCATGTAAGGGCAGCACCCAAGCACCGGTCCACCTACATATCAAATTATCAAAGTAACGAACGTGAATCAAATGAGCATGATGAAAATTGGCTTGACAGAAATTCCCATGTGTCCTCGGGAGCGCTTTGCTTTAAATAAGAATTTGTCCAGGCCTGTCATTTTCTACAAAAAGGATTGGGCTACCTTGCTGCACCTTTGCTACACTTGTTACTTGTTACTCATTATGAATTATCTTATCACAAATCTATTTGTTACCGATAATTTCAGTGCTTGCAGAGAATACCTTACTGGAAACTGCTTGTCATTTCCTTCTGCTCCTCGTTGGGTTCGACACTCTTACTTATCGAAAGGACTACGATAGATCCCCTATACTTGCGGGTTATCAGTCGGCTGTGACGGAAGCAATTAATACTACTATGGTTGTTATCACCACTACTTGGGCTTCTTCTCTCTCAATAGCCCTTATCCGCAAACTAGCAGTATGCGGCCTTCTACCTACGATCTTCGTAGAACCCTGACGAAAGGTATCAATAGAGGTACTATTTTCTTTGGAATATGTTTCTTACGCTAATCAGTAATATAACATATCTCCTTGTGTGCTTTATGTCTGTTCGCACCAAATGGCCGGATTGCCTGGTTCCCCGAACATAATCCACTCTTCTAGGGTGATGTATTAAGAGGAACACTCTTGAGCTCTTAGCACAGGAGGCAGAAGCCGATGGCCGGTTAAGACAAAGTTTACAACACAGGTGGAGCAACTACTTGATTATTTGTACATAGTTACATATAATCATACATTCGGTTGTTGATCGAGATTGTTGATTATAGCATCCAGGGAGCAGTCTTCTTGCGAAAGACAGGCGGCAGGCATAACTTGGTCGTACACCAGGTGGAGCGGCACTTCTTGTCCATCTGACCCTACTGGCCCAACCTAAGCCATACGCTCGGGGTTATGTCCGGTATAGCGGGTCTTGATCATCGCCCACGCCTCCCGTGCTCCCTCCCGGCAAGCCAATGTCTTCCATAGCTCGAACCTACTTCGGCCTCCCTTGAATCGATCGACTAGTTCGGTCATTCCCTCCGGAGGTTGCTCGGCAGGCCATAGCGCCTTTACCATGCTTTGAACAGCCTTCCAAGCACGCTCATGAAGAGAGGAAAGCTCCTTCAGAAGGTTCCCCTGGTTTGATCCAATCTCTTCTTCAGGTCGCCCAGACAGGAGACCTATACATGAGGCAAAGGAATACTTATTATACTTCGTCTATAAGAAATACTTGCTGATGTTAGAATCACACTTATCGAACATTCCCCTCTGTAATTTCTGGTTCTCTTCTTGGGCCTGGGTCAATTGAGTTTTCAAAATCTCAATTTCTTCGGCCTATTGTTTATTCTCCGCCTGGAGACGTTCAAAACACGATAGCCGGCCTCGTGTTGGGACTCGGCGTATCGCTGAGATTCTCGGGCTGCATCCAAATCTTTTTGCATTTGCCCTATTGACTCAGCTGCTAAAGAGTATCCTTGTGTCAGCACAGGGAATATACTAAGATTAGCAGCACAGATATACTCACCATGTGCCTCTTGAGTAAAGCTCTTTACTTGCTCCAGTTTGGCCTTCACAGATTCCACTTGTGCTCGGTTGTCCTCTAGCTCCTTGGCCAATTGCTCGGTCTGCTGCTTCGAGGCATGCATTAGCAATAAAACAACACAAGGACCCTTAATTCGGTTGTTCCGACCAATTTAAGGCTCGAGGGCTACTGGGTTTACATGAGTGTCCGAACTCTACAAAACCAATTATTTACCTGCAGGTTGGACGATATTAACTTCATAACTTCTCCAAACCCAGCTCGGGCAGCACCGATGTGCGCATCCGCTGTGCGTAGAGCGTCAAACTCCTATTTGGAGAATACAGGGTGACGCAGGGCCTCTCGTCGCTGCCGATGATTCATGGCGCTTCCTACTTCAGATTTGGTAACGGACATAGCGTCACCAGAATCGACAGGGCCCGGATTGGCCATGGTAACCTCTGTAGAAGTTTCAGCATGAGTCGAAGCTCTGGAATTTTGAGCTTCCCCGGACACCCTGGCAACCTCCTTGGTGGGGGAAGGCTGAGTTTCTCGCCTGTGAATTTTGATATAAAATTTGCTCTGAGGGTCTCTTAGTTTTGATAGTAAATAAACAGCCGAACAATGTACATTTGGGTTGAGCGAGTAGACGGACTCATCCTCATACCTGGCTCGTTCGTCGGATCCCTGTTGTTTTCCGATCCGAGCACTGCTTCCATCACTGGCGTATCACACGCGGATCGACGACGCCTGGGGGTAGGAGCCGGCGCGTTCGGGGCATTGGAGGATGCCTGCCTTTTGCAAGACGAGCTTTTCTTATTATTATTTGTTGTAGGAGAAGGGAACGATCCAGGGTAGTCGGCTATGATAGCCACCTTGGAGCGGCTGAGACTCTCCTAGTAGAAGACCCCGTCTTCAAACTCAATTGACAGATCCGGGTCCTCGTGAAAGCCCCGATCATCATCGTTGGAATAGTCTTCGGGCTGAGGAGTCGGACAGTTAACTGTCTCAATGAAGCTTCTCCAATCCTGTTCACATGAAGTTAAAGACTTCGGTCAAAAAAAGGACGAAGTGGAAACCCCGAACTGTGTTCATAGAGGTGAAAGTCTTACCCATTCGATGGGGTTGTGGCTTGAATATCCCTCCTTGGTCGACCGTCGAATATAATCTTCTTGCTCCCCTTTGTATAGGTCGGTAAGTGTGGCGAACAACGTTGTTTGATTGGCGGGACCTAGTCTTCAGGAGCGTGTGGTGTCGCTTGTCCCATTGTAACACCACAAGGGATGTATCCTCTGTTCAAGAGGTTGCACGCACCGGGTGATCGTGGTGGTCATGACATCGATCATGGTCAGATTGTGGTGGGCAAGTATCCTCACCTGGGCTGCCAAGTGTTGCACTTCAACACTGTCCTCTTGGGACGAACTCCTCGGCTGCTAGTTGTACCTTTTCTTCAAAGGGGCGTCGGAGTACTCGGGCAAACCCCTCCGAGCTGGATCGAATAGGGGGATGTCTTCGATATAAAACCATTCCAAAGACCATTCTTTGGACTCCTTCGGTGTTCCCACCGGATAGCCCATCCCTACTATGAGGCATACTGATAACCCACAAGTATATGGAATCAATTTTAGCCTTTCTTGGTAAGTAAGAGTGTCAAACCCAACGAGGAGCTAAAGGTAGAACAAATATTCCCTCAAGTTCTATCGACCACCGATACAACTCTATGCAAGCTTAACGTTCGCTTTACCTAGAACAAGTATGAAACTAGAAGTACTTTGTATGTGTAATGGGATAGGTTTGCAAGATAATAAAGAACACGTAAATAAAAACTAGGGGCTGCTTAGGTAAAGTAACAATTAAGTTAGTTTAACGAGTGTGGAGAAGTGGTGGTAGGAGTTGCAGAATTGTCCCTAGGCAATCGATAACTAGACCGGTCATCATTATTGCAATTTTATATGAGGGAGAGGCATAAGCTAACATACTTTCTTTACTTGGATCATATGCACTTATGATTGGAACTCTAGCAAGCATCCGTAAATACTAAAGATCATAAAGGTAAAACCCAACCATAGAATCATAAGGTATCGAGTCCTCTTTACTCCCATATGCATCAACCCACCTACTCGGGTTTATGCTTCTGTCACTCAAGCAACCCACCATAGGCGAATCATGAACACATTGCAACAGCCAATAGTGAGGATCCCTCATGCTTGCGCGACACAGATAGCACCATAGGACAGCACCAGTAATAAAACATGCACTCAAACCAATCATGATCATCAATCAACCCATAGGATAACAAAAATTTACTCAGACATTATAGGATGGCAACACATCATTGGATAATAATATGAAGCATAAAGCACCATGTTCAAGTAGAGGGTACAGAGGGTTGCGGGAGAGTGGACCGTTGTAGATACATAGGGGAAGGTGATGTAGGTGTTGGCGAAGATGACGGAGTTGTTGGAGTAGATCGCCGTCACGATGATAGCCCCGGTGGCGTTCCAGTGCCACCGGGAGAGAGGGGGAGAGAGCCCTCCTCCTCCTTCTTATTCCTTGACCTTCCCCCTATATGGGAGAAGGATTTCCCCTCTGGTCCATGCCCTCCATGGCAGCGGAGGGGTGAGAGCCCCTCCAAGATTGGATCTCTCTCTCTCTCTCTCTGTGTTTCCTTCTGTTTCTGCGCTCCCAGATTCTGGCCTTTCACCGTTTCTTAAATATCCGGAGATCCGTAACTCTGATCGGGCTGAAATTTTGAAAGGATTTTTATTATAAAAATATCTTCCTTGTGGAAAAAGTACAGCTCCAACCGACCTAAGGGGTGGCCACAAGCCTGCCAGGCGCGGCCAGTGTGTGGGTCGCGCCTAGCAGGCTTGTGACCTCCTCGGGCATCATCTCCCGTTGATTATTTTTCCCAAAAATCACATATATTCCAAAAAAAATCTCCATAAATTTTTATCTCGTTTGGACTTCGTTTGGTATGGATATTCTACGAAACAAAAAACATGCAACAAACAGGAACTGGCACTGGGCACTGGATCAATATGTTAGTCCCAAAAATAGTATAGAGAGTTGCCAAAAGTATATGAAAGTTGTAGAATATTGGCATGAAACAATCAAAAAATATAGATACGATGGGGACGTAGCATCCCCAAGCTTAATTCCTGCTCGTCCTCGAGTAGGTAAATGATAAAAAAAGATAATTTTTGATGTGGAGTGCTACCTAGCATAATCTTGTTCATATAATCTAATCATGGCATGAATATTAAGACACGAGTGATTCAAAGCAATAGTCTATCATTTGACATTAAGACAATAATACTTCAAGCATACTAATAAAGCAATTGTATCTCTTCAAAATATAATGGCAAAAGAAAGTTATCCCTACAATATCATATAGTCTGGCTATGCTCCATCTTCCCCACACAAAGTGTTATATCATGCACAACCCCGATAACAAGTCAAGAAATTGTTTCACACCTTTTATGTTCTCAAAAAATTTCAACTCTCACGCAAAACATGAGCGTGAGCCATGGATATAGCACTATAGGTGGAATAGAATATGGTGGATGTTGTGAAGAAAAAGGAGAAGATAGTCTCACATCAACTAGGTGTATCAATGGGCTATGGAGATGCCCATTAGCAGATATCAATGTGAGTGAGTAGGGATTTCCATGCAACGGATGCACTAGAGCTATAAGTCTGTGAAAGCTCAAAAAGAAACTAAGTGGGTGTGCATCCAACTAACTAGGGCAATTTGAGGAAGCCCATCATTGGAATATACAAGCCAAGTTATATAATGAAAAATTCCCACTAGTATATGAAAGTGACAAAATAGGAGACTCTCTATCATGAAGATCACGGTGCTACTTTGAAGCACAAGTGTGGAAAAAGGATAGTAGCATTGTCCCTTCTCTCTTTTCTCTCTCTTTTTTTGGTGGGCATCTAAGGCCTCTTTTTTGGGGCTTCGTTGGTCTCTTTATTTTTTATAAAGTCCGGAATCTCATCCCACATGTGAGGGAAACATAGCTTCCATCATCCTTTCCTCACATGGGACATGCTCTAATAAGGATAAGCATCACACTTTTATTTACTTACAACTCAAAAGAAAATAACAACTCAAAACCTAGAACAAAATATGACTCTATATGAATGCTTCCGGCGGTGTACCAAGATATGCAATGATCTAGCATAGAAAATGACATCAAAAAAAGGGACAAGGCATGAAAACATCATGCTAGCTATCTTACTATCATGCAAAGCAATATGAAAATGATGGTGCCTGTCATAACAAAAGGAAACGGTGGAAGTTGCATGGCAATATATCTCGGAATGGCTATGGAAATGCCATAATAGGTAGGTATGGTGGCTGTTTTGAGGAAGGTATATGGTGGTTGTTCTGAGGAAGGTAGGTTTATTGCACCCGCGAAAGTTGCGCGGTACTAGAGAGGCTAGCAAAGATGGAAGGGTGAGAGTGCATATAATCCATGGACTCAACATTAGTCATAAAGAACTCACATACTTATTGAAAAAGTCTATTAGTCATCGAAGTAAAGTATTAGACGCATGCTCCTAGGGGAGAGGTCGGTAGGAGTTAACCATCGCACGCTCCCGACCCTCACACAAAGGTTGACAATCAATAAACAAATCATGCTTTGACTTCCTTACATAACGGTTTACCATACGTGCATGCTACGGGAATCACAAACCTTTACACAAGTATTTCTACCAATCAACAATTACTCACTAGCATGATTCTAATATCACCATCTTTATATCGCAAAACTACTGCAAGGAATCAAACACATCATATTTAGTGATCTACAAGTTTTATGTAGGATTTTATGACTAACCATGTGAATGACCAACTCCTGTTAATTCTCTAAATATATATAAGTGAATCATGAGAGTTTAGTTCTTTATATAAAATATATGCACATGCTCTAACAAATATAAGTGAAGCAAAAGAGCATTCTACAAATGGCGGTTTTCTATGTGTGAGAAACAGGCAATCCAAACTTCAAATGATATAAGTGAAGCACATGAAGCACTATATAAAGGCCATACTCAAAAGATATAAGTGAGGAGCAAAGAGCCTTCTATAAATCGACCAAGGACTATCTCATACCAGCATGGTGCATTATTAAAATAAAAATAAAAAGCACACGATGCTCCAAGATTTATGCATATCATGTGACGAATAAAAATATAGCTCCAAGTAAAATTACTGATGATTGTTGGAAGAAAGAGGGGATGCCTTCCGGGGCATCCCCAAGCTTAGTTTCTTGGGAGTCCTTGAATATAACCTTGGGGTGCCTCGGGCATCCCCAAGCTTAGTCTCTTTCCACTCCTTATTCCTTCATCCATCGTGATCTCACCCAAAACTTGAAAACTTAAATCACACAAAACTTAACAAAATCCTCGTGAGATCCGTTAGTATAATAAAACAAATCACCACTTTAAGTACTTTTGCCAACCAATTCATATGTTTTTTACATTCTAGCTACTGTAATCTAAATTTTCCATGGCTTATACCACTGATACAATCGATAGTTTCTTCAAAACGAGGAAACCAATGCATCAAAAACAGAATCTATCAAAAACAGGACAGTCTGTAGTAATCTGAACATTCACCATACTTCTGTAACTCTACAAATTCTGACAAATTAGGACGTGGTCAGGAATTTGTATAACGGTATTGTGTA
Source organism: Hordeum marinum (assembly GCA_022496015.1). Classification (NCBI taxonomy): domain Eukaryota; kingdom Viridiplantae; phylum Streptophyta; class Magnoliopsida; order Poales; family Poaceae; genus Hordeum; species Hordeum marinum. The sequence continues at coordinate 165,008,154 of CM039678.1, read as the reverse complement.
AAACTTTCAGAATTTTTTCACGCTCCAATAAAATATAGAAATTCAAACAGTGCAGCAAAAGTTTATGTTTTTACATAGCACATATCAAACATGCTATTTAAACATCCTAAAGGTAAATCTTGGCACATTATTATAATACAATGGATTTATACAAGGGTATAATTATTTTTTGAAAAGTTTCTATAATTAAGATTCACAAAGTTTCCATGGGCATGAACAAATTTCAAGGCTAGCCCCCACTTCAACGTTGCTCGTCTTTCTCACTTTCACTTTTCTTTTTGAAAAGGTTTTAAGTTCCCCACTTTATTTTTTGTTTTTAAACTATACAAAAGCACACAACGGAATAAAACGACTCTCTAAAACTTCCGGGTTGTCTCCCTGGCAGCGCTTTCTTTAAAGCCATTAAGCTAGGCATATAGTACTCAAGTAATGGATCCACCCAGATCCCAAGGTTTATCAAAGCCAATTTTAATTAACAATGATTTGTAATTTAGTAGTTAGAACAAAGTAACATATATCATGCAACAATGAAGTCTAACTCTCTTCCTATGCATCGGCATGTCATAAAAGAATAATTCATGCACACAAAGTAAAGGCCAATGCATAGCATACGTAGTTTCTTGCAATTTTATTGTATCGGAAACATAGAGAGGTGAAGATGTAGTTCCTCTCTCATAATAATTGCAAGTAGGAGCAGCAAGCACATGCATATTATATTCATTAAAATCATCATGTGCAATAGGAAAACGCAACCCATCAATATAATCCTTAATAAGTGAAAACTTCTCCGATATAGTGTAGTTTGGATAATTCAAAAAGATAATAGGACTATCATGTGTGGGTGCAATAGCAGCAATTTCATGCTTAACATAAGGAAGTATAGCAAGTTCATCTTCATAAGCATAATTCATATTGGCATCATGTCCACAAGAATAGCAAGCATCAAGTTCATCAAAAAGGGATATTTCAAAAGAATCCAAGGGATCATAGCAATCATCATAGCATTCATCCTTCGGTATGTGCGAAGGGGGATTAAACAATAGTTACTCTCATTAGAAGGTGGGCACGGGTAGCTAATCCACTCTTCCTCCTTTTGTTCTTTGCTCTCCTCCTCATCTTTTTCATCTAATGAGCTCACAGTTTCAGCAGTTTCTTCTTCCATAGATTCTTGCAAAATATTAGTCTCTTCCAAGGCAGCGGTCATTCTTTCAATAAACTCTTTAACATAAGCATTAGAAGCATAGTTTTCATAGCAATATTTAAGTGTGGAAAATTTTCAGAATTGTAAAGAGTAGCATCATACTTTTCAATGAAAGAAGCAATTTCATAGGCATCCTTAAAAGCAACAAATTCTTCAATTTGTTCAACATCGTTATAGCAATAGGCCTCCTTGGCATAAGAGTATAATATTTCATTATCATTAAACACACATTGGTAGGGAAGGTGTTTTTTAGCTTCTTTAGAGAAACAAGTGAAATCATAAATTTCACATAGATTCCAAGCATAGCAACACAAAGTATTAATTTGGTGCCACAAGAGTTTCCCTTTTTGAGATATGCGGTGTCGAACATAATGAGCATGCTCATTTAATGATTTTCCCTCAACTAAGCTAGTTGGGTTTTCAGCACGAGCACAAGTGGATCGAAGATAACCCAAGTAATATTCTTCGGTGGTACGGAACACTAGTGGTTCCTCAACTTTTGGAGCAGCAAGTACATCTAATTGTTTTGGTATTTTGCATTCCCTACCCATATATAAAGATAGAAAACAAGTTAATAACAGCAAAATAAAAATTACTTTGTGATAAAGCAAACAAGCACACACGAGAATATACACCCTACGCTATTGCTCCCCGGCAACGGTGCCAGAAAAAGGTCTTGATAACCCACAAGTATAGGGAACAATTTTAGCCTTTCTAGATAAGTAAGAGTGTCGAACCCAATGAGGAGCTAAAGGTAGAACAAATGTTCCCTCAAGTTCTATCAACCACCGATACAACTCTACGCTTAACGTTCGCTTTACCTAGAACAAGTATGAAACTAGAAGTACTTTGTAGGTGTAACGGGATAGGTTTGCAAGATAATAAGGAACACGTAAATAAAAACTAGGGGCTGCTTAGATAAAGTAACAATTAAGTTAGTTTAACGAGTGTGGAAAAGTGGTGGTAGGATTTGTGGAATTGTCCCTAGGCAATCGATAACTAGACAGGTCATCATTATTGCAATTTTATATGAGGGAGAGGCATAAGCTAACATACATTCTCTACTTGGATCATATGAACTTGTGATTGGAACACTAGCAAGCATCCGCAACTACTAAAGATCATTAAGGTAAAAGCCAACCATAGCATTATAAGGTATCAAGTCCTCTTTACTCCCATATGCAACAACCCATCTACTCGGGTTTATGCTTCTGTCACTCAAGCAACCCACCATAGGCGAATTGTGAACACATTGCAACAGCCTACAGCGAGGATCCCTCATGCTTGCACGGCACAGAGAGTACCATAGGACAGCACCAATAATAAAACATGCACTCAAACCAATCATGATGATCAGTCAACCCATAGGACAACAAAAATCTACTCGGACATCATAGGATGGCAACACATCATTGGATAATAATATGAAGCATAAAGCACAATGTTCAAGTAGAGGGTACAACAGGTTCTGGGAGAGTGGACCGATGTAGATAGATTGGGGAAGGTGATGGAGGTGTTGGTGAAGATGACGGAGTTGTTGGAGTAGATCGCTGTCACGATGATGCCCCAATGGTGTTCCGGTGCCACCGGGAGAAAGGGGGAGAGAGCCCCCTCCTTCTTCTTATTCCTTGACCTTCCCCCTAGATGCGAGAAGGGTTTCACCTCTAGTCCATGGCCTCCATGGAGGCGGAGGGGCGAGAGCCCCTCCGAGATTGGATCTCTCTCTGTTTCCTTGTGTTTCTGCGCTCCCAGATTCTGGCCTTTCACCGTTTCTTAAATATCCGGAGATTCATAACTCCGATTAGGCTGAAAGTTTGAGGGTATTTTTATTATAAAAATATTATCCTTGTGGCAAAAGCACAGATCCAACCGACCTAAGGAGTGGCGACAAGACTGCCAGGGGGCGCGCCTAGCAGGCCTATGACCTCCTCGGCCATCGTTTCGCATTGATTCTTTTTCACAAAATTCGCATATATTCCAAAAAAACTCTTTCTAAGTTTTTATCGCGTTTGGACTTCGTTTGGTATGGATATTATACGAAACAAAAAACATGCAACAAATAGGAACTGACACCGGGCACTGGATCAATATGTTAGTCCCAAAAATAGTATAGAAAGTTGCCAAAAGTATATGAAAGTTGTAGAATATTAGCATGGAACAATCAAAAATTATAGATACGATAGAGACGTATCAGCATCCCCAAGCTTAATTCCTGCTCGTCCTCGAGTAGGTAAATGATAAAAAAAGATAAATTTTGATGTGGAATGCTACCTAGCATAATCTTGTTCATATAATCTAATCATGGCATGAATATTAAGACACGAGTGATTCAAAACAATAGTCTATCATTTGACATTAAGACAATAATACTTCAAGCATACTAATAAAGCAATTGTATCTCTTCAAAATATAATGGCAAAAGAAAGTTATCCCTACAATATCATATAGTCTGGCTATGCTCCATCTTCCCCACACAAAGTATTTATATCATGCACAACCCCGATGACAAGTCAAGCAATTGTTTCACACCTTTTATGTTATCAAAAAATTTCAACTCTCACGCAATACATGAGCGTGAGCCATGGATATAGCACTATAGGTGGAAGAGAATATGGTGGAGGTTGTGAAGAAAAATGAGAAGATAGTCTCACATCAACTAGGCGTATCAACGGGCTATGGAGATGCCCATTAATAGGTATTAATGTGAGTGAGTAGGGATTGCCATGCAACGGATGCAGTAGAGCTATAAGTGTATGAAATCTCAAAAAGAAACTAAGTGGGTGTTCATCCAACTTGCTTGCTCATGAAGACCTAGGGCAATTTGAGGAAGCCCATCATTGGAATATACTGGCTAGGAAGTCTTGTCGCTTGCGGGGCCCACCGGCTGCAGGGTCATATCGAGAGTGGGGACCTACCGGACAGCCACCGCCATTGGTGCGTGCTCGTCATACCGCAGCATGGGCCGCGCTGCATCGTGTTGCCCAGTCAGAGACGATCGTGGTCAACTATACAGCCGGCTACATTGTATCCATGCGGTGGCAGGTAATGGAGTGGTTGAGGCGTGCTGCCACTGTGCCGCCTCGCCTGGTCGTAGTTGGCCGAGGTCAACTATATGGACGGCTCCATTGTAGCCACGCGTGCCCTAGTCAGCAATACGGGGAGTACTATTGCCATGCCCTGCTGATGTGTCGCCATCCCACTTGTACTGACCCACCAGCTGGCTGGCTGCTTCGGAGCCGGACGGCAAGGATCCTTGCCTCGAGCTGGCCTGCGACAGGGAGCCAGTCCTGGGGAGCCGACTTGCCATGGATATTGCTCGAGGGTTAATGTTTTTTAAAGTGGCCATGTCCTACTTGAGCCTACCCCAGGCTAATCCCCCCAACAACCATCTCATCTATTAACCCTAGTTCATCTCTTGTTTCCAATCTTTTTTCTCAAACCTCATGTTGGTACATGTGGGCTGCTAGTAGTGTTGATTATATATTGTAGTTGGTGCTAGTTGGTTTACTTGGTGGAAGAGTATATGTTCAGATTGTTAATCACATATTTATCCTCTCTAATCACGAACATGAAAATGATTTGTGGGTAGTTCCATTTGTTCTTGAGGACATGGGAGAAGTCTTGTCATAAGTAATCATGTGAAGTTGAGTTCCGTTCAATGGTTTGATGATGTGTTATGTTGATCTTCCTGTAGTGGTGTCATGTGAACATCGACTACATAACATATTACCATGCTTGGGCCTAGGGGAAGGAATTGTGTGTAGATGATGGTTTGAGGGAGTGATAGAAACCCAACCCTAGTTTATGCATTATTTCGTAAGGGGTTGCTTTGGGTCCATATGTTTCATCCTATGGTGAGAGTTATCTTAATTCTTCTCTTCTAGTTGCGGATGCTTGAGAGAGGGGTTAATCATAAGTAGGTTGTTTTTTCAAGTAATAAAAGCACCTTAGCACCGGCATACCCACATGACAACTTATCAAAGCAATGAACATGAGTCAATGAATCAAGGTGAAAGTAACTAGACAATATCCTCATGTGTCCTCGAGAACGCCTCAATCACTATAAGAAGTACTTTCGGCTTGTCCTTTACAATAAAAGGATTGGGTCACTTTGTTGCACCTTGTTACTTTTATTACTTGTTATTTGCTACAAACTATCTTGCTATCAAACTATCTACCTTCTATAATACAAGATCCTATGACTAACTCTTTTGTCACATTGCTTGCAAGGCTCATTGTGATGTTGTATTACCAAGTGGGCCCTGAGATACCTCTCTGTCACATGGAGTAACAAATCCTAGTCTTGGTCCATGCCAACTCAACAGACACCCTCGGAGATACCTATAGAGCACCTTTATAGTCACCCAGTTACGTTGCGACATTTGATACACAAAAGGTACTCTTCCGGTGTCAGTGAGTTGCATGATCTCATGCTCATAGGAACAAATACTTGACATGCAGAAAACTATAGCAATAAACTGACACGATCATATGATATGTTTATAGTTTGGGTCTTGTCCATCACATCATTCTCCTAATGATGTGACCCTATTATCAAATGACATATCATGTCTATGGGTAGGAAACCTTAACCATCTTTCATCAACAAGCTAGTCTATTAGAGGCATACTAGGGACACAGTGTTGTCTATGTACCCACACATGTATCTGAGTTTCCAATAAATACAAATATAGCATGGATAATAAATGATTATCATGGATGAGGAAATATGATAATAACTAATTTATTATTGCCTCTAGGGCATATTTCACACAGTCTCCCACTTGCACTAGAGTCAATAATCTAGATCACATCGCTACGTGATTTACATAGTTATGAATCTTACACCCAATGAGTTCTGGGCTTCGATCATGTTTTGCATGTGAGAAAGGTTTTAGTCAACGGTCTACAACATTTAGATCCATGTGTATTTTGAAAATTTCAATGTCACACTATAGATGCTGCTACCACGCTTCGCTTGGAGCTATTCCAAATGACTGCTCCACTATACGTATCCGGATTGCTACTTAGTGTCATCCAGATTGGTGTTAAATCTTGCATTGACATAACCCTTTATGACGAACGCTTTATCACCTCCATAATGAGAAACATTTCCTTAGTCTTCTAGTTACTAAGGATAATTTTGACCGCTGTCCAGTGATCCACTCCTGGATCGCTCTTGTACCCCTTGACACACTCATGGCAAGGCACACATAGGTGCGGTACACAGCATGGCAAGCATAGGGGGTGACCTTCGTCCTTTCTCCTTTTCTGCCATGGTCAAGCTTTGAGTCTTACTCAACTTCACACCATACAAATTAGGCAAGAACTCCTTCTTCGACTGATATATTTTAAACCCTTTCAAAATCTTGTCAAGGCATGTGCTCATTGAAAAAATCTTATCGGACGTCTTGATCTATATCTATAGATCTTGATGCTCAATCTTCAAGTAGCTTTATCTAGGTCTTCCTTTGAAAAACTCCTTTTGAAACAACCCTTTATGCTTTCCAAAAAATTTACATCATTTCCAATCAACAATATGTCATCCACATATACTTATCAGAAATTCTATAGTGCTCCCACTCACTTTCTTGAAAATACAAGTTTCTCATAAACTTTGTATAAACCCGGAAAACTTTGATCACCTCATCAAAGCATATATTCCAACTCCGAGATGCTTACTCTGGCCCATATAAGGATTGTTTGAGCTTGCACACCTTTTAGCATCCTTAGGACTGACAAAACCTTCTGGTTGTATCACATACAACCTTTCCTCAAGGAAACCGTTAAGGAAATGATGTTTTGACATCCATCTGCCAGATTTCATAATTGAAAAATGCAGCAACTCCTAACATAATTTCGACAGACTATAGCATCACTACGGGTGAGAAAGTCTCATCGTAGTCAACTCTTTGAACTTGTCGAAAACATCTTTGTGACAAGTCTAGCTTTATAAATGGTGACATTTACCATCAGCGTTTGTCTTCTTCTTAAAGTTCCATTTGTACTCAACGGACAAGTATACCAAAGTCCATACTTGGTTTTTCATACATGGATCCTTTCTTGGATTTCATGGCTCCTAGCCATTTGTCGGAATCCGGGCCCACCATTGCTTCTTCATAGACCGTAGGTTCATTGTTGTCCAACAACATGACCTCTAAGACAGGCTTGTCGTACCATTCAGGAGCAGTACGCGCCCTTGTCTACCTACGAGGTTCGATAGCAACTTGATCCGAAGCTTCATGATCATCATCATTAACTTCCTCTTCTACTGATGTGGGCTCTACAAAAACATATTTCTGCGCTGCGCTACTCTCTCGTTGAAACAAAGGTTCAACAACCTCATCAAGTTCTATCTTCCTCCCACTCAATTATTTCGAGAGAAACTCTTTATTGAGAAAGGACCCGTTTATAGCAACAAACACTTTCCCTTGGATCTGAGATAGAAGGCATACCCAACTATTTTTCCTAGGGTGTCCTATGAAGATGCAATATTCCGCTTTGGGTTCGAGCGTATCACACATAAGTATCACATTCCCAAACTCTAAGAAATGATAGCTTAGGTTTCTGCCAAACCATAATTCATACGGTGTCATCTCAACGGAATTTAGATGGTGCCCTATTTAAAGTGAATGTAGTTGTCTCTAATGCATAACCTCAAAACTATAGTGGAAAAAAGATAAGAGACATCATAGTACGTGTCATATCCAATAGAGCACGACAACGACGTTCGGACACACCATCACACTATGGTGTTCCAGGTGGAGTGAGTTGTGAAACAACTTTCACATTATCTTAAGTTGTATACCAAACTCGTACTCAGATATTCACCTCCACGTTCATATCATAGACATTTTTATCTTCTTGTCACGATGATCTCAAACTTCACTCTGAATTTGCTTGAACTTTTCAAACGTTTAAGACTTGTGTTAAATTAAGTAAATATACACATATCTACTCAAATCATCAGTGAAGGTAAGAAAATAACGATATCCACCACACGCTACAACATTCACTAGATTGCATACATCAACATGTATCATTTCCAATAAGTCACTTGCCCGCTCCATCATACCGGAAACGGGGTCTTAGTCATCTTGACCATGAGGCATGTTCTACATGTCTCAACCGATTCGAAATCAAATGAGTCCAAAGATCCATCAGCATGGAGTTTCTTCATGTGCTTTACAACAATATGACATTTAGTGGCAGTGCCACAAGTATGAGGTACTATCATTATTAACTTTCCATCTTTTGGTATTAATATTATGAACATGTGTATCACTATGATCAAGATTCAATAAACCATTCTCATTGGGTGCATGACCATTGAAGGTATAGATAAGGTTGCTTCTTCGTGGAACCCTCCATGGGTAGAGCCCTACGTGGACTCTCACGACTGTTACCCTTCATGGGTTGAAGTCTCCATAAACGTGTACGTACGATAGCACCACCTATCGGAACCACGGGAAAAATGTGTGTGTCTCCAAATTGTGTTTGATCTTCCTACCCATCCTCTATTACATATGCTTGTCTTTAGTTTCCGCTGCTATACTCTTATACATGCATGTGTAGGGTGTGCTTGACTTTCTATCATTGTTAAAATCTGCCAACACTTAAAATTGGGAAATGTTAGAATTTTATTTGGTCAAGTAGTCTAATCACCCCCCTCTAGACATACTTTCGATCCTATAGAGTAACATAAAACTGCTTCGTAGTTGTCTCTTGTCTCATTCACATTCTTCATCCCTGCACGTACCTAGGATCATGGAGAAGGGGATACAAAGAGGTTAAGGGGAGGGAGACTGCCATGATGTGTTATTCTGGGCTCAAGTGACAGAAAGGTTTAGTACGGTAACTTGTATCCTATCTCTAGGGATACTAGAGGTGTAGTCATTAAACACTCAATGCTTTTGTCTGATTTCTCTCATAATTATAGGTGTAACCCCAAAAGATGGATAGGTCCCTCATATGGAAAACTAAATCTTGATTCCAACACATGTGTCGGTTGGGACGTAATTTGGACACATCCCCCACTTCAATATGTAGCAAGGACATCTCGATGGATGACTTCCAGGGCACAAACTAAGATCATAATGGTCCCGACACAAATATATGGTTGTAAGAATACGTCCTCATATGCATGCCTATTTTCATGATAAGTGTTTGTAGTGTCAACTTGATTTTTATCCGTTCAAAAGTTGGAACTAATACTCCTGCAGAAGTTTGGGAGAAACCCTTGACTTCAAGGGCGAACTCAGTGTTACCTCTAAAGAAAAAGGCAAGAGTCCTTTCTACTCCTTTACTGGATCAATAAAGGGACTAATCACAGGGCTCAAGGCCTCCTCATGTCCATGAAATCATGAAGACTCGCCCGAGCCTCCCAACCCTGACTGGTCTAGACCTGCACAACTCGTGGCTAGGATATCGCAAGGCCATTCCCTAGCGAGCAACAGAATCATAGGGTCAGGCAACGGCCCACACATGTTTTCTCATCATGTCCCAATCTGTAGGGGGTCAGGGGCATCTCCATGGCTACAAAAGAATGACATCCAAAAAGATCTATGAAGGAAGAAGCAGTACTGGGACGAGGACTTCTTGGCCCCAACTTTGGGCCTCTGACTAGGAATCACCTTAGATAGGGTGGCATGTGCCTACACCATGTCTACAGGCTCGACGCTCGTACAACCCCAACCTCCAGGGGCTCCACTTCCGCTGGCTCAAGAGCCGGCTCCCCCTCTCGCCACCAGGCTCAATGAGCCATCCACGACCCCACGGGATTCCCGAGGACCTGCCACACAAGCCTTTATGACCCATGGATCCTTGGTTCCTAGCGCTAGAGGCGTCATTAATTCCCCCCTCGCCCTCTTTTGCATACTCCCGAAAGATGAGGTCGGCGAGGCATTGGACGAGCCTCGCGTTGGGCCTTCAGGCACGTGTAGTTCATGATGTGTAAAGCCGCGTCACAATCGTGGGGATGAGGTGGGTTTGAAATAAAATTCTTGAAGGTCTGGTTAGAAGTAAGAAGAAGTTTGCACTAGAAAATGATGTGGCCTCCTACGAAGGACAAAAATACCTGATATAAATCACCACATCTTACCTCAGGTTGGTACAGTTCCACAGCAACCCCCATGGCAATGTCGCCAAGAGGGAGGCCGGTCACCACATGCATACGGAGCTCCACATCAGCCTCTAAGACCTCCTGGCGAAGAAGACGGCTAGGATCGATGAGCCCCTTGTATTCAAACATAGGGGTTGGCCTCCACCCTAAAGGTTGGATGCCCCTCTCTATCTAGGTCTTTAGTATCTGAATACCTGAGAGGCCTCGATCTTGGAGCTGGTGAACCACTTCTACCAGTGCCATGGTTTTCAAAGAGGCCTCCGGTGGGCATCCCCACTCTATCTCTGTTAATAGGGATCGTTGGTGAACCTGGCCATCCGAGACTCAATATAATGCCTCGGGAGGTCCAACATAGAACCATCTCCACTCCCACTCCTCCTTCTCCAAGAAGGTCGCAAGTTTAAAATATCCAGATTTCGGGCGAGGTTGAATTACCACTTCCCCGCAAGTCAGAAGCTTGTCCCCTTCAAATGAGGCACAACTTTGAAGAAATGCTTTTCGAGGCCGAAGTGGGGGAGGATGTAACTGCCCGAAACCGACGATACAGAGGATACCCGTTTTATGTTGTTGTCGTCGTGTGATTCGTTTGTTTGCCGCATTCATCGTCGCATCATTTGCATTACATCGACACTTCTTTGCCGTCATTTTTCAAAACTTGCATCTGTTCATAGTCGCATGTTCTTTCCGCCTGCATCGTTGACCGTTTCGAGACCAACCACACACGCACGCGCCCACAGCATCATAATTTTTAAAAAAATTGCACGGGAAATATGCTCGGAATGGGTCGAAAGTTGGTGTGCAGTCTTATTATATTGTAGATAGACCGTCTGACAAATTTCGTCGCATTCAGAGGTCGGTTGATGCCCCAAACATTAAACCTATAGCGACACTATAGCCGGTAAAATATCAGACGTTTTCGGTATTTGAAAACCTGGTCCGGGCTGCCCGTCTTTCCTCTCTTCTCATGCCTAGCTTTTCTGCACAGTGTAAGACCCCTCGCGTGTATTCAAAACTTTTCCGAACCTGAAACGCCTGTCCATGGCCAGTAGGCCTGATTCTTCCCGTTCTTCCTCGAACATCTTCAGATTCTTCATTAGTCTAAACAGGTTGTCCAGAAGCATTGAATCTTGATTGGATGATCTAAAAACTTTCTCCTTTCCTTCGAAATAGATGGGAAACACTTAAGGTCAGACGTCTGATTTTCTTCCAAACATCAGACCAAACTTCTATCGTTGATTTCCTTCCCATCCCACGGTCGAGGGGCTCCTCATTTTCCCCGTTCCAATGCCACGTTTTAGCCCACCCAAAAAAATACCAGCCCCCGTGATCCCTGTAATATCGCACCTCCCTCCCCTAATTCCCTCTGTTTCCTTGGCCATTGATACAAAGCGTGGTGTTCTCCACCTCGTTGCCCAACGAGCCGATCTCCTCGTCGATCCCTGCCACCAATTATCCTTCTCTCCATCAAGCTACGCTCATATGTTGCCACCGCATTGGAGCATCATGGCCGATGCAGGCAACCACGCTGCCCTTCACCTGTTGTCATTGTTGTCCAGCATGCTCTTGATTTGTTGATTAGGTCCTACAAGGTTGTGTGTTGCCAATTTGATTTTTCATTCATGCCCATGATTTGTTGTGATTAGTTTTTAAATTTTATTTTGATGGTAGTGTTTGCCGGAGATTGTGGAGATGATGTTCAATAAGTGTGCCGTCGTCCGCCGGCTTGCCGTTGGAACCAATCTGAATCCAACGTAACAACAGATCTATCTCGCTAATTTGCATATCACCGAAGATGAACGACGAGCATCACAAGGAGGTTGTCACTGGTCCGATCTTGCCGACGTGTTAGCCCTTCATCTAGCATTGTTGAGTAATCGACATCCCTACATGTTGCTCCTAGTGGACTCAACGGCACCATTGCCTTGCTATGCGCTCCTCCTCGGAGAAGTCCCTCTGCACGATGCCCTTGTTCAGGTCTGTGTTATCTTTGATGCTTCCTGTCAGTGATGCATGCACCAGGTTCCTCAACTAACTAACTACGCATGTAAGAGTGGTGATATCATGCTTCTTTCTCAGAAATACAATGCTTCAATGTTATATGCATTTATTTTTCTGGTGATGATGTATGTGCTTTGTTCGATTTAGTTCCATGGGCGTGCTTCTATATCATATGTGGCATGTTTCTATATGCAATTTGCTTCCATGTATCCCACACGTGACATGTTTTCTTCACTCATTAGGAGACTTTGCCAATGCTTCGGTACTATTTTGTTCCTGCTTCAACATATCAAACTATGCTTCTATGGTTCATCAGGACAAAGATTGCATCAGTTCAGTTGGAAGCAATCTGTTTTTTTCGAAAGCCATTGAAAGCAATATATGTTCTTGCTTCAGTAATTATGTCTGTTTGTCTTGGAAGCAATCTCATTGGCCATGGAAGCAAAATACATTTCTTTGGAAGCAAATTATATTCTTTGTTGGCACTTTGGAAGCAAGGTTTTTTTGGCGTGGAGGGTGGAAGTTGTAGCCGGAGTGGCTAGCAGGCCACGGCGGGGGCTCGGGGACCGTCGGGCCTAGTAGCATTTTCTTTCTTTGCAAACACAAGTTCATAACTTGTATGAACCATGTGTAGTTGTGACTGGATTTTTTTTTTCATTTCGATGGAAGCAAAATAGTATTTCCTTGGAAGCAAGTGTCTAGTCAATGAAAACATGATCATGAAGCTTCTGAAACATATGGAATATTTTCTTTTTTAACGGAAGCATGTGTGAAGCAGTTCTCTCGTAGCCTAGAGCATGAAAGCAGGATCTTGATGATTCTGTAACATGTGAAATAATTTTATTTCTTGATGAAGCCGGTGCAAAGTGATTCTATAGTCGTCTAGCCGACTGATGCAATATTGTGATGCTTCTGAAACAAAATATCATGTTGGTTACCAAGGGCATAAATTTCATCTATCACAGAATCAAGTTCTTCGATGAACGAAAACATTTATTTTATTTTTTGTAGCATGAACGGAAACATAAATTATAATTGAAAACAAAGTGGAAACATGTATAGTTGCATCTGATGTAAATTTGTATAAGGTTGGTTACAAGTTTCATTTCCTGAAGAAGCATGCCACAAATTGCTTCCTAAATCCAAGGAACAAGAATGCATCTCACGAGATTATCCTACTTTTTTCGAGAGTACGCCAATGGCGTACCTTAGCTTTATTAGAAGAGAGAAAATATGCACAAGAGATTACATGGTAGATCACCACAACCCAGTGATACCACCCTACCACTCCACTACTCTAAGCGAACTACTCGCAAAAACGTTTGACTCCTGCCACCTCCAGCTAACACCCATAGATGTAGCTCCTGAAAAATATGATCAACCATAGCATACTCATTGCAGATCACACCTGACTGGAAAACCCTAGCATTCCTTTGCTTCCACAACGTCCAGCAAATCAACATGACGAAAGCTTCAAAGCCCTTCCTGACCGCTCTGCTGATCTGCTTGCGCCTGCTAATCCACCATTGTTGCAGCCTCTCTTGCTACAGCAGAATCATGTTCGGGTCGATGCCAGCTTTGGAGAAGCATCGGAACCAAACCTGTTTCGCGAACACACACTGTACTATGAGGTGATCAATCGTGTCCTCCTCCTGCTCACAGAAATAACAAGGGGAGGCCGTCTCTTGCAATCCATGCCTGAGTCTCCTATCAGATGTCCAAAGGTGATATTGGGCAGCCAGCCACATAAAGATCTTGCAGGCTAGAGGGGCACCGTTCTTCCAGATGGCAGCTGCTAGTGGAAAACTGATTCCTCCCATAAAAAACATCCAGTAGGCAGAGGCGGCGGTATAGACGCCTGAGTCATGCCAAGCCCAAATGGCCTTGTCTCCACTTCCTGAGGTAATCTCAAAATGTATAAGGACCTCCCAAAGGTGGATAAACTGCGCTAGCTCATCCGTCGATAGATTCCCATGAATGTCATTGGTCCAGTCGTGTTGACACAACCCCTCACTAGCCAGCCTTGTGTTGATCGTCCTAGTCTTCACCTTAGCTACCAGTCCAGGAGCAATCTCAGCAAGCGTGTTTCCATGCAACCATCTGTCCTTCCAGAACAGAATCCTCTTGCCGTCGTCGATCTCCCATGACACCAGGCTATTGAACGCGCACTGGACCTGCTTGTTCGGCACCAGGTTTAGTCCTTTCCAAGGCTGGCAGTCATCCAATCTGCAAAGCCACTCCCATCTAAGCCAAAGAGCAAGTCCATGCTTATTGAGATCCATAATGCCAAGACCACCGAGCTGCTTTGGGCGACACACTCTTTGCCAGGACACAACACACTTCCCACCACTAACAGCATCCGATCCGACCCAGAAAAAAGCCCTACATCCTTGATCCACTTTCTCCAGTGCCCACTTTGGTGCCTCTTCCACAATTAAGTGATGCGTAGGCCGAGCCCTCATCACTTGATTTACCAGGATCAACCTCCCCGGTCGAGTTACGAGACCTCTTTGCCATCCTGGGAGGATTTTGAGCGCCCCATCCACCATGAATTTCCATTCCGAGCGCGTCAATTGTTTGATGCCCATCTAGAGACCGAGATACTTACAGGGGAAGTGATCAATCTTCCATGGCAGGGCATTCCTGACCACCTCCTCGTCATGCTCCTCTCCACGGATCAGAATCGTTGATGATTTGACGAAGTTGACGTGTAAACCCGAGGCCTTTCCAAAGATGAAGAGAACCTCCTTGACAAAAGTAATATCAGTCCGAGAAGGTCTAATGAATAACACCACGTCATCAGCATAGAGCGAGAGCCGCTGCAAAGGCTTGCACCCAATCAACTTCTCCAAAATCTTGAGCTCGTGCGCCTTGACCATGATGGCCGTAAGGGTCTCCATTGCAATGGCAAACAGCAGTGGGGAAATAGAGTCCCTCTGCCGCAATCCGCACGCATGCATGAATTTGTCGGTCACACACCCATTCACCACAATCCTCGAGCTGGCAGTAGTAAGCATAGTCGCCAGCCAAGCAAGCCATCTCTCTGAGAATCCCTTAGCACGAAGCACCTCAAAAAGAAAAGGCCACGACAGGGAATCAAACGCTCGAGCAATATCCAACTTGAGCAGAACCCCTTTTGCCTTCCTTTGGTGCAGTCTATTGGCCATTTGCCTCACAAGCAAAAAATTGTCATGAAGATTCCTACCGCGAATGAAAGCAGGCTGATTAAGGCTCACTAACTCTCCCATCCGCGGGCAAACCCTGTTTGCCATCAACTTGGAAGCCAGCTTTGGAACGCTATGAACTAAGCTTATCGACCTGAACTCATTGATGTGGCAAGCTTCCTGGTTCTTGGGAATTAGAGTGATCAAAGCTTGATTGATTCTGCCAAACCCATGACCATTGTTGAGAACCAGCTTGTGTAGAGCTGCCATCACATCTCCTTTGATAATACTCCAGGTTGTTTTGAAGAAAACTCCTATGAAATCATCTAGCCCAGGGGCGCGATCAGCAGGCATGTCCTTGATCATAGCCCATACTTCCTCCTCCGTGAAAGGGATATCCAACTCCGAGAGGTCCACCTGATGTATGTTAAGAGCCTCCAGATCTAAAGTGTGTTCTCTAGCCACGTCCCCCCAAGCAGATCTCTGTATGCGTTGAGGAATGCCCCCTCCTTCCCTCTTTGATCCGTGATGACCTGACCCTCCACTATAATGGCTGGGATGAAATTCTTGGTCTTCCTACCATTGGCCACCAAATGGAACAGCTGTGTATTCGCATCACCCTCCGAGAACCAACGAATCCGGGACCGCTGTCGAGCAATCGTCCTCTCTAAAGATGCCAAGCCCAACCCCAATTTCTTGAGCATACCACGCAGCCATCTCTCCTCTCGGGTAAGCAAACGCGAGTCCTGAGCACAATCCAATCTAAGGATGGTCAACTTAGTTACCCCAATCTGAAGTTTGATATTTCCCATTTTCCTTTGGCCCAAGGAGGTGAGGGCTTTTGCCTTGTTCCTTAGGAGCACATCCAGACGGTGAAATGGCTTTGCAATCGAGGGATCACAGAACCGAGCCTCCGCACCACTTCCAAAAAAACCTCAAGCTTTGTCCAGAACAATTCAAACCTAAATCTTCTCTTCGTCTCCATGTGCTCCTCCAACGAGAGGTACAAAGGGCAGTGGGCGGATGAAGTAGTCGAGAGAGCTTGCAATAAGTTGTCAGGATGGTCAAGCTCCCAGTCAACTGAAACAAAAGCCCTATAAATCTTAGTGAGGGTAGGCATCTCCCTCTCGTTACTCCATGTGTATTTGCGACCATGAAGGAACAATTCCTTGAGCGCATTGTCATCCACGAATCTCTTGAACCTCCCCATCATCCTTCGGTCTAGGAGCGTGTTATTCTTGTCCGCCGCATGTAAAATCATGTTAAAGTCGCCAATAACGAGCCAAGTCCCCGGACAGAGCGTCCTCCTCTCCGACAACTCCTGGAGAAACTGAGTTTTCTGGCCATCCTCCTGTGGCCCATACACCACCAAGAGCCACCACGGACTCCCCTCCCTTGGCTCAACATATCCAGATAGAGAAAAGGAATCAAGAGCGAAATTAGAGAGCTGGACACGTGAAGAGTCCCAACCCACTAAGATCCCTCCTCTAGTCTCCGACGCCGTGAGGTACGCAAAACCATCATAAGATGGACCTAAGCATTGCAAGATTACATACTGATCGATATACTCCAGTTTAGATTCCACAATACAGACAATCGCCATGCGTAACGAGTCTACGAACTCCCTCAACGCCTTCTTCTTGGCCGGGCTATTCAAGCCCCTCACATTCCAACACACTACATCCCTCACTGTGTACGACATAGGGAAATGAGATCCACCATGTCAGTACCATATCACCGACCTGACTACGCACCCGCCATAGCCTCGGACTCCATCTGTGCTGACAAGTTGGTAGGCACGGTCTTCCCGAAGATTGCCGCAATGGCTTTCAGCTGTTGTTCTTGCAAGGGGGAATCGAACACGGAACGTAGCAAATCAAGCATGTCATCCGAAACCGACAAATCAACGCACGCAATCCCCAAAGTCTTCAAGAGCACCGTCTCGGCCACTGTTGCTTTGGTCTTCCTGCCACCACCCGCCGAGCTCACTACCGACCTGGTCGTATGTCTTGGCGTGAAAGGGTCCTGGCCAGTCCGGACACCACAGGCACCCGCAATCTCTTTGAGTAACGGAGGTGCCAACTTCTTGAGCAGACCGGCACGGAACAATTTGATATTACCAAGAGCCACCAATTCCTTTGCCGTAACATTCGCCTGCTGCTCTTCCAACAGCACCGGCTGAGCCACCACAATAGCCCGATGCATGTTGGTGCAAGCAAACCCCTCGTACGTAGTCATGTCCGTGCATGGGATCTCCAGACCTCCCTGGGGTACCGTGTCCAATGGAACCAGACCAAGCGCATGGGCTCCACCCAGCTCAAGGATCGGGGCCCATCCCTCCGCGTGAGTGGTAGCCGTGTCCCCCACCTGAGGGCCCAGCGGCGGTCAGATCTGATGCGTCGGCTCCTGCGAAGCCCCACCATCCAAAACGCCATCAGCCACCAGGGGAAAAGCCGGGGAGGGGAGCAGAGGAACCCGAGCACCCTCCAACTAACCCACCGCGTGTCCCACCGATAGGACAGCGGCATCCAAGGCCTCTAGGGCCACTGTAGGGCCGGCAGTCGCCTGTGAACCAACCTGGTCCACCTGAGCCGGCGAGCCAGCATCGATAGCAGCAAAAACAGGATCGGCAACCGGGCAAACCACGGGATCCGATGCCTCAGTCCTCTCCGCAGACCCGACCTGCCCATCTCTTCTGCTGTTAGTCTGCGCCATGACTTTGTCACCTGAGGTGCCCAGATCGCCCCTTTTGACCAGTTCAAACTCACCAGCTGGCGTCCTCTCCTCAGTCTGCACCACCAACTCATCCGGCACCACCAACCTCCTCTGCGAACCGTTGGGGATCCGGAACGGGTCACTCACCACCACACAATTGGCCACCCGAAGTTGCGGGGCCACCGAGACCTGCGACGTCATAGGAGGCAGTCTCCAATTAGACGGGCCCACGCGTCCCTCTAGCACCTACCTATATAAACGGTCAGCCCCGCCCGCCGCCGGTCCAACGTTGTTCCGGCCAGAACCGTGGCCGTCACGAACCCCTCTTGTCCATGGCTGCATCGTCCAATCGCCTCCCGAGAACGATCCATGCGAGCTATCGGGCAAACCACTCTGCCCACTATCACTGTCCGTGTTCGAGTTCCGCCGCCAAAGGTCCGGTGTCGAGAAATCTCTCAACCTCCCAATGTGGATCAACGTGGGGTACTCCAACAGCTGCCGGAAGGAAGGACACCGCGCCGTAGGATCCGCCACCTCCGGCTCTGGCTATGGCACCCAAAGCTTTCGGTTGACCGACACCTCATCCGGATCCACGCACCAAGCTCTCAGCTTGAAGAGGGAGAGATCCTTGCGATTTTCTGTCTCCGGCGCAAGGCTGTCAATCAGGCAGGAGCTGCCGAGCAGCTCCGCTGCAGTGGCCTCGGTCCAAGCATGGGAAGGCACACCCTCAATCAAAATGTCAGCTTGAACACGCATGGACCTCGCCGTCGCCTGTGCCTGGCGTAGCCATGGCTTGATGTGGAGCTGAAACCCCTGATGCACAACCACCGGGCTCGCCAGCGCTCTATTTCTGAACTCATGCGAAGAGAAAACGACCAGAAAGTCCTCCGGGAAGTACTTGTGAACCGAGAATTGATGCCGAGGGATGCCCACCTGAGCCGCCAGCATCACCGTCACATCCTCGCACGACACCGGCGGCCTACCACCACCCACATACGCGACCACCGCAAGCTGGAGACAACGCTCCAGATCATCCAGACCTGCCGACCTCTGTATGATGCATACTTTCGACGGGGTCGCCACCACCAGGAGGGAAGACGGCACGGGAAGGGGGCTGGGCGCAACCGACAAGAGCGACGCACCTGGCACGCTTTGCCTGGGCTCCAACGGCCTCCGTTCCCTGCTGCGGTCCATCCGAGGCGCCGGCCTCGCCCTGGAGGCCTTGGCGATGACCGCCTTGCGTAGCTCCTCCGTCGAGATCGGGCTGCGCGACCTCGTGCACTGCGAGGAGACATGCCCCGAGAGCCCGCAGCGGATGCAGAGAGGATCGTTGGTGCAGTCCTGGCGGCCATGACCTTCCTCGAAACAGCGGAAGCAGAGCCCATGCAGGTCCGGAGGGATCTGACACCGCTCGAAGGAGGAAGACGATGTCGGGCGGCCAGCCTCCTGCTGGCGGCGCAACGCCTTGCGGCAGCGCCACATAGCTTTGCGGGACGGGCCCTTTCTCCTCCAGGGGCCATCGGCCGCCGGCAACTCCAACTCCTACCTGACACCATCGACCGACGAGGAGCGGGCAGACCCAGGTGAGTCGGACAGGCCTAGCCTAGACACGACCGAACGCTCGCCATGAAATGGGGAAGAGACAGACGGCGGACTTCGCGAGCCAGACGCCATGGGGTGGACGCCGCGTCCGGGCAGAGCGCAGCGGAGATGGTGGCCGCCGGGGCCAGGGTGGCCGCCGGCGAGGAGCAGGGGAGGGCTCGCGGTGGTTTCCTTGGTCTCACGGTAATAGTGCGTTCTGGTGATATGCAATGCAAAGTCACGCGACAGGCAGCACAATCTGGGCAATTTTAATAGTGAAGCCCAAGATTGTTTCCGAGATTATCTTACGTAATTAGTGGCAGCAAAATCTAGGAGGTTTGTCCCCCTTGCCGCCACCACTCCAAAAATTCCCCTCGGGATCTCCCTTGGCCGAGCCTACCCAACCAAAGAGCTCCTCTCGATCCATCCCCATGCCCGAGCACACTCAGCCGCAGCTTCCTCTCGCAAGCCGTAGCGCGCAGCCAGCCCAGCCATGCATGGACGCGTCCAGCGACCGCAGCTCTCCGTGTCCAGCGACCGTAGGAGCCGTCCCTGCCAGCGCTCGAACTCCCGAGGAGAACCGCAGCGCATGCCCTGTCTTCAAGCTCCTCCCATGGCGCGCCCGCCGTCCGGGACCCCGTCCGCGCCCCGCAACAAGACCTTGCCAGCGCAGGCCCTCGCCGAAGCTCGCCGGGACCGCGCCCGTTGGCCGAGCCCCGCCATGGGCGCCGTGCTAGCCGCCGGCCCCTCCGCCCGTTGCCGCCGCCATCAACCTCGCCTCCAGCCGCATCCCTGCATAACCCCGACGCCAGGTCATCCGCCGTCGCGCCCCTGTCATCTCCCTGTTGTCACTCTCTTCTTCCTGGCCTTGTTCATCCTCTGAACAATATCTTTTCTTCAGACAACAGCAACGCAATAGCTTTGTAGCTCGCCGCCAGCCGCGCGGTCGTTCGTCCAGGCTGGTTTTAAAACTACAAAATACGTCTTGCCTAAACTTACAAAATACGTCGAACTGGTTTTAAAACTTGACGCGAACGTGTAAATATGATGCTAATGCTATTTGTAGACGTAAAGTCACTGTATTGGATCGACGTGGCATATGATCCACTTGTAGTAGGGAAGTACCTGTAAATTATAATCACACTAATACGCATGCTACCGACATTTTTATGGTATTAATAGTTATCTCGTGGTATACCAATATTTGTGTGCATATTTTTTATTTAAATATATTAAAAAGGCCCCATGACATGTCATGAATTATAAATATTATGGTACATAAACAATAACCTCTTGGTGCACGAATATTCGTGTGCACACAATATAAATATGTAGATGTATGTAATAAACCAACATACTAAAAGTGATCCTATAAGTTAAAAAAAATTAACATATTAATTGTAAAATACTATTTTAAATATAGTGAATACAAACATTTTTGAACATGCATGGCTTATATTTAATTTGAAAAAATTAAGGATAACAACATTTATTAAATACTTACGAATATTCACCGGTGTATAATTTTGCTCATGCCTTGTATTATTAATATTATATAATGTAAATATAATCAACGAGTGAATGTTCATATATGCACTTTAAATTTTAAATTATGAATAATTTTTAGTTATAGAAACATTTTCTTACACAACATACTTATGAATTATCAAATGTGTGTATAGTTACTCAAATGTTTGAATAATTAAAATAATATTTACGAACTGTAATTTTAAAAATATTTATATTATATTACACAAAGTTTTTATTATATATTTTTTCAGTTATGTTAATGTTTTTAAAATAATACGTGAATATTCTAACAGGTACATGATTTTTATTAAAAGTTAGTTATTCTAGTTATATATATAATATTTATAATTATTAATACCACACATATAATTGACCTTTATTCGTATTACTGTGATTTATATTTTTTACGTAGATTTTACGTTTTTTTTAAGTGAGTGTGTGGTAAATGGCTGCACGGCTCCAACGAATTTAAATAGCAGAAGCTTTTGTTTCGACAGTACATTAGATCTAACGGAGGAAAATACACATATAAGTCTGTCCGGTGGATTGGCTAGCACAGGTAGCCCACACTCTTCACTTACTCAGTTCGAACCCTGGTGTTCATCAATTTTTATTTTATTTTTATTCTGTACCGACAGACAAGGCCCGCTTGTTATATGAACATAGTATTTAGCTAAAATTATGTTTATCTCTACAAGTGAACCCATGCCACGTGAGCAAAATATGATGCCATGTCAGCACACTTTACGTCATGGGGATTAGCATCGTATTTGCACGTTCATGACAAGTTTTAAAACCAGTTTGAATTATTTTTCAAGTTTAGGCATTAAAGTGAACATCTATGATAATTTCAAGCACGAGTGGTGTTATTACCTTGCCCCATTGTGGTCACCAACACGCACACATGTTTGTGTTTAGCCTCTGCCTAACCTCCACCTAGGGGACATGGGATCAAATCACCCAGGCTGTCTCCTTTTGTTGGTTTTGTTTCTATTTTTTCTTCTTCTGTTACATCTTTGGCATATTCGCATGCATTTGAGATGGTCATACCTTTTAAATGATTAATTCAAATAAAACTTTTCATAAATGTGCAAGGCTCGGAATTTGAACTACTTTCTGAAAAACGTAACTTTCAACAGTGTATAAATCTGTCTAACTGTTGTTTTCACTAGATTTTGTCTTATGTTCATGCAAAGGGTTATTTGGCATTAAAACTTTGGTTTTTCCTAACTAGTTAATTGTGCACCGGTTTAAAAAGATTTAAATATGTAAAATGCAGAATTTTGTGTAGTTTAATAATATTCAACTTTCATCAATATTTAAAATGTTTAACCTTGAAGTTTGCATTAATTAGTATAAATGTCATGCCAAAATGATTTATTTAATAACTATTGATCTGTAACTCCGATGCAAATGTTTTATATATGTAACTTGACTAGAAAAACATATAGAATCACATGGTGTATTTTATTTTCATGTTTAACAAATGAAGAATATGTTAATTCAGATCTGGACCAAATTCATAATTTGCATATGGGGTCGTTTCGGAAATACTATATGTTGTTTTTGACCTCATTTAAAATGCCTAGATATATATAGTTTATTTATACTTCACCTCTTGCTATGATAAACAACGTTTAAAATGATTGTTTAGTTAAACAACATTAACCATATTTCTCATAATATGGAGAGTTATTGTTTTGTTGTATGTATGTTCTCCCTCTTCATTTAAAATTGTGTTAATCCATCTTCACCTTATGTCATGACCGCCCATGTTAAACAACATTTAATATTGATGAGTACCTAACCGAGAGTGACTAAATAATTTGAACATGAAGTTTATCAATATGCAAAACTTCACTTAATTTGTAGTGTTTGATTGTTGCATCTTGCCATGCCATGCCATGTCATGCCTATTAAACCTGACATGCATCATATTTGTTTGCGCATCATCTCATGCATATGTTGTGCCGTTTTCCGTGTCATTTGTTTGTTTCCGGATTGCTTCTTCTCAATAGATTTCCGGAACCGATTCGGAGTGTGAGGATTCATTCGACTACGTCGTTCGTCTACTTCACGGATTCGTTCTTTTTCCAAGCGGGATCTCAGGCCAGATGATCATTTCCCTGGATACCACTACTATCATTGTTATGCTACTAATTGGCTCGCTTCTATTGTTATGTCTCGCTACCTACCACTTGTATGACAAGCCTCCCAACATTGCTATGAAAAACCTCTAACCCTCCACATCCTAGCAAACCATTGTTTGGCTATGTTATCGCTTGCCCAACCCTTTCTTATAGTGTGCCAGTTGCAGATGCAGGTTGTTTCCATGTGACAACATAGATATCTTGAGATATCACAATATTAATGCTATTTAATTTCATGCACATATATACTTGGTAAAAGGTGGAAGGCTTGGCCTTTGGTCGGTGATTTGTTCCATCTTTGCCGACCTAATTACTTGTGTACTGGTGTTATGTTCCATATTAAGCGCTCGTAACATGCTTGGGGTTGTTATGGGAACTCCCTTGATTTTCGTTTTGGGATAAATCTCTTCTGGCAAGACCCAACATTGGTATTACATTTGCCTAATAACTAATAAAACTTGCATAGGGACTTTTCGGACCCCGTGGATAATTAATCAACAACCCGGGCCAATGCTCCTCATGAGTGTTGGTCCAAACTAGAGCACCGTGCGTGGCCAACCCGAGGCAACTCGGGAGATATCTATCAGGCCACAGCACGCTTCGTTTATACATCATGTCCTGAGAACGAGATACGCGGTTCCTATCAGGTTCGTCGACATGTCGGGCGGTCTTGTTGGATTTGTTTTACCTTTCTCTAACGTCTTGTCCACGGTATTCCGATGATACTTTGGGCTATCTCAAGGTTGAGGTTTTCCACTGGAACTCTAAGGATACTACGGGCTACCCCGTGGTCGAGGTTTTCCACGCAGCGTGTGCCTAGTTTGTGATGGATGAGTTGGAACACCCTTGCAGGGTTAAATCTTTTCGAGAAGTTGTGTCCGCGGTTATGTGGCAACTTGGAAATTTGTTTAACATTCGGTCATAGAAAATTTGAAGTAAACTCAAATAAAATACACAAACTGTGTGCATAACCATGATTGTCTCTACTTGTGAGTTTTGAACCGAGGGAGAACACGATAGGATTATGATTGACTCGTAAGTAGTTGTTCAGGATCACTTAGTGATCATCACTAGTTCATGCCCGTTTATGCGTAGATCACCCTTCTTATTCTTGTACTCGTAAGTTAGTCACTCAAATAAATGCTTAGTACTTGTTGCAGCCTCACCACTTAACCATACCTTACGCATTAAGCTTTTCTAGTTTTGATACCCTTGGAAATGAGATTTCTGAGTCCCTATGCATCACAGATTACTGCAACAACAGTTGTAGGTACAGGTGTTGGGGAACGTTGCATGGGAAACAAAAAAATTCCTACGCACACGCAAGATCTATCCATGATGATGAGCATCTACGAGAGGGAGAGTGGATCTACATACCCATGTAGATCGCTAAGCGAGAAGCGTTAAGAAACGCGGTTGGTGTAGTCGAACGTCTTCGCGATCCAAATCGTCAAGCGTCCTGCGATCTCATCATGATCCGTCCCGGGATCCAATCATGATCTGTCCCGCGAACTCATCATGATCCGTCCCGTGAACTCATCACGGTCCTTCCGATCTAGCGCCGAACGGACGGCACCTCCACGTTCAGCACACGTACGGCTTGATGACGATCTCCGCCGTCTTGATCCAGCAAGAGGGGGCGGAGAGGAAGAAGATTTCTCCAGCAGCGTGACGGCGCTCCGGCGATGGTGGTGGAGCTATTCCGACAGGGCTTCGCCTAAGCACTGCAGAAAACCGATCTAGAGGAGAAACTATGCACTAGAGGAACGGGTAGCACGTGGCTGAAAATCTTGTGCCAAAACCCTAAAACCCTCTAGTATATATAGGAGGAGAGGAGGAGGAGGCTTGGCTCCCAAGGAGCCAGCCCTTGGGTCGGCCGAACCAGGAGGGAGGAGTCCTCCTCCTCCACTCCTAGTAGGATTAGGACTCCTTCCTAATTTAGTCCTTTTGCCTTTTTCCACCTTTTTCCTTTTGGGCTTTTTCTTCCCAGCCGCATGGGCCCTTTGTGAGACTTCCTCCAGCCCACTAAGAGCTGGTATTCATCCTCCTACAGCCCATGTAGCCTCTTGGGTTGAAATACCCCTCCTGATGGTCTCCCGGTACACTGTCGGCACTCCCGGTATACTACCGATAAGCCCGAAACTTTTCCGACGACCAAAATAGGACTTCCTATATATCAAACTTTACCTCCGGACCATTCCAGAGCTCCTCGTGACGTTTGGGATCTCATCCGGGACTCCAAACAACCTTCGTTCACCACCATACATAACTCTATACTACCGAAACATCACCGAACCTTAAGTGTGCAGACCCTGCGGGTTCGAGAACTATGTAGACATGACCGAGACACCTCTATGGTCAATAACCAATAGCGGGACTTGGATGCCCGTATTGGTTCCTACATATTCTACGAAGATCTCTATCGTTTGAACCTCTATGTCAAGGATTCGGTTAATCCCGTATGATGTTCCCTTCGTTATTCGGTATGTTACTTGCCCAAGATTCGATCGTCAGTATCTCCATACCTAGTTCAACCTCGTTACCGGAAAGTCTCTTTACTCGTTCTGTAATACAAGATCCCGTGACTAACACTTAGTCACATTGCTTGCAAGGCTTATTGTGATGTTGTATTACTGAGTGGGCCCTGAGATACCTCTCCGTCACACGGAGTAACAAATCCCAGTCCTGATCCATGCCAACCCAACAGACACCCTCGGAGATACCTTTAGAGCACCTTTATAGTCACCCAGCTACGTTGCGACGTTTGATAGACACAAGGTACTCCTCCGGTGTCAGTGAGTTGCATGATCTCATGGTCATAGGAACATATACTTGACATGCAGAAAACAGTAGCATTAAACTGACACGATCATATGCTACGTTTGTAGTTTGGGTCTTGTCCATCACACCATTCTCCCAATGATGTGATCCCGTTATCAAATGACATCGCATGTCCATGGCTAGGAAACCTTAACCAGCTTTGATCAACGAGCTAGTCTATTAGAGGCATACTAGGGACATGGTTTTGTCTATGTATCCACACATGCATCTAAGTCTCCGAACAATACAATTATAGCATGGATAATAAACGATTATCATGAACAAGGAAATATGATGATAACTAATTTATTATTGCCTCTTGGGCATATTTCCAACAACAGGTAATGCGATGATTTGACGTGAGCACGATGCTTGTTTTCTTTGGAGTTCTTCTTCCTCTTCATCGATCATAGGATGGGTTCCAGGCCGGCAGCCTAGGATAGTAAGGATAGATGTCGCTTTTATCGTTTGATTTCGTTCGTAGTTGGACCCTGATGTTATGTATGATGATTGAATATGTTGTTGAATTGGTGTGATCATGATTTAGCTTGTGGCGAGTGTAAGCCAATTTCATATACACATCTCCTCTTTACACGTACTTGTAACGATATCCATTATTGCAAAACGATGAGATGCGCTTCTATCCCTATCAAGGCCCTCGAGCTAAAATAAGAATATGATTGCATCTTGGGCGTTATAGAGGACCCTTAGGAAACATTCGTAAAGGGTCACGAAGAAAGACAGGCGCAACACCCCATCCGGGGTTAGGTGATGCAATTGTAGCCCGTAATGGGTTAGAATCCTCCGGGTGAAGGAGCTCAACGAAAGACACAATCCAGGGTGGGTGAAGGCATCATGCACCACAAAGCTCCAGAGAAATGGTCGAGGAGTGGCATCATCGTAGAGAGGAACTTGCCAAAATAATTCCCAACAAATTGGAAGCCAACCAACCTTCATCAGCTCATCCAGGTCATGTTTGGTGACCGGGGATTGCTTCCAATCGTTCAACCACTTAGATGGATTGATAAGGATCGGCAAAGGAGGTTGTGGCGCATTGGTGGACCGCTCGCTAGTGGGGCTTCACTCGGGAGACGTAGGGATGTTGGGGAACGTCGCATGGGAAACAAAAAATTTCCTACGCACACGCAAACCTATCCATGGTGATGAGCATCTACGAGAGGGAGAGTGGATCTACGTACCCTTGTAGATCGCTAAGCGGGAAGCGTTAAGAAATGCGGTTTGTGTAGTCGAACTTCTTCACGATTTAAATCGCCGAGCGTCCCGCGAACTAATCATGAACCGTCCCGCGATCCAATCACGAACCGTACCGCGATCTCGTCACGATCCGTCCCGCGATCCAATCACGAACGCCTCGTGGCCTTGATCACGATCCTTCCGATCTAGTACCGAACGGACGGCACCTCTGCGTTCAGCACACGTCCAGCTTGATGACGATCTCCACCGTCTTGATCCAGCAAGACGAGGTGGAGAGGAGAGAGAGTTCACCGGCAGCGTGACGGCGCTACGGTGATGGTGGTGGTGGAGCAATTCCGGTAGGGCTTCGCCTAAGCGCTGCAGAAATCCGATCTAGAGGAGCATCGGTGAAACGGGCAGCATGTGGGCGTAAGTTGTGTCCAAAAGCCACCCGATCCACTAGTATATATAGGAGGGAGGGAGAGGAGGGGGGATGGCGCACCAAGTCCCCCTAAGGGATTCGGCCGGCCAAGGTGGGAGCAATCCTACTCCTACTCCAATCCTAGTTGGAGTAGGATTGCTTCCTATTGGCTGATTTTTCCCTTTTTCCTTTAGGATTCCCTCTCCCTGCGCCATGGGCCTTTGTGGCTGTTTTCCCAGCCCACAAAGGGCTGGTTAATACTCTCCCACAGCCCATGGACCTCTTGAGGTCGAAATACCCCTCCCGGAGGTCCCCCGGTACACTACCGGCACTCCAGGTACACTACCGATGAGCCCGAAACTTTTCCGGCGACCAAACTGGGACTTCCTATATATGAATATTTACCTCCGGACCATTCCGGAGCCCCTCGTGACGTCCGGGATCTCATCCGGGACTCCGAACAACCTTCGGTCACCACCATACATAACTCTACACTACCGAAACGTCACCGAACCTTAAGTGTGCAGACCCTGCGGGTTCGAGAACTATGTAGACATGACCGAGACACCTCTTCGGCCAATAACCAATGGCGGGACCTGGACGTCTACATTGGTTCCTACATATTCTACGAAGATCTTATCGGTCGAACCTATATGTCAAGGATTCAGTTAATCCCGTATAACGTTCCCTTTGTTCATCGGTATGTTACTTGCCCGAGATTCGATCGTCGGTATCTCCATACCTAGTTCAACCTTGTTACCGGCAAGTCTCTTTACTCGTTCCATAATGCATGATCCCGTGGCTAACATATTAGTCACATTGCTTGCAAGGCTTGTTGTGATGTTGCATTACCGAGTGGGCCCCGAGATACCTCTCCGTCACACGGAGCAACAAATCCCAGTCTCGATCCATGCCAACTCAACAGACACCATCGGAGATACCTGTAGAGCACCTTTATAGTCACCCAGTTACGTTGCGACGTTTGATACACACAAGGCACTCCTCCGATATCCATGAGTTGCATGATCTCATGGTCATCGGAACATATACATTGACATGCAGAAAACAGTAGCAATAAACTGACACGATCATATGCTACGTTTGTAGTTTGGGTCTTGTCCATCACATCATTCTCCTAATGATGTGATCCCATCATCAAATGACATCACATGTCAATGTCTAGGAAACCCTGACCATCTTTGATCAACGAGCTAGTTCACTAGAGGCATACTAGGGACACAGTGTTGTCTATTTACCCACACATGCAATGTGTTTCCAATCACTACAATTATAGCATGGATAATAAACGATTATCATGAACAAGGAAATATAATAATAAACACTTTATATATTGCCTCTAGGGCATATTTCCAACAGTCTCCCACTTGCACTAGAGTCAATAATCTAGTTCACATCACTATGTGATTTACATGGTAATGAATCGAACACCCATACCGTTCTGGTGTTGATCAAGTTTAGCCCTTGGAAGAGGTTTAGTCAACGGGTCTGCCACATTCAGATCTGTGTGTACTTTGCTAATATTTATGTCCTTCTCCTCGATGTAGAACTGGATGGAGTTGAAGCGTCGCTTTATGTGTCTGGTCCTCTTGTGAAACCTTGGTTCCTTGGCTAGAGCAATGGCACCAGTGTTGTCACAGAACAGATTTATTGGATTCAGCACACAAGGCACTACTCCAAGATCTGTCATGAACTGCTTCATCCAGACACCTTCCTTCGCCGCCTCCGAGGCTGCGATGTACTCCGCTTCGCACGTAGAATCAGCTACCACGCTTTGCTTGGAACTGCACTAGCTTACCGCTCCCCCGTTAAGAATAAATACGTATCCGGTTTGCGATTTAGAATCGTCCGGATCAGTGTCAAAGCTTGCATCGACGTAACCCTTTACGACGAGCTCTTCATCACCTCCATAAACGAGAAACATGTCCTTAGTCCTGTTAAGGTACTTAAGGATATTCTTGACCGCTTGCCAGTGCTCCATTCCAGGATCACTTTGAAACCTTCCAGCCATACTTATGGCAAGGCTGACATCGGGTCTTGTGCACAACATTGCATACATGATAGAGCCTATGGCTGAAGCATAGGGGATGACGCTCATCTTTTCTTTATCTTCTGCAGTCACTGGGCATTGAGTCTTACTCAACTTCACACCTTGTAACACAGGCAAGAACCCCTTCTTGGCCTGTTCCATTTTGAACTTCTTCAAAACTTTATCAAGGTATGTGCTCTGTGAAAGTGCTATTAAGCGTCTCGATCTATCTCTATAGATCTTAATGCCTAATATGAAAGCAGCTTCTCCTAGGTCCTTCATTGAAAAACTCTTATTCAAATATTCTTTCACGCTTTCCAGCATTTCTATATCGTTTCCAATCAGCAATATGTCATCCAGATATAACACTAGAAACGCTATAGAGCTCCCACTCACTTTCTTGTAAATACAAGCTTCTCCATAAACTTGTATAAACCCAAACGCTTTGATCACCTCATCAAAACGCTTATTCCAACTCCGAGATGCTTGCACCAGTCCATAAATGGATCGCTGGAGTTTGCAAACTTTGTCAGCATTCTCTGGATCGACAAAACCTTCGGGTTGCATCATATACAACTCTTCCTCAAGGAAATCGTTGAGGAACGCCGTTTTTACATCCATCTGCCAAATTTCATAGTCGAAATAAGCAGCTATTGCCAACATGATTCTGACAGACTTAAGCATCGCTACAGGTGAGAAAGTCTCATCGTAGTCAACTCCTTGAACTTGTGAAAAACCCTTTGCCACAAGTCAAGCTTTATAAACGGTGACATTACCGTCTGCGCCCGTCTTCTTCTTAAAAATCCATTTGTTCTGAATGGCCTTTCGCCCTTCAGGTAGTACTTCCAAAGTCCATACTTTGTTTTCATACATGGATCCCATCTCGGATTTCATGGCCTCTAACCATTTCTCGGAATCCGGGCCCATCACTACTCCTCCATAGCTCATAGGTTCATTGTTGTCTAACAACATGACCTCCAAGACAGGGTTGCCGTACCACTCGGGAGTAGTACACGCCCTTGTCGACCTACGAGGTTCAATAGCATCTTGACCCGAAGCTTCATGATCATCATCATCAACTTCCTCTTCCACCGTCGTAGGTTCCACAGAAACATCTTTCTGCGATGCGCTACTTTCTGGTTGAAGTAAAGGTTCAACAACCTCATCAAGCTCTATTTTCCTCCCACTAAATTCTTTCGAGAGAAACTCTTTCTCAAGAAATGTTCTGTTCTTAGCGACAAACACTTTGCCCTCAGATCTGAGATAGAAGGTATACTCGACTGTCTCTTTGGGTATCCTATGAAGACGCATTTCTCCGCTTTGGGTTCTAGCTTTTCAGGCTGAAGCTTTTTGACATAAGCATCACATCCCCAAACTTTAAGAAACGACAACTTTGGCTTTTTGCCAAACCACAGTTCATATGGCGTCGTCTCAACGGATTTCGATGGTGCCCTATTTAAAGTGAATGCAGCTGTCTCTAATGCATAACCCCAAAACGATAGTGGCAAATCGGCAAGAGACATCATAGAACGCACCATATCTAATAAGGTTCGATTACGACGTTCAGACACACCATTACGCTGTGGTGTTCCGGGCGGTGTCAACTGTGAAACAATTCCACATTGTCTTAAGTGACTGCCAAACTCATAACTCAGATATTCACCTCCTCGATCAGATCGCAGAAATTTAATCTTCTTGTTACGATGATTCTCAACTTCACTCTGAAATTGCTTGAACTTTTCAAAAGTTTTAGACTTGTGTTTCATCAAGTAAATATACCCATATCTACTCAAGTCATCAGTGAAGGTGAGAAAGTAACGATATCCACCGCGCGTTGCAACATTCATTGGACCGCACACATCAGTATGTATGATTTCCAACAAGTCACTTGCCCGTTCCATTGTTCCAGAGAACGGCGTTTTAGTCATCTTGCCCATCAGGCATGGTTCACATGTGTCAAGTGATTCAAAATCAAGTGACTCCAAAAGTCCATCAGCATGGAGCTTCCTCATGCGTTTTACACCAATATGACCTAAACGGCAGTGCCACAAGAAAGTGGTACTATCATTAACAACTCTACATCTTTTGGCATCAATGTTATGAACATGTGTGTCATCACTATCAAGATTCAATATGAATAAACCCCTGATATTGGGTGCATGACCATAAAAGATATTACTCATATAAATAGAACAACCTTTATTCTCTGACTTAAATGAGTAACCGTCTCGCAATAAAAAAGATCCAGATATAATGTTCATGCTTAACGCAGGCACTAAATAAAAATTATTCAGGTTCATCACTAATCCCGATGGTAATAGAAGAGAGAGCGTGCCGACGGCGATCACATCAACCTTGGAACCATTTCCCACGCGCATCGTCACTTCATCCTTTGCCAGCCTTCGTTTATTCCGTAGCTCCTGCTTTGAGTTGCAAATGTGAGCAACCGAACCGGTATCAAATACCCAGGCACTACTACGAGAGCTAGTAAGGTACATATCAATAACATGTATATCATATATACCTTGTTTGTCGTTGGCCGCCTTCTTGTCAGCCAGGTACTTGGGGCAGTTCCGCTTCCAGTAACCAGTTCCCTTGCAATGAAAGCACTCAGTTTTTGGCTTAGGTCCATGCTTAGGCTTCTTTGTAGGAGTAGCAACTGCTTTGCCACCCTTCTTGGTTTTACCCTTCTTGCCTTTGCTTTTGCCATTTTTCTTGAAACTAGTGGTTTTATTGACCATCAACACTTGATGTTCTTTCTGGATTTCAGACTCAGCGACTTTCAGCATCGCAAATAGCTCGGCGACTGACTTGTTCATCCCGTGCACGTTATAGTTCATCACAAAGCTCTTGTAACTAGGTGGCAGCGATTGAAGAACTCTATCAGTGATTGCCTCCGGCGGAAGGGTAATTCCCAACTCAGCTAGACGGTTTAAGTACCCAGACATTCTGAGTATGTGCTCACTAATAGACCCGTTCTCCTCCATCTTGCAAGCATAGAATTTATCGGAGGTCTCATACCTCTCGATCCGAGCATTCTTCTGAAAGATAAACTTCAACTCCTGGAACATCTCATATGCTCCATGACGTTCAAAACGTCTTTGAAGTCCCGGTTCTAAGCCATACAATATTGCACACTGAACTATTGAGTAGTCTCCAGCACGAGCCTCCCAAGCGTTCTTAACGTCTTCGGAGGTCATGTCTTCTGGCTGGTCACCAAGCGGTGCATCAAGGACATATGACTTCTAGGAAGCCGTGAGGATAATCCTCAGATTACAGGCCTAGTCAACAAATTTACTTCCATCATCTTTCAATTTAGCTTTCTCTAGGAACACATTAAAATTCAGGGGTGCTACTGCGCGAGCCATTGATCTACAACATAAATATGCAAAGGTTACTTAGACTATTGTTCAAGATAATGAGTTTAGTTAATCAAATTACTAAAGCTCCCACTCAAATTGACATCCCTCAGGTCATCTGAGTGTCACATGATCCAAATTCACCAACTCAAGTCCGATCATCACGTGAGTTAAGTTGGCTTCATTGGTGAACATCATTATGTTGATCATATCTACTATATGATTCATGCTCGACCTTTCGGTCTCTTGTGTTCCGAGGCCATGTCTGTACATGCTAGGCTCGTCAAGTTTAACCCGAGTGTTCTGCGCGTGCAAATCTGGCTTGCACCCGTTGTATGTGAACGTAGAGTCTATCACACCCGATCATCACGTGGTGTCTCAACACGACGAACTTTCGCAACGGTGCACACTCGGGGAGAACACAATTTTATCTTGATATTTAAGTGAGGGATCACCTTATAATGCTACCGTCGTACTAAACAAAACAAGGTGCATAAAAGGATTAACATCACATGCAATTCATAAGTGACATGATATGGCCATGAACTTGTGCTTTAGATCTCCATCTTGAAAGCACCGGCATGATCTTCATCGTCACCGGCACGACACCATGATCTCCATCATCTTGATTTGCATCAACGTGTTTCCATCGACGTTGTCACGCCCTGCATGCTTCTACTACTATTGCTACCGTTTAGCGATAAAGTAAAGCATTACATAGCGCTTAATGATTGACACGCAGGTCATACAATAATTAAAGACAACCCTATGGCTCCTGCCGGTTGCCGTACTCATCGACATGCAAGTCGTGAAGTTCTATACATCACATGATCATCTCATACATCACATATATCACATCATGTAATTGGCCATATCACATCACAACATACCCTACAAAAACAAGTTAGACGTCCTCTAATTGTTGTTGCATGTTTTACGTGGCTGCTACGGGTATCTAGCAAGAACGATTCTCACCTACGCATAAACCACAACGGTGATACATAGATTGCTTTTCAACCTTCTCAAGGACCGCCTTTGTCGGATCCGATTCAACTAAAGTGAGACAAACTGTCGCCCGCAAGCCATCTAAGCAACAAGTTGCATCGAGGGAACCGGTCTCTCGTAAGCGTACGAGTAATGTTGGTCTGAGCCGTTTTATCTCACAATCCCGCTGAACCAAAATCCGACCAAGGGAGTAAGCAATCTAAGCATCAACGCCCACAAACCTTTTGTGTTCTACTCGAGATCTCATCGAACCATCAACCTAGCTCATGATGCCACTGTTGGGGAACGTCGCATGGGAAACAAAAATTTTCCTACGCACACGCAAACCCATCCATGGTGATGAGCATCTACGAGAGGGAGAATGGATCTACGTACCCTTGTAGATCGCTAAGCGGGAAGCGTTAAGAAACGCGGTTGGTGTAGTCGAACTTCTTCGCGATTCAAATCGCCGAGCGTCCCGCGATCCAATCACGAACCGTCCCGTGAACTAATCACGAACCGTCCCGCGATCCAATCACGAACCGTCCCGCGATCTCCTCATGATCCGTCCCGCGATCCAATCACGAACGTCTCGTGGCCTTGATCACGATCCTTCCGATCTAGTACTGTACGGACGGCACCTCCGCGTTCAGCACACGTGCAGCTTGATGACGATCTCCATCGTCTTGATCCAGCAAGAGGAGGTGGAGAGGAGAGAGAGTTCACCGGCAGCGTGACGGCGCTCCGGTGATGGTGGTGGTGGAGCAATTCCGGCAGGGCTTTGCCTAAGCGCTGCAGAAATCCGATCTAGAGGAGCACCGGTGAAACGGGCAGCACGTGGGCGTAAGTTGTGTCCAAAAGCCACCCAATCCACTAGTATATATAGGAGGGAGGGAGAGGAGGGGGGCTGGCGCACCAAGTCCCCCTAGGGGATTCGGCCGGCCAAGGTGGGAGCAATCCTACTCCTACTCCAATCCTAGTTGGAGTAGGATTGCTTCCTATTGGCTGATTTTTCCCTTTTTCCTTTAGGATTCCCTCTCCCTGCACCATGGGCCTTTGTGGCTGTTTTCCCAGCCCACAAAGGGCTGGTTAATACTCTCCCACAGCCCATGGACCTCTTGAGGTCGAAATACCCCTCCCGAAGGTCCCCCGGTACACTACCGGCACTCCCGGTACACTACCGATGAGCCCGAAACTTTTCCGGCGACCAAACTGGGACTTCCTATATATGAATATTGACCTCCGGACCATTCCGAAGCCCCTCGTGACGTCCGGGATCTCATCCGGGACTCTGAACAACCTTCGGTCACCACCATACATAACTCTACACTACCGAAACGTCACCGAACCTTAAGTGTGCAGACCCTGCTGGTTCGAGAACTATGTAGACATGACCGAGACACCTATTCGGCCAATAACCAATGGCAGGACCTGGACGTCCACATTGGTTCCTACATATTCTACGAAGATCTTATCGGTCGAACCTCTATGTCAAGGATTCAGTTAATCTCGTATAACGTTCCCTTTGTTCTTCGGTATGTTACTTGCCCGAGATTCGATCGTCGGTATCTCCATACCTAGTTCAACCTCGTTACCGGCAAGTCTCTTTACTCGTTCCGTAATGCAAGATCCCATGGCTAACATATTAGTCACATTGCTTGCAAGGCTTGTTGTGATGTTGCATTACCGAGAGTGGGCCCCGAGATACCTCTCCGTCACACGGAGCAACAAATCCCAGTCTCGATCCATGCCAACTCAACAGACACCATCGGAGATACCTGTAGAGCACCTTTATAGTCACCCAGTTACGTTGCGACGTTTGATACACACAAGGCACTCCTCCGATATCCGTGAGTTGCATGATCTCATGGTCATAGGAACATATACATTGACATGCAGAAAACAGTAGCAATAAAATGACACGTTCATATGCTACGTTTGTAGTTTGGGTCTTGTCCATCACATCATTCTCCTAATGATGTGATCCCGTCATCAAATGACATCACATGTCAATGGCTAGGAAACCCTCACCATCTTTGATCAACGAGCTAGTTCACTAGAGGCATACTAGGGACACAGTGTTGTGTATTTACCCACACATGCAATGTGTTTCCAATCACTACAATTATAGCATGGATAATAAATGATTATCATGAACAAGGAAATATAATAATAAACACTTTATATATTGCTTATAGGGAATATTTCCAACAAGGGATTGAGCTTAGCTGAATCTCCATTATGAGGTTCTTTCCTGAATCTAATGGCGATTGCTGAAGAAGACTCAAGTAAGAAGAATATACTGTTGCACCGAAATCCCCTTGCAACTTATGATAATAAGCCTCCGTAATGTTAGCAGCACCAAGCACTGCTCATGAGAATCGGCAATGGCGCCTTAAAGCGACAGTGACATTTGGGTTTTTGAAGGAGGCTTGTGTCTAGTGGGTCGGCCCATTTTTCAGAAAGGAGGATAACCCCGGTCACTACAATGAGCGATGCTCACAGTCATATATTATTAAGAATGCAAAATCTAGCAGCTGAACAACATTGACCTGGAAATAAAGCAAAAAAGAAAAGTTGAGGTTGCATGCCTCGTGACAGTAGCTCCACCAGATAGTCACTAACTCTATGATACAAGACAAAATCAAAATGAAAAATACACAACTCCTAGGTTGCACCTTCAAGAAGAAATCACCTCATGTGCGCCAATGATGACGAGTCGAACACAAGGTTGAACTCCGGATTCTCATACCCAAATCCATGCTTCCTCTGGCGGTGGCAGGTGGCTAGGTCATAGGATACGTGGGGTGGAGCCTAGGGATTTGCCCGACATCTTTGAGCACTAGCGGGCCAGCCCATAGTGACCCAATTGTCATCCCATGGCCTAACGGTCTAGAGAATAGCAAAGAGACCGTTGGAGGAAACCCATGGCTATTGATCACGATGGAGGGAGCTAAGGATCCAGGAGCTCCAGGAACCTCTACGGCTACAAACACCATGTGGAGAAGGAGCTTGATGGAGGTCTCGAAGACTAACCCCTACGACCTCCATCACACGGGGGGGGGGTTATTGATGGTGCCATACACAGGGATGGCTCATCAATATGAGCTCAATAAAATGCCTGCCAAGGGTCCTGC
The DNA here is from genome assembly GCA_022496015.1 of Hordeum marinum. Lineage (NCBI taxonomy): Eukaryota > Viridiplantae > Streptophyta > Magnoliopsida > Poales > Poaceae > Hordeum > Hordeum marinum. The sequence goes on along the minus strand of CM039678.1, from coordinate 164,970,732 downwards.
AAGGCCTAGCTAAAGTGAAGAGTGCCTGAAGAGAAGGATAAATTGTTAGCGACCTTCTTGATTCGCAAGTTAAACGTGACGGTGACCTAGATTGCATCTCTTCCTATAAAACCATCTCTAAAAGGGGAGGCTAGGGGACTCTCTAGATCGACTACTCTCATAGAAACAACTCTCGATAGTAATCTCAATTGTACCATTGTAATCCCTCGCACAAGGTATCCCACCATCATGAATAACAAGAAGAAGCAGGACGTGGGCAATTACTCTTCGGAGGCTCGGACCTGGGTAACTTGTGTGTGCGGGCTTCGTCCCGATACTTCCGATCATGTCATGCACCTTAACGAGAGATGTGACGGTTTATTATTGTGTTAGTGGCTCTTTTGTTGAGTCATTTAGATCACCTATTTCTTCCTCGGTGTTGTTGTCGACGCTCTTGGTGGAGCTGGCAATGAATACATTCCACTTTGGTGGGCAGCTTCAACCAACAATATATGGGGACGGAATTCTTCTTCTCCAAATTTAAAAACAAATTGCACGCACGAGAAGGATACAAAGTATAAAACATTATCAACAATTTGCATACTCGTTCCGACAAAATGACCAACATATAGAGCATATCCGGCCAAAACATATCCGAACAACAAGTTGCATATCCATCCAACAATTTGCATATCCGTTCAAATGATGAACACACTTACCTTCTAAGAGATTTGGGCACCACTTGGCCACCGTCCCATGAGTTGCTTCGAGTGGTTGTCCTCGTAGCAGCCTCTGTCTCCTTCCTAGATAGTGTCAAACACCTGCATGTCCATGTCATCGTATGCCAGCTCGCCCACTTGAGGCATACCGGCAAACAACATGCAGGCACCGAATTGCTCCACACCCATCGTCCACAATCTGACAAGCCACGGCAATGCAGACTCCAAGAAAAGTAGCAGCAGCACGTCGACATAGACAATGTAGGTGTCACATCCCTAGCTTTAGCATGAGTTTTCATCATGTTTAAATTCTTTTTAAACTTGAAATGGGGATGATCAAAACCCTAGCACAATTTGAACTCAGATAGGTTCAACCAAAATATTTTTCAATGATCCAAACTGGCTCTGTAAAATGTTCATTTTCTCTGGAATAATGTGGCAACATAAACCAGGGGTGATGCATATTTTACAATGTCATTTTTGCTATTGAATTAAATCACTAATTATTTGAATTGGAGTTATAATCTATAGCTCCAATAACTCTGGAAATTGTTCTGTGGCCCTGGATATTATACATCTAACCACATATTAGATTTCAGAAGCAACAAAATTGATTTAGTATTTTTATTAAATCAGAAAAAATATTGCATTAAATAGAAAATGAGACAAAATAGAAAAAAGGGGTAGAAAACACACCTGGGCTTACCTGGTCAAAGAGGCCTAGCCTACCAGGGGCTGGACCGTCTTCTTCCTTGTGCCAGTAGGCACAGGAGAGGTGTGGAGAGGCCACCGAGCTCCTCGGCCACCTCCTACTTGCCGTTGTCGTCGGAAGCCGCTAAGAGCACCATGAGGGCCATGAGGGCCCCCTCGCCGTGCCTTTCTTCTCCTCTTCCCCCTCCTCTGCACTCTTCCCCGCTGGTCCTTTCTCTCCCTCCGATGCTCTCTCCCGCGGCCGAGACGCCATGGATGCCCCACCGTCGATCCGCCGCTACGGTGCCTCCCCGAGCCCTCTATCCGTGTTGTTGAAACCGCGGTGAGCCCGTGCTCCTTTTTCACTTGTTCCCCCTCTGCTGCTCGTCCTCTGGCGCCATCTTCCGTGAACCCGAGCTCTGGCCACCGCCATGGTCGCCGAGCTCGAAGCTCCTGAGCTCCTCCGCTTGCTGCAGTAGCTCCGCCGCGTTCGTCGCGCTCCTAGGAAGTCGTAGACGCCTAGCCCCTCCTCCTACAGCTTTGGCCCCGCGTGCCTCCTAGGCAGAGCTTCGGCCGCCGCCTCCGGCGTCGCAGCCGCCGCCTCCGACATCCCCCGTGGCCCTAGCAAGTTCCCCCGGGTGCGGGCAAGCAAGTTCCCCAGTGGCCTTAGCCGCCGCTCCCATGGCCTGTCGACGGACTCCGCCATGCGGCTTGGTCGCCAGCGACGAGCCTGTTGCCTAAGCAACCGGCCGGTGGGGGCTCATCATCAGGTGATTAGCTTAAGGCTAATCACTAGTTAGTTAACCCCCTGAGTCACCGAAATGTGGGTTAGGCCCTGTTAATTCAATAGTTAGTTTATGTTAAAACCTATTAACTAAATGAGTCAATGACATGTGGGGCCCAACCATCAGGTTTGACCTGGGCTGGCGCCTTTGACCCACTGACGTCATGGTGACGTCAGGCTGATGCAATAATTGTATTTCTGGTTTTAATTAATTCCAGAAAATGCTAAAAACTTAGAAAAATCATATAAATTAATTTGTAAGTCAGATGAAAATAATTTATATATGAAAATTGATCAGAAAAATCCAATGAATCCATATATACCATTTTCATGCATGTTAGAGCAACCTAAATATGTGATCTTGGACATTTTAGTTCAAATGCATTATGGAACTCCATATATGAAGTTGATTTTGAACCTTGAGTTCAAACCTACTTCATTTAACTATGTTGCTATATGCATTAAGACAAACCACATCATATTGCCATGTCATATTCATGCATCATATTATTGCATTTGATGTGTATTGATTTGTCCCCCTTCGATGGTTGTTCTTCGTGTTAGGCACTGTTCTGGAGGATACGATCGAGTATCCATCTGAGGAGCAGTAACGTGTGATCGTCTTATCAGGCAAGCAACCCCTCATTGAACATCTCCGATACAATCCCACTCTCTCGCTCTTGCTCTCACTTATTGCATTAGGACAAAACGTTTTAACTTTTACATGTTCCGGTAGTTGAACCCATTCCTCTGCATGACCTGTCATTGTCACAGTAAATAGTTGAACCATGTTAGATGCTTGAGCCATGTTGTGCCTTTAACCTGCTATGCTTAGAGTTGTGTCGGGTCTGATTCATCTGAGTGATGATCCAGAGTGAACTGAACGTGTTCTGATGATGAGAGTTAAGTCGTGAACCCGATTTGGTAAAGGTAGCGATGAGAGGCCATGTAGGAGTACATGGAGGGTTGTCTCATTGGGACCGTCCTTAAGAACTGATTCATGTGTATGTTATCCAAGACTAGCTACTACCGTGCATTGGCCCCCAAACCAATGGACCCTCTCGACTTATTAATCGACTTGATCTATGTCTACCGAGTGGCACCCCGTACAGGTGGGCTTGGGACATATTAGGCATCATGGCCCGGTGTACCAAGCGTAGTACCACCCGTCGAGGTGCGCTTGGGAACCCTGTACACATCGTTTGGGGCCGTTGAGGAAACTTTGGTCGGACTTCCTTGCGGGTTTAGTCTCAAATAGGCGATAAACCCGAACTAGAGTCCTGTGTGGTTAACGGTCGTGGCCGACTCCCTCGCTAGGCTTCCGCCTGAAGGTTGTCGAGGTGGCTTTTACGTGCACATGGCGGTAAGTGGCGGGAGCGTGTGTGACGAAGTATACCCCTGCAGGGTAATAATCTATTCGAATAGCCGCGTCAGCGGATATGGACTACTTGGAGACTTATATGGTTCATAGACAACTTAAAGGGTTACTCATAAAAGCATCAAGACAAGTGTGAGTACGGGAGCGGATCCATGATAGTGTATTGTTGTGGTGTTAGTGGACTCGTGTACGCTTCACAAAACTTTTCAAAGTACTGATAGTAGTAGTACATGATAGCCACCGAGTCAAAGCTGGCTTGCTGCATTAAACCCCACAACCCCCTTGTTGATACCGATGCATATGTAGTTAGTTCTGATGTAAGTCTTGCTGAGTACTCTGTACTCGCTGTTGCTTAATCATGTTTTTGCAAAGGAGACTCCAGTCTCGCTAGTGATTTCTACGATAAGATCGATGTTGACCAAGTAGCTTGGGAATCCCAGTCAGAGGTCTGGCTCCTATGGAGGGTCTTGTAGATAGACAAGCTTCCTCAGCCTTCTTCTTTTCTAGATGTCTGTACACAGACATGTTAAGCTTCCGCTTGTTGCTTGTATGACTTGTGTGTTGGGTCATGTGACCCCTGCTTGTAATATCACACTATGTTGGCTTTTATGAGCCTTCTAAATAAATGATGTGTTGTTGTATGGTAATGTTGTGATGCCATAGTTGTATCTATGCATATCGGGCATGTCGTGCGTACGTGTGGCATGCAACGATATGTATGGGCTTCGACGCCTAGTTGTATGTCTTTAGTAGTACTCTTTACAAGAAACTGTCTCTTTGTGCTTCCACCGAGCCTTGGTAGCTTGCTATTGCTCATGACATATTGATTGATCGGCATGTATCCTTCTTTGTTGTTGTCTCTGTCCCTTCGGCAAAATGTCTCGCAATGTAATGGAGTCCATATATCCTGCTACGACTCGTCTACGTGCAGTGATGACATTTATGTCCCACAGCGTAATGGAGTCCTTGTAGCTTGCTATGACTCGTCTACACACGCTAGAGGACGACACCTGCATTGTTGGGTTACGTATGCCTGTCCCTGTACGGATGTGCCACTTGGGTTCTACGACTAGTCATGTCGACCCAGGTTCTTTGACATTTGAATGTTAGCGACATATTCACATACGTGAGCCAAAAGACGCAAACGGTCCCGGCCCAGGTAAGGTGGCAGAAAGGTTGTCAGAATCGTGATTTTGAATCGGATCGGAACTCCAATGGTAGGATCGCAAATCGTAGAATCTTCATTATCAGAATCTTAGAAACGTAGATTCTATGAACTAGAATTGTAGAATTAGAGGGGTTAGTTTGGATCGTAAAGTCGTAGAATCGTATAACAGAATCGCGATTCTGACAACCTTGGGTGGCAACCATGGAGTTAACCGTGCGTGAGGCCACAAAGTGATGTGATGTGTTACAGACTGTATTCTTATGGTTTAGGATCGGGGTCCCGACAGTAGGGCATGGATGTCGGGGACTTCCTATCGAGCTGCTGGGCGGTGTTGCAGTACGGAGCCTTATATTGCTCCGGTCGGGGCGGTGTCTGCATGGACGACAACGACAACGGTGCGTTGCGTCCCTAGCCATGCCCTGCACCACGATCGTCAGCGACACCACGACTACCCCCTACACATCCCTCGCCAACCACCACCTCCGTCGGCCTTCTGCTTCTTAAGCGGCGCCACCTTTGCCTTATGTCTGAGTCAGCGATCATGACTGGTTGCCGAGTTGATCTTGTGGGCAGTCGCCTTCGCCGAATCCTCGACCATCGTCTTCGGGAGCTTTTAGTAGGGGTCCTACATTCGACGGCGGCAAAAAAAAGGGAGGCAATTGGGGTGAAGAGCGGTGGGATGGAAGAGGAGAGGGCTGAGAAAGAGTGAAGTGATTTTGCCACGAAAGCAGTGCAACCAGCTTGAAATGTGCGGGTTTCGTCTTAGTTTTTGGGGGGCTGAGGGCAGTAGCGAATCTTGAAAGAAAATCAAGGGCGGGCTCAAAGTTAACGATTGTGAAAAAAAAGTCACTAGCCATCAGTTCTTTTGTGCAAGCAAGGTTGAAATTTGCTAGAATACTACTAGGAGCATGTACTGTTAACTACTAAAATTTTCTTTTGCATAGCTGGAGGGCAGGCTCAAGCCTATTAAAGCCTGCCCAATTCATTCGCCACTGGCTGAGGGTGTCGGCCTCCTACATGGCTGGTGTCCGGACTCCTGCATAGCCTTCTGGTTTGGTTCCGATTTGTCGAAAAAGGAAGACCGAACTGGTCCACGGACGGATGCGTGACTCGGTTGGATGGCCTGCGGGGCCGGATCGTGCTTTCCGGACGATGCGGGAAGTTCGAGGGTCCGTATTAAATCTATTTGGTAGGATTGTTTATGTTTTTAGGGACTGTTTTGTCCCTACAATGTATTGTGTGCTTTATTGTTAGTACTACAGGGGATGCCATAAGTTTGCCCAGAAGGAAAAACTAACGGCTACATGCTAAACCTCACGGGTAGCTAGCTTCAAAGATCTATAAAGGGCACAGCAAGCGCGCAAACCCGTATCCGTTCCCGGACTCCTCAGCCTACGGCTAGATTAGCTGCACCTGCAAAGATCGAAAGGGCAAGATAATCTCGAAGGCCTGCCGCCGAGGAGAGCGTCCACGCCCTTGCAGCCTGGGAAGGTTGAATCCCAAGCGGGCGGGGAAGCGGAGGAGACCATCGGCGGAGTATGTATTCCGTCGATGGGCGACGCCCAGCGGCGGCCGCCAGCAAGGGCACGCGCAACTCTCTCGATGGTGCAAGCCCCAATGCGGAAGCTTCGATCCATGCCGGACGGGGGAGCGGAGGAAGAGGGAATCCACGAAATCTTGATTCCAACGACGGGCGACGCCCCGCGGCTGCCACCAGCTCCGGCACGCGCAACCCTGAAGATGGTTCAAGCCCCAAGGCGGAAGCTTGGATCCAAGCCAGACGGGGAAGCGGGGGAAGAGGGGATCCACAAAATCTGGGGAGCGGAAGCGGAGGAGGAGATGATCGGGATAATCTTGATTCCGCCGATGCGGGACGCGCTGCGGTTGCCAACGGCAAGGCCACTCCCGATCGCCACCATAGGCATCGTGGGGCTGTTGATGTGTCCCCTTCTGCCTCTGGGGTCGAGCTTCCACATCTCCGAGAATCCTCTTCTGCACACAGTTCAGACAATGAATCGCCACGCACAAAGAGAATAAAGAGGTACAAAGATGGGGAAAAAGAAGCTATCTCGGTTCGTGAAGGAAGCAGGAAAGAGAGTCAGCAGATCCGCATACGATCGACAAGACTGAGTCATCAAGTGCACAACGTTGGCAAGAAAGATGATATATCTTGACAGCAGGGCAGAGGCAGCAGCCGTAAACAAATCTTAGAAGGAAAGAGCATTTGCCTCTTAGGCTTCTCTGCTTTCACGGTGCAAGAGGTATGAGATGTCAGTGCATAGTAGAGAGAAACCTTCCTACTCTTCTCCTTTGGCAAGAAACTCATATTCGCAGTAGTCTTGAACTGCTAGTCTGAACTCTGAAAAAGAGTTTACTAAAACCTGTGTAGTCTGAAACGTTTGATAATCTGTTTCAGACTTTCAGTTAGGAGTTAAGACATGGAAATAGTCTGATGCTGTATGATTTAGCAATAGAAGTAGATATCAGTATAAGTCTGAACTGTTGTATGATTTAGCAATAGAACTAGACATCAGTATAAGTCTGAACTGCTGTATGATTTAGCAATAGAAGTAGACATCAGTATAAGTCTGAACTGCTGTATGATTTAGCAATAGAAGTAGACATCAGTATAAGTCTGAACTGCTGTATGATTTAGCAATAGAAGTAGACATTAGTATAAGTTGCTGAATTAAGTTGTAGAAGTAGACATGGAAATAGTCTTGAACTACTAGCCTGTTGGGTTTATGGACAGATGATAGAGGTGGGCATGGGGACGGATCTGCACATGTTTATACCTTAATCTGAATCTTAACAGATTATTCACTTGCCACGAAATCTTAGGAGTAGTCAATGTTATAGCTTTGAAAACATAGATTACATGTTTATATGTGTCTACAACCTTTATGTTTAGAGAAATGCCATTAGTAATTTCACATTTTGACACGTATCACTCCGAATTTGCATGGTTGTGAATATTCCACTGCATTGTTTCTTGGCATTAGGAAATAACTAGGGTAGACAAAGACGAGTGTGTTTGATTTATGCCTGAAGATTGTCCCATCAAGTTTTGGTTGAGTTTTGACAAGAAAAATGAACTAAAGTTGGCCAGTATTTTGTTTTGATTCACTTTCGAAGTGATTTATTTTTATGTATTTCAATTGTGTTTTCAGCAGTAAGCATTGCACATTTAGGGGGTATTTCTGTAATGGGCATGAATGCATTTGATTCTTTGATCTACATATACATCACATTTTATGTCACCTCAACAATATCTTTCATCTTGAAATCTTTACTGTAATTTTCCATGATCAGTTACTAACATATGGACTATATTCTAAATCTGCCTCAATCAGATGCAAAGGAAGATACTTGCCTTGGGCGGCATGACTATACTCCCAGCACTGTATGACACAAGAACATACATTTGCTTGAGTGATGATCCAGGTGAAGAGAGTGCAAGAGGAAAGAGGGTTATAACCGCGGAGTGGATTAGAGATTGCTACGCCACCGGAGAAGACCCAAAAAAGGTGCAGATTGGATCAAACTCTGATGATATTTTACTGAAGAACCATCAGCTGTTTGTATGCAAATGTGATCAGTCGAAGATTGAGAAGCTACCACAGGTGCTAGATCGAATGAAAAAGAATAAGATGACATTGATCACCCCTGGTAATTCTTCAATGTCAAATGACCATAAAAGCATAGTGACTGTAGACATTCTCAAGACGCTCATAAAGAAACTGTACCTTCTGATGGAAGCACTTGCCAAGGCAGGGTACACCTTGAGAGGAAACTTTGACTCAACAAACTTTGCAGTGGATGAGGCGAAAGGAGAATATAATGTGAGATTTATTTATCCAGGAGAAATACCGCTTGAGCAGAGTGATACAGAGGGCAAGGCGTCTGACAGAAAAAGCTTCCAGAGAATGATCAGGGACCAAATATTTAAACAAGAAATACCCCCACGCGACCTTAGCCACTGGTTGAGACTTCTTGATGATACAAAAATCGAAGGAATGATCGGTGATAGTGTTCTTCTGATGCCACTAGAAATATGCAGTGCCCACTTCATGACGTTATACTCAGATCTTCGGAACTCTAGCCCTGCTGTGCAACAGGAGGTAATGACTATCCTTAAGTGCTATAATGGGTGGCAAGAACGACTTGGAAAACCAGGCACAAACATTCTTGTGGCGAAGACATTTGGCCACATGTATAAAAATGAAAAGGGGAAATTCGTACGTATCGACTACAGTGATGATAGCTGGGACCTTCTTCGTCTTTTCAGAAATAATAGTCAACATGCATCCGCTGCATTCATTAAGCTACTGGCCCTCATCATTGGGCAACACTTCCCGGATCTGCTAGCTGATCTCCAACGTGCCCTGTTTTTGGCGCACAAGAAATATCCACAACACTGAGGTGTGTTGGATCATGTGTTGATCTCCAGTGCGTGCTTTTTGTGACGCGCAAGAAACATCAGTTTGAGAAAATTCAGAAACTCTTGTATATAGAAAACAGATCAGATGATTGGCTGGTCTGTCTCGAGAGGACCACTGATCTGATTTAGCCTTTTGCTTCTATGGCTCAGAACTGCTGAAAGCGCTGCGTCCAATGACTGTGGTTTTTTTTTTGTTTTTTTTTTTTGTCGGGATGCTGGTTGTAGTATAAGTTGATGATCCTGAATTTTTTCTAGATGATGCATTTTTCAGATAAATGGATAATGCCGTAGGGTGCTGGATGATCCTGAACTCCTTGGTAGGATCTGCATTTCTTTTATAAATGGAAGATGCAGTGGGTTCTTCTTAAGAGCTATTGATGGTGGTTTTAGTTGTGCTGTTTTGTGTGTTATCAAGGAGCAGGGAAGGAATTTTTATCCAACCGCACAAGATGAAAACTAGTTTCTGCACATTACATTGTTTTCAGGTTGTGTACATTACCTGCAGTGATGAAAGAGGCTTAGTCGAGCGGAGGCCATTATCTGTGATGCTGCTTGGTCGAGCTCGATGGCTGGGGGTGCTGCTTCCTCCTCTGCATCTTCTAGGCGCTCCAGGTCCACTCATAATTAGTCAGCCATGATGCACTTGCTCTGTTAGGTCGTCAGTCCTTTTTCTGTATGCTGTTTAGTTACCCCTGGTTGGTGTTCAATCCTGTATATCAGGTCTTTGTCATGATGTTGTTCACCATGGCTAGCGTCGTCAGTGTCTCTTTCTTAGTTGCATGCAGTGGTAGATTGCGCCTTATGCGCCTATGTTTAGCAATCGCACCTCTCTCGCTGATAACACATTGGTCCAACATTTACATTGGTGGAGGATGAACATCTTTCTTAGGCTTTGTTCGGTTCCGTTGGAACCAAACCTCTTAGGCTTTGTTCGATTACATCCCCTCCCAAGGCGATTGGAGTGGATTGAAAGGGATTTTGACTTTTAACGGATTTAATCCCAATCAGTTTCTGCCAAATCCCCTTCTTTTCACTGTCAACCGAACAAGCCCTCATGGGATTAGACCCACCCTTTAATCCTGCCAAGCGACAGGAATCTGACTTGTTTGCGGCCGCTCCCGGAGCTCTTGACGGCGGGAAAGCAGCAGCGTTACCGGGCTTTCACCGTGACGGAGTTCATCAACTCCCGAAGAGAGCATGGCCATGGCACCAACTCCATCGACCAGTTCAGGATTGCCCATGAATGATCAGATCAAAAGGTTTAGTGCGGACTATCGCCACTGATAATGTACTCATAGATGCAAGCACGCATGTTTATCAGGACCAACTTGGCTATGTCTTGACAAAGATGGAAAGTTAACGCTGTAAAGAGAAAACAAAGAATTGGATATCCACTTATGATATTTGAGCTCGGGATTAGAGTCACACTTTCGGTACGTATAGAGCAAACTTGACATCTACATGTAAACGAGACCTCTCTCTTGTGCTATAAACAAAGCAAACCCTTCTGTCTGCAAACAAAACCAAGGTAGGCCAGAGAGAGTTTGCACGCCTGCCATCCTTGAAAACTGACAGAGCATCGAGTGCCGCGCTCATTTTTTGATGTACTCGATCGTGCAGTTCTCCTTGAGCCACTCGAGCACCTTGGCAGCCTCGAGAACATCCTGAACCTGCATGGTTTTCAATCCCACAGCAGACAAGAATGAGGTTTTCCAGCCATGGGAACAAGCAGAGGTAGGGAGATAATTTCCTTGGCATTGCCTTGGTTCACTTAATTAATACTCCCTCCGTCCCGAATTACTTGTCATAGAAATGGATATATCTAGACGTATTTTAGTTTTAGATACATCCATTTCTTTCCATTTTGACGACAAGTAATTCCGGACGGAGGGAGTACCAGACATGGCTGTTTAGTGTGGATTTTTTTTGTACCTTCATACCAGTGCACTCTCTATCTAGACCATTCAGTTTGCGACAAGATTCCTCCCATCCTTGTCTATAAATTTCTCTTTTTTTGTTTCTTTCAAACAAGAGAACATTTGACCTTGAAACTTTGCGGATCAGGTATGCACAAGTGTCACTCACTGTATAAAATGTTTCGGTTTTTTTTATGGAACATACATTTGTCAAATTTCAAATTTCGATTCAATTGTATCATTTTTAAAAATTTATGTTGCGTCAGAAAAACAGAAAACCTTTCTGCACATGGTAGTACTTGTGTGATGTTGATCTGCAAAGTTTCAAGTTCAAATGTTCTTTTATTTGGGAGAAACAAAAAAAAGAGAAGTTTTCTTGCATGAACTTTGATGCAAGAATGGATGCTGGGGATAGAGGGTACACTGGTATATGGGTACAACCAGAACTGCTGTTTAACTGTTATCTTTTTTCTGTGGGGATTTAACTATCATCTAGTGCTTATATATTTTGGTGGTGAAAAATTGTCACAGTAAGATCAAAAGGGCGTTGCCAGACCACAGCAAACTGAACGAATTAAGCACTGAAAATATCAGAAGAAGGAAATGAAGAGTTAAGAACCTGCTGCTTGATGTTCCCCTCGTCGTAGTCTTGATTATAGCGTTTGAACTCTTCTATGGAGTTCTCAACTTCCTTGACGAGCTGGTCTGTCGAGTACTGCAGGATGATATGTTGTTAATGCATGGATAAAAAATGTGTGGACCAGAAGTCAAAAGTAGAGATTATATCATTCGAATCACAAATGAACAGTAATCATGTTATTTACCTGCAAATTTTCGGCCTTGAATATTTCACCAACAACCAACATTTGTTTAATGATCCTAGTGATGTTCTCCCTCTCGGCTTTTAGGTACTCCTGGACCGACTTCTCGCTTGAAAGGGATGCTAGCTGGTCTTTGTCTAGCTTCCTTTCTGCCTGCAGGAATCAATAAATACATTGAGAAAGCAAGATATAAAAGCTAACCTAGTCTTATACTGCTTGTTCAGTACCTGAAGTTGGAGAAGCTTCGCTCCATACAACTGCTGGCCTTGTTCTTGAAACAAGGAACGTGGAACATCAACGTCTACCAACTACACAAACCAATCAAAACATATTAGTGCAAGCTTATGCAATCTTGGAAAAAATGTGAAAAGGAATTTGATATTGGAACCAAAGGTACTGTATGAATGATCTCACTGCGATAATAATAACTCAGAATTAAAAAGCTATTTCAGAAGCAAGCAAACAACCTTTCCCAGTTGGTCGAGGATTGCATTATCTGTTGCTTGTTCTATAGCCGTCTTCTCCACTTCTTTGCATCTTTCCAAAATTCGTTCTTTAACCTGTTTCAATCAGAAGGGATTATTTCAAAACAGTTGAAAAAATTCATCAACCATCGTATTGTATGATGATCACAGTTTACAGCTAATATTTCGCAGGGTGAACTGGGAACTAGGATCAACCGGGAGTAATTTTACAAAAAGGAAACAGGTTCAACATGGACATATCCAGTGATGTTGATTTCAATGCCTATTATTTACTACCGAGTGAAACAAATACTACAGTGGTGGAATAGAAACCTCATCGATAGTATTGCATCCTGGAAGGAGCTTTGCAGCAAGCGAATCATCCAATTCTGGCAACTCTCTGAAGAAAAGTTCTTTGCAGACAACCTACATAACACAGTCAAAATGGGAATGAAAACTCCAGCACTAGCTATAGACTATAATAAAGAACTGTCACCGTAGTTTGTGTGCAGTCAAACAGGACTAACATACACGTGCATCTATATTTCTCACATGAAAATCATACTAACAGATGTGGCGGTAAAAGTAATTCCAAAGTTTAATGACTTCTGTGTGATATAGGCACAATATAATGTGATTACAAAATGGTAGTAAGAGTGGAATATACATGTATATACATTTCGGTCTTTAGGAAGTGATACTCACAGTAAACTGGGCACGGACACCTTGTAGAGTTTCCTGCTCAAATGACTCAGGGAACTGAATAGGAAAAGATCTAGTCTCACCAGGACGAATCCCAATTAGTGAACCCAGAAATCCAGGAACAAGGTTAGTATTTTCCTCAGTGTCCAAATGGAACCCTGCAAAGCATGGTAGATGTGCATCACAATATAGAATGAAAGCAACAGTGTGCATTCTATCTTATCTGGCATTCTGGCATACAAAAGAGAATTCTGAGGACATGTAGACTTGAAAATCACACCACTACATTAGTCAGTTGCAATCAAAGTGGTGTACAAACCCAGAAACAATTGGGAAAATATTTTAAATATATAACCGTGTATCACCATAATAGGCAAACAATGAAGTTGTGAAAATAAAATAGAATGCAGTTGTATAGAAGTAAACAAACCTGTACTCTCAGCTGATGGAATTTTTTCACCTTTAGAGCCGTCGGTCGTGATAGTTTCAGCCAATATATCCAGCACCACTAGATCACCTACCTACATGGTCCAAAAGTGGATGGTATTACAATGTAACAGCATTACCAATACTTACCATGAAATAAGTTAAACCTAACATGCCACATCCAAACAAGCAAGCTACATAGTTCATACATCCTCCATTTATTATGAATGCTGTTTTTCTAAACAGAAGTCATAATGCTGCTTGACACTGACAAGGAAACTGTTAAGGGTAGATATGTACATGATGACTTGGCTGTGGTCAATGTTTCAGCTAGGCCATAATTCTCTTTTGTATACAACTCTTTCAACTGGAATAAGATGCATACTTGTGAATAATTCCTTTTTTCCTAAGTTGACATGCTAGTAGGAAAATCTCTAGCCGTAGTCATCCAAAGCTCGCCACCTTCCTTGCCAGAATCGGCAAATGCAGAACAATGAGATATGCTTCAACCAGATTACCACCCCTGTTTAAAAATCTTTGTGGATATAGGCCGTATTGACTCCCACCCTCATGGTCTTATCTCATATTCATAAGATTCAATGAGCATCCGTTGCCACTGACTTTGATCTGGGCGGATCTTAGCAAGATTAATGTTCATCATCGACTAGCACTTGTGTTCGTTAGACTGAAATATCGCTGTTGGCGCATTTGCCCCCATTATCATTGTTACTTTTAAATTTTGGTAGATGCCATATGGCGTTACTGACTTATTCAACTATCTGACCTTCAATACAAGTTGCTGAGCTATCATAACACCAAAACTAGTGGAAACATCTATAGATATGAAAGGTACAAAGTGCAACACCAAGAAGCTCCTGGATCTGTTTCGCTCAGGTAGTACAAGCAGGGCTCAATTTTCCTTTGAGAACCAGACAAGACAATAGTCACTTTATCAGTCGTCCTGAACTACAATGCAGGTACTAGCAAATACAGGGGTAGTGCAAGCTAGAGTGTGGACATTGTAAGACTCCAGACCATAAAATCAAGAAGACACACAACAAATATATAGAATAAGCAGAACAGTTCATCATTTCGTCAGATACTAGAAATTTGGCCGATTTCTGCAAAAAATTGCCTGTTACTTCAAAGGGGAAATAAGAGTCCTGAATACAACTAAATCTAACACACAGTAAAGGTTTCACAGTATATTAATATAACATTTACATATTAGAGCAATTGTAAGAGATCACCTGTAGGCCTCTGTCAGCTACTATTCGAAGAAGCCCTAGAGATTTACGACGACGCTTAAGCTCTAACTCGGCTGCCTTTTCGGCATCAACAATTTCATCTATTTCAATAACCACTTTGAGGTTCTTATATTTGTCTTCAGATAACCAGCGGACTTCAGGAATGACATCCACAGCAACATCATATCTGAGCAAAAATGGTATAAAGAAAAATATATGATCAAAACAACAATTTTAAATAAGTTCAGATAATGAAAAAGCAGGAAACCAAGATGGTAGTAACTGTCTACCTAAAGACATGGTCGAGGGAGAAAGCCTCATTCATATCATCAAACTTAGTGAGAATGCGCACAGAATCTTCTAATGCCCTCTCTTCTACCTATAAAAAAAGATGACTGGATCAGCTGAGCAGATTTAATGTTAAGTATATATCATAGCATATAGTATATTTTTAGAGGGAGAAAGACAAGTCATGGTTCAGCAAGAGACTGGACCATCAGAGAAGGGATCTGCAGTGAGAAATGTTCTCAGAAAAATATCTGGCAAAAATGTTAAACGGTGCTTCATCTCTGATGAATCTGCCAGTTCAGTTCATATGAAATGGTAATCCCTACTTCAAAAATTTCAACCATATCATCACTCTGATAATAGTGATGCAAGACAAATACAGGTTACCAGAACTAATTTTACTTGTCATGAATGGTTGGAAACAAAGAATCCATCGTGTTAAATATCACGGTATTGCTTTGTAAAATTGGACTGGGGAGATATTCATACCGATGACAATGCTTGAGGAAGCGTATGTCTTAAGATAGCTTCAACTGTAGCGGCCCGTACATGTTGCGGTCCAACGTAGTTTAAAAGTACATTTTCTGGAACTATCTTTCCAGGCCGAAATCCAGGAACCTGATAAGGAGTAGCAGGGGCATACCATAAAAAACTATAGAAAATACAGAGCAGCATCAGAGACACCATGTAGAATTATCTCTTTTCCCACTTCGAATCATCTGGTCCTAGTGATTTAGCATGATCAACTGATTATAAAATATGATGCAGGCTGAAAATGCTACTCTGGATTACATGACTATTTCCGGTTTGCGAAAATAGTCATCTGTCCTCACGAATTCCAATGTTCTTCATTTGATACGGGTTTTGGTACAGAAATGGTACCTTGAAACGCTTTGAGTACTCGAGAAGAGTCGTTTGGTAGCACTCCTGGCATATCGAGGGCGGCACCTCCACGCTGAACTTAACCTGCAAAACAGCACACCAAGGCCATTACAATCAAGCATTAGCGCATCATTCTAGGTCCTACTCTACTACTAACCATCGCACCAAACCGAGACAAAATCCCACATTACAGAATTATACGCGGCTCTCCAACTCATATAAAATTGGAGAGAAAGTTACAATTGGAGAGACAGTTAATTGAGCAGAGTCAGGGCTAACACAGGAGTTGGGCTGCGGCGTCTCGATGACGCGGACGGAGTCCCCACCACCCGCGGCGGCCTCGCGGAGCTCTACGGCGGCCGAGGCGACGGGGAGCCGGCGCCTCTGGGACCGAGAGGTGGAGGCGGTGGTGGACAGGGACCGAGAGGAGGACGGCGACGAGGGACTGGAACAGAAGGCTGCTCGTGGGGTTGAGAAATGGCTGCGACTGGGGTGGATGGAGGCCGTGGAGACGACGGCCGCGGTGGCGAGCTCCATGGCCGCGCCTCGGAGTGGAGCAGCGCGTTTGTTTTTGTGGGGGAGAAGACAGGGGAGGGGATTAGGATTTAGTAAGCAGATAAGCGAATAAAAGTAGCAAGTCGGATATTTTTGTGGACTTTATGGTTGCCATAACGTTTTTACAACTTAAATTCATCTGATATGAACTAAAATTGTCATTCAAACAAAAAGTGGTCATGCTTCATTGCGTCATACTCCCTCCGTCTCAAAATTCTTGTCTTAGATTTGTATATATATAAATATATGTAATCACATTTTAGTATTTAGATACATCCATCTGTAGACAAAGCTAAGACAAGAATTTTGAGACGGAAGGAGTACTAAAGTTATCTTTCCCGGATAACAAAAATTGATATTAAAAAAATTTCGGACGGATTGCTTCAAGCCACACGTGTGACATTTATCAGGATTCAAACAGTTTTATTTTGTTGTAAAGGACAACTTCTTTTGGCTTTATTTATAGTGTTGGAGATGTTGGTATATTTTTCTATAGATTTGGTAAAATCAAATGAAGTTTGACTTAGGACATTTGAAACCGAGTGCGTGAAAATGATAAATCGTAGGACGGTATTTTTCAAACTTAGTTTTTTTTCTAGGAAAACGCAAAGGACCTTTGCGTTTCATTGCATTGGATAGAGAGAGTTTAAGGTTACAGCCTCCTAGGAGGTGGTTAACAGTTCTAGAACATGAACTAATGCACATCCCAGGTCGGGGGCAGGACTACTCTAAGTCCAGCAGTGTCTGCCGTGGCATAGAGCTTGGCCTCGTCTTTGATGCTGTGAACCAGCGTTTGGACGGAAGGGTGCGTGACGTTGAAAATATAGTCATTACGGTGTTTCCAGATCATCCAGGATGTAAGAAGCATCGCGGATGTCGGACCCTTGCGCATTGGTTTGGGCGTGACCTGCCTAGCGTCGTGCCACCAGTCTAGGAGGGCAGCCTCGTTCTCCGAAGGCCTGTAGGTCATGCGCATCTAGGAGAGGATCTCATACCAGACGTGTCGCAAGAAGGGGCAACCGAGGAGGAGATGTCGCATCGTCTCGGTCTCCTGGCTGCAAAGGGGGCAAATAGTGTGGTGCTGCAGTCCATGTCGGGCGAGTCGGTCTGCCGTCCAGCAGCGGTCCAAGCTGACGAGCCAGTGAAAGAATTTCACTTTAGGGGGGGGCAGCTCTTCCAAGTAAGTTCCCAGTTGCTGCAGGTCGCCGAGCCATGGAAGGTAGTGATGTAGGCCGATTTGGCAGTGTAGGTGCCAGACGTGTTCCACTTCCACACAAGTTGGTCCGGTGCGTCAGAGAGTACCGTGGCCTCGATCAGGCGCCATAGCAGGAGGTACTGGCCAATCTCATGAATGCCCACAACGCCATGGATGTCTCGCACCCATAGGTGTCCCGGCAAGCCTTCGGCCACCGGCATGTGCTTCCTTCGCCTCTTGGGGATGCAAGTGTAGAGGAGCGGGGCGATCTCGCGAGCGGAACGTCCCCCAATCCATCTGTCCTCCCAGAACTTCGCGGTTTGACCGTTGCCAAGAATGGTGTAGGTGCTGGCGAAGAAGAAGGCATGCTCCTCGGTAGAGAACTGGAGGTCCAGGCCACTCCAAGCGCGACGTTTGTCTGTACGGCTGAACCAAAGCCAGCGTACACGAAGCGCTAGGCCTGTGCGCTCAAGGTCATGAACTCCCAGACCACCCATAGAGAGCGGGAGGGCGACGCGACGCCAATTGACATGGCAGTGCCCACCGTTCGCCTCGGCGCTGCCGGCCCATAGGAAGCCCCGCTGGATTTTTTCGAAGAGCCTCAGGGTCTTTTTTGGAGGTGCGAGCACGAGCAGCTGGTGGAGCGGGATGGAGCTCAGTACAGACTTCACCAGGGCGAGAGGTCGGCTCGATTCATCAGGCAAGCTTTCCAGGATGGGAGGCTCCTGGCCACCTTGTCGACAAGGGGTAGCATCTGGGCAGCAGTAGGCCGCCTGATGGTGAGCGGGATGCCCAGGTAGGTGATGGGGAACTCAACGATTGGGTAGCCCAGGAGCTCGACGACGAGCGCGTCCACGTTGGTGTCACATCGAATGAGCGTGGCTGCACTCTTGGTCTAGTTTACGCGCAATCCAAAGGCCCGCCCGAACAAGTGCAGGGTCACCTTGACAGCCTCAATGTCATCAGAGTTGGGATGGCAGAAAAGGACGACATCGTCCGCATATAGCGAGATGGGCGGAATGGGCTTGGAAGGGTGCAGCCTGCGAAGAATACCCATGTCCGCAGCGCGCTTGAACAGGCGGCCAAGTGTGTCGACGGCAAGGACGAATAGTTGCGGCGATACATGGGAAACACGATTTTAGAGCGGCCAAGTATGTGGTGTAATATTTTAAAGCTTGGAAACACGATTTTGCTATCCATGTGAAAATAGAAATACTACAATAACCTTAGCCCAACTTTATTATTTTCACACAGATCACAAATTGTTAGCTTTTGAGGAAAGTTTTACATGGTAAGTCTCTATCCAATACCTATATGCATGGTTTTTCCATGTAAATTTTGTAATTTCCAGTAAGTAGGTTTCCATGTACATATATTCTAGAAATTTGCCCTAAATGCTACATATGTAGCATGCTACAAATTTTGGGGTCTGATTACACAAAAATGAAACATGCTATGAATAGTATCACATTCAAACCGGATATTCAAAATAGATTGTCCCTTTTGTTTCTTGAGTTATGTACTGTGTTTGGATATAGAAAACTGCTACATGTTATATATATGTTGTGTGGGAGTCTGTTGTTTTTTCTTAAAAATAAAATAAAAAACAGAACTAAATGTTAAACTATGTATGCCTCTACCACTCTTAGTAGTTGTATCCCTTTGTTTCAACCTTTTACTTATCTCATACCTGACCAGTTGTAGTCTGTGTTCATTTTATTACAAGGTACAATTAGCTGAATGTGCATTTAGATAAGAAAATAGTGCCATTTGATAAAATAGGTCAGTAGGACTACCACTTTTGCATTAACGTGGTTGTGCACTCGCAAAAATTTGCATCTGCAAACAGTGCTAAAACTCTACATTCGAGATTTTATTTTTAATAGAAACATTATGTGAACTCTAAGCTAACATTATGTGTCAATTTTTCTATTGTGAATATCTTACATTATACATTTGACATGTTTTTTTGAATACCCTCCAAACTTTGGGTCTGCCACTGCCCTTATGCCAGCATCTCGACAATTATGATGTGACTCCTGCCACAACTTATGTGGGATTAACTATGACCGGCAACCCTGAATCAACTGAGACGGGTAGCTAGGATATGATACCAAGCTTTGCACCATCACGATCCACTAAATGGTGTCCCAACCCTCGCCCCCCATTGTGCCACATGCGTGTCTCGGCACGTCCAATGCTACCATATAGCAACCGAGAATTACAGGAAGTTTGTCCCTCCCATTGGATTGAAGTTCTCGTGAACACAAACCATTTTAAGATTATTTTGTAGGGTCTCTTTTTGTAGTATTTTTTAGAAATAATAATGATTGGAAATGAAACAATAATGAGACTTAATTTTTCCATTGTTTGTTAAAAAAAATCTGGCAATCATTATAGAATTGAAAATGGTGGGGAATGAAAGAAAGAGTATGTTAAAAAAAGCTAAACAGTTCAACTGTGGCAACTACAGAGGTACATAAGAAGAATTATAAAGTTTGGAAGATTTGGGCTCCCCAAGTGCAAATGTTTTTCGCTTGGTTTTTCATCCAAAACCAAGTTTGGAACACAGACTGGCCCGTGAGGCGGATGTGGCTAAATTGTAGCATTTGAAAGTTGTGCAACTAGTTACCAGAGACAACGACCCATATGCTCTTTCATACATAGTTGCTTCCCATCCGGGGATGACAGGTGATTCAAGATTAGCTTCCCCTTTCCCTTTAGACTAATTATCGGCGTGCCTTCACTGATGTAAAACACATGGCGGACTCATGCGGTGCATGCTAGGTAGGGTAGGTGCAAAGCCATGGCATCATTGCTCTTGTTGATGGTTTGCAACATTTTGAAGGAATCTAACGTAAGGATTATGTTTAAAAAAAAAGTAAGGTTAGAGTTTCGGAAATGATAACTCGCTACTGTTCGCGAGGAGGCCAACCCTAGCGAACGTGTTCCCTACTGTTACATGGATCTTGGTGCAGGTCCGACTCGATGTAGAACAACTGGAGTCGCTCCCTATAAACCGTTTCTTGTCGAACAATCGCTTTTGTTCTCCCCAAAAATTCAAGCGAGCTGCACAGACGGGGGAACTCTAACTCGCGACCTCCTGCAAAGCTTCACCACTTGGGCTGAAGAATGTTTTGTGGAAACATGCACTTAAACTTGTTTTATGTATTTGAAGCTAAATTCTTTTAATTCATTTTTTATATTTTTTTTTCCAAAAATCCAGATTTATTTTTTGAAAGAACAAAATCCCTATCTTTTAGAGGGGATTTTTTCTGAACTTTCCATGTGCATTTTTAGTATAGGTAGCATGACAATTTCTAGGTCTTTTTTCTAATGCTCCCATGTCAAGATTTGGGGAGATTTTGTGACAGCTTTGTTTTTTTACTTTCTCACATGTAAGTTCTATTACTAAGAGCATGTCATTTTAATAATTAATAACATGCCATTTTTATTTTTAAGGGGATGCCATTTTTATTACTAATAGCATGGCATTTTAATACTTAATAGTATGGCATTTTATTATTAGGAGGATGTCAGTTTTATGATTACGATCATAGCATTTTTATTATTATTAACATTACATTTTTATTTAGGAGAATGATAGTTTTCTTATTAATGGGATGGTAGTTTTATTATTGAGAGCCTGACATTTTTTTATTGGAATGACATTTTTTTATTAACGGGGTGACAATTTTATTATTATAGAATTTTTTTGCAATGACATGACATTTTTTCTGATTTTCTGCACAATGGACCAAATAAAGCAAGAAAATTACAACATGGCATTTTGTTTTCCGTCCTTGGCAAAAATAAATAAAAATGTTCTTGAAAACATGTTTTTTACATAGTGAAACATCTCCACGACAAAATTCATTAGAAAAGTTATCTCACATGACACATTTTTATAGTCATACCATTTGTAAAATTATTAATTATAGAAATGAAAGTTTTAAAAAGTGCATGACATTTTTCATATTTTCTATCATGGCAATTATACACTTATGTTTTTTTGAAAAAATGTTTATTTGTTTTGTTCATGACATTTAAAAATGACTTAAACTGGGCCTCTGGGCCAATGGGGATTCACCTTTGCTCTCCCTTTACCAAACGTTCGTCACCTAAAAAAAACGTTCGAGGAGGGAAGGGGGGGGGGGCAAAACCTTAGCTGGGAGCTGTTGGGTCCTAGAGTTTTGATGAACAAGTATACGCTAACTACCATGCTCATACACCAATGCTCGACTTCAGTGGTTGGGGGTGTCAATAGGAATGTAAATGGCAAATAAACATCCCCTACAAATCTTGTTTATTTATTTTTAGCTACCTTCATAGTTCATTTCCCCCGGAAAAAGACTTTATTAAACTGTTAGATTATAAGTGGGTTTAAACGGGACCCAATTTACATCCTAGGTGCCAAGCACTTGGGTAGAGTTTTTTCGCAAATATGCTTGCATATCTTTTCATTGATAAAAAAATAGAATAAGTACAATAAAGGATAATATAATGTTATTAGAATATACTACTATTCTAATTTAGGGTTGTGTCCTTCCGGAATGTTGGGCTGTTAAAAATTAATTTCATTTTTATTAATGGACGAGCCAAATCTTTTAATCTTTTAATTAAAAGCAAAGTACCCGCGCGGTATGCGCTCTTGAACGAAGCACCAGTTCAACGGGGCCACACACACACTGATCAGCAGGCACCAGACCTGAATCCTACGTTCCCGCGGCCAGAATCGTACAAGACCTCGAAGGTACGCTGGTTCACATTGCCGATGATCCCGCTGCTGTTGTCGGTCCTTGCTCCCACGAAGGCGAGGCATCCTTCGACGAGAATCCCCGACGGCACGCTGAGGTCGATGGTGGTGCCGCCGCTGAACGTGAGGGCCACCTTGGGCACGGTGACGTTGCTGTAGCCGGTGAAGTTGTAGCACGTGTCGAGCCTGTTCTCCGACGGCGGCAGAAGCGGGTACTGGGACATGGCGCTCTGGAACGCCGACCGCAGCGCCGCGTAGGCCGTCTTCGGGAGCCCCGTGATGATCGTGCCGGAGTCGATGATCATGCCCTTGGAGAACACCGCCGGCGGGATGTCCAGCGCTTTCCCGCCCACGCTTATGCCGGTGAGCGTGACGACGTAGAACGTCGCGAACTCCGGGGCCTGGCGGCGCATCGGCGTGAACAGGAAGTCCGCCGTGTTGTTGCTCGGCGCGCCGAGGGTGAGGAACCCGGCGCTGCCGCTGGCCGGCGGGAGGCAGTAGGAGAAGGCGCCGCCGAAGAGAGACGACGTCTGCCACACGAGCGACTCCGGCGCGCCGCCGAGGCCGAGGAGGCCGTCGAACTTGTCGTAGGGCCCGTGCTGGTTGCTGCCGCAGCCGAAGCTGAAGTTGCCGACGGAGACGCCGGCGTTGAGCGTGAGCGTCTCCTTGCTGTACACCCCCGTGGTGACCGCGCGGTTGCCGTACTCGATCGCGTACCCGCACAGGGAGGTGCCGTCCGTGCCGTTTGTACAGCCGTTGTCGTAGCCGTCGACCGAGAGCGCCTTGCACGCGTCGGTGGCGCAGGGGATGGGCGCGAACGTGGACGACTTGCTGGGGTCGAACAGAGGGTCCTTCTGCGGGTAGCACTGCGTGGAGTTGCAGGGCGCGCACTGCACCCACGACAGGTCGCTGCCGGTGTCGATGAGCACGGTCTGCTGCACGGGCGGCGTGCCGATGCCCAGGGTGACCACGTACTCCAGCGAGTCGACCGAGTCGCCGAGGAACGTCGGGACGCTCGGTTCTCCTTCCGACAACGTCTTCCTGCGCGCCGAGGCCTTGCCCGTGATGTAGTTGGCGCGGGCGCGGTCTCTGCGGAGCCTCTCGGCGAGAGACGGCTTGCCGCTGGCACCCGAGGGCGCGCACGGGCCGTGCCGGTGCGCCAGGGGCACGGACGCCCGGTTTGGCAGCTCAGAAGCAACTGAGCTGGAGCATACTGCTTCTGGCTCGAAGGAGCTTGTCGGCACCACTACGAAGTTGTGCTCGTTGCCTCCAACTGCGACCGAGTAGAAGCTGCATAACAGAGCGCACCAGAGCACGGGGGAAACCATTATCTGTCCTGTCCTAGGTTCTTGCTTGTCAGGTACGGATGATCGGGTGAGTATTTATCGGGCCAATGTCGTTAGCATTTCGATATGCACTCACCGAAGACATACGGAGAAAACTAGGCAAAGATGAACATTAGTACATTACTTCCGTCGCCCTAATTGGATGTACATGTTGGATTGTCCTATCGTCCTTGGCAATGTAATGTACGCCGGACTTGCATGCGTTGCCGCATGCCGACATATCTGCCTTTGCATTGGAAACATCACTCAAAATGCTAAACAAATATACGTAATCAGTTTTGCTAATTTTTACAAGTTGATTTGTTTTCTTGTCCAATAAGTTTGATTTGGAAACCAAGTCGGTTTGAATTCGTGATCGCGACACGATAACTTCTCTGATCCTTCTATGTATACTGCTTATCGACCTTGGCCAAAGACACACCGAAAACATCTAGGGCTTTGCCTCATTTGGAAACTTGTGCCACCACCATAGTCTACTCCATCTCGAATGTTGGCATGCATGGGCGTGCGGAAAACTTCGTTATGTATCAGTCAATGCTATATTCCTTTGATTTTGAATGGAGATTCATACATTTTTCTCTTTCAATTTTCTTCTTCTTCTTCTATACTATATCACTTGATTGAGACTTGATTAACAACCATACCCATGTGTTATACCACTTTTCTCTCGTACATGCCACGCACCCCCGTGCCCCTTCGTCTCTCGGGGCGAACATGTGACTAAGGTTTTGCCTTCTCTCGATGTCGCCGTCGATCTGCCTTACGTCATGTGACCTTAGGGCACGGTGGATCCCGGCCTTGCGTGCGAAAGGGCTCCAATTTCAAGTGTTTTTAGTTTGTTTAGGCTTTGCGTTCTACTCAAGAAGGCAAGACGACGATGACTTAGGAAGGCTTTCCTTAGCTAGCCTTCATCCTGACGATGCATCTAGCGTCGTCGGAGGGCGTGTGAAGCTATGTCTTCATCGGATCTCATATGATTTGCTTAGTGGTTATCTATGGTGGATCTGCTTAAAT
Source organism: Hordeum marinum (assembly GCA_022496015.1). Lineage (NCBI taxonomy): Eukaryota > Viridiplantae > Streptophyta > Magnoliopsida > Poales > Poaceae > Hordeum > Hordeum marinum. The sequence goes on along the minus strand of CM039678.1, from coordinate 164,945,961 downwards.
CTGGTCTTCGTCCATATGCTCTCGTGTTTCTATCAATTGAATTCTTTCGATCTACAATTCTCTTTCATCGATGATGGTTGTTGTTAAAGTGTGTTGGTCCTACGAACCCTTAATTAGCACGACGACTTTCCAACATTGATTACAATAAAGATTGCCCGACTTTGGTGAGAGAAGGTGTTGATGACTAGTATTTGTAGTCATTGCTAGATGGTCTATGAACCTATACATAATTTCTACTAGTATAGTGTTCTTGTGCTGGATGAATAGGCCAAAAGTTGTTTCTAGAAAGTCTCTCATCTCCTCATGGACTGACAAGTGGCCTGAGAGTTTTTCCTTAAAAAAATCATTTTAAAACGTTTTATCTTTTAAATTATGCGTTCAAATCTGGAAGCGTTTTCATCATTGAATTTCTTGTGTCAAATTTTTTAAAACTAGATCTCATGTTAATAGGTTTCGACGAACTTTTTTTCACAAAAAACCCGATAAAAAAACCATACTCAGGAACTCGGTTTTTTTCTCACATTTGCCTTTTTGATAGGCACAACTGTGTTTCTTGCGAAAGCAAATCTATGTCTACTTAAGAAGCAATTATGTGCATCTCATGAAAGAAACCTAACTTTTTTCTCTTCTGAGAAGCACAACTATGTATTTCGTGAAAATAATCTTAGGCACCTCACAAAAAGACAAAGTACGAGGCATCTCCTCATAGGACTATTGATTCAGCGCCTTAGGCATAATAGAACTCATTTCGTACACCGCGAACACTTTCAGATCGCTAATGGCCGGCCCAAGTAATGATAAAAAATGTATCTTTTTGTGTTCCTTTTTCTATTTTTGTCAACTATTTTCTGGTATTTTTTCGCAAGAAGTTCAAAATTAACGTCCCATTATTTGTCTTCTTTTATCAACGTTTTTTTATCTAGAGTATACTGGTCTTGTTCGTTTTTTGAATTCGTAAAAAAATCAAATTCATGATTTTTTTAAATGATGAACCTTTTTCAAGTTACAAACACTTTTTGAAGTTCATGAACTTTAAAAAAAATGTAATTTTTTAATTAATGAACATATTTGAAAATTCGTGACTTGTAAAAATCCATGAACACTTTTCAATTTTTTGAAGTTTTTGTTCAGAAAAATCCTTGACTTTTTCTAAATTCAACGGCCAACCTTTTCAATTCATGAATTTTCTAATTGCTATATTTTAAATTTCACTAGCAGAAATTTGCGAGTTTTCCTGAATTTGCAAATATTTTTTGACTTCATTTGTAAACTTTTCAATTTTCAAACTTGTTTTACAAATTCATAAACATCTTTTAAATTCACTACCTTTTTGTGCAAATCGTTTCTTTAATCAATGATCAAAGTTCACGAAATAACGAGTGAAAACACCAACAAATGAGCGAATGGGCGAGCCTAGCGAAAGGAGCGATCCGTTACTAGGCCTACCATTCCAGCGACGTGTGAGTGCCTCTTATTCAACCGACGTGTTCAGCGCCAACGAGCAGCTGTTTCTCACACATTCACTATCACGGATCGTCTTGCTGTCAGATGCAATTTTCCCTTGGACTAGGTCGGAAGACCAAAGTGTCCGCTATTTGGTCACACGGTTGATTGGGCCTAACGACTTTTTTTGAAGATTAACAACGCACCATTTAAAGAACGAACATCAACGATAAAACATAAAAGAACAGCTTGCAAATTTTCCCCAAAAACTTGTTTAGTGGGATCGAACACATGATCTCCCGTGAGAGAACCACGTCACTAACCACCGTACTTCACAGATTTATTGTGTAACATTGGCAGCTCAGAGATTTTTTTAAATATTTCGAATGTGATTTTCTTCTCACAGTTTTTTATGGAAAAAACGAACATTTATCAGAAAAAACAATAAAAATAAAGTTAGTAAATCTCTTTTTTTTAAAGGAACAATATTGAAAACGAGAATTTTGTGAAATTACGAACAACTTTCTGAAAAAATGTGAACACTTTTTGAAACAGCAATAAATTTGAAAAACACGATCATTGTCCTCAAGACTGAACATTTTATGAAATTCCTGAACATTTTTTGAATTTGCAAAGAAATAATTGACGCATGAAGATTTTTGAATTTGTGAACAAATTTTGAAAAGGAGATTTTTTTTGAATATTTCTGAATGTTTTCTGAAATTGTGAACAATTTTTGAAAATGAGAACATTTTTTGAAAATTTGTGAAGATTTTCTGAAACACGAATATTTTTTAAAATTGTGAACAAATTAACATTTTTTGAAATATCTGAACGTTCTTCAAAACTGTTAACAAATTTCGAAAACAAGAACATTGTTTGAAGTTCCTGAATATTTTTGAAACACGAAAGTTTTTTGAAGTTGTGAACAAATTTGAAAACAAGATGTTTTATTTGAAATTCCTATTTTGTCTTGAAACATGAACTCCTTTTGGAATTGTGAACAAATTAACATTTATTAAAATATATGAGCATTTTTTGAATTTGTAAATTTCAAAAATAAGAACATCCTGAACTAGCCTGCCAACGGTTGGGCAGGTGGGGGAAGAAACTGAAGGCAAAGTGCGAGCAATTTGACTCACCCTGCCAACCATTTGAAATAAATCCCTCTCGATGGCCGAATCCGCCATGCTCGTCATGGCCGTCCCATTCGCTTTGCTGAGACGCGCGACGTGACATGGAAACGTGACCGAGGCACTCGGTACCAAAATCTCCCGACGGTTGTCCCGTTCATCGACCACACACCCACACTCGTCGATAAGTAGGAACGACACGGTGCAACACCATCCCATGGTGGTACGCGAGCACCCCCGCCGCCCTCAGGTCCGGCGCGTACCACGTCGGTCACCGTTTGTCGCCTGGGTCATCAGAATCGCCAGAGGCGAGACGTGTCGTGGTCTATCGATCTATCATCTCAGGTGGACAGAATAGGTGTGTCGTGCACATGTGATACGGTTTCATATGGTAACTTTTAAGCAAAGTACAATCGAAGTCGTTCACATACACGAGCATATATGATCGCACGCACGCATATCCTATTCCTATAAACATCTTCGAGAGACTAAGCCGACACATCATCTTGAGATTGACGAAGTCGCCACAAACGCCTTCGTTGTCGACTGGAACGTCTCCTTCCACTAAAAGCACATCGCCGAAAGATCTGGAATAAATCCAGAAAAATGCAAACACCAATGTCAAGTCTAGGATTTAACTCTGTTGGGCAGGAGATATCGCTGTTCTCCTAACCATCTAACCACACGTTTTACACCATAGATTTGTATGTATTGCTTCTTTTGTCGGTTGTAAATTAGGAAAGACCTATATATATATCCAACAATATAGGGAAATATACTAATTAATACTTTATTTAGGTTAATATGTGATTAGGTGAAAGTGGTAGACATATGCTTTTTTATCTTGAATAGTATTTGCTATTCACTAGGTAGGGCACTATTCACAAAAAAACTTTACTATTCAATACACTATTTGGAATAGTATTGTACTATTCTCAGCAATATTTAATTCTTTGGTATTATATGCTCGTTCTGTTGTCACTAAACAGATTATATCTTAATGCAGGATCTATTTAGGGACTGGCGAGGCCAACAATACGTCCAAACGGTGTGCGCAGTGATGTAAAAATCCTACTCGGTACTCACCATATTTTTCATTATGTTGTATCAGATGTAGCTAGTTACGTTCACTTAATAGTTTTAATTGCAAATTTACGGGGTAAATTCTTATCGTCTTCCCAGGCAGTTCCACCCGAAGGGAACACTTCTCTACGCCCACAAGGTTCTCATTCAAACGCCACTCTAGGCTACACAGAGAACCACACACGTAGAGATTTCTCCTATAGGATCCCTAGCATAAGAACTCATCCCATAAATTCATAAATAAAATATCAAGTGAAACCAAGAAACTACATAATTTCAACAACATAATTTACATATGGCTTTCCCTTTCGGGAGGCCCCGAAGGGATTACACAAGCTAAAGGAAATTACCTTCTAACTACCTTCTTGAACCTTACAATGCCCTGGATATTGTGGCTCTTATGGCAGGACTACTACTACTACTATTACTACTACTGCTGCTGCTACTGCTACTGCTACTGCTACTGCTACTGCTACTGCTACTGCTGCTCCTGCTGCTGCTGCTGCTGCTGCTGCTGCTGCTACTACTACTACTACTACTACTACTCCTACTACTACTACTGAGCAATGAGCTTGCTAGCTGGGTTGCAACTCTTTGCTCTATCGGTGGCTGGTTCTTCTCTGTCTGGTGTTGTCCTCCTCGCAGCAAATGTCTCCTTTTATAGGCGAGAGGGGAGCTCTGTGTATGTCTTCCGGGAGAATGCACCTTTTTATTTTATTTGTAGTAGGGATGCATGCGTGTCCCTCTAGGCTATGGATAAGAGAGATAGTGCCTTGACAAACTTCAATCTTAGGAATCTATCAAGTCTTTGCTTTGTTCACGTGGGCAATGTCTCTCCGTGAATAATTTGTTGGCTCTTCTTTTCTTCTTCGCTTGCCAGCGATGCACTTCTTCATGCCTTCAGATAGGTAGCTCCTCCTTAAAAATCCTTGTGTCAGTGTATGCGTACATACATGCCAAAGCTGCTTAAATATTCAACATTGCTTATTCATTTAATTTAAACTGTTTAAATATTCGGGAGGGTCTTCCCTGCCCATATAATTGATAATACCTTATCAATATTTGGAATTTCTATCTATCTATCTATCTATACATATATATGAAAACGTTTGAGATTGGACATACGTTATGCGTAACCTTTAACCCGATGGGTACTTCATTTTGAAGAAGTTTATCATTCCTTTTGATAGAAAACGATGAACTACCAAAACAAGCACTGTGAATTGTACCATTAAAAAACCCACTATGAATTATAGACCGTACGTGAGTCGTCACGGGTCAAAAATAAATATGTAAAGAGTGGCCATTTTTTCTTTATATGGACAGAAAAAATGTACACAATGTTCAAGCACGTCACAAAAACAACTACATAAGCTTGTTCTTTCTAGTACGACAAACACTATACACCCCTCTAACCGCTCTTTTTTATTCAACTTTTTGTCCATTACCTTCTCTCTCTATATTCGATCTCTTAATTTATGGGAAAATTTGTTTTTGCTATTCTAGCTTTTGCCAAAAGAAATTATGTCACTCTAGATTTTGGCATTTCACTTTTGCCAATCTTAGCTTTTGACAATTATCACAATTGTCATTCTGTGGCATAAACAAAAAAATTAGAGTGGCAATTGTGATACGTTGTCAAAGTTAAGGGTGACAAAAGTGAAATGAAATTATTTTGGTATTGTCACAGAATGACAATCATGATAACTTTCAAAAGCTAAGAGTGGCAAAAATGAAATGTCAAAAATCTAGAGTGGCATAAGGAAAACTGGCAAAAACTAGAGTGGAAAAACCAAAATTCTCCCTTAGTTTATTGCCCTTTAACTCTACATCTAGCATCTATGTCATTATTTTATTAATAACTACTATTAATTATAGGTGATCCACAACATATGCCAGTAAGAAAGATTAATCATTGCCCCGGTCCGCCTCTTGCCCTCTCTTGTTGCCGTTCACTTTGGCGTGCGAGGGCTCGAGTGAAGGGATTTTTTGTCGAAAGAGACCACCTGCGCAATCGAATTGTCAGAAAAGAACCCCTCTAAAACGATTTCACAAAAAAACCTCGGTCGTGGCGACAGGCGTGTCAGGGGACACGTGGCACCTGCCGTCACGGTGCGAGGCGGCAGCCCCTGCCGCCACTGCGTCAGGCTGCCTGGAACGGGAATCGGCTGGCGCGATGGAACGGTCTGGCGCTGTGGGCCCCTGCCACATGAGGGGCTGGCGTCAAAACTGTAGCAGCCGGGCCCGGCCACCTCAGGGGTTGGTGGCAGGTCCCATGCATCTACGTGCTCGCCAGCGCCAATGATGTAGCTACAAGCACCCGTTTAGGCAGGCAGGCGAACCTTAGGCATACGCGCTTCCATTTCCATATACGTAGTAGTACTGGAATAGCTATAGCTGATTATATATCGCAGTACTGGACGGACATGTGCACGCATGTTTAGTGGGTAGCAGCAAATGAACAAACCTGCCGCCAGCCCCTGAGGTGGGCGGGACCGGCTGCTACAGTCTTTCCGCCGGCCCCTCAGGCGGCAGGGGCCCACAACGCCAGCCCGTTCCGTCGCGCCAGCTGATTCACGTTCCAGGCAGCCTGCCGCCTGACACAGTGGCGGCAGGGGCTGCCGCCTCGCATCGTGGCGATAGGTGCCACGTGTTGCCTGGCGCGCCTGTTGTCAAGGCCGAAGGGATTTTTTTGTCAAATCGTCTTAGAGGGGGTCTTTTTTGGCAATTCGATTGCGCATGTGGTCTTTTTCGACAAAAAATCGAGTGGAGGTGATGGGCTGGCCAAGGCTAGATCTTGCCCGTTGAAGACCACCCTCCGTCTTCGACGACGCTTCCTTTGAGTTATGACGGTGACATGTGCCCGTGTGTGGTCAAGGTGTCGTTTTGGGCAGCGGGCTGAAGCTTCACAACGGGTCCTTGCTGACACCGCTCCGGTCCCGGCTGCCACGGACTTGCGTTCTCCAGCGTTCATGGCTTGTCGGTGTCCCTACCGACACGATTTTGGCCCCAACACTCCGGTTGTTGCGTTTCTTCTGGGGTCTTTGGTTTGTCGGTGTTCTGGTGGCAACGTCTCCGGCAACTTGGATATGTGCTCTTTTCCGGCTCCAGCTCGCCGATGGCGCCAGTCGCAACCCTATCCTCCATGCATGCTTTCGACCATGCTGCCCCTTCCCGGTCCGTCCACACTCACGACATGTCGTTTCCAAAGCTCGTGTTCCTTCGATAACAGGTGCAGCCCCACGACCTCCTTACTAGGATGGCGGTCGACCGGCGGATTGTCTTCCTCATCTTTGGATTCTGATCTGGCAGCTATGGGATCGATTGCTCGGACTCAGGCCATGCGAAATCCATGCTCGGCTTGTTGATGCTAGCACCAGCGACACTTGCAGGTGTCGTTTCCCTCCCCGGAGGCACTGTCATGGCCTTTATCCGTGCCCCTATTTGAACAATGTTGGAAACCCTAGGTCCGGTTCTTCAGATCGGATGGCGGCAGCATCATGACGTTGCACTCCTTCTTAAATGCACTATCTTATTCGTTCGCAACATCTACGGTGCTAGGTTTGAAGATGCTTGATTGTGTTGATTTGACCCGCTTCTCTATGTAGGATCAGTGGGTTTAGTTGTGTTATTTCCCCTATTCGGGCTAAGCACCCATTGTCTCTCTGCTATGGATTTCATGATTTCCGTGCGTTCATGTCATGTGTTGTAATCCTTATTGTACCAATTCATTTTTCTATTAATAATTATATTGCAGTTGATGGGCTAGTAAGGAAGACTAATCATTGCTCCCGTCCGCGTCTTATCTCCTATTGGCGCATCTACTCTCTTGCCGCCGTTCGCTGGAGCGTGCGAGGGCTCGAGTGGAGGTGACGGGTTGGCCAAGGCTCGGTCTTGGCCCGTTGCAGACCACCATCCGTCTTCGATGGCGCTTCCTTTGAGTTACGACGACGACATGTGCCCGTGTGTGGTCAAGATGTCATTTTGGGCAGCGGGCTGAAGCTTCACGACGGGTCATTGCTGACACCGCGCCGGTCCCGGCTGCCACGGACTTGCGTTCTCCAACGTTCATGGCTTGTTGGCGTCCCTACCGACACGATTTAGGCCCCAACACTCCGGTCGTTGTGTCCCCTTCTGGCGTCTTTGGTTTGCCGGTGTTCTGGTGGCAAAGTCTCTGGCAACTCGACTATGCGCTCTTTTTCGGCTCCAGCTCACCGATGGCGCCGGTCGTGACCCTATCCTCCATGCATGCTTTCTACTACCATGCTACCTTCCCGATCCCGTCCACACTCATGACATGTCGTTTCCAAAGCTCGTGTTCCTTCGGTAGCAGGTGAAGCCCCACAACCTCCTTACTGGGATGGCGGTCAACTGGGCGGATTGCCTTCCTCATCTTTGGATCCTGAGCTGGTGGCTATGGGATCGATTTCTCGGACTAAGGCCAGGCGAAATCCATGCTCGGCTTGCCGATGCTGGGACCGACGACACTTGCGAGTGTCGTTTCCCTCCCCGGAGGCACTGCCATGGCCTTTATCCGTGCCCCTGTTCGAACATTGCATGAAACCTTACGTCCGGTTCTTCGGATCGGATGGCGGCAGCGTCATGACGTCGCACTCCTTCTTGAAGTCGCTATCTTATTCGTACGCAACGTCCCCGGTGTTGGATTTGAAGATGTTCGATGTTCTGCTGATTTGACCTGCCTCTATATGTAGGATTAGTGGGTTTAGTTGTGTTGTTTTCCCTGTTAGGTCTAAGCACCCATTGTCATTCTGCTACAGATTTCATGATCATGCCTCCGTGTGTTCATGTTATGTATTGTAACCCTTATTGTACCCATTCACTTTTCTATCAATCAAGGAAAAAAATAACACGCTATACAAAATAGCGACGTCCCTGAAAATATGCCATTAACGAGACAATATACATATATCAATTTAACGAGACGATCTTCAATATGCTATATATTACGTGCTATTAACAGCGCTATAGCGCGCTATTTTTTTTCACTGCTATCAATAGAAATATACGAAGGCTTTACGTATTCGTAACTAATCCTTAAAAAAACACAAATAACTACAATAGCCTGCATCTAAATCATATTGCCACAACACGCGCCTTGGTGAAAGCAGCGCCGCACTCCCCGTGCTTAACGATTTACTCGTCGCTTAATTTAACTTAAACAACAGTGCTACTAATCCACAAGTGATGAGCAACCCCCCACCTTCTCCCACTCTCTTTGCTTAAACAAGGAATCCCACGGACCATGCTTTTAGTTTGTTAGTAATCCGAGATCCTATCCACCGAACGATCAAAGATCACACTCAAACCACATATATTTTGTCTCCGGAGCCTTGCGCTTTGAACCTCTCCAGCTTGCCTGCTGCGGTCTTGGCCGGCATCTCATTGCAGTTATGCTTGTCATGGGAAGCATCGCAAGAGTATGACTGAATAAGATTGGTCACAAAAAGTATCATAGGTATTATCATGCTTCATGATAATTAATTTTTTTATTACTTATATAACACAATTAAATGAGAAAATAAGGCCGAGTATCATATTATGATATTGTATCATATTAAATAATTTATTATTATATGTCTTGCATGATATGAGACTATTATAATATCCAGTTATGATAGGTAAGTATCATATGCATATATGCATGTTACTAATATATGATAATTTTCATTGGTTACCGGACAAGATAAATTAATCCTTGTTACATCTTTCGTCTTTTTTTATGGAAAAAAAAACTAGGTGCTTCACAGCTGTCCATTGCTTACGAGGCCAGTTAAGAATTTCCTAGTATAGTGGAGAGCACAACTGGCAACCTATCGTCGTACTAATACATGTGCAAAGGACTACCCAAATCTTGGTACCCACAGCCAAACTAACGCCGAGCACGTCGTGGTACCACGCGGAACACGATTCCAAAGCGCACCTCGCTCGTCAGACCGCCCTCACAGTCACAGCGACTATAGTGCGGTCCGGCCCCTCGCGTACTGCCGCATCCATGATCAAGGCCTGCCTCCACGAGCTCTGCGCCAGCTGCTGCTCCTGCATACTCCCGCCACCGTCCTCGCCGCGCACCGCCAACCAAGAGATGGACTCCGACGGCGTCATCACGCACCGCAGCGTCGAGGTTAACGGCGTGCGCCTCCACGTGGCGGAGGCCGGCCCGCCCGGCGCGCCCGCGGTGCTGCTGCTGCACGGGTTCCCGGAGCTGTGGTACACCTGGCGCCACCAGATGCGCGTGCTGGCCGCGGCGGGCTACCGCGCCGTCGCGCCCGACATGCGCGGCTACGGCGGCTCCGACGCGCCCCCGGGCGGCCCGGACCAGTACACCGTGCTGCACGTCGTCGGCGACCTCGTCGCGCTCATCGACTCGCTCGGCGAGAAGCAGGTGTTCGTCGTGGCGCATGATTGGGGCGCCATGATCGCGTGGAGCCTGTGCCTGTTCCGGCCGGACAGGGTGAAGGCGCTGGTCGCCCTGAGCGTCCCCTTCAGCCCGCGGAGCCCGGCGAGGAAGCCCGTCGACGGCTTGAAGGCTCTGTACGGGGACGAGTACTACATCTGCCGTATCCAGGTATAAAGATGCCATTAAAACTCTTGATGCCCGATGGATAAGTGGATAACCATGCCAACTACTGTATGAACAAACATTTAGTAAAAAATATTTTCGTTCACTGTTATACTACCACAATCTACACTCCTTGTGCAGACTGCAGAACAAACCTGAAGCCATACTCATCGCAAATGTTTGTTAGTAACAATTTTTTTGTGAGAAAATGTTTGTTAACAATTGAGTCTATTGCAGATAAACATTACATGCTAGAAAACTGTCAATGCCTTCTTTAGTTCAAAGAAACTGCAGATGAATTTTAGATTTTCTTTACTATAAAGTTTTTTCTGTTTGAAAGACTGAAAATCATATAAATTTCTCTATGATCTACTTTGTATACGATTTCAAAGGAAACCTTTCGTGTACGAAAACTGATGACGATGTAATTCACCTAATCCTTCAAAAAGGTATTTGTTTCGCTATGATGCAAGAAGACAACGCCTATAATCCGCGTCGCTATTATATTTCATAATGTATACTTTCTTCGTTTCTAAATACAAATCTTTTTAAAGATTACACCATAAACTACGTACGAAGCAAAACAGACCGACTCAGTGACTCTATACTATAAAATATGTTTATATACATTCGTATGTACTTTATAGTAGAATCTCTATAAAGACTTGTATTTAGGAACGCAGGGAGTACTTTCTCCATTCACAAATATAAGATGTTTTAACTTTTTTTGAATCAAATGTATATAAACACATTTTAGTGTGTTTGTTCACTCCGAGCATCTACATCTGTACACATCAAACGACCTCTCATATGTTCGCGGACACGCCCAGTCAATGACCGGACAGAAGAAAAAAGGAAAAAAGTGACCTAACCGGACCCCTCATATCATTCCTATACGTCCGGACCGTCCGCAAACCCTCGTATCCATCTCAAATATAGGAAATATATGAGGACTCACGGACGCGCCCGATCAGTCCGCCACATAGGACGCAACCCCATCCTGGATCACTTTTTTTTTCTTTATTCATTCTTTTATTTCTCTCTCTTCCTCTTCACCAATCACGTGTAAGTGACCGGACATATAAGGAAGAAAACAAGGAGTGCGGCTGTGCGGACGGACAAATAGGGGACACGCTCGGTCACTGATCGTGCACGTCCGCGGGCGTTTAGGGGGTCATATTTGCTAAGTCCGGCTGTAGATGCTCTCGTTTCTGTCTGTACGTAGTCCATATTGAAATATCCAAAACATATTAGAGGAAGTACGTACTTTTCTATTCGTATAGGATTGGATACGAATTCAATGATATGATTTTTGTTACCGCCGCAATCAGTTTTAGTTGGTTAAATTTATGATCAAACTTTAAGCTCAAAAACCGATGACGCGCTATATTATGGAATGAAGGGAGTATGTCGAACATAGAGTTAAAAAGGACAAACTAAAAAGACACAGCGATTTTCAAAAGTCAAGCCACATGAAATGGCTGCTAACATATGTAAGTTTTTTTTAATCATATGGTATATATAAGTTTGTTCCTATCACTGTCGAGTGATGAAGGCATTTGTTCTCCAAGTTAGGTTCGATTTTTTCCCCACCCATCTACTACTGCATAAGACATCTTGATGCTCATCTAGTTTCGTGACCAAGTAAAGAACTCTTTGAAAGCTACCGTCTAGTATCGGCATCTGCTCAAGTGTCGCAGACGATAACTAAAGCCATTTCCTTTTCAATTCATATAGATTGTTCTTGTAGTTGCATGCGAAATCAACATGACGGAGATGATGCTAATTTGCAGGAGCCTGGGGCAATTGAAGCAGAATTCGCACGGCTCGGCACGGAACTGGTGCTAAGAAAGTTTTTCACTTATCGAACTCCTGGCCCTCTATTCATCCCCAAGAGCGGGTGGGGCTCACCAGATGATGAGGTGTCTTTACCGAGCTGGATCACAGAGGAGGACATCAAGTACTACGCGGCCCAGTTTGACAAGTCTGGCTTCACCGGGGGATTGAACTACTACCGTGCCCTGAACAAGTAATTAAGCTACTTACTTTGGACTTGTTTTTTAGATATTTTTATCCTATGGATGAGTGTGCTTTAACTATTGCCGTAACCTAAGTATGAAGACCCAAACATAAAATATGATTCAAAGATTATCAACTTTTTTGCATGTTGTTATTTTTTATAGTTATAGGAGTTCTTTGGAGACAGAGAGGTCGAATTACTATTTTAAATGGATGTATATAAAAAATTCAGAATATTTTACATACATTCATATGCATATAAGTTGAAATTTCAAAATTTATTTTTGATTTACAAATATTATTATATGATATGTAATACTTTAACTTTAGATTTTTCAGAAACAATAATTACTCAATTCGGAATTAACTAAATGAGTGAGAAACTATTTCCCCAAATTTTATGGATTTCCAAAAGACAATTGCCATGATTTTGGTAAGGATGTCTCAAAAGAGATTTCATCTTGCCAAAAATGGAGCAAAAGCTATAGTTCACTTCGTCATATTATTTGTCATTTTACATGTCCAAAAATTTATATTTCCCCTGTTCTTCAGCAATATTTGTGATCTTGTCTTAATAATTATCAAACTAACAATATATACCATCGGCGCTCCACTAGTAGAAATACAATTACCATAGATTTCCCAAAGAGATTTTTGCAGAAAAGGATTGTAGGACAACTATACATGATGTTTTGGTCTAACAATTATATTTGGTCTGTGTTTAGGACATGGGAGCTAACGTCACCATGGACAGGTGCTGAGATAAAGGTACCAACCAAGTTTATAGTGGGCGATGTGGATTTGTCATACCATGTTGCAGGCGCATATGATTTTATTAACAAAGGTGGCCTGAAGAAGTTTGTTCCATTATTGGATGATGTGGTGGTAATGAAAGATGTCGGGCATTTCATAAATGAAGAAAAACCAGAGGAAATTAGTGCACATATAATCAGTTTCATAAAGAAATTCAAGTGAAATGAGGAGTAACAAACACATCAAGGACCATGGTGCAAATGTAGATGCTTGATGGAGAATTTATATTAAGCCCATTTTATTATTGTGTCGCGCAAATTCACATATGTATGCAACTATTATTTTATTTGCATTTCACTCTTTGTTTAATTTGTAATGTCTAGTGCCAGTACCCTGCTTTGTAGGTTGTGTGCTTCGGTTGTTTCTTCTTAATCTAAACTAAAATAAAAAACCACAAGAGCTCGTCACCCTCGGTCAATTTTTTTAAGGTTTTGTTCCAATAGTTTTTGGAGGGAAAATTCAACATAAGGATGGTATATCAAAGCCTTCACCATTTTTCTCTTAGATTGGTGTTGCTTGTGACGAGGGCTTTCAAATAAGATCCATTTTAAATATGTTTTGATTAGTTTTAATTTTTTTGTTAAGTTTCAACACATGAAACTTGGTATGAGCGAAAGACACAATCACAAGTTTCAGAAACTGAAACTTAATTTGCCCTTGAGCGGCGAGGCAAACCGGGTGACCAGACAAGTTTCAACTACCAAAACTTGATAGGAACAATGATAAATTTAGCATGTTTAAAAATATAAAATTTAAATATTAAACCCTAGATTGTAAAGCCTAGAACACTAAAACCCAAAAAAAATACAAAACTTGGTAATATTTGGAAAAACTTAATGTTATGACTATCAATTTTCAATATTAGAAACATATTTTTCTTATTTTTTCTAAAAATGAATTCAAGATTGGTCTTGTTCGCAGGTTCTCACTGCTATGAACACAAATATGCAAATGAAACTTGATTTGGAATTCGTTTCAAAAATTATAATAGACGGAAATTAAAAGGTGAAATGAAAAAGGCACGAAGGATGGGATGGATAGCGCACATCTTTCGTTGTCAAAAGCATGTATGGATAGATCATAAAATATATTGTGACTAAATGCCTAAGACTAGCATATTTACGGATCTTAAAAGCAATCAGACAACATTGCGTGCCCTTGGTGCTCCTACGAATTTCCGTGGTCACATTAGCTGTTATGCAAGGTTTGCCATAGATTGGTCACTTTGAAAGCAAGGAATGCAAGGGTTTTCAACAGACTTAAAACAACAAAAGCAACTGACACATTTGTGCAGTGCTATTATCATGGAGATTACAGGTTGGAAGAAGGAAAGAGGTGGTGTGGGTGGCTTAGATAGATTTGTGTGAGAGTAGCCTTAGTAGCTTGGTTTGTGTGGGTGTGGCATGTTCTTTGTTGAATGTTCGCATCCGACAAAGAGCTCATGTAAATCTTTTACTTCCTTCTATAAAAAATATGATACATCATTGATGTACTTTTAAAAAAAATAGGTGTTATTATTTATATTATTTTATAAATCAGATCTTGCATCCTAAAAAGCATGGCTATTCTATATTTTTATTTTTGCTTGATTTCTTTTTATCCTAATGAAAGGGGTATATTGTTTTTGAAAAAAATATGGTATTTATTCCATGGTCACATGTTGCAATCGTAGGAACAAACTGTTGGGGAGCGTCGCATGGAAAACAGAAATTTTCCTACGCACACGCAAACCTATCCATGGTGATGAGCATCTACGAGAGGGGGAGTGGATCTACGTACCCTTGTAGATCGCTAAGCGGGAAGCGTTAAGAAACGCGGTTGGTGTAGTCGAACATCTTCGCGATCCAAATCGCCGAGCGTCCCGTGATCCAATCACGAACCGTCCCGCGAACACATCATGATCCGTCCCGCGAACTCATCACGATCCGTCTCACGAACTTGATCACGATCTGTCCCGCGAACTCATTACGATCCGTTTCGTGATCACATCACGAACCGTCTCGCGATCTCGATCACGGTCCTTCCGATCTAGCGCCGAATGGACGGCACCTCCGCGTTCAGCACACGTGCAGCTTGATGACGATCTCCACCGTCTCGATCCAGCAAGAGGAGGTGGAGAGGAGAGAGAGAGTTCACCGGCAGCGTGACGACGCTCCGGTGATGGTGGTGGAGCAATTCAGGCAGGGCTTCGCCTAAGCGCTGCAGAAAACCGATCTAGAGGAGAAACTATGCACCGGTGGAACGGGTAGCACGTGGCTGGAAATTCTGTCCAAAAACCACCCAATCCACTAATATATATAGGAGGAGAGGAGAGGAGAGGCAGCCAAGGCCTTTGGGTCGTCCGAAATAGGAGGTGGGAAGCAATCCTACTTCGTCCGAAATTGGCTGATTTTTCCACTTTTTGCTTTAGGACTTTCTCTCCTGCGCCATGGGCCTTTGTGGCTGTTTTCCCAGCCCACTAAGGGTTGGTTATTATTCTCCCAAATCCCATGGACCTCTTGGGGTTGAAATACCCCTCCCGGAGGCCTCCCGGTACACTACCGGCACTCCCGGTACACCACCGATGAGCCCGAAACTTTTCCGGAAACCAAACTGGGACTTCCTATATATGAATCTTTACCTCCGGACCATTCCGGAGCTCCTCGTGACGTCCGGGATCTCATCCGGGACTCCGAACAAACTTCGGTCACCATCATACATAACTCTACACTACCGAAACGTCACCGAACCTTAAGTGTGCAGACCCTGCGGGTTCGAGAACTATGTAGACATGACCGAGACACCTCTACGGTCAATAACCTATGGCGGGACCTGGACGTCCACATTGGTTCCTACATATTCTACGAAGATCTTTATCGGTCGAACCTCTATGTCAAGGATTCAGTTAATCCCGTATAACGTTCCCTTTGTTCTTCGGTATGTTACTTGCCCGAGATTCGATCGTCGGTATCTCCATACCTAGTTCAACCTCGTTACCGGCAAGTCTCTTTACTCGTTCCGTAATACAAGATCCCGCAACTAACAATTAGTCACATTGCTTGCAAGGCTTATTGTGATGTTGCATTACCGAGTGGGCCCCGAGATACCTCTCCGTCACACGGAGTAACAAATCCCAGTCTCGATCCATGCCAACTCAACAGACACCATCGGAGATACCTGTAGAGCACCTTTATAGTCACCCAGTTACATTGCGACATTTGATACACACAAGGCACTCCTCCGATATCTGTGAGTTGCATGATCTCATGGTCATAGGAACACATACTTGACATGCGGAAAACAGTAGCAATAAACTGACACGATCATATGCTACGTTTGCAGTTTGGGTCTTGTCCATCACATCATTCTCCTAATGATGTGACCCCGTTATCAAATGACATCTCATGTCCATGTCTAGGAAACCTTAACCATCTTTTGATCAGCGAGCTAATCTATTAGAGGCATACTAGGGACATGGTTTTGTCTATGTATCCACACATGCATCTAAGTCTCCGATCAATACAATTATAGCATGGATAATAAACGATTATCATGAACAAGGAAATATGATAATAACTAATTTATTATTGCCTCTAGGGCATATTTCCAACAGTCTCCCACTTGCACTAGAGTCAATAATCTAGTTCACATCACCATGTGATTCGCATTGTTATGAATCTAACACCCAACGAGTTCTGGGGCTCGATCATGCTTTGCATGTGAGAGAGGTCTTATAGTCAATGGGTCTGTAACATTCAGATCCGTGTGCACTTTGCAAATACCTATGTCAAACTGTAAACACTGCTACCACACTTCGCTCGGTACTATTCCAAATGGCTGCTCCACTATACGTATCCAGATTGCTACTACGAGTCATCCGGATTAGTGTTAAATCTTGTATCGACGTAACTCCTTATGACGAACTCTTTATCACCTCCATAATCGAGAAACATCTCCTCAGTCTCTTAGTTACTGAGGATAATCTTGACCGCTGTCCATTGATCCACTCCTGGTTCACTCTTGTACCCCCTGACGTACTCATGGCAAGGCACACACAGGTGCGGTACACAGCATGGCATAATATAGAGCCTATGGCTAAGGCATAGGGGACGACGTTCGTCCTTTCTCTTTCTTCTGCCGTTGTCGAGCTTTGAGTCTCACTCAACTTTCACACCTTACAAATCAGGCGAGAACTCTTTCTCTGACTGATCCATTTTGAACTCTTTCAAAATCTTGTCAAGGTATGCACTAATTGAAAGTCTCATCGAGCATCTTGATCTATCTCCATAGATTTTGATGCTCAACAATTAGGTAGCTTCATCCAGGTCTTCCTTTGAAAATCACTTTCCAAATAACCGTTTTATGCTTTCCAGAAACTCTACATTATTTCTGATACTCTACATTATTTCTGATCAACAATATGTCATCCACATATACTTATCAGAAATTCTATAGTGCTCCCACTCACTTTATTGCAAATACAAGTTTCTCGTAAACTTTGTATAAACATCAAAACTTTGATCACCTCATCAAAGCGTATATTCCAACTCCGAGATGCTTGCTTCAGTCCATGGAAGCATCACCGAAGCTTGCACACCTTTTAGCATCCTTAGGCCTGACAAAACCTTCTGGTTGTATCACATACAACCTTTCCTCAAGTAAACCGTTAAGGAAACGATGTTTTGACATCCATCTGCCAGATTTCATAATTGAAAACACAGCAACTGCTAACATAATTCCAACAGACTTTAGCACCACTACGAGTGAGAAAGTCTCATCGTAGTCAACTCCTTGAACTTGTCACAAACATCTTTGCAACAAGTCGAGCTTTACAAATAGTGACATTCACCATCAGTGTCTGTCTTCATTTTAAAGATCCATTTGTACTCAACGACCTGCCGTCCAACGAGCAAGTCTACCAAAGTCTACACTTGGTTTTCATACATGGATCCTATCTCGGATTTCATGGACTCCAACCATTTGTCGGAATCCGGGCCCATCAACGCTTCTCCATAGCTCGTAGGTTCATCGTTGTCCAACAACATGATCTCCAAGACAGAGTTGTCGTACCACTTAGGGGCAGTACACATCCTTGTCGACCTACGAAGTTCGATAGTAACTTGATCCTGAAGCTTCATGATCATCATCATTAACTTCCTCTTCAACTAACTTAGGCTTCACAGAAACATCTTTCTGCGTTGCGCTACTCTCTGGTTGAACAAAGGTTTAACAACCTCATCAAGTTCTATCTTCCTCCCACTCAATTCTTTCGCGAGAAACATTTCCTCGAGAAAGGATCCGTTTAAGTAACAAACACTTTGCACTAGGATCTGAGATTTAAGGTTCACCCAACTGATCTTAGGGTATTCTATGAAGATGCATTTGTCCGCCTTGGGTTCGACCTCATTAGGTGAAAACATTTTCCACACAAGTGTCACAGCCCCAAATATTAAGAAATGACAGCTTAGGTTTCTATCAAACCATAATTCACATGGTGTCATCTCCACGGATTTAGATGATGCCCTATTTAAAGTGAATGTAGTTGTCTCTAATGCATAACCCCAAAAATTATAGTAGTAAAACAATAAGAGACATCACAATATGCACTATATCAATAGGGCATGACTATGATGTTCGGACACACCATCACACTATGGTGTTCCAGGTGGCGTTAGTTGTGAAACAAATTTCACATTGTCTTAAGTTGTATGCCAAACTCGTAACTCAGATATTCACCTCCACGATCATATCACGATCACTTTTATCTTCTTGTCACGATGATCTTTAAACCTCACTCTGAATTTGCTTGAACCTTTCAAACGATTCAAACTTGTGTTTCATTAAGTAAATATACACTATATCTACTCAAATCATCAGTGAAGGTAAGAAAATAACGATATCCACTACACGCTACAAGACTCACTAGATTGCATACATCAACATGTATCATTTCCAATGAATCACTTGCCCGCTCCATCCAACGGGGTCCTTTAGTCATCTTGCCCAAGAGGCATGGTTCGCACGTCTCAACCGATTCGAAATCGAATGAGTCCAAATATCCATCAACATGGAGTTTATTCATGCGCTTTATACCAATATGACATTTAGCGGCAGTGCCACAAGTATGTGGTACTATCATTATTAACTTTGTATCTTTTGACATCAATGTTATGAACATGTGTACTACTACGATCAAGATTTCAACAAACCATTCTCACTGGGTGCATGACCATTGAAGGTATTATTCATGTAAACAGAATAACCATTATTCTCTAACTTAAATGAATAACCGTATTGCAATAAACATGATCTAATCATGTTCATGCTCAACGCAAAACACCAAATAACATTTATTTAGGTTTGTCACTAATCTGAAGGTAGAGAGAGCGTGCGATGTTGATCACATCAACCTTGGAAACACTTCCAACACATATCCTCACCTCACCCTTAGCTAGTTCTCCGTTTATTCCGTAGCTTATATTTCGAGTTACTAACATTTAGCAACCGAACCGGTATCCAATACCCAGGTGCTACTAAGAGTACTAGCAAGGTATACATTAATAACTCGTATATCAAATATACTTCTATCAATGTTGCCAGCCTTCTTATCTACCAAGTATCTAGGGTTGTTTTGCTTTAGCGACCGCTCACCTCATAACAGAAGCACTGAGTCTCGGGTTTGAGTTCAACTTTGGGTTGCTTCACTGGAGCAGCAACTGACTTGCTATCCATGAAGTTTCCCTCCTTGCTCTTGCCCTTCTCAAAACTAGTGGTTTGATTAACCATCAACACTTGATGCTCCTTCTTGATTTCTACCTCCGCGGTGTCAAACATTGCGAACAGCTCAGGAATCATTATTTCTATCCCTGGCAACTTATAGTTCATCACCAAGTTCTAGTAGCTTAGTGACAGTGACTTGGAGAACTATATCAATCACTATCTTATCTGGAAGATCAACTCCCACTTGATTCAAGCGATTGTAGTACCCAGACAATCTGAATACATGCTCAACGATTGAGCTATTCTCCTTCATCTTACAGGCAAAGAATCTTGTTGGAGATCTCATATATCGCAACACGGGCACGAGCATGAGATCACAATCTCAGCTCCTAGAACATCTCATATGTTCCATGACGTTCAAAACGTTTCGGAGCCTCAATTCTAAGCTGTAATGCATGATGCACTAAGCTATCAAGTAGTCATCGAAACGTGCCTGTCAGATATTCACAACATCTACAGACGACGCTAGAGGGGGTGGCGCACCAAGCGGTGCATTAAGGACATAAGCCTTCTGTGCAGCAAAGAGGACAATCCTCAGATCATAGACCCAGTCCGCAATATTGCTACCATCAACTTTCAATACTATTTCTCTAGGAACATATAAAACTACAAGGGAGCTACAGCGTGAGCTAGTAATCTACAACATAATTTGCAAAGATACTTTGACTATGTTCATGATAATGAGTTCAATTAATCATATTACCTAAGAACTCCCACTCAAATTGACATCCCTCCGATCATTCGAGTGATACATGATCCAAATTCACCAACTCAAGTCCGATCATCACGTGAGTTGAGGTGGTTGCAATGGTGAACATCATTATGTTGATCATATCTACTATATGACTCATGTTCGACCTTTCGGTCTCTTGTGTTCCGAGGCCATGTCTGTACATGATAGGCTCGTCAAGTTTAACCCGAGTGTTCTGCGCGTGCAAATCTGGCTTGCACCCGTTGTATGTGAACGTAGAGTCTATCACACCCGATCATCACGTGGTGTCTCAACACGACGAACTTTCGCAACGGTGCACACTCGGGGAGAACACAGTTCATCTTGAAATTCAAGTGAGGGATCACCTTATAATGCTACCGTCGACCTAAGCAAAACAAGGTGCATAAAAAGGATTAACATCACATGCAAATCATAAGTGACATGATATGGCCATGAACTTGTGCTTTTGATCTCCATCTAGAAAGCACCGGCATGATCTCCATCGTCACCAGCATGACACCATGATCTCCATCATCTTGATCTCCATCAACGTGTCGCCATCGGGGTTGTCACGCCGTGCATGCTTCTACTACTATTGCTACCGTCTAGCGATAAAGTAAAGCATTACATAGTGCTTAATGATTGACACGCAGGTCATACAATAATTAAAGACAACCCTATGGCTCCTGCCGGTTGCCGTATTCATCGACATGCAAGTCGTGATAATCTATACATCACATGATCATCTCATACATCACATATATCACATCATGTAATTGGCCATATCATATCACAACATACCCTGCAAAAACAAGTTAGACGTCCTCTAATTGTTGTTGCATGTTTTACGTGGCTGCTACGGGTATCTAGCAAGAACAATTCTCTGCTACGCAAAAACCACAACGGTGATACACTAGTTGCTTTTCAACCTTCTCAAGGACCGCCTTTGTCGAATCCGATCCAACTAAAGTGAGAGAAACTGTCACCCGCAAGCCATCTAGGCAACAAGTTGCGTCGAGGGAACCGGTCTCTCGTAAGCGTACGAGTAATGTTGGTCCAGGCCGCTTCATCTCACAATCCCGCTGAACCAAAATACGACCAAGGGAGGAAGCAATCTAAGCATCAACGCCCACAAACCTTTTGTGTTCTACTTGAGATCTCATCGAACCAGCAACCTAGCTCATGATGCCACTGTTGGGGAACGTCGCATGGGAAACAAAAAATTTCCTACGCACACGCAAACCTATCCATGGTGATGAGCATCTATGAGAGGGAGAGTGGATCTATGTACCCTTGTAGATCGCTAAGCGGGAAGCGTTAAGAAACGCGGTTGGTGTAGTCGAACATCTTCGCGATCCAAATCGCCGAGCGTCCCGCGATCCAATCACGAACCTTCCCGCGAACACATCACGATCTGTCCCGCGAACTCATCACGATCCATCTCACGATCTTGATCACGATCTGTCCCGCGAACTCATCACGATCCGTTCCGTGATCACATCACGAACTGTCTCGCGATCTCGATCACGGTCCTTCCGATCTAGCGCCGAACGGACGACACCTCCGCGTTCAGCACACGTGCAGCTTGATGACGATCTCCACCGTCTCGATCCAGCAAGAGGAGGTGGAGAGGAGAGAGAGTTCACCAGCAACGTGACGGCGCTCCGGTGATGGTGGTGGAGCAATTCCGGCAGGGCTTCGCCTAAGCGCTGCAGAAAACCGATCTAGAGGAGAAACTATGCACCGGTGTAACGGGTAGCACGTGGCCGGAAATTCTGTCCAATAACCACCCAATACACTAGTGTATATAGGAGGAGAGGAGAGGAGAGGCAGCCAAGGCCTTTGGGTCATCCGAAATAGGAGGTGGGAAGCAATCCTACTTCACCTCCAATCCTAGTTGGAGTAGGATTGCCTCCTATTGGCTGATTTTCCACTTTTTGCTTTAGGACTTTCTCTCCTGTGCCATGGGCCTTTGTGGCTGTTTTCCTAGACCACTAAGGGCTGGTTATTATTCTCCCACAGCCCATGGACCTCTTGGGGTCGAAATACCCCCCCCGGAGGCCTCCCGGTACACTACCGATGAGCCCGAAACTTTTCCGAAAACCAAACTGGGACTTCCTATATATGAATCTTTACCTCCGGACCATTCCGGAGATCCTCGTGACGTCCGGGATCTCATCCGGGACTCCGAACAAACTTCGTTCACCACCATACATAACTCTACACAACCGAAACGTCACTGAACCTTAAGTGTGCAGACCCTGCGGGTTCGAGAACTATGTAGACATGACCGAGACACCTCTACGGTCAATAACCAATGGCGGGACCTGGACGTCCACATTGGTTCCTACATATTCTACGAAGATCTTTATCGGTCGAACCTCTATGTCAAGGATTCTGTTAATCCCGTATAACGTTCCCTTTGTTCTTCGGTATGTTACTTGCCCGAGATTCGATCGTCGGTATCTCCATACCTAGTTCAACCTCGTTACCGGCAAGTTTCTTTACTCATTCCGTAATACAAGATCCCGCAACTAACAATTAGTCACAGTGCTTGCAAGGCTTATTGTGATGTTGCATTACCGAGTGGGCCCCGAGATACCTCTCCGTCACACAGAGTAACAAATCCCAGTCTCGATCCATGCCAACTCAACAGACACCATCGGAGATACCTGTAGAGCACCTTTATAGTCACCCAGCTACGTTGCGACGTTTGATACACACAAGGCACTCCTCCGATATCTGTGAGTTGCATGATCTCATGGTCATAAAAACACATACTTGACATGCGGAAAACAGTAGCAATAAACTGACACGATCATATGCTATGTTTGCAGTTTGGGTCTTGTCCATCACATCATTCTCCTAATTATGTGACCTCGTTATCAAATAACATCTCATGTCCATGGCTAGGAAACCTTAACCATCTTTTGATCAACGAGCTAGTCTATTAGAGGCATACTAGGGACATGGTTTTGTCTATGTATCCACACATGCATCTAAGTCTCCGATCAATACAATTATAGCATGGATAATAAACGATTATCATGAACAAGGAAATATGATAATAACTAATTTATTATTGCCTCTAGGGCATATTTCCAACACAAACTTCTCAACATAGGTAAGAACATATCTAGTCGATACCCTAAAAATAGAGGAGTAAACGGCAGAGTAAAGTTAGTTAAGTATACTTTTACTCCTGTATAAGTGGTCGGACCTAGCGGATCCCCTAAATTTAGTAGAGTAAAAAATTCCACATTTGTTTATCCTAGCCACATTAACTTCAAACAATTGCACAATATATCAAACTTGTGGAAACAAACATGCATAGCATATAAAGCGTTAACAAGCATATAGTTTCATGGATTGGGATATTCAAATTAGAACATGCATAGTTCATTCGAAAGACATGACTTCACCGATCAAGTTTGATCCAAAATCACCACAACATAGCATGGTTTATGTTGTAGATCGAGCCCAACCTATGAAATGTACGAGCACGAACTCAGACCCCTTCCTTGCCAAAGAAATCACCACTACCACCGCCATACACATGCCCACCACCATCCTCTCGGCCAACATCACCACCATCATCCTCACGACCATCACTCCCTTAACCGTCATCACCATTCTGAAGAGAGACTTCTGATTGGGTCATCATCTCCCGACGAGTGAGCTCCAATTTTTCTTTTTTGCAGTCTCATCCATTGTGGCTTCGGGTTCATGAACATGATAGCATGGTCTTCGGCTTTATTTGCATTTCTAAGCCTCTTCTTCTCGAGTGCAAGTCTACGCTCCTCCGCCTTCAATTTCCTCTCTTCAACCGTCAATTTGAATTTCCATTTTTCGTCCTCCAACATCTTGAGCTCATTTCATCTCGTCTTCTTCTTTTCCTTGCATTCGACCGCCAACACTTTTTTGGTTTCAGTCGCGGCCTCATGTTCATATTTGTATGTGCCACTGAGTGTTCCTCTCCTCTTTCTCTTTCGCAATCTTGTTGCCATCCAGACTTTTGTTGGCATCTTCATTGGCAACCTTTCTTTCCTTGGAGTGGTCTCCGCAACTCTTCGGACCCACTTCTCATTGATACAAAGCTCTTTGTACCAATAATACGAAGTGAATAGTTTGTGGACGAACTTCTTGTTTCTTTGTTTGAAGAGATTTTCAATGACCGAGCCAAAATCCATAACCTACACACCGCTGGGTGGTGCATGATTCACTTGATCAATGTAACCATACCATCAGTTGCATTGGTCTTGGATGATGCCCCAAGAATGCCCAAAAGAACCTTCGGTGCAACTTGATGTGACATCAATGGAGTTGTAATAGTACTCTGCATTTCTCTCCCAAAACTGGCCGTTTGATAGTTCCGTTCAAATCATATAGCATCCACGAAGATATTCATCCAAGTATGGCACAAAGCAACATCTTCCGTTTGGTTGTAGTAGTGAGTCCTAATCCTTCGTTGCATCAACTTCTTCTTCGTCCATCTCCTCAAGTTCGCTCCCTTCGGTCACCTACCCTTGGCCCACTTGATGATCCCACACTGAATCATAATTGAGATCATCAATCCCAAACGTATGAGACGACTCCAAAAACACCATGAATTTGTATGTGTTCATCTCCGTAGTACGACCAAACTCCATCATCCGTCTGCCGCTTATAATCAACACAAAATTCATCGGACGAAATGAAAAATGATTTTTTGTACCTATAGACATTTCATCAAGCACTTGGGGACCACGACCCTTCTTGATGCCTATGGCCTTGGAAGCGTCGGAGCACTGGCCATACGGGTGGCCGGAGACACCACACGAGTCGCCGGACGGGGGCGAGGGGCCGGAGTGGCTTTCTTCTTCTTCTTCGTCGAGTCCTTGACGAGGGCCAAAGCGGCGATCACCGGTTTCCTAGCATGCTTGCCAGAGAACTGGCCATAGACACTGCACGAGTTGCCGTACGGGGACGACCGAGCGAGGGCCTGGAGTGGCTTTATTCTTCTTTGTCGGGTCCTCGGGGAAGGCCAACGCGTTGGCCATCGGTTTCCTAGCATGCTTGCCATCGGTAGGAGCAGTTAGCAAGCTTGCCATCGGTAGGAGCAGCGGGAGGGTGACCTACCATCACCAAAGAGGTTGACCTTGGTACCACAAGGTTTTCGATACCCTGCCTTTTTCCAGTGTGTGCGGCGGTGTGGGGTCATTTGCGGTGGCGGCGATGACAGAAGGCTCTTGGATACTCTCTCCACCTGGAGCAACGGTCCTCGTTAACGATGGCTACGCGTGGAAAGACAATGGTGGGAAGGAAGACAACAATGGGAACAATGGTAATGTGGTGCACGGGGGCGAGTGCTTTCAGGCGCCACAGGCCAAAATTTCAGCCGAGGAGACCTTTTCACGCAATGCTATCCCGCTACGCCCAAAGTACACACGACAATTTGCAACCATATTTTATTCACGAGAAATCTTAAACCGAAGTGAAGACTTTAGTCTTGAGGGCATGGCCAATACATAGCCTCCGGGTGATGCTTCACATACCATGCAGGATCGGATGTAGTTTCGGATGATGTAACCAAATCCTCAGTAGGAGACGGGTGCTTAGAAGGAAAAAGTATGGTTCGATGCAAAAAACTGAAAAGTTAAACTGGACAATAAAGATACAGGTATACCGAAATCTTTATTTTTCTTTTTGATGAGGTGACTAGTAATAGCTTACATTAGAAAAAAAAAGTCAATGTAAATGACTTAAGATACCTTTTGTCAAGGACATATGTATCCATATACTATTATTGTACATGCCCTTAGACGGGTGACAAGCTGGTTTGTAAGGGATTCGTTGGTAATCGCAAATAATGCAAAAGAGCAGTCAGACTGGAGTAGAACCGGCGAGAGGTGATGCGTTGAATCGCCAACATCATCAAAAAATTGTGGACGACATCTTTAGACATGAATTCACTCAGTAAGCAACTTTATCTTAAAGTTTCGTAGTGCGCCTCCTATTTGGAAGCAAAAAGTGCCAGTTGTACAACAATGACAAAGCTTTTATTCCCAAACAAATTAGGGTAGATTAGAGATGAAATTTATAAAATGACGTGTTTAACTCATGATTCTGACACATAGATAACAAGTTTTTATGCATCTCTGTTCGCGACAAGTTTTTTGGTGATGCTTTGATTCATGATTCTGACACATGGATAGCAAACTTTCACGCATCTTGTCCATGGCTAGTTCTTTGGTGATATTGTAATTCTTCATATTTTATTAGCCGTCCGCTATGCATTGAGGCTTCTAAAAGCCTGGTGATATACTTTTTTAAAGATTATCAGCATACTTTAGTCATTCGATATGCACTAAGAATTTTGAAGGCCCGCTAGGATGGTAGACCTCTTTTGAGATTATCAACATACTTTAGCCATCCACTATGCATTAAGACTTCTAAAGTCATGCGTTCAATATACCTAGACTTCTTTTAAGATTGTCAACATACTTTAGCCATCCGTTATACACTAAGACTTTTGAAGGCATACGTTGAATATACCTAGGTTCGTCGTTATGCAGTGAGGTTTCTAAAGACGCATATGTTAAACCATATGAGACGATGTTACACAAGCTTCTTTTCAATTGGCTATCTTAACTTTTCTTATATAGATTCGGTCTTTCCTTTCTCGTGTGGTCACACATTTATCTAAACATACACATCTCCGTCACACATGAAAATTCGTCTACATATCGTCTTTTAATCGGCCAACACTAACGAGCATAGTTCAAGGATAAAACATCTCCTTGCCAAGGAGAAGATACGGGTTCGATTCCCGCCGCTTGCCTGCTTAATTTATCAAAGTATTATGATAATAAGTTTAGTCTAGTCAACTGTTTAACTACTTATATTAAATACTTATATTAAATTAAGTGTTAATCGGCCAACACTAACGAGCATAGTTCAATGGTAAAACATCTCCTTGCCAAGGAGAAGATACGGGTTCGATTCCCACCGCTTGCCCGCTTAATTTATCGAAGTATTATGATTAAAAGTTTAGTCTAGTTAACTGTTTAACTACTTAGTATCTATATTTGGTAAAAGAACAATTTTCTTCTTTAATCATATCATAAATGGAAAGTGTTCAATTAGAACATGAAAACGTGACTCAATTGGTCTTAGTTAGTCTTTGGGGGACTCTAGAAAGAGGAAAAGGATCCCTTTGATCTCTTTGAAAGAATTGACCGAGGAGCCCGAATTCGGTGGTTAAACTCTACTGCGGTGACGATACTGTAGGGGAGGTCCCGCGGCAAAATAATTCGATGCCAGAATGATAAAAAGCTTAATACCTCTTATTTCTCTTTCTTAATACCTCTTATTTCTCTTTTAATCAGCCAACACTCAGCGCTAGATCGAAAGGAGAAATGACAGTTATGATTAATTAATTTCGTGAGTGAGATGTTCTCACGTTCACTTAATGGTCGCTGCAAAGGACGTTGGATTGTGCGCTCGTGCGCCTAACAAATGCCACGCGATTCCCAGACTTGTTACCATGTTTTGAGACATACGTCCGATATGGGCCATTCTAAAACCACATCTCTAGACCACGGGGACAGAAAATACAATTATCACAGACGACGGCACTGATTTATTAGGCGAGAGCATGCAGCGTGGTGTGTTAATACTTCTCGATGTGCTTACAACAGATACAAGATACACCTAATTATGGTTAAGGACTCTGCACAAGAGTTGGTTCCGCTCCTGGATGTGCCGGTGCCAGGCCCCTTTTCCTCAATGCACATGACCATGGTCAGCCTCGGCCTGCAATTTCATTTTGCCAACAGGGAACATAAGAAACAGAAGAAACTAAGTATGTCGGGTGCAAAACTAAGTGAGTGTCGCGATTGATTCCTTGGGTTACCTTGAGTATGTGCACCTTGTGATCGGCGTCGCCGTTGCGGTTCCTGCCGCGGTACTTCCTGAGCTGCTCCCTGACGACCTTGTCGTAGATGAAGGAGGCGCCCTTGAACTGCGGGAGCGCCAGCCACGCCACGAACAGCAGCTTCACCGGGTACCACACCGGTATCCTGAACGGACGCATCAACAAAATAATGAGATCGACCGGCATATCATCAAGTAGTACTACAAATTAAATGAGTAGCTGGTGGAGGATAAGTTACCAGTAGAGGACGGGCTCGGCCACCATCTCCAGGAGGGTGATGAAGGAGTAGAGGATCCAGTAGGCCAGCCACTGCTCGTCGTCCACCTTGGACGGGCTCTCCATGGCGCACACCGACGCATACCTGCACACAGATCCGCCAGCGTCACACCCAAGGATCTTACGCATACCTGCAGACGATTGATCAACACTGCTTCGCACTTACAGAGGGTACAACAGCGTAATACTTGGCCTGCGCAGGGGAAAGGAATCAGAGGAGCATATTAGACATCACTGGACCCTCCCACATGGTAAAAGAGTGGAGCACCGGCTGCCATGAAACCATGATCTGCAAGAAGATTAGATGCGTACCCGGCGACGGAGTGGAGGTGGGTGAGGAGCGCCCATGACTTGCCCATTCCCGCCCTCCCGACTCAGCACACCAGTCACCCTGCGTGCCTGCCTCTCTATACCTTGGACGGAAGCACGGAGACCTCGGAGAGAAGCAAAGCTCTATTCGACCGACCGACGTGAGACGCGAAGAAGGAATCGGTGGAGGACGAGCAGAGGATGGGCAGGGGGTGAGATGGCTTTATAAAAGCATGCGAGCGGTGGTGGGCCGGTAGCAATGGCACCGGGTGCTTGCCGTGTACGTGGCGGACAGGCGGCATCCTGGGGTTTCTTCCCCTGAGAGCTAGAGTGGCCGACCTGACAAGGCACACTCGAGTCTCGCGGTGAGCTGGTGTGGGTCGCTTTTCGTGGTCGCTCCACGCTCCCTGCTTTGCATGCCAGGGTTCTTGACTTCCTGTCCTGGCTGAGAGGCAGTAGGGCTCCGCGTGGCGGCACGACGACACGTGCCGAGGAGTGGCCTCGTGCCTACGCGCGGCGGCGTGCCCTCCGGTCGCGAGGGTACGAGTCTCTCGATCAGCGTGTGTTTTCTTTTTTTTTGAGGGAATCAGCGTGTGTTTTCTGGAAGATCCTATACCAACGCACGTTGCGCCCAAACCTTATTTGGCGCTTATGACGTCATTTTTCTGGAGAAACTTTACTTCTTCGTTCTGCATCAAAATGTAAGTTTTTTCGACACTATAAAAATATTTATAAATGTCTTATGAAGAGTATCTATCGAGTGTCGATACAAAAAGTACAAGAAAGGAAAAACATATCAAGATTCATAGATCACCTAGAGATGACAATGAAACGAACAGAAGCCCTTTACATATCTGAGCAGGACAAAAACTTTAACAAAAATCAAAAAGCATCTAAAAACCTAACCCTCCTATCGTCAAAGGCTGGGTTTGACCGCGTCTTCATGGTCTTAACACAATGGGAGACAAGGTAGACCGACGAGAGACGCGAGAAGATAAATCCAATTTGACACCTATGACATCGTTTTTAGGTCTTTCCTCAACTCGCGCATAGAGCCCGCGTTTGAAACACTAGGCCGGCCTGTTAAGTGTTTTTTGAATGAAACCTTGATTTAGATTTTAGGAAGCCTTTGGAAGCTTTAATTCTGAATTTTTACATGCCATTTTTACTATATATTTTTGTTGGTTTTCTTTGAGTGAAGGTTCACTCAATTTTTCTTTTCATTTTTCAAATTCATGAACTATTATCAAATTTGCAAAATAAAATCTGGATTTTTCCTAAATTCATGATTTTTTTACATTGACAAGATTTTTTTCAAATTCATGAACTTTTTCAAAATACATAAAAAAATGCACAGAAGTTTTCCCAATAATTTTTCAAATCTGTTTGTTGTTGGACGCATGACTTTTTTTCAAATCCATAAGCTTTTTGTCAAACCCCATGAACTTTTTCGTGGTCGCAAACTTTTCTTCCAACCCCATGAACAATTTTATGAACTCACGAACATTTTTGAGCTCGTGAACTTTTTTTTAAATCCATGAGCATTTGTTTTTGAATTGCTGTTTTTAAAAATTCCTTTCTCCAAAAGGTAATGATTAGTGGTTAGTGATTGACCCATCAGCATCGAACCAAGCAACAAAGAAACAAACCTACGTGTGGTGAGCGAGGTCTTTGGCTCGTTCTTGGGTTGGCACACGCAAACGGACACATTAGAGCCAGGTACACAACCGGCACATAGGCGCTAAGGAGGTGTTCCCATCAAGTCATCAGTGTTTCGCACATGGAGGGACGCACGAATAGAGTTGCGCCAGACCATTTAGTAACGGCGAGTGTGCCGTTGGACCGATTTTGGATCCTTCTATAGGGTCTTGGTAGGTTTTGGTAACATTTTGAAGGGTCCCGAAGAGGTTTTCACTTTGGTTTTCCTGGTGAGGTCAGTATTTTTGCGCATATATGCCGAAGCCATAATGACAATTCCCCTATGCACACGAAATATACGTGATATTTGGGCATGAAGTGGAGAGAAGCAGGGGACTTTTTCTGTGAAGACGTCGTACATAATGATCATGTAAACTAAAATTAATAGAGAAATCTAGATTAAGGAGAATTGGAGGGGGGTGTTAGAATAGTTGCGTAGAGACATTGGTTTTCCCTTGTACCATCATATCTACTTCTGCCTCTTCCTCTTATTGTAATATCACTCGGTCTCCTTCTCTCGATGTAATCTGGAAGAATCCTAGCGATCTTTCACAACTTGTAAGCCACGACAACTTTCCAATATATACACAGGTGGCCCAGACGAAGGGTTCAAGCTTTCCACAAATCTTTACATGGTAATCAGAGCCAATCCTCATCGCATCTAGTTTAGATCGAGAGTAGAACTACCTTTCGCAAAGAGAAAGATGGCAGGCACCGCCGCCAGCACCGCTGCTTCCACCACCGCCGCCCTTGTTGGTTCCACCATGAGTGCCCTATCCACCCAAACCGCAGCATCCACTTTCGCCTCTTCCTCGACCTCCAGCAGCTCCATCTCTCTCGGCCCTCCTCCATCGGAGAAGCTCATGAGGACGGATTTCCTTCTCTAGAAGGCCATCGTGCTACCCCAAATAAAGGGGGCACAGATGGAACCCTTCCTTGATCCCACAAGTCCAGCGCCTCCTGCTACAATCACCATCGTCAACGATGGAAAAGAAGACCATGTCTTCAACTACGCACGGTCGATCTGGTATGCCCAGCAGCAACAGGTACAAGGATACCTTATGGGATCTCTATCACGTGAGGTACTTGCGCATGTTGTTACTCTACTGATGTCGTCCGAGGTGTGGAGTGCTATCCATGCCTCCTTTGCTGCACAAACGCAAGAACACACCCGCATCGCCCTCGGCAACCTACACAAAGGGAACACGAGCATGCTCGAGTACCTTGCCAAGATCAAGGCTCTCGCTGATGAAATTTCCTGCACCGGATCTCCTCTATCTAATGCATAAGTCACCTCCTTCGTGCTCAAGGGCTTGGACATCGAGTACAATCCGGTGGTCTCAGCTCTCGTCGGACGCGTCAAACTGGTGTTCACTCAAGAACTCTACAACCAGCTGTTGAGTTTCGAAGCCCGCATGACTCTGTTGCAAGGTACAAACGCTCGCCAATCCGTAGTTAATTCAATTTCTCGTGGTCGCGGCAATGGTGGTCGAGGACGTGGTCACCGCGGACACCAGCAGGGGCGCAGTCGTGGCAACGGGAACAATGGTGGGCATGGGCACGCCAACAACTCTAGCCCACGCTTCTCAGGTGGCTCCTCCAGGCCCCGTTGGCAGCTCTGCAAGAAGCCATGACACGAAGTGAAAGACTGCTGGCATCACTTTGACGAGGATTATGTGCCCGATGAACGTCATGTTGCTGCTGCAACGAGGGAACAAGAAGAAGGAGGAGATACAATCTGGTATGCTGACCCCGGAGCCACAGATCATGCCACTAGCGAGTTGGAGAAACTTGCACATCGAGAAATATACCATGGCAATGATCAAATTAACACCGCTGCAAGTGGTGGAGGTATGGACATACATCACATTGGTCAATCGTATATTAATTGGCCTACTTCTAAACATGATCTTCTTCTTAAATATATTCTCACGTTCCTCAAGCCAGCAAAAATCTTGCTTCCATGTCTCTTTTATCATCTGATAATAATGTTTTCTTTGAAACTCATCCCAAGTATTTTTTTTACATTAAGGATCGGGCAACGAGGGAGCCCCTCCATCACGGTAGATGCGTTGGTCGTCTATATCATATCACCTCAAGAGTTTTCAGTCGCGATCATCGTCAAGTTTACTCCATCGTCAAGCCCTCCTTAGAGAGGTGGCATCAAAGATTAGTACATCCTTATTTCAAATTAGTTGATCAAATTGTTAATAAATGCAATCTTCAATTGCCTACTTGTGAGAGTCAAGAGTCTATTTGTGATGCTTGTCAATGTGCTAAGAGTCATCAACTTCCCTATCCCAAGTCTTCTAGTGTGTCTGATGCTCCCTTGCAATTAATATTTAGTGATGTTTTGGGGCCATGCCCAAGATTCTTTTGGAAGAAACAAATACTATGTCGGTTTCATTGATGACTATAGTAAGTTTACCTAGATATACTTACTTAAGTTCAAATCCGAAGTTTTCTCAATCTTTCAAGAGTTTCAAAAACTTGTTGAATGGCAATTCATCATTGTTCAAAGTGATTGGGGGGGGGGGAGAGTATGAACTCCTTTTTCCGGAGCATAGGCATTGAGCATCATGTTTCTTGTCCGCGTGCACACCAACAAAACGGTTCTCCTGAACGGAGACACCGTCATATCGTTGAAGTAGGGCTCTCTCTTTTTGCCCATGCTTCCATGCCTCTTAAATACTGGGATGAGGCCTTCATTGCTGCCACTTATCTTATCAATCATTTACCTAGTAAGGTCATTGGAAATACAACTTCCTTAGAACGATTGTTCCATCAAAAACCAGATTATGACTATCTCAAAGTTTTTGGACGTGCATGTTATCCTAATCTTTGATCTTAGAATCATCATAAACTTGAGTTTTGCTCTACTCAATGTGTTTTTCTTGGCTATAGCAATCTTCACAAAGGCTATAAGTGCCTCAAAGTCTCAACTGGTCGCATTTATATCTCGCGGGATGTTGTTTTTGATGAAAATATTTTTCCTTTGCGGAACTTCATCCTAATGCTGAAGCCCTCCTTCGTGCTGAAATTGCACTTCTCAATGATCCTTTGGAACCCTCTAATTACGGGGGTGCGTTAATACAAGATGATCATATGTTTTGTATGTCCATACCTCTACCACTTGAAGCAGTGTTAATTTGATCATTGCCATAGTATCTTTCTCAATGTGCAAGTTTGACACGGCGTCCTCCGGCGTTGCTGGACGAGGTGAGTGTGTCGATGCACTGTTGGAGGGCCCTGCTGCAGATAGGTTGTCGGCCACCTGCCTATCCCTCTCACAAGTGGCATGCGGAGATGGGCTGGATGTCGCGGTGGTCTCCGAGCCTGGTTTGCGGTCGGCCACATGCTCTGGGCCCATAGTAGCCCTGCCACTTGGCATAGTAGCAGAGGACACATAGTCCCTGGCAACGCAATCATCCTTGATTGGCGCACCTTTTCTGGAACTGGCATGCTGCAACAAATCAGCCTGGGATCCAGCACTATCTCTGTTGTTGTTTTCTGCACACATAAAATTATACGGATTTTCTACACTTTTTGTGTTAGAATCCGAATTTTCTTTGGAACCAGAACCAGAACTGCCTGGCAAGGCAGTCGAGGGAGATTCGGCAGGATTCTTTGTCGCTGTTCCTGATACTATAGAATTTGTGGATGATCATGTAGCATCCAAAAAATCCGAGCGCAATAGTAGATCCAAATCTCGAGTGTTAAAAATGGTACAATAAGGTATGATTTCCATAAACGTGCTTTGCTTGTCAGTACCGGTGAACCTACTCATTTGAATGAAGCTCTTGCTCACAAAGAATGGAAAAAATGCTATGGATAATGAATATCAAGCTCTCATGAGAAATAAAACTTGGCACTTAGTACCACCAGAAAAAGGAAAAAAATGATTGACTGCAAATGGGTCTATAAGATCAAAAGGAAATTAGATGGAAGTATAGATAGATACAAGGCTAGATTGGTCACAAAGGGTTTTAAGCAAATGTTTGGAATTGATTATGAAGATAGTTGTTAAAGCAGCTACTATTAGACTTGTGTTATCTATTGCTATTTCCACAGGGTGGCGTCTACGAAAGCTAGATGTACATAACGCGTTTCTTCATGGTGTTCTTGAGGAAGAAGTGTTCATGCGGCAACCACCAGGATATGAGAATAAAGGCACATCACATTATGTTTGTAAGTTGGATAAAGCTCTGTATGGTTTAAAACAGGCCCCAAGAGCCATATTCCAAGTTGAGCACTCATTTACAACAACTTGGCTTTACTCCAAGCAAGGCACACACCTCATTATTCTTTTATAATAAAGGCAACATTTCTATGTTTGTTCTTGTTTATGTTGATCACATTATTGTTGCTAGTTCCAGTTCAGAAGCTACCACATGTCTGCTTAATGATCTCAATGTTGAGTTTGCACTCAAGGATCAAGGTAATCTTCACTACTTTATTGGCATAGAAGTGAAACAGATCGAGGATGGAATACTTCTGACACAGGAAAAATACACCACAAATATTCTTGAAAGAGTAGGACTGGAATACTGTAAACCTGTAAGTACACCTCTTTCTACTTCAGAAAAACTTACAGTTGAGGGAGGACAGTTACTTGGGACACATGATGCAACAAATTATAGAAGTGTTGTTGGTGCATTACAGTATTTGACTTTAACCAGAACAAATATATCATACTCTATTAATAAGGTATGTCAGTATTTGCATGCACCAAGTACAGTTCATTGGACTGCAGTTAAGAGAATTTTGAGGTATCTCAAGTTTACTAAATCACCATCTATGCTTGTCAGTGCATATTCTGATGCAGATTGGACAGGGTGTGCTGATTATAGAAGATCTACAGGTGGATTTGATGTGTTCCTAGGATCAAATCTTGTATCATGGAGTGCAAGGAAACAGGTATTGTCTCAAGATCCAGTACCGAGGCAGAATATAAGGCGCTTGCTAATGCAACTGCAGAAGTCATTTGGATTCAGACTTTTCTATATGAACTAGGAATCAAAGCTCCACAAGCTGCAAGGTTATGGTGTGATAACATTGGTGCAACCTACCTTTAAGCAAATCCTATTTTTCATGCACGCACTAAACATATATAGGTTGATTTTCACTTTGTGAGAGAAAGAGTAGCACGTAAGCTACTTAACATCAGATTTATTTCCATAGGAGATCGACTTGCTGATGGCTTCACTAAACCACTTACTACAAGTAGACTGGATGAGTTCAAGCACAATCTAAACCTAGATGTTGTCTCCTAGGTTTGGATTGAGGGAGGATGTTAGAATAGTTGCGTAGAGACATTGGTTTTCCCTTGTACCATCTTATCTACTTCTGCCTCTTCCTCTTCTGGTAATCTCTCTCGGTCTCCTTCTCTCGATGTAATCTAGAAGAATCTTAGCGATCTTTCACAACTTGTAAGCCAGGACAACTTTCCAATATATACACAGGCGGCCTAGACGAAGGGTTCATGCTTTCCACAAATCTTTATAGGGGGGGGGGGTCATCTAGAGCGGCGGATCAGGAGAGTAATGCTTGGAAGAATTATGGAAGATCGATGTACCACTAAAAATAAAGTTGTTTCTGTGGCGGCTAGCTCAGAGCTCGATTCCCACAACCAATCTTCTCAAGCATAGAAACATGTCAACTTTAGCCCCGTGGATGTTGTGTGGTGCCAGAGATTCATGGAGGCACGCTTTGGCTAACTGTTCGATGGCTTGCAATATATGACCTCTATCTGATGAGGCCTCGTGGAACAAATGTGCCAGCACAAGAGTGACAATATGAGGGACTAGCTATTCACCATGAAAAAAGTATCACCACATGATCTACTTGCCCGCATGGTGATTACCTTCTAGGCAATTTGGGGAGCAAGGAGGAAGGCTGTTTATGGGGACATATTCCAAAGCTCCTTGTCAACACATATTTTCATCCAGTCTTTTATGAGAAACTGGGGGAGACAATGATGCAAGCACGGACGGTAAGACCAACACACTAGATCCAGCCGCTGGAGGAAATGACAAAGGTGAATGTCTGCCATTAAGGAGAGTTCGGGTCTTGGATCAGTATTTGCGATATCCAAAGATAGGAAGAGTTTATTCCTCGATGCATCATCTATTGTGTTTTGCGACATCTCCGACCCTACTACACTAGAAGCATTGGAAATTAAAGATTTAATGGAACTACAAAAGAACATGGACTTGCAATCCATCCACGTGGCTTCAGGCTGCAAGGTGGTGATCGAGGACATGAGGCAGAAGAGTGCATCCAGCTACAATGCTATTATAATAAAATCATAGAGTACTCGAGCAGTTTTAATTATGTACATTCGTTCATGAGTTTAGAAGCTTGAATTTATGAGGCCCACAATCTAGCGAAGCATGCATTACAATTGGGGATTGGTCGGCGCGTCTGGTTAGGCCACCCTGGTGAACTTTAGTTCGTCGCTGTAAATATCGTGACGATTTAATAAATCTTCGCATGATTGTCTAAACGAACTTGTTTTTTTGAGTTGTTTAGATTTACTTTTTGGTATTCTTTGTTTTATTTCCATGTTTATATTTTTATTTTTCAAAAACGTTTTGGAACTCAAATATTTGCTCAAAAATTCAAAATATCCTCATCTTTTTGAAGAATGTTCACATTCAAAAAAAGAATGATCATGTTATCCAATTTTGTTCATAATTAAAGAATGTTTTTGCGTTTTTCATTTTCTTAGTATTTCAAAAAATGTTCACGTATTTAAACAATTTTTCAGAATTTTGGAAATTGTTCTTGTTTTATATTTTTTTTTAAAATTAAGGAAATGTTCATGAGTTTAAAAATATTCGTTTTTTGAAATAATATTTTAGAATTTTAAAAAATGTTGCTCTTTTAAATTATGCTCAAAAGAAGGAAAAAACACGTTTTCAAAAGAAAGTTCAGGGGTTCCAAAAAATGTTCAAAATCAAATTGTTTTGGACTTCAAACTTTGTTCGCGTTTCTAAAAAATGTTAAAGTTTTCAAAATTTCAAATTTATAAGTATTATCTATTTTCCAAAAGGTTATATCCCGAACTACAAGAATATGCTCACACTTTTGTCAAAAATTGTTTGTGCTTGTCAGAAGTTCGAATTTTCAAAATTTACTTCCAATTGTTTAAAAAAATTCATATTTGCAAACATTATTCGCCTTTTTAAAATTATTCAATTATAAAAAATATTCACGCTTTCCAAATAACTTTTTATTTTTCATAAAACATATCGGGTCCGCTACTGCAGCTAGTTCTTAAATTCTCGTTGTGCTGATTAATCACTCACGCTTGTCATCTCGAGTGGCCAACCACTCTCCTTCACCAAATATTTGTAAAAGAAATTACTCTCCACAGCGCCAAAAAAATTTATGGTTAGCAAGGCTATACACGTGTGTGTCGCGAGTATATTTGCCGCAAATGCGGCAGATACGAGCTTCCTGTATTTCTTGGCACGACTATGTCTTGCTTGGCGCGAGACACAGCGAGTTGAGACAGTGTCCGCAAGAGGCCGGAGGCAAAGTGCTCTTTTTATTTGTTTTCTTTCAAATTCTTGTATTCTTCTTTTCATTTTCTACTTATATTTATACTTCAAAATATTCGAAAATATATGTTGCAATTTTTTTATATAAAACTAAAGCATATATTTAAACATGCATTTAAAAGTGTTGCAAGCATATAGAAAAAATGTTTTTGATATATATAAATAATCCGAAAAAATGTTATTTGTGCATAGAAAATGTTTCACATGTATCAAAAAATGGATGATATTTACGAAAAAAGTAGAGGTGAAAACATATATTTGAAAACATGTTAATCATATAAATATATAAATATAAATATATATAGAAAAAAATCCATGCTACAACCGGGGTAGTTACCCCCTAGGAATCCAACGTTGATCTCATAGTGCTTTGATCAAGTGCCTAGCTTGCACCCGACCCGTTAGGAATTTTTTAGTATCCGACTTGTTTGGAATATATGTTTCCGTCGTGAGCTTATCCTTCTATTGTGTGCCTTATCCGGTACTAACAAACTGAGGTGCTCTTCTACGTAAAAATAGTTTCTATTTGTACATCTTGTTACTAACAAACTTTTCATCTATGGTTGTTTAACTCTCTTGCATTTCTTCCGTCAGGGATTGGCTATAGAGGATCGGCGTCGTTCCTACTATTTTTCTGTCGCCGGCGACCCAACGAAATATCAGCTGGCCGACGTTGGCCCATTCTGCTTTGAGACCAGGCAAGAGCTCTTTCTGTTGCACAGGCGGGTGTACTAATGGCAGTATAAAGGTACTCTTCATGGCTCCATTAATTAATTTACGTCCATGCATGCCACCTGATGCTAATTGATTTTTCCTACATGCATTCATGGACTTGAAAATGCTCGTGTTGAATCATCCGATGAATCTATTAAAGTGTTATGCAAGACGGCAAGATTGGTATTTGTAGCGGCCGCCGCCTCCGTATACCTGATCACCTGCTGCAACAACGTCTCCCATGCAAAAGTTGTGACACTCCGGCCGGTGGGCTTAATGTGCAACGACTACCAACGTGAGGTTTTTATGGTGCGGCGACGCGAACGAAGACCTGCGGCCGCACACGACTGATGGGTGACTGCTCTAGTGTGGTCGCAGAGACGACGACACATGGCTGCACGCTGTCGACGGGTGACGGGCGTGGCAGCAGTGACCGCGGCACGACGTACGATTGCATATGTCCGACATGTGAGTCCGGCGCGTCGGCGTCGGCAACGACGGTAACAATGTATATATACTCACACTACACACTCCATCGTGAGATGACAATATATGAGAAGTGAGAACATGCTTAATTACATCCATGGCTGGAACAACACCTGTATATGTTCTTTCAGTCATAGGATCAGGCGATAAGCACTCCAAAAAGCCATGAATGTACTTGTACTTCCATACCCATCAGTGCCATGTGTGTACACCACTTTTGTACTATGAGATACGCTATACTATCCTTTTTATGATACTCCATACTATTTTCAATATACTTTGTTTGTGACTATGAAGTACAAACCAGGTACATCATACTCCATACTGCATTCTTGACTCTTGAGTATATATACCACATATCTTTTTGTACACTTGATACTTCATACTCCATACTCTTTCACCATACTTTATACTCCATACTCCTTCACCATACTTCATACACCATACCTCATATATACTCCAGTTCTTCATACTCCATCTCACTACCAAATATATATTCTAGGAACTGTTCTTTTTAGTATGTAGTATATTATGGACAATCAGAATGCTGGCAGAACTGTTCCATAATATACTACATACTATTAAGAACTGTTCCATAATATATTATGGACAATCAGAACGCTAGCATATATATGAGTCTTTTAATATACTACATACTCAAAATAATATACTGCACATATTTTACTATATATGCAGCATATACTATTGTTTGTTTGCTAATAGAAACTACATATATAAACACAATCTTTTTTGATATTGTCTATATGTAAATTATATTGGCAATACGAGTCCAGCGCTAGGTTATTTAATGTGAACCCGTTGACTAGCTGGCTAGATACCTGCAGAAAAAGAAGCCAGAGCTGATACTTATCCATCGGTGAATCTGCTGCATGCGCCCAAAAATTTAGCAGGTTGTTCAACAAACTAGTGTGCTATTAAATTGTTTTAACTAAATTATTATATTAGAGTGGGACACTATCGGATCTTCTATCCACTAACCCGATTAATGGTGTTGTTTGAGAGGACAGGTGGCAGCCATATAGCTAGGGGATAACTACACCCGGTTGTAATAAAATATGTCCTATATATTTTATAAACCTGTATAAAAATATGTTTTAGATCTATACCAAATATGTACAATATGTATGAAAAAATAGACACCAAAGCATATATTTATAAAAAATGTAACCAGGTATCTCAAAAATGTTAAATGTGTATGAAAAATGTGAAAACACAAATAAAAAATATTTTATGTATTGTGAAAAGTAGACAATAAGGCTCTGTTTGGAAGCAATGTCTTATTCAAACCTCAGTATTTTGATACTGTGGTTTTTTATACCAATGACAATAAATGCTATAGTTTATGAAACCAACAGTCTTTTTTAGTATTGCGGAAACAGTGGTATGTTTGACACTCAAGAGTATACAGCGTTGCAATAGGTCACCACTGGACAAGAGATTTCTTGCGTTTCTCAGTTTCTATAAAAGATGTCCCAACCTAATTTTTTAATACTACAAAAACACTACAGTTTGTTGGATACTGTATTTTATAATAATATAATTTTTATTAGAGCAAAACACCTTGAAGTATTTAAAACTATAGCTTTTTAAAAACTATAGTATTCTTGAAATAATTTAAGAATATTTTACAACCAAGCACAACCTAAAACATATATTTGCAAAATATTAATCATTTATATGAAAAAAAACTACATATAGATGTATAAGGAAATGTACACCATGTACAAAAACAACATACATCAAAACATATATCTTTAAAAATATTAATCATATTTAAAAATTATTAAACTTGTATCACAGAATATTCTTTATGTATGTGTAAAGTGTACAATGTCTAAGAAGAATTTAGACATTTGTTGAATAGGGAGAAAGGAAAAAAAGAAAAGAAAAGAAAGGAACCAAAAACCGAAGAGGGAAAGAAAGAAAAATGAAAACCAAGAAAATCATAGAAAAAGCAGTACCATGCGGACTGTCTTCCATAGCCGCCGCCTCGACATCCAAGGTCTAAATCACCACCAACCACCCACTTCATCATGCACCAACCATGGTAGGATGAGTAGAGTCATTCCATTCACACGTGGGTAGGAAGCGCCCACACCTGGGTCCCCAGCCAGTCCCTCTGTACTAGGGGGAACACGACCCAATGACTGCCGACTGCCATCGCGAAGCAAGCCGAGACATAGCCCAGTGACCTTTGCAAGGCAAGCTCCCACGACGCCATGTTTGTGACCATCATCGTCGAACCGCGTGACAGTGTAGCGAGCCACGACTACCACCACCTCGCACCATGCCCACAAGGAGGGAACCACCAGGACCGAGCCCGACCACCCTACCCAGAGCAGTGATACGTCCATTTTGCATCATGATTGTATATTGATATTTATTGCATTATGGGTTGTTATTTCACGTTATGGTACAATACTTATGCCTTTTCTCTCTTATTTTATAAGGTTTACATGAGGAGGGAGAATGCCGGCAGCTAGAATTCTAGACTAGAAAAGGAGCAAATCTGAGATATCTATTCTGCACAACTCCAAAAGTCCTGAAAATTTATGGAGAATATTTTTGGATTTAATAAAAAATAGTGGTGCAAGAATCAATCAGAGGGGGGCTACCTGCAGGCTTGTGGGGCCTCTGTGGATCCTCCGGCGCCCATCTTCTCCTATATGTTGGGTTTTGACTTAAAAAAATCAGAAGAGAGCTTTCGGGACGAAGCGCCGCCGTCTCGAGGCGGAACTTGGACAGAACCAATCTAAAGCTCCGGTAGGGTTGTTCTGCCAGGGAAACATCGCTCCCCGAGGGGGAAATCGAAGCCATCGTCATCACCAATGATCCTCTCATCGAGAGGGGGTCAATCTCCATCAACATCTTCACCAGCACCATCTCCTCTCCAAACCCTAGTTCATCTCTTGTATCCGATCTTTGTCTCAACACCTCAAATTGGTACCTGTGGGTTGCTAGTAGTGTTGATTACTCCTTGTAGTTGATGCTAGTTGGTTTACTTGGTGGAAGATCATATGTTCAAATCCTTAATGATAATTAATACTCCTCTGATCTTGAACATGAATATGCTTTGTGAGTAGTTACATTTGTTCCCGAGGACATGGGATAAGTCTTGTTATAAGTAATCATGTGAATTTGTATTCGTTAGATGTTCTGATGAGATGTATATTGTCTCTCCTCTAGTGTTGTTATGTGAACGTCGACTACATAACACTTCACCATTACTTGGGCCTAGGGGAAGGCATTGGGAAGTAATAAGTATATGATGGGTTGCTAGAGTTATAGAAGCTTAAACCCTAGTTTATGCATTGCTTCGTAAGGGGCTGATTTGGATCCATATGTTTCATACTATGGTTAGGTTTACCTTAACTCTTCTTTCATAGTTGTGGATGCTTGCGAGGGGGGTTAATCATAAGTGGGAGGTTTGTCCAAGTAAGGGAATCACCCAAGCACCGGTCCACACACATATCAAATTATCAAAGTAACGAACATGAATCAAATGAGCATGATGAAAACTAGCTTGACAGAAATTCCCATGTGTCCTCGGGAGCACTTTGCTTTATACAAGAGTTTGTCCAGGCCTATCCTTTGCTACAAAAAGGATTGGGCTACCTTGGTGCACCTTTGCTACACTTGTTACTTGTTACTCGTTACGAATTATCTTATCACAAAACCATCTGTTATCGATAATTTCAGTGCTTGCAGAGAATACCTTACTAGAAACCGCTTATCATTTCCTTTTGCTCCTCGTTGGGTTCGACACTCTTACTTATCGAAAGGACTACGATAGATCCCCTATACTTGTGGGTCATCAAGACTCTTTTCTAGCGCCGTTGCCGGGAGTGAAGCACCTTTGGTAAGTGGAACCTGGTAAGGAAAAATCTATATAGTATGCTAAAATTTACTGTCACTTGTCACTATGGAAAGTAATCCTTTGAGGGGCTTGTTTAGGGTATCTTCACCTCGACTGGAAACACAAAGAGTTGTCCCTCAACCTACTGAACCTACTGAAAATATTGATTATGAAATTACTTTGGGTATGATAGAGAAACTGATTTGCATCTAATCTATGTGGATGAAGTTTGTGGATTATTTAAGCTTCCAGGTCTACCCAAGGATCACGTCAAGAAGAAGGTCTTTCCTTTATCTTTGAAGGAGAAGGCATTGACATGGTATAGGCTATGTGATGATATTTAATTATGGAGCTACAACCGATTGAAGATGGAATTTCATCAGAAGTTTTATCCTATGCATCTAGTTCATCGTGATCGGAATTATATTTATAACTTTTGGCCTTGTGAAGGAGAAAGAATCGCTCAAGCTTGGGAGAGGCTTAAGTCAATGTTATATTCAAGCCCTAATCACGAGCTCTCTTGAGAAATTATCATTCAGAATTTTTATGCTCGGCTTTCTCGTAATGATCAATCCATGCTCGATACTTCTTGTGTTGGTTCCTATATGAAGAAAGATATTGACTTCAAATGGGATTTATTGGAAAGAGTTAAATGCAACTCTGAAGATTGGGAACTCGATGAAGGTAAGGAGTCAAGTATGAACCTTAAGTTTGATTGTGTTAAATCCTTCGTAGACACCGATGCTTTTTGTGAATTTAGCACTAAATATGGACTTGACTCTGAGATAGTAGATTCTTTTTGTGAATCTTTTGCTGCTCATGTTGATCTCCCCAAGGAGAAGTGGTTTAAATATAATCCTCCCATTGAAGTGAAAGTAGTTGAACCTATTAAATTTGAAGAGAAAACTATTACTTATAATGTTGATCCT
The DNA here is from genome assembly GCA_022496015.1 of Hordeum marinum. Classification (NCBI taxonomy): domain Eukaryota; kingdom Viridiplantae; phylum Streptophyta; class Magnoliopsida; order Poales; family Poaceae; genus Hordeum; species Hordeum marinum. Next base: position 164,901,650 of record CM039678.1, on the reverse strand, counting down.
GTTATTCCCGTTGCTTATATTGAGAAGCCACCTTTCCCTTTTAGAATAAAGGATCATGCTAAAGCTTCAACTGTGGTTCGTAAGAGCTGTGCTAGAACACCTACACCCCTTGAGCAAATTAAAGTTGAACCTAGTATTTCTATGGTTAAGGATCTCTTGGTTGATAATATTTATGGGCATGTTATTCAATTTTGTGATGAAGCTGCTAGAATTGCTAAACCCGATGCTAAAGATAAACATAGACCCATTGTTGGCACGCTTGTTGTTTCTGTTAAAATAGGAGATCATCGTTATCATGGTTTATGTGATATGGGTGCTAGTGTGAGTGCAATTCCATTTTCCTTATATAAAGAGATTATGAATGATATTCCACCAGCTAAGTTAGAGGAAATTGATGTTACACTTAAGCTTGCCAACACAGACACTACATCACTAGTTGGGATTATTATAGATTTTGAAGTCTTGTGTGGGAAAATAAAATATCCTACTGATTTTCTTGTTCTTGGTTCCCCACAAGATGATTTTTGTCCCATTATATTTGGTAGACCCTTCTTGAATACCATTAATGCCAGGATAGATTGTGAGAAGGAAACGGTTACCGTAAGCTTTGGGAACACGTCTCATGAGTTTAATTTCTATAAATTTTGTAGGAAACCCCATGAAAAAGAATTGCCTAGTAAGGATGAAATTATTGGTGTTGCCTCTATTGCTATGCCCCTTACTGATCCTTTAGAGCAATATTTGCTAGACCATGAAAATGATATGCATTTGAATGAAAGAAATGAAATAGATAGGATTTTCTTTGATCAACATCCTATTTTGAAACACAACTTGCCTGTTGAAATACTTGGGAATCCTCCTCCACCCAAGGGTGATCCCGTGTTTGAGCTTAAACAATTACCATATACTCTGAAATATGCTTATCTTGAAAACAAGATATATCATGTTATTATTAGTGCTAACCTTTCAGAGCATGAAGAACAGAGATTATTGAAAACTCTGAGGAAGCACCGTGCTACTATTGGATATACTCTTGATGATCTTAAGGGCATTAGTCCCACTCTATGTCAGCACAAAATTAAAGTGGAGCCTAATGTTAAACCAGTTGTTGATCACCAACGACGGTTGAATCCTAAAATGAAGGAAGTGGTAAGAAATGAAATATTAAAGCTTCTCGAGGCAGGTATCATTTACCCTATTGCTGATAGTAGATGGGTTAGTCCCGTTCATTATGTCCCTAAGAAAGGAGGTATTACCGTAGTTCCTAATGATAAAAATGAATTGATCCCGCAGAATATTGTTACAAGTTATAAAATGGTAATTGATTTTAGGAAATTGAATAAAGCTACTAGAAAAGATCATTACCCTCTACCTTTCATTGATCAAATGCTAGAAAGATTATCCAAACACACCCATTTCTACCTTCTAGATGGTTATTCTGGTTTCTCTCAAATACCTGTGTCGAAAGAGGACCAAGAGAAGACCACCTTTACCTGCCCTTTTGGTACATTTGCTTATAGACTTTTGGTTTATGCAATGCACCTGCTACCTTTCAAAGATGCATGACTGATATATTCTCTGATTTTTGTGAAAGGATTACTGAGGTTTTCATGGATGATTTTCCGTTTACGGAACTTCCTTTGATGATTGTTTGAGAAATCTTGGTCGAGTTTTGCAGAGATGTGAACAAACTAATCTTGTCTTGAATTGGGAAAAGTGACACTTTATGGTGAATGAAGGCATTGTCTTGGGACATAAAATTTCTGAAAGAGGTATTGAAGTTGATAAGGCTAAAGTTGATGCTATTGAAAAGATGACGTGTCCTACGGATATCAAAGGTATAAGAAGTTTCCTTGGTCATGCTGGTTTCTATAGGAGATTTATTAAAGATTTCTCTAAGATTTATAGGACTTTCACTAATCTTTTGCAAAAAGTTGTTCCATTCGTTTTTGATGATGATTGTGTAGAAGCTTTTGAAATTCTCAAGAATGCTTTGATTACTGCACGTGTTGTTCAACCACCTGATTGGAACTTACCCTTTGAAATTATGTGTGATGCTAGTGATTATGCTGTAGGTGTTGTTCTAGGACAAAGAGTTGATAAGAAATTAAATGTTATTCATTATGCTAGCAAAACTCTAGCCAATGCTCAAAGAAACTATGCTACCACTGAAAAGGAATTTTTAGCAGTTATGTTTGCTTGTGATAAGTTTAGACCTTATATTGTTGATTCTAAAGTATCTGTTCACACTGATCATGCTGCTATTAAATATCTCATGGAAAAGAAAGATGCTAAACCTAGACTTATCAGGTGGGTTCTTCTGCTACAAGAATTTGATTTGCATATTGTTGATAGAAAGGGTGCTGATAACCCCGTAGCATATAACTTGTCTAGGTTAGAGAATGTTCTTGATGACCCACTACCTATTGATGATAGCTTTCCTGATGAACAATTAGCTGTCATAAATGCTTCTCGTAATGCTCCTTGGTATGCTAATTATGCTAATTACATTGTCGCTAAATTTATACCGCCTAGTTTCACATATCAACAAAAGAAAAAGTTCTTCTATGATTTAAGACATTACTTCTTGGATGACCCACACCTTTATAAAGAAGGAGTAGATGGTGTTATTAGATGTTGTGTACCTGAGAATGAACAAGAACAGATCCTACAGAAGTGTCATTCCTAGGCCCACGGAGGACACCACGCTGGAGATAGAACTGCACACAAGGTATTACAATCTGGTTTTTATTGGCCCACTATCTTCAAGGATGCTTGTAAGTTTGTCTTGTCATGTGATGAATGTCAAAGAATTGGCAATATTAGTAGACATCAGGAAATGCCTATGAATTACTCTCTTGTTATTGAACCATTTGATGTTTGGGGTTTTGATTATATGGGACCTTTTCCAATGTCCAACAGGTGTACTCATATATTAGTTGCTATTGATTATGTTACTAAGTGGGTAGAAGCTATTCCAACTAGTAGTGCTGATCATAACACCTCTATTAAGATGCTTAAAGAAGTTATTTTCCCTAGATTTGGAGTCCCCGGATATTTAATGACTGATGGTGGTTCACATTTTATTCATGGTGCTTTCCGTAAATTGCTTGCTAAGTATGATGTTAACCGTAGAATTGCATCTCCTTATCATCCTTAGTATAGTGGTAAGTAGAATTAAGCAATAGAGAAATTAAATTGATCTTGCAAAAGACGGTTAATTGATCTATGAAGAATTGGTATAAGAAACTTGACGATGCATTATGGGCTTATAGAACTGCTTACAAGAATCCTATGGGTATGTCTCCGTATAAAATGGTTTATGGTAAAGCATGTCACATACCTCTAGAGCTAGAGCATAAAGCTTATTGGACAATCAAAGAGCTCAACTATGATTTCAAACTTGCTGGTGAGAAGAGGTTATTTGACATTAGCTCACTTGATGAATGGAGAACTTAGGCCTATGAGAATGCCAAACTATTTAAAGAGAAAGTTAAGATATGGCATGATAAAGGGATACAAAAGTTTGAATTCAATGTAGGTGATCATGTCTTGCTATACAATTCTCGGTTAAGATTTTTCGCAGGAAAACTCCTCTCTAAATGGGAAGGACCATACATCGTCGAGGAAGTATATCGCTCTGGTGCCATCAAAATCAACAACGTTGAAGGCACAAATACGAAGGTGGTAAATGAGAAAAGAATCAAACATTATATCTCAGGTACTCCCATTAATGTTGAAACCAATGTTATCAATACCATAACTCCAAAAGAGCATATTAGGGAGATTTACCGAAACGTTTCAGACTCCGAAAAGGAATAGGTACATGGTACGGTAAGCAAACCGACTCCAAAAGTTTCCCAATAGAAATTTTATTTAGTTTTGGAATATTTAAAAAATTAGGAAAATAAAAAGCAGTCCGAAGGACGCACGGGGAGGCGACAAGCCTGCTAGGCACGACCACCCCTTGGCTGCGCCTAGAGGGCTTGTCACCACCCCGTGCGCCCCCCACACTCCGTTTTCTTGTGGAACACCCCTTCGGGTCGACAAAAATTCATTATATAATCTCCCGAAGGTTTTGACTTTCGTATCACGGCAGTACCTCCTGTTTTTGTTTTGAGCTGTTTCTACAACAGATTTAGAGCAAGATGTCGTCCCAAGAGTCTGATGGGGAGAGCTACATATCGCACTATCTTGCCAATCCCAAGCTCTATGGGGACCTAGATCCTTATGGATTATTCTCGGAGGAGGAACAAGAAGACAAGTATTGAGAAGAAAGCTCAGATGAAGAGGAGACTCCTATGCCTCAGCTGGGAGACATGCACGTGGAGTTCAGGAAATCAAGCCTCCCAAGTGCAAGAAGAAAACCCAAAGTTCTATTTATCCCTTCTCATTTTCTGCAGGAGAGTAAAGAAGAATTATGTCAAAGGATATTGAAGCTCGAGCAGGAAGTAGATGACCCGAGGGAACAAAATTTCATGCTTAAGAGGAAATTGAACAAGCTTCCAGCCTCATCAACAACTCCACCACCACCACCTCCAAAGAAGGACACTTGAGCACATGGGTATGGGCACTCCCCTTGGCTTGTGCCAAGCTTGGGGGAGGTGCCCCGGTATCGTATCATATCACGCCTTTTTTATTTTTCGTTTTTCTTATCTTTCCTAGTTCAATCATTTTTTATTTTGTTTTGATCTAGTAGAATAGAAGTTTTAGTATGATCTACCTTTTAGTTTTTGCTTTTGCTCCCCTTATGTAAGCAAGTCCGAGAGTTATATAATAAAAAGTAGTTCTGATGAGAGGGCTTTGCTAGATTACTATGCTTTTGAAAGTAATGAATAAAGTATAATAGAACAAAAGCAAAGAGTATATATAATGATCTTATGGGGAGTGATGACTTCACATATAAAAAGTATGGTGATTGAAATTTTTTGGGAGTTAGCAAACATAGTAATTGGTCATTGGTGCAATTGAAAGGAAGTGATAAAGAAAGAGAGATTCACATATAAATATATTATCTTGGACATTTTTTATGATTGTGACCACTCATTAAAATATTACATGCCAAGAAGTTGATGTTGGACAAGGAAGACAACATAATAGGTTATGTTTTCTTGCCTCCAGATAGAAGTTATATGGTTTTAGATCCTCCAACATGTCGTGCTTGCTTCCGCCTCATATTATCCGAAACTTCCGCACCAAGTAGAGATACTACTTGTGCATCGAACCACCTCAACCCAGTTTTGCCATGAGAGTCCACCATACCTACCTATGGATTGAATAAGATCCTTCAAGTAAGTTGTCATCGGTGCAAAAGGCAATAAAAATTGCCCCTAAATATGTGTGATCTTTTATTGTAAGGGAAATAAGCATTGTACGAACTTGTCATAGTAAAGAAATAAAAGCGACAGACTGCATAATAAAGGTTGCTATCACAAAGGGCAATACAACACGCCGTTCCTCTGAACTAAGAGTTTGTGCATACAAAACAAAAAGCGCATGACAACCTATGCTTCCCTCTACGAAGGGTATGTCTGTTACTTTTACCTTTTAGTACTTGCAAGAGTCATGGTGGTATTCAGCAATTCCTATATTTCGTTTCTCTTGGCAAGCATTATGTGTTTGGGAACGATCTAGACTTATATATCCACTCGGATGTGGGTGATCATGAGTTATTATTGTTGACATCACCCTTGAGGTGAATAGCTGGGAGGCAAAACTATAAGTCCCTATCTTCCTCTGTGTTCGATTGAAGCTTTGATTTCGTGGGTACCGCGTGAGTGTTAGCAATTGTGAAAGACCAAAAGATGATTGAGTATGTGGATTTGCTTCACAAGCTCTTATATTGACTATTTCCGATGTTATGAGAAATTGTCAATGGCTTCAATGTGTGAGATCATAGTTTGTTGGTTGTAAATTGAGTTCTTGGTTAATACTTTATCTTGAGAATGAATTGTTACTCTAGTATAAAGAATCTCATACAATGAGTATTGTTGTTCTAAAGTTGATCATGGTGCCCTCATGTCCGTATTTTATTTTATCGACGCCTCTATCTCTAAACATGAGGACATATTCATCGATCTCGGCTTTTGCTTGAGGGAAAGCGAGGTATAAGCTTTGGGGAGTTTACATTTTGCATAATGATTTCATATTGATATTTATTGCATTATGGGCTGTTATTTCACGTTATGAAAGTGACAAAATAGTTATATGAAAGATACACATCAAGCCTAAGATGTACCCATCACACGTACATCTTGCGGATTCCACTATTAAGAAACCTATGGGAAGGATTAATGATGTTCTTATTGTTGCGAATATGAATTATGTGCCTGTAGATTTCATTATTCTTGATATATATTGCAATCCTACATGTCCTATTATTCCTGCTAGACCTTTCCGTAGAATGATTGGTGCAATTATTGACATGAAAGAAGGAGACATCAGATTCCAATTTCCATTAAGGAAAGGCATGGAAAAATTTCCGAGAAATAAAATAAGATTGCCTTATGAATCTATTATGAGATCTAATTTTGGATTTCATACCAAAGATGACAATACCTAGATCTTTTGCGTTTTGCCTAGCTAGGGGCATTAAACAATAGCGCTTGTTGGGAGGCAACCCAATTTTATTTTTGTGTTATGTTTTTGTGTGCTTCTGTTTTTGATTGTTTCCCACATTATTACTTCTGTAGTAATTGTGTTTGGTGTTTTAATTAGTGTTTGAGCCAAGTAAAACCTTTGGGGTGATCCATGGTAGTTGTTGATTTGATCTTGCTAAAAAACAGAAACTTTTGTGCTCAGTCCAGGAATTTTCTAAATTTTTTAGAGTGTCGAATGAGTCTGAAATTTTACACAAGATATATATATATATAAATTATCCAGGTTGTCATAATTTTTCAGAATTTTTTGAGTTACATAAGTATACGAAGTTTTCACATTGCTATAGACTGTTCTGTTTTTGACAGATTCTGTTTTCTTTGAGTTGTTTGCCTATTTTGATGAATCTTTGCGTTGTATCATGGGGTATGAACCATGGAGAAGTTAGAATTCAGTAGGTATAACACCAATATAAATAAAGAATGAGTTCACAACAGTATCTAAAGCAGTGATATATTTTCTTATACTAACGGATCTCACGAGTTTTCTGTTAAGTTTTGTGTTGTGAAGTTTTCAAGTTTTGGGTAAAGATTTGATGGATTATGGAATAAGGAGTGGCAAGAGACTAAGATTGGGGATGCCCAAGGCACCCCAAGTCATATTCAAGGATGCCAAAGAGCCTAAGCTTGGGGATGCCCCGGAAGGCATCCCCTCTTTCATCTTCAATCCATGGGTAAATTTACTTGAGGCTATATTTTTATTCACCACATGATATGTGTTTTTCTTGGAGCGTTTTGTATGATATGAGTCTTTGCTTGTTAGTTTGCCACAATCATCCTTGCTGCACACATTTTTGAGAAGGACACACTGAATCGTGAATTTGTTAGAATGCTCTGTGTGCTTCACTATATCTTTTGAGTTAGGCAATTTTTCTCTATGTGCTTCACTTATATTTTCTAGAGCACGGTGTTGTTTGCTTTTTATAGAAATACTTGAACTCTCGTACTTCACTTATGTTATTTTGAGAGTCTCTAAAGATCATGGTAATTGGTCTAGGTTATGAATTTAGTCCTAATATGATAGGCATCCAAGAGGGATATAATAAAAAAATCATATTAAGTGCATTGAGTATTTATGAGAAGTTTGATTCCTTGCATAAAGTTTTGAGATATAAAGATGGTAATGTTAAGAGTAATGTTAGGAAGTAATTGTGATTTGGTAAAAATACTTGTGTAACGGTTTGTGATTCCCGTAGCATGCACGTATGGTGAGCCGTTATGTAAGGAAGTCGGAGCATGACTTGTTTGTAGATTGTCGACCTTTATGTGAGGGTCGGGAGCGCGCGATGATTAACTCCTACCAACCTCTCCCCTAAGATCATGCGTTTAATACTTTGCTTCAATGACTAATAGCCTTTTGCAATAAGTATGTGAGTTTTTTATGACTAATGTTGAGTCCATGAATTATACGCACTCTCACCCTTCCACCTTTGCTAGCCTCTCTAGTACCGTGCAACTTTTGCCGGTACCACAAACAGCTTCCTCAAAGCAGCCACCATATACCTTCCTCAAAACAGCCACCATATAGGTTTCCTCAAAACATCCACCATACCTACCTATTATGGCATTTCCCTAGCCATTCCGAGATATATTGTCATGCAACTTCCACTATTTCCTTTTATGACTTGCACCATCACTTCCATATTGCATATAGAGTCATATTTTGTCATAGGTATCGAGTTGTAATTTTCTTTTGACTTGTAAGTAAATAAAAGTGTAATGATTATCATTATTAGAGCATGTCCCATGTGAGGAAAGGATGATGGAAGCTATGATTCCCTCACAAGTGGGGTTAGATTCCGGACTTTATGAAAAAATAAAGGAGGCCAGCGAAGCCCAAATAAAAATATATAATAAAAGAGGCTTTAGATGCCCACCAATAAAAAATGATGAGAGAAAAGAGAGAAAGGACATTGCTACTATCTTTTTACACACTTGTGCTTGAAAGTGGCACCATGATCTTCATGATAGAGAGTCTCCTATTTTGTCACTTTCATATAACTAGTGGAATTTTTCTTCATGATGCACGTCCACTTAGTTCCTTTTTGAGATTTCATACACTTATAGCTCTAGTGCATCCGTTGCATGGCAATCCCTACTCAATCACATTGATATATATTATTGGGCATCTCCATAGCCCGTTGATATGCCTAGTTGATGTGAGACTATCTTCTCCCTTTCCTTGACAACCTCCACCATATTCTATTCCATCTATAGTGTTATATCCATGGCTCATGCTCATGTATTGCGTGAGAGTTGAAAAAGTTTGAGAAAATAAAGGTGTGGAAACAATTGCTTGACTTTTCATCGGGGTTGTGCATGATATAAATACTTTGTGTGGGGAAGATGGAGCATAGCTAGACCAATATGATATTGTAGGGATAACTTTCTTTTGCCATTATATTTTGAAGAGATACAATTGCTTTGCTAGTATGCTTGAAAATTTATTGTTTTCATATCAATATCAAGCTTTTGTTTTGAGTCTTACAGATCTGAAATATTCATGCCACAATAAAAAATATTACATGGATAAATATGTTAGGTAGCACTCCACATCAAAAATTCTGTTTTTATCATTTACCTACTCGAGGACGAGCAACAATTAAGCTTGGGGATGCTGATACGTCTCCAATGTATCTATAATTTTTTATGATGGCAAGCTATTATATTATCTGTTTTGGATGTTTTATATGCATTAATATGCTATTTTATATTATTTTTGGGACTAACCTATTAATCTAGAGCATAGTGCCAGTTTTTGTTTTTTTCCTTGTTTTTGAGGTTTGCAGATGTGGAATATTAAACGGAGTCCAAATGGAATAAAACCTTCGAAAGGAATTTTTCTGGAAGGGAACAAATCAACCAGGCTTGGAGTGCACGGCAGGAAACCTGCCAGGGAGTAACAAGCCCGCTAGGAGCGGGCCCCCTAGTCACGGCTAGCAGGCTTTCCGTCTCCCGGCAGGTCTCATAACCCTAATCTTTGGCTTATAAATTCCCAAATATCCCCCCAACATCAGAACGATCCACACAAATACTTTTTCGTCGCCAGAAGCCTCCGTTCCCGAGAGATCCAATCTTGGAGCCTTTTCCAGTAATCTGCCGAAGGGGGTTTCGGTCACGGAGGGCATCTGCATCAACTCCATTGCCCCTTCGATGATGCGTGAACAGTCCACCACAGACCTACGGGTCCATAGCTAGTAGCTAGATGGCTTCTTCTCTCTCTTTGATCTTCAATACCATGTTCTTCATGATCTTCATGGGGATCTATCCGATGTAATCTTCTTTTGTGGTGTGTCTGTCAAGATCCGATGAATTGTGAGTTTATGTTCAGATTATCCATGAATCTTATTTGAATCTCCTCTGAATTTTTATATGCATGATTTCATATACTTGCAAGTATCTTCGAGATATTGGTTTGGTTTGGCCAACTAGATTGGTAATTCTTGCAATGAGAGAAGTGCTTAGTTTTGGGTTCAATCTTGCGGTGTCCTCACCCAGTGACATAGTAGGGGTAGCGAGGCACATATTGTATTGTTGCCATCAAGGGTAATAGGATGGGGTTTTCATCATATTGCTTGAGTTTATCCCTTTACATCATGTCATCTTTCTTAATGCCTTACTCTGTTCTTCACGAACTTAATACTCTAGATGCAGGCAGGAGTCGGTCGATGTGTGAAGTAATAGTAGTAGATGTAGAATCGTTTCGGTCTACTTGATACGGACGTGATGCCTATATGCATGATCATTTCCTTGGATAACTACATGATTATTCGCTTTTTCTATCAATTGCTTGATGGTAATTTGTTTACCCACCATGATATTTTTCTTCGAGAGAGAAGCCTCTAGTGAAACCTATGCCCCCCGGGTCTACTTTCCACAATATACTTTCTGATCTATAAACCAAAAATACCAAAAATACTTTGCTGCAATTTATTTACATTTTACTTTCCGTTCTCGTTTACATCTATCTCTATCGGATCTAATCCTTGCAAATAACCTTGAAGGGATTGACAACCCCTTTATAGCCTTGGGTGCAAGAGTTTGATTGTTTGTGTAGGTGCATCCATTGGTGACTTGCTTGTTCCTTCTACCGGATTGATACCTTGATTCTCAATAGCTGAGGGAAATACTTATCTACTGTGTTGCATCACCCTTTCCTCTTCAAGGGAAAACCAACGCAAACTCAAGAGGTAGCACCCGACATCCCATATTGAGAACCAAGAAATCAAAAACACGCATTAACATTACATAACTCAATCATGGGCCAGAAGAATACTCCCTTCGTAAAGAAATATAGTGATCTAAACGCTCTTATATTTCTTTACGGAGGGAGTAGAAAACAAATGCACTATATGAGGAAATTATTAGGGATTTTTATTTCTGTGCTACTGGTTGTTTAGTTGCGCTCAGTTTTGCCCAAGTAATCTAAATTTCATTATTTTTTACCTCCCCCCAGCAATAGTCTCGCAAAAGCCCAAACGAAGCCTTGCCGTCGGGTCAGCGCGGTTGACCGTTACCTCCTCAGTTACTGACGCGTTGGGCCAAAAAGACACGTGGGCCGCGTATACATGTGATCCTGGCCGTTACAGCCTATGACAAGTGGGACATGGGCTGGTCAATTTACTCATGCGTAGAGCCCTAGACGTGGGCTAACAATTGATAACCCACAAGTGTAGGGGATTGCGGCAGTCTTCATGGGTAGTATTTCACCCTAATTTATTGGTTCGACACAAGGGGAGCCAAAGAATATTTATTGGCTCTGACAGTTGAGTTGTCAATTTAACCGCACCTGGGATATCTCTGTGTAGCAAAGATTTAGTAGCACGAGAAATAGTAATAGCAGAAGTAACAGTAGTAGTGACAGTAGCTGTTTTGCAGCAGGAGTGATAGTAGCAATAGAAATACTAACTTAGCAAGATTCAGTATATGTAACACGTAGGCACGTGGATTGATGATGGATAATGATTTAGATGACATTGATCATATAACAGCTACACACTAGGGCGACACGGAACTAGCTCCAATTCATCAATGTAATATAGGCATATATTCCATATATAGTCATACGTGCTTGCGATGAGAACTTGCATGATATCTTTTGTCCCAGCCTCCCGTTGCAGCAGGGTCCTATTGGAAACTAAGGGATGTTAAGGCCTCCTTTTAATAGAGAATTGGAACAAAACATTAACACATGGTGAATACATGAACTCCTCAAACTACGATAATCAACGGAAAGAATCCCAATTATTGTCACCTTGGGGTATGCGGATCATGACACGTAATAGGTGCATACAACTTTCAAGATAGGATCGAAATCACTCTTGTATTCATGAAAACATAATAGGTTCAGATCTGAAATCATGGCATTCGGGCCCTGGTGGCAAGCATTAAGCATAGCAAAGTCATAGCAACATCAATCTCGGAACATAATGGATACTAGAGATCAAGCCCTATCAAATTTAACTCTATTACATGATCAATCTCATCCAATCCCACCACCGTCCAACAAGCCTACAAAGGAATTACTCACTCCCAATGGTGAGCATCATGGCGGTGTTGACGAAGAAGGGTTGGTGCTGACGGCGGCGACGATTTCCCCTCCCCGGAGCCCAAAACAGGCTCCAAATCAGCCCTCCAGAGGAAGAACAAGAGGTGGCAGCGGCCCCGTCTCGTGAAACACGATGAAATCTTCTCTCCGATTTTTTTTCTCCGCGGATGTGATTTTATAGGACTGGACCTGATATGTGGTGCCCCCTGGAACAATCCCTCCGACAGGTCTTCGCTCCATAATTCATCATATATTTCAGAAATAATTCACAAAAAGTTTCGTCCAATTTCAAGAACTTTTATTTCTGCACAAAAATAACATCAAGGTAGTTTTATTGAAAATAACGTTAGGCCGGGTTAGTTTCATTCAAATCATGCAAATTAGATGCCAAAACCCGAGCAAAAGTGTTTGGAAAAATAGATACGTTTGAGACGTATCAACTCCCCCAAGCTTAACTCATTGCTTGTCCTCAAGCAATTCAGTTGATAAACTGAAAGTGATAAAGAAAACTTCTACAAACTCTTTTGTTCTTGTTGTTATACACATGGTTAGTTAGTGCTCAAGTTTTCAGCCTAAATCATAAATAGACACGTCCATATATAACAACAACTAGATATTATATTAACTCATGACAATACATAACCAACCAGAAAGCAATAATAAAATATCTCATGCGCAAACAATTTGTCAAAACAATCATAATACAATATGGTGACATGGTATTTCGCTAGCCTTTCTGAGACCGCAAAACATAAATGCGTAGCACCACTGAGATCCAAGCAACGACTAAACATTGTAATTTAGGGTTGAAAAGATCCAGTCATGCTCATATCCAACATTAACTAGTCTCAGTGTATAAGGATGACAATAACGTTCTCGGGTCCGGTGCTTTAGTAAGAGGATGATGACTCAGCATAAAAAGTAAATAGGTAGGCCCTTCACAGAGGAAAGCATTGATTTGCAACGGTGTGAGAGCTCGAAGCTTAAAACAAAAGTGAAGATATAATTTTTCAGCGATGCACTTTTTTTGTCAACGTTATGACAAAGGTTTTCAACATTTTTCATGCTAAACTCATTATTAGCGTTCCCAAATAGAATATTAAATTTTTACTCCTATCCACCATCCATACACAAACCATGGCTGGCCGAATCCACGGATGCTTGCCAACATACAACTGTCCCAAGAAGTTTGTTTAATTTATTTTGATTGTGTAGCACTGGGCATCTCTTTTACCAGCCTCTCTCGTGCAATGATGGAGAATAAACGATCGTCATGAGAATAACTTGCTTAGCATGGAAAATATTGACCGTCTCGTCGCTCCATGAGTGAGACGAGTGCTCAAATGGTTGTCTATTTGAATATTTAGAGACGACACATGCAAATTTATTTGGAACAGTAGGGTAGTACCGCATGTAGGTATGTATGGTGAACTCACGAGGAATAACTTGGTTTAAAGATTTTGGATGCACAAACAACATTCCTGATTAGTGCAAATGAAGGTTAGCAATAGGTTAAGAAGCGACCAGCTAAAGAGCAACAATGCTCATGACCATGCATTTTGAATAATTAACATTGGACGTAGCATAGGATATGAACATTCTGAATTAAACATCATGAAGGCTTTGGTTCTGATTCAACTATATGTTTGCACATGGGTCAAATCAAACTGTTTGAATTACTCAGAAAGAAATACCATACTATCATATCATATTATAATTATTTTAATGCATGTTGATAATATCGAAGCTGAGGCCGCGGCCGCGCTGGAGGACGACGCTGCGCCGTGCCGTGGTTGGAAGTCATCGTCATGTCGCCGCCTCCGCGTCGCGCACCGCCGGTCATGCGGATTCGTCGGTGCGGGATAAAAGAAAACCTGCCTGCAACGGTGATGTGAAAGCGAACCTGGGAGTTCTGCACTTCTCCTCATCGTCTTCAGAAAAATGCCGCCGCGTTGGTCCTTCAATTCCAGTTGGCTGGTTATTGTAGCAATTAGATCAAGACGTATATGCATCGTTGTATGCGCCACTTGATCCTGTACATGACTCCGATTCATTCCTGATTTCTTTCTGTATTTTCCTCTCGTTGAGTTCGTCGGGGTTGAAGACCGCCGGAGTTGCTCCCTTGTGCTGGCTGAAGACGGTGTCGTCTTGCTTCTGCCACGGAAGACATGCTTTCTTCTCATGTGGCCAAAACGCTCGGATGAACGTGACTCGCGTGAGTGCATGGCATGCAAGAGAAAACAATCAGATTAGTTGTTAAATCTTTGATGTTAATCACATAAGACAATGAATTTGCTTCGCCTGATTGATCTCTTGCACGGATGTGCATCGTCTTTTGCCGGGAGCGGCGAGGAAGCCGACTTCTCCAGCAATCAGGCCATGACCGCCAATATTGGGGAGGAATCGCATGCGCTGTTGCGTGTGTGGTGGCCTGACTTGGAGATCACCGGAGTTTCTGTACTCTGGTTCATACTCGGTAGATCGTGCTGATAACGTGTTAAAATAAAATGAGATTGAATAAAAGTGAATGGATGATTAATCGCCATTTCTGTTAATTCTTAAGTATATATACATCTGAAAGAGATGAGAAAAAGAGGTGTCTGTTCAGAGGCATTTCTTCAGAACAAGTGTCTATTGGCATTAGAAAGAGAGAAAATAAAAGATGCATGTTCAGAGTCATCCTCCAGAACAATGTTCTGTTGGTAATACAAAAAGAGTAGAGACATGACTGTTTAAGGTTGAACACATTCTTTACTAATGATTATTTGTTAATTAGCATGTGTTAATTAAGAATATACATGTGTTAATTATTTTCTAACAAATTCAACGATTGCCCTCCTGCACAAGTCCAGGCGCAAACGGAACTCGTACGTACACGTGTGCTGCAGGTCGTGGATGGCAGACAAATGTTCCATCTATAAATTGGCCGCCGATTCGTTCACGTGTTCCATTTTGAGGTTGAACTGGGTCATTGAAAGTAACGACGTGCTCTTTGGATATCCCTGCGGAAACATCACTATCAAATATCAAGTGATCGATAGCATGCAAACAAAGACATTGTATTACGAGGTGTGCATATGATATGAGGGATTGAAGGAGAACTGCTAACTTGTTGATTATATACAAGAAATGACATAGCAACACGGGAGAAGATAAACGTGGTGCACACGCCAATTATACTCGCAGTAGTCTAGCAGGAAGACTTGGTTCGGACTCGATCGTCTGCCCGTGCACCATGCATGCGTGGGCGGAAAGAACGAGGTGAGATGTCGTTCGGGTTTCAAAAAAACAAACAAACTAAGAACGAGATTGGGTTAGAGCTTTACACGCAAAAAAAAGAGCTTTACACGAAACCCCTGCGATCCACCACTGATCCACAGAGCCCACTCCCTATATATAGTGCGTTCTCCGGCCCCTCGAATCCAGACACATCCACACCATCAAAGTCTGCCTGCCTTGTGCCTCTGCGCCTGCTTAGTTCCATCGTCAGTTCGTCACCGCGCCCTAACCAAGACATGGCTTCCGACGGCGTCATCACCCACCGCAGCGTCGAGGTCAACGGGGTGCGCCTGCACGTCGCGGAGGCCGGCCCGGCGGGCGCGCCCGTGGTGCTGCTGCTGCACGGGTTCCCGGAGCTGTGGTACGCCTGGCGGCACCAGATGCCCGCGCTGGCCGCGGCGGGCTACCGCGCCGTCGCCCCCGACATGCCCGGCTACGGCGACTCCGAGGCGCCCTCCGCCGGCCCGGACCAGTACACCGCGCTGCATGTCGTCGGCGACCTTGTCGCGCTCATCGACTCCCTCGGCCAGAAGCAGGTATTCGTGGTGGCGCACGACTGGGGCGCCATAATTGCCTGGAGCCTGTGCCAGTTCCGGCCTGACAGGGTGAAGGCGCTGGTCGCCTTGAGCGTCCCCTTCACCCCTCGGAGCCCCGCGGTGAAGCCCGTCGACGGCG
Source organism: Hordeum marinum (assembly GCA_022496015.1). NCBI lineage: Eukaryota > Viridiplantae > Streptophyta > Magnoliopsida > Poales > Poaceae > Hordeum > Hordeum marinum. The sequence goes on along the minus strand of CM039678.1, from coordinate 164,885,492 downwards.
TCAGGGCTCTCTACGGCGACGACTTCTACATCGTCAGCTTCCAGGTACGTAGATACTAGTACTACCATGCAAAGCAAAACTCTTGATGGAAGCCTGAAGCCATACTTGTTTTGAAAGTTGCACGCGAATATTTCATACCATATTGCATTTTCAATCCATATATTGTCTCCGGAGTTGCACGCAAAATCAATATGACCAATATATGGCGCCCATTTGTAGGAGCCTGGGGCGATGGAAGCAGAATTCAAACGCCTCGGCACGGAGTTGGTGCTAAGAAAGTTTTTCGCTGATCGAACTGCTAGCCCACTGTTCATCCCGAAGAGTGGGTGGGGCTCACCAGATGATGAGGTTCCCTTGCCGAGCTGGATCACAGAGGAGGACGTCAAGTACTACACAACCCAGTTTGACAAGTCTGGTTTTACCGGGGGATTCAACTACTACCGTGCTTTGAATAAGTAAATAAGTTGCTTACTTTGGACTATTTTCCTCTTGAGGTTTTCTTATCTTATATGGATATAAGTGTGCCTTAACTATTATACCATAACCTAAATATGAAGACCTAAACTTAAAATACAAATCAAAACTTAATACTCCCTCTTCCGGTTTATAGAACTTAAATCTGAAATCTCATCAACCAAGAAGGATGGTGAGTGGATGACATTAGTTTTAATTGATCAATGAAATATTTTTCATATTTTTTATTTTCGAAGTCATAAGTGTAGCATCCTCCCTTTTATTGGACTTTCATGGTGCATATAAAAAAAGATGCATGCATAATCACTAATCTCCTCTCTATTATCTCTATGAATTAAATGTAGCGTGGAACTCAAAGCACTTTAACTCAATTGGACACAAAGTGAGCCTAATATAATGGAAATCCATAATTTTCCAGATGAGCTCTATAAACCAAAAAGGAAGGAGTATAATGTTTTATAGCGTGATTTTTTTGTTACTTACAGGAATTTTCATGCGGAAAAGAGACAAGCTTTGGATTCAAAGCACATATATCTACAATTTTCACATTTATAAACTATATATGTTTAAGTCCAAATTTCAAACTGTATTTTTTATATGAAGAATATTATTATAAAATTTATAATATTCTCCCTCTGTTCCATAATGTAGATTTTCTGAAAATTCAAACCTCACAAACTTTGACCAATTTTGTGGACAAAAATATTTACATCTAGAATTCCAAACTTATATCATTAGATTCTCATAAGATGTGATTTCATACTTTACATTTTTGGTATTGTAGATATAATATTTTCCTTTATAAATTTGGATAAAGTTTGTAAAATTTGTATTTTCAAAAAAAAAACTCTATGCGCACTACATTATGGAACGGAGTGGGTATAACTTTAGATTTTTGGAAACACTAATTACTCCATTTTGGATTAGCTGAATGAGTGAGAAATGGTTTCCCCAAATTTAATGGAGTTCCAAGAAATATTTACCATGATTTGTAAAGGATGTCTCGTGCGCAAGTTCACCTTGCTAAGATGCTGCGAAGCCCGTAATATATTATTACTCATAATATATTGATTGTGTCATTTACCTCTTGTCCAAGTTTTTTGTATTTTCCAAATTTGTCGGCAATAACGCCATATTAATTTTTTCATTTACTTGTGCAAAAAATATCTTTATATTTTTATGCAATAATGCCACATGAATATGTCTTATAAACCAATGGTGTACATCATCCGCAATCAATACATAGAAATATAACTACCATAGATCTCTCAAAAAATGATTGGAGAAAAGTTTTTCTAGCATAACTGGACTGCAGCATAGAATGTTCTTGCCTAACAACAATATTTGTTCTATGTTTAGGACATGGGAGTTAACTTCGCCATGGACGGGAGCTGAGATAATGGTGCCAACGAAGTTCATAGTTGGCGACTTAGATCTAACATATAATATTGCAGGGGCAAAAGATTTCATTAACAAAGGTGGCCTCAAGAAGTTTGTTCCATTACTTGATGGTGTGGTGATAATGAAAGATGTTGGGCATTTCATAAATGAAGAAAAGCCAGAGAAAATTAGTAAGCTCGTAATCAACTTCATAAAGAAATTCAACTAAACTGAAGTATATCGAATACATAATGAATAAGGTCAAAGTGTGCATGGTCATTGGAAAAAACATTTTTTGACCATTGTATTACGGCGTTGACAAATTACAAATGTATTTATGGAAGTATGTTTTTACTGTCCACTACTTGTATCATTTGTGATGTTTACTATAATTACACCTGCACTATGTGTTCCTTCTCGTGCCCTTGAGCGCTTTGATGGGCCAGCCCATTAAGAATCAAAGGAATGGAGGGGGGCGTTTCCATGCTAGTCTATATCGCGTGCTTAAGGTGCCAGATGTCTTGCTTGCTTGTGTTCGATTAGTTTTGTGTGGAACAAAGGAGCTCACGTGATCACCATTGTTGGTCGATTAAAATGCGTAATAATACTACAACCAAACACCAAACAATTCCACATTCCTCACAATTTATTTTGGAATAGATCAACAAGACAAGATGGTGCCAACTAAGAAACACACCACCATGCACATCATAATTAAAGTGCAACCTAACAATGATAAAACCGAAACGAATGGACCGGCTGTGATAAACGAGTCCGAGAGCTCATGTCCCAGGTGTAACACATTTGCACTAGCTTATTTCACAAAAATCACATCTATTACAATTACACATTTTCAAATAACACATTTCACTTCTTTGAAATAACCCGTTACATGTTTCTAAATAATCAGTTTCACATGCTGACATTATATTTCACTTTTCACTAGCTTGTTTTATAAATACATTTGTATAAATATATTTCTTTCATATAAGCATTTGATTTTCAACATATGATATACCTAAATCCTAAAACCAAAATAATATTATGATATTTTCAAAAAACTGAAAATAATTCAAAGATTTTCTACGAAATCAAAACTTATTTGTGTGACTATTTCAAAAAACAAATTTCAATGACTAATTTAAACCCCATAAATCAGAAAATTCTTTTAATACACATACTTAATCATTGAAAAAAAAGAAACATATTTCAATTATTTTAGCAGAAATTTAGATAATTGACAAGAAATAGAAGACAAATTTCGATAGTTTCAAGAAAAAACAGAAACATTTATTTCAACATTTCAATAACTTAAAAACATGAAACAAGTCAATACTTTTATTAAATTTATTTATTCCAACATATATTTCAAAAATTTAGAAAAAAAAATCATAAGCATATGTTTTAGTTATTTCAATAGCATTTCAATTTTTTCATAAACATAAAATTTGAGTAACATCTCAACAAGTTCAGTTTTTTTAACTCCAATTTTAATCTAGAAATTTTGAAAAACACATGTTTAAATAATTTAAAATTTTAACTAACATGAATTTTAGAAATTCCATATTTTTTCTAAAAAAATTAGCAACACAAATTTCACTAAATAGGCCAATTTAGAAGTTTCGACAACACAAATTTTATTAATTCCACTAATTTCAGAACAAATATTTTATAATTTTAATTACTCAATGATATTCCACAAATTTCACTACCAAAACACCAATTAACTAATTCCATTAATTTACGAGCGCAACTCGAGTAATTCTACTAATTTCACAAGCATTTGTTATAAAATGATAATGGTGTTTCTAGTATGTATGAATTCAAATCAAAATTGTTGTTAACAGTGGGCTCGGTAAAACGGTGAGGCCATGAGGGGGAGCTCAACGAGGAGCTTGGCATGGCATGGTATGGAACATCTGGGAGAATAGGAAGTTGTCCAACAATGATGGGTTGAGCGAAGCCGCGGTCTCGGCAAGGGTAATCGTCTCTTTGGCGTGTTCATGGGGTCGCTGTGGTCTTTTTGTAGTCGAGGACTCGTAGATGCCGTGGCAAGAGGCCCAGTGATGATGATGACTAGCAGCGAGTGATCTGGATGGACATCGCACACTAAACCTAGCATCTTTCTCCGTCTTAGCTCGGCTTTGGACTTGGAGCTGCCTTGTTGCCGACGTGTGTGTGTGCCCTTTATGTTTTTTTGGTAACGGGTCTTTTTCCTAGTTTTCTGTAGTTAACCGGGGAATTCTTGTTCTCATATACTTCCTCCGTTTCTAAATATAAGACCTTTTAAAGACTTCACTATAGACTACATACAAAGCAGAATGAGTGAATCCATACTCTGAAATATGTCTATATACATCCGTATGTAGTTCATAGTAAAATCTTTAAAATGTCTTATATTTAGGAATGGAGGGAGTATTAATTAAAAGGATAGAACCCTTTGGTCTCCGGTTTAGAAGAAAACCAGTATGCATATCGGTCATATTGGCGGGCAAAAGGCCAAACGGGCATGGTCAGCCTACCTGGCAATGCTGCGGAGAACGTGCAGCTTTGGTATAACACTCGCGTACGTTACGCGATGTGCCATCGAAATCCGCCTCATCGCCCAAGAATTCCTCCTTATCACAGAGTTATCCTACTACTATTGTTCCCTCCCTTCGCGCTACGAGCTGCCCAAATCATTGGCCACGCACATGCAATCTTATTCCCTTCCTCTGTTACTGTACGCTGATGTTCTTTTTTTAAGTTGAGGATAATTGCATGCCTTGCCGTCCTTCCCCGCTGAAGCTAGCTCGGGCAAGATGACATAGATACAGCATGTCATTCTGCGATGGACGCGGTCACGAACTGGCCGGCCTCTCGGCGGCGTCAATGCTTCGTTGCATAATTGCAATGTGTAAGTGTATTTCTTTACCACGCACATAGCTGGTGGTAGCTGATTGAGGCGGAACCGTGGAAGTTAGCACATGCGTGTGTACGCAGAAACAGGGTGTCCGTCGCACAGATATCCATCCGTCTACGTGATCAGCGGACACCTGACACGTCTATAAATACTGGGAACTGCAAGCACACGTCAATCCATCCGCATTTCATCGATCTTGGATCACTTACCAATCTACTGGTAGTAGCGGAACATAGATACTTCATACTTGTTTCTGAAGCTTCATGGCGATGGGGTCTTTCCTGCTCCCGCTGTCCCTGCTGGTTCTCGCTGCGAGCTCGGCCGTGGCCCAGCTGGAGATCGGCTACTACCGCAAGTCATGCCCGGACGTGGAGGTGATAGTCCGTGAGGAGATGGTGAAGATCATCTCCGCCGCGCCCAGCCTCGCCGGGCCGCTCCTCCGGCTTCACTTCCACGATTGCTTCGTCAGGGTAAGCACAAATCTCTCCACACTCTGCGTTCCATTGATCATAATGGCTTTGTGCACTTGCAGAAGTATGCATGTCCGTGTACTGATGGTGCATGTATGTCCGCAACGCGAAATGCAGGGTTGTGACGCTTCTGTGCTGCTGGACTCCACCAAGGGCAACCTGGCAGAGAGGGACGCCAAGCCCAACAAGAGCCTGCGAGGATTCGGGTCCGTGGAGCGGGTGAAGGCCAGGCTCGAGGCCGCATGCCCGGGCATCGTCTCCTGCGCCGACGTGCTCACGCTCATGGCACGCGATGCCGTCGTCCTGGCCAAGGGCCCCTCCTGGCCGGTGGCGCTTGGCAGGAGAGACGGCAGCATGTCCAGTGCCACCGAGGCGAGCGACGAGCTGCCTCCCTCCTTCGGCGACGTCCCTCTGCTCACCCGGATCTTCGCGTCCAAGGGGCTCGGCCTCAAGGACCTCGTCGTCCTCTCCGGCGCACACACGCTCGGCACGGCGCACTGCCCGTCGTTCGCCCACCGGCTCTACAACACCACCGGCAATGGCCCCGTCGACCCGTCGCTGGACAGCGAGTACGCCGACAAGCTGAGGCTGAAGTGCAAGAGCGTCGACGACAGGAGCATGCTGTCGGAGATGGATCCCGGCAGCTACAAGACCTTCGACACCAGCTACTACCGCCACGTCGCCAAGCGCAGGGGGCTCTTCCGCTCCGACGCCGCGCTCCTCACCGACGCCACCACCGAGGAATACGTCCGGCGCGTCGCTACCGGCAAATTCGACGGTGCGTTCTTTAGAGATTTCAGCGAGTCCATGATCAAGATGGGCAACGTCGGCGTCCTCACCGGCGGTCACGGAGACATCAGGAAGAAATGCTACGTCCTCAACTAGAGAAAGCTACCAGCGGATTAATTCCGTGGAACAAATGTTTGTTGAGAAGTGAATCGATCTGTGACCAGACGGTGTATGTTAATTTGTGTATTGTTACTGCTGGAGTTCAGAAATATATATATAAAACAATTTTAGAGAAACATGACATTTTTTGCAACAAAATTAAGTGCTCCCTCTGTAAACTTATAGTAACCTAAAACTTCTCATAGCAGTTTACACAGGGCATGAATCAAACTTAGGTTAGATGGTTAAAGAAACAATGATAGCCCTTTTATTATTAGGTGTATATACAGACTAGATAAGGCATGCCCCATCCTGAAATTCAAGGGCAGCGAGATTAGTGGGGGGAGGAAGGGTCAGCCCATTAATCATGTAAAAAATCCCCCGTGAGTCTAGCATTTTTAGCGACCATTTCACGCTGGAGGAAGAAAGTATTACGGACAAAGCTCTATGGATTAGAGGTTATACGTGGTGGGACAGTCCATAGAAATTGCCCATAGGCTGAGCATTGTTTTTTGTAGGAAAACCTTCATACCGCACTTTATTTAATTTATAAACAAGATACACAATTTTTACATCCGAGACGATGAAACTAGGAGGGCCAATCATCCCAAAATATAGAAGAATTTGATTCAAAAGCAAATTTACCTAAACTGAGTGCTACCCAGTTTGCCTACTCGGACAGTGGTGTACCGAAGTGTCGGCAGTCTGATAGGCTATGTGAAAGCAATCAGCAAGAATCGCATTGTATGGACTAAATCACTATTCTCGTCCTTTTAGCGATCTTTGTCACAAACTAAACTTGACATGAAAGTATTTTACGATCTGACTTTTTTGACAATGCCATATTCCATGGCGTTTCTTTCCAACATAGAAACGCCAAGCAAGATAGCGTTCCAAAATTAGTAGCCAGCTCGGCCTGGTAGTGAGCGAGGACAGAAATGCTATCTAGCTCGAAGTTTCTATGTCGGACAGAAACGCCACGGACTATGGCGTTGCCAAAAAGGTCAGATCGTGAAATACTTTCATGTCAGGTTCAATTTGTGACAATGATTACTAAAAAGGTCAAAACGGTGATTTTGGCCGGCATTGTATGGACTCCTTACTTGAATAATTTCATTTTATGCTTGAGTTAGTTCCAAAGAATCAGTTTCGATGATCACGAGAACACAACCAAGATCCTCCACAATTTTCACGTCATTCAGCGTAGGTTGAGCATTGTTGAGAGTTCACTTGGGATGGTTTTAGGGTGTTGGCTCCGGTTGTTTGGGCCACAGAGGACGCGACTCGCCTGGTGCATGACCTTAGGATGGACGTGAATGTCCGAGCGGCGGATTCAATTTTGGTTGTAGGGTGTCGACTATGGGTTGCTTAAGTGACGGAGCCGACAGCTCGCCTGGTGCACGACATCGGGTTCGGTGTGTATTTATGTTGCCTGATAACCGACAAGCATAGAGGATCGTGTCAGTCTTTACGGCTAGTATTTCATCCTAATTTATTGATTCGACATAAGGGGAGCCAAAAAATATTTATCGGTCTTGACAGTTGAGTTGTCAATTCAACCGTACCTGGGATATCTCTCTGCAGCAAAGGTTTAGTAGCACGGAAAATAATAGTAGTAGCAGTAATAGTGATGGTAGCAATTTTGTAACAACAGTAACAGTGACCATAGTAATAATAACTTAGCACGATTTAGTATACGTAAAGCGTAGGTCATGGTTGAGCAACGGAAAGATATGAATGTCATCAATCATGTAACAGTTAGACACTAAAGCGACACAGAACTAGCTCCAATTCATCAATGTAATGTAGGCATGTATTCCGTATATAGCCATATGTAATGGATGTACGGTGACCGACGCACCTCCGAGTATATTAAGGGCCTGCATAATTTTCTCGAAGCGGCTGAGGCAAACAAGCAGAATAGTTTTATGCCTTGTCCATGTACTGTCTGTGAGAATACGAAGTCTTCTCCAACTCTAAAACCCTTCACTTCCAGCTGCTTCAGAAGGGTTTTATGCCACACTATAATGTTTGGACCAAGCACGGAGAAAGAGGGGTTATGATGGAAGACAACGAAGAAGAAGAGGATGACGACAACTACCCTCCCCTTGAATATGGTGATGCTGCAATGGGGGAAGCTGAAGATCAAGAGGAACCAGACGATGTGCCCGATGATGATCTTCGCCGGGTCATTGTTGATGCACAGAGAGAATGCGAAAGTGAAAGGGAGAAGTTGAAGTTCGATCGCATGTTAGAGGATCACAAAAAAGGGTTGTACCCAAATTGCGAAGATGACAACAAAAAGCTCGGTACCACACTGGAATTGCTGCAATGGAAGGCAGACAATGGTTTATCTGACAAGGGATTTAGTTCGCTACTGAAAATAATGAAGAAGAAGCTTCCAAAGGATAACGAATTGCCCGACAGTACGTACGCAACAAAGAAGGTTCTATGCCCTCTAGATTGGAGGTGTAGAAGATACATGCATGCCCTAATGACTGCATCCTCTACCGCGGTGAGTACGAGGAACGGAACGCATGCCCGGTATGCGGTGCATTGCGGTATAAGATCAGAAGAGATGACCCTGGTGATGTTGAGGGCCAGCGCACCGGGAAGAGGGTTCCTGCCAAGGTGATGTGGTATGCTCCTATAATACCACGGTTGAAACGTCTGTTCAGAAACAAAAAGTATGCTGAGTTGATGCAATGGCACAAAAAAGACCATAAGAAAGATGGGAAGTTGAGAGCACCCGCTGACGGGTCGCAGTGGAGAAAGATCGAGAGAGAGTGGAGCGACTTTACAGGTGACTCGAGGAATGTATGGTTTGGTTTAAGTGCAGATGGCGTTAATCCTTTTGGGGAGCAGAGCAGCCAGCATAGCACATGGCCTATGACTCTATGTATGTATAACCTTTCTCCTTGGTTGTGCATGAAGCGGAAGTTCATTATGATGCCAGTGCTCATCCAAGGCCCTAAGCAACCCGGCAATGACATTGATGTGTACCTAAGGCCATTAGTTGATGAACTTTTACAGCTATGGAATGGAAGAGGTGTACGTGTGTGGGATGAGAACGAACAGGAGGATTTTGACCTACATGCATTGCTGTTTGTAACCATCAACGATTGGCCTGCTCTGAGTAACCTTTCAGGACAGACAAACAAGGGATACCACGCATGCACACACTGTTTAGATGACACCGACAGTATATATTTGGACAAATGCAGGAAGAATGTGTACCTGTGGCATCATCGATTTCTTCCAACCAACCATCAATGTCGAAAGAAAGGAAAGCATTTCAAAGGTGAGGCAGATCACCGGAAGAACCCTGCCCTCCGTACTGGTGATCACATAATTGATATGGTCAATGATTTACAAGTAATATTTGGAAAGGGTCCTGGCAGACTATCTGTTCCAAACGACGCTGACAAACGCGCACCCATGTGGAAGAAGAAATCTATATTTTGGGACCTACCCTATTGGAAAGACCTAGAGGTCCGCTCTGCAATCGACGTGATGCACATGATGAAGAACCTTTGCATGAACCTGCTATGCTTCTTGGGAGTGTATGGGAAGACAAAAGATACACCGGAGGCATGGGAGGAACATCAACGTGTGCATGAAAAAGATGGCATGCATCCAAAGCAGTATGAAGGTCCTGCCAGCTATGCTCTTACCAAAGAAGAGAAGGAAATCTTCTTTGAATGCCTGCTCAGTATGAAGGTCCCGTCTAGTTTCTCGTCGAATATAAAGGGAATAATAAATATGGCAAAGAAAAAGTTCCAGAACCTAAAGTCTCATGACTGCCACGAGATTATGACGCAACTACTACCGGTTGCATTAAGGGGGCTTCTACCGGAAAACGTTCGATTAGCCATTGTTAAGCTATGTTCATTCCTCAATGCAATCTCTCAGAAGGTGATCGATCCAGAAATCCTGCCAAGGTTAAGAAGTGATTTGGTGCAATGTCTTGTTAGTTTCGAGCTGGTGTTCCCACCGTCCTTCTTCAATATCATGACGCACATCCTAGTTCATCTAGTCGACGAGATTGCCGTTTTGGGCCCTATATTTCTACACAATATGTTCCCCTTTGAGAGGTTCATGGGAGTCTTAAATAAATATGTTCGTAACCGAGCTAGGACAGAAGCAAGCATCTTCATGGGCCATCAAACAGAGGATGTCATTGGGTTTTGTGTTGACTTCATTCCTGAACTTAAGAAGATTGGTCTCCCTCAATCGCGGTATGAGGGGAGACTGACTGGAAAAGGCACGCTAGGAGCGCACTCAATAATATGTACGGATGGGCATTCTTGGTCTCAAGCACACTACACAGTTCTACAGAATTCCACCTTGGTGACCCGTATGTCGATGAACACAAGAATATTCTACGCTCCAAACACCCGGAGCAGTGTGACGACTAGATTACATACGAACACATCAGGACTTTCGGCAGTTGGTTGCAAACACGTCTCATGGGTGACAACACTGTTTGTGATGAGTTGTACTCATTGGGCAGGGGACCATCTTCGACTGTATTGACTTACAAAGGGTACGAGATAAATGGGAATACATTTTACATGATCGCCCAAGATGAAAAGAGCACCAACCAAAACAGCGGTGTCCGCTTTGATGCAGCAACCAAGAGGGGAAAGGACACATATTATGGTTACATAGTGGAAATATGGGAACTTGACTATGGACATGATTTCAAGGTCCCTTTGTTTCAGTGCAAATGGGTCAATCTGTCAAGAGGCGGGGTACAGGAAGACCCATAGTACGGAATGACAACAGTGGATCCGAACAATCTTGGGTACACAGACGAACCATTCGTCCTAGCCAATGATGTGGCACAGATTTTCTATGTGAAGGACATGTCTACCATACCGAGAAAAAGAAAAAATAAGGAAGCGAATACATCATACGATGAGCCAAAACACCACATAGTTCTTTCAGGAAAAAGAGACATCGTGGGATTGGAGGGCAAGACAGACATGTTTGAAGATTATGAAAAGTTTCATGAAATTCCTCCCTTCAAAGTCAAGGCTGACCCAAGCACCCTCTTAAACGATGAAAATTGTCCATGGTTACAGCGCAATAAGCAAAGAACACACGCGAAGAAGAAGTGAAGACTTTCGCTCCACAACCATATCATTGCAGTGACATGTGAAGAAATGAAATGCCTTTTGTAACACATGAGTTTTCGTTCGAAGCCCTAATACTTCGAAAGAGATTCTCCGTTTTGTACACGAAGTGCATCTAGTTTTTGCCGTAACCCTCTCAACTTTTTATGACATGCTATGTGGGTGAAATGATGATACCATGCCAACTGTCAACCTTTTCAGAGTTCATTTGAAGTGCTTTTCAATTTCAGGGACATTTAGCTCAAAAAAAATTCAATAAGTGCATGAAAAATACCAAATGAAGTCAGAAAGGGTTGAAAATTGATGACGTGGCTTTGAATGGTGCATTTTGAACACACAAAAATTCTGGAGTTCAAATGAGTTCAAAAAAATGAAATCCCTTCGTAAGAGATGAGTTTTCGTTTGAAACAGTGATACATCGAAATAGATTGTCCATTTTGTACACGAAGTGCATCCAGTTTTTGTCGTACTCACTCAACTTTTTAGCACATGCTATGTGGGTGAAATGATGATACCATGCCAACTTTCAACCTTTTCAGAGTTTGTTTGAAGTGCTTTTTAATTTCTTTCAAAACATCATAGGAGTGGAGTTCAAAAAAGAATCAGCTAAAAAGCTTTTATAAACCTCTAGTATTTTTGAAACAATAATTATATAAAAATTATGCAACTAAAATTATCAAAGTATTTCTTGTTCAAAACATTAATAGCAAAAAGAATTTAATGATAAAACACACTAGAAATAAATAAAGCAAGAAACAAAACAAAATAATGGAAATTATGCAACTAAAATTATCAAAGTATTTATTTGTTAAAAAGAATGAACTAAAATAACAGAAGAAAAATATTGGAAAAAAATATTAAAACAATAAATAAAGCAAAAAACAAAACAAAAAACATTTTTTAAATAAAAAATGCTGCCTACTGGGCCACCACGGCCTGTATACGACTAGAAACCCAACAACTAGTTGGGCCAAGATTCAGGCCCCTAGAAGGACCAGTAGGCCCACAGGCAGTTGAGTGGAGCTCGAGAGGGTTGGCGCAGCAGCGCTTATAAACCACTTTCGAGCGCTCTCGGCTAGCGAGGTGGGACTAAACATTTGTCCCCGGGCAGCACCACCTTTTGGTCCCGGTTGGTGGCACCAACCGGGACCAATGCCCCCTTTAGTCCCGGTTGGTGCCACCAACCGGGACCAATGCTCTATGTATATAAGCGACAGTTTCAATTTTTTTAGATTTCATCTAGCACTTGCCCCCGACGACGCCGAGCACATCGACGCCGCCAGGCTGCCCGAGCTCGCCGTTGACGCCCTCTGCCCTGACGCACCGCCCTGCCCCGACGCGCCGCCCCGTGCCCCGACGCGCCGCCCCGTGCCCCGACGCGTCACCCCGTGCCCCGACGCGCCGCCCTTCCCCGACGCGCCGCCCCTGCCCGACGCCGGCGCCGCTCCCCGACGCCGCCCCACGCCACATTCCTGCCCCGACGCCGCCGCCCCTCCTCCCTGTTCGGTCTGGCCGGCCCCCTTTCCTCCCCTGTCCGATTTTGCTGATTTAATTTGATGATATATAGATGATAGATGATATATGATAGTTAGATGATGATGTTGATGATAGCTGATGATGTTGATGATAGATGATGTATGCTTTTTTTGTTCATATAATTTTTATAGCATTTTTGGTCCATGTATATATGTGTGTGTATGGATGGATGGATGGATGGATGTATATATATAGAAAATTATCATATGATATAAAAAAATATCGTAGCTTCTTGTTTTTTTCCATGGATGTATGCTAAAGAAAATTATGAAAGAGTTTATGGGAGGTTTCTATCAAAAGGTCCAATGATTTGTCAAGGCAAAAAATTGAACTAATTAAGGTATGCCATGTTTTTGTGTATATGATATATGTACTTTGTTGGCACCTAGAAGTGTTGTCGAGGCCACCCCAAACCCTAGAAGTGTTGTCGAGGCCACCCCAAACCCTAGAAGCATTGTTGAGGCCACCCCAAACCCTAGAAGCATTGTCGAGGCCATCCAAATTTACCAAGTTAAATGAAGAAAACTCTGGTAACATAGATTTATCAAGTTAATTGTCATGTTGTAATATTTGCAGAAACTATGGATCCAAGAGACGAAGAACAAGAACAATTGTTGGGGGACATAATCCACGGCGGACGTGATGTCTTGTCGTATCTCAATGACACCGATGGTCTGGAAGGAGAGGGTTATGACGGCTCTGGTGATCGAACAATGGAGGAGGAAGGACATGATCATGATGGCTTCGGTGACCGAATGCCAGAGGAAGAAGGAGACCATGATGACGGCTCCGGTGGCCGATCGGAGGAGGGAGCTGTTGCAAAGTCTGATGAGGTATATATATTAATTAAGCCTGTGCTGACTCTAGCTAATTGATGCATTAATTGTTTTTGTATGTACATATATTAATTAACTCTTCTTTCTTCTATTATAGCCCTCCGGATCGAGCCAAACTTCGGTAACGAGACGAGGCCCGAAGAAGAGGTTGCGCAAGGCTGAAAAGTTCACGATCACAACACTCGCGGACGATGGCCATCCGATTGAACCCAAGCGGACCAAGAACGCATTTTCTGCTCAGTGCGGAGCTATTGTTAGGGACAACATCCCGATCAGCATCAAGCAATGGAATAAGCCTAAGGACGGCGCCCCTGATGGTGATTATGTCACGATAGACATAAAGAAGATCTTTGGACCGCGCTGAAGGCAAATTTCACCCTACCGCCAGAGGAGGAGCCGAATAAGCCAGTTATAGAGCCACGGGTCAAGGCGTGTGCTCTTAAGAAGATGGTAGATCTATTCAGGAGGTGGAAGAATGAGTTGAAATCAAAGTTTGTCGACAAAGGGAAGACTCCAACATTCGTCGACCGATATGAGAAGATAGGAGATTACTGGCCCGCATTTGTGGCCTACAAGACATCGGAGAAGAGTAAGACGATGTCAGAGATAAACAAGAACAATGCTACAAAGAAACAGTTTCACCATCACACGTGGTCAGGTGGCTACCTTAAAGCCCGGCCGTTGTGGGACAAAGCTGAGAATGACCTGATTGCTAAAGGGGTCGTACCACAGACATCAAACTGGCCAGACCATTCAAGGACTTGGTTCTTCGGGGTTGGGGGAACTTTGGACCCTGAAATAGGGAAGTGCTGTTGGACGGACGAGCAACTTGCAATACCAGTGAACAAGCTTCAGAACTATATCACCGCAGCGCAGGAAGGGATGTTCATTCCCGACAAAGAGAAGGACGAGCTGACTGAGGCCCTAGGGAATGCTGAGCACCCTGGACGAACACGAGGCACAATAGGCTCCGTTCCGTGGAAGGTTGGGTTTCCCGACGCAGGCGGTTACAAAAGCCGGGAGAGAAATAGGAAAGCGGAGCTGAGTGAAATTCAGAAGCTCAATGCAAGACTACAAAAGCTAGAGGAAGCTGAGAGCCAGCGAGCTGCCGGCCAACCATCTCAGCGGCACGAAGCTACCCCAGAAGCTACTACCCCGCCATCTCAGTGGAGAAGCAGCGTCGCTTCCACGGAGCCCGTTCAACCCGACTTCACGTCTCCTAGCTACCCCATGGATACTATCATGGAGGCTCAACATTGCGAGCTTATGACGAAATGCCGGAACCTCACTTTCAAGGCGACTGTCGGCTCTGTTGCACCTCCTCAATCCAATGGAACTTTTCACTATCGTCCGATTCCACATGGCTATGCTGTTGTGATGGTGGATGAAGTAATGCCGGAATTTGAGGAGCTCGAGCTTGACCACTGTACATGTGAAGGAGATAATAAGCTGGTTCGTGCCCTGAGGAGTACATGTCTATGGCAGAAGGAGTACATCAAGCTTCCAAAGTGGACGCCTCCGCCTCCTCCTTCTCCTCACGCGAATCAGGGCACACCACCTCCTTCTCCGGCTCCTCAGGCGAATCAGGGCACACTGCCTCCTTCTCCGGCTCCTCCGGCGCGTGGGGGCACTCCGCCTCCTCCTTCGCCTACTCCGGCACGTCGGAGCAGTACGCCTCCTCCTCAGCCTCGTCGGCAAGGGTGGAAGACAGCCGCCGCCGCTGTGGCTCCTCCGGCGCCTAGTAAGCAACGACGGAAGGGAGCCGCCGCCGCTCCGATGGCTAGCAGTACAAGCATAGGCAGCATGGGATACACATATGGTCCATCTCTCAAGCCTATGGAAAAGTTACCATATGAGAGGACCGAGTCTAAAAACAAGGAGATAAGTCAGGCCAAAGTGAGGGACCATTTTGCAAAGAAAACTCCAGCTCCGAAGGAGAAGATAGATCCCGTGAAAGCGATGCGCACTATCGATGCCCTGAAGCGACCACCACCGCCTCTGCCGGATTCCAACTATGAACGCTGTATTAAAAAGGCATATCAAGATGCGCGGCGGTCGGGAAGTACTTCCAGTGATGCAAAGTTAGCAAAACGAAGAAGTGGGAAAAAATTCCACAGCTCGGCGAACAGGTGAACCAATCGTCCCCCCCGCTCAAGGTTTCTAGCGATATCGTCGCTAATCATCCAGGGATGGTCCCTGGTTCCAAACGTGGTGATTACCTGAGTGATGATGTACTGTTTGAGAAGTTGGAGGTGGACGAATTCAAATACCGGTACGGGCGTCCTCTCGTCAAACTCGATCCTCCTCCTCTAACAACGATGATGCGAAGATTCCATGAATGGTACATGCAAAGCTTCCGCGAGTCTATGATGGATTCTTTGGTACTGTCAGTTAAAGAGGAGCACGACCTCGTTGGAATTGATATGTTGAATATTGAATATGAGGAGATATGGCAGTTATACAATCAGAAGGCCATCAACAAAACAATCGTGACTTGCTACTGTCTGTAAGTACTACTTCTGTAATTAAGTCTCTCTATGTATATAGCTCAGCTCTTTCATTGCATGTATATATAATTATCCTCACTACTATATTATGCAAATTGAAGATCATCGAATGCAGAAAAGCACAAATCTATGACATTGGGTTCATTAACCCAAATGTCATACATGAGCATAATATAAAACATTGGCCCACAGAAACCGAGGAGAACCTGCTACAATCGTTGCTTAAAAATCAAAACAAAGGGACAATACTCTTTCCATACAACTTCAAGTGAGTGTTACTGTCTTGTGCATATTCGGTTTCCCTTATTACTCGAGGTTTATAGTAATGTAATTGATGAGTTATGCATGCGTGCGCAGTTTCCACTTTATTCTGCTAGAGATTCATCTTGAGCAGGGAGTAGTAATCGTCTTAGACTCCAAACGAAAAGATCCCCAGAATTATGCGGACATGACTAAAATTCTCCAGAAGTAAGTTCAATCGATCATTATCGCATCATATCGGCAACTTTAATTTGTTCATTTCCTGATATCAAGTAATTATTTTCTTTGTCTGGCAGGGTTTGGAAAGATTTCACAACAACTGTTCCGGCACTGCCGAAGGAGCTGCGATTTACACACCCGAAAGTAAGTACTACTAGCTAGTTCCGCACATCTCCCATTGATTCTAGTTTCATCAATACCATTTATCATGCTTGATTATCAGTTTGATTGAACTCTATTTCTCGTAAAGTGCTTGTGGCAGGAAGACGGGACTGATTTATGTGGATACTACGTTTGCGACTTCATCTACAACGCGACGACCCCTAAGCGGGGCTACTCTACAAAACAATTTGAAGTGCGTAAGCAATAATATTCACAATTTTATTTTATTACCATATATATGTATTGACCCCCTTCTTCAAATTAGATGTGGTAGATGCGGGATGAACTCCTACCACATGATCGCATACGAGCAATTCAAGAAGAATTGGCAGGATTCTTTCTTGACCACATCATAAATAAAACCGGAGAATACCATCTGGAAGTGTACATTAGATGTTAGGGATTGTAAGAGATCTTATATTGTATATATGTAGCTAGTAACGTCGGATATATATATATGAAAACTTGTTATACGACCAATCTCTCAGAGAAAGAGAGGTCGATCACTTCTATCTCTATATGTTCATGACGATCTTCTGCACTTAATTGTTCCTTCATTTGCTTACTAGCTAGTGTGTCGAGTTCTCTCTATAGTAGCTAGCGTCGACCAAGCACGAAGAAAGAGAGGACACTTCTCTCTATCAATTAGCTAGCTATAACAATATAAAACCCCTAAATTAACTCTCTAAAACCCCCTAAACCCCCCTCCCTTTCAAAATAAACAAAACAAGCAACTGCCAGATGCTGACGCGTGGATGCCTGTTGGTCTCGGTTGGTGTTACCAACCGGGACTAAAGGTCCTCCTGCCTGGGAACCGGGACTAAAGGTTTTGGGCTTTAGTCCCGACACTTTAGTCCCGGTTCCGGAACCGGGACAAATGGGCCTTACGAACCGGGACAAATGGGCCTTTTTCTACTAGTGCTCCACTACTCCTTCTCTGCCACTAGAGGGCATCCACGACCATTGCTTGAGAAGTGTTACACATGCATTAAGCCAATTGTCACCATAAGAAGAGGTGGGGGATTGACCTTGTAGTCCCCCCTAACTAGTGATTTCATGCTTTATCTCTCTTTATTTTGTCCAGGTTGTTCACCAAGTTGTGGATGCTCTAAGAAAGGACTCAAATTAATTTTTTAACTTAAATAATCCTATTTATATCTCATAATAAAGGACGATGCATTTCTCTAAGATTGAGGAAAATACCACAAACACCTTCGTAGTCGAAGAGAACGTCTCCTATCACTGAACGCACATCGTAGGAAGGCCTAAAATAACTCCAGAAAAATGCTAGCAACAATGAACTTGAATCCTAGAGGGTTGGGGATACCAGTGTCTTCCTAATCATCCAATCGCAGGTTAGTTTGCAAAAAAACTTAGATTCAAATCTTTGAAATTCCTTCAAAAAATCATATCTAAAAGGACGTGGATGTTTCCTAGAGGAGGGGTGAATATGTGCTTTAAAATAATTATGGTTTAGGCTTGAACAAATAAGAATAAAATTAATGTTTAATTTGTCAAGCACAAAACCTAAATCAACTAGGCTCGCCTATGTGCACAAAGAACTTATGCTACTCAAGATAAACAACTAAATGATAGCAAGATATATAACATGAAACACTATGGCTATCACAAAGTAAAGGGCTCGGATAAGAGATAATCGAGGCACACAGAGAATATGTTATATCCCTAAGTTCACACCCTTGTGAATGCTAACCTCTGTTTGGAGCGATGTGGAGGCACAATGCTCCTCAAAAGGTCACTAGGTCCATTGTAATCTCCCTCCTCACGCTCTCACACAATGCAATATGTTGTGATTCCACTAAGGGACCCTTGAGGGCAATCACCGAACCCGTACAAACGACAACCCTTGGGATGGTCACCGGACCCATACAATTGACAACCATTGGGACGGTCACCAAACCCATACAAATTGCTCGGGGCAATCTCCACAACTTAATTGGAGACCCTAACGCTTGCCTGGAGTTTTGTACCACAATGATTGAGCTCCGAGACACCACCAAGCATCTAGTGCGCCCAAGCACTCAGGACTCACAAGCTGATCTAGGGTGGCCAAACACCCGATAGTAATAAGCTTCTCAACTATTTCACTTCCACATATCATCGTGGAGAACTCAAACAGATGCAACTAATGCAATGGAAAGAACAAACGAAGTGGTCAAGTTCCTCACTACCAAATCCCACCACAACAACATAAGGTATGGAGAAATATGAGAGGAAGAACAAACAGAACACAAAAAACTCCAAGATCTAGATCCATGGGGTCCCCCTAACAAAGAGAAGAAGTGATTGATGGAAATTTGGATGTACATATGCTCCCTCTCTTCCCTCAAGAATGAGAAAGAATCAATGAAGAGATTGAGAGATAGCAATCTCAAAGAGGTTCAACAACGGGCGGGGGGGGGGGGACATGGGCTCAAAGGATAAGGTCCATTGCGGAAGAAGACCCCATTTTATAGGTGGGGAAAATCCAATTATTATGTCTCAGCTCGTAGTAAACCGGTACCGCCGTTCCTAGGAGAGATACTACCGCTTAAGGCGACAATTACCACAATAGCAGAGTGAGCACGTGAAGTGTTGGTACGGTAGTGCCACCGGAGTGGTAATACCGTCCATCCATCAGTGGTACTACCACTTAGGATCACTTGGTATAGTGGAAGAACGGTAGAAAAAGGCGCCAGAGTGGAATTACCACGTGAAGTGGTAGTACCATCTTAATACCGCTCCAGTACCATGAATGCTGAAAGGACAACAGAAACTTGCACATCCCTCGAAAACAAGAGGTACTAGTAGCTATAGAAATAAGTGGTACTACTGTGCTATTACGGTGCCATTACCACTATAAAATTTTAGACAACACAAAGATGTATAGAAGATATTTCCCAAGCAACGGTAGCAGCATAAGCCCATAGCGGAAGTATACCATGGGATAGAGCGGTACTACCACTTGGGTACTGCAAAATAGCCCCAAGTGGTAAAGACTTTTGCAAATGGGCTCCAAAATCAGCAAACCCCCCGATAATTAGGTCAACTCTCAATACATATCAAATGTTTTTAAAAATATACACATATTTTATTTTGGACGTTGATATTAGCCTAACGTTT
Organism: Hordeum marinum; assembly: GCA_022496015.1. NCBI lineage: Eukaryota > Viridiplantae > Streptophyta > Magnoliopsida > Poales > Poaceae > Hordeum > Hordeum marinum. The sequence continues at coordinate 164,865,596 of CM039678.1, read as the reverse complement.
GCCCTAGGGGAGTGTGAGACCAAACGACTCGTTGGGTACATGGGAGTCAACTGATCGAACGATTCTCGCTCGGGACCAGAAGCCCCCCAGCACGAACACCTTCTCCCATACCTTTTTTGCTTTGAATTAAAAAACATAAAAGCCAGGTTTTGGCCAAAAATAACTATGACTAAAAGAATCCCACTTCTGCTTATGAATAATAATGGCGAGCTTTTGCCATATTCTCAAAAGTAATGAAATTGTCCATAAAATTGTTTATTTGTCGTGATAGATAGAATATGAAAAACAAGATACTACTAAAATACCCAATTGTTTCAAAAAAAGCCATCATCTATATAAAGCAAAAAATGCCATATTAAAAGAAATCCTTTTTATGAAAAAGGGCACAAAAAAATTTCATAGCAAATATGCATCTGACCATGATGGCAAGAAATGTGGATTAGAAATTTGTATGCTATTTGTACTATATAAATGAAGAGACCAAAAATGTGGACTAAAAATGCCATCATGTGGAGCACAAACAAAAGGTGCACCAACTATTGTTTAGTATTAATTGCCATGTTTTGCAAAGTAAATTTGCCATAGCCTATAGCAGTAAAACATCACATGATTGGTGGCAAAGGTAAAATTTGTCATCGTTGTACTTTTGCTATGGCAAAATAAAAGTAAAACACGCCATGCTAAAAAGAAGTACAATTGCCATGAGTGTCAGTAAGTAAATTTTCCATGTATGTTAAATAAAAAATTGACATGGCAATAAAGGTAAAATTTTCATGGTAATAAAAAGGTTAATTATGCCAGGGCAACAAAAGGTTAAGGGCGAGTTCTTTTGTTGTCTTCTAGAATAAGTTGTCCCCTACCTAACTTCTTCTCAGCCCAACCAATTTTTTTCAGAAGCCTAGTAATTAAGACTTGACTAGTAGACTTCTATTTTTTTGGTTCTAGAATAAGCTGGGTAGGGGCGGCTTATTCTAAATGCCTAAAAAAGCCACAAAAAGAACTGGCTCTAATTTTGCCATGGCAATACAAACTTATTTTTTCCATGATCGAACAAGTAAAAATTGGCATGAAAAAACTAAAATTAAAATGCGATGGGAGTAAAAGTAAATTTACCATTCCACAAATTAAAAATTTCCATGTTCTTAAAAAGGTAATGGTGCAAAAGGAAAAAAATGTGTCATGGATATAAAGTTTTACTGCCATGGCAGGACAAGTAAAAACCTTTCAGTGTCCATATAAGTAAATTTGCCAGGAGTGACGACGAGTAAATTTGCCGTGTATGTTAAATAAAATTTCCATGGCAATAGCTGTAAATTTGCCATGGCAATAAAAAGGTTAATTTCTATGGTCGAAAAAATAAAATTGACATTGCAAAAATAGAAGTTAAATTGCCATGACAATACAAATGAATAATTTTCCATGAAGATATTGTTATATTTGCCATGCTAAAAAAGAGAAAATTGCCATTGCAAAAAAGAAAATAGGAAATTTGCCATGGTGGAATAAACGTGAAAAAACTTCCACAAATCAAACACCAAAAAAGGGTATTTTGCGATCTAGCCTGATTTTTTGCCATGTGGACATAACCAAATAAGTGTAAAAAAACATGTTGACATGATTTTACTTGAATTAAGCTTGACATGGTCCACAAAAACTAAGTTTGGGATGGTACTTGAATTAGAGAAATTCACATGGTCTAAATTTGTAAAAAAATGCCATGCTATATAAAAAAATTAAAATTTTGCCATCATTAACAAAAAAACATAGCAACATAAGCTTTTGTTGCCATGGCAGATTTGTATTAAATTTGACATGGTATGTCGATTAAAGTTGCCATGTTTCTAAAATAGAAAAAAAATTCAAGTATGTAAATTAACACAATAATTTTGAACTAAAATACCATGGCAAGTGCATATCTAAATTTGCCATGGTGTTTTAATTAAAAATGGCATCCTTCGTATGAAATTTTCCATGATCTATGGAATTCGTATCAAATTCATTTCAAAAATTCCATGGAAACTATTTACAAAGACAAAAGATGGCTAGGTATTAAATATTGTAAAATTGCTAGGTCAAAACAATGATAATTTGCGACGGCGAATGACGTTGCCATGGTTAGTTGGGAGAAAAATTGATTTGTTGCGGTCGGGCAAATGACATTGTGGTCGGGCTAGCTCGCCCCCCCTGAGGGGCCTTCTAGTTCTCCAAAAATGGTGCCATCATGAAGCTCCTATGTTGGAACATACGAGGCTTCGGGAACCTAGGCCGGAAGCGATAGTTGATTGAGTACATCACGCAAGAGGGGATTGATATTGTAGGGCTGCAGAAAACTATTCACCGGGACTACTCCATATAGGAGCTTTAGGGGCTCTCTCACCATCCGTTTGCTTGGCAATGGTTGTCGGTAGTTGGCCTGTCGGGAGGCATCCTGCTGGGGGTCCGGAGGACACCTTCTCGATCGAGGACATGGATCGACGAGAATTTTTCCTTAATTAGCATGTCCATTACGGACCGTCGGGTGAACCTCAGCTGGGAGGTGATCATTGTATACGGTCTGGCTGACCATAGTAGGTCGATGGACTTTCTGGCCGAGTTCAAGGCCAAAGTTGAGCGCTACACCACTCCTGCTATGGTGTCCAGTGATTTCAACCTCATCCGGCATGTGGCTAACAAGAACTCGCCATCTATGGATCGGGTTCGCATGCGCATGTTCAATGAATGCATCGCGGACCTAGCCCTACGGGAGATAACCCGTGTAGGTGCTAGATTCACATGGACGAATAAGCAAGTGAACCCTATCTGTAGTGTATTGGATATGGTCCTAGTGTCGATGCAGTGGGAAGCCATGTTCCTGCTGTGTTCGCTACGGGCGATCGCGCGTATAGGCTCTGACCATGTCCCGCTACTCTTCTCCTCCAGGGACGACACTACCCCTAGGATGAGGAGGTTCCACTTTGAACCGGCTTGGCTATTGCAGCCAAGGGTTCATGGAGTTGCTGCATGAACGTTGGGTCGAGGCAACAGCCTCTCCACCCCATGCATATTGTACTACCGGTATTTGGCACCACTGTTTGAAACTCTCGTGTTAGATTTTGTGGGGGTGGGGTACCAACCTAGGAGAGGGAACTAGAGCGCGTAAAGAGGCACTTCTGGCATAGATAAAGGACCTCGATACAGTGGCTAACTCATCGGGCCTGTCCGCAGATGACTGGCTGAGGCGCTACACCCTTGAGGCTTGGCTTATGGAGATCTTCAAGGGAGAAGAGCTCGTCTGGCAACGCCGAGGAGGTCAGAAGTGGATGATCCAAGGCGATGCCAACACCATTTACTTCCAGGCGATTGCAAACGGTCATAGACGGCGTTGTACTATCCTGTGTCTCTGGGGGGACAACCTCCTAGAACACCTTGACAAAATCCAGGTGCACATATACTCATTCTTCAAGGAGCTTTTATCAGTGGCACCCCTTAGTGGGGTGTCACAAGCTCACAACTTCTAGTCTTTCGCTGACAGGGTTTCGGAGGCCGAGAACGCGGAATTAACCCTGTCGTTCTTGGAAGAGGACGTGAGCCGGGTTGTCGCCTCTATGAAGGCTGGCTCGGCCCCGGGCCTAGATGGCCTACCAGTGGTCTTCTTCCACCCTGATCCCCAAAGTATTTGGGGCGACGGATATTAGGCAATTTAGACCCATCACGGTAATAAATGTGCTAGAACGCATATTCGCGAAAGTATGCGCGACGCGGCTGGCCCTAGTGGCGGAGCGGCTTGATCACCCCCTCCATACTGCTTTCCTGAAGGGACGTCGTATTCACGAAGGGATCCTGGCCCTTCACAAAATTACACACGAGGTGCACTCACATGGCCATAAGGGGGTCTTCCTAAAGTTGGACTTCCAGAAAGCTAATGACCAGATGGACTGGTCCTTCTAGCGGTTGGTGCTTCTTCGCTGGGGCTTCCATGACAGGTGGTGCTCCTGGATTATGCAACTGGTCCAGTCTAGCAAAACATCCATCAACATCGATGGCGAGGTAGGACCTTATTTCCACTCCTCGGCTGGAGTGAAGCAGGGGACCCGATCTCCCCCTGCTCTTCAACCTCGTCGTTGTTGTGCCGGCTGGAATTCTAGATAAAGCATGGATGGCTGGCCACCTGACTAGGGTGGTAGGACACCTGATCCCTGGTGGAGGGGTTACCCACCTCCAATATGCGGACGATACCATGATCATGGTGGAACGGTACCACCATGACATTGTGAATCTTAAGTTCCTCCTATTATGCTTCGAAGCGATGTCGGGACTGAAGATCAATTTTGACAAAATCAAGATCTTTGTCCTTGGATACTCACCAAAGGAACAACTCCGGATTGCTAATAACCTTAACTACAAGCTAGCGGAGTTCCCCATAACCTATCTAGGAATGCCTCCGACGGAGTCAAAAATCCCGGCGACTGGGTTTGATCCCCTAGTTGGTCGGGTGGCTTCACGGGACGAGTCATGGCGAGGTCGGTTTGCCTCCAAAGAAAGTAAAACGATCCTCATTAGTGCTAACCTGACAAGGCTCCCCATGTTTATAATGGGGTTGTACATCCTGCCGGAGAGCGTCCATAGCTCTTTCGACAAGGAGCTCTCCAGGTTCTTCTGGCAGGCCACCAACGGTCGTAGAAGTACCACATGGTTAAGTGGGCTTGAAAGGATCGATATGGTTGACTAGAGGGGGGTGGGTGAATAGGCAACTAACACTTTTTAATATTTCTTTAACAAGTAAGGCTTTGCAACAAAAAGGTTGGCTAGATATGTGATGACCCAAAATTATAGGGGTCTATCATAGTCCTTTTGATAAGTAAGAGTGTCGAACCCAACGAGGAGCAGAAGGAAATGACAAGCGCTTTCCAATAAGGTATTCTCTGCAAGCACTGAAATCATCAGTGACAGATAGTTTTGTGATTAGATAATTTGTAACGAGTAACAAGTAACAAGTGTAGAAAAGGTGCAACAAGGTAGCCCAATCCTTTTTTTAGCAAAGGACAGGCCTGGACAAACTCTTATATAAAGCAAAGTGCTCCCGAGGACACATGGGAATTTCTGTCAAGCTAGTTTTCATCATGCTCATTTGATTCGCGGTCGTTACTTTGATAATTTGCCATGTGGGTGGACCAGTGCTTGGGTGCTACCCTTACTAGGACAGACCTCCCACTTATGATTAACCCCTCTCGCAAGCATCCGCAACTATGAAAGAATAATTAAGATAAATCTAATCATAGCATGAAACACATGGATCCAAATTAGCACCTTACAAAGCAACACATAAACTAGGGTTTAAGCTTCTGTCACTCTACCAACCCATCATCTACTTATTACTTCCCAATGCCTTCCCCTAGGCCCAAATAATGGTGAAGTTTTATGTAGTCGATGTTCACATAACACCACTAGAGGAGAGAGAACATACATCTCATCAAAATATCGAACGAATACCAAATTCACATGATTACTTATAACAAGACTTAACCCATGTCCTCAGGAACAAACATAACTACTCAAAAAACATGTTCATGTTCATAATCAGAGGACTATTAATTATCATAAAGGATATGAACATATGACATTCCACCAAGTAAACCAACTAGCATGAATTACAAGGAGTAATGAACACTACTAACAACCCACACATACCAATTTGAGGTTTGAGACAAAGATCGGATACAAGAGATGAACTAGGGTTTGGAGAGGAGATGGTGCTGGTGAAGGTGTTGATGGAGATTGACCCCCTCTCGATGAGAGGACCGTTGGTGATGATGATGGCTTCGATTTCCCCCTCCGGGAGGGAAGTTTCCCCGGCAGAACAGCCCTGCCGGAGCTCTAGATTGGCTCTGTCCAAGTTCCGCCTCGAGACGGCGGCGCTTCATCCCGAAAGTTTCCTTATGATTTTTTCCAGGTCAAAACACTCTATATAGAAGAAGATGGGCGTCGAGGACCTACTAGGTGGGTCACAAGCCTGCTAGGTGCGTCCAGGGGGTGGCCGTGCCTGGCAGGCTTGCCACCTCCTGGTGGGCCTCCTCTGGTATCTGTTTCGCCCAGTATTTTTTACATATTCCAAAATAATTCTCCATAAATTTTCAGGACTTTGGGGGTTGTGGAGAATAGGTATCTCAGATTTGCTCCTTTTCCGGTCCAGAATTCCAGCTGGCGGCATTCTCCCTCTTCATGTAAACCTTGTAAAATAAGAGAGAAAAGGCATAAGTATTGTACCATAACGTATAATAACAGCCCATAATGCAATAAATATCAATATAAAAGCATGATGCAAAATGGACGTATCAATATGCGACTAGGTGATCAACCTATATGATGCTAACAACAATAACAATACAAGCAAGGAGATAAACAATACAAATAGCTTGCACAAAGTAAAGGTAAGAATTAACCACACGTGGAACCAATGGAGACGATGATGTGTAACCGAAGTTCCTTCCCGGTAAAGGGAAGTACGTCTCTGTTAGAGTGGTGTGGAGGCACAATGCTCCCCAAGAAGCCACTAGGGTCACCGTATTCTCATCACGCCCTCAAACAATGCATGATGCCCCGATTCCACTAGTGGTGCCCTTGAAGGCGGCAACCGGACCTTTACAAACAAAGTTGGGGCTCTCTCCACAATTTAATTGGAGGCTCCCAACAAAACCACGAAGCTTCACCACAATGAAATATGTCTTCGAGGTGACCTCTTCCGTCTAGAGTGCTCAAATACCCAAGAGTAACAAGATCCACACAAGAAAGTATGGGGGAATCAATTTTCCTTTGGTGGAAGTGTAGATCTAGATCTCCTCCTTCAATCCCTAGAAAGACAACAAGTTTGGGTGGCTAGAGAGAGATCGGGCAAGAAATCTCAATGGACATCAATGGTGGAGAGAGGGGGGTAAAAGATAAGATAGAGGTGGAAGAAACACCCCTTTGTATAGGTCCCCCACTTTCCAACCATTATATACATTATTACATGGCAGCGGTACAACTGGTACTACGGGCGGTACAACCGGTATGACCGGTACAACCGCCCGACTACCGCCCAACCACCAGACCACAACAGAAAGGTTGATGATGGTTCCACCAAGATGCAGCAGCCCAACCAGCGCACTGGACCAGGCAAAGTCCCTAGCGGTACAGTCGCTTGGGGCACTAGCAGTACCGGGCTATACAATATAGCGATACAACTGGTCAAGGTCCGCCCAACAACCGGAGCCCAACAGAACAGAGTCCGGTTGTAGCCCGGTGCTAGGCCGGTTCAACCGCCAAGAGCTGCCACCCTAGGTTACTCAGCTATGGGCGGTACAACCGCCCGGAGGCAGTGGTACAACCGTTGGGGACTTCTCAGTGGAAGCACCTCCAGGGTATCACCCCTGGAGTGGTGGTCAAACCGGATGTGTGGAGCAAGCGGTGCATCAGGTCTGGAAAATGGTACAACCGGAAAGCATGGAAGGAAAGAGGGTCCTCTCTCTCTCTATGATGTGGAGGAATGATATGGGTGCATAAGGATATGCGAGAGAACTGATTCACCCCAGACCTTCCAATGTGGATTCCCTCTTAATAGTATGGGATCCCTACGAGCAAAAAGAATAAACATGTAGAGAACACCATCTTCGATCTTTTGCGTTTGGAGGGAATACCTAACTGTCTTATGTCCCACACACAATACCTATATAACTTGACACATAGTTAGATCATAGTGAGTTGTCATCATCGCCAAAACACTAGGGTAAGAGTATGCCCTTACATTCTCCCTCTTTTTTGGTGGATGATGACAACAACACGATTTGCATTGATGATCAATAAAATAAAAGTGGAGCTCCCCCTAAATGTGTGCACCAGATGAGACCTGTGCAAGAATTTAAGCTCCCCCTTGATTTTATAGACCAACCAATGGGTAAATATATAAAAATAATAATTAAGGAGAAATTTTACGAGATAATAAGTAGAGCTTAATAGCAAGGGCACGATTAATCTCAGACTCCACTAAAACGCAAATAGTCTTCACACAAGATAGGTTGTTCATAACCGACTAAGAGCAAATAAGAGTTCAACTGGAAGACGCAACCGAGAAAACAATAGACAACCACGCAACACCCATGTAAATCCTGTCATAATGTAAGTCTCTCCCCCTTTGGCATCATGACACCAAAAAGGAAAAGAGTGATGCTAACGCCCCAAAACTAAGTAGACCTCCTCATACTCATCATACTCCTCAGAACCATCATCATCAGATCCAGCCCCACCACCACCATCATCATCATCGTCGTCATCATAAATCATTATCAGCAGCAACAGCAGCAGAGGAGGAGGCAGCAGGCTGACCCGAGATCTCATCATCAGTCCAAGTGCTATGTGCATAGGTCCACTGCTCCTCGGGAGTGATGGTCTTCTCAAAACAACTGACGTCCTCAAGATGGAGAGCCCGCATATCTGAATCTGTCTACGTCTGGCAAGCTTCTTGTTGACATGGGCTTCATAGAGCTTCTTATGAACATGAGTCTGGAGGCAGAAGGTCTTATTTAATTTGTCAGAGAGCTTGGAGACCCAAGATGGTTTGGCGCCGACAGGAAGCTCAAAATCATTGTCACTGGAAGTAGCAAAGACATCCTCAGGGTCATCAGCTGGGAAGAGCGATGCAAGATGCTTCTTCTTCCAGAGTTGTTTGACCTCATGCTCAATGAGGTTGTCTAGAGAAGAGAGAGGCTTTGCAGACCTACGAACTGCCCACACAGAGTTGAGGAAACACATGATGAAATGTGCATAGGTGGGAACTTTTTTGTAGAAGACCGTGGAGTACATTTGCTCCCACATCTATTTAGAAGCATCAAACGTATCCCAAGAGCCATCTTTAGTCTTCATGGCAATAGGTATATCAACAAAATATCCATGAATCTCATCTTGATTTCCAAACTTGGGCAGAAGAACATTCTGGAAAACACAGTGCAAAATATCAGACCTGCTGCAGGTTCTTAGTGGCTCTAGGAACCCCATGGCTGGAATGTACAAGTGGGCAAACTTTACCTTATCCATAGGAGTAGCCCGATCATGAGGACAGATGTCGCCATTCCCAGTGAGGCCAGTATCATCATAACCAAGAGCATTGCAAAAGGCACACCAGGGACCTGGAAAATCTCATCACGACACATGAAGGAAAGGGTACGAGCTTCATCAGTTCCAAAGTGAACAGTGGCATAAAATTGGTGAATGAGCTGCACATCAAAGGGACAGTTGATAGTCGTGAGCTTGATCAAGTCAAACTCCTCACACAGTGCTAACGCCTCTCCAAAGTAATCCATGTTGTTCTTCCAGTGCTCAATGTCAATAGTCCATTGCTTGACAAACTTGTTCTTGTGATGGTCATAGAGCTCGTGCACAATCCGCAATTGTAACCCATTATGGAACTGAGGAGTGGTCCACCTGGGAGCTATGGGGGCCTCATAAAGATTTTGAAACCAAACCTGCTCCCAGTCAACATGCTTCCAGGAGTGCACTGGCTTGGTGGCCAAAGAATTCTCACAGCGAGTGTGGTTAGTGGGGATCACAACTTCCTCATGGTCACACTCTTCAACTAGCCTTCACCTACGAGCACATTTCTTGGACTTCTTTCGAGAAGCAGAACGAGAGTTGGGGCCACCTGCAGACATGCACAAGAGGAAAACAGAAGAGAAACCCAGAAAAGATGAGAGGATTGTACAAAAGAGTAGGAATAAATTAGGAGTGAAGATGAGAAACAAGAAACAAGGTGGCAGGAATCAGAGAGTCCGACTGAACTGGTCACCCAAGCGGTTGTACCACTGCTGGGGAACCGGTGCATCCGGATCCGAGAAATGCACCGCTCTTTTAAGTCTCTAAGCATCACAACTAATTGAAAATAGAATATAGGATCTCATCCCTCCAATAGTTTTGCCTAGAAAACACGGGAACCGAGCAATGCCCTAACAATGGAGGATTCAAAGGAAATCCAAAAACAAGGATGAACTGGGCATTACCGACATCCATGGGAGGAGATCGGGGGAACACTACTAGGAGAAAGCCTATAGACAGGATTTTAGCAGTAGCGCTGGATATAGGGAAAGCGCTATTGTTAGGTAGTAGCAGCGCTGGATAGAAACAAGTGCTACAAGTAGAACCATATCAGCATCGCTGGCTAGCCAACCTGCGCTACTGATAAGTGGTCCCGACGTCACCACCAGTGGCTACCTATAGTTGTAGCGGCTCTTCAAAACCAGCACTACTACTACAACCGTAGCAGTAGCGCTTGTCACCGGACTATCGCTACTGCTATGGTTGTACGTTGCCAGCAGGCGGGCCCTAATTAGCAGCAGTGCTCAGGCTCAGACCAGCGCTACTGCTACTCGACCCCCACCATTGATTCCCCCTCCCCATTCGACCCCCACGTCTCCCTCCCCATTCGACCCCCTCTCCCTCTCGTCACTCCTCTCCCCCGACCGCCACCGTCGTTGCTGCCACTGTCACGCCTCGGTCCTAACTTGTTGTCGTGCCCCCTCCCCCGCCGTCGCGGCCTCCCTCACCATGACCTCCTCCCTGACCATCGCACCCTCCCTCATCGTTGCCCCCTTCCTCACCATCGCGGACTCCCTCGTTGTCGCCCCCTCCCTCACCGTCGCGCCCCTCCCTCCGCAGGTAACCGCTACTCACTCCTTCCTCCCTCTTCCCTCTCCCCTCACTCCCTTCACCCCCTCTCGCATCCGTCCATTTTGTAATATTAGGCGGGTTAGGTTGATTCTAGGGTTAGGTTTGTTAGGTTGATTCTAGGTGTTAGGTTGATTAGGGGGGTTAGGTTGATTCTAGGGATAGGTTGTTAGGTTGATTCTAGGGTTAGGTTGATTAGGGGGGTTAGGTTGATTCTAGGGTTAGGTTGATTCTATGGTTAGGTTTGTTAGCTAAATTAGTTTAGAGACAAATATGAATATGCCAAATATGAAAAACCTTATTGCATTTTTTTCAAGTTCTATTTTTTATTACTTTTATATGCAAATGATCCTAGTCGCCTATGTTTTGCCGGAATGTTGATTCATTTCCATTCTGGTGAATTTCAAGCGCTCGATATGTCCACTTTTTAGCAAAGGTCACGTCGAAATTTTGGCATGACTTATGCTAGAAAGTAGGCATGTGGAGTGTTATGATTTGCTGAGAAGCAGTTATTCTGGAAAACCGAATCAAAATGAGTCTAAAATGAGTTTGAAAAATTAGTGATTAAACGATAAGAAAATTTTCTCATAGGAATTTGTCTCAACACCGATGATGCCCGACCCGCATCCTCATCGTCGAGTGGTCGGTGACAGCCTGCTTGATAGGTGCCATGTCTGAGACTGGGCTCTGCCGGGCTGGCACTGGGAGGTGCTACTTCCTGGGCTCGGAGCTTGGTGAGGAATCCAGGTCTCGTCATCGACCCGGAGCTTCTGTGGTGGCGGTCACATGGGCCACTTTCGGTGCAGATGGAGTGGGCCCCCGCGGAGGTGGTACGTCGCCGTGTCAGGGAGGAGGACGAGCACATCCGTCTCTACATGGTGGCATTGGACGCGAGGTTCAACAATACCTAGCAGATTCTTCAGGGATCTCACCCGAGTTATGATCCCATGATGGTTCCTTATCTTTGGGTGTCCACCACCCGCGACTCAGGAACTGCTAGTGACTTAGATTATTCGATAGTATTCGATCTGTATTAATGATCTTATAGATAATATTTGAGATGTATTAGTTAATATTTGATGATGCATTAACTAGATTATTAGGGATGGTGTATTAGTGATATTATATTCGATTTAATATTTTTTCATGAATTTTAGCATGACTTGTGCTACAATGTAGGACATATCTAGTGCTTGTGATTTGCCAGAACGGGAATTCAATGATATTCTAGCAAAACATAGGGCATTTTTTCTATGTCATTGCTTGATATATGGAACGGGTTGACTTTACGCCTATTTCGGCTCCTTGTGTGTCTTTCAGTGAGGGAGAGTGTCCACCATATATATATATACTAGAGAGAGGAAAAATCCCGATTGTTGTCGTGGGGGTCGCTTCTCCTTATTTTCCTTGTGCTAGATATTTGTAATGCACTAGGGAAAGGAGGGGTACCGACCATCACCGACGGTCAAAATATGAGAGAGGAAGAATCCCGATTGTTGTCACGGGGGTCGCTTCTGCTTCATTCCCGCGTGCTAGACATTTTGGTGTAATGCACCCGGGGACGAATGGAGGAGCCACCATCACCGACAGTCGCAATATCATAGGGAGTGCCCACCATATACGTGAGATGAGAGTTTAGGAAGGAAAGACTCGACAGACCTAAAGTCAACCCGTTGCATATTGAGTAATAGTGATCTGTGTGTTGATCAGTTTCCTGATAGTTGCCTTCGATCGATTTTAAATGTTTCAACTATGAACATAGGAAATGTTTGACGATGAAAGGAAATTCGTTATGTGTGAATACTGTGAAGACGAGCGCGGCCTGTGCGACAAGCCTTACCTAGTTGATGGTAGGCGCTTCAGCATCATGCTGGATGAGACCTTCGAAGTGGATATAGTAAGTCACAACGACAAGTCTTTTTTCGTAATTAAGCATGACTTCTGCTTCTTTTGCTTCAACTTATAATTTTAATTTTTTACTATTCTACTAGCGTATCCCCTTCCATGCAAGAATTTATGTCTTGGATAAGATTGGTTTCGATACTAAAAAAAGTATGGAGGTAAAGAGAGTTCACTTGAGAACCGAGCATGGCTATACATTTGCCATAAAATTGTACAATGGAGACACCTACTCCTATTTTGAATGCAAAAGTTGGAGAGCACTATGCAGGGCTTATGCATTTGAGCCTAATATGCTTATCACCTTTGATATTCGTCCGGAAGATGAAATTGAAGGTAATATAGATATTTGGGTCGATGTGCAGATGCCTTCAGTTCTACCATTATGTGAGTTTCTCAACCATATTTATTAAGTAATTTATATTTTTTATTTAAAAATAGTTGATAACTAATTTCTATTGACAGCTTATTTACATTCAAGCAAACATGTCCAGCGCTTGGTAGACATCACCTACTACTGTCTCGGGGCTCAACTAAACTGCGAGGAGATGGGTCATTATGTTTCATGGCTTGAGGATCTTGATGCTATCAAGACAGGTTATTTTCCTAGACTTCGAGATATTAGTACTCAAAACATGCGGCCACTAGTGTGCGTATTGAACTACGGTCACATCTATCTAGGAAAGATGGTAAGATTTTTACTATTTGTCCTCGGTGCATCTTTCGCATACAATATTTTTTAAGCTAAAATTCATTGCTAAGTATGTTACTACAATGTTCTTCAACAAGGACTCCCGATGAGTGTTGTGGCTCGTTGGATTGAGTCTAAAGGTCACATGGCAATGGTTAGCTTACGGCCAAGATATCCTGTATTGCACATGAGTCCATTCCTCATTTCTCGAATCGAGCAAGTCTTAATAGTAAAAGACTGGAGCAAAATTGTGAAGGATCACAAAGAAGTACTAGGGGGCAGCAATCAGAAGCGCAGCCCACAATTAGGAGACAGGTTCATATGCATTCTCCAATATGATGAAGGAGTGATACACATGTTTTATGCTATTTTACCTAAGAGAGAGCAACAATAGTAGGTCCTAGGTATTAAGAACAATTAGTTAGTGCTGATTATATATGACTAGTGACCTAGTGACCAAGTTGATGCCCAAGTTGATGATGAGGAGGAGGAGTTGTTATATGATGATGATGATGATGAGTTGTTATTATAACTAGTGACCAAGTTGTTATATGATGTCTCATGGACGAAAATGATGATGATGAGGAGTTCTTATATGACAATGATGTATTATGATGATCTGATGAAACTATTGTATAGAGCCTGTATAAATACATCACAAATACGTAGAGGGGGTATGAATCTGTGAAAGCTGTAATACTAGCAGCAGCGCTGGATTATCAGTAGCGCTTGCCTCTCTACAGCGCTACAGATAGTTAGCAGTAGCGCTGGTAAGTGCAGCGCTACTGCTAACCAGACTTAGCAGTAGCGCTGCACCAACCAGCGCTATTGCTACAACTTAGCTGTAGCACCTTAGCAGTAGCGCTGGACCCAACGCTACTAGTAAGGGTATTTCCAGTGCTACTACTAGGCTTTCTCCTAGTAGTGGAAGGAAGGGCCTCCGCAGAGCAGATCTGAGAGGAGGCCACAGATCTGGGGCATCGGAGGCACTCCAGGGCGATGGTGTCGGCGGCTTGGGCACCAAGGAGGAGTTGGGCAAGAAGGGTAAAACTGAATACCCCTTCGGCCCGGCCCTCCCCTTTTAACTACCGGTTGACGCGTCTGGTTGTACTGCTCCGAAGAGCAGTTGTACCGGTCCAGGTACAGGTCCTGGGGATTAGCGGTTGAACTACAGACACCACCGGTTGTACCGCTGGGGTGGGATAACTGGAGGATTAGCGGTTGAACCGCTTTTCCCACCGATTGTACCACCCGGCCACAACCACCACCACCAAGAAATCAAAGCGTACAATTGGGAAAGAGGAGTTTCGAGATGAGGAGAGCTTGGGATAGAGAAAAAGGCATAGGAGTATGGTGGGGTAAGCTCCATGGTTGGAAGAATATAAAAAGAAAATAGAAATACCATGGGGAATGGCCACACCTAGGACCCATAAAGACGAGCAAGATCAAGTAGAAATCAAAAAGCACAAACTTATGACACAAATAAGGTCAAATGCCTCACTTGGAGGGGTCGGTGACCGAGGCAACCTATGATTGAGTCAATTGGTATGGCACCACGAAGATTTTAACCTTGGGACCATGACCAGAACTCATCTTTGAAGCACAGGTGTCATCAAAAATGACAAATGTGAAAGTCTTGATCAATTTATGCATAATAGGAGGAGGGATAGTTCATTGAGAGAACTATACTCCCCCTATGTCCATGCCTACACCTAAACAAGAGTGTGCTGGGGTGTGCACTAACTCAAGCTACATTGCTCGAAACAATGATATTTAGCTCATGTCTTAACTCGCGAAATCTTGCTTCATACAATGGCTTCGTGAATATATCTGCAAGTTGTTCCTTAGTATAGAGATGAATAAGATCAATTTCTCCATGCTTGATGTGTTCCCGGATGAAGTGATGACGAGTCTCAAGATGCTTTGTCTTGCAATGTTAAACCGGGTTGTTGGAGATCTTGATCGTGCTTTCATTGTTGCAGTAAAGAGGCACTTTGTCACGGTTGACACCATAATCCTTTAAGGTTTGCCTCATCCAAAGAATCTGAGCACAACAACTTGAGGCAGCTACATACTCGGCCTCGGTGGACGAGAGAGAAACACAGTTTTGTTTCTTTCAAGACCAACTTACCAAAGAACGACCAAGAAATTGGCAACATCCGAAAGTGGACTTCCTTTCTACACAGTATCCCGCCCAATCCGAGTCAGTATATCCAATGAGATCAAATGAATCACCCTTGGGATACCATAAGCCAAAGTTTGGGGTATGAGCCAAATATTGAAAGATTCGTTGACAACCACATAGTGACTCTCCTTAAGTGCAGATTGAAATCGTGCACAAATTCCCACACTCAACATGATATCTGTTCTAGATACACAAAGGTAAAGCAAAGATCCAATCATGGAGTGATATACCTTTTTATCCACAACTTTACCATTGGGATCACTGTCAAGTTGGCATTTGAGTTGCATAGGAGTGTTTGCCTTGGGAGGATTGAGATCATCCATCTTGAACCTATTGAGCATGTCTTGAGTGTATTTAGCTTGGTTGATGAAGGTTCCTTGGCTTCATTGCTTGACTTCGAATACAAGGAAGAACTTCTACTCTCCCATCATAGACATTTCAAACTCTTTGGTCATTACTGCGGCGAACTCATCATTGAAAGCTTTGTTAGAAAACCAAAGATAATATCATCTACATATAGTTGGCATACGAACAAGTTCCCATTAACCCTCTTAGTAAAAAGAGTGGGATCGATTTTCCCAATTTCAAACCCACGATCTTGCAACATCTCGGTAAGATGCTCATACCACACACACGGGGCTTGTTTAAGGCCGTAGAATGCCTTATCGAGAACATATACATGATTGGTGAACTTGGATCTTCAAACCCCGGGGGTTGCTTGACACGTACCAACTCCTTAAGGGCACCATTAAGGAAAGCAATCTTCACATCCATTTTATATAATATGAAATCATGATGAGAGGCATAAGCAAGCAACATGCGAATAGATTCAAGGCAAGCAACAGGGCAAAGGTTTCACCATAGTCGATATCCTCGACTTGGGAGTAGCCTTTAGCCACCAGTCTTGCCTTGTTGCGAATAATGATACCATGTGCATATTGCTTGTTCTTAAAGATCCATTTGGTTCCAATGACATTGTGCTTCTCCTTTGGTCTTGGCACCAATTGCCACACCTTCATGCATGGCTTCAAGAAATTCCTCATGTTCGAGCGCATCTTGTACCTTGAGGGGTTCAAAGCAAGAAACAAACGCATGATGTGCACAAAAGTTTGTTAATTGAAGACGAGTAGTTACCCCTCTCTTCAAGCTTCCATAAACGTTGTTTAATAGCTGTTGCTTGACTCTTAGTTTGGAAGCGATCTTGGCAGCTTGTATTTCAAGAAATTCCTCCATGCAAAGTTGAGGCTTGGTAACTTGACGAACTTCAGTACTAGCACCGGCTTGATCTTGATCTTGAGCATGATCTTGGTCTTTAGCTTGAGCTTGATCTTGAGCTTGATCTTGGTCTTGAGCTTGAGCTTGCACGGGGGTGTGAGCAAGATCTCTAGCATCATGTGATGAAGAATCATCACCATTAAGTTGATCTTGCTCTTGATCTTGATGATGGGGTTGAGGGCCTTCACCTTGTTCTTCGGAATCATGTGGGTCATGCGTCGGTGATGGTTCCACTTGAGTGGAACATTATCCTTCTCCTTCGGCCACAAGGGGTTCCTCAATGGGTAGGAAGTATCCCACTCCCATTCTTCTTATGGCTTGGGAAGGAATTTCATCACCTACATCACAAAGACCACTTTGCTCCACTTGGGAGCCATTATTTTCATCAAACTCTACGTTACTCGTCTCCTCAATGAGTCATGTGGACTTGTTGAGGACACGGTAAGCATGAGAGTTTGCAGCATAACCAACAAATATGCCCTCAGGAGCTCTAGATTCAATTTTCTACAAACGAACACCTTTCTTGAGAATGAAATACTTACAACCGAATACCCGGAAGTACTTGAGGTTGGACTTGTTCCCGGTAAGAATCTCATAAGGAGTCTTGTTCAAGCCTTTGTGGACATAGAGCCGATTTAATGCATGACACGCGGTGTTGATGGCTTCGGCCCAAAAGTTGTAAGGAGATTTAAACTCTACCATCATGGTTCTTGCCACATCCATCAACATCCAGTTCTTTCTCTCTGCAACACCATTTTGTTGAGGGGTGTAAAGACTAGAGTATTAGTGTTTTATCCCCTCATCACTGAGAAATTCATATAGGGTGTAGTTCTTGAACTCAGTGCCATTGTCACTTCTAATCATCAAGCTATTTGCTTCATGTTGATGTTGGACTTCATTTTCAAAGTTGATGACGGTCTGTTGGGTCTCACTCTTCTTCTTGAAGAAATATACCCATGTGTATCTTGAGTAATCATCCACAATCACCAAGCAATACGTTCTCCCTCGAAGAGTGTGAAAAGATGGAGGACCGAAGAGGTCCATGTGAAGGAGCTCTAGGGTCCTTTTTGAGTATATCATAGTGGTAGGACGATGAGCCTTTTCATGTAGCTTTCCTTCAATACAAGCACTACAAGCACGATCTCTAGCAAAACTCACATTTGTTAGTCCAAGAATGTGATCCCCTTTGAAGACACTATGCAAAGATCTCATATTGACATGGGTAGTCGGCGATGCCAAAGCAATCCCACATCAACTTTAGCCATTAGGCATGTTGCGGTGTTAGTGGGTCTCTCCGAGAAGTCAACCACATAGAGACCGTTTTTGACATGCCCAACGAAGGCTACTTTAAGAGTCTTGCTCCACAAAAGGGTCACGGTCTCAATGCCAAAGAATGTACTAAAACCCATAAGTGCAAGTTGATGAACGGCAAGTAAATTGTATGCAAGGGTGATACATCTCCAACGTATCTATAATTTATGAAGTATTCATGCCATGTTTACAACAATTTTATATGGTTTCTGTATGATTTGATTAGAACTGACCCGGACTGATGTTGTTTTCAGCAGAACTACCAGGTGTCGTTTTTTGTGAAGAAATAAAAGTTCTCGGAATGGGTGGAAAATTTATGGCGATTTTTCATGGACCAAAAGAGACCCCCGAAGCACAAGAGCTGGGACAAGAAATGGATGAGGAGGCCACAAGCCCTCTAGGCGCGCCCTACCCCCCAAGGAGGATGCTTCAGGCTTGTGGGCCCCTCGGGCACACCCTTAACGTAAGACCGACGCCAAATATTCTTATAAATATCCAAACCTCCGAAAAGAAACCTAGATTGGGAGTTCTGCCGCCGCAAGCCTCTATAGCCACGAAAAACCAATCGGGAGCCTGTTCCGGCACCCTGCCGAAGGGGGAAACCATCATCCGAGACCATCTTCATCATCCCAGCGGTCTCCATGACGAGGAGGGAGTAGTTAACCCTTGGGGCTGAGGGTATGTACAAGTAGTTATGTGTTTGATATCTCTCTCTCGTGTTCTTGAGATGACACGATCTTGATGTACCGCGAGCTTTATTAATATTGATGAATCATATGGATTTTACCCCTCTATCTTCTTGTTATGAATTGAGTTTTCCCTTTGAAGTTTTGTTACCGGATTGAGTATTTAAAGGATTTGAGAACACTTGATGTATGTCTTGCGATGGGATATTCGTGGTGACAATGGGATGTTCTATTGATCCACTTGATGTATGTTTTGGTGATCAACTTGCGGGTTCCGTGACCTTGGGAATCTATGCATAGGAGTTGGCACACATTCTCGTCTTGACTCTCTGGTAGAAACTTTGGGGCACTTTTTGAAGTTCTTTGTGTTGGATTGAACCTGATGAATCTGAAGCTGTGTGATGCATATCGTATAATCAAGCCCATGGGTACTCGTGGTGACATTGGAGTATCTAGGTGACATTAGGGTTTTGGTTGATGTGTATCTTAAGGTGTTATTCTAGTACGAACTCTAGGGATGTTCGTGACACTTATAGGGATAGCTCATACGATTGATCGGAAAAGATAACATTGAGCTGGTTCGTACCCTACAATAATGTCTTTGTTTGTTCTCCACTATTTGTGACTTTGGAGTGAACTCTTTGTTGCACATGAGGGACTTACATATGATTCAACTATGTCAGTATTGTTGAGAGAACTTGCACTAGTGAATGTATGAATCCTAGGCCTTGTTTTCAAGCATTGCAATACCATTTTTCCTCACTTTTGTTACTTACTACCTTGCTTTTTTATATTTTCATATTACAAAAACTTATATCTACCATCCATATTGCACTTGTATCAACATCTCTTCACCGAACTAGTGCACCTATACAATTTTCCATTGTATTGGGTGTGTTGGGGACACAAGAGATTTCTTGTACTTGATTGCAGGGTTGTTTGAGAGAGACCATCTTCATCCTACACCTCCCACATATTGATAAACCTTAGGTCATCCACTAGAGGTAAAATTGCTAGTGTCCTACAAAACTCTGCGCTTTGAGGCTCAACAAAGTCTACAAGAATAAAGTTGCATAGTAGACATCAAGCTCTTTTCTAGCGTTTCCGGGGAGGTGAGCGCTTGAAGGTATATCTTTAGATATTGCAATCAAATCTTTTAGTTTCTTGTTTTCACTAGTTTGGTCTTATAAAAGAAAACTACAAAAAATGGAGTTTAGGTTGCATCAATTGTTTCATCTCTTTAATGTCTTTCGTGAAAATGATGGTTCAGAAAATTGTGCTCAATTGGTAGAGGAAGAATTTATGAAAATACTTAATGAGGATTCCTTGAATGATGAGCATGATAGCAATATTTTTAGTATGAATTTTCTGAATATTCATGATGCTAATGATATGCAAATCCACAAGCTTGGGGATGTTATGTTTGACGAAGATGATATTTTTAGTCCCCCAAGTTTTGATGAGCAAAACTATTATGATGATAGCATGCCTCCCATGTATGATCATTATTGTGATGACATGTATGCTATGAAGAGTGATAGTAACCATGAAACTTGTTATCATGATTTTAATGTTCAAAGTGGTTATGTCTATCAAGTACCTCATGATAGTTATTTTGTTGAGTTTGCTCCCACTATTATGAATGAGAAGAAGTTTGCTTATGTGGAGAGTGATAAATTTCTATGCTTGTAGATTATGAAAATAATGCTGTATATGATAGTTATATTGTTGAATTCCTTCATGATTCTACTGAAAATTATTAAGAGGGAGGAACATATGGTTGTAGGAATTGCAATAACATCAAGTTTCCTCTCCATGTGTTCAAAGTTTCAAAGTTGCACTTGTTTTGCCTTCCTAGGCAAGTTGGTTCTTGTTCCCACAAATTGTTTTATCACAAAATCCCTATGCATAGGAAGTGGTTTAGGCTTAAATGTGCTTTCCATGTGATTCATTATGCTCTCTTGCATGTTTCAATTACTAGTTTTTATGTGAGCATCATTGAAATCATCATGCCTAGCTAAAAGGGATTAAAGAAAAGCGCTTATTGGGAGAAAACCCAACACTTTTACTTTATGTTTTTATATGTTCACATGATTAAGATACTGTAGTAATCATGGTTTTTGTCTTTTATTTCAATAAAGTGCCAAGTAAAGCCTTTGGGATAGTGTGGATACTTGCTTGTTTAATTCTGTGCAAAAATAGAAAGTTTTGCATCCAGTATATGAATTATCTGATTTTACTCGAGCGTCAAACAATACTGCAATTTTAACAAAAAAAATATATGCATATTAACTGAGTTTTCATAAATTTTCATAATTGTTAGAGTCAGGTAAGTATGGTGATCATTCAGATCTTTACGGACTGTTCTGTTTTTGACAAATTCTGTTTTGCATGCATAGTTGGCTTGTTTCAAGTGTTTCCATAGCTTAAATTTGGTGATATAAATTGTGGGAATGATGTAATACAGTAGGTATTATGTGAGAACAGTTATGAATCTTTCTTTACAGTACATAAGTGAATGGTCTATATTTACTATACTAACCCATCTCACAAAGTTCCGTTAAGTTTTGTGTGATTGAAGTTTTCATGTTTTGGGTGAGATACCGATATGAGGTGAATAAGGAGCAGCAAGTAACTAATATTGGGTATGACTAAGGCACCCCCAAGGTAATATCCAAGGAATACTCAAGAGTCTAAGCTTGGGGATGCCCCAGAAGGCATCCCCTCTTTCATCTCCAACATTATTGATACATCTTACTTGGAGCTATATTCTTATTTGTCACATGATATGTGTTTTGCTTGGAGCGTCATTATAATTTATTTTTATCTGTTAGATGTTATTTATAATATTTTTTCAATAAAAATTTCCAATAATTGCATTAGGATACTTGCATTGTATGTTTTGATGTGCTGCGTAAAAACAAAAAGTTTTGCTGTAGTGTTTGAATTTTCGTATTTTACTGGAACAAGGAAAGTATCTGAAATTTTTACACATTATTTTCATATAAATTCCTTAGAATTTCCTAAATTTTCATTTTTTTTAGTTACATAAGTACACTAGTTTAATATATTACTACAGACAGTTCTGTTTGGACAGATTGTTGTCATAGTTTCATTATCTACTTATCCTATAGTTTCCATAGTCTATATTGGTAGATATAAATTGTGGAAATGATAGTAAATAGTAGATGATGTTTGAAAATTCTTATTCAACTTGTCTTGGCAATACATGAAGTGTTGATTTACTCTTGTGTGTACTAACCTATCTCACGAGTTCTTTTCGAGTTTTGTGTGGATGAAGTTTTCGAGAATAGGTGAAACCATGATATGAGAGGATTGAACGAGATAAAAAAGCTCAAGCCTGGGGATGCCCAAGGCACCCCAAGTAAATATTACAGGAATTCTCAAGCATCGAAGCTTAGGGATGCTACGCATCCCACCTCTCTTTGTCAACTATTGGTTAGCCTATGTTGAGCCTAAATTTTTATTTGTCCACATGATATGTCTTATTGTTTGAGTGCTATTTTTATTTAGTTTGTTGTTTGAATAAAATACTTAAGATCTGAAATTATTAGATGAGAGAGAGTCCTCACATGGCTACTTAACTACTTGACTATGCATTGATCTTCACTTATATCTTTTTGGAGTAGTTTTTTCATTTACTCTCGTGCTTCACTTATATCCTATGAGTAAATGGTTGAATGAATTGAATATCATAAATCTGAAATTACATATGTTTTATATGCTTATCCCATGGGGATTAATGACTTCACATATAAGAATTATAGGTGGTAATTTTTTTTGAAAGTTAACAAACACCGCATTGGTCACTTGAACAATTCATGAAAGAATATTGAAGGAAGAGAGATTTCACATATAAATATACTGTCTTGGATATCTTCTAAGATTGTGAGCCCCATTAATTATTTTCAAACTTGAGAAAATTAGTTGAAGTTGGACAAGGAAGTCAACATAATGAGTTATGCTTGGGTATATTTGTATAGAAGTTATATTGTTATGGATCCTCCAACACGTGGTGCTTACTTAGGATCTTTTGCTAGCCAAAAATTTGTACTAAGTAGAGATACTACTTGTGCATCCAAAACCCTTAAACCCAGTTTCTTGCCATGAGTGTCCATCATATCTTTCTATGGATTGAATAAGACCCTTCAAGTAAGTTATCATCGGTGCAAAAAGCAATAAAAATTTCTCCTAAATATGTATGATCTTTTATTGTAAGGGAAAATAAGCGTTGTATGAACTTGTGATGGTAAAAAATAAAAGCGACGGACTGCATAATAAATATTGCTATCACAAAGGGCAATACAACGTGACGTTCCTTTACATTAAGGGTTTGCACATCCAAAATTAAAAAGTGCATGACAATCTATGCTTCCCTCTATGAAGGGCGTATCTTTTACTTTCATGTATTTACTTTTATGCAAGAGTATTCCTTCTTAGTTCAACCTCAATTATTCTTTAGTTGGCAAGCATCATGTGGTGGGGAAATATCCAAGCATATATGGCCATTCAAATATATTTGATCATGAATTATTATTGTTGACAATTACCTATATGATAAATAAGTTGGGAGGCGAAACATTAAGCCCCTATCTTTCTCTGTGTTCGACGGATGCCATTTGCTCTAAAAATATGCTTTGAGTGTTAGCAATCATGGAAGACTATATGATAGTTGAGTACATGGAATTTGCTAAATCAAAGCTCTTACATAGATCCTTCCTGAAAATAAGATGAACTGCAATTGTTTGGTGACTGAAAGCATAGTTTGTTAGTTTTCAAGAAACTTTATGGTCTATACTTTAACATGTGAATAGCTTGTTACTTCATCATGAGAAATTTTATGAAACGAACTATTGTTTATGATATATAATGATGCTAGAAAAAATGTTTGGAACTATCATTGATCTAATTTATGCACTATGTTAGCATTCACCCTTTATAAATTATTTCTTTTATCATTTACCTACTCGAGGACGAGCAGGAATTAAGCTTGGGGATGCTGATACGGCTCCAACGTATCTATAATTTATGAAGTATTCATGCCATGTATACACTAATTTTATATGGTTTTTGTATGATTTGATTAGAACTAACCCGCACTGACGATGTTTTCAGCAGAACTACCGTGGTGTCGTTTTTTGTGCAAAAATAAAAGTTCTCGGAATGGGATGAAAATTTACGGTGATTTTTATGGACCAAAAGAGACCCCCAAAGCACAAGAGCTGGGTCAGGAAGTGGAGGAGGAGGCCACAAGCCCTCTAGCTGTGCCCTACCCCTAGGGAGGGTGCTTAGGGATTGTGGCCCCCTCGAGAACCCCCTAGACGGGAGACCGACGCCAAAATTTCTTATAAATACCCATGCCTTTAAAAGAAACCTAGATCGCGTGTTCTGCCGCCGCAAGCCTCTGTATCCACGAAAAACCAATCAGGAGCCAGTTTCGGCACCTTGCCGGAGGGGGAAACCATCATCGGAGGCCATCTTCATCATCCTGGTGGTCTCCATGATGAGGAGGGAGTAGTTCAAGCTCGGGGCTGAGGGTATGTACCAGTGGATATGTGTTTGATCTC
Source organism: Hordeum marinum (assembly GCA_022496015.1). Lineage (NCBI taxonomy): Eukaryota > Viridiplantae > Streptophyta > Magnoliopsida > Poales > Poaceae > Hordeum > Hordeum marinum. The sequence goes on along the minus strand of CM039678.1, from coordinate 164,841,293 downwards.
TCTCTCTCTCTCGTGTTCTTGAGATAACACGATCTTGATGTAGCGCAACCTTTATTAATATAGATGAATCATATGGAGTTTTTCCCTCTCTATCTTCTTGTGATGAATTGCGTTTTCCCTTTGAAGTTTTCTTATCGGATTGAGTCTTTAAAGGATTTGAGAACACTTGTGTTGGTGCACTAGAGTTTTGGGTACTCCAGTGCCCCTTACTCGTGCATGGGCAGTAGTAGCCACCCTAGCGGCAAGGCTCGGCTAGGAGCTGCCGGCTGCAAGTACAGAAGACTTCCAAACAATGAAGCCCCTGTAAGACCCGGCAAGGCAAAGCCCCAGCAAGGCCCCGCCAACGCACATGCCAGGTGTCGTTCCGCCTGGTCACGTGTTGCGACTCCGGCTATGGAGGGGGCTAAGCGGTGCCGATGGGATGGGCTCCTGTCCCGTACCGCAGACGGACAGAGATGCCTGACAGTGCATTAAATGCGTGTGTCCTATGCCGTTAGTGTTAGGTATGATAGTATTGTAGCTCTGTACACCTGTGTATGCACTCTACGCCACTGTTGGGATCCCCTTTAGAGTATAAAAGGAGGCCTAGGGCGTTACAAGAAGGATCTTTGGACCAATCCTCTAGCTCACACACATAGCAGCTGCTCATAGCGCTCCTGTAGCTAGAACCCTAAAACACCGATAATACAACCATGCAATAGTAGGGTTTTACGCATCTTTGCGACCCGAACCTGGGTAAAATCCCCGTGTGTTGTTCATCAGACCTGCTCTTTGCGCGAGCCTTCTCCCCCGCCAAACAAAAACGGGTCCCTCCGATCCCATAGGTGTTCATTCCCCATGAAATCTTTGGTGCACCAGGTAGGAGAGGATAGGTCGTGCGAACCTGTTCTAGTGGTTAGCACGCCAGTTCTTTAATACTCATCATCGCCGTGGCCCCCAAGAAGAAGGGCCTGATGGCGGTTGGCCCATCCTTGTCCGTTGTCCCTGTGCGTGCGCAGACAGGCGATGGCGTAGACGCGGGTGGGGCAGGAGGCGGAGGTCCAAAACTTCTGCGACGCTCCGGTGATCAAGGCCAAGCAAGCGGCAATGTTCGCCATGAAGGCGCCCATGGCGATGGCGGGAACCCCCACGCCGCTGGGTCTCGGGACGGAGCTGTACCGCCTGCGGGTGGTGCGGTGAACTCCGGAGATGGAAGGGTATCTTCCAGAGTGCCCACGCTAGCGCCTACGCCGCGACCTCCCCAGGACGAGCGCGAAGAGCCGCGCCACGACGCCCACGGTTCCCAACGTCTCCACAGAAAATCTCCCGCGCATCACTCCCAAGGTGCACGAGACCAACATGCTCGCCAACATGCTAGTAGGAGTGACATACGACTGTGGGAACGCGATGTAGTTCCTTCTAACACGGTTAGGAGTCAGAGCACCTCGCGTTCCACATGCCATTTGCAGTCGACCATGTCAGAAGAGGCAATGCGTGAGCGCAGCTACTCCTGAACTTCCCACCTTCCGCGGAGAAGCTCGATGAGTGGAGAGCCACCGTACAGAGCCTCCTCATCCTCGCTGACAAGTTTCGGTCCACCGAGCCGGCTCGTGCCAGTGGTGAGAAAGCCAGAGGAAGTGCGAACACATTGCACTCTCCTCCACAGCTACAGCGTCGGTCGTCGACTAGGTGAACCGACACTTGCTGCGGTTACTTGACGACATCGTCCAATCCACGGACGCGCCGCGATCAGCGTCATGTTCTTCGGGAACGAAGCAAGGAAGACGCTCGAACTGTGATCGAGCGGCGGCAGGAAGCGCGCCATCAAACTGATAGGCACGCGAGTCCCATTGTGGACAAGTCTACGCCAGGGTATCCTGTCAACCTACCTTATGAGGTGGGTTGTCCAGGGTTTACCCGTGAGCTGCGGCAGGTCCCATGGCCCAACTCCCGCACGTTGAAGCTAGAGGTCTTGGAGAAATACGACAGTAAGACTAACCCATCAGAGTTCCTGAGCATCTACAACATTGCGGTGCAGGCTGCCGGGGCTCGTGACGACAAGATACTAGCCAATTACTTCCCGTTGGTGCTTAAGCCCAATGTCAGATCATGGTTGATGCACCTGCCGAAAGGATCCATCATCTCCTGGGCAGACCTGTGCCACGAGTTTGTTGGCGCCTTTACTGGAGGCCACCAAGCTCGTGGTCAAGAAAGCGATTTGCACATCATCCCTTAGAAGGAGGGTGAGACTTTGCGCAAGTACATCCAAAGGTTCAGCCGTGTGCACCACAACATACCATACGTTCATCCTGCCATTGTTATCAACATGTTCCATCAGAACGTGTGCAAACGCAGGATGCGGGAAGAGCTGGCGATGAACAAGGTCCAAGATGTCTCTGAGATCTATGCTCTGGCGGAAAAATGTGCCCGGGCTGAAGAAGGGAGGAGGCTCCCCGGCGAGGACGCCTGTGTAGGGGTCGACTCTGAAGTTGAAGAGACCGCCGCCCCGGCAAGAAAGGGGTGACATCGTGACAAGAAGCGCAAGGACAAATCCGTGCTTGTCATCGAGGGATCCGGCAACCCTGGCACCGCCAATAAGGCCAAGGGTGACGACCCCGGCAAGGATGTTGCCGGGTGTACCTTCTGCCAGGCTTTGGCGGCTGCCGACAACCGGAAGGCTCTGTCAAGCAGTATTGCAAGATCCACTGCACCAAGGGCCACGATCTCTAGAACTGCCGGCAAGTTGAGCAGCTTGCCAGGAAGCAGAAGGCCGAATATGAGAGGCGAGTCAAGGAGAAGGGCCAGGACGGTGCAGAGGGGTCCGACAAGAAGCGCGGTGGCCGAGGAGGTCGCCGCGGTAATGAGAAGCAATAAAAGGACCGGCTCACTTGAGGCCGTGACAAGAGGGTGACAATGATGACGTCGAAGAGGACGATGAGTCCGACGATCATGAGTTCCAGAAGGCTACATAGATGATGTGCATCGAGGGAGGTGCCTCGTCGCATTCCTCTAACCGCCAACTTAAATAGTGGGCGATCGAGGTTAACGCGGCGAAGCCCTCTATCGGTGCCTAGAGGCCTCTGAAGTGGTCCAACACTCCTATCATTTTCGACTCCGAGGATCACCCTGATCGCACAACTACGGTCGGGTGCCTGCCGTTGTTGGTTTTGCCAATAGTTCGCAACCTCAAGGTGACGAAGATGCTATTCGACAATGGGGCCAGGCTGAACCTGATCTTGCCTGATGTTATCCAAAGGCTGCAAATTCCTGATGAAGATCTCGAGCCCATAGGTGCTTTCCAAGGGGTCAATTCAGGAAAAACTCAGCTGAAGGGCAAGATCATGCTGCGGGTGACGTTTGACAGTGATATAAATTTTAGAACAGAGTTGATCGTTTTTTATGTCGCCAAGATCTCATTGCCATACAATGGCATCCTTGGTCACCCAACGCGGGCCAAGTTCATGGCAGCCACCCACTTCGCGTACAATGTGCTGAAGATGCCCGACCCGATGAGCGTCATCATGATCAACTCCGACAAGAAAGGTGCACTTATTTGTGCCGACCAACTCTACCAGGAGACAGTCGCAGCACCTGCCACCAAGGCGCTTGCTCCTGCTGTTGAAGCTCCCAGGAGGAAGAATACCGGCAAGGCCTCTGGCGCACATTCCGGCAAGTGCGCCTCCTCGGGGTGCTGCGCTCCCGTTGACGATGTGCCATAGAGCTCCACCGGCAAGAGCAAGAAGTCCAAGGCAGCTCCACCAGAGACTAAGAAAGTGCTCGCCAAGTAAGATGGTACGGGAGGAACTTTCACCATAAGTTCCACCCTTGATGACAAATAGGAAAGCGCGCTTGTCGCCTTCCTACGAGCGAATGTCGAGGGTTTTACATGGAAACCATCTTATATTCCCGATGTTCCCAGGAGGGTGATTGAGCACCACCTAGCCGTCTATCCTTACGCGCAGCCCATCAAGCAGAAGGTTCGGAAACAAGCTTTGGAGCGGCAACATTTTATTGCCGAAGAGGTCAAGAAGTTGGAAGCATCTGGCTTGATCAGAGGAGTACTTCATCCAACGTGCTTGGCCAATCCAGTCGTAGTGCGCAAGGCGAATGGGAAGTGGAGGCTGTGCGTCGACTTCACAGATGTCAACAAGGCATACCCCAAAGATCATTTTCCCTTGCCGCACATCGACCATATTGTGGACTCCACCACTGGCTGTGACTTGTTGTCTTTCCTTGACGCCTATTCAGGCTATCATCAGATTTTCATGGCCAAGGAAGACGAGGAGAAGACCGCACTCATCACCCAGTGTGGTACGTATTGCTTTTTACGTATGCCCTTCGGGTTGAAAAGTGCTGGTTCTACATTTGCAAGAGAGGTCCAGATTGGTTTTGAGCCCCAGCTACATAGAAATATGGAGGCTTATATGGATGACATAGTGGTCAAAACCAAGGACAAGGCTACGCTCATGTCAGACCTAGAAGAAACATTCGCAAATCTGCACAATATTAACATGAAGCTCTACCCTGAGAAGTGTGTGTTCGGCGTCCTGTCCGGCAAGATTCTCGGATCCTTTGTATCTCAACGTGGAATTGCAGCAAATGCCGACAAGATCAAAGAAATCGAGCAAATTGAGGCATCGAGACGTGTCAAGGATGTGCATCGCCTTGCCGGCTGTATTGCTGCTCTGAGTAGGTTTATTTCAAAGTCTACTGAGCATGCCCTACCCTTTTTCAAAATCCTGAAGAAGGAAGGTCCGATGAAATGGACTCCGGAAGCGGAGGCAGCGCTGCAGGATTTGAAAGAGTACCTCTCCTCTCCGCCGGTCCTAGTCGCACCAAACTCACAAGAGTCGTTGCTGCTATATCTAGCGGCAACAAATCAAGTGGTGAGGGTTGCACTAGTGGCTGAAAGAGAGGTTGATGAAGAAGCAGCGGCTGTGGCAGGACCGCCAACCGACGAGCAAGGGCATTCCCCGGCATGGTCTAGTGCCGGCAAGGAAGGATCTGTGCAGTTGAATGAGACAATTCAGAACAAGAAGCTGGTGCGGCGCCCAGTCTATTTTGTCAGCTCCCTCCTACAGGGGCTAGGTCAAGGTATTCTAGCATGCAAAAGTTGCTCTTCGGCCTTCTTATGGACTCGAGGAAGCTGTGCCATCACTTCCAAGCACATAAGATCACCGTTGTCACTCGCTTCCCGTTACAGCGGATTTTGAGGAACCCAGAAGCTACCGGTAGGATTGCAGAGTGGGCTTTGGAACTATCAAACTTTGGCCTCAAGTACGAAAGCACTTCAACTATCCAGAGCAGAGCCTTGGCGGAGTTCATTGCAGAATGGACCCCAACGCCCGATGAAGAAGTTCTAAAGTCAACTCTCCTCGGCGAGGAAACCGATCAAGAGTGGGTCATGTATTTTGATGAGGCTTTCACGCTGCAAGGCGCCGGTGCCGGAGTGCTGCTTGTCGCACCCACCAAAGAGCAACTCAAGTATGTGATTCATATGCATTTTACCCGGGAGAGATCAACAACCAATACCGCTGAGTATGAAGGGTTGCTTGCTAGTCTCGGGATCGCGGCAAACCTTGGGATCAAGAAACTTATTGTCAGGGGTGATTCTCAGCTTGTCGTGAGGCAAGTGAACAAAGATTATCAGAGTCCATTGATGGAAGCTTATGTAGATGAAGTGAGGAAGTTGGAAGAACGTTTTGACGGCCTACAAATGGAGCACGTTCCGCGTGTGGAGAACAGCGTTGTCGATGGCGTGTCAAAATGTGTTGCCCTTAAGTTGCCTGTGGAACCAGGGGCTTTCGTGCTCCGACTGACTCAACCATCCATGACACCATCGACTGGACAAGGGAAAACAAGGAAGTTGAGTTTCGGCAAGTATTTCCCGGTAGAGCTCCCAGAAGGCGTCGTCGAGGATGTTGCCGAAGACAACGTCAGGCTTGCCGGTGAGCGACGTGCTCTAGCGGAGCCTTCGGCTCTTGTCGTAGAAGAACGCACCCCCACTAGGATTGCTGAGGAACAGCAGGCTCTGGCGGGGCCTCAGGCCCTTGCCATTGAGACAAATACCTCCCCGGAAGAGGATATGCCTTTAGTCCTTGTTGTCAAGCTCCAGGCTCCAACATGGGCACATCACATCGTCCATTTCCTTAAGACAGGAGAACTCCCTGAGGAAGAAGAGAAAGAAGAGAAAGTAGCCTGCCAGTCTAATATATACCCGTTGATGCACAATGTCCTCTACACAAAGAGATTGAATGGCGTGAAACTCAAGTGCATTTCTCGGGAGGATGGACTGGAGCTGTTGGCAGAGATACATGGAGGCATATGTGGCTCCCACATAGGATCAAGAGCACTTGCCGGAAAGGCATTCCGGCAGGGTTTCTTTTGGCCCACTACCCTCCAGGAGGCAACTGTGTTAGTAACCAAGTGTGAAGCATGTCAGTTCTATTCAAAGAAATTACATCAACCAGCTCAAGCCCTTCAGACAATCCCTCTCGCCTAGCCATTTTCGGTCTGGGGGCTCGACATCTTGGGCCCCTTCCCCCGTGTTGTCGAGGGCTTTAAGTACTTGTACATTGCGATCGACAAGTTTACAAAGTGCCCAGAAGTGGAAGCAGTGA